>CM075683.1:27620000-30521250 GCA_037954025.1 Phaseolus coccineus
TCAGGGCAGGAGGTCGCCCTAAAGATTTTCTCCAACTCCCTGACCCACTGATCTGCTTGATCAGGGGTAGCATTCCCACTGAACTTGGGTGGGTTGTGCCTCATGAACTCGGTCAGTCCCATCTGTTCCTGAGGCTGACCGACATGGGAAGTTGTTTCAGCCGACCGAGCAGTTTCCCAATGGTGCATTGCAGCTTGATGATTTTGAGCCATTGCTGCATTCTGTTGTTGGATAGCACTCGCCATCATCTCAATGGCCCTGGCGATCTGGCCCATTTCCGAAGAAGGTTGGGGAGGGGTAGGAGGTCTACGTGCCATCTTCTGTGTAAGATTAGGAAACTGTTATTCTCTAATCATATTCCTATATAATGAACTTGATAAGGAATCAATTCATTTAGAAGACCACATCTAGGTCTTACAAAGGCCAGCATCTCAAATTCATCAAGAATTCTGAGTTTATCAGCCGATCATGATACTTACAGCAGCAAGCATAACACCAAAACAGCCACTGGTTTAAAACCATCAGTCCAGACAACCACTTTCAATCAATTACAAAGACACTCAACAAAGTGAAATAATTCACACCAGAAACCAATGTATGCTAAACATCAAACTTTCAGAACTAAGATTGAGAATCATCTTGATCCAGTTATGAGTGTGCACCCTCACTACTTTATCAAGATCCTTTCATTCTTAATACTAAAATTTTCAGTTAGAGCATATATTCACTACAGCACACACAAAATTTCAATAAGAAAACCTTCAAAACCTTTCACTATAGCTTTTTTTTTTAAAACCCAAATAAATTTTATGAGCAGAAGAAACACAATGGATCCACAGCCCTCAGGTCATCCTAAGGACGAACTGCTCTGATACCATTAATGTAACATCCCGCCAAATGCTTTTCATATTTATATAATGAAATAAAGGTAAAACAATAATATCGAAGTGAACATATATATATATATGTAATGAAATTTCTCCTCACAGGGAGTTTAATACATATCCAGTCATTTTCCAAAACTTAAACAAAATACAGCAAAATAGAAAACAGGCGATCTCCTTCCGGCGACCACTCACTGAGGAGCTCTACTTCCTGCAACATCATCTGCTCCCGTGTAAATTATACACGATCATCACAGGTTTAAGAAAACATCCACAAAACAAAAACGCAGGGTAAGCTAGATATTTTAAAGAGAATTTAGATATGAAACTTTAAAATCAAGATAAAACAATTTTAAGACACTCACGTAAAATCCATCAATTTTCCCATTCATTTCACACACTTCACAATTTCATCAAGTGTTATTTGTTTCACATAAACATTCAAGTGTCTATCAAATTTCAACAATTCTCTTTCTCACGTTAGACTTCCACTAACTCACCACACATAGACACATACCACACCACTGTAAAGTCCACACAGGACAGCTAGTGAAGTCCACACAGGACAGCAAGTGAAGTCCACACAGGACAGCTAATGAAGTCCACACAGGACAGCTAATTAACATCAATTCACCCAATGCACCATACAACACTTAAATGAACGATTCCAATCACAGCAACAATCATTCCACGGTTCAGATTTTCGAATATCACATGCATTTCACATTTAAATCTCAAACAATTTCAAACGACACTAAAACAGGGGATTTCGAAAACAGTATTAAAATCGGCGATCATGTCACCCCACACATAAAAACAGAGTATCGTGAAAAGCATATGAAAACCGGCGACCACGTCGCCCTCACTTCAGAACCTACTCGCCTAACGTTTTTATAAACGAAAATGCTAGCTTCCCTTACCTGAACTTGCGCCAAAACACCAAGAGCTCCAACACCCACCGAAGCTTAAAGATGTCCTAACTCTGTTCTAGCGTCCTGACGGAAAACTCGCAGAGAACTCCCCAGGTATCCAAGTGCAGTCGTTGCTCGTCGTACTGGTGCTTGGGGATGTCTGAAATGCATCGCGAAGGAGAGAAAAGAGAAGGATGAAGGTAGACTCACTCTGTCACTCTTGAACCACAGCAACGTTCTCCCTCTCAGAAGTGGGTTTTTGAATCTAAACCAACTTGTCCACAAATGCCGCTGCCACCACCCACTCTGCAGGAAGGCTTGCGTGCACGCTTCCCTAAACAGTACGGCCACGTGTGTCTCTGCGCATGCCAACTCTCTGATGTCACTATTCTGAACCACCCTTTTTGTCTACGTGTCGCGCGTGCAGGACGTCTCATGCTGGGAGCCTGGGTCCCACCTTGTCTGTGTGAAACTCGACATCGCGCGATAACTCTCCACCGATGACTCATCCTGGCGGACGACCGATGTCTTTCCCTGGGAGACGACCGATGTCTATCCCTGGCGACGCCCGCATGTCTCTCGCGCCCTGGCGATGCCCGCATGCCTCGCGCCCTGGCGATGTCCGCATGCCTCTCGCGCCCTGGCGATGCCTGCATGCCTCGCGCCCTGGCGATGTCCGCATGCCTCTCGCGCCCTGGCGATGTCTGCATGCCTCTCGCGCCCTGGCGATGCCCGCATGCCTCGCGCCCTGGCGATGTCCGCATGCCTCTCGCGCCCTGGCGATGTCCGCATGTCTCGCGCCCTGGCGATGCCTGCATGTCTCGCGCCCTGGCGATGACTGATGACACATCGCCACGCCTTGCTGAAGGTTCTTCATCCCACTATGTTACGTCCAAGGTATCACCTCCACATGACTTGGTGACGTCGGTAGCTTCACATTTCCAAGAATAGATCAGCACTACTCCTCGTGCGCCCATGCATGCAACACTAAGGACGATTTCTTATGCTCAAGCATAGAGCTTCGCATGCACAGCGTATCTAAGGTTTAACCCACACCTCGATACGCGTGGTTTTTGGAACCCACTATGGTTGATCCAGCATCTTGACCACATACTAAGTGCACTCCCGGCGATCACGTACACCATAGCCGATTGGCGATCATGTGTACTCTAGGCGACAGGCGATTATGTGCCAGAGAAGTCGGAGATCGCCTCCATCTTCAACAACGGCGATCTCGTAGACTTCTAAGCTATACTTTTCTTCCTTTACTCTTCTTGATCCACATGTCTTCCTCGAGCACCCCCACGTGATTACCTCACGATAAAGTCATCGCACCTGACTACTTGGTTAATACAATGGTCAGCCGACCGACCTCTACCAGTTGACCCAAGACCTTGGGCGATGTCCAAGGTCCGACTACTATGAAACTTCTATTACCAGCTCTTTGTATTTTAAATAATGACATCTTCTGAAATTATTTAAATATAACACTTTTATTCCAATTAAAGTTTCTAGGTCCTTACAGATTTTGACAGAGAAGTCCGGTCAAGACGCCTCAAACATGAAAGTGGCTCGAAACGGGGCGTGGCGTATCTGCATGTTTTGTGGCGATTTGTCAGTAGTTTGGGGTTTGGGGAAACTTCGTTTAGTGAATATTAGGGTATACAAACTTCAAATGGCGATAGATTTTGACAGAGAAGTCTGATCAAGACGATTCAAAAATAAAAGTGGCTCAAAACGGGGCCTGGCGTATCTGCATGTTTTGTGCCGATTCGTCAATAGTTTGGGGTTTGGCGAAACTTCATTTAGTGAATATTAGGGTATACAAACTTCAAATGGCGATAGATTTTGACAGAGAAGTCCGATCAAGACGCCTTAAAAAATGAAAGTGGCTCGAAACGGGGCGTGGCGTATCTGCCTGTTTTGTGCCGATTCGTCAGTTCTTTGGGGTTTGGGAAAACTTCATTTAGTAAATATTAGGGTATACAAACTTCAAATGGCGATAGATTTTGACAGAAAAGTCCGATCAAGACGCCTCAAAAATGAAAGTGGCTCGAAAGTGGGCGTGGCGTATCTGGATGTTTTGTGCCGATTCGTCAGTAGTTTGGGGTTTGGGGAAACTTCATTAAGTGAATATTAATATTTACAAACTTCAAATGGCAATAGATTTTGACAGAGAACTCCGATCGAGACGCCTCAAAAATGAAAGTGGCTCGAAACGGGGCGTGGCGTATCTCCATGTTTTCTGCTGATTCGTCAGTAGTTTGGGGTTTGGGGAAACTTCATTTAGTGAATATTAGGGTATACAAACTTCAAATGGCGATAGATTTTGACAGAGAAGTTCGATCAAGACGCCTCAAAAATGAAAGTGGCATGAAACGGGGCGTGGCGTATCTGCATGTTTTGTGCCGATTCGTCAATAGTTTGGGTTTGGGGAAACATCAGTTAGTGAATATTAGGGTATACAAACTTCAAATAGCGATAGAGTTTGACAGAGAAGTCCGATCAAGACGCCTCAAAATTGGAAGTGGCACGAAACGGGGCGTGGCGTATCTGCATGTTTTGTGCCGATTCGTCAGTAGTTTGGGGTTTGGGGAAACTTCATTTAGTGAATATTAGGGTATAAAAACTTCAAATGGCGATAGATTTTGGCAGAGAAGTCTGATCTACACGCCTCAAAAATGAAAGTGGAACGAAACACGGCGTGGGGAATCTGCATGTTTTGTGCCGATTCGTCAGTAGTTTGGGGTTTGGGGAAACGTCATTTAGTGAATATTAGGGTATACAAACTTCAAATGGCGATAGATTTTGACAGAGAAGTCCGATCAAGACGCCTTAAAAAATGAAAGTGGCTCGAAACGGGGCGTGGCGTATCTGCCTGTTTTGTGCCGATTCGTCAGTTCTTTGGGGTTTGGGAAAACTTCATTTAGTAAATATTAGGGTATACAAACTTCAAATGGCGATAGATTTTGACAGAAAAGTCCGATCAAGACGCCTCAAAAATGAAAGTGGCTCGAAACTGGGCGTGGCGTATCTGGATGTTTTGTGTCGATTCGTCAGTAGTTTGGGGTTTGGGGAAACTTCATTAACTGAATATTAATATTTACAAACTTCAAATGGCAATAGATTTTGACAGAGAAGTCCGATCGAGACGCCTCAAAAATGAAAGTGGCTCGAAACGGGGCTTGGCGTATCTCCATGTTTTCTGTTCATTCGTCAGTAGTTTGGGGTTTGGGGAAACTTCATTTAGTGAATATTAGGGTATACAAACTTCAAATAGCGATAGATTTTGACAGAGAAGTCCGATCAAGACGCCTCAAAAATGAAAGTGGCTCGAAACGGGGCGTGGCATATCTACATGTTTTGTGCCGATTCGTCAGTAGGTTGGGGTTTGGGGAAACTTCATTTAGTGAATATTAGGGTATACAAACTTCAAATGGCGATAGATTTTGCAAGAGAAGTCTGATGAGGACGCCTCAAAAATGAAAGCGGCTCGAAACGGGGCGTGGCGTATCTGGATGTTTTGTGCCGATTCGTCAGTAGTTAGGGGTTTGGGGAAACTTCATTAAGTGAATATTAATATTTACAAACTTCAAATGGCAATAGATTTTGACAGAGAAGTCCGATCGAGAGGCCTCAAAAATGAAAGTGGCTCGAAACGGGGCGTGGCGTATCTCCATGTTTTCTGCCGATTCGTTAGTAGTTTGGGGTTTGGGGAAACTTCATTTAGTGAATATTAGGGTATACAAACTTCAAATCGCGATAGATTTTGACAGAGAAGTCCGATCAAGACGCCTCAAAAATTAAAGTGGCTCGAAACGGGGCGTGGCGTATCTGCATGTTTTGTGCCGATTCGTCAGTAGTTTGGGGTTTGGGGAAACTTCATTTAGTGAATATTAGGGTATACAAACTTCAAATGGCGATAGATTTTGACAGAGAGGTTCGATCAGGACGCCTAAAAAATGAAAGTGGCTCGAAACGGGGCGTGGCGTATCTGTATATTTTGTGCCGATTCCTCAGTAGTTTGAGGTTTGGGGAAACTGCATTTAGTGAATATTAGAGTATACAAACTTCAAATGGCGATAGATTTTGACAGAGAAGTCCGATAAAGACGCCTAAAAAATGAAAGTGGCTCGAAACGGGGCGTGGCGTATCTGCATGTTTTGTGCCGATTCGTCAGTTCTTTGGGGTTTGGGAAAACTTCATTTAGTAAATATTAGGGTATACAAACTTCAAATGGCAATAGATTTTTATAGAGAAGTCCCATCAACACGCCTCAAAAATGAAAGTGGCTCGAAACGGGGCGTGCCGTATCTGCATGTTTTGTGCCGATTCGTCTGTAGTTTGGGGTTTGGGGAAACATCATTTAGTGAATATTAGTGTATACAAACTTCAAATGGCAACAGATTTTTACAGAGAAGTCCCATCAAGACGCCTCAAAAATGAAAGTGGCTCGAACGGGGCGTGACGTATCTTCATGTTTTGTGCCGATTCGTCAGTAGTTTGGGGTTTGAGGAAACTTCCTTTAGTGAATATTAGGGTATACAAACTTCAAATGGCGATAGATTTTGACAGAGAAGTCTGATCAAGACGCCTAAAAAATGAAAGTGGCTCGAAACGAGGCGTGGCGTATCTGCATGTTTTGTGCCGATTCGTCAGTAGTTTGGGGTTTGGGGAAACTTCATTTAGTGAATATTAGGGTATACAAACTTCAAATGGCGATAGATTTTGACAGAGAGGTTCGATCAGGACGCCTAAAAAATGAAAGTGGCTCGAAACGGGGCGTGGCGTATCTGTATATTTTGTGCCGATTCCTCAGTAGTTTGAGGTTTGGGGAAACTGCATTTAGTGAATATTAGAGTATACAAACTTCAAATGGCGATAGATTTTGACAGAGAAGTCCGATAAAGACGCCTAAAAAATGAAAGTGGCTCGAAACGGGGCATGGCGTATCTGCATGTTTTGTGCCGATTCGTCAGGAGTTTGAGGTTTGGCGAAACTTCATTTAGTGAATATTAGGGTATACAAACTTCAAATGGCGATAGATTTTGACAGAGAAGTCCCATCAAGACGCCTGAAAAATGAAAGTGGCTCGAAACGAGGCGTGGCGTATCTGCATATTTTGTGCCGATTCGTCAGTAGTTTGAGGTTTGGGGAAACTTCATTTAGTGAATATTAGGATATACAAACTTCAAATGGCGATAGATTTTGACAGAGAAGTCCGATCAAGACGCCTAAAAAATGAAAGTGGCTCAAAACGGGACGTGGCGTATCTGCATATTTTTTGCCGATTCGTTAGTAGTTTGGGTTTGGGGAAACTTCATTTAGTGAATATTAGGTTATACAAACTTCAAATGGCGATAGATTCTGACACAGAAGTACGATCAAGTCGCCTAAAAATTGAAAGTGGCTCGAAACGGGGAATGACGTATCTGCATGTTTTGTGCCAATTCGTCAGTAGTTTTGGTTTTGGGGAAACTTCATTTAGTGAATATTAGGGTATACAAACTTCAAAAGGCGATAGATTTTGACAGAGAAGTCCGATCAAGACGCCTCAAAAATGAAAGTGGCTCGAAACGGGGCGTGGCGTATCTGCATCATTTGTGCCGATTCGTCAGTAGTTTGGGGTTTTCGGAAACTTCATTTAGTGAATATAAGGGTATACAAACTTCAAATGGCGATAGATTTTGACAGAGAAGACCAATGAAGACGCCTCAAAAGTGAAAGTTGCTCGAAACGGAACGTGGCGTATCTGCATGTTTTGTGCCGATTCGTCAGCAGTTTGGGGTTTGGGGAAACTTCATTTAGTGAATATTAGGGTATACAAACTTCAAATGGCGATAGATTTTTACAGAGAAGTCCCATCCAGACGCCTCAAAAATGAAAGTGGCTCGAAAAAAGGCGTGGCGTATCTGCATGTTTTGTGCCGATTCGACAGTAGTTTCGGGTTTGGGGAAACTTCATTTAGTGAATATTAGGGTATACAAACTTCAAATGGCGATAGATTTTTACAGAGAAGTCCCATCAAGACGCCTCAAAAATGAAAGTGGCTCGAAACGGGCCGTGGCGTATCTGCATGTTTTGTGCTGATTCGTTAGTAGTTTGGGGTTTGGGGAAAGTTACTTTAGTGAATATTAGGGTATACAAACTTCAAATGGCGATAGATTTTGACAGAGAAGTCCGATCAAGATGCCTAAAAAAATAAAGTGGCTCGAAACGGGGCGTGGCGTATCTGCATGTTTTGTGCCGATTCGTCAGTAGTTTGGGGTTTGAGGAAACTTCATTTAGTGAATATTAGGGTATACAAACTTCAAAAGGCGATAGATTTTGACAGAGAAGTCCAACGAAGACGCCTCAAAAGTGAAAGTGGCCCGAAACGAGGCGTGGCGTGTCTGCATGTTTTGTGCCGATTCGTCAGTAGTTTGGGGTTTTGGGAAACTTCATTTAGTGAATATTATGGTATACAAACTTCAAATGGCGATAGATTTTGACAGAGAAGTCCGATCAAGACGCCTAAAATATGAAAGTAACTCGAAACGGGGCGTGGCGTATCTGCATGTTTTGTGCCGATTCATCAGAAGTTTGGGGTTTGGGGAAACTTCATTTAGTGAATATTAGGGTATACAAACTTCAAATGGCGATAGATTTTGACAGAGAAGTCCAATCAAGACGCCTTAAAAATGAAAGTGGCTCGAAACGGGGCGTGGCATATCTGCATGTTTTGTGCCGATTCGTTAGTAGTTTAGGGTTTGGGGAAACTTCATTTAGTGCATATTAGGGTATACAAACTTCAAATGGCGATAGATTTTGACAGAGAAGTCCGATCAAGACGCCTCCAAAATGAAAGTGGCTCGAAACAGAGAGTGGAGTATCTGCATGTTTTGTGCCAATTTGTCAGTAATTTGGGGTTTGGGGGAAACTTCATTTAGTGAATATTAAGGTATACAAACTTCAAATGGCGATAGATTTTGACAGAGAAGTCCGATCAAGACGCCTAAAATATGAAAGTAACTCGAAACGGGGCGTGGCGTATCTGCATGTTTTGTGCCGATTCGTCAGAAGTTTGGGGTTTGGGGAAACTTCATTTAGTGAATATTAGGGTATATAAAGTTCAAATGGCGATAGATTTTGACAGGGAAGTCCGATCAAGACGCCTAAAAAATGAAAGTGGCTCGAAACGGGGCGTGACGTATCTGCATGTTTGGTGCCGATTCGTCAGGAGTTTGGGGTTATGGGAAACTTCATGTAGTGAATCTTTGGATATACAAACTTCAAATGGCGATAGATTTTGACAGAGAAGTCCGATCAAGACGCCTAAAAAATTAAAGTGGCTCGAAACGGGACGTGGCGTATCTGCATGTTTTTTGCCGATTCGTTAGTAGTTTGGGTTTGCGGAAACTTCATTTAGTGAATATTAGGATATACAAACTTCAAATGGCGGTAGATTTTGACAGAGAAGTCCGATCAAGACGCCTAAAAAATTAAAGTGGCTCGAAACGGGACGTGGCGTATCTGCATGTTTTTTGCCGATTCGTTAGTAGTTTGGGTTTGCGGAAACTTCATTTAGTGAATATTAGGATATACAAACTTCAAATGGCGGTAGATTTTGACAGAGAAGTCCGATCAAGACGCCGAAAAAATGAAAGTGGTTCGAAACGGGACGTGGCGTATCTGCATGTTTTTTGCCGATTCGTTAGTAGTTTGGGTTTGGGGAAACTTCATTTAGTGAATATTAGGTTATACAAACTTCAAATGGCGATAGATTCTGACACAGAAGTCCGATCAAGACGCCTCAAAAATGAAAGTGGCTCGAAACGGGGCATGGCGTATCTGCATGTTTTGTGCCGATTCGTCAGTAGTTTTGGTTTTGGGGAAACTTCATTTAGTGAATATTAGGGTATACAAACTTCAAAAGGCGATAGATTTTGACAGAGAAGTCCGATCAAGACGCCTCAAAAATGAAAGTGGCTCGAAACGGGGCGTGGCGTATCTGCATCTTTTGTGCCGATTCGTCAGTAGTTTGGGGTTTGGGGAAACTTCATTTAGTGAATATAAGGGTATAGAAACTTCAAATGGCGATAGATTTTGACAGAGAAGACCAATGAAGACGCCTCAAAAGTGAAAGTGGCTCGAAACGGAACGTGGCGTATCTGCATGTTTTGTGCCGATTCGTCAGCAGTTTGGGGTTTGGGGAAACTTCATTTAGTGAATATTAGGGTATACAAACTTCAAATGGCGATAGATTTTTACAGAGAAGTGCAATCCAGACGCCTCAAAAATGAAAGTGGCTCGAAACGGGGCGTCGCGTATCTGCATGTTTTTTTCCGATTCGACAGTAGTTTAGGGTTTGGGGAAACTTCATTTAGTGAATATTAGGGTATACAAACTTCAAATGGCGGTAGATTTTTACAGAGAAGTCCCATCAAGACGCCTCGAAAATGAAAGTTGCTCGAAACGGGGCGTGGCGTATCTGCATTTTTTGTGCCGACTCGTTAGTAGTTTGGGGTTTGGGGAAAGTTAATTTAGTGAATATTAGGGTATACAAACTTCAAATGGCGATAGATTTTGACAGAGTTGTCCGATCAAGACACCTGAAAAATGAAAGTGGCTAGAAACTGGGCGTGGCGTATTTGCATCTTTTGTGCCGATTCGTTAGTAGTTTGGGGTTAGGGAAAACTTCATTTAGTGAATATTAGGGTATACAAACTTCAAATGGCGATAGATTTTGACAGAGATGTCCGATCAAGACGCCTCAAAAATGAAAGTGGCTCGAAACGGGGCGTGGCGTATTTGCATGTTTTGTGCCAATTCGTCAGTAGTTTGGTGTTTGGATAAACTTTATTTAGTGAATATTAGGGTATACAAACTTCACATGGCGATAGATTTTCACAGAGAAGTCCGATGAAGACGCCTCAAAAATGAAAGTGGCTCGAAATGGGGCGTGGCGTATCTGAGTGTTTTGTGCCGATTCGTCAGTAGTTTGGGGTTTGGGGAAACTTCATTTAGTGAATATTAGGGTATACAAACTTCAAATGGCGATAGATTTTGACATAGAAGTCCGATCAAGACGCCTCAAAAATGAAAGTGGCTCGAAAGGGGGCGTGGCGTATCTGCATGTTTTGTGCCGATTCGTCAGTAGTTTGGGGTTTGGGGAAACTTCATTTAGTGAATATTAAGGTATACAAACTTCAAATGGCGATAGATTTTGACAGAGTAGTCCGATCAAGACGCCTCAAAAATGAAAGTGGCTCGAAACAGAGCGTGGCGTATCTGCATGTTTTGTTCCAATTCGTCAGTAGTTTGGGGTTTGGGGAAACTTCATTTAGTGAATATTAGGGTATACAAACTTCAAATGGCGATAGATTTTGACAGAGAGGTCCGATCAAGAACCCTAAAAAATGAAAGTGGCTCTAAACGGGGCGTGGAGTATCTGCCAGTTTTTTGCCGATTCGTCAGTAGTTTGGGGTTTGGGGAAACTTCTTTTAGTGAATATTAGGGTATACAAACTTCAAATAGCGATAGATTTTGATAGAGAAGTCCGATAAGGACGCCTTAAAAATGAAAGTGGCTCGAAATGGGGCGAGGGGTATCTGCATGTTTTGTGCCGATTGGTCAGTAGGTTGGGGTTTGGGGAAACTTCATTTAGTGAATATTAAGGTATACAAACTTCAAATGGCGATAGATTTTGACAGAGTAGTCCGATCAAGACGCCTCAAAAATGAAAGTGGCTCGAAACAGAGCGTGGCGTATCTGCATGTTTTGTGCCAATTCGTCAGTAGTTTGGGGTTTGGGGAAACTTCATTTAGTGAATATTAGGGTATACTAACTTCAAATGGCGATAGATTTTGACAGAGAAGTCCGATTAGGACACCTAAAAAATGAAAGTGGCTCTAAACGGGGCGTGGAGTATCTGCATGTTTTTTGCCGATTCGTCAGTAGTTTGGGGTTTCGGGAAACTTCTTTTAGTGAATATTAGGGTATACAAACTTCAAATAGCGATAGATTTTGATAGAGAATCCGATCAAGACGCCTTAAAAATGAAAGTGGCTCGAAACGGGGCGTGGCCATCTGCATGTTTTTTGCCGATTCGTCAGTATTTTAGGGTTTGGGGTAACTTCATTTAGTGAATATTAGGGTATACAAACTTCAAATGGCGATAGATTTTGACATAGAAGTCCGATCAAGACGCCTCAAAAATGAAAGTGCCTCGAAAGGGGACGTGGCGTATCTGCATGTTTTGTGCCGATCTGTCAGTAGTTTGGGGTTTGGGGAAACTTCATTTAGTGAATATTAGGGTATACAAGCTTCAATTGGCGATAGATATGGAAATAGAAATCCGATCAAGACGCCTCAAAAATGAAAGTTGCTCGAAAGGGGGCGTGGGATATCTAAATGTTTTGTGCCGATTCATTAGAAGTTTGGGGTTTGCGGAAACTTCATTTAGTGAATATTAGGGTATACAAGCTTCAAATGGCGATAGATTTTGACATAGAAGTCCGATCAAAATGCCTCAAAAATGAAGGTGGCTCGAAAGGGAGCGTGGCGTTTCTGCATGTTTTGTGCCGATTCTTCAGTAGTTTGGTGTTTGGGGAAATTTCATTTAGTGAATATTTGGGTATAAAAACTTCAAATGGCTCGAAACGGGGCGTGACGTATCTGCATTTTTGTGCCGATTCGTCAGTAGTTTAGGGTTTGGGGAACCTTCATTTAGTGAATATTAGGGTATACAAGCCTCAAATGGCGAGAGATTTTGATAGAGAAGTGCAATCAAGACACTTGAAAAATGAAAGTGGCTCGAAACAGGGCGTGGCGTATCTGCATGTTTTGTGCCAATTCGTCAGTAGTTTGGGGTTTGTGGAAACTTCATTTAGTGAATATTAGGGTATACAAACTTCAAATGGCGATAGATTTTGACAGAGAGGTCCGATAAAGAAGCCTCAAAAATGAAAGTGGCTCGAAACGGGGCGTGGCGTATCTGCATGTTTTTTTCCGATTCGTCAGTAGTTTGGGGTTTGGGGAAACTTCATTTAGTGAATATTAGGGTATACAAACCTCAAATGGCGATAGATTTTGATAGAGAAGTCCAATCAAGACGCCTTAAAAATGAAAGTGGCTCGAAACGGGGCGTGGCGTATCTGCATGTTTTTTGCCGACTCGTCACTAGTTTGGGGTTTGGGGAAACTTCATGTAGTGAATATTAGGGTATACAAACTTCAAATGGCGACAGATTTTGACATAGAAGTCCGATCAAGACGCCTCAAAAATGAAAGTGGCTCGAAAGGGGGCGTGGCGTATCTGCTTGTTTTGTGCCAATGTCAGTAGTTTGGGGTTTGGGGAAACTTCATTTAGTGAATATTAGGGTATAGAAGCTTGAAATGGCGATAGATTTTGACATAGAAATCCGATCAAGACGCCTCAAAAATGAAGGTGGCTCGAAAGGGGGCGTGGCATATCTGCATGTTTTGTGCCGATTCGTTAGTAGTTTGTGGTTTGCGGAAACTTGATTTAGTGAATATTAGGGTATACAAGCTTCAAATGGCGATAGATTTTGACATACAAGTCCGATCCAGACGCCTCAAAAATGAAAGTGGCTCGAAAGGGAGCGTGGCGTTTTTGCATGTTTTGTGCCGATTCGTCAGTAGTTTGGGGTTTGGGGAAACTTCATTTAGTGAATATTAGATTATAAAAGCTTCAAGTGGCGATAGATGTTGACAGAGAAGTCCGATCAAGACGCCTCAAAAATGAAAGTCGCTCGAAATGGGACGTGGCGTATATGCATGTTTTGTGCCGATTCGTCAGTAGTTTGGGGTTTGGTGAAACTTCATTTAGTGAATATTAGGGTATACAAACTTCAAATGGCGATAGATTTTGACAGAGCAGTCCGATCAAGACGCCTCAAAAATGAAAGTAGCTCGAAACGGGGCGTGACGTATCTGCATTTTTGTGCCGATTCGTCAGTAGTTTAGGGTTTGGGGAACCTTCATTTAGTGAATATTGGGGTATACAAGCTTCAAATGGCAATAGATTTTGACAGAGAAGTCCGATCAAGACGCCTAAAAAATGAAAGTGGCTCGAAACGGGGCGTGGCGTATCTGCATGTTTTGTGCCAATTCATCTGTAGTTTGGGGTTTGGGGAAACTTCATTTAGTGAATATTAGGGTATACAAACTTCAACAGGCGATAGATTTTGACAGAGAAGTCCGATCAAGACGCCTCAAAAATGAAAGTGGCTCGAAACGAGGCGTGGGGTATCTGCATGTTTTGTGCCGATTGGTCAGTAGTTTGGGGTTTGGGAAACTTCATTTAGTGAATATTAAGGTATACAAACTTCAAATGGTGATAGATTTTGACAGAGAAGTCCGATCAAGACGCCTAAAAATGAAAGTGGCTCGAAATAGGGCGTGGCGTATCTGCATGTTTTGTGCCAATTTGTCAGTAGTTTGGGGTTTGGGGAACCTTCATTTAGTGAATATTAGGGTATACAAGCTTCAAATGGCGATACATTTTGACAGAGAAGTCCGATCAAGACGCCTAAAAAATGAAAGTGCCTCGAAACGGGGCGTGGCATATCTGCATGTTTTGTGCCAATTCGTCTGTAGTTTGGGGTTTGGGGAAACTTAATTTAGTGAATATTCGGGTATACAAACTTAAAATGGCGATAGATTTTCACAGAGAAGTCCGATCAAGACGCCTCAAAAATTCAAGTGGCTCGAAAGGGAGCGTGGCGTTTTTGCATGTTTTGTGACGATTCGTCAGTAGTTTCAGGTTTGGGGAAACTTCATTTAGTGAATATTAGATTATAAAAGCTTCAAATGGCGATAGATTTTGACAGAGAAGTCCGATCAAGACGCCTCAAAAATTAAACTCGCTCGAAATGGGGCGTGGCGTATATGCATGTGTTGTGCCGATTCGTCAGTAGTTTGGGATTTGGTGAAACTTCATTTAGTGAATATTACGGTATACAAACTTCAAATGGCGATAGATTTTGACAGAGCAGTCCGATCAAGACGCCTCAAAAATGAAAGTAGCTCGAAACGGGGCGTGACGTATCTGCATTTTTGTGCCGATTCGTTAGTAGTTTAGGGTTTGGGGAACCTTCATTTCGTGAATATTGGGGTATACAAGCTTCAAATGGCGATAGATTTTGACAGAGAAGTCCGATCAAGACGCCTCAAAAATGAAAGTGGCTCGAAACGGGGCGTGGCGTATCTGTATATTTTGTGCCAATTCGTCTGTAGTTTGGGGTTTGGGGAAACTTCATTTAGTGAATATTAGGGTATACAAACTTCAAATGGCGATAGATTTTGACAGAGAAGTCCGATTAAGACGCCTCAAAAATGAAAGTGGCTCGAAACGAGCCGTGGGGTATCTGTATGTTTTGTGCCGATTGGTCAGTAGTTTGGGGTTTGGGGAAACTTCATTTAGTGAATATTAAGGTATACAACCTTCAAATGGTGATAGATTTTGACAGAGAAGTCCGATCAAGACGCCTCAAAAATGAAAGTGGCTCGAAACACGGCGTGGCGTATCTGCATGTTTTGTGCCGATTGGTCAGTAGTTTGGGGTTTGGGGAAACTTCATTTAGTGAATATTAGCGTATACAAGCTCCAAATGGCGATAGATTTTGACAGAGAAGTCCGATCAAGACGCCTAAAAAATGAAAGTGGCTCGAACCGGGGCGTGGCGTATATGCATGTTTAGTGCCGATTCGTCAGTAGTTTGGGGTTTGGGGAAACTTTATTTAGTGAATATTAGGGTATACAAACTTCAAATGGCGATAGATTTTGACAGAGAAATCCGATCAAGACGCCAAAAAAATGAAAGTGGCTCGAAACGGGGCGTGACATATCTGCATGTTTTGTGCCGATTTGTCAGTAGTGTGGGGTTTGGGGAAACTTCATTTAGTGATTATTAGGGTATACAAACTTCAAATGGCGATAGATTTTGACAGAGAAGTCCGATCAAGACGCCGAAAAAATGAAAGTGGCTCGAAACGCGGCGTGGGGTATCTGCATGTGTTGTGCCAATTCGTAAGTAGTTTGGGGTTTGGGGAAACTTCATTTAGTGAATATTAGGGTATACAAACTTCAAATGGCGATAGATTTTGACAGAGAAGTCCGATCAAGACGCCTCAAACATGAAACTGGCTCGAAACGGGGCGTGGCGTATATGCATGTTTAGTGCCTATTCGTCAGTAGTTTGGGGAAACTTTATTTAGTGAATATTAGGGTATACAAACTTCAACTGGCGATAGATTTTGACAGAGAAGTCCGATCAAGACCCCTCAAAAATTAAAGTGGCTCGAAACGGGGCGTGGCATATATGCATGTTTAGTGCCGATTCGTCAGTAGTTTGGGGTTTGGGGAAACTTTATTTAATGAATATTAGGGTATACAAACTTCAACTGGCGATAGATTTTGACAGAGAAGTCCGATCAAGACGCCTCAGTGGGTCAATGCGGGGCGTGGCGTATCTGCATGTTTTGTGCCGATTCGTCAGTAGTTTGGGGTTTGGGGAAAGTTCATTTAGTGCATATTAGGGTATACAAACTTCAAATCGCGATAGAATTTGACAGAGAAGTCCGTTCAAGACGCCTCAAAAATGAAAGTGGCTCGAAACGGGGCGTGGCATATCTGCATGTTTTGTGCCGATTCGTCAGTTGTTTGGGGTTTGGGGAAACTTCATTTAGTGAATATTAGGGTATACAAGCTTCAAATGGCGATAGATTTTGAAAGAGAAGTCCGATAAAGACGCCTCAAAAATGAAAGTCGCTCGAAACGGGGCGTGCCGTATTTGCATGCTTAGTGCCGATTCGTCAATAGTTTGGGGTTTCGGGAAACTTCATTTAGTGAATATTAGGGCATACAAACTTCGAATCGCGATAGATTTTGACAGAGAAGTCCGATCAAGACGCCTCAAAAATGAAAGTGGCTCGAAAATGGGCGTGGCGTATCCGCATGTTTTGTGCCGAATCTTCAGTAGTTTGGGGTTTGGGGAAACATCATTTAGTGAATATTAGGGTATACAAACTTAAAATGGCGATAGATTTTGACAGAGAAGTCCGATCAAGATGCGTCAGTGGGTCAAAACGGGGCGTGGCGTATCTGCTTGTTTTGTGCCGATTCGTCAGTAGTTTGGGGTTTGGGGAAACTTCATTTAGTGAATATTAGGGTATACAAGCTTCAAATGGCGATAGATTTTGACAGAGAAGTCCGATAAAGACGCCTCAAAAATGAAAGTGGCTCGAAACGGGGCCTGGCGTATCTGCATGTTTTGTGCCAATTCTTCAGTAGTTTGGGTTTGGGGAAACATCATTTAGTGAATATTATGGTATACAAACTTCAAATGGCGATAGATTTTGACAGAGAAGTCCGATCAAGACGCGTCAGTGGGTAAAAACGGGGCGTGGCGTATCTGCATGTTTTGTGCCGATTCGTCAGTAGTTTCGGGTTTGGGGAAACTTCATTTAGTGAATATTAGGGTATACAAGCTTCAATAGGCAATAGATTTTGACAGAGAAGTCCGATCAAGACGCCTCAAAAATGAAAGTGGCTCGAAACGGGGCTTTGTGTATCTGCATGTTTTATGCCGATTCGTCAGTAGTTAGGGGTTTGGGGAAACTTGATTTAGTGAATATTAGGGTATACAAGCTTCAAATTGCGATAGATTTTGACAGAGAAGTCCGATCAAGACGCCTAAAGGTATTGTGCCTAAGGAAAAGGTAACCAATATTGAAAATTTTCAAATACATAAGAGGATTAGAGAACACATACAACCATCAAAAGAGAAATATTGTACAAAGTTGCCAAAAACAAAAGAAAAACAAAAATGGGAACTTCATACAATTAAGTTCTCTCCAATTGCTCACACTAACACCTTTACTTTGTTTGATGATTTCCATAGCTGGACGTTTGATCCGGGAGGACAAGCCTTGCCGAAACAATAGGCTGCTATCCGAGATCAAATCTGTAGATCTGAGGATAGATCTTCTCAAAGGAGGAGGAGATGATGGACACCATCCAGCCCCATCCATCCCCCTAGTTGAAGACAAAGCAAGGGATTTGAGGACAAATCCTTTTTCAAGAGGGAGGGGATGATGGAAGAGGGCCAAGCACAACCTTCCATGAAAGGCAAGAGCCAATTCAAGAGCGTCTAAGACCAAGCTAGGAGCGTCTAAGACAAGCTAGGAGCGTCTAGGACGAGAAGGCCAAGCTAGAAGCGTCTAGGACAAGAAGACTTGGATCAAAGCTATGAATGGGAGAGTGGCATACTAGCACATATTCCGTGAAGGCCCATCAAATGTAGTTTAGCTTTAATTGGGGTGTAAATAGCATAGCCATGTGGACAAATGTTTATTTTTCTGCACATTAGAATTAAGGAGAAGTTAACCTTCCCACTATTCTAGAAAGCCCATGGAGGGGGTGAACTTACAAACTAGACACACCCCTCCCCATGTGCTCACACTTTCCATGTGGCCCATGTGCTTCACATTTACATTTCATTTGGCTAGCATTAGGGTTGCATTATGGTCCTCCTTAGCCTATAAAAGGAGGAGCCTACACCTTGTATTTTCAAGATTAAATAGAGTATTGTTATGCTGCCCAAATTGTGCCATACACTACTCCTTGCCTAACACTTAGGTTTTAGTCTTCAATTCATCACTACCAAAGGGGCTGGCCAAACCTCCCCATTTCCTCACTCTTCATGCACCTTCAAGGCACCCATGCTTCCTAGGAAGGCCTTGCTCACCTCCTCCATAAGCTTCCGCATCCATCATCACCAAGGAACTCCAAAATCCAAAGAAGAGCTCATAGGAATGCTATCAATCATCCCCTCCCTCTTGAAGAGGATTTGTCCTCAAATCACATGCTTCTGCCTCTTCATTTTCTCTACCTGCAAAGGGTGTTAGATCCATAACATTGAAGGTAGTATGTACTCCATATTCCTCAGGCAGGTCAATTTGATATGCATTATTATTGATTCTTTTGAGAACTTGGAAAGGACCATCACCCCGGGGACTAAGTTTACACTTCCTCTGATTAGGGAATCTATCTTTTCTAAGGTGAAGCCAAACCCAGTCTCCCTCCTCAAAAATCATCTCTCTCTTCCCCTTATTGCTATGTTTCATGTATTTCTCTGTTTGTTGTTGTATTTGGTTCTTAATCCTCTCATGCATTTTCTTTACAAATTCAGCCTTCGTTACTCCTTCCTTATGCACAAAATTTTGTGGATTAGGTAGAGGTAACAAATCCAAAGGAGTAAGAGGATTGAACCCATACATAGCCTCAAAAGGAGAAATATTAGTAGTTTTATGAACTACCCTATTATATGCAAACTCAATATGAGGAAGGTACTCATTCCAAGATTTGTGGTTTCCTTTCATGATTGACCTAAGCATAGTGGAAAGAGATCTATTTACAACTTCAGTTTGTCCATCTGTTTGAGGATGACAAGAAGTTGAGAAGTTCAACTTAGTTCCTAGCTTTTCCCAGAGAGTTCTCCAGAAATGGCCAATAAATTTAGGATCTCTATCCGACACTATGGTCTTAGGTAAACCATGTAGTCTTACCACTTCTCTAAAGAAGAGCTTAGAGATGTTGCTAGCATCATCCACTTTATGGCAAGGTATAAAATGAGCCATCTTGCTAAACCTATCCACTACCACAAAAATGGAATCAAAACCTCTTTGTGTCCTAGGAAGTCCTAATATGAAATCCATGCTTATATCTTCCCAAGGAGCACTTGCAAAAGGTAAAGGAGTGTAGAGTCCATGAGGCATTGTCTTAGACTTAGCTTTTAAACATGAAATGCATCTATGACAATGTCTTTGGACATCTTTCCTCATGTGTGGCCAAAAGAATTTTCCTTTCAAAAGCTCAAGAGTTTTATCAACTCCAAAATGGCCCATGAGTCCTCCTTCATGTGATTCTTTTACAAGGAGTTTTCTATGTGTTCCTTGGGGTATGCAAAGTTTTCCTTCTTTAAATAAGTACCCCTCAAAAACATAAAAACCTCCTTGTGCTCTATGTTGGCACTCAGCAAAAGTGGGTGCAAAATCCTGATCTTCTTTATAAAGTTCAGGTATGTTTTCAAATCCAAGAATTTGGGCTCCAAGTTTAGAAAAGAGGATATGTCTCCTTGAGAGAGCATCAGCCACAATGTTTGTACTGCCCTTCTTGTATTTGATAACATATGGAAATTGCTCAAGAAATTCCATCCACTTTGCATGTCTTTTGTTCAACTTGTGTTGACCCCTTAGATATTTCAAAGACTCATGATCACTATGTATGATAAATTCTTTTGAAACTAGATAGTGTTCCCAAGCCTGTAGGGCCCTCACAAGTGCATAAAGCTCTTTGTCATAGGTGGGGTAGTTGAGGGTGGCACCGTGAAGTTTTTCACTAAAATATGCAATTGGGTGCCCACCTTGCAACAACACAGCACCTATTCCTACTCCTGATGCATCACACTCTAGCTCAAAATTTTTTGAAAAGTTTGGCAAAGCTAGAATGGGTGCATTAGTGAGTTGAGCTTTCAAACTTTGAAAGGCTTGCTCATGCTTCTCTGTCCAACAAAATGGAGTGTCTTTCTTTACTAACTCATTGAGTGGTGAAGCTAGACTTGAGAAGTTAGGAACAAATCTTCTATAAAAACTTGCTAGACCATGAAAGCTCCTAACATCTCCTACATTTTGCGGGGTTGGCCACTCTTGGATGGCTTTGATTTTCTCGGGGTCAACATGTACCCCATTTTTGTTTACTATAAAACCTAAAAACACTACACTATCTACACAAAAAGTGCATTTATCTATATTGGCAAACAAACTATTTTTCCTAAGCACTAAAAGAACCTCCCTAAGGTGACTTAGGTGGGACTCTAGGCTTTGACTATATACTAAGATATCATCAAAATAGACTACTACATACTTACCTATGCAATCCCTAAAGACATGATTCATAAGTCTCATGAAAGTGCTAGGTGCATTAGTGAGTTCAAAAGGCATCACTAACCACTCATATAGTCCAAATTTGATCTTAAAAGCAGTTTTCCACTCATCACCTTCTTTAATTCTAATTTGGTGATATCCACTTTTAAGGTCAATCTCGGAAAATATGGTAGACCCATGCAATTCATCAAGCATATCATCAAGTCTAGGAATTGGATGCCTGTATTTGATGGTGATATTGTTGATGGCCCTACAATCACAACACATTCTCCACTTGCCATCTTTCTTTGGAACCAACAAAACAGGTACAGCACAAGGACTTAGGCTTTTTTGAACCCAGCCTTTCTCCAACAAATCCTGAACCTGTGACTCTATCTCCTTAGTCTCTTCCGGATTAGTTCTGTAAGCTGGTCTATTTGGTAAACTAGCTCCCGGAACTAAATCTATTTGGTGTTCTATACCCCTAACAGGTGGAAGTCCAATAGGTCCTTCCTCAGGGAATACATCACCAAATTCTTTTAAAAGTTTTTGGACTTGAAGAGGTAGTTCACAAACTTCAGAAAGTGTGGCAGTGCATGCAAGTGTTCCTTTACACAGAAGGAGGCCTGAAGGTTGTTCAGATAGAAGTATCTTTTCAATTTTACTTTCAAATTTTTCTTCTTTATGAATAACCTTGTGGGAAGGAACACTCTTCTCCCACGCCTCAACATCGTTCCTAAGGATTTTCTCTTGTTTTCCTTTTTTTTTTCTTTTTCTCATTTTCTCTTTTTATTTTCATTTGTACTTGGTCCTTTACCACTTGTGAAGGTGTTAAAGGATAAAGTACAAACTTTTTTTCCCTATGGGTAAAAGTTATCTCGTTGGTAAGACCATTATGGATGGTTTTCTTGTCAAATTGCCATGGTCTTCCCAATAAGATGTGGCAGGCTTCCATGGGTACTACATCACATAAAATCTCATCTTTATAGTTCCCCACAGAAAGACTGATTTTTACTCGCTTATCTACAGTTAATTCCTCATCTTCATTTATCCACTGAAGTTTGTAAGGTTTTGGATGAGGTATTAATTGTAGATTAAGCTTTTCAACCATCCTAGTGCTACAACAATTGCAGCAAGAGCCACTATCCACAATGAGAGAACAAATGCTTTCTGAAACTTTGCATCTTGTATGAAAGATGTTCTCTCTCTGTGTTTCATGGTTCACACTAGGTTGATTGTTGAGGGTTCTTCTGATCATCATTAATTCTCCCTCACAAGGATATGCCCCCTCACTACTTTCCTTCTCTTCTTCCCCACTAGACTCTTCATCTTGGCTGCTATACTCATCCCTCCCTCTTAAGATCATGGTTCTCCTATTTGGGCATTGGGATGCTATATGGCCTCTACCAAGACACTTGAAGCACTGGATGTCTCTATTGCGGGGTTGTGAGGTAGACACATCTTTTCCTACACTCTTGGGAGTTTCTTTGGATTTATCCTTTGAAAGACTATCCTCCTTTTCTCTTCTATACTCTCTCTTGGGATAAGAGTTAGAGTAAGAACTCTCCTTGCGACTTAATCCCTTTCTCAAATTTTGTTGTTCAACTTTTATACAAAGTTGGATCAAATCATTCAAGTCCCTGTAGGGCAAAAGTTCTACTTTATCCCTTATCTCAAGATTGAGACCACTTAGGAACCTAGCTATGGTGGTGGTGGCTTCTTCCCTAATAGAGGCTCTCATCATGTAGAGCTCCATCTTTTGCCTATACTCCTCTACACTCATGTTTTTCTGTTGGAGTCTTTGGAGCTTGTCCATTAACTCCCTATCATAGTATGAAGGAATATGGCGGCGTCTCAAGGCTCCCCTAAGGTCATTCCAATATTCTATGGGAGGGTCCCTGTGGAGGCGCCTATCTCTCTCTAGGGCTGTCCACCAATACATAGCATTTCCTTGAAAGCTTAAAGTGGCTAAGGGTACTTTCCTTTCCTCGCTAACATGATGGCAAGCAAAAAGTTGTTCTACTTTCATTTCCCAATCTAGGTATGTTTCAACATTTTCCTTTCCATAAAAATGAGGTAAGTCTACCCTAGTCTCTTTTGGGTGGCTTTCTCTCCTAGTTCTTCTAGGTGGAGGTTGATAATAATCATTTACTCTCAGACTCCCCTCAACATGTGAGTCACTTGACCTAGAACTAGATGCATGTGATGCATGTGATTTTTTTAATTTTCGAATGTATTCATCTTTTTCTCTAACAATTCTCAACTCCTCTTCCAAAAGTGCAAGATGGGCATCTCTTTCTTTTTTATCTTCCAAAAGTTGAGCCTCATGTTTCAATTGTCTTAGTGATAGTGATTGAAAATCTCTAGCCAATTGTTTCAAAAGAGATTTTGTGGATTTTCTATCACTTTCACTATGACTTGAAGAATGAGTAGACATGTTTAGGGTTTGTGATAAAAGTAATTTTCAAAAAGAAAGATAAGTGGAGTGAAGTAGGTAATTTCCCAGGAAAGGGAGGTGGATCACTAGGATCTCTTAAGTACCAAGCCTTTCCTTAGCCAGATACTATCCCACAACACTTTCAAAAACCTTTCTCTAAGCAATTTACTTAGAGCACAATCAAAGATAAAAACAAAATTTTTATGCAAGAAAAACTATATGTAAAGCAATAAAACACAAATGAAAATTGCTATCTAGAAAGCTTTTAAAACTAGTCTAATCCTAAGGTGAGGCTTCTTGGCACTTTGGAACCTTGAAGACACACTCACCGTCTAAGACGTATTAATCCACTAATTAATCAATGTCCTTGCAAATTACAACTCAAAGAAATACAAAGAAATTAGGTTAACAAATTTTGATGCACAAAAATTTAAAGTCCTATTCTATGCACTCCTTCACTTGTAGCTCCTTTGTGTATATTTGTGTATTTTTCAATGAGGTTGCTGCTGTCCCTTGCTTTGTCTCCTTAGGTTATTCAACCTTAAATCTTTAATCCAGCTCCTCTTTAGTGATATGGCTTTCACCAAAACAAAATTTTAGCTCCACACTCACCAAAGCACTTTTTAGGTCAAATCCACTAAAGAGAGGTCAAGCAAGTTTTAAAGCAACAAAACTCAAATTTAAAATCAAGGACTACTGCAAATGGAGTTGATATTTGACAAGACTTGAAAGAGTATTCAATAAAATTTGACAAGCAAAAAATTAAGGCACACAAGAAAAGGTAGCACACAAAGTGGAATCCTAGTGAATGGAACTAGAATAGATGAATAAAACCAAAACAGCACTACAGAATTTTTTTGTGTAAATTTTTCACAACTTTCCAATTTTATGCTGGACAGAATACTTCAAATTTGAGCTTGAAATTTTAACCACAGAAGCTTCAATGTTTTAGCTCAATATAGGCGTTGGAATTTCACCAAAACAGTGAGCCAAATAATTGTAATAATTTTTCCGAAATCACTGCCGCGTCAGCGTTTTTTCAGAGTCAGGATTTTTGCACTCTGTTCGTATTTCATTTATCATTTTTTTTTGTATTTTGAATTTTGATGTGCTTCTTTTTTTCACTTTTTCTTAACACATGAAAATACTCAAATCCAAAATTTCAGAATTTTTTACCAACAAATTTAATTTCTGGGAATGATTCCAGCCAGCACAGTAGCAGTGAAAACAGAGAAATCCTAACTTGGAATTAGAAAACGGGAAAGAAACTTCAAAAACACAATGGAAATGATTGGAAACGAACTTGTATGGAACTAACACACAAGTATGAACTCAAATATGAAAATATAAAAGGCACCAAAGCTTCAAAACCAGAAATATAAACTGCACTCAAAAACAAAATCAAGCAACCAAATCAACAATAAAAGGCACCACTTGGAATTTATGACATTGTAGGATGAACATGACTTTGACAAAACTTGTATGGATTCAAAAATTAAAATGACTCAACCACAAACACTTTGCACCGATTAAAAACATCAATAAGACTCAAATAAAATAAAAATAGAACAGCCAACACAAAAGGAACCTAAAACAGTTTGAAAATGGAAGTTCAAGATCAAGTTGAACCAAAAATACCAAATAGAAATTTAAAAACAGCAACACCAACTTAAAAAGAAATTAAAAATAGCAAGTCATTTAAGGATATGATGAACAACATGGAATAAAGAAGAAGACTCAATAAATAAAATGAAGAGAACACTTATCTCTTGAAGAACCAAAGCTCTAGATACCAAATGATAGGTTGTTCTTCATGACCATTTGTTCTTCTTAAAATATGAGGTAAAAAGGTGGTGGAAGCTATGGATGATATGGGTCAAGGATGGCTCATATAGAGCTATGGGTTCCTTGTAGGTGCATGAAAGGTATGGAGAGTGATAGGTTAGGCCAAATCACTTGGAGGTAGGTGAAGATGAAGATCAAAGTGTCTAACCTAGAGAGACTAGACAAAGAGTAGAAGCTAGCATAATTTTGGCAGCATTTACTCATATAAATTGATCTTAAAAAAAGCATGAGCCAAAGCACCCTATTTATAGGAGATGGTGCCTTGGAGAGTAAGGAACAAGGGTAGGATGGGGAATACATAAAAGAGGGGGCTGCTAGGGTGTTGACTAAAGGTCAATGCAGCCCCTTAGCATGCTTCTAGAAGGTAGGGCTACATTCCTACCCTAAAAGGCCTAGGTACAAGCTAAATTGTTAAATACACCCCCGATTGTGCTAAATGAACCCTACTCTACTAAAATTATAAATAAACTAAAATTAATTTATGCTCAGCTCCCATGGCTTGGGCTTTACTCCTTGTAGTCCTCTGAAGGGTCTTTGAATATGTAGAGAAAAGTTTCTCTGCCATCAGTAGCAGAGTCCCACTCTTCTTGAATCCTCTTTGCCATGGACCTAGTTGTTGGGCCTGAGCTTAGGCCTCTTCCATCACCAAGGGTAGTCGTCGCTCGTCGTACTGGTGCTTGAGGGTGCCTGAATCGCAGCGCGAAGGAGAGAAAAGAGAGGGATGAAGGTAAACTCACTCTTTCACTCTTGAACCACTGCAACGTTCTTTGCCTCTCAGAAGTGGGTTTTTGAATCTAACCCAACTTGTCCACACATGCCGCTGCCACCACCCACTCTGCAGGAAAGCTTGCGTGCACGCTTCCCTGAACAGTACGGCCACGTGTGACTCTTGCGCATGCCAACTCTCTGATGTCACTATTCTGAACCACCCTTTTTGTCTACGTGTCGCGCGTGCAGGACGTTTCATGCTGGGAGCCTGGGTCCCGCCTTATCTGTGTGAAACACGACATCGCGCGATAACCTTCCATGGCGGACGACCGATCTCTCTCTCTGGAAGACGACCGATGTCTATCCCTGGCGACGCCCGCATGTCTCATGCCCTGGCGATGCCGGCATGTCTCGCGCCCTGGCGATGCCCGCATGCCTCGCGTCCTGGCGATGCCCGCATGCCTCGCGCCCTGGCGATGTCTGCATGTCTCTCGCGCCCTGGCGATGCCTGCATGCCTCGCGCCCTGGCGATGTCTGCTTGTCTCTCGCGCCCTGGCGATGCCCGCATGCCTCGCGCCCTGGCGATGTCCGCATGTCTCTCGCACCCTGGCGATGCCCGCATGTCTCTCGCGCCCTGGCGATGTCCGCATGCCTCGCGCCCTGGCGATGTCTGCATGTCTCTCGCGCCCTGGCGATTATGTACCAGAGAAGTCGGAGGTCGCCTCCGTCTTCAACAACGGCGATCTCGTAGACTTCTAAGCTACACTTTCCCTCCTTTTTATTTTAAATAAAAACATACTTAGAATTCATTTAAAATATATTCCTTTTATTCCAATTTAATTTTACAGGTCCTTACATTCTCCCCAACAAGAAAAATTTTCGTCCTCGAAAATTAAATTACAAAGAAAAGAGGTAGGGGTAGGCTTCTCTCATGGTTTCTTCTAACTCCCAAATTGAATCACCCGATCTGACATCCCACACCACTTTCACCATGTTGATGGTCTTACCTCTTAGCTGTTTACTTTGCCGATCGTCAATCCTAACTGGTTTTGCTTCAAAGGACAAGTCTTCCCTGATTTGCACATTGTCCACTTCCAACACGTGACTAGGGTCTGCAAGATACTTCCTTAGCTGTGACACGTGAAAGACATTATGCAGATTTGCTAATTGGGGAGGTAGGGTGATCTCATAAGCCACTGGACCAATCCTCCTTAAGATCTGATATGGTCCCACGAACTTAGGGGACAACTTCTTTGATCTGATTGCCCGTCCTACACCCTTGGTTGGCGTCACTCTCATAAACACATGATCCCCAACAGCAAACTCCAAAGGTCTTCTCCTCTGATCTGCATAGGATTTCTGCCGGCTTTGAGAAGCTTTCATTCTGCCTTGTATCTGTTTCACCTTCTCGGTTGTCTGCTGAATCAACTCTGGCCCAACCAAGACTGCTTCGCCCTCCTGGTACCAACATAAGGCAGTTCTGCATTTCCTCCCATACAGGGCTTCATATGGTGCCATCCCAATACTGGCGTGGTAACTGTTATTATAAGTAAACTCCACCAGCGGCAACACCTCATCCCAACTTCCCAATTGATCCAAGACACACGTCCTCAGCAGATCTTCCAAGGACTGGATCGTTCTCTCTGACTGTCCATCTGTTTAAGGATGATATGCCGAGCTCATTCTCAACTTGGTTCCCAAGCAATCTTGTAAGGTCTGCCAAAACCGTGAAGTGAACCTGGGATCTCTATCCGAAACAATGCTGGAAGGCACTCCATGTAACCTCACAATTTCTCTGATGTACAGCTGTGCCAACTTGGCCATAGGCATCCTCATATTCACCGGAAGAAAGTGAGCACTCTTCGTCAGCCGATCAATGATGACCTAGATTGCATCATGACCCTTTACCGATCTGGGTAAATGGGTGACAAAATCCATGGCGATGCTGTCCCATTTCCATTCAGGGATATCCAATTGCTGTAACAAACCGCCAGGTCTTTGATGCTCTACCTTCGCCTTCTGACACGTCAAGCAGGTAGTAACATACTGGGCGATGTCTCTCTTCATGCCCGACCACCAAAATGACTCCTTCAAGTCATGGTACATCTTGTTCATGCCTGGATGTAGGCTAAGGCGACTCTTGTGACCTTCCTCTAGGATCATCTTCTTCAACTCTTCATTTGCAGGTATGCAAATTCTGCCATTAAATCTCAAGATCCCATCGTCGCCCATCACAAAGTCTTTAGCCTGGTCGGTCCCTAGTGACTCCACAGTACGCTTCAGACTAGGGTCCTCCAACTGCTTATCCTTTATCGCTCCAAGGAAGTCATTAGTTATAGCCAGCTTACTACAACTAATGTGATTTACATGAAATTCCACTCCAAAGTTTAAATCTCTAAACCGCTCAATCAATTTCTGCTCTTCAATCATCATGGTTGATACTTGTATTGATTTCCTACTCAAGGCATCTGCTACTACATTGGCCTTCCCTGGATGATATATCAGTTAGAAGTCATAATCTTTTAGGTACTCCATCCATCTTCTTTGTCTCATGTTTAGTTCCTTCTGATCAAACAGGTATTTCAGGCTCTTATGGTCACTGAACACCTGGAACCGAGCTCCGTATAAATAGTGCCTCCAAATCTTCAAGGCAAACACCACCGCCGCCAACTCCAAATCATGAGTAGGATAGTTTCTCTCATGAACCTTGAGTTGCCTTGAAGCATATGCAACCACTCTTTTCTCTTGCATCAAAACACATCCCAAACCCTGATGTGAAGCATCACAGTAGACATCAAAAGGTCTTCCTACATCTGGGATCACCAGCACTGGAGCACTAGTCAACATTTCCTTTAGTTCCATGAAGCTCTGCTCACATCGGTCGGTCCAAGCAAAAGGTTGATCCTTGCGGGTCAGCTGTGTTAAAGGAGCCACTACCTTGGAAAAGTCCTCAATAAACCGTCGATAGTAGCCAGCTAGGCCCACAAAACTCCTTATCTCCGTAACTGTCTTAGGACGTTCCCACTGAAGCACTGCCTCCACTTTGGCTGGATCCACCGAGATCCCCTGGGCAGATATTACATGTCCTAAGAAGTTAACTTCCTTTAGCCAGAACTCACACTTAGAGAACTTGGCATATAATTGCTTCTCCCTCAGGATCTCTAATACTGTCTTCAGATGTTCTTCATGTTCTTCCTCGGTCCTTGAATAAATGAGTATGTCGTCTATGAAGACTACCACAAACTTATCCAAGAAAGGGCGAAAAATTCTATTCATGAAATCCATGAACAGAGCTGGAGCGTTTGTTACTCCAAATGGCATCACCACATACTCATAGTGCCCATAACGAGACCTAAATGCTGTCTTTTGAACATCTTCAGCTTTTACCAAAATTTGGTGGTACCCCGATCTCAGATCAATCTTTGAGAACACCGAGGCCCCATGTAATTGATCCATCAAATCATCAATTCTAGGTAGGGGGTACTTGTTCTTGATGGTCAACTTGTTCAACTGCCTGTAATCTATACACAACCGAGACCCCCCATCCTTTTTCTTAACTAGGAGCACTGGAGCCCCCCATGGAGATACACTGGGTCTAATGAATTGTTTCTCCAACAACTCTTCCACTTGCTTCTTTAATTCTGCCAACTCGGCTGGAGCCATCCTATAAGGTGCTATTGACACTAGTCCAGCTCCAGGTACCAAATCAATAGAGAATTCCACTTCTCTCTTAGGAGGTAATCCAGGTATTTCTCCTGGAAATACATCCGTGAAATCCTTCACCACATGTATCCTGCTTATGTCCTCTTCATTCTTCACTTCCAACCGAGCTAGGATCACGAAGCACCTCGCCCCTTCTTCCAACTCCGACCACCCTTGCTGAGCAGATATCACGTCTGACTCTTGGAGGTCTAGAAACGCTATCTTCTGACTATCGCAGTCTATGAGAACGTGATTGGCAGATAGCCAATCCATCCCCAGGATAACATCCAGGTCCTGAAGAGGTAGGCAGATCAAGTTCACTTTGAATCTGCGTCCCTCTACTATCATAGGACATTCAGAGCAAACTGTAGAGGTCAACACCTGTCCTGACGCAAGTGTAGAGACCAACAGTTCAAACGGTAACTCCTTCACTAGAAGGCCCAACTCGGCTACACACAGGCTTGACACAAAGGAGTGTGTCGCTCCAGAATCAAACAAGGCTTTTACACCTCTACCAGCTATAAAACAAACACCTTGCACGAGGTTACCTGACTGAGACGCCTCCGCTCCTGTCATGGCAAACACTCTCCCTGCTGCTTGAGGTCTGCTGCCTTCATTCCTCAACTGCTGAGAACCACTGGGTTGAGTCGCCCCATTCCTGTTAGGGCACTCTCTAGCAACATGCCCCATCTTTTGGCAGGTGTAACACCTTCTCTCTGAATTCCTCTTGAATCACACATTGGATGTGTGTGGTCCACCACAATGGAAACATTTGGGTTTCCAAGGTTGTTGCTGCTGCAACTGGGATGACGCTGTTCCTGCCCGATGTGGTGGAGGTCTCGCATAGGGCTTGCTTTGTGGGTGCTGCACCTTGGCCTTCCCACTGAAAGAACCCCCTGGGTGTGACCTGATCACCCGGGAATCACCCTTTTCCAGAGTCTCCACCATCTTCGCCTTCTCTACTAAGGCGTGAAATTCCCTGATGCACATAGGGGCTATGGTCCTCTTCAGCCCATGCTTCAGCCCCTCTTCGAACTTCCTACACCTCCAGGCCTCGGAGGTCGCCTGGGTATAGAATCGGGCGAGGTACTCAAACCGAGCAGCATAAGCATTCACTGACATCTCCCCCTGCTCCAATCTGAGGAATTCTGCTTCCTTCGCAAACTTTGCACTATCTGGGAAGTATTTTTCCAGAAATCTCGCCCTGAAGCTCTCCCAGTCTAAAACATCAGCTCTGGCTTCCATCATCTGCTGAGCTCCCATCCACCAGAACTCGCCTTCTCCAAATAGCAGATAGGTGGCGAACACCAATTTCTTCTCTTCAGGGCAGGAGGTCGCCCTAAAGATTTTCTCCAACTCTCTGACCCACTGATCTGCTTGATCAGGGGTAGCATTCCCACTGAACTTGGGTGGGTTGTGCCTCATGAACTCGGTCAGTCCCATCTGTTCCTGAGGCTGACCGACGTGGGAATTTGTTTCAGCCGACCGAGCAGTTTCCCAATGGTGCATTGCAGCTTGATGGTTCTGAGCCATTGCTGCATTCTGTTGTTGGATGGCAGTTGCCATCATCTCAATAGCCTTGGCAATCTGGCTCATTTCCGAAGAAGGTTGGGGAGGGGTAGGAGGTCTACGTGCCATCTTTCTTCGTTTCAGATTTTGAAACTATTGGTTTCTATATTCCCTACAACTACAAGAATGAGATCGATAAGAAATCAATTCATTCAGGAGGTAACATCTAGACCTTACAAAGGTCAGCATCTCAAAGTCATTAAGAATTTGAGTTCATCAACAGAATCATGATACTTATAACCTCAAGCAAAACACCAGAACAGCTACTGGTATACAACCATCAATCCAATCAACCACTTTCAATCAATTACAAAAACACTCAATAAAATGAAATAAATCACACCAGAATTCAATGTATGCTAAACATCAAACCTTTGGAATTAAGATTGAGGATCATCTCGATCCAGTTATGAGTGTGCACCCTCACTACTTTATCAAGATCCTTTCATTCTTAATACTAAGATTTTCAGTTAGGGCATATATTCACTAAAGCACACACAAAATTTCAATACACAAACGTTTGAAAACCTTTCACTATAGTTTTTATTTAAAACTCAAATAAATTTTTATGAGCAGAAGAAACACAATGGATCCAAAGCCCTCAGGTCATCCTAAGGACGAACTGCTCTGATACCATTAGTGTAACATCCCGCCAAATTCTTTTCATATTTATATAATGAAATAAAGGTAAACAAATGATGGCATTTTCATGTGTTCTTCTTGAATCAAAGTAGAAATAGATGGAGCAGAAGCAATGGATGAGTGAAACAAGACCCTCCTAGGAGTTGTGTTGGTCTTGAAGGTGCATGATGAGTATGGGTTGAGTGGTTCGGCCAGCTCAAGGGAAAAGGTGAAAGGATTGAAGTTTATAGCCTAGATTTCTAGGAGGAGTAAAGCTTGTGCACAAAAATGGCAGCATAACATTACTCAAATAAACTTGAAAATACATGAGGTAGGCCTCCTTATTTATAGATTTAGGAGCCTTGGTGAGCAAGCTTAAAGGGTAGGGATGGAAATACAAAAAGTGGGGGCTGCCTAGGGTATTGACTTTAGTCAAACCACACCATCATCCTAATATTCTAGAAGATAGGTCAAAAAATGCAACATTTGATAGTACACCCCTCCCTCTTTTGCTAAAGGCACCTATTTGCTAGCACACCCCTCCTTCTATTGCTAAGGGCACCTTTTTGATAGCACACCCCTAAGTTAGCAAGTTTTGCTTACTACACTAATCTACTAAGCTACCCCTAATGGGCCTCCAAGTAGCATGTACAAGGTCTTCTCCCTCCCATCCGTGGCTTCTTCTATGTGTGCTTGGATATGTTTAGCCATGGATCTTGTGAGAGGTCCTAGACGGTCTAGCTCCATGGATAGCCTCCCTCCTTCACGTCCTAGACGCTCACTTCTTGGAGCTAGACGCTCCTCTTGGTCTAGACGGTCTTCTTGGTTTGGGCCTTGGCTTCCTTGGTTAGATGTGCTTGGCCCTCCTCCATCATCCCCTCCCCCTTGGAAAGGATTTGTCCTCAAATCCAGCTCGTCATCGTCATTGGTACCTACAAATGGAGAAAGATCAATTACATTAAATGTGTCATGTACTCCATATTCAAGAGGTAGGTCCAATTTATATGCATTGTTGTTGACTCGCTTAAGGACTTGGAAGGGTCCCTCACCTCGGGGACTTAGTTTGGACTTCCTTTGATTTGGAAATCTTTCTTTTCGAAGATGAAGCCAAACTAAGTCTCCTTCCTCAAAAATTATTTCTCTCTTCCCTTTGTTGTTGTGTTTTGTGTACTTCTCATTTTGTTGTTGTATTTGAATTTTAATCTTCTCATGCATTTTCTTGACAAAATCAGCCTTGATTACTCCTTCCTTATGCACAAAATCTTGTGGATTAGGAAGAGGAATTAAATCCATGGGCGTGAGAGGATTAAAACCATATACTACCTCAAAAGGAGAAGCATTAGTAGTCTTGTGAACTACTCTATTGTAAGCAAATTCAATGTGGGGAAGGTACTCATCCCAAGATTTGTGGCTGCCCTTCATGATAGCCCTAAGCATAGTTCCAAGAGATCTATTGACTACTTCGGTTTGCCCATCCGTTTGAGGATGACAAGAAGTTGAGAATTGTAGTCTTGTTCCAAGTTTACCCCAAAGAGTTTTCCAAAAGTGACTTATAAACTTGGGATCTCTATCGGACACTATACTTCTAGGGAGACCATGGAGTCTCACCACTTCTCTAAAGAAGAGTTTAGAAATATTTTGAGCATCATCTACTTTGTGGCATGGAATAAAGTGAGACATTTTGCTAAAACGGTCCACTACCACAAAGATAGAGTCATGGCCTCTTGCAGTCCTAGGAAGTCCTAAAATGAAATCCATGCTAATGTCTTCCCAAGGAGCATTTGCAATCGGCAAAGGGGTGTAGAGTCCATGCGGCATTGTTCTAGACTTTGCTTTTAAACATGAGATACATCTAGAGCAATGGCGTTGGACATCTTTCCTCATGTGTGGCCAACAAAATTTTGCTTTCAAAAGATCTAGAGTCTTATCAACTCCAAAATGGCCCATGAGTCCCCCTTCATGTGATTCTTTGACAAGGAGTTTCCTATGTGTTCCTTGGGGAATGCAAAGTTTTCCTTCTTTAAAAAGATATCCCTCGGACACATAGTAACCTCCTTGCGCTCTATGTAGACATTGGGCATAGATGGATGAAAGTTCTTGATCTTCTTGGTAAAGCTCTCTTATGTGGTCAAATCCAAGAATTTGGGCACCCAATTTTGAAAAGAGTGTGTGGCGTCTTGAAAGTGCATCGGCCACTATATTGGTGCTTCCTTTCTTGTATTTGATTACATAAGGAAATTGTTCAAGAAATTCCATCCATTTTGCATGTCTCTTATTGAGCTTGTGTTGGCCCTTTAAATATTTTAAAGACTCGTGATCACTATGGATAACAAATTCTTTGGACACAAGATAGTGTTCCCAAGTCTTTAGGGCTCTCACAAGAGCATAGAGCTCTTTGTCATAAGTGGGGTAGTTGAGGGTGGCACCATGGAGTTTTTCACTAAAATAAGCAATGGGGTGTCCACCTTGCAACAATACCGCGCCTATGCCTACTCCCGATGCATCACACTCTATCTCAAAAGTTTTGGAAAATTTTGGGAGAGATAGGATGGGTGCATTGGTGAGTTGAGCTTTTAGCCTTTGAAAGGCTTGCTCATGCTTTTCATTCCAACAAAATGCAACATCTTTTTTAACAAGTTCATTCAAAGGAGAAGCTAGGCTAGAAAAATTAGGCACAAACCTTCTATAGAAGCTAGCTAACCCATGAAAACTTCTTACATCACTTACATTTTGTGGATTGGCCACTCTTGGATGGCTTTGATTTTCTCGGGATCTACATGTACCCCCGTTTTGTTTACTATAAAGCCTAAAAAGACTACACTATCTACACCAAAGGTACACTTATCCCTATTTGCAAAAAGACTATTTTTCCTAAGAACTAGAAAGACTTCCCTAAGGTGACTTAGATGGTCTTCTAGGGTTTTACTATATACTAAGATATCATCAAAGTAAACTACTACATATTTACCTATACAATCCCTCAAGGTGTGATTCATAAGCCTCATGAATGTGCTTGGAGCGTTAGTGAGTCCAAAGGGCATCACCAACCACTCATATAATCCAAATTTGGTCTTAAAAGCGGTTTTCCACTCATCACCCTCCTTGATTCGAATTTGGTGATATCCACTTTTAAGGTCAATTTTGGAGAATAGAGTTGACCCATGCAATTCATCAAGCATATCATCAAGCCTTGGGATTGGATGCCTATACTTGATGGTGATGTTGTTGATTGCTCTACAATCACAACACATGCGCCATTTTCCATCTTTTTTAGGCACCAACAAGACAGGTACAGCACAAGGGCTTAGACTCTTTTGAACCCAACCCTTCTCCAACAAGTCTTGAACTTGTGATTCTATCTCTTTTGTTTCCTCGGGGTTGGTTCTATAAGCAGGCCTATTTGGTAGGCTTGCCCCCGGAATGAAGTCAATTTGATGTTCTATCCCCCTAAGAGGAGGAAGCCCATTGGGTCCTTCTTGTGAGAATAGATCGTCAAATTCACTCAAAAGGTTTTCTATTTGAGGAGGTAAAACCGTGAGTTCATTACTTGTGGCAGTGCATGTAAGTGCTCCTTTACAAAAGATAAGGCTTGGTTGTTCAACAAGAAGCAAGTTTTCTAAAACATTTTCAAAAGGCTTTTCTTGTAGACCAACCTTGTGGGAAGGAACACTCTTCTCCCACGCCTTCCTATCCCTAAGGATTTTCTCTTTTTCTAGCACTCTTTTTTTTTTGTTTTCCTCATTCCTCTTTTGTTTCATTTGTATTTGGTCTTTCACCACTTGAGAATGTGGTAAAGGACTAAGTACAAACTTCTTATATTTATGGGTGAAGGAAATCTCGTTAGTGAGACCATCATGCAAGGTTTTCTTGTCAAATTGCCATGGCCTCCCTAATAAGATATGGCAAGCTTCCATAGGCACTACAGCACATAAAACTTTATCTTTGTATTTCCCTATGGAAAACTTGATTTCCACTTGCTTATCTACATGTAGTTCCCCATTTTCATTAAGCCATTGAAGTTTGTAAGGTTTTGGGTGAGGAACCACTTGTAGCTTAAGCTTTTCAACCATCCTAGCACTACAACAATTACAACTAGATCCACTATCCACAATGAGGGAACATATATTTTCTAAAACATTGCATCTTGTATGAAATATGTTCTCCCTTTGTGTTTCAATGGATGTGCTAGGGTGATTGTTGAGGGTTCTCCTAATCATAAGCAATTCTCCCTCTAATGGAGCTACCCTCTCATCCTCTCCCCCTTCCTCTTTCTCACTAAGCTCATCCTCGCCACTAGTGTATTCGTCTACACCTTTAAGAAACAAAGTCCTTTGGTTTGGACATTGTGCTTGCACATGCCCCCTACCATAGCACTTAAAACATTTAACATCTCTAGCTCGGATGGGTGGGGTTGAGGTTTCTTTGGTGAAGGGTTTGGTAGGTTCTTTTCGTTTTTCCTTAGATGTACTACCCTCCCTTTTAAACTCTCTCTTGGGATAAAAGTTAGAATAGGGGCTCACCTTTTGACTTGATGTTTTGCGCAAATTTTGTTGCTCAACTTTAATGCAAAGTTGAACCAAATCATTCAAGTCTTGATAAGGTAAGAGCTCTACTCTATCTCTTATCTCAAGTGATAGGCCACTAAGGAACCTAGATATGGTGGTTTCCTCTTCCTCTCTAATAGAGGCTCTCATCATATAGAGCTCCATCTTTTGCCTATACTCTTCTACACTCATATTCTTTTGTTGGAGTCTTTGAAGCTTGTCCATCAACTCCCTATGGTAGTAAGAAGGTATATGTCGACGTCTTAGGGCTCCCCTAAGGTCATTCCAATATTCTATGGGAGGTTCCCTATGAAGACGTCGGTCTCTTTCTAAAGAGGTCCACCAATACATGGCATTTCCTTGGAAACTAAGGGTGGCTAAGGGTACTTTTCGTTCCTCACTTACCCTATGGCAAGCAAAGAGTTGCTCTACCTTCATCTCCCAATCTAGATATATTTCTACATTTTCCTTTCCATGAAAATGAGGTAGGTCTACTCTAGTTTCCCTTGGCACCTCTTGTTCCCTTTGCCTAGTTCTTCTAGGGGGTGGTTGGTAGTAGTCATTAATTCTAAGGCTTCCCTCCCCTAGAGTTGCAATGCTTTGGGATGCATGAGTATTTGTTTTTTTTTATTTTTGAGATTTTTGGGATTTCTCTTCTTGAGCTCTAGCCAACTCATTAATCTTGTTTTCATTCTCCAATTGCCTAGAAGAGATTAATTGTACCGCTTGGGATACCTCTTTCAAAAGGGTTTTCAAAGATTTTACTTCACATTCTATAGACTTTGGAGAATGAGAAGAAGAAGACATGGCTAGACCTTTGTGTATTTAGGCGTTTTTACTTTGAGAAAGATTAGGGAAGATAAAGAAGGTAGTTTTCCAGGTAAGGGAGGTGAGTCTCAAATGACTACTTAAGTACCAAGCCTTTTCCTTGCCAAAAACTAGTCTCCAATGCCTTCTCACAAAAATTTCTCTTAGTGAAACACTTAAAACACAAGAAGTTGAGAAATCAAAAAGCAATAAAACTATGTAAGCTAAAAAAAAAAGATATGCAACAAACTAGTCGGTTTTAGCACAAATTAAACTAAACTAATCATGCAAAACGTTTCTACCAAAACAATAGAAAACAAGTTCAAACAAGCAACAAATTACTAAGCAAAAAAAAAAATTTACTATGCTATTCGGCCCTAGGTGAGGCTTCTTGGACACTTTGAGCCCTTGAAGACACACTCACCGTCTAAACGTAATTAAAGAGGTAATTAACAATAAACCAAGTTGCAAAGGAAAAGAAGACTCCCTTTGTTGATCCTCTTTTGGGTTAGTGCACTTCCTTGTTGTCTTGAATTTTTTTTTGATCTTCTAGGTGTTTGTATTGTTTGTTTCAAGCAACCTTGTTTCGGCTTTAGCTTTGTCTCCTCCTTAAAATGATGGCTTTAATTCTCCAATTTCCAGCACCTATTCACAAGAGCTAAACCTAAACCAAGTCAAGTTCCATGCACATATGCACCAAGGAGAATTAAATTCCAGCACCCAAAAGAGAGGTCAAGAAACAAAAGCAAGAAACAAATTTAATTGAATAAAAACAGTACCACCAAAAGGATTTATAATATGACAACTTAGAAAGAGAGTCAAGAAATTAAAGCAAACAATTAAAGGTACTCAAAAAAAGTTGGCACACAAAAGGAATTCCTAAAGAAAAGCACTAGATTAGATGACCAAATAAAAAAAAAACAGCACCACTGAAAATTGTTGTGGGCCAGAAAACGTGTTTGTTCCCCAATTTATGCTGAGCTGTATTTTTAAAATTTGTCTCTGAAATTTATATGCAAGAAAATTCAGGATCTTATCTAAACAATGGCTTTGGAATCACCTAAAACGCATGCACCATTTTTTTTTTTAATAATTTTTGCAAATTTGGTGTGCAGTTAGGCCAGCTGGAGCGCTCAAGATTTGCACTCTGATTTTGTAAGATTTATCATATTTTTTCTGTTGCCTTTTTTGATCTGATTCTTTTTTTTGTCCTTTTTGTAACACTTCAAACTTGCATTTTCCAGAGAATCACAAATTTCCTATGAGTGGAAATAATTTTTGAAACAAAAAAACAGCCAGACAGAGAGAGAAACAGGGGAAAACTGGAAAACTGGAAAAAAAAAACAGCAAGATACCAAAATTTAACACAAAGGAAAATGTAAGAAGGAAATTGTGTAAGAACTAAGACACAATTATGAACTCAAACTAAAATTAAAAAGGCAGCAAAGGATCAAAATAACAGCAGATTAAGGCAAATTAAAGAGACCCAAAAACAAGAAACAATCAAGCCAAAAATAGGACTACTAAGAATTGATGACAATTATGGATTCACATGACTTGACACAACATTTATAGATTCAGAAAATAAAGACTCAAAGCATAAAATGAAGCAATTATAAGAAAGCAATAAAGACTCAAATTCCTAAAAGAAAACAGCCACTCAATGTGTAAGGAATCCTATCACAATTGCACAAGAAAATGTTCAAGATCAATTGAACACATGTGCTTCGGTTGGATCTTCCATAAGCACACCAAGAACAATTTAAAATGTAAAAAAAAAACAGCAAGACAATTATGGAATTGAAATGACAAGATGAAAATAAAGAAAAACTGAAAATTTAAAAAGACAAGCTACTCATCTTGAAGAACCAAAAGCTCATGATACCAAATGATGGCATTTTCATGTGTTCTTCTTGAATCAAAGTAGAAATAGATGGAGCGGAAGCAATGGATGAGTGAAACAAGACCCTCCTAGGAGTTGTGTTGGTCTTGAAGGTGCATGATGAGTATGGGTTGAGTGGTTCGGCCAGCTCAAGGGAAAAGGTGAAAGGATTGAAGTTTATAGCCTAGATTTCTAGGAGGAGTAAAGCTTGTGCACAAAAATGGCAGCATAACATTACTCAAATAAACTTGAAAATACATGAGGTAGGCCTCCTTATTTATAGATTTAGGAGCCTTGGTGAGCAAGCTTAAAGGGTAGGGATGGAAATACAAAAAGTGGGGGCTGCCTAGGGTATTGACTTTAGTCAAACCACACCATCATCCTAATATTCTAGAAGATAGGTCAAAAAATGCAACATTTGATAGTACACCCCTCCCTCTTTTGCTAAAGGCACCTATTTGCTAGCACACCCCTCCTTCTATTGCTAAGGGCACCTTTTTGATAGCACACCCCTAAGTTAGCAAGTTTTGCTTACTACACTAATCTACTAAGCTACCCCTAATGGGCCTCCAAGTAGCATGTACAAGGTCTTCTCCCTCCCATCCGTGGCTTCTTCTATGTGTGCTTGGATATGTTTAGCCATGGATCTTGTGAGAGGTCCTAGACGGTCTAGCTCCATGGATAGCCTCCCTCCTTCACGTCCTAGACGCTCACTTCTTGGAGCTAGACGCTCCTCTTGGTCTAGACGGTCTTCTTGGTTTGGGCCTTGGCTTCCTTGGTTAGATGTGCTTGGCCCTCCTCCATCAACAAATATATCGAAGTGAACATAATTATATATATGTAATGAAATTTCTCCTCACAGGGAGTTTAATACATAATCAGTCAATTTCCAAAACTTAAACAAAATACAGTAAAATAAAAAAAAACAGGCGATCTCCTAACAGAAAATAGAAAACGGGCGATCGCCTAACAGAAACAGAAAACGACGATCTCCTTCCGGCGACCACTCACAGAGGAGCTCTGCTACCTGCAACCTCGTCTGCTCCCGTGCAAATATACACGATCATCATAGGTTTAAGAAAACAACCACGATACCAGATAAAAGGGTAAGCTAGATATGTTAAAAACTTTAAATATGAAACTTTATATCAATAGAAAACATAATTCTTCACACCATTCATAATCTATATCAATTTCAACCATCAACATCCCCATATTCCACAAACTCGTTAAGTGTCTATTCACTAAATTCAATATTCATGGTTCACACGTCAGACTTTCCACTGACTCATAACATATAGACACATGACTCTACTTCCGGAAGACTCGTGCGTTGACTCAGACTCAGAGATCTGCACCCGTCATACCACACCACTGTGAAATCCACACAGGGTCGCTGTGAAATCCACACAGCCATGCGCATACATAATCTCAATATCATCACTCTCCCGGTATGACAGGGTTAATTCATATAACAGGTCAAGTCAGTTATCTTTCAAACAACTTACCCATACATATGAACCTCCTTCGACTCTCCACAACTGTATAACTTCATCTATGTGATTCCATTATATCAGTAGAGTCAGGATATCTCCTTCTAGACAAGTCCCTAGTGTAAGGACCTAGAAACTTTAATTGGAATAAAAGTGTTATATTTAAATAATTTCAGAAGATGTTATTATTTAAAATACAAAGAGCTGGTAGAGGTCGGTCGGCTGACCATTTTATTAACCAAGTAGTCAGGTGCGATGACTTTATCGTGAGGTAATCATGTGGAGGTGATACCTTGGACGTAACATTGTGGGATGAAGAACCTTCAGCCAGGCGTGGCGATTGTCATCAGTCATCGCCAGGGCGCGAGACATGAGGATTTCGCCAGCGCACGAGAGGCATGCGGACATCGCCAGGGCATGAGGCATGCGGGCATCGCCGGGGCGCGAGAGGCACACGGACATCGCCATGGCGCGAGGCATGCGGGCATCGCCAGGGCGCGAGAGACATGCGGGCATCGCCAGGGAGAGACATCGGTCGTCTTCCAGAGAGAGACATCGGTCGTCATGCAGGGAGAGACATCGGTCGTCATGCAGGGAGAGACATCGGTCGTCATGCAGGGAGAGACATCGGTCGTCATGCAGGGAGAGACATCGGTCGTCATGCAGGGAGAGACATCGGTCGTCTTCCAGAGAGAGACATCGGTCTTTGCAGGGAGAGACATCGGTCGTTCGCCAGGATGAGTCATCGGTGGAAGGTTATCGCGCGATGTCGTGTTTCACACAGATAAGGTGGGACCCAGGCTCCCAGCATGAAACGTCCTGCACGCGCGCGACACGTAGACAAAAAGGGTGTTTCAGAAGAGTGACATCAGAGAGTTGGCATGCGCAGAGACACACGTGGCTGTACTGTTCAAGGAAGCGTGCACGCAAGCCTTCCTGCAGAGTGGGTGGTGGCAGCGGCATTTGTGGACAAGTTGGTTTAGATTCAAAAACCACTTCTGAGAGGGAGAACGTCGCTGTGGTTCAAGAGGGACAGAGTGAGTCTACCTTCATCCTTCTCTTTTCTCTCCTTCACTCTACGATTCAGGCCTTATCACGTCCCTGCTTGGCTATCGACGACTGCCATAGAGCACCTGGGAGGTTCTCTGCAAGTCCCCCAAACCAGACGCTAAAGCAGAGTTAAGGCATCCTTGAAGCTCGTTGGGTTGGAACTCTTAGTGAAGTTTACGCAAGTCCAGGTAAGGGAAGCTAGCTTTATTTTCAATAAAAGCCGTAGATTAGCTGTTTCTGAAGTGAGGGCGACGTGGTCGCCGGTTTTAAACTCTTTTTCGTGACGCTCTGTTCTATGATTTTGGGCGACGTGGTCGCCGGTTTCGTATTCTTTTCGCGATGCTCTGTTCTATGTGTTTGGGCGACGTGGTCGCCGGTTTTAAATACAGATTTCGAAATCCCCTGTTTTGGACGTGATCGCCTGTGTTATTATTGGTTTCGAACTCCCCTGTTTTAGTGTCGTTGAGACTGTTCGAGATTTAAATGTGAAATGCATGTGATATTCGAAAATCTGAACCGTGGAATGATTGTTGCTGTGTTCATTTAAGTGTTGTATGGTGCATTGGGTGAATTGATGTTAAGTAGCTGTCCTGTGTGGACTTCAGTAGCTGTCCTGTGTGGACTTCAGTAGCTGTCCTGTGTGGACTTCATCAGCTGTCCTGTGTGGACTTCATTAGCTGTCCTGTGTGGACTTCATCAGTGGTCCTGTGTGGACTTCATTACCTGTCCTGTGTGGACTTTACAGTGGTGTGGTATGTGTCTATGTGTGGTGAGTCCGTGGAAGTCGGACGTGAGAAAGCGAAATATTGAGATTTGATAGGCATTTGATGTTTTATGTGAAACAAATAACTCTTGATGAAATTGTGAAGTGTGTGAAATGAATGGGAAATTGATGGTTTTACGTGGGTGTCTTAAATTTGTTTTATCTTGATTTTAAAGTTTCATATCTAAATTCTCTTTAAAATATCTAGCTTACCCTACGTTTTTGTTCTGTGGCTGTTTTTCTTAAAACTGTGATGATCGTGTATTTTACACGGGAGCAGATGATGTTGCAGGTAGTCGAGCTCCTCAGTGAGCAGTTGGAGGAAGAGATCGCCTGTTTTCTTTTTATACTGTATTTTGGTTTTATTTTGAAACAGTTGATGGAATGTATTAAAACCCCTATAAGAGGGACGTTTCTTTTTGAGATACAATGTATGGGATGATGTACTTTCAATATATATACATATGTTGATTTTATAAATAAATGTCTACGCTTATTTTATTATATAAATATGAAAAGAATTTTTGCGGGATGTTACACCTAGTCAATGCACATTACACACGATCTTACACGGTATTTTCTTTCCTGAAAATACTATGCCTTGATCCCACATTCACAACATTCAATGCATCATACAACACGTAAAAGCACAATTCCATCATATGATATTTTGAGTCTTTTCTTAAACAATCCCAATCACAGAAACAATCATTCCAAGGTTCAGATTTTCGAATATCACATGCATTTCACATTTCAATCTCAAACAGTTTCAAACGACACTAAAATAGGGGATTTCGAAAACAACATTTAAAACCGGCAATCACGTCGCCCCACACATAAAAACAGAGCATCGTGAAAAAGAATATGAAACCGGCGACCACGTCGCCCTCACTTCAGAACCTACTCGCCTAACGTTTTTATAAATGAAAATGCTAGCTTCCCTTACCTGAACTTGCGCGAAACGCCAAGAGCTCCAAAACCCACCGAAGCTTAAAGGTGCCTTAACTCTGTTTTAGCGTCCGGTCTGGAGCACTTGCAGAGAACCTCCCAGGTGTCCAAGGGTAGTCGTCGCTCATCGTACTGGTGCTTGAGGGTGCCTAAATCGCAGCGCGAAGGAGAGAAAAGAGAGGGATGAAGGTAAACTCACTCTTTCACTCTTGAACCACTACAACGTTCTTTGCCTCTCAGAAGTGGGTTTTTGAATCTAACCCAACTTGTCCACACATGCCGCTGCCACCACCCACTCTGCAGGAAAGCTTGCGTGCACGCTTCCCTGAACAGTACGGCCACGTGTGACTCTTGCGCATGCCAACTCTCTGATGTCACTATTCTGAACCACCCTTTTTGTCTACGTGTCGCGCATGCAGGACGTTTCATGCTGGGAGCCTGGGTCCCGCCTTATCTGTGTGAAACACGACATCGCGCGATAATCTTCCACCGATGACTCATCCTGGCGGACGACCGATCTCTCTCTCTGGAAGACGACTGATGTCTATCCCTGGCGACGCCTGCATGTCTCATGCCCTGGCGATGCCGGCATGTCTCGCGCCCTGACAATGCCTGCATGCCTCGCGCCCTGGCGATTATGTACCAGAGAAGTCGGAGGTCGCCTCCATCTTCAACAACGGCGATCTCGTAGACTTCTAAGCTACACTTTCCCTCCTTTTTATTTTAAATAAAAACATACTTAGAATTCATTTAAAATATATTCCTTTTATTCCAATTTAATTTTACAGGTCCTTACACACATGGGCGCTTTTGCGTGGTCAGCTTCTGACATGCCAAGGATCGACCCTGATTTCCTTTGCCACCACCTGTCAATGGACCCCAAGGCGCGGCCAGTGCGCCAAAGGCGAAGGAGATTTAACGAAGAGAAGAAGAAGGTGATCCATGACGAGACGCAGAAGCTCCTTGCTGCTGGACATATCAGAGAAATCCAGTACCCCGAGTGGCTGGCAAACGTGGTACTGGTGCAGAAGTCAAATGGCAAGTGGAGGATGTGTGTGGACTTCACTGACCTCAATAAGGCCTGCCCCAAGGACTCCTACCCCCTCCCTAGTATAGATGCATTGGTGGACAGCGCGTCAGGGGGGAAGCTCCTCAGCTTTCTGGACGCCTTCTCAGGCTACAACCAGATAAGGATGCACCCCATGGACGAGTGCAAGACTGCTTTCATGACGGAACGATCTTGCTACTGCTACAAGGTAATGCCGTTCGGGTTGAAGAACGCAGGAGCTACCTACCAGAGACTTATGGATAGGGTGCTCTCGCCCATGCTTGGAAGGAACGTGCATGCATACGTAGATGACATGGTGGTCACGTCGCGGGAGAAGGCGCACCATGTAGTTGATCTGGAGGAGCTTTTCACCACCATCGCCAAGTATAGGTTGAAGCTCAACCCTGAAAAGTGCATCTTCGGTGTGGAGGCTGGGAAGTTCTTGGGTTTGCTCCTAACGGAGCGTGGAATTGAGGCGAACCCGGAGAAGTGCGAGGCAATCGTGGAAATGAGGAGCCCAACGACGGTGAAGGAGGTGCAGCAGCTAACTGGTCGGTTGGCCGCCTTGTCACGGTTCATGTCTGCTGGAGGAGAGAAGGGTCATTCGTATTTCCAATGTCTCAAGCGCAACAGTAGATTTGTCTGGACACCGGAATGCGAAGAAGCCTTCCTGAAGCTGAAGGAGTATCTGGCAAGCCCACCAGTATTGTGTAAACGACAAATGGGCACCCCTCTTCGTCTGTACTTTGCTGTGACAGAGAGGGCGGTCAGCTCGGTCCTGGTACAAGAGCAAGATCAGGTCCAGAAGCCTGTGTATTTTGTAAGTAAGGTGCTGCGAGGCCCGGAAACGAGGTATCAGGCCCTGGAGAAGGCAGCACTGGCGGTAGTCTTTTCAGCTAGGAGGCTCAGACACTATTTCCATAGCTTCACCATAGTAGTCATGACAGACTTGCCCATCCAGAAGGTGTTGAAGAAGCCAGACGTAGCAGGAAGGATGGTCAAGTGGGCTGTGGAACTCTCAGAATTCGACATCCAGTACGAGCCCCGAGGACCGATCAAGGGGCAGGTGTTCGCCGACTTCGTGGCTGAACTGTCGTTGGTCGCGACATCTGCAGAAGGCATAGTTTTTTGATGGGTCTTATCGGTGGATGGCTCCTCCAATCAGCAGGGAAGCGGTGCTGGAGTCATTCTGGAAGGCCCGAACGGGGTGCTGATCGAACAGTCCCTTCGCTTTGCCTTCAGGGCCAGCAACAATCAGGCGGAGTATGAAGCCCTGATCGCAGGAATGTTGCTGGCAAAGGAAATGGGAGCAAGAAGTCTGGTGGCTAAGAGTGATTCCTTGCTAGTCACTGGGCAAGTTACAGGGGAGTTCCAGGCGAAAGATCCTCAAATGGCAGCTTACCTGGAGTACGTGCAGCTCATGAAGACGTCCTTCGATGAGTTTGAGTTGGTGCATGTGCCCCGCGAGCAAAATGCCAGAGCAGATCTGCTTGCCAAGCTGGCCAGCTTAGGCAAGGGGGGAAAACAGAGGACCGTTATTCAAGAGACTTTAAAGGTACCACGAGCATTCGTATCAGACAATCAAATGCTTCAAGTATCCAAGTCGGTGGAGCGTCTGGCGATCAGTCATCGGTCTCTGACTCAAGAAACGCTGAAAGCACCGAGGGTGAGGGCGCGACCGGCAAGGACCGATGAGGCGATGGAAGTCTGCGCTGTCAAGGAGCCCGATACGTGGATAACGACGTACCAGTTGTACCTAGAGGATGGTGTGCTCCCACTGGACCCAACAGAGGCAAAGAAGATAAAGAAGAGCTCGAGTAAGTTTACTCTAATCGATGGGAACTTGTTTAGATTTGGATTTTCCCATCCTGTACAAATGTGCGTGCATGGAGAGCAATGCACCAGACTCATGTCAGAGTTGCACGAGGGGTTGTGCGGAAGCCACGTCGGTGGTCGCGCTTTGGCAAGTAGGATCCTCCGCGCAGGGTACTACTGGCCAACGCTGAAGGAAGACTGTGTGAAGTACGCTCAGCGGTGCAAACAGTGCCAACTTCATGCAGACTGGCATAAGGCACCCCCGGAGGAGTTGAAGTCCATCCATAGCCCGTGGCCATTTCACACGTGGGGAATCGACATCCTGGGACCCTTTCCTCTGGCGATCGGGCAGATGAAGTTCCTCATAGTGGCCATCGAGTATTTCACAAAGTGGGTGGAGGCGGAACCGGTGGCCCACATCACCGCTCAGAAGGTCGAGCATTTTGTGTGGAAGAATATTGTCTGCCGTTTCGGAGTACCCAAGAGGCTGATATCGGACAACGGCACTCAGTTCACCAGCCATCAGCTGAGAAAAATGTGTGAAGAATTGAAGATACAACAAGTGTTCGCCTCAGTAGAACACCCGCAGACCAACGGGCAGGTGGAGTCAGCCAACCGAGTGCTGCTCAGGGGACTGAAGCGAAGGTTAGAGAAAACCAAGGGGAATTGGGCAGAAGAGGTTCCCAGAATTGTATGGTCGTACCATACCACCCCACAGTCTAGCACCCAAGAGACACCCTTTAGTCTTGTCTATGGGACGGATGCTATGATCCCCGTGGAGATACAGGAGAGCTCCCCTAGATTCCTGAACTTCATCGCCGAAGAGTCCAATCAAGAGCGAAAGGTGAATCTGGACCTCCTGGACAAAGTGCGAGAGGGGGCCAGGGTTAGTGCTGAAGCTATCAAGAGAAGAGTAGAACGGAGGCACAATTCCAAGGTGAAGCCCAGACGTTTCCAGGAGGGCGATCTGGTGATGAGGAAAGCACATCAGAATGAGATGGAGAACAAGTTATCTCCAAAGTGGACGGGTCCATATAGAGTAGTTGAGGCGTTGGAGAATGGAGCTTATCGGCTGGAGACTCTGGATGGAGCACCTATCCCCAGGACATGGAATGCTACACACTTGAGATTCTACTTCAGTTAAGTTATAAAGTAGATGCGTTCTTGCGCTGTACACACACTCAATGTATATGCTGTAAATAATTGAACAGATCAGGGGGCACTCTTTTCCCGATAAGGGTTTTTAACGAGGCCACCCAATAAAAAAGATTTCAGTATACCAAGTGTGCACGTGTTTTCCAGTTTCAAGTCCTACTTGCCCCGAATGAAAGTGCAAGTGATCGGTTGGAGCCTGCTCGCCCCAGGCGCAAGTACGGACGACCGACAGGGGTCAACAAGAAAAACTCTTCTTCCCCAAAGCAAGACACCATCTTCGCGTTTAAACACCAAGAAGCAGAACGCGATCATTCATCGGTGCACCCAAAGCACGATCAGTCATCGGTGCACTCGAAGCAGAGCACTCGGTCGATGCATGGTCATCGGGGTCTTGCTAACACGTGTTAAGCTGGGACCGAGGTTCCCAGCAAGAGCGTTACGCATGCACCTCGCATGATTCCAGAAGAAGGTTGGTCATCGGGGTCTTGCTAACACGTGTTAAGCTGGGACCCAGGTTCCCAGCGAGAGCGTTACGCATGCACCTCCCATGATTCCAAACCAGAAGAAGGGGAGTTGCCCACTCAAAGGGCGTGCGGCGATACCATGCAGGCAGGGATGCGCCTAGCGAGTGCGCTTAGACAGCCACCCCTGGTGCTCCCCTGGGAGCATGCACCCACTCAGAGCAGAAAGTCCTCACCCTCGACTTTATACAGCGGGGTGCAGGCGAGAGAAAGTCCTCTCCCTCGACTTTATACAGCAAGGTGCAGGCAGAGAAAAGTCCTCTTCCTCTACTTCTTACAACAAGGTTGAGGCAAGAGAACCAAGTCCTCCTCCTCTGCTTTTTACAGCAAGGTTGAGGCAAGAGAACCAAGTCCTCCTCCTCTGCTTTTTACAGCAAGGTTGGGGCGAGTGAAAAAGTCATCACCTCGACTTTATACAGCGAGGCTGAGGCGAGATAAAAAGTCCTCACCTCGACTTTGTACAGCGAGGCTGAGGCGAGAGGAGAAGGACCTCACCCGACTTCTTACAGCGAGGCTGAGGCAAGAGGGGTCATCAAGAAGCATTCCCCAAAACACAGGCGTCGTCTTTGGCGTTCGGGCCCTCTATGCACCTAGCGCTGGAGTGACACAGAAGCAATGCGAAACCTGAAGCGCGATGACTGATCGGTGGTGCGTTAACATTCTAGTCGGTGGTCGGTAGTAAAGCTCTAAGTATGGAAGCTTCCCCAAACAAGCTCTTGGGCGATCAGTCGAAGCATTTAGACACCATCAGAAGCCAAGTTTGAAGGGTCATAGTGAGGTCGCGCTGAAGCCTGAGCCAGTTAATAGTTGGCCACATGCTGAATGAGTTAAAGATGGAGGGAGAGAAAGGCAGCTGAGAAAAGGAGATTACACAGAAGGAGAAGTTGCAAGGGAAGAAGCTCAAGGAGGAGGAATGAGCTTGCCATCAACCACTGAATGGTGGAGGCTAGGTTGGGTAGAGTCCAAGTCTGGAAGGACGTAGTGAACCTGCTGCCAGCCCATGGAACCCATCTATCAGAGCCTCGGCACCAGCAGCCATGGTCTCAGGTGCATCGGCTTCGAGCTCCTTCTTCTCTTTGGCAAGGAAGACCACTTAGTCTCTTCGTTGAGAACAAGTTCACAGCTCGAGACTGGGGGGCTTGTGATCCGGTCGGTCATCGGTAGTCGATGACATCAGCAGCAGATGACTACGTGGGCCAGTCACAGAGTGACGCGTGGCATGAGATAGCAGATGAACCAGGGTGGAGATCGTTCAAGAACGGCGATCACTGGCCAGTTACCGGGTGACCTCCACCAGCAGATCGGTCCCTACATGAGCGCCTGGAAGCAGAGCGCGAGAAGTGATGAAGCACCGATCAGTCATCGGTGCATGCAGAGTGATCAGTCGTCGGGGGTTCCTTGCCAACACGTGTTAAACTGGGGCCCAGGCTCCTAGCGAGAACGTTACTCAAGGGCCTCGCCTGATTCCATAAAGCAGAGCACGACAACGTGAAGAAGCGCCACCGGATATCGGCCAGGATGAAAGATACCTCGGTCATCGGTGTGTGTCGAGGTGACATCGGCCGCGCGATGTGAACAACGCGACCAGTGACCAATAAAGCGCTCAGAGGCAGGGAGTGGCCTTAGTCGCGAGACGACCATGCATGAAGATGAGAAGATGCAGTCAGGTGCAGAATCCTGTTGGGACGAGAACCCATCAAGGCTAGAGTCTCCCAGTGAGGTTGCATGCATGCCACGTGGACCGTGAAGATGTTCCCAAAGAATAGGTAGGGCAGATAGGCACAGAAATCGAAGGGCACAGAGGTACCCACGCGGCCTCCTCTGTCAGACTTTGCACTCGAGTGAAGAAGGTTGGCACGCAAGGTAGCCCCGGGGAGTGGAAACGGCGGTACAGAGTAATCAAGTGGCCCTAGAGGTAGCCAGTAGGGGCGACGCGGGTTTATATGAGGAAGAAGAACACCAAACCAGGTATGCAATCTTGGACACACAATACACAACACAAAACCAAGAACACTCAGTTTTCGAATCAGAGAGGACTGAGGGCACACACACACGGGTCTCACACAGAGAGATCCGAGAGAGAGAGTTTTGGTGTTCCCGTTGCCTGACTTTAGCGTCGGAGCTACAACGGCCGCCAGAGGCGCCGTCTGTGTGTTTTGCAGGCATCGTTTGGAGTTCCGGCGAAGGTTCCTGGAGCCTCCTTGCAGAACGCGCAACAGTTAGAAGGCTAGGCGAAGGAGTGACGAGGCACTTCCCCACGCTCGAGTCCGCGGTGAGATCATTTGGTGCCCACCATGGGGCACGAAGTAAAACGAAGCCCCCATACACAAGAACGAGAGTAGAAATCGCACAGATGAGTAGAAGAACCAGACAAACGTCACCTGCACCACCTGCTGGTGAAGGAACTGTGACCATGGCGCAGGTCATGGAGATGATGCGTGCGTTGCAGGATAACGTCGCGGCGTCGAGAGTTGAGCAAGAGAAGATGCATGCAGAGCTGACTGCATCGCATAGCAGGAATGAAGAGTTGAACCGCGTGAACGAGGAATTGCACAGAGAATTGCAGGCGCAGAATGAGCGCACAGTCGAAGATAGAACGTCGATGCCGCCGTCGCCTCCTAGGGCATTTCCTATGCCTTTCTCCCCCGAGATCATAACCACGGTGGTGCCTCCCAACCTGGTGGGAGTGAAAGCGTCGTTCACTGGGGTGGAAGACCCAGAAGCGCATTTGACGGCATTCCACACTCAGATGATGCTGTCTGGAGGCTCAGACGCTGTGTACTGCAAAATGTTTATGAGTACACTGCGCGAAATAGCCATGGAGTGGTTCGTGAGCCTGCCAGAGGGCCACATCACCTCCTTCCATCAGTTCTCAAAGCTATTCACGGAGCAGTATATAGTCAACAGGGCGCCGCCGGTGGTGACTTACGACCTGTTCGATGTGCGTCAGAACCAGGGGGAGTCGCTGAAGGACTTCCTCAACCGCTTTGGTGCGCAGGTGGTGAGATTGCCCAGCAAGGATGAGAGCATGCTGGTGCATGCATTCAAGAAAGGCGTGCTGCCTGGCCCTTTCAGTGAATCGCTCATCAGAAGCCACCCTGCCACCTTCGCTGAGATTCGGCGACGAGCGGTGGCACACATAGTAGCGGAGACAGAGGTCTCAGAGAAGAGAAGCAGTGTTGCACCATCGAAGCCACACGGGGGTCATGGGAAGCAACAGCAACAGGCGCGGGTGTATGAGGCCAAGGAAGGAAAGAGGGTGCAAGGGAGGCCTCGTCCCTATACACCCAGGAAAGACCAGGTCAGGGGGCGTGCGAGGGAGCAGGACGCGCCCCCTAGGTACGATTTCATTGTAGAGTTGGCGGAGCTGATCGCCATCCCTGCCGTGGCTGCAAGGCTCCGAGTACCAGAGAAGACTAACAGGGTACTTGGAAGGAAGAAGGATGAGTGGTGTGAGTTCCATCATGCTTATGGACACACACTCCACACCTGCCTGGCGTTGGGACGTCAACTCGCTGAGTTGGTGAAGACAGGTCTCCTGACCGATTACCTACGGGGAGCGCAGGGTGATCGCGCTTCAGGGTCTCAAGAGGGTGATCAGCAACATGAAGTCCCTGTGCATGGGGAGGTGATGACCATTGCGGGGGGTTTTTCCGGCGGAGGGTGCTCCAGGTCGCAGAGAAGAAGGTATGCACGGTCGGTGATGGCCGTGGACTCGGTGGATGAAGGCCATTTTCCCGAGGTGGACATCACCTTCACAAGGGCTGATTTGCAAAACGTAATACCCCACAACAACGACCCGGTGGTCATCTCCCTGGTGACAGCAGGAAGACGAGTGCACAGGGCGCTCGTAGACCAAGGAAGCTCAGCGGACGTCATGTTCTGGCCGACGTTCAACAAGTTACAACTGTCCCCCGATCAGTTGAGGCCATATGTTGGGTGTCTATATGGTTTCGCGGGGGATCAGGTCGAGGTGCGGGGCTACATAGAGCTGAGGACGACGTTCACCGATGGAGTGGCGTCCCGCACAGAGAAGATAAAGTTCTTGGTGGTAAATGCCCCATCTGCATACAATATCTTGCTGGGAAGACCCACGCTCAACAAGTTGGGTGCAGTGCCGTCGACGAGGCACATGAAGTTGAAGCTGCCGTCGGTGGAAGGGGCTGTCATTACCATCAAGTCAGATCAGGCTGAGGCTAGGCGCTATTATGAGAACAGCCTCAAGCAGAAGAGAAGCATCTGCCATGTCACTATTACACACGATCTTACACGGTATTTTCTTTCCTGAAAATACTATGCCTTGATCCCACATTCACAACATACAATGCATCATACAACACGTAAAAGCACAATTCCATCATATGATATTTTGAGTCTTTTCTTAAACAATCCCAATCGCAGAAACAATCATTCCAAGGTTCAGATTTTCGAATATCACATGCATTTCACATTTCAATCTGAAACAGTTTCAAACGACACTAAAACAGGGGATTTCGAAAACAACATTTAAAACCGGCGATCATGTCGCCCCACACATAAAAACAGAGCATCGTGAAAAAGAATATGAAACCGGCGACCACGTCGCCCTCACTTCAGAACCTACTCGCCTAACGTTTTTATAAATGAAAATGCTAGCTTCCCTTACCTGAACTTGCGCGAAACGCCAAGAGCTCCAAAACCCACCGAAGCTTAAAGGTGCCTTAACTCTGTTTTAGCGTCCGGTCTGGAGAACTTGCAGAGAACCTCCCAGGTGTCCAAGGGTAGTCGTCGCTCGTCGTACTGGTGCTTGAGGGTGCCTGAATCGCAGCGCGAAGGAGAGAAAAGAGAGGGATGAAGGTAAACTCACTCTTTCACTCTTGAACCACTGCAACGTTCTTTGCCTCTCAGAAGTGGGTTTTTGAATCTAACCCAACTTGTCCACACATGCCGCTGCCACCACCCACTCTGCAGGAAAGCTTGCATGCACGCTTCCCTGAACAGTACGGCCACGTGTGACTCTTGCGCATGCCAACTCTCTGATGTCACTATTCTGAACCACCCTTTTTGTCTACGTGTCGCGCGTGCAGGACGTTTCATGCTGGGAGCCTGGGTCCCGCCTTATCTGTGTGAAACACGACATCGCGCGATAACCTTCCACCGATGACTCATCCTGGCGGACGACCGATCTCTCTCTCTGGAAGACGACCGATGTCTATCCCTGGCGACGCCCGCATGTCTCATGCCCTGGCGATGCCGGCATGTCTCGCGCCCTGGCGATGCCCGCATGCCTCGCGTCCTGGCGATGCCCGCATGCCTCGCGCCCTGGCGATGTCCGCATGTCTCTCGCGCCCTGGCGATGCCCGCATGCCTCGCGCCCTGGCGATGTCCGCATGTCTCTCGCGCCCTGGCGATGCCCGCATGCCTCGCGCCCTGGCGATGTCCGCATGTCTCTCGCACCCTGGCGATGCCCGCATGTCTCTCGCGCCCTGGTGATGTCCGCATGCCTCGCGCCCTGGCGATGTCTGCATGTCTCTCGCGCCCTGGCAATTATGTACCAGAGAAGTCGGAGGTCGCCTCCGTCTTCAACAACGGCGATCTCGTAGACTTCTAAGCTACACTTTCCCTCCTTTTTATTTTAAATAAAAACATACTTAGAATTCATTTAAAATATATTCCTTTTATTCCAATTTAATTTTACAGGTCCTTACACACATGGGCGCTTTTGCGTGGTCAACTTCTGACATGCCAGGGATCGACCCTGATTTCCTTTGCCACCACCTGTCAATGGACCCCAAGGCGTGGCCAGTGCGCCAAAGGCGAAGGAGATTTAACGAGGAGAAGAAGAAGGTGATCCATGACGAGACGCAGAAGCTCCTTGCTGCTGGACATATCAGAGAAATCCAGTACCCCGAGTGGCTGGCAAACGTGGTACTGGTGCAGAAGTCAAACGGCAAGTGGAGGATGTGTGTGGACTTCACTGACCTCAATAAGGCCTGCCCCAAGGACTCCTACCCCCTCCCTAGTATAGATGCATTGGTGGACAGCGCGTCAGGGGGGAAGCTCCTCAGCTTTCTGGACACCTTCTCAGGCTACAACCAGATAAGGATGCACCCCATGGACGAGTGCAAGACTGCTTTCATGACGGAACGATCTTGCTACTGCTACAAGGTAATGCCGTTCGGGTTGAAGAACGCAGGAGCTACCTACCAAAGATGATAGCATTCCTATGAGCTCTTCTTTGGATTTTGGAGTTCCTTGGTGATGATGGATGCGAAAGCTTATGGAGGAGGTGAGCAAGGCCTTCCTAGGAAGCATGGGTGCCTTGAAGGTGCATGAAGAGTGAGGAAATGGGGAGGTTTGGCCAGCCCCTTTGGTAGTGATGAATTGAAGACTAAAACCTAAGTGTTAGGCAAGAAGTAGTGTATGGCACAATTTGGGCAGCATAACAATACTCTATTTAATCTTGAAAATACAAGGTGTAGGCTCCTCCTTTTATAGGCTAAGGAGGACCATAATGCAACCCTAATGCTAGCCAAATGAAATGTAAATGTGAAGCACATGGGCCACATGGAAAGTGTGAGCACATGGGGAGGGGTGTGTCTAGTTTGTAAGTTCACCCCCTCCATGGGCTTTCTAGAATAGTGGGAAGGTTAACTTCTCCTTAATTCTAATGTGCAGAAAAATAAACATTTGTCCACATGGCTATGCTATTTACACCCCAATTAAAGCTAAACTACATTTGATGGGCCTTCACGGAATATGTGCTAGTATGCCACTCTCCCATTCATAGCTTTGATCCAAGTCTTCTTGTCCTAGACGCTTCTAGCTTGGCCTTCTCGTCCTAGACGCTCCTAGCTTGTCTTAGACGCTCCTAGCTTGGTCTTAGACGCTCTTGACTTGGCTCTTGCCTTTCATGGAAGGTTGTGCTTGGCCCTCTTCCATCATCCCCTCCCTCTTGAAAAAGGATTTGTCCTCAAATCCCTTGCTTTGTCTTCAACTAGGGGGATGGATGGGGCTGGATGGTGTCCATCATCTCCTCCTCCTTTGAGAAGGTCTATCCTCAGATCTACAGATTTGATCTCGGATAGCAGCCTATTGTTTCGGCAAGGCTTGTCCTCCCGGATCAAACGTCCACCTATGGAAATCATCAAACAAAGTAAAGGTGTTAGTGTGAGCAATTGGAGAGAACTTAATTGTATGAAGTTGCCATTTTTGTTTTTCTTTTGTTTTTGGCAACTTTGTACAATATTTCTCTTTTGATGGTTGTATGTGTTCTCTAATCCTCTTATGTATTTGAAAATTTTCAATATTGGTTACCTTTTCCTTAGGCACAATACCTTTAGGAAAGGGTAAGAACTTAAAAAGCGAAAGAGGATTAAGTCCACATGCAATTTCAAATGTAGAAATATTAGTAGTCTTGTGGACTACTCCATTGTATGCATGCTCAAAAGGATACTCATCCCAAGAATTGTGATTGTCTTTCATGATTTCTCTAGACATAGTAAAAAGAGCTATGTTTTCAATTTTATTTTGACCATTCTTTTGAGGATAAAAATTTGAAGAGTACAACTTAATTTCAAGTTTTTCTAAAAGATTCCTCAAATGATGGTTTTCAAATTTTGGAGCTCTATCCAATACTATGCTTGAAGATAAACCATGAAGACTTGTCACTTCTATATAGAAGAGATTATCCATATCCATAAAAATGGAATCAAAACCTTTTGTTGTCCTAGGAAGCTCTAAGATAAAATTGAGGTTTATGTCTTCCCAAGGATCATTTGCAAAAGGTAAAGGAGTATAGAGTTCATGAGACATCACCTTAGGTGTATTTTTAAAACAAGAAATGTATCTAGGGTAATGTCTTTGAACATCTTTTCTCATGGGTGACAAAAGTTTTCCTTTTAAAAGCTCTAGAGTTTTATCAACTCTAATTTGGTCCATGAGTTCTCCTTCATGAAGAATTTTTCTCTTATGTGTAAAGATAGTCTCGTTGTTACAACCATTGTTTATGAGAAGTTGCACACTTGGCAATGGTTGTCTCAATAGGACATGACAAGTTTCTTTAGGCACTACTTCACATAAAAATTTGTTTTTGTAGATGCTTGTAAATAACTTGACATTCACTTGGTGATATCCTAGCACATATGAGAAATAATCCACTTTATCTTTATCTATGCAAGCTTCTTTTAAAGACTTTTTTTGTTACTATGCTTGCAAGTGTTCCTTTACAAAAGGAAAGGCTAGGTTGTTCAACAAGACGCATATTTTCAAAGGTATTTTTAAATCTTTTGTCTTGTTGAATGACCTTGTGAGAAGGAACACTATTCTCCCACGCCTTTTGTTTCTCAAGGGTCTTCTCATGCTTTTCTTTTTCTTTTTCTTTTTCTTTTTCTTTAGCTTCCCTTTCGGCTTCCTCTCTTTTCTTTTGTATCTTTCTTTCCTTTCTTTCTTTATGGGAAGCAAACAATTTTTCTACCCTCATTTCCCAATCTAGGCAAGTTTCTATATTTTCTTTTCCATGGGAATGGGGTAGGTCTACCCTAACCTCTCTTGGGCTTTCTTGTTCTTTTCTATCTCTTCTATGTCTTCCCTCCCCAAAAGAATCATGCTTTTTAGAGATAGATGCATGAGAAGGTAATTTTTTTGAAATGTGAGACTTCTCATCCTTTGATTTAGTCAATTCATTAGTTTTGGCCTCATTCTCCAATTGTTTAGATGAAATTGATTGAATATTCTTGGAAACTTGTTCCAAAAGAGATTTCATGGATTTCACCTCACTTTTAAGAGATTTAAAGGAATGAGAAGACATGACTAGACCTTTGTGTATAGAAATATTTTACCTTGAGAAAATTTAGGGAAGTCAAAGAAGGTAGTCTTCCAGGTAAGGGAGGTGAGTCACAATGGACTACTTAAATACCAAGCCTTGCCTTAGCCAAAGACTATCCCTCAATGTCTTCACACAAAGCTTTCTCTTAGTAAACCACTTAAAACACAATTAGGTTGAAGAAATCAAATTTTGATGCAAGAAAACAATGCAAACTAGCTAATTAACCAAGCAAAAGAATTAATGAACTTAAACAAAACAAAACAATTACCAAACTTAACTAATTAAGCAAGGAAAGCAATTAAAACAATTAACACATGCTAAAACAAGTAAGGTCTACACTAGTCGGCCCTAGGTGAGGCTTCTTGGACACTTGGAGCCCTTGAAGACACACTCACCGACTAATTGCGTGATTAACAAGTAATTAACACAAGCAAGATTGCAAAGAAATTAAATGACACTCCCTTTGTTGCTTTTACTATTTGCACCCCTTTTGTTGTTCCTCTAGTTGCACCCCTTTTGTTGCTTTTCTACTTGTTGGGCCTTCCAAAGTGTGTGGTGTATTTGTAGTATGGTGTTTGTTGCTGCCCTTTGCCTTTGTTCCTCTTGGAATTAGGTCAATAAAATCTTCAATCCAGCACCTATTAAGCAAGCTAGACTCCCCTCAAGTCAAATTCTCACTCAACAAGTACCAATTGATATTTAATCCACCAACAAGCTTAGAGGCCAAAGAAAGAAAGCAAGAAACAAATTAATTTGAAAAACAGTACCACACAAATGGAATTTAAATGTGACACAACTAGAAAGAGTTGAAATGAAATTAGACAAGCAAATAAAAGGTACTCAAATAATGGATGGCACACAAAAAGGAACCTAGGAATAGCACTAGATTTGATTTAAAAACCAAAAAACAGCACCACAGAAAAGCACAAATTTTTGTGGTCCAGAAAGCGTATCTTTAAAAGATTTATGCTGAGCTGACCCTTTTGTATTTGCTTCTGAAAATTGAGACACAATCAGAACAAGATCTTAACAAACTTTTGGCGTTGGTTTCACTCCAAACGCATATACCAATTAATTTTGGTAAATTTTATAAAATCAGTGCTCAGAGCTGCCAGCTGGAACGTCAGGATTGCACACTTTTTTTGTAATATTTATCTTTTTTTTTCTATTTCTTCTTTTTAGATGGTTCTTTTTTTGTCCTTTTGCTAACACCTCAAATTTGTGAAATCCAGAGGCTCAGAAATTTTTGATGATGTATGTGATTTTCATAAATCAAAACAGTCAGCACAGAAAAGTGAAAAACAAGGGGTTCTGAAAACTGGAATGAAAAACAGAATGATATACCTTAAAAACACAATGGAGTTAATATGATGGAATTTGTGTGGATCTAACACACAAATAAGAACTCAAACTAAAATTAAAAATGCACCAAAGGATCAACACAAAACAGATTTCAGATCAAACATTCAGACCAAAAACAAGAAACAAATAAATCAAAAAGAGTACTACTAGGATTTGATGACAAATATGGAAACACATGACTTAGACAAAACTTATGGATTCATAAAATGAAAAGACACAAGAACATCATATAACCCAAATGAAATTTCAAGCAAGACTCAAATACCTAAAAATAAAAACAGCAACACAAATATATCAAGAATCCTACACAAAATTGAAAATAGATGTTCAAGCACAAGTTTGAACAAACCCACCAAATGAAATGAATAAACAAGCATTCAAATCATATTAAAACACAAAAAACAGCAAGACAACTTGGAATAAAGATGAACAACTTGGAGAAAAGAAGAACTCAAAAAGAAAATGAAAAGAGATACTCATCTTTGAAGAACCATAGCTCTAGATACCAAATGATAGCATTCCTATGAGCTCTTCTTTGGATTTTGGAGTTCCTTGGTGATGATGGATGCGAAAGCTTATGGAGGAGGTGAGCAAGGCCTTCCTAGGAAGCATGGGTGCCTTGAAGGTGCATGAAGAGTGAGGAAATGGGGAGGTTTGGCCAGCCCCTTTGGTTGTAATGAATTGAAGACTAAAACCTAAGTGTTAGGCAAGGAGTAGTATATGGCACAATTTGGGCAGCATAACAATACTCTATTTAATCTTGAAAATACAAGGTGTAGGCTCCTCCTTTTATAGGCTAAGGAGGACCATAATGCAACCCTAATGCTAGTCAAATGAAATGTAAATGTGAAGCACATGGGCCACATGGAAAGTGTGAGCACATGGGGAGGGGTGTGTCTAGTTTGTAAGTTCACCCCCTCCATGGGCTTTCTAGAATAGTGGGAAGGTTAACTTCTCCTTAATTCTAATGTGCAGAAAAATAAACATTTGTCCACATGGCTATGCTATTTACACCCCAATTAAAGCTAAACTACATTTGATGGGCCTTCACGGAATATGTGCTAGTATGCCACTCTCCCATTCATAGCTTTGATCCAAGTCTTCTTGTCCTAGACGCTTCTAGCTTGGCCTTCTCGTCCTAGACGCTCCTAGCTTGTCTTAGACCCTCCTAGCTTGGTCTTAGACGCTCTTGACTTGGCTCTTGCCTTTCATGGAAGGTTGTGCTTGGCCCTCTTCCATCAAAAGACTTATGGATAGGGTGCTCTCGCCCATGCTTGGAAGGAACGTGCATGCATACGTAGATGACATGGTGGTCACGTCGCGGGAGAAGGCGCACTATGTAGTTGATCTGGAGGAGCTTTTCACCACCATCGCCAAGTATAGGTTGAAGCTCAACCCTGAAAAGTGCATCTTCGGTGTGGAGGCTGGGAAGTTCTTGGGTTTCCTCCTAACGGAGCGTGGAATTGAGGCGAACCCGGAGAAGTGCGAGGCAATCGTGGAAATGAGGAGCCCAACGACGGTGAAGGAGGTGCAGCAGCTAACTGGTCGGTTGGCCGCCTTGTCACGGTTCATGTCTGCTGGAGGAGAGAAGGGTCATCGGTATTTCCAATGTCTCAAGCGCAGCAGTAGATTCGTGTGGACACCGAAATGCGAAGAAGCCTTCCTGAAGCTGAAGGAGTATCTGGCAAGCCCACCAGTATTGTGTAAACCACAAATGGGCACCCCTCTTCGTCTGTACTTTGCTGTGACAGAGAGGGCGGTCAGCTCGGTCCTGGTACAAGAGCAAGATCAGGTCAAGAAGCCTGTGTATTTTGTAAGTAAGGTGCTGCGAGGCCCGGAAACGAGGTATCAGGCCCTGGAGAAGGCAGCACTGGCGGTAATCTTTTCAGCTAGGAGGCTCAGACACTATTTCCACAGCTTCACCATAGTAGTCATGACAGACTTGCCCATCCAGAAGGTGTTGAAGAAGCCAGACGTAGCAGGAAGGATGGTCAAGTGGGCTGTGGAACTCTCAGAATTCGACATCCAGTACGAGCCCCGAGGACCGATCAAGGGGCAGGTGTTCGCCGACTTCGTGGCTGAACTGTCGTCGGTCGCGACATCTGCAGAAGGCGTAGTTTTTCGATGGGTCTTATCGGTGGTCGGAAGAAGAAGTTCGGAAGAGGAAGAATGGAAGAAGAAGAATCGAAGAAGAAGATTGGAAGAAGAAGAATGGCAGAAGAAGAATGGTAGAAGAAGAATGGAAGAAGAAGATCGGAAGAAGAAGATCGGAAGAAGAAGAATGGAAGAAGAAGATCGCAAGAAGAAGAATAGAAGAAGATGATCGGAAGAAGAAGAATGGAAGAAGAAGATCGGAAGAAGAAGAATGGAAGAAGAAGATCGGAAGAAGAAGAATGGAAGAAGAAGATCGGAAGAAGAAGAATGGAAGAACAAGAATGGAAGAACAAGATCGAAAGAAGAAGAATGGAAGAAGAAGATCGAAAGAAGAGGAGTGGAAGAAGAAGAATGGAAGAAGAAGATCGGAAGAAGAAGAATGGCAGAAGAAGTTCGGAAAAAGAAGAATGGTAGAAGAAGTTCGGAAGAAGAAGAATGGAAGAAGAAGATCGGAAGAAAAAGAATTGAAGAAGAAGAATGGAAGAAGAAGATCGGAAGAAGAAGCATGGAAGAAGAAGATCGGAAGAAGAAGAATGGAAGAAGAAGATCGGAAGAAGAAGGGTGGAAGAAGATGATCGGAAGAAGAAGAATGGTAGAAGAAGATCAGAAGAAGAAGATCGGAAGAAGAAGAATGGCAGAAGAAGATCGGAAGAAGAAGAATGGAAGAGGAAGAATGGAAAAAGAAGATCGGAAGAAGAAGAATGGAAGAAGAAGATCGGAAGAAGAACAATGGAAGAAGAAGAATGGAAGAAGAAGATCGGAAGAAGAAGAATTGAAGAGGAAGAATGGAAGAAGGAGATCGGAAGAACAAGAATGGCAGAAGAAGATCGGAAGAAGAAGAATGGAAGAAGAAGATCGGGAGAAGAAGAATGGAAGAAGAAGATGGGAATAAGAAGAATGGAAGAAGAAGATCGGAAGAAGAAGAATGGAAGAAGAAGATCGGAAAAAGAAGAATGAAAGAAGAAGATCGGAAGAAGAAGAGCGGAAGAAGAAGATCGGAAGAAGAAGAATGGAAGAAGAAGATCGGAAGAAGAAGGGTGGAAGAAGATGATCGGAAGAAGAAGAATGGTAGAAGAAGATCAGAAGAAGAGGATCGGAAGAAGAAGAATGACAGAAGAAGATCGGAAGAAGAAGAATGGAAGAGGAGGAATGGAAAAAGAAGATTGGAAGAAGAAGAATGGAAGAAGAAGATCGGAAGAAGAACAATGGAAGAAGAAGATCGGAAGAAGAACAATGGAAGAAGAAAAATGGAAGAAGTAGATCGGAAGAAGAAGAATTGAAGAGGAAGAATGGAAGAAGGAGATCGGAAGAAGAAGAATGGCAGAAGAAGATCGGAAGAAGAAGAATGGAAGAAGAAGATCGGGAGAAGAAGAATGGAAGAAGAAGATTGGAAGAAGAAGAATGGAAGAAGAAGATCGGAAGAGGAAGAATGGAAGAAGAAGATCGGAAAAAGAAGAATGGAAGAATCGGAAGAAGAAGAGTGGAAGAAGAAGATCGGAAGAAGAAGAATGGAAGAAGAAGATCGGAAGAAGAAGGGTGGAAGAAGATGATCAGAAGAAGAAGAATGGTAGAAGAAGATCAGAAGAAGAAGATCGGAAGAAGAAAAATCGAAGAAGAGCATCAGAAGAAGAAGAATGGAAGAGGAAGAATGGAAGAAGAAGATCGGAAGAAAAAGAATGGAAGAAGAAGGTCGCAAGAAGAAGAATAGAAGAAGATGATCGGAAGAAGAAGAATGGAAGAAGAAGATCGGAAGAAGAAGAATGGAAGAAGAAGATCGGAAGAAGAAGAATGGAAGAAGAAGAACGGAAGAAGAGGAATGGCAGAAGAAGAACGGAAGAAGAAGATCGGAAGAAGAAGAATGCAAGAAGAAGATCAGAAGAAGAAGAATATAAGAAGAAGATCGGAAGAAGAAGATTGGAAGAAGATGATCGAAAGAAGAAGAATGGCAGAAGAAGATCGGAAGAAGAAGAATGGAAGAGGAAGAATGGAAAAAGAAGATCAGAAGAAGAAGAATGGAAGAAGAAGATCGGAAGAAGAAGAATGGCAGAAGAAGAATGGAAGAAGAAGATCGGAAGAAGAACATCGGAAGAAGAAGAATGGAAGAAGAAGATCGCAAGAAGAACAATAGAGGAAGATGATCGGATGAAGAAGAATGGAAGAAGAAGAATGGAAGAAGAAAATCGGAAGTAGAAAAATGGAAGAAGAAGATCGGAAGAAGAAGAATGGAAGAAGAAGATCGAAAGAAGAGGAGGGGAAGAAGAAGAATGGAAGAAGAAGATCGGAAGAGGAAGAATGGCAGAAGAAGTTCGGAAGAAGAAGAATGGCAGAAGAAGTTCGGAAGAAGAAGAATGGAAGAAGAAGATCGGAAGAAAAAGAATTGAAGAAGAAGAATGGAAGAAGAAGATCGGAAGAAGAAGAATGGCAGAGAAGATCGGAAGAAGAAGAACGGAAGAAGAAGTATGGAAGAAGAATGCAGGAAGAACAATGGAAGAAGAAGATCGGAAAAAGAAGAATGGAAGAAGAGGATCGGAATAAGAAGAATGGAATAAAAGGATTGGAAGAAGTAGAATGGAAGAAGAAGATCGGAAGAAGAAGAATGGAAAAAGAAGATGGGAAGAAGAAGAAGGGAAGGAGAAGATCGGAAGAAGGAGAATGGAAGAAGAAGATGGGAAGAAGAAGAATGGAAGAGGAAGAATGGAAGAAGAAGAATGGGAAAAGAAAATCGAAAGAAGAAGATCGGAAAGAAGAAGATCAAAATAAAAAGAATGGAAGAGGAAGAATAGAAGAAGAAGATCGGAAGAAGAAGAATGGAAGAAGATGATCAAAAGAAGAAGAATGGAAGAAGAGGAAGAACGGAAGAAGAAGAATGGAATAAGAAGATCGGAAGAAGAAGATCGGAAGAAGAAGAACAGAAGCAGAAGATCGGAAGAAGAAGAATGGAAGAGGAAGAATGGTAGAAGAAGATCGGAAGAAGAAGATCGGAAGAGGAAGAATGGAAGAAGAAGAATGGAAGAAGAAGATCGGAAGTAGAAGAATGGAAGAAGAAGATCTGAAGAAGAAGAATGGAAGAAGAAGATGGGAAGAAGAAGATCGGAAGAAGAAAATGGGAAGAAGAAGATCGGAAGAAGAAGATCGGAACAAGAAGGTCAGAAGAAGAAGAATAGAAGAGGAAGAATGGAAGAAGAAGATCGGAAGAAGAACAGAAGAAGAAGAATGGAAGAAAAAGAATGGAAAAAGAAGATCGGAAGAAGAAGAACGGAAGAAGAAGATCAGAAGAAGAAGAACGGAAGAAGAAGATCAGAAGAAGAAGAACGGAAGAAGAAGATCGGAAGAAGAAGAATGGAAGAAGAAGATCGGAAGAAGAAGAATGGAAGAAGAAGAATGGAAGAAGATGATCGGAAGAAGAAAAATGGAAGAAGAAGATTGGAAGAAGAGGAATGGAAGAAGAAGAATGGAAGAAGAAGATCGAAAGAAGAGGAATGGAAGAAGAAGAATGGAAGAAGAAGATCGGAAGAAGAAGAATGGCAGAAGAAGAATGGAAGAAGAAGAATGGCAGAAGAAGATCGGAAGAAGAAGAATGGAAGAAGAAGAACGGAAGAAGAAGTATGGAAGACGAAGATCGGAAGAAGAAGAATGGAAGAAGAAGATCGGAATAAGAAGAGTGGAATAACAAGATTGGAAGAAGTAGAATGGAAGACGAAGATCGGAAGAAGAAGAATAGAAAAAGAAGATCGGAAGAAGGAGAATGGAACAAGAAGATCGGAGGAAGAAGAATGGATGAAGAAGATCAGAAGAAGAACAATGGCAGAAGAAGATCGGAAGAAGAAGATCGGAAGTAGAAGAATGGAAGAAGAAGATTGGAAGAAGAAGAATGGAAGAGGAAGAATGGAAGAAGAATAATGGAAAAAGAAAATCGAAGGAAGAAGAATGGAAGAGGAAAAATGGAAGAAGAAGATCGGAAGAAGAGGAATGGAAGAAGATGATCAAAAGAAGAAGAATGGAAGAAGAGGAAGAACGGAAGAAGAAGAATGGAATAAGAAGATCGGAAGACGAAGAACGGAAGAAGAAGATCGGAAGAAGAAGAACAGAAGAAGAAGATCGGAAGAAGAAGAATGGAAGAAGAAGATCGAAAGAAGAAGAACAGAAGAATAAGATCGGAAGAAGAAGAATGGAAGAGGAAGAATGGTAGAAGAAGATCGGAAGAAGAAGATCGGAAGAGGAAGAATGGAAGAAGAAGAATGGAAGAAGAAGAATGGAAGAAGAAGATCGGAAGTAGAAGAATGGAAGAAGAAGATCCGAAGAAGAAGAATGGAAGAAGAAGATCCGAAGAAGAAGAATGGAAGAAGAAGATGGGAAGAAGAAGATTGGAAGAAGAAGATGGGAAGAAGAAGATCGGAAGAAGAAGATCGGAAGAAGAAGATTGGAAGAAGAAGATCGGAACAAGAAGATTAGAAGAAGAATAGAAGAGGAAGAATGGAAGAAGAGATCGGAAGAAGAAGAACGGAAGAAGAAGAATGGAAGAACAAGAATGGAACAAGAAGATCGGAAGAAGAAGAACGGAAAAAGAAGATCGGAAAAAGAAGAACGGAAGAAGAAGATCAGAAGAAGAAGAACGGAAGAAGAAGATCGGAAGAAGAAGAATGGAAGAACAGGTTCGGAAGAAGAAGAATGGAAGAAGAGGATCGGAAGAAGAAGAATGGAAGAAGAGGATCGGAAGAAGAAGAATGGAAAAAGAAGATCAAAAGAAGAAGAATGGCAGAAGAAGATCGTAAGAAGAAGAATGGAAGAATGAGATCAAAATAAGAAGTGATGGCATTTTCATGTGTTCTTCTTGAATCAAAGTAGAAATAGATGGAGCGAAAGCAATGGATGAGTGAAACAAGACCCTCCTAGGAGTTGTGTTGGTCTTGAAGGTGCATGATGAGTATGGGTTGAGTGGTTCGGCCAGCTCAAGGGAGAAGGTGAAAGGATTGAAGTTTATAGCCTAGATTTCTAGGAGGAGTAAAGCTTGTGCACAAAAATGGCAGCATAACATTACTCAAATAAACTTGAAAATACATGAGGTAGGCCTCCTTATTTATAGATTTAGGAGCCTTGGTGAGCAAGCTTAAAGGGTAGGGATGGAAATACAAAAAGTGGGGGCTGCCTAGGGTATTGACTTTAGTCAAACCACACCATCATCCTAATATTCTAGAAGATAGGTCAAAAAATGCAACATTTGATAGTACACCCCTCCCTCTTTTGCTAAAGGCACCTATTTGCTAGCACACCCCTCCTTCTATTGCTAAGGGCACCTTTTTGATAGCACACCCCTAAGTTAGCAAGTTTTGCTTACTACACTAATCTACTAAGCTACCCCTAATGGGCCTCCAAGTAGCATGTACAAGGTCTTCTCCCTCCCATCCGTGGCTTTTTCTATGTGTGCTTGGATATGTTTAGCCATGGATCTTGTGAAAGGTCCTAGACGGTCTAGCTCCATGGATAGCCTCCCCCCTTCACGTCCTAGACGCTCACTTCTTGGAGCTAGACGCTCCTCTTGGTCTAGACGGTCTTCTTGGTTTGGGCCTTGGCTTCCTTGGTTAGATGTGCTTGGCCCTCCTCCATCAAGAAGGGTGGAAGAAGATGATCGGAAGAAGAAGAATGGTAGAAAAAGATCTGAAGAAGAAGATCGGAAGAAGAAGAATCGAAGAAGAACATCGGAAGAAGAAGAATGGAAGAGGAAGAATGGAAGAAGAAGATCGGAAGAAGAAGAACGGAAGAAGAAGATCGCAAGAAGAAGAATAGAAGAAGATGATCGGAAGAAGAAGAATGGAAGAAGAAGATCGGAAGAAGTAGAATGGAAGAAGAAGATTGGAACAAGAAAAATGGAAGAAGAAAAATGGAAGAAGAAGAATGGAAGAAGAAGATCGGAAGAAGAAAAATGGAAGAAGAAGATCGGAAGAAGAAGAATGGAAGAAGAAGATCGAAAGAAGAGGAATGTAAGAAGAAGAATGGAAGAAGAAGATCGGTAGAAGAAGAATGGCAGAAGAAGAATGGCAGAAGAAGAATGGAAGAAGAAGATCGCAAGAAGAAGAATAGAAGAAGATGATCGGAAGAAGAAGAATGGAAGAAGAATAGAAGAAGATGATCGGAAGAAGAAGAATGGAAGAAGAAGATCGGAAGAAGAAGAATGGAAGAAGTAGATCGCAAGAAGAATAATAGAAGAAGATGATCGGAAGAAGAAGAATGGAAGAAGAAGATCGGAAGAAGAACAATGGAAGAAGAAGATCGGAAGAAGAAGAATGGTAGAAGAAGTTCGGAAGAAGAAGAATGGAGATCGGAGGGACAAGAATGGAAGAAGAAGAATGAAAGAAGAACATGGGAAGAAGAAGAAGGGAAGAAGAACATCGGAAGAAGAAGAATCAGAAGAAGAAGAATGGAAGAAGAAGATCGGAAGAAGAAGAATGGAAGAAGAACATCCTAGAACTAAGTCATTACCTCTTTGCAATAGAATTCTAGTCTTGTATTCAAAAATCCGTGTAAAAACCCCATTCTGGAATATTTTTCAGAAGCTTGTAATATTTGTCAAAAGATCAAAGAATTGCTTAATACCCTGTCTTTGTAAGTCTTTCTTCTTAAAATTACTATGTTTTCACTATATGAAATTGTTTTACACGCTTTTAATATATTCCGCCTGGACTCTGGTATCAACTGGTATCAGAGCCATTAGCACTTAATCGGTGCTGGTGGCGACTGATCCGAGAGGATATCTGAGGACGCTTGGCTGGTGACTGTTATATATGATTATTATTTTATGCACTATATTTCTGCTGTGTAATCTTTCCTGCTCCAATCTTTAAGATAATAGTTTAATTAACTCTATAACGTAATGAGCGTTGGTTTAGTGAGGAGCGTTGGTCAGCCGGTAAGGGTGTTCCCGGTAGTAAGTCCTAGGGTAAGGCAGTAAAACCGTTGGTAAGCCTGGTGGTCCCGATCCAAGAACTAGACACGTAAGTTATGTCTAGGTTAATTAAAATGTTGTCTAAAGGAAAGGAAAATGAAGAAGAAATAGGAGAATCTAGTGAAGAAAATAATAATCATATATTACATCATGAGTTAAGAATCCCAGAAATAGAATCCCAACTTAATAAATGGAAACTTCCCAAGTTAGAAATTTCCTCACTTTACAAAACTAAAATATCAGACATGTTTAAAAGCGAATATGTAATTAAAACTGTCGAAAAAGAAATCGATATAAAACAAACCCAAGAGTCTATACCATTAATCTCCCGAGCTCTAATAGCCGAACATATAAAAGATTACAAGTATTTACATATAGGATCGATTCAAATAGCTATTAAACCCTTGTTTAGGCAAGGAATTGATACTCCATTATTTGCAGTTTTAAGAGATAATAGGCCAAAAAATTTGAATGATCAGATCTTGGCCATCTTTGAAACCAATCTCCACGAAGGACCGGTTTATATTAATAATTACCCTAATTACTCGGTATCTCTTAAAAGCTTTCACGAAACTAATTACAATATTATTTTAGATATTAAGATGAAGGACGATGGTTGGAATCCTAGAGCAATTCCTATTACCATAATATATCGTCTCTATTATAAAGTAATGAAAACCCAATTAGCCCCCCAGGCTTTATTAATATCTCCTAAAGACGAAACTACCCTATTATTGGTAAATCCAGAAAGGGTAAATGCCTCGGTCCCTCGGGTACTGAGACATGATGAGGTAACCAGTGGATTAAAATGGAGATTAGAAGACATACTACCTCCAATTCCTCCTACCCCTAGCGAAGTAGACGCTATAACAGAATTTAAATCGGGAGCAGTAGAAATTACCTTTGCTCCTTTAAGAGAAAACCTAAGAAGAGTACGCTCTATGGCAAGATCTGAATTTAGTCTAACCAGACCATCCATAGATAGGCGAAGTTTTTCAATACCTAGAGGGTTGGTAATGCAAGGATTACATCCAGATCATACCATACCCACCCCGGAATTTGAGCCCGAAGAAACCCATTACACCTCGGCTCGATCACAGGACTCACCAACTAAATCTGACTTTAGTCAGTTAAACGTCATAAAGACATTTGAAATTAATAAAAGAATGCTTCAAGAAGATTTCGTAAGTAGTGCCAATAAAAAGAAAAAGGATTGGTTTTATAAAAATTTTAGTGATGAAGAACGGGCTAAAATAAGAGAAGAATATTACGACTACATGAATACCGTCGAAATAAATGTGTTCTTCTTTGAATGGTTCGAACAGAATTATTTTCAGACGATAAAAGTTATAAAATCAGGAGAAAAAATATGGAAAACCGCTAAAGGAGAAGTCTCCAGTATTATTCCTCCTCTAGAGGAAGTAAAATTCCCCAATATTGAAAATAAAGAGGTCATTGCCTCTCCCTTCAAAATGATAGGAGAAAAAAGAGAAATTCAAATAAAAGACATTCAAAATATTCATTCCCAATTAAATTACACTAACCAACTTTTACATCAAATGGCAAAACCCGAACCCGAATCAGAACCTAAAATTCTTAACAAACAATCGGAAAGATTGGGAAAATCTTTAATAAAACCATTTAAATTCTCTAAAGACGAGTTAAAAGAATTAGAAATTGGAAGAGATGCAAATTCTGCATTAGATGAGATTAATAAAAAGCTAGATGAGTTAAAAATTTCAAAAATAAATGTTCTTACTGAAGAAGACGAATCAATCAATAAAATAAATAGGGGGAAGGCCCCACAAACATTCCCAACGAGTAGAAATTTTTATAAGAGACCCACTCTTCCCGATATTCAGTTTGAAGAATGGGAGTTAGAACACCCATCTGCCTTTGACGGCAATGGGATAACAGAATGGAATATTTATGGTATGACCGACTATCAGATTCTTCGCAAAACCCATGAATTAACAATGGCCGCTTCAGCCTATAGGGTAAAACATTCCGAAGAACAAACAATAAAATTAATAGTGGCCGGTTTTACTGGCATTTTAAAAGGATGGTGGGATAATTATCTCAATTCAGAGAATAGATTATACATTACTACCTGCGTTAAAAACGAAGAAAATGGACAAATTCCCCTAATGGTAGAAACCTTGGTTACGGCCATTATTCATAACTTTATCGGAGACCCCAAAATCTTCGATGAAAGAACTTCAATTCTATTACATAATCTAAGGTGTCCAACTCTAGGAGACTTTAGATGGTATGTTGATAATTTTATGTCTATGGTTCTGACACGGGAGGATTGTCGAGAACCATATTGGAAAGAACGTTTTGTAGCAGGACTACCTTTAGTCTTTGCGGAAAAGGTTAAAGAAAATCTCCAAACGGAATATCCAGATACGACTCTAAACGATCTTACCTATGGAAGAATTAGTGCTATGGTTAAAAACACAGGAATAGCATTGTGCAATGCTATGAAAATAGAAAATCGAATAAAGAAAAATCAACAATTAGGCATAAGAGAATTAGGAGATTTCTGTGCCCAATATGGGTACGAAAAGATAACTCCTCCGTCAAATTCCAGAAGAAAGATGGTAAAACAAAAAATTCAGAAAAATATTCCTAGAAAACCCTGGAATAAAAGAAGCTCTACTAAAACCATCCCAAAACCTCAAAATAATAGTCCAATACAAAATACAAATAAAGTAATATGTTTTAAGTGTGGACGATATGGCCACTATAAGAAAGACTGTAGAGTAAAAGAAAAAATTAACAAGTTAGATATGAGCGAAGAATTAAGAGAACAAATAGCCAAGATTTTATTAGAATCCTCTGACGAAGAAGAGGAGATCATAGAAGAAATAAATGAAGATTCAGAAGAGGAATCTATAGAAGATTGCAACAAAGATAACTGTGGTGAAGAGTGTAGTTGTCGCTATCAAATCAACGTAATATCCAGTGAAACAAAACGAGCCTTGGAGATGGTAGATTTAATAGAAAATCCCGAAGAAAAATTTCATTGGCTAACTAAGATAAAAAATGAAATTTTAGAAACCAAAGATCGAGAACAAAAGAAAGATAAAGAGATCTTTACAGGCTATAATTTTAACAAAATTCTACAACGAGCAAAACAAGAAGAAAGAAAAATAACCGTAAATGACCTTCATAGAGAAATAAAATTATTAAAAGAAGAAATACGTATAATAAAATTAGACTTAATAGAATTACAGGAGTCAAAAGCAGGTCAAAACTTTGTGACTTCAACATCGGGCCAAGATTTTGTGGCTCAGGTAAAAGCCTACCAACAAAAATGGAAGGTAAAAATAACGTTAAAAATAGGAAACTCTTTTCATAAAGAATTTACGGCCCTAATAGACTCTGGAGCCGATTTAAATTGTATACAGGAAGGATTAATACCTACTCAATACTATGAAAAAACTACTCAGCAACTCTGGTATGCTAATAGTACAAAATTAGGAGTAGAATATAAACTAACAAATGCACAGATATGTAACAACGGAAAATGTTATAAGACAAATTTTATCCTTGCTAAAGAACTAAACGAAGATATAATCTTAGGAACCCCCTTTTTAACACAGATATATCCCTTTTCCGTAACAGAAAAAGGAATATCATCGGGAAATATATTATTTACTTTTTTAGATCCAAGAAAAGAAAAAGAAATAAAAACCTTAAAAACCCAGGAAGAAGATTTTATTAGTCTGATAAAAAATAAAGATTCGCAAATAAAGCTTTTGAAAAAAGAGTTACAATATGAAAAAGTAGAAAAGGATATAAAATTCAATAAGGATAAACTAGAAAATATCACAAGCCAATTTAAAACAGAAGTATGCGCCGAGATACCTACGGCTTTTTGGGGTAGGAAAACTCACGAAGTAAGTCTCCCATATAATGATGATTTTAAAGAAACAGATATCCCTACTAAGGCAAAACCGGTTCAAATGAACCAAGAAACCCTAAAACTATGTAAAGAAGAAGTTAAAAGGTTTTTAGATAAGAAATTAATAAGGCCAAGTAAATCGCCATGGAGTTGCGCGGCCTTCTATGTTAATAATGCTAATGAAAAGGAAAGAGGAGAACCTCGCATGGTAATAAACTATAAACCCCTTAACAATGTATTAAAATGGATAAGATATCCTTTACCAAATAAGCAAGAATTAATTAAAAATTTATACAATGCATTAATCTTTTCAAAATTCGATATGAAATCTGGCTATTATCAAATTAAGATAAATATAAAACAGCCTTCGTAGTTCCCTTTGGACACTATGAATGGAACGTTATGCCTATGGGTTTAAAGAACGCTCCGTCCGAATTTCAAAACATAATGAATAATATACTACTACCATACTCAGAATTCACGATAGTATATCTAGATGATGTATTAATATACTCTAATTCCCTGGAACAACATCTAAAACATTTAAGAACCTTTAAAGATTTAGTAAAAAGAAATGGACTGGTAATATCTAGTAAGAAAATGACAATAGGCGAGACAAAAATCAGATTTTTAGGCCATGAAATATGGCAAGGTAAGATAACACCTATAACTAGAAGTATAGAATTTGCAAAAAGGTTTCCTGATGAAATAACCAATAAAACTCAACTCCAAAGATTTTTAGGATGTTTAAATTATGTGTCAGATTTTATTCCTGAAATAAGAATAGTTGCTAGACCATTATATAAAAGGTTAAGAAAAAACCCAAAACCTTGGGAAACAGAACATACTATGGCTGTAAAGAAAATCAAAACCTTAGTAAATAATCTTCCCTGTTTGGGAATCCAAAATCCTGAAGCAAAACTAATAGTTGAGACAGACGCCTCTGAATTAGGATTCGGAGGAATATTAAAACAAAAAATAAAAAATTATCCTAAACAGATAATAAAATATCATTCTGGAGCATGGAATGAAACGCAACAAAAATATAGTACGGTTAAAAAGGAAATTCTTTCTATTGTTTTATGTATAACAAAATTTCAAAATGATTTAATAAACAAACCATTTCTATTACGAATAGATTGTAAATCTGCTAAAGAGATTTTAGAAAAGGATGTTAAAAACATTGTTTCAAAACAGATTTTTGCTAGATGGCAAAGTATTTTGTCTTGTTTTGATTTTAAAATAGAATTTATAAAAGGAGTTAATAATTTCATTCCTGATTTTTTAACAAGAGAATTTTTGCAGGGACATGGCTGAAAAATCAAAATCCCGGGGCTTATCGTTAGACGATTTTGCCCCTCTGGCCTCTAAAAAGTTAATAGAGTCAGGGACAAGTTCGTCCACTGCCTCAAAACTTTCTAAAAAGATCGATGGAAGGATTCTTCCCCCTTCTATCGCGTCCCCTTCAAAATTTACTGTGTTAGGGACACTTCCCGACACATCAAAAGATTCCCCAGTGGATTCTGTTTTAAAAGAGTCGTGTAAAACTCTGGCGGTACTAGAACCCCACATGGAAGAGGTTGACCCCTCTCAAATAATCCCTAAATATTTTGCTCCCCAATGGCCTTGGATCCCATGGGAATCACTTAAAAAGACCAAAAGGTTTTATCAGTTAATACTAATAGATACCCGGTCCGCTGAGATTACCCCCGTATACGATAAAGATCAAACAACTACCTGCTTCTCTAAATTACGAATTAAAAGGATTTTATCCGAGAAAGACTGGAATCAAAAACCCATAACAGAGAAAAGATTTTCAAGGGTTTTTGAGCCGGCCTCATTCACCTATTTTGATTACCAGCAAGCCTGGTATAATATCTTGTATGATCTTAATAACCAGCACTCTTGGTATATTTCTTTTGATCACGTAAATGTATTAAGTACCGAGATTCCGGCCTGGTTTCAAGAATGGTTCTGTTGGATTGGACCTACTAGAGCCATCTTCCCTCCACAAGTTTTAAAATATTATAATAATTACAAAGAGCTGAATCCAGAAATGCCGGCTCATCTTAAATTAATAAATTTTTGTTGTAAAATGGGAGTGGGATGGATTGTTCAGCATATATATGAGATTCATCAGCACAAACCTATACCATTTCCCCGGCACTTGTGTCTAAAAATAAAAATCTCTTGGTGGAAAAAATTTGACATAAAGTTCCTAGACGAAAAATTTCGCCGATGGAAGAATGGTCCGATGACTTCCCCAAAAACACCAGAAAAGCAAGCAGCAGCACAGAAAAAGCTTGCATCATTATCTAAAGGAAATACTAAGGCAGAATTAAGAGCAACACTATTAGAGGCCTTATCTTCTCTTAGGTCAGATGATGAAGACGAAGAAAGTTGTTCTGATCCATTTTATCAGAACGAAGACGACTGCTATGGTTTGGACCTATAAAAGACAAAAGCTGCAGTTGGTAAAAGCAAAGTGACAAGACGGCACTCAACGAGCATCTTGGCACAAGCATCCAAATAAAGCCTAAAAGTGTGGCAGACCAGAAGTGACTCCACTATGACAAAAAAGAGACTCTTTCACAAGCGTGACAGACAAGAAGTGACTCCACTCTGAATAAAGAAAGTCTCTGAATAGTGTAAAATAAAATTTTGAATTCCGCAGCTGAGCGAGAATTTGAAATCCGCCAGTTTGCAAGTTGTATAAATAGGACTAAGAATGCATTGAAGAAGGCAGAACTTAGGCAATCTTCATCCTAGAACTAAGTCATTACCTCTTTGCAATAGAATTCTAGTCTTGTATTCAAAAATCCGTGTAAAAACCCTATTCTGGAATATTCTTCAGAAGCTTGTAATATTTGTCAAAAGATCAAAGAATTGCTTAATACCCTGTCTTTGTAAGTCTTTCTTCTTAAAATTACTATGTTTTCACTATATGAAATTGTTTTACACGCTTTTAATATATTCCGCCTGGACTCTGGTATCAACTGGTATCAGAGCCATTAGCACTTAATCGGTGCTGGTGGCGACTGATCCGAGAGGATATCTGAGGACGCTTGGCTGGTGACTGTTATATATGATTATTATTTTATGCACTATATTTCTGCTGTGTAATCTTTCCTGCTCCAATCTTTAAGATAATAGTTTAATTAACTCTATAACGTAATGAGCGTTGGTTTAGTGAGGAGCGTTGGTCAGCCGGTAAGGGTGTTCCCGGTAGTAAGTCCTAGGGTAAGGCAGTAAAATCGTTGGTAAGCCTGGTGGTCCCGATCCAAGAACTAGACACGTAAGTTATGTCTAGGTTAATTAAAATGTTGTCTAAAGGAAAGGAAAAGGAAGAAGAAATAGGAGAATCTAGTGAAGAAAATAATAATCATATATTACATCATGAGTTAAGAATCCCAGAAATAGAATCCCAACTTAATAAATGGAAACTTCCCAAGTTAGAAATTTCCTCACTTTACAAAACTAAAATATCAGACATGTTTAAAAGCGAATATGTAATTAAAACTGTCGAAAAAGAAATCGATATAAAACAAACCCAAGAGTCTATACCATTAATCTCACGAGCTCTAATAGCCGAACATATAAAAGATTACAAGTATTTACATATAGGATCGATTCAAATAGCTATTAAACCTTTGTTTAGGCAAGGAATCGATACTCCATTATTTGCAGTTTTAAGAGATAATAGGCCAAAAAATTTGAATGATCAGATCTTGGCCATCTTTGAAACCAATCTCCACGAAGGACCGGTTTATATTAATAATTACCCTAATTACTCGGTATCTCTTAAAAGCTTTAACGAAACTAATTACAATATTATTTTAGATATTAAGATGAAGGACGATGGTTGGAATCCTAGAGCAATTCCTATTACCATAATATATCGTCTCTATTATAAAGTAATGAAAACCCAATTAGCCCCCCAGGCTTTATTAATATCTCCTAAAGACGAAACTACCCTATTATTGGTCAATCCAGAAAGGGTAAATGCCTCGGTCCCTCGGGTACTGAGACATGATGAGGTAACCAGTGGATTAAAATGGAGATTAGAAGACATACTACCTCCAATTCCTCCTACCCCTAGCGAAGTAGACGCTATAACAGAATTAAAATCGGGAGCAGTAGAAATTACCTTTTAAGAATGGAAGAAGAAGATCGGAAGAAGAAGAATGGAAGAAGAAGATCGGAAGAAGAAGAATGGAAGAAGAAGATCGGAAGAAGAAGAATGGAAGAAGAAGATCGGAAGAAGAAGAATGGAAGAAGATGATCGAAAGAAGAAGAATGGAAGACGAATATCGGAAGAAGAAAAATGGAAGAAGAAGAAGTGGAAAAAGAAGAACGGAAGAAGAAGAATGGAAGAAGAAGATGGGAAGAAGAAGATTGGAAGAAGAAGATCGGAAGAAGAAGAATGGAAGAAGAAGATCGGAAGAAGAAGAATGGAAGAAGAAGATCGGAAGAACAAGAATGGAAGAAGAAGATTGGAAGAACAAGAATGGAAGAAGACGAATGGAAGAAGAACATGGCAAGAAGAAGAAGATCGGAAGGAGAAGAATCAGAAGAAGAAGAATGGAAGAAGAAGATCGGAAGAAGAAGAATGGAAGAAGAAGATCGGAAGAAGAAGAATGGAAGAAGAAGATCGGAAGAAGAAGAATGGAAGAAGAAGATCGGAAGAAGAAGAATGGAAGAAGAAGAATGGAAGGAGAAGAACGGAAGAAGAAGAATTAGAAGAAGAAGAATGGAAGAAGAATATCGGAAGAAGAAGAATGGAAAAAGAAGATCGGAAGAAGAAGAATGGAAGAAGAAGAATGGAAGAAGAAGAATGGAAGAAGAAGAACGGAAGAAGAAGAATGGATGAAGAAGATCGGAAGAAGAAGAATGGAAGAAGAAGAAGTGGAAGAAGAAGAATGCAAGAAGAAGAAGTGGAAGAAGAAGAATGGAAGAAGAAGAGTGGAAGAAGAAGATCGGAAGAAGAAGAACGGAAGAAGAAGAATGGAAGAAGAAGAATCGAAGAAGAAGAGTGGAAGAAGAAGATCGGAAGAAGAAGAATGGAAGAAGAAGATCGGGAGAAGAAGAATGGAAGAAGAAGATCGGAAGAAGAAGAATGGGAGAAGAAGAATGGAAGAAGAACATTGGATGAAGAAGAAGGGAAGAAGAATATCGGAAGAAGAAGAATCAGAAGAAGAAGAATGGAAGAAGAAGATTGGAAGAAGAAAAATGGAAGAAGAAGATCGGAAGAAGAAGAATGAAAGATGAATATAGGAAGAAGAAGATTGGAAAAAGAAGAATGGATGAAGAAGATCGGAAGAAGAAGAATGGAAGAAGAAGATCGGAAGATGAAGAATGGCAGAAGAAGAGCGGAAGAAGAAGAATGGAAGAAGAAGGTTGGAAGATGAAGAATAGCAGAAGAAGATCGGAAGAAGAAGAATGGCAGAAGAAGACCGGAAGTAGAAGAATGGAAGAAGAAGATCAGAAGAAGAAGAAGAATGGAAAAAGAAGAATGGAAGAAGAAAATCGAAAGAAGAAGAATAGAAGAAGAAGATCGGAAGAAGAAGATCGGAAAAAGAAGAATGCGAAGAATAACAATGGAAGAACAATGGAAGAACATGATCAGAAGACGAAGAATGGCAGAAGAAAATCGAAAGAAGAAGAATGGAAGAACAACAATGGCAGAAGAAGATCGGAAGAACAACAATGGCAAAAGATGATCGGAAGAAGAACAATGAAAGAAGAAGGTCGGAAGAAGAAGAATGGAAGAAGAAGATCGGAAGAAGAAGAATGAAGAAGAAGATCGGAAAAAGAAGAATGCGAAGAATAACAATGGAAGAACAAGATCGGAAGACGGAGAATGGCAGAAATGATCGAAAGAAAAAGATCGGAAGAACAACAATGGCAGAAGAAGATCGGAAGAACAACAATGGCAGAAGATGATCGGAAGAAGAATAATGAAAGAAGAAGGTCGGAAGAAGAAGAATGGAACAAGAAGAATGGGAAGAAGAATGGGAAGAAGAAGAATGGAAGAAGAATAATGGAAGAAGAAGATTCGAAGAAGAAGAATGGAAGAAGAAGATCGGAAGAAGAAGAAGAATGGAAGAAGAAGATCGGAAAAAGAAGAATGGAAGAAGAAGAATTGGAAGAAGAAGATCGGAAGAAAAAGAATGGAAGAAGAAGAATGGAAGAAGAAGATCGGAAGAAGACGAATGGAAGAAGAAGATCGGAAGAACAAGAATGGAAGAAGAAGAATGGAAGAAGAACATGGGAAGAAGGAGTAGGGAAGAAGAAGATCGGAAGAAGAAGAGTTGAAGAAGAAGATCGGAAGAAGAATAATGGAAGAAGAATGGAGGAAGAAGAATGGAAGAAGAAGATCGGAAGAAGAAGAATGGAAGAAGAAGAATTGGAAGAAGAAGATCGGAAGAAGAAGAACAGATGAAGAAGAATGGAAGAAGAAGAATGGAAGAAGAAGATCAGAAGAACAAGAATGGAAGAAGAACATGGGAAGAAGAAGAAGGGAAGAAGAAGATCGGAAGAAGAAAAATCAGAAGAAGAAGAATGGAAGAAGAAGATCAGAAGAAGAAGAATGGAAGAAGAAGATCGGAAGAAGAAGAATGGAAGAAGAAGATTGAAAGAAGAAAAATGGAAGAAGAAGGTCAGAAGAAGAAGAATGGAAGACGAAGGTCGGAAGAAGAAGAATGGAAGAAGAAGATCGGAAGAAGAAGAATGGAAGAAGAAGAATGGAAGAATAACATTGGAAGAAGAAGATCGGAAGAAGAAGAATGGAAGAACAAGATCATAAGAAGAATAAAGGAAGAACAAGATTGGAAGAACAAAAATGGAAGAAGAGTTTTGGAAGAAGAAGAACAATGGAGGAAGAAGAACGGAAGAAGAAGAATGGAAGAAGAAGATCGGAAGAAGAAGAAAGGAAGAAGAAGAATGGAAGAAGAAGAATGGAAGAAGAAGATCGGAAGAAGAAGAATGGAAGAAGAAGATCGGATGAAGAAGAATGGAAGAAGAAGATCGGAAGAAGAAGAATGCAAGAAGAAGAATAGAAGAAGAAGATCGGAAGATGAAGAATGGAAGAAAAACATCGGAAGAAGAAGAATAGAAGTAGAAGATCGGAAGAAGAAGAATGGAAGAAGAGGATCGGAAGAAGAAGAATGGAAGAAGAAGATCGGAAGATGAAGAATGGAAGAAGAAGAATGGAAGAAGAACAATGGAAGAAGAAGATCGGAAGAAGAAGAATGGAAGAAGAAGATCAGAAGAAGAATAAAGGAAGAAGAAGATTGGAAGAACAAAAATGGAAGAAGAAGTTCGGAAGAAGAAGAACTGAAGAAGAAGAAAAATTGAAGAAAAAGATTGGCAGAAGAAGATCGGAAGAAGATTGGAACAAGAAGAATGGAAGAAGAAGATCGGAACAAGAAGAATGGAAGAAGAAGTATGGAAGAAGAGGATCGGAAGAAGAGGAAAGGAAGAAGAAGAATGGAAGAAGAAGATCGGAAGAAGAAGAATGGAAGAAGAAGATCGGATGAAGAAGAATGGAAGAAGAAGATCGGAAGAAGAAGAATGCAAGAAGAAGAATGGAAGAAGAAGATCGGAAGAAGAAGAATGGAAGAAGAAGAATGGAAGAAGAAGATCGAAAGAAGAAGAATGGAAGAAAAAGATCGGAAGAAGAAGATCTAAACAAGAAGAATGAAAGAAAAAGATCAGAAGAAGAAGATCGGAAGAAGAAGAACGGAAGAAGTAGAATGGAAGAAGAAGAATGGAAGAAGAAGATCGGAACAAGAAGAATGGAAGAAGAAGATCGAAACAAGAAGAATGGAAGAAGAAGATCGAAACAAGAAGAATGGAAGAAGAAGATCGAAACAAGAAGAATGGAAGAAGAAGAATGGAAGAAGAAGATCGGAAGAAGAACATCGGATGAAGAAGAATGGAAGAAGAATATCGGAAGAAGATGTTCAGAAGAAGAAGATCGGAAGAATAAGAATGGAAAAAGAAGATCGGAAGAAGAAGATTGGAAGAAGAAGATCGGAAAAATAACAATGGAAGAGGAACAATTGAAGAAGAAGATCGGAAGAATAACAATGGAAGAGGAACAATGGAAGAAGAAGATCGGAAGATGAAGAATGGAAGAAGAAGATCGGAAGATGAAGAATGGAAGAAGAAGAATGGAAGAAGCTCTGAAAAAGAAGAATGGAAGAAGATCGAAAGAAGAAGAATGGAAGGAGAAGATCGGAAGAAAAGGAATGGAAGAAGAAGATTGGTAGAAAAAGAATGGAAGAAGAAGATCGTACGAAGAAGAATGGAAGAAGAAGATCATACGAACAACAATGGAAGAAGAAGATCGTACGAAGAAGATTGGAAGAAGAAGATCGGAAGAAGATTGGAAGAAGTCGATTGGAAAAAGAAGAACGGAAGAAGATAATCGGAAGAAGAAGAGCGGAAGAAGAAGATCGAAAGAAGAAGAATGGAAGAAGAAGATCATAAGAAGAAAATGGAAGAAGAGGAATGGAACAAGAAGAATGGATGCAGAAGTTAGGAAGAAGAAGAATGGAAGAAGAAGATCGGAAGTAGAAGAATGGAGGAAGAAGATGGAAAGAAGAAGAATAGAAGAAGAAGATCGGAACTCGGAGAATGGAAGAAGAAGAGTGGAAGAAGAAGAATGGAAGAAGAATATCGGAAGAAGAAAAATGGAAGAAGAAGATTGGAAGAAGAAGATCGTAAGAAGAAAAATGAAAGAAGAAGATTGGCAGAAGAAGATCGGAAGAAGATTGGAAGAAGAAGAATGGAAGAAGATCGGAACAAGAAGAATGGAAGAAGAAGATTGGAACAAGAAGATCGGAAGAAGAGGAAAGGAAGAAGAAGATTAGAAGAAGAAGATCGGAAGAAGAAGATCGGATGAAGAAGAATGGAAGAAGAAGATCGGAAAATAGAAGAACGCAAGAAGAAGATCGAAAAAAGAAGAATGGAAGAAAAAGACCAGAAGAAGAAGATCGGAAGAAGAAGAATGGAAGTAGAAGTAGGGAAGAAGAATATCGGAAGAAGAAAGGAAGAAGAAGATTGGAAGGAGAAGAATGGAAGGGGAAGATTGGAAGAAGAATGGAAGAAGAAGATCGGAAGTGGAAGAATGGAAGAAGAAGAATGGAAGAAGAAGATCGGAAGAAGAAGAACGGAAGAAGAAGATTGGAAGAAGAAAAATGGAAGAAGACGATCGGAAGAAGATGGGAAGAAGAAGAATGGAAGAAGACGATGGGAAGAAGAACGGAAGAAGATAATCGGAAAGAGAAGATCGAAAGAAGAAGAATGGAAGAAGAAGATCGGAAGAAGAAGAATGGAAGAAGAATGGAAGAAGAAGATCGGAAGATGAAGAATGGAAGAAGAAGAATGGAAGAAGAAGATCGGAAGAAGAAGAATGGAAGAAGAAGATCATAAGAAGAATAAAGGAAGAAGAAGATTAGAAGAACAAAAATGGAAGAAGAGTTTCGGAAGAAGAAGAAGAATGGAAGAAGAAGAACGGAAGAAGAAGAATGGAAGAAGAAGATCGGAAGAAGAAGAAAGGAAGAAGAAGAATGGAAGAAGAAGAATGGAAGAAGAAGATCGGAAGAAGAAGAATGGAAGAAGAAGATCGGATGAAGAAGTATGGAAGAAAAAGATCGGAAGAAGAAGAATGCAAGAAGAAGAATAGAAGAAGAAGATCGAAAGAACAAGAATTGAAGAAAAACATCGGAAGAAGAAGAATAGAAATAGAATATCGAAAGAAGAAGAATGGATGAAGAGGATCGGAAGAAGAAGAATGGAAGAAGAAGATCGGAAGATGAAGAATGGAAGAAGAACAATGGAAGAAGAACAATGGAAGAAGAAGATCGGAAGAAGAACAATGGAAGAAGAAGATCAGAAGAAGAATAAAGGAAGAAGAAGACTGGAAGAACAAAAATGGAAGAAGTAGTTCGGAAGAAGAAGAACGGAAGAAGAAGAATGGAAGAAGAAGATCTGAAGAAGAAGAATGGAAGAAGAAGTACGGAAGAAGTAGAATGGGAGAAGAAGATGGGAAGAAGAAGATCGGAACATGAAGAATGGAAGAAGAAGATCAGAAGAAGAACAATGGAAGAAGAAGATCGGAAGAAGGATAATGGAAGAAGAAGAATGGAAGAAGAAGATGGGACGAAGAAGAATGGAGGAAGAAGAATGGGAGAAGAAGATCAGAAGAAGAAGAAGAATGGAAGAAGAAGATCGGAAGACGAAGAATGGGAGAAGAAGATCGGAAGAAGAAGAATGGAAGAAGAAGATCGGATGAAGAAGAATGGAAGAAGAATATCGGAAGAAGATGTTCAGAAGAAGAAGATCGGATGAAGAAGAATGGAAGAAGAATATCGGAAGAAGATGTTCAGAAGAAGAAGATCGGAAGAATAAGAATGGAAAAAGAAGATCGGAAGAAGAAGATCGGCAGAAGAAGAATGCAAGAAGAAGAATGGAAGAAGAAGAATGAAACAAGAAGAATGGAAGAAGAAAAATGGAACAAGAAGATCGGAAGAAGAAAATGGAAGAAGAAGAATGGAAGAAGAACATCGGAAGGAGAAGAATGGAAGAAGAAGATCGGAAGCAGAAGAATGGAAGAAGAATATCGGAAGAAGAAGATCGGAAGAATAAGAATGGCAAAAGAAGATCGGAAGAAGAAGATCGGCAGAAGAAGAATGGAAGAAGAAGAATTGAAGAAGAACATCGGAAGAAGAAGAATGGGAGAAGAAGATCGGAAAAAGAGGAATGGAAGAATTTGAATGGAAGAAGAAGATCGGAAGAAGAAGAAGGGAAAAAGAAAAATGGAAGAAGAAGATTGGAAAAAGAAGAATGGAAGAAGAAGATCGGAAGAAGATGAATGGAAGAAGAAGATTGGAAGAAGAAGAATGGATGAAGAAGATCGGACGAAGAAGAATGAAAGAAGAAGTTCGGAAGAAGAAGAATGGAAGAAAAAGATTGGAAGTCAAAGAATGGAAGAAGAAGAACGGAAGAAGAAGATCGGAAGAAGAAGAATGGAAGAAGAAGATCGGAAGAAGAAGAATCGAAGAAGAAGATCGGAAGAAGAAGAATGGAAGAAGAAGAATGGAAGGAGAAGAACGGAAGAAGAAGAATGGAAGAAGAAGATCGAAAGAAGAAGAATGGAAGAAGAAGATCGAAAGAAGAAGACTCGGAAGAAGAAGAATGGAAGAAGGAGATGGGAAGAAGCAGATGGGAAGAAGAAGAATTGAAGAAGAAGATCGGAAGACGAAGAATGGAAAAAGAAGATCGGAAGAAGAAGAATCGAAGAAGAAGATCGGAAGAAGAAGAATGGAGGAAGAAGATCGGAAGAAGAAGAATGGACGAAGAAGATCGGAAGAAGAAGAATGGAAGAAGAAGATCGGAAGACGAAGAATGGAAGAAGAAGATCGGAAGCAGAAGAATGGAAGAAGAAGATCGGAAGAAGAATAATGGAAGAAGAAGATCGGAAGAAGAAGAATGGAAGAAGAAGATCGGAAGAAGAAGAAGGGAAAAAGAAGAATGGAAGAAGAAGATGGGAAGAAGAAGAATGGAAGAAGAAGATCGGAAGAAGATGAATGGAAGAAGAATGGATGAAGAAGATCGGACGAAGAAGAATGGAAGAAGAAGTTCGGAAGAAGAAGAATGGAAGAAAAAGATTGGAAGTCGAAGAATGGAAGAAGAAGAACGGAAGAAGAAGATCGGAAGAAGAAGAATGGAAGAAGAAGATCGAAAGAAGAAGAATAGAAGAAGAAGATGGGAAAAGAAGAATGCAAGAAAAAGATCGGAAGAAGAAGAATGGAAGAAGAAGATCGAAAGAAGAAGAATGGAAGAAGAAGATCGGAAGAAGAAGAATGGAAGAAGGAGATGGGAAGAAGCAGATGGGAAGAAGAAGAATTGAAGAAGAAGATCGGCAGATGAAGAATGGAAGAAGAAGATCGGATGAAGAAGATTAGAAGAAAAAGATCAGAAGAAGAAGAATGGAGGAAGAAGATCGGTAGAAGAAAAATGGAAGAAGAAGATCGGAAGAAGAAGAATGGAAGAAGAAGATCGGAAGAAGAAGAAGGGAAAAAGAAGAATGGAAGAAGAAGATGGAAAGAAGAAAAATGGAAGAAGAAGATCGGAAGAAGAAGAATGGAAGAAGAAGATGGGAAGAAGAAGAATGGAAAAAGAAGATCGGACGAAGAAGAATGGAAGAAGAAGTTCGGAAGAAGAAGAATGGAAGAAAAAGATCGGAAGTCGAAGAATGGAAGAAGAAGAACGGAAGAAGAAGATCGGAAGAACAAGAATGGAAGAAGAAGATCAGAAGAAGAACAATTGAAGAAGAAGATCGGAAGAAGGAAAATGGAAGAAGAAGATCAGAAGAAGAAGAATGGAAGAAGAAGATCGGAAGAAGGATAATGGAAGAAGAAGATCGGAAGAAGGATAATGGAAGAAGAAGAATGGAAGAAGAAGATGGGACGAAGAAGAATGGAGGAAGAAGAATGGAAGAAGAAGATCAGAAGAAGAAGAATGGAAGAAGAAGATCGGAAGAAGAAGTCTTGGAAGAAGAAGATCGGAAGAAGAAGTCTTGGAAGAAGAAGATCGGAAGAAGAAGTCTTGGAAGAAGAAGATCGGAAGAAGAAGTCTTGGAAGAAGAAGAATGGAAGGAGAAGATGGGAAGGAGAAGATGGGAAGAAGAAGAATGGAAGAAGAAGATCGGAAGAAGGGAAAAAGAAGAAGAATGGAAGAAGATGATGGGAAGAAGAAGAATGGAAGACGACAATCGGAAGAAGAAGAATGGAAGAAGAAGATCGGAAGACGACAATCGGAAGAAGAAGAATGGAAGAAGAAGATCGGAAGAAGAAGAATGGAAGATGAAGATCGGAAGTAGAAGAATGAAAGAAGAAGATCGGAAGAAGAAGAATGGAAGAAGAGGATCGGAAGAAGAAGAATAGAGGAAGAAGATCGGAAGTAGTAAAATGGATGAAGAAGATTGGAAGAAGAAGAATGGAAGAAGAAGATCGGAAGAAGAATATGGAAGAAGAAGAATGGAAGAAGAAGAATGGAAGCAGAAGTTGGGAAGAAGAAGAATGGAAGAAGAAGATTGGCAGAAGAAGATCGGAAGAAGATTGGAAGAAGAAGAATGGAAGAAGAAGATCAGAACAAGAAGAATGGAAGAAGAAGATTGGAAGAAGAAGATCGGAAGAGAAGGAAAGGAAGAAGAAGAATGGAAGAAGAAGATCGGATGCAGAAGAATGGAAGAAGAAGATCGGAAGAAGAAGATCGAAAGAAGAAGAATGGAAGAAGAAGATCGGAAGTCGAAGAATAGAAGAAGAAGAATGGAAGCAGAAGATAAGAAGAAGAAGAATGGAAGAAGAAGATGGGAAGAAGAAGAATGGAAGCAGATGATCGAAAGGAGAAGAATGGAAGAAGAGGAATGGAAGAAGAAGATCGAAAGTAGAAGAATGGAAGAAGAAGATCGGAAGAAGAAAAATGGAAGAAGAAGATCGGAAGAAGGATAATGGAAAAAGAAGAATTGAAGAAGAAGATGGGACGAAGAAGAATGGAGGAAGAAGAATGGAAGAAGAAGATCGGAAGAAGAAGAATGGAAGAAGAAGATCGGAAGAAGAAGAATGGAAGAAGAAGATCGGAAGAAGAAGAATGGAAGAAGAAGATCGGAAGAAGAAGAATGGAAGAAGAAGATCGGAAGAAGAAGAATGGAAGAAGAAGATCGGAAGAAGAAGAATGGAAGAAGAAGATCTGAAGAAGAAGAATGGAAGAAGAAGATCGGACGAAGAAGAATGGAAGAAGAAGTTCGGAAGAAGAAGAATGGAAGAAAAAGATCGGAAGTCGAGCAATGGAAGAAGAAGAACGGAAGAAGAAGATTGGCAGAAGAAGAATGGAAGAAGAAGATCGAAAGAAGAAAAATAAAAGAAGAAGATGGGAAGAAGAAGATGGGAAAAGAAGAATGGAAGAAAAAGATCGGAAGAAGAAGAATGGAAGAAGCAGATAGCAACAAGAAGAATGGAAGAAGAAGATCGGAAGAAGAAGACTCGGAAGAAGAAGAATGGAAGAAGAAGATGGGAAGAAGCAGATGGGAAGAAGAAGAATGGAAGAAGAAGATCGGACGAAGAAGAATGGAAGAAGAAGATCGGAAGAAGAAGAATGGAAGAAGAAGATGGAAGAAGAAGAATGGAAGAAGAAGAATGGAAGAAGAAGATCGGAAGAAGAAAATGGAAGAAGAAGAATGGAACAAGAAGAATGGAAGCAGAAGTTGGGAAGAAGAAGAATGGAAGAAGAAGATCGGAAGTTGATCCTGCCGCTTGACTCGAACGTGGAGGATTGCCTCGTCAGTCCTTCGTCTAGCCTTCTGTTCTGCAGGAACGCTCCAAGAACCACCGCCGGAACTCCAAACGCTGCCTGCAAAACACACAGACGGCGCCTCTGGCGGCCGTTGTAGCTCCGACGCTCAAGTCAGGCAACAGGAACACCAAAACTATATCTGAATCTCTCTGTGAGACTCGTGTGTCACTGAAACTCTCAAATGTGTAAGCTGTAAGAATCTAAAAAATCCCTCTCTCAATTTCGTTAAGAGTTTGTATATATTCCTGAGTCTTTCTCTCTCCTGATGGTTATTCCTCTTGACACGTGGATAACATCTGGTCGTACACGTGTCACCATCTGGAGTATCTGCAGCTGAAACGTTACTTCCACTGTGCCCCCAACGACTGAGTTATCCACACAGGGAGTAGCTTAGTACGCAGGCTACTCTGGGCGCAACCTTAACAGGGCGAGCTGGTTAACCCTGGGCATTGTAGCTCACACTACACATGGTGGCAGATATGCCACTTATCCTCTGTACTTAAACCATACAACAAGTGCTTGCCAAGTCTCCTCAAACACCCGGCGATGTGCTCTTTCGGCGACTTGCTGACCACCTGATCTCCTAACCTTAACACACGGCGATCATGTCCCACTGGGCGATTACTCATCCATACCGGCGATGAACGATTACTCATCCTCAAGGCGATAGGCGATTACTCATCCTCAAGGCGATAGGCGATTACTCATCCTCAAGGCGATAGGTGATTACCTATCCCTAAGGCGATAGGCGATTACTCAACATCACAGGCGATAAGCGATTACCATTCTGAGTGGTCGCCTCCCTGATTTGCCTGCTATCCTCTACCACGTGTTACTCTGTGAATGGTCCACGTGGTCAACTGCTGCTGATGTCATCGACTACCGATGACCGACCGGATCACAAGCCCCCCAGTCTCGAGCTGTGAACTTGTTCTCAGCGAAGAGACTAAGAAATCGTCTTCTGACGGTCTACAGGAGCGCACACTCTGGTACTAACACTGTTTCATTCCTTCTTCTTCGCCTTCAAACATTCAAAGCATCTCTCTGGATCATCTAGAGATTCACCTTCCCTGTTTTCTTCTTCTCAAACGCGCTAGGGTTCGCTGCGTTTCTTCTCTTTAACTCTCTGCATGTGACTACCTGTTACCTAGCCTAGGCTTTAGCGCGATCTAACTGCAACCCCTCACACTTGGCCTCTGACTTGATCGCGGCTGACTGTTACCTTAGCATTGCCTTCAACATAACTTCATGCTGGATGACTGACTTAACGGGCCTAAACGCTTCGGCTTCACGCTGCAGAACTTGCTTCTACCACCGACCACCGACTAGCATGTTAGTGCACCACCGATCAGTCATCGCGCTTCTGGCTTCGCTGCACTTCTCTGCCACACCAGCGCTGAGTGCATAGAAGGTCTGAACACCAACTATGCCGCCTGTGTTTTGGGGAAGAAAAGTGCTTCTCGACGACCCCTCTTGCCTCAACCTCGCTGTAAGAAGTCGTGGGTGAGGTCTTGCCTCTCTCACCTCAGCCTCGCTGTAAAAAGCAGAGGGAAGGGACTTGGTTCTCTTGCCTCAACCTTGCTGTAAGAAGCAGAGGAAGAGGACTTGGTTCTCTCGCCTCAACCTTGCTGTAAGAAGCAAAGAGAGAGGACTTTCTCTCTTGCCTCAGCCTCGCTGTACAAAGTCGAGGTGAGGACTTTCACTCGCCTGCACCTTGCTGTACAAAGTCGAGGGAGGACTTTCTTCTTTCTCGCCTGCACTCGCTCAAAGGCAAGGAGGTCTTCCTCTGTTGCCTGCACTTGCTCAAAGGCAAGGAGGACTTCCTCTGGTGCCTGCACTTGCTCAAAGGCAAGGAGGACTTCCTCTGGTGCCTGCACTTGCTCAAAGGCAAGGAGGACTTCCTCTGGTGCCTGCAATTGCTCAAAGGCAAGGAGGACTTCCTCTGGTGCCTGCACTTGCTCAAAGGCAAGGAGGACTTCCTCTGTTCTCGCCTGCACTTGCTCAAAGGCAAGGAGGACTTCCTCTGGTGCCTGCACTTGCTCAAAGGCAAGGAGGACTTCCTCTGGTGCCTGCACTTGCTCAAAGGCAAGGAGGACTTCCTCTGGTGCCTGCACTTGCTCAAAGGCAAGGAGGACTTCCTCTTGCCTCAACCTTGCTGTATAAAGCAGAGGTGAGGACTTTCTCTGTTGCCTCAACCTTGCTGTAAAAAGCAAAGGAAGAGGTCTTTCTCTGTTGCCTCAACCTTGCTGTAAAAAGCAAAGGAAGAGGTCTTTCTCTGTTGCCTCAACCTTGCTGTAAAAAGCAAAGGAAGAGGACTTTCTCTTGCCTCAACCTTGCTATATAAAGCAGAGGTGAGCTCTTTCTCTGTTGCCTCAACCTTGCTGTAAAAAGCAAAGGAAGAGGACTTTCTCTCGCCTGCACCTCGCTGTACAAAGTCGAGGGAGGACTTTCTCGTGGGTGCACGCTCCCAGGGGGGCGCCAGGCGTGGCTGTCTAAGCGCACACACTGGGCGCGCCCTGCCTGCATTGCCTCATCGCGCGTTCACCGACGTCCCGACCGGCGAGGACCTCTTCTTCTGGAATCATACGAGGTGCATGCTTAACGCTCTCACTGGGAACTTGGGTCCCAGCTTAACACGTGTTAGCAAGACCCCGATGACCGTGCACCGACCGAGTACTCACTCTCTACATGCACCGACGGCTGATCGTGGTCTGCATGCACTGATGGCTGATCGCGCTCTACATCCCAGCGCTTACCTAGGGGCTGATCTGCGGGTGGTGGCCACTTGGTAACTCATCACCGATCACCTGGTCTTGCACCTGGGGCAAGGAGAACTTTAAACTGGGAACACTCGCACACTTTATGTACTCAAAATCTTTTATTGGGTGGCATCGTTAAAAAGAGTGCCCCTGATCTGCTCAACTGTTTTAATACACTAGGTATGTGTACAACGCGATAGCGCATCTACTTTACAACTTAACGAGAGTAGGAAAGAAGCGTGTAGCGTCCTGGGTTCTGGGAATAGTCGTTACGTCCAGAGTCACCAGCCGACAAGCTCCATTCTCCAACGTCTCAACCACTCTGGATGGGGTCTCCTTTAACCGGCGATGACCGCCCTGGCGACGCACACACGTGGGGCGATCATGCCTTCCGCTTCAGCTCTGGGAGCCCCCCTAGTGTAGCCTCTTCCATCACCTCACCTCCCCAAACACAGGGAGTTCATGCTGCTGGTCGCCTTCCTGGGACCCCGAAGCGCGATCACCTTGTGTCTTCTGCAGGTAATCGGTCAGGAACCCTGTCTCCAACAACTCAGCAAGCTGACGCCCCAACGCCAGGCAGTTATAGAGTGTATGTCCATAAGCTTGATGGAATTCACACCACTCATCCTTCCTCCCTCCAAGTACCCTGTCGGTTTTCTCTGGCACATGGAGTCTTGCTGCCACAGCAGGGATGGCGATCAGCTCCGCCAAACTTATCATGAAATCATACCTGGGGGGTGCGTTGCTTGCAAGCCCCCTGGTCTGGTCCTTCCTTGGTGCATAAGGGCGAGACCTTCCCTGCTCCTTCCTCCCTTCCTTGATCTCATGCACCCGCGCCTGTTGCTGCTGATTCCCCTGACCTCCACGTGGCTTCGACGGTGCAGCACTTCCTCTCTTCTCAGAGACCTCTGTCTCTGCTACTATGTGTGCCACCGCACGTCGCCGTATCTCGGTGAAGGTGGCAGGGTGGCTCCTGATGAGCGATTCACTGAAAGGACCAGGGAGGACACCTCTCTTGAACGCATGCACCAGCATGTCTTCATCTTTGACGGGCAATCTCACCACCTGCGTCCCAAGGCGATTGAGGTAGTCCCTCAACGGCTCCCCCTGATACTGGCGCACGTCAAATAGGTCGTAGGACACCACTGGTGCAGGTCGGTTAATGATGTACTGCTCCGTGAACAGCTTCGCAAACTGATGGAAGGAAGTGAGGTGGCCCTCTGGCAGGCTCACGAACCACTCCATAGCCACTCCGCTCAGTGTACTCATGAACATCTTGCAGTACACAGCATCTGAACCTCCAGTCAGCATCATCTGAGTGTGGAAGGCTGTCAGGTGTGCTTCTGGATCTTCAACCCCCGTGAACGACGCTTTCAGTCCCACCAGATTGGGAGGCACCACCGTGTTCATGATCTCGGGGGAGAAAGGCATAGGGAATACTCTAGGAGGCGATTGCGGCGTCGACGTCCTCTCTTCAACTGCGCGCTCCTTCTGCGCTTGCAATTCCCTACGCAGCTCTTCATTCATACGGTTCAACTCTTCGTTTCTTCTCTGCGATGCAGTCAGCTCTGCACGCATTTTCCCCCGATCAGCTCTCGATTCCGCGACGCTATCTTGCAACGCGCGCATCATCTCCACTGCCTGCGCCATGGTAACAGCTCCTTCTTCAGCAGATGGCGCAGGTGAGGTTTGCCTGGTTCTTCTTCTCATCTTCTCAACACTTCGAAGTAACTTCACTTCTACGAAATAGTCAAGAAGCTCCAAGAAACCTCAAGAAACTTCAAGAACTGCAACGTGGATGGGAACAAAATTCACACGGGCCCCACGGTGGGCGCCTAATGATCCTGCCGCTTGACTCGAACGTGGAGGATTGCCTCGTCACTCCTTCGTCTAGCCTTCTGTTCTGCAGGAACGCTCCAAGAACCACCGCCGGAACTCCAAACGCTGCCTGCAAAACACACAGACGGCGCCTCTGGCGGCCGTTGTAGCTCCGACGCTCAAGTCAGGCAACAGGAACACCAAAACTATATCTGAATCTCTCTGTGAGACTCGTGTGTCACTGAAACTCTCAAATGTGTAAGCTGTAAGAATCTCAAAAAACCCTCTCTCAATTTCGTTAAGAGTTTGTGATGGCATTCCTATGAGCTCTTCTTTGGATTTTGGAGTTCCTTGGTGATGATGGATGCGGAAGCTTATGGAGGAGGTGAGCAAGGCCTTCCTAGGAAGCATGGGTGCCTTGAAGGTGCATGAAGAGTGAGGAAATGGGGAGGTTTGGCCAGCCCCTTTGGTAGTGATGAATTGAAGACTAAAACCTAAGTGTTAGGCAAGGAGTAGTGTATGGCACAATTTGGCAGCATAACAATACTCTATTTAATCTTGAAAATACAAGGTGTAGGCTCCTCCTTTTATAGGCTAAGGAGGACCATAATGCAACCCTAATGCTAGCCAAATGAAATGTAAATGTGAAGCACATGGGCCACATGGAAAGTGTGAGCACATGGGGAGGGGTGTGTCTAGTTTGTAAGTTCACCCCCTCCATGGGCTTTCTAGAATAGTGGGAAGGTTAACTTCTCCTTAATTCTAATGTGCAGAAAAATAAACATTTGTCCACATGGCTATGCTATTTACACCCCAATTAAAGCTAAACTACATTTGATGGGCCTTCACGGAATATGTGCTAGTATGCCACTCTCCCATTCATAGCTTTGATCCAAGTCTTCTTGTCCTAGATGCTTCTAGCTTGGCCTTCTCGTCCTAGACGCTCCTAGCTTGTCTTAGACGCTCCTAGCTTGGTCTTAGACGCTCTTGACTTGGCTCTTGCCTTTCATGGAAGGTTGTGCTTGGCCCTCTTCCATCATCCCCTCCCTCTTGAAAAAGGATTTGTCCTCAAATCCCTTGCTTTGTCTTCAACTAGGGGGATGGATGGGGCTGGATGGTGTCCATCATCTCCTCCTCCTTTGAGAAGATCTATCCTCAGATCTACAGATTTGATCTCGGATAGCAGCCTATTGTTTCGGCAAGGCTTGTCCTCCCGGATCAAACGTCCACCTATGGAAATCATCAAACAAAGTAAAGGTGTTAGTGTGAGCAATTGGAGAGAACTTAATTGTATGAAGTTGCCATTTTTGTTTTTCTTTTGTTTTTGGCAACTTTGTACAATATTTCTCTTTTGATGGTTGTATGTGTTCTCTAATCCTCTTATGTATTTGAAAAATTTCAATATTGGTTACCTTTTCCTTAGGCACAATACCTTTAGGAAAGGGTAAGAACTTAAAAAGCGAAAGAGGATTAAGTCCACATGCAATTTCAAATGTAGAAATATTAGTAGTCTTATGGACTACTCCATTGTATGCATGCTCAAAAGGATACTCATCCCAAGAATTGTGATTGTCTTTCATGATTTCTCTAGACATAGTAAAAAGAGCTATGTTTTCAATTTTATTTTGACCATTCTTTTGAGGATAAAAATTTGAAGAGTACAACTTAATTTCAAGTTTTTCTAAAAGATTCCTCAAATGATGGTTTTCAAATTTTGGAGCTCTATCCAATACTATGCTTGAAGATAAACCATGAAGACTTGTCACTTCTATATAGAAGAGATTATCCATATCCATAAAAATGGAATCAAAACCTTTTGTTGTCCTAGGAAGCTCTAAGATAAAATTGAGGTTTATGTCTTCCCAAGGATCATTTGCAAAAGGTAAAGGAGTATAGAGTTCATGAGACATCACCTTAGGTGTATTTTTAAAACAAGAAATGTATCTAGGGTAATGTCTTTGAACATCTTTTCTCATGGGTGACAAAAGTTTTCCTTTTAAAAGCTCTAGAGTTTTATCAACTCTAATTTGGTCCATGAGTTCTCCTTCATGAAGAATTTTTCTCTTATGTGTAAAGATAGTCTCGTTGTTACAACCATTGTTTATGAGAAGTTGCACACTTGGCAATGGTTGTCTCAATAGGACATGACAAGTTTCTTTAGGCACTACTTCACATAAAAATTTGTTTTTGTAGATGCTTGTAAATAACTTGACATTCACTTGGTGATATCCTAGCACATATGATCCACTTTATCTTTATCTATGCAAGCTTCTTTTAAAGACTCTTTTTTTGTTACTATGCTTGCAAGTGTTCCTTTACAAAAGGAAAGGCTAGGTTGTTCAACAAGACGCATATTTTCAAAGGTATTTTTAAATCTTTTGTCTTGTTGAATGACCTTGTGAGAAGGAACACTATTCTCCCACGCCTTTTGTTTCTCAAGGGTCTTCTCATGCTTTTCTTTTTCTTTTTCTTTTTCTTTTTCTTTTTCTTTTTCTTTAGCTTCCCTTTCGGCTTCCTCTCTTTTCTTTTGTATCTTTCTTTCCTTTCTTTCTTTATGGGAAGCAAACAATTTTTCTACCCTCATTTCCCAATCTAGACAAGTTTCTATATTTTCTTTTCCATGGGAATGGGGTAGGTCTACCCTAACCTCTCTTGGGCTTTCTTGTTCTTTTCTATCTCTTCTATGTCTTCCCTCCCCAAAAGAATCATGCTTTTTAGAGATAGATGCATGAGAAGGTAATTTTTTTGAAATGTGAGACTTCTCATCCTTTGATTTAGTCAATTCATTAGTTTTGGCCTCATTCTCCAATTGTTTAGATGAAATTGATTGAATATTCTTGGAAAGTTGTTCCAAAAGAGATTTCAAGGATTTCACCTCACTTTTAAGAGATTTAAAGGAATGAGAAGACATGACTAGACCTTTGTGTATAGAAATATTTTACCTTGAGAAAATTTAGGGAAGTCAAAGAAGGTAGTCTTCCAGGTAAGGGAGGTGAGTCACAATGGACTACTTAAATACCAAGCCTTGCCTTAGCCAAAGACTATCCCTCAATGTCTTCACACAAAGCTTTCTCTTAGTAAACCACTTAAAACACAATTAGGTTGAAGAAATCAAATTTTTAATGCAAGAAAACAATGCAAGCTTTGAAAGCCTTAAACAAGATTAAACAAGAAATTAACGAAGTGATTAAAGCAAGTTGGTTCAATTAAAGCAATTAACAAAAACAAATTAAGCTAGACGGCCTTAGGTGAGGCTTCTTGGACACTTGGAGCCCTTGAAGACACACTCACCGACTAATTGCGTGATTAACAAGTAATTAACACAAGCAAGATTGCAAAGAAATTAAATGACACTCCCTTTGTTGCTTTTACTAATTGCTTTTACTATCAGAAGGAGAAGAATGGAAGAAAAAGAATGGAAGAAGAAGATCGGAAGAAGAACAATGTAAGAAGAAGATCGGAAGAAGAAGAATGGAAGAAGAAGATCGGAAGTCGAAGAATAGAAGAAGAAGATCGGAAGTCGAAGAATAGAAGAAGAAGATCGGAAGTCGAAGAATAGAAGAAGAAGAATGGAAGCAGAAGATCGGAAGAAGAAGAATGGAAGAAGAAGATGGGAAGAAGAAGAATGGAAGACGACAATCGGAAGAAGAAGAATGGAAGAAGAAGATCGGAAGAAGAAGAATGGAAGATGAAGATCGGAAGTAGAAGAATGAAAGAAGAAGATCAGAAGAAGAAGAATGGAAGAAGAGGATCGGAAGAAGAAGAATGGAAGAAGAAGATCGGAAGAAGTAAAATGGAAGAAGAAGATTGGAAGAAGAAGAATGGAAGAAGAAGATCGGAAGAAGAATATGGAAGAAGAAGAATGGAACAAGAAGAATGGAAGCAGAAGTTGGGAAGAAGAAGAATGGAAGAAGAAGATCGGAAGTAGAAGAATGGAGGAAGAAGATGGCAAGAAGAAGAATAGAAGAAGAAGATCGGAAGAAGAAGAATGGAAGAAGCAGATTGGAACAAGAAGAATGGAAGAAAAAGATCGGAAGAAGAAGACTGGAAGAAGATGATCAGAAGGAGAAGAATGGAAGAAAAAGAATGGAAGAAGAAGAACGAAAGTAGAAGAATGTAAGAAGAAGAATGGAAGAAGAAGATCGGAAGTCAAAGAATAGAAGAAGAAGAATGGAAGCAGAAGATAAGAAGAAGAAGAATGGAAGAAGAAGATGGGAAGTAGAAGAATGGAAGAAGAAGAATGGAAGACGACAATCGGAAGAAGAAGAATGGAAGAAGAAGATCGGAAGAAGAAGAATGGAAGATGAAGATCGGAAGTAGAAGAATGAAAGAAGAAGATCGGAAGAAAAACAATAGATGAAGAAGATAGGATGTCAAAGAATAGAAGAAGAAGAATGGAAGAAGAAGATCGAAAGAAGAAGAATGGAAGAAGAAGATGGGAAGAAGAAGATGGGAAGAAGAAGAATGGAAGAAGAAGATCAGAAGTTGAAGAATGGACGAAGATGGGAAGACGAAGAATGGAAGAAGAAGATGGGAAGAAGAAGAAGAATAGAAGAAGAAGATCGGAAGAAGAAGAATTGAAGAAGAAGATGGGAAGATGAAGAAGATCAGAAGAAAAAGATCGGAAGAAGAAGATCGGAGGAAGAAGAATGGAAGAAGAAGATCGAATGAAGAAGAATGGAAGAAGAAGATCTGAACAAGAAGAATGAAAGAAGAGAATTGGAAGAAGAAGAATGGAAGAAGAAGATCGGAACAAGAAGAATGGAAGAAGAAGATCGGAACAAGAAGAATGGAACAAGAAGATCGGAACAAGAAGAATGGAAGAAGAAGATCAAAAGAAGAAGAGTGGAAGAAGATGATCGGAAGAAGAAGAATGGAGGACGAAGATCGGAAGAAGAAGAATGGAAGAAGAAGATCGGAAGTCGAAGAATGGAAGAAGAAAAATGGAGGAAGAAGATAGGAGGAAGAAGAATGGAAGAAGAAGATCTGAACAAGAAGAATGAAAGAAGAGGATTGAAAGAAGAAGATCGGAACAAGAAGAATGGAAGAAGAAGATCGGAAGAAGAAGAGTGGAAGAAGATGATCGGAAGAAGAAGAATGGAGGACGAAGATCGGAAGAAGAAGAATGGAAGAAGAAGATCGGAAGTCGAAGAATGGAAGAAGAAGAAGAATGGAAGAAGAAGATGGGAAGAAGAAGAATGGAAGAAGAAGATGGGAAGAAGAAGAATGGAAGAAGAAGATCGGATGAAGAAGAATGGAAGAGGAAGATAGGAAGAAGAAGAATGGAAGAGGAAGATGGGAAGAAGAAGAATGGAAGAAGAAGATCGGAAGAAGAAGAATGGAAGAAGAAGATCGGAAGAAGAAGAATGGAAGAGGCAGATTGGAACAAGAAGAATGGAAGAAAAAGATTGGAAGAAGAAGACTCGGAAGAAGAAGAAGGGAAGAAGATGATCGGAAGAAGAAGATCGGAAGTCGAAGAATGGAAGAAGAAGATGGGAAGAAGAAGAATGGAAGAAGAAGATCGGAAGAAGAAGAATAGAAGAAGAAGATGGGAAAAGAAGAATGGAAGAAAAAGATCGGAAGAAGAAGAATGGAAGAAGAAGATCGAAAGAAGAAGATGGGAAAAGAAGAATGGAAGAAAAAGATCGGAAGAAGAAGAATGGAAGAAGCAGATCGCAACAAGAAGAATGGAAGAAGAAGATCGGAAGAAGAAGACTCAGAAGAAGAAGAATGGAAGAAGAAGATCGGAAGAAGAATATGGAAGAAGAAGAATGGAACAAGAAGAATGGAAGCAGAAGTTGGGAAGAAGAAGAATGGAAGAAGAAGATCGGAAGTAGAAGAATGGAGGAAGAAGATGGCAAGAAGAAGAATAGAAGAAGAAGATCGGAACTCGAAGAATGGAAGAAGAAGAGTGGAAGAAGAAGAAGGGAAGAAGAAGATCAGAAGAATAAGTATGGAAGAAGATGATCAAAAGGAGAAGAATGGAAGAAAAAGAATGGAAGAAGAAGATCGAAAGTAGAAGAATGTAAGAAGAAGATCGGAAGTCGAAGAATAGAAGAAGAAGAATGGAAGCAGAAGATAAGAAGAAGAAGAATGGAAGAAGAAGATGGGAAGAAGAAGAATGGAAGCAGATGATCGAAAGGAGAAGAATGGAAGAAGAGGAATGGAAGAAGAAGATCGAAAGTAGAAGAATGGAAGAAGAAGATCGGAAGAAGAAAAATGGAAGAAGAAGAACAATGGAAGAAGAAGATCGGAAGAAGGATAATGGAAAAAGAAGAATTGAAGAAGAAGATGGGAAGAAGAAGAATGGAGGAAGAAGAATGGAAGAAGAAGATCGGAAGAAGAAGAATGGAAGAAGAAGATCGGAAGAAGAAGAATGGAAGAAGAAGATCGGAAGAAGAAGAATGGAAGAAGAAGATCGGAAGAAGAAGAATGGAAGAAGAAGATCGGAAGAAGAAGAATGGAAGAAGAAGATGGGAAGAAGAAGAATGGAAGAAGAAGATCGGAAGAAGAAGAATGGAAGAAGAAGATCGGAAGAAGAAGAATGGAAGAAGAAGATCGGAAGAAGAAGAATGGAAGAAGAAGATCGGAAGAAGAAGAATGGAAGAAGAAGATCGGAAGAAGAAGAATGGAAGAGGAAGATGGGCAGAAGAAGAATGGAAGAAAAAGATCGGAAGAAGAAGAATGGAAGAGGAAGATGGGAAGAAGAAGAATGGAAGAAGAAGATCGGAAGAAGAAGAATGCAAGAAGAAGATCGGGAGAAGGAGAATAGAAGAAGCAGGTTGGAACAAGAAGAATGGAAGAAGAAGATCGGAAGAAGAAGAATGGAAGAAGAAGATCGGAAGAAGAAGAATGGAAGAAGAAGATGGGAAGAAGAAGAATGGAAGAAGAAGATCGGAAGAAGAAGAATGGAAGAGGAAGATGGGCAGAAGAAGAATGGAAGAAAAAGATCGGAAGAAGAAGAATGGAAGAGGAAGATGGGAAGAAGAAGAATGGAAGAAGAAGATCGGAAGAAGAAGAATGCAAGAAGAAGATCGGGAGAAGAAGAATAGAAGAAGCAGGTTGGAACAAGAAGAATGGAAGAAAAAGATCGGAAGAAGAAGACTCGGAAGAAGAAGAGTGGAAGAAGATGATCGGAAGAAGAAGAATGGAGGACGAAGATCGGAAGAAGAAGAATGGATGAAGAAGATCGGAAGAAGAAGAATGGAAGAAGAAGATTAGAAGAAGAAGAATGGAAGAAGAAGATCGAAAGAAGAAGAATGGAAGATGAAGATCCGAACAAGAAGAATGGAAGAAGAAGATCGGAACAAAACGAAAGGAAGAAGAAGATGGGAAGAAAAAGAATGGAGGAAGAAGATCGGAGGAAGTAGAAAAATGGAAGAAGAAGATCGGAGGAAGAAGAATGGAAGAATAAGATCGGTAGAAGAAGTACGGAAGAAGAAGATTGGAAGAGGAAGAATGGAAGAAGAAGATCGGAAGAAGGAGAGTGGAACAAGATGATTGGAAGAAGAAGAATGGAAGAAGAAGATGGGAAGAAGAAGATGGGAAGAAGAAGATGGGAAGAAGAAGAATGGAAGAAGAAGATCGGAAGAAGAAGAATGGAAGAAGAAGATCGGAAGAAGAAGAATGGAAGAAGAAGATCTGAAGAAGAAGAATGGAAGAAGAAGAATGGAACCAGAAGAATGGAAGAAGAAGATCAGAAGAAGAAGAAGAATGGAAGAAGAAGATTGGAAGAAGAAGAAGAACAGAAGAAGAAGATGGGAAGAACAAGAACAAGAATGGAAGAAGAAGAATAGAAGAAGAAGATCGGAGGAAGAAGAATGGAAGAAGAAGATCGGTAGAATAAAAATGGAAGAAGAAGATTGGAAGAGGAAGAATCGAAAAAGTAGAATGGAGGAAGAAGAATGGAAGAAGAAGAATGGAAGGAGAAGATCGAAAGAAGAAGAATGGCAGAAGAAGAATGGAAGAAGAAGATTGGAAGAAGAAGAATGGCTGAAGAAGATCGTAAGAAGAAGAATGGAAGAAGAAGATCGAAAGAAGAAGAATGGAAGAAGAAGATGGGAAGAAGAAGCATGGAAGAATTAGATCGGAAGAAGAAGAACAGAAGAAGCAGGTCGGAAGAAGAAGAATGGAAGAAGAAGATGGGAAGAAGAAGAATGGAAGAATGAGATCGGAAGAAGAAGGATGGAAGAAGCAGGTCGGAAGAAGAATAATGGAAGAAGAAGGTCGCAAGAAGAAGAATGGAAGAAGAAGAATGGAAGAAGAAGATGGGAAGAAGAAGAATGGAAGAAGCAGATCGAAAGAAGAAGAATGGAAGAATAAGATCGGAAAAACAAATATGGAGGGAGAAAAATGGAAGAAGAAGATCGGAAGATGAAGAATGGAAGAAGAAGATTGGAAGAAGAAGAATGGAAGATGAAGATCAGAAGAAGAATAGAAGAAAGAGACCAGAAAAAGAACTATGGAAGAAGAAGATCGGAAGAAGAGGTATGGAAGATGAAGATCGGAAGAGGAAGAATGGAAGAAGAAGAACGCAAGAAGAAGAAGGGAAGAAGAAGATCGGAAGGAGAGGAATGGAAGAAGAAGATCGGAAGAAGAAGAATGGGAAAAGAATAACAAAAGAAGATCGAAAGAAGAAAGGAGGAACCAGAATGAAAGAAGCAGAATGGACGAATATGATAGGACGAAAAAGAATGGAAGAAGAAGATCGGAAGATGATAGGAAGAAAAAGAATGGAACAAGAAGATCGGAAGAAGAAGAATGGAAGAAGAAGAATGGAAGAAGAAGAATGCAAGAGGAAGATTGAAAGAAGAAGAATGGAAGAAGAAGAAGAAGGGAAGAAAAAGAACGGAAGAAGAAGATCGGAAGAAGAAGAATGGAAGAAGAAGAATGGAAGAAAAAGATTGGAAGAAGATGATCGGAAGAAGAAGAACGGAAGAAGAAAATCGAAAGATGAAGATCGGAATAAGAACATCGGAAGAAGAAGAATGTAAGAGGAAGATCGGAAGAAGCAGAATGGAAGAAGAAGAATTGAAGAAGAAGAATGGAGGAAGAAGATCGGAAGAAGAAGATCGGAAGAAGAAGAATGGATGAAGAAGAATCGAAGAAGACCAATGGAAGAAGAAGATCGGAAGAAGAAGAATGGAGCTAGAAGAAGATCGGAAGAAGAGGAATGGAGCTAGAAGAAGATCGGAAGAAGAGGAATGGAAGAAGAAGAATCGGAAGAAGAAGATTGGAAGAAGAAGAAAGGAAGAAGAAGAATAGAAGGAATATTGAAGAAGAACAATGGAAGAAGAAGATCAGAAGAAGAAGAACTGAAAAAGAAGATCGGAAGAAGAAGAATGGTAGAAGAGGAAAGGAAGAAGAACATCGGAAGAAGAATGGAGGAAGAAGAAGAACGGAAGAGGAAGAAGAAGTATGGAAGAAGAACAATGGAAGAAGAATAATGGAAGAACACGATCGGAAGAAGAAGAATGGAAGAAGTAGAATGGAAGAAGAAGAATGGAAGAAGCAGAAGGGAAGAAGAACAACGGAAGAAGAAGATAGGAAGAAGAATTGAAGAAGAAGAATGGAAGAAGAAGATCGGAAGAAGGAGATCAGAAGAGGAAGAAGAATGGAAAAAGAAGAATGGAAAAAGAAGAATGGAAGAAGAACAACAGTAGAAGAAGTATGGAAAAAGAACAATGGAAGAAGTATGGAAGAAGAACAATGGAAAAACACGATCGGAAGAAGAAGAATGGAAGAAGAAGACTGGAAGAAGAAGAATGGAAGAAGAAGAATAAAAGAAGAAGAACGGAAGAAGAAGACCGGAAGAAAAAGAGTGGAAGAAGAAGCATGGACGAAGAAGAATGGAAGAAGATTATCGGAAGAAGAAGAATGGAAGAAGATTATTTGAAGAAGAGGATCGGAAGAATAAGAATGGAAGAAGATTATTAGAAGAAGAAGATGGGAAGAAGAATGGAAGAAGAAGAAAGGAAAAAGAAGAATTGAAGAAGAAGGATGGAAGAAGAAGAATGGAAGAAAGGGATCGGAAGAAAAAGAAGGGAAGAGGAAGGATGAAGAAGAAAATCAGAAGAGGAAGAATGGAAGATGAAGAATGGAAGAAGAAGAATGGAAGAAGAAGAATGGAAGAGGAAGAATGGAAGAAGAAGAATGGGAATAAGAAGAAGGGAAGAAGAAGAATGGGAAGAAGAAGAAGGGAAGAAGAAGAATGGAAGAAGAAGTTCAGAAGAAGATGTGTGGATGACGAAGATCGGAAGGAGAAGAATGGAAGAAGAAGATCGGAAGAAAAAGAATGGCAGAAGAAGATCGGAAGGAGAAGAATGGAAGAAAATGATCGGAAGCAGAAGAATGGAAGAAGAAGATCGGAAGATAAGAATGAAAGAAGAAGATCGAAAGCATATGATCGGAGGAAGAAGATCGGAATAAGAAGATCGAAAGAAGAACATCGTAAGAAGAAGATCGGAAGAACATGATCGGGAGAAGAAGATCGGATTCACACGATCGAAAGAAGAACATCGGAAGAAGAAGAATGGAAGAAGAGGATCGGAAGAAGAAGAATGGAAGTAGAACAACGGAAGAAGTAGAATGGAAGAAGAACAACAGAAGAAGAAGATCGAAAGAAGAAGAATGGAAGAAGAAGATCGAAAGAAGAAAAATGGAAGAAGAAGATCGGAAGAAGAACAATGGAAGAAGAAGATCGGAAGAAAAAGAATGGAAGAAGAAGATCGGAAGGAGAAGATCGGAAGCAGAAGAATGGAAGAAGGAGATCGGAAGAAGATGAATGGAAGAAGATGAGTGGAAGAAGAAGATCGGAAGGAGAAGAATGGAAGAAGAAGATCGGAAGGAAAAGAATGGAAGAAGAAGATCGGAAGGAGAAGAATGGAAGAAGAAGAATGGCTGAAGAAGAAGAATGGAAGAAGAAGAATGGCTGAAGAAGAAGAATGGAAGAAGAAGATCGGAAGAAGAAGAATGAAATAAGAAGGTGGGAAGAAGAAGAGTGGAAGAAGAAGATCGGAAGAAGAAGAATGGAAGAACAAGATCGGAAGAAGAAGAATGCAAGTACAAGATCGGAAGAAGAAGAATGAAAGAAGAAGATCGGAAGAAGAAGAATGAAAAAAGAAGATCGGAAGAAGAAGAATGAAAAAAGAAGATCGGAAGAAGAAGAATGAAAAAAGAAGATCGGAAGAAGAAGAATGGAAGAAAAAGATTGAAAGAAGAAGCATGGAAGGAGAACGGAAGAAGAAGATCTGAAGAAGAAGAATGGAAGAAAAAGAATTGATGACGAAGAATGGAAGAAGAAGGCCGAAGCTCCCCATTTCCTCACTCTTCAACCACCTTCAAGGCACCCATGCTTCCCAGGAAGGCCTTGCTCACCTCCTCCATAAGCTTCCACATCCATCATCACCAAGGAATTCCAAAACCCAAAGAAGAGCTCATAGAAAGGCTATCAGAAAAAGAAGATTGGATGATGAAGAGGGGGAGAAGAAGAACAGAAGAAGTAGATGGGAAGAAGAAGAATGAAAGAAGAAGAAAGAAAAAAGAAGAATGGAAGAAGAAGATCGAAAGAAGAAGAATGGAAGAAGAAGATCGGAAGAAGGAGAATGGAAGAAGAAGTTTGGAAGAAGAAGATTGGAAGAAGAAGATCGGAAGAAGAAGATCGGAAGAAGAAGAATCGAAGAAGAAGAATGGAAGGGGAAGAATGGAAGAAGAAGATCGGAAGAAGAAGATCGGAAGAAGAATCGAAGAAGAAGAATGGAAGAAGAATAACGGAAGAAGAATATCGGAAGAACAAGAATAGAAGAAGAAACATGGAAGAAGAAGAAAGGAAAAAGAAGAATGGAAGAAGAAGAATGGATGAAGAAGAATGGAAGAAAAAGATCGGAAGAAGAAGAATGGAAGAAGAAGATCGGAAGAAGAAGACCGGACGAAGGAGAATGGAAGAAGAAGATCGGAAGAAGAAGACCGGACGAAGGAGAATGGAAGAAAATATCGGAAGAAGAATGGAAGAAGAAGATCGGAAGAAGAAGAATGGAAGAAGAAGATCGGAAGAAGAAGCATGGAAGAAGAAGATCGAAAGAAGAAGAATCGAAAAAGAAGAATTGAACAAGAAGATTGGTGGAAGAAGTATGGAAGAAGAACAATGGAAGAAGAAAAAGGGAAGAAGAAGAAGAATGGAACAAGAAGAACGAAACAAGAAGAACGGAACAAGAAGATCGAAAGAAGAAGAAGAATGGATGAAGAAGAACGGAAGAAGAAGATCGAAAGAAGAAGAAGATCGGAAGAAGAAGAAGAAGATCGGAAGAAGAAGATAGGAAGAAGAAGAATGGAAGAAGAAGATCGAAAGAAGAAGATCGGAAGAAGAAGATTGGTAGAAGAAGAATAGAAAAGAAGAATCGAAGAAGAATAATGGAACAAGAAGATTGGTGGAAGAAGTATGGAAGAAGAACAATGGAAGAAGAAAAAGGGAAGAAGAAGAAGAATGGAACAAGAAGAACGAGACAAGAATATCGAAAGAAGAAGAAGAATGGATGAAGAAGAACGGAAGAAGAAGATCGAAAGAAGAAGATTGGAAGAAGAAGATCGGAAGAAGAAGAAGAAGATTGGAAGAAGAAGATCGGAAGAAGAAGATAGGAAGAAGAAGAATGGAAGAAGAAGAAAGGAAGAAGACGAACGACACAAGAAGAATGGAAGACTATGATCGGAAGAAAAAAGAATGCAAGCAAAAGATCGGAAGAAAAAGAATGGAAGACCAAGAATGGAGGGACAAGAATGGAAGAAGAAGATCGGAAGAAGAAGAATGGAAGGAGAAGATCGGAAGAAGAAGAAAGGAAGAAGAAGAAAGGAAGAAGAAGAATGGAAGAAGAGGAGAAGAAGAAGAAGAATGCAAGAAAAAGAATCGAGAAGAAGAATGGGAGAGAAGAATGGAAGAATAAGATCGGAAGAAGAAGATCAGAAGAAGAAGAATGGAAGAAGAAGAATAGAAGAGGGAGAAAGGAAGAAGAAGAATGGAAGAAGAAGATTGGAAGAAGAAGATCCGAAGAAGAACATCGAAAGAAGAAGGATTGAAGAAGAAGGATGGATGAAGAATAATAGAAGAAAAAGAATGAAAGAAGAAGATCGGAAGAAGAAGAAGGATTGAAGAAGAAGAATGGAAGAAGAAGATCGGAAAAAGATCGGAAGGAGAAGATCGGAAGAAGAAGATCGGAAGGAGAAGATCGGAAGAAGAAGATCGGAAGGAGAATAATGGAAAAAGAAGATCCGAAGAAGAAGAATGGAAGAAGCAGATGATCGGAAGAAGAAGAATGGAAGAAGAAGATGATCGAAAGAAGAAGAATGGAAGAAGATTATTGGAAAAAGAAGATCGAAAGAAGAACATCGGAAGAAGAAGAATGGAAGAAGAAGGATGGAAGAAGAAGACTCGAAGAAGAAGGATGGAAGAAGAAGACTCGAAGAAGAAGGATGGAAGAAGAAGAATGGAAGAAGAAGATCGGAAGAAGACGATCGGAAGAATAAGAACAAAAGAAGAAGAATGGAAGAAGAAGAATGGAAGAAGATCGGATGAAGAAGAATGGAAGAAGAAGAATTGAAAAGAAGAATGGAAGAAGAAGAATGGAAGAACAAGATCGGAAGAAGAATTATGGAGGATGAAGAATGGAAGAAGAAGAATCGAAAAGAAGAATTGAAAAAGAAGCATGGAAGAAGATGATTGGAACAACAAGAACGGAGGATGAAGAATGGAAGAAGAAGAATCGAGAAGAAGAAGAATCGAGAAGAAGAAGAATGGAAGAAGAAGAATCGAGAAGAAGAAGAATCGAGAAGAAGAAGAATGGAAGAAGAAGAATCGAGAAGAAGAAGAATGGAAGAAGAAGAATTGAGAAGAAGAAGAATGGAAGAAGAAGATCAGAAAAAGAAGAATGCAAGAAGAAGAATGGAACAAGAACAATCGAAGAAGAAGATTGGAACAAGAAGACTGGAAGAAGAAGATCGAAAGAAGAAGAATGTAAGAAGTAGAATGGAAGAAGAAGAATGGAAGAAGAAGATCCCAAAAACAAGATCCGAAGAAGAAGAATGGAAGACGAAGAATGTTAGAAGAAGAACGGAAGAAGAAGACCATAAGATGAAGATCGAAAGAAGAAGATCGGAAGAATAAGATCGAAAGAAGAAGAATGGAAGAAGTAGAATGGAAGAAGAAGAAAGGAAGAAGAAGAATGGAAGAAGAAGATCGTAAGAAGAAGAATGGAAGAAGAGGATAGAAAGAAGAAGAAGAATGGAAGAAGGGAAAGGAAAAAGAAGAATGGAAGACGAAGATTGGAAGAAGAAGAGTGGACGAAGAATATTGGAAGAACAAGATCGGAAGAAGAAGAATGGAAGAAGAAGATCGGAAAAAGAAGAATGGAAGAAGAGAAATTAGAAGAAGAGAAAGAATGGCAGAAGATTATCAAAAGAAGAAGATCGAAAGAAGAAGAATAGAAGAAGATCGGAAGAAGAAGAATGGAAGAAGAAGATCGGAAGAAGAAGAATGAAAGAAGAAGATCGGAAGGAGAAGAATGGAAGAGGAAGATCCGAAGAAGAAGATCGGAAAAGGGAGAATGGAAGAAGAATATCGGAAGAAGAAGAATGGCACAAGAAGATTCGCAGAAGAAGAATGGAAGAAGAAGATCGGTAGAAGAAGAATGAAAGAGGAAGAATGGAAGGTGACGAATGGAAGAAGTGGAATGGAAGAAGAAGAATGGAAGAAGTAGAATGGAAGAATCGAAGAAGAAGATCAGAAGAAGAAGAATGGAAGAAAAAGATTGAAAGAAAAAGAATGGAAGAAGAAGATGTTGACCAGAAGAATGGAAGAAGAAGAATGGAAGAAGATTATCGGAAGAAGAAGATAGAAAGAATAAGATTGGAAGAAGAAGAATTGAAGAAGAATATCAGAAGAAGTAGAATGGAAGAAAAAGATCGGAAGAAGAAGAATGGTAGAAGAAGATGGGTAGAAGATGAATGGAAGAGGAACAATGGAAGTGGGAGAATGGAAGAAAAGGACCAGAAGAAAAAGAATGGAAGACGAAGGATGGAAGAAGAAGTATGGAAGAAGAAGTATGGAAAAAGAAGAATGGAAGAAGAAGATCGGAAGAAAAAGAAAGGAAGAAGAAGAATGGAAGAAAAAAAAACGAAAGAAGAAGAGTGGAAGAGGAAGAATGGAAGAAGAAGATTGGAAGAAGAAGATCGAAAGAAGAAGAATGGAAGAAGACGATCGGGAGAAGAAGAATGGAAGAGGAAGAATGGAAGAAGAAGGATGGAAGAAGAAGAAGAATGAAAGAAGAAGGATGGAAGAAGAAGAAGAATGGAAGAAGAAGAAGATTGGAAGAAGAAGGATGGAAGAAGAAGAAGAATGAAAGAAGAAGGATGGAAGAAGAAGAAGAATGGAAGAAGAAGAAGATTGGAAGAAGAAGGATGGAAGAAGAAGAAGAATGGAAGAAGAAGAAGACTGGAACAAGAAGGATGGAAGAAGAAGAAGAATAGAAGAAGAAGGATGGAAGAAGAAGAGCGGAAGAGGAACAATGGAAGAGGAAGAATGGAAGAAGAAGAATGGAAGAAGGAGGATGGAAGGAAAGGACCAGAAAAAGAAGATTGGAAGAGGAGGAAAGGAAGAAGAAGATCGGAAGAAGAAGAATGGAAGAAGAAGAACGGAACAAGAAGAAGAATGGAAGAAAAAGAATGGAAGAAGAAGAATGGAAGAAGAAGAACGGAAGCAGAAGAACGGAGGAAGAACATCAGAAGAAGAAGAATGGAAGAACAAGATCGGAAGAAGAAGAATCAAAAAGATGAATTGAAGAAGAAGAATCGAAGGAAAAGATCGGAAGAAGAGGATCGGAAGAAGAAGAATGGAAAGTAGCAATGAAGAAGAAGAAGGGAAGATGAAGAATGGAAGAAAAGGATCAGAAGAAGAAGATTGGAAGAAGAATTGAAGAATAAGAATCGAAAAGAAGAATCGAAGAAGATGAATGCAAGAAGAAGATCGGAAGAAGAAGATCGAAAGAAGAAGAATGGAAGAAGAACATTGGAAGAAGAAGATCGGAAGAAGAGGAATGGAAGAAGAAGAATGGAAGAAGAAGAACGGAGGAAGACGAATGGAAGAAGAAGAACGGAGGAAGACGAATGGAAGAAGAAGAATGGAAGATGAAGATCCGAAGAAGAATGGAAGAAGCAGAAAGCAAGAAGAAGAATGGAAAAAGAAGATCGGAAGAAGAAGAATGCAAGGAGAAGAATGGAAGACGAAGAATCAAAAAAAAGAATCGAAGAAGATGAATGGAAGAAGAATTCGGAAGAAGAAGATCGAAAGAAGACGAATGGAAGAAGAACAATGGAAGAAGAAGATCGAAAGAAGTGGAATGGAAGAAAAAGAAGGGAAGGAAAAGAATGGATGAGGAAGAAGAATGGACGAAGAAGAACAAAAGAAGAAGAATGGATGAAGCAGAAGGGAAGAAGAAGAATGGATGAAGCAGAAGGGAAGAAGAAGAATGGAAGAAGAAGATCTGAAGAAGAAGAATTGAAGAAGAAGAGTGGAAGAAGAAGAATGGAAGAAGAAGAATGGAAGACGAAGAATGGAAGAAGAAGAAAGGAAGAAGAAGAATGGAAGAAGAAGATCGTAAGAAGAAGAATGGAAGAAGAGGATAGAAAGAAGAAGAAGAATGGAAGAAGAAGATCGTAAGAAGAAGAATGGAAGAAGAGGATAGAAAGAAGAAGAAGAATGGAAGAAGGGAAAGGAAAAAGAAGAATGGAAGACGAAGATTGGAAGAAGAAGAGTGGACGAAGAATATTGGAAGAAGAAGATCGGAAGAGAAGAATGGAAGAAGAAGATCGGAAGAAGAAGAATGGAAGAAGAAGATCGGAAGAAGAAGAATGGAAGAAGAGAAATTAGAAGAAGAGAAAGAATGGCAGAAGATTATCAAAAGAAGAAGATCGAAAGAAGAAGAATGGAAGAAGAAGATCGGAAGAAGAAGAATGGAAGAAGAAGATCGGAAGAAGAAAAATGAAAGAAGAAGATCGGAAGGAGAAGAATTGAAGAGGAAGATCCGAAGAAGAAGATCGGAAAAGGGAGAATGGAAGAAGAATATCGGAAGAAGAAGAATGGAACAAGAAGATTCGCAGAAGAAGAATGGAAGAAGAAGATCGGTAGAAGAAGAATGAAAGAGGAAGAATGGAAGGTGACGAATGGAAGAAGAAGAATTGAAGAAGTAGAATGGAAGAATCGAAGAAGAAGATCAGAAGAAGAAGAATGGAAGAAAAAGATTGAAAGAAAAAGAATGGAAGAAGAAGATGTTGACCAGAAGAATGGAAGAAGAAGAATGGGAAGAAGAAGAATGGTCCATTCTCCTTCCTCCATTCTTCTTCTTCCATTCTTCTTCAACCAATTTGCTTCTTTCGGTCTTCTTCGTCTATTTTTCTTATTCCATTCTTCTTTCTCCATTCTACTTCCTCCATTCTTCTTCTTCCATTCCTCTTCCTCCATTCTTCTTCTTCTATTCTTCTTCTTCCATTCTTCTTGCTCCATTCTTCTTGTTCCTTTCTTCTTGCTCCATTCTTCTTGCTCCATTCTTCTTGCTCCATTCTTCTTCTTCCATTCTTCTTGCTCCATTCTTCTTCTTCCATTCTTCCTCTCCTATTCTTCTTCTACCATTGTACTTCCTCCATTCTTTTTCTTCAATTTCTCTTCTTCTACCATTCTTCTTCTTCCAGTTTTCTTCTTTCATTCTTCTTCTTCCGATCTTCATCTTCCATTCTTCTTCTTCCGGTCTTCTTCTTTTATTCTTCTTATTCCGGTCTTCTTCATCTATTCTTCTTCTTCCGGTCTTCTTCTTCCATTCTTCTTCTTCCGATCTTCTTCCTCCATTCTTCTTCTTCCATTCTTCTTCTTTCGATCTTCTTCATCCGATCTAATTCTTCCATTCCCCTTCTTCCATTCATCTTCTTCGATTCTTCTTCTTCTATTCTTCTTCTTCCGATGTTCTTCCTCCATTCTTCTTCTTCTGTTCTTCTATTTCCATCTTCTTCGATTCTTCTTCATCTGATTGTCTTCTTCCGATCTTCTTCTTTCATTCTTCTTCTACCATTCTTGTTCTTCCATTCTTCTTCCTCCATTCTTCTTCTTCCGTTATCCCTCTTCTGATCTTCTTCTTCCGTTCTTCTTCCATTTTTATTCTTCGTATCTTCTTCTTTCGATTTTCTTCTACCATTGTTCTTCTTGCTATCTTTTTCTTCCCTTCTTCTTCTTCCAATCTTCTTCTTCTTCTGATATTCTTCTTCCATTCTTCTTCCTCCTTTCTTCTTTCATTCTTCTTAGTCCAATTGTCTTCTTCCATTCTTGTCCTTCCGATCAAGTATTTCCGATCTTCTTCTGATCTTCTTCTTCCATTTTTCTTTTCCTGATCTTCTTCTTCGATTCTTCTTCTTCCATTCTTCGTCTTCCGATCTTCTTCTTCGATTCTTCTTCTTCCATTCTTCGTCTTCGAATCTTCTTCTTCCATTCTTCTTCTTTTGATCTTCTTCTTCTATTCTTCCTCTTCCGATCTTCTTCTATTTTTCTGCTTCCATTCTTCTTCTCCCTTTTTTCGTCTTCCATTCTTCTTCTTTTGATCTTCTTCTTCCATTCTTCGTCTTCCGATCTTCTTCTTCCATTCTTCTTCTTCCATTCTTCGTCTTCGAATCTTCTTCTTCCATTCTTCTTCTTTTGATCTTCTTCTTCTATTCTTCCTCTTCCGATCTTCTTCTATTTTTCTGCTTCCATTCTTCTTCTCCCTTTTTTCGTCTTCCATTCTTCTTCTTTTGATCTTCTTCTTCTATTCTTCCTCTTCCGATCTTCTTCTATTTTTCTGCTTCCATTCTTCTTCTTCCTTTTTTCGTCTTCCATTCTTCTTCTTCCATTCTTGTTCTTCCTTTCTTCGTCTTCCATTCTTGTTCTTCCATTCTTCTTCTTCCTTCCATTATTCTTCTTCCACTCTTCTCCTTCCATTCTTCCTCTTATTCAATTTTTCTTCTTCCATTCGTCTTTTTCCATCCATTCTTCTTTTTCCATCCATTCTTCTTCTTCCATTATTCTTTTTCCATCCATTCTTCTTCTTCCATTCTTCTTTTTCCATCCATTCTTCTTCTTCCATTTTTCTTTTTCCGTCCATTCTTCTTCTTCCATCCATTCTTCTCCTTCCATCCATTGTTCTTCTTCCATTCTTCTTCTATTCCTCTTTTTCGATTCCTCTTTTACCATTCTTCATCTTCCATTCTTCTTCTTGCATTCTTCTTTTACCATTCTTCTTCTTCCATTCTTCTTCTTCCATTCTTCTTCTACCATTCTTCTTCTTCCATTCTTCTTCTTCCATTCTTCTTCTTCCGATCTTCTTCATCTATTCTTCTTCCATCCATTCTTCTCCTTCCATTCATCTTCTTCCATTCTTCTTCTTCTATTCTTCTCCTTGCGTTCTTCTTCTTCTTCTATTGTTCTTCTTCCATTATTCTTCTTCTATTGTTCTTCTTCCATTCATCTTCTTCCATTCTTCTTCTTCTATTCTTCTCCTTGCGTTCGTCTTCTTCTTCTATTGTTCTTCTTCCATTATTCTTCTTCTATTGTTCTTCTTCCATTCTTCTTCTACCATTCTTCTTCTTCCATTCTTCTTTTACAATTCTTCTTCTTCCATTCTTCTTCTTCTATTCTTCTTCTCCCATTCTTCTTCTTCCTTCCTTCGTCTTCCATTCTTCATCTTCCAAACTTCTTTATCCATTCTTCTTCTTCCTTTCCTTTTCTTCCATCAATTATTATTCTTCCATCCATTCTTCTTCTTCCATTCTTCTTCTTCTTCCTTTCTTTTTCTTCCATCAATTATTCTTCTTCCATTCTTCTTGTTCTTCCATTCCTCTTCTTCAATCCATTATTCTTCTTCCATTTTCCTTGCTCCTTTCTTCTTCCATTTTCTTCTCCCATTCTTCTTCTTCCTCTTTTCTTCTTCCATTCTTCTTCTGCTATTGTTCTTCGTGTATTCTTCTTCTTCTTCCATTCTTCTTCTACCATTCTTCTTCTTCCATTCTTCTTCTTCTGATCTTCTTCATCCATTCTTTTTCATCAGATCTTCTTCCATTCTTCTTCTTCTGTTCTTCAACTTCAATTCTTCGTCTTCCGATCTTCTTCTTCCTTGCTTCTTCTTTCCTTCTTCTTCTTCCGATCTTCTTGTTCCATTCTTCTTGTTCCATTCTTCCTCTTCCATTCTTCTTCTTCCATTCTTGTTCTGTCATCCATTCTTCTTCTTCTTTTCTTTTTCTTCCATTCTTCTGCTTCCATTCTTCTACTTCCATTCTTCTTCTACCAGTCTTCATCTTCCATTTATCTTCTTCCATTCTTCTTCTTCTATTATTCTCCTTCCATTCTTCCTCATCTATTAGTCTCCTTCCATTCTTCTTCTTCATCAATTCTTCTTCTTCCATTCCTCTTCCTCCATTCATTCTCTTCTATTCTTCTTTTTCCATTCTTCTTTTTCCTTTCTTCTTCTTCCGATCTTCTTCTTCCATTCTTCTTCTTCCGATCTTCTTCTTCCATTCTTCTTCTACCATTCTTTTTCTTCTATTCTTCTTCTTCCATTCTTCTTCATCTAGCATTCTTTTTCTTCCATTCTTCGCCTTCCTTTCTTCTTCATCCATTCTTCTTCTTCCATTCTTCTTCTTTCGTTCTTTTGTCTCCATTCTTCTTCTTCCATAGTTCTTCTTCCATTTTTCTTCTTCCATTATTCTTCTTGTTCCATTCTTCTTCTTCCATTCTTCTTCTTGTTCCATTCTTCTTCTTCCATTCTTCTTCTTCTTCCAGTCTTCTTTCATTCTTCTTCTTCTTCCATTCTTCTTTTTCCATCCATTCCTCTTCTTCCATCCATTCTTCTTCTTCAATCCATTCTTCTTCTTCCATTCTCTTTTCCATTTTTCTTCTTATTCCATTCTTCTTGTTCCATCCATTATTCTTCTTCAAACCATTATTCTTCTTCCATTATTCTTCTTTTTCCATTCTTCTTCTTCCATTCTTCTTCTTCCATTCTTCTTTTTCCATCCATTCTTCTTTTTCCATTCATTTTTTCTTCTACCTTCCATTCTTCTTCTTGGATTCCTCTCCTTCCATTCTTCTTCTTCCATTCTTCTTCTTTTTCCATTCTTCTTATTTTTCCATTCTTCTTCTTCCATTCTTCTTATTTTTCCATTCTTCTTCTTCCATTCTTCTTCTTCGATTCCTCTCCTTCCATTCTTCTTCTTCCATTCATTTTTTCTTCTTCCATCCATTCTTCTTCTTCAATTCTTCTTCTTCGATTCCTCTCCTTCCATTCTTCTTCTTCCATTCTTTTTCTTCCATTTTTCTTTTTCCATTCTTTTTCTTCCATTTTTCTTTTTCCATTCTTCTTCTTACATTCTTTTTCTTCCATTTTTCTTCCTCCTTTCTTCTTCCATTCTTCTTCTTCCATTCTTCTTCTTCCATCCATTCTTCTTCTTCAATCCATTCTTCTTCTTCCATTCTTCGTTTTCCATTTTTCCTCTTATTCCATTCTTCTTCTTCCATCCATTATTCTTCTTCAAACCATTATTCTTCTTCCATTCTTCTTCTTTTTCCATTCTTCTTCTTATTCCATTCTTCTGTTTCCATTCTTCTTTTTCCATTCATTTTTTCTTCTACCTTCCATTCTTCTTCTTGGATTCCTCTCCTTCCATTCTTCTTCTTCCATTCTTCTTCTTTTTCCATTCTTCTTCTTTTTCCATTCTTCTTCTTCCATTCTTCTTCTTTTTCCATTCTTCTTCTTCCATTCTTCTTCTTTTTCCATTCTTCTTCTTCCATTCTTCTTCTTCCATTCTTCTTATTTTTCCATTCTTCTTCTTCCATTCTTCTTATTTTTCCATTCTTCTTCTTCCATTCTTCTTCTTCGATTCCTCTCCTTCCATTCTTCTTCTTCCATTCATTTTTTCTTCTTCCATCCATTCTTCTTCTTCAATTCTTCTTCTTCGATTCCTCTCCTTCCATTCTTCTTCTTCCATTCTTTTTCTTCCATTTTTCTTTTTCCATTCTTCTTCTTACATTCTTTTTCTTCCATTTTTCTTTTTCCATTCTTCTTCTTACATTCTTTTTCTTCCATTTTTCTTCCTCCTTTCTTCTTCCATTCTTCTTCTTCCATTTTCTTCTTCCATTCTTCTTCTTCCATTTTCTTCTTCCATTCTTCTTCTTCCATTTTCTTCTTCCATTCTTCTTCTTCCATCCATTCTTCTTCTTCCATTCTTCTTCTTCAATCCATTCTTCTTCTTCCATTCTTCGTTTTCCATTTTTCTTCTTATTCCATTCTTCTTCTTCCATCCATTATTCTTTTTCAAACCATTATTCTTCTTCCATTCTTCTTCTTTTTCCATTCTTCTTCTTATTCCATTCTTCTTCTTCCATTCTTCTTTTTCCATCCATTCATTTTTTCTTCTTCCATTCAATTTTTCTTCTTCCTTCCATTCTTCTTCTTCAATTCTTCTTCTTCGATTCCTCTCCTTCCATTCTTCTTCTTCCATTCTTCTTCTTTTTCCATTCTTCTTCTTCCATTCTTCTTCTTATTCCATTATTCTTCTTCCATTCTTCTTTTTCCATCCATTCTTCTTCTTCCATTCATTTTTTCTTCTTCCATTCATTTTTTCTTCTTCCATTCATTTTTTCTTCTTCCATCCATTCTTCTTCTTCAATTCTTATTCTTTGATTCCTCTGCTTCCATTCTTCTTCTTCCATTCTTTTTCTTTTTCCATTCTTCTTCTTACATTCTTTTTCTTCCATTTTTCTTCCTCCTTTCTTCTTCCATTCTTCTTCTTCCATTTTCTTCTTCCATTCTTCTTCTTCCATTTTCTTCTTCCATTCTTCTTCTTCCATTTTCTTCTTCCATTCTTCTTCTTCCATTCTTCTTCTTCCATACTTCTTCTTCCATTGTTCTCCTTCCATTCTAATTCTTCCACTCTTCTTCCTTTCTTCTTCTTCCATTCTTCTTCGTCATAGTTTTTTCTTCTTCCATTCTTCTTCTACAATATTTCTTCGTGTATTCTTCTGCTTCCATTCTTCTTCTTCCATTCTTTTTCCTTCACTCTTCTTCCTTTCTTCTTCGTCCTTTCTTCTTTTTCCATTCTTCTTCTTCCATTCTTTTTCTGTCACTCTTGTTCTTCGATTCTTCTTCTTCTTCTTCTTCTTCCATTCTTCGTCTTCTTTAGTTCTTCTTCCAATCTTCTTATTCCATTCTTTTTCTTCCTTCCTTCTTCTTCCTTTCTTCTTCTTCCATTCTTCTCCTTCCATTCTTCTTCTTCCATTCTTCTTCTGCCATTCTTCTCCTTCCATTCTTCTTCCTCCAATCTTCTTCTATTCTTCTTCTTCCATTCTTCTTCCATTCCTCTTCTTCCATTCTTCTTCTTCCATTCCTCTTCTTCCATTCTTCTTCTTCCATTCCTCTTCTTCCATTTTTCTTCCACTTTTCTTCTCCTATTCTTTTTCTTCCATTCTTCTTCTTCTTCTTCTATTATTCTTCTTCCTTTCTTCTTCTTCTTCTATTCTTCTTCTTCCATTCTTCTTTTATTTTTCTTCTTTTATTCCTGTTCTTCAATTCTTCTTTTCTTTCTTCTTCTTCGTTGCTTCTTATTCCATTTTTCCTTGCTTCTTCTTTCATTCTTCTTCTTCCAATCTTCCTCTTCTATTCTTCTTCTTCAATTCTTCTATGATTATTCTTCTTCTATTATACTTCTTCCATTTTTCTTCTTTTGATCTTCTTCTTCCATTCTTCTTTTGTTCTTCTTCTTCTATTATTCGTCCTCCATGCGGCTTCTTCCATTCTTCCTCTTGTATTCTTCTTCTTCCATTCATCTTATATTCTTCTTCTTCCATTCCTCTTCTATTCTTCTTCTTCCATTCCTCTTCTATTCTTCTTCTTCCATTCTTCTTGTTGCAATCTTCTTCTATTCTTCTTCTTCCATTCTTCTTGTTGCAATCTTCTTCTATTCTTCTTCTTCCATTCTTCTTGTTGCAATCTTCTTCTATTCTTCTTCTTCCATTCTTCTTGTTCCAATCTTCTTCTTCCCTTTTTCTTGTTCCAATCTTCTTCTTCCCTTTTTCTTCTTCCATTCTTCTTCTTCTATTCCTCTTCTTCCATTCTTGTTCTATTCTTCTTCTTCCATTCTTCTTCTTCTATACTTCTCTTCCATTCTTCTTCTTCTATTCTTCTTGTTCCATTCTTCATCTGCCTGTCTTCTTCTTCCATTCTTCTTCATCCATTCTTCTTTTTCTATTCCTCTTCTTCCATTCTTCTTCTTCTATTCTTCTTCTTCTTCCTTGCTTCTTTTTTCATTCTTCTTCTTCCATTCTTCTTCTTCTATTCTTCTTCTTCCAATCTTCTACTTCCATTCTTCCGCTTCCATTTTTCTTCCTCCATTCTTCCTCTTGTATGCTTGTCCTTCCATTCTCTTCTTCTATTCTGCTTCTTGCATTCTTCTTCTTCTATTCTTTTTCTTCCATTCTTCTTTTCCATTCTTCTTCTTCTATTCTTCCTCTTCCAGTCTTCTTCTTCTATTCCTCTTATTCCATTGTTCTTCGTCTATTGTTCTTCATCTATTCTTCTTCTATTCTTTTTCTTCCATTGGTGTTCTTCTATTCTTCTTCTTCCGTTGTTCTTCGTCTATTGTTCTTCTCCCATTCTTGTTTTCCATTCTTTTTCTTTTATTCTTCTTCTTCCATTGTTCTTCGTCTATTGTTTTTCTTCCATGCTTCTTTTTCATTATTCTTTTCTTTTCTTCTTCTACCATTGTTCTTCGTCAATTGTTCTTCTTCCATTCTTCTTCTTGCATTCTTCTTCTTCTATTCTTCTTCTTCCATTCTTCTTCTTCTATTCTTCTTCTTCCATTCATCTTCTATTTTTCTTCTTCCATTCTTCTTCTTCTATTCTTCTTCTTCCATTCTTCTTCAATTTTTCTGTGCCATTCTTCTTCCTTTCTTCTCTTTTGTTCTTCTTCTTCCATCCATTATTCTTCTTCTGTTCTTCTTCTTCCTTTCTTCTTTTATTTTTTCTTCTTCCACTCTTCTTCTTTTATTCCATTCTTCCTCTTCCATGCTTCTTCTTTTATTCTGCTTGTTCCATTCTTCTTCTTCCTTTTTTCTTCTTCCTTTCTTCTACTTCCATTCTTCGTCTATTCTTCTTCTTCCATTCTTCTTACTCAATTCTTCTTCTTCCTTTCATTTTCTTCATTTCTTCTTCCTCCATTCTTGTTCTTATATTCTCCTTCTTCTTATCTACTTCTTGCATTTTTTCTTCTTCCATACTTCTTCCTTTCTTCTTTTTCGTTCTTTTTCTTCCATTCTTCTTCTTAAGTTTTTGTTCTTTCATTCTTTTTCCTCCATTCTTCATCTTTTGTTCTTCTTCTTCCATTGTTCTTCTTTCGTTCTTCTTCTATTATTCTTCTTCCATTCTTCTTCTTCTTCTTTCGTTCTCCTTCTTCCATTCTTCTTCTTCCATCCATTCTTCTTCTTCCACTCTTCTTCTTCTTCCATTCTTCTTCCATCCATTCTTCCTCTTCAATTCTACTTCTTTCATTCTTCTTCTTCTTCCATTCCTCTTCTTCCATCCATTCTTCTTCTTCCATTTTTCTTCCTCATTTCTTCTTCCATTTTCTTCTCCCATTCTTCTTCTTCCATACTTCTTCTTCCATTCTTCTCCTTCCATTCTTTTTCTTCCTCTTTTCTTCTTCCATTCTTCTTCTGCAATTGTTCTTCGTGTATTCCTCTTCTTCCATTCTTCTTCTACCATTCTTCTTCTTCCATTCTTCTTCATCCATTCTTCTTCATTCGATCTTCTTCTTCCATGCTTCTTCTTCCGTTCTTGTTCTTCAATTCTTCCTCTTCCGATCTTCTTCTTCCATGCTTCTTCTTTCCTTCTTCTTCTTCCGATCTTCTTCTTCCATTCTTCTTCTCCCATTCTTCTTCTACCATTCTTGTTCTTCCATTCGTCTTCTTTTGATCTTCTTCATTCATTCTTCTCCATCCGATCTTCTTCTTCCATTCTTCTTCTTCCATACTTCTTCTTCCATTCTTCTCCTTCCATTCTTTTTCTTCCTCTTTTCTTCTTCCATTCTTCTTCTGCAATTGTTCTTCGTGTATTCTTCTTCTTCCATTCTTCTTCTACCATTCTTCTTCTTCCATACTTCTTCTTCCATTCTTCTCCTTCCATTCTTCTTCTTCTTCCATTCCTCTTCTTCCATCCATTCTTCTTCTTCCATTTTTCTTCCTCATTTCTTCTTCCATTTTCTTCTCCCATTCTTCTTCTTCCATCACTTCTTCTTCCGATCTTCTTCTTCCGGTCTTCTTCTTCCATTCTTCTTCTTCCGATATTCTTCTTCCATTCTTCTTGTTCCGATCTTCTTCTTCCATTCTTCTTATTCGGATCTTCTACTTCCGATTTTCTATATCCGTTCTTCTTCTTCCGATCTTCTTCTTCCATTCTTCTTCTTCCGATCCTCTTCATCCATTCTTCTTCTTCCGTTCTTCTTCTTCCGATCTTATTCTTCCATTCTTCTTCTTCCATCCATCTTCTTCCGATCTTCTTCTTCCGATCTTCTTCTGCCATTCTTCTTCTTCCGATCTTCTTCTTCCATTCTTCTTCTTCCGATCTTCTTCTTCCGATCTTCTTCTTCCATTCCTTTTCTTCGATCTTCTTCTTCCATTCCTTTTCTTCCGATCTTCTTCTTCCGTTCTTCTTCTTCTACCATTCTTCTTCTTCCGATCTTCTTCTGCCATTATTCTTCTTCGGATCTTCTTCTTCCATTCTTTTTGAAAAAAGAGTTACAATATGAAAAAATAGAAAAGGATATAAAATTTAATAAGGATAAACTAGAAAATATCACAAACCAATTTAAAGTAGAAGTATGCGCCGAGATACCTACGGCTTTTTGGGGTAGAAAAACTCACGAAGTAAGTCTCCCATATAATGATGATTTTAAAGAAACAGATATCCCTACTAAGGCAAAACCGGTTCAAATGAACCAAGAAACTCTAAAACTATGTAAAGAAGAAGTTAAAAGGTTTTTAGATAAAAAATTAATAAGGCCAAGTAAATCGCCATGGAGTTGCGCGGCCTTCTATGTTAATAACGCTAATGAAAAGGAAAGAGGAGAACCTCGCATGGTAATAAACTATAAACCCCTTAACAATGTATTAAAATGGATAAGATATCCTTTACCAAATAAGCAAGAATTAATTAAAAATTTATACAATGCATTAATCTTTTCAAAATTCGATATGAAATCTGGCTATTATCAGATTAAGATAAATGAAAAAGATAAATATAAAACAGCCTTTGTAGTTCCCTTTGGACACTATGAATGGAACGTTATGCCTATGGGTTTAAAAAACGCTCCGTCCGAATTTCAAAACATAATGAATAATATACTACTACCATACTCAGAATTCGCGATAGTATATCTAGATGATGTATTAATATACTCTAATTCCCTGGAACAACATCTAAAACATTTAAGAACCTTCAAAGATTTAGTAAAAAGAAATGGACTGGTAATATCTAGTAAGAAAATGACAATAGGCGAGACAAAAATCAGATTTTTAGGCCATGAAATATGGCAAGGTAAGATAACACCTATAACTAGGAGTATAGAATTTGCAAAAAGGTTTCCTGATGAAATAACCAATAAAACTCAACTCCAAAGATTTTTAGGTTGTTTAAATTATGTGTCAGATTTTATTCCTGAAATAAGAATAGTTGCTAGACCATTATATAAAAGGTTAAGAAAAAACCCAAAACCTTGGGAAACAGAACATACTATGGCTGTAAAGAAAATCAAAACCTTAGTAAATAATCTTCCCTGTTTAGGAATCCAAAATCCTGAAGCAGAACTAATAGTTGAGACAGACGCCTCTGAATTAGGATTCGGAGGAATATTAAAACAAAAAATAAAAAATTATCCTGAACAGATAATAAAATATCATTCTGGAGCATGGAATGAAACGCAACAAAAATATAGTACGGTCAAAAAGGAAATTCTTTCTATTGTTTTATGTATAACAAAATTTCAAAATGATTTAATAAACAAACCATTTCTATTACGAATAGATTGTAAATCTGCTAAAGAGATTTTAGAAAAGGATGTTAAAAATATTGTTTCAAAACAAATTTTTGCTAGATGGCAAAGTATTTTGTCTTGTTTTGATTTTAAAATAGAATTTATAAAAGGAATTTATAATGGTATAGACTCTTGGGTTTGTTTTATATCGATTTCTTTTTCGACAGTTTTAATTACATATTCGCTTTTAAACATGTCTGATATTTTAGTTTTGTAAAGGGAGGAAATTTCTAACTTGGGAAGTTTCCATTTATTAAGTTGGGATTCTATTTCTGGGATTCTTAGCTCATGATGTAATATATGATTATTATTTTCTTCACTAGATTCTCCTATTTCTTCTTCCTTTTCCTTTCCTTTAGATAACATTTTAATTAACCTAGACATAACTTACGTGTCTAGTTCTTGGATCGGGACCACCAGGCTTACCAACGGTTTCACTGCCTTACCCTAGTTCTTGTTCTTCCGATCTTCTTCCTTCATTCTTCTTTTTCTTCCGATCTTCTTCTTCCATTCTTCTTCTTTCATTCTTCTTCCTCCATTATTCTCCTTCCATTCTTTTTCCTCCATTCTTCTTCAACCGATCTTCCTTATCCGGCCTTCTTCTTCCATTCTTCTTCCTCCATTCTCCTTTCTCCATTCTACTTCTTCCATTCTACCTCTTCCATTCTTCTTCTTCCGATCTTCATATTCCATTCTTCTTCTTCCCATCTTTTTCTTCCATTCTTCTTCCGATCATCTTCTTTCAATCTTCTTCTTCCATTCCTATTCTTCCATTCTTCTTCCTCCATTCTTCTTCTTCCACTCATCCTCTTCCATTCTTCTTCTTCCGATCGTCGTCTTCTGATCCTCTTCCGCTCTTCTTTTTCCATTCTTCCTCTTCCATTCTTCCTCTTCCATTCTTCTTCTTCCAATCTTCGTCTTCCGATCTTCTTCTTCCGTTCCTCTTCTTCCATTCCTCTTCTTCCATTCTTCTTCTTCTTCCGATCGTGATCTTCTATTCTTCTTCTTACATTCTTCTTTTTCTTCCGATCTTCTTCTGCCTTGCTTCTGCTTCCATTCTTCTTCTCCCATGCTTCTTCTTTCGATCTTCTTCTGCCACGCTTCTTCTTCCATTCTTCTTCTTGCAATCTTCTTCTTCCGATCCTCTTCTACCATTCCTCTTCTTCCATTCTTTTTCTTTTATTCTTCTTCTTCCTATCCTCTTCTTCTGATCTTCTTCTTCCGTTCTTTTTCGTCCATTCTTCTTCTTCGGATCTTCTTCTTCCATTCTTTTCTTCGGATCTTCTTCTTCCATTCTTTTCTTCCGATCTTCTTCTTCCATTGTTCTTCTTCCATTGTTCTTCTTCCATTCTTCTTCTTCTATTCTTCTTCTTCCATTCTTCTTCTTCCATTCTTCTTCTTCCGATCTTCTATTCTTCCACTTCTGATCTTCTTCTTCCATACTTCTTCCTCTATTCTTTTTCTTCCATTATTCTTCTTCCTTTTTCTTCTTCATCCGATCTTCTTCTTCCATTTTTCTTGTTCCATTCTTTTTCTTCTAAGCTTCTTCTTCCATTCTTCCTCTTCCATTCTTCCTTTTCCGTTCTTCTTCCGCCATTCCTCTTTCTCCATTCTTCTTCTTCCATTCTTCTTCTTCTGTTCTTCTTCTTCCATTCTTGTTCTTTAGATCTTCTTCTCCCATTCTTCTTCCTTGATTCTTCTCCTTCCGTGCTTCTTCTTTCATTCTTCCTCTTCAATTCTGCTTCTTCCAATCTTCTCTTTCCGGTCTTCTTCTTCCATTCTTCTTCTTACGATCTTCTTCTTTCGATCTTCTTCTGCCATTCTTCTTCTTCCAATCTTCTTCTGCCATTCTTCTTCTTCCGATCTTCTTCTGCCATTCTTCTTCTTCCGATCTTCTTCTGCCATTCTTCTTCTTCCGATCTTCTTTTGCCATTCTTCTTCTCCCATTCTTCTTCTTCCATTCTCCTTCTTCCATTCTTCTTCCGATCTTCATCTTCCATTCTTCTTCTTCCGTTATCCTTCTTTGATACTACTTCTTCCATTCTTCTTGTTCTTCCGATCATCTTCGCCCATTCTTTTTCCATTCTTATTCTTCCATTCTTCCTCTTCCATGTTTCTACTTCCCATCTTCTTCATGCATTCAATGCTTCAATTTTTCTTCTTCCATTCTACTTCTTCTATTCTTGTTCTTCCGATCTTCTTCTTCCGATATCCTTCTTCCGTTCTTCTTCCTCCATTCTTCTTCTTCCATTCTTCTTCCGATCTTCTTCTTCCATTCTTCTTCTTCCGATCTTCTTCTTCCGATCTAATTCTTCCATTCTTTTTCTTCCATTCTTCTTCTTCCATTCATCTTCTTCCATTCTTCTTCTTCTATTCTTCTTCTTCCGATCTTCTTCCTCCATTCTTCTTCCTGCATTCTTCTTCTTCCATTCTTCTTCCGTTTTTCTTCTCCCGATCTTCTTCCTCATTTATCTTTCTTCCGATCTTCTTTTTCCATCCTTATTCTTCGATTTTTCTTCTATTCTTCTTCATCTGATTTTCTTGTTCCGATCTTCTTCTTTTATTCTTCTTCTACCATTCTTGTTCTTCCATTCTTCTTCTTCCGTTCTTCTTCTTTCGTTCTCCCTCTTCTGATCTGCTTCTTCCGTTCTTCTTGCTATCTTCTTCTTCCTTTCATCTTCTTCCAATCTTCTTCTTCTTCCATTCTTCTTCTTCTTCCAATATTCTTCTTCCTCCTTTCTTCTTCTTCCATTCTTCTTAGTACAATTGTCTTCTTCCATTCTTTATTCTTTCATTCTTCCTCTTTTGATCTTCTTCTTCCATCCTTCCTTTCTTCTTCTTCCATTCTTCTTTTTCCATCCATTCTTCTCCTTCCATTCATTGTTCTTCTTCCATTCTTCTTCTTCTATTCCTCTTTTTCGATTCCTCTTTTACCATTCTTCATCTTCCATTCTTCTTCTACCATTCTTCTTCTTCCATTCTTCTTCTTCCATACTTCTTCTTCCATTCTTCTTCATCCATTCTTGTTCTTCCGATCTTCTTCTTCCATTCTTCTTCGTCTGATCCTCCTCTTCCATTCTTCTTCTTCCGATCTTCTTCTGCCATTCTTCTTCTTCTGATCTTCTTGTTCCGATCTTCTTCTTCCATACTTCTTCTTCCCATTCTTCTTCATCCATTCTTCTTCTTCCATTCTTCTTTATCCATTCTTCTACTTCCGATCTTCTTCTTCCTTTATTCTTCTTTCGATCTTCTTCTTCCATTCTTCCTTTTCCAATCTTCTTCTTCCATTCTTCTCTTCTTCCGATCTTCTTCTTCCATTCTTCTTCTTCTATTCTTTTTCTCCCATTCTTCTTCTTCTATTCTTTTTCTCCCATTCTTCTTCTTCCGATCTGCTTCTGCCATTGTTTTTCTTTCGTTCTTCTTCTTCCATTCTTCTTTTTCCCATCTTGTTCTTCCATTCTTCTTTCTCCATTCTTCTTCCTCCATCCCACTTCTTCCGTTCTTCTTCCCATCTTCTTCTTCCATTGTTCTTCTTTCGATCTTCTTCTTCCCATCTTCTTCATCCATTCTTCTTCTTTCGATCTTCTTCTTCCCATCTTCTTCTTCCATTCTTCTTCTTTCGATCTTCTTCTTCCCATCTTCTTCTTCCATTCTTCTTCTTTCGATCTTCTTCTTCCCATCTTCTTCTTCCATTCTTCTTCTTTCGATCTTCTTCTTCCCATCTTCTTCCATTCTTCTTCTTTTGATCTTCTTCTTCCTATCTTCTTCGTCTGATCCTCTTCTTCCATTCTTCCTCTTCCGATCTTCTTTTTCCATTCTTTTTCTCTCATTCGTGTTCTGCCGATCTTATTCTTCCGATCTTCTTCTGCCATTGTTCTTCTTTCGATTTTGTTGTTCTATACCTCTTCTTCCAATCTTCTTCTTCAATTCTTCTTCCCATCTTTTTCTTCCATTCTTCTTCTTCCATTCTTCTTCTTCCCTTCTTCGTCTTCCATTCTTACTCTTCTATTCTTCTTCTTCCTATCTTCTTCTTCGGATCTTCTCCTTCCATTGTTCTTCTTCCCCCATCTTCTTCTTCCATTCTTCTACTGCCATTCTTTTTCTTCCATTCTTCTTCTTCTTCCGATCTTCTTCTTCCATTCTTCTTCTTCTGATCTTCTTCTTCCGATCTTCTTCTTCCTTTCTTCTTCTTCCGATCTTCTTCTTCCATTCTTCTTCTTCCGGTCTTCTTCTTCCATTCTTCTTCTTCCGATCTTCTTCTTCCATTCTTCCTCTTCTAGTCTTCTTCTTACATTCCACTTCTTCCATTCTTCTTCTTCCATTCTTCTCCCTCCATTCTTCTTCTTCCATTCTTCTACTTCTGATCTTCTTCTGCAGATCTTCTTCTTCCATTCTTCTTCTTCCGATCTTCTTGTTCTATTCTTCTTCTTTCATTATTCATCTTCCATTCTGCCTCAATCGATATTTCTCTTCCGGTCGTTTTCATCCATTCTTCTTGTGATCTTCTTCTTCCATTCTTCTTCTTCCCATCGTCTTCTTCAATTCTTCTTCTTCCCATCTTCTTCTTTCATTCATCTTCTTCCCTTCTTCTTCCATTCTTCCTATTCCGATCTTCTTCTTCCATTCTTCTTCTGTCATTCTTCTTTTGCCATTCTTCTTCTTCCGATCTTCTTGTTCCATTTTTCTTCTTCCCATCTTCTTCTTCCATTCTTTTTCCTCCATTCTTCTTCCATTCTTCCTCTTCCATTCTTCTTCTTCCATTCTTCTTCTTCCCTTCTTCTACTTCCATTCTTACTCTTCCATTCTTCATCTTCCGATCATCTTCTTCAATTCTTCTTCCATTCTTTTTCTTCCGTTCTGCTACTGCTATTCTTTTTCTTCCATTCTTCTTCTTGTTCTTCCGATCTTCTTCCTTCATTCTTCTTTTTCTTCCGATCTTCTTCTTCCATTCTTCTTCTTTCATTCTTCTTCCTCCATTATTCTCCTTCCATTCTTTTTCCTCCGTTCTTCTTCAACCGATCTTCCTTATCCGGCCTTCTTCTTCCATTCTTCTTCCTCCATTCTCCTTTCTCCATTCTACTTCTTCCATTCTACCTCTTCCATTCTTCTTCTTCCGATCTTCATATTCCATTCTTCTTCTTCCCATCTTTTTCTTCCATTCTTCTTCTTCCGAACTTCTTCTTCCGATCATCTTCTTTCAATCTTCTTCTTCCATTCCTATTCTTCCATTCTTCTTCCTCCATTCTTCTTCTTCCACTCATCCTCTTCCATTCTTCTTCTTCCGATCGTCGTCTTCTGATCCTCTTCCGCTCTTCTTTTTCCATTCTTCCTCTTCCATTCTTCTTCTTCCAATCTTCGTCTTCCGATCTTCTTCTTCCGTTCCTCTTCTTCCATTCCTCTTCTTCCATTCTTCTTCTTCTTCCGATCTTCTTCTTCCGATCGTGATCTTCTATTCTTCTTCTTACATTCTTCTTTTTCTTCCGATCTTCTTCTGCCTTGCTTCTGCTTCCATTCTTCTTCTCCCATGCTTCTTCTTTCGATCTTCTTCTGCCACGCTTCTTCTTCCATTCTTCTTCTTGCAATCTTCTTCTTCCGATCCTCTTCTACCATTCCTCTTCTTCCATTCTTTTTCTTTTATTCTTCTTCTTCCTATCCTCTTCTTCTGATCTTCTTCTTCCGTTCTTTTTCGTCCATTCTTCTTCTTCGGATCTTCTTCTTCCATTCTTTTCTTCGGATCTTCTTCTTCCATTCTTTTCTTCCGATCTTCTTCTTCCATTCTTCTACTTCCATTGTTCTTCTTCCATTCTTCTTCTTCCATTCTTCTTCTTCTATTCTTCTTCTTCCATTCTTCTTCTTCCATTCTTCTTCTTCCGATCTTCTATTCTTCCACTTCTGATCTTCTTCTTCCATACTTCTTCCTCTATTCTTTTTCTTCCATTATTCTTCTTCCTTTTTCTTCTTCATCCGATCTTCTTCTTCCATTTTTCTTGTTCCATTCTTTTTCTTCTAAGCTTCTTCTTCCATTCTTCCTCTTCCATTCTTCCTTTTCCGTTCTTCTTCCGCCATTCCTCTTTCTCCATTCTTCTTCTTCCATTCTTCTTCTTCCGTTCTTCTTCTTCCATTCTTGTTCTTTAGATCTTCTTCTCCCATTCTTCTTCCTTGATTCTTCTCCTTCCGTGCTTCTTCTTTCATTCTTCCTCTTCAATTCTGCTTCTTCCAATCTTCTCTTTCCGGTCTTCTTCTTCCATTCTTCTTCTTACGATCTTCTTCTTTCGATCTTCTTCTGCCATTCTTCTTCTTCCAATCTTCTTCTGCCATTCTTCTTCTTCCGATCTTCTTCTGCCATTCTTCTTCTTCCGATCTTCTTCTGCCATTCTTCTTCTCCCATTCTTCTTCTTCCATTCTCCTTCTTCCATTCTCCTTCTTCCATTCTTCTTCCGATCTTCATCTTCCATTCTTCTTCTTCCATTATCCTTCTTTGATACTACTTCTTCCATTCTTCTTGTTCTTCCGATCATCTTCGCCCATTCTTTTTCCATTCTTATTCTTCCATTCTTCCTCTTCCATGTTTCTACTTCCCATCTTCTTCATGCATTCAATGCTTCAATTTTTCTTCTTCCATTCTACTTCTTCTATTCTTGTTCTTCCGATCTTCTTCTTCCGATATCCTTCTTCCGTTCTTCTTCCTCCATTCTTCTTCTTCCATTCTTCTTCCGATCTTCTTCTTCCATTCTTCTTCTTCCGATCTTCTTCTTCCGATCTAATTCTTCCATTCTTTTTCTTCCATTCTTCTTCTTCCATTCATCTTCTTCCATTCTTCTTCTTCTATTCTTCTTCTTCCGATCTTCTTCCTCCATTCTTCTTCCTGCATTCTTCTTCTTCCATTCTTCTTCCTGCATTCTTCTTCTTCCATTCTTCTTCCGTTTTTCTTCTCCCGATCTTCTTCCTCATTTATCTTTCTTCCGATCTTCTTTTTCCATCCTTATTCTTCGATTTTTCTTCTATTCTTCTTCATCTGATTTTCTTGTTCCGATCTTCTTCTTTTATTCTTCTTCTACCATTCTTGTTCTTCCATTCTTCTTCTTCCGTTCTCCCTCTTCTGATCTTCTTCTTCCGTTCTTCTTGCTATCTTCTTCTTCCTTTCATCTTCTTCCAATCTTCTTCTTCTTCCATTCTTCTTCTTCTTCCAATATTCTTCTTCCTCCTTTCTTCTTCTTCCATTCTTCTTAGTACAATTGTCTTCTTCCATTCTTTATTCTTTCATTCTTCCTCTTTTGATCTTCTTCTTCCATCCTTCCTTTCTTCTTCTTCCATTCTTCTTTTTCCATCCATTCTTCTTCTTCCATCCATTCTTCTCCTTCCATTCATTGTTCTTCTTCCATTCTTCTTCTTCTATTCCTCTTTTTCGATTCCTCTTTTACCATTCTTCATCTTCCATTCTTCTTCTACCATTCTTCTTCTTCCATTCTTCTTCTTCCATACTTCTTCTTCCATTCTTCTTCATCCATTCTTGTTCTTCCGATCTTCTTCTTCCATTCTTCTTCGTCTGATCCTCCTCTTCCATTCTTCATCTTCCGATCTTCTTCTGCCATTCTTCTTCTTCTGATCTTCTTGTTCCATTCTTCTTCTTCCGATCTTCTTCTTCCATACTTCTTCTTCCCATTCTTCTTCATCCATTCTTCTTCTTTATCCATTCTTCTACTTCCGATCTTCTTCTTCCTTTATTCTTCTTTCGATCTTCTTCTTCCATTCTTCCTTTTCCAATCTTCTTCTTCCATTCTTCTTCTTCCGATCTTCTTCTTCCATTCTTCTTCTTCCGATCTTCTTCTTCCATTCTTCTTCTTCCGATCTTCTTCTTCCATTCTTCTTCTTCTATTCTTTTTCTCCCATTCTTCTTCTTCTATTCTTTTTCTCCCATTCTTCTTCTTCTATTCTTTTTCTCCCATTCTTCTTCTTCTATTCTTTTTCTCCCATTCTTCTTCTTCTATTCTTTTTCTCCCATTCTTCTTCTTCTACTCTTTTTCTCCCATTCTTCTTCTTCCGATCTGCTTCTGCCATTGTATTTCTTTCGTTCTTCTTCTTCCATTCTTCTTTTTCCCATCTTGTTCTTCCATTCTTCTTTCTCCATTCTTCTTCCTCCATTCCACTTCTTCCGTTCTTCTTCCATTCTTCTTCTTCCCATCTTCTTCTTCCATTTTGCTTCTTTCGATCTTCTTCTTCCCATCTTCTTCTTCCATTTTTCTTCTTTCGATCTTCTTCTTCCCATCTTCTTCATCCATTCTTCTTCTTTCGATCTTCTTCTTCCCATCTTCTTCTTCCATTCTTCTTCTTTCGATCTTCTTCTTCCCATCTTCTTCTTCCATTCTTCTTCTTTCGATCTTCTTCTTCCCATCTTCTTCTTCCATTCTTCTTCTTTCGATCTTCTTCTTCCCATCTTCTTCTTCCATTCTTCTTCTTTCGATCTTCTTCTTCCCATCTTCTTCTTCCATTCTTCTTCTTTCGATCTTCTTCTTCCCATCTTCTTCTTCCATTCTTCTTCTTTCGATCTTCTTCTTCCCATCTTCTTCCATTCTTCTTCTTTTGATCTTCTTCTTCCTATCTTCTTCGTCTGATCTTCTTCTTCCATTCTTCCTCTTCCGATCTTCTTTTTCCATTCTTTTTCTCTCATTCGTGTTCTGCCGATCTTATTCTTCCGATCTTCTTCTGCCATTGTTCTTCTTTCGATTTTGTTGTTCTATACCTCTTCTTCCAATCTTCTTCTTCAATTCTTCTTCTTCCATTTTTCTTCTTCCCATCTTTTTCTTCCATTCTTCTTCTTCCGATCTTCATCTTCCATTCTTCTTCTTCCGGTCTTCTTCTTTTATTCTTCTTATTCCGGTCTTCTTCATCTATTCTTCTTCTTCCGGTCTTCTCCTTCCATTCTTCTTCTTCCGATCTTCTTCCTCCATTCTTCTTCTTCCATTCTTCTTCTTTCGATCTTCTTCATCCGATCTAATTCTTCCATTCCCCTTCTTCCATTCATCTTCTTCGATTCTTCTTCTTCTATTCTTCTTCTTCCGATGTTCTTCCTCCATTCTTCTTCCTCCATTCTTCTTCTTCTGTTCTTCTATTTCCATCTTCTTCGATTCTTCTTCATCTGATTTTCTTCTTCCGATCTTCTTCTTTCATTCTTCTTCTACCATTCTTGTTCTTCCATTCTTCTTCCTCCATTCTTCTTCTTCCGTTATCCCTCTTTTGATCTTCTTCTTCCGTTCTTCTTCCATTTTTATTCTTCGTATCTTCTTCTTTCGATTTTCTTCTACCATTGTTCTTCTTGCTATCTTTTTCTTCCCTTCTTCTTCTTCCAATCTTCTTCTTCTTCTGATATTCTTCTTCCATTCTTCTTCCTCCTTTCTTCTTTCATTCTTCTTAGTCCAATTGTCTTCTTCCATTCTTGTCCTTCCGATCAAGTATTTCCGATCTTCTTCTGATCTTCTTCTTCCATTTTTCTTTTCCTGATCTTCTTCTTCGATTCTTCTTCTTCCATTCTTCGTCTTCCGATCTTCTTCTTCCATTCTTCTTCTTCCATTATTCGTCTTCGAATCTTCTTCTTCCATTCTTCTTCTTTTGATCTTCTTCTTCTATTCTTCCTCTTCCGATCTTCTTCTATTTTTCTGCTTCCATTCTTCTTCTCCCTTTTTTCGTCTTCCATTCTTCTTCTTTTGATCTTCTTCTTCCATTCTTCGTCTTCCGATCTTCTTCTTCCATTCTTCTTCTTCCATTCTTCGTCTTCGAATCTTCTTCTTCCATTCTTCTTCTTTTGATCTTCTTCTTCTATTCTTCCTCTTCCGATCTTCTTCTATTTTTCTGCTTCCATTCTTCTTCTCCCTTTTTTCGTCTTCCATTCTTCTTCTTTTGATCTTCTTCTTCTATTCTTCCTCTTCCGATCTTCTTCTATTTTTCTGCTTCCATTCTTCTTCTTCCTTTTATCGTCTTCCATTCTTCTTCTTCCATTCTTGTTCTTCCTTTCTTCGTCTTCCATTCTTGTTCTTCCATTCTTCTTCTTCCTTCCATTATTCTTCTTCCACTCTTCTCCTTCCATTCTTCCTCTTATTCAATTCTTCTTCTTCCATTCGTCTTTTTCCATCCATTCTTCTTTTTCCATCCATTCTTCTTCTTCCATTATTCTTTTTCCATCCATTCTTCTTCTTCCATTCTTCTTTTTCCATCCATTCTTCTTCTTCCATTTTTCTTTTTCCGTCCATTCTTCTTCTTCCATCCATTCTTCTCCTTCCATCCATTGTTCTTCTTCCATTCTTCTTCTATTCCTCTTTTTCGATTCCTCTTTTACCATTCTTCATCTTCCATTCTTCTTCTTCCATTCTTCTTCTTGCATTCTTCTTTTACCATTCTTCTTCTTCCATTCTTCTTCTTCCATTCTTCTTCTACCATTCTTCTTCTTCCATTCTTCTTCTTCCATTCTTCTTCTTCCGATCTTCTTCATCTATTCTTCTTCCATCCATTCTTCTCCTTCCATTCATCTTCTTCCATTCTTCTTCTTCTATTCTTCTCCTTGCGTTCTTCTTCTTCTTCTATTGTTCTTCTTCCATTATTCTTCTTCTATTGTTCTTCTTCCATTCATCTTCTTCCATTCTTCTTCTTCTATTCTTCTCCTTGCGTTCGTCTTCTTCTTCTATTGTTCTTCTTCCATTATTCTTCTTCTATTGTTCTTCTTCCATTATTCTTCTTCTATTGTTCTTCTTCCATTCTTCTTCTACCATTCTTCTTCTTCCATTCTTCTTCTACCATTCTTCTTCTTCCATTCTTCTTTTACAATTCTTCTTCTTCCATTCTTCTTCTTCTCCCATTCTTCTTCTTCCTTCCTTCGTCTTCCATTCTTCATCTTCCAAACTTCTTTATCCATTCTTCTTCTTCCTTTCCTTTTCTTCCATCAATTATTATTCTTCCATTCTTCTTCTTCTTCCTTTCTTTTTCTTCCATCAATTATTCTTCTTCCATTCTTCTTCTTCTTCCATTCCTCTTCTTCAATCCATTCTTCTTCTTCCATTTTCCTTGCTCCTTTCTTCTTCCATTCTTCTTCTTCCTCTTTTCTTCTTCCATTCTTCTTCTGCTATTGTTCTTCGTGTATTCTTCTTCTTCTTCCATTCTTCTTCTACCATTCTTCTTCTTCCTCTTTTCTTCTTCCATTCTTCTTCTGCTATTGTTCTTCGTGTATTCTTCTTCTTCTTCCATTCTTCTTCTACCATTCTTCTTCTTCCATTCTTCTTCTTCTGATCTTCTTCATCCATTCTTTTTCATCAGATCTTCTTCCATTCTTCTTCTTCTGTTCTTCAACTTCAATTCTTCCTCTTCCGATCTTCTTCTTCCTTGCTTCTTCTTTCCTTCTTCTTCTTCCGATCTTCTTGTTCCATTCTTCTTGTTCCATTCTTCCTCTTCCATTCTTCTTCTTCCATTCTTGTTCTGTCATCCATTCTTCTTCCATCCATTCTTCTTCTTCTTTTCTTTTTCTTCCATTCTTCTGCTTCCATTCTTCTACTTCCATTCTTCTTCTACCAATCTTCATCTTCCATTTATCTTCTTCCATTCTTCTTCTTCTATTATTCTCCTTCCATTCTTCCTCATCTATTAGTCTCCTTCCATTCTTCTTCTTCATCAATTCTTCTTCTTCCATTCCTCTTCTTCCATTCATTCTCTTCTATTCTTCTTTTTCCTTTCTTCTTCTTCCAATCTTCTTCTTCCATTCTTCTTCTTCCGATCTTCTTCTTCCATTCTTCTTCTACCATTCTTTTTCTTCTATTCTTCTTCTTCCATTCTTCTTCATCTAGCATTCTTTTTCTTCCATTCTTCGCCTTCCTTTCTTCTTCATCCATTCTTCTTCTTCCATTCTTCTTCTTTCGTTCTTTTGTCTCCATTCTTCTTCTTCCATAGTTCTTCTTCCATTTTTCTTCTTCCATTCTTCTTCTTGTTCCATTCTTCTTCTTCCATTCTTCTTCTTCTTCCAGTCTTCTTTCATTCTTCTTCTTCTTCCATTCTTCTTTTTCCATCCATTCCTCTTCTTCCATCCATTCTTCTTCTTCAATCCATTCTTCTTCTTCCATTCTCTTTTCCATTTTTCTTCTTATTCCATTCTTCTTGTTCCATCCATTATTCTTCTTCAAACCATTATTCTTCTTCCATTATTCTTCTTTTTCCATTCTTCTTCTTCCATTCTTCTTCTTCCATTCTTCTTTTTCCATCCATTCTTCTTTTTCCATTCATTTTTTCTTCTTCTTCCATTCGTCTTTTTCCATCCATTCTTCTTTTTCCATCCATTCTTCTTCTGCCATTCTTCTTTTTCCATCCATTCTTCTTCTGCCATTATTCTTTTTCCATCCATTCTTCTTCTTCCATTCTTCTTTTTCCATCCATTCTTCTTCTTCCATTTTTCTTTTTCCGTCCATTCTTCTTCTTCTTCCATCCATTCTTCTCCTTCCATCCATTGTTCTTCTTCCATTCTTCTTCTATTCCTCTTTTTCGATTCCTCTTTTACCATTCTTCATCTTCCATTCTTCTTCTTCCATTCTTCTTCTTGCATTCTTCTTTTACCATTCTTCTTCTTCCATTCTTCTTCTTCCATTCTTCTTCTACCATTCTTCTTCTTCCATTCTTCTTCTTCCATTCTTCTTCTTCCGATCTTCTTCATCTATTCTTCTTCCATCCATTCTTCTCCTTCCATTCATCTTCTTCCATTCTTCTTCTTCTATTCTTCTCCTTGCGTTCTTCTTCTTCTTCTATTGTTCTTCTTCCATTATTCTTCTTCTATTGTTCTTCTTCCATTCATCTTCTTCCATTCTTCTTCTTCTATTCTTCTCCTTGCGTTCGTCTTCTTCTTCTATTGTTCTTCTTCCATTATTCTTCTTCTATTGTTCTTCTTCCATTCTTCTTCTACCATTCTTCTTCTTCCATTCTTCTTCTACCATTCTTCTTCTTCCATTCTTCTTTTACAATTCTTCTTCTTCCATTCTTCTTCTTCTCCCATTCTTCTTCTTCCTTCCTTCGTCTTCCATTCTTCATCTTCCAAACTTCTTTATCCATTCTTCTTCTTCCTTTCCTTTTCTTCCATCAATTATTATTCTTCCATTCTTCTTCTTCTTCCTTTCTTTTTCTTCCATCAATTATTCTTCTTCCATTCTTCTTCTTCTTCCATTCCTCTTCTTCAATCCATTCTTCTTCTTCCATTTTCCTTGCTCCTTTCTTCTTCCATTTTCTTCTCCCATTCTTCTTCTTCCTCTTTTCTTCTTCCATTCTTCTTCTGCTATTGTTCTTCGTGTATTCTTCTTCTTCTTCCATTCTTCTTCTACCATTCTTCTTCTTCCATTCTTCTTCTTCTGATCTTCTTCATCCATTCTTTTTCATCAGATCTTCTTCCATTCTTCTTCTTCTTTTCTTCAACTTCAATTCTTCCTCTTCCGATCTTCTTCTTCCTTGCTTCTTCTTTCCTTCTTCTTCTTCCGATCTTCTTGTTCCATTCTTCTTGTTCCATTCTTCCTCTTCCATTCTTCTTCTTCCATTCTTGTTCTGTCATCCATTCTTCTTCCATCCATTCTTCTTCTTCTTTTCTTTTTCTTCCATTCTTCTGCTTCCATTCTTCTACTTCCATTCTTCTTCTACCAATCTTCATCTTCCATTTATCTTCTTCCATTCTTCTTCTTCTATTATTCTCCTTCCATTCTTCCTCATCTATTAGTCTCCTTCCATTCTTCTTCTTCATCAATTCTTCTTCTTCCATTCATTCTCTTCTATTCTTCTTTTTCCATTCTTCTTTTTCCTTTCTTCTTCTTCCAATCTTCTTCTTCCATTCTTCTTCTTCCGATCTTCTTCTTCCATTCTTCTTCTACCATTCTTTTTCTTCTATTCTTCTTCTTCCATTCTTCTTCATCTAGCATTCTTTTTCTTCCATTCTTCACCTTCCTTTCTTCTTCATCCATTCTTCTTCTTCCATTCTTCTTCTTTCGTTCTTTTGTCTCCATTCTTCTTCTTCCATAGTTCTTCTTCCATTTTTCTTCTTCCATTCTTCTTCTTGTTCCATTCTTCTTCTTCCATTCTTCTTCTTCTTCCAGTCTTCTTTCATTCTTCTTCTTCTTCCATTCTTCTTTTTCCATCCATTCCTCTTCTTCCATCCATTCTTCTTCTTCAATCCATTCTTCTTCTTCCATTCTCTTTTCCATTTTTCTTCTTATTCCATTCTTCTTGTTCCATCCATTATTCTTCTTCAAACCATTATTCTTCTTCCATTATTCTTCTTTTTCCATTCTTCTTCTTCCATTCTTCTTCTTCCATTCTTCTTTTTCCATCCATTCTTCTTTTTCCATTCATTTTTTCTTCTTCTTCCATTCGTCTTTTTCCATCCATTCTTCTTTTTCCATCCATTATTCTTTTTCCATCCATTCTTATTCTTCCATTCTTCTTTTTCCATCCATTCTTCTTCTTCCATTTTTCTTTTTCCGTCCATTCTTCTTCTTCCATCCATTCTTCTCCTTCCATCCATTGTTCTTCTTCCATTCTTCTTCTATTCCTCTTTTTCGATTCCTCTTTTACCATTCTTCATCTTCCATTCTTCTTCTTCCATTCTTCTTCTTGCATTCTTCTTTTACCATTCTTCTTCTTCCATTCTTCTTCTTCCATTCTTCTTCTACCATTCTTCTTCTTCCATTCTTCTTCTTCCGATCTTCTTCATCTATTCTTCTTCCATCCATTCTTCTCCTTCCATTCATCTTCTTCCATTCTTCTTCTTCTATTCTTCTCCTTGCGTTCTTCTTCTTCTTCTATTGTTCTTCTTCCATTATTCTTCTTCTATTGTTCTTCTTCCATTCTTCTTCTACCATTCTTCTTCTTCCATTCTTCTTCTACCATTCTTCTTCTTCCATTCTTCTTTTACAATTCTTCTTCTTCCATTCTTCTTCTTCCATTCTTCTTCTTCTATTCTTCTTCTCCCATTCTTCTTCTTCCTTCCTTCGTCTTCCATTCTTCATCTTCCAAACTTCTTTATCCATTCTTCTTCTTCCTTTCCTTTTCTTCCATCAATTATTATTCTTCGATCCATTCTTCTTCTTCCATTCTTCTTCTTCTTCCTTTCTTTTTCTTCCATCAATTATTCTTCTTCCATCAATTATTCTTCTTCCATTCTTCTTGTTCTTCCATTCCTCTTCTTCAATCCATTCTTCTTCTTCCATTTTCCTTGCTCCTTTCTTCTTCCATTTTCTTCTCCCATTCTTCTTCTTCCTCTTTTCTTCTTCCATTCTTCTTCTGCTATTGTTCTTCGTGTATTCTTCTTCTTCTTCCATTCTTCTTCTACCATTCTTCTTCTTCCATTCTTCTTCTACCATTCTTCTTCTTCCATTCTTCTTCTTCTGATCTTCTTCCATTCTTCTTCTACCATTCTTCTTCTTCCATCCATTCTTCTTTTTCCATTCATTTTTTCTTCTACCTTCCATTCTTCTTCTTGGATTCCTCTCCTTCCATTCTTCTTCTTTCATTCTTCTTCTTTTTCCATTCTTCTTCTTTTTCCATTCTTCTTCTTCCATTCTTCTTCTTTTTCCATTCTTCTTCTTCCATTCTTCTTATTTTTCCATTCTTCTTCTTCCATTCTTCTTCTTCGATTCCTCTCCTTCCATTCTTCTTCTTCCATTCATTTTTTCTTCTTCCATCCATTCTTCTTCTTCAATTCTTCTTCTTCGATTCCTCTCCTTCCATTCTTCTTCTTCCATTCTTTTTCTTCCATTTTTCTTTTTCCATTCTTCTTCTTACATTCTTTTTCTTCCATTTTTCTTTTTCCATTCTTCTTCTTACATTCTTTTTCTTCCATTTTTCTTCCTCCTTTCTTCTTCCATTCTTCTTCTTCCATTTTCTTCTTCCATTCTTCTTCTTCCATCCATTCTTCTTCTTCCATTCTTCTTCTTCAATCCATTATTCTTCTTCCATTCTTCGTTTTCCATTTTTCTTCTTATTCCATTCTTCTTCTTCCATCCATTATTCTTCTTCAAACCATTATTCTTCTTCCATTCTTCTTCTTTTTCCATTATTCTTCTTATTCCATTCTTCTTCTTCCATTCTTCTTTTTCCATCCATTCATTTTTTCTTCTTCCATTCAATTTTTCTTCTTCCTTCCATTCTTCTTCTTCAATTCTTCTTCTTCGATTCCTCTCCTTCCATTCTTCTTCTTCCATTCTTCTTCTTTTTCCATTCTTCTTCTTCCATTCTTCTTCTTATTCCATTATTCTTCTTCCATTCTTCTTTTTCCATCCATTCTTATTCTTCCATTCATTTTTTCTTCTTCCATTCATTTTTTCTTATTCCATTAATTTTTTCTTCTTCCATCCATTCTTCTTCAATTCTTATTCTTTGATTCCTCTGCTTCCATTCTTCTTCTTCCATTCTTTTTCTTTTTCCATTCTTCTTCTTACATTCTTTTTCTTCCATTTTTCTTCCTCCTTTCTTCTTCCATTCTTCTTCTTCCATTTTCTTCTTCCATTCTTCTTCTTCCATTTTCTTCTTCCATTCTTCTTCTTCCATTCTTCTTCTTCCATACTTCTTCTTCCATTGTTCTCCTTCCATTCTAATTCTTCCACTCTTCTTCCTTTCTTCTTCTTCCATTCTTCTTCGTCATAGTTTTTTCTTCTTCCATTCTTCTTCTACAATTGTTCTTCGTGTATTCTTCTGCTTCCATTCTTCTTCTTCCATTCTTTTTCCTTCACTCTTCTTCCTTTCTTCTTCGTCCTTTCTTCTTTTTCCATTCTTCTTCTTCCATTCTTTTTCTGTCACTCTTGTTCTTCGATTCTTCTTCTTCTTCTTCTTCTTCTTCCATTCTTCGTCTTCTATAGTTCTTCTTCCAATCTTCTTATTCCATTCTTTTTCTTCCTTCCTTCTTCTTCCTTTCTTCTTTTTCCATTCTTCTCCTTCCATTCTTCTTCTTCCATTCTTCTTCTGCCATTCTTCTCCTTCCATTCTTCTTCCTCCAATCTTCTTCTATTCCTCTTCTTCCATTCTTCTTCCATTCCTCTTCTTCCATTCTTCTTCTTCCATTCCTCTTCTTCCATTCTTCTTCTTCCATTCCTCTTCTTCCATTTTTCTTCCACTTTTCTTCTCCTATTCTTTTTCTTCCATTCTTCTTCTTCTTCTTCTATTATTCTTCTTCCTTTCTTCTTCTTCTTCTATTCTTCTTCTTCCATTCTTCTTTTATTTTTCTTCTTTTATTCCTGTTCTTCAATTCTTCTTTTCTTTCTTCTTCTTCGTTGCTTCTTATTCCATTTTTCCTTGCTTCTTCTTTCATTCTTCTTCTTCCAATCTTCCTCTTCTATTCTTCTTCTTCAATTCTTCTATGATTATTCTTCTTCTATTATACTTCTTCCATTTTTCTTCTTTTGATCTTCTTCTTCCATTCTTCTTTTGTTCTTCTTCTTCTATTATTCGTCCTCCATGCGGCTTCTTCCATTCTTCCTCTTGTATTCTTCTTCTTCCATTCATCTTATATTCTTCTTCTTCCATTCCTCTTCTATTCTTCTTCTTCCATTCCTCTTCTATTCTTCTTCTTCCATTCTTCTTGTTGCAATCTTCTTCTATTCTTCTTCTTCCATTCTTCTTGTTGCAATCTTCTTCTATTCTTCTTCTTCCATTCTTCTTGTTCCAATCTTCTTCTTCCCTTTTTCTTGTTCCAATCTTCTTCTTCCCTTTTTCTTGTTCCAATCTTCTTCTTCCCTTTTTGTTCTTCCATTCTTCTTCTTCTATTCCTCTTCTTCCATTCTTGTTCTATTCTTCTTCTTCCATTCTTCTTCTTCTATTCTTGTTCTTCTATACTTCTCTTCCATTCTTCTTGTTCCATTCTTCATCTGCCTGTCTTCTTCTTCCATTCTTCTTCATCCATTCTTCTTTTTCTATTCCTCTTCTTCCATTCTTCTTCTTCTATTCTTCTTCTTCTTCCTTGCTTCTTTTTTCATTCTTCTTCTTCCATTCTTCTTCTTCTATTCTTCTTCTTCCAATCTTCTACTTCCATTCTTCCGCTTCCATTTTTCTTCCTCCATTCTTCCTCTTGTATGCTTGTCCTTCCATTCTCTTCTTCTATTCTGCTTCTTGCATTCTTCTTTTTCTATTCTTTTTCTTCCATTCTTCTTTTCCATTCTTCTTCTTCTATTCTTCCTCTTCCAGTCTTCTTCTTCTATTCCTCTTATTCCATTGTTCTTCGTCTATTGTTCTTCATCTATTCTTCTTCTATTCTTTTTCTTCCATTGGTGTTCTTCTATTCTTCTTCTTCCGTTGTTCTTCGTCTATTGTTCTTCTCCCATTCTTGTTTTCCATTCTTTTTCTTTTATTCTTCTTCTTCCATTGTTCTTCGTCTATTGTTTTTCTTCCATGCTTCTTTTTCATTATTCTTTTCTTTTCTTCTTCTACCATTGTTCTTCGTCAATTGTTCTTCTTCCATTCTTCTTCTTGCATTCTTCTTCTTCTATTCTTCTTCTTCCATTCTTCTTCTTGCATTCTTCTTCTTCTATTCTTCTTCTTCCATTCTTCTTCTTCTATTCTTCTTCTTCCATTCATCTTCTATTTTTCTTCTTCCATTCTTCTTCTTCTATTCTTCTTCTTCCATTCTTCTTCTTCTATTCTTCTTCTTCCATTCTTCTTCTTCTATTCTTCTTCTTCCATTCTTCTTCTTCTATTCTTCTTCTTCCATTCATCTTCTATTTTTCTTCTTCCATTCTTCTTCTTCTATTCTTCTTCTTCCATTCTTCTTCAATTTTTCTGTGCCATTCTTCTTCCTTTCTTCTCTTTTGTTCTTCTTCTTCCATCCATTATTCTTCTTCTGTTCTTCTTCTTCCTTTCTTCTTTTATTTTTTCTTCTTCCACTCTTCTTCTTTTATTCCATTCTTCCTCTTCCATGCTTCTTCTTTTATTCTGCTTGTTCCATTCTTCTTCTTCCTTTTTTCTTCTTCCTTTCTTCTACTTCCATTCTTCGTCTATTCTTCTTCTTCCATTCTTCTTACTCAATTCTTCTTCTTCCTTTCATTTTCTTCATTTCTTCTTCCTCCATTCTTGTTCTTATATTCTCCTTCTTCTTATCTACTTCTTGCATTTTTTCTTCTTCCATACTTCTTCCTTTCTTCTTTTTCGTTCTTTTTCTTCCATTGTTCTTCTTAAGTTTTTGTTCTTTCATTCTTTTTCCTCCATTCTTCATCTTTTGTTCTTCTTCTTCCATTGTTCTTCTTCCATCCATTCTTCTTCTTCCACTCTTCTTCTTCTTCCATTCTTCTTCCATCCATTCTTCCTCTTCAATTCTACTTCTTTCATTCTTCTTCTTCTTCCATTCCTCTTCTTCCATCCATTCTTCTTCTTCCATTTTTCTTCCTCATTTCTTCTTCCATTTTCTTCTCCCATTCTTCTTCTTCCATACTTCTTCTTCCATTCTTCTCCTTCCATTCTTTTTCTTCCTCTTTTCTTCTTCCATTCTTCTTCTGCAATTGTTCTTCGTGTATTCTTCTTCTTCCATTCTTCTTCTACCATTCTTCTTCTTCCATTCTTCTTCATCCATTCTTCTTCATTCGATCTTCTTCTTCCATGCTTCTTCTTCCGTTCTTGTTCTTCAATTCTTCCTCTTCCGATCTTCTTCTTCCATGCTTCTTCTTTCCTTCTTCTTCTTCCGATCTTCTTCTTCCATTCTTCTTCTCCCATTCTTCTTCTACCATTCTTGTTCTTCCATTCGTCTTCTTTTGATCTTCTTCATTCATTCTTCTCCATCCGATCTTCTTCTTCCATTCTTCTTCTTCTGTTCTTGTTTTTCAATTCTTCCTCTTCTGATCTTCTTCTTCCATTCTTTTTCTTTCCTTCTTCTTCTTCCGATCTTCTTCTTCCATTCTTCTTTCATCCATTCTTCTTCCATCTATTCTTCTTCTCCTATTCTTTTTCTTTCATTCTTCTCCCATCCATTCTTCTTCTTCCATTCTTCTTCGTCTATTCTTCTTCTTCCATTCTTTTTCCTCAATTCTTCTTACTCCTTTCTTTTTCTTCATTTCTTCTTCCCCCATTCTTCTTCTTATATTCTCCTTCTTCTTCCATTTTTTTCGTTTATTCTTCTTCTTACTTTCTTCCTCTTCCATTCTTCTTGCAATCTTCTTCTTCCATCATTCTTCTTCAATTCTGGTTCATCCATTCTTCTTCTTTCTTCTTTTCCTCTTCCTCCATTCTCTCTCTTCTATTCTTCTTCTTCCATTCTTCTTTTTCCTTTCTTCTTCTTCCTTTCTTCTTTTTCCATTCTTCTTCTTCTTCCACTCTTCTTTTTCCATTCTTCTTCGTCTATTCTTCTACTTCCATTCTTCTTCCTCCATTCTTCTTCTTCCTTTCTTCTTCTTCATTTCTTCTTCTTCCATTCTTCTATTCTTCTTCTTCCATTTTTTTCTTTTATTCTTCTTCTTCCTTTCTTCTGCTTCCATTCTTCTTCCATTATTTTTCGTCTATTCGTCTTCTTCCATTCTTCTTCATCTATTCGTCTTCTTCCATTCTTCTTCTTCCTTAGTTCTTCTTCCTTTCTTGTTCTTGCTTTCTTCTTCCCACCATTCTTCTTCTTCTCATATTCATCTTCTTCTTCCATTCTTCTTCTTTCGTTTTTCTTCTCATATTCATCTTCTTCTTTTCTTCTTCTTCCATTCTTCTTCTTGTTCCAAACTTCTTCCTCCATTTTTATTCTTCCATTCTTCTTCCTCTATTCATTCTTCTTCCATCCATTCTTCTTCTTCCATCCGTTCTTCTTCTTCCAATCCATTTCTTCCATTCTTCTTCCTCCCTTCTGTTGAACCAAGTGGTGTTCAAGGTTTTGAAGAATCCAAATCCTTTGAAGTATGATGAAGCTTTTGCTGTGCTTGCTGTTGCTGTGGTGGTTTAGTTAGGATCTGGGTAGTTTGAGTTGTGTAACTCAACCTTTGATTGAATCTAAAGCTCAAGCATCTCAACTTTCAAACAAAGTAAAGTGTTTTTTTCAAACTGAGTTAAAACAACCGATTGTTTTATCGAAACAACCGATTGTTTAAGCTTAGGTGTTTTGAAAACTGTTTTGAAGTGTGAAAATTGGTTAAGTAACAAAACAACCGATTGATTCGAGGAAACAATCGATTGTTTGTTATGTTTTTATAACAGAAAACAGTTTTGACTTTGACTGAGCTTTAAATGCTTTTAATTCTTACGCTCCAGTCATTAAATGCTTTGACCAACCTTTCTGAAAGCTTTTATGGGTTTGTTAAGATTTGATAAACAAACTTCCTTTTATATAATTCAGAAAATCTCTTTTAAAAGGTTTAGAATGCTTTTGACAAAGAGCTGCTAAGAGAGTTTTGGAAAATTGCTGAGATTGCTTAAGAGCTAAAGAGATTGATCAAAGTGCTGAGATAGGATTCTCTTGTACTGATTTCAGATTGCTTCTGTAACAAGTGTAATCCTTGTAATTCTGTGAACATTCGTTTGTGCTGTTGCTAAGAAGAGCTGTGTGTTCTTGAGGGGATCAAGATCAGCTTTCTTAGTGTGGTGTGCTGACCAAGGAAAGTGTGTTTCTTGAGGGTGTTCAAGGTCACTTTCTTGGTTGTGTGTAAGTAATCTAGTGTTGATTGCTTAGTGGATTTCCTCAGGGGTTTCTGAGAAGACTGGATGTAGCTCTGGGTTGGAGTGAACCAGTATAAACATCTGTGTACAATCTCTCTATCCCTAACTCTTTAATTTCAGTTTATTTGTTGTTTGCTGGTATAAACAACCGATTGTTTTCCTGGCAGTGCTGTTTTGGTTGCTGTTTTGGCAAACTGAATTGCTTAATCATTTGATTTCTGAAAGATATTCATTCTAGCTTGGAAAAGTTTGCGAAAACCTCTTTAAACAATTCACCCCCCCTCTAGTTTAAAGCCATCTTTCCTAACACCTTCTTCTTCTTCCATTCTTCTTCTTCCCTTCTTCTTCTTCCATTCTTCTTCTTCCCTTCTTCTTCTTCCATTCTTCTTCTTCCCTTCTTCTTCTTCCATACTTCTTCTTTCATTTTTCTTCTTCTATTCTTCTTCTTCCGTTCTGCTTCCTCAATTCTTCTTCCATTCTTCTTCTTCTATTCCTCTTCCTCCATTCTTTCTCTTCTATTCTTCTTTTTCCATTCTTCTTTTTCCTTTCTTCTTCTTCCTTTCTTCTTTTTCCATTCTTCTTCTTCCATTCTTCTTTTTCCATTCCTCTTCTGCCACTCTTCTTTTTCCATTCTCCTTCGTCTATTCTTCTTCTTCCATTCTTCTTCCTCGATTCTTCTTCTTCCTTTCTTCTTCATCCATTCTTCTTCTTCTATTCTTCTTCTTCCATTTTTTTCTTTTATTCTTCTTCTTCCTTTCCTCTGCTTCCATTCTTCTTCCATTCTTTTTCGTCTATTCCTCTTCTTCCATTCTTCTTCGTCTATTCCTCTTCTTGCATTCTTCTTCTTCCATTCTTCTTCTTCCTTTCTTGTTCTTGCTTTCTCCTTCTTCCATTCTTCTTCCCTCCATTCTTTTTCTTCCATTCTTCTTCTTCCATTTTTCTTCACATATTCTTTTTCTTCCTTTCTTCTTCCATTCTTCTTCTTGTTACAGTCTTCTTGTTCGAAACTTCTTCCTCCATTTTTATTCTTCCATTCTTCTTCTTCCATTCTTCTTCTTCCATTCTTCTTCCTCCATTCATTCTTCTTCCATCCATTCTTCTTCTTCCATCCATTCATTCTTCTTCCATCCATTCTTCTTCTTCCATCCATTCTTCTTCTTCCATCCGTTCTTCTTCTTCCAATCCAGTTCTTCCATTCTTCTTCTTCCCTTCTTCTTCTTGCATTCTTCTTTCATTTTTCTTCTTCTATTCTTCTTCTTTCATTCTTGTTCTTCTATTCTTCTTCTTCCACTCTTCTTCTTCTTTTCTTCTTCTTCAATTCTTCTTCCATTCTTATTTTTCACTCTTCTTCTTCCATTCTTCTTCTTCCCTTGTTCTTCTTCTTCCATTCTTCGTCTTTTATTTGAATTTCTCTCTTTTCTCCTATGATTTTAAGTTCCGCAGTTGAGCGAGAATTTGAAATCCGCCAGCTTGCAAATTGTATAAATAGATGCAAGAATAGCAGCAGAAGGCAGAACCAATTTTTCATTTGAAAAATCCTATCTTGTATCCTTAATCCCCTTCAATATTCCCCTTCTGGAAAATCAGAAAAATCCCTCATCAAATTGTAATATTTGTAAAAAGCTTGAAGAATTACTTAAAAGTTTGTCTTTGTAAGTTTTCCTTCTCTGATATCATCATGTTTTCCCCATTTTATTATTCATTTTTACACGCCTTTAAGATGTTCCGCCTGGACTTTGGTATCAACTGGTATCAGAGCCATTAGCACTTCATAGGTGCTGGTGGCGACTGATCCGAGGAGATATCTGGGGACGCTTGGCTGGTTGTTATATGATTGTCATTTTCTTTACTATACCTCTGCTGTGTAATTTTTCCTGCTCCAATATTTTTAAGATAACAATTTAATTAACTCTAAATATGATAAACGTAGATTTAGTGAGAAGCGTTGGTCAGCCGGTAAGGGTGTTCCCGGTAGTAAGTCCTAGGGTGAGGCAATAAAACCGTTGGTAAGCCTGGTGGTCCCGGTCCAAGAACTAAACAAGTTAGTCATGTCTAGGTTAATTAAAATGTTATCTAAAGGAAAGGAAAAGGAAGAAGAACTAGGAGAGTCTAGCGAAGAAAATAACAGTCATATAATACACCATGAGCTAAGAATCTCAGAAATAGAATCACAACTTAATAAGTGGAAACTACCCAAGCTGGAGATTTCCTCACTATATAAAACAAAAATTTCAGACATATTCAAAAGCGAATATGTTATTAAAACTGTCGAAAAGGAAATCGACATAAAACAAACTCAAGAGTCTATACATCTAATATTACGGTCGTTAATAGCTGAACACATAAAAGATTACAAATACTTGCATATAGGATTGGTACAAATAGCCATTAAACCCTTGTTTAGGCAAGGAATCGATACCCCTTTATTTGCAGTTCTAAGAGATAATAGGCCAAAAAATTTGAATGATCAGATTTTGGCTATTTTTGAAACTAACCTCCATGAGGGTCCCGTTTACATTAACAATTACCCAAACTATTCAGTGGCTCTTAAAAGTTTTCATGAAACAAATTATAATATTATTCTAGATATTAAAATGAAGGATGATGGCTGGAATCCCAGAGCCATTCCAATTACAATAATATATCGTCTTTATTATAAGGTAATGAAAACACAATTAGCCCCGCAGTCTCTATTAATATCTCCTAAAGACGAAACTACCCTTTTATTAGTAAATCCAGAAAGAGTAAATGCCTCGGTCCCACGGGTACTGAGACATGAAGAAATAACAAGTGGATTAAAATGGAGGTTAGAAGACATGCTACCTCCAATCCCTCCTACCCCTAGCGAAGTAGACGTTATAACAGAATTTAAATTAGGAGCAGTAGAAATCACCTTTGCGCCCCTAAGAGAAAACTTAAGAAGAGTTCGCTCTATGGCAAGATCTGAATTTAGTCTAACCAAACCATCCATAGATAGGCGAAGCTTCTCGATACCTAGAGGTTTGGTAATGCAAGGATTACATCCGGACCATACCATACCTACCCCCGAATTTGAGCCAGAGGAAACTCATTATACCTCGGCTCGATCTCAAGACTCACCAACTAAATCTGACTTTAGTCAGATAAATGTCATTAGTACATTCGAAATTAATAAAAAAATACTTCAGGCCGACTTCGCCAGCGAAGCCAATAGAAAGAAAAAAGAATGGTTTTATAAAAATTTTAATGAAGAAGAACGGTCTAAAATAAGAGAAGAATATTATGATTATATGAACACTTTTGAAATAAATATATTCTTCTTTGAATGGTTCGAAAAAAATTACTTTCAAACAGTAAAAGTTATAAAATCAGGAGAAAAAACCTGGAAAACGGTTAGAGGTGAAGTTTCTAGTGTTATTCCTCCTTTAGAGGAAATAAAATTCCCAAATATCGAAAATAAAGAAGTTACTACTTCTCCCTTTAAAATGATAGGAGAAAAGAGAGAAATTCAAATAAAAGACATTCAAAATCTCCATTCCCAACTAAATTATACAAATCAACTCTTGTATCAGATGGCAAGAAACGAACCCGAACCTGAACCTAAACTTCTTAACAAACAGTCAGAAAGATTAGGAAAGTCTCTAATAAAACCTTTTAAATTCTCGGAAGATGAGTTAAAAGAATTAAAAATAGGAAGAGATGCAAATTCTACATTAGATGAAATCAATAAAAAATTAGGTGAGTTAAAAATTTCAAAAATAAATACTCTCATTGAAGAAGAAGAAAAGGTAAATAAAATAAATAGGGGAAAGGCTCCACAACAATTTCCAACTAGTAGAAATTTCTATAAAAGGCCCACTCTTCCTGACATACAGTTTGAAGAATGGGAACTCGAGCATCCCTCCGCCTTTGACGGAAACGGGATCACCGAATGGAATATTGATGGAATGACAAACCACCAAATCCTTCGAAAAACTCACGAATTAACAATGGCCGCCTCGGCCTATAGAGTAAAACACTCAGAGGAACAGACCATAAAATTAATAGTTGCCGGTTTCACTGGCATTCTAAAAGGATGGTGGGATAATTATCTTAATTTGGAAAATAGGTTGTATATTACTAGCTGTGTTAAAACCGAAGAAAACGTACAAATTCCTTTAATGGTAGAAACATTGGTCACTGCCATTATTCATAACTTTATTGGAGACCCAAAGATTTTCAATGAAAGAACTTCAATATTATTACATAATTTAAGGTGTCCAACTTTAGGAGACTTTAGATGGTATGTTGATAATTTTATGTCTATGGTTCTAACACGGGAAGACTGCCGTGAACCATACTGGAAAGAGCGCTTCGTAGCAGGACTACCTCTGGTCTTTGCTGAGAAGGTAAAAGAAAACCTGCAAACAGAATACCCAGACACTACCTTAAAAGATCTTACCTACGGTAGGATTAGTGCCATGGTTAAAAATACAGGCGTAGCGTTATGTAACGCTATGAAAATTGAAAACCGAATAAAGAAAAATCAACAATTAGGGATAAGAGAACTAGGAGACTTTTGTGCCCAGTATGGGTATGACAAGATAACTCCCCCGTCAACATCAAAGAAAAAATTAATAAAACACAAGAATCAGAAAAGTATTCCCAAAAGACACTGGAATAAAAAGGGCCCTACTAAGATAGTAGAAAGAAATCCAAAACCTCATAACAATGCTTCGGCCCAAAATACAAACAAAGTAATATGTTTCAAATGTGGACGATTTGGTCACTATAAAAGAGACTGTAGAGTAAAAGAGAAAATTAATAATTTAGATATGAGTGAAGAGCTAAGAGAACAGATAGCTAAAATACTATTAGAATCTTTTGACGAAGAAGAAGTCATTGAAGAAATAAACGAAGACTCAGAAGAAGAGTCTATAGAAAATTGTGAAGAAGATAACTGTAGCGAGGAGTGCAGTTGTCGTTACCAAATAAATGTAATATCTAGTGAAACAAAACGAGCCTTAGAAATGGTGGACTTAATAGAAAATCCAGAAGAAAAATTCAAATGGCTTACAAAGATTAAGAACGAAATATTAGAAGAAGAAGATCGAGAAAAGAGGCAAGACAAAGAAATCTTCACAGGGTACAATTTTAATAAAATCCTACAACGAGCAAAGCAAGAAGAGAGAAAAATAACAGTAAATGATCTACATAGGGAAATAAAAATATTAAAAGAAGAAGTGCAGATAATAAAATTAGAATTAACAAAATTACAACCAAGTACCTCACAAACAGAACAAGAATTTGTGTCACAAGTAAAAACCTATCAACAGAAATGGCGAGTTAAGATAGCTCTAAAAATATGAAACTCTTTTCATAAAGAGTTTACGGCTCTAATAGACTCTGGAGCCGACCTGAATTGTATACAGGAAGGAATAATTCCTACCCAGTATTACGAAAAGACTACTCAGTAGCTCTTTTCTGCTAATAGTACAAGATTAAAGGTAAAATATAAATTACCAAATGCGCGAATATGTAATAATGTAAAATGTTATAAAACATATTTTTATCCTCGCTAAAGAGTTAAATGAAGATATAATCTTAGGAACTCCCTTTTTAACCCAAATATATCCCTTCTCGGCAACCGAGAATGGAATACTAACTGGGGAAATACTATTTAAATTCCTCTCCCCAAGAAAAGAAAAAGAAATAAAAACATTAAAAGATCAAGAAGAAGATTTTATTAGTCTAATAAAAAAATAAAGACTCTCAGATAAAATTCTTAAAGAAAGAATTACAGTATGAGAAAATAGAAAATGATATAAAACTTAATAAGAATAAACTAGAAAAAATAACAGAAGAATTTAAAAAGGAAGTATGTGCTGAGATACCTACAGCTTTTTGGGATAGGAAATCTCATGAAGTAAGTCTCCCATACAATGAGGATTTTAAAGAAATTGATATTCCAACTAAAGCAAAACCGGTTCAGATGAACCAAGAGACATTAAAGTTATGCAAGGAAGAAATTAAAAAATTCTTGGATAGGAAATTGATAAGACCAAGTAAATCACCATGGAGTTGCGCGGCATTTTATGTTAATAATGCAAATGAAAAGGAAAGAGGAGAGCCTCAAATGGTAATAAATTATAAGCCCCTTAATAATGTATTAAAATGGATAAGATATCCCTTACCCAATAAACAAGAACTAATTAAAAATTTATACAACGCCGTAATCTTCTCAAAATTTGATATGAAGTCTGGATATTATCAAATTAAAATAAAAGAACAGGATAAATACAAAACGGCTTTTGTAGTCCCATTTGGACATTATGAATGGAACGTTATGCTATGGGCTTAAAAAATGCTCCTTCTGAGTTTCAAAATATAATGAATAACATATTAATCCCGTATTCAGAATTTGCTATAGTATATCTGGATGACGTATTAATATACTCTAATTCCATAGAACAACACTTAAAACATTTAAGAACCTTTAAAGACTTAATAAAGAGAAATGGACTAGTAATTTCCAGTAAGAAAATGACAATAGGCGTAACAAAAATTAGGTTTTTAGGCCATGAAATATGGCAAGGCAAAATAACTCCTATAGCTAGAAGCAAAGTTTGCAAAAAAATTTCCTAACGAGATAACCAATAAAACCCAGCTTCAGAGGTTTTTAGGTTGTTTAAATTATGTATCAGAATTCATTCCGGAAATAAGAATAATTGCAAAACCATTGTATAAACGACTAAGAAAAAACCCACAACCCTGGGGTCAGAACACACACTGGCAGTAAAGAAAATTAAATCTTTGGTAAATAATCTTCCCTGTTTAGGAATCCAAAATCCTGAAGCAGAATTAATAGTTGAATCGGATGCCTCTGAATTGGGATTTGGAGGAATATTAAAACAAAAGGTAAAAGATTGTCCTGAACAGATAATAAAATATCATTCTAGAGCATGGAATGAAACACAACAGAAATATAGTACAGTTAAAAAAGAAATTCTTGCTATTGTTTTATGTATAAAAAAGTTTCAAACAGATTTAATAAACAAACCATTTTTATTACGAATAGATTGCAAATCAGCAAAAGAAATTTTGGAAAAAGATGTTAAAAATATTGTATCAAAGCAAATCTTTGCCAGATGGCAAAGCATCCTTTCTTGTTTTGATTTTAAAATAGAATTTATAAAAGGTATTAATAATTCTATTCCCGATTTTTTAACAAGAGAATTTTTACAGGGAAATGACTGAAAAATCCAAATCTCGGGGTTTGTCATTAGACGACTTCGCCCCATTAGCCTCTAAAAAGGTATTAGAGACAGGGATGAGCTCCTCTACTGTCTCAAAACCCTCTAAAAAACCCGATGGAAGGATTCTTCCCCCGTCCATATCTTCTCCCTCAAAATTTACTGTGTTAGGGACACTTCCCGACACTTCAAAAGATTCTCCTGTAGAATCTATGTTAAAAGAATCTTGTAAAGCCATGACGGTCTTAGAGACCTACATGGAAGAGGTAGATCCCTCTCAAATCATACCTAAATACTTTTCTCCCCAGTGGGCATGGATCCCATGGGAATCCCAAAAAAGACTAAAAGGTTTTATCAGTTGATTTTAATAGACACCCGATCCGCAAAAATCACCCCGGTATACGATAGGGATCAAAGCACAACTTGCTTTTCAAAATTACGAATTAAAAAGATTTTGACCGAAAAAGACTGGAACCAGAGACCCTTAACAGAGAAGCGATTTTCACGGGTATTCGAGCCAGCCTCATACACATATCTTGATTACCAGCAGGCCTGGTATAAAATTTTGTATGATATTAATAATTGGCATTCTTGGTACATTTCTTTCGATCATGTAAATGTATTAAGTACCGAGATTCCAGCCTGGTTCCAAGAATGGTTTTGTTGGGTCGGACCTACCAGAGCCATCTTCCCTCCACAGGTGATAAAATATTATAACAATTACAAAGAGCTGAATCCCGAGATGCCAGTTCATTTAAAATTAATAAATTTCTGCTGTAAAATGGGAGTAGGATGGATTATGCAGCATGTCTATGAAATCCATCAACATAAACTAGTGCCATTTCCCAGGCATCTCTGTTTAAAAATAAAAGTTTCTTGGTGGAAGAAGTTTGATGTAAAGTTCTTAGACGAAAAGTTTCGTCGATGGAAGAATGAACCCGTATCTTCTCCCCAGACTCCAGAAAAGCAAGCACATCAAAAGAAGCTTGCTTTAATAACTAAAGAAAAATCTAAAGCAGAACTAAGAGCCACCCTATTAGAAGCCTTGTCCTCTCTTGGGTCAGAAAATGAAGAGGACGAAGAAGAGAGTAGCTCAGATCCGTTCTACCAAAATGAAGATGATTGTTATGGTATTGATCTTTAAGAGATAATGACATGACAGCACTAAGAGAGCATCTTGTCTTTAAAATCAAGACGGCACTCAAAGCGCATCTTGACCACAATAAAGTGGAACTGGTTAATGACCGTAAGGTTACCAGTTCAAGTTTCCGCTCTCTTTACACGTTGTTGGAACCCTTTTCCTGCGTGTTAATGAAGAGAGATATCGAAACACACTTTATAAAAGATAAGACATTACTCTGCAGAATCAATAAAAGTAGAGATATGACAAACAAGATAAGACTTTGCAACATGACTAAAAGCATATTCCATCTTGAAAACCGTAAAAGTAAAGACAGAAGAACACCAGACACGACAAGGCACCACTCTGCAACAAAGATAAAAGCAGAAGCGTGGCCGACAGAACAAGACACCACTCTAAAAGCATAAGCGTGGCCGACAAACCAGACACCACTTTGCAACAAAGATAAAAGCAGAAGCGTGGCCGACAGAACAAGACATCACTCTAAAAGCAGAAGCGTGGCCGACAAACCAGACACCACTCTGCAACAAAAGTAAAAGCAGAAGCGTGGCTGACAAAACCAGACATCACTCTATAATAAGAATCCATTTTAAGTTCCGCAGTTGAGCGAGAATTTGAAATCCGCCAGCTTGCAAATTGTATAAATAGATGCAAGAATAGCAGTAGAAGGCAAAACCAAGTTTTCATTTGAAAAATCCTATCTTGTATCCTCAATCCCCTTCAATATTCCACTTCTGGAAAATCAGAAAAATCCCTCATCAAATTGTAATATTTGTAAAAAGCTTGAAGAATTACTTAAAAGTTTGTCTTGATACCAGAGTCCAGGCGGAACTCTTTTTCTTCCATTCCTCTTCTACCACTCTTCTTCGTCCATTCATCTTCTTCCATTCTTCTTCTTCCGATCTTCTTCTTCCATTCTTCTCCTTCCATTCATCTTCTTCCATTCTTCTTCTTCTATTCTTCTCCTTCCGTTCGTCTTCTTCTTCTATTCTTCTTCTTCCATTATTCTTCTTCTATTGTTCTTCTTCCATTCTTCTTCTTCCATTCTTCTTCTACCATTCTTCTTCTTCCATTCTTCTTCTACCATTCTTCTTCTTCCATTCTTCTTCTACCATTCTTCTTCTTCCATTCTTCTTCTACCATTCTTCTTCTTCCATTCTTCTTCTACCATTCTTCTTCTTCCATTCTTCTTCTACCATTCTTCTTCTTCCATTCTTCTTCTTCTTCTATTCTTCTTCTTCTATTCTTCTTCTCCCATTCTTCTTCTTCCTTCCTTCGTCTTCCATTTTTCATCTTCCAAACTTCTTTATCCATTCTTCTTCTTCCATCAATTATTCTTCTTCCATCCTTTCTTCTTCTTTCATTCTTCTTCTTCTTCTTCCATTCTTCTTCTTCCTTTCCTCTTCTTCAATCTATTCTTCTTCTTCCATTTTCCTTGCTCCTTTCTTCTCCCATTCTTCTTCTTCCATTCTTTTTCTTCTTCCTCTTTTCTTCTTCCATTCTTCTTCTGCAATTGTTCTTCGTGTATTCTTCTTCTTCTTCCGATCTTCTTCTTCCATTCTTCTTCTACCATTCTTCTTCTTCCATTCTTCTTCTTCTGATCTTCTTCAGCCATTCTTTTTCATCAGATCTTCTTCTTCCATTCTTCTTCTTCTGTTCTTCAACTTCAATTCTTCCTCTTCCGATCTTCTTCTTCCATTCTTCTTCTTTCCTTCTTCTTCTTCCGATCTTCTTGTTCCATTCTTCCTCTTCCTTTCTTCTTCTTCCATTCTTGTTCTTTCATCCATTCTTCTTCCATCCATTCTTCTTCTTCTTTTCTTTTTCTTCCATTCTTCTACTTCCATTCTTCTTCTACCAGTCTTCTTCTTCCATTCATCTTCTTCCATTCTTCTTCTTCTATTATTCTCCTTCCATTCTTCTTCATCTATTAGTCTCCTTCCATTCTTCTTCTTCTTCAATTCTTCTTCTTCCATTCCTCTTCCTCCATTCATTCTCTTCTATTCTTCTTTTTCCATTCTTCTTTTTCCTTTCCTCTTCTTCCTTTCTTCTTCTTCCGATCTTCTTCTTCCGATCTTCTTCTTCCATTCCTCTTCTTCCTTTCTTCTTCTTCCGATCTTCTTCTTCCATTCCTCTTCTATCATTCTTCTTCTTCCATTCTTCATCTAGCATTCTTCTTCTTCCATTCTTCGCCTTCCTTTCTTCTTCACCCATTCTTCTTCTTCCGTTCTTTTGTTTCCATTCTTCTTCTTCCATAGTTCTTCTTCCATTCTTCTTGTTCCATTCTTCTTCTTGTTCCATTCTTCATCTTCCATTCTTCTTCTTCCAATCTTCTTCTTCCAGTCTTCTTCTTTCATTCTTCTTCTTCTTTCATTCTTCTTCTTCTTCCATTCTTCTTTTTCCATCCATTCTTCTTCTTCCATCCATTCTTCTTCTTCCATTCTTCTTCTTCAATCCATTCTTCTTCTTCTTCCATTCTTCTTCTTCTGTTCTTCAACTTCAATTCTTCCTCTTCCGATCTTCTTCTTCCATTCTTCTTCTTTCCTTCTTCTTCTTCCGATCTTCTTGTTCCATTCTTCCTCTTCCTTTCTTCTTCTTCCATTCTTGTTCTTTCATCCATTCTTCTTCCATCCATTCTTCTTCTTCTTTTCTTTTTCTTCCATTCTTCTACTTCCATTCTTCTTCTACCAGTCTTCTTCTTCCATTCATCTTCTTCCATTCTTCTTCTTCTATTATTCTCCTTCCATTCTTCTTCATCTATTAGTCTCCTTCCATTCTTCTTCTTCTTCAATTCTTCTTCTTCCATTCCTCTTCCTCCATTCATTCTCTTCTATTCTTCTTTTTCCATTCTTCTTTTTCCTTTCCTCTTCTTCCTTTCTTCTTCTTCCGATCTTCTTCTTCCGATCTTCTTCTTCCGATCTTCTTCTTCCATTCCTCTTCTTCCTTTCTTCTTCTTCCGATCTTCTTCTTCCATTCCTCTTCTACCATTCTTCTTCTTCCATTCTTCGCCTTCCTTTCTTCTTCACCCATTCTTCTTCTTCCGTTCTTTTGTTTCCATTCTTCTTCTTCCATAGTTCTTCTTCCATTCTTCTTGTTCCATTCTTCTTCTTGTTCCATTCTTCATCTTCCATTCTTCTTCTTCCAGTCTTCTTCTTCCAGTCTTCTTCTTTCATTCTTCTTCTTCTTTCATTCTTCTTCTTCTTCCATTCTTCTTTTTCCATCCATTCTTCTTCTTCCATTCTTCTTCTTCAATCCATTCTTCTTCTTCTTCCATTCTTCTTCTTCTGTTCTTCAACTTCAATTCTTCCTCTTCCGATCTTCTTCTTCTATTCTTCTTCTTTCCTTCTTCTTCTTCCGATCTTCTTGTTCCATTCTTCCTCTTCCTTTCTTCTTCTTCCATTCTTGTTCTTTCATCCATTCTTCTTCCATCCATTCTTCTTCTTCTTTTCTTTTTCTTCCATTCTTCTACTTCCATTCTTCTTCTACCAGTCTTCTTCTTCCATTCATCTTCTTCCATTCTTCTTCTTCTATTATTCTCCTTCCATTCTTCTTCATCTATTAGTCTCCTTCCATTCTTCTTCTTCTTCAATTCTTCTTCTTCCATTCCTCTTCCTCCATTCATTCTCTTCTATTCTTCTTTTTCCATTCTTCTTTTTCCTTTCCTCTTCTTCCTTTCTTCTTCTTCCGATCTTCTTCTTCCGATCTTCTTCTTCCATTCCTCTTCTTCCTTTCTTCTTCTTCCGATCTTCTTCTTCCATTCCTCTTCTATCATTCTTCTTCTTCCATTCTTCATCTAGCATTCTTCTTCTTCCATTCTTCGCCTTCCTTTCTTCTTCACCCATTCTTCTTCTTCCGTTCTTTTGTTTCCATTCTTCTTCTTCCATAGTTCTTCTTCCATTCTTCTTGTTCCATTCTTCTTCTTGTTCCATTCTTCATCTTCCATTCTTCTTCTTCCAATCTTCTTCTTCCAGTCTTCTTCTTTCATTCTTCTTCTTCTTTCATTCTTCTTCTTCTTCCATTCTTCTTTTTCCATCCATTCTTCTTCTTCCATCCATTCTTCTTCTTCCATTCTTCTTCTTCAATCCATTCTTCTTCTTCTTCCATTCTTCTTCTTCTGTTCTTCAACTTCAATTCTTCCTCTTCCGATCTTCTTCTTCCATTCTTCTTCTTTCCTTCTTCTTCTTCCGATCTTCTTGTTCCATTCTTCCTCTTCCTTTCTTCTTCTTCCATTCTTGTTCTTTCATCCATTCTTCTTCCATCCATTCTTCTTCTTCTTTTCTTTTTCTTCCATTCTTCTGCTTCCATTCTTCTTCTACCAGTCTTCTTCTTCCATTCATCTTCTTCCATTCTTCTTCTTCTATTATTCTCCTTCCATTCTTCTTCATCTATTAGTCTCCTTCCATTCTTCTTCTTCTTCAATTCTTCTTCTTCCATTCCTCTTCCTCCATTCATTCTCTTCTATTCTTCTTTTTCCATTCTTCTTTTTCCTTTCCTCTTCTTCCTTTCTTCTTCTTCCGCTCTTCTTCTTCCGATCTTCTTCTTCCATTCCTCTTCTTCCTTTCTTCTTCTTCCGATCTTCTTCTTCCATTCCTCTTCTACCATTCTTCTTCTTCCATTCTTCATCTAGCATTCTTCGCCTTCCTTTCTTCTTCACCCATTCTTCTTCTTCCGTTCTTTTGTTTCCATTCTTCTTCTTCCATAGTTCTTCTTCCATTCTTCTTCTTCCATTCTTCTTCTTGTTCCATTCTTCATCTTCCATTCTTCTTCTTCCAGTCTTCTTCTTTCATTCTTCTTCTTCTTTCATTCTTCTTCTTCTTCCATTCTTCTTTTTCCATCCATTCTTCTTCTTCCATCCATTCTTCTTCTTCCATTCTTCTTCTTCAATCCATTCTTCTTCTTCTTCCATTCTTCTTCTTCTGTTCTTCAACTTCAATTCTTCCTCTTCCGATCTTCTTCTTCCATTCTTCTTTCCTTCTTCTTCTTCCGATCTTCTTGTTCCATTCTTCCTCTTCCTTTCTTCTTCTTCCATTCTTGTTCTTTCATCCATTCTTCTTCCATCCATTCTTCTTCTTCTTTTCTTTTTCTTCCATTCTTCTGCTTCCATTCTTCTTCTACCAGTCTTCTTCTTCCATTCATCTTCTTCCATTCTTCTTCTTCTATTATTCTCCTTCCATTCTTCTTCATCTATTAGTCTCCTTCCATTCTTCTTCTTCTTCAATTCTTCTTCTTCCATTCCTCTTCCTCCATTCATTCTCTTCTATTCTTCTTTTTCCATTCTTCTTTTTCCTTTCCTCTTCTTCCTTTCTTCTTCTTCCGATCTTCTTCTTCCGATCTTCTTCTTCCATTCCTCTTCTTCCTTTCTTCTTCTTCCGATCTTCTTCTTCCATTCCTCTTCTACCATTCTTCTTCTTCCATTCTTCGCCTTCCTTTCTTCTTCACCCATTCTTCTTCTTCCGTTCTTTTGTTTCCATTCTTCTTCTTCCATAGTTCTTCTTCCATTCTTCTTGTTCCATTCTTCTTCTTGTTCCATTCTTCATCTTCCATTCTTCTTCTTCCAGTCTTCTTCTTCCAGTCTTCTTCTTTCATTCTTCTTCTTCTTTCATTCTTCTTCTTCTTCCATTCTTCTTTTTCCATCCATTCTTCTTCTTCCATTCTTCTTCTTCAATCCATTCTTCTTCTTCTTCCATTCTTCTTCTTCTGTTCTTCAACTTCAATTCTTCCTCTTCCGATCTTCTTCTTCCATTCTTCTTCTTTCCTTCTTCTTCTTCCGATCTTCTTGTTCCATTCTTCCTCTTCCTTTCTTCTTCTTCCATTCTTGTTCTTTCATCCATTCTTCTTCCATCCATTCTTCTTCTTCTTTTCTTTTTCTTCCATTCTTCTGCTTCCATTCTTCTTCTACCAGTCTTCTTCTTCCATTCTTCTTCTTCTATTATTCTCCTTCCATTCTTCTTCATCTATTAGTCTCCTTCCATTCTTCTTCTTCTTCAATTCTTCTTCTTCCATTCCTCTTCCTCCATTCATTCTCTTCTATTCTTCTTTTTCCATTCTTCTTTTTCCTTTCCTCTTCTTCCTTTCTTCTTCTTCCGATCTTCTTCTTCCGATCTTCTTCTTCCATTCCTCTTCTTCCTTTCTTCTTCTTCCGATCTTCTTCTTCCATTCCTCTTCTACCATTCTTCTTCTTCCATTCTTCATCTAGCATTCTTCGCCTTCCTTTCTTCTTCACCCATTCTTCTTCTTCCGTTCTTTTGTTTCCATTCTTCTTCTTCCATAGTTCTTCTTCCATTCTTCTTCTTCCATTCTTCTTCTTGTTCCATTCTTCATCTTCCATTCTTCTTCTTCCAGTCTTCTTCTTCCAGTCTTCTTCTTTCATTCTTCTTCTTCTTTCATTCTTCTTCTTCTTCCATTCTTCTTTTTCCATCCATTCTTCTTCTTCCATCCATTCTTCTTCTTCCATTCTTCTTCTTCAATCCATTCTTCTTCTTCTTCCATTCTTCTTCTTCTGTTCTTCAACTTCAATTCTTCCTCTTCCGATCTTCTTCTTCCATTCTTCTTTCCTTCTTCTTCTTCCGATCTTCTTGTTCCATTCTTCCTCTTCCTTTCTTCTTCTTCCATTCTTGTTCTTTCATCCATTCTTCTTCCATCCATTCTTCTTCTTCTTTTCTTTTTCTTCCATTCTTCTGCTTCCATTCTTCTTCTACCAGTCTTCTTCTTCCATTCATCTTCTTCCATTCTTCTTCTTCTATTATTCTCCTTCCATTCTTCTTCATCTATTAGTCTCCTTCCATTCTTCTTCTTCTTCAATTCTTCTTCTTCCATTCCTCTTCCTCCATTCATTCTCTTCTATTCTTCTTTTTCCATTCTTCTTTTTCCTTTCCTCTTCTTCCTTTCTTCTTCTTTCGATCTTCTTCTTCCGATCTTCTTCTTCCATTCCTCTTCTTCCTTTCTTCTTCTTCCGATCTTCTTCTTCCATTCCTCTTCTACCATTCTTCTTCTTCCATTCTTCGCCTTCCTTTCTTCTTCACCCATTCTTCTTCTTCCGTTCTTTTGTTTCCATTCTTCTTCTTCCATAGTTCTTCTTCCATTCTTCTTGTTCCATTCTTCTTCTTGTTCCATTCTTCATCTTCCATTCTTCTTCTTCCAGTCTTCTTCTTCCAGTCTTCTTCTTTCATTCTTCTTCTTCTTTCATTCTTCTTCTTCTTCCATTCTTCTTTTTCCATCCATTCTTCTTCTTCCATTCTTCTTCTTCAATCCATTCTTCTTCTTCTTCCATTCTTCTTCTTCTGTTCTTCAACTTCAATTCTTCCTCTTCCGATCTTCTTCTTCCATTCTTCTTCTTTCCTTCTTCTTCTTCCGATCTTCTTGTTCCATTCTTCCTCTTCCTTTCTTCTTCTTCCATTCTTGTTCTTTCATCCATTCTTCTTCCATCCATTCTTCTTCTTCTTTTCTTTTTCTTCCATTCTTCTGCTTCCATTCTTCTTCTACCAGTCTTCTTCTTCCATTCATCTTCTTCCATTCTTCTTCTTCTATTATTCTCCTTCCATTCTTCTTCATCTATTAGTCTCCTTCCATTCTTCTTCTTCTTCAATTCTTCTTCTTCCATTCCTCTTCCTCCATTCATTCTCTTCTATTCTTCTTTTTCCATTCTTCTTTTTCCTTTCCTCTTCTTCCTTTCTTCTTCTTCCGATCTTCTTCTTCCGATCTTCTTCTTCCATTCCTCTTCTTCCTTTCTTCTTCTTCCGATCTTCTTCTTCCATTCCTCTTCTACCATTCTTCTTCTTCCATTCTTCATCTAGCATTCTTCGCCTTCCTTTCTTCTTCACCCATTCTTCTTCTTCCGTTCTTTTGTTTCCATTCTTCTTCTTCCATAGTTCTTCTTCCATTCTTCTTCTTCCATTCTTCTTCTTGTTCCATTCTTCATCTTCCATTCTTCTTCTTCCAGTCTTCTTCTTCCAGTCTTCTTCTTTCATTCTTCTTCTTCTTTCATTCTTCTTCTTCTTCCATTCTTCTTTTTCCATCCATTCTTCTTCTTCCATTCTTCTTCTTCAATCCATTCTTCTTCTTCTTCCATTCTTCTTCTTCTGTTCTTCAACTTCAATTCTTCCTCTTCCGATCTTCTTCTTCTATTCTTCTTCTTTCCTTCTTCTTCTTCCGATCTTCTTGTTCCATTCTTCCTCTTCCTTTCTTCTTCTTCCATTCTTGTTCTTTCATCCATTCTTCTTCCATCCATTCTTCTTCTTCTTTTCTTTTTCTTCCATTCTTCTACTTCCATTCTTCTTCTACCAGTCTTCTTCTTCCATTCATCTTCTTCCATTCTTCTTCTTCTATTATTCTCCTTCCATTCTTCTTCATCTATTAGTCTCCTTCCATTCTTCTTCTTCTTCAATTCTTCTTCTTCCATTCCTCTTCCTCCATTCATTCTCTTCTATTCTTCTTTTTCCATTCTTCTTTTTCCTTTCCTCTTCTTCCTTTCTTCTTCTTCCGATCTTCTTCTTCCGATCTTCTTCTTCCATTCCTCTTCTTCCTTTCTTCTTCTTCCGATCTTCTTCTTCCATTCCTCTTCTACCATTCTTCTTCTTCCATTCTTCGCCTTCCTTTCTTCTTCACCCATTCTTCTTCTTCTGTTCTTTTGTTTCCATTCTTCTTCTTCCATAGTTCTTCTTCCATTCTTCTTGTTCCATTCTTCTTCTTGTTCCATTCTTCATCTTCCATTCTTCTTCTTCCAGTCTTCTTCTTCCAGTCTTCTTCTTTCATTCTTCTTCTTCTTTCATTCTTCTTCTTCTTCCATTCTTCTTTTTCCATCCATTCTTCTTCTTCCATTCTTCTTCTTCAATCCATTCTTCTTCTTCTTCCATTCTTCTTCTTCTGTTCTTCAACTTCAATTCTTCCTCTTCCGATCTTCTTCTTCCATTCTTCTTCTTTCCTTCTTCTTCTTCCGATCTTCTTGTTCCATTCTTCCTCTTCCTTTCTTCTTCTTCCATTCTTGTTCTTTCATCCATTCTTCTTCCATCCATTCTTCTTCTTCTTTTCTTTTTCTTCCATTCTTCTGCTTCCATTCTTCTTCTACCAGTCTTCTTCTTCCATTCATCTTCTTCCATTCTTCTTCTTCTATTATTCTCCTTCCATTCTTCTTCATCTATTAGTCTCCTTCCATTCTTCTTCTTCTTCAATTCTTCTTCTTCCATTCCTCTTCCTCCATTCATTCTCTTCTATTCTTCTTTTTCCATTCTTCTTTTTCCTTTCCTCTTCTTCCTTTCTTCTTCTTCCGATCTTCTTCTTCCGATCTTCTTCTTCCATTCCTCTTCTTCCTTTCTTCTTCTTCCGATCTTCTTCTTCCATTCCTCTTCTACCATTCTTCTTCTTCCATTCTTCATCTAGCATTCTTCTTCTTCCATTCTTCGCCTTCCTTTCTTCTTCACCCATTCTTCTTCTTCCGTTCTTTTGTTTCCATTCTTCTTCTTCCATAGTTCTTCTTCCATTCTTCTTCTTCCATTCTTCTTCTTGTTCCATTCTTCATCTTCCATTCTTCTTCTTCCAGTCTTCTTCTTTCATTCTTCTTCTTCTTTCATTCTTCTTCTTCTTCCATTCTTCTTTTTCCATCCATTCTTCTTCTTCCATCCATTCTTCTTCTTCCATTCTTCTTCTTCAATCCATTCTTCTTCTTCTTCCATTCTTCTTCTTCTGTTCTTCAACTTCAATTCTTCCTCTTCCGATCTTCTTCTTCCATTCTTCTTCTTTCCTTCTTCTTCTTCCGATCTTCTTGTTCCATTCTTCCTCTTCCTTTCTTCTTCTTCCATTCTTGTTCTTTCATCCATTCTTCTTTTTCTTTTCTTTTTCTTCCATTCTTCTGCTTCCATTCTTCTTCTACCAGTCTTCTTCTTCCATTCATCTTCTTCCATTCTTCTTCTTCTATTATTCTCCTTCCATTCTTCTTCATCTATTAGTCTCCTTCCATTCTTCTTCTTCTTCAATTCTTCTTCTTCCATTCCTCTTCCTCCATTCATTCTCTTCTATTCTTCTTTTTCCATTCTTCTTTTTCCTTTCCTCTTCTTCCTTTCTTCTTCTTCCGATCTTCTTCTTCCGATCTTCTTCTTCCATTCCTCTTCTTCCTTTCTTCTTCTTCCGATCTTCTTCTTCCATTCCTCTTCTACCATTCTTCTTCTTCCATTCTTCATCTAGCATTCTTCTTCTTCCATTCTTCGCCTTCCTTTCTTCTTCACCCATTCTTCTTCTTCCGTTCTTTTGTTTCCATTCTTCTTCTTCCATAGTTCTTCTTCCATTCTTCTTCTTCCATTCTTCTTCTTGTTCCATTCTTCATCTTCCATTCTTCTTCTTCCAGTCTTCTTCTTTCATTCTTCTTCTTCTTTCATTCTTCTTCTTCTTCCATTCTTCTTTTTCCATCCATTCTTCTTCTTCCATCCATTCTTCTTCTTCCATTCTTCTTCTTCAATCCATTCTTCTTCTTCTTCCATTCTTCTTCTTCTGTTCTTCAACTTCAATTCTTCCTCTTCCGATCTTCTTCTTCCATTCTTCTTCTTTCCTTCTTCTTCTTCCGATCTTCTTGTTCCATTCTTCCTCTTCCTTTCTTCTTCTTCCATTCTTGTTCTTTCATCCATTCTTCTTTTTCTTTTCTTTTTCTTCCATTCTTCTGCTTCCATTCTTCTTCTACCAGTCTTCTTCTTCCATTCATCTTCTTCCATTCTTCTTCTTCTATTATTCTCCTTCCATTCTTCTTCATCTATTAGTCTCCTTCCATTCTTCTTCTTCTTCAATTCTTCTTCTTCCATTCCTCTTCCTCCATTCATTCTCTTCTATTCTTCTTTTTCCATTCTTCTTTTTCCTTTCCTCTTCTTCCTTTCTTCTTCTTCCGATCTTCTTCTTCCATTCCTCTTCTTCCTTTCTTCTTCTACCATTCTTCTTCTTCCATTCTTCATCTAGCATTCTTCTTCTTCCATTCTTCGCCTTCCTTTCTTCTTCACCCATTCTTCTTCTTCCGTTCTTTTGTTTCCATTCTTCTTCTTCCATAGTTCTTCTTCCATTCTTCTTCTTCCATTCTTCTTCTTGTTCCATTCTTCATCTTCCATTCTTCTTCTTCCAGTCTTCTTCTTTCATTCTTCTTCTTCTTCCATTCTTCTTTTTCCATCCATTCTTCTTCTTCCATCCATTCTTCTTCTTCCATTCTTCTTCTTCAATCCATTCTTCTTCTTCTTCCATTCTTCTTCTTCTGTTCTTCAACTTCAATTCTTCCTCTTCCGATCTTCTTCTTCCATTCTTCTTCTTTCCTTCTTCTTCTTCCGATCTTCTTGTTCCAGTCTTCCTCTTCCTTTCTTCTTCTTCCATTCTTGTTCTTTCATCCATTCTTCTTATTCTTTTCTTTTTCTTCCATTCTTCTGCTTCCATTCTTCTTCTTCTTTTCTTCTTCTTCTTCTTTTCTTCGTCTTCTATAGTTCTTCTTCCTTTCTTCTTCTTCCAATATTCTTATTCCATTCTTTTTCTTCCTTTCTTCTTCTTCCATTCTTCTCCTTCCATTCTTCTCCTTCCATTCTTCTTTTGCCATTCTTCTTCTTCCATTCTTCTTCCTCCAATCTTCTTCCATTCTTCTTCCTCCAATCTTCTTGTATTCCTCTTCTTCCATTCTTCTTCTTCCATTCCTCTTCTTCCATTTTTCTTCCACTTTTCTTCTCCTATTCTTTTTCTTCCATTCTTCTTCTTCTATTATTCTTCTTCCTTTCTTCTTCTTCTATTCTTCTTTTCCATTCTTCTTCTATTTTTCTTCTTTGCATCTTCTTCTTCTATTCCTGTTCTTCCATTCTTCTTTTCTATTCTTCTTCTTCGTTGCTTCTTATTCCATTTTTCCTTGCTTCTTCTTTCATTCTTCTTCTATTCTTCTTCTTCAATATTTCTATGATTATTCTTCTTCTATTATACTTCTTCCATTTTTCTTCTTTTGTTATTATTCTTCCATTCTTCTTTAATTCTTCTTCTTCTTCTATTATTCGTCCTCCATTCGGCTTCTTCCATTCTTCCTCTTGTATTCTTCTTCTTCCATTCATCTTATATTCTTCTTCCATTCCTCTTCTATTCTTCTTCTTCCATTCTTCTTGTTGCAATCTTCTTCTATTCTTCTTGTTGCAATCTTCTTCTATTCTTCTTGTTCCAATCTTCTTCTTCCCTTTTTCTTCTTCCATTCTTCTTCTTCTATTCCTCTTCTTCCATTCTTCTTCTATTCCTCTTCTTCCATTCTTCTTCTATTTTTCTTCCATTCTTCTTCTATTTTTCTTCCATTCTTCTTCTTCTATTCTTGTTCTTCTATTCTTCTCTTCCATTCTTCTTCTTCTATTCTTCTTGTTCCATTCTTCATTTTATTTATTTTAAAATAATAAAAGAGTTTATTTATTATTTATTTATTTGAAGAATAAAAATAAAAAATAGTAAAGATTTGAGATTTAAATAGGGACAGTGGTGGGGAAGTTTGGGTCCATAGGGATTGTGAAGAGAAAAGAGTGTCTATCTCTATCCAACGCTCATTACGTTATAGAGTTAATTAAACTATTATCTTAAAGATTGGAGCAGGAAAGATTACACAGCAGAAATATAGTGCATAAAATAATAATCATATAACAGTCACCAGCCAAGCGTCCTCAGATATCCTCTCGGATCAGTCGCCACCAGCACCGATTAAGTGCTAATGGCTCTGATACCAGTTGATACCAGAGTCCAGGCGGAATATATATTAAAAGCGTGTAAAACAATTTCATATAGTGGAAACATTGTAATTTTAAGAAGAAAGACTTACAAAGACAGGGTATTAAGCAATTCTTTGATCTTTTGACAAATATTACAAGCTTCTGAAGAATATTCCAGAATGGGGTTTTTACACGAATTTTTGAATACAAGACTTAGAATTCTATTGCAAAGAGGTAATGACTTAGTTCTAGAATGAAGGTTGCCTAAGTTCTGCCTTCTTCAATGCATTCTTAGTCCTATTTATACAACTTGCAAACTGGCGGATTTCAAATTCTCGCTCAGCTGCGGAATTCAAAATTTTATTTTACACTATTCAGAGACTTTCTTTATTCAGAGTGGAGTCACTTCTTGTCTGCCACGCTTGTGAAAGATTCTCTTCTTTTACAGTTGTCATAGTGGAGTCACTTCTGGTCTGCCACACCTTTAGGCTTTATTTGGATGCTTGTGCCAAGATGCTCGTTGAGTGCCGTCTTGTCACTTTGCTTTTACCAGCTGCAGCTTTTGTCTTTTATAGGTCCAGACCATAGCAGTCGTCCTCGTTCTGATAAAATGGATCAGAACAACTTTCTTCGTCTTCATCATCTGACCCAAGAGAGGATAAGGCCTCTAATAGTGTTGCTCTTAATTCTGCCTTAGTCTTTCCTTTAGATAATGATGCAAGCTTTTTCTGTGCTGCTGCTTGCTTTTCTGGTGTTTTTGGGGATGTCATCAGACCATTCTTCCATCGGCGAAATTTTTCGTCTAGGAATTTTATGTCAAATTTCTTCCACCAAGAGATTTTTATTTTTAGACACAAGTGCCGGGGAAATGGTATAGGTTTGTGCTGATGAATCTCATATATATGCTGAACAATCCATCCCACTCCCATTTTACAACAGAAATTTATTAATTTAAGATGAGCCGGCATTTTTGGATTCAGCTCTTTGTAATTATTATAATATTTTAAAACTTGTGGAGGGAGGATGGCTCTAGTAGGTCCAATCCAACAGAACCATTCTTGAAACCAGGCCGGAATCTCGGTACTTAATACATTTACGTGATCAAAAGAAATATACCAAGAGTGCCGGTTATTAAGATCATACAGGATATTATACCAGGCTTGCTGGTAATCAAAATAGGTGAATGAGGCCAGCTCAAAAACCCTTGAAAATCTTTTCTCTGTTATGGGTTTTTGATTCCAGTCTTTCTCGGATAAAATCCTTTTAATTCGTAATTTAGAGAAGCAAGTAGTTGTTTGATCTTTATCGTATACGGGGGTAATCTCAGCGGACCGGGTATCTATTAGTATTAACTGATAAAACCTTTTGGTCTTTTTAAGTGATTCCCATGGGATCCAAGCCCATTGGGGAGCAAAATATTTAGGGATTATTTGAGAGGGGTCAACCTCTTCCATATGGGGTTCTAGGACCGCCAGAGTTTTACACGACTCTTTTAAAACAGAATCCACTGGGGAATCTTTTGATGTGTTGGGAAGTGTCCCTAACACAGTAAATTTTGAAGGGGACGAGATAGAAGGGGGAAGAATCCTTCCATCGATCTTTTTAGAGAGTTTTGAGGCAGTGGACGAACTTGTCCCTGACTCTATTAACTTTTTAGAGGCCAGAGGGGCAAAATCGTCTAACGATAAGCCCCGGGATTTTGATTTTTCAGCCATGTCCCTGCAAAAATTCCCTTGTTAAAAAATCAGGAATGGAATTATTAACTCCTTTTATAAATTCTATTTTAAAATCAAAACAAGACAAAATACTTTGCCATCTGGCAAAAATCTGTTTTGAAACAATATTTTTAACATCCTTTTCTAAAATCTCTTTAGCAGATTTGCAATCTATTCGTAATAGAAATGGTTTGTTTATTAAATCATTTTGAAATTTTGTTATACATAAAACAATAGAAAGAATTTCCTTTCTAACTGTGCTATATTTTTGTTGCGTTTCATTCCATGCTCCAAAATGATATTTTATTATCTGTTCAGGATAATTTTTTATTTTTTGTTTTAATATTCCTCCGAATCCTAATTCAGAGGCGTCTGTCTCAACTATTAGTTTTGCTTCAGGATTTTGGATTCCTAAACAGGGAAGATTATTTACTAAGGTTTTGATTTTCTTTACAGCCATAGTATGTTCTGTTTCCCAAGGTTTTGGGTTTTTTCTTAACCTTTTATATAATGGTCTAGCAACTATTCTTATTTCAGGAATAAAATCTGACACATAATTTAAACATCCTAAAAATCTTTGGAGTTGAGTTTTATTGGTTATTTCATCAGGAAACCTTTTTGCAAATTCTATACTCCTAGTTATAGGTGTTATCTTACCTTGCCATATTTCATGGCCTAAAAATCTAATTTTTGTCTCGCCTATTGTCATTTTCTTACTAGATATTACCAGTCCATTTCTTTTTACTAAATCTTTAAAGGTTCTTAAATGTTTTAGATGTTGTTCCAGGGAATTAGAGTATATTAATACATCATCTAGATATACTATCGCGAATTCTGAGTATGGTAGTAGTATATTATTCATTATGTTTTGAAATTCGGACGGAGCGTTCTTTAAACCCATGGGCATAACGTTCCATTCATAGTGTCCAAAGGGAACTACAAAGGCTGTTTTATATTTATCTTTTTCATTTATCTTAATCTGATAATAGCCAGATTTCATATCGAATTTTGAAAAGATTAATGCATTGTATAAATTTTTAATTAATTCTTGTTTATTTGGTAAAGGATATCTTATCCATTTTAATACATTGTTAAGGGGTTTATAGTTTATTACCATGCGAGGTTCTCCTCTTTCCTTTTCATTAGCGTTATTAACATAGAAGGCCGCGCAACTCCATGGCGATTTACTTGGCCTTATTAATTTCTTATCTAAAAACCTTTTAACTTCTTCTTTACATAGTTTTAGGGTTTCTTGATTCATTTGAACTGGTTTTGCCATAGTAGGGATATCTGTTTCTTTAAAATCATCATTATATGGGAGACTTACTTCGTGAGTTTTTCTACCCCAAAAAGCCGTAGGTATCTCGGCGCATACTTCTGTTTTAAATTGGTTTGTGATATTTTCTAGTTTATCCTTATTAAATTTTATATCCTTTTCTATTTTTTCATATTGTAACTCTTTTTTCAAAAACTTTATTTGTGAATCTTTATTTTTTATCAGACTAATAAAATCTTCTTCGTGGGTTTTTAAGGTTTTTATTTCTTTTTCTTTTCTTGGATCTAAAAAAGTAAATAATATATTTCCCGATGATATTCCTTTTTCTGTTACGGAAAAGGGATATATCTGTGTTAGAAAGGGGGTTCCTAAGATTATATCTTCGTTTAGTTCTTTAGCAAGGATAAAATTTATTCTATAACATTTTCCGTTGTTACATATCTGTGCATTTGTTAGTTTATATTCTACTCCTAATTTTGTAATATTAGCATACCAGAGTTGCTGAGTAGTTTTTTCATAGTATTGAGTGGGTATTAATCCTTCTTGTATACAATTTAAATCGACTCCAGAGTCTATTAGGGCCGTAAATTCTTTATGAAAAGAGTTTCCTATTTTTAACGTTATTTTTACCTTCCATTTTTGTTGGTAGGCTTTTACCTGAGCCACAAAGTCTTGGCCCGATGTTGAAGCCACAAAGCCTCTCGGATCAGTCGCCACCAGCACCGATTAAGTGCTAATGGCTCTGATACCAGTTGATATCTGAGGACGCTTGGCTGGTGACTGTTATATGATTATTATTTTATGCACTATATTTCTGCTGTGTAATCTTTCCTGCTCCAATCTTTAAGATAATAGTTTAATTAACTCTATAACGTAATGAGCGTTGGTTTAGTGAGGAGCGTTGGTCAGCCGGAAAGGGTGTTCCCGGTAGTAAGTCCTAGGGTAAGGCAGTAAAACCGTTGGTAAGCCTGGTGGTCCCGATCCAAGAACTAGACACGTAAGTTATGTCTAGGTTAATTAAAATGTTGTCTAAAGGAAAGGAAAAGGAAGAAGAAATAGGAGAATCTAGTGAAGAAAATAATAATCATATATTACATCATGAGCTAAGAATCCCAAAAATAGAATCCCAACTTAATAAATGGAAACTTCCCAAGTTAGAAATTTCCTCACTTTACAAAACTAAAATATCAGACATGTTTAAAAGCGAATATGTAATTAAAACTGTCGAAAAAGAAATCGATATAAAACAAACCTAAGAGTCTATACCATTAATCTCACGAGCTCTAATAGCCGAACATATAAAAGATTACAAGTACTTACATATAGGATCGATTCAAATAGCTATTAAACCCTTGTTTAGGCAAGGAATCGATACTCCATTATTCGCAGTTTTAAGAGATAATAGGCCAAAAAATTTGAATGATCAGATCTTGGCTATCTTTGAAACCAATCTCCACGAAGGACCGATTTATATTAATAATTACCCTAATTACTCGGTATCTCTTAAAAGCTTTCACGAAACTAATTACAATATTATTTTAGATATTAAGATGAAGGACGATGGTTGGAATCCTAGAGCGATTCCTATTACCATAATATATCGTCTCTATTATAAAGTAATGAAAACCCAATTAGCCCCCCAGGCTTTATTAATATCTCCTAAAGACGAAACTACCCTATTATTGGTAAATCCAGAAAGGGTAAATGCCTCGGTCCCTCGGGTACTGAGACATGATGAGGTAACCAGTGAATTAAAATGGAGATTAGAAGACATACTACCTCCAATTCCTCCTACGCCTAGCGAAGTAGACGCTATAACAGAATTTAAATCGGGAGCAGTAGAAATTACCTTTGCTCCTTTAAGAGAAAACTTAAGAAGAGTACGCTCTATGGCAAGATCCGAATTTAGTTTAACCAGACCATCCATAGATAGGCGAAGTTTTTCAATACCTAGAAGGTTGGTAATGCAAGGATTACATCCAGATCATACCATACCCACCCCTGAATTCGAGCCCGAAGAAACCCATTACACCTCGGCTCGATCACAGGACTCACCAACTAAATCTGACTTTAGTCAGTTAAACGTCATAAAGACATTTGAAATTAATAAAAGAATGCTTCAAGAAGATTTCGTAAGTAGTGCCAATAAAAAGAAAAAGGATTGGTTTTATAAAAATTTTAGTGATGAAGAACGGGCTAAAATAAGAGAAGAATATTACGACTACATGAATACCGTTGAAATAAATGTGTTCTTCTTTAAATGGTTCGAACAGAATTATTTTCAGACAATAAAAGTTATAAAATCAGGAGAAAAAATATGGAAAACCGCTAAAGGAGAAGTCTCCAGTATTATTCCTCCTCTAGAGGAAGTAAAATTCCCCAATATTGAAAATAAAGAGGTCGTTGCCTCTCCTTTCAAAATGATAGGAGAAAAAAGAGAAATTCAAATAAAAGACATTCAAAATATTCATTCCCAATTAAATTACACTAACCAACTTTTACATCAAATGGCAAAAATCGAACCCGAATCAGAACCTAAAATTCTTAACAAACAATCGGAAAGATTGGGAAAATCCTTAATAAAACCATTTAAATTCTCTGAAGACGAGTTAAAAGAATTAAAAATTGGAAGAGATGCAAATTCTGCATTAGATGAGATTAATAAAAAGTTAGATGAGTTAAAAATTTCAAAAATAAATGTTCTTACTGAAGAAGACGAATCAATCAATAAAATAAATAGGGGAAAGGCCCCACAAACATTCCCAACCAGTAGAAATTTTTATAAGAGACGCACTCTTCCCGATATTCAGTTTGAAGAATGGGAATTAGAACACCCATCTGCCTTTGACGGCAATGGGATAACAGAATGGAATATTGATGGTATGACCGACCATCAGATTCTTGGCAAAACCCATGAATTAACAATGGCCGCTTCAACCTATAGGGTAAAACATTCCGAAGAACAAACAATAAAATTAATAGTGGCCGGTTTTACTGGCATTTTAAAAGGATGGTGGGATAATTATCTTAATTCAGAGAATAGATTATACATTACTACCTGCGTTAAAAACGAAGAAAATGGACAAATTCCCCTAATGGTAGAAACCTTGGTTACGGCCATTATTCATAACTTTATCGGAGACCCCAAAATCTTCGATGAAAGAACTTCAATTCTATTACATAATCTAAGGTGTCCAACTCTAGGAGACTTTAGATGGTATGTTGATAATTTTATGTCTATGGTTCTGACACGGGAGGATTGTCGAGAACCGTATTGGAAAGAACGTTTTGTAGCAGGACTACCTTTAGTCTTTGCGGAAAAGGTTAAAGAAAATCTCCAAACGGAATACCCAGATACGACTCTAAAAGATCTTACCTATGGAAGAATTAGTGCTATGGTTAAAAACACAGGAATAGCATTGTGCAATGCTATGAAAATAGAAAATCGAATAAAGAAAAATCAACAATTAGGCATAAGAGAATTAGGAGATTTCTGTGCCCAATATGGGTATGAAAAGATAACTCCTCCGTCAAACTCCAGAAGAAAGATGGTAAAACAAAAAATTCAGAAAAATATTCCTAGAAAACCCTGGAATAAAAGGAGCCCTACTAAAACCATCCCAAAACCTCAAAATAATAGTCCAATACCAAATACAAATAAAGTAATATGTTTTAAGTGTGGACGATATGACCACTATAAGAAAGACTGTAGAGTAAAAGAAAAAATTAACAAGCTAGATATGAGCGAAGAATTAAGAGAACAAATAGCCAAGATTTTATTAGAATCCTCTGACGAAGAAGAGGAGATCATAGAAGAAATAAATGAAGATTCAGAAGAAGAATCTATAGAAGATTGCGACAGAGATAACTGTGGTGAAGAGTGTAGTTGTCGCTATCAAATCAACGTAATATCCAGTGAAACAAAACGAGCCTTGGAGATGGTAGATTTAATAGAAAATCCCGAAGAAAAATTTCATTGGCTAACTAAGATAAAAAATGAAATTTTAGAAACCGAAGATCGAGAACAAAAGAAAGATAAAGAGATCTTTACAGGCTATAATTTTAACAAAATTCTACAACGAGCAAAACAAGAAGAAAGAAAAATAATCGTAAATGACCTTCATAGAGAAATAAAATTATTAAAAGAAGAAATACGTATAATAAAATTAGACTTAATAGAATTACAGGAGCCAAAAGCAGGTCACAACTTTGTGGCTTCAACATCGGGCCAAGACTTTGTGGCTCAGGTAAAAGCCTACCAACAAAAATGGAAGGTAAAAATAACGTTAAAAATAGGAAACTCTTTTCATAAAAAATTTACGGCCCTAATAGACTCTGGAGCCGATTTAAATTGTATACAGGAAGGATTAATACCTACTCAATACTATGAAAAAACTACTCAGCAACTCTGGTCTGCTAATAGTACAAAATTAGGAGTAGAATATAAACTAACAAATGCATAGATATGTAACAACGGAAAATGTTATAGGACAAATTTTATCCTTGCTAAAGAACTAAACGGAGATATAATCTTAGGTACCCCCTTTCTAACACAGATATATCCCTTTTCCGTAACAGAAAAAGGAATATCATCGGGAAATATATTATTTACTTTTTTAGATCCAAGAAAAGAAAAAGAAATAAAAACCTTAAAAACCCAGGAAGAAGATTTTATTAGTCTAATAAAAAATAAAGATTCGCAAATAAAGTTTTTGAAAAAAGAGTTACAATATGAAAAAATAGAAAAGGATATAAAATTTAATAAGGATAAACTAGAAAATATCACAAACCAATTTAAAGCAGAAGTATGCGCCGAGATACCTACGACTTTTTGGGGGTAGAAAAACTCACGAAGTAAGTCTCCCATATAATGATGATTTTAAAGAAACAGATATCCCTACTAAGGCAAAACCGGTTCAAATGAACCAAGAAACTCTAAAACTATGTAAAGAAGAAGTTAAAAGGTTTTTAGATAAGAAATTAATAAGGCCAAGTAAATCGCCATGGAGTTGCGCGGCCTTCTATGTTAATAACGCTAATGAAAAGGAAAGAGGAGAACCTCGCATGGTAATAAACTATAAACCCCTTAACAATGTATTAAAATGGATAAGATATCCTTTACCAAATAAGCAAGAATTAATTAAAAATTTATACAATGCATTAATCTTTTCAAAATTCGATATGAAATCTGGCTATTATCAGATTAAGATAAATGAAAAAGATAAATATAAAACAGCCTTTGTAGTTCCTTTGGACACTATGAATGGAACGTTATGCCTATGGGTTTAAAAAACGCTCCGTCCAAATTTCAAAACATAATGAATAATATACTACTACCATACTCAGAATTCGCGATAGTATATCTAGATGATGTATTAATATACTCTAATTCCCTGGAACAACATCTAAAACATTTAAGAACCTTTAAAGATTTAGTAAAAAGAAATGGACTGGTAATATCTAGTAAGAAAATGACAATAGGCGAGACAAAAATCAGATTTTTAGGCCATGAAATATGGCAAGGTAAGATAACACCTATAACTAGGAGTATAGAATTTGCAAAAAGGTTTCCTGATGAAATAACCAATAAAACTCAACTCCAAAGATTTTTAGGATGTTTAAATTATGTGTCAGATTTTATTCCTGAAATAAGAATAGTTGCTAGACCATTATATAAAAGGTTAAGAAAAAACCCAAAACCTTGGGAAACAGAACATACTATGGTTGTAAAGAAAATCAAAACCTTAGTAAATAATCTTCCCTGTTTAGGAATCCAAAATCCTGAAGCAGAACTAATAGTTGAGACAGACGCCTCTGAATTAGGATTCGGAGGAATATTAAAACAAAAAATAAAAAATTATCCTGAACAGATAATAAAATATCATTCTGGAGCATGGAATGAAACGCAACAAAAATATAGTACGGTTAAAAAGGAAATTCTTTCTATTGTTTTATGTATAACAAAATTTCAAAATGATTTAATAAACAAACCATTTCTATTACGAATAGATTGTAAATCTGCTAAAGAGATTTTAGAAAAGGATGTTAAAACTATTGTTTCAAAAGACAAAAGCTGCAGCTGGTAAAAGCAAAGTGACAAGACGGCACTCAACGAGCATCTTGGCACAAGCATCCAAATAAAGCCTAAAAGTGTGGCAGACCAGAAGTGACTCCACTATGACAACTGTAAAAGAAGAGACTCTTTCACAAGCGTGGCAGACAAGAAGTGACTCCATTCTGAATAAAGAAAGTCTCTGAATAGTGTAAAATAAAATTTTGAATTCCGCAGCTGAACGAGAATTTGAAATCCGCCAGTTTGCAAGTTGTATAAATAGGACTAAGAATGCATTGAAGAAGGCAGAACTTAGGCAATCTTCATCCTAGAACTAAGTCATTACCTCTTTGCAATAGAATTCTAAGTCTTGTATTCAGAAATCCGTGTAAAAATCCCATTCTGGAATATTCTTCAGAAGGTTGTAATATTTGTCAAAAGATCAAAGAATTGCTTAATACCCTGTCTTTGTAAGTCTTTCTTCTTAAAATACTATGTTTTCACTATATGAAACTGTTTTACACGCTTTTAATATATTCCGCCTAGACTCTGGTATCAACTGAAGACGAGTTAAAAGAATTAAAAATTGGAAGAGATGCAAATTCTGCTTCTTCCGATCTTCTTCTTGCATTCTTCTTCTTCCCTTCGTCTTCTTCTGATCTTCTTCTTCCGTACTTCTTCTTCCGATCTTCTTCTGCCATTCTTCTTCTTCCGATATTCTTCTTCCATTCTTCTTCTTCTGATCTTCTTCTTCCCTCCTTCTTCTTCCGATCTTCTTCTTCCATTCTTCTTCTTCCAATCTTCTGCTTCCCATCTTCTTCTCTCGTTCTTCTTCTTCCATTCTTCTTTTTGCGATCTTCTTCTACCATTCTTCTTCTTTCGAACTTCTATCTCCATTCTTCTTCTTGCGATCTTCTTCTTCCATTCTTCTTCTTCCGATATCCTTCTTCCCTCCTTCTTCTTCCGATCTTCTTCTTCCCTCCTTCTTCTTCCGATCTTCTTCTTCCATTCTTCTTCTTCCGATCTTCTTCTTGCATTGTTCTTCTTCCAATCTTCTTCTTCCAATCTTCTTCTTCCGTTCTTCTTCTTCCATTCTTCTTCTTCTGATATTCTTCTTGCATTCTTCTTCTTCCAATCTTGTTCTTCCATTCTTCTTCTTCCGATCTTCTTCTTCCATTCTTCTTCTTCCGATCTTCTTTTTCCATTCTTCTTCTTTCGATCTTCTTCTTCCATTCGTCTTCTTCTGATCTTCTTCGTCCATTCTTCTTCTTCCGATCTTCTTCTTGCATTCTTCTTCTTCCGATCTTTTTCTTGCATTCTTCTTCTTCCGATCTTGGTCTTCCATTCGTCTTCTTCTGATCTTCTTCTTCCATGCTTCTTCTTCGGATCATCTTCTACCATTCTTCTTCTTCTGATCATCTTCTTCCATTCTCCTTCTTCAATTCTTCTCATTCCGATCTTCTTCTTCCATTCTTCTTCGTCCATTCTTCTTCTTCCGATCTTCTTCTGCAGATCTTCTCTTCACTTCTTCTTCTTCCGATCTTCTTCTTCAATTGTTCTTCTTTCGATCTTCTTCTTCCATTCTTCTTCTTCAATTCTTCTTCTTCCGATCTTCTTCTTCCATTCTTCTTGTTCCGATCTTCTTCTTCGTCCATTCATCTTCTTCCATTCTTCTTCTTCCGATCTTCTTCTTCCATTCTTCTCCTTCCATTCATCTTCTTCCATTCTTCTTCTTCTATTCTTCTCCTTCCGTTCGTCTTCTTCTTCTATTCTTCTTCTTCCATTATTCTTCTTCTATTGTTCTTCTTCCATTCTTCTTCTTCCATTCTTCTTCTACCATTCTTCTTCTTCCATTCTTCTTCTTCTTATATTCTTCTTCTTCTATTCTTCTTCTCCCATTCTTCTTCTTCCTTCCTTCGTCTTCCATTCTTCATCTTCCAAACTTCTTTATCCATTCTTCTTCTTCCATCAATTATTCTTCTTCCATCCTTTCTTCTTCTTTCATTCTTCTTCTTCCATTCTTCTTCTTCCTTTCCTCTTCTTCAATCCATTCTTCTTCTTCCATTTTCCTTGCTCCTTTCTTCTTCCATTTTCTTCTCCCATTCTTCTTCTTCCATTCTTCTTCTTCTTCCTCTTTTCTTCTTCCATTCTTCTTCTGCAATTGTTCTTCGTGTATTCTTCTTCTTCTTCCAATCTTCTTCTTCCATTCTTCTTCTACCATTCTTCTTCTTCCATTCTTCTTCTTCTGATCTTCATCCTCCATTCTTTTTCATCAGATCTTCTTCTTCCATTCTTCTTCTTCTGTTCTTCAACTTCAATTCTTCCTCTTCCGATCTTCTTCTTCCATTCTTCTTCTTTCCTTCTTCTTCTTCCGATCTTCTTGTTCCATTCTTCCTCTTCCTTTCTTCTTCTTCCATTCTTGTTCTTTCATCCATTCTTCTTCCATCCATTCTTCTTCTTCTTTTCTTTTTCTTCCATTCTTCTGCTTCCATTCTTCTTCTACCAGTCTTCTTCTTCCATTCATCTTCTTCCATTCTTCTTCTTCTATTATTCTCCTTCCATTCTTCTTCATCTATTAGTCTCCTTCCATTCTTCTTCTTCTTCAATTCTTCTTCTTCCATTCCTCTTCCTCCATTCATTCTCGTCTATTCTTCTTTTTCCATTCTTCTTTTTCCTTTCCTCTTCTTCCTTTCTTCTTCTTCCGATCTTCTTCTTCCATTCCTCTTCTTCCTTTCTTCTTCTTCCGAACTTCTTCTTCCATTCCTCTTCTACCATTCTTCTTCTTCCATTCTTCATCTAGCATTCTTCTTCTTCCATTCTTCGCCTTCCTTTCTTCTTCACCCATTCTTCTTCTTCCGTTCTTTTGTTTCCATTCTTCTTCTTCCATAGTTCTTCTTCCATTCTTCTTCTTCCATTCTTCTTCTTGTTCCATTCTTCATCTTCCATTCTTCTTCTTTGATTCTTCTTCTTTTTCCAGTCTTCTTCTTTCATTCTTCTTCTTCTTCCATCCATTCTTCTTCTTCCATTCTTCTTCTTCAATCCATTCTTCTTCTTCTTCCATTCTTCTTCTTCTGTTCTTCAACTTCAATTCTTCCTCTTCCGATCTTCTTCTTCCATTCTTCTTCTTTCCTTCTTCTTCTTCCGATCTTCTTGTTCCGTTCTTCCTCTTCCTTTCTTCTTCTTCCATTCTTGTTCTTTCATCCATTCTTCCTCTTCCTTTCTTCTTCTTCCATTCTTGTTCTTTCATCCATTCTTCTTTTTCTTTTCTTTTTCTTCCATTCTTCTGCTTCCATTCTTCTTCTACCAGTCTTCTTCTTCCATTCATCTTCTTCCATTCTTCTTCTTCTATTATTCTCCTTCCATTCTTCTTCATCTATTAGTCTCCTTCCATTCTTCTTCTTCTTCAATTCTTCTTCTTCCATTCCTCTTCCTCCATTCATTCTCTTCTATTCTTCTTTTTCCATTCTTCTTTTTCCTTTCCTCTTCTTCCTTTCTTCTTCTTCCGATCTTCTTCTTCCATTCCTCTTCTTCCTTTCTTCTTCTTCCGACCTTCTTCTTCCATTCCTCTTCTACCATTCTTCTTCTTCCATTCTTCATCTAGCATTCTTCTTCTTCCATTCTTCGCCTTCCTTTCTTCTTCACCCATTCTTCTTCTTCCGTTCTTTTGTTTCCATTCTTCTTCTTCCATAGTTCTTCTTCCATTCTTCTTCTTGTTCCATTCTTCATCTTCCATTCTTCTTCTTTGATTCTTCTTCTTGTTCCATTCTTCATCTTCCATTCTTCTTCTTTGATTCTTCTTCTTCCAGTCTTCTTCTTTCAGTCTTCTTTTTTCATTCTTCTTCTTCTTCCATTTTTTTTTCCATCCATTCTTCTTCTTCCATCCATTCTTCTTCTTCCATTCTTCTTCTTCAATCCATTCTTCTTCTTCCACTCTTCGTTTTCCATTCTTCTTCTTATTCCATTCTTCTTCTTCCATCCATTATTCTTCTTCAAACCATTATTCTTCTTCCATTCTTCTTCTTTTTCCATTCTTCTTCTTCCATTCTTCTTCTTTTTCCATTCTTCTTCTTCCATTCTTCTTCTTTTTCCATTCTTCTTCTTCCATTCTTCTTCTTTTTCCATTCTTCTTCTTCCATTCTTCTTCTTCTTCTATTCTTCTTCTTCCATCCATTCTTCTTCAATTCTTCTTCTTCGATTCCTCTCCTTCCATTCTTCTTCTTCCATTCTTTTTCTTCCATTTTTCTTTTTCCATTCTTCTTCTTTCATTCTCTTCTTCGATTCTTCTTCTTCCATACTTCTTCTTCCATTCTTCTCCTTCCATTCTAATTCTTCCACTCTTCTTCTTCCATTCTTCTTCGTCATCGTTTTTTATCCTTCCATTCTTCTTCTGCAATTGTTCTTCGTGTATTCTTCTGCTTCCATTCTTCTTCTTCCATTCTTTTGCTTCCATTCTTTTGCTTCCGTTCTTCTTCTTCCATTCTTCTTCCTTCACTCTTCTTCCTTTCTTCTTTGTCCTTTCTTCTTTTTCCATTCCTCTTCTTCCATTCTTCTTCTATCACTCTTGTTCTTCTTCTTCTTCTTCTTCTTCTTCTTTTCTTCGTCTTCTATAGTTCTTCTTCCAATCTTCTTATTCCATTCTTTTTCTTCCTTTCTTCTTCTTCCATTCTTCTCCTTCCATTCTTCTCCTTCCATTCTTCTTCTGCCATTCTTCTTCTTCCATTCTTCTTCCTCCAATCTTCTTCCATTCTTCTTCCTCCAATCTTCTTCCATTCTTCTTCCTCCAATCTTCTTCTATTCCTCTTCTTCCATTCTTCTTCTTCCATTCCTCTTCTTCCATTTTTCTTCCACTTTTCTTCTCCTATTCTTTTTCTTCCATTCTTCTTCTTCTATTATTCTTCTTCCTTTCTTCTTCTTCTATTCTTCTTTTCCATTCTTCTTCTATTTTTCTTCTTTGCATCTTCTTCTTCTATTCCTGTTCTTCCATTCTTCTTTTCTATTCTTCTTCTTCGTTGCTTCTTATTCCATTTTTCCTTGCTTCTTCTTTCATTCTTCTTCTTCCAATCTTCTTCTTCTATTCTTCTTCTTCAATACTTCTATGATTATTCTTCTTCTATTATACTTCTTCCATTTTTCTTCCTTTGTTTTTATTCTTCCATTCTTCTTTAATTCTTCTGCTTCTTCTATTATTAGTCCTCCGTTCGGCTTCTTCCATTCTTCCTCTTGTATTCTTCTTCTTCCATTCATCTTATATTCTTCTTCTTCCATTCCTCTTCTATTCTTCTTCTTCCATTCTTCTTGTTGCAATCTTCTTCTATTCTTCTTCTTCCATTCTTCTTCTTCCATTCTTCTTGTTCCAATCTTCTTCTTCCCTTTTTCTTCTTCCATTCTTCTTCTTCTATTCCTCTTCTTCCATTCTTCTTCTATTTTTCTTCCATTCTTCTTCTTCTATTCTTGTTCTTCTATTCTTCTCTTCCATTTTTCTTCTTCAATTCTTCTTGTTCCATTCTTCATCTGCCTTTCTTCTTCTTCCATTTTTCTTCTTCCATTCTTCTTCATCCATTCTTCTTTTTCTATTCCTCTTTTTCCATTCTTCTTCTTCTATTCCTCTTCTTCCATTCTTCTTCTTCTTGTTCCTTGCTTCTTTTTTCATTCTTCTTCTTCTATTCTTCTTCTTCCAATCTTCTACTTCCATTCTTCCGCTTCTATTTTTCTTCCTCCATTCTTCCTCTTGTATGCTTGTTCTTCCATTCTCTTCTTCTATTCTGCTTCTTGCGTTCTTCTTCGTCTATTCTTTTTCTTCTATTCTTTTTCTTCTATTCTTTTTCTTCTATTCTTTTTCTTCTATTCTTTTTCTTCTATTCTTCTTCTTCTATTCTTTTTCTTCCATTCTTCTTTTCTATTTTTCTTCTTCAATTCTCCCTCTTCCATTCTTCTTCTTCTACTCCTCTTATTCCATTGTTCTTCGTCTATTGTTCTTCATCCATTCTTCTTCTATTCTTCTTCTATTCTTCTTCTTCCGTTGTATTTCCTCTATTGTCCTTCTCCCATTCTTCTTTTCCATTCTTCTTCTTCCATTGTTCTTCGTCTATTGTTCTTCTTCCATGCTTCTTTTTCATTATTCTTTTCTATTCTTCTCCTTCCATTGTTCTTCGTCAATTGTTCTTCTTCCATTCTTCTTCTTGCATTCTTCTTATTCTATTCTTCTTCTTCCATTCTTCTTCTTGCATTCTTCTTATTCTATTCTTCTTCTTCCATTCTTCTTCTTCTATTTTTCTTCTTCCATTCATCTTCTATTTTTCTTCTTCCATTCTTCTTCTTCTATTCCTCTTCTTCCATTCTTCTTCAATTTTTCTTTTCCATTCTTCTTCCTTTCTTCTTTTTCGTTCTTCTTCTTCCATTCTTCTTCTTCCAATATTCTTCCATCCATTCTTCTTCCATTCTTCTTCTTCCATTCTTCTTCTTTTATTCTGCTTGTTGCATTCTTCTTCTTCCTTTTTTCTTCTTCCTTTCTTCTACTTCCATTCTGCGTCTATTCTTCTTCTTCCATTCTTCTTACTCAATTCTTCTTCTTCCTTTCATTTTCTTCATTTCTTCTTCCTCCATTCTTCTTCTTATATTCTCCTTCTTCTTATCTTCTTCTTGCATTTTTTCTTCTTCCATTCTTCTTCCTTTCTTCTTTTTCGTTCTTCTTCTTCCATTCTTATTCTTACATTTTTGTTCTTTCATTCTTTTTCCTCCATTCTTCATCTTTTGTTCTTCTTCTTCAATTCTTCTTCTTCCATTGTTCTTCTTTCGTTCTTCTTCTTCCATTGTTATTCTTCTATTATTCTTCTTCCATTCTTCTCCTTTTATGCTTCTTCTCTATTCTTCTTCCATTCTTATTTTCCGTTCTTCTTCTTCTTCTTCCGTTCTTCTTCTTCTATTCTTCTTCATCCATTGTTCTTCTTCCATTCTTCTTCTTCCATTCTTCTGCTTCCATTCTTCTTCTTCCATTGTTCTTCTTCCACTCTTCTTCTTCTTCCATCCATTCTTCTTCTTCAATTCTACTTCTTTCATTCTTCTTCTTCTTCAATTCCTCTTCTTCCATCCATTCTTCTTCTTCCATTTTTCTTCCTCATTTCTTCTACCATTTTCTTCTCCCATTCTTCTTCTTCCATACTTCTTCTTCCATTCTTCTCCTTCCATTCTAATTCTTCCACTCTTCTTCTTCTTCCATTCTTCTTCTTCCTCTTTCTTCTTCCATTCATCTGCAATTGTTCTTCGTGTATTCTTCTTCTTCCATTCTTCTTCTTCTTCTTCTGATCTTCTTCATCCATTCTTCTTCATCCGATCTTCTTCTTCCGTTCTTGTTCTTCAATTTTTCCTCTTCCGATCTTCTTCTTCCATTCTTCTTCTTTCCTTCTTCTTCTTCCGATCTTCTTCTTCCATTCTTCTTGTTCCATTCTTCTTCTACCATTCTTCTTCTTCCATTCGTCTTCTTCTGATCTTCTTCATCCATTCTTCTCCATCCGATCTTCTTCTTCCATTCTTCTTCTTTCGTTCTTCTTCTTCAATTCTTCCTCTTCTGATCTTCTTCTTCCATTCTTCTTCTTTCCTTCTTCTACTTCTGATCTTCTTCTTCCATTCTTCTTGTTCCATTCTTCTTCTTTCATCTATTCTTCTTCTTCTATTCTTTTTCTTCCATTCTTCTTCCATCCATTCTTCTTCTTCCATTCTTCTTCCTCTATTGTTCTTCTTCTATTCTTCTTCCTCAATTCTTCTTATTCCTTTCTTTTTCTTCATTTCTTCTTCCCCCATTCTTCTTCTTATATTCTCCTTCTTCTTATCTTCTTCTTCCATTTTTTCTTGTATTCTTCTGCTTACTTTCTTCCTCTTCCATTCTTCTTCCAATCTTCTTCTTCCATTATTCTTCTTCAATTCTTGTTCAGCCATTCTTCTTCTTCTTTTCCTCTTCCTCCATTCTTTCTCTTCTATTCTTCCTCTTCCATTCTTCTTTTTCCTTTCTTCTTCTTCCTTTTTTCTTTTTCCATTCTTCTTCTTCTTCCTTTTTTCTTTTTCCATTCTTCTTCTTCTTCCTTTTTTCTTTTTCCATTCTTCTTCTTCTTCCTTTTTTCTTTTTCCATTCTTCTTCTTCTTCCACTCTTCTTTTTCCATTCTTCTTCGTCTATTCTTCTTCTTCCATTCTTCTTCCTCCATTCTTCTTCTTCCTTTCTTCTTCTTCATTTCTTCTTCTTCCATTCTTCTTCTTCTATTCTTCTTCTTCCATTTTTTTCCTTTTATTCTTCTTCTTCCTTTCTTCTGCTTCCATTCTTCTTCCATTCTTTTTTGTCTATTTGTCTTCTTCCATTCTTCTTCGTCTATTTGTCTTCTTCCATTCTTCTTCGTCTATTTGTCTTCTTCCATTCTTCTTCTTCCTTAGTTCTTCTTCCTTTCTTGTTCTTGCTTTCGTCTTCTTCAATTCTTCTTCCCTCCATTCTTCTTCTTCCATTCTTCTTCTTTCGTTTTTCTTCTCATATTCTTCTTCTTTCGTTTTTCTTCTCATATTCTTCTTCTTCTTCCATTCTTCTTCTTTCATTTTTCTTCTCATATTCTTCTTCTTCTTCCATTCTTCTTCTTGTTCCAAACTTCTTCCTCCATTTTTATTCTTCCATTCTTCTTCTACCAATCTTCCTCTATTCATTCTTCTTCCATCCATTCTTCTTCTGCCATCCATTCTTCTTCTTCCATTTGTTCCATTCTTCTACCTCCCTTCTTCTTCTTCCATTCTTCTTCTTCTTCCATACTTCTTCTTTCATTTTTCTTCTTCTATTCTTCTTCTTCCATACTTCTTCTTTCAATTTTCTTCTTCTATTCTTATTCTTCCATACTTCTTCTTTCATTTTTCTTCTTCTATTCTTCTTCTTCCGTTCTTCTTCCTCAATTCTTCTTCCATTCTTCTTCTTCTATTCCTCTTCCTCCATTCTTTCTCTTCTATTCTTCTTTTTCCTTTCTTCGTCTTCCTTTCTTCTTTTTCCATTCTTCTTCTTCCATTTTTCTTTTTCCATTCCTCTTCTTCCACTTTTCTTTTTCCATTCTTCTTCGTCTATTCTTCTTCTTCCATTCTTCTTCCTCGATTCTTCTTCTTCCATTCTTCTTCATCCATTCTTCTTCTTCTATTATTCTTCTTCCATTTTTTTCTTTTATTCTTCTTCTTCCTTTCCTCTGCTTCCATTCTTCTTCCATTCTTTTTCGTCTATTCCTCTTCTTCCATTCTTTTTCGTCTATTCCTCTTCTTCTATTCTTCTTCTTCCATTTTTTCTTTTATTCTTCTTCTTCCTTTCCTCTGCTTCCATTCTTCTTCCATTCTTTTTCGTCTATTCCTCTTCTTCCATTCTTCTTCGTCTATTCCTCTTCTTGCATTCTTCTTCTTCCTTTCTTGTTCTTGCTTTCTTCTTCTTCCTTAGTCCTTCTTCCTTTCTTGTTCTTGCTTTCTCCTTCTTCCATTCTTCTTCCCTCCATTCTTTTTCTTCCATTCTTCTTCTTCCATTTTTCTTCACATATTCTTTTCCTTCCTCTCTTCTTCTTCCATTCTTCTTCTTGTTACAGTCTTCTTGTTCCAAACTTCTTCCTCCATATTTATTCTTAAATTCTTCTTCTACCATTCTTCTTCCTCCACTCTTCCTCCGATCTTCTTCTTCCATTCTTCTTCTTCCGATCTTCTTCTTCCATTCTTCTTCTTCCGATCTTCTTCTTGCCTTCTTCTTCTTCCATTCTTCTTCTTCCGATCTTCTTCTTGCATTCTTCTTCTTCCCTTCTTCTTCTTCCATACTTCTTCTTTCATTTTTCTACTTCTATTCTTCTTCTTTCATTTTTCTTCTTCTATTCTTCTTCTTCCGTTCTTCTTCCTCAATTCTTCTTCCATTCTTCTTCTTCTTCTATTCCTCTTCCTCCATTCTTTCTCTTCTTTTTCCATTCTTCTTTTTCCTTTCTTCGTCTTCATTTCTTCTTTTTCCATTCTTCTTCTTCCATTCTTCTTTTTCCATTCCTCTTCTTCCACTTTTCTTTTTCCATTCTTCTTCGTCTATTCTTCTTCTTCCATTCTTCTTCCTCGATTCTTCTTCTTCCATTCTTCTTCATCCATTTTTCTTCTTCTATTCTTCTTCTTCCATTTTTTTCTTTTATTCTTCTTCTTCCATTCCTCTGCTTCCATTCTTCTTCCATTCTTTTTCGTCTATTCCTCTTCTTCAATTCTTCTTCGTTTCTTGTTCTTGCTTTCTTCTTCTTCCTTAGTTCTTCTTCCTTTCTTGTTCTTGCTTTCTCCTTCTTCCATTCTTCTTCCCTCCATTCTTTTTCTTCCATTCTTCTTCTTCTGTTTTTCTTCACATATTCTTTTCCTTCCTTTGTTCTTCTTCCATTCTTCTTCTTGTTCCAAACTTCTTCCTCCATATTTATTCTTCCATTCTTCTTCTACCATTCTCCTTCTTCCATTCTTCTTCTACCATTCTCCTTCTTCCATTCTTCTTCCTCCAATCATTCCTCTTCCATCCATTCTTCTTCTTCCATCCGTTCTTCTTCTTGCAATCCAGTTCTTCGATTCTTCTTCTTCCCTTCTTCTTCTTCCATTCTTCTTCTTCTATTCTTCTTCTTCCATTCTTCTTCTTCTATTCTTCTTCTTCCATTCTTGTTCTTTAATTCTTCTTCTTCCATTCTTGTTCTTCTATTCTTCTTCTTCCACTCTTCTTCTTCTTTTCTTCTTCTTGAATTCTTCTTCCGTTCTTATTTTTCACTCTTCTTCTTTTTTATTCCTCTTCTTCCATTCTTCTTCTTTTATTCTTTTCCTTCCCTTCTTCTTCCATTTTTCTTCTTCCATTCTTCTTCTGCCATTCTTCTCCTTCCATTCTTCTTCTTCCATTCTTCTTCTTCATCTATTCTTCTTCATTCATTCTTCTTCTTCCACTCTTCTTCTCTGTGAAAATCTATCGCCATTTGAAGTTTGTATACCCTAATATTCACTAAATGAAGTTTCCCCAAACCCCAAACCACTGACGAATCGGCACAAAAATGCAGATACGCCACCCCCCATTTCGAGCCACTTTCATTTTTTAGGCGTCTTGATCGCACTTCTCTGTCAAAATCTATCGCCAGTCGAAGTTTGTATACCCTAATATTCACTAAATGATATAAAATTTAATAAGGATAAACTAGAAAATATCACAAACCAATTTAAAGCAGAAGTATGCGCCGAGATACCTACGGCTTTTTGGGGTAGAAAAACTCACGAAGTAAGTCTCCCATATAATGATGATTTTAAAGAAACAGATATCCCTACTAAGGCAAAACCGGTTCAAATGAACCAAGAAACTCTAAAACTATGTAAAGAAGAAGTTAAAAGGTTTTTAGATAAAAAATTAATAAGGCCAAGTAAATCGCCATGGAGTTGCGCGGCCTTCTATGTTAATAACGCTAATGAAAAGGAAAGAGGAGAACCAGTTGATACCAGAGTCCAGGCGGAATATATTAAAAGCGTGTAAAACAGTTTCATATAGTGAAAACATAGTATTTTAAGAAGAAAGACTTACAAAGACAGGGTATTAAGCAAATCTTTGATCTTTTGACAGATATTACAACCTTCTGAAGAATATTCCAGAATGGGGTTTTTACACGGATTTCTGAATACAAGACTTAGAATTCTATTGCAAAGAGGTAATGACTTAGTTCTAGGATGAAGATTGCCTAAGTTCTGCCTCCTTCAATGCATTCTTAGTCCTATTTATACAACTTGCAAACTGGCGGATTTCAAATTCTCGCTCAGCTGCGGAATTCAAAATTTTATTTTACACTATTCAGAGACTTTCTTTATTCAGAGTGGAGTCACTTCTTGTCTGCCACGCTTGTGAAAGAGTTTCTTCTTTTACAGTTGGCATACTGGAGTCACGTCTGGTCTGCCACACTTTTAGGCTTTATTTGGATGCTTGTGCCAAGATGCTCGTTGAGTGCCGTCTTGTCACTTTGCTTTTACCAGCTGCAACTTTTGTCTTTTATAGGTCCAGACCATAGCAGTCGTCCTCGTTCTGATAAAATGGATCAGAACAACTTTCTTCGTCTTCATCATCTGACCCAAGAGAGGATAGGGCCTCTAATAGTGTTGCTCTTAATTCTGCCTTAGTCTTTCCTTTAGATAATGATGCAAGCTTTTTCTGTGCTGCTGCTGCTTGCTTTTCTGGTGTTTTTGGGGAAGTCATCGGACCATTCTTCCATCGGCGAAATTTTTCGTCTAGGAACTTTATGTCAAATTTTTTCCACCAAGAGATTTTTATTTTTAGACACAAGTGCCGGGGAAATGGTATAGGTTTGTGCTGATGAATCTCATATATATGCTGAACGATCCATCCCACTCCCATTTTACAGCAAAAATTTATTAATTTAAGATGAGCCGGCATTTCTGGATTCAGCTCTTTGTAATTATTATAATATTTTAAAACTTGCGGAGGGAGGATGGCTCTAGTAGGTCCAATCCAACAGAACCATTCTTGAAACCAGGCCGGAATCTCGGTACTTAATACATTTACGTGATCAAAAGAAATATACCAAGAGTGCCGATTATTAAGATCATACAGGATATTATACCAGGCTTGCTGGTAATCAAAATAGGTGAATGAGGCCGGCTCAAAAACCCTTGAAAATCTTTTCTCTGTTATGGGTTTTTGATTCCAGTCTTTCTCGGATAAAATCCTTTTAATTCGTAATTTAGAGAAGCAAGTAGTTGTTTGATCTTTATCGTACACGGGGGTAATCTCAGCGGACCGGGTATCTATTAGTATTAACTGATAAAACCTTTTGGTCTTTTTAAGTGATTCCCATGGGATCCAAGCCCATTGGGGAGCAAAATATTTAGGGATTATTTGAGAGGGGTCAACCTCTTCCATGTGGGGTTCTAGGACCGCCAGAGTTTTACACGACTCTTTTAAAACAGAATCCACTGGGGAATCTTTTGATGTGTCGGGAAGTGTCCCTAACACAGTAAATTTTGAAGGGGACGAGATAGAAGGGGGAAGAATCCTTCCATCGATCTTTTTAGAAAGTTTTGAGGCAGTGGACGAACTTGTCCCTGACTCTATTAACTTTTTAGAGGCCAGAGGGGCAAAATCGTCTAATGATAAGCCCCGGGATTTTGATTTTTCAGTCATGTCCCTGCAAAAATTCTCTTTAAAAAATCAGGAATGGAATTATTAACTCCTTTTATAAATTCTATTTTAAAATCAAAACAAGACAAAATACTTTGCCATCTAGCAAAAATTTGTTTTGAAACAATATTTTTAACATCCTTTTCTAAAATCTCTTTAGCAGATTTACAATCTATTCGTAATAGAAATGGTTTGTTTATTAAATCATTTTGAAATTTTGTTATACATAAAACAATAGAAAGAATTTCCTTTTTGACCGTACTATATTTTTGTTGCGTTTCATTCCATGCTCCAGAATGATATTTTATTATCTGTTCAGGATAATTTTTTATTTTTTGTTTTAATATTCCTCCGAATCCTAATTCAGAGGCGTCTGTCTCAACTATTAGTTCTGCTTCAGGATTTTGGATTCCTAAACAGGGAAGATTATTTACTAAGGTTTTGATTTTCTTTACAGCCATAGTATGTTCTGTTTCCCAAGGTTTTGGGTTTTTTCTTAACCTTTTATATAATGGTCTAGCAACTATTCTTATTTCAGGAATAAAATCTGACACATAATTTAAACAACCTAAAAATCTTTGGAGTTGAGTTTTATTGGTTATTTCATCAGGAAACCTTTTTGCAAATTCTATACTCCTAGTTATAGGTGTTATCTTACCTTGCCATATTTCATGGCCTAAAAATCTGATTTTTGTCTCGCCTATTGTCATTTTCTTACTAGATATTACCAGTCCATTTCTTTTTACTAAATCTTTGAAGGTTCTTAAATGTTTTAGATGTTGTTCCAGGGAATTAGAGTATATTAATACATCATCTAGATATACTATCGCGAATTCTGAGTATGGTAGTAGTATATTATTCATTATGTTTTGAAATTCGGACGGAGCGTTTTTTAAACCCATAGGCATAACGTTCCATTCATAGTGTCCAAAGGGAACTACAAAGGCTGTTTTATATTTATCTTTTTCATTTATCTTAATCTGATAATAGCCAGATTTCATATCGAATTTTGAAAAGATTAATGCATTGTATAAATTTTTAATTAATTCTTGCTTATTTGGTAAAGGATATCTTATCCATTTTAATACATTGTTAAGGGGTTTATAGTTTATTACCATGCGAGGTTCTCCTCTTTCCTTTTCATTAGCGTTATTAACATAGAAGGCCGCGCAACTCCATGGCGATTTACTTGGCCTTATTAATTTTTTATCTAAAAACCTTTTAACTTCTTCTTTACATAGTTTTAGAGTTTCTTGGTTCATTTGAACCGGTTTTGCCTTAGTAGGGATATCTGTTTCTTTAAAATCATCATTATATGGGAGACTTACTTCGTGAGTTTTTCTACCCCAAAAAGCCGTAGGTATCTCGGCGCATACTTCTGCTTTAAATTGGTTTGTGATATTTTCTAGTTTATCCTTATTAAATTTTATATCCTTTTCTATTTTTTCATATTGTAACTCTTTTTTCAAAAACTTTATTTGCGAATCTTTATTTTTTATTAGACTAATAAAATCTTCTTCCTGGGTTTTTAAGGTTTTTATTTCTTTTTCTTTTCTTGGATCTAAAAAAGTAAATAATATATTTCCCGATGATATTCCTTTTTCTGTTACGGAAAAGGGATATATCTGTGTTAGAAAGGGGGTACCTAAGATTATATCTTCGTTTAGTTCTTTAGCAAGGATAAAATTTGTCCTATAACATTTTCCGTTGTTACATATCTGTGCATTTGTTAGTTTATATTCTACTCCTAATTTTGTACTATTAGCAGACCAGAGTTGCTGAGTAGTTTTTTCATAGTATTGAGTAGGTATTAATCCTTCCTGTATACAATTTAAATCGGCTCCAGAGTCTATTAGGGCCGTAAAGTTTTTATGAAAAGACTTTCCTATTTTTAACGTTATTTTTACCTTCCATTTTTGTTGGTAGGCTTTTACCTGAGCCACAAAGTCTTGGCCCGATGTTGAAGCCACAAAGTTGTGACCTGCTTTTGGCTCCTGTAATTCTATTAAGTCTAATTTTATTATACGTATTTCTTCTTTTAATAATTTTATTTCTCTATGAAGGTCATTTACGGTTATTTTTCTTTCTTCTTGTTTTGCTCGTTGTAGAATTTTGTTAAAATTATAGCCTGTAAAGATCTCTTTATCTTTCTTTTGTTCTCGATCTTCGGTTTCTAAAATTTCATTTTTTATCTTAGTTAGCCAATGAAATTTTTCTTCGGGATTTTCTATTAAATCTACCATCTCCAAGGCTCGTTTTGTTTCACTGGATATTACGTTGATTTGATAGCGACAACTACACTCTTCACCACAGTTATCTCTGTCGCAATCTTCTATAGATTCTTCTTCTGAATCTTCATTTATTTCTTCTATGATCTCCTCTTCTTCGTCAGAGGATTCTAATAAAATCTTGGCTATTTGTTCTCTTAATTCTTCGCTCATATCTAGCTTGTTAATTTTTTCTTTTACTCTACAGTCTTTCTTATAGTGGCCATATCGTCCACACTTAAAACATATTACTTTATTTGTATTTGGTATTGGACTATTATTTTGAGGTTTTGGGATGGTTTTAGTAGGGCTCCTTTTATTCCAGGGTTTTCTAGGAATATTTTTCTGAATTTTTTGTTTTACCATCTTTCTTCTGGAGTTTGACGGAGGAGTTATCTTTTCATACCCATATTGGGCACAGAAATCTCCTAATTCTCTTATGCCTAATTGTTGATTTTTCTTTATTCGATTTTCTATTTTCATAGCATTGCACAATGCTATTCCTGTGTTTTTAACCATAGCACTAATTCTTCCATAGGTAAGATCTTTTAGAGTCGTATCTGGGTATTCCGTTTGGAGATTTTCTTTAACCTTTTCCGCAAAGACTAAAGGTAGTCCTGCTACAAAACGTTCTTTCCAATACGGTTCTCGACAATCCTCCCGTGTCAGAACCATAGACATAAAATTATCAACATACCATCTAAAGTCTCCTAGAGTTGGACACCTTAGATTATGTAATAGAATTGAAGTTCTTTCATCGAAGATTTTGGGGTCTCCGATAAAGTTATGAATAATGGCCGTAACCAAGGTTTCTACCATTAGGGGAATTTGTCCATTTTCTTCGTTTTTAACGCAGGTAGTAATGTATAATCTATTCTCTGAATTAAGATAATTATCCCACCATCCTTTTAAAATGCCGGTAAAACCGGCCACTATTAATTTTATTGTTTGTTCTTCGGAATGTTTTACCCTATAGGCTGAAGCGGCCATTGTTAATTCATGGGTTTTGCGAAGAATCTGATGGTCGGTCATACCATCAATATTCCATTCTGTTATCCCATTGCCGTCAAAGGCAGATGGGTGTTCTAATTCCCATTCTTCAAACTGAATATCGGGAAGAGTGGGTCTCTTATAAAAATTTCTACTGGTTGGGAATGTTTGTGGGGCCTTTCCCCTATTTATTTTATTGATTGATTCGTCTTCTTCAGTAAGAACATTTATTTTTGAAATTTTTAACTCATCTAACTTTTTATTAATCTCATCTAATGCAGAATTTGCATCTCTTCCAATTTTTAATTCTTTTAACTCGTCTTCAGAGAATTTAAATGGTTTTATTAAGGATTTTCCCAATCTTTCCGATTGTTTGTTAAGAATTTTAGGTTCTGATTCGGGTTCGATTTTTGCCATTTGATGTAAAAGTTGGTTAGTGTAATTTAATTGGGAATGAATATTTTGAATGTCTTTTATTTGAATTTCTCTTTTTTCTCCTATCATTTTGAAAGGAGAGGCAACGACCTCTTTATTTTCAATATTGGGGAATTTTACTTCCTCTAGAGGAGGAATAATACTGGAGACTTCTCCTTTAGCGGTTTTCCATATTTTTTCTCCTGATTTTATAACTTTTATTGTCTGAAAATAATTTTGTTCGAACCATTTAAAGAAGAACACATTTATTTCGACGGTATTCATGTAGTCGTAATATTCTTCTCTTATTTTAGCCCGTTCTTCATCACTAAAATTTTTATAAAACCAATCCTTTTTCTTTTTATTGGCACTACTTACGAAATCTTCTTGAAGCATTCTTTTATTAATTTCAAATGTCTTTATGACGTTTAACTGACTAAAGTCAGATTTAGTTGGTGAGTCCTGTGATCGAGCCGAGGTGTAATGGGTTTCTTCGGGCTCGAATTCAGGGGTGGGTATGGTATGATCTGGATGTAATCCTTGCATTACCAACCCTCTAGGTATTGAAAAACTTCGCCTATCTATGGATGGTCTGGTTAAACTAAATTCGGATCTTGCCATAGAGCGTACTCTTCTTAAGTTTTCTCTTAAAGGAGCAAAGGTAATTTCTACTGCTCCCGATTTAAATTCTGTTATAGCGTCTACTTCGCTAGGCGTAGGAGGAATTGGAGGTAGTATGTCTTCTAATCTCCATTTTAATCCACTGGTTACCTCATCATGTCTCAGTACCCGAGGGACCGAGGCATTTACCCTTTCTGGATTTACCAATAATAGGGTAGTTTCGTCTTTAGGAGATATTAATAAAGCTTGGGGGGCTAATTGGGTTTTCATTACTTTATAATAGAGACGATATATTATGGTAATAGGAATCGCTCTAGGATTCCAACCATCGTCCTTCATCTTAATATCTAAAATAATATTGTAATTAGTTTCGTGAAAGCTTTTAAGAGATACCGAGTAGTTAGGGTAATTATTAATATAAACCGGTCCTTCGTGGAGATTGGTTTCAAAGATAGCCAAGATCTGATCATTCAAATTTTTTGGCCTATTATCTCTTAAGACTGCGAATAATGGAGTATCGATTCCCTGCCTAAACAAGGGTTTAATAGCTATTTGAATCGATCCTATATGTAAATATTTGTAATCTTTTATATGTTCGGCTATTAGAGCTCGTGAGATTAATGGTATAGACTCTTGGGTTTGTTTTATATCGATTTCTTTTTCGACAGTTTTAATTACATATTCGCTTTTAAACATGTCTGATATTTTAGTTTTGTAAAGGGAGGAAATTTCTAACTTGGGAAGTTTCCATTTATTAAGTTGGGATTCTATTTCTGGGATTCTTAGCTCATGATGTAATATATGATTATTATTTTCTTCACTAGATTCTCCTATTTCTTCTTCCTTTTCCTTTCCTTTAGATAACATTTTAATTAACCTAGACATAACTTACGTGTCTAGTTCTTGGATCGGGACCACCAGGCTTACCAACGGTTTCACTGCCTTACCCTAGGACTTACTACCGGGAACACCCTTACCGGCTGACCAACGCTCCTCACTAAACCAACGCTCATTACGTTATAGGGTTAATTAAACTGTTATCTTAAAGACTGGAGCAGGAAAGATTACACAGCAGAATTATAGTGCATAAAATAATAATCATATAACAATCACCAGCCAAGCGTCCTCAGATATCCTCTCGGATCAGTCGCCACCAGCACCGATTAAGTGCTAATGGCTCTGATACCAGTTGATACCAGAGTCCAGGCGGAATATATTAAAAGCGTGTAAAACAGTTTCATATAGTGAAAACATAGTATTTTAAGAAGAAAGACTTACAAAGACAGGGTATTAAGCAAATCTTTGATCTTTTGACAGATATTACAACCTTCTGAAGAATATTCCAGAATGGGGTTTTTACACAGATTTCTGAATACAAGACTTAGAATTCTATTGCAAAGAGGTAATGACTTAGTTCTAGGATGAAGATTGCCTAAGTTCTGCCTCCTTCAATGCATTCTTAGTCCTATTTATACAACTTGCAAACTGGCGGATTTCAAATTCTCGCTCAGCTGCGGAATTCAAAATTTTATTTTACACTATTCAGAGACTTTCTTTATTCAGAGTGGAGTCACTTCTTGTCTGCCACGCTTGTGAAAGAGTTTCTTCTTTTACAGTTGGCATACTGGAGTCACGTCTGGTCTGCCACACTTTTAGGCTTTATTTGGATGCTTGTGCCAAGATGCTCGTTGAGTGCCGTCTTGTCACTTTGCTTTTACCAGCTGCAACTTTTGTCTTTTATAGGTCCAGACCATAGCAGTCGTCCTCGTTCTGATAAAATGGATCAGAACAACTTTCTTCGTCTTCATCATCTGACCCAAGAGAGGATAGGGCCTCTAATAGTGTTGCTCTTAATTCTGCCTTAGTCTTTCCTTTAGATAATGATGCAAGCTTTTTCTGTGCTGCTGCTGCTTGCTTTTCTGGTGTTTTTGGGGAAGTCATCGGACCATTCTTCCATCGGCGAAATTTTTCGTCTAGGAACTTTATGTCAAATTTTTTCCACCAAGAGATTTTTATTTTTAGACACAAGTGCCGGGGAAATGGTATAGGTTTGTGCTGATGAATCTCATATATATGCTGAACGATCCATCCCACTCCCATTTTACAGCAAAAATTTATTAATTTAAGATGAGCCGGCATTTCTGGATTCAGCTCTTTGTAATTATTATAATATTTTAAAACTTGCGGAGGGAGGATGGCTCTAGTAGGTCCAATCCAACAGAACCATTCTTGAAACCAGGCCGGAATCTCGGTACTTAATACATTTACGTGATCAAAAGAAATATACCAAGAGTGCCGATTATTAAGATCATACAGGATATTATACCAGGCTTGCTGGTAATCAAAATAGGTGAATGAGGCCGGCTCAAAAACCCTTGAAAATCTTTTCTCTGTTATGGGTTTTTGATTCCAGTCTTTCTCGGATAAAATCCTTTTAATTCGTAATTTAGAGAAGCAAGTAGTTGTTTGATCTTTATCGTACACGGGGGTAATCTCAGCGGACCGGGTATCTATTAGTATTAACTGATAAAACCTTTTGGTCTTTTTAAGTGATTCCCATGGGATCCAAGCCCATTGGGGAGCAAAATATTTAGGGATTATTTGAGAGGGGTCAACCTCTTCCATGTGGGGTTCTAGGACCGCCAGAGTTTTACACGACTCTTTTAAAACAGAATCCACTGGGGAATCTTTTGATGTGTCGGGAAGTGTCCCTAACACAGTAAATTTTGAAGGGGACGAGATAGAAGGGGGAAGAATCCTTCCATCGATCTTTTTAGAAAGTTTTGAGGCAGTGGACGAACTTGTCCCTGACTCTATTAACTTTTTAGAGGCCAGAGGGGCAAAATCGTCTAATGATAAGCCCCGGGATTTTGATTTTTCAGTCATGTCCCTGCAAAAATTCTCTTTAAAAAATCAGGAATGGAATTATTAACTCCTTTTATAAATTCTATTTTAAAATCAAAACAAGACAAAATACTTTGCCATCTAGCAAAAATTTGTTTTGAAACAATATTTTTAACATCCTTTTCTAAAATCTCTTTAGCAGATTTACAATCTATTCGTAATAGAAATGGTTTGTTTATTAAATCATTTTGAAATTTTGTTATACATAAAACAATAGAAAGAATTTCCTTTTTGACCGTACTATATTTTTGTTGCGTTTCATTCCATGCTCCAGAATGATATTTTATTATCTGTTCAGGATAATTTTTTATTTTTTGTTTTAATATTCCTCCGAATCCTAATTCAGAGGCGTCTGTCTCAACTATTAGTTCTGCTTCAGGATTTTGGATTCCTAAACAGGGAAGATTATTTACTAAGGTTTTGATTTTCTTTACAGCCATAGTATGTTCTGTTTCCCAAGGTTTTGGGTTTTTTCTTAACCTTTTATATAATGGTCTAGCAACTATTCTTATTTCAGGAATAAAATCTGACACATAATTTAAACAACCTAAAAATCTTTGGAGTTGAGTTTTATTGGTTATTTCATCAGGAAACCTTTTTGCAAATTCTATACTCCTAGTTATAGGTGTTATCTTACCTTGCCATATTTCATGGCCTAAAAATCTGATTTTTGTCTCGCCTATTGTCATTTTCTTACTAGATATTACCAGTCCATTTCTTTTTACTAAATCTTTGAAGGTTCTTAAATGTTTTAGATGTTGTTCCAGGGAATTAGAGTATATTAATACATCATCTAGATATACTATCGCGAATTCTGAGTATGGTAGTAGTATATTATTCATTATGTTTTGAAATTCGGACGGAGCGTTTTTTAAACCCATAGGCATAACGTTCCATTCATAGTGTCCAAAGGGAACTACAAAGGCTGTTTTATATTTATCTTTTTCATTTATCTTAATCTGATAATAGCCAGATTTCATATCGAATTTTGAAAAGATTAATGCATTGTATAAATTTTTAATTAATTCTTGCTTATTTGGTAAAGGATATCTTATCCATTTTAATACATTGTTAAGGGGTTTATAGTTTATTACCATGCGAGGTTCTCCTCTTTCCTTTTCATTAGCGTTATTAACATAGAAGGCCGCGCAACTCCATGGCGATTTACTTGGCCTTATTAATTTTTTATCTAAAAACCTTTTAACTTCTTCTTTACATAGTTTTAGAGTTTCTTGGTTCATTTGAACCGGTTTTGCCTTAGTAGGGATATCTGTTTCTTTAAAATCATCATTATATGGGAGACTTACTTCGTGAGTTTTTCTACCCCAAAAAGCCGTAGGTATCTCGGCGCATACTTCTGCTTTAAATTGGTTTGTGATATTTTCTAGTTTATCCTTATTAAATTTTATATCCTTTTCTATTTTTTCATATTGTAACTCTTTTTTCAAAAACTTTATTTGCGAATCTTTATTTTTTATTAGACTAATAAAATCTTCTTCCTGGGTTTTTAAGGTTTTTATTTCTTTTTCTTTTCTTGGATCTAAAAAAGTAAATAATATATTTCCCGATGATATTCCTTTTTCTGTTACGGAAAAGGGATATATCTGTGTTAGAAAGGGGGTACCTAAGATTATATCTTCGTTTAGTTCTTTAGCAAGGATAAAATTTGTCCTATAACATTTTCCGTTGTTACATATCTGTGCATTTGTTAGTTTATATTCTACTCCTAATTTTGTACTATTAGCAGACCAGAGTTGCTGAGTAGTTTTTTCATAGTATTGAGTAGGTATTAATCCTTCCTGTATACAATTTAAATCGGCTCCAGAGTCTATTAGGGCCGTAAAGTTTTTATGAAAAGACTTTCCTATTTTTAACGTTATTTTTACCTTCCATTTTTGTTGGTAGGCTTTTACCTGAGCCACAAAGTCTTGGCCCGATGTTGAAGCCACAAAGTTGTGACCTGCTTTTGGCTCCTGTAATTCTATTAAGTCTAATTTTATTATACGTATTTCTTCTTTTAATAATTTTATTTCTCTATGAAGGTCATTTACGGTTATTTTTCTTTCTTCTTGTTTTGCTCGTTGTAGAATTTTGTTAAAATTATAGCCTGTAAAGATCTCTTTATCTTTCTTTTGTTCTCGATCTTCGGTTTCTAAAATTTCATTTTTTATCTTAGTTAGCCAATGAAATTTTTCTTCGGGATTTTCTATTAAATCTACCATCTCCAAGGCTCGTTTTGTTTCACTGGATATTACGTTGATTTGATAGCGACAACTACACTCTTCACCACAGTTATCTCTGTCGCAATCTTCTATAGATTCTTCTTCTGAATCTTCATTTATTTCTTCTATGATCTCCTCTTCTTCGTCAGAGGATTCTAATAAAATCTTGGCTATTTGTTCTCTTAATTCTTCGCTCATATCTAGCTTGTTAATTTTTTCTTTTACTCTACAGTCTTTCTTATAGTGGCCATATCGTCCACACTTAAAACATATTACTTTATTTGTATTTGGTATTGGACTATTATTTTGAGGTTTTGGGATGGTTTTAGTAGGGCTCCTTTTATTCCAGGGTTTTCTAGGAATATTTTTCTGAATTTTTTGTTTTACCATCTTTCTTCTGGAGTTTGACGGAGGAGTTATCTTTTCATACCCATATTGGGCACAGAAATCTCCTAATTCTCTTATGCCTAATTGTTGATTTTTCTTTATTCGATTTTCTATTTTCATAGCATTGCACAATGCTATTCCTGTGTTTTTAACCATAGCACTAATTCTTCCATAGGTAAGATCTTTTAGAATCGTATCTGGGTATTCCGTTTGGAGATTTTCTTTAACCTTTTCCGCAAAGACTAAAGGTAGTCCTGCTACAAAACGTTCTTTCCAATACGGTTCTCGACAATCCTCCCGTGTCAGAACCATAGACATAAAATTATCAACATACCATCTAAAGTCTCCTAGAGTTGGACACCTTAGATTATGTAATAGAATTGAAGTTCTTTCATCGAAGATTTTGGGGTCTCCGATAAAGTTATGAATAATGGCCGTAACCAAGGTTTCTACCATTAGGGGAATTTGTCCATTTTCTTCGTTTTTAACGCAGGTAGTAATGTATAATCTATTCTCTGAATTAAGATAATTATCCCACCATCCTTTTAAAATGCCGGTAAAACCGGCCACTATTAATTTTATTGTTTGTTCTTCGGAATGTTTTACCCTATAGGCTGAAGCGGCCATTGTTAATTCATGGGTTTTGCGAAGAATCTGATGGTCGGTCATACCATCAATATTCCATTCTGTTATCCCATTGCCGTCAAAGGCAGATGGGTGTTCTAATTCCCATTCTTCAAACTGAATATCGGGAAGAGTGGGTCTCTTATAAAAATTTCTACTGGTTGGGAATGTTTGTGGGGCCTTTCCCCTATTTATTTTATTGATTGATTCGTCTTCTTCAGTAAGAACATTTATTTTTGAAATTTTTAACTCATCTAACTTTTTATTAATCTCATCTAATGCAGAATTTGCATCTCTTCCAATTTTTAATTCTTTTAACTCGTCTTCAGAGAATTTAAATGGTTTTATTAAGGATTTTCCCAATCTTTCCGATTGTTTGTTAAGAATTTTAGGTTCTGATTCGGGTTCGATTTTTGCCATTTGATGTAAAAGTTGGTTAGTGTAATTTAATTGGGAATGAATATTTTGAATGTCTTTTATTTGAATTTCTCTTTTTTCTCCTATCATTTTGAAAGGAGAGGCAACGACCTCTTTATTTTCAATATTGGGGAATTTTACTTCCTCTAGAGGAGGAATAATACTGGAGACTTCTCCTTTAGCGGTTTTCCATATTTTTTCTCCTGATTTTATAACTTTTATTGTCTGAAAATAATTCTGTTCGAACCATTTAAAGAAGAACACATTTATTTCGACGGTATTCATGTAGTCGTAATATTCTTCTCTTATTTTAGCCCGTTCTTCATCACTAAAATTTTTATAAAACCAATCCTTTTTCTTTTTATTGGCACTACTTACGAAATCTTCTTGAAGCATTCTTTTATTAATTTCAAATGTCTTTATGACGTTTAACTGACTAAAGTCAGATTTAGTTGGTGAGTCCTGTGATCGAGCCGAGGTGTAATGGGTTTCTTCGGGCTCGAATTCAGGGGTGGGTATGGTATGATCTGGATGTAATCCTTGCATTACCAACCCTCTAGGTATTGAAAAACTTCGCCTATCTATGGATGGTCTGGTTAAACTAAATTCGGATCTTGCCATAGAGCGTACTCTTCTTAAGTTTTCTCTTAAAGGAGCAAAGGTAATTTCTACTGCTCCCGATTTAAATTCTGTTATAGCGTCTACTTCGCTAGGCGTAGGAGGAATTGGAGGTAGTATGTCTTCTAATCTCCATTTTAATCCACTGGTTACCTCATCATGTCTCAGTACCCGAGGGACCGAGGCATTTACCCTTTCTGGATTTACCAATAATAGGGTAGTTTCGTCTTTAGGAGATATTAATAAAGCTTGGGGGGCTAATTGGGTTTTCATTACTTTATAATAGAGACGATATATTATGGTAATAGGAATCGCTCTAGGATTCCAACCATCGTCCTTCATCTTAATATCTAAAATAATATTGTAATTAGTTTCGTGAAAGCTTTTAAGAGATACCGAGTAGTTAGGGTAATTATTAATATAAACCGGTCCTTCGTGGAGATTGGTTTCAAAGATAGCCAAGATCTGATCATTCAAATTTTTTGGCCTATTATCTCTTAAGACTGCGAATAATGGAGTATCGATTCCCTGCCTAAACAAGGGTTTAATAGCTATTTGAATCGATCCTATATGTAAATATTTGTAATCTTTTATATGTTCGGCTATTAGAGCTCGTGAGATTAATGGTATAGACTCTTGGGTTTGTTTTATATCGATTTCTTTTTCGACAGTTTTAATTACATATTCGCTTTTAAACATGTCTGATATTTTAGTTTTGTAAAGGGAGGAAATTTCTAACTTGGGAAGTTTCCATTTATTAAGTTGGGATTCTATTTCTGGGATTCTTAGCTCATGATGTAATATATGATTATTATTTTCTTCACTAGATTCTCCTATTTCTTCTTCCTTTTCCTTTCCTTTAGATAACATTTTAATTAACCTAGACATAACTTACGTGTCTAGTTCTTGGATCGGGACCACCAGGCTTACCAACGGTTTCACTGCCTTACCGAGATTTAAGTAAATGTATTAAGTACCGAGATTCCGGCCTGGTTTCAAGAATGGTTCTGTTGGATTGGACCTACTAGAGCCATCCTCCCTCCGCAAGTTTTAAAATATTATAATAATTACAAAGAGCTGAATCCAGAAATGCCGGCTCATCTTAAATTAATAAATTTTTGCTGTAAAATGGGAGTGGGATGGATCGTTCAGCATATATATGAGATTCATCAGCACAAACCTATACCATTTCCCCGGCACTTGTGTCTAAAAATAAAAATCTCTTGGTGGAAAAAATTTGACATAAAGTTCCTAGACGAAAAATTTCGCCGATGGAAGAATGGTCCGATGACTTCCCCAAAAACACCAGAAAAGCAAGCAGCAGCAGCACAGAAAAAGCTTGCATCATTATCTAAAGGAAAGACTAAGGCAGAATTAAGAGCAACACTATTAGAGGCCCTATCCTCTCTTGGGTCAGATGATGAAGACGAAGAAAGTTGTTCTGATCCATTTTATCAGAACGAGGACGACTGCTATGGTCTGGACCTATAAAAGACAAAAGTTGCAGCTGGTAAAAGCAAAGTGACAAGACGGCACTCAACGAGCATCTTGGCACAAGCATCCAAATAAAGCCTAAAAGTGTGGCAGACCAGACGTGACTCCAGTATGCCAACTGTAAAAGAAGAAACTCTTTCACAAGCGTGGCAGACAAGAAGTGACTCCACTCTGAATAAAGAAAGTCTCTGAATAGTGTAAAATAAAATTTTGAATTCCGCAGCTGAGCGAGAATTTGAAATCCGCCAGTTTGCAAGTTGTATAAATAGGACTAAGAATGCATTGAAGGAGGCAGAACTTAGGCAATCTTCATCCTAGAACTAAGTCATTACCTCTTTGCAATAGAATTCTAAGTCTTGTATTCAGAAATCTGTGTAAAAACCCCATTCTGGAATATTCTTCAGAAGGTTGTAATATCTGTCAAAAGATCAAAGATTTGCTTAATACCCTGTCTTTGTAAGTCTTTCTTCTTAAAATACTATGTTTTCACTATATGAAACTGTTTTACACGCTTTTAATATATTCCGCCTGGACTCTGGTATCAACTGGTATCAGAGCCATTAGCACTTAATCGGTGCTGGTGGCGACTGATCCGAGAGGATATCTGAGGACGCTTGGCTGGTGATTGTTATATGATTATTATTTTATGCACTATAATTCTGCTGTGTAATCTTTCCTGCTCCAGTCTTTAAGATAACAGTTTAATTAACCCTATAACGTAATGAGCGTTGGTTTAGTGAGGAGCGTTGGTCAGCCGGTAAGGGTGTTCCCGGTAGTAAGTCCTAGGGTAAGGCAGTGAAACCGTTGGTAAGCCTGGTGGTCCCGATCCAAGAACTAGACACGTAAGTTATGTCTAGGTTAATTAAAATGTTATCTAAAGGAAAGGAAAAGGAAGAAGAAATAGGAGAATCTAGTGAAGAAAATAATAATCATATATTACATCATGAGCTAAGAATCCCAGAAATAGAATCCCAACTTAATAAATGGAAACTTCCCAAGTTAGAAATTTCCTCCCTTTACAAAACTAAAATATCAGACATGTTTAAAAGCGAATATGTAATTAAAACTGTCGAAAAAGAAATCGATATAAAACAAACCCAAGAGTCTATACCATTAATCTCACGAGCTCTAATAGCCGAACATATAAAAGATTACAAATATTTACATATAGGATCGATTCAAATAGCTATTAAACCCTTGTTTAGGCAGGGAATCGATACTCCATTATTCGCAGTCTTAAGAGATAATAGGCCAAAAAATTTGAATGATCAGATCTTGGCTATCTTTGAAACCAATCTCCACGAAGGACCGGTTTATATTAATAATTACCCTAACTACTCGGTATCTCTTAAAAGCTTTCACGAAACTAATTACAATATTATTTTAGATATTAAGATGAAGGACGATGGTTGGAATCCTAGAGCGATTCCTATTACCATAATATATCGTCTCTATTATAAAGTAATGAAAACCCAATTAGCCCCCCAAGCTTTATTAATATCTCCTAAAGACGAAACTACCCTATTATTGGTAAATCCAGAAAGGGTAAATGCCTCGGTCCCTCGGGTACTGAGACATGATGAGGTAACCAGTGGATTAAAATGGAGATTAGAAGACATACTACCTCCAATTTCTCCTACGCCTAGCGAAGTAGACGCTATAACAGAATTTAAATCGGGAGCAGTAGAAATTACCTTTGCTCCTTTAAGAGAAAACTTAAGAAGAGTACGCTCTATGGCAAGATCCGAATTTAGTTTAACCAGACCATCCATAGATAGGCGAAGTTTTTCAATACCTAGAGGGTTGGTAATGCAAGGATTACATCCAGATCATACCATACCCACCCCTGAATTCGAGCCCGAAGAAACCCATTACACCTCGGCTCGATCACAGGACTCACCAACTAAATCTGACTTTAGTCAGTTAAACGTCATAAAGACATTTGAAATTAATAAAAGAATGCTTCAAGAAGATTTCGTAAGTAGTGCCAATAAAAAGAAAAAGGATTGGTTTTATAAAAATTTTAGTGATGAAGAACGGGCTAAAATAAGGGAAGAATATTACGACTACATGAATACCGTCGAAATAAATGTGTTCTTCTTTAAATGGTTCGAACAGAATTATTTTCAGACAATAAAAGTTATAAAATCAGGAGAAAAAATATGGAAAACCGCTAAAGGAGAAGTCTCCAGTATTATTCCTCCTCTAGAGGAAGTAAAATTCCCCAATATTGAAAATAAAGAGGTCGTTGCCTCTCCTTTCAAAATGATAGGAGAAAAAAGAGAAATTCAAATAAAAGACATTCAAAATATTCATTCCCAATTAAATTACACTAACCAACTTTTACATCAAATGGCAAAAATCGAACCCGAATCAGAACCTAAAATTCTTAACAAACAATCGGAAAGATTGGGAAAATCCTTAATAAAACCATTTAAATTCTCTGAAGACGAGTTAAAAGAATTAAAAATTGGAAGAGATGCAAATTCTGCATTAGATGAGATTAATAAAAAGTTAGATGAGTTAAAAATTTCAAAAATAAATGTTCTTACTGAAGAAGACGAATCAATCAATAAAATAAATAGGGGAAAGGCCCCACAAACATTCCCAACCAGTAGAAATTTTTATAAGAGACCCACTCTTCCCGATATTCAGTTTGAAGAATGGGAATTAGAACACCCATCTGCCTTTGACGGCAATGGGATAACAGAATGGAATATTGATGGTATGACCGACCATCAGATTCTTCGCAAAACCCATGAATTAACAATGGCCGCTTCAGCCTATAGGGTAAAACATTCCGAAGAACAAACAATAAAATTAATAGTGGCCGGTTTTACCGGCATTTTAAAAGGATGGTGGGATAATTATCTTAATTCAGAGAATAGATTATACATTACTACCTGCGTTAAAAACGAAGAAAATGGACAAATTCCCCTAATGGTAGAAACCTTGGTTACGGCCATTATTCATAACTTTATCGGAGACCCCAAAATCTTCGATGAAAGAACTTCAATTCTATTACATAATCTAAGGTGTCCAACTCTAGGAGACTTTAGATGGTATGTTGATAATTTTATGTCTATGGTTCTGACACGGGAGGATTGTCGAGAACCGTATTGGAAAGAACGTTTTGTAGCAGGACTACCTTTAGTCTTTGCGGAAAAGGTTAAAGAAAATCTCCAAACGGAATACCCAGATACGACTCTAAAAGATCTTACCTATGGAAGAATTAGTGCTATGGTTAAAAACACAGGAATAGCATTGTGCAATGCTATGAAAATAGAAAATCGAATAAAGAAAAATCAACAATTAGGCATAAGAGAATTAGGAGATTTCTGTGCCCAATATGGGTATGAAAAGATAACTCCTCCGTCAAACTCCAGAAGAAAGATGGTAAAACAAAAAATTCAGAAAAATATTCCTAGAAAACCCTGGAATAAAAGGAGCCCTACTAAAACCATCCCAAAACCTCAAAATAATAGTCCAATACCAAATACAAATAAAGTAATATGTTTTAAGTGTGGACGATATGGCCACTATAAGAAAGACTGTAGAGTAAAAGAAAAAATTAACAAGCTAGATATGAGCGAAGAATTAAGAGAACAAATAGCCAAGATTTTATTAGAATCCTCTGACGAAGAAGAGGAGATCATAGAAGAAATAAATGAAGATTCAGAAGAAGAATCTATAGAAGATTGCGACAGAGATAACTGTGGTGAAGAGTGTAGTTGTCGCTATCAAATCAACGTAATATCCAGTGAAACAAAACGAGCCTTGGAGATGGTAGATTTAATAGAAAATCCCGAAGAAAAATTTCATTGGCTAACTAAGATAAAAAATGAAATTTTAGAAACCGAAGATCGAGAACAAAAGAAAGATAAAGAGATCTTTACAGGCTATAATTTTAACAAAATTCTACAACGAGCAAAACAAGAAGAAAGAAAAATAACCGTAAATGACCTTCATAGAGAAATAAAATTATTAAAAGAAGAAATACGTATAATAAAATTAGACTTAATAGAATTACAGGAGCCAAAAGCAGGTCACAACTTTGTGGCTTCAACATCGGGCCAAGACTTTGTGGCTCAGGTAAAAGCCTACCAACAAAAATGGAAGGTAAAAATAACGTTAAAAATAGGAAAGTCTTTTCATAAAAACTTTACGGCCCTAATAGACTCTGGAGCCGATTTAAATTGTATACAGGAAGGATTAATACCTACTCAATACTATGAAAAAACTACTCAGCAACTCTGGTCTGCTAATAGTACAAAATTAGGAGTAGAATATAAACTAACAAATGCACAGATATGTAACAACGGAAAATGTTATAGGACAAATTTTATCCTTGCTAAAGAACTAAACGAAGATATAATCTTAGGTACCCCCTTTCTAACACAGATATATCCCTTTTCCGTAACAGAAAAAGGAATATCATCGGGAAATATATTATTTACTTTTTTAGATCCAAGAAAAGAAAAAGAAATAAAAACCTTAAAAACCCAGGAAGAAGATTTTATTAGTCTAATAAAAAATAAAGATTCGCAAATAAAGTTTTTGAAAAAAGAGTTACAATATGAAAAAATAGAAAAGGATATAAAATTTAATAAGGATAAACTAGAAAATATCACAAACCAATTTAAAGCAGAAGTATGCGCCGAGATACCTACGGCTTTTTGGGGTAGAAAAACTCACGAAGTAAGTCTCCCATATAATGATGATTTTAAAGAAACAGATATCCCTACTAAGGCAAAACCGGTTCAAATGAACCAAGAAACTCTAAAACTATGTAAAGAAGAAGTTAAAAGGTTTTTAGATAAAAAATTAATAAGGCCAAGTAAATCGCCATGGAGTTGCGCGGCCTTCTATGTTAATAACGCTAATGAAAAGGAAAGAGGAGAACCAGTTGATACCAGAGTCCAGGCGGAATATATTAAAAGCGTGTAAAACAGTTTCATATAGTGAAAACATAGTATTTTAAGAAGAAAGACTTACAAAGACAGGGTATTAAGCAAATCTTTGATCTTTTGACAGATATTACAACCTTCTGAAGAATATTCCAGAATGGGGTTTTTACACGGATTTCTGAATACAAGACTTAGAATTCTATTGCAAAGAGGTAATGACTTAGTTCTAGGATGAAGATTGCCTAAGTTCTGCCTCCTTCAATGCATTCTTAGTCCTATTTATACAACTTGCAAACTGGCGGATTTCAAATTCTCGCTCAGCTGCGGAATTCAAAATTTTATTTTACACTATTCAGAGACTTTCTTTATTCAGAGTGGAGTCACTTCTTGTCTGCCACGCTTGTGAAAGAGTTTCTTCTTTTACAGTTGGCATACTGGAGTCACGTCTGGTCCTCGCCGGTCGGGACGTCGGTGAACGCGCGATGAGGCAATGTCGGCACCTCGCATTCTTCTTCTTCCCATCTTCTTCTTCCATTCCTCTTCTGCCATTCTTCTTCTTCCATTCTTCTTCTTCCGATCTTCTTCTTCCATTCTTCTTCATCCATTCTTCTTCTTCCGATCTTCTTCTTCCATTCTACTTCTTCCGATCCTCTTCTTCCATTCTTCTTCTTCCGATCTTCTTCTTCCATTCTTCTTCTTCCGATCTTCTTCTTCCATTCCTCTTCTTCTTCCGATCTTCTTCTTCCATTCTTCTTCCTCCGAGTTCTTCTTCCATTCCTCTTCTTCCATTCTTCTTCTTCCGATCTTCTTCTGCCATTATTCTTCTTCCGATCTTCTTCTTCCATTCTTATTCTTCCATTCTTCTTCTTCCGATCTTCTTCTGCAATTATTCTTCTTCCGATCTTCTTCTGCAATTATTCTTCTTCCGATCTTGTTCTTCCATTCTTCTTCATCCATTCTTCTTCTTTCGATCTTCTTTTTCCATTCTCCTTCTTCCGTTCTTTTTCTTCCGATCTTCTTCTTCCCATCTTCTTCTTCCGTTCTTCTTCTTCTGATCTTCTTCTTCCATTCTTCTTTTTCCGATCTCCTTCTTCCATTCTTCTTCTTCCGATCTTATTCTTCTTCTGATCTTCTTCTTCCGATCTTCTTTTTCCATTCTTCTTCTGCCATTCTTCTTCTTCCGTTCTTCTTCTTCCATTCTTCTTCTGCCGATCTTCTTCTTCCATGCTTCTTCTACCATTCTTCTTCTTCCGATCTTCTTCTGCCATTCTTCTTCTTCCGATCTTCTCCTTCCATTCTTCTTCTTCCGATCTTCTTCTTCCGATCTTCTCCTTCCATTCTTCTTCTTCCGATCTTCTTCTTCCGATCTTGTTATTCTTTTATTCTTCTTCTTCCGATCTTCTTCTTGCATTCTTCTTCTTCCGATCTTCTTCTTGCATTCTTCTTCTTCCGATCTTCTTCTTCCATTCTTCTTCTTCCGATCTTGTTCTTTTTCCATTCTTCTTCTTCTGATCTTCTTCTTCCATTCTTTTTCTTCCGATCTTCTTCTGCCATTCTTCTTCTTCCGATCTTCTTCTTCCATTCTTCTTCTTCCATTCCTCTTCTTCTGATCTTCTTGTTCCATTCTTCTTCCATTCTTCTTCTTCCATTCTTCATCTTCCGTTCTTCTTCTTCCATTCTTCTTCTTCCGATCTTCTTCTTCCATTCTTCTTCTTCCATTCCTCTTCTTCCGATCTTCTTCTTCCATTCTTCTTATTCCATTCCTCTTCTTCCGATCTTCTTCTTCCATTCCTCTTCTTCCGTTCTTCTTCTTCCATTCTTCTTCTTCCGATGTTCTTCTTTCGATGTTCTTCTTCCATTCCTCTTCTTCCAATCTTCTTCTTCCATTCCTCTTCTTCTGTTCTTCTTCTTCTTCTTCCATTCTTCTTCTTCTGATCTTCTTCTTCCATTCTGCTTCCATTCTTCTTCTTCCGATCTTCTTCTTCCATTCTTCCTCTTCCATTCTTCTTCTTCTGATCTTCTTCTTCCATGCTTCTTCTTCCGATCTTCTTCTGCCATGTTTCTTCTTCCGTTCTTCTTCTTCCATTCTTCTTCTTCCGATCTTCTTCTTCCATGCTTCTTCTGCCATTTTTCTTCTTCCGATCTTCTTCTTCCATGCTTCTTCTCCCATTTTTCTTCTACCGATCTTCTTCATCCATTTTTCTTCTTCCGATTTTCTTCTTCCATTCTTCTTCTTCCGATTTCCTTCTTCCATTTTTCTTCTTCTGTTCTTCTTCTTCCATTCCTCTTCTTCCGATCTTCTTCTTCCATTCTTCTTCTTCCGATCTTCTTCTTCCATTCTTCTTCTTCCGATCTTATTCTTCCATTCTTCGTCTTTCGATCTTCTTCTTCCATTCTTCTTCTTCCATTCTTCTTCTTCCTTTCTTCATCTTCCGATCATATTCTTCCATTCTTCTTCTTCCGATCATCTTCTTCCATTCTTCTTCTTCCGATCTTCTTCTTCCATTCCTCTTCTTCCATTCTTCTCCTTCCGTTCTTCTTCTTCCATTCCTCTTCTTCCGATCTTGTTCTGCCATTCTTCTTCTTCCGATCTTCTTCTTCCATACTTCTTCTTCCGATCATCTTCTTCCATTCTTCTTCTTCCGATCTTCTTTTTCCATTCCTCTTCTGCCATTCTTCTCCTTCCGTTCTTCTCTTTCCATTCTTCTTCTTCCGATCTTCTTCTACCATTCTTCTTCTTCCAATCTTCTTCTTCCATTCTTCTTATTCCGATCTTCTTCTTCCCTTCTTCTTCTTCCGATCTTCTTCTGACATTCTTCTTCTTCTGATCTTTTTCTATTCTTCTTCTTCCGATCTTCTTCTTCCATTCTTCTTCTTCCATCCTTCTTCGTCTGCCATTCTTCTTCTTCTGATCTTCTTCTTCCGTTCTTCTTCTTCCGATCTCCTTCTTCCATTCTTCTTCTTCCGATCTTCTTCTTCCGATCTCCTTCTTCCATTCTTCTTCTTCCGATCTTCTTCTTCCATTCTTCTTCTTCCGATCTTCTTCTGCCATTCTTCTTCTTCCGATCTTCTTCTTCCATTCTTCTTCTTCCATTCCTCTTCTTCCGATCTTCTTCTTCCATTCTTCTTCTTCCATTCTTCATCTTCTGTTCTTCTTCTTCCATTATTCTTCTTCCGATCTTCTTCTTCCATTCTTCTTCTTCCATTCCTCTTCTTCCGATCTTCTTCTTCATTTGTTCTTCTTCCATTCCTCTTCTTCCGATCTTCTTCTTCCATTCTTCTTCTTCCATTCCTCTTCTTCCGATCTTCTTCTTCCATTCCTCTTCTTCCGTTCTTCTTCCTCCATTCTTCTTCCTCCGATGTTCTTCTTTCGATGTTTTTCTTCCATTCCTCTTCTTCCGTTCTTCTTCTTCTTCCATTCTTCTTCTTCTGATCTTCTTCTTCCATTCTCCTTCCATTCTTCTTCTTCCAATCTTCTTCTTCCATTCTTCCTGTTCCATTCTTCTTCTTCTGATCTTCTTCTTCCATGCTTCTTCTTCCGATCTTCTTCTGCCATGCTTCTTCTTCCGTTCTTCTTCTTCCATTCTTCTTCTTCCGATGTTCTTCTTCCATGCTTCTTCTGCCATTTTTCTTCTTCCGATCTTCTTCTTCCATTCTTCTTCTTCCGATCTTCTTCTTCCGTTCTTCTTCTTCCGATCTTCTTCATCCATTCTTCTTCTTCCGATCTCCTTCTTCCATTTTTCTTCTTCTGTTCTTCTTCTTCCGATCTTCTTCTTCCATTCTTCTTCTTCCGATCTTCTTCTTCCATTCTTCTTCTTCCGATCTTCTTCTTCCATTCTTCTTCTTCCGATCTTCTTCTTCCATTCTTCTTCTTCCATTCCTCTTCTTCCGATCTTCTTCTTCCATTCTTCTTCTTCCATTCCTCTTCTTCCGATCTTCTTCTTCCATTCTTCTTCTTCCGTTCTTCTTCTTCCATTCTTCTTCTTCCGATGTTCTTCTTTCGATGTTTTTCTTCCATTCCCCTTCTTCCGATCTTCTTCTTCCATTCTTGTTCTTCCATTCTTCTTTCTCCATTCTTCTTCTTCGGATCTTCTTCTGCCATTCTTCGTCTTCCGATCTTCTTCATCCATTCTTCTTCTTCCGATCTTCTTCTTCCATTCTTCTTTTTCCATTCTTCTTCTTCCGATCTTCTTCTTCCGATCTTCTTCTGCCATTCTTCTTCATCCATTCTTCTTCATCCATTCTTCTTCTTCCGATCTTCTTCTTCCATTCTTGTTCTTCCGATCTCCTTCTTCCATTCTTCTTCTTCCGATCTCCTTCTTGCATTCTTCTTCTTCCGTTCTTCTTCTTCTTCCATTCTTCTTCTTCTGATCTTCTTCTTCCGATCGTCTTCTTCCATTCTTCTTCTTCTCCCGATCTTCTTCTTCCATTCTTCTTCTTCTGATCGTCTTCTTCCATTCTTCTTCTTCTGATCTTCTTCTTCCATTCTTCTTCTTCCGATCCTCTTCTTCCATTCTTCTTCTTCCGATCTTCTTCTTCCATTCATCTTCTTCCGATCTCCTTCTTCCATTCTTCTTCTTCCGATCTTTTTCTTCTTTCGATCTTCTTCTTCCATTCTTCTTCTTCCTCCGATCTTCTTCTTTCATTCTTCTTCTTCCGATCTTCTTCTTCCATTCTTCTTCTTCCGATCTTCTTCTTCCATTCCTCTTCTTCCGGTCTTCTTCTTCGATTCTTCTTCTTCCGATCTTCTTCCATTCTTCTTCTTCCGATCTTCTTCTTCAATTCTTCTTCTTCTGTTCTTCTTCTTCTTCTTCCATTCTTCTTCTTCTGATCTCTTCTTCCATTCTCCTACCATTCTTCTTCTTCCGATCTTCTTCTTCCAATTTTCCTCTTCCATTCTTCTTCGTCCATTCTTCCTCTTCCGTTCTTCTTCTTCTGATCTTCTTCTTCCATTCTTCTTCTTCCGATCTTCCTCTGCCATGCTTCTTCTTCCGTTCCTCTTCTTCCATTCCTCTTCTTCCGATCTTCTTCTTCCATTCTTCTTCTTCCGATCTTCTTCTTCCATTCTTCTTCTGCCGATCTTCTTCTTCAATTCTTCTTCTTCCACTCTTCTTCTTCCGATCTCCTTCTTCCATGCTTGTTCTTCCGATCTCCTTCTTCCATTCTTTTTCTTCCGATCTTCTTCTTCCATTCTTCTTCTTCCCATCTCCTTCTTCCATTCTTCTTTTTCCGATCATTTTCTTCTTCCGATCTTCTTCTGCCATTCTTCTTCTTCTTCTGATCTTCTTCTTCCATTCTTCATCTTCCATTCCTCTTCTTCCGATCTTCTTCTTCCATTCTTCTTCTTCCATTCTTCATCTTCCGTTCTTCTTCTTCCATTCTTCTTCTTCCGATCATCTTCTTCCATTCCTCTTCTTCCATTCCTCTTCTTCCGATCTTCTTCTTCCATTCTTCTTCTTCCGATCTTCTTCTTCCATTCTTCCTTTTCCATTCTTCGGCTTCTGATCTTCTTCTTCCATTCTTCTTCTTCCAATCTTTTTCTTCCGATCTTCTTCTGCCATTCTTCTTCTTCCGATCTTCTTCTGCCATTATTCTTCTTCCGATCTTCTTCTTCCATTCTTCTTCATCCATTCTTCTTCTTTCGATCGTCTTTTTCCATTCTTCTTCTTCCGTTCTTTTTCTTCCGATCTTCTTCATCCATTCTTCTTTTTTGATCTCCTTCTTCCATTTTTCTTCTTCTGTTCTTCTTCTTCCGATCTTCTTCTTCCATTCTTCTTCTTCCGATCTTCTTCTTCCGATCTTCTTCTTCCGATCTGCTGCTTCCATTCTTCATTTTCCGATCTCCTTCTTCCATTCTTCTTCTTCCGACCTTCTTTTTCCATTCTTCTTCTTCCGATCTTCTTCTTCCATTCTTCTTCTGCCATTCTTCTTCTTCCGTTCTTCTTCTTCCATTCTTCTTCTGCCCATCTTCTTCTTCCATGGTTCTTCTACCATTCTACTTCTTCCGATCTTCTTCTGCCATTCTTCTTCTTCCGATCTTCTCCTTGCATTCTTCGTCTTCCGATCTTCTTCTTCCATTCTTCTTCTTCCAATCTTCTTCTTCCGATCTTGTTATTCTTTTATTCTTCTTCTTCCGATCTTCTTCTTCCATTTTTCTTCTTCCGATCTTCTTCTTCCATTCTTCTTCTCCCGATCTTGTTCTTCTTCCATTCTTCTTCTGCCATTATTCTTCTTCCGATCTTCTTCTTCCATTCTTCTTCATCGATTCTTCTTCTTTCGTTCGTCTTTTTCCATTCTTCTTCTTCCGTTCTTTTTCTTCCGATCTTCTTCATCCATTCTTCTTCTTTTGACTTCCTTCTTCCATTTTTCTTCTTCTATTCTTCTTCTTCCGATCTTCTTCTTCCATTCTTCTTCTTCCGATCTTCTTCTTCCATTCTTCTTCTTCTGATCTTCTTCTTCCATTCCTCTTCTTCCAATCTTCTTCTTCGATTCTTCTTCTTCCGATCTTCTTCCATTCTTCTTCTTCCGATCTTCTTCTTCAATTCCTCTTCATCCGATCTTCTTCTTCCACTCTTCTTCTTCCGATCTCCTTCTTCCATTCTTCTTCTTCCGATCTCCTTCTTCCATTCTTCTCCTTCCGATCTTCTTCTTCCATTCTTCTTCTTCCCATCTCCTTCTTCCATTCTTCTTGTTCCGATCATGTTCTTCTTCCGATCTTCTTCTGCCATTTTTCTTCTTCTTCTGATCTTCTTCTTCCATTCTTCATCTTCCAATCCTCTTCTTCCGATCTTCTTCTTCCATTCTTCTTCTTCCATTCTTCATGTTCCGTTCTTCTTCTTCCATTCTTCTTCTTCCGATCATCTTCTTCCATTCCTCTTCTTCCGATCTTCTTCTTCCATTCTTCTTCTTCCATTCTTCATCTTCCGTTCTTCTTCTTCCATTCTTCTTCTTCCGATCTTCTTCTTCTGATCTCCTTCTTCCATTCTTTTTCTTCCATTCTTCTTCTTCCCAACTCCTTCTTCCATTCTTCTTGTTCCGATCATGTTCTTCTTCCGATCTTCTTCTGCCATTCTTCTTCTTCTTCTGATCTTCTTCTTCCATTCTTCATCTTCCAATCCTCTTCTTCCGATCTTCTTCTTCCATTCTTCTTCTTCCATTCTTCATCTTCCGTTCTTCTTCTTCCATTCTTCTTCTTCCGATCATCTTCTTCCATTCCTCTTCTTCCGATCTTCTTCTTCCATTCTTCTTCTTCCATTCCTCTTCTTCCGATCTTCTTCTGTCATTTTTCTTCTTCCGATCTTCTTCTTCGATTCTTATTCTACCGATCTTCTTCTTCCATTCTTCTTCTTCCGTTCTTCTTCTTCTTCCATTCTTCTTCTTCTGATCTTCTTCTTCCGATCTTCTTCTTCCATTCTTCCTTTTCCATTCTTCTGCTTCTGATCTTCTTCTTCTATTCTTCTTCTTCCAATCTTCTTCTTCCGATCTTCTTCTGCCATTATTCTTCTTCCGATCTTCTTCTGCCATTATTCTTATTCCGATCTTCTTCTTCCATTCTTCTTCATCCATTCTTCTTCTTTCGATCGTCTTTTTCCATTCTTCTTCTTCCGTTCTTTTTCTTCCGATCTTCTTCATCCATTCTTCTTCTTTTGATCTCCTTCTTCCATTTTTCTTCTTCTGTTCTTCTTCTTCCGATCTTCTTCTTCCATTCTTCTTCTTCCGATCTTCTTCTTCCGATCTTCTTCTTCCGATCTGCTTCTTCCATTCTTCATTTTCCGATCTCCTTCTTCCATTCTTCTTCTTCCGATCTTGTTCTTCTTCCGACCTTCTTTTTCCATTCTTCTTCTTCCGATCTTCTTCTTCCATTCTTCTTCTGCCATTCTTCTTCTTCCGTTCTTCTTCTTCCATTCTTCTTCTGCCGATCTTCTTCTTCCATGCTTCTTCTACCATTCTACTTCTTCCGATCTTTTTCTGCCATTCTTCTTCTTCCGATCTTCTCCTTGGATTCTTCTTCTTCGGATCTTCTTCTTCCATTCTGCTTCTTCCAATCTTCTTCTTCCGATCTTGTTATTCTTTTATTCTTCTTCTTCCGATCTTCTTCTTCCATTTTTCTTCTTCTGATCTTCTTCTTCCATTCTTCTTCTCCCGATCTTGTTCTTCTTCCATTCTTCTTCTTCCGATCTTCTTCTTCCACTCTTCTTCTTCCGATCTTCTTCTGCCATTCTTTTTCTTCCGATCTTCTTCTTCCATTCTTCTTCTCACATTCCTCTTCTTCCGATCTTCTACTTCCATTTTTCTTGTTCTTCCGATCTTCTTCTTCCATTCTTCTTCTTCTGTTCTTCTTATTCCGATCTTCTTCTTCCATTCTTCTTCTTCCGATCTTGTTCTTCTTCGATTCTTCTTCTTCCGATCTTCTTCTTCCATTCTTCTTCTTCTGATCTTCTTCTTCCATTCCTCTTCTTCCGATCTTCTTCTTCGATTCTTCTTCTTCCGATCTTCTTCCATTCTTCTTCTTCCGATCTTCTTCTTCCATTCTTCTTCGTCCGATCTTCTTCTTCCACTCTTCTTCTTCCGATCTCCTTCTTCCATTCTTCTTCTTCCGATCTCCTTCTTCCATTCTTCTCCTTCCGATCTTCTTCTTCCATTCTTCTTCTTCCCATCTCCTTCTTCCATTCTTCTTGTTCCGATCATGTTCTTCTTCCGATCTTCTTCTGCCATTATTCTTCTTCTTCTGATCTTCTTCTTCCATTCTTCATCTTCCAATCCTCTTTCTCCGATCTTCTTCTTCCATTCTTCTTCTTCCATTCTTCATCTTCCGTTCTTCTTCTTCCATTCTTCTTCTTCCGATCATCTTCTTCCATTCCTCTTCTTCCATTCCTCTTCTTCCGATCTTCTTCTTCCATTCTTCTTCTTCCATTCTTCTTCTTCCGATCTTCTTCTGCCATTTTTCTTCTTCCGATCTTCTTCTTCGATTCTTATTCTACCGATCTTCTTCTTCCGTTCTTCTTCTTCTTCCATTCTTCTTCTTCTGATCTTCTTCTTCCATTCTTCTTCTTCCGATCTTCTTCTTCCATTCTTCCTTTTCCATTCTTCTACTTCTGATCTTCTTCTTCCATTCTTCTTCTTCCAATCTTCTTCTTCCGATCTTCTTCTGCCATTCTTCTTCTTCTGATCTTCTTCTGCCAGTATTCTTCTTCCGATCTTCTTCTGCCATTATTCTTCTTCCGATCTTCTTCTTCCATTCTTCTTCATCCATTCTTCTTCTTTCGATCGTCTTTTTCCATTCTTCTTCTTCCGTTCTTTTTCTTCCGATCTTCTTCATCCATTCTTCTTCTTTTGATCTCCTTCTTCCATTTTTCTTCTTCTGTTCTTCTTCTTCCGATCTTCTTCTTCCATTCTTCTTCTTCCGATCTTCTTCTTCCATTCTTCTGCTTCTCATCTTCTTCTTCCATTCTTCTTCTTCCGATCTTCTTCTTCCGATCTTGTTCTTCCGATCCTCTGCTTCCATTCTTCTTCTTCTATTCTTTTTCTTCCGATCTTCTTCTTCCGATCTTCTTCTTCCATTCTTCTTCTTCCGATCTTCTTCTTCCATTCTTCTTCTTCCGATCTTCTTCTTGCATTCTTCTTCTTCCGATGTTCTTCTTCCATTCTTCTTCTGCCGATCTTCTTCTTCCATTCTTCTTCTTCCGATCTTCTTCTTCGATTCTTCTTCTTCCGATCCTCTTCTTCCATTCTTCTTCTTCCTATCTTCTTCTTCCATTCTTCTTCTTCCGATCTTCTTCTTCCATTCTTCTTCTTCCATTCTTCTTCTTCCGATCTTCTTCTGCCATTTTTCTTCTTCCGATCTTCTTCTGCCATTTTTCTTCTTCCGATCTTCTTCTTCGATTCTTATTCTACCGATCTTCTTCTTCCGTTCTTCTTCTTCCGTTCTTCTTCTTCTTCCATTCTTCTTCTTCTGATCTTCTTCTTCCATTCTTCTTCTTCCGATCTTCTTCTTCCATTCTTCCTTTTCCATTCTTCTGCTTCTGATCTTCTTCTTCCATTCTTCTTCTTCCAATCTTCTTCTTCCGATCTTCTTCTGCCATTCTTCTTCTTCTGATCTTCTTCTGCCATTATTCTTCTTCCGATCTTCTTCTTCCATTCTTCTTCATCCATTCTTCTTCTTTCGATCGTCTTTTTCCATTCTTCTTCTTCCGTTCCTTTTCTTCCGATCTTCTTCATCCATTCTTCTTCTTTCGATCTCCTTCTTCCATTTTTCTTCTTCTGTTCTTCTTCTTCCGATCTTCTTCTTCCATTCTTCTTCTTCCGATCTTCTTCTTCCATTCTTCTTCTTCCGATCTGCTTCTTCCATTCCTCATTTTCCGATCTCCTTCTTCCATTCTTCTTCTTCCGATCTTGTTCTTCTTCCGACCTTCTTTTTCCATTCTTGTTCTTCCGATCTTCTTCTTCCATTCTTCTTCTGCCATTCTTCTTCTTCCGTTCTTCTTCTTCCATTCTTCTTCTGCCGATCTTCTTTTTCCATGCTTCTTCTACCATTCTACTTCTTCCGATCTTCTTCTGCCATTCTTCTTCTTCCGATCTTCTCCTTGGATTTTTCTTCTTCCGATCTTCTTCTTCCATTCTTCTTCTTCCAATCTTCTTCTTCTGATGTTGTTATTCTTTTATTCTTCTTCTTCCGATCTTCTTCTTCCATTCTTCTTCTTCCAATCTTCTTCTTCTGATGTTGTTATTCTTTTATTCTTCTTCTTCCGATCTTCTTCTTCCATTTTTCTTCTTCCGATCTTCTTCTTCCATTCTTCTTCTCCCGATCTTGTTCTTCTTCCATTCTTTTTCTTCCGATCTTCTTTTTCCATTCTTCTTCTTCCGATCTTCTTCTGCCATTCTTTTTCTTCCGATCCTCTTCTTCCATTCTTCTTCTCACATTCCTCTTCTTCCGATCTTCTTCTTCCATTCTTCTTCTTCTTCCGATCTTCTTCTTCCATTCTTCTTCTTCTGTTCTTCTTATTCCGATCTGCTTCTTCCATTCTTCTTCTTCCGATCTTGTTCTTCTTCGATTCTTCTTCTTCCGATCTTCTTCTTCCATTCTTCTTCTTCCGATCTTCTTCTTCCATTCTTCTTCTTCCGATCTTCTTCCATTCTTCTTCTTTCGATCTTCTTCTTCAATTCTTCTTCTTCTGCCATTCTTCTTCTTTCGTTCTTCTTGTTCCATTCTTCTTCTACCGATCTTCTTCTTCCATGCTTCTTCTACCATTCTTCTTCTTCTGATCTTCTTCTTCCATTCTTCTTCTTCCGATCTTCTTCTTCCATTCTTCTGCTTCTCATCTTCTTCTTCCATTCTTCTTCTTCCGATCTTCTTCTTCCGATCTTCTTCTTCTGATCTTGTTCTTCCGATCTTCTACTTCCATTCTTCTTCTTCCGATCTTGTTCTTCCATTCTTCATCTTGCGATCTTTTTCTTCCGATCTTTTTCTTCCGATCTTGTTCTTCCGATCCTCTGCTTCCATTCTTCTTCTTCTATTCTTTTTCTTCCGATCTTCTTCTTCCGATCTTCTTCTTCCATTCTTCTTCTTCCGATCTTCTTCTTCCATTCTTCTTCTTCCGATCTTCTTCTTGCATTCTTCTTCTTCCGATGTTCTTCTTCCATTCTTCTTCTGCCGATCTTCTTCTTCCATTCTTCTTCTTCCGATCTTCTTCTTCAATTCTTCTTCTTCCGATCCTCTTCTTCCATTCTTCTTCTTCCTATCTTCTTCTTCCATTCTTCTTCTTCCGATCTTCCTCTTCCATTCTTCTTCTTCCATTCTTCTTCTTCCGATCTTCTTCTGCCATTTTTCTTCTTCCGATCTTCTTCTTCGATTCTTATTCTACCGATCTTCTTCTTCCGTTCTTCTTCTTCCGTTCTTCTTCTTCTTCCATTCTTCTTCTTCTGATCTTCTTCTTCCATTCTTCTTCTTCCGATCTTCTTCTTCCATTCTTCCTTTTCCATTCTTCTACTTCTGATCTTCTTCTTCCATTCTTCTTCTTCCAATCTTCTTCTTCCGATCTTCTTCTGCCATTCTTCTTCTTCTGATCTTCTTCTGCCATTATTCTTCTTCCGATCTTCTTCTGCCATTATTCTTCTTCCGATCTTCTTCTTCCATTCTTCTTCATCCATTCTTCTTCTTTCGATCGTCTTTTTCCATTCTTCTTCTTCCGTTCTTTTTCTTCCGATATTCTTCATCCATTCTTCTTCTTTTGATCTCCTTCTTCCATTTTTCTTCTTCTGCTCTTCTTCTTCCGATCTTCTTCTTCCATTCTTCTTCTTCCGATCTTCTTCTTCCATTCTTCTGCTTCTCATCTTCTTCTTCCATTCTTCTTCTTCCGATCTTCTTCTTCCGATCTTGTTCTTCCGATCCTCTGCTTCCATTCTTCTTCTTCTATTCTTTTTCTTCCGATCTTCTTCTTCCGATCTTCTTCTTCCATTCTTCTTCTTCCGATCTTCTTCTTCCATTCTTCTTCTTCCGATCTTCTTCTTGCATTCTTCTTCTTCCGATGTTCTTCTTCCATTCTTCTTCTGCCGATCTTCTTCTTCCATTCTTCTTCTTCCGATCTTCTTCTTCAATTCTTCTTCTTCCGATCCTCTTCTTCCATTCTTCTTCTTCCTATCTTCTTCTTCCATTCTTCTTCTTCCGATCTTCTTCTTCCATTCTTCTTCTTCCATTCTTCTTCTTCCGATCTTCTTCTGCCATTTTTCTTCTTCCGATCTTCTTCTTCGATTCTTATTCTACCGATCTTCTTCTTCCGTTCTTCTTCTTCCGTTCTTCTTCTTCTTCCATTCTTCTTCTTCTGATCTTCTTCTTCCATTCTTCTTCTTCCGATCTTCTTCTTCCATTCTTCCTTTTCCATTCTTCTGCTTCTGATCTTCTTCTTCCATTCTTCTTCTTCCAATCTTCTTCTTCCGATCTTCTTCTGCCATTCTTCTTCTTCTGATCTTCTTCTGCCATTATTCTTCTTCCGATCTTCTTCTTCCATTCTTCTTCATCCATTCTTCTTCTTTCGATCGTCTTTTTCCATTCTTCTTCTTCCGTTCCTTTTCTTCCGATCTTCTTCATCCATTCTTCTTCTTTCGATCTCCTTCTTCCATTTTTCTTCTTCTGTTCTTCTTCTTCCGATCTTCTTCTTCCATTCTTCTTCTTCCGATCTTCTTCTTCCATTCTTCTTCTTCCGATCTGCTTCTTCCATTCCTCATTTTCCGATCTCCTTCTTCCATTCTTCTTCTTCCGATCTTGTTCTTCTTCCGACCTTCTTTTTCCATTCTTGTTCTTCCGATCTTCTTCTTCCATTCTTCTTCTGCCATTCTTCTTCTTCCGTTCTTCTTCTTCCATTCTTCTTCTGCCGATCTTCTTTTTCCATGCTTCTTCTACCATTCTACTTCTTCCGATCTTCTTCTGCCATTCTTCTTCTTCCGATCTTCTCCTTGGATTTTTCTTCTTCCGATCTTCTTCTTCCATTCTTCTTCTTCCAATCTTCTTCTTCTGATGTTGTTATTCTTTTATTCTTCTTCTTCCGATCTTCTTCTTCCATTTTTCTTCTTCCGATCTTCTTCTTCCATTCTTCTTCTCCCGATCTTGTTCTTCTTCCATTCTTTTTCTTCCGATCTTCTTTTTCCATTCTTCTTCTTCCGATCTTCTTCTGCCATTCTTTTTCTTCCGATCCTCTTCTTCCATTCTTCTTCTCACATTCCTCTTCTTCCGATCTTCTTCTTCCATTCTTCTTCTTCTGTTCTTCTTATTCCGATCTGCTTCTTCCATTCTTCTTCTTCCGATCTTGTTCTTCTTCGATTCTTCTTCTTCCGATCTTCTTCTTCCATTCTTCTTCTTCCGATCTTCTTCTTCCATTCTTCTTCTTCCGATCTTCTTCCATTCTTCTTCTTTCGATCTTCTTCTTCAATTCTTCTTCTTCGGCCATTCTTCTTCTTTCGTTCTTCTTGTTCCATTCTTCTTCTACCGATCTTCTTCTTCCATGCTTCTTCTACCATTCTTCTTCTTCTGATCTTCTTCTTCCATTCTTCTTCTTCCGATCTTCTTCTTCCATTCTTCTGCTTCTCATCTTCTTCTTCCATTCTTCTTCTTCCGATCTTCTTCTTCCGATCTTCTTCTTCTGATCTTGTTCTTCCGATCTTCTACTTCCATTCTTCTTCTTCCGATCTTGTTCTTCCATTCTTCATCTTGCGATCTTTTTCTTCCGATCTTTTTCTTCCGATCTTGTTCTTCCGATCCTCTGCTTCCATTCTTCTTCTTCTATTCTTTTTCTTCCGATCTTCTTCTTCCGATCTTCTTCTTCCATTCTTCTTCTTCCGATCTTCTTCTTCCATTCTTCTTCTTCCGATCTTCTTCTTGCATTCTTCTTCTTCCGATGTTCTTCTTCCATTCTTCTTCTGCCGATCTTCTTCTTCCATTCTTCTTCTTCCGATCTTCTTCTTCAATTCTTCTTCTTCCGATCCTCTTCTTCCATTCTTCTTCTTCCTATCTTCTTCTTCCATTCTTCTTCTTCCGATCTTCTTCTTCCATTCTTCTTCTTCCATTCTTCTTCTTCCGATCTTCTTCTGCCATTTTTCTTCTTCCGATCTTCTTCTTCGATTCTTATTCTACCGATCTTCTTCCGTTCTTCTTCTTCTTCCATTCTTCTTCTTCTGATCTTCTTCTTCCATTCTTCTTCTTCCGATCTTCTTCTTCCATTCTTCCTTTTCCATTCTTATGCTTCTGATCTTCTTCTTCCATTCTTCTTCTTCCAATCTTCTTCTTCCGATCTTCTTCTGCCATTCTTCTTCTTCTGATCTTCTTCTGCCATTATTCTTCTTCCGATCTTCTTCTTCCATTCTTCTTCATCCATTCTTCTTCTTTCGATCGTCTTTTTCCATTCTTCTTCTTCCGTTCCTTTTCTTCCGATCTTCTTCATCCATTCTTCTTCTTTCGATCTCCTTCTTCCATTTTTCTTCTTCTGTTCTTCTTCTTCCGATCTTCTTCTTCCATTCTTCTTCTTCCGATCTTCTTCTTCCATTCTTCTTCTTCCGATCTGCTTCTTCCATTCCTCATTTTCCGATCTCCTTCTTCCATTCTTCTTCTTCCGATCTTGTTCTTCTTCCGACCTTCTTTTTCCATTCTTGTTCTTTCGATCTGCTTCTTCCATTCTTCTTCTGCCATTCTTCTTCTTCCGTTCTTCTTCTTCCATTCTTCTTCTGCCGATCTTCTTTTTCCATGCTTCTTCTACCATTCTACTTCTTCCGATCTTCTTCTGCCATTCTTCTTCTTCCGATCTTCTCCTTGGATTTTTCTTCTTCCGATCTTCTTCTTCCATTCTTCTTCTTCCAATCTTCTTCTTCTGATGTTGTTATTCTTTTATTCTTCTTCTTCAGATCTTCTTCTTCCATTTTTCTTCTTCCGATCTTCTTCTTCCATTCTTCTTCTCCCGATCTTGTTCTTCTTCCATTCTTTTTCTTCCGATCTTCTTTTTCCATTCTTCTTCTTCCGATCTTCTTCTGCCATTCTTTTTCTTCCGATCCTCTTCTTCCATTCTTCTTCTCACATTCCTCTTCTTCCGATCTTCTTCTTCCATTCTTCTTCTTCTTCCGATCTTCTTCTTCCATTCTTCTTCTTCTGTTCTTCTTATTCCGATCTGCTTCTTCGATTCTTCTTCTTCCGATCTTGTTCTTCTTCGATTCTTCTTCTTCCGATCTTCTTCTTCCATTCTTCTTCTTCCGATCTTCTTCTTCCATTCTTCTTCTTCCGATCTTCTTCCATTCTTCTTCTTTCGATCTTCTTCTTCAATTCTTCTTCTTCTGCCATTCTTCTTCTTTCGTTCTTCTTGTTCCATTCTTCTTCTACCGATCTTCTTCTTCCATGCTTCTTCTACCATTCTTCTTCTTCTGATCTTCTTCTTCCATTCTTCTTCTTCCGATCTTCTTCTTCCATTCTTCTGCTTCTCATCTTCTTCTTCCATTCTTCTTCTTCCGATCTTCTTCTTCCGATCTTCTTCTTCTGATCTTGTTCTTCCGATCTTCTACTTCCATTCTTCTTCTTCCGATCTTGTTCTTCCATTCTTCATCTTGCGATCTTTTTCTTCCGATCTTTTTCTTCCGATCTTGTTCTTCCGATCCTCTGCTTCCATTCTTCTTCTTCTATTCTTTTTCTTCCGATCTTCTTCTTCCGATCTTCTTCTTCCATTCTTCTTCTTCCGATCTTCTTCTTCCATTCTTCTTCTTCCGATCTTCTTCTTGCATTCTTCTTCTTCCGATGTTCTTCTTCCATTCTTCTTCTGCCGATCTTCTTCTTCCATTCTTCTTCTTCCGATCTTCTTCTTCAATTCTTCTTCTTCCGATCCTCTTCTTCCATTCTTCTTCTTCCTATCTTCTTCTTCCATTCTTCTTCTTCCGATCTTCTTCTTCCATTCTTCTTCTTCCATTCTTCTTCTTCCGATCTTCTTCTGCCATTTTTCTTCTTCCGATCTTCTTCTTCGATTCTTATTCTACCGATCTTCTTCTTCCGTTCTTCTTCTTCCGTTCTTCTTCTTCTTCCATTCTTCTTCTTCTGATCTTCTTCTTCCATTCTTCTTCTTCCGATCTTCTTCTTCCATTCTTCCTTTTCCATTCTTCTGCTTCTGATCTTCTTCTTCCATTCTTCTTCTTCCAATCTTCTTCTTCCGATCTTCTTCTGCCATTCTTCTTCTTCTGATCTTCTTCTGCCATTATTCTTCTTCCGATCTTCTTCTTCCATTCTTCTTCATCCATTCTTCTTCTTTCGATCGTCTTTTTCCATTCTTCTTCTTCCGTTCCTTTTCTTCCGATCTTCTTCATCCATTCTTCTTCTTTCGATCTCCTTCTTCCATTTTTCTTCTTCTGTTCTTCTTCTTCCGATCTTCTTCTTCCATTCTTCTTCTTCCGATCTTCTTCTTCCATTCTTCTTCTTCCGATCTGCTTCTTCCATTCCTCATTTTCCGATCTCCTTCTTCCATTCTTCTTCTTCCGATCTTGTTCTTCTTCCGATCTTGTTCTTCTTCCGACCTTCTTTTTCCATTCTTGTTCTTCCGATCTTCTTCTTCCATTCTTCTTCTGCCATTCTTCTTCTTCCGTTCTTCTTCTTCCATTCTTCTTCTGCCGATCTTCTTTTTCCATGCTTCTTCTACCATTCTACTTCTTCCGATCTTCTTCTGCCATTCTTCTTCTTCCGATCTTCTCCTTGGATTTTTCTTCTTCCGATCTTCTTCTTCCATTCTTCTTCTTCCAATCTTCTTCTTCTGATGTTGTTATTCTTTTATTCTTCTTCTTCCGATCTTCTTCTTCCATTTTTCTTCTTCCGATCTTCTTCTTCCATTCTTCTTCTCCCGATCTTGTTCTTCTTCCATTCTTTTTCTTCCGATCTTCTTTTTCCATTCTTCTTCTTCCGATCTTCTTCTGCCATTCTTTTTCTTCCGATCCTCTTCTTCCATTCTTCTTCTCACATTCCTCTTCTTCCGATCTTCTTCTTCCATTCTTCTTCTTCTGTTCTTCTTATTCCGATCTGCTTCTTCCATTCTTCTTCTTCCGATCTTGTTCTTCTTCGATTCTTCTTCTTCCGATCTTCTTCTTCCATTCTTCTTCTTCCGATCTTCTTCTTCCATTCTTCTTCTTCCGATCTTCTTCCATTCTTCTTCTTTCGATCTTCTTCTTCAATTCTTCTTCTTCGGCCATTCTTCTTCTTTCGTTCTTCTTGTTCCATTCTTCTTCTACCGATCTTCTTCTTCCATGCTTCTTCTACCATTCTTCTTCTTCTGATCTTCTTCTTCCATTCTTCTTCTTCCGATCTTCTTCTTCCATTCTTCTGCTTCTCATCTTCTTCTTCCATTCTTCTTCTTCCGATCTTCTTCTTCCGATCTTCTTCTTCTGATCTTGTTCTTCCGATCTTCTACTTCCATTCTTCTTCTTCCGATCTTGTTCTTCCATTCTTCATCTTGCGATCTTTTTCTTCCGATCTTTTTCTTCCGATCTTGTTCTTCCGATCCTCTGCTTCCATTCTTCTTCTTCTATTCTTTTTCTTCCGATCTTCTTCTTCCGATCTTCTTCTTCCATTCTTCTTCTTCCGATCTTCTTCTTCCATTCTTCTTCTTCCGATCTTCTTCTTGCATTCTTCTTCTTCCGATGTTCTTCTTCCATTCTTCTTCTGCCGATCTTCTTCTTCCATTCTTCTTCTTCCGATCTTCTTCTTCAATTCTTCTTCTTCCGATCCTCTTCTTCCATTCTTCTTCTTCCTATCTTCTTCTTCCATTCTTCTTCTTCCGATCTTCTTCTTCCATTCTTCTTCTTCCATTCTTCTTCTTCCGATCTTCTTCTGCCATTTTTCTTCTTCCGATCTTCTTCTTCGATTCTTATTCTACCGATCTTCTTCCGTTCTTCTTCTTCTTCCATTCTTCTTCTTCTGATCTTCTTCTTCCATTCTTCTTCTTCCGATCTTCTTCTTCCATTCTTCCTTTTCCATTCTTATGCTTCTGATCTTCTTCTTCCATTCTTCTTCTTCCAATCTTCTTCTTCCGATCTTCTTCTGCCATTCTTCTTCTTCTGATCTTCTTCTGCCATTATTCTTCTTCCGATCTTCTTCTTCCATTCTTCTTCATCCATTCTTCTTCTTTCGATCGTCTTTTTCCATTCTTCTTCTTCCGTTCCTTTTCTTCCGATCTTCTTCATCCATTCTTCTTCTTTCGATCTCCTTCTTCCATTTTTCTTCTTCTGTTCTTCTTCTTCCGATCTTCTTCTTCCATTCTTCTTCTTCCGATCTTCTTCTTCCATTCTTCTTCTTCCGATCTGCTTCTTCCATTCCTCATTTTCCGATCTCCTTCTTCCATTCTTCTTCTTCCGATCTTGTTCTTCTTCCGACCTTCTTTTTCCATTCTTGTTCTTTCGATCTGCTTCTTCCATTCTTCTTCTGCCATTCTTCTTCTTCCGTTCTTCTTCTTCCATTCTTCTTCTGCCGATCTTCTTTTTCCATGCTTCTTCTACCATTCTACTTCTTCCGATCTTCTTCTGCCATTCTTCTTCTTCCGATCTTCTCCTTGGATTTTTCTTCTTCCGATCTTCTTCTTCCATTCTTCTTCTTCCAATCTTCTTCTTCTGATGTTGTTATTCTTTTATTCTTCTTCTTCAGATCTTCTTCTTCCATTTTTCTTCTTCCGATCTTCTTCTTCCATTCTTCTTCTCCCGATCTTGTTCTTCTTCCATTCTTTTTCTTCCGATCTTCTTTTTCCATTCTTCTTCTTCCGATCTTCTTCTGCCATTCTTTTTCTTCCGATCCTCTTCTTCCATTCTTCTTCTCACATTCCTCTTCTTCCGATCTTCTTCTTCCATTCTTCTTCTTCTTCCGATCTTCTTCTTCCATTCTTCTTCTTCTGTTCTTCTTATTCCGATCTGCTTCTTCGATTCTTCTTCTTCCGATCTTGTTCTTCTTCGATTCTTCTTCTTCCGATCTTCTTCTTCCATTCTTCTTCTTCCGATCTTCTTCTTCCATTCTTCTTCTTCCGATCTTCTTCCATTCTTCTTCTTTCGATCTTCTTCTTCAATTCTTCTTCTTCTGCCATTCTTCTTCTTTCGTTCTTCTTGTTCCATTCTTCTTCTACCGATCTTCTTCTTCCATGCTTCTTCTACCATTCTTCTTCTTCTGATCTTCTTCTTCCATTCTTCTTCTTCCGATCTTCTTCTTCCATTCTTCTGCTTCTCATCTTCTTCTTCCATTCTTCTTCTTCCGATCTTCTTCTTCCGATCTTCTTCTTCTGATCTTGTTCTTCCGATCTTCTACTTCCATTCTTCTTCTTCCGATCTTGTTCTTCCATTCTTCATCTTGCGATCTTTTTCTTCCGATCTTTTTCTTCCGATCTTGTTCTTCCGATCCTCTGCTTCCATTCTTCTTCTTCTATTCTTTTTCTTCCGATCTTCTTCTTCCGATCTTCTTCTTCCATTCTTCTTCTTCCGATCTTCTTCTTCCATTCTTCTTCTTCCGATCTTCTTCTTGCATTCTTCTTCTTCCGATGTTCTTCTTCCATTCTTCTTCTGCCGATCTTCTTCTTCCATTCTTCTTCTTCCGATCTTCTTCTTCAATTCTTCTTCTTCCGATCCTCTTCTTCCATTCTTCTTCTTCCTATCTTCTTCTTCCATTCTTCTTCTTCCGATCTTCTTCTTCCATTCTTCTTCTTCCATTCTTCTTCTTCCGATCTTCTTCTGCCATTTTTCTTCTTCCGATCTTCTTCTTCGATTCTTATTCTACCGATCTTCTTCTTCCGTTCTTCTTCTTCCGTTCTTCTTCTTCTTCCATTCTTCTTCTTCTGATCTTCTTCTTCCATTCTTCTTCTTCCGATCTTCTTCTTCCATTCTTCCTTTTCCATTCTTCTGCTTCTGATCTTCTTCTTCCATTCTTCTTCTTCCAATCTTCTTCTTCCGATCTTCTTCTGCCATTCTTCTTCTTCTGATCTTCTTCTGCCATTATTCTTCTTCCGATCTTCTTCTTCCATTCTTCTTCATCCATTCTTCTTCTTTCGATCGTCTTTTTCCATTCTTCTTCTTCCGTTCCTTTTCTTCCGATCTTCTTCATCCATTCTTCTTCTTTCGATCTCCTTCTTCCATTTTTCTTCTTCTGTTCTTCTTCTTCCGATCTTCTTCTTCCATTCTTCTTCTTCCGATCTTCTTCTTCCATTCTTCTTCTTCCGATCTGCTTCTTCCATTCCTCATTTTCCGATCTCCTTCTTCCATTCTTCTTCTTCCGATCTTGTTCTTCTTCCGATCTTGTTCTTCTTCCGACCTTCTTTTTCCATTCTTGTTCTTCCGATCTTCTTCTTCCATTCTTCTTCTGCCATTCTTCTTCTTCCGTTCTTCTTCTTCCATTCTTCTTCTGCCGATCTTCTTTTTCCATGCTTCTTCTACCATTCTACTTCTTCCGATCTTCTTCTGCCATTCTTCTTCTTCCGATCTTCTCCTTGGATTTTTCTTCTTCCGATCTTCTTCTTCCATTCTTCTTCTTCCAATCTTCTTCTTCTGATGTTGTTATTCTTTTATTCTTCTTCTTCCGATCTTCTTCTTCCATTTTTCTTCTTCCGATCTTCTTCTTCCATTCTTCTTCTCCCGATCTTGTTCTTCTTCCATTCTTTTTCTTCCGATCTTCTTTTTCCATTCTTCTTCTTCCGATCTTCTTCTGCCATTCTTTTTCTTCCGATCCTCTTCTTCCATTCTTCTTCTCACATTCCTCTTCTTCCGATCTTCTTCTTCCATTCTTCTTCTTCTTCCGATCTTCTTCTTCCATTCTTCTTCTTCTGTTCTTCTTATTCCGATCTGCTTCTTCGATTCTTCTTCTTCCGATCTTGTTCTTCTTCGATTCTTCTTCTTCCGATCTTCTTCTTCCATTCTTCTTCTTCCGATCTTCTTCTTCCATTCTTCTTCTTCCGATCTTCTTCCATTCTTCTTCTTTCGATCTTCTTCTTCAATTCTTCTTCTTCTGCCATTCTTCTTCTTTCGTTCTTCTTGTTCCATTCTTCTTCTACCGATCTTCTTCTTCCATGCTTCTTCTACCATTCTTCTTCTTCTGATCTTCTTCTTCCATTCTTCTTCTTCCGATCTTCTTCTTCCATTCTTCTGCTTCTCATCTTCTTCTTCCATTCTTCTTCTTCCGATCTTCTTCTTCCGATCTTCTTCTTCTGATCTTGTTCTTCCGATCTTCTACTTCCATTCTTCTTCTTCCGATCTTGTTCTTCCATTCTTCATCTTGCGATCTTTTTCTTCCGATCTTTTTCTTCCGATCTTGTTCTTCCGATCCTCTGCTTCCATTCTTCTTCTTCTATTCTTTTTCTTCCGATCTTCTTCTTCCGATCTTCTTCTTCCATTCTTCTTCTTCCGATCTTCTTCTTCCATTCTTCTTCTTCCGATCTTCTTCTTGCATTCTTCTTCTTCCGATGTTCTTCTTCCATTCTTCTTCTGCCGATCTTCTTCTTCCATTCTTCTTCTTCCGATCTTCTTCTTCAATTCTTCTTCTTCCGATCCTCTTCTTCCATTCTTCTTCTTCCTATCTTCTTCTTCCATTCTTCTTCTTCCGATCTTCTTCTTCCATTCTTCTTCTTCCATTCTTCTTCTTCCGATCTTCTTCTGCCATTTTTCTTCTTCCGATCTTCTTCTTCGATTCTTATTCTACCGATCTTCTTCTTCCGTTCTTCTTCTTCCGTTCTTCTTCTTCTTCCATTCTTCTTCTTCTGATCTTCTTCTTCCATTCTTCTTCTTCCGATCTTCTTCTTCCATTCTTCCTTTTCCATTCTTCTGCTTCTGATCTTCTTCTTCCATTCTTCTTCTTCCAATCTTCTTCTTCCGATCTTCTTCTGCCATTCTTCTTCTTCTGATCTTCTTCTGCCATTATTCTTCTTCCGATCTTCTTCTTCCATTCTTCTTCATCCATTCTTCTTCTTTCGATCGTCTTTTTCCATTCTTCTTCTTCCGTTCCTTTTCTTCCGATCTTCTTCATCCATTCTTCTTCTTTCGATCTCCTTCTTCCATTTTTCTTCTTCTGTTCTTCTTCTTCCGATCTTCTTCTTCCATTCTTCTTCTTCCGATCTTCTTCTTCCATTCTTCTTCTTCCGATCTGCTTCTTCCATTCCTCATTTTCCGATCTCCTTCTTCCATTCTTCTTCTTCCGATCTTGTTCTTCTTCCGATCTTGTTCTTCTTCCGACCTTCTTTTTCCATTCTTGTTCTTCCGATCTTCTTCTTCCATTCTTCTTCTGCCATTCTTCTTCTTCCGTTCTTCTTCTTCCATTCTTCTTCTGCCGATCTTCTTTTTCCATGCTTCTTCTACCATTCTACTTCTTCCGATCTTCTTCTGCCATTCTTCTTCTTCCGATCTTCTCCTTGGATTTTTCTTCTTCCGATCTTCTTCTTCCATTCTTCTTCTTCCAATCTTCTTCTTCTGATGTTGTTATTCTTTTATTCTTCTTCTTCCGATCTTCTTCTTCCATTTTTCTTCTTCCGATCTTCTTCTTCCATTCTTCTTCTCCCGATCTTGTTCTTCTTCCATTCTTTTTCTTCCGATCTTCTTTTTCCATTCTTCTTCTTCCGATCTTCTTCTGCCATTCTTTTTCTTCCGATCCTCTTCTTCCATTCTTCTTCTCACATTCCTCTTCTTCCGATCTTCTTCTTCCATTCTTCTTCTTCTTCCGATCTTCTTCTTCCATTCTTCTTCTTCTGTTCTTCTTATTCCGATCTGCTTCTTCCATTCTTCTTCTTCCGATCTTGTTCTTCTTCGATTCTTCTTCTTCCGATCTTCTTCTTCCATTCTTCTTCTTCCGATCTTCTTCTTCCATTCTTCTTCTTCCGATCTTCTTCCATTCTTCTTCTTTCGATCTTCTTCTTCAATTCTTCTTCTTCTGCCATTCTTCTTCTTTCGTTCTTCTTGTTCCATTCTTCTTCTACCGATCTTCTTCTTCCATGCTTCTTCTACCATTCTTCTTCTTCTGATCTTCTTCTTCCATTCTTCTTCTTCCGATCTTCTTCTTCCATTCTTCTGCTTCTCATCTTCTTCTTCCATTCTTCTTCTTCCGATCTTCTTCTTCCGATCTTCTTCTTCTGATCTTGTTCTTCCGATCTTCTACTTCCATTCTTCTTCTTCCGATCTTGTTCTTCCATTCTTCATCTTGCGATCTTTTTCTTCCGATCTTTTTCTTCCGATCTTGTTCTTCCGATCCTCTGCTTCCATTCTTCTTCTTCTATTCTTTTTCTTCCGATCTTCTTCTTCCGATCTTCTTCTTCCATTCTTCTTCTTCCGATCTTCTTCTTCCATTCTTCTTGTTCCGATCTTCTTCTTGCATTCTTCTTCTTCCGATGTTCTTCTTCCATTCTTCTTCTGCCGATCTTCTTCTTCCATTCTTCTTCTTCCGATCTTCTTCTTCAATTCTTCTTCTTCCGATCCTCTTCTTCCATTCTTCTTCTTCCTATCTTCTTCTTCCATTCTTCTTCTTCCGATCTTCTTCTTCCATTCTTCTTCTTCCATTCTTCTTCTTCCGATCTTCTTCTGCCATTTTTCTTCTTCCGATCTTCTTCTTCGATTCTTATTCTACCGATCTTCTTCTTCCGTTCTTCTTCTTCCGTTCTTCTTCTTCTTCCATTCTTCTTCTTCTGATCTTCTTCTTCCATTCTTCTTCTTCCGATCTTCTTCTTCCATTCTTCCTTTTCCATTCTTCTGCTTCTGATCTTCTTCTTCCATTCTTCTTCTTCCAATCTTCTTCTTCCGATCTTCTTCTGCCATTCTTCTTCTTCTGATCTTCTTCTGCCATTATTCTTCTTCCGATCTTCTTCTTCCATTCTTCTTCATCCATTCTTCTTCTTTCGATCGTCTTTTTCCATTCTTCTTCTTCCGTTCCTTTTCTTCCGATCTTCTTCATCCATTCTTCTTCTTTCGATCTCCTTCTTCCATTTTTCTTCTTCTGTTCTTCTTCTTCCGATCTTCTTCTTCCATTCTTCTTCTTCCGATCTTCTTCTTCCATTCTTCTTCTTCCGATCTGCTTCTTCCATTCCTCATTTTCCGATCTCCTTCTTCCATTCTTCTTCTTCCGATCTTGTTCTTCTTCCGACCTTCTTTTTCCATTCTTGTTCTTCCGATCTTCTTCTTCCATTCTTCTTCTGCCATTCTTCTTCTTCCGTTCTTCTTCTTCCATTCTTCTTCTGCCGATCTTCTTTTTCCATGCTTCTTCTACCATTCTACTTCTTCCGATCTTCTTCTGCCATTCTTCTTCTTCCGATCTTCTCCTTGGATTTTTCTTCTTCCGATCTTCTTCTTCCATTCTTCTTCTTCCAATCTTCTTCTTCTGATGTTGTTATTCTTTTATTCTTCTTCTTCCGATCTTCTTCTTCCATTTTTCTTCTTCCGATCTTCTTCTTCCATTCTTCTTCTCCCGATCTTGTTCTTCTTCCATTCTTTTTCTTCCGATCTTCTTTTTCCATTCTTCTTCTTCCGATCTTCTTCTGCCATTCTTTTTCTTCCGATCCTCTTCTTCCATTCTTCTTCTCACATTCCTCTTCTTCCGATCTTCTTCTTCCATTCTTCTTCTTCTTCCGATCTTCTTCTTCCATTCTTCTTCTTCTGTTCTTCTTATTCCGATCTGCTTCTTCCATTCTTCTTCTTCCGATCTTGTTCTTCTTCGATTCTTGTTCTTCCGATCTTCTTCTTCCATTCTTCTTCTTCCGATCTTCTTCTTCCATTCTTCTTCTTCCGATCTTCTTCCATTCTTCTTCTTTCGATCTTCTTCTTCAATTCTTCTTCTTCTGCCATTCTTCTTCTTTCGTTCTTCTTGTTCCATTCTTCTTCTACCGATCTTCTTCTTCCATGCTTCTTCTACCATTCTTCTTCTTGTGATCTTCTTCTTCCATTCTTCTTCTTCCGATCTTCTTCTTCCATTCTTCTGCTTCTCATCTTCTTCTTCCATTCTTCTTCTTCCGATCTTCTTCTTCCGATCTTCTTCTTCTGATCTTGTTCTTCCGATCTTCTACTTCCATTCTTCTTCTTCCGATCTTGTTCTTCCATTCTTCATCTTGCGATCTTTTTCTTCCGATCTTTTTCTTCCGATCTTGTTCTTCCGATCCTCTGCTTCCATTCTTCTTCTTCTATTCTTTTTCTTCCGATCTTCTTCTTCCGATCTTCTTCTTCCATTCTTCTTCTTCCGATCTTCTTCTTCCATTCTTCTTCTTCCGATCTTCTTCTTGCATTCTTCTTCTTCCGATGTTCTTCTTCCATTCTTCTTCTGCCGATCTTCTTCTTCCATTCTTCTTCTTCCGATCTTCTTCTTCAATTCTTCTTCTTCCGATCCTCTTCTTCCATTCTTCTTCTTCCTATCTTCTTCTTCCATTCTTCTTCTTCCGATCCTCTTCTTCCATTCTTCTTCTTCCATTCTTCTTCTTCCGATCTTCTTCTGCCATTTTTCTTCTTCCGATCTTCTTCTTCGATTCTTATTCTACCGATCTTCTTCTTCCGTTCTTCTTCTTCCGTTCTTCTTCCGTTCTTCTTCTTCTTCCATTCTTCTTCTTCTGATCTTCTTCTTCCATTCTTCTTCTTCCGATCTTCTTCTTCCATTCTTCCTTTTCCATTCTTCTGCTTCTGATCTTCTTCTTCCATTCTTCTTCTTCCAATCTTCTTCTTCCGATCTTCTTCTGCCATTCTTCTTCTTCTGATCTTCTTCTGCCATTATTCTTCTTCCGATCTTCTTCTTCCATTCTTCTTCATCCATTCTTCTTCTTTCGATCGTCTTTTTCCATTCTTCTTCTTCCGTTCCTTTTCTTCCGATCTTCTTCATCCATTCTTCTTCTTTCGATCTCCTTCTTCCATTTTTCTTCTTCTATTCTTCTTCTTCCGATCTTCTTCTTCCATTCTTCTTCTTCCGATCTTCTTCTTCCATTCTTCTTCTTCCGATCTGCTTCTTCCATTCCTCATTTTCCGATCTCTTTCTTCCATTCTTCTTCTTCCGATCTTGTTCTTCTTCCGACCTTCTTTTTCCATTCTTGTTCTTCCGATCTTCTTCTTCCATTCTTCTTCTGCCATTCTTCTTCTTCCGTTCTTCTTCTTCCATTCTTCTTCTGCCGATCTTCTTTTTCCATGCTTCTTCTACCATTCTACTTCTTCCGATCTTCTTCTGCCATTCTTCTTCTTCCGATCTTCTCCTTGGATTTTTCTTCTTCCGATCTTCTTCTTCCATTCTTCTTCTTCCAATCTTCTTCTTCTGATGTTGTTAGTCTTTTATTCTTCTTCTTCCGATCTTCTTCTTCCATTTTTCTTCTTCCGATCTTCTTCTTCCATTCTTCTTCTCCCGATCTTGTTCTTCTTCCATTCTTTTTCTTCCGATCTTCTTTTTCCATTCTTCTTCTTCCGATCTTCTTCTGCCATTCTTTTTCTTCCGATCCTCTTCTTCCATTCTTCTTCTCACATTCCTCTTCTTCCGATCTTCTTCTTCCATTCTTCTTCTTCTTCCGATCTTCTTCTTCCATTCTTCTTCTTCTGTTCTTCTTATTCCGATCTGCTTCTTCCATTCTTCTTCTTCCGATCTTGTTCTTCTTCGATTCTTCTTCTTCCGATCTTCTTCTTCCATTCTTCTTCTTCCGATCTTCTTCTTCCATTCTTCTTCTTCCGATCTTCTTCCATTCTTCTTCTTTCGATCTTCTTTTTCAATTCTTCTTCTTCTGCCATTCTTCTTCTTTCGTTCTTCTTGTTCCATTCTTCTTCTACCGATCTTCTTCTTCCATGCTTCTTCTACCATTCTTCTTCTTCTGATCTTCTTCTTCCATTCTTCTTCTTCCGATCTTCTTCTTCCATTCTTCTGCTTCTCATCTTCTTCTTCCATTCTTCTTCTTCCGATCTTCTTCTTCCGATCTTCTTCTTCTGATCTTGTTCTTCCGATCTTCTACTTCCATTCTTCTTCTTCCGATCTTGTTCTTCCATTCTTCATCTTGCGATCTTTTTCTTCCGATCTTTTTCTTCCGATCTTGTTCTTCCGATCCTCTGCTTCCATTCTTCTTCTTCTATTCTTTTTCTTCCGATCTTCTTCTTCCGATCTTCTTCTTCCATTCTTCTTCTTCCGATCTTCTTCTTCCATTCTTCTTCTTCCGATCTTCTTCTTGCATTCTTCTTCTTCCGATGTTCTTCTTCCATTCTTCTTCTGCCGATCTTCTTCTTCCATTCTTCTTCTTCCGATCTTCTTCTTCAATTCTTCTTCTTCCGATCCTCTTCTTCCATTCTTCTTCTTCCTATCTTCTTCTTCCATTCTTCTTCTTCCGATCTTCTTCTTCCATTCTTCTTCTTCCGATCTTCTTCTGCCATTTTTCTTCTTTCGATCTTCTTCTTCGATTCTTATTCTACCGATCTTCTTCTTCCGTTCTTCTTCTTCCGTTCTTCTTCTTCTTCCATTCTTCTTCTTCTGATCTTCTTCTTCCATTCTTCTTCTTCCGATCTTCTTCTTCCATTCTTCCTTTTCCATTCTTCTGCTTCTGATTTTCTTCTTCCATTCTTCTTCTTCCAATCTTCTTCTTCCGATCTTCTTCTGCCATTCTTCTTCTTCTGATCTTCTTCTGCCATTATTCTTCTTCCGATCTTCTTCTTCCATTCTTCTTCATCCATTCTTCTTCTTTCGATCGTCTTTTTCCATTCTTCTTCTTCCGTTCCTTTTCTTCCGATCTTCTTCATCCATTCTTCTTCTTTCGATCTCCTTCTTCCATTTTTCTTCTTCTGTTCTTCTCTTCCGATCTTCTTCTTCCATTCTTCTTCTTCCGATCTTCTTCTTCCATTCTTCTTCTTCCGATCTGCTTCTTCCATTCCTCATTTTCCGATCTCCTTCTTCCATTCTTCTTCTTCCGATCTTGTTCTTCTTCCGACCTTCTTTTTCCATTCTTGTTCTTCCGATCTTCTTCTTCCATTCTTCTTCTGCCATTCTTCTTCTTCCGTTCTTCTTCTTCCATTCTTCTTCTGCCGATCTTCTTTTTCCATGCTTCTTCTACCATTCTACTTCTTCCGATCTTCTTCTGCCATTCTTCTTCTTCCGATCTTCTCCTTGGATTTTTCTTCTTCCGATCTTCTTCTTCCATTCTTCTTCTTCCAATCTTCTTCTTCTGATGTTGTTATTCTTTTATTCTTCTTCTTCCGATCTTCTTCTTCCATTTTTCTTCTTCCGATCTTCTTCTTCCATTCTTCTTCTCCCGATCTTGTTCTTCTTCCATTCTTTTTCTTCCGATCTTCTTTTTCCATTCTTCTTCTTCCGATCTTCTTCTGCCATTCTTTTTCTTCCGATCCTCTTCTTCCATTCTGCTTCTCACATTCCTCTTCTTCCGATCTTCTTCTTCCATTCTTCTTCTTCTTTCGATCTTCTTCTTCCATTCTTCTTCTTCTGTTCTTCTTATTCCGATCTGCTTCTTCCATTCTTCTTCTTCCGATCTTGTTCTTCTTCGATTCTTCTTCTTCCGATCTTCTTCTTCCATTCTTCTTCTTCCGATCTTCTTCTTCCATTCTTCTTCTTCCGATCTTCTTCGATTCTTCTTCTTTCGATCTTCTTCTTCAATTCTTCTTCGTCTGCCATTCTTCTTCTTTCGTTCTTCTTGTTCCATTCTTCTTCTACCGATCTTCTTCTTCCATGCTTCTTCTACCATTCTTCTTCTTCTGATCTTCTTCTTCCATTCTTCTTTTTCCGATCTTCTTCTTCCATTCTTCTGCTTCTCATCTTCTTCTTCCATTCTTCTTCTTCCGATCTTCTTCTTCCGATCTTCTTCTTCTGATCTTGTTCTTCCGATCTTCTACTTCCATTCTTCTTCTTCCGATCTTGTTCTTCCATTCTTCATCTTGCGATCTTTTTCTTCCGATCTTTTTCTTCCGATCTTGTTCTTCCGATCCTCTTCTTCCATTCTTCTTCTTCTATTCTTTTTCTTCCGATCTTCTTCTTCCGATCTTCTTCTTCCATTCTTCTTCTTCCGATCTTCTTCTTCCATTCTTCTTCTTCCGATCTTCTTCTTCCATTCTTCTTCGTCTGATCTTCTTCTTCAATTCTTCTTCTTCTGTTCTTATTCTTCTTCTTCCATTCTTCTTCTCCTGATCTTCTTCTTCAGTTCTTCTCCCATTCTTCTTCTTCCGATCTTCTTCTTCCATTCTTCCTCTTCCACTCTTCTTCTTCTGATCTTCTTCTTCCATTCTTCATCTTCCGATCTTCTTCTTCCATTCTTCATCTTCCGATCTTCTTCTTCCGATCTTCATCTGCCATTCTTCTTCTTCCGTTCTTATTCTTCCATTCTTCTTCTTCCGATCTTCTTCTTCCATGCTTCTTCTGCCATTCTTCTTCTTCCGATCTTCTTCTTCCATTCTTCTTCTTCCCATCTTCATCTTCCGTTCTTCTTCTTCCGATCTTCTTCTTCCGATCTTCTTCTTCCATTCTTCTTCTTACGATCTTTTTCTTCAATTCTTCTTCGTACATTTTCTTCTTCCGATCTTCTTCTTCCATTCTTCTGCTTCTCATCTTCTTCTTCCATTCTTGTTCTTCCGATCTTCTTCTTCCGATCTTGTTCTTCCGATCATCTGCTTCCATTCTTCTTCTTCTATTCTTTTTCTTCCGATCTTCTTCTTCCATTCTTCTTGTTCCGATCTTCTTCTTCCATTCTTCTTCTTCCGATGTTCTTCTTGCATTCTTCTTCTTCCGATGTTCTTCTTCCATTCTTCTTCTGCCGATCTTCTTCTTCCATTCTTCTTCTTCCGATCTTCTTCTTCAATTCTTCTTCTTCCGATCCTCTTCTTCCATTCTTCTTCTTCCTATCTTCTTCTTCCATTCTTCTTCTTCCGATCTTCTTCTTCCATTCTTCTTCTTCCATTCTTCTTCTTCCGATCTTCTTCTGCCATTTTTCTTCTTCCGATCTTCTTCTTCGATTCTTATTCTACCGATCTTCTTCTTCCGTTCTTCTTCTTCCGTTCTTCTTCTTCTTCCATTCTTCTTCTTCTGATCTTCTTCTTCCATTCTTCTTCTTCCGATCTTCTTCTTCCATTCTTCCTTTTCCATTCTTCTGCTTCTGATCTTCTTCTTCCATTCTTCTTCTTCCAATCTTCTTCTTCCGATCTTCTTCTGCCATTCTTCTTCTTCCGATCTTCTTCTGCCATTATTCTATTTCCGATCTTCTTCTTCCATTCTTCTTCATCCATTCTTCTTCTTTCGATCGTCTTTTTCCATTCTTCTTCTTCCGTTCCTTTTCTTCCGATCTTCTTCATCCATTCTACTTCTTTCGATCTCCTTCTTCCGTTTTTCTTCTTCTGTTCTTCTTCTTCCGATCTTCTTCTTCCATTCTTCTTCTTCCGATCTGCTTCTTCCATTCCTCATTTTCCGATCTCCTTCTTCCATTCTTCTTCTTCCGATCTTGTTCTTCTTCCGACCTTCTTTTTCCATTCTTGTTCTTCCGATCTTCTTCTTCCATTCTTCTTCTGCCATTCTTCTTCTTCCGTTCTTCTTCTTCCATTCTTCTTCTGCCGATCTTCTTTTTCCATGCTTCTTCTACCATTCTACTTCTTCCGATCTTCTTCTGCCATTCTTCTTCTTCCGATCTTCTCCTTGGATTTTTCTTCTTCCGATCTTCTTCTTCCATTCTTCTTCTTCCAATCTTCTTCTTCTGATCTTGTTATTCTTTTATTCTTCTTCCATTTTTCTTCCGATCTTCTTCTTCCATTCTTCTTCTCCCGATCTTGTTCTTCTTCCATTCTTTTTCTTCCGATCTTCTTCTTCCATTCTTCTTCTTCCGATCTTCTTCTGCCATTCTTTTTCTTCCGATCCTCTTCTTCCATTCTTCTTCTCACATTCCTCTTCTTCCGATCTTCTTCTTCCATTCTTCTTCTTCTTCCGATCTTCTTCTTCCATTCTTCTTCTTCTGTTCTTCTTATTCCGATCTGCTTCTTCCATTCTTCTTCTTCCGATCTTGTTCTTCTTCGATTTTTCTTCTTCCGATCTTCTTCTTCGATTTTTCTTCTTCCGATCTTCTTCTTCCATTCTTCTTCTTTCGATCTTCTTCTTCAATTCTTCTTCTTCTGCCATTCTTCTTCTTCCGTTCTTCTTGTTCCATTCTTCTTCTACCGATCTTCTTCTTCCATGCTTCTTCTACCATTCTTCTTCTTCTGATCTTCTTCTTCCATTCTTCTTCTTCCGATCTTCTTCTTCCATTCTTCTGCTTCTCATCTTCTTCTTCCATTCTTCTTCTTCCGATCTTCTTCTTCCGATCTTCTTCTTCTGATCTTGTTCTTCCGATCTTCTTCTTCTGATGTTGTTCTTCCGATCTTCTTCTTCCATTCTTCTTCTTCCGATCTTGTTCTTCCATTCTTCATCTTGCGATCTTCTTCTTCCGATCTTTTTCTTCCGATCTTGTTCTTCCGATCCTCTTCTTCCGTTCTTCTTCTTCTATTCTTTTTCTTCCGATCTTCTTCTTCCGATCTTCTTCTTCCATTCTTCTTCTTCCAATCTTCTTCTTCCATTCTTCTTCTTCCGATCTTCTTCTTCCATTCTTCTTCGTCTGATCTTCTTCTTCAATTCTTCTTCTTCTGTTCTTATTCTTCTTCTTCCATTCTTCTTCTTCTGATCTTCTTCTTCAATTCTTCTCCCATTCTTCTTCTTCCGATCTTCTTCTTCCATTCTTCCTCTTCCACTCTTCTTCTTCTGATCTTCTTCTTCCATTCTTCATCTTCCGATCTTCTTCTTCCATTCTTCATCTTCCGATCTTCTTCTTCCATTCTTCATCTTCCGATCTTCTTCTTCCGATCTTCATCTGCCATTCTTCTTCTTCCGATGTTCTTCTTGCATTCTTCTTCTTCCGATGTTCTTCTTCCATTCTTCTTCTGCCGATCTTCTTCTTCCATTCTTCTTCTTCCGATCTTCTTCTTCAGTTCTTCTTCTTCCGATCCTCTTCTTCCATTCTTCTTCTTCCATTCTTCTTCTTCCGATCTTCTTCTGCCATTTTTCTTCTTCCGATCTTCTTCTTCGATTCTTATTCTACCGATCTTCTTCTTCCGTTCTTCTTCTTCCGTTCTTCTTCTTCTTCCATTCTTCTTCTTCTGATCTTCTTCTTCCATTCTTCTTTTTCCGATCTTCTTCTTCCATTCTTCCTTTTCCATTCTTCTGCTTCTGATCTTCTTCTTCCATTCTTCTTCTTCCAATCTTCTTCTTCCGATCTTCTTCTGCCATTCTTCGTCTTCCGATCTTCTTCTGCCATTATTCTTCTTCCGATCTTCTTCTTCCATTCTTCTTCATCTATTCTTCTTCTTTCGATCGTCTTTTTCCATTCTTCTTCTTCCGTTCTTTTTCTTCCGATCTTCTTCATCCATTCTTCTTCTTACGATCTCCTTCTTCCATTTTTCTTCTTCTGTTCTTCTTCTTCCGATCTTCTTCTTCCATTCTTCTTCTTCCGATCTTCTTCTTCCATTCTTCTTCTTCCGATCTGCTTCTTCCATTCCTCATTTTCCGATCTCCTTCTTCCATTCTTCTTCTTCCGATCTTGTTCTTCTTCCGACCTTCTTTTTCCATTCTTCTTCTTCCGATCTTCTTCTTCCATTCTTCTTCTCACATTCCTCTTCTTCCGATCTTCTTCTTCCATTCTTCTTCTTCTTCCGATCTTCTTCTTCCATTCTTCTTCTTCTGTTCTTCTTATTCCGATCTGCTTCTTCCATTCTTCTTCTTCCGATCTTGTTCTTCTTTGATTCTTCTTCTTCCGATCTTCTTCTTCCATTCTTCTTCTTCGGATCTTCTTCTTCCATTCTTCTTCTTCCGATCTTCTTCCATTCTTCTTCTTTCGATCTTCTTCTTCAATTCTTCTTCTTCTGCCATTCTTCTTCTTCCGTTCTTCTTGTTCCATTCTTCTTCTACCGATCTTCTTCTTCCATGCTTCTTCTACCATTCTTCTTCTTCTGATCTTCTTCTTCCATTCTTCTTCTTCCGATCTTCTTCTTCCATTCTTCTGCTTCTCATCTTCTTCTTCCATTCTTCTTCTTCCGATCTTCTTCTTCCGATCTTCTTCTTCCGATCTTCTTCTTCCATTCTTCTTCTTCCGATCGTGTTCTTCCATTCTTCTTCTTCCGATCTTCTTCTTCCGATCTTGTTCTTCCGATCCTCTTCTTCCATTCTTCTTCTTCTATTCTTTTTCTTCCGATCTTCTTCTTCCGATCTTCTTCTTCCGATCTTCTTCTTCCATTCTTCTTCTTCCGATCTTCTTCTTCCATTCTTCTTCGTCCGATCTTCTTCTTCCATTCTTCTTCTTCTGTTCTTATTCTTCTTCTTCCATTCTTCTTCTTCTGATCTTCTTCTTCAATTCTTCTCCCATTCTTCTTCTTCCGATCTTCTTCTTCCATTCTTCCTCTTCCACTCTTCTTCTTCTGATCTTCTTCTTCCATTCTTCATCTTCCGATCTTCTTCTTCCGATCTTCATCTGCCATTCTTCTGCTTCTGTTCTTCTTCTTCCATTCTTCTTCTTCCGAACTTCTTCTTCCATGCTTCTTTTGCCATTCTTCTTCTTCCGATCTTCTTCTTCCATTCTTCTTCTTCCGATCTTCTTCTTCCGTTCTTCTTCTTCCGGTCTTCTTCTTCCATTCTTCTTCTTACTATCTTTTTCTTCAATTCTTCTTCGTCCATTCTTCTTCTTCCGATGTTCTTCTTCCATTCTTCTGCTTCTCATCTTCTTCTTCCATTCTTCTGCTTCTCATCTTCTTCTTCCATTCTTCTTCTTCCGATCTTCTTCTTCCGATCTTCTTATTCCGATCTTGTTCTTTCGATCCTCTGCTTCCATTCTTCTTCTTCTATTCTTTTTCTTCCGATCTTCTTCTTCCGATCTTCTCCTTCCATTCTTCTTCTTCCGATCTTCTTCTTCCATTCTTCTTCTTCCGATCTTCTTCTTCCATTCCTCTTCTTCCGATCTTCTTCTTCCATTCTTCTTCTGCCGATCTTCTTTTTCCATTCTTCTTCTTCCGATCTTCTTCTTCCATTCTTCTTCTTCCGATCTTCTTCTTCCGATCTTCTTCTGCCATTCTTCTTCTTCCGATCTTCTTCTTCCATTCTTCTTCTGCCGATCTTCTTCTTCCATGCTTCTTCTACAATTCTACTTCTTCCGATCTTCTTCTGCCATTCTTCTTCTTCCGTTCTTCTTCTTCCATTCTTCTTCTGCCGATCTTCTTCTTCCATGCTTCTTCTACAATTCTACTTCTTCCGATCTTCTTCTGCCATTCTTCTTCTTCCGATCTTCTCCTTGGATTCTTCTTCTTCCGATCTTCTTCTTCCATTCTTCTTCTTCCAATCTTCTTCTTCTGATGTTGTTATTCTTTTATTCTTCTTCTTCCGATCTTCTTCTTCCATTTTTCTTCTTCCGATCTTCTTCTTCCATTCTTCTTCTCCCGATCTTGTTCTTCTTCCATTCTTCTTCTTCCGATCTTCTTCTTCCATTCTTCTTCTTCCGATCTTCTTCTGCCATTCTTTTTCTTCCAATCTTCTTCTTCCATTCTTCTTCTCACATTCCTCTTCTTCCAATCTTCTTCTTCCATTCTTCTTCTTCTTCCGATCTTCTTCTTCCATTCTTCTTCTTCTGTTCTTCTTATTCCGATCTGCTTCTTCCATTCTTCTTCTTCCGATCTTTTTCTTCTTCGATTCTTCTTCTTCCGATCTTCTTCTTCCATTCTTCTTCTTCGGATCTTCTTCTTCCATTCTTCTTCTTCCGATCTTCTTCTTCCATTCTTCTTCTTCCGATCTTCTTCTTCCTTTCTTCTTCTTCCCATCTTCTTCTTCCATTCTTGTTCTTCCTATCTAGTTCTTCCAATCTTCTTCATCCGATCTTCTTCTTCCGTTCTTCTTCTTCCATTCTTCTTCTTCCATTCTTTTTCTTCTGATCTTCTTCTTCCGATCTTCTTCTTCCATTCTTCTTCTTCCGATCTTCTTCTTCCATTCTTCTTCTTCCGATCTTCTTCTTCCACTCTTCTTCGTCCGATCTTCTTCTTCCATTCTTCTTCTTCTGTTCTTATTCTTCTTCTTCCATTCTTCTTCTTCTGATCTTCTTATTCCATTCTTCTCCCATTCTTCTTCTTCCGATCTTCTTCTTCCATTCTCCCTCTTCCACTCTTCTTCTTCTGATCTTCTTCTTCCGTTCTTCATCTTCCGATCTTCTTCTTCCGATGTTCTTCTGCCATTCTTCTTCTTTCGTTGTTCTTCTTCCATTCTTCTTCTTCCGATATTCTTCTTCCATGCTTCTTCTGCCATTGTTCTTCTTCCGATCTTCTTCTTCCATTCTTCTTCTTCCGATCTTCTTCTTCCGTTCTTCTTCTTCCGATCTTCTTCTTCCATTCTCCTTCTTACGATATTTTTCTTCAATTCTTTTTCTTCCGATCTTCTTCTTCCATTCTTCTGCTTCTCATCTTCTTCTTCCATTCTTCTTCTTCCGATCTTCTTCTTCCGATCCTCTGCTTCCATTCTTCTTAATTAACCCTATAACGTAATGAGCGTTGGTTTAGTGAGGAGCGTTGGTCAGCCGGTAAGGGTGTTCCCGGTAGTAAGTCCTAGGGTAAGGCAGTGAAACCGTTGGTAAGCCTGGTGGTCCCGATCCAAGAACTAGACACGTAAGTTATGTCTAGGTTAATTAAAATGTTATCTAAAGGAAAGGAAAAGGAAGAAGAAATAGGAGAATCTAGTGAAGAAAATAATAATCATATATTACATCATGAGCTAAGAATCCCAGAAATAGAATCCCAACTTAATAAATGGAAACTTCCCAAGTTAGAAATTTCCTCCCTTTACAAAACTAAAATATCAGACATGTTTAAAAGCGAATATGTAATTAAAACTGTCGAAAAAGAAATCGATATAAAACAAACCCAAGAGTCTATACCATTAATCTCACGAGCTCTAATAGCCGAACATATAAAAGATTACAAATATTTACATATAGGATCGATTCAAATAGCTATTAAACCCTTGTTTAGGCAGGGAATCGATACTCCATTATTCGCAGTCTTAAGAGATAATAGGCCAAAAAATTTGAATGATCAGATCTTGGCTATCTTTGAAACCAATCTCCACGAAGGACCGGTTTATATTAATAATTACCCTAACTACTCGGTATCTCTTAAAAGCTTTCACGAAACTAATTACAATATTATTTTAGATATTAAGATGAAGGACGATGGTTGGAATCCTAGAGCGATTCCTATTACCATAATATATCGTCTCTATTATAAAGTAATGAAAACCCAATTAGCCCCCCAAGCTTTATTAATATCTCCTAAAGACGAAACTACCCTATTATTGGTAAATCCAGAAAGGGTAAATGCCTCGGTCCCTCGGGTACTGAGACATGATGAGGTAACCAGTGGATTAAAATGGAGATTAGAAGACATACTACCTCCAATTCCTCCTACGCCTAGCGAAGTAGACGCTATAACAGAATTTAAATCGGGAGCAGTAGAAATTACCTTTGCTCCTTTAAGAGAAAACTTAAGAAGAGTACGCTCTATGGCAAGATCCGAATTTAGTTTAACCAGACCATCCATAGATAGGCGAAGTTTTTCAATACCTAGAGGGTTGGTAATGCAAGGATTACATCCAGATCATACCATACCCACCCCTGAATTCGAGCCCGAAGAAACCCATTACACCTCGGCTCGATCACAGGACTCACCAACTAAATCTGACTTTAGTCAGTTAAACGTCATAAAGACATTTGAAATTAATAAAAGAATGCTTCAAGAAGATTTCGTAAGTAGTGCCAATAAAAAGAAAAAGGATTGGTTTTATAAAAATTTTAGTGATGAAGAACGGGCTAAAATAAGAGAAGAATATTACGACTACATGAATACCGTCGAAATAAATGTGTTCTTCTTTAAATGGTTCGAACAGAATTATTTTCAGACAATAAAAGTTATAAAATCAGGAGAAAAAATATGGAAAACCGCTAAAGGAGAAGTCTCCAGTATTATTCCTCCTCTAGAGGAAGTAAAATTCCCCAATATTGAAAATAAAGAGGTCGTTGCCTCTCCTTTCAAAATGATAGGAGAAAAAAGAGAAATTCAAATAAAAGACATTCAAAATATTCATTCCCAATTAAATTACACTAACCAACTTTTACATCAAATGGCAAAAATCGAACCCGAATCAGAACCTAAAATTCTTAACAAACAATCGGAAAGATTGGGAAAATCCTTAATAAAACCATTTAAATTCTCTGAAGACGAGTTAAAAGAATTAAAAATTGGAAGAGATGCAAATTCTGCATTAGATGAGATTAATAAAAAGTTAGATGAGTTAAAAATTTCAAAAATAAATGTTCTTACTGAAGAAGACGAATCAATCAATAAAATAAATAGGGGAAAGGCCCCACAAACATTCCCAACCAGTAGAAATTTTTATAAGAGACCCACTCTTCCCGATATTCAGTTTGAAGAATGGGAATTAGAACACCCATCTGCCTTTGACGGCAATGGGATAACAGAATGGAATATTGATGGTATGACCGACCATCAGATTCTTCGCAAAACCCATGAATTAACAATGGCCGCTTCAGCCTATAGGGTAAAACATTCCGAAGAACAAACAATAAAATTAATAGTGGCCGGTTTTACCGGCATTTTAAAAGGATGGTGGGATAATTATCTTAATTCAGAGAATAGATTATACATTACTACCTGCGTTAAAAACGAAGAAAATGGACAAATTCCCCTAATGGTAGAAACCTTGGTTACGGCCATTATTCATAACTTTATCGGAGACCCCAAAATCTTCGATGAAAGAACTTCAATTCTATTACATAATCTAAGGTGTCCAACTCTAGGAGACTTTAGATGGTATGTTGATAATTTTATGTCTATGGTTCTGACACGGGAGGATTGTCGAGAACCGTATTGGAAAGAACGTTTTGTAGCAGGACTACCTTTAGTCTTTGCGGAAAAGGTTAAAGAAAATCTCCAAACGGAATACCCAGATACGACTCTATGATTATTATTTTCTTCACTAGATTCTCCTATTTCTTCTTCCGATCTTCTTCTTGCATTCTTCTTCTTCCCTTCGTCTTCTTCTGATCTTCTTCTTCCGTACTTCTTCTTCCGATCTTCTTCTGCCATTCTTCTTCTTCCGATATTCTTCTTCCATTCTTCTTCTTCTGATCTTCTTCTTCCCTCCTTCTTCTTCCGATCTTCTTCTTCCATTCTTCTTCTTCCAATCTTCTGCTTCCCATCTTCTTCTCTCGTTCTTCTTCTTCCATTCTTCTTTTTGCGATCTTCTTCTACCATTCTTCTTCTTTCGAACTTCTATCTCCATTCTTCTTCTTGCGATCTTCTTCTTCCATTCTTCTTCTTCCATTCTTCTTCTTCCGATATCCTTCTTCCTTCCTTCTTCTTCCGATCTTCTTCTTCCCTCCTTCTTCTTCCGATCTTCTTCTTCCATTCTTCTTCTTCCGATCTTCTTCTTGCATTGTTCTTCTTCCAATCTTCTTCTTCCAATCTTCTTCTTCCGTTCTTCTTCTTCCATTCTTCTTCTTCTGATCTTCTTCTTGCATTCTTCTTCTTCCAATCTTGTTCTTCCATTCTTCTTCTTCCGATCTTCTTCTTCCATTCTTCTTCTTCCGATCTTCTTTTTCCATTCTTCTTCTTTCGATCTTCTTCTTCCATTCGTCTTCTTCTGATCTTCTTCGTCCATTCTTCTTCTTCCGATCTTCTTCTTGCATTCTTCTTCTTCCGATCTTTTTCTTGCATTCTTCTTCTTCCGATCTTGGTCTTCCATTCGTCTTCTTCTGATCTTCTTCTTCCATGCTTCTTCTTCGGATCATCTTCTACCATTCTTCTTCTTCTGATCATCTTCTTCCATTCTCCTTCTTCAATTCTTCTCATTCCGATCTTCTTCTTCCATTCTTCTTCGTCCATTCTTCTTCTTCCGATCTTCTTCTGCAGATCTTCTCTTCACTTCTTCTTCTTCCGATCTTCTTCTTCAATTGTTCTTCTTTCGATCTTCTTCTTCCATTCTTCTTCTTCAATTCTTCTTCTTCCGATCTTCTTCTTCCATTCTTCTTGTTCCGATCTTCTTCTTCGTCCATTCATCTTCTTCCATTCTTCTTCTTCCAATCTTCTTCTTCCATTCTTCTCCTTCCATTCATCTTCTTCCATTCTTCTTCTTCTATTCTTCTCCTTCCGTTCGTCTTCTTCTTCTATTCTTCTTCTTCCATTATTCTTCTTCTATTGTTCTTCTTCCATTCTTCTTCTTCCATTCTTCTTCTACCATTCTTCTTCTTCCATTCTTCTTCTTCTTATATTCTTCTTCTTCTATTCTTCTTCTCCCATTCTTCTTCTTCCTTCCTTCGTCTTCCATTCTTCATCTTCCAAACTTCTTTATCCATTCTTCTTCTTCCATCAATTATTCTTCTTCCATCCTTTCTTCTTCTTTCATTCTTCTTCTTCCATTCTTCTTCTTCCTTTCCTCTTCTTCAATCCATTCTTCTTCTTCCATTTTCCTTGCTCCTTTCTTCTTCCATTTTCTTCTCCCATTCTTCTTCTTCCATTCTTCTTCTTCTTCCTCTTTTCTTCTTCCATTCTTCTTCTGCAATTGTTCTTCGTGTATTCTTCTTCTTCTTCCAATCTTCTTCTTCCATTCTTCTTCTACCATTCTTCTTCTTCCATTCTTCTTCTTCTGATCTTCATCCTCCATTCTTTTTCATCAGATCTTCTTCTTCCATTCTTCTTCTTCTGTTCTTCAACTTCAATTCTTCCTCTTCCGATCTTCTTCTTCCATTCTTCTTCTTTCCTTCTTCTTCTTCCGATCTTCTTGTTCCATTCTTCCTCTTCCTTTCTTCTTCTTCCATTCTTGTTCTTTCATCCATTCTTCTTCCATCCATTCTTCTTCTTCTTTTCTTTTTCTTCCATTCTTCTGCTTCCATTCTTCTTCTACCAGTCTTCTTCTTCCATTCATCTTCTTCCATTCTTCTTCTTCTATTATTCTCCTTCCATTCTTCTTCATCTATTAGTCTCCTTCCATTCTTCTTCTTCTTCAATTCTTCTTCTTCCATTCCTCTTCCTCCATTCATTCTCTTCTATTCTTCTTTTTCCATTCTTCTTTTTCCTTTCCTCTTCTTCCTTTCTTCTTCTTCCGATCTTCTTCTTCCATTCCTCTTCTTCCTTTCTTCTTCTTCCGAACTTCTTCTTCCATTCCTCTTCTACCATTCTTCTTCTTCCATTCTTCATCTAGCATTCTTCTTCTTCCATTCTTCGCCTTCCTTTCTTCTTCACCCATTCTTCTTCTTCCGTTCTTTTGTTTCCATTCTTCTTCTTCCATAGTTCTTCTTCCATTCTTCTTCTTGTTCCATTCTTCATCTTCCATTCTTCTTCTTTGATTCTTCTTCTTCCAGTCTTCTTCTTTCAGTCTTCTTTTTTCATTCTTCTTCTTCTTCCATTTTTTTTTCCATCCATTCTTCTTCTTCCATCCATTCTTCTTCTTCCATTCTTCTTCTTCAATCCATTCTTCTTCTTCCACTCTTCGTTTTCCATTCTTCTTCTTATTCCATTCTTCTTCTTCCATCCATTATTCTTCTTCAAACCATTATTCTTCTTCCATTCTTCTTCTTTTTCCATTCTTCTTCTTCCATTCTTCTTCTTTTTCCATTCTTCTTCTTCTTCTATTCTTCTTCTTCCATCCATTTTTTCTTCTTCCATCCATTCTTCTTCAATTCTTCTTCTTCGATTCCTCTCCTTCCATTCTTCTTCTTCCATTCTTTTTCTTCCATTTTTCTTTTTCCATTCTTCTTCTTTCATTCTCTTCTTCGATTCTTCTTCTTCCATACTTCTTCTTCCATTCTTCTCCTTCCATTCTAATTCTTCCACTCTTCTTCTTCCATTCTTCTTCGTCATCATTTTTTATCCTTCCATTCTTCTTCTGCAATTGTTCTTCATGTATTCTTCTGCTTCCATTCTTCTTCTTCCATTCTTTTGCTTCCATTCTTTTGCTTCCGTTCTTCTTCTTCCATTCTTCTTCCTTCACTCTTCTTCCTTTCTTCTTTGTCCTTTCTTCTTTTTCCATTCCTCTTCTTCCATTCTTCTTCTATCACTCTTGTTCTTCTTCTTCTTCTTCTTCTTCTTCTTTTCTTCGTCTTCTATAGTTCTTCTTCCAATCTTCTTATTCCATTCTTTTTCTTCCTTTCTTCTTCTTCCATTCTTCTCCTTCCATTCTTCTCCTTCCATTCTTCTTCTGCCATTCTTCTTCTTCCATTCTTCTTCCTCCAATCTTCTTCCATTCTTCTTCCTCCAATCTTCTTCTATTCCTCTTCTTCCATTCTTCTTCTTCCATTCCTCTTCTTCCATTTTTCTTCCACTTTTCTTCTCCTATTCTTTTTCTTCCATTCTTCTTCTTCTATTATTCTTCTTCCTTTCTTCTTCTTCTATTCTTCTTTTCCATTCTTCTTCTATTTTTCTTCTTTGCATCTTCTTCTTCTATTCCTGTTCTTCCATTCTTCTTTTCTATTCTTCTTCTTCGTTGCTTCTTATTCCATTTTTCCTTGCTTCTTCTTTCATTCTTCTTCTTCCAATCTTCTTCTTCTATTCTTCTTCTTCAATACTTCTATGATTATTCTTCTTCTATTATACTTCTTCCATTTTTCTTCTTTTGTTTTTATTCTTCCATTCTTCTTTAATTCTTCTGCTTCTTCTATTATTAGTCCTCCGTTCGGCTTCTTCCATTCTTCCTCTTGTATTCTTCTTCTTCCATTCATCTTATATTCTTCTTCTTCCATTCCTCTTCTATTCTTCTTCTTCCATTCTTCTTGTTGCAATCTTCTTCTATTCTTCTTCTTCCATTCTTCTTGTTCCAATCTTCTTCTTCCCTTTTTCTTCTTCCATTCTTCTTCTTCTATTCCTCTTCTTCCATTCTTCTTCTATTTTTCTTCCATTCTTCTTCTTCTATTCTTGTTCTTCTATTCTTCTCTTCCATTTTTCTTCTTCAATTCTTCTTGTTCCATTCTTCATCTGCCTTTCTTCTTCTTCCATTTTTCTTCTTCCATTCTTCTTCATCCATTCTTCTTTTTCTATTCCTCTTTTTCCATTCTTCTTCTTCTATTCCTCTTCTTCCATTCTTCTTCTTCTTGTTCCTTGCTTCTTTTTTCATTCTTCTTCTTCTATTCTTCTTCTTCCAATCTTCTACTTCCATTCTTCCGCTTCTATTTTTCTTCCTCCATTCTTCCTCTTGTATGCTTGTTCTTCCATTCTCTTCTTCTATTCTGCTTCTTGCGTTCTTCTTCGTCTATTCTTTTTCTTCTATTCTTTTTCTTCTATTCTTTTTCTTCTATTCTTCTTCTTCTATTCTTTTTCTTCCATTCTTCTTTTCTATTTTTCTTCTTCAATTCTCCCTCTTCCATTCTTCTTCTTCTACTCCTCTTATTCCATTGTTCTTCGTCTATTGTTCTTCATCCATTCTTCTTCTATTCTTCTTCTATTCTTCTTCTTCCGTTGTATTTCCTCTATTGTCCTTCTCCCATTCTTCTTTTCCATTCTTCTTCTTCCATTGTTCTTCGTCTATTGTTCTTCTTCCATGCTTCTTTTTCATTATTCTTTTCTATTCTTCTCCTTCCATTGTTCTTCGTCAATTGTTCTTCTTCCATTCTTCTTCTTGCATTCTTCTTATTCTATTCTTCTTCTTCCATTCTTCTTCTTCTATTTTTCTTCTTCCATTCATCTTCTATTTTTCTTCTTCCATTCTTCTTCTTCTATTCCTCTTCTTCCATTCTTCTTCAATTTTTCTTTTCCATTCTTCTTCCTTTCTTCTTTTTCGTTCTTCTTCTTCCATTCTTCTTCTTCCAATATTCTTCCATCCATTCTTCTTCCATTCTTCTTCTTCCATTCTTCTTCTTTTATTCTGCTTGTTGCATTCTTCTTCTTCCTTTTTTCTTCTTCCTTTCTTCTACTTCCATTCTGCGTCTATTCTTCTTCTTCCATTCTTCTTACTCAATTCTTCTTCTTCCTTTCATTTTCTTCATTTCTTCTTCCTCCATTCTTCTTCTTATATTCTACTTCTTCTTATCTTCTTCTTGCATTTTTTCTTCTTCCATTCTTCTTCCTTTCTTCTTTTTCGTTCTTCTTCTTCCATTCTTATTCTTACATTTTTGTTCTTTCATTCTTTTTCCTCCATTCTTCATCTTTTGTTCTTCTTCTTCAATTCTTCTTCTTCCATTGTTCTTCTTTCGTTCTTCTTCTTCCATTGTTATTCTTCTATTATTCTTCTTCCATTCTTCTCCTTTTATGCTTCTTCTCTATTCTTCTTCCATTCTTATTTTCCGTTCTTCTTCTTCTTCTTCCGTTCTTCTTCTTCTATTCTTCTTCATCCATTGTTCTTCTTCCATTGTTCTTCTTCCATTCTTCTGCTTCCATTCTTCTTCTTCCATTGTTCTTCTTCCACTCTTCTTCTTCTTCCATCCATTCTTCTTCTTCAATTCTACTTCTTTCATTCTTCTTCTTCTTCAATTCCTCTTCTTCCATCCATTCTTCTTCTTCCATTTTTCTTCCTCATTTCTTCTACCATTTTCTTCTCCCATTCTTCTTCTTCCATACTTCTTCTTCCATTCTTCTCCTTCCATTCTAATTCTTCCACTCTTCTTCTTCTTCCATTCTTCTTCTTCCTCTTTCTTCTTCCATTCATCTGCAATTGTTCTTCGTGTATTCTTCTTCTTCCATTCTTCTTCTTCTTCTTCTGATCTTCTTCATCCATTCTTCTTCATCCGATCTTCTTCTTCCGTTCTTGTTCTTCAATTTTTCCTCTTCCGATCTTCTTCTTCCATTCTTCTCCTTTCCTTCTTCTTCTTCTTCCGATCTTCTTCTTCCATTCTTCTTGTTCCATTCTTCTTCTACCATTCTTCTTCTTCCATTCGTCTTCTTCTGATCTTCTTCATCCATTCTTCTCCATCCGATCTTCTTCTTCCATTCTTCTTCTTTCGTTCTTCTTCTTCAATTCTTCCTCTTCTGATCTTCTTCTTCCATTCTTCTTCTTTCCTTCTTCTACTTCTGATCTTCTTCTTCCATTCTTCTTGTTCCATTCTTCTTCTTTCATCTATTCTTCTTCTTCTATTCTTTTTCTTCCATTCTTCTTCCATCCATTCTTCTTCTTCCATTCTTCTTCCTCTATTGTTCTTCTTCTATTCTTCTTCCTCAATTCTTCTTATTCCTTTCTTTTTCTTCATTTCTTCTTCCCCCATTCTTCTTCTTATCTTCTTCTTCCATTTTTTCTTGTATTCTTCTGCTTACTTTCTTCCTCTTCCATTCTTCTTCCAATCTTCTTCTTCCATTATTCTTCTTCAATTCTTGTTCAGCCATTCTTCTTCTTCTTTTCCTCTTCCTCCATTCTTTCTCTTCTATTCTTCCTCTTCCATTCTTCTTTTTCCTTTCTTCTTCTTCCTTTTTTCTTTTTCCATTCTTCTTCTTCTTCCTTTTTTCTTTTTCCATTCTTCTTCTTCTTCCACTCTTCTTTTTCCATTCTTCTTCGTCTATTCTTCTTCTTCCATTCTTCTTCCTCCATTCTTCTTCTTCCTTTCTTCTTCTTCATTTCTTCTTCTTCCATTCTTCTTCTTCCATTTTTTTCCTTTTATTCTTCTTCTTCCTTTCTTCTGCTTCCATTCTTCTTCCATTCTTTTTTGTCTATTTGTCTTCTTCCATTCTTCTTCGTCTATTTGTCTTCTTCCATTCTTCTTCTTCCTTAGTTCTTCTTCCTTTCTTGTTCTTGCTTTCGTCTTCTTCAATTCTTCTTCCCTCCATTCTTCTTCTTCCATTCTTCTTCTTCCATTCTTCTTCTTTCGTTTTTCTTCTCATATTCTTCTTCTTTCGTTTTTCTTCTCATATTCTTCTTCTTCTTCCATTCTTCTTCTTTCGTTTTTCTTCTCATATTCTTCTTCTTCTTCCATTCTTCTTCTTGTTCCAAACTTCTTCCTCCATTTTTATTCTTCCATTCTTCTTCTACCAATCTTCCTCTATTCATTCTTCTTCCATCCATTCTTCTTCTGCCATCCATTCTTCTTCTTCCATTTGTTCCATTCTTCTACCTCCCTTCTTCTTCTTCCATTCTTCTTCTTCTTCCATACTTCTTCTTTCATTTTTCTTCTTCTATTCTTCTTCTTCCATACTTCTTCTTTCAATTTTCTTCTTCTATTCTTATTCTTCCATACTTCTTCTTTCATTTTTCTTCTTCTATTCTTCTTCTTCCGTTCTTCTTCCTCAATTCTTCTTCCATTCTTCTTCTTCTATTCCTCTTCCTCCATTCTTTCTCTTCTATTCTTCTTTTTCCTTTCTTCGTCTTCCTTTCTTCTTTTTCCATTCTTCTTCTTCCATTTTTCTTTTTCCATTCCTCTTCTTCCACTTTTCTTTTTCCATTCTTCTTCGTCTATTCTTCTTCTTCCATTCTTCTTCCTCGATTCTTCTTCTTCCATTCTTCTTCATCCATTCTTCTTCTTCTATTATTCTTCTTCCATTTTTTTCTTTTATTCTTCTTCTTCCTTTCCTCTGCTTCCATTCTTCTTCCATTCTTTTTCGTCTATTCCTCTTCTTCCATTCTTTTTCGTCTATTCCTCTTCTTCTATTCTTCTTCTTCCATTTTTTCTTTTATTCTTCTTCTTCCTTTCCTCTGCTTCCATTCTTCTTCCATTCTTTTTCGTCTATTCCTCTTCTTCCATTCTTCTTCGTCTATTCCTCTTCTTGCATTCTTCTTCTTCCTTTCTTGTTCTTGCTTTCTTCTTCTTCCTTAGTCCTTCTTCCTTTCTTGTTCTTGCTTTCTCCTTCTTCCATTCTTCTTCCCTCCATTCTTTTTCTTCCATTCTTCTTCTTCCATTTTTCTTCATATATTCTTTTCCTTCCTCTCTTCTTCTTCCATTCTTCTTCTTGTTACAGTCTTCTTGTTCCAAACTTCTTCCTCCATATTTATTCTTAAATTCTTCTTCTACCATTCTTCTTCCTCCACTCTTCCTCCGATCTTCTTCTTCCATTCTTCTTCTTCCGATCTTCTTCTTCCATTCTTCTTCTTCCGATCTTCTTCTTGCCTTCTTCTTCTTCCATTCTTCTTCTTCCGATCTTCTTCTTGCATTCTTCTTCTTCCCTTCTTCTTCTTCCATACTTCTTCTTTCATTTTTCTACTTCTATTCTTCTTCTTTCATTTTTCTTCTTCTATTCTTCTTCTTCCGTTCTTCTTCCTCAATTCTTCTTCCATTCTTCTTCTTCTTCTATTCCTCTTCCTCCATTCTTTCTCTTCTTTTTCCATTCTTCTTTTTCCTTTCTTCGTCTTCATTTCTTCTTTTTCCATTCTTCTTCTTCCATTCTTCTTTTTCCATTCCTCTTCTTCCACTTTTCTTTTTCCATTCTTCTTCGTCTATTCTTCTTCTTCCATTCTTCTTCCTCGATTCTTCTTCTTCCATTCTTCTTCATCCATTTTTCTTCTTCTATTCTTCTTCTTCCATTTTTTTCTTTTATTCTTCTTCTTCCATTCCTCTGCTTCCATTCTTCTTCCATTCTTTTTCGTCTATTCCTCTTCTTCAATTCTTCTTCGTTTCTTGTTCTTGCTTTCTTCTTCCTTTCTTGTTCTTGCTTTCTCCTTCTTCCATTCTTCTTCCCTCCATTCTTTTTCTTCCATTCTTCTTCTTCTGTTTTTCTTCACATATTCTTTTCCTTCCTTTGTTCTTCTTCCATTCTTCTTCTTGTTCCAAACTTCTTCCTCCATATTTATTCTTCCATTCTTCTTCTACCATTCTCCTTCTTCCATTCTTCTTCCTCCAATCATTCCTCTTCCATCCATTCTTCTTCTTCCATCCGTTCTTCTTCTTACAATCCAGTTCTTCGATTCTTCTTCTTCCCTTCTTCTTCTTCCATTCTTCTTCTTCTATTCTTCTTCTTCCATTCTTCTTCTTCTATTCTTCTTCTTCCATTCTTGTTCTTTAATTCTTCTTCTTCCATTCTTGTTCTTCTATTCTTCTTCTTCCACTCTTCTTCTTCTTTTCTTCTTCTTGAATTCTTCTTCCGTTCTTATTTTTCACTCTTCTTCTTTTTTATTCCTCTTCTTCCATTCTTCTTCTTTTATTCTTTTCCTTCCCTTCTTCTTCCATTTTTCTTCTTCCATTCTTCTTTTGCCATTCTTCTCCTTCCATTCTTCTTCTTCCATTCTTCTTCATCTATTCTTCTTCATTCATTCTTCTTCTTCCACTCTTCTTCTCTGTGAAAATCTATCGCCATTTGAAGTTTGTATACCCTAATATTCACTAAATGAAGTTTCCCCAAACCCCAAACCACTGACGAATCGGCACAAAAATGCAGATACGCCACCCCCCATTTCGAGCCACTTTCATTTTTTAGGCGTCTTGATCGCACTTCTCTGTCAAAATCTATCGCTAGTCGAAGTTTGTATACCCTAATATTCACTAAATGAAGTTTCCCCAAACCCCAAACTACTCACGAATCGGCACAAAACATGCATATATGCCACACTCCGTTTCGAGCCACTTTCACTTCTGAGGCGTCTTGATCAGACTTCTCTGTCAAAATCTATCGCCATTTGAAGTTTGTATACCCTAATATTCACCAAATGAAATTTCCCCAAACTCCAAACTACTGACGAATGTTCACAAAGAATGCAGATACGCCACGCCCCGTTTCGAGCTATTTTAATTTTTGAGGCATCTTGATCGGACTTCTCTGTCAAAATCTACCGCCATTTGAAATTTATATACCCTAATATTCACTAAATGAAGTTTCCCCAAACCCAAACTACCGACGAATCGGCACAAAACATGCAGATACGCCACGCCCCGTTACGAGCCACTTTCATTTTTTAGGCGTCTTGATCGAACTTCTCTGTCCAAATCTATCGCAATTTGAAGTTAGTATACCCTAATATTCACTAAATGAAGTTTCCCAAAACCCCAAACTATTGACGAATCGGCACAAAACATGCAGATACGCCACGCCCCATTTCGAGCCACTTTCATTGTTTAGGAGTCTTGATCGGCCTTCTCTGTCAAAATCTATCGCCATTTGAAGTTTGTATACCCTAATATTCACTAAATGAAGTTTCCCCAAACCCCAAACTATTGACGAATTGGCACAAAACATGCAGATACGCCATGCCCCATTTCGAGCCACTTTCATTTTTGAGGCGTCTTGATCGGCCTTCTCTGCCAAAATCTATCGCCATTTGAAGTTTGTATACCCGTATATTCACTAAATGAAGTTTCCCCAAACCCCAAACTACTGACGAATCGGCACAAAACATGCAGATACGCCACGCCCCGATTCGAGCCACTTTCACTTTTTAGGCGTCTTGATCGGACTTCTCTGTCAAAATCTATCGCCATATGAAGTTTGTGTACCCTAATATTCACTAAATGAAGTTTCCCCAAACCCTAAACTATCGACGAATCGGCACAAAACATGCAGATACGCCACACGCCACTTCGGGCCACTTTCATTTTTTAGGGGTCTTGATCGGACTTCTCTGTGAAAATCTATCATCATTTGAAGTTTGTATACCCTAATATTCACTAAATGAAGTTTCCCCAAACCCCAAACTACTGACGAATCGGAAAAAAACATGCAATACGCCATGCCTCGTTTCGAGCCACTTTCATTTTTTAGGAGTTTTGATCAGATTTCTCTGTAAAAATCTATCGACATTTGAAGTTTGTATACCCTAATATTCACTAAATGAAGTTTCCCCAAACGCCAAACTACTGACGAATCGGCACAAAACATGCAGATACGCCACGCCCCGTTTCGAGAAACTTTCAATTTTTAGGCGTCTTGATCAGACTTCTCTGTCAAAATCTATCGTCATTTGACGTTTGTACACCCAAATATTCACTAAATGAACTTTCCCCAAACCCCAAACTCTTGACGAATCGGCACAAAACATGCAGATACGCCACACCCCATTTCGAGCCACTTTCATTTTTTAGGCGTCTTGATCGGACTTCTCAGTCAAAATCTATCGCCATTTGAAGTTTGTATACCCTAATATTCACTAAATAAAGTTTCCCGAAACCCCAAACTACTTTCAAATCGGCACAAAACATGCAGATACGCCACGCCCCGTTTCGAGCCACTTACATTTTTTAGGCGTCTTGATCGGACTTCTCTGTCAACATCTATTGCCATTTGAAGTTTGTATACCCTAATATTCACTAAATGAAGTTTCCCCAAACCCCAAACTACTGACAAATCGGCACAAAACATGCAGATACGCCACGTCCCGTTTCGAGCCACCTTAATTTTTGAGGCGTCTTGATCGAACTTCTCTATCAAAATCCATCGCCATTTAAGTTTGTATACCCTAATATTCACTAAATGACGTTTCTCGAAACCCCACACTACTGACGAATCGGCACAAAACATGCAGATACGCCACGCCCCGTTTCGAGAAACCTTCAATTTTTAGGCGTCTTGATCAGATTCTCTGTCAAAATCTATCGTCATTTGACGTTTGTACACCCAAATATTCACTAAATGAACTTTCCCCAAACCCCAAACTCTTGACGAATCGGCACAAAACATGCAGATACGCCACGCCCCGTTTCGAGCCACTTTCATTTTTTAGGTGTCTTGATCGGACTTCTCAGTCAAAATCTATCGCCATTTGAAGTTTGTATACCCTAATATTCACTAAAATGAAGTTTCCCGAAACCCCAAACTACTTTCAAATCGGCACAAAACATGCAGATACGCCACGCCCCGTTTCGAGCCACTTTCATTTTTTAGGTGTCTTGATCGGACTTCTCTGTCAACATCTATTGCCATTTGAAGTTTGTATACCCTAATATTCACTAAATGAAGTTTCCCCAAACCCCAAACTACTGACAAATCGGCACAAAACATGCAGATACGCCATGTCCCGTTTCGAGCCACCTTAATTTTTGAGGCGTCTTGATCGGACTTCTCTATCAAAATCCATCGCCATTTAAAGTTTGTATACCCTAATATTCACTAAATGACGTTTCTCGAAACCCCAAACTACTGACGAATCGGCACAAAACATGCAGATACGCCACGCCCCGTTTCGAGCCACTTTCATATTTGAGGCATCTTGATCGGACTCCTCTGTTAAAATCTATCGCCATTTGAAGTTTGTATACAGTAATATTCACTAAATGAAGTTTCCCTAAACCCCAAACTACTGACGAATCGGCACAAAACATGCAGGTTCGCCACGCCCTGTTTCGACCTGCATTCATTTCTTAGGCACCTTGATCGGATTTCTCTGTCAAAATCCATCGCCATTTGAAGTTTGTATACCCTAATATTCACTAAATGAAGTTTCCCCAAACCCCAAACTACTGATGAATCGGCACAAAACATGCAGATACGCCACGCCCCGTTTCGAGCCACTTTCATTTTTTAGGTGTCTTGATCGGACTTCTCTGTCAAAATCTATCGCCATTTGAAGTTTGTATACCCTAATATTCACTAAATGAAGTTTCCCCAAACCCCAAACTACTGAGGAATCGGCACAAAGCATGCAGATATGCCACACCCCGTTTCGAGCCACTTTCATTTTTTAGGCGTCCTGATCGGACTTCTCTATCAAGATCTATCGCCATTTGATGTTTGTATACCCTACTAATCACTAAATGAAGTTTCCCTAAACCCCCAACTACTGACGAATCGCCACAAAAGATGCAGATACGCCACGCCCCGTTTCGAGCCACTTTCATTCGTTAGACGTTTTGATCGGACTTCTCTGTCAAAATCTATCGCCATTTGAAGTTTGTATGCCCTAATATTCACTAAATGAAGTTTCCGCAAACCCCCAACTACTGACGAATCGGAACAAAACATGCAGATACACAACGCCCCATTTCTAGCCACTTTCATATTTGAGGCGTGTTGATCGGACTTCTTTGTCAAAATCTATCGCAATTTGAAGTTTGTATCCCCTAACATTCACTAAATGAAGTTTCCCCAAACCCCAAACTAATGACGAATCGGCACAAAACATGCAGATACGCCACGCCCCGTGTCGAGCCACTTTCATTTTTTAGGTGTCTTGATCGGACTTCTCTGTCAAAAACTATCGCCATTTGAAGTTTGTATCCCCTAATATTCACTTAATGATGTTTCCCCAAACCTCAAACTACTGACGAATCGGCACAAAACATGCAGATACGCCACGCCCTGTCTCGATCCACTTTCATTTTGGAGGCGTCTTGATCGGACTTCTCAGTCAAAATCTATCACCATTTGAAGTTTCTCTATCCTAATATTCACTAAATGAAGTTTCCCCAAACCCCCAACTATCGAAGAATCGGCACAATACATGCAGATACGCCACGCCCCGTTTGGAGCAACTTTCATTTTTTACGGGTTTTGATCGGACTTCTCTGTCAAAATCTATCATCATTTCAAGTTTGTATACCCTAATATTCACTAAATGAAGTTTCCCCAAACCCCAAACTATTGACGACTCAGCACAAAGCATGCAGATACGCCACGCGCCGTTTCAAGCCACTTTCATTTGTTAGGCGTCTTGATTGGACTTCTCTGTCAAAATCTATCGCCATTTGAAGTTTGTATACCCTAATATTCACTAAATGAAGTGTCCCCAGACCCCAAACTACTGTCGAATTGCAGAAAACATGAAGATGTGCCACACCCCGTTTCGAGCCACTTTCAATTTTTAGGCGTCTTGATCGGACTTCTCTGTCAACATCTATCGCCACTTGAAGTTTGTATAGTCTAGTATTCTCTAAATGAAGTTTCCCCAAACCCCAAACTACTGACGAATCAGCACAAAACATGCAGATACACCACGCCCCGTTTCGAGCCACTTTCATTTTTTAGGCGTCTTCATTGGACTTCTCAGTCAAAATCAATCGCCATATGAAGTTTGTATACCCTAATATTCACTAAATGAAGTTTCCCCAAACCCAAAACTACTGACTTATCGGCATAGAAATGCAGATACGCCACCCTCTGTTTCGAACAACTTTCATTTTTTAGGCGTCTTGATTGGACTTCTCTGTCAAAATCTATCGCCATTTGAAGTTTGTATACCCTAATATTCACTAAATGAAGTTTCCCCATACCCCAAACTACTGACGAATCTGCACAAAACATGCAGATACGCCATGCCCCGTTTCGAGCCACTTTCATTTTTTAAGGCGTCTTGATGGGACTTCTCTATCAAAATCTATCACCATTTGAATTTTGTATACCCTAATATTCACTAAATGAAGTTTCCCCAAACCCCAAACTACTGACGAATCGGTCAAAGACATGCAGATATGCCACGCCCCGTTTCGAGCGACTTCATTTTAGAGGCGTTTTGATCGGACTTCTCTATCAAAATCTATCGCCATTTGTAGTTTGTATACCCTAATATTCACTAAATGAAGTTTCCCCAAAACCCAAACTACTGACGAAACGGCACAAAACATGCAAATACGCCACGCTCCGTTTCGAGCCACTTTCATTTTTTAGGCGTCTTCATTGGACTTCTCTGTCAAAATCTATCGCCACTTGAAGTTTGTATACCCTAATATTCACTAAATGAAGTTTCCCCAAAACCAAAACTACTGAGGAATCGACACGAAAGATGCAGATACGCCACACCCCGTTTCGAACCACTGTCATTTTTAAGGAGTCTTGATCGGACTTCTCTGTCAAAATCTATCGCCATTTGAAGTTTGTATACCCTAATATTCACTAAATGAAGTTTCCCCAAACCCGAAACTACTGACAAATCGGCACAAAACATGCAGATACGCCACGCGCTGTTTCGAGCCACTTTCAATTTTGAGGCGTCTTGATCGGACTTCTCTGTCAAAATCTATCGCCATTTGAAGTTTGTATACCCTATATTCACTAATTGAAGTTTCCCCAAACCCGAAACTACGGACGAATCGGCACGAAACATGCAGATATGCCTCGCCCCGTTTCGAGCCACTTTCATTTTTTAGGCTTCTTAATCAGACTTGTCTGTCAAAATCTATCGCCATTTGAAGTTTGTATACCCCCATATTCACTAAATGAAGTTTCCCCAAACCCAAAACTACTGACGAATCGGCACAAGACATGCAGATAGGCCACGCCCCGTTTCGAGCAACTTTCATTTGTGAGGCATCTTGATCGGACTTCTCTGTCAAAATCTATCGCCATTTGTAGTTTCGATACCCTAATATTCACTAAATGAAGCTTCCCCAAACCCTAAACTACTGACGAATCGGCACAAGACATGCAGATACGCCACGCCCCATTTCTAGCAACTTTGATTTTTGAGGCGTCTTGATCGGACTTCTCTGTCAAAATCTATCGCCATTTGAAGTTTGTATACCCTAATATTCACTAAATGATGTTTCCCCAAACCCCAAACTACTGTCGAATCGGCAAAAAACATGCAGATACGCCACTCCCCGTTTCAAGCTACTTTCATTTTTGAGGCATCTTGATCGGACTTTTCTGTGAAAATCTATCGCGATTTGAAGTTTCTATACCCTAATATTCACTAAATGAAGTTTCCCCAAACCCCAAACTATTGACGAATCGGCACAAAACATGCAGATACGCCACGCCCCGTTTCGAGCCACTTTCTTTTTTGAGGCGTCTTGATCGGACTTCTCTGTCAAAGTCTATCGCCATTTGTAGTTTGTATACCCTTATAGTCACTAAATGAAGTTTCCCCAAACCCCAAACTATTGACAAATCGGCACAAAGCATGCAAATACGCCACACCCCGTTTCGAGCCACTTTCATTTTTTAGGCGTCTTAATCGAACTTCTCTTTCAAAATCTATCGCCATTTGAAGTTTGTATACCCTAAGATTCACGAAATGAAGTTTCCCCAAACCCCAAACTACTAACGAATCAGCACAAAACATGCAGATACGCCACGCCCCGTTTCGAGCCACTTTCATTGTTGAGGCGTCTTGATCGAACTTCTCTGTCAACATCTATTGCCATTTGAAGTTTGTATACCCTAATATTCACTAAATGAAGTTTCCCCAAACCCCAAACTACTGATGAATCGGCACAAAACATGCAGATACGCCACGCCCCGTTTCGAGCCAGTTTCATTTTTTAGGTGTCTTGATCGGACTTCTCTGTCAAAATCTATCGCCATTTGAAGTTTGTATACCCTAATATTCACTAAATGAAGCTTCCCCAAACCCCAAACTACTGAGGAATCGGCACAAAGCATGCAGATATGCCACACCCCGTTTCGAGCTACTTTCATTTTTTAGGCGTCCTGATCGGACTTCTCTGTCAAGATCTATCGCCATTTGATGTTTCTATACCCTACTAATCACTAAATGAAGTTTCCCCAAACCCCTAACTACTGACGAATCGCCACAAAACATGCAGATACGCCACGCCCCGTTTCGAGCCACTTTCATTCGTTAGACGTTTTGATCGGGCTTCTCTGTCAAAATCTATCGCCATTTGAAGTTTGTATGCCCTAATATTCACTAAATGAAGTTTACCCAAACCCCAAACTACGGACGAATCGGAACAAAACATGCAGATACACAACGCCCCATTTCTAGCCACTTTCATTTTTGAGGCGTGTTGATCGGACTTCTCTGTCAAAATCTATCGCAATTTGAAGTTTGTATCCCCTAACATTCACTAAATGAAGTTTCCCCAAACCCCAAACTACTGACGAATCGACACAAAACATGCACATACGCCACGCCCCGTTTCGAGCCACTTTCTTTTTTGAGGCGTCTTGATCGGACTTCTCTGTCAAAATCTATCGCCATTTGAAGTTTGTATACCCCCATATTCACTAAATGAAGTTTCCCCAAACCCAAAACTACTGACAAATCGGCACAAGACATGCAGATAGGCCATGCCCCGTTTCGAGCCACTTTCATTTTTGAGGCATCTTGATCGGACTTCTCTGTCAAAATCTATCGCCATTTGTAGTTTCGATACCCTAATATTCACTAAATGAAGCTTCCCCAAACCCTAAACTACTGACGAATCGGCACAAGACATGCAGATACGCCACGCCCCATTTCTAGCAACTTTGATTTTTGAGGCGTCTTGATCGGACTTCTCTGTCAAAATCTATCGCCATTTGAAGTTTGTATACCCTAATATTCACTAAATGATGTTTCCCCAAACCCCAAACTACTGTCGAATCGGCAAAAAACATGCAGATACGCCACTCCCCGTTTCAAGCTACTTTCATTTTTGAGGCATCTTGATCGGACTTTTCTGTGAAAATCTATCGCCATTTGAAGTTTCTATACCCTAATATTCACTAAATGAAGTTTCCCCAAACCCCAAACTATTGACGAATCGGCACAAAACATGCAGATACGCCACGCCCCGTTTCGAGCCACTTTCTTTTTTGAGGCGTCTTGATCGGACTTCTCTGTCAAAGTCTATCGCCATTTGTAGTTTGTATACCCTTATAGTCACTAAATGAAGTTTCCCCAAACCCCAAACTATTGACGAATCGGCACAAAACATGCAGATACGCCACGCCCCGTTTCAAGCCACTTTCTTTTTTGAGGCGTCTTGATCGGACTTCTCTGTCAAAGTCTATCGCCATTTGTAGTTTGTATACCCTTATAGTCACTAAATGAAGTTTCCCCAAACCCCAAACTATTGACGAATCGGCACAAAGAATGTAAATACGCCACACCCCGTTTCGAGCCGCTTTCATTTTTTAGGCGTCTTGATCGAACTTCTCTTTCAAAATCTATCGCCATTTGAAGTTTGTATACCCTAAGATTCACGAAATGAAGTTTCCCCAAACCCCAAACTACTAACGAATCGGCACAAAACATGCAGATACGCCACGCCCCGTTTCGAGCCACTTTCATTGTTGAGGCGTCTTGATCGAACTTCTCTGTCAAAATCTATCGCCATTTGAAGTTTGTATACCCTAATATTTAGTAAATGAAGTTTCCCCAAACCCCAAACTACTGACGAATCGGCACAAGACATGCAGATACGCCACGCCCCATTTCGAGCCACTTTAATTTTTGAGGCGTCTTGATCGGACTTCTCTGTCAAAATCTATCATCATTTGAGGTTTGTATACCCTAATAGTCACTAAATGAAGTTTCCCCAAACCCCAAACTGTTGACGAATCGCACAAAACATGCAGATACGCCACGCCCCGTTTCGAGCCACTTTCATTTTTGAGATGTTTTGATCGGACTTCCCTGTCAAAGTCTATCGCTATTTGTAGTTTGTATACCGTAATATTCACTAAATGAAGTTTCCCCAAACCCCAAACTACTGACAAATCGGCACAAATTATGCAGATACGCCACGCCCCGTTTCGAGCCGCTTTCATTTTTGAGGCGTCTTGATATGGCATCTCTGTCAAAATCTATCGCCATTTGAAGTTTGTATACCCTAAAAGTCACGAAAGGAAGTTTCCCCAAACCCCAAACTTATGACGAATCGGCACAAAACATGCAAATACGCCACGCCCCGTTCCGAGCCACTTTCATTTTTGAGTCGTCTTGATCGGACATCTCTGTCAAAATCTATCGCCATTTGAAGTTTGTATACCCTAAGATTCACGAAATGAAGTTTCCCCAAACCCCCAACTACTAACGAATCGGCACAAAACATGCAGATACGCCACGCCCCGTTCCGAGCCACTTTCATTGTTGAGGCGTCTTGATCGAACTTCTCTGTCAAAATCTATCGCCATTTGAAGTTTGTATACCCTAATATTTAGTAAATGAAGTTTCCCCAAACCCCAAACTACTGACGAATCGGCACAAGACATGCAGATACGCCACGCCCCGTTTCGAGCCACTTTCATTTTTGAGGCGTCTTGATCGGACTTCTCTGTCAAAATCTATCACCATTTGAAGTTAGTATACCCTAATATTCACTAAATGAAGTTTCCCCAAACCCCAAACTATTGACGAATCGGCACAAAGCATGCAAATATGCCACGCCCCGTTTTGAGCAACTTTCATTTTTTAGGCGTCTTGATTAAACTTCTCTGTCAAAACCTAGCGCCATTTGAAGTTTGTATACCCCAATGTTCACTAAATGAAGTTTCCCCAAACCCCAAACTACTGACGAATCAGCACAAAGCATGCAGATACGCCTTGTGCCGTTTCGAGCCACTTTCATTTTTTAGACGTCTTGATCGGACTTCTCGGTCAAAATCTATCGCCATTTAAAGTTTGTATTCCCTAATATTCACTAAATGAAGTTTCCCCAAACCCCCAACTACTGACAAATCCGCACAAAGCATGCAGATACGCCACGCCCCTTTTCGAGCCACTCTCATTTTTTAAGCGTCTTGAATGGACTTCTCTGTCAAAATCTATCACCATTTATAGTTTGTATACCCTAATATTCACTCAATGAAGTTTCCCCAAACCCAAAACTACTGACAAATCGGCACAAAGCGTGGAGATACGCCACGTCCCTTTTCGAGCCACTCTCATTGTTGAGGCGTTTTGATCGGACTTCTCTGTCAAAATCTGTCGCCATTTGTAGTTTGCATACCCTAATATTCACTAAATGAAGTTTCCCCAAACCCCAAACTAGTGACAAAAGGGCAAAAACATGCAGATACGCCACGCCCCGTTTCGAGCGACTTTCATTTTTTAAGCTTCTTGATCGGACTTCTCTGTCAAAATCTATCGCTATTTGTAGTTTGTATACCGTAATATTCACTAAATGAAGTTTCCCCAAACCCCGAACTACTGACAAATCGGCACAAATTATGCAGATACGCCACGCCCCGTTTCGAGCCACTTTCATTTTTGAGGCGTCTTGATCGGACTTCTCTGTCAAAATCTATCGCCATTTGAAGTTTGTATACCCTAAAATTCACGAAATGAAGTTTCCCCAAACCCCAAACTTATGACGAATCAGCACAAAACATGCAGATACGCCACGCCCCGTTTCGAGCCACTTTCACTTCTAAGGCGTCTTGATCGGACTTCTCTGTCAAAACTATCGCCATTTGAAGTTTGTATACCCTAAGATTCACGAATGAAGTTTCCCCAAACCCCAAACTACTAACGAATCGGCACAAAACATGCAGATACGCCACGCCCCGTTTCGAGCCACTTTCATTTTTTAGGCGTCTTGATCGGACTTCTCTGTCAAAATCTATCGCCATTTTAAGTTTGAATACCCAAATATTTAGTCAATGAAGTTTCCCCAAACCCCAAACTACTGACGAATCGGCACAATACATGCAGATACGCCACGCCCCGTTTCGAGCCACTTTCATTTTTTAGGTGTCTTGATCGGACTTCTCTGTCAAAATCTATCGCCATTTGAAGTTTGTATACCCCAAGATTCACGAAATGAAGTTTCCCAAAACCCCAAACTACTAACGAATTGGCACAAAACATGCAGATACGCCACGCCCCGTTTCGAGCCACTTTCATTTTTGCGGCGTCGTGATCGGACTTCTCTATCAAAATCTATCGCCATTTGAAGTTTGAATACCCAAATATTTAGTAAATGAAGTTTCCCCAAACCCCAAACTACTGACGAATCAGCACAGGACATGCAGATACGCCACGCCCCGTTTTGAGCCACTTTCATTTTTTAGGCGTCTTGATCAGACTTCTCTGTCAAAAGCTAGCCCCATTTGAAGTTTGTATACCTCAATATTCACTAAATGAAGTTTCCCCAAACTCCAAACTACTGACGAATCGGCACAAAGCATGCAGATACGCCTTGCGCCGTTTCGAGCCACTTTCATTTTTGAGACGTCTTGATCGGACTTCTCGGTCAAAAACTATCGCCATTTGAAGTTTGTATTCCCTAATATTCACTAAATGAAGTTTCCCCACACCCCAAACTACTGACGAATCGGCACAAAACATGCAGATAGTCCACACCCCGTTTCGAGCCACTTTGATTTTTGAGGCGTCTTGATCGGATTTTTCTGTCAAAATCTATCGCCATTTGAATTTTGTATACCCTAATATTTAGTAAATGAAGTTTCCCCAAACCCCAAACTACTGACGAATCGGCACAAGACATGCAGATACGCCACCCCCCGTTTCGAGCCACTCTCATTTTTTAGGCGTCTTGATCGGACTTCTCTGTCAAAATCTATCGCCATTTGTAGTTTGTATACCGTAATATTAACAAAACGAAGTTTCCCCAAACCCCAAACTACTTATGAATCGGCACAAAACATGCTGATACGCCACGCCCCGTTTCGGGCCATTCTAATTTTTTAGGCGTCTTGATAGGACTTCTCTGTCAAAATCTATCCCCATTTGAAGTTTTTATACCCTAATATTCACTAAATGAAGTTTCCCCAAACCCCAAACTACTGACGAATCGGTACAAAACATGCAGATACGCCACGCCCCGTTTCGAGCCACTTTCAATTTTGAGGCGTCTTGATCGGACTTCTCTGTCAAAATCTATCGCCATTTGAAGTTTGTATACCCTAATATTCACTAATTGAAGTTTCCCCAAACCCCAAACTACGGACGAATCGGCACGAAACATGCAGATATGCCACGCCCCGTTTCGAGCCACTTTCATTTTTAAGGCTTCTTGATCGGACTTCTCTGTCAAAATCTATCGCCATTTGAAGTTTGTATACCCTAATATTCACTAAATGAAGTTTCCCGAAACCCCAAACTACTGACGAATCGGCACAATACATGCAGATACGCCACGCCCCGTTTCGAGCCATTTTCATTTTTTAGGCGTCTTGATCGGACTTCTCTGTCAAAATCTATCGCCATTTGAAGTTTGTATACCCTAAGATTCACGAATGAAGTTTCCCCAAATCCCAAACTACTAACGAATCGGCACAAAACATGCAGATACGCCACGCCCCGTTTCGAGCCACTTTCATTTTTTAGGTGTATTGATCGGACTTCTATGTCAAAATCTATCGCCATTTGAAGTTTCTATACACTAATATTCACTAAATGAAGTTTCCCGAAGCCCCAAACTAGTGACGAATCGGCATAAAACATGCACATACGCCACGCCCCGTTTCGATCCACTTTCATTTTCTCGGTGATAGCATTCCTATGAGCTCTTCTTTGGATTTTGGAGTTCCTTGGTGATGATGGATGCGGAAGCTTATGGAGGAGGTGAGCAAGGCCTTCCTAGGAAGCATGGGTGCCTTGAAGGTGCATGAAGAGTGAGGAAATGGGGAGGTTTGGCCAGCCCCTTTGGTAGTGATGAATTGAAGACTAAAACCTAAGTGTTAGGCAAGGAGTAGTGTATGGCACAATTTGGGCAGCATAACAATACTCTATTTAATCTTCCAAAATACAAGGTGTAGGCTCCTCCTTTTATAGGCTAAGGAGGACCATAATGCAACCCTAATGCTAGCCAAATGAAATGTAAATGTGAAGCACATGGGCCACATGGAAAGTGTGAGCACATGGGGAGGGGTGTGTCTAGTTTGTAAGTTCACCCCCTCCATGGGCTTTCTAGAATAGTGGGAAGGTTAACTTCTCCTTAATTCTAATGTGCAGAAAAATAAACATTTGTCCACATGGCTATGCTATTTACACCCCAATTAAAGCTAAACTACATTTGATGGGCCTTCACGGAATATGTGCTAGTATGCCACTCTCCCATTCATAGCTTTGATCCAAGTCTTCTTGTCCTAGACGCTTCTAGCTTGGCCTTCTCGTCCTAGAAGCTCCTAGCTTGTCTTAGACGCTCCTAGCTTGGTCTTAGACGCTCTTGACTTGGCCCTTGCCTTTCATGGAAGGTTGTGCTTGGCCCTCTTCCATCACTCGGCGTCTTGACCGGACTTCTCTGTCAAAATCTATCGCCATTTGAAGTTTGTATACCCTAATATTCACTAAATGAAGTTTCCCCAAACCCCAAACTACTGACGAATCGGGACAAAACATGCAGATACGCCATTCCCCGTTTCGAGCCACTTTCATTTTTTAGGCGTCTTGATAGGACTTCTTTGTCAAAATCTATCACCATTTGAAGTTTGTATACCCTAATATTCACTAAATGAAGTTTCGCCAAACCCCAAACTTCTGACGAATCGGCAGAAAACATAAAGATACGCCACGCCCTGTTTCGAGCCACTTTCATTTTTTAGGTGTATTGATCAGACTTCTCTGTCAAAATCTATCGCCATTTGAAGTTTGTATACCCTAATATTCACCAAATGAAGTTTCCCCAAACCCCAAACTACTGACGAATCGGCACAAAACATGCAGATACGCCATGCCCTGTTTCGAGCCACTTTCATTTTTGAGGCGTCTTGATCGGACTTCTTTGTCAAAATCTATCGCCATTTGAAGTTTTTATACACTAATATTCACTAAATGAAGTTTCCCCAAACCCCAAACTACTGACGAATCAGCACAAAACATGCAGATACGCCACGCCCCGTTTTTAGCCACTTTAATTTTTGACTCGTCTTGATAGGACTTCTTTGTCAAAATCTATCGCCATTTGAAGTTTGTATACCCTAATATTCACTAAATTAAGTTTCCCCAAACCCCAAACTACTGACGAAACGACACAAAAGATGCCGATGCGCCATGCCCTGTTTCGAGCCACTTTCATTTTTTAGGCGTGTTGATCGAACTTCTATGTCAAAATCTATCGCCATTTGAAGTTTGTATACACTAATATTCACTAAATGAAGTTTCCCCAAACCCCAAATTACTCACGAATCGGCACAAGATATGTAGATATGCCACGACCCGTTTCAGGCCACTTTCATTTTTTAGGCGTCTTGATCGGACTTCTCTGTCAGAATCTATCGCCATTTGAAGTTTGTATACCGTAATATTCACTAAATGAGGTTTCCCCAAACCCCAAACTACTGACGAATCGGCACAAAACATGCAGATACGCCACGCCCCGTTTCGAGCCACTTTCATTTTTTAGGTGTCTTGATCGGACATCTCTGTCAAAAACTATCGCCATTTGAAGTTTGTATACCCTAATATTAACTAAATGAAGTTTCCCCAAACCCCAAACTACTGACGAATCGGCACAAAACATGGAGATACGCCATGCCCCATTTCGAGCCACTTTCATTTTTTAGGCGTCTTGATCGGACTTCTCTATCAAAATCCATCGCCATTTGAAGTTTGTATACCCTAATATTAACTAAATGAAGTTTCCGCAAACCCCAAACTACTGACGAATTGGCAGAAAACATGCAGATACGCCACGCCCTGTTTCGAGCCACTTTCATTTTTTAGGCGTCTTGATCAGACTTCTCTGTCAAAATCTATCGCCATTTGAAGTTTGTATACCCTAATATTCACTAAATGATGTTTCCCCAAACCCCAAACTACTCACGAATCGGCAAAAAAAGATGCAGATGCGCCACGCCCCGTTTCGAGCCACTTTCATTTTTTAGGCGTCTTGATCGGCCTTCTTTGTCAAAATCTATCGCCATTTGAAGTTTGTATACCCTAATATTCACTAAATGAAGTTTCCCAAAACCCCAAACTACTGACGAATCGGCACAAAAGATGCAGATACGCCACGCCCCATTTCGAGCCACTTTCATTTTTGAGGCGTCTTGATCGGACTTCTCTATCAAAATCTATCGCGATTTGAAGTTTGTATACCCTAATATTCACTAAATGAAGTTTTCTCAAACCCCAAACTACTGACGATTCGGCACAAAACATGCAGATACGCCACGCCCCGTTTCGAGCCACTTTCATTTTTTAGGCGTCTTCATCGGACTTCTCTGTCAAAATCTATGGCCATATCAAGTTTGTATAGCCTAATATTCACTAAATGAAGTTTCCCCAAACCCCAAACTACCGACGAATCGGAAGAAAACATGCAGATACGCCACGCCCCGATTCAAGCCACTTTCATTTTTTAGGCGTCTTGATCGACCATCTCAGTCAAAATCTATCGCCATTTGAAGTTTGTATACCCTAATATGCACTAAATGAAGTTTCCCCAAACCCAAAACTACTGGTGAATCGGCAAAAACATGCACATACGCCACGCCCTATTTTGGGCCACTTTCATTTTTTAGGGGACTTGATCGGACTTCTCTGTCAAAATCTATCACCATTTGAGGTTTGTATACCCTAATATTCACTAAATGAAGTTTCCCCAAACCCCAAATTACTGACGAATCGGAACAAAACATGCAGATACGCCACGCCCCATTTTGAGCCACTTTCATTTTTGAGGCGTCTTGATCGGACTTTTCTGTCAAAAGCTATCGCCATTTGAAGTTTGTATACCCTAATATTCACCAAATGAAGTTTCCCCAAACCCCAAACCACTGACGAATCGGCAATCGGACTTCTCTGTGAAAATCAATCGCCATTTCAAGTTTGTATACCCTAATATTCACCAAATGAAGTTTCCCCAAACCCCAAACTACTTACGAATTGGCACAAAACATGCAGATACGCCACGCCCCGTTTGGAGCCACTTTCATTTTCTAGGCGTCTTGATCGGTCTTCTCTGTCAAAATCTATCGCCATTTGAAGTTTGTATACCCTAATATTCACTAAATGAAGTTTCCCCAAACCCCAAACTACTGACGAATCGGCACAACACATGCAGATACGCCACGCCCCGTTTCGAGCCAGTTTAATTTTTGAGGCGTGTTGATCGGACTTCTCAGTCAAAATCCATCGCCATTTCAAGTTTGTATACCGTAATATTCACTAAATGAAGTTTCCTAAAACCCCATACTACTGACGAATCCGCACAAAACTTGCAGATACGCCACGCCCCGTTTCGAGCCACTTTCTTTTTTGTGGTGTCTTGATCGGACTTCTCTGTCAAAATCTATCGCCATTTGAAGTTTGTATACCCTAATATTCACTAAATGAAGTTTCCCCAAACCCCAAACTACTGACGAATCGGCACAAAACATGGAGATACGCTACGCCCCATTTCGAGGCACTTTCATTTTTGAGGCGTCTTGATCGGACTTCTCTATCAAAATCTATTGCCATTTGAAGTTTGTATACCCTAATATTCACTAAATGAAGTTTCCCCAAACCTCAAACTACTGACGAATTGCCACAAAACATGCAGATACGCCTCGCCCCGATTCGAGCCACTTTCATTTTTAGGGAGTCTTGATCGGACTTCTCAGTCAAAATCTATCGCCATTTAAAGTTTCTATACCCTAATATTCACTAAATGAAGTTTCCCTAAACGCAAACTACTGACGAATCGGCAAAAAACATGCAGATACGCCACGCCCCGTTTCGAGCCACTTTCATTTTTGAGATGTGTTGATCGGACTTCTCTGTCAAAATCTATCGCCATTTGAAGTTTGTATACCCTAATATTGACTAAATGAAGTTTCCCCAAACCCCAAACTACTGACGAATCGACACAAAACATGCAGATACACCACGCCCCGTTTCGAGCCACTTTCATTTTTTAGGCGTCTTGATCAAACTTCTCTGTCAAAATCTATCGCCATTTGAAGTTTGTATACCCTAATATTCACTAAATGAAGTTTCTGTTCGTGCCGGTTGACTCGCCTGTCGGTTGACTCACGACACTCACACGCCTCCTTCCTCACGTTGATACGTGCTTGGTTCTTTCGAAGCAATCTGCACCTGCAAAAGAGAAAGGGGGCGCCCTAGAGGCCGTTTGCACTCCGACGCTCAAGTCAGTGTAGGGCAAGGAACACCAAGTGTATTGAGTTTCTCTCTGTGTTTTGGTCTAGAAACTGCGTACCTTTGTGAAGTATCTTACTGTCCCTTATATAGTCTAGGGTTTACTACGCCGCTAGCCCTAATTAGGGTTCACTGCGCTACTAGGCATATTTAGGGTTTACTGGAATACCCTTGTGCCGCTATCACCCAACCTTAGGGTAATCTAGCACATAAGGTTTCCTTCTCTGAAGTGCAAACTTTAACAGGGTGACCACCTGAGTGCCTCCTTGTGCACCTAGTCTCTGGGGCCACCTGTTCTGTCTACGCTGTTCAAATCACCCAAGACCGATGTCACCTCGTCACACTCTGTTGCCGAGGACTGATCACCCTGCGGGTGACGAGGACACATCAGCCCTTCCTGGTGATCGTCACGCTGATGACTAATCACCCTTCTCTGTGGGAACATGCTGATGACTAATCACCCTTCTCTCAGGGGACACACAAATGACTGATCACCCTTCTCTAAGGGAACACACCGATGACTGATCACCCTACTCCGGGGGGAATGCCGATGACTGATCACCCTACTCTGGGGGAATACCGATGACTGATCACCCCACTCTGAGGGAATGCTGATGACTAATCACCCTCTAATCCAAGTTGCCTGCGGGGTCCACTCCACGTGGCTTTGGCCCATGCTGTGGGACCCAGCTGACGTGGTTCACCCTCTACCACCTGTTCTTGGTGTCCGAGGACTGGTCGGTACAGTTTCCCCAAACCCCAAACTACTGACGAATCGGCAATCGGACTTCTCTGTCAAAATCAAACACCATTTCAAGTTTGTATACCCTAATATTCACCAAATGAAGTTTCCCCAAACCCCAAACTACTTACGAATTGGCACAAAACATGCAGATAAGCCACGCCCCGTTTGGAGGCACTTTCATTTTTTAGGCGTCTTGATCGGGCTTCTCTGTCAAAATCTATCGCCATTTGAAGTTTGTATACCCTAATATTCACTACAAGAACTTTCCCCAAACCCCAAACTACTGACGAATCGGCACAAAACATGCAGATACGCCACGCCCCGTTTCGAGCCACTTTCATTTTTTAGGCGTCTTGATCGGACTTCTCTGTCAAAATCTATTGCCATTTGAAGTTTGTATACCCTAATATTCACTAAATGAAGTTTCCCCAAACCTCAAACTACTGACGAATCGGCACAAAACATGCAGATACGCCTCGCCCCGATTCGAGCCACTTTCATTTTTAGGAGTCTTGATCGGACTTCTCAGTCAAAATCTATCGCCATTTGAAGTTTCTATACCCTAATATTCACTAAATGAAGTTTCCCTAAACGCAAACTACTGACGAATCGGCACAAAACATGCAGATACGCCACGCCCCGTTTGGAGCCACTTTCATTTTCTAGGCGTCTTGATCGGTCTTTTCTGTCAAAATCTATCGCCATTTGAAGTTTGTATACCCTAATATTCACTAAATGAAGTTTCCCCAAACCCCAAACTACTGACGAATCGGCACAACACATGCAGATACGCCACGCCCCATTTCGAGCCAGTTTAATTTTTGAGGCGTGTTGATCGGACTTCTCGGTCAAAATCCATCGCCATTTCAAGTTTGTATACCGTAATATTCACTAAATGAAGTTTCCTAAAACCCCAAACTACTGACGAATCGGCACAAAACTTGCAGATACGCCATGCCCCGTTTCGAGCCACTTTCATTTTTGAGGCGTCTTGATCGGACTTCTCTGTCAAAATCTATCGCCATTTGAAGTTTGTATACTCTAATATTCACTAAATGAAATTTCCCCAAACCCCAAACTACTGACGAATCGGCACAAAACGTGCAGATACGCCACGCCCCGATTTGAGCCACTTTCATTTTTGAGGCGTCTTGATCGGCCTTCTCTGTCAAAATCTATCGCCATTTGAAGTTTGTATACTCTAATATTCACTAAATGAAATTTCCTCAAACCCCAAACTACTGACGAATCGGCACAAAACATGCAGATACGCCACGCCCTGTTTCGAGCCACTTTCATTTTTTAGGAGTCTTGATCGGAATTCTCTGTCAAAATCAATCGCCATTTGAAGTTTGTATACCCTAATATTCACTAAAGGAAGTTTCCCCAAACCCCAAACTACTGACGAATCGGCACAAAACATGCAGATACGCCACACCCTGTTTCGAGCCACTTTCATTTTTTAGGCGACTTGATCGGACTTCTCTGTCAAAATCAATCGCCATTTGAAGTTTGTATAGCCTAATATTCACTAAATGAAGTTTCCCCAAACCCCAAACTACTGACGAATCGGCACAAAACATGCAGATACGCCATGCCCCGTTTCGAGCCACTTTCATTTTTGAGGCGTCTTGATCAGACTTCTCTGTCAAAATCTATCGCCATTTGAAGTTTGTATACTCTAATATTCACTAAATGAAATTTCCCCAAACCCCAAACTACTGACGAATCGGCACAAAACGTGCAGATACGCCACGCCCCGATTTGAGCCACTTTCATTTTTGAGGCGTCTTGATCGGCCTTCTCTGTCAAAATCTATCGCCATTTGAAGTTTGTATACTCTAATATTCACTAAATGAAATTTCCCCAAACCCCAAACTACTGACGAATCGGCACAAAACGTGCAGATACGCCACGCCCCGATTTGAGCCACTTTCATTTTTGAGGCGTCTTGATCGGCCTTCTCTGTCAAAATCTATCGCCATTTGAAGTTTGTATACTCTAATATTCACTAAATGAAATTTCCTCAAACCCCAAACTACTGACGAATCGGCACAAAACATGCAGATACGCCACGCCCTGTTTCGAGCCACTTTCATTTTTTAGGAGTCTTGATCGGAATTCTCTGTCAAAATCAATCGCCATTTGAAGTTTGTATACCCTAATATTCACTAAAGGAAGTTTCCCCAAACCCCAAACTACTGACGAATCGGCACAAAACATGCAGATACGCCACACCCTGTTTCGAGCCACTTTCATTTTTTAGGCGACTTGATCGGACTTCTCTGTCAAAATCAATCGCCATTTGAAGTTTGTATAGCCTAATATTCACTAAATGAAGTTTCCCCAAACCCCAAACTACTGACGAATCGGCACAAAACATGCAGATACGCCATGCCCCGTTTCGAGCCACTTTCATTTTTTAGGCGTCTTGATCGGACTTCTCTGTCAAAATCTATCGCCATTTGAAGTTTGTATACCCTAATATTCTCTAAATGAAGTTCCCCAAACCCAAAACTACAAACGAATAGGCCTAGAATATGCAGATACGCCACGCCCCGTTTCGACCCACTTTCATTTTTTAGGCGTCTTGATCGGACTTCTCTGTCAAAACCTATCGCCATTTGAAGTTTGTATACTCTAATATTCACTAAATGAAGTTTCCCCAAGCCCCAAACTACTGACGAATCGGCACAAAACATGCAGATACGCCACGCCCCATTTCGAGCCACTTTCATTTTTTAGGGGTCATGATCGGAATTCTCTGTCAAAATCTATCGCCATTTGAAGTTTGTATACCCCAATATTCACTAAAGGAAATTTCCCCAAACCCCAAACTACTCACGAATCGGCACAAAACATGCAGATACGCCACGCCCCGATTCGTGCAGATACGCCACGCCCCGTTTCGAGCCACTTTCCTTTTTTAGGCGTCTTGATCGGACTTCTTAGTGAAAATCTATCGCCATTTGAAGTTTCTATACCCTAATATTCACTAAATGAAGTTTCCCCAAACCCCAAACTACTCACGAATCGGCACAAAACATGCAGATATGCCATGCCCCGTTTCGAGCCACTTTCATTTTTGAGGCGTCTTGATCGGACTTGTCTGTCAAAATCTATCGCGATTTGAAGTTTGTATACCCTAATATTCCCCAAATGAAGTTTCCCCAATCCTCAAACTACTGACGAATCGGCACAAAACATGCAGATACGCAACGCCCCGTTTCGATCCACTTGCATTTTTTAGGCGTCTTGATCGGACTTCTCTGTCAAAATCTATCGCTATTTGAAGTTTGTATACCCTAATATTCCCTAAATGAAGTTTCCCCAAACCCCAAACTACTGACGAATCGGCACAAAACATGCAGATACACCATGCCCCGTTTCGAGCCACTTTCATTTTTTAGGCTTCCTGATCGGACTTCTCTGTCAAAATCTATCGCCATTTGAAGTTTGTATACCCTAATATTCACTAAATGAAGTTTCCCCAAACCCCAAACTACTCACGAATCGGCACAAAACATGCAGATATGCCATGCCCCGTTTCGAGCCACTTTCATTTTTGAGGCGTCTTGATCGGACTTGTCTGTCAAAATCTATCGCGATTTGAAGTTTGTATACCCTAATATTCCCCAAATGAAGTTTCCCCAATCCTCAAACTACTGACGAATCGGCACAAAACATGCAGATACACCATGCCCCGTTTGGAGCCACTTTCATTTTTTAGGCTTCCTGATCGGACTTCTCTGTCAAAATCTATCGCCATTTGAAGTTTGTATACCCTAATATTCACTAAATGAAGTTTCCCCAAACCCCAAACTATTGACGAATCGGCACAAAACATGCAGATACGCCATGCCCCGTTTCGAGCCACTTTCATTTTTTAGGCTTCTTGATCGGACTTTTCTATCAAAATCTATCGCCATTTGAAGTTTGTATACGCTAATATTCACTAAATGAAGTTTCCCCAAACCCCAAACTACTGACGAATCGGCACAAAATATGCAGATACACCATGCCCCGTTTCGAGCCACTTTCATTTTTTAGGCTTCCTGATAGGACTTCTCTGTCAAAATCTATCGCGATTTGAAGTTTGTATACCCTAATATTCCCTAAATCTAGTTTCCCCAAACCTCAAACTACTGACGAATCGGCACAAAACATGCGGATACGCCACGCCCCGTTTCGAGCCACTTTCATTTTTTAGGTGTCTTGATCGGACTTATTGGTCAAAATCTATCGCTATTTGAAGTTTGTATACCCTAATATTCACTAAATGAAGTTTCCCCAAACCCCAAACTACTGACGAATCGGCACAAAACATGCAGATACACTGATGGGTTGTTCTTCATGACCATTGGTTCTTCTTAAAGTATGAGGTAAAAAGGTGGTGGAAGCTATGGATGATATGGGTCAAGGATGGGTCATATAGAGCTATGGGTTCCTTGTAGGTGCATGAAAGGTATGGAGAGTGATAGGTTAGGCCAAATCACTTGGAGGAAGGTGAAGATGAAGATCAAAGTATCTAACCTAGAGAGACTAGACAAAGAGTAGAAGCTAGCATAATTTTGGCAGCATTTACTCATATAAATTGATCTTAAAAAAACATGAGCCAAAGCACCCTATTTATAGGAGATGGTGCCCTTGAGAGTAAGGAGTAAGGGTAGGATGGGGAATACATAAAAGAGGGGGCTGCTAGGGTGTTGACTAAAGGTCAATGCAGCCCCTTAGCATGCTTTTAGAAGGTAGGGCTACATTCCTACCCTAAAAGGCCTAGGTACAAGCTAAATTGTTAAATATACCCCCTATTGTGCTAAATGAACCCTACTCTACTGAAATTACAAATAAATTGAAATTAATTGATGCTCAGCTCCTATGGCTTGGGCTCTACTCCTTGTGGTCCTCTGAGGGGTCTTTGAATATGTAAAGAAAAGTTTCTCTGCCATCAGTAGCAGAGTCCCAATTTTCTTAAATACTCTTTTCCATGGACCTAGTTGTTGGGCCTGAGCTTGGGCTTAGGCTTGGGCTTGGGCCTCTTCCATCATCCCCTCCTTCTTGAGAGGATCTGTCCTCAGATCTACAAGGTTGATCTCAAACAGCAGCCTTATTCCTGCTTTGAAAACTATGCTCATCCTCCAGGATCAAATATTAACCTATAGTAAACATTATAGAAAAGTGAGATAAGAAAATTAAGACTAGTGTATTCAAATAAAATAGTAAGGAAATAAGCCCCTTTGCTATTTTTATAAAAGTTTTGTTTGAAAGAAATAGGGCCCTTTTCAAAAATATTTTTGCTTCCTTTGTGTTGTTCATTGCCCAAGATAAGCAACAACATCACAAAGTGTTGTTTTTGTGATTTTTGAGAATAAGAGTAAGCATCATGATTCAAAGGAAAAGAAGAGTTCAAAGTATTGCAATCCCCCTTTAAGGGTTCTTTTCCCACTATGCTTGTAGGAGGTGTTGTAAAATACTCTTCATTCTTTCTAGATTCCACTTCTTCTTTTTCAAACAACCCCTCACTTGGCTTTTCTGTGGAGGAAAGGTTTATATCTATATCTGGTTCAGCTTCAGAAACATATTTTTCTTCAAGCATATTCTCATAAGGGTTTTCTATGAAAAAAGAATTTAAGTCAATGTCTGGTTCAACTCCAAACAAAGGATTTTTTGTACTTTCCGTTTCTATCATCACTTTCTCTCTCTTTTCTTTCTCTTCTCTATCTTTCCTTTCATTCTCCTCTCTTTCTCTTTTGTCTTTCTCTTCTTTCTTTCTATGCTTGTAATTTTTCTTTAAACTCTTTTTCTCTTCTAGTTCTTCTAGGTGGAGGTTGATAATAATCATTAACTCTCAAACTCCCCTTAGCATGTGAGTCATTTGACCTAGAACTAAATGCATGTGATGCCTGGGGTTTTTTTAATTTTCTAATGTATTCATCTTTTTCCTTGCCAATCTTCAACACTTCTTTCAAAATTGCAAGATGGGCATCTCTTTCTTTTTTATCTTCCAAAATTTGAGCCTCATGTTGCAATTGTCTTAGTGATAGTGATTGAAAATCTCTAGCCAATTATTTCAAAAGAGATTTTGTGGATTTTCTATAATTTTCACTATGACTTGAAGAATGAGTAGACATGTTTAGGGTTTGTGATAAAAGTAATTTTCAAAAAGAAAGATAAGTGGAGTGAAGTAGGTAATTTCCCAGGAAAGGGAGGTGGATCACTAGGATCTCTTAAGTACCAAGCCTTTCCTTAGCCAGATACTATCCCACAACACTTTCACAAACCTTTCTCTAAGCAATTTACTTAGAGCACAATCAAAGATAAAAACAAAATTTTTATGCAAGAAAAAACTATAAAAAGCAATAAAACACAAATGAAAATTGCTATCTATAAAGCTTTTAAAACTAGTTGAATCCTAAGGTGAGGCTTCTTGGCACTTTGGAACCTTGAAGACACACTCACCGTCTAAGACGTATTAATCCACTAATTAATCAATGTCCTTGCAAATTACAACTCAAAGAAATTAGGTTAACAAATTTTGATGCACAAAAATTTAAAGTCCTATTCTATGCACTCCTTCACTTGTAGCTCCTTTGTGTATATTTGTGTATTTTTCAATGAGGTTGCTGCTGTCCCTTGCTTTGTCTCCTTAGGTTATTCAACCTTAAATCTTTAATCCAGCTCCTCTTTAGTGATATGGCTTTCACCAAAACAAAATTTTAGCTCCACACTCACCAAAGCACTTTTTAGGTCAAATCCACCAAAGAGAGGTCAAGCAAGTTTTAAAGCAACAAAACTCAAATTTAAAATCAAGGACTACTGCAAATGGAGTTGATATTTGACAAGACTTGAAAGAGTATTCAATAAAATTTGACAAGCAAAAAATTAAGGCACACAAGAAAAGGTAGCACACAAAGTGGAATCCTAGTGAATGGAACTAGAATAGATGAATAAAACCAAAACAGCACTACAGAATTTTTTTGTGTAAATTTTTCACAACTTTCCAATTTTATGCTGGACAGAATACTTCAAATTTGAGCTTGAAATTTTAACCACAGAAACATCAATGTTTTAGCTCAATACAGGCGTTGGAATTTCACCAAAACAGTGAGCCAAATAATTGTAATAATTTTTCCGAAATCACTGCCGCGTCAGAGTTTTTTCAGAGTCAGGATTTTTGCACTCTGTTCGTATTTCATTTATCATTTTTTTTGTATTTTGAATTTTGATGTACTTCTTTTTTTCAATTTTTCTTAACACATCAAACTACTCAAATCCAAAATTTCAGAAGTTTTTACCAACAAATGTAATTTCTGGGAACAATTCCAGCCAGCACAGTAGCAGTGAAAACAGAGAAATCCTAACTTGGAATTAGAAAACGGTAAAGAAACTTCAAAAACACAATGGAAATGATTGGAAACGAACTTGTATGGAACTAACACACAAGTATGAACTCAAATATGAAAATATAAAAGGCACCAAAGCTTCAAAACCAGAAATATAAACTGCACTCAAAACAAAATCAAGCAACCAAATCAACAATAAAAGGTACCACTTGGAATTTATGACATTGTAGGATGAACATGACTTTGACAAAACTTGTATGGATTCAAAAATCAAAATGACTCAACCACAAACACTTTGCACCGATTAAAAACATCAATAAGACTCAAATAAAATAAAAATAGAACAGCCAACACAAAAGGAACCTAAAACAGTTTGAAAATGGAAGTTCAAGATCAAGTTGAACCAAAAATACCAAATATAGAAATTTAAAAACAGCAACACCAACTTAAAAAGAAATTAAAAACAGCAAGTCATTTAAGGATATGATGAACAACATGGAATAAAGAAAAAGACTCAAAAAATAAAATGAAGAGAACACTTATCTCTTGAATAACCAAAGCTCTAGATACCAAATGATGGATTGTTCTTCATGACCATTTGTTCTTCTTAAAATATGAGGTAAAAAGGTGGTGGAAGCTATGGATGATATGGGTCAAGGATGGGTCATATAGAGCTATGGGTTCCTTGTAGGTGCATGAAAGGTATGGAGAGTGATAGGTTAGGCCAAATCACTTGGAGGAAGGTGAAGATGAAGATCAAAGTGTCTAACCTAGAGAGACTAGACAAAGAGTAGAAGCTAGCATAATTTTGGCAGCATTTACTCATATAAATTGATCTTAAAAAAACATGAGCCAAAGCTGATGGCCTTCACATGTTGAGCTCTCCTTGGATGTTGAAGATGGTGCGGAAGCAATGGTTGAAATGAGCAAGACCCTCCTAGGAGTGATGGTGATCTTGAAGGTGCATGAAGTGTATGAAAATGAGAGAGGTTTGGCCAGCTCTCTTTGGTGGTGAAGGAGTGAAGATTAAAACCATAAATCAAGAGATTTAGGCAAGGGAGTAAGTATGGCACAAATTTGGCAGCATAACTTTACTCAAATTAATCTTGTTAATACATGAGGTAGGCCTCCTTATTTATAGATTTAGGAGCCTTGGTGAGCAAGCTTAAAGGGTAGGGAATGAAATACAAAAAGTGGGGGCTGCCTAGGGTATTGACTTTAGTCAAACCACACCATCATCCTAATATTCTAGAAGATAGGTCAAAAATGCAACATTTGATAGTACACCCCTCCTTCTTTTGCTAAAGGCACCTATTTGCTAGCACACCCCTCCTTGTATTGCTAAGGGCACCTTTTTGATAGCACACCCCTAAGTGAGCAAGTTTTGCTTTCTACACTACACTAATCTACTAAGCTACCCCTAATGGGCCTCCAAGTAGCATGTACAAGGTATTCTCCCTCCCATCCGTGGCTTGACTCATTTGGGTGTGAATGTGCTTGGCCATGGACCTTGTGTTGGGCCTGAACTTGGGTTGGAGCGTGGGCCTCTTCCATCATCCCCTCCTTCTTGAGAGGATCTGTCCTCAGATCTACAGGGTTGATCTCAAACAACAGCCTTATTCTTGCTTTGAAAACTATGCTTGTCCTCCAGGATCAAATATTAACCTACAATAAACATCAAAGAAAAGTGAGATAAGAAAATTAAGACTAGTGTATTCAAATAAAATAGTAAGGAAATAAGCCCCTTTGCTATTTTTATAAAAGTTTTGTTGGAAAGAAATAGGGCCCTTTACAAAAATATTTTTGCTTCCTTTGTGTTGTTCATTGCCCAAGATAAGCAACAACATCACAAAGTGTTGTTTTTGTGATTTTTGAAAATAAGAGTAAGCATCATGATTCAAAGGAAAAGGAGAGTTAAAATTATTGCAATCCCCCTTTAAGGATTCTTTTCCCACTATGCTTGTAGGAGGTGTTGTAAGATACTCTTCATTCTTTATAGATTCCTCTTCTTCTTTTTCAAACAACCCCTCACTTGGCTTTTCTATGGAGGAAAGGTTTATATCTATATCTGGTTCAGCTCCAGACACAGATTTATCTTCAAGCATATTCTCACAAGGGTTTTCTGTGGAAGAAGAATTTAAGTCAATGCCTGGTTCAACTCCAAACAAAGGATTTTCCTTTAATTCTTTTTTCTTTTTCTCATTTTCTCTTTTTATTTTCATTTGTACTTGGTCCTTTACCACTTGTGAAGGTGTTAAAGGATAGAGTACAAACTTTTTCTCCCTATGGGTAAAAGTTATCTCGTTGGTAAGACCATTTTTCTTGTCAAATTGCCATGGTTTTCCCAATAAGATGTGGCAGGCTTCCATGGGTACTACATCACATAAAATCTCATCTTTATAGTTCCCCACAGAAAGACTGATTTTTACCCGCTTATCTACAGTTAATTCCCCATCTTCATTTATCCACTAAAGTTTGTAAGGTTTTGGATGAGGTATTAATTGTAGATTAAGCTTTTCAACCATCCTAGTGCTACAACAATTGCAGCAAGAGCCATTATCCACAATGAGAGAACAAATGTTTTCTGAAACTTTACATCTTGTATGAAAGATGTTCTCTCTCTGTGTTTCATGGTTCACACTAGGTTGATTGTTGAGGGTTCTTCTGATCATCATTAATTCTTCCTCACAAGGATATGCCCCCTCACTACTTTCCTTCTCTTCTTCCCCACTAGACTCTTCATCTTGGATGCTATACTCATCCCTCCCTCTTAAGATCATGGTTCTCCTATTTGGGCACTGGGATGCTATATGGCCTCTACCAAGACACTTGAAGCACTGGGTGTCTCTACTGCGGGGTTGTGAGGTAGACACATCTTTTCCTACACTCTTGGGAGTTTCTTTGGATTTATCCTTTGAAAAGCTATCCTCCCTTTCTCTTCTATACTCTCTCTTGGGATAAGAGTTAGAGTAGTTTCCCACCCTTTGACTTGAAGTTTTGCGCAAATTTTGTTGTTCAACTTTAATGCAAAGTTGAACCAAATCATTCAAGTCTTGGTAGGGAAGAAGCTCTACTTTATCTCTTATCTCAAGGTTGAGTCCACTTAAAAACCGAGATATGGTGGTGACCTCTTCCTCTCTAATAGAGGCTCTCATCATGTATAGCTCCATTTTTTGCCTATACTCTTCCACACTCATGTTCTTTTGTTGGAGCCTTTGGAGCTTGTCCATTAGCTCCCTATGGTAGTAGGAAGGTATGTGGCGACGTCTTAGGGCTCCCCTAAGGTCATTCCAATACTCTATGGGAGGGTCCCCATGAAGACGTCTATCTCTCTCTAGAGAGGTCCACCAATACATGGCATTTCCTTGAAAACTAAGGGTGGCTAAGGGTACCTTTCTCTCTTCACTCACCCTATGACAAGCAAAGAGTTGTTCCACTTTCATTTCCCAATCTAGGTAAACTTCTACATTGTCCTTACCATAGAAATGTGGTAGGTCTACCCTTACTTCCCTTGGGGCTTCTTCCTCTCTTTGCCTAAGTCTTCTAGGTGGTGGTTGGTAATACTCATGGTTTCTAATGCTTACCTCTCCTAGAGACTCTTGGAGTTGAGAATGAGATGCATGTGAATGAGATTTTTTTGAATTTTGTGATTTCTCTTTCCTTGCTCTAGCCAATTCATTGATTTTAGATTCATTTTCCAATTGTCTATATGAAAGATGTTGTACATCCTTGGCAAGTTGTTTCAAAAGAGATTTTATGGACCTTACATCACTTTCAATGGACTTGGAAGAGTGAGTAGACATGACTAGAACTTTGTGTATAGAAATGTTTTACTTTTAAGAAAGAAGAGGAAAGTTAATGAAGGTAGCTTTCCAGGTAAGAGAGGTGAGTCACAATGGACTACTTAAATATCAAGTCTTGCCTTAGCCAAAAACTATCCCTCCAAAACCTTTACACAAGTCCTTCTTTAGGTAAAACACTTAGAACACAATGAGGATGAAGAAATCAAATTTTTAATGCAAGAAAACAATGCAAGCTATCTAGCAAATGAAACAAATTATCAAAGCCTTAAACAAGATTAAACAAGAAATTAACAAAGTGATTAAAGCAAGTTGGTTCAATTAAAGCAATTAATAAAAACAAAATTAAGCTAGACGACCCTAGGTGAGGCTTCTTGGACACTTGGAGCCCTTGAAGACACACTCACCGACTAATTGCGTGATTAACAAGTAATTAACACAAGCAAGATTGCAAAGAAATTAAATGACACTCCCTTTGTTGCTTTTACTATTTGCACCTGTTCCGGTCGGTCATCAGTAGTTGATGACGTCAGCAGCAGGTGACCACGTGGACCATGCACAGGGTGGCACGTGGTAGAAAGAGCAAGTGAATCAGGGAGGAGATTACCTACAACGGTGATCGGTAGTCAGACACCAAGTGGCCGCCACCCCCAGAGCGGTGCCTAGATAAGCGCCTGGAGGCACCGCCCGGTCATCGGGGGAAAGTTATGAGGCACCGCACGGTCATCGGTGGATAGGCATGAGGCACCGCCCGGTCATCGGGGGGAAGTTATGAGGCACCGGTCGGTCGTAAGCGCATGTAGAGGGCGATCGGTCATCGGGGTTTCTTGCCAACGCGTGTTAAGCTGAGACCAAGGTTCCCAGCGAGAACTGATCTGGTCGGTCATCGGTAGTCGATGACTTCAGCAGTAGATTGCCACGTGGACCAATCACAGGGTGCCACGTGGAACGACATGGCAGGGTAATATATGGATCAAGAAGAGCAAGAGAAAAGAGAATGTAGCTTAGAAATTGAGGGAATCGCCGTTTGTTGAAGAAGGCGGCGGTCTCCTACTTCTCTCGTATGTAATCAGTAAACGCCTAGATTGCACGTGATCGCTGGAAGAGGACATCGCCGAAAGAGGACATCGCCGGGTATTAGAGAAGACTTGGTAAATGTTTATTACATGGTCTAGATACAGGAGATAAGTGGTATATTTGCCCGTGTGCTCTGAGAACCGTGATAACCAGTGTTAACCAGCTTTAAGGCTGTGCCCAGAGTAGCCTGCATGCTAAGTTACTCCCTGTGTGGTTAACTTAGTCGCAGGAGTAAAGGGAAAGTAACATTTCAGTTGCAGGTACTCCAGATGGTGACACGTGTACGACCAGATGCGGTCCACGTGTCGAGAGGAATAACCGTCAGGAGAGAGAAAAACACAGGTATATATAGAATTCCTAACGGTATTCAGGGGAGGTTTTTTTATTTGGTAACAACTCACTTGCACGGTTCCTAGTTTTCTCTGAGAGAATTTGATTGATTCGTCCACTGACTTGAGCGTCGGAGCTACACTGGCCGCAGAGGCGCCTTTCTGTTCTTTCAGGTTTCTTGGAAGGTTTGGAGCTGGAGAAGGAGGAGTGTTGACGTTCGAGTCAAGCGGCAGGATCATCAGGCGCCCACCGTGGGGCCGTGTAAACTGTGATTCCCATCCACTGTTGAGTTTGTGAGGTTTTCGGTGGTTTCTGTTTGATTGCTTGCTGTCGCAATCGGTTTTTGGAGGTTTTAACTGTTTGAGTTGTGCTTAATCGGTGAAGAATTGTTTCTGGAGGTTTCTACCGATTGATTACTGAATCGATCGTTGTGCGAAGGAAGTTGAAGCGTTTCTTGAGCGCTGTTGCGAGATAACTTTTGCATGCTGAAAGGTAGCTGTGTGAAGGTAGTAGAAGTTTCATGAGGAAGATGAGGACAACCAGATCAAGTTCAGTCGCGGCGCAGTCTGGAGAGAACACCGTGACGATGGCGCAAATGCTGGAGATGATACGTACTTTGCAAGAAAATGTGGCAGCGTCGCGTGTCGTGCAGACGAAGATGCACGATGACCTGGTCGCTTCTCAGGCCAGGAACGAAGAGCTGAGCAAGGTTAATGAAGAGTTACGCAAGGCTCTTCGCGAGCAAAGGGAGAGTGCTGCGACTAGTGGAAGTGCGCCACCGTCTCCACCACGAGTTTTTCCAATGCCATTTTCGCAGGTGATCATGGACGCTGCGATTCCTGCAAATGTCGCGGCGGTGAAGGCCTCTTTCACTGGAGTGGAAGATCCAGAGGCTCACCTTACTGCGTTCCATACGCAGATGATGCTGTCGGGAGGATCGGATGCGGCCTATTGTAAGATGTTCATGAGCACCCTCCACAGCACCGCGTTGGATTGGTTTGTGAGCCTACCTACTGGATACATTTCCAGTTTCCAACAATTCTCCAAGCTGTTCGTCGATCAGTACATTGTCAATAAGGCGCCGCCTATGGTGTCGTATGACCTGTTCGATGTGAGGCAGTTTCAGGGGGAATCTTTGAAGGACTACTTGAATAGATTTGGAGCTCAGATAGTCCGACTGCCAGGTAAAGATGAGGAGATGTTTGTGCACGCCTTTAAGAAGGGCGTGCTGCCTAGACCCTTCAGCGAGTCATTGATCAGGAGCCACCCTGCAACGTTTGCAGAGATTCGGCGACGTGTTGTGGCTCACATCGCCGCCGAGAATGAAGTGATAGAGAAGAGAGGGAATACGGCTCCTGCGAAACCACGCGCCCAAACCAAACCTCAGCCTCAGAGGGTATTGGAGACGGCGGCGTTGAAGAAGGATGAAAGGACATACCGTCCTTATGACCTAAAGAAAAACAAAGGCGATGGCAATAGTAGAGGAAGAGCGCCAGGTCGCCAGAGGGATTTCAAGCGCCCTCCAAGGCATGAGTTCGTGATGGGATTGGTGGACCTGATCGCCATTCCCAATATAGCTGCCAAGCTGAAGGTGCCTGAGAAGGTGTCGGATAAGGTGTTGGGGCCAAAGCCAGACGCGTGGTGTGAATTCCACAAAAGTTTTGGTCACGCCCTTGACTCCTGCCTGTTGTTGGGATACCAACTGGACGAGCTGGTGAAAAGTGGATTTCTGAAAGACTATTTGCTGGAGAAGAAGGCAGCAAGTGCGTCGATCTCCCATCCGGCGAGCAGTGAGAGCCAACAACATGAAGTGCCCATTCACGGGGAAATCCACACTATAGCTGGGGGTTTCTCAGGAGGTGGGTGCACCGCATCACAGCGCAAGAAATATGCTCGGTCCGTGATGGCAGTGGAAGCGTTTGAGGATCACTCGCCCGATGTGGACATCACGTTTACCAAAGAAGACCGAAGGGATGTTGTACCACATGACAACGATCCTATAGTGGTTTCTCTTGTCACGGCAGGAAGGAAGATCCATCGGGTGCTGGTTGATCAGGGAAGTTCAGCCGATGTAATGTTCTGGCCAACTTTCAACAAGTTGCAGTTACCCCTTGATCAGTTGAGACCTTATGGAGGATGCTTGTATGGTTTCACCTGCGATCAGGTGGAGGTCAGGGGGTATATTGAGTTGAGAACCACCTTCACGGATGAGGCGGCTTCAAGGACAGAGAAAATCAAATACCTTGTCGTGAATGCCCCCTCAGCATACAACATCCGTTTAGGGAGGCCAACTCTCAACCGGATAGGGGCGGTGCCTTCAACAAGGCACATGAAGGTTAATGATGGCATTTTCATGTGTTCTTCTTGAATCAAAGTAGAAATAGATGGAGCGGAAGCAATGGATGAGTGAAACAAGACCCTCCTAGGAGTTGTGTTGGTCTTGAAGGTGCATGATGAGTATGGGTTGAGTGGTTCGGCCAGCTCAAGGGAGAAGGTGAAAGGATTGAAGTTTATAGCCTAGATTTCTAGGAGGAGTAAAGCTTGTGCACAAAAATGGCAGCATAACATTACTCAAATAAACTTGAAAATACATGAGGTAGGCCTCCTTATTTATAGATTTAGGAGCCTTGGTGAGCAAGCTTAAAGGGTAGGGATGGAAATACAAAAAGTGGGGGCTGCCTAGGGTATTGACTTTAGTCAAACCACACCATCATCCTAATATTCTAGAAGATAGGTCAAAATGCAACATTTGATAGTACACCCCTCCCTCTTTTGCTAAAGGCACCTATTTGCTAGCACACCCCTCCTTCTATTGCTAAGGGCACCTTTTTGATAGCACACCCCTAAGTTAGCAAGTTTTGCTTTCTACACTACACTAATCTACTAAGCTACCCCTAATGGGCCTCCAAGTAGCATGTACAAGGTCTTCTCCCTCCCATCCGTGGCTTCTTCTATGTGTGCTTGGATATGTTTAGCCATGGATCTTGTGAGAGGTCCTAGACGGTCTAGCTCCATGGATAGCCTCCCTCCTTCACTTCCTAGACGCTCACTTCTTGGAGCTAGACGCTCCTCTTGGTCTAGACGGTCTTCTTGGTTTGGGCCTTGGCTTCCTTGGTTAGATGTGCTTGGCCCTCCTCCATCATCCCCTCCCCCTTGGAAAGGATTTGTCCTCAAATCCAGCTCGTCGTCGTCATTGGTACCTACAAATGGAGAAAGATCAATTACATTAAATGTGTCATGTACTCCATATTCAAGAGGTAGGTCCAATTTATATGCATTGTTGTTGACTCGCTTAAGGACTTGGAAGGGTCCCTCACCTCGGGGACTTAGTTTGGACTTCCTTTGATTTGGAAATCTTTCTTTTCGAAGATGAAGCCAAACTAAGTCTCCTTCCTCAAAAATTATTTCTCTCTTCCCTTTGTTGTTGTGTTTTGTGTACTTCTCATTTTGTTGTTGTATTTGAATTTTAATCTTCTCATGCATTTTCTTGACAAAATCAGCCTTGATTACTCCTTCCTTATGCACAAAATCTTGTGGATTAGGAAGAGGAATTAAATCCATGGGCGTGAGAGGATTAAAACCATATACTACCTCAAAAGGAGAAGCATTAGTAGTCTTGTGAACTACTCTATTGTAAGCAAATTCAATGTGGGGAAGGTACTCATCCCAAGATTTGTGGCTGCCCTTCATGATAGCCCTAAGCATAGTTCCAAGAGATCTATTGACTACTTCGGTTTGCCCATCCGTTTGAGGATGACAATAAGTTGAAAATTGTAGTCTTGTTCCAAGTTTACCCCAAAGAGTTTTCCAAAAGTGACTTATAAACTTGGGATCTCTATCGGACACTATACTTCTAGGGAGACCATGGAGTCTCACCACTTCTCTAAAGAAGAGTTTAGAAATATTTTGAGCATCATCTACTTTGTGGCATGGAATAAAGTGAGACATTTTGCTAAAACGGTCCACTACCACAAAGATAGAGTCATGGCCTCTTGCAGTCCTAGGAAGTCCTAAAATGAAATCCATGCTAATGTCTTCCCAAGGAGCATTTGCAATCGGCAAAGGGGTGTAGAGTCCATGCGGCATTGTTCTAGACTTTGCTTTTAAACATGAGATACATCTAGAGCAATGGCGTTGGACATCTTTCCTCATGTGTGGCCAACAAAATTTTGCTTTCGAAAGATCTAGAGTCTTATCAACTCCAAAATGGCCCATGAGTCCCCCTTCATGTGATTCTTTGACAAGGAGTTTTCTATGTGTTCCTTGGGGAATGCAAAGTTTTCCTTCTTTAAAAAGATATCCCTCGGACACATAGTAACCTCCTTGCGCTCTATGTAGACATTGGGCATAGATGGATGAAAGTTCTTGATCTTCTTAGTAAAGCTCTCTTATGTGGTCAAATCCAAGAATTTGGGCACCCAATTTTGAAAAGAGTGTGTGGCGTCTTGAAAGAGCATCGGCCACTATATTGGTGCTTCCTTTCTTGTATTTGATTACATAAGGAAATTGTTCAAGAAATTCCATCCATTTTGCATGTCTCTTATTGAGCTTGTGTTGGCCCTTTAAATATTTTAAAGACTCGTGATCACTATGGATAACAAATTCTTTGGACACAAGATAGTGTTCCCAAGTCTTTAGGGCTCTCACAAGAGCATAGAGCTCTTTGTCATAAGTGGGGTAGTTGAGGGTGGCACCATGGAGTTTTTCACTAAAATAAGCAATGGGGTGTCCACCTTGCAACAATACCGCGCCTATGCCTACTCCCGATGCATCACACTCTATCTCAAAAGTTTTGGAAAAATTTGGGAGAGATAGGATGGGTGCATTGGTGAGTTGAGCTTTTAGCCTTTGAAAGGCTTGCTCATGCTTTTCATTCCAACAAAATGCAACATCTTTTTTAACAAGTTCATTCAAAGGAGAAGCTAGGCTAGAAAAATTAGGCACAAACCTTCTATAGAAGCTAGCTAACCCATGAAAACTTCTTACATCACTTACATTTTGTGGAGTTGGCCACTCTTGGATGGCTTTGATTTTCTCGGGATCTACATGTACCCCCGTTTTGTTTACTATAAAGCCTAAAAAGACTACACTATCTACACCAAAGGTACACTTATCCCTATTTGCAAAAAGACTATTTTTCCTAAGAACTAGAAAGACTTCCTTAAGGTGACTTAGATGGTCTTCTAGGGTTTTACTATATACTAAGATATCATCAAAGTAAACTACTACATATTTACCTATACAATCCCTCAAGGTGTGATTCATAAGCCTCATGAATGTGCTTGGAGCGTTAGTGAGTCCAAAGGGCATCACCAACCACTCATATAATCCAAATTTGGTCTTAAAAGCGGTTTTCCACTCATCACCCTCCTTGATTCGAATTTGGTGATATCCACTTTTAAGGTCAATTTTGGAGAATAGAGTTGACCCATGCAATTCATCAAGCATATCATCAAGCCTTGGGATTGGATGCCTATACTTGATGGTGATGTTGTTGATTGCTCTACAATCACAACACATGCGCCATTTTCCATCTTTTTTAGGCACCAACAAGACAGGTACAGCACAAGGGCTTAGACTCTTTTGAACCCAACCCTTCTCCAACAAGTCTTGAACTTGTGATTCTATCTCCTTTGTTTCCTCGGGGTTGGTTCTATAAGCAGGTCTATTTGGTAGGCTTGCCCCCGGAATGAAGTCAATTTGATGTTCTATCCCCCTAAGAGGAGGAAGCCCATTGGGTCCTTCTTGTGAGAATAGATCGTCAAATTCACTCAAAAGGTTTTCTATTTGAGGAGGTAAAACCGTGAGTTCATTACTTGTGGCAGTGCATGTAAGTGCTCCTTTACAAAAGATAAGGCTTGGTTGTTCAACAAGAAGCAAGTTTTCTAAAACATTTTCAAAAGGCTTTTCTTGTAGACCAACCTTGTGGGAAGGAACACTCTTCTCCCACGCCTTCCTATCCCTAAGGATTTTCTCTTTTTCTAGCACTCTTTTTTTTTTGTTTTCCTCATCCCTCTTTTGTTTCATTTTTATTTGGTCTTTCACCACTTGAGAATGTGGTAAAGGACTAAGTACAAACTTCTTATATTTATGGGTGAAGGAAATCTCGTTAGTGAGACCATCATGCAAGGTTTTCTTGTCAAATTGCCATGGCCTCCCTAATAAGATATGGCAAGCTTCCATAGGCACTACATCACATAAAACTTTATCTTTGTATTTCCTTATGGAAAACTTGATTTCCACTTGCTTATCTACATGTAGTTCCCCATTTTCATTAAGCCATTGAAGTTTGTAAGGTTTTGGGTGAGGAACCACTTGTAGCTTAAGCTTTTCAACCATCCTAGCACTACAACAATTACAACTAGATCCACTATCCACAATGAGGGAACATATATTTTCTAAAACATTGCATCTTGTATGAAATATGTTCTCCCTTTGTGTTTCAATGGATGTGCTAGGGTGATTGTTGAGGGTTCTCCTAATCATAAGCAATTCTCCCTCTAATGGAGCTACCCTCTCATCCTCTCCCCCTTCCTCTTTCTCACTAAGCTCATCCTCGCCACTAGTGTATTCGTCTACACCTTTAAGAAACAAAGTCCTTTGGTTTGGACATTGTGCTTGCACATGCCCCCTACCATAGCACTTAAAACATTTAACATCTCTAGCTCGGATGGGTGGGGTTGAGGTTTCTTTGGTGAAGGGTTTGGTAGGTTCTTTTGGTTTTTCCTTAGATGTACTACCCTCCCTTTTAAACTCTCTCTTGGGATAAAAGTTAGAATAGGGGCTCACCTTTTGACTTGATGTTTTGCGCAAATTTTGTTGCTCAACTTTAATGCAAAGTTGAACCAAATCATTCAAGTCTTGATAAGGTAAGAGCTCTACTCTATCTCTTATCTCAAGTGATAGGCCACTAAGGAACCTAGATATGGTGGTTTCCTCTTCCTCTCTAATAGAGGCTCTCATCATATAGAGAGCTCCATCTTTTGCCTATACTCTTCTACACTCATATTCTTTTGTTGGAGTCTTTGGAGCTTGTCCATCAACTCCCTATGGTAGTAAGAAGGTATATGTCGACGTCTTAGGGCTCCCCTAAGGTCATTCCAATATTCTATGGGAGGTTCCCTATGAAGACGTCGGTCTCTTTCTAAAGAGGTCCACCAATACATGGCATTTCCTTGGAAACTAAGGGTGGCTAAGGGTACTTTTCGTTCCTCACTTACCCTATGGCAAGCAAAGAGTTGCTCTACCTTCATCTCCCAATCTAGATATATTTCTACATTTTCCTTTCCATGAAAATGAGGTAGGTCTACTCTAGTTTCCCTTGGCACCTCTTGTTCCCTTTGCCTAGTTCTTCTAGTGGGTGGTTGGTAGTAGTCATTAATTCTAAGGCTTCCCTCCCCTAGAGTTGCAATGCTTTGGGATGCATGAGTATTTGTTTTTTTTTATTTTTGAGATTTTTGGGATTTCTCTTCTTGAGCTCTAGCCAACTCATTAATCTTGTTTTCATTCTCCAATTGCCTAGAAGAGATTAATTGTACCGCTTGGGATACCTCTTTCAAAAGGGTTTTCAAAGATTTTACTTCACATTCTATAGACTTTGGAGAATGAGAAGAAGAAGACATGGCTAGACCTTTGTGTATTTAGGCGTTTTTACTTTGAGAAAGATTAGGGAAGATAAAGAAGGTAGTTTTCCAGGTAAGGGAGGTGAGTCTCAAAGGACTACTTAAGTACCAAGCCTTTTCCTTGCCAAAAACTAGTCTCCAATGCCTTCTCACAAAAATTTCTCTTAGTGAAACACTTAAAACACAAGAAGTTGAGAAATCAAAAAGCAATAAAACTATGTAAGCTAAAAAAAAAAAAATATATGCAACAAACTAGTCGGTTTTAGCACAAATTAAACTAAACTAATCATGCAAAACGTTTCTACCAAAACAATAGAAAACAAGTTCAAACAAGCAACAAATTACTAAGCAAAAAAAAAAAAATTTACTATGCTATTCGGCCCTAGGTGAGGCTTCTTGGACACTTTGAGCCCTTGAAGACACACTCACCGTCTAAACGTAATTAAAGAGGTAATTAACAATAAACCAAGTTGCAAAGGAAAAGAAGACTCCCTTTGTTGATCCTCTTTTGGGTTAGTGCACTTCCTTGTTGTCTTGAATTTTTTTTTTGATCTTCTAGGTGTTTGTATTGTTTGTTTCAAGTAACCTTGTTTCGGCTTTAGCTTTGTCTCCTCCTTAAAATGATGGCTTTAATTCTCCAATTTCCAGCACCTATTCACAAGAGCTAAACCTAAACCAAGTCAAGTTCCATGCACATATGCACCAAGGAGAATTAAATTCCAGCACCCAAAAGAGAGGTCAAGAAACAAAAGCAAGAAACAAATTTAATTGAATAAAAACAGTACCACCAAAAGGATTTATAATATGACAACTTAGAAAGAGAGTCAAGAAATTAAAGCAAACAATTAAAGGTACTCAAAAAAAAGTTGGCACAAAAAAGGAATTCCTAAAGAAAAGCACTAGATTAGATGACCAAATAAAAAAAAAAAACAGCACTACTGAAAATTGTTGTGGGCCAGAAAACGTGTTTGTTCCCCGATTTATGCTGAGCTGTATTTTTAAAATTTGTCTCTGAAATTTATATGCAAGAAAATTCAGGATCTTATCTAAACAATGGCTTTGGAATCACCTAAAACGCATGCACCATTTTTTTTTAATAATTTTTGCAAATTTGGTGTGCAGTTAGGCCAGCTGGAGCGCTCAAGATTTGCACTCTGATTTTGTAAGATTTATCATATTTTTTCTGTTGCCTTTTTTGATCTGATTCTTTTTTTTGTCCTTTTTGTAACACTTCAAACTTGCATTTTCCAGAGAATCACAAATTTCCTATGAGTGGAAATAATTTTTGAAACAAAAAACAGCCAGACAGAGAGAGAAACAGGGGAAATCTGGAAAACTGGAAAAAAAAAATAGCAAGATACCAAAATTTAACACAAAGGAAAATGTAAGAAGGAAATTGTGTAAGAACTAAGACACAATTATGAACTCAAACTAAAATTAAAAAGGCAGCAAAGGATCAAAATAACAGCAGATTAAGGCAAATTAAAGAGACCCAAAAACAAGAAACAATCAAGCCAAAAATAGGACTACTAAGAATTGATGACAATTATGGATTCACATGACTTGACACAACATTTATAGATTCAGAAAATAAAGACTCAAAGCATAAAATGAAGCAATTATAAGAAAGCAATAAAGACTCAAATTCCTAAAAGAAAACAGCCACTCAATGTGTAAGGAATCCTATCACAATTGCACAAGAAAATGTTCAAGATCAATTGAACACATGTGCTTCGGTTGGATCTTCCATAAGCACACCAAGAACAATTTAAAATGTAAAAAAAAAAAAAACAGCAAGACAATTATGGAATTGAAATGACAAGATGAAAATAAAGAAGAACTGAAAATTTAAAAAAAGACAAGCTACTCATCTTGAAGAACCAAAAGCTCATGATACCAAATGATGGCATTTTCATGTGTTCTTCTTGAATCAAAGTAGAAATAGATGGAGCGGAAGCAATGGATGAGTGAAACAAGACCCTCCCAGGAGTTGTGTTGGTCTTGAAGGTGCATGATGAGTATGGGTTGAGTGGTTCGGCCAGCTCAAGGGAGAAGGTGAAAGGATTGAAGTTTATAGCCTAGATTTCTAGGAGGAGTAAAGCTTGTGCACAAAAATGGCAGCATAACATTACTCAAATAAACTTGAAAATACATGAGGTAGGCCTCCTTATTTATAGATTTAGGAGCCTTGGTGAGCAAGCTTAAAGGGTAGGGATGGAAATACAAAAAGTGGGGGCTGCCTAGGGTATTGACTTTAGTCAAACCACACCATCATCCTAATATTCTAGAAGATAGGTCAAAATGCAACATTTGATAGTACACCCCTCCCTCTTTTGCTAAAGGCACATATTTGCTAGCACACCCCTCCTTCTATTGCTAAGGGCACCTTTTTGATAGCACACCCCTAAGTTAGCAAGTTTTGCTTTCTACACTACACTAATCTACTAAGCTACCCCTAATGGGCCTCCAAGTAGCATGTACAAGGTCTTCTCCCTCCCATCCGTGGCTTCTTCTATGTGTGCTTGGATATGTTTAGCCATGGATCTTGTGAGAGGTCCTAGACGGTCTAGCTCCATGGATAGCCTCCCTCCTTCACTTCCTAGACGCTCACTTCTTGGAGCTAGACGCTCCTCTTGGTCTAGACGGTCTTCTTGGTTTGGGCCTTGGCTTCCTTGGTTAGATGTGCTTGGCCCTCCTCCATCAGTTAAACTCCCTTCAATGGAAGGTGTTGTAATAACCCTACGGTCTGATCAAAAGGAGGCAAAGAAGTGTTACGAAAACAGCCTCAAGAATAAGCGATCAATAAGCTACATCTCAACCACACCGCCTCCTGGCGTGGAGTCTAGGCGACAAGGGGGGGAAGCAGTTGATGTTGCGATGGAGGTGATCGCCGAGGGGAATGCACATGTGGCAGATGTTGGGAAAGGAGTTAGTAATGCCGATCGCCCAGAAGAGGCTAAGGCTACAGGGATCGCCAAAGCGGTGATCGCCAGTGAAAGGAGGCCTCAACCAGTGGAGGAGTGGGTTGAGAGGAAAATACAAGGCAAGGTCTTCAAGCTGGGAAAATCTCTGGATCATGAAGCACAAGACCAGATCGCCGGGGTGATAGAAAGGCATTTGGACGCGTTTGCATGGTCTGCTTTGGATATGCCTGGTATCGACCCTGACTTCTTGTGCCACCACCTGGCGATGGACCCCCAGATTAGACCAGTGCGACAAAGGAGAAGAAAGTTCAACGAGGAGAAGAGGCAGGCGATTAGAGATGAAACGCAAAAGCTCCTCGCCGCAGGTCACATTCGGGAAATCCAGTACCCCGAGTGGCTTGCTAACGTTGTACTGGTTAAGAAGAGCAGCGGGAAATGGCGCATGTGTGTCGATTTCACGGATTTGAACAAGGCTTGTCCAAAGGACTCATATCCTTTGCCAAGTATAGACGCCCTGGTTGACAGTGCAGCAGGGTGCAAGTTCTTGAGCTTTCTGGATGCCTTCTCGGGGTATAATCAGATCAAGATGCATCCTATGGATGAGGAAAAGACTGCCTTCATGACAAAGAGATCGTGTTTTTGCTATAAAGTAATGCCGTTTGGGCTGAAGAATGCTGGGGCCACGTACCAAAGGTTAATGGATAAGGTACTTGCAACGATGCTGGGAAGGAATGTGCAGGCCTATGTTGATGATATGGTGGTGACCTCCCTGGAGAGGAGCAGGCACGTCTTGGACTTGGAAGAGTTGTTTGTAACGATAGCAAAGTATAAGCTGAAACTGAACCCAGAGAAGTGCATTTTTGGCGTGGAAGCAGGAAACTTTTTAGGCTTTCTTTTGATAGAGAGAGGAATAGAGGCAAATCCTGACAAGTGTGCTGCTATTATAGCGATGAGAAGCCCAGCTACGGTGAAGGAGGTGCAGCAGTTGACAGGTCGGATGGCTGCTCTCTCACGCTTTGTGTCAGCTAGCGGCGAGAAGGGCCACCCATATTTCCAATGTTTAAAGAGAAACAATAGGTTTGTCTGGACCCAGGAGTGTGAAGAAGCTTTCGTGAAGCTTAAGGCATATTTAGTAAGCCCGCCGGTTCTGTGCAAACCGTTAGTAGGAGTGCCTCTCAGGTTGTATTATGCTGTAATTGAGAGAGCGGTGAGTGCGGTGCTTGTTCAAGACCAAAACCGGGTCCAGAAGCCTATTTATTTTGTGAGTAAAGTGCTACAAGGTCCCGAAGTGAGGTATCAGGCCTTGGAGAAAGCTGCTCTAGCGGTGGTATTTTCGGCGAGGAGGTTGCGTCATTACTTTCAGAGCTTCACCGTCCTGATAATGACCGATTTGCCAATTTAGAAGGTCCTGAAGAAACCTGATATCGCTGGAAGAATGGTGAAGTGGGCAGTAGAGCTGTCAGAGTTCGACATTAACTTTGAACCCCGAGGGCCAATTAAGGGGCAGGTCTTCGCTGATTTTCTTGTCGAGCTCTCGTCAGAGGCAACTCACGTTGAAGAAAATGGATTTCGTTGGGTCCTTTCGGTAGATGGATCGTCAAACCAGCAGGGTAGCGGTGCTGGAGTCATTTTGGAGGGGCCCAACGGCGTGCTGATAGAACAGTCCCTGAGGTTTGCTTTCAAAGCCAGCAACAATCAAGCAGAGTATGAGGCATTGATTGCAGGTATCCTGTTGGCAAAGGAGATGGGAGCTAAAGTGTTGGTGGCCAAAAGTGACTCGATGCTGGTCACAGGGCAAGTAGTTGGCGAGTTCCAGGCCAAGGACCCGCAGATGGCGGCTTACTTGGCATATGTGCAGGAGTTGAAGAGTTCTTTTACCTCATTTGAGGTAGTGCACGTACCAAGGGAGCAAAATGCCCGAGCTGACTTGCTTGCCAAGCTCGCCAGTTCAGGCAAGGGGGGTAGGCAGATGACTGTTATTCAAGAAACATTGAAGACACCAAGGGCGTTCGTGGCAGATCACCAGGTGTTTCAGGTGACCAAGTCGACGGGGGGAACGGCGAGGAGTCACAGGTCTTTGACTCAGGAGACCTTGAGAACGCCAAGGATAAGGCCATTCCTTGTGGTGGGAGTGAACGTCGCACAGGTCTGTGCCACACATAAGCCAGATACGTGGATTACACAGTACCAGCGTTACTTAGCCGATGGCGTGCTTCCAATGGATCGAACAGAGTCCAGGAAGATCAAGAAGAACTCTACCAGGTTCACCCTGGTAGATGGTGAGTTGTACAGGTTCGGGTTCACACACCCACTCCTGGTATGTATACACGGGGAGAAATGCACAAGGATTATGGCTGAGCTCCATGAAGGTATATGCGGAAGTCACATCGGGGGTCGAGCTCTAGCCGCTAGAACTCTTCGTGCAGGATATTATTGGCCGTCAATGAGAGAGGATTGCAAGAAGTACGCCCAGTGCTGCAAGCAGTGCCAGCAGCACGCCGATTGGCACAAGTCGCCCCCAGAAGAGCTTAAGTCGATTTATAGCCCTTGGCCATTTCATACATGGGGAATTGATATTCTGGGGCCCTTCCCGATGGCGATCAGGCAGAGGAAGTACTTGGTGATGGCGATCGAGTACTTCACTAAGTGGATTGAAGCAGAGCCAGTTGCCCAAATCACGGCACCCAAGATCGAAAACTTTGTGTGGAAGAACATTGTGTGCCGATTTGGGGTGCCTAAGCATCTAGTATCGGATAATGGGACTCAGTTTGCAAGCCACCTGTTGAAGAAGCTGTGTGAGGATGTGGGAATTCAACAAGTGTTTGCATCCGTGGAGCACCCACAGACGAATGGCCAGGTAGAATCCGCTAATCGGGTTCTGTTGAGAGGTTTGAAGAAGAGGTTAGAGAAAGCTAAAGGATCGTGGGCTAATGAGGTACCTCGCATAATTTGGGCATACCACACAACTGAGCAGTCAGGTACCCACGAAACTCCTTTTAGTTTAGTGTATGGCTGTGACGCAATGATTCCAGTTGAGATCCAGGAGAGCTCGCCGAGATTTCAACACTTTGTAGCAGAAGAATCAAATGAAGAGAGAAGAATGAACCTGGATTTATTAGATGAGGTCAGAGAGGAAGCAAGAGTGAAAGCTGAAGCGGTGAAAAGAAGAATTGAACGAAGATACAATTCTAGGGTAATACAGAGGCAGTTTAAAACCGGCGATCTGGTGATGAGGAAAGCCCACCAGTACGAGATGGAGAATAAGTTGTCGCCCAAGTGGACAGGACCGTTTAGAATAACCGAAGCACTCGGGAACGGCGCCTACCGCTTGGAGACGCTAGAAGCAGGGGCGATTCCTCGTACTTGGAACGCCACTCACCTCAAGTTTTATTTCAGTTAAAGCTTTGTAAGTAGTACAAACTCAGAGGAGTCATTAACAGTTTTGTAAAAACAGATGCAAAGGGGGCACTCTTTTTTCCCTAAGGAGGGTTTTTAACGAGGCCACCCAAGAAATAAGAAAGTCAAAATTGAAATTTTGAAGTATACTAAAGTGTGAGTGGTTATCGATTTAAAGAAGTTTTTGAAAAAAACCTTATCACCTAAAGTGATTCAAGGTAGAAGTAAAATGAGTGCGCACGTTTCAAGTGAAAAAGTTTTAAAGTCCTCATCGCCCTTAGGCGATCAGAGGCACAAGTGAAAAGTTTTAAAGTCCTCATCGCCCTTAGGCGATCGGAGGCACAAGTGAAAGGTTTTAAAGTCCTCATCGCCCCTAGGCGATCAGGGGCACAAGTGAAAGGTTTTTAAAGTCCTCATCGTCCTTTGACGATCGGAGGCATCCAACGAAGTTCAAAGTCCTCCTTGCCTTTGAGCAAGTGCAGGCGAGACAGAGGAAGACCTCCTTGCCTTTGAGCAAGTGTAGGCACCAGAGGAAGACCTCCTTGCCTTTGAGCAAGTGTAGGCACCAGAGGAAGACCTCCTTGCCTTTGAGCAAGTGCAGGCGAGAACAGAGGAAGACCTCCTTGCCTTTGAGTAAGTGTAGGCAACAGAGGAAGTCCTCCTTGCCTTTGAGCAAGTGCAGGCGAGAACAGAGGAAGACCTCCTTGCCTTTGAGCAAGTGTAGGCAACAGAGGAAGTCCTCCTTGCCTTTGAGCAAGTGTATGCAACAGAGGAAGTCCTCCTTGCCTTTGAGCAAGTGTAGGCAACAGAGGAAGACCTCCTTGCCTTTGAGCAAGTGCAGGCGAGAGCAGAGGAAGACCTCCTTGCCTTTGAGTAAGTGCAGGCGAGAAAGGAGAAGTCCTCCTTGCCTTCGAGCAGGTGCAGGCAAGAAGAGTTTGTATAAAGGAGTGACAGGTGAAAAAGTGAATAGAAGGTTGCAAAAGGTGATCCCACAGAGGACGTCTTATTTGGGTAAAGAAGGCAACAACGCTCAAATTTAATTCGGCGAGTACCAGATCAGAGGAATTTCTGGCGATGATGCAGAACGCTTGGCATGTCAGTTAAACGCACAAAGAAACAAGGCTAAGTGAAGAGAGTGGAAGATGACCTTTACAAACAACCCACACAAGGAGAAAGTTGAGTTGTAAAGGAGAAAGAGTAATTCGAGTTGTAAAGACAAGATTTATAATTCATTCGTTACATGACATCGGTCATCGGCAAAAAGGTGAGAGCCCGTCAGCCCGGTAGGTCCAATAGCGATCAGGCGAGTTGTAAGGCTCTTCGTTGAGACAAGTTACAACTCGAGCCTGGGGGGCTTGACTACAGACCTTCAGAGTGTGCGTTCCTGTAGACCGCCAGAAGACGACTTCTTAGTCTCTTTGCTGTGAACAGGTTCACAGCTCGAGACTGGGGGGCTTGTGTTCCGGTCGGTCATCAGTAGTTGATGACGTCAGCAGCAGGTGACCACGAGGACCATGCACAGGGTGGCACGTGGTAGAAAGAGCAAGTGAATCAGGGAGGAGATTACCTACAACGGTGATCGGTAGTCAGACACCAAGTGGCCGCCACCCCAGAGCGGTGCCTAGATAAGTGCCTGGAGGCACCGCCCGGTCATCGGGGGAAAGTTATGAGGCATCGCACAGTCATCGGTGGATAGGCATGAGGCACCGCCCGGTCATCGGGGGGAAGTTATGAGGCACCGGTCGGTCGTAAGCGCATGCAGAGGGCGATCGGTCATCGGGGTTTCTTGCCAACGCGTGTTAAGCTGAGACCAAGGTTCCCAGCGAGAACTGATCCGGTCGGTCATCGGTAGTCGATGACTTCAGCAGTAGATTGCCACGTGGACCAATCACAGGGTGCCACGTGGAACGACATGGCAGGGGAATACATGGATCAAGAAGAGCAAGAGAAAAGAGAATGTAGCTTAGAAGTTGAGGGAATCGCCGTTTGTTGAAGAAGGCGGCGGTCTCCTACTTCTCTCGTATGTAATCAGTAAACGCCTAGATTGCACGTGATCGCCAGAAGAGGACATCGCCGAAAGAGGACATCGCCGGGTATTAGAGAAGACTTGGTAAACGTTTATTACATGGTCTAGATACAGGAGATAAGTGGTATGTTTGCCCGTGTGCTCTGAGAACCGTGATAACCAGTGTTAACCAGCTTTAAGGTTGTGCCCAGAGTAGCCTGCATGCTAACTTACTCCCTGTGTGGATAACTTAGTCGCAGGAGTAAAGGGAAAGTAACATTTCAGTTGCAGGTACTCCAGATGGTGACACGTGTACGACCAGATGCGGTCCACGTGTCGAGAGGAATAACCGTCAGGAGAGAGAAAACACAGGTATATATAGAATTCCTAACGGTATTCAGGGGAGTTTTTTTTATTTGGTAACAACTCACTTGCACGGTTCCTAGTTTTCTCTGAGAGAATTTGATTGATTCGTCCACTGACTTGAGCGTCAGAGCTACACTGGCCGCAGAGGCGCCTTTCTGTTCTTTCAGGTTTCTTGGAAGGTTTGGAGCTGGAGAAGGAGGAGTGTTGACATTCGAGTCAAGCGGCAGGATCAGCACCTCTTTTGTTGTTCTTCTAGTTGCACCTCTTTTGTTGCTTTTCTACTTGTTGGGCCTTCCAAAGTGTGTGGTGTATTTGTAGTATGGTGTTTGTTGCTGCCCTTTGCCTTTGTTCCTCTTGGAATTAGGTCAATAAAATCTTCAATCCAGCACCTATTAAGCAAGCTAGACTCCCCTCAAGTCAAATTCTCACTCAACAAGTACCAATTGATATTTAATCCACCAACAAGCTTAGAGGCCAAAGAAAGAAAGCAAGAAACAAATTAATTTGAAAAACAGTACCACACAAATGGAATTTAAATGTGACACAACTAGAAAGAGTTCAAATGAAATTAGACAAGCAAATAAAAGGTACTCAAATAATGGATGGCACACAAAAAGGAACCTAGGAATAGCACTAGATTTGATTTAAAAACCAAAAAACAGCACCACAGAAAAGCACAAATTGTTGTGGTCCAGAAAGTGTATCTTTAAAAGATTTATGCTGAGCTGAACCTTTTGTATTTTGCTTCTGAAAATTGAGACACAATCAGAACAAGATCTTAACAAAATTTTGGCGTTGGTTTCACTCCAAACGCATGTACCAATTAATTTTGGTAAATTTTATAAAATCAGTGCTCAGAGCTGCCAGCTGGAACGTCAGGATTGCACACTTTTTTTGTAATATTTATCTTTTTTTTTTCTATTTCTTCTTTTCAGATGGTTCTTTTTTTGTCCTTTTTCTAACACCTCTAATTTTTGAAATCCAGAGGCTCAGAAATTTTTGATGATGTATGTGATTTTCATAAATCAAAACAGTCAGCACAGAAAAGTGAAAAACAAGGGGTTCTGAAAACTGGAATGAAAAACAGAATGATATACCTTAAAAACACAATGGAGTTAATATGATGGAATTTGTGTGGATCTAACACACAAATAAGAACTCAAACTAAAATTAAAAATGCACCAAAGGATCAACACAAAACAGATTTCAGATCAAACATTCAGACCAAAAACAAGAAACAAATAAATCAAAAAGAATACTACTAGGATTTGATGACAAATATGGAAACACGTGACTTAGACAAAACTTATGGATTCATAAAATGAAAAGACACAAGAACATGATATGACCCAAATGAAATTTCAAGCAAGACTCAAATACCTAAAAATAAAAACAGCAACACAAATATATCAAGAATCCTACACAAAATTGAAAATAGATGTTCAAGCACAAGTTTGAACAAACCCACCAAATGAAATGAATAAACAAGCATTCAAATCATATTAAAACAAAAAAAACAGCAAGACAACTTGGAATAAAGATGAACAACTTGGAGAAAAGAAGAACTCAAAAAAGAAAATGAAAAGAGATACTCATCTTTGAAGAACCATAGCTCTAGATACCAAATGATAGCCTTCACATGTTGAGCTCTCCTTGGATGTTGAAGATGGTGCGGAAGCAATGGTTGAAATGAGCAAGACCCTCCTAGGAGTGATGGTGATCTTGAAGGTGCATGAAGTGTATGAAAATGAGAGAGGTTTGGCCAGCTCTCTTTGGTGGTGAAGGAGTGAAGATTAAAACCATAAATCAAGAGATTTAGGCAAGGGAGTAAGTATGGCACAAATTTGGCAGCATAACTTTACTCAAATTAATCTTGTTAATACATGAGGTAGGCCTCCTTATTTATAGATTTAGGAGCCTTGGTGACCAAGCTTAAAGGGTAGGGATGGAAATACAAAAAGTGGGGGTTGCCTAGGGTATTGACTTTAGTCAAACCACACCATCATCCTAATATTCTAGAAGATAGGTCAAAAATGCAACATTTGATAGTACACCCCTCCTTCTTTTGCTAAAGGCACCTATTTGCTAGCACACCCCTCCTTCTATTGCTAAGGGCACCTTTTTGATAGCACACCCCTAAGTGAGCAAGTTTTGCTTTCTACACTACACTAATCTACTAAGCTACCCCTAATGGGCCTCCAAGTAGCATGTACAAGGTCTTCTCCCTCCCATCCGTGGCTTGACTCATTTGGGCGTGAATGTGCTTGGCCATGGACCTTGTGTTGGGCCTGAACTTGGGTTGGAGCGTGGGCCTCTTCCATCAAAAGCACCCTATTTATAGGAGATGATGCCTTGGAGAGTAAGGAGTAAGGGTAGGATGGGGAATACATAAAAGAGGGGGCTGCTAGGGTGTTGACTAAAGGTCAATGCAGCCCCTTAGCATGCTTTTAGAAGGTAGGGCTACATTCCTACCCTAAAAGGCCTAGGTACAAGCTAAATTGTTAAATATACCCCCTATTGTGCTAAATGAACCCTACCCTACTGAAATTACAAATAAATTGAAATTAATTGATGCTCAGCTCCTATGGCTTGGGCTCTACTCCTTGTGGTCCTCTGAGGGGTCTTTGAATATGTAAAGAAAAGTTCCTCTGCCATCAGTAGCAGAGTCCCAATTCTGTTAAATACTCTTTTCCATGGACCTAGTTGTTGGGCCTGAGCTTGGGCTTAGGCTTGGGCTTGGGCCTCTTCCATCATACGCCATGCCCCGTTTCGAGCCACTTTAATTTTTTAGGCTTCTTGATCGGACTTCTCTATCGAAATCAATCGCCATTTGAAGTTTGTATACCCTAACATTCACTAAATGAAGTTTCCCCACACCCCAAACTACTGACGAATCGGCACAAAACATGCAGATACGCCACGCCCCGTTCCGAGCCACTTTCATTTTTCAGGGGTCTTGATCGGACTTCTCTTTCAAAATCTATCGCCATTTAAAGTTTGTATACCCTAATATTCCCTAAATGAAGTTTCCCCAAACCCCAAACTACTGACGAATCGGCACAAAACATTCAGATACACCATGCCCCGTTTCGAGCCACTTTCATTTTTAAGGCTTCTTGATCGGACTTCTCTGTCAAAATCTATCGCCATTTGAAGTTTGTATACCCTAATATTCACTAATTGAAGTTTCCCCAAACCCCAAACTACTGCAAATCGGCACAAAACATGCAGATACGCCACGCCCCGTTTCGAGCCACTTTCATTTTTGAGGTGTCTTGATCAGACTTCTCAGTCAAAATCTATCGCCATTTGAAGTTTGTATACCCTAATATTCACTAAATGAAGTTTCCCCAAACCCAAAACTACTGATCAATCGGCAAAACCACGCAGATACGCCACGCCCTGTTTCGACCAACTTTCATTTTTGAGGCGACTTGATCGGACTTCTCTTTCAAAATCTATCGCCATTTGAAGTTTCTAGAGCCTAATATTCACTAAATGAAGTTTCCCCAAACCCTAAACTACTGACGAATCGGCACAAAACATGCAGATACGCCATGCCCCGTTTCGAGCGACTTTCATTTTTGATCCGTCTTCATCGGACTTCTCTTTTAAAATCTATCGCCATTTGAAGTTTGTATACCCTAATATTCACTAAATGATGTTTCCCCAAACCCCAAGCTACTGACGAATCGGCACAAAACATGCAGATACGCCACGTCCCGTTTCGAGCCACTTTATTTTTTAGGCGTCTTGATCGGACTTCTCTGTCAAAATCTATCGCCATTCGAAGTTTGTATACCCTAATATTCACTAAATGAAGTTTCCCCAAACCCCAAACTACTGACGAATCGACACAAAACATGCAGATACGCCACGCCCCGTTTCGAGCCACTTTCATTTTTGAGGCGTCTTGATAGGACTTCTCTGTCAAAATCTATCGCGATTCGAAGTTTGTATACCCTAATATTCCCTAAATCAAGTTTCCCCAAACCTCAAACTACTGACGAATCGGCACAAAACATGCGGATACGCCACGCCCCGTTTCGAGCCACTCTCATTTTTTAGGCGTCTTGATCGGACTTCTCTGTCAAAATCTATCGCCATTTGAAGTTTCTATACCCTAATATTCACTAAATGAAGTTTCCCCAAACCCCAAACTACTAACGAATCGGCACAAAACATGCAAATACGCCACGCCCCGTTTCGAGCCACTTTCATTTTTTAGGCGTCTTGATCGGACTTCTCAGTCAAAATCTATCGCCATTTCAAGTTTGTATACCCTAATATTCACTATATGAAGTTTCCCCAAACACAAACTACGGACGAATCGGCACTAAACATGCAGATACGCCACGCCCCGTTTGGAGCCACTTTCATTTTTTAGGCGTCTTGATCAGACTTCTCTGTCGAAATCTATCGCCATTTGAAGTTTGTATACCCTAATATTAACTAAATGAAGTTTCCCCAAACCCCAAACTACTGATGAATCGGCACCAAACATGCACTTACGCCACGCCCCGTTTCGAGCCACTTTCATTTTTTCGGCGTCTTGATCGGACTTCTCTGTCAAAATCTATCGCCATTTGAAGTTTGTATACCCTAATATTCATTCAATGAAGTTTCCCCAAACCCCAAACTACTGACGAATACGCACAAAACATGCAGATACGCCACACCCCGTTTCGAGCCACTTTCATTTTTTAGGCATCTTCATCGGACTTCGCTGTCTAAATCTATCGCAATTTCAAGTTTGTATACCCTAATAGTCACTAAATGAAGTTTCTCCAAACCCCAAACTACTGACGAATCAGCACAAAACATGCATATACGCCACGCCCCTTTTCGAGCCACTTTCATTTTTTAGGCGTCTTGATCGGACTTCTCAGTCAAAATCCATCGCCATTTGAAGTTTGTATACTCTAATGTTCACTAAATGAAGTTTCCCCAAACCCCAAACTACTGACGAATCGGCACAAAACATGCAGATACGCCACGCCCCGTTTCCAGCCACTTTCATTTTTTAGGAGTCCTGAACAGACTTCTCTGTCAAAATCTATCAGCATTTGAAGTTTGTATACCCTAATATTCCCTTAATGAAGTTTCCTCAAACCCCAAACTACTGACGAATCGACACAAAACATGCAGATACGCCACGCCCCGTTTCGAGACACTTTCATTTTTCAGGGGTCTTGATCGGACTTCTCCGTCAAAATCTATCGCCATTTGAAGTTTGTATACCGTAATATTCCCTAAATGAAGTTTCCCCACACCCCAAACTACTGACGAATTGGCACAAAACATGCAGATATGTCACGCCCCGTTTCGAGCCACTTTCATTTGTGAGGCGTCTTGATCGGACTTCTCTGTCAAAATCTATCGCTATTTGAAGTTTTTATACCCTAATATTCACTAAATGACGTTTCGCCAAACCTCAAACTACTGACGAATCGGCACAAAACATGCATATACGCCACGCCCCGTTTTGAGCCACTTTCATTTTTGAGGCATCTTGATCGGACTTCTCGGTCAAAATCTATCGCCAATTGAAGTTTGTATACCCTAATATTCCCTAAATCAAGTTTTCCCATACCCCACACTACTGACGAATCGTCACAAAACATGCAGATACGCCACACCCCGTTTCGAGCCACTTTCATTTTTTAGGAGTCTTGATCGGACTTCTCTGTCAAAATCGATCGCCATTTGAAGTTTCTATACCCTAATAGTCACTAAATGAAGTTTCCCCAAACCCTAAACTACTGACGAATCGGCACAAAATATGCAAATACGCCACGCCCCCTTTCGAGCCACTTTCATTTCTTAGGAGTCTTGATCGGACTTCTCTGTCAATCTCTATCGCCATATGAAGTGTGTATACCCTAATATTCACTAAATGAGGTTTCCCCAAACCCAAAACTAGTGACGAATCGGCACAAAACAGGCAGATACGCCACGCCTCGTTTCGAGCCACATTCATTTTTTCGGAGTCTTGATCAGATTTCTCCGTCAAAATCTATCGCCATTTGAAGTTTGTATACCCTAATATTCCCTAAATGAAGTTTCCCCAAACCCCAAACTACTAACGAATCGGCAGAAAACATGCAGATACGCCACGCCCCATTTCGAGCGACTTTCATTTTTTAGGCGTCTTGATCGGACTTCTCAGTCAAAATCCATCGCCATCTGAAGTTTGTATACCCTTATATTCACCAAATGAAGTGTCCCCTAACCCCAAACTACTGACGAATCGGCACAAAACATGCTTATACGCCACGCCCCGTTTCGAGCCACTTTCATTTGTGAGGCGTCTTGTTCGGACTTCTCTGTCAAAATCTATCGCTATTTGAAGTTTGTATACCCTAATATTCACTAAATGAAGTTTCCCCAAACCTCAAACTGCTGACGAATCGGCACAAAACATGCATATACGCCAGGCCCCGTTTTGAGCCACTTTCATTTTTGAGGCGTCTTGATCGGACTTCTCGGTCAAAATCTATCGCCATTTGAAATTTGTATACCCTAATATTCCGTAAATGAAGTTTTCCCATACCCCAAACTACTGACGAATCGTCACAAAAGATGCAGATACGCCACGACCCGTTTCGAGCCACTTTCATTTTTTAGGAGTCTTAATCAGACTTCTCTTTCAAAATGAGCCACTTTCTATACCCTAATAGTCACTAAATGAAGTTTCCCCAAACCCTAAACCACTGACGAATCGGCACAAAACATGTAGACAAGCCATGCCCCGTTTCGAGCCACTTTCATTTTTTAGGCGTCTTGATCGGACTTCTCTGTCAAAATCTATCGTGATTTGAAGTTTGTATACCCTAATATTCCCTAAATGAAGTTTCCCCAAGCCCCAGACTACTGACGAATCGGCACAAAACATGCAGATACGCCACGCCCTGTTACGAGCCACTGTGATTTTTTAGGCGTCTTTATCGGACTTCTTACTCCAAATCTATCGCTATTTGAACTTTGTATACCCTAATATTCACTAAATGAAGATTCCCCAAACCCCAAACTACTGACGAATCGGCACAAAACATGCAGATACGCCATGCCCCGTTTCGAGCCACTTTCATTTTTGAGGCGTCTTGATCGGACTTCTCTGTCAAAATCTATCGCCATTTGAAGTTTGCATACCGTAATATTCCCAAAATGAAGTTTCCCCACACCCCAAGCTATTGTCGAATCGGCACAAAACATGCAGATACGCCACGCCCCGTTTCGGGCCACTTTCATTTGTGAGGCGTCGTGATCAGACTTCTCTATCAAAATCTATCGTTATTCACTAAATCAAGTTTCCCCAAACCTCAAACTACTGACGAATCGGCAAAAAACATGCAGATACGCCACGCCCCGTTTCGAGCCACTTTCATTTTTTAGGAGTCTTGATCAATCTTCTCTGTGAAAATCTATCGCCATTTCAAGTTTGTATACCCTAATATTCATTAAATGAAGTTTCCCCAAACCCCAAACTACTGACGAATCGGCACAAAACATGCAGATACGCGCCGTTTCGAGCCACTTTCATTTTTCAGGGGTCGTGATCGGACTTCTCTATCCAAATCTATCGCCATTTGAAGTTTGTATACCCCAATATTCCCTAAATGAAGTTTCCCCAAACCCCAAACTACTGACGCATCGGCACAAAACATGCAGATACGCCACGCCTCGTTTCGAGCCACTTTCATTTTTTAGGAGTCTTGATCGGACTTCTCTGTCAAAATCTATCGCCATATGAAGTTTGTATACCCTAATATTCACTAAATGAAGTTTCCCCAAACCCAAAACTACTGACGAATCGGCACACAACATGCAGATACGCCACGCATTGTTTCGAGCCACCTTTTTTTTTAGGACTCTTGATCAGACTTCTCTGTCAAAATCTATCGCCATTTGAATTTTGTATACCCTAATATTCCCTGAATGAAGTTTCCCCAAACCCCAAACTACTGACTAGTCGGCAGAAAACATGCAGATACGCCACGCCCCGTTTCGAGAATCTTTCATATTTGAGGCGTCTTGATCGGACTTCTCAGTCAAAATCCATCGCCATTTGAAGTTTGTATACACTTATATTCACTAAATGAAGTTTCCTCAAACCCCAAACTACTGACGAATCGGCACAAAACATGCAGATACGCCACCCCCCGTTTCGAGCCACTTTCGTTTGTTAGGCGTCTTGATCGGACTTCTCTGTCAAAATCTATCGCTATTTGAAGTTTGTATACCCAAATATTCACTAAATGGAGTTTCCCCAAACCTCAAACTACTGACGAATCGGCACAAAACATGCATATACGCCACGCCCCGTTTCGAGCCACTTTCATTTTTTAGGAGTCTTGATCGGACTTCTCTATCAAAATCTATCGCCATTTGAAGTTTGTATACCCTAATATTCACTAAATGAAGTTTCCCAAAACCCCAAACTACTGACGAATCGGCACAAAACATGCAGATACGCCACGCCTCGTTTCGTGCCACTTTCATTTTTGAGGCGTCTTGATCGGACTTCTTAGTGAAAATCTATCGCCATTTGAAGTTTGTATACTCTAATATTCACTAAATGAAGTTTCCCCAAACCCAAACTACTGACGAATCGGCACAAAACATGCAGATACACCACGCCCCGTTTCGAACCGCTTTCATTTTGAGGCGTCTTGATCGGACTTCTCTGTCAAAATCTATCGCCATTTAAGGTTTGTATACCCTAATATTCAGTAAATGAAGTTTCCCCAAACCCCAAACTACTGACGAATCGGCACAAAACATGCAGATACGTCACGCTGGTTTCGAGCCACTTTCATTTTTGAGGCATCTTGATCGGACTACGCTGTCAAAATCTATCGCCATTTGAAGTTTGTATACCCTAATATTCACTAAATGAAGTTTCCCCAAACCCCAAACTACTGACAAATCAGCACAAAACGTGCAGATACGCCACGCCCCATTTTGAGCCACTTTCATTTTTGAGGCATCTTCATCGGACTTTTCTGGCAAAATCCATCGCCATTTGAAGTTTGTATACCCTAATATTCACTAAATGAAGTTTCCCCAAACCCCAAACTACTGACGAATTGGCACAAAACATGCAGATACGCCACGCCCATTTACGAGCCACTTTCATTTTTGAGGCGTCTTGATCGGACTTCTCTGTTAAAATCTATTGCCATTTGAAGTTTGTATACCCTAATATTCACTAAATGAAGTTTCCCCAGACCCGCAACTACTGACGAATTGGCACAAAACATGCAGATACGCCACGCCCCGTTTCGAGCCGCTTTCATTTTTTAGGCGTCTTGATCGTTCTTCTCTGTCTAAATCTGTACCGACCAGTCCTCGGACATCGAGAACAGGTAGTAAAGGGCGAACCACGTCAGCTGGGTCCCACAGCATGGGCCAAAGCCACGTGGAGTGGACCCCGCAGGCAGCTTGGATTGGAGCGTGATCAGTCATCGGTTTTTTCCCTTAGAGAAGGGTGATCAGTCATCGGTGTGTCCCCTCAGGATAGGGTGATCAGTCATCGGTGTGTCCCCTGAGAGAAGGGTGCTTAGTCATCAGCATGTTCCCACAGAGAAGGGTGATTAGTCATCAGCATGTTTCCACAAAGAAGGGTGATTAGTCATCAGCGTGACGATCACCAGGAAGGGCTGATGTCTCCTCGTCACTCCGCAGGGTGATCAGTCCTCGTCAACAGAGTGTGACGAGGTGACATCGGTCTTGGGTGATTTGAACAGCGTAGACAGAACAGCTAAGATTGGTTCCCAGTGTGGGCCAATGACCAGTTAAATTCCCAGAGGTAGGGAGAGAGGCCTGGATGACGAAGAGCCTATGCGGGTAGCAGGGAGAGCACAGTTAGGTGCAAAGTCCTGAGTGGTCGAGTACTCATCAGAACTAGGGTTTCCCAGTAAAGGCTACATGCATGGCACGTGAATAGTGAAGGCACTCCCAGAACAGGTGGCCCCAGAGACTAGGTGCACAAGGAGGCATCCAGGTGGTCACCCTGTTAAAGTTTGCACTCCAGAGAAGGAAACCTTATGTGCTAGATTACCCTAAGATTGGGTGATAGCGGCGCAAGGGTATTCCAGTAAACCCTAAATATGGCTAGCAGCGCAGTAAACCCTAATTAGGGCTAGCGGCGCAGTACACCCTAGACTGTATAAGGGACAGTAAAATACGTCACAAAGGTACGCAGTTTCTAGACCTAAACACAGAGAGACTCAATACATTGGTGTTCCTTGCCCACTATTGACTTGAGCGTCGGAGTGCAAACGGCCTCTAGGGCGCCCCTTTCTCTTTTGCAGGTGCAGATTGTTTCGAAAGAACCAAGCATGTATCAACGTGAGGAAGGAGGCGTGTGAGTGTCGTGGAGTCAACTGATAGGCGAGTCAACCGGCAAGAACATTTGGCGCCCACCGTGGGGCCGGAGTAAAACAAGGTCCCATACACGAGAGTGAGAGAAAAAACGACAGAAGATGAGGAATACAAGACACGGCTCCGTTCCACCAAATGGAGGCGACAGCGTTACCATGCAACAACTCATGGAAACGATGCGCGCCCTCCAGGAGACGGTGGCGGAGTCGAGAACGCATCAGGCGCGTATGCAGGAGGACCTGGCCGCCTCACAGGCCAGGAATGAGGAGCTGCACATGACCAACGAAGAGGTACGCTTGAATCTGCATCACGTGCAGCAAGGTCGGGATCGCGTGGGAGAGGATCAGGCTCCACCTACGCCCCCAAGAGCCTTTCCCATGCCTTTTTCCAAAGAAATCATGGACGCGGTGGTCCCAGCCACATTCGTGGGGCCAAAGACTGTGTTCACAGGGAAAGAAGATCCAGAAAAGGGCATCTGATAGCCTTCCACACTCAGATGATGCTGTCCGGAGGCTCAGACGCGGTGTACTGCAAGATGTTTATGAGTACACTGAGCGGAATAGCTATGGAGTGGTTCGTGAGCCTGCCAGAGGGCCACATCACCTCTTTCCATCAATTTTCGAAGCTGTTCACAGAGTAGTATATCGTCAACCGAGCGCCACCGGCGGTGTCCTACGATCTGTTTGACGTGCGCTAGCATCATAGGGAGTCCCTTCGAGATTACCTCAACAGGTTTGGGGCAATGGTGGTGAGGTTGCACACCAAGGATGAAGATATGGTGGTACACGCCTTCAGGAAAGGCGTATTGCCAGGGCCTTTCAGTGAGTCCTTGATCCGCAATCGCTCCAAGACTTTCGGCGACATTAAACGACGTGTTGCTCACATAGGCGCCGAGGGAGAGCTTAATGAGAAGCGGGAAGGCAGGTTCGTAGAGAACACCTCCCCTTTGACTGAGAACACCCAATGTGAACAGAACGGTGATCGGTGGTCAGTTGCTAAGTGACCACCACCAGCAGATCGGTCCCTAGATGAGCGTCTGGAAGCAGAGCGCGAGAAGTAATGGAGCACAGATCCGTCATCGGTGTATGGTCATCGGTGTTTCTTGCTACACGCCGTTAAACTGGGACCCAGGCTCCCAGCGAGAGCGTTACGCATTCACCTAGCATGATTCCAAACCAGAAGAAGAGTTGCTCGCCAGTAGGGTTGTGCATGAGGATGGTGTAAGAAAGCTAATAAGCTGGTCAGTGATCGGTGACTCTCTTAACGCATTACGTGCATGGCACTGTGCGGGAAGATCGTGCATGCAGGATGCAGCGCCTGGCGAGTGTGTTTACACCAACCACCTCTGGTGCTCTCGTGGGAGCATACGACTCGCTCAGAGGGAAGAAACACGCTAAGTTACTTCCCAAGGGAATAACTTAGGCGCACAGAGAAAAGCGCAAAGGCCCTTCAAGTATGACATGCGTACAGTTAAATCCTTCCTCGCCTATGAGCGAAGTGAGGTCAGTGAGAACCTGTCACTTGGAGTTAGAGGTCTCGTAAGCAGAGAGGTAGGTTTGTAGAGAACACCTCCCCTTCGAGTGAGAACTTCCAACGTGAAAGAAGGGTTCGCCCAGTGAAATCCTCCCTCGCCTATGAGCAATGTGAGGTCAGTTAGAGCCTGTCACTTGGAGTTAGAGGTCTCATAAGCGGAGAGGTAGGTTCGTAGAGAACACCTCCCCTTCGAGTGAGAACTTCCAACACGAAAGAAGGGTTCGCCCAGTGAAATCCTCCCTCGCCTATGAGCGATGTGAGGTCAGTGAGAGTCTGTCACTTGGAGTTAGAGGTCTCGTAAGCGGAGAGGTAGGTTTGTAGAGAACACCTCCCCTTCGAGTGAGAACTTCCAATGTGAAAGAAGGGTTCGCCCAGTGAAATCCTCCCTCGCCTATGAGCGATGTGAGGTCAGTTAGAACCTGTCAATGGGGGTTAGAGGTCTCGTAAGTAGGAAGGAAGATTCGTAAGGAACACCTCCTCTTCGAGTGAGAACTCCCAACTTGAAAGAAAGGTTCACCAGTGAAGTCCTCACCCTCGACTTCTTACTGCGAGGCTGAGGCGAGAGAAGTCCTCACCCTCGACTTCTTACAGCGAGGCTGAGGCGAGAGAAAAAGAAGTCCTCACCCTTGACTTCTTATAGCGAGGCTGAGGCGAGAGAAGAAGTCCTCACCCTCGACTTCTTACAGCGAGGCTGAGGCGAGAGAAGAAGTCCTCACCCTCGACTTCTTACAGCGAGGCTGAGGCGAGAGAAGAAGTCCTCACCCTCGACTTCTTACAGCGAGGCTGAGGCTAGAGAGAAGAAGTCCTCACCCTCGACTTTGTACAGCGAGGCTGAGGCGAGAGAAAAAGAAGTCCTCACCCTTGAATTCTTACAGCGAGGCTGAGACGAGAGAAGAAGTCCTCACCCTCGACTTTGTACAGCGAGGCTGAGGCAAGAGAAAAAGGAGCCCTCACCCTTGACTTCTTACAGCGAGGCTGAGGCGAGAGAAGAAGTCCTCACCCTCGACTTCTTACAGCGAGGCTGAGGCGAGAGAAGAAGTCCTCACCCTCGACTTTGTACAGCGAGGCTGAGGCAAGAGAAAAAGAAGCCCTCACCCTTGACTTCTTACAGCGAGGCTGAGGCGAGAGAAGAAGTCCTCACCCTCGACTTCTTACAGCGAGGCTGAGGCGAGAGAAGAAGTCCTCACCCTCGACTTCTTACAGCGAGGCTGAGGCCAGAGTAAATAAGTCCTCACCTTCGACTTCTTACAGCGAGGCTGAGGCGCGAGAAAAAAGACCTCACCCTTGACTTCTTACAGCGAGGCTGAGGCGAGAGAAAAAGACCTCACCCTCGACTTCTTACAGCGAGGCTGAGGCGAGAGAAAAAGACCTCACCCTCGACTTCTTACAGCGAGGCTGAGGCGAGAAAGAATAGTACTGTCCTCCTCAATATAGCACTCGAGGTCGACCCACCAGGAGGTCTTCCTTGATGAGTTAAGATCGATCGAGTTAAGGCTCTCCTTGGCTTGTGAATCAAGGTCAACTCAGGAGGAATCTCCCATCTCCCAGTATAAGGAGGAGGTCTTCTGAAGCTTATTGGCAGGCAAGAGGGGTCATCGAGAAACACTCTTCCTCCCCACAACAAGGCATCATCTTTAGCGCACAGGCTCTCTATGCACTTAGCGCTGGAGTGACAAAGAAGTAAAGCAAAGCCTGAAGCACGATGACTGATCAGTGGTGCACTAACATGCTAGTCGGTGGTCGGTGGTAAAAGCTTTGAGTAAGAAAGCTTTTCCAGGCAAGTTCTTGTGCGATAAGCCGAAGCATTTAGGCCCCGTTAAGTCGGTCATGCAGCATGAAGTTATGCATAAAGACTGTTAAAGAGAATGCTAAGGTAACAGTTAGTCGCGATCAAGTCAGAAACCAAGTTTGAAGAGTTACAGTGAGATCGCGCTAAAGCCTAAGCTAGATTAACAGTTAGTCACATGCAAAGAGTTAAAGATGGAGAGAGACAAGTAGCTGAAGCAAATAGATTTCATTCATATTGAAGTCAACACAGAGAGCCTTTACAGCTAAAAGGTTTATACATAAGTCATGCGGCAGACAAAGAAATTACAGAAAAGAAGAAGTTGCAAAGGGAGAAGCTCAAGGAGGAGGAATGATCTTGCCATCAACCACTTAGTCTCTTTGCTGAGAACGAGTTCACAGCTCGAGACTGGGGGGCTTGTGATCCGGTCGGTCATCGGTAGTCGATGACGTCAGCAGCAGATGACCACGTGGACCATTCACAGGGTGACACGTGGTAGAAGATAGCAGGTGAATCAGAGGGGAGATCACTCAGAACGGTGATCGGTGATCAGTTGCTAAAGTGACCACCACCAGCAGATCAGTGCCTAGATGAGCGCCAGACAGCAGAGCGCGAGAAGTAATGAAGCACCGATTAGTCATCGGTGCAAGGTCATCGGGGAGAAAGGTGATTAACACCTCTTTGTCGAGAAAGAAGTCCTCAATTCGAGCAGAGAGCTCACCAATGAAGTCCTCAAAGGGTTAAGAGATGTGGGCGATGACAAGGTGGTGAGATGTCCCTTCAGCGCGCTACTCATGTCCTTACGCACAGAGCCACGTAGGTCGCCCGGGTCGATGACTTAGTCTCTTCGCTGAAACAAGTTAACAACTTGAGACTAAGGGGGCTTGTGTACCGACCAGTTCTCACCCATGACTTAGTCTCTTCGCTGAAACAAGTTAACAGGTTGAGACTGGGGGGCTTGTGTACCGACCAGTCCTCGGACACCGAGAACAGGTAGTAAAGGGCGAACCACGTCAGCTGGGTCCCACAGCATGGGCCAAAGCCACGTGGAGTGGACCCCGCAGGCAGCTCGGATTAGAGGGTGATCAGTCATCGGTGTGTTCCCTTAAAGAAGGGTGATCAGTCATCGGTGTGTCCCCTCAGGGTAGGGTGATCATTCATCGGTGTGTCCCCTGAGAGAAGGGTGATTAGTCATCAGCATGTTCCCACAGAGAAGGGTGATTAGTCATCAGCATGTTCCCACAAAGAAGGGTGATTAGTCATCAGCGTGACGATCACCAGGAAGGGCTGATGTCTCCTCGTCACTCCGCAGGGTGATCAGTCCTCGTCAACAGAGTGTGACGAGGTGACATCGGTCTTGGGTGATTTGAACAGCGTAGACAGAACAGCTAAGATTGGTTCCCAGTGTGGGCCAATGACCAGTTAAATACCCTGAGGTAGGGAGAGAGGCCTAGATGACGAAGAGTCTATGCGGGTAGCAGGGAGAGCACAGTTAGGTGCAAAGTCCTGAGGGGTCGAGTACTCATCAGAACTAGGGTTTCCCAGTAAAGGCTACATGCATGGCACGTGAATAGTGAAGGCACTCCCAGAACAGGTGGCCCGAGAGACTAGGTGGACAAGGAGGCATCCAGGTGGTCACCCTGTTAAAGTTTGCACTCAGAGAAGGAAACCTTATGTGCTAGATTACCCTAAGATTGGGTGATAGCGGCGCAAGGGTATTCCAGTAAACCCTAAATATGGCTAGCAGCGCAGTAAACCCTAATTAGGGCTAGTGGCACAGTAAACCCTAGACTATATAAGGGACAGTAAAATACTTCACAAAGGTACGAAGTTTATAGACCTAAACGCAGAGAGACTCAATACATTGGTGTTCCTTGCCCACTATTGACTTGAGCATCAGAGTGCAAACGGCCTCTACGGCACCCCTTTCTCTTTTGCAGGTGCAGATTGTTTCGAAAGAACCAAGCACGTATCAACGTGAGGAAGGAGGCGTGTGAGTGTCGTGGAGTCAACTGACAGGCGAGTCAACCGGCAAGAACATTTTGGTTGACTCGCCTGTCAGTTGACTCCACGACACTCACACGCCTCCTTCCTCACGTTGATACGTGCTTGGTTCTTTCGAAACAATCTGCACCTGCAAAAGAGAAAGGGTGCCCTAGAGGCCGTTTGCACTCCGACGCTCAAGTCAATAGTGGGCAAGGAACAAAATCTATCGCCATTTAAAGCTTTTATACCCTAATATTCCTTAAATGAAGTTTCCCTAAACCCACAACTACTGACGAATCGGCACAAAACATGCAGATACGCCACGCCCCGTTTCGAGCCACTTTCATTTTTGAGGCGTCTTGATCGGACTTCTGTGGCAAAATCTATCGCCATTTGAAGTTTGTATACCCTAACATTCCCTAAATGAAGTTTTCCCAAAAGCCCACCTACTGACAAATCGGCACAAAACATGCAGATACGCCACGCCCCGTTTCGAGCCACTTTCATTTTTGAGTCGTCTTGATCGGACTTCTCTATCAAAATCTATCGCCATTTGAAGCTTTTATACCCTAATAATCACTAAATGAAGTTTCCCCACACCCACAACTACTGACGAATCAGCACAAAACATGCAGATACGCCACGCCCCGTTTCGAGCCACTTTCATTTTTGAGGCGTCTTGATCGGACTTCTCTGGCAAAATCTATCGCCATTTGAGGTTTGTATACCCTAACATTCCCTAAATGAAGTTTCCCCAAACCCCCACCTACTGACGAATCGGCAGAAAACATGCAGATACGCCACGCCCCGTTTCGAGCCACATTCATTTTTTAGGCGTCTTGATCGCACTTCTCTGTCAAAATCTATCGCCATTTGAAGTTTGTATACCCTAATAATCACTAAATGAAGTTTCCCCAAACCCCAAGCTACTGACGAATCGGCACAAAAAATGCAGATACGCCACGCCCCGTTTCGAGCTACTTTCATTTTTGAGTCGTCTTGATCGGACTTCTCTATCAAAATCTATCGCCATTTGAAGTTTGTATACTCTAATACTAACTAAATGAAGTTTCCCTAAACCCCAAACTACTGACGACTCGGCACAAAACATGCAGATACGCCACGCCCCGTTTCGAGCCACTTTAATTTTTTAGGCATCTTGATCAGACTTTTCTGTCAAAATCTATCGTCATTTGAAGTTTGTATACCCTAATATTCACTAAATGAAGTTTCCCTAAACCCCAAACTACTATCGAATCGGCACAAAAAAATGCAAATACACCACGTCCCATTTCGAGCCGCTTTGATTTTTTAGGCGTCTTGATCGGACTTCTCTGTCAAAATCTATCGCCATTTGAAGTTTGTATACTCTAATATTCACTAAATGAAGTTTCCCCAAGCCCCAAACTACTGACGAATCGGCACAAAACTTGTAGATACGCCACGCCCCGTTTCGAGCCACTTTCATTTTTTAGGCGTCTTAATCGGACTTCTCTTGCAAAATCCATCGCCATATGAAGTTTGTATACCCTAATATTCCCTAAATGAAGTTTCCCCAAACCCAAAACTACTGACGAATCGGCACAAAACATGTAGATACGCCACGCCCTGTTTTGAGCCACTTTCATTTTTTAGGTGCCTCGATCAGACTCCTCTGTCAAAATCTATCGCCATTTCGAGTTTGTATACCCTAATATTCACTAAATGAAGTTTCCCCAAACCCCAAACAACTGAAGAATCGGCACAAAACATGCAGATACGCCACGCCCCGTTTCGAGCCGATTTCATTTTTTAGGCGTCTTGATCGTTCTTCTCTGTCAAAATCTATCGCCATTTGAGGTTTGTATACCCTAATATTCACTAAATGAAGTTTCCCCAAACCCCTAGCTACTGACGAATCGACACAAAACATGCAGATACACCACGCCCGGTTTCGAGCCACTTTCATTTTTGAGTCGTCTTGATCGGACTTCTCTATCAAAATCTATCGCCATTTGAAGTTTGTATACTCTAATATTAACTAAATGAAGTTTCCCCAAACCCCAAAGTACTGACGAATAGGCACAAAATATGCAGATACGCCACGCCTCGTTTCGAGTCACTTTTACTTTTTAGGCTTCTTGATCGAACTTCTCTATCAAAATCTATCGTCATTTGAAGTTTGTATGCCCTAATATTCACTAAATGAAGTTTCCCCAAACCCCAAACTACTGAGGAATCGGCACAAAACATGCAGATACTCCACGCCCCGTTTCGAGCCACTCTCATTTTTTAGGCATCATGATCGGACTTCTCTGTCAAAATCTATCGCCATTTGAAGTTTGTATACCCTAATATTCACTAAAAAGAAGTTTCCCCAAACCCCAAACTACTGACGAATCGGCACAAAACATGCAGATACGCCACACCCCGTTTCAAGCCACTCTCATTTTTGAGGCGTCTTGATCGGACTTCTCTGTCAAAATCATTTGCCATTTGAAGTTTGTATACCGTAATATTTACTAAATGAAGGTTCCCCAAACCAACAACTACTGACGAATCAGCATAAAACATGGTGATACGCCACGCCCCGTTGCGAGCCACTTTCATTTTTGAGGCATCTTGATCGGACTTCTCTGTCAAAATCTATCACCATTTGAAGTTTGTATACCCTAATAATCACTAAATGAAGTTTACCGAAACCCCAAACTACTGACGAATTGGCACAAAACATGCGGATACGCCATGACCCGTTTCGAGCCACTTTAATTTTTGAGGCCTCTTGATCGGACTTCTCTGTCAAAATCTATCGCCATTTGAAGTTCGTTCACCCTAATCTTCACTAAATGAATTTTCCCCAAACCCAAAACTACTGATTAACTAGCACAAAACATGTAGATACGCCACGCCGCGCTTCGAGCCACTTTCATTTTCGAGGCATCTTGGTTGGACTTCTCTGTCAAAATCTATCGCCATTTGACGTTTGTATACCCTAATATTCACTAAATGGAGTTTCCCCAAACCTCAAACTACTGACGAATCGGCACAAAACATGCAGATACGGCACGCCTCGTTTCAAGCCACTTTCATTTTTGAGGCGTCTTGATCGGACTTCTCTTGCAAAATCCATCGCCATATGAAGTTTGTATACCCTAATATTCCCTAAATGAAGTTTGATGGAAGAGGGCCAAGCACAACCTTCCACGAAAGGTAAGAGCCAAGTCAAGAGCGTCTAAGACCAAGCTAGGAGCGTCTAAGACAAGCTAGGAGCATCTAGGACGAGAAGGCCAAGCTAGAAGCGTCTAGGAGAAGAAGACTTGGATCAAAGCTATGAATGGGAGAGTGGCATACTAGCACATATTCTGTGAAGGCCCATCAAATGTAGTTTAGCTTTAATTGGGGTGTAAATAGCATAGCCATGTGGACAAATGTTTATTTTTCTGCACATTAGAATTAAGGAGAAGTTAACCTTCCCACTATTCTAGAAAGCCCATGGAGGGGGTGAACTTACAAACTAGACACACCCCTCCCCATGTGCTCACACTTTCCATGTTGCCCATGTGCTTCACATTTACATTTCATTTGGCTAGCATTAGGGTTGCATTATGGTCCTCCTTAGCCTATAAAAGGAGGAGCCTACACCTTGTATTTTCAAGATTAAATAGAGTATTGTTATGCTGCCCAAATTGTGCCATACACTACTCCTTGCCTAACACTTAGGTTTTAGTCTTCAATTCATCACTACCAAAGGGGCTGGCCAAACCTCCCCATTTCCTCACTCTTCATGCACCTTCAAGGCACCCATGCTTCCTAGGAAGGCCTTGCTCACCTCCTCCATAAGCTTCCGCATCCATCATCACCAAGGAAATCCAAAATCCAAAGAAGAGCTCATAGGAATGCTATCAAAGTTTCCCCAAACCCCAAACTACTGACGAATCGGCACAAAACATGCAGATACGCCACACCCCGTTTCGAGCCACTTTCATTTTTTAGGCGTCTTTATCGGACTTCTCTACCAAAATCTATCGCCATATGAAGTTTGTATACCCTAATATTCACTAAATGAAGTTTCCCCAAACCCAAAACTACTGATGAATCGGCACAAAACATGCAGATACGCCACACCCCGTTTCGAGCCACTTTCATTTTTTAGGCGTCTTGATCGAACTTCTCTGTCAAAATCTATCGCCATTTGAAGTTTGTATACCCTAATATTTCCTGAACGAATTTTCCCCAAACCCCAAACTACTGACCAATTAGCACAAAACATGCAGATACGCCATGCCCCGTTTCGAGCCACTTTCATTTTTTAGACGTCTTGATCGGACTTCTCTGTCAAAATCTATCGCCCGTTGAAGTTTTTATACCCTAATATTCTCTAAATGAAGTTTCCCCAAACCCCAAACTACTGACGAATCGGCACAAAACATGCAGATACGCCACGCCCTGTTTCGAGCCACTTTCATTTTTCAGGAGTCTTGATCGGACTTCTCCGTCAAAATCTATCGCCATTTGAAGTTTGTATACCGTAATATTCCCTAAATGAAGTTTCCCCCCACCCCAAACTACTGACGAATCGGCACAAAACATGCAGATACGCCACGCCCCGTTTTGAGCCACTTTCATTTTTGAGGCGTCTTGATCGGACTTCTCTGTCATAATCTATCGGCATTTGAAGTTTGTATACCCTAGTATTAACCAAATGAAGTTTCCCCAAACCCCAAACTACTGACGAATCGGCACAAAACATGCAGATACGCCATGCCCCGTTTCGAGCAACTTTCATTTTTGAGGTGTCTTCATCGGACTTCTCAGTCAAAATCTATTGCCATTTGAAGTTTGTATACCCTAATATTCACTAAATGAAGTTTCCCCAAACCCCAAACTACTGACGCATCGGCACAAAACATGCAGATACGCCACGCCCCGTTTCGAGCCACTTTCATTTTTTAGGCGTCTTGATCGGACTTCTCAGTCAAAATCTATCGCCATTTGAAGTTTGTATACCCTAATATTCACTAAATGAAGTTTCCCCAAACCCCACACTACTGACTTATCGACACAAAACACTCAGATACGCCACGCATCGATTCGAGCCACTTTCCTTTTTAAGGCGTCTTGATCGAACTTCTCTGTCAAAATCTATTGCCATTTGAAGTTTGTATACCCTAATATTCACTAAATGAAGTTTCCCCAAACCCCAAACTACTTACAAATGGGCAGAAAACATGCAGATACGCCATGCCCCGTTTCGAGCCACTTTCATTTTTGATGCGTCTTTATCGGGCTTCTCTGTCAAAATCTATCACTATTTGAAGGTTGTATATCCTAATATTCAGTAAATGAAGTTTCCCTAAACCCCAAACTACTGACGAATCGGCACGAAACATGCAGATACGCCACGCCCCGTTTCGAGCCACTTTCATTTTTGAAGCGTCTTGATCGGACTTCTCTATCAAAATCAATCGCCATTTGAAGTTTGTATATCCTAATATTCACTAAATGAAGTTACCCCGAACCCCAAACAACTGACGAATCGGCACAAAGCATGCAGATAAGCCACGCCCTGCTTCGAGCCACTTTAATTTTTGAGGCGTCTTGATCGGACTTCTCTGTCAAAATCTATCGCCATTTCAACTTTGTATACCCTAATATTCACTAAATAAACTTTCCCCAAACCCCAAACTACTGACGAATCAGCACAAAACATGCAGATACGCCACGCCCGTTTCGAGCCACTTTCATTTTTGAGGCGTCTTGATCGGACTTCTCTGTCAAAATCTATTGTCATTTGAATTTTGTATACCCTAATATTCACTAAATGAAGTTTCACCAAACCCCACACTACTGACGAATCGGCACAAAACATACAGATACGCCACGCCCCGTTTCTAGCCACTTTCATTTTTGAGGCGTCTTGATCGGACTTCTCGGTCAAAATCTATCGCCATTTTAAGTTTGTATACCCTAATATTCAGTAAATGAAGTTTCCCCAAACCCCAAACTATTGACGAATCGGCACAAAACATGCAGATACGCCATGCCCCGTTTCGAGCCACTTTCATTTTTAAGGCGTCTTGATCGGAGTTCTCTGTCAAAATCTATTGCCATTTGAATTTTGTATACCCTAATATTCACTAAATGAAGTTTCCCCAAACAACTGACGAATCGGCATAAAAGATGCAGATACGCCACGCCCCGCTTCGAGCATCTTTCATTTTCGAGGCCTCTTGATCGTACTTCTCTGTCAAAATCTATCGCCATTTCAACTTTGTATACCCTAATATTCACTAAATAAACTTTCCCCAAACCCCAAACTACTGACGAATCGGCACAAAACATGCAGATACGCCACGCCCCGTTTCGAGCCACTTTCATTTTTAAGGGGTCTTGATCGGACTTCTCAGACAAAATCTATCGCCATTTGAAGTTTGTATACCCTAATATTCACTAAATGAAGTTTCCCCAAACCCCAAACTACTGAGGAATCGGCACAAAACATGCAGATACGCCGCGCGCCGTCTCGAGCCACTTTCATTTTTTAGGCGTCCTTATCGAACTTATCTTTCAAAATCTATCGCCATTTGAAGTTTGTATACCCTAATATTCACTAAATGATGTTTCCGCAAACTCCAATCTACTGACGAATCGGCACAAAACATGCAGATACGCCACGCCCCGTTTCGAACCACTCTCATTTTTGAGGCGTCTTGATCGGACTTCTCTGTCAAAATCTATCGTAATTTCAACTTTGTATACCCTAGTATTCACTAAATGAAGTCTCCTCAAACCCCAAACTACTGACGAATCGGCACAAAACATGCAGATACGCCACGCCCTGTTTCGAGCCACTTTCAGTTTTTAGGCATCTTGGTCGGACTTCTCTGTCAAAACCTATCGCCATTTGAACTTTGTATACCCTAATATTCACTAAATGAAGTTTCCCCAAACCCCAAAGTACTGACGAATAGGCACAAAATATGCAGATACGCCACGCCCCGTTTCGAGTCACTTTTACTTTTTAGGCTTCTTAATCGAACTTCTCTATCAAAATCTATCGCCATTTGAAGTTTGTATACCCTAATATTCACTAAATGAAGTTTCCCCAAACCCCAAACTACTGAGGAATCGGCACAAAACATGCAGATACTCCACGCCCCGTTTCGAGCCACTTTCATTTTTTAGGAGTCTTCATCGGAATTCTCTGTCAAAATCTATCCCCATTTGAAGTTTGTATACCCTAATATTCACTAAATGAAGTTTCCCAAAACTTCTGACGAATCGGCACAAAACATGCAGATACGCCGCGCACTGTCTCGAGGCACCTTCATTTTTTTGGTGTCCTTATCGGACTTCTCTGTCAAAATCTATCGCCATTTGAAGTTTGTATACCCTAATATTCAGTAAATGAAGTTTCCCCAAACCCCAAACTACTGACGAATCGGCACAAAACATGCAGATACGCCGCGCGCCGTCTCGAGCCACTTTCATTTTTTAGGCGTCCTTATCGAACTTATCTTTCAAAATCTATCGCCATTTGAAGTTTGTATACCCTAATATTCACTAAATGATGTTTCCGCAAACTCCAATCTACTGACGAATCGGCACAAAACATGCAGATACGCCACGCCCCGTTTCGAACCACTCTCATTTTTGAGGCGTCTTGATCGGACTTCTCTGTCAAAATCTATCGTAATTTCAACTTTGTATACCCTAGTATTCACTAAATGAAGTCTCCTCAAACCCCAAACTACTGACGAATCGGCACAAAACATGCAGATACGCCACGCCCTGTTTCGAGCCACTTTCACTTTTTAGGCATCTTGGTCGGACTTCTCTGTCAAAACCTATCGCCATTTGAACTTTGTATACCCTAATATTCACTAAATGAAGTTTCCCCAAACCCCAAAGTACTGACGAATAGGCACAAAATATGCAGATACGCCACGCCCCGTTTCGAGTCACTTTTACTTTTTAGGCTTCTTGATCGAACTTCTCTATCAAAATCTATCGCCATTTGAAGTTTGTATACCCTAATATTCACTAAATGAAGTTTCCCCAAACCCCAAACTACTGAGGAATCGGCACAAAACATGCAGATACTCCACGCCCCGTTTCGAGCCACTTTAATTTTTTAGGAGTCTTCATCGGAATTCTCTGTCAAAATCTATCCCCATTTGAAGTTTGTATACCCTAATATTCACTAAATGAAGTTTCCCAAAACTTCTGACGAATCGGCACAAAACATGCAGATACGCCGCGCACTGTCTCGAGCCACCTTCATTTTTTTGGCGTCCTTATCGGACTTCTCTGTCAAAATCTATCGCCATTTGAAGTTTGTAAACCCTAATATTCAGTAAATGAAGTTTCCCCAAACCCCAAACTACTGACGAATCGGCACAAAACATGCAGATACGCCGCGCGCCGTCTCGAGCCACTTTCATTTTTTAGGCGTCCTTATCGAACTTATCTTTCAAAATCTATCGCCATTTGAAGTTTGTATACCCTAATATTCACTAAATGATGTTTCCGCAAACTCCAATCTACTGACGAATCGGCACAAAACATGCAGATACGCCACGCCCCGTTTCGAACCACTCTCATTTTTGAGGCGTCTTGATCGGACTTCTCTGTCAAAATCTATCGTAATTTCAACTTTGTATACCCTAGTATTCACTAAATGAAGTCTCCTCAAACCCCAAACTACTGACGAATCGGCACAAAACATGCAGATACGCCACGCCCTGTTTCGAGCCACTTTCACTTTTTAGGCATCTTGGTCGGACTTCTCTGTCAAAACCTATCGCCATTTGAACTTTGTATACCCTAATATTCACTAAATGAAGTTTCCCCAAACCCCAAAGTACTGACGAATAGGCACAAAATATGCAGATACGCCACGCCCCGTTTCGAGTCACTTTTACTTTTTAGGCTTCTTGATCGAACTTCTCTATCAAAATCTATCGCCATTTGAAGTTTGTATACCCTAATATTCACTAAATGAAGTTTCCCCAAACCCCAAACTACTGAGGAATCGGCACAAAACATGCAGATACTCCACGCCCCGTTTCGAGCCACTTTCATTTTTTAGGAGTCTTCATCGGAATTCTCTGTCAAAATCTATCCCCATTTGAAGTTTGTATACCCTAATATTCACTAAATGAAGTTTCCCAAAACTTCTGACGAATCGGCACAAAACATGCAGATACGCCGCGCACTGTCTCGAGCCACCTTCATTTTTTTGGCGTCCTTATCGGACTTCTCTGTCAAAATCTATCGCCATTTGAAGTTTGTAAACCCTAATATTCAGTAAATGAAGTTTCCCCAAACCCCAAACTACTGACGAATCGGCACAAAACATGCAGATACGCCGCGCGCCGTCTCGAGCCACTTTCATTTTTTAGGCGTCCTTATCGAACTTATCTTTCAAAATCTATCGCCATTTGAAGTTTGTATACCCTAATATTCACTAAATGATGTTTCCGCAAACTCCAATCTACTGACGAATCGGCACAAAACATGCAGATACGCCACGCCCCGTTTCGAACCACTCTCATTTTTGAGGCGTCTTGATCGGACTTCTCTGTCAAAATCTATCGTAATTTCAACTTTGTATACCCTAGTATTCACTAAATGAAGTCTCCTCAAACCCCAAACTACTGACGAATCGGCACAAAACATGCAGATACGCCACGCCCTGTTTCGAGCCACTTTCACTTTTTAGGCATCTTGGTCGGACTTCTCTGTCAAAACCTATCGCCATTTGAACTTTGTATACCCTAATATTCACTAAATGAAGTTTCCCCAAACCCCAAAGTACTGACGAATAGGCACAAAATATGCAGATACGCCACGCCCCGTTTCGAGTCACTTTTACTTTTTAGGCTTCTTGATCGAACTTCTCTATCAAAATCTATCGCCATTTGAAGTTTGTATACCCTAATATTCACTAAATGAAGTTTCCCCAAACCCCAAACTACTGAGGAATCGGCACAAAACATGCAGATACTCCACGCCCCGTTTCGAGCCACTTTCATTTTTTAGGAGTCTTCATCGGAATTCTCTGTCAAAATCTATCCCCATTTGAAGTTTGTATACCCTAATATTCACTAAATGAAGTTTCCCAAAACTTCTGACGAATCGGCACAAAACATGCAGATACGCCGCGCACTGTCTCGAGCCACCTTCATTTTTTTGGCGTCCTTATCGGACTTCTCTGTCAAAATCTATCGCCATTTGAAGTTTGTAAACCCTAATATTCAGTAAATGAAGTTTCCCCAAACCCCAAACTACTGACGAATCGGCACAAAACATGCAGATACGCCGCGCACCGTCTCGAGCCACTTTCATTTTTTAGGCGTCCTTATCGAACTTATCTTTCAAAATCTATCGCCATTTGAAGTTTGTATACCCTAATATTCACTAAATGATGTTTCCGCAAACTCCAATCTACTGACGAATCGGCACAAAACATGCAGATACGCCACGCCCCGTTTCGAACCACTCTCATTTTTGAGGCGTCTTGATCGGACTTCTCTGTCAAAATCTATCGTAATTTCAACTTTGTATACCCTAGTATTCACTAAATGAAGTCTCCTCAAACCCCAAACTACTGACGAATCGGCACAAAACATGCAGATACGCCACGCCCTGTTTCGAGCCACTTTCACTTTTTAGGCATCTTGGTCGGACTTCTCTGTCAAAACCTATCGCCATTTGAACTTTGTATACCCTAATATTCACTAAATGAAGTTTCCCCAAACCCCAAAGTACTGACGAATAGGCACAAAATATGCAGATACGCCACGCCCCGTTTCGAGTCACTTTTACTTTTTAGGCTTCTTGATCGAACTTCTCTATCAAAATCTATCGCCATTTGAAGTTTGTATACCCTAATATTCACTAAATGAAGTTTCCCCAAACCCCAAACTACTGAGGAATCGGCACAAAACATGCAGATACTCCACGCCCCGTTTCGAGCCACTTTCATTTTTTAGGAGTCTTCATCGGAATTCTCTGTCAAAATCTATCCCCATTTGAAGTTTGTATACCCTAACTAAATGAAGTTTCCCAAAACTTCTGACGAATCGGCACAAAACATGCAGATACGCCGCGCACTGTCTCGAGGCACCTTCATTTTTTTGGTGTCCTTATCGGACTTCTCTGTCAAAATCTATCGCCATTTGAAGTTTGTATACCCTAATATTCAGTAAATGAAGTTTCCCCAAACCCCAAACTACTGACGAATCGGCACAAAACATGCAGATACGCCGCGCGCCGTCTCGAGCCACTTTCATTTTTTAGGCGTCCTTATCGAACTTATCTTTCAAAATCTATCGCCATTTGAAGTTTGTATACCCTAATATTCACTAAATTATGTTTCCGCAAACTCCAATCTACTGACGAATCGGCACAAAACATGCAGATACGCCACGCCCCGTTTCGAACCACTCTCATTTTTTAGGCGTCTTGATCGGACTTCTCTGTCAAAATCTATTGTAATTTCAACTTTGTATACCCTAGTATTCACTAAATGAAGTCTCCTCAAACCCCAAACTACTGACGAATCGGCACAAAACATGCAGATACGCCACGCCCTGTTTCGAGCCACTTTCACTTTTTAGGCATCTTGGTCGGACTTCTCTGTCAAAACCTATCGCCATTTGAACTTTGTATACCCTAATATTCACTAAATGAAGTTTCCCCAAACCCCAAAGTTTTGACGAATAGGCACAAAATATGCAGATACGCCACGTCCCGTTTCGAGTCACTTTTACTTTTTAGGCTTCTTGATCGAACTTCTCTATCAAAATCTATCGCCATTTGAAGTTTGTATACCCTAATATTCACTAAATGAAGTTTCCCCAAACCCCAAACTACTGAGGAATCGGCACAAAACATGCAGATACTCCACGCCCCGTTTCGAGCCACTTTCATTTTTTAGGAGTCTTCATCGGAATTCTCTGTCAAAATCTATCCCCATTTGAAGTTTGTATACCCTAATATTCACTAAATGAAGTTTCCCAAAACTTCTGACGAATCGGCACAAAACATGCAGATACGCCGCGCACTGTCTCGAGCCACCTTCATTTTTTTGGCGTCCTTATCGGACTTCTCTGTCAAAATCTATCGCCATTTGAAGTTTGTAAACCCTAATATTCAGTAAATGAAGTTTCCCCAAACCCCAAACTACTGACGAATCGGCACAAAACATGCAGATACGTCACGCTGGTTTCGAGCCACTTTCATTTTTGAGGCATCTTGATCGGACTACGCTGTCAAAATCTATCGCCATTTGAAGTTTGTATACCCTAATATTCACTAAATGAAGTTTCCCCAAACCCCAAACTACTGACAAATCAGCACAAAACGTGCAGATACGCCACGCCCCATTTTGAGCCACTTTCATTTTTGAGGCATCTTCATCGGACTTTTCTGGCAAAATCCATCGCCATTTGAAGTTTGTATACCCTAATATTCACTAAATGAAGTTTCCCCAAACCCCAAACTACTGACGAATTGGCACAAAACATGCAGATACGCCACGCCCATTTACGAGCCACTTTCATTTTTGAGGCGTCTTGATCGGACTTCTCTGTTAAAATCTATTGCCATTTGAAGTTTGTATACCCTAATATTCACTAAATTAAGTTTCCCCATACCCCAAACTACTGACGAATCGGCACAAAACATACAGATACACCACGCCCCGTTTCGAGCCACTTTCATTTTTTAGGCGTCTTGATCGGACTTCTCTGCCAGAATCTATCGCCATTTGAAGTTTGTATACCCTGATATTCACTAAATGAAGTTTCCCCAAACCCCAAACTACTGACGAATCGGCACCAAACATGCAAATACGCCACGTCCCATTTCGAGGAACTTTCATTTTTGAGGCATCTTGATCACACTTCTCTGTCAAAATCTATCGCCATTTGAACTTTGTATACCCTAATATTCACTAAATGAAGTTTCCCCAAACCCCAAACTACTGACGAATCGGTACAAAACATGCAGATACGCCACGCCCAATTTCGAGGCACTTTCATTTTTTAGGCGTCTTTATCAGACTTCTTTGTCAAAATCTATCGCTATTTGAAGGTTGTATACCCTAATATTCAATGAATGAAGTTTCCCCAAACCCCAAACAACTGACGAATCGGCACCAAACATGCAGATACGCCACGCCCCATTTTGAAACACTTTCATTTTTTAGGCGTCTTGATCGGACTTCTCTGTCAAAATCTATCGCCATTTGAAGTTTGTATACCCTAATATTCCCTAAATGAAGTTTTCCCAAACCCCAAACTACAGACTAATCGACGCCCCATTTTGAGGCACTTCCTTTTTTAGGCGTCTTTATTGGACTTCTTTGTTAAAATCTATCGCCATTTGAAGTTTGTATACCCTAATATTCACTAAATCATGTTTCCCCAAACCCTAAAGTACTGACGAATCGCCACAAAACATGCAGATACGCCACGCCCCGTTTCGAGCCATTTTCATTTTTTTGGCGTCTTGATCGGACTTCTCTTCAAAATCTATCGCCATTTGGAGTTTGCATACCCTAATATTCACTAAATGAAGTTTCCCCAAACCCCAAACTACTGACGAATCGGCACAAAACATGAAGCTACGCCACGTCGCGTTTCGAGCCACTTTCATTTTTAAGGCGTCTTGGCCAGACTTCTCTATCAAAATCTATCGCCATTCGAAATTTCTACACACTAATATTCATTAAATTAAGTTTTCCCAAACCCCAAACTACTGACGAATCGGCACAAAATATGCAAATACGCCGCGCCCTGTTTCGAGCCACTTTCATTTTTTAGGCCTCTTGATCGTACTCCTCTGTCAAAATCTATCGCCATTTGAAGTTTGGATACCCTAATATTCACTAAATGAAGTTTCCCCAAACCCCAAACTACTGACGAATCGGCAGAAAACATGCAGATACGTCACGCCCCGATTCGAGCCACTTTCATTTTTTTGGCGTTTTGGTTGGACTTTTCTGTCAAAATCTATCGCCATTTGAAGTTTGTATACCCTAATATTCACTAAATGAAGTTTCCCGAAACCCCAAAGTATCGACGAATCGGCAAAAAACATGCAGATACGCCACGCCCCGTTTCGAGCCACTTTCATTTTTTAGGCGTCTTGATCGGACTTCTCTGTCAAAATCTATCGCCATTTGTAGTTTGGATACCCTAATATTCACTAAATGAAGTTTCCCCAAACCCCACACTACTGACGAATCGGCAAAAAACATGCAGATACGTCTCGCCCCGTTTCGAGCCACTTTCATTTTTTACGCGTCTTGATCGGACTTCTCTGTCAAAATCTATCACCATTTGAAGTTTGTATACCCTAATATTCACTAAATGAAGTTTCCCAAAACCCCAAACTACTAACGAATCGGCACACAACATGCAGATATGTCACGCCCCGTTTTGAGCAACTTTCATTTTTTAGGCGTTTTGGTCGGACTTCTCTGTCAAAATCTATCGCCATTTGAAGTGTGTATACCCTAATATTCACTAAAAGAAGATTCACAAAACCCCAAACTACTGACGAATCGGCACAAAACATATAGACACGTCACTCCCCATTTCGAGCCACTTTCATTTTTTTGGCGTTTTGATCGGATTTCTCTGTCAAAATCTATCGCCATTTGAAGTTTGTATACCCTAATATTCACTAAATGAAATTTCCGTAAACCCCAAACTACTGACGAATCGGCACAAAACATGCAGATACGTCACGCCCCGTTTCGAGCCACTTTCATTTTTTAGGCATTTTGGTCGGACTTCTCTGTCAAAATCTATTGCCATTTGAAGTTTGTATACCCTAATATTCACTAAATGAAGTTTCCCTAAACCCCAAACTACTGACGAATCAGCAAAAAACATGCAGATAAGCCATGCCCCGTTTCGAGCCACTTTCATTTTTTAGGCATCTTGATCGGACTTCTCTGTCAAAATCTATCGCCATTTGAAATTTTGATACCCTAATATTGACTAAATGAAGTCTCCCCAAACCCGAAACTACTGACAAATCGGCACAAAACATATAGATACACCATGCCCCGTTTCGAGCCACTTTCATTTTTTAGGCGTCTTGATCGGACTTCTCTGTCAAAATCTATCGCCATTTGAAGTTTGTATACCCTAATATTCACTAAATGAAGTTTCCCCAAACCCCCAACTACTGACAAATCGGCACAAAACATGCAGATACACCATACCCCGTTTCGAGCCACTTTCATTTTTTAGGCGTCTGTATCGGACTTTGCTGTTAAAATCTATCGCCATTTGAAGTTTGTATACCCTAATATTCCCTAAATGAAGTTTCCCCAAACCCGAAACTACTGACGAATCGGCACAAAACATGCAGGTACGTCAGGCCCCGTTTCGAGCCACTTTCATTTTTTAGGCGTCTTGATCGAACTTCTCTGTCAAAATCTATCGCAAATTTGAACTTTGTATACCCTAATATTCAGTGTATGAAGTTTCCCCAAACCCCAAACTACTGACGAATCGGCACAAAACATGCAGATACGTGACGCCCCATTTCGAGCCACTTTCATTTTTTAGGCGTCTTGATCGGACTTCTCTGTCAAAATCTATCGCCATTTGAAGTTTGTATACCCTAATATTCACTAAATGAAGTTTCCCTAAACCCCAAACTACTGACGAATCGGCACAAAACATGCAGATACGTCATGCCCCGTTTCAAGCCACTTTCATTTTTTAGGTATTTTGGTCGGACTTCTCTGTCAAAATCTATTGCCATTTGAAGTTTGTATACCCTAATATTCACTAAATGAAGTTTCCCTAAACCCCAAACTACTGACGAATCGGCACAAAACGTGCAGATACGCCACGCCCCGTTTCGAGCCACTTTCATTTTTGAGGCGTCGTAATCGGACTTCTCTGTCAAAATCTATCACCATTTGAAGTTTGGATACCCTAATATTCACTAAGTGAAGTTTCCCCAAACCGAAAACTACTAACGAATCGGCACAAAACATGCAGATACACCATCCCTGTTAGGAGCCACTTTCATTTTTTTGGGGTTTTGATTGGACTTCTCTGTCAAAATTTATCGCTATTTGAAGTTTGTATACCCTAATATTCAATAAATGAAGTTTCCCCAAACCCCAAACTACTGACGAATCTGCACAAAACATGCAGATACGTCACGCCCCGTTTCGAGCCACTTTCATTTTTTAGGCGTCTTGATCGGACTTCTCTGTCAAAATCTATCGCCATTTGAAGTTTGTATACCCTAATATTCACTAAATGAAGTTTCCCCAAACCCCAAACTAGTGACGAATCGGCACAAAACAGGCAGGTAAGTCACGCCCCGTTTCGAGCCACTTTCATTTTTTAGGCGTTTTGGTCGGACTTTTCTGTCAAAATCTATCGCCATTTGAAGTTTGTATACCCTAATATTCATTAAATGAAGTTTCCCGAAACCCCAAACTACTGACGAATCGGCACAAAACATGTAGATACGCCACGCCCCGTTTCGAGCCACTTTCATTTTTGAGGCGTCTTGATCGGACTTCTCTGTCAAAATCTATCGCCATTTGAAGTTTGGATACTGATCCGGTCGGTCATCGGTAGTCGATGACTTCAGCAGCAGATGACCACGTGGGCCAGTCACAGAGTGACGCGTGGCATGAGTTAGCAGATGAACCAGGTGGAGATCGTTCAAGAACGGCGATCAGTGGTCAGTTATCGAGTGACCACCACCAGCAGATCAGTTCCTACATGAGCGCCTGGAAGCAGAGCGCGAGAAGTGATGAGGCACCGATCAGTCATCGGTGCATGCAGAGCGATCAGTCATCGGTGCATGCAGAGCGATCAGTCGTCGGGGGTTCCTTGCCAACACGTGTTAAACTGGGACCCAGGCTCCCAGCGAGAACGTTACCCAAGGACCTCGCATGATTCCATAAGGAGAGCACGACAACGTAAAGAAGCGCCATCGGTCATCGGCCAGGACGAGAGATACCTCGGTCATCGGTGTGTGGCGAGTGACGTCGGCCGCGGCGATGTGAACGACGCGACCAGAGATCAGTAAAGCGCCCAGAGACAGGGAGTGGCCTTAGTCACAAAACGACCATGCATGAGGCTGGGAAGGCACAGTTAGGTGCAGAATCCTGTTGGGACGAAGACCCATCAAGGTTAGAGTTCCCAGTGAGGCTGCATGCCTGGCACGTGCACCGTGAAGATGTTCCCAGAGAGTGAATGCGTGTAGAGGCGCCCACGTGGCCATTCTGCCAGACTTTCCACTCAAGTAGAGGAAACTTGCACGCAAGATACCGCAGAGAGTGGGTGATGGCAGTGCAGGGGTACTCAAGTGAGGCTTAGACGTAGCCAGTAGACCTCAAAGGTATATGGGTGGCAGAGAAACACTAAACGAGGTACGCAATATGTAACCCAGACACTCAGTTTTCAAACTCAAGAACACTGAGGACACACACACGAGTCTCACACAGATAGATCCGAGAGAGAGTTTTGGTGTTCCCGTTGCCTGACTTGAGCGTCGGAGCTACAACGGCCGCTAGAGGCGCGGTCTGTGTGTTTTGCAGGCATCATTTGGAGTTCCGGCGAAGGTTCCTGGAGCCTCCTTGCAGAACGCGTAGCAGTTAGAAGGCTAGACGAAGGAGTGACGAGGCAGTTTCCCCACGCCCGAGTCCGCGGCGGGATCATTTGGCGCCCACCGTGGGGCCCGTGTGAATTTTGTTCCCATCCACATCGCAGGTCTTGAAGTTGTTTGTCGAAGGTTCTGAGAAGATGAGTAGAAGAACCAGACAAACGGCACCTGCACCATCTGCTGAAGAAGGAGTTGTTACCATGGCGCAGGTCATGGAGATGATGCGCGCGCTGCAAGAGAATGTCACGGCGTCGGGAGTTGAGCAAGAGAAGATGCATGCAAAGCTGACTGCATCGCATAGCAGAAATGAAGAGCTGAACCGCGTGAACGAGGAGTTGCGTAGGGAATTGCAGGTGCAGAATGAGCGCGTATTCAAAGATAGGACGTCGATGCCACCGTAGCCCCCTAGAGCATTTCCTATGCCTTTCTCCCCCGAGATCATGAGCACGGTGGTGCCTCCCAACCTGGTGGGAGTGAAGGCGTCGTTCACGGGGGTGGAAGACCCAGAAGCACATTTGATAGCCTTCCACACTCAGATGATGCTGTCTGGAGGTTCAGATGCTGTGTACTGCAAAATGTTTATGAGCACGCTGAGCGGAGTAGCTATGGAGTGGTTCGTGAGCCTGCCGGAGGGCCACATCACCTCTTTCCATCAGTTTTCAAAGCTGTTCATGGAGCAGTACATCGTCAACAGAGCGCCACCAGTGGTGTCTTACGATTTGTTCGACGTGCGCCAGTACCAGGGGGAGTCGCTGAAGGACTTCCTCAACCGTTTCGCTGCGCAGGTGGTGAGATTGCCCAGCAAGGACGAGAACATGTTAGTGCATGCGTTCAAGAAAGGCGTGCTGCCTGGTCCTTTCAGTGAATCCCTCATCAGGAGCCACCCCGCCACCTTCGCTGAGATACGGCGACGCGCGGTGGCGCACATTGTAGCAGAGGCAGAGGTCTCTGAGAAGAGAGGCAGCACTGTGCCGACGAAGCCGCGTGGAGGTCAGGGGAAGCAGCAGCAGCAGGTGCGGGTGTATGAGGCCAAGGTAGGAGAGGAAGGCGCAGGGAAGGCCTCGTCCGTATGCACCCAGGAAGGACCAGACCAGGGGGCATGCAAGGGAGAACAACGCACCCCCTAGGTATGATTTCATGGTAGAGTTGGTGGAGCTGATCGCCATCCCTGCCGTGGCTGCAAGACTCCGAGTACCAGAGAAAACTGACAGGGTGCTTGGAAGTAAGAAGGACGAGTGGTGCGAATTCCATCAGGCTTATGGACACACACTCCACACCTGCCTGGCGTTGGGGCGTCAACTTGCTGAGTTGGTGAAGACAGGTTTCCTGACCGATTATGTAACATCCCGCCAAATTCTTTCCATATTTATATAATAAAATAAGCGTAGACATTTATTTATAAAATCACATATGTATGTATATTGAAAGTACATCATCCCATACATTGTATCTCAAAAAGAAACGTCCCTCTTATAGGGGTTTTAATACATTCCATCAACTGTTTCAAAATAAAACTAAAATACAGCATAAAAAGAAAACAGGCGATCTCTTCCTCCAACTGCTCACTGAGGGGCTCGACTACCTGCAACATCATCTGCTCCCGTGTAAAATACACGATCATCACAGTTTTAAGAAAAACAGCCACAGAACAAAAACGCAGGGTAAGCTAGATATTTTAAAGAGAATTTAGATATGAAACTTTAAAATCAAGATAAAACAAATTTAAGACACCCACGTAAAATCCATCAATTTCCCATTCATTTCACACACTTCACAATTTCATCAAGAGTTATTTGTTTCACATAAAACATCAAATGCCTATCAAATCTTAATATTTCTCTTTCTCACGTCCGACTTCCACGGACTCACCACACATAGACACATACCACACCACTGTATAAAGTCCACATAGGACAGCTAGTGAAGTCCACACAGGACAGCTAGTGAAGTCCACACAGGACAGCTAATGAAGTCCACACAGGACAGCTACTGAAGTCCACACAGGACAGCTACTGAAGTCCACACAGGACAGCTACTGAAGTCCACACAGGACAGCTACTGAAGTCCACACAGGACAGCTACTGAAGTCCACACAGGACAGCTAATGAAGTCCACACAGGACAGCTACTGAAGTCCACACAGGACAGCTACTGAAGTCCACACAGGACAGCTACTGAAGTCCACACAGGACAGCTAGTGAAGTCCACACAGGACAGCTACTGAAGTCCACACAGGACAGCTACTGAAGTCCACACAGGACAGCTATTTAACATCAATTCACCCAATGCACCATACAACACTTAAATGAACACAGCAACAATCATTCCACGGTTCAGATTTTCGAATATCACATGCATGTCACATTTAAATCTCAAACAGTCTCAACGACACTAAAACAGGGGAGTTCAAAATCAATAATAACACAGGCGATCACGTCCAGCACAGGGGATTTCGAAATCTGTATTTAAAACCGACGATCACGTCGCCCAAACACATAAGAACAGAACATCATGAAAAAGGGGTTTAAACCCGGCGACCACGTCGTCCAAACACATAGAACAGAGCATCGCGAAAAGAATATGAAACCGGCGACCACGTCGCCCTCACTTCAGAAACAGCTAGCCTACGACTTTTATTGAAAATAAAGCTAGCTTCCCTTACCTGAACTTGCGCCAAAACACCAAGAGCTCCAACACCCACCGAAGCTTAAAGATGTCCTAACTCTGTTCTAGCGTCCTGACGGAAAACTCGCAGAGAACTCCCCAGGTATCCAAGTGCAGTCGTCGCTCGTCGTACTGGTGCTTGGGGATGTCTGAAATGCAGCGCGAAGGAGAGAAAAGAGAAGGATGAAGGTAGACTCACTCTGTCACTCTTGAACCACCGCAACGTTCTCCCTCTCAGAAGTGGTTTTTGAATCTAAACCAACTTGTCCACAAATGCCGCTGCCTCCACCCACTCTGCAGGAAGGCTTGCGTGCACGCTTCCTTGAACAGTACGGCCACGTGTGTCTCTGTGCATGCCAACTCTCTGATGTCACTCTTCTGAAACACCCTTTTTGTCTACGTGTCGCGCGTGCAGGACGTTTCATACTGGGAGCCTGGGTCCCACCTTATCTGTGTGAAACACGACATCGCGCGATAACCTTCCACCGATGACTCATCCTGGCGAACGACCGACGTCTCTCTCTGGAAGACGACCGATTTCTCTCTCTGGAAGACCACCGATGTCTCTCCCTGCAAGACGACCGATCTCTCTCTCTGGAAGACGACCGATGTCTCTCCCTGCATGACGACCGATGTCTCTCTCTGGAAGACGACTGATGTCTCTCCCTGGCGATGTCCGCATGTGTCTCGCCCCCTGGCGATGCCCGCATGTCTCTCGCGCCCTGGCGATGCCCGCATGCCTCGCGCCCTGGCGATGTCCGTGTGCCTCTCGCGCCCCAGCAATGCCCGCATGCCTCGCGCCCTGGCGATGTCCGCATGCCTCTCGCGCGCTGGCGATGTCCGCATGTCTCGCGCCCTGGCGATGACTGATGACAATCGCCACGCCTGGCTGAAGGTTCTTCATCCCACAATGTTACGTCCAAGGTATCACCTCCACATGATTACCTCACGATAAAGTCATCGCACCTGACTACTTGGTTAATAAAATGGTCAGCCGACCGACCTCTACCAGCTGACCCCAGACCTTGGGCGATGTCCGAGGTCCGACTACTACGAAACTTCTATTACCAGCTCTTTGTATTTTAAATAATAACATCTTCTGAAATTATTTAAATATAACACTTTTATTCCAATTAAAGTTTTTAGGTCCTTACAGATTACCTAAGGGAGGCGCAAGGTGATCGCGCTTCGGGGTCCCAGGCAGGTGATCAGCAGCATGAAATTCCTGTGCACGGGGAAATCAGGTGATAGAAGATGCTACACTAGGGGGGCTCCCAGGTAGCTCAGGTGGAAGCTGAGGCAGAGTCTTTAAGCTCGGCGATAGAAAGTTGCAAAGAGAAAGGCGAAGAGTCCAGTTCTTTAGCTGTTGACTTTGTATATTTGCCAGTCAATCCCAAAACTTGGATGAACAAGGGTTACGCTTCTGTGAACTTCACTAGACCCCAGGTAGTGTGGGATTTCTGCACGTTTGCAGGAGAAAGAGGGATTGGAGAAGCACTTGAAATCATGAGCTTCTCGCACGAGTTCGAGGAAGTTCAGTCAGTTCGCTTTAACCCACCTCGCGATGGTGTAACGAAGGGGAAGCAACGAACTTATGGAGAGCTTGGGAAACGCGAACAAGTTTGAAGTGAAGGACAAAGCTTTTCGTCATTGCTGGAAGAATGGTGTGCTCGCCAAGTCGGTCATCGCCAAGGTCCACACAGAGTAGTTGAGGCGTCGGAGAATGAAGCTTATCGGCTAAGGACTCTGGACGGAACAGTTATTCCCAGAGCCTGGAACGCTGCACGCTTGAAGTTCTACTTCAGTTAAGTTGTAAAGTAGATGCGTTCTCGCGCTGTACACACACTCAATGTATATACTGTAAATAGTTGAGCAGATCAGGGGGCACTATTTTCCCTGATGAGGGTTTTTAACGAGGCCACCCAATGAAAAAGATTTCAGTATATCAAGTGTGCACGTGTTTCCCAGTTTCAAGTTCTACTTGCCCCAGATGCAAGTGCAAGTGATCGGTTGGAGCCTGCTCGCCCAAGGCGCGAGTACGGACGACTGACCTATATCCTCCTCACCCCAGGCGTGAGTGCAGGTGGCTAAAGTTTGGAAACCCGGGGGTACTAGTAAGACCAAGAGAGGGAAAGGGAAGATTTCGAGAAACGTCCTTACCCACTTGGCGTATACCATTTTTGGCTAAGTAAAGCCCTTAGTGGAGGCTCTTCTCACCCCAGGAGTGAGAGAGGATAGGGCGGTCCACCTCAATGAAGGACTCAAGATCGGCACATCAGAAGGTCTTCCTTGGCGAGTTGAGGTTGGCTGGGAGAAGAAAGACCTCACCCTCGACTTCTTACAGCGAGGCGGAGGCAAGAGGAACAAGACCTAAAGGTCGATGACCTTGGGGCAAGCAAGAGGGGTCAAAGAGAAAAACTCTTCTTCCCCAAAGCAAGACATCATCTTCGCGTTTAAGCACCAAGAAGCAGAGCGCGATCAGTCATCGGTGCACTCAAAGCGCGATCCGTCATCGGTGCATCCAGAGCGCGATCAGTAATCGGTGCATGGAGAGCAGAGCACTCATCGGTGCATGGTCATCAGGGTCTTTCTAACACGTGTTAAGCTGTGACTCAGGTCCCCAGCGAGAGCGTTACGCAAGCACTTCGCACGATTCCAAACCAGGAGAAGAGCTGCTTACCAGAGAACGTGCGGTGAGACCATGCAGGCAGGGATGCGCCTGGTGAGTGCGCTTAGACAGCCACACCTGGCGCTCCCCTGGGAGCAGGCACCCACTCAGAGAACGTGCGGTGAGACCATGCAGGCAGGGATGCGCCTGGTGAGTGCGCTTAGACAGCCACACCTGGCGCTCCCCTGGGAGTAGGCACCCACTCAGAGAACGTGCGGTGAGACCATGCAGGCAAGGATGCGCCTGGTGAGTGCGCTTAGATAGCCACACCTGGTGCTCCCCTAGGAGCAAGCACCCACTCAGAGAACGTGTGGTGAGACCATGCAGGCAGGGATGCGCCTGGTGAGTGCGCTTAGACAGCCACACCTGGCGCTCCCCTGGGAGCAGGCACCCACTCAGAGAACATGCGGTGAGACCATGCAGGCAGGGATGCGCCTGGTGAGTGCGCTTAGACAGCCACCCCTGGTGCTCCCCTGGGAGCATGCACCGACTAAGAGAATACAGTGAGGCTGAGGCGAGATAATAAAGTCCTCACCTCGACTTTGTACAGCCAGGCTGAGGCGAGATAACAAAGTCCTCACCTCGACTTTGTACAGCGAGGCTGAGGCCAGAGAGAAAGTCCTCACCTCGACTTTGTACAGCGAGGCTGAGGCGAGATAACAAAGTCCTCATCCTTGACTTCTTACAGCGAGGCTGAGGCTAGAGAGAAGACCTCACCTCGACTTCTTACAGCGAGGCTGAGGCGAGAGAAGAAAGTCCTCTCCCTCGGCTTTGTACAGCGAGGCTGAGGCAAGAGAAAAAAGACCTCACCTCGACTTTTTACAGCGAGGCTGAGGCGAGAAGAAAGACCTCACCCTCGACTTTGTACAGCGAGGCTGAGGCGGGAGCAGATAGACCTCACCTCGACTTTGTACAGCGAGGCTGAGGCGAGAGGAGAAAGACCTCACCTCGACTTCTTACAGCGAGGCTGAGGCAAGAAGGGTCATCGAGAAGCACTTTTCTTCCCCAAAACACAAGCATCATCTTTGGCGTTCAGGCCCTCTATGTGCTTAGCGCTGGAGTAACAGAGAAGTAAAGCAGAGCCTGAAGCGCGATGACTGATCGGTGGTGCACCAACATGCTAGTCGGTGGTCGGTGGTAGAAGCAAGTTCTGCTGTGAGAAGCCGAAGCATTTAGGGCCGTCAAGTAAGTCGTCCAGCATGAGGTCAAAGACAATGCTGAGTCACATGCAGAGAGTTAAAAATGGAAAGGGACATGCAACTGGAGCAAAGATTTCATTCATATTGAAGTCAATGCAGCGAGCCTTTACAGCTTAAAGGTTTATACAAGTTATGAAGCAGAAAAAGAAATTACACAGAAAAGAAGAAGTTGCAAAGGGAGAAGCTCAAGGAGGAGGAATGATCTTGCCATGGATCATGCAGGCAGGGATGCGCCTAGTGAGTGCGCTTAGACAGCAATCCCTGGTGCTCCCCTGGGAGCATGCACCCACTAAGAGAATACAGCGAGGCTGAGGCGAGATAACAAAGTCCTCACCTCGACTTTGTACAGCGAGGCTGAGGCGAGATAAAAAATTCCTCACCTCGACTTTGTACAGCGAGGCTGAGGCGAGATAAAAAATTCCTCACCTCGACTTTGTACAGCGAGGCTGAGGCGAGATAAAAAATTTCTCACCTCGACTTTGTACAGCGAGGCTGAGGCGAGATAAAAAAGTCCTCACCTCGACTTTGTACAGCGAGGCTGAGGCGAGATAAAAAAGTCCTCACCTCGACTTTATACAGCGAGGCTAAGGAGAGATAAAAAAGTCCTCACCTCGATTTTGTACAGCGAGGCTGAGGCGAGATAAAAAAGTCCTCACCTCGACTTTGTACAGCGAGGCTGAGGCGAGATAAAAAAGTCCTCACCTCGACTTTATACAGCGAGGCAGAGGCGCGAGAAAAAAGACCTCACCTTGACTTTGTACAGTGAGGCTGAGGCGAGATAAAAAAGTTCTCACCTCGACTTTGTACAGTGAGGCTGAGGCGAGAGGAGAAAGACCTCACCTCGACTTCTTACAGCGAGGCTGAGGCAAGAGGGGTCATCGAGAAGCACTTTCCTTCCCCAAAAACACAGGCGTCATCTTTGGCGTTCGGGCCCTCTATGCACCTAGCGCTGGAGTGATAAAGAAGTAAAGCAAAGCCTGAAGCGCGATGACTGATCAGTGGTGCACTACCAAGCTAGTCGGTGGTCGGTGGTAAAGCTCTGAGTATGAAAGCTTTCCCAAGCAAGTTGTTGTGCAATCAGTCGAAGAATTTAGGCCCCGTCAGGTCAGTCATCCAACATGAATTTATGTATAAAAACTGTTAAAGAGAATGCTAAGGTACAGTTGGTCGCGATCAAGTTAGAAGTCCAAGTCTGGCAGGACGCAGTGAACCTGCTGCAAGCCCATGGAACCCATCTATCAGAGCCTCGGCACTAGCAGCCATGGTCTCAAGTACATCGGCTTCGAGCTCCTTCTTCTCTTTGGCAAGGGAAGACCACTTAGTCTCTTCGCTGAGAACAAGTTCACAGCTCGAGACTGGGGGGCTTGTGATCCGGTCGGTCATCGGTAGTTGATGATGTCAGCAGCAAATGACCACGTCGGCCAGTCACAGGGTGACGCGTGGCATGAGATAGCAGATGAATCAGGGTGGAGATCGTTCAAGAACGGTGATCAGTGGTCAGTTACCGAGTGACCACCACCAAAAGATCAGTTCCTACATGAGCGCTTGGAAGCAGAGCGCGAGAAGTGATGAAGCACCGATTAGTCATCGGTGCATGCAGAGCGATCAGTCGTCAGGGGTTCCTTGCCAACACGTGTTAAACTGGGACCTAGGCTCCCAGTGAGAACGTTACCCAAGGACCTCGCATGATTCCATAAAGAGAGCACGACAACGTAAAGAAGCGCCATCGGTCATCGGTCAGGGTGACACATCGATCATCGGCCAGGATGAGACATCGGCCATCGGTCAGGATGAGAGATACCTCGGTCATCGGTGTTTGGCGAGTGACGTCGGCCACGGCGATGTGAATAACGCGACCGAAGATCAGTAAAGCGCCCAGAAGCAGGGAGTGGCCTTAGTCACGAAACGACCATGCATGAGGCTGGGAAGGCACAGTTAGGTGCAGAATCCTGTTGGGACGAAAACCCATCAAGGTTAGAGTTCCCAGTGAGGCTGCATGCGTGGCACGTGCACCGTGAAGATGTTCCCAGAGAGTGAGTGCGTGCAGAGGCGCCCACGTGGCCGTTCTGCCAAACTTTCCACTCAAGTAGAGTAAACTTGCACGCAAGATGGCGCAGAGAGTGGGTGATGGCAGTGCAGGGGTACTCAAGTGAGGCCTAGACGTAGCCAGTAGACCTCGAAGGTATATGAGTGGCAGAGAGGAACGTGAGACCAGGTACGCAATACGTAACCCAGACACTCAGTTTTCGAACTCAAGAACACTGAGGACACACACACGAGTCTCACAGAGAGATTCAGAGAGATCTTTGGTGTTCCTGTTGCCTGACTTGAGCGTCGGAGCTACAACGGCCGCTAGAGGCGCCGTCTGTGTGTTTTGCAGGCATCGATTGGAGTTTCGGCGAGGGTTCTTGGAGCGTTCCTGCAGAACGCGCAGTTGCAGAAGGCTAGGCGAAGGAGTGACGAGACATATACTCCACGTTCGAGTCAGCGCCGGGATCAAAAATCTATCGCCATTTGAAGTTTGTATAACCTAATATTCACTAAATGAAGTTTCCCAAAACCCCAAACTACTGACGAATCGACACAAAACATGCAGATTTGTCACGCCCCGTTTTGAGCCACTTTAATTTTTTAGGCGTCTTGATCGGAATTCTCTGTCAAAATATATCGCCATTTGAAGTTTGTATACCCTAATATTCACTAAATGAAGTTTCCCCAAACCCCAAACTACTGAAGAATCGGCACAAAACATGCAGATACGCCACGCCCCGTCTCGAGCCACTTTCATTTTTTAGGCGTCTTGATCGGACTTCTTTGTAAAAATCTATCGCCATTGGAAGTTTGGATACCCTAATATTCACTAAATGAAGTTTCCCCAAACCCCAAACTACTGACGAATTGGCCCAAAAGATGCAGATACACCATGCCCCGTTTCGAGCAACCTTCATTTTTTAGGCATCTTGATCGGACTTCTCTGTCAAAATGTATCGCCATTTGAAGTTTGTATACCCTAATATTCACTAAATGAAATTTCCCCAAACCCCAAACTACTGACGAATCGGCACAAAACATGCAGATACTTCACGCCCAGTCTCAAGCCACTTTCATTTTTTAGGCGTCTTGATCGGACTTCTCTGTCAAAATCTATCGCCATTTGAAGTTTGTATACCCTAGTATTCACTAAATGAAGTTTCCCCAAACCCCAAACTACTGAGGAATCGGCACAAAACATGCAGATACGTCACGTCTTGTTTCGAGCCATTTTTATTTTTTAGGCGTCTTGATCGGACTTCTCTGTCAAAATCTATCGCCATTTGAAGTTTGTATACCCTAATATTCACTAAATGAAGTTTCCCCAAACCCCAAACTACTGACGAATCGGCACAAAACATGCAGATACACCATCCCCGTTACGAGCCACTTTCATTTTTGAGGCGTCTTGATCGGACTTCTCTATCAAATCTATCGCCATTTGAAGTTTGTATACCTTAATATTCACTAAATGAAGTTTCCCCAAACCCCAAACTACTGACGAATTCGCACAAAACATGCAGATACGTAACGCCCCGTTTCGAGCCACTCTCATTTTTTAGGCGTCTTTATTGAACTTCTCTGTCAAAATCTATCGCCATTTGAAGTTTGCATGCCCTAATATTCACTAAATGAAGTTTCCCCAAACCCCAAACTACTGACGAATTGGCACAAAACATTCAGATACGTCACGCCCCGTATCGAGCCTTTTTCATTTTTGAGGCGTCTTGATCGGACTTCTCTGTCAAAATCTATCGCCATTTGAAGTTTGGATACCGTAATATTCACTAAATGAAGTTTCCCTAAACCTAAAACTACTGACGAATCGGCACAAAACATGCAGATATGTCACGCCCGTTTCGAGCCACTTTCATTTTTTAGGCTTCTTGATCGGACTTCTCTGTCAAAATCTATCGCCATTTGAAGTTTGTATACCTTAATATTCACTAAATGAAGTTTCCCGAAACCCCAAACTACTGACGAATCGGCACAAAACATGCAGATACGTCACGCCCCGTTTGGAGCCACTTTCATTTTTTAGGCGTCTTGATCGGACTTCTCTGTCCAAATCTATCGCCATTTCAAGTTTGTATACCCTAATATTCACTAAATGAAGTTTCCCCAAACCCCAAACTACTGAGGAATCGGCACAAAACATGCAGATACGTCACGTCTTGTTTCGAGCCATTTTTATTTTTTAGGCGTCTTCATCGGACTTCTCTGTTAAAATTTATTGCCATTTGAAGTTTGTATACCCTAATATTCACTAAATGAAGTTTCCCTAAACCCCAAACCACTGGGGAATCGGCACAAAACATGCAGATACGTCACGCCCCGTTTCGAGCCACTTTCATTTTTTAGGCGTCTTGATCGGACTTCTCTGTCAAAATCTATTGCCATTTGAAGCTTGTATACCCTAGTATTCACTAAATGAAGTTTCCCAAAACCCCAAACTACTGACGAATCGGGACAAAACATGCAGATATACCATGCCTTGTTTTGAGCCACTTGCATTTTTTAGGCGTCTTAATCGGACTTCTCTTTCAAAATCTATCGCCATTTGAAGTTTGTATACCCTAATATTCACTAAATGAAGTTTCCCAAAACCCCAAACAACTGACGAATCGGCACAAAATATGCAGATACGTTACGCTCCGTTTCGAGCCACTTCCATTTTTTAGGCGTTTTGGTCGGACTTCTCTTTCAAAATCTATCGCCATTTGAAGTTTGTATACCCTAATATTCACTAAATGAAGTTTCCAAAACCCCAAACTACTGACGAATCGACACAAAATATGCAGATACGCCACACCCCGTTTCGAGCCACTTTCATTTTTTAGGCGTCTTGATCGGACTTCTCTGTCAAAATCTATCGCCATCTGAAGTTTGTATACCCTAATATTCACTAAATGAAGTTTCCCCAAACCCCACACTACTGACGAATCGGCACAAAACATGCAGATACACCATGCCCCGTTTCGAGCCACTTTCATTTTTGAGGCGTCTTGATCGGACTTCTCTTTCAAAATCAATCGCCACTTGAAGTTTGGATAGCCTAATATTCACTAAATGAAGTTTCCCCAAACCCCAAACCACTCACGAATCGGAACAAAACATGCAGATATGTCACGCCCCGTTTCGAGCCACTTTCATTTTTTAGGCGTCTTGATCGGACTTCTCTGTCAAAATCTATCGAAATTTGAAGTTTGTATACCCTAATATTCACTAAATGAAGTTTCCCAAAACCCCAAACTTCGGACGAATCGGCACAGAACATGCAGATACGCCACGTCCCGTGTCGAGCCACTTTCATGTTTGAGGCGTCTTTATCGGAATACTCTGTCTAAATCTATCACCATTTGAAGTTTGTATACCCTAATTTTCACTAAATGAGGTATCCCCAAACCCCAAACTACTGAGGAATCGGCACAAAACATGTAGATACGTCATGCCCCGTTTTGAGTCACTTTCATTTTTTAGGCATCTTGATCGGACTTCTCTTTCAAAATCTATCGCCATTTGAAGTTTGTATACCCTAATATTCACTAAATGAAGCTTCCCAAAACCCCAAACTACTGACGAATCGGCACAAAACATACAGATACGCCACGCCCCGTTTCGAGCTACTTTCATTTGTTAGGCGTTTTGGTCGGACTTCTCTGTCAGAATCTATCGCCATTTGAAGTTTGTATACCCTAATATTTACTAAATGAAGTTTCCCAAAATCCCAAACTACTGTCGAATCGGCACAAAACATGCTGATACACCATGCCTCGTTTCGAGCCACTTTCATTTTTTAGGCGTCTGGATCGGACTTCTGTGTCAAAATCTATCGCCATTTGAAGTTTGTATACCCTAATATTTACTAAATGAAGTTTCGCCAAACCCCAAACTACTGATGAATCGGCAAAAAATATGTAGATACACCATGCCCCGTTTCGAGCCACTTTCATTTTTGAGGGGTCTTGATCGGACTTTTCTGTCAAAATCTATCGCCATTTGAAGTTTGTATACCCTAATATTCACTAAATGAGGTTTCCCCGAACCCCAAACCACTGACGAATCGGCACAAAAAATGCAGATACGTCACGCCCCGTTTGGAGCCACTTTCATTTTTTAGGCGTCTTGATCGGACTTCTCTGTCAAAATCTATTGCCATTTGAAGCTTGTACACCCTAATATTCACTAAATGAAGTTTCCCAAAATCCCAAACTACTGACGAATCGGCACAAAATATGCAAATACGTTACGCCCCGATTCGAGCCACTTCCATTTTTTAGGCGTTTTGGTCCGACTTCTCTGTCAAAATCTATCACCATTTGAAGTTTGTATACCCTAATATTCACTACATGAAGTTTCGCAAAACCCCAAACTACTGACGAAATGGCACAAAACATACAGATTCGCCACGCCCTGTTTCGAGCCACTTTCATTTTTTAGGCGTGTTGATCGAACTTCTCTGTCAAAATCTATCGCCATTTAAAGTTTGGGTACCCTAATATTCACTAAATGAAGTTTCCCCAAACCCCAAACTGCTGACGAATCGGCACAAAACATGCAGATACACCATGCCCCGTTTCGAGCCACTTTCATTTTTGAGGCGTCTTGATCGGACTTCTCTTTCAAAATCAATCGCCACTTGAAGTTTGGATAGCCTAATATTCACTAAATGAAGTTTCCCCAAACCCCAAACCACTCACGAATCGGAACAAAACATGCAGATATGTCACGCCCCGTTTCGAGCCACTTTCATTTTTTAGGCGTCTTGATCGGACTTCTCTGTCAAAATCTATCGAAATTTGAAGTTTGTATACCCTAATATTCACTAAATGAAGTTTCCCAAAACCCCAAACTTCGGACAAATCGGCACAGAACATGCAGATACGCCACGTCCCGTGTCGAGCCACTTTCATGTTTGAGGCGTCTTTATCGGAATACTCTGTCTAAATCTATCACCATTTGAAGTTTGTATACCCTAATTTTCACTAAATGAGGTATCCCCAAACCCCAAACTACTGAGGAATCGGCACAAAACATGTAGATACGTCATGCCCCGTTTTGAGCCACTTTCATTTTTTAGGCATCTTGATCGGACTTCTCTGTCAAAATCTATCGCCATTTGAAGTATAGATACCCTAATATTCACTAAGTGAAGTTTCCCCAAACCCCAAACTACTGACGAATCGGCACAAAACATGCAGATACGTCACGCCCCGTTTCGAGCCACTTTCATTTTTTAGGCGTCTTGATCGGACTTCTCTGTCAAGATCTATCGCCATTTGAAGTTTGTATACCCTAATATTCACTAAATGAAGTTTCCCCAAACCCCAAACTACTGACGAATCGGCAAAAAACATGCAGATACGCCATGCCCTGTTTCGAGCCACTTTCATTTTTGAGGCATCTTGATCGAACTTCTCTTTCAAAATCTATCGCCATTAGAAGTTTGTATACCGTCGTATTCACTAAATGAGGTTTCCCCAAACCCCAAACTACTGATGAATCGGCACAAAACATGCAGATACGCCACGCCCCGTTTCGAGCCACTTTCATTTTTGAGGCGTCTTGATCAGACTTCTCTGTCAAAATCTATCGCCATTTGAAGTTTGTATACCCTAATATTCACTAAATGAGGTTTCCCCAAACCCCAAACTACTGACGAATCGGCACAAAACATGCAGATACGCCACGCCCCATTTCAAGCCATTTTCATTTTTAGGGGTCTTGATCGGACTTCTCTGTCAAAATCTATCGCCATTTGAAGTTTTCATACCTTAATATTCACTAAATGAAGTCTCCCAAAACCCCAAACTACTGAAGAATCGGCACAAAACATGCATATACGCCACACCCCGTGTGAACGACTTCATTTTTGAGGCGTCTTGATCGGACTTCTCTGTCAAAATCTATCGCCATTTGAAGTTTGTATACCCTAATATTCCCTAAATGAAGTTTCCCCAAACCCCAAACTACTGACGAATCAGCACCAAACATGCAGATACGCCTCGCCCCATTTCAAGCCATTTTCATTTTTAGGGGTCTTGATCGGACTTCTCTGTCAAAATCTATCGCCATTTGAAGTTTTCATACCTTAATATTCACTAAATGAAGTCTCCCAAAACCCCAAACTACTGACGAATCGGCACAAAACATGCATATACGCCACGCCTTGTTCGGACTTCTCTATCAAAATCTATCCCCATTTGAAGTTTGTATAGCCAAATATTCACTAAATGAAGTTTTCCCAAACCCCAAACTACTGACAAATTTGCACAGAATATGCAGATACACCACGACACGTTTCGAGCCACTTTCATTTTTGAGGCGTTTTGATCGAACTTCTCTGTCAAAATCTATCGCCATTTGAAGTTTGTATACGCTAATATTCAATAAATGAAGTTTCCCCAAACCCCAAACTACTAACGAATCGGCACAGAACATGCAGATACGCCACGCCCCGTATCGAGCCACTTTCATTTTTGAGGCGTCTTGATCTAACTTCTCAAACAATATCTATCGCCATTTCAAATTTGTATACCCTAATATTCACAAAACGAAGTTTCCCCAAACCCCAAACTACTGACGAATCGGGACAAAACATGCAGATATGCCACGCCCCGTTTCGAGCCACTTTCATTTTTTAGGGGTCTTGATCGAACTTCTCTTACAATATGTATTGCCATTTGAAGTTTGTATACCCTAATACTCACTAAATGAAGTTTCCCCAAACCCCAAACTACTGACGAATCGGCAAAAAACATGCAGATAGGCCACGCCCCGTTTCGTGCCACTTTCATTTTTGAGGCATCTTGATCGGACTTCTCTATCAAAATCTATCCCCATTTGAAGTTTGTATACCCAAATAATCACTAAATGAAGTTTCCCCAAACCCCAAACTACTGACAAATCGGCAAAGAACATGCAGATACACCACGCCACGTTGCGAGCCACTTTCATTTTTGGGGCGTCTTGATCGAACTTCTCTGTCAAAATCTATCGCCATTTGAAGTTTGTATACCCTAATTTTCACCAAGTGAAGTTTCCCCAAACCCCAAACTACTGACTAATCGGCACAAAACATGCAGATACGACACGCTCCGTTTCGAGCCACTTTCATTATTGAGGCGTCTTGATCGGACTTCTCTGTCAAAATCTATCGCCATTTGAAGTTTGTTTACGCTAATATTCACTAAATGAAGTTTCCCCAAACCCCAAAATACTGACGAATCGGCACAAAACATGCAGATACGCCACGCCCCGTTTCGAGCCACTTTCATTTTTGAGGCATCTTGATCGGACTTCTCTGTGAAAATCTAACGCCATTTGAAGTTTGTATACCCAAATATTCAATAAATGAAGTTTTCCCAAACCCCAAACTACTGACGAATCGGCTCAAAATATGGAGATACACCACGCCCCGTGTCGACCCACTTTCATTTCTTAGGCGTCTTGATCGGACCTGTCTGTTAAACTCTATCGCCATTAGAAGTTTGTATACCCTAATAATCACTAAATGAAGTTTCCCCTAACCCAAAACTACTGACGAATCGGCACAAAACATGCAGATGCACGACGCCTCGTTTCGAGCCACTTTCAATTTTTAGCGTCTTTATCGGACATCTCTGTGAAAATCTATCGCAATTTGAAGTTTGTATAGCGTAATATTCACTAAATGAAGTTTCCCCAAACCCCAAACTACTGACAAATTGGCACAAAACATGCAGATACGCCATGCCCCGTTTCGAGCCACTTTCATTTTTGAGGTGTCTTGATCGGACTTCTCTGTCAAAATCTATCGCCATTTGAAGTTTGTATTCCCTAATAATCACTAAATGAAGTTTCCCCAAACCTTAAACTACCGACGAATCGGCACAAAACATGTAGATACGCCACGCCCCATTTCGAGCCACGTTCATTTTTTAGGCCTCTTGATCGGACTTCTCTGTCAAAATCTATCACCATTTGAAGTTTTTGTACCGTAATATTCACTAAATCAAGTTTCCCCAAGCCCCAAACTAGTGACGAATAGGCACAACAGATGCAGATATGACACGCCACGTTTCGACCCACTTTAATTTTTTAGGCGTCTTGATCGGACTTCTCTGTCAAAATCTATCGCCATTTGATGTTTGTATACCCTAATATTCACTAAATGAAGTTTCCCCAAAGCCCAACCTACTGACGAATCGGCATAAAACATGAAGATATGCCATGCCCCGTTTCGAGCCACATTCATTTTTGAAGCGTCTTGATCGGACTCCTCTGTCAAAATCTATCGACATTTGAAGTTTGCATACACTAATAATCACTAAATGAAGTTTCCCCAAACTATTGACGAATCGGCACAAAACATGCAGATACGCCACGCCCCGTTTCGACCCACTTTCATTTTTGAGGCGTCTTGACCGGAGTTCTCTGTCAAAATCTAATGCCATTTGAAGTTTGTATACAATAATATTCACTAAATGAAGTTTCCCCAAACCCAAACTACTAACGAATCGGCTCAAAACATGCAGGTACGCCACGCCCCGTTTCGAGCAACTTTCATTTTTTAGGTGTCCTGATCGGACTCCTATGTCAAAATCCATCGCCATTTGAAGTTTGTATACCCTAATATTCACTAAATGAAGTTTCACCAAACCCCAAACTACTGACGAATCGGCACAAAACATGCAGATACACCACGCCCCGTTTCGAGCCACTCTCATTTTTTAGGCTTCTTGATCGGACTTCTCTGTCAAAATCCATCGCCATTTGAAGTTTGTATACCCAAATATTCACTAAATGAAGTTTCCCCAAACCCCAATCTACTGATGAATCAGCACAAAAAATGCAGGTACGCCACGCCCCGTTTGGAACCACTTTCACTTTTTTGGCATCTTGATCGGACTTTTCTGTAAAAATCCATCGCCATTTGAAGTTTGTATACCCTAATATTAACTAAATGAAGTTTCCCCAAACCCCAAACTACTGACGAATCGGCACAAAACAAGCAGATACGCCGCGCCCAATTTCGAGCCATTTTCATTTTTTAGGCGTCTTGATCAGAATACCCTATCAAAACTTATCACCATTAGAAGTTTGAATACCCTAATATTCACTAAATGAAGGTACCCCAAACCCCAAACTATTGACGAATCGGCACAAAACATGCAGATACGCCACGCCTTGTTCGGAGCCACTTTCATTTTTTAGGCGTCTTGATCGGACTTCTCTGTGAAAATCCTACGCCATTTGAAGTTTGTATACCCTAATATTCACTAAATGAAGTTTCCCCAAACCCCAAACTACTGACGAATCGAGACGAAACATGGAGATATGCCACGCCCTGTTTCGAGGCATTTTCATTTTTGAAGCGTCTTGATCGGACTTCTCTGTCGAAATCTATCGCAATTTGTAGTTTTTATACCCTAATATTCTCTAAATGAAGTTTCCCAAAATCCCAAACTACTGACATATCAGCACAAAACATGGAAATAGACCACGCCACGTTCGAACCACTTTCATTTTTGAGGTGTCTTGATCGGAGTTCTCTGTCCCAATCTATCGCCATTTTAAGTTTGTCTACCCTAATATTCACTAAATGAAGTTTCGTCAAACCCCAAACTACTGAGGAATCGGCACAAAACATGTAGATACGCCACGGCCCGTTTCGAGCCAGTTTTATTTTTCAGGGGTTTTGATCGGACTTCTCTGTCAAAATCTATTACCAATTGAAGTTTGTATACCCTAATAATCACTAAAAGAAGTTTCCCCAAACCCCAAAATACTGACGAATCGGCACAAAACATGCAGATTCGCCACGCCGCGTTTCGAGCCACTTTCATTTTTTAGGCGTCTTGATCGGACTTCTCTGTCGAAATCCATCGCCATTTGAAGTTTGTATAAACTAATATTCACTAAATAAAGTTTCCCCAAACTCTAAACTACTACCGAATCGGCACAAAACATGCATATACGCCACGCCCCGTTTCGAGCCACTTTCATTTTTTTGGCATCTTGATCGGACTTTTCTGTCGAAATCCATTGCCATTTGAAGTTTGTATACCCTAATATTAACTAAATGAAGTTTCCCCAAACCCCAAACTACTTACGAATCGGCACAAAACAAGCAGATACGCCGCGCCCCATTTCGAGCCACTTTCATTTTTTAGGCGTCTTGATCGGACTTCTCTGTCAAAATCTATCGCCATTGGAAGTTTGTATACTCTAATATTCACTAAATGAAGTTCCCCAAACATTAAATACTGATGAATCGGCACAAAACATGCAGATACACCACACCCCATTTCGAGCCACTTTAATTGTTTAGGCGTCTTGATCGGACTTCTCTGTCAAAATCTATCGCCATTTGAAATTTTTATACCCTAATATGCACTAAATGAAGTTTCCCCAAACCCCAAACTACTGACAATTCGGCACAAAACATGCAGATACACCACACCCCATTTCGAGCCACTTTAATTGTTTAGGCGTGTTGATCGGACATCTCTGTCAACATCTATCGCCATTTGAATTTAGTATACCCTAATATTCACGAAATGAAGTTTCCCCAATCACTAAACCCCTGACGAACCGGCACAAAACATGCAGATATGCCATGCCCCGTTTTGAGGCACTCTCATTTTTTAGGCGTCTTGATCGGACTTCTCTGTCGAAATCCTTCGCAATTTGAAGTTTGTATACCCTAATATTCACTGAATAAAGTTTCCCCAAACCCCAAACTACTAACGAATCGGCACAAAAAATGCAGGTACGCCACGCCCCGTTCCGAGCTATTTTCATATTTGAGGCCCCTGGATCGGACTTCTCTGTCAAAATCTATCGCCATTTGAAGTTTGTATACCTTAATATTCACTAAATGAAGTTTCCCCAAACCCCAAACTACTGACAAATCGGCACAAAACATGCAGATACGCCACGCCCCGTTTCGAGCTATTTTCATATTTAAGGCCCCTGGATCGGAGTTCTCTGTCAAAATCTATCGCCATTTGAAGTTTGTATACCCTATATATTCACTAAATGAACTTTCCCCAAACCCCAAACTACTGACGTATCGGCACAAAACATGCAGATACGCCACGCCCCGTTTCGAGCTATTTTCATAATTGAGGCCCCTGGATCGGACTTCTCTGTCAAAACCTATTGCCATTTGAAGTTTGTATACCCTAATATTCAGTAAATGAAGTTTCCCCAAACCCCAAACTGCTGACGAATCGGCACAAAATATGCAGATACGCCACGCACCGTTTCGAGCCACTTTCATTTTTTAGGGGTCTTGATCGAACTTCTCTATCAAAATCTATCGCCATTTATAGTTAGTATACCCTAATAATCACTAAATGAAGTTTGCCCAAACCCAAAACTACGGAGTAATCGGCAAAAAACATGCAGATATGCCACGCCCCGTTTCGAGCCACTTTCATTTTTGAGGCGTCTTTATCGGACTTCTCTGTCAAAATCGATCGCCATTTGAAGTTTGTATACTCTAATATTCACTAAATGAAGTTTCCCCAAACCCCAAACTACTGAAAAATCGGCACAAAACACGGAGATGCGTCACGTCCAGTTTCTAGCTACTTTGATTTTTTAGGCCTCTTGATCGGACTTCCCTGTCAAAATCGATCGCCATTTGAAGTTTGTATACCCTAATATACACTAAATGAAGTTTCCCCGAACGCCAAACTACTGACGAATCGGCACAAAACTTGCAGATATGCCACGCCCCATTTTGAGCCACTCACATTTTTTAGGCGTCTTGGCCGGACTTCTCTATCTAAATCCATCGCCATTTCAAGTATGTATATTGTAATATTCACTAAATGAAGTTTCTCGAAACCCCAAACTACTGACGAATCGATACAAAACATGCAGATACGCCATGCCCCGTTTCGACCCACTTTCTTTTTTGAGGGGTCTTGATCGACTTCTCTGTCAAAATCTATCGCCATTTGAAGTTTGTATACCGTAATATTCACTAAATGAAGTTTCCCGAAACCCCAAACTACTAACAAATCGACACAAAACATGCAGGTACGCCACGCTTCGTTTCGAGCCACTTTCATTTGTTAGGCGTCCTGATCGGACTTCTCATTCAAAATCCATCGCCATTTGAAGATTGTATACCCTAATATTCACTAAATGAAGTTTTCCCAAACCCCAAACTACTAACGAATCTGCACAAAACATGCAGATATGCCACGCCCCGTTTCGAGCCACTCTCAGTTTTTAGGCGTCTTGATCGGACTTCTCTGTCAAAATCGATCGCCATTTGAAGTTTGTATACCCTAATATTCACTAAATGAAGTTTCCCCAAACCCCAAACTACTGAGGAATCGGCACAAAATATGCAGATACGCCACACTCCGTTTTGAGCCACTCTCATTTTTGAGGCGTCTTGATTGAACTTCTCTGTCAAAACCCCTCGACATTTCAAGTTTGTATACCGTAATACTCACTAAATGAAGTTCCCCCAAACCCCAAACTACTAATGAATCGACACAAAACATGCACATACGCTACGCCCCGTTTTGAGCCACTTTCATTTTTTACGCGTCTTGATCGAAATTCTATGTCAAAATCTATCACCATTTGAAGTTTGTATACCCTAATAATCACTAAATGAAGTTTCCCGAAACCCCAAACTACTGACGACTCGACACAAAACATACAGATACGCCACGCCCCGTTTCGAGCCACTCTCATTTTTTAGGCGTCTTGATTGGACTTCTCTGTCTAAATCCGTCACCATTTGAAGTTTGTATACCCTAATATTCAGTAATTGAAGTTTCCCCAATCACTAAACCCCAGACGAACCGACACAAAACATGCAAATACGCGATGCCTCATTTTGAGCCACTTTCATATTTTAGGCATCTTGATCGGACTTCTCTGTCAAACTCCATCGCCATTTGAAGTTTGTATACCCTAATATTCACAAAATGAAGTTTCCCCAAACCCAAAACTAGAGACGAATCGGCACAAAACATGCAGATATACCACGCCCTGTTTCGAGCCACTTTCATTTTTGAGGCGTCATTATCGGACTTCTCTGTCAAAATCGATCGCCATTTGAAGTTTGTATACCCTAATATTCACCAAATGAAGTTTCCGCAAACCCCAAACTACTGACGAATCGGCACAAAACATGGAGATGCGCCACGTCCCGTTTCTTACTACTTTGATTTTTTAGGCGTCCTGATCGGACTTCCCTGTCAAAATCGATCGCCATTTGAAGTTTGTATACCCTAATATGCACTAAATGAAGTTTCCCCAAACCCCAAACTACTGACGAATCGGCACAAAACATGCACATATGCCACGCCCCATTTGGAGCCACTCTCATTTTTTAGGCGTCTTGATCGGACTTCTCTATCTAAATCCATCGCCATTTGAAGTTTGTATATTCTAATATTCACTAAATGAAGTTTCCCGAAACCCCAAACTACTGACGAATCGGCACAAAACATGCAGATACGCAATGCCCTGTTTCGATCCACTTTCTTTTTTGAGGGGTCTTGATCGGACTTCTCTGTCGAAATCCATCGCCATTTGAAGTTTGTATACCCTAATATTCACTAAATAAAGTTTCCCCAAACCCCAAACTACTAACGAATCGGGACAAAACATGGAGGTACGCCACGCCCCGTTTCGAGCTATTTTCATATTTGAGGCCCCTGGATAACACTTCTCTGTCAAAATCTATTGCCATTTGAAGTTTGTATACCCTAATATTCACTAAATGAAGTTCCCCCAAACCCCAAACTACTGACGAATCGGCACAAAACATGCAGATACGCCATGCCCCGTTTCGAGCTATTTTCATATTTGAGGCCCCTGGATCAGACTTCACTGTCAAAATCTATCGCCATTTGAAGTTTGTATACCCTAATATTCACTAAATGAACTTTCCCCAAACCCCAAACTACTGACGTATCGGCACAAAATATGCGGATACGCCACGCCCCGTTTCGAGCTATTTTCATATTTGAGGCCCCTCGATCGGACTTCTCTGTCAAAATCTATCGCCATTTGAAATTTTTATGCCCTAATATTCACTAAATGAAGTTTCCCCAAACCCCAAACGACTGACGAATCGGCACAAATCATGCAGATACACCACGCACCGTTTCGAGCCACTTTCATTTTTTAGGCGTCTTGATCGGACTTTTCTATCAAAATCTACCGCCATTTGAAGTTACTATACCCTAATAATATTCATTAAATGAAGTTTCCCCAAACCCCAAACTACAGACGAATCGGCACAAAACATGTAGATATGCCACGCCCCATTTCGAGCCACTTTCAATTTTTAGGCGTCTTTATCGGACTTCTCTATCAAAATCGATCGCCATTTGAAGTTTGTATACCCTAATATTCACTAAATGAAGTTTCCCCAAACCCCAAACGACTGACGAATCGGCACAAATCATGCAGATACACCACGCCCCGTTTCGAGCCACTTTCATTTTTTAGGCGTCTTGATCAGACTTTTCTATCAAAATCTATCGCCATTTGAAGTTACTATACCCTAATATTCACTAAATGAAGTTTCCCCAAACCCCAAACTACAGACGAATCGGCACAAAACATGCAGATATGCCACGCCCCATTTCGAGCCACTTTCTTTTTTTAGGCGTCTTTATCGGACTTCTCTGACAAAATCGATCGCCATTTGAAGTTTGTATACCCTAATATTCACTAAATGAAGTTTCCCCAAACCCTAAACTACTGACGAATCGGCACAAAACATGGAGATGCCCCATGTCCCGTTTCTAGCTACTTTGATTTTTTAGGCCTCTTGATCGCACTTCACTGTCAAAATCGATCGCCATTTGAAGTTTATATACCCTAATATACACTAAATGAAGTTTCCCCAAACGCAAAACTACTGACGAATTGGCACAAAACATGCAGATATGCCACGCCCCATTTGGAGCCATTCTCATTTTTTAGGCGTCTTGATCGGACTTCTCTATCTAAATCCATCGCCATTTGAAGTTTGTATATTCTAATATTTACTAAATGAAGTTTCCCGAAACCCCAAACTAGTGACGAATCGGCACAAAACATGCAGATACGCCATGCCCCGTTTGGACCCACTTTCTTCTTTGAGGGGTGTTGATCGGACTTCTCTATCGAAATCCATCGCCATTTGAAGTTTGTATACCCTACTATTCACTAAATAAAGTTTCCCCAAACCCCAAACTACTAACGAATCGGCACAAAACATGCAGGTATGCCACGCCCCGTTTTGAGCTATTTTCATATTTGAGGCCCCTGGATCAGACTTCTCTGTCGAAATCTATCGCTATTTGAAGTTTGTATTCCCTAATATTCATTGTTCTTGCCGGTTGACTCGCTGTCGGTCAAACTCTACGATCGTCAGCACCTTCTTCTTCCTCCTACGTTGTAGAATAGCTTGCCTGCAAAGAAAGAAAGATAGGTGTCCTCACCGCCGTTTGCACTCCGACACTCAAGTGAAAACTTGGGGAAAAAGAACACCAAGTGTATAGTAGAATAGTGATAGTCTCAAAACTGCGTACCTTCCCCTGGAGCCTTAAGCCCCTTTTATAGGGAGTCATTAGGTTATCTCTTGTAACCAACTTTCCCTTCATGGAACTTTATCTTTAGCAGGAAAATATTTAGTGAGTGAGAGAATGCTGTTGATCCGATCGGTCATCGGTAGTCGATGACGTCAGCAGCAGATGACCACGTGGGCCAGTCACAGAGCGATGCGTGGCATGAGATAGCAGATGAACTAGGGTGGAGATCGTTCAAGAACGGCGATCAGTGGTCAGTTACCGAGTGACCACCACCAGCAGATCGGTTCCTACATGAGCGCCTGGAAGCAGAGCGCGAGAAGTGATGAAGCACCGATCAGTCATTGGTGCATGCACAGCGATCAGTCGTCCGGGGTTCCTTGCCAACACGAGTTAAACTGGGACCCAGGCTCCCGGCGAGAACGTTACCCAAGGACCTCGCATGATTCCATAAAGAGAGCACGACAACGTAAAGAAGCGCCATCGGTCATCGGCCAGGATGAGGGACACCTCGGTCATCGGTATGTGTCGAGGTGACATCGGCCGCGGTGATGTGAACAACGCGACCAGTGATCAGTAAAGCGCCCAGAGGCAGGGAGTGGCCTTAGTCGCGAGACGACCATGCATGAAGATGGGAAGACGCAGTTAAGTGCAGAATCCTGCTGGGACAAGAACCCATCAAGGTTAGAGTCTCCCAGTGAGGTTGCATGCATGCCACGTGGACCATGAAGGTGTTCCAAGAGATTAGGTAGGGCAGATGGGCACAGAAATTGAGGGGTACAGAGGTACCCACGCGGCCTCCCCTGTCAGACTTTGCACTCAAGTGAGGAAGGCCTGCACGCAAGGTAGCCCTGGGGGGTAGATAACGGCGGTACAAAGTAATCAAGTGGCCCTAGAGGTAGCCAGTAGGGGGCGACGCGGGATTATATGAGGAAGAAGAACGCTGAACCAGGTACGCAATTTTTGCCACACAATACACAACACAAATGGAGAATACTCAGTCTTCGAATCAAAAAGGACTAAGGGCACACACACGGGTCTCACACAGATAGATCCGAGAGAGAGTTTTGGAGTTCCCGTTGCCTGACTTGAGCGTCGGAGCTACAACGGCCTCTAGAGGCGTCGTCTGTGTGTTTTGCAGGCATCATTTGGAGTTCCGGCGAAGGTTCCTGGAGCCTCCTTGCAGAACGCGCAGCAGTTAGAAGGCTAGACGAAGGAATGACGAGGTACTTTCCCCACGCTCGAGCCAGCGGCCGGATCAGCTGTTATAGGTGCGTAATCTTTAACAGCGTTGTACTGACCAGTCCTCGGACGTCAGCTGGGTCCCACAGCATGGGCCAAAGCCACGTGGAGTGGACCCCATAGGGGGTATTGAACAGAAAAGGGTGATTAGTCATCAGCCTACAGAGAGGGGTGATTAGTCATCAACCTACAGGAAAGGGTGATTAGTCATCAGCCTACAGAGAGGGGTGATTAGTCATCAGCCTACAGGAAAGGGTGATTAGTCATCAGCCTACAGGAAAGGGTGATTAGTCATCAGCCTACGGAGAGGGGTGACTAGTCATCAGACTACAGAGACGGGTGAGTAGTCGTCAGGTCACCAGGATGGGCGGAGGTGTCATCATCATTCAGTAGGTCGAGGAGTCCTCGGCGACAGAGTGTGGCGAGGTGACATCGGCCTTGGGTGATTTGAACAGCGTAAACAGAACAGCTAAGATTGGTTCCCAAAGTGGGCCAATGACCAGTTAAATGTTGAACCAAGTGGTGTTCAAGGTTTTGAAGAATCCAAATCCTTTGAAGGATGATGAAGCTTTTGCTGTGCTTGCTGTTGCTGTGCTGGTTTAGTTAGGATCTGGGTAGTTTGAGTTGTGTAACTCAACCTTTGATTGAATCTAAAGCTCAAGCATCTCAACTTTCAAACAAAGTAAAGTGTTTTTTCAAACTGAGTTAAAACAACCGATTGTTTTATCGAAACAACCGATTGTTTAAGCTTAGGTGTTTTGAAAACTGTTTTGAAGTGTGAAAATTGGTTAAGTAACAAAACAACCTATTGATTCGAGGAAACAATCGATTGTTTGTTATGTTTTTATAACAGAAAACAGTTTTGACTTTGACTGAGCTTTAAATGCTTTTAATTCTTACGCTCCAGTCATTAAATGTTTTGACCAACCTTTTTGAAAGCTTTTATGGGTTTGTTAAGATTTGATAAACAAACTTCCTTTTATATAATTCAGAAAATCTCTTTTAAAAGCTTTAGAATGCTTTTGACAAAGTGCTGCTAAGAGAGTTTTGGAAAATTGCTGAGATTGCTTAAGAGCTAAAGAGATTGATCAAAGTGCTGAGATAGGATTCTCTTGTACTGATTTCAGATTGCTTCTGTAACAAGTGTAATCCTTGTAATTCTGTGAACATTCGTTTGTGTTGTTGCTAAGAAGAGCTGTGTGTTCTTGAGGGGATCAAGATCAGCTTTCTTAGTGTGGTGTGCTGACCAAGGAAAGTGTGTTTCTTGAGGGTGTTCAAGGTCACTTTCTTGGTTGTGTGTAAGTAATCTAGTGTTGATTGCTTAGTGGATTTCCTCAGGGTTTCTGAGAAGACTGGATGTAGCTCTGGGTTGGAGTGAACCAGTATAAACGTCTGTGTACAATCTCTCTATCCCTAACTCTTTAATTTCAGTTTATTTGTTGTTTGCTGGTATAAACAACCGATTGTTCGAAACAACCGATTGTTTTCCTGGCAGTGCTGTTTTGCTTGCTGTTTTGGCAAACTGAATTGCTTAATCATTTGATTTCTGAAAGATATTCATTCTAGCTTGGAAAAGTTTGCGAAAACCTCTTTAAACAATTCACCCCCCCTCTAGTTTAAAGCCATCTTTCCTAACAATTGGCATCAAGAGCTTGGTTCTTGAAAGTCATTCAAGTTGATCCTAAAATCTTTTAAAATGGCTGATAGACTACCTTTTGGGGAAGGTGCTTCAATAAACAGACCACCCTTGTTCTGCGGTTTGAATTACCAGTTTTGGAAAGTTAGAATGAAAATATTCATGGAATCTCTTGACAAAGGAATTTGGGATGCAATTGAAAATGGTCCTTTTATACCAAAGTTTGAAAAAGATGGTTCTGTCATTGAGAAGCCATGGTCTCAATGGACTGATGCAGAAAGCAAAAAGGCCAAATTTGATTGCATTGCCAAAAATATTATAACCTCTGCTTTAAATTCTGATGAGTTTTTCAGGGTATCACAATGTAAATCATCAAAGGAAATGTGGGATACTTTGGAGGTCACTCATGAAGGAACGAATGAAGTTAAAAGAGCTAGAAAGCATGCTCTAATCCAAGAGTATGAAATGTTCAGAATGCTTAAAGGTGAAACAATTGCTGAAGTACAGAAAAGGTTTACTCATATCATCAATCACCTTATGAGCCTAGACAAGACTTTTGACAAAGAAGAGCTAAACATCAAGATCTTGAAATGTCTTGATAGAGCATGGCAACCAAAGGTAACTGCAATTTCTGAATCAAAAGATCTAACATCCTTAAGTGTTGCTTCTTTGTTTGGAAAGCTTAGGGAACATGAGCTAGAGATGAATAGACTCAATGTTCAAGAGAATCAAGATAAGCACACAAGGAGCATAGCCTTGAAAGCATCCAAACACAAGGGAAAGCAAGATTCAAGTGATGATAGTGATGAGGAAAATCTGAGTTTGCTGTCAAGAAAATTCAGCAAATTCCTAAAGAGAAACCGCAACAAAGACAACAACAAGGATAGGTATGGAAACAAGAAATCCAATGATTTAAATTCAAATAACTATACTTGTTTTGGTTGTGGTGAGCAAGGTCACATAAAGGCAGATTGTCCCAACAAGAGCAAGGAGAAAAAGACAAGCTATAAGGAGAAGAAAGGCAAGACAAAAAGAGCCTACATAGCTTGGGATGAAAATGAAGTGTCTTCATCAAGTTCCTCATCAAGTGAAGATGAAAAAGCCAACATATGTTTAGTGGCTGAGGATGATGATGATGCTTGCAGTTCAAGTGAGGTAAGTTCTTGTGCTTCCTTAAATGAACAAAATTATTGTGAATTGCTTGAAGCTTTTCAAGAAACTCATGATGAAGCTAATCGATTGGTGCTTTCAAACAATCGATTGAGAGATCTTAACAATGGGCTTGAAAAGAGAGTTAAATCACTTGAAGAGGATCTGAGAAAAGCAAAAATTGATTTTGAAAAGATGGAAAATCATTTCAAAAACACCTCTTGTAAGTGTGATACTCTCATTTGTGAAAATTGTGAAAATCTTGAGAAAAAGGTTCAATATCTTGTTGAAACTGTGGACAAGCTTTCAAAAGGGAAATCAAACTTTGAGAATGTCTTGGCATCTCAAAGTTGTGTTTTTGGAAAAGCTGGTTTAGGCTTCAATCCACAGAACAAGCAAGATAGGTTTTCAAAAAGTTTTTTAAGAAAACCAGAAAAACAACCGATTGTTAAGACGAAACAATCGATTGTTACATGCTTTTATTGCATGAAAAAGGGCCATTCGGTTAGATTCTGCAAAATAAGAAAGTTTTCTGTTCCAAGAGGCTACATGAAATGGATCCCTAAAGGATGTGAGGTTCCAAGTGTGAAAAAGAAACCAATTGGACCCACATTTGTGAAAGGACCAAATCTTGTTGCTTGAACTAATGTTTGTGCAGGAAAATAAATAGAAAAAGAGGAGCTGAGCCAACTGGTTAGACTGTTAAAGACAAAGGGCAATCATTGAAGCTGAATCAATGCTTTGCAGAAGGTCAATTCAATGAAAAGAAGCCTTCTTGATCAACAAGCAATTGGCTCATTGAGGAAACAACACAAGGATGAGATTTTTTCTTTTACTGTCCTCAATTTTAGTATTAAAGTTCTTTCCTGTGATTAATCCCTCTTTGGTCAATGTTATCTGTTGTTATCTGCTTCTGTTTTTGGTTAAAATTTCTTAAAATCAAGTTTTAACTGCTGCAGAAAAACAACCGATTGTTTCTTCGAAACAACCGATTGTTTTGAGTCTGACAGCACTGTGAAGAAATTGATTTAATTTTGAATTCTTCTTCTATCCGTTGCAGATCAAATTCAAAAGGGAGAATCTTGGTCAAAATATCTGTATTGAAAGCTGAACGTGCTCAGAAAGTGGTTACAACATTCATAAAGGAATATATTCCAAAATCTTGGAAATTCAAGAGCCTTTATGACTAGTCAAAAGACCATGTGTTTTTCAGTTTCTTTTTCTGACAGGTTCTGTGCAGAACAGCCTTCTCTCTCTGAAAATTAGGTACCCATTGAATGGAATTAATCATAAATTGGTTTTCGGATGGTTATAAAATCAGGTGCAGATGAACAACCAATTGCAACATCTCTTGCACCATCTCTTGAGAAAATCTGTAAAGAAGAGCTGCCCTCTGTTTTTTCATCTCTGCTGCCATGGAATCAACTCCTCCCACTTCTGGAAGAATCAAAACCAGAGCTGTAAGGTCTGGAGGAAGGCTGGAAGGATGGTTTTCTGGAGATAAAGATCTCATAGAAAAATATAGATATGAGACATGATGGAGGAGGGCCAAGCACATCTAACCAAGGAAGCCAAGGCCCAAACCAAGAAGACCGTCTAGACCAAGAGGAGCGTCTAGCTCCAAGAAGTGAGCGTCTAGGACGTGAAGGAGGGAGGCTATCCATGGAGCTAGACCGTCTAGGACCTCTCACAAGATCCATGGCTAAACATATCCAAGCACACATAGAAGAAGCCACGGATGGGAGGGAGAAGACCTTGTACATGCTACTTGGAGGCCCATTAGGGGTAGCTTAGTAGATTAGTGTAGTAAGCAAAACTTGCTAACTTAGGGGTGTGCTATCAAAAAGGTGCCCTTAGCAATAGAAGGAGGGGTGTGCTAGCAAATAGGTGCCTTTAGCAAAAGAGGGAGGGGTGTACTATCAAATGTTGCATTTTTTTGACCTATCTTCTAGAATATTAGGATGATGGTGTGGTTTGACTAAAGTCAATACCCTAGGCAGCCCCCACTTTTTGTATTTCCATCCCTACCCTTTAAGCTTGCTCACCAAGGCTCCTAAATCTATAAATAAGGCGGCCTACCTCATGTATTTTCAAGTTTATTTGAGTAATGTTATGCTGCCATTTTTGTGCACAAGCTTTACTCCTCCTAGAAATCTAGGCTATAAACTTCAATCCTTTCACCTTCTCCCTTGAGCTGGCCGAACCACTCAACCCATACTCATCATGCACCTTCAAGACCAACACAACTCCTAGGAGGGTCTTGTTTCACTCATCCATTGCTTCCGCTCCATCTATTTCTACTTTGATTCAAGAAGAACACATGAAAATGCCATCATTTGGTATCATGAGCTTTTGGTTCTTCAAGATGAGTAGCTTGTCTTTTTAAATTTTCAGTTCTTCTTTATTTTCATCTTGTCATTTCAATTCCATAATTGTCTTGCTGTTTTTTTTTTTACATTTTAAATTGTTCTTGGTGTGCTTATGGAAGATCCAACCGAAGCACATGTGTTCAATTGATCTTGAACATTTTCTTGTGCAATTGTGATAGGATTCCTTACACATTGAGTGGCTGTTTTCTTTTAGGAATTTGAGTCTTTATTGCTTTCTTATAATTGCTTCATTTTATGCTTTGAGTCTTTATTTTCTGAATCTATAAATGTTGTGTCAATATGTGAATCCATAATTGTCATCAATTCTTAGTAGTCCTATTTTTTGGCTTGATTGTTTCTTGTTTTTGGGTCTCTTTAATTTGCCTTAATCTGCTGTTATTTTGATCCTTTGCTGCCTTTTTAATTTTAGTTTGAGTTCATAATTGTGTCTTAGTTCTTACACAATTTCCTTCTTACATTTTCCTTTGTGTTAAATTTTGGTATCTTGCTGTTTTTTTTTTTCCAGTTTTCCAGTTTTCCCCTGTTTCTCTCTCTGTCTGGCTGTTTTTTGTTTCAAAAATTATTTCCACTCATAGGAAATTTGTGATTCTCTGGAAAATGCAAGTTTGAAGTGTTACAAAAAGGACAAAAAAAAGAATCAGATCAAAAAAGGCAACAGAAAAAATATGATAAATCTTACAAAATAAGAGTGCAAATCTTGAGCGCTCCAGCTGGCCTAACTGCACACCAAATTTGCAAAAATTATTAAAAAAAATGGTGCATGCGTTTTAGGTGATTCCAAAGCCATTGTTTAGATAAGATCCTGAATTTTCTTGCATATAAATTTCAGAGACAAATTTTAAAAATACAGCTCAGCATAAATCGGGGAACAAACACGTTTTCTGGCCCACAACAATTTTCAGTGGTGCTGTTTTTTTTTATTTGGTCATCTAATCTAGTGCTTTTCTTTAGGAATTCCTTTTGTGTGCCAACTTTTTTTGAGTACCTTTAATTGTTTGCTTTAATTTCTTGACTCTCTTTCTAAGTTGTCATATTATAAATCCTTTTGGTGGTACTGTTTTTATTCAATTAAATTTGTTTCTTGCTTTTGTTTCTTGACCTCTCTTTTGGGTGCTGGAATTTAATTCTCCTTGGTGCATATGTGCATGGAACTTGACTTGGTTTAGGTTTAGCTCTTGTGAATAGGTGCTGGAAATTGGAGAATTAAAGCCATCATTTTAAGGAGGAGACAAAGATAAAGCCGAAACAAGGTTGCTTGAAACAAACAATACAAACACCTAGAAGATCAAAAAAAAATTCAAGACAACAAGGAAGTGCACTAACCCAAAAGAGGATCAACAAAGGGAGTCTTCTTTTCCTTTGCAACTTGGTTTATTGTTAATTACCTCTTTAATTACGTTTAGACGGTGAGTGTGTCTTCAAGGGCTCAAAGTGTCCAAGAAGCCTCACCTAGGGCCGAATAGCATAGTAAATTTTTTTTTGCTTAGTAATTTGTTGCTTGTTTGAACTTGTTTTCTATTGTTTTGGTAGAAACGTTTTGCATGATTAGTTTAGTTTAATTTGTGCTAAAACCGACTAGTTTGTGGCATATCTTTTTTTTTTTTTTTAGCTTACATAGTTTTATTGCTTTTTTGATTTCTCAACTTCTTGTGTTTTAAGTGTTTCACTAAGAGAAATCTTTGTGAGAAGGCATTGGAGACTAGTTTTTGGCAAGGAAAAGGCTTGGTACTTAAGTAGTCATTTGAGACTCACCTCCCTTACCTGGAAAACTACCTTCTTTATCTTCCCTAATCTTTCTCAAAGTAAAAACGCCTAAATACACAAAGGTCTAGCCATGTCTTCTTCTTCTCATTCTCCAAAGTCTATAGAATGTGAAGTAAAATCTTTGAAAACCCTTTTGAAAGAGGTATCCCAAGCAGTACAATTAATCTCTTCTAGGCAATTGGAGAATGAAAACAAGATTAATGAGTTGGCTAGAGCTCAAGAAGAGAAATCCCAAAAATCTCAAAAATCAAAAAAAACAAATACTCATGCATCCCAAAGCATTGCAACTCTAGGGGAGGGAAGCCTTAGAATTAATGACTACTACCAACCACCCCCTAGAAGAACTAGGCAAAGGGAACAAGAGGTGCCAAGGGAAACTAGAGTAGACCTGCCTCATTTTCATGGAAAGGAAAATGTAGAAATATATCTAGACTGGGAGATGAAGGTAGAGCAACTCTTTGCTTGCCATAGGGTAAGTGAGGAACGAAAAGTACCCTTAGCCACCCTTAGTTTCCAAGGAAATGCCATGTATTGGTGGACCTCTTTAGAAAGAGACCGACGTCTTCATAGGGAACCTCCCATAGAATATTGGAATGACCTTAGGGGAGCCCTAAGACGTCGACATATACCTTCTTACTACCATAGGGAGTTGATGGACAAGCTCCAAAGACTCCAACAAAAGAATATGAGTGTAGAAGAGTATAGGCAAAAGATGGAGCTCTATATGATGAGAGCCTCTATTAGAGAGGAAGAGGAAACCACCATATCTAGGTTCCTTAGTGGCCTATCACTTGAGATAAGAGATAGAGTAGAGCTCTTACCTTATCAAGACTTGAATGATTTGGTTCAACTTTGCATTAAAGTTGAGCAACAAAATTTGCGCAAAACATCAAGTCAAAAGGTGAGCCCCTATTCTAACTTTTATCCCAAGAGAGAGTTTAAAAGGGAGGGTAGTACATCTAAGGAAAAACCAAAAGAACCTACCAAACCCTTCACCAAAGAAACCTCAACCCCACCCATCCGAGCTAGAGATGTTAAATGTTTTAAGTGCTATGGTAGGGGGCATGTGCAAGCACAATGTCCAAACCAAAGGACTTTGTTTCTTAAAGGTGTAGACGAATACACTAGTGGCGAGGATGAGCTTAGTGAGAAAGAGGAAGGGGGAGAGGATGAGAGGGTATCTCCATTAGAGGGAGAATTGCTTATGATTAGGAGAACCCTCAACAATCACCCTAGCACATCCATTGAAACACAAAGGGAGAACATATTTCATACAAGATGCAATGTTTTAGAAAATATATGTTCCCTCATTGTGGATAGTGGATCTAGTTGTAATTGTTGTAGTTCTAGGATGGTTGAAAAGCTTAAGCTACAAGTGGTTCCTCACCCAAAACCTTACAAACTTCAATGGCTTAATGAAAATGGGGAACTACATGTAGATAAGCAAGTGGAAATCAAGTTTTCCATAGGGAAATACAAAGATAAAGTTTTATGTGATGTAGTGCCTATGGAAGCTTGCCATATCTTATTAGGGAGGCCATGGCAATTTGACAAGAAAACCTTGCATGATGGTCTCACTAACGAGATTTCCTTCACCCATAAATATAAGAAGTTTGTACTTAGTCCTTTACCACATTCTCAAGTGGTGAAAGACCAAATACAAATGAAACAAAAGAGGGATGAGGAAAACAAAAAAAAAAAGAGTGCTAGAAAAAGAGAAAATCCTTAGGGATAGGAAGGCGTGGGAGAAGAGTGTTCCTTCCCACAAGGTTGGTCTACAAGAAAAGCCTTTTGAAAATGTTTTAGAAAACTTGCTTCTTGTTGAACAACCAAGCCTTATCTTTTGTAAAGGAGCACTTACATGCACTGCCACAAGTAATGAACTCACGGTTTTACCTCCTCAAATAGAAAACCTTTTGAGTGAATTTGACGATCTATTCTCACAAGAAGGACCCAATGGGCTTCCTCCTCTTAGGGGGATAGAACATCAAATTGACTTCATTCCGGGGGCAAGCCTACCAAATAGGCCTGCTTATAGAACCAACCCCGAGGAAACAAAGGAGATAGAATCACAAGTTCAAGACTTGTTGGAGAAGGGTTGGGTTCAAAAGAGTCTAAGCCCTTGTGCTGTACCTATCTTGTTGGTGCCTAAAAAAGATGGAAAATGGCGCATGTGTTGTGATTGTAGAGCAATCAACAACATCACCATCAAGTATAGGCATCCAATCCCAAGGCTTGATGATATGCTTGATGAATTGCATGGGTCAACTCTATTCTCCAAAATTGACCTTAAAAGTGGATATCACCAAATTCGAATCAAGGAGGGTGATGAGTGGAAAACCGCTTTTAAGACCAAATTTGGATTATATGAGTGGTTGGTGATGCCCTTTGGACTCACTAACGCTCCAAGCACATTCATGAGGCTTATGAATCACACCTTGAGGGATTGTATAGGTAAATATGTAGTAGTTTACTTTGATGATATCTTAGTATATAGTAAAACCCTAGAAGACCATCTAAGTCACCTTAGGGAAATCTTTCTAGTTCTTAGGAAAAATAGTCTTTTTGCAAATAGGGATAAGTGTACCTTTGGTGTAGATAGTGTAGTCTTTTTAGGCTTTATAGTAAACAAAACGGGGGTACATGTAGATCCCGAGAAAATCAAAGCCATCCAAGAGTGGCCAACTCCACAAAATGTAAGTGATGTAAGAAGTTTTCATGGGTTAGCTAGCTTCTATAGAAGGTTTGTGCCTAATTTTTCTAGCCTAGCTTCTCCTTTGAATGAACTTGTTAAAAAAGATGTTGCATTTTGTTGGAATGAAAAGCATGAGCAAGCCTTTCAAAGGCTAAAAGCTCAACTCACCAATGCACCCATCCTATCTCTCCCAAATTTTTCCAAAACTTTTGAGATAGAGTGTGATGCATCGGGAGTAGGCATAGGCGCGGTATTGTTGCAAGGTGGACACCCCATTGCTTATTTTAGTGAAAAACTCCATGGTGCCACCCTCAACTACCCCACTTATGACAAAGAGCTCTATGCTCTTGTGAGAGCCCTAAAGACTTGGGAACACTATCTTGTGTCCAAAGAATTTGTTATCCATAGTGATCACGAGTCTTTAAAAATATTTAAAGGGCCAACACAAGCTCAATAAGAGACATGCAAAATGGATGGAATTTCTTGAACAATTTCCTTATGTAATCAAATACAAGAAAGGAAGCACCAATATAGTGGCCGATGCTCTTTCAAGACGCCACACACTCTTTTCAAAATTGGGTGCCCAAATTCTTGGATTTGACCACATAAGAGAGCTTTACCAAGAAGATCAAGAACTTTCATCCATCTATGCCCAATGTCTACATAGAGCGCAAGGAGGTTACTATGTGTCCGAGGGATATCTTTTTAAAGAAGGAAAACTTTGCATTCCCCAAGGAACACATAGAAAACTCCTTGTCAAAGAATCACATGAAGGGGGACTCATGGGCCATTTTGGAGTTGATAAGACTCTAGATCTTTTGAAAGCAAAATTTTGTTGGCCACACATGAGGAAAGATGTCCAACGCCATTGCTCTAGATGTATCTCATGTTTAAAAGCAAAGTCTAGAACAATGCCGCATGGACTCTACACCCCTTTGCCGATTGCAAATGCTCCTTGGGAAGACATTAGCATGGATTTCATTTTAGGACTTCCTAGGACTGCAAGAGGCCATGACTCTATCTTTGTGGTAGTGGACCGTTTTAGCAAAATGTCTCACTTTATTCCATGCCACAAAGTAGATGATGCTCAAAATATTTCTAAACTCTTCTTTAGAGAAGTGGTGAGACTCCATGGTCTCCCTAGAAGTATAGTGTCCGATAGAGATCCCAAGTTTATAAGTCACTTTTGGAAAACTCTTTGGGGTAAACTTGGAACAAGACTACAATTCTCAACTTCTTGTCATCCTCAAACGGATGGGCAAACCGAAGTAGTCAATAGATCTCTTGGAACTATGCTTAGGGCTATCATGAAGGGCAGCCACAAATCTTGGGATGAGTACCTTCCCCACATTGAATTTGCTTACAATAGAGTAGTTCACAAGACTACTAATGCTTCTCCTTTTGAGGTAGTATATGGTTTTAATCCTCTCACGCCCATGGATTTAATTCCTCTTCCTAATCCACAAGATTTTGTGCATAAGGAAGGAGTAATCAAGGCTGATTTTGTCAAGAAAATGCATGAGAAGATTAAAATTCAAATACAACAACAAAATGAGAAGTACACAAAACACAACAACAAAGGGAAGAGAGAAATAATTTTTGAGGAAGGAGACTTAGTTTGGCTTCATCTTCGAAAAGAAAGATTTCCAAATCAAAGGAAGTCCAAACTAAGTCCCCGAGGTGAGGGACCCTTCCAAGTCCTTAAGCGAGTCAACAACAATGCATATAAATTGGACCTACCTCTTGAATATGGAGTACATGACACATTTAATGTAATTGATCTTTCTCCATTTGTAGGTTCCAATGACGATGACGAGCTGGATTTGAGGACAAATCCTTTCCAAGGGGGAGGGGATGATGGAGGAGGGCCAAGCACATCTAACCAAGGAAGCCAAGGCCCAAACCAAGAAGACCGTCTAGACCAAGAGGAGCGTCTAGCTCCAAGAAGTGAGCGTCTAGGACGTGAAGGAGGGAGGCTATCCATGGAGCTAGACCGTCTAGGACCTCTCACAAGATCCATGGCTAAACATATCCAAGCACACATAGAAGAAGCCACGGATGGGAGGGAGAAGACCTTGTACATGCTACTTGGAGGCCCATTAGGGGTAGCTTAGTAGATTAGTGTAGTAAGCAAAACTTGCTAACTTAGGGGTGTGCTATCAAAAAGGTGCCCTTAGCAATAGAAGGAGGGGTGTGCTAGCAAATAGGTGCCTTTAGCAAAAGAGGGAGGGGTGTACTATCAAATGTTGCATTTTTTTGACCTATCTTCTAGAATATTAGGATGATGGTGTGGTTTGACTAAAGTCAATACCCTAGGCAGCCCCCACTTTTTGTATTTCCATCCCTACCCTTTAAGCTTGCTCACCAAGGCTCCTAAATCTATAAATAAGGAGGCCTACCTCATGTATTTTCAAGTTTATTTGAGTAATGTTATGCTGCCATTTTTGTGCACAAGCTTTACTCCTCCTAGAAATCTAGGCTATAAACTTCAATCCTTTCACCTTCTCCCTTGAGCTGGCCGAACCACTCAACCCATACTCATCATGCACCTTCAAGACCAACACAACTCCTAGGAGGGTCTTGTTTCACTCATCCATTGCTTCCGCTCCATCTATTTCTACTTTGATTCAAGAAGAACACATGAAAATGCCATCAAGACAAGTCTCAAGAAAATCAACAACCCCAAGGTTGTGAGTTTTGATTGGCTGAAAAGTCAAAAGCTGGACAATGTGAGGAAACTTCTCAAAGATCAGTATCTCTGAAGGTTTCTGGAGATGAAGGGCAACATATATCCAGACTTGGTGAAGGTCTTCTACACCAATTTGAAATTTGAGGGAAACAACCTAGTTTCTCATGTAAAAGGTGTGGACATGGAGATAACCCATGAGGTTTGGGCTGCTGTTGCTGGACTCAAGTTTTCTGGACTGCGAATCAGCAAAGGCAATCTTGGTGTGGTGGAGGATTTCAACAAAATTCAGTTTTACAGAAGCTGTTTGAAAAACACTCAAGCTCAAGTGAGTGCATGCTCAGTTGGAGGGTTGAAACTGGATGAGAGGCTGCTTGCTCTCATTGTGACATGGATTCTAACTCCAAGGGGGAGCAACCATTCTGTTTTGACTGAAGAAGATCTGGTTTACATCTTCTGCATCACCAAGAAGGTCAAGCTAAATTGGATCCACATCATCAAAGAGCACATGCAAAAAGCAATGAGGTTGGGTGACTATCACTATTCCTATGCTATTTTGATATCTAAATTCCTAAACTATTTTGAAGTTAATCTGGAAGATGAGACTTCTGAGCTGGTCAAGTCAACTCAAGAGTTGAACAATGGATCACTCAGCAAGATGGGATTTAAAAAAATAGGTGGAAAATGGGTAAGCAAGGATGGTGATCATGGTGCCTCCTCTAGTGGTGCTGCTCAAGAAGAACCTACAGATATGGATGTTGAACATGAAGATCCAACAGGAGGGTTTCAAGATGCTGGACCCAGTGCGGCTGCTGAACATCCAGAAGAAAGAATTCAATCAATGTCACCTTTTGAAAGGTTCATGATGAATAGGATGGATAGCTTTGCTGAAAACCAAAGAAACCTCCATGATCTGTGTGTTAGCAATTTCCAGAGGTTTGATACCAGGTTTGACAACATGGATGCAAGGTTCATGAGCCTGGATGAACAAATTGAAGCTGTTCAGAACCAAATCTTTGATCTTCAGTTTGGAGATAAGGAAAAATGAAGAAAAACAACCGATTGGATTGTCGAAACAATCGATTGTTTTTGCTGCTGTTGAAGTTTGGTTTTCTTTTCTTTCCTTCTGCTGTTGCTTTTATAATTCTGATGTTATATGAACTTTTTATGGCTTTATCTCTTATATTTGTCTATTTGTGAAGACAAATAGGGGGAGATTTTATGCTTGTTTGCTTATATGCTTGTTTAAGACTGCTTTTAGCTGTTTTTACTGATATTAATTGTTTAAAGCTTTAACTGTGTATATATTTTCTAACAAAATATCATAAGCTCTATGTCTGCTAAAAGTTCAATTGCAGGAACTGCTTCAGATCTAATCAGAACAACACAAGCATTAGGGATCAAGCATCAGGGATTTGTCTTCATCAAATAGGGGGAGATTGTTGAACCAAGTGGTGTTCAAGGTTTTGAAGAATCCAAATCCTTTGAAGGATGATGAAGCTTTTGCTGTGCTTGCTGTTGCTGTGCTGGTTTAGTTAGGATCTGGGTAGTTTGAGTTGTGTAACTCAACCTTTGATTGAATCTAAAGCTCAAGCATCTCAACTTTCAAACAAAGTAAAGTGTTTTTTCAAACTGAGTTAAAACAACCGATTGTTTTATCGAAACAACCGATTGTTTAAGCTTAGGTGTTTTGAAAACTGTTTTGAAGTGTGAAAATTGGTTAAGTAACAAAACAACCGATTGATTCGAGGAAACAATCGATTGTTTGTTATGTTTTTATAACAGAAAACAGTTTTGACTTTGACTGAGCTTTAAATGCTTTTAATTCTTACGCTCCAGTCATTAAATGTTTTGACCAACCTTTTTGAAAGCTTTTATGGGTTTGTTAAGATTTGATAAACAAACTTCCTTTTATATAATTCAGAAAATCTCTTTTAAAAGCTTTAGAATGCTTTTGACAAAGTGCTGCTAAGAGAGTTTTGGAAAATTGCTGAGATTGCTTAAGAGCTAAAGAGATTGATCAAAGTGCTGAGATAGGATTCTCTTGTACTGATTTCAGATTGCTTCTGTAACAAGTGTAATCCTTGTAATTCTGTGAACATTCGTTTGTGTTGTTGCTAAGAAGAGCTGTGTGTTCTTGAGGGGATCAAGATCAGCTTTCTTAGTGTGGTGTGCTGACCAAGGAAAGTGTGTTTCTTGAGGGTGTTCAAGGTCACTTTCTTGGTTGTGTGTAAGTAATCTAGTGTTGATTGCTTAGTGGATTTCCTCAGGGTTTCTGAGAAGACTGGATGTAGCTCTGGGTTGGAGTGAACCAGTATAAACGTCTGTGTACAATCTCTCTATCCCTAACTCTTTAATTTCAGTTTATTTGTTGTTTGCTGGTATAAACAACCGATTGTTTCGAAGAAACAACCGATTGTTTTCCTGGCAGTGCTGTTTTGCTTGCTGTTTTGGCAAACTGAATTGCTTAATCATTTGATTTCTGAAAGATATTCATTCTAGCTTGGAAAAGTTTGCGAAAACCTCTTTAAACAATTCACCCCCCCTCTAGTTTAAAGCCATCTTTCCTAACATTAAATACCCAGAGGTAGGGAGAGGCCTGGATCGCGAAGTGCCTATGCACAGAGAAACTCAATACACTTGGTGTTCCTTGCCCTACACTGACTTGAGCGTCGGAGTGCAAACGGCCTCTAGGGCGCCCCCTTTCTCTTTTGCAGGTGCAGATTGCTTCGAAAGAACCAAGCACATATCAACGTGAGGAAGGAGGCGTGTGAGTGTCGTGAGTCAACCGACAGGCGAGTCAACCGGCAAGAACAAGCGTATCTTTGTATATTTGGAGTGCTACTGCCGCCACCTGCATATCAATGAAATATTACTAGGAACAATATCTTTTATCTCTTAATCCTCTGGCGTGTATGGCGGTAACCTTCTATCTTTAAGCAATTATCTTTATGAGCGAATATCATGGTACGCTGCTAACCCTAACGTTGCTGTTCTACAACTCCAATCACGTGCCCTTAAACCCTTCACGTACTGTTCTGCAACTCCAAGGATAAATCTCTTATGCCAAAGCCTAACGTTTCGCATATATCCCGCATGTATGGCGTATCGAGGGTTCAATTCATATCTTGACGCGAGTGACTCCTGGGGCCCACTATGGGTTCTATCATACCAGCCTCTCCTGTGCCGAGGACTGATCAGCCAGCGGTGCAACAAAGACACATCAATCCCTTCTGGTAACCACCCTTCCTGAGGGAACACACCGATGACAGATCACCCTTCTCTGAGGGAACACACCGACTGATCACCCTTCTCTAAGGAAACACACCGGTGACTGACCACCCTTCTCGGAGGAAACACACCGACTGATCACCCTTCTCTGAGGAAACACACCGATGACTGATCAACCCCCTCTGATGAATCACACCGATGACTGATCACCCTTCTCGGAGGAAACACACCGACTGATCACCCTTCTCGGAGGAAACACACCGACTGATCACCCTTCTCTGAGGAAACACACCGATGACTGATCACCCTTCTCGGAGGAAACACACCGACTGATCACCCTTCTCTAAGGAAACACACCGATGACTGATCACCCTCTAATCCAAGCTGCCCGTGGGGTCCACTCCACGTGGCTTTGGCCCATGCTGTGAGACCCAGCTGACATGGTTCACCCTTTATTATCTGTTCTCGATCACCGAGGTCTGGCCACTACATTCACTAAATGAAGTTTCCCCAAACCCCAAACTACTGACGAATCGGCACAAAACATGCAGATACGCCATGCCCTGTTTCGACCCACTTTCTTTTTTGAGGGGTCTTCATCGGACTTCTCTGTCGAAATCCATCGCCATTTGAAGTTTGTATACCCTAATATTCACTAAATAAAGTTTCCCCAAACCCCAAACTACTAACGAATCGGCACAAAACATCCAAGTACGCCACGCCCCGTTTCGAGCTATTTTCATATTTGAGGCCCCTGGATCAGACTTCTCTGTCAAAATCTATCGCCATTTGAAGTTTGTATACCCTAATATTCACTAAATGAAGTTCCCCCAATCCCCAAACTACTGACGAATCGGCACAAAACATGCAGATACGCCACGCCCCGGTTCGAGCTATTTTCATATTTGAGGCCCCTGGATCGGCCTTCTCTGTCAAAATCTATCCCCATTTGAAGTTTGTATAGCCTAATATTCACTAAATGAACTTTCCCCAAACCCCAAACTACTAACATATCGGCACAAAATATGCAGACACGCCACGCTCCGTTTCGAGCTATTTTCATATTTGAGGCCCCTGGATCGGACTTCTCTGTTAAAATCTATCGCCATTTGAAATTTTTATACCCTAATATTCACTAAATGAAGTTTCCCCAAACCCCAAACTACTGACGAATCGGCACAAATCATGCAGATACACCACGCACCGTTTCGAGCCACTTTCATTTTTTAGGCGTCTTGATCGGACTTCTCTATCAAAATCTATCGCCATTTGAAGTTACTATACCCTAATATTCACTAAATGAAGTTTCCCCAAACCCCAAACTACAGACGAATCGGCACAAAACATGCAGATATGCCACGCCCAGTTTCGAGCCACTTTCATTTTTGAGGCGTCTTTATCGGACTTCTCTGTCAAAATCGATCACCATTTGAAGTTTGTATACCCTAATATTCAGTAAATGAAGTTTCCCCAAACCCCAAACTACTGACGAATCGCCACAAAACATGGAGATGCGCCACGTCCCGTTTCTAGCTACTTTGATTTTTTAGGCCTCTTGATCGGACTTCCTTGTCAAAATCCATCGCCATTTGAAGTTTGTATACCCTAATATACACTAAATGAAGTTTCCTCAAACGCCAAACTACTGACGAATCGGCACAAAACATGCAGATATGCCACGCCCCGTTTGGAGCCACTCTCATTTTTTAGGCGTCTTGATCGGACTTCTCTATATAAATCCATCGCCATTTGAAGTTTGTATATTCTAATATTCACTAAATGAAGTTTCCCGAAACGCCAAACTACTGACGAATCGGCACAAAACATGCAGATACGCCAAACCCCGTTTCGACCCACTTTCTTTTTTGAGGGGTCTTGATCGACTTCTCTGTCAAAATCTATCGCCATTTGAAGTTTTATACCCTAATATTCACTAAATGAAGTTTCCCCAAACCCCAAACTACTAACGAATCGGCATAAAACATGCAGGTACGCCACGCCCCGTTTCGAGCTATTTTCATATTTGAGGCCCCTGAATCAGACTTCTCTGTCAAAATCTATCGCCATTTGAAGTTTCTATACCCTAATATTCACTAAATGAAGTTCCCCCAAACCCCAAACTACTGACGAAGCGGCACAAAACATGCAGATACGCCACGCCCCGCTTCAAGCTATTTTCATATTTGAGGCCCCTGGATCGGACTTCTCTATCAAAATCTATCGCCATTTGAAGTTTGTATACCCTAATATTCACTAAATGAACTTTCCCCAAACCCCAAACTACTAACATATCAGCACAAAATATGCAGATACGCCACGCCCCGTTTCGAGATATTTTCATATTTGAGGCCCCTGGATCGGACTTCTCTGTCAAAATCTATCGCCATTTGAAATTTGCAGACCCTAATATTCACTAAATGAATTTTCCCAAACCCCAAACTACTGACGAATCGGCACAAATCATGCAGATACACCACGCACCGTTTCGAGCCACTTTCATTTTTTAGGCGTCTTGATCGGACTTCTCTATCAAAATCTATCGCCATTTGAAGTTACTATACCCTAATATTCACTAAATGAAGTTTCCCCAAACCCCAAACTACAGACGAATCGGCACAAAACATGCAAATATGCCACGCCCCGTTTCGAGCCACTTTCATTTTTGAGGCGTCTTTATCGGACTTCTCAGTCAAAATCGATCGCCATTTGAAGTTTGTATACCCTAATATTCAGTAAATGAAGTTTCCCCAAACCCCAAACTACTGACGAATCGGCACAAAACATGGAGATGCGCCATGTCCCGTTTCTAGCTACTTTGATTTTTTAGGCCTCTTGATCGGACATCCCTGTCAAAATCCGTCGCCATTTGAAGTTTGTATACCCTAATATACACTAAATGAAGTTTCCCCAAACGCCAAACTACTGACGAATCGGCACAAAACATGCAGAAATGTCACGCCCGGTTTGGAGCCACTCTCATTTTTTAGGCGTCTTGATCAGACTTCTCTATATAAATCCATCACCATTTGAAGTTTGTATATTCTAATATTCATTAAATGAAGTTTCCCGAAACCCCAAACTACTGACGAATCGGCACAAAACATGCAGATACGCCATGCCCCGTTTCGACCCACTTTCTTTTTTGAGGGGTCTTGATCGACTTCTCTGTCAAAATCTATCGCCATTTGAAGTTTGTATACCCTAATATTCACTAAATGAAGTTTCCCCAAACCCCAAACTACTAGCGAATTAGCCCAAAACATGCAGGTACGCCACGCCCCGTTTCGAGCCACTTTCATTTGTTAGGCGTCCTGATCGGACTTCTCAATCAAAATCAATCGCCATTTGAAGTTTGTATACCCTAATATTCACTAAATGAAGTTTCTCCAAACCCCAAACTACTAACGAATCTGCACAAAACATGCAGATACACCGCGCACCGTTTCGAGCCACTTTCATTTTTAACGCGTCTTGATCGGACTTCTCTATCAAAATCTATCGCGATTTGAAGTTAGTATACCCTAATATTCACTAAATGAAATTTCCCCAAACCCCAAACTACAGACGAATCGGCACAAAACATGCACATATGCCACGCCCCGTTTTGAGCCACATTCATTTTTAAGGCGTCTTGATCGGACTTCTCTGTCAAAATCGATTGCCATTTGAAGTTTGTATACCCTAATATTCACTAAATGAAGTTTCCCCAAACGCCAAACTACTGACGAATCGGCACAAAACATGCAGATACACAACCCCCCGTTTCGAGCCACTTTCATTTTTTAGGCGTCTTGATCAAATTTTGCTGTTAAAATCCATCACCATATGAAGTTTGTATACCCTAATATTAACTAAATGAAGTTTTCCCAAACCCGAAACTACAGAGGAATCGACACAAAAGATGCAGATACGCCACACCCCGTTTCGAACCACTTTCTTTTTTTAGGCGTCTTGATCAGAATTCCCTATCAAAATCTATCACCATTTGAAGTTTGTATACCCTGGGAAGCACTAAATGAAGTTTCCCCAAACTACTGACGAATCGGCACAAAACATGCAGATACGCCACACCCCGTTTTGAGCCACTTTCATTTTTTAGGCGTCTTGATCGGACTTCTCTGTCAAAACCCCTCGACATTTGAAGTTTGTATACCGTAATACTCACTAAATGAAGTTCCCCCAAACCCCAAACTACTAATGAATCGACACAAAACATGCACATACGCCACGCCTCGTTTCGAGCCACTTTCATTTTTTACACGTCTTGATTGAAATCTCTGTCCAAATCTATCACCATTTGAAGTTTGTATACCCTAATAGTCACTAAATGAGGTTTCCCGAAACCCCAAACTACTGACCACTCGGCAGAAAACATGCAGATACGCCACGCCTTGTTTCGAGCCACTCTCATTTTTTAGGCGTCTTGATCGGACTTCTCTGTCTAAATCCATCACCATTTGAAGTTTTTATACCCTAATATTCACTAAATGAAGTTTCCCCAATCACTAAACCCCTGATGAACCGGCACAAAACATGCAGATATGTCATGCCCCGTTTTGAGCCACTTTCATTTTTTAGGCGTCTTGACCGGACTTCTCTGTCAAACTCCATCGCCATTTGAAGTTTGTATACCCTAATATTCACTAAATGAAGTTTCCCCAAACCCCAAACTACTGACGAATCGACACAAAACATGGAGATGCGCCACGTCCCGTTTCTTGCTACTTTGATTTTTTAGGCGTCTTGATCGGACTTCCCTGTCAAAATCGATCGCCATTTGAAGTTTGTATACCCTAATATACACTAAATGAAGTTTCCTAAAACGCAAAACTACTGACGAATCGGCACAAAACATGCAGATATGCCACGCCCCATTTGGAGCCACTCTCATTTTTTAGGCGTCTTGATCGGACTTCTCTATCTAAATCCATCGCCATTTGAAGTTTGTATATTCTAATATTCACTAAATGAAGTTTCCCGAAACCCCAAACTACTTGATAGCATTCCTATGAGCTCTTCTTTGGATTTTGGAGTTCCTTGATGATGATGGATGCGGAAGCTTATGGAGTAGGTGAGCAAGGCCTTCCTAGGAAGCATGGGTGCCTTGAAGGTGCATGAAGAGTGAGGAAATGGGGAGGTTTGGCAGCCCCTTTGGCAGTGATTAATTGAAGACTAAAACCTAAGTGTTAGGCAAGGAGTAGTGTATGGCACAATTTGGGCAGCATAACAATACTCTATTTAATCTTGAAAATACATGAGGTAGGCCTCCTTATTTATAGATTTAGGAGCCTTGGTGAGCAAGCTTAAAGGGTAGGGATGGAAATACAAAAAGTGGGGCTGCCTAGGGTATTGAGTTTAGTCAAACCACACCATCATCCTAATATTCTAGAAGATAGGTCAAAAATGCAACATTTGATAGTACACCCCTCCTTCTTTTGCTAAAGGCACCTATTTGCTAGCACACCCCTCCTTCTATTGCTAAGGGCACCTTTTTGATAGCACACCCCTAAGTGAGCGAGTTTTGCTTTCTACACTACACTAATCTACTAAGCTACCCCTAATGGGCCTCCAAGTAGCATGTACAAGGTCTTCTCCCTCCCATCCGTGGCTTGACTCATTTGGGCGTGAATGTGCTTGGCCATGGACCTTGTGAGAGGTCCTAGACGGTCTAGGCTCCCTCCTAGACGCTCCTCATGTAGCTCCCCCTTGTCTTGTGCTAGACGCTCTCCATGTGGTTCTAGACGGTCTAGTCTTGGCCCTTGGCTTTCATGGTGGGGTGAGCTTGGCCTCCCTCCATCATCCCCTCCCCCTTGGAAAGGATTTGTCCTCAAATCCAAGTCCTCATTGGTACCTACAAATGGAGATAGGTCAATTACATTAAATGTGTCATGCACTCCATATTCAAGAGGTAGGTCCAACTTGTATGCATTGTTGTTGACTCTCTTGAGGACTTGAAAGGGTCCATCTCCTCGAGGACTTAGTTTGGACTTCCTTTGAGTGGGAAATCTATCTTTTCGAAGATGAAGCCAAACTAAGTCTCCTTCCTCCAAAATCATTTCTCTCTTCCCCTTATTGTGGTATTTTGCATACTGTAAGGACCTGTAAAATTAAATTGGAATAAAAGGAATATATTTTAAATGAATTCTAAGTATGTTTTTATTTAAAATAAAAAGGAAGGAAAGTGTAGCTTAGAAGACTATGAGATCGCCTGGTTAGTACATAATCGCCTGTCGCCTAGACTACATATGCAGACATCGCTAGGGCGCGAGGTATGCGGACATCGCCAGGGCGCGAGGTATGCGGACATCGCCAGGGCGCGAAGCATGCGGGCATCGTCAGGGCGCGAGAGGCATGCAGGAATCGCCGGGGCGCGAGAGGCATGCGGGCATCGCCGGGGCGCGAGAGACATGCGGGCATCGTCAGGGCGCGAGGCATGCGGGCATCGCCAGGGCGCGAGAGACATGCGGGCGTCGCCAGGGATAGACATCGGTCGTCTCCCAGAGAGAGACATCGGTCGTCCTCCAGGATGAGTCATCAGTGGAAGGTTATCGCGCGATGTCGTGTTTCACACAGATAAGGTGGGACCCAGGCTCCCAGCATGAAACGTCCTGCACGCGCGCCACGTGGACAAAAAGGGTGGTTCAGAATAGTGACATCAGAAAGTTGGCATGCGCAAGAGACACCCACGGCCGTACTGTTCAGGGAAGTGGTTGGCATGCGCAAGCAAGTGATTTGGCCTAACCTATCACTCTCCATACCTTTCATGCACCTACAAGGAACCCATAGCTCTATATGAGCCATCCTTGACCCATATCATCCATAGCTTCCACCACCTTTTTACCTCATATTTCAAGAAGAACAAATGGTCATGAAGAACAACCTATCATTTGGTATCTAGAGCTTTGGTTCTTCAAGAGATAAGTGTTCTCTTCATTTTATTTTTTGAGTCTTCTTCTTTATTCCATGTTGTTCATCATATCCTTAAATGTCTTGCTGTTTTTAATTTCTTTTTAAGTTGGTGTTGCTTTTTTTAAATTTCTATTTGGTATTTTTGGTTCAACTTGATCTTGAACTTCCATTTTTCAAACTGTTTTAGGTTCCTTTTGTGTTTGCTGTTCTGTTTTTATTTTATTTGAGTCTTATTGATGTTTTTAATCGGTGCAAAGTGTTTGTGGTTGAGTTATTTTGATTTTTGAATCCATACAAGTTTTGTCAAAGTCATGTTCATCCTACAATGTCATAAATTCCAAGTGGTGCCTTTTATTGTTGATTTGGTTGCTTGATTTTGTTTTGAGTGCAGTTTATATTTCTGGTTTTGAAGCTTTGGTGCCTTTTATATTTTCATATTTGAGTTCATACTTGTGTGTTAGTTCCATACAAGTTCGTTTCCAATCATTTCCATTGTGTTTTTGAAGTTTCTTTACCGTTTTCTAATTCCAAGTTAGGATTTCTCTGTTTTCACTGCTACTGTGCTGGCTGGAATCATTCCCAGAAATTACATTTGTTGGTAAAAAATTCTGAAATTTTGGATTTGAGTAGTTTCATGTGTTAAGAAAAAGTGAAAAAAAGAAGCACATCAAAATTCAAAATAGAAAAAAAAAGATAAATATTACAAAAAAAGTGTGCAATCCTGACTTTCCAGCTGGCAGCTCTGAGCACTGATTTTATAAAATTTACCAAAATTAATTGGTACATGCGTTTGGAGTGAAACCAACGCCAAAAGTTTTTTAAGATCTTGTTCTGATTGTGTCTCAATTTTCAGAAGCAAATACAAAAGGGTCAGCTCAGCATAAATCTTTTAAAGATACGCTTTCTGGACCACAACAATATGTGCTTTTCTGTGGTGCTGTTTTTTGGTTTTTAAATCAAATCTAGTGCTATTCCTAGGTTTCTTTTTGTGTGCCATCCATTATTTGAGTACCTTTTATTTGCTTGTCTAATTTCATTTGAACTCTTTCTAGTTGTGTCACATTTAAATTCCATTTGTGTGGTACTGTTTTTCAAATTAATTTGTTTCTTGTTTTCTTTCTTTGGCCTCTAAGCTTGTTGGTGGATTAAATATCAATTGGTACTTGTTGAGTGAGAATTTGACTTGAGGGGAGTCTAGCTTGCTTAATAGGTGCTGGATTGAAGATTTTATTGACCTAATTCCAAGAGGAACAAAGGCAAAGGGCAGCAACAAACAGCATACTACAAATACACCACACACTTTGGAAGGCCCAACAAGTAGAAAAGCAACAAAAGGGGTGCAACTAGAAGAACAACAAAAGGGGTGCAAATAGTAAAAGCAACAAAGGGAGTGTCATTTAATTTCTTTGCAATCTTGCTTGTGTTAATTACTTGTTAATTACGTTATTAGACGGTGAGTGTGTCTTCAAGGGCTCCAAGTGTCCAAGAAGCCTCACCTAGGGCCGACTAGTGTAGACCTTACTTGTTTTAGCATGTGTTAATTGTTTTAATTGCTTTCCTTGCTTAATTAGTTAAGTTTGGTAATTGTTTTGTTTTGTTTAAGTTCGTTAATTCTTTTGCTTGGTTAATTAGCTAGTTTGCATTGTTTTCTTGCATCAAAATTTGATTTCTTCAACCTAATTGTGTTTTAAGTGCACTAAGAGAAAGCTTTGTGTGAAGACATTGAGGGATAGTCTTTGGCTAAGGCAAGGCTTGGTATTTAAGTAGTCCATTGTGACTCACCTCCCTTACCTGGAAGACTATCTTCTTTGACTTCCCTAAATTTTCTCAAGGTAAAATATTTCTATACACAAAGGTCTAGTCATGTCTTCTCATTCCTTTAAATCTTTTAAAAGTGAGGTGAAATCCTTGAAATCTCTTTTGGAACAACTTTCCAAGAATATTCAATCAATTTCATCTAAACAATTGGAGAATGAGGCCAAAACTAATGAATTGACTAAATCAAAGGATGAGAAGTCTCACATTTCAAAAAAATTACCTTCTCATGCATCTATCTCTAAAAAGCATGATTCTTTTGGGGAGGGAAGACATAGAAGAGATAGAAAAGAACAAGAAAGCCCAAGAGAGGTTAGGGTAGACCTACCCCATTCCCATGGAAAAGAAAATATAGAAACTTGCCTAGATTGGGAAATGAGGGTAGAAAAATTGTTTGCTTCCCATAAAGAAAGAAAGGAAAGAAAGATACAAAAGAAAAGAGAGGAAGCCGAAAGGGAAGCTAAAGAAAAAGAAAAAGAAAAAGAAAAGCATGAGAAGACCCTTGAGAAACAAAAGGCGTGGGAGAATAGTGTTCCTTCTCACAAGGTCATTCAACAAGACAAAAGATTTAAAAATACCTTTGAAAATATGCGTCTTGTTGAACAACCTAGCCTTTCCTTTTGTAAAGGAACACTTGCAAGCTTAGTACCAAAAAAAGAGTCTTTAAAAGAAGCTTGCATAGATAAAGATAAAGTGGATTATTTCTCATATGTGCTAGGATATCACCAAGTGAATGTCAAGTTATTTACAAGCATCTACAAAAACAAATTTTTATGTGAAGTAGTGCCTAAAGAAACTTGTCATGTCCTATTGAGACAACCATTGCCAAGTGTGCAACTTCTCATAAACAATGGTTGTAACAACGAGACTATCTTTACACATAAGAGAAATATTCTTCATGAAGGAGAACTCATGGACCAAATTAGAGTTGATAAAACTCTAGAGCTTTTAAAAGGAAAACTTTTGTCACCCATGAGAAAAGATGTTCAAAGACATTACCCTAGATACATTTCTTGTTTTAAAAATACACCTAAGGTGATGTCTCATGAACTCTATACTCCTTTACCTTTTGCAAATGATCCTTGGGAAGACATAAACCTCAATTTTATCTTAGAGCTTCCTAGGACAACAAAAGGTTTTGATTCCATTTTTATGGATATGGATAATCTCTTCTATATAGAAGTGACAAGTCTTCATGGTTTATCTTCAAGCATAGTATTGGATAGAGCTCCAAAATTTGAAAACCATCATTTGAGGAATCTTTTAGAAAAACTTGAAATTAAGTTGTACTCTTCAAATTTTTATCCTCAAAAGAATGGTCAAAATAAAATTGAAAACATAGCTCTTTTTACTATGCCTAGAGAAATCATGAAAGACAATCACAATTCTTGGGATGAGTATCCTTTTGAGCATGCATACAATGGAGTAGTCCACAAGACTACTAATATTTCTACATTTGAAATTGCATGTGGACTTAATCCTCTTTCGCTTTTTAAGTTGTTACCCTTTCCTAAAGGTATTGTGCCTAAGGAAAAGGTAACCAATATTGAAAATTTTCAAATACATAAGAGGATTAGAGAACACATACAACCATCAAAAGAGAAATATTGTACAAAGTTGCCAAAAACAAAAGAAAAACAAAAATGGCAACTTCATACAATTAAGTTCTCTCCAATTGCTCACACTAACACCTTTACTTTGTTTGATGATTTCCATAGGTGGACGTTTGATCCGGGAGGACAAGCCTTGCCGAAACAATAGCCTGCTATCCGAGATCAAATCTGTAGATCTGAGGATAGATCTTCTCAAAGGAGGAGGAGATGATGGACACCATCCAGCCCCATCCATCCCCCTAGTTGAAGACAAAGCAAGGGATTTGAGGACAAATCCTTTTTCAAGAGGGAGGGGATGATGGAAGAGGGCCAAGCACAACCTTCCATGAAAGGCAAGAGCCAAGTCAAGAGCGTCTAAGACCAAGCTAGGAGCGTCTAAGACAAGCTAGGAGCGTCTAGGACGAGAAGGCCAAGCTAGAAGCGTCTAGGACAAGAAGACTTGGATCAAAGCTATGAATGGGAGAGTGGCATACTAGCACATATTCCGTGAAGGCCCATCAAATGTAGTTTAGCTTTAATTGGGGTGTAAATAGCATAGCCATGTGGACAAATGTTTATTTTTCTGCACATTAGAATTAAGGAGAAGTTAACCTTCCCACTATTCTAGAAAGCCCATGGAGGGGGTGAACTTACAAACTAGACACACCCCTCCCCATGTGCTCACACTTTCCATGTGGCCCATGTGCTTCACATTTACATTTCATTTGGCTAGCATTAGGGTTGCATTATGGTCCTCCTTAGCCTATAAAAGGAGGAGCCTACACCTTGTATTTTCAAGATTAAATAGAGTATTGTTATGCTGCCCAAATTGTGCCATACACTACTCCTTGCCTAACACTTAGGTTTTAGTCTTCAATTCATCACTACCAAAGGGGCTGGCCAAACCTCCCCATTTCCTCACTCTTCATGCACCTTCAAGGCACCCATGCTTCCTAGGAAGGCCTTGCTCACCTCCTCCATAAGCTTTTGCATCCATCATCACCAAGGAACTCCAAAATCCAAAGAAGAGCTCATAGGAATGCTATCAGTACTGTTCAGGGAAACGTACACTCAGGCTTTCCTGCAAAGTGGGTGGTGGCAGCAGCATGTGTGGACAAGTTAGTGTAGATTCAAAAACCCACTTCGAGGAGGCAAAGAACGTTGCAGTAGTTCAAGAGCGAAAGAGTGAGTTCACCTTCACCCTTCTCTTTTCTCTCCTTCGCGCTGCGATTTAGGCACCCTCAAGCACCAGTACGACGAGCGACGACTGCCCTTGGACACCTGGGAGGTTCTCTGCAAGTTCTCCAGACCGGGACGCTAAAACAGAGTGAAAGCATCTTTAAGCTTCGGTGGGTTTTCGGAGCTCTTGGTGTTTTGCGCTAGTCCAGGTAAGGGAAGCTAGCCTTATTTCCAACGAAAAACCTTATATTAGATGATTTTGATGATGGGCGACGTGGTCGCCGGTTTTCAACTGTTATTGCATAATCCCCTGTTTTTGGACGAGATCGTCGGTTTTGGCGTTGTTTTTCGAAATCCCCTATTTTAGTGTCGTTTGAAATTGTTTGAGATTGAAATGTGATATTTTAAAGTCTGAACCTTGGAATGATTGTTGCTGTGATTGGAAATCATTCATTTAAGTGTTATATGATGTGTTGAATGTTTGAATGTGGGATCAAGACATAGTATTTTCAGGAAAGGAAATACCGTGTTGAGATTAGTTATGAGGTGTATTGATCAGTGAGTATCCTGTGAATGAGACGATCCTGACTCTGCTGATATGATGGAGTCACATAGATGAAGTCATTCGGTTGGTGAGAGTCGAAGGAGGTCCATATGTATGGGTAAGTCGTTTGAAAGATAACTGACTTGACCTGTTATATGGATTAACCCTGTCATACTGTGAGAGTGATGAGATTGAGATCGAGATTATGTTGATGCGCATGGCTGTGGGAACATTACAGCAATGAAGTATGACAGGTGCAGGTCTCTGGATGCTAAGTTCAACGCACGAGTCTTCCGGAAGTAGTGTCAAGTGTCGGTGTGTGATGAGTCAGTGGAAGTCTGACGTGAGAAATGAGAAACATTGAAATTGGTAGACACTTGATGAATTATGTGAATTGAAAGACTCTTGAGGAAATTGTGAAATATGTGATTACTTGATGGTCATGTGATGGGAATGAGAAAGTTGATGGTTTTTACGTGGGTGTCTTAAATTTGTTTTATCTTGATTTTAAAGTTTCATATCTAAATTCTCTTTAAAATATCTAGCTTACCCTGTGTTCTTGTTTGTGGATGTTTTCTTAAACCTGTGATGATCGTGTATGATTTTACACGGGAGCAGAAGATGTTGCAGGAAGTAGAGCTCCTTAGTGAGGGGTCACCGGAAGGAGATCGCCTGTTTCTGTTTCTGTTAGGCGATCACCCCTTTTTCTGTTTTCTGATAGGAGATCGCCTTATCTGTTAGGAGATCGCCTGTTTTTTTTTCTATTATGCTGTATTTTGTTTAAGTTTTGGAAATTGACCGATTATGTATTAAACTCCCTGTGAGGAGAAACTTCATTACATATATATAATTATGTTCACTTCAATATATTTGTTTACCTTTATTTTCATTATATAAATATGAAAAGTATTTTGGCGGGATGTTACACATACTTCTCATTTTGTTGTTGTATTTGAAGTTTAACCTTCTCATGAATTTTCTTAACAAAATCGGCCTTGATGGCTCCTTCCTTATGCACAAAATCTTGTGGATTAGGAAGGGGTAACAAGTCCATAGGTGTGAGAGGATTAAATCCATATACTACTTCAAAAGGAGAAGCATTAGTAGTCTTGTGGACTACTCTATTATAAGTTGTTCTTGCCGGTTGACTCACCTGTCAGTTGACTCCACGACACTCACGCACCACCTTCCTCACGTTGATACGTGCTTGAATCTTGCGAAACAATCTGCACCTGCAAAAGAGAAAGGGGCGCCCTAGAGGCCGTTTGCACTCCGACGCTCAAGTCAATAGTGGGCAAGGAACACCAATGTATTGAGTTTCTCTCTGTTTAGGTCTAGAAACTGCGTACCTTTGTGAAGTATTTTACTGTTCCTTATATAGTCTAGGGTTTACTGCGCCGCTAGCCCTAATTAGGGTTCGCTACGCTGCTAGCCATATTCAGGGTTTACTGGAATACCCTTACGCCGCTATCACCCAATCTTAGGGTAATCTAGCACATAAGGTTTCCTTATCTGGAGTGCAAACTCTAACAGGGTGACCACCTGGATGCCTCCTTGTGCACCTAGTCTCTGGGGCCACCTGTTCTGGGAGTGCCCTTGCTGTACACGTGCCATGCATGTAGCTTCATTGGGAAAACCCTAGTTCTGGTGAGTACTCGTCCCCTCAGGACTCTACACCTAACTGTGCTCTCCCTGCTACCTGCATAGGCTCTTCGTGATTCAGGCCTCTCCCTACCTCTGGGTATTTAACTGGTCATTAGCCCACACTGGGAACCAATCTTAGTTGTTCTGTCTACGCTGTTCAAATCACCCAAGACCGATGTCACCTCGTCACACTCTGTTGCCGAGGACTGATCACCCTGCGGAGTGACGAGGACACATCAGCCCTTCCTGGTGATCGTCACGCTGATGACTAATCACCCTTCTCTATGGGAACATGTTGATGAGTAATCACCCTTCTTTGTGGGAACATGCTGATGAGTAATCACCCATTTTTTAGGCGTCTTGATCGGACTTCTCTGTCGAAAACCATCGCCATTTGAAGTTTGTATACCCTAATATTCACTAAATAAAAATTCCCCAAACCCCAAACTACTAACGAATCGGCATAAAACATGCAGGTACGCCACGTCCTGTTTCGAGCCACTTTTATATTTTAGGCGTCCTAATTGGACTTCTCTCTCAAAATCCATCACCATTTGAAGTTTGTATACCCTAATATTAACTAAATGAAGTTTCCCCAAACCCCAAACTACTGATGAATCGGCACAAAAGATGCAGATACGCTACGCCCCGTTTCAAAGCAGTTTCATTTTTCAGGCGTCTTGATCGAAATTCTCTGTCAAAATCTATCACCATTTCAAGTTTGTATACCCTAATAATCACTAAATGAAGTTTCCCAAAACCCCAAACTACGGACGAATCGGCACAAAACATGCAGATACGCCACGCCCCGTCTCGAGCCACTTTCATTTTTCAGGCGTTTTGATCGGACTTCATTGTCAAAATCTATCGCAATTTGAAGTTTGTATTGCCTAATATTCACTAAATGAAGTTTCCCAAAACCCCAAACTACTGACGAATTGGCACAAAACATGCAGATACGCCACACCCCGTTTCGAGCTCTTTCCTTTTCGAGGCGTCTTGATTGGACTTCTCTGTCAAAATCCATCGCCATTTGAAGTTTGTATACCCTAATATTCACTAAATGAAGTTTCTCCAAACCCCAAACTACTAACGAATCGACACAAAACATGCAGATACGCCACGCCCCACTTTGAGCCCATTTTATTTTTTAGGCGTCTTGATTGAAATTCTCTGTCAAAATCTATCACCATTTGAAGTTTGTATACCATAATAATCACGAAATGAGGTTTCCCGAAACCCCAAACGACTGATGACTCGACACAAAACATGCAGATACGCCAAACCCCGTTTCGACCCACTTTCTTTTTTGAGGGGTCTTGATCGACTTCTCTGTCAAAATCTATCGCCATTTGAAGTTTGTATACCCTAATATTCACTAAATGAAGTTTCCCCAAACCCCAAACTACTAACGAATCGGCACAAAACATGCAGGTACGCCACGCCCCGTTTCGAGCTATTTTCATATTTGAGGCCCCTGAATCAGACTTCTCTGTCAAAATCTATCGCCATTTGAAGTTTCTATACCCTAATATTCACTAAATGAAGTTCCCCCAAACCCCAAACTACTGACGAAGCGGCACAAAACATGCAGATACGCCACGCCCCGCTTCGAGCTATTTTCATATTTGAGGCCCCTGGATCGGACTTCTCTATCAAAATCTATCCCCATTTGAAGTTTGTATACCCTAATATTCACTAAATGAAGTTTCCCCAAACCCCAAACTACTGACGAATCGGCACAAAACATGCAGATACGCCACACCCCATTTCGAGCCACTTTAATTTTTTAGGCGTTTGGATCGGACTTCTCTGTCAAAATCTATCGCCATTTGAAGTTTGTATACCCTAATATTCACTAAATGAGGTTTCCCCAAACCCCAAACTACTGACGAATCGGCACAAAACATGCAGATACGCCACGCCCCGTTTCGAGCCACTTTCATTTTTCAGGCGTCTTGATCGGACTTCGCTGTCGAAATCTATCGCAATTTGAAGTTTGTATTCCCTAAATGAAGTTTCCCAAAACCCCAAACTACTGACGAATTGGCACAAAACATGCAGATACGCCACACCCTTGACGGTTGGAGAGTGGGTTTGCACAGAACACCTCTTTGTCGAGAAAGAAGTCCTCAATTCGAGCAGAGGGCTCACCAATGAAGTCCTCAGAGGGTTAAGAGATGTGGGCAATGACAAGGTGGTGAGATGCCCCTTCAGCGCATTATTCAAGAGCCACGTAGGTCGCCCGAGCCGAAGACTTAATCTCTTCGCTGAAATAAGTGAACAGCTTGAGACTCGGGGGCTTGTGTACCAACCAGTCCTCGGACACCGAGAACAGATAGTAAAGGGTGAACCACGTCAGCTAGGTCCCACAGCATGGGCCAAAGCCACGTGGAATGGACCCCGCATGCAGTTTGGATTAGCGGGTGATTAGTCATCAGCATGTCCCCACAGAGAAGGGTGATTAGTCATCAGCGTGTCCCCACAGAGAAGGGTGATTACCAGAAGGGACTGATGTGTCCTCGTCGCTTCGCAGGCTGATCAGTCCTCGACAACAGAGTGTGACGAGGTGACATCGGACTTGGGTGATTTGAACAACACAACCAGACCAGCTAAGGTTGGTTCCCAGAGTGGGCCAATGACCAGTTAAATACCCAGAAATAGGGAGAGGCCTGAATCGCGAAGAGCTTATGCGTGTGGCAGGGAAAGCACAGTTAGGTTCAGAGTCTTGAGGGGTCCAGTACTCATCAGAACTAGGGTTTCCCAGTAAAGGCTACATGCATGGCACGTGAATAGCAAGGGCACTCCCAGAACAGGTGGCCCCAGAGACTAGGTGCACGAGGAGGCATCCAGGTGGTCATCCTGTAGTGTTTGCACTCCAAAAAAGGAAACCTTATGTGCTAGATTACCCTAAGACTGGGTGATAGCGGCGCGAGGGTATTCCAGTAAACCCAGAATATGGCTAGCAGCGCAGTGAACCCTAATTAGGGCTAGCGGTGCAGTAAACCCTAGACTATATAAGGGAAAGTGAGATACTTCACAAAGGTACGCAGTTTCTAGACCTAAACACAGAGAGACTCAATACACTTAGTGTTTTTTGCCCATCTTGACTTGAGCGTCGGAGTGCAAACGGCCTCTAGGGCGCCCCCTTTCTCTTTTGCAGGTGCAGATTGTTTCGCAAGAATCTAGCACATATCAACGTGAGGAAGGAGGCGTGTGAGTGTCGTGGAGTCAACCGACAGGAGAGTCAACCGGCAAGAACACCTTTTTTAATTCTTGCAAAAATATTTGTTTTTTCATTTTACCTCCATCATTTTTCATTTTTCTTTCATATTATTATAATACTAAAAATATAAATCGTTGTTTAGTAATTAAATAGTATTTTAATTCATATATTTAATTTTAAGTTTATATAATTTATTAAGTAATATACTTTTCTTTAATCAAAATAAGATAAGCTAGTTATATCTTTATTCAGTAATTTACTTTTAATATTGTATTTTTATTCAAAAATAATTATAATTTATCAATATATTTATAATATTTTAAAATTGCATAAGGGAATCATTGTTTCCATTTTATGTGTTTCCACAATATAATACTAATTCAAAATTATTTATTTCAGTAGTGGACCAGAACTCACAACGAAGACCTCAGTGATTGGTCATCAGTGTATGTAGTGCACCAGAGCTCAGAGAAAGGTCCTCGGACATCGGCACCTACGTCAGGCAGCTCAGCTGAGCTATTGGGCCAGGATGATGCGCCACGCGCTTGGACTCAGGTATTTGCATAAAAACCCGCATTCATGCATTTGGTATAATTATTCGTGTATAAGGTCTAGTAGGTCAGTAAAGCATACGTTAATGGACCTAGGGTGCACTTAGTACATTGGGTCTAGCATGAGTAATACAGTTTCTGTCAGCCCAAGCCCAAAGTGAACTAGGGTTTGATAGAACAGTTGGCATGTTACATAAGGACACATGCAAGATACATAAGGACACATGCATGGTACAGTGATATGAAAAGGCATGTAAAAGTACGTAAAAACAGATTGGACCCCGGGAGTGGTTGCCTTAGTTGGTGCCCAGGTGGTTATTCTGTTAGTTTGTTGCACTTCAAGAAGATAGAATTCTACACAGCGGTGCTATTAAAGATTACGCACAGTGTAACACAATTCTCGTTATTGAATATACTTTCACTAGAGATAGGATTCTTGTGAGGGAAGGTGGTTAAAAGTGGTGACCTAACGATACTCAATAAAAAGGGCTTAAAGTCCCAGGTGAAGGTACGCAATTCTAAATACGCATTTTGAATACTGAAGCTATCTATTTCTTATTCTTTGATAAGCCCTTACGGACTTGATTGTCGAAGTGTGACCAGCCGTAAGGGCGCCCTCTGTCTCAACAGGAACAACATCCAAACAATCAAGGAAGGCACAGACTTCAATGAGAAGTAGAAGGAGTCAGAACTTATTGTCAGAGTCAACCGGTGGCCAAGTCAACCGGCAAGAACATTTGGGCCCACCGTGGGGCTCGTTAAAACTAGTTCCCATCCACAATCGAATTGAAAGCTACTGAGAATCATGAGGAATATGAGGCAAGGTCCAGTAGTATCTGGAGGAGGAGATGCCCCCACGATCCAGCAGCTCATGGAGACCATCACAACTCTCTAGGAGACAGTGGCGGTATCCAGAGCTGAGCAGGCTCAGAGACAGGACCAGTTCAGAGCCGAGTTGGATGCTTCGAGAACAACCAACAAGGAGTTACACAGGACCAATGAGGAACTGCGTATGGATTTGTAAAGCATGGGGGAGCGTGCCATAGGAGAGTGGGCTCAACCCATCTGAAATAGGGCTCGTGCAATGCTCTTCTCTCAGGAGATCATGGACACTGTCATACCCAAGAATTTCTTGATGCCCAAGATCATGTTCACAGGTGTAGAGGACTCGGAGGCTCATCTCATGGCTTTCCATTCCCAGATGATGATTTTGGGAGGTATAAATGTCGTGCACTATAAGTTGTTCATGGGCAAGTTTACGGGCACGACACTGCAGTGGTTTATTGGCCTACCTAACGACCACATAACCTCATTCGATCAATTTGCTACATTGTTCAGGGAGCAGTTGATAGTTAATCAAGCTCCACCCCCCGTCCCTTTCAACCTCTTCAGGGTGAAGCAGTGACAGGGAGAATCTTTGAAGGACTTCCTGAACAGGTTTGGAGCGTTTACGGTGAGGCTCCACACGCAAGATGAGGCTTTGCTGGTGCATGCCTTTGGACAAGGGGTAATAGCAGGGCCTTTCAGTGATTCCTTGATAAGGAATCGAGCGACGAAGTTTGGAGAGATCAAGCGGTGAGCTATTGCCCACATCGCCGCAGAAGAAGTAGTGACCATGAAGCGAGGTGCAGGGGAGGCTAAGCCCCGTGAGAGTAATCGTACCCAACCTCTAAGGGTACATGAGGCCGTAACGGAGAAGAAGTCGTCAGCACGACGGACACCCTATGAGCCAAAGAGGAGTCATTCGAAGTCAAAGGATGACCTACCTTTTCAGCCTAGGTTTAAATTATCTTATAAAGAGTTGCTTGTGATGCCAAGTATACAGGAAAAGTTGAAGTTCCCTCCAAAGACCAATAAGGTTTTGGGGCCAAGAAAGAGTGTTTGGTGTGATTTCCACAAGACCTTCGAGCACCACGTGGAGAACTGCATAGCCTTGGGTTATGATGGAGATCAAGTAGAAGAGGATTTCACTAATGGAGGAAGAGGCCATCCACCCAAGCATTTAAAATTCTTCTTACTAGTTTTCTTAAAAAGTAGAACATTTTGGGTTCTCTTGAAAATTCAAAAGATAGTAGTATAAATAAATCTTTGTAAATACTTTTGTATAAATTTGTAAATAATATAGAAATAGCCTTAGGAGTATGCCAAAGAGGAAAACCAAAAGAAACCTCTAAATGTAAGGCATTTTAGGCACTTTCTTTAGGAAAAAGTGGAAAAAGTGACTCTTCTACTCCTTTCTCTCTTAGGCACTAGAAGGAGCTAGAAGAGTGACTATTCGCACTACTTCCCCTTTGTAACATGTCCAACCCTTCTTATTATAAATAGGAGTGCTTGGTTCTTAATAATAGAAGTTAAAAGTTAGAAGTAAAGAAACTATCTTGAAATTGAGAGAGAGTGAGTTTGTGAGACTTGTCTCTTCTTCTCCTCCATGTCTTATCTTGTGAGCTTTGGAGACTCTCAAGTGGCGGCACCACCCACTCATCTTGGAAGAATCACCCTCCAAGTGGTGTGAATCACATCTCCAAAAGGCTACAACCACATAAGTAATTTCTATTCATCTTCTAAAAATACCCATTTTTATTCTACTTGTTTGTTTTCAATTCTAATCGGTTCATTCTCTTCCTTGTGATGTCCTCTTTCATTTGATGTGTTGTTATTCCATTTTAATCGGTGAAAACATGTTGTTTCAATCTGTTTTTGGTTCAGCTTCCATGAATACCCATGTTCATGATGTTTTCTTGAATTTCCATTAGTTGGTTTTGTTCTTGTTGTGTTTCTATTACTAGTTTCAATTCTTGTTGTGTTCTTGTTTTAATTTTTGTTTCTTTGTACTGTTTTTGTGTTGTTACTGCACTTTGGTTGCTGTTCTTGAATTACCCATTAATATTTCATTGTTATCTTACACTACAAGTTACCTATTCATGTGTTTTTAGTATGAACCTTTGTTTTCTTGAGTAGAAACTCTATTAATTGTTCTTTAGAATTTTGATCCTAATTCTTGAAAGTGTCATGAATACAATGAAACCTATATCAACTCAACCCAAACTAAGAAAGATTCATAAGAGACTCACATCATGTGGTATCTAGAGCCATGGTGTTGATTTGTTGATTGTGAGTTGAATAGACACTTTCTCTTTGAACAATTTTTTTTTCTAGCACTTTAACTTTGTGCATTCTGTTTTCCAGCACCTATATTTCGTGCAGAATTTTTTTTCCAGCCCCATATTCATGCTTTGTTTGTTTGAATATGTCTATAGTTTGTGCCTTTCCATTAATCTCACCTCTTGTTTTGAGTTTTATGTTCATAGTGTTCTAGGTGTCCAAATCTTGTCTCTACTTGCTTGCTTTTGATTTTGAAAGTTTGTGTTTCTCTTGAATTTGTTTTAGTACTTGTGATTAGAGGTTCCAAACATTTGATTTCAAGTGTTCAATTTTCTTGAATCCATCATAAAAGTTTTGTACAAATTGATTGATGTTTCAACTTCCATATGATGCATATTATGGTTCTTTCACTACTTAAGTTCCATATTGTATAAAAAAGAAAAATTAAAACAGTACCAAAACAGAACCTCCTCTGTTTTAAAACATCAAAAAACAGTTTGGTACTTGCATCTATTCATTCTTTTGCACATTGCTTTCTATACAAAAGTTGGATTCAGAGTGATTGGCAAATTGTTGTCTACTTTGTGGAACTTTTCATCCTTATATTTTGACAAGTTTATGAGTTGTACTTTCTTTCTTGATTATAAAGTGATCCGTTCGGTCATCGGTAGTCGGTGACGTCAGCAGCAGATGACCACGTGGACCAGTCACAGGGTGACACGTGGCATGAGATAGCAGGTGAATCAAGGAGGAGACCACTTAGAGTGGTGATCGGTGGTCAGTTACCAAGTGTCCACCACCCCCAGATCGGTGCCTAGATAAGCGCCTGGAAGCAGAGCACGGAAAGTAATGAAGCACGATCATCGGTGGAAGGTAATGAGGCACCGCACGGTCGTCGGTGGAAGGTAATGAGGCACCGCACAGTCGTCGGGGCATGGTCGTCAGGGTTTCTTGCTACACGTGTCAAACTGGCACCCAGGCTCCCAGCGAGAGCGTTACGCATGCACCTCGCATGATGTCAAACCAGAAGACGTGCGGTGAGACCATGCAGGCAGGATATGCCTGGTGAGTGTGCTTAGACCAGCCCCACCAGGCGCTTTCCTGGGAGCATGCACTCACTTAGAGGACGTGCAGAGAGGCCATGCAGGCAGGATATGCCTGGTGAGTGTGCTTAGACTAGCCCCACCAGGCGCTCTCCTGGGAGCATGCACTCACTCAGAGGACGTGCGGAGAGGCCATGCAGGCAGGATGCGCCTGGTGAGTGTGCTTAGACCAGCCCCAGCAGGCGCTCTCCTAGGAGCATGCACTCACTCAGAGAGAAGAAACGTTCTAAGTTACTCCGCAAGAGGATAACTTAGCCGCACAGAGAAACGCGCAGAAGCCCTCCAGGTGTGACACGTGTACGGTTAGATGCCAGTTTCATGCCTCCACGTGTCACCATCTGGGAGAGAGGCGTGGCCCAAGTATAAAGGTACTCCACCTTACGTCAGGTACACACAAGTTTTTCAGATTACAAGTGATCCCGCCGCTTGACTCGAACGTGGAGGATTGCCTCATCACTCCTTCGTCTAGCCCTCTGTTCTGCAGGAATGCTCCAAGAACCACCACCGGAACTCCAAACGCTGCCTGCAAAACACACAGACGGCGCCTCTGGCGGCCGTTGTAGCTCCGACGCTCAAGTCAGGCAACAGGAACACCAAAACTATCACTGAATCTCTCTGTGAGACTCGTGTGTGCTCTCAGATCCACTTTCTCTATCTATAACCGTTTTCTGTTATCACTGTGCAACGTGTAAGAACGCTCTCACAGTGACTCAGAAACTCAGTGTAGTGAGCATGTGTAAACTTGTAATCTGAAAAAGCATCCCCTACCTTACATGATGTGGAGTGCTTTATACCTGAGCTGCGCCTCTCTCCCAGATGGTGATACGTGGAGGCATGCAGCTGGCATCTACCGTACACGCGTCACACCTGGAGGGCTTCTGCGCTTCTCTCTGTGCGGGTCGCATGCTCCTAGGAGAGCGCCAGGCGCATCCTGCCTGCATGGCCTCGCCGCACGTCCTCTGAGTGGGCATCATGCGAGGTGCATACGTAGCGTTCTCGCTGGGAACCCCGATGACCGATCGCCCTCTGTATGCACTTACGACCAACCTCCCTCTTAACGCCCAATCGCGCTCTTCATGCAATCAGACCCGATCGGTGCATCATAACTTCCATCGATGACCGGGCGGTGCCTCATAAGTTCCCCTGATGACCTGGCGGTGCCTCATGACCATCCACCGACGTCCGTGCGGTGCCTCATGACTATCCACCGACGTCCGTGCGGTGCTTCCAACCGCTTATCTATGCTCTGAACTGGGAGTGGTGGCCACTTGGTATCTGACTACCGATCACCGTTCTAGGTGATCTCCTCCCTGATTCACTTGCTCTTTCTACCACGTGCCACCCTGTGCATGGTCCACGTGGTCAACGGTTGCTGACGTCATCAACTACTGATGACCGACCGGATCACAAGCCCCCCAGTCTCGAGCTGTGAACTTGTTCTCAGCGAAGAGACTAAGTGGTCGCGCCCTCGGTCCACGTTGCAAGTGGGGCCACGCCACGTGCTGCTCACATATCTGCTCCTCGGCGTCACAGCTTCCATACTTTATCTCTCGACACATGGACGCATTAATGGCCCCCACTGAGTGTCGCTGTTGTTTCCTTCATTCAACAGAAGCGTGCGCATCCCTCTGGATCATCTAGAGATTCACCTTCTCTGTTTTCTTCTTCTCAACCGCGCTAGGGTTCGCTGCGTTTCTTCTCTTTAACTCTCTTAGCATTGCCTTCAACATAACTTTGTGCTGGATGACTAACTTAAGAGGGCCTAAACGCTTCGGCTTCACGCAGCAGAACTTGCTTCTACCACCGACCACCGACTAGCATGTTAGTGCACCACCGATCAGTCATCGCGCTTCTAGCTTCGCTACACTTCTCTGCCACACCAGCGCTGAGTGCATAGAGGGCCTGAACACCAACTATGACAACTGTGTTTTGGGGAAGAGAAGTGCTTCTCGATGACCCCTCTTGCCTCAACCTCGCTGTAAGAAGTCGTGGGTAAGATCTTGCTTCTCTCACCTCAGCCTTGCTGTAAAAAGCAGAGGGAAGGGACTTGGTTCTCTTGCCTCAACCTCGCTGTAAGAAGAAGAGGAAGAGGACTTGGTTCTCTTACCTCAACCTTGCTGTAAGAAGCAGAGGAAGAGGACTTGGTTCTCTTGCCTCAGCCTTGCTGTAAGAAGCAGAGGAAGAGGACTTTTCCTCATGCCTCAGCCTCGCTGTACAAAGTCGAGGTGAGGACTTTCTCTGTTGCCTCAACCTTGCTGTAAGAAGCGAAGGAGAAGGACTTTTCTTCTTGCCTCAACCTTGTTGTAAAAAGCAGAGGAAGAGGACTTGATTCTCTTGCCTCAACCTTGCTGTAAGAAGCAGAGGAAGAGGACTTTTCTCTCGCCTCAACCTTGCTGTGAAAAGCAGAGGAAGAGGACTTTTCCTCATGCCTCAGCCTCGCTATAAAAAGTCGAGGTGAGGACTTTCTCTGTTGCCTCAACCTTGCTGTAAGAAGCGAAGGAGAAGGACTTTTCTTGTTGCCTCAACCTTGCTGTAAAAAGCAGAGGAAGAGGACTTTCTCTCTTGCCTCAGCCTCGCTGTACAAAGTCGAGGTGAGGACTTTCACTCGCCTGCACCTCGCTGTACAAAGTCGAGGGAGGACTTTCTTCTTTCTCGCCTGCACTCGCTCAAAGGCAAGGAGGTCTTCCTCTGTTGCCTACACTTGCTCAAAGGCAAGGAGGACTTCCTCTATTGCCTGCACTTGCTCAAAGGCAAGGAGGACTTCCTCTGTTGCCTGCACTTGCTCAAAGGCAAGGAGGACTTCCTCTGTTCTCGCCTGCACTTGCTCAAAGGCAAGGAGGACTTCCTATGTTGCCTGCACTTGCTCAAAGGCAAGGAGGACTTCCTCTGTTCTCGCCTGCACTTGCTCAAAGGCAAGGAGGACTTCCTCTGTTGCCTGCACTTGCTCAAAGGGAAGGAGGACTTCCTCTGTTGCCTGCACTTGCTCAAAGACAAGGAGGACTTCCTCTGTTACCTGCACTTGTTCAAAGGCAAGAAGGACTTCCTCTGTTGCCTGCACTTGCTCAAAGGAGAGGAGGACTTCCTCTGTTGCCTACACTTGCTCAAAGGCAAGGAGGACTTCCTCTGTTGCCTGCACTTGCTCAAAGGCAAGGAGGACTTCCTCTGTTCTCGCCTGCACTTGCTCAAAGGCAAGGAGGACTTCCTCTGTTGCCTCAACCTTGCTGTAAAAAAGAAAAGGAAGAGGACTTTCTCTTGCCTCAACCTTGCTGTATAAAGCAGAGGTGAGGACTTTCTCTGTGGCCTGCACTTGCTCAAAGGCAAGGAGGACTTCCTCTGTTGCCTCAACCTTGCTGTAAAAAGTAAAGGAAGAGGACTTTCTCTTGCCTCAACCTTGCTGTATAAAGCAGAGGTGAGGACTTTCTCTGTTGCCTCAACCTTGCTGTAAAAAGCAAAGGAAGAGGACTTTCTCTTGCCTCAACCTTGTTGTATAAAGCAGAGGTGAGGACTTTCTTTGTTGCCTCAACCTTGCTGTAAAAAGCAAAGAAAGAGGACTTTCTCTGTTGCCTCAACCTTGCTGTAAAAAGCAAAGGAAGAGGACTTTCTCTTGCCTCAACCTTGTTGTATAAAGCAGAGGTGAGGACTTTCTCTGTTGCCTCAACCTTGCTGTAATAAGCAAAGGAAGAGCACTTTCTCTTGCCTCAACCTTGCTGTATGAAGCAGAGGAAGAGGACTTTCTCTCGCCTGCACCTCGCTGTACAAAGTCGAGGGAGGACTTTCTCGTGGGTGCACACTCCCAGGGGGGGCGCCAGGCGTGGCTGTCTAAGCGCACACACTGGGCGCGCCCTGCCTGCATTGCCTCATTGCGCGTTCTCCGCACGTCCCGACCGGCGAGGAGCTCTTCTTCTGGAATCATGCGAGGTGCATGCTTAACGCTCTCGCTGGGAACTTGGGTCCCAGCTTAACACGTCTTAGCAAGACCCCGATGACCATGCACCGACCGAGTGCTCACTCCCTACATGCACCGACGGCTGATCGCGGTCTGCATGCACTGATTGCTGATCGCGCTCTAAATCCAAGCGCTTATCTAGGGGCTGATTTGCGGGTGGTTGCCACTCGGTAACTGACCACCGATCACCTGGACTTGCACCTGGGGCAAGGAGAACTTTAAACTGGGAACACTCGCACACTTTATGTACTGAAAATCTTTTATTGGGTGGCATCCTTAAAAAGAGTGCCCTCTGATCTGCTCAACTGTTTAATACACTAAGTGCGTCTACAGCGTGATAACGCATCTACTTTACAACTTAATCAAAGTAGGAAAGAAGCGTGTAGCGTCCTGGGTTTTGGGAATAGTCGTTCCGTCCAGAGTCACCAGCCGACAAGCTCCATTCTCCAACGTCTCAACCATTCTGGATGGGGTCTCCTTTAACCGGCGATGACCGCCCTGGCGATGCACACACGTGGGGTGATCATGCCTTCTGCTTCAGGCTTGGGAGCCCCCCCAGTGTAGCCTCTTCCATCACCTCACCTCCCCAAACACTGGGAGTTCATGCTGCTGGTCGCCTGCCTGGAACCCCGAAGCGCGATCACCTTGTGTCTTCTGCAGGTAATCGGTCAGGAACCCTGTCTTCACCAACTCAGCAAGCTGACGCCCCAACGCCAGGCAGGTACGGAGTGTATGTCCATAAGCTTGATGGAATTCACACCACTCATCCTTCCTCCCTCCAAGTACCCCGTCGGTTTTCTCTGGCACATGGAGTCTTGCTGCCACAGCAGGGATGGCGATCAACTCCGCCAAACTTATCATGAAATCATACCTGGGGGGTGCGTTGCTTGCACGCCCCCTGGTCTGGTCCTTCCTGGGTGCATAAGGGCGAGACCTTCCCTGCTCCTTCCTCCCTTCCTTGGTCTCATGCACCCGCGCCTGTTGCTGCTGATTCCCCTGACCTCCACGTGGCTTCGACGGTGCAGCACTTCCTCTCTTCTCAGAGACCTCTGTCTCTGCTACTATGTGTGCCACCGCGTGTCACCGTATCTCGGTGAAGGTGGCAGGGTGGCTCCTGATGAGCGATTCACTGAAAGGACCAGGGAGGACACCTCTCTTGAACGCATGCACCAGCATGTCGTCGTCCTTGCCGGGCAATCTCACCACCTGCGCCCCAAAGCGATTGAGGTAGTCCTTCAACGGCTCCCCCTGATACAGGCGCACGTCAAACAGGTTGTAGGACACCACTGACGCCGGTCGGTTGATGATGTACTGCTCCGTGAACAGCTTCACAAACTGATGGAAGGAAGTGACGTGGCCCTCTGGCAGGCTCACGAACCACTCCATAGCCACTCCGCTCAGCGTACTCATGAACATCTTGCAGTACACAGCATCTGAACCTCCAGTCAGCATCATCTGAGTGTGGAAGGTTGTCAGGTGTGCTTCTGGATCTTCCACCCCCATGAACGACGCTTTCAGTCCCACCAGATTGGGAGGCACCACCGTGTTCATGATCTCGGGGGAAAAAGGCATAGGGAATGCTCTAGGAGGCGATGGCAGCGTCGACGTCCTCTCTTCAACTGCGCGCTCCTTCTGCGCCTGCAATTCCCTACGCAGCTCTTCATTCATACGGTTCAACTCTTCGTTTCTTCCCTGCGATGCACTCAGCTCTGCACGCATCCTCTCTCGCTCAACTCTTGATGCCGCGACACTATCTTGCAGCGCGCGCATCATCTCCATGACCTGCGCCATGGTAACAACACCTTTTTCAGCAGGTGGCGTAGGTGAGGTTTGCCTGGTTCTTCTTCTCATCTTCTCAACACTTCGACGTAACTTCAAGAAAACTCTAAGAAACCTTGACGAAAAGATCAAGAAGCTCCAAGAAACTGCAAGAACCTCAAGAAACTACGACGTGGATGGGAACTAGATTCACACGGGCCCCACGGTGGGCGCCAATGATCCCGCCGCTTGACTCGAACGTGGAGGATTGCCTCGTCACTCCTTCGTCTAGCCCTCTGTTCTGCAGGAACGCTCCAAGAACCACCACCGGAACTCCAAACGCTGCCTGCAAAACACACAGACGGCGCCTCTGGCGACCGTTGTAGCTCCGACGCTCAAGTCAGGCAACAGGAACACCAAAACTATCATTGAATCTCTCTGTGAGACTCGTGTGTGCTCTCAGATCCACTTTCTCTCTCTATAACCGTTTTCTGTTATCACTGTGCAACGTGTAAGAACGCTCTCACAGTGACTCAGAAACTCTGTGTGAGCATGTGTAAACTTGTAATCTGAAAAAGCATCCCCTACCTTACATGATGTGGAGTGCTTTATACCTGAGCTGCGCCTCTCTCCCAGATGGTGACACGTGGAGGCATGCAGCTGGCATCTACCGTACACGCGTCACACCTGGAGGGCTTTTGCGCTTCTCTCTGTGCGGGCCGCATGCTCCCAGGAGAGCGCCAGGCGCATCCTGCCTGCATCGCCTCGCCGCACGTCCTCTGAGTGGGCATCATGCGAGGTGCATGCGTAGCGTTCTCGCTGGGAACCCCGATGACCGATCGCCCTCTGTATGCACTTACGACCGACCTCCCTCTTAACGCCCAATCGCGCTCTTCATGCAGTCACACCCGATCGGTGCATCATAACTTCCACCGATGACGGGGTGGTGCCTCATAACTTCCCCTGATGACCGGGCGGTGCCTCATGGCCATCGACCGACGTCCGTGCGGTGCCTCATGACTATCCACCAACGTCCGTGCGGTGCTTCCAGGCGCTTATCTATGCTCTGAACTGGGAGTGGTGGCCACTTGGTATCTGACTACCGATCACCGTTCTAGGTGATCTCCTCCCTGATTCACTTGCTCTTTCTACCACGTGCCACCCTGTGCATGGTCCACGTGGTCAACGGCTGCTGACGTCATCAACTACTGATGACCGACCGGATCAACAAGTTTACACAAATTTACTACACATAGTTTCTGAGTCATTGTGGGAGCGTTTGTACACGTGGCACAGTGATAACAGAACTCAGTTACAGAGAGAGAGAAAGTGGATCTGAGCACACACGAGTCTCACAGAGAGATTCAGTGAGAGTTTTTGGTGTTCCTGTTGCCTGACTTGAGTGTTGGAGTGCACACGGCCGCTAGAGGCGCCGTCTGTGTTGTTTTGTAGGCATCGTTTGGAGTTCCGGCGAAGGTTCTTGGAGCGTTCTTGCAGAACGTGCAGTTGCAGAAGGCTAGACGAAGGAGTGACGAGGCACATCCTCCACGTTCAAGTCCGCGGCAGGATCATAAAGTTTAGTGAGTATTCTTTGATTCTTATTGTGTAACTTTTATTGCTTATCTTTCATTCCTTAAGTTTTGTCATATATCTTGTATTCCTTTTGCACTATCGTTTCTTGTTTTGTACCTTTTCTTGCTTGTATTTTATTGTTCTTTAAGTTTTGTGGTGGTTATTTTTGGATGAGTGGTTGAGTACTTTGTGATCCCGCCGCTTGACTCGAACGTGGAGGATTGCCTCGTCACTCCTTCGTCTAGCCTTCTGTTCTGCAAGAACGCTCCAAGAACCACCACCGGAACTCCAAACGCTGCCTGCAAAATACACAGACGGCGCCTCTGGCGGCCGTTGTAGCTCCGACGCTCAAGTCAAGCAACAGGAACACCAAAAACTATCACTGAATCTCTCTGTGAGACTCGTGTGTGCTCTCAGATCCACTTTCTCTCTCTATAACCGTTTTCTGTTATCACTGTGCAACGTGTAAGAACGCTCCCACAGTGACTCAGAGACTATGTGTAACTGTAAACTGTAAAGTGTGTAAACTGTAAGAATCTGTATAAAACTCCCCTTACCTTACATGACGTGGAGTGCTTTATACCTGGGTCGCGCCTCTCTCCCAGATGGTGACACGTGGAGGCATGCAGCTGGCATCTACCGTACACGCGTCAAACTTGAGGGCTTTTGCGCTTCTCTCTGTGCGGGCCGCATGCTCCCAGGAGAGCGCCAGGCGCATCCTGCCTGCATGGCCTCGCCGCACGTCCTCTGAGTGGGCATCATGCGAGGTGCATGCGTAGCGTTCTCGCTGGGAACCCCGATGACCGATCGCCCTCTGTATGCACTTACGACTGACCTCCCTCTTAACGCCCAATCGCGCTCTTCATGCAATCAGACCCGATCGGTGCATCATAACTTCCATCGATGACCGGGCGGTGCCTCATAACTTTCCCTGATGACCGGGCGGTGCCTCATGACCATCCACCGACGTCCGTGCGGTGCCTCATGACCATCCACCGACGTCCGTGCGGTGCCTCATGACTATCCACCGACGTCCGTGCGGTGCTTCCAACCGCTTATCTATGCTCTGAACTGGGAGTGGTGGCCACTTGGTATCTGACTACCGATCACCGTTCTAGGTGATCTCCTCCCTGATTCACTTGCTCTTTCTACCACGTGCCACCCTGTGCATGGTCCACGTGGTCAACGGTTGCTGACGTCATCAACTACTGATGACCGACCGGATCACAAGCCCCCCAGTCTCGAGCTGTGAACTTGTTCTCAGTGAAGAGACTAAGTGGTCGCGCCCTCGATCCACGTGGCAGGTGCGGCCACGCCACGTGCTGCTCACGTATCTGCTCCTCGGTGTCACGACTTCCATACTTTATCTCTCGACACATGGACGCATTAATGGCCCCCACTAAGTGTCGCTACCGTTTCCTTCATTCAACAGAAGCGTGCGCATCCCCCTGGATCATCTAGAGATTCACCTTTTCTGTTTTCTTCTTCTCAACCGCGCTAGGGTTCGCTGCGTTTCTCCTCTTTAACTCTCTGCATGTGACTAACTGTTAACTAGCTTAGGCTTTAGCGCGATCTCACTGCAACCCCTCAAACTTGGCTTCTGACTTGATCGCGGCTAACTGTTACCTTAGCATTGCCTTCAACATAACTTCGTGCTGGATGAATGACTTAATGGGGCCTAAACGCTTTGGCTTCACGCAGCAGAACTTGCTTCTACCACTGACCACCGACTAGCATGTTAGTGCACCACCGATTAGTCATCGCGCTTGTGGCTTTGCTACACTTCTCTGCCACTCCAGCGCTGAGTGCATAGAGGGCCTGAACACCAACTATGACGACTGTGTTTTGGAGAAGAAAAGTGCTTCTCGATGACCCCTCTTGCCTCAACCTCGCTGTAAGAAGTCGTGGGTGAGGTCTTGCTTTACTTACCTCAGCCTCGCTGTACAAAGTCGAGGTGAGGACTTTTTCTCTGGCCTCAGCCTCGCTGTACAAAGCAGAGGAAGAGGAGTTGGTTCTCTTGCCTCAACCTTGCTGTAAGAAGCAGAGGAAGAGGACTTTTCTCTCGCCTCAACCTTGCTGTAAAAAGCAGAGGAAGAGGACTTGCTCTTGCCTCAGCCTCGCTGTACAAAGTCGAGGTGAGGACTTTCTCTTGCCTCAGCCTCGCTGTACAAAGCCGAGGGTGAGGACTTTCTCGCCTCTGCCTCGCTATACAAAGTCGAGGGAGAGAGCTTTCTCTCTTGCCTCAGCCTCGCTGTACAAAGCCGAGGTGAGGACTTTTCTCTGTTGCCTCAACCTTGCTGTAAGAAGCAAAAGAAGAGGACTTTTCTCTGGTGCCTCAACCTTGCTGTAAGAAGCGAAGGAAGAGGACTTTTCCTCTTGCCTCAACCCTGCTGTATAAAGCAGAGGAAGAGGGCTTTCTTTCTCTTTTGCCTCAGCCTCGCTGTACAAAGTCGAGGTGAGGACTTTCCTCTGTTGCCTCAACCTTGCTGTATAAAGCAAAGGAAGAGGACTTTCCTCTCGCCTCAACCTTGCTGTAAAAAGCAGAGGAAGAGGACTTTTCCTCATGCCTCGGCCTCGCTGTACAAAGTCGAGGTGAGAGGACTTTCTCTTGCCTCAGCCTCGTTGTACAAAGCTGAGGGAGGACTTTCTTCTCTCTCGCCTCAGCCTCGCTGTACAAAGTCGAGGTGAGGACTTCTCTTGCCTGCACCTTGCTGTACAAAGTCGAGGGAGGACTTTCTTCTCTTGCCCCAACCTTGCTATATAAAGCAGAGGAAGAGGACTTTCCTCTATTGCCTACACTTGCTCAAAGGCAAGGAGGACTTCCTCTATTGCCTACACTTGCTCAAAGGCAAGGAGGTCTTCCTCTTTTTCGCCTGCACTTGCTCAAAGGCAAGGAGGTCTTCCTCTGTTGCCTACACTTGCTCAAAGGCAAAGAGGTCTTCCTCTTTCTCGCCTGCACTTGCTCAAAGGCAAGGAGGACTTCCTCTTTCTTGCCTACACTTGCTCAAAGGCAAGGAGGTCTTCCTCTGTTGCCTACACTTGCTCAAAGGCAAGGAGGTCTTCCTCTTTCTCGCCTGCACTTGCTCAAAGGCAAGGAGGACTTCCTCTGTTGCCTACACTTGCTCAAAGGCAAGGAGGACTTCCTCTTTCTCGCCTACACTTGCTCAAAGGCAAGGAGGACTTCCTCTGTTGCCTCAACCTTGCTGTAAAAAGCAGAGGAAGAGGACTTTCTCGTGGGTGCACGCTCCCAGGGGAGCGCCAGGCGTGGCTATCTAAGCGCACTCACCAGGCGCACCCTGCCTGCATGGTCTCACCTCACGTTCTCTGAGTGAGTGCATGCTCCCAGGAGAGCACCTGGCGTGGCAGATCTGAGCGCACTCGCCAGGCACATCCTGCCTGCATGGCCTCATCGCGCGTCCTCCGTGTGAGTGCATGCTCCCAGGAGAGGACCTGGCGTGGCTGGTCTGAGTGCACTCACCAGGCGCATCCTGCCTGCATGGCCTCATCACGCGTTCTCTGCACGTCCCCACCGGCGAGGAGCTCTTCTTCTGGAATCATGCGAGGTGCATGCTTAACGCTCTCGCTAGGAACTTGGGTCCCAGCTTAACACGTGTTAGCAAGACCCTGATGACCATGCACCGACCGAGCGCTCACTCTCTACATGCACCGACGGCTGATCGCAGTCTGCATGCACTGATGGATGATCGCGCTCTACATCCAAGCGCTTATCTAGGGGTTGATCTGCGGGTGGTGGCCACTCGGTAACTGACCACCGATCACCTGGACTTGCACCTGGGGCAAGGAGAACTTTAAACTGGGAACACTCGCACACTTTATGTACTGAAAATCTTTTATTGGGTGGCATCGTTAAAGAGAGTGCCCCCTGATCTGCTCAACTGTTTAATACACTAAGCGTGTGTACAGCGCGATAGCACATCTACTTTACAACTTAACCAGAGTAGGAAACAAGCGTGTAGTGTCCTGGGTTCTGGGAATTGCCGTTCCGTCCAGAGTCTCCAGCTGACAAGCTCCATTCTCCAACGTCTCAACCACTCTAGATGGGGTCTCCTTTAACCGACGATGACCGCCCTGGCGATGCACACACGTGGGGCGATCATGCCTTCCGCTTCAGCTCTGGGAGCCCCCCCAGTGTAGCTTCTTCCATCACCTCACCTCCCCTAACACAGGGAGTTCATGTTGCTGGTCGCCTGCCTGGGACCCCGAAGCGCGATCACCTTGTGTTTTCTGCAGGTAATCAGTCAGGAACCCTGTCTTCACCAACTCAGCAAGCTGACGCCCCAACGCCAGGCAGGTACGGAGTGTATGTCCATAAGCTTGATGGAATTCACACCAGTCATCCTTCCTCCCTCCAAGTACCCTGTCGGTTTTCTCTGGCACATGGAGTCTTGCTGCCATAGCAGGGATGGCGATCAGCTCCGCCAAACTTATCATGAAATCATACCTGGGGGTGCGTTGCTTGCACGCCCCCTGGTCTGGTCCTTCCTGGGTGCATAAGGGCGAGACCTTCCCTGCTCCTTCCTCCCTTCCTTGGTCTCATGCACCCGCGCCTGTTGCTGCTGATTCCCCTGACCTCCACGTGGCTTCGACGGTGCAGCACTTCCTCTCTTCTCAGAGACCTCTGTCTCTGCTACTATGTGTGCCACCGCGCGTCGCCGTATCTCGGTGAAGGTGGCAGGGTGGCTCCTGATGAGCGATTCACTGAAAGGACCAGGGAGGACACCTCTCTTGAATGCATGCACCAGCATGTCCTCGTCCTTGCCGGGCAATCTCACCACCTGCTCCCCAAAGTGATTGAGGTAGTCCTTCAACGGCTCCCCCTGATACTGGCGCACGTCAAACAGGTCGTAGGACACCACTGGCGCCGATCGGTTGATGATGTACTGCTCCGTGAACAGCTTCGCAAACTGATGGAAGGAAGTGACGTGGCCCTCTGGCAGGCTCACGAACCACTCCATAGCCACTCCGCTCAGCGTACTCATGAACATCTTGCAGTACACAGCATCTGAACCTCCAGTCAGCATCATCTGAGTGTGGAAGGCTGTCAGGTGTGCTTCTGGATCTTCCACCCCCGTGAACGACCCTTTCAGTCCCACCAGATTGGGAGGCACCACCGTGTTCATGATCTCGGGGGAGAAAGGCATAGGGACTGCGCGCTCCTTCTGCACCTGTAATTCCCTACGCAACTCTTCATTCATACGGTTCAACTCTTCGTTTCTTCTCTGCGATGCAGTCATCTCTGCACGCATCCTCTCTTGCTCAACTCTTGATGCCGCGAAACTATCTTGCAGTGCGCGCATCATCTCCATGACCTGCGCCATGGTAACAGCACCTTCTTCAGCAGGTGGCGTAGGTGAGGTTTGTCTGGTTCTTCTACTCATCTCCTCTACACTTCGACGTAACTTTACTTCGACGAAACGATCAAGAAGCTCTAAGAAACTTCAAGAAACCTCAAGAAACTTCAAGAACTGCGATGTGGATGGGAACAAAATTCACACGGCCCCACGGTGGGCGCCAAATGATCCAGCCGCTTGACTCGATCGTGGAGGATTGCCTCGTCACTCCTTCGTCTAGCCGTCTGTTCTGCAAGAACGCTCCAAGAACCACCACCGGAACTCCAAACACTGCCTTTAAAATACACAGACGGCGCCTCTGGCGGCTGTTGTAGCTCTGACGCTCAAGTCAGGCAACAGGAACACCAAAAACTATCACTGAATCTCTCTATGAGACTCGTGTGTGCTCTCAGATCCACTTTCTCTCTCTATAACCGTTTTCTGTTATCACTGTGCAACGTGTAAGAACGCTCCCACAGTGACTCAGAGACTATGTGTAACTGTAAACTGTAAAGTGTGTAAACTGTAAGAATCTGTAAAAAACTCCCCTTACCTTACATGACGTGGAGTGCTTTATACCTGGGTCGCGCCTCTCTCCCAGATGGTGACACGTGGAGGAATGCAGCTGGCATCTACCGTACACGCGTCACACCTGGAGGGCTTCTGCGCTTCTCTCTGTGCGGGCCGCATGCTCCCAGGAGAGCGCCAGGTGTGGCTGGTCTAAACTCACTCGCCAGGCGCATCCTGCCTGCATGGCCTCGCCGCACGTCCTCTGAGTAGGCATCATGCGAGGTGCATGCGTAACGTTCTTGCTGGGAACCTTGGTCCCAGCTTAACACGCGTTGGCAAGAACCCCGATGACCGATTGCCCTCTGCATGCACTTACGACGGATCACCCTCTGCATGCACTTACGACCGATCGCCCTCTGCATGCACTTACGACCGACCGCCCTCTGCATGTACTTACGACCGATCGCCCTCTTAACGCCCGACCGGTGCCTTATAACTTCCCCCCGATGACCGGGCGGTGCCTCATGCCTATCCACCGACGTCCGTGCAGTGCCTCATGACTATCCACTGACGTCCGTGCGGTGCTTCCAGGCGCTTATCTAGGCACCGCTCTGGGGGTGGTGGCCACTTGGTATCTGACTACCGATCACCGTTCTAGGTAATCTCCTCCCTGATTCACTTGCTCTTTCTACCACGTGCCACCCTGTGCATGGTCCACGTGGTCACCTGCTGCTGACGTCATCAACTACTGATGACCGACCGGATCACTTTGGCATCTTTCACTTGAGGTTACTCCATTCCACAAGAGAAGCTTGGTTGAGGGAAGTATAATTTCTTGGAGTGATTTTGAGTGCCTTAATTTTTTTACCAAAACCGCACCACTTATTTCTTTGTTTTCTAACCTTGTTTTCTTTAATTGTTTGCTATTTGTGTTTGCTGTACTGTTTTGAAAATGGGTCAATATTCAAGTGGAGAATCTTCCAAACCACACTCTCCACAAAAAGCTTTCATTCTTGGTGAACTAAAAGAATCAAAAAGGTCACTTGCACAAAAAGATGAAGCTATAAGACAATTGGAAGAAAGATTGCAAAGGCTTGAAGTGACTAATGAAAGGTCCAGCCATACACACCATAGAAGACGCCATTCTTCAAGGCATTCATCAAGAACTTCTTCCAACTATCATGGACATGAAGATGAAACCGAATGGAGGAGGCATCATCATTATGAAGAGAGCCACCAACATGTGGGAAAGCCTTATATGCCTTTTGTAAAATTACCTAGCTTTAGTGGTGAAGGTGATCCAAATGTATATTTGGGGTGGTAAGCAAAGGTTGAACAAATCTTTCATGTACATGAGGTCCAAGAAGACCAAAGGGTAAAACTAGCTACTTTAGAATTTCTAGACTATGCCATGCAATGGTGGCATAAAACTCTTATGGACATTGGGCTAAAGAAGAGACCTCCCATGGTCTCTTGGAATGATTTGAAAGAATGCATGCGCGCTAGATTTGTGCCTCCACATTATAGGAAAGACCTTTTGTTGAAGTTCCAAAGGCTTCATCAAGGCACGCTTAGTGTGGATGCTTATTATAAAGAACTTGAAACGCTTTTAACTCATATTAACAAGCATGAAAGTGAAGAATCTAAGATGGCTCATTTTGTAAGTGGATTAAGACAAGATATTCAAAATGTTGTAGAACTTTATGAGTACACTTCTTTGGAAAAATTGGTTCACCTAGCCATGAAGGTTGAATCACAAATTCTGAAGAAAAAATCTTTTAAGAAAACTCATGTTCTTGCCGATTGACCCTCTTGTCGGTTGACTCTACGACAATCACGCGCCTCCTTTCCTCACCTTGAATTATGCTTTGTTGTCTCAAAACAACCTGCACCTGCAAGATAGAAAGGGGCGCCCTAGAGGCCGTTTGCACTCTGACGCTCAAGTTAAAACTAGGGCAAGCACACCAAGTGTATTGAGTATCTCTGTTTAGGTTTAGAAATTGCGTACCTTTGTGAAGTGTTTTACTACCCTTTATATATTTTAGGGTTTCCTCTGCGCCGCTACCCATATTTAGGGTTTACTGGAATACCCTCGCGCCGCTATCACCCAGACTTAGGGTAATCTAGCACGTAAGGCTTCCTTAACTGGAGTTCAAACTCTAACAGGATGGCCACCTGGGTACCCCCTCGTGCACCTAATCTCTGGGGCCACCTGTCCTGGGAGCGCCTTCACTGTTCACGTGCCATGCATGTAGCTTCACTGGGAAACCCTAATCATGATGAGTACTCGACCCTTCAGGACTCTGCACCTAACTATGCTTTCCCTGCCACACGCATGGGCACTTCGTGACTTAGGCCTCTCCTTACTTCTGGGCATTTTACTGATAACTGGTCGGTACACAAGCCCCCCAGTCTCGAGCTGTTAACTTGTTCAACGAAGAGACTAAGTAATCGGCTCGGGCGACCTACGTGGCACTGATTGAAAGGACATGAACAACGCACTGAAGGGACATCTCACCAACCCCCTTTTAATTTGCGGACACGTGTCTAGATCAACGGTTAGGGTTTCTTAACGTTAGCGCTTCCTTGCCTACGTTAAACCCTTTCAAAACCCTGCGCCTCTGCACTGTTTCATCACTTTTCACTCAAGCTTCCACTCTTTCTAACTTCTCTCATACGCTTCTGTTATACTCCAACCCTCGCAACTCCTCATCTTTGCTTACTCAAAGGTATGGTTTTTAATCTTCTTCTTGCCTTTTGTTTTATGATTCCGCTACCCTTTACATGCCATAACTGCGCTGGGTCTGTTTATTATTTCTGTATTTTAGGGTTTCTGTTCTTCTTTCTCGTTTTTGTTCTTTTTCTAAGAGTCTTTGTCCGCCATTTGTTCACGACATCACTTTCTTCTAAACCCCTTTTTCCTTCTCCCTTCCTCTCATTTGTTTTAGATTCGAGATGGCCAGAACCAAAACCACCTCCAACCCTCCTCCAGCTGTTGACTATAGGGCCCTCTACTCCTGGGCCTCAGAGGATCTCCTTGCCGAAACCTCTAAGCTCACAACTTGTGAGGACCTAAGAAAACACAGGGACAACTAGAACGAGATCAAGGGGCGCGTCTTTGGCAGGGAGAGTGACGCGTATATTTCGGTTCGACATTGCACTGCGGGCGAACCTGTATGCGTTGATGATCGTTGCTACGACGGGGAGCCCTTCTTCTTCCTGTATGCCACCATCTTCAAACGGGTTAAGGTTCGCCTGCCCTTCACCGGATTCGAGAGGGCCCTACTTACTGAGCTCAATGTGGCACCTGCCCAGCTGCACCCTAACAGCTGGGCCTTCATCAGGGCCTTCTCTATCCTCTGCAATAACCTGGGGTTTCCTCCCTCAGTAGATGTCTTCTTGCACTTCTTCGAGGCGAAAAGCCCTGGGAAAAGGCTTTGGGTAAGCCTTAATGGAGTGGCGGGAAGGGTTTTGTTAACCCTCTTGTCGCAGTCCTACAAGGGCTTCAAGGGGACGTTCTTTCGAGTCTGTTGCAGCTCATACGACTCTACCATACCGACGGGTTCCCATTATATTGGGTGGAGAAGTTGAGGTTCAAGAAGCCCTGCGGACTCAAGGAGCTGACCCCCTTTGATCGTGACGTGTGCCAACTCCTCTCAAGTTGGGGTGTGGTGTTCGGCACCACCCAGCTAATCAGGCACGAATATGATGCTGAAACCCTCAGCGTCTATATCGGTATAACTGCTTTCATCTTGTATCTGTCAATGCTTGTGTTTTTTGCATGCCACTTCTCACTCTTTACTTGTTGTTCATCGCAGGCATGGTATTGGACGCTGAGAAGAAGAAGTGGCTAGTCGCCTTGTTGGATCACCACACAGCAGGTGGCTCATGCCCTGCTGGCCCTTCTTCGCCTGCCGCGGCTGCCCCAGGCCCCACTTCTGATAAGTTAAAGAGGGCAGCCGCGATAGTGATCTCTAAAAACGAGGACATGTGCTCCGGCCTCGTCTTCAAGAGGAATAGGGTGGAGGTTGCTGCGGTGACCTCTTCTGCAACAGAGGGGCAAGCTCCCTCCTTTAGAGAGCACCCTCCCAGTGCCTCTTCTCCACCTGAGCCACTTCTGGCACTCGAGGGTGGGGGAGAGAGTGCTCCCCAACCTGACCAGGCGCCTCCTGTTATCGAACTTCCTCCCCTTCTCCAGCAAACCCTTGTGCATCTGCCTGCCAAAGAGGCCATGGAGGCCCTGGATAGGGATTCGCTAAGAGATCGTGTAAGCCATGGCCTGGGCAAGTTCCTTGCTGCCTCCAGCGTCTTGCTGACCTAGGGGGATGCTGAAAAGAAGCTGAAAGAGGAAGTCGCCCAGCTAAGGCGGGACTTGGAGAGGGAAATGGCGCAGAAGAAGGAGTTAGAGCTTCACGTTGAAACAACTCCTAAGCGTGAGACTGCTCTAAACCAGGAGCTGAGTAGTCTCCGGCAATCAGAAAAAGAAGCCAAGAAACTCCTCTTCGCCAAGGGGCAGGAGGCCCTCCAGCTTGAAGCCAAGATTCTCCCCCTCCACAACAAAGTCATTGAACTGGAAGATCAGTTGGAGGGGGCCCAAGCGAAAACGAAAAAGCTAGAGGAGAGAGCCACTAATCAGGAAGTCCAGCTGGGCAAGATGGAGGAAGAACTTGCCCAACAAGTCGAGCTGTTCAAGAAGACCGAGGCCGAGCTGATAGAAGATGATGCCGATGCCTACGGGGAGGGATTCAGCAATGCCCTTGCTCAGGTTGCCTGCGCGCATCTTGAGATGGACCTCTTGCCTTTTTCTATGTCCATGCAGGTAGTCGACGGGCAGATAGTGCCTAGATAGGTTTCTTGGACAGTTGTATTCTGTGGCTGGACTCCTTGTAATCATCTTTGCAAACACTTTTCCACTGTAATAAAATATTTAACTTTGTGTATGTTCTTGCCGGTTGACTGGCCTGTCGGTTGACTCCGCGACGCTCACACGCCTCCTTCTCACGTTGATATGTGCTTGGTTCTTTCGAAGCAATCTGCACCTGCAAAAGAGAAAGGGGGCGCCCTAGAGGCCGTTTGCACTCCGACGCTCAAGTCAAGATTGGGCAAGAAACACCAAGTGTTTGAGTAACTGTGTTTAGGGTTTGTAATTGCGTACCTCTGTGAAGTATTTTACTGCCCTTTATATAGTCTAGGGTTTATTGCACCGCTAGCCCTAATTAGGGTTCACTGCGCTGCTAGCCATATTCAGGGTTTACTGGAATACCCTTACGCCGCTATCACCCAGTCTTAGGGTAATCTAGCACATAAGGTTTCCTTATCTGGAGTGCAAACTCTAACAGGGTGACCACCTGGGTGCCTCCTCGTGCACCTAGTCTTTGGGGCCACCTGTTCTAGGAGTGCTTTCACTGTTCACGTGTCATGCATGTAGCTTTAGTGAGAAACCCTAGTTCTGATGAGTACTCGACCCCTCAGGACTCTACACCTAACTGTGCTTTCCCTGCCACACGCATAAGCTCTTCGTGATTCAGGCCTCTCCTTACCTCTGGGTATTTAACTGGTAACTGGTCTCCTCTCTGGACCTACACTGAATGTTCTAACTTTGCTGTTCAAACATCCAAGACCGATATCACCTCGTCACATTCTGTGGCCGAGGACTCATCACCCTGCTGAGTGTTGATGACACATCAGTCCATTCTAGTGATCATCACACTGATGACTAATCACCCTTTCCTGTGGGGACACACTGATGACTAATCCCCTTTCCTGTGGGGACATGCTGATGACTAATCGCCCTACTAGTCCTTACCACTTGTGGGGTCCCTTCCACGTGGCTTCGGCCCACACTGTGGGACCTAGCTGACGTGGCTCACCCCTTACTAGCTGTTCTCGGTGTCCGAGGACTGGTCGGTACAGTGTATATGTGTTTACCTTAGTCAACCATATCTGTCATATCTATCTAACTCAGCTTGGTTGCTCTGGCGCTTTATACTTTCTTTACACAACCTGCATATCTGGTATTCAATTGTTGTTTGGACACTTTAACGTACTTAACTCGTGGCTTCGACTCCTTGCAATGTGGCACGCTTAACTGTGATACGAGGTGATGAGTGTAATTCCTCCTTAAGAAAAGAAACCACCCCATGGGAGAGCCCTGACGAGTGGACTACATCACCTCGCTGACCTCTCCTTCCACCACGCCAAAGAGGATTTAAGTGATGAACCACCCCAATCAACCCTGGTGTTCTCACTCGAGTGGGAGAGTATTCCACTTCGAGACTTCTAATACACAGACTATCCCTTGGCTGACCTATCATCGCCCATAGGCGTGTGTGGGTCTCCCTGGAAAACCCTGTTGTTTACCTTGGGTGCTTTCACTCGAGGAGAAGGCGTTCTTCATGAACCCTCCCTTTACCCCTTCGAGGCTTCTAGCACTGATCTGTATTCACCTGACCTCTCCATGCTCGAGGCAAGGGAGGATTTCACTATCACGCATCGTCCTTGGTGTTCTTGCTCGAAAGTGGAGGCGTTCTCTACGAACTTACCTGATCCTGCCGCGGACTTGAACGTGGAGGATGAGCCTCGTCACTCCTTCGTCTAGCCTTCTGCAACTGCACATTCTGCAAGGACGCTCCAAGAACCTCCGCCGGAACTCCAAACAATGCCTGCAAAATAACATAGACGGCGCCTCTAGTGGCCGTGTGCACTCCAACGCTCAAGTCAGGCAACAAGAACACCAAAAACTCTCACTCAATCTCTCTGTGAGACTCATGTGTGCTCAGATCCACTCTCTCTCTCTGTAACTGAATTCTGTTATCACTGTGCCACGTGTAAGAAAGCTCCCACAATGACTCAGAAACTAAGTGTAGTGAATTTGTGTAAACTTGTAATCTGAAAACTTGTGTCTACCTAACATAAGGTAGAGTACCTTTATACTTGGGCCACGCTTCTCTCCCAGATGGTGACACGTGGAGGCATGCAACTGGAATCTAACCGTACACCTGTCACACCTGGAAGGCTTCTGCGCATTTCTCTTGTGCGGCTAAGTTATCCTCTTGTGGAGTAACTTAGCGTTTCTTCTGTCTGAATGAGTGCATGCTCCCATGATGGCATTTTCATGTGTTCTTCTTGAATCAAAGTAGAAATAGATGGAGCGGAAGCAATGGATGAGTGAAACAAGACCCTCCTAGGAGTTGTGTTGGTCTTGAAGGTGCATGATGAGTATGGGTTGAGTGGTTGGGCCAGCTCAAGGGAGAAGGTGAAAGGATTGAAGTTTATAGCCTAGATTTCTAGGAGGAGTAAAGCTTGTGCACAAAAATGGCAGCATAACATTACTCAAATAAACTTGAAAATACATGAGGTAGGCCTCCTTATTTATAGATTTAGGAGCCTTGGTGAGCAAGCTTAAAGGGTAGGGATGGAAATACAAAAAGTGGGGGCTGCCTAGGGTATTGACTTTAGTCAAACCACACCATCATCCTAATATTCTAGAAGATAGGTCAAAAAAATGCAACATTTGATAGTACACCCCTCCCTCTTTTGCTAAAGGCACCTATTTGCTAGCACACCCCTCCTTCTATTGCTAAGGGCACCTTTTTGATAGCACACCCCTAAGTTAGCAAGTTTTGCTTACTACACTAATCTACTAAGCTACCCCTAATGGGCCTCCAAGTAGCATGTACAAGGTCTTCTCCCTCCCATCCGTGGCTTCTTCTATGTGTGCTTGGATATGTTTAGCCATGGATCTTGTGAGAGGTCCTAGACGGTCTAGCTCCATGGATAGCCTCCCTCCTTCACGTCCTAGACGCTCACTTCTTGGAGCTAGACGCTCCTCTTGGTCTAGACGGTCTTCTTGGTTTGGGCCTTGGCTTCCTTGGTTAGATGTGCTTGGCCCTCCTCCATCATCCCCTCCCCCTTGGAAAGGATTTGTCCTCAAATCCAGCTCGTCATCGTCATTGGAACCTACAAATGGAGAAAGATTAATTACATTAAATGTGTCATGTACTCCATATTCAAGAGGTAGGTCCAATTTATATGCATTGTTGTTGACTCGCTTAAGGACTTGGAAGGGTCCCTCACCTCGGGGACTTAGTTTGGACTTCCTTTGATTTGGAAATCTTTCTTTTCGAAGATGAAGCCAAACTAAGTCTCCTTCCTCAAAAATTATTTCTCTCTTCCCTTTGTTGTTGTGTTTTGTGTACTTCTCATTTTGTTGTTGTATTTGAATTTTAATCTTCTCATGCATTTTCTTGACAAAATCAGCCTTGATTACTCCTTCCTTATGCACAAAATCTTGTGGATTAGGAAGAGGAATTAAATCCATGGGCGTGAGAGGATTAAAACCATATACTACCTCAAAAGGAGAAGCATTAGTAGTCTTGTGAACTACTCTATTGTAAGCAAATTCAATGTGGGGAAGGTACTCATCCCAAGATTTGTGGCTGCCCTTCATGATAGCCCTAAGCATAGTTCCAAGAGATCTATTGACTACTTCGGTTTGCCCATCCGTTTGAGGATGACAAGAAGTTGAGAATTGTAGTCTTGTTCCAAGTTTACCCCAAAGAGTTTTCCAAAAGTGACTTATAAACTTGGGATCTCTATCGGACACTATACTTCTAGGGAGACCATGGAGTCTCACCACTTCTCTAAAGAAGAGTTTAGAAATATTTTGAGCATCATCTACTTTGTGGCATGGAATAAAGTGAGACATTTTGCTAAAACGGTCCACTACCACAAAGATAGAGTCATGGCCTCTTGCAGTCCTAGGAAGTCCTAAAATGAAATCCATGCTAATGTCTTCCCAAGGAGCATTTGCAATCGGCAAAGGGGTGTAGAGTCCATGCGGCATTGTTCTAGACTTTGCTTTTAAACATGAGATACATCTAGAGCAATGGCGTTGGACATCTTTCCTCATGTGTGGCCAACAAAATTTTGCTTTCAAAAGATCTAGAGTCTTATCAACTCCAAAATGGCCCATGAGTCCCCCTTCATGTGATTCTTTGACAAGGAGTTTTCTATGTGTTCCTTGGGGAATGCAAAGTTTTCCTTCTTTAAAAAGATATCCCTCGGACACATAGTAACCTCCTTGCGCTCTATGTAGACATTGGGCATAGATGGATGAAAGTTCTTGATCTTCTTGGTAAAGCTCTCTTATGTGGTCAAATCCAAGAATTTGGGCACCCAATTTTGAAAAGAGTGGGTGGCGTCTTGAAAGAGCATCGGCCACTATATTGGTGCTTCCTTTCTTGTATTTGATTACATAAGGAAATTGTTCAAGAAATTCCATCCATTTTGCATGTCTCTTATTGAGCTTGTGTTGGCCCTTTAAATATTTTTAAAGACTCGTGATCACTATGGATAACAAATTCTTTGGACACAAGATAGTGTTCCCAAGTCTTTAGGGCTCTCACAAGAGCATAGAGCTCTTTGTCATAAGTGGGGTAGTTGAGGGTGGCACCATGGAGTTTTTCACTAAAATAAGCAATGGGGTGTCCACCTTGCAACAATACCGCGCCTATGCCTACTCCCGATGCATCACACTCTATCTCAAAAGTTTTGGAAAAATTTGGGAGAGATAGGATGGGTGCATTGGTGAGTTGAGCTTTTAGCCTTTGAAAGGCTTGCTCATGCTTTTCATTCCAACAAAATGCAACATCTTTTTTAACAAGTTCTGTAACATCCCGCCAAAATAAAACTAGACATACATGTATAATGAAAATAAAGGTACACAATTAATATTGAAGAGTACATGGTAATATATATATATATAAGTAATGAACTTACTCCTCTCATGGAGTTTAATACATAACCAGTCAAAATGCTTACAAATTTAATGAAATTCAATCAAAACTACAAGACCGGCGATCTCCATACATGAACCGGCGATCTGGTAACAGAAGGCCCCAAAACAGGCGATCTGCTACAGGACATAAAACCGGCGATCACCACCAAGAGATAAAAAAAAACGGCGATCTCTTGTAACATCCCTCCAATATACATTTCGCATTTTTGCATTTTCGTAATATGAAATAATGGTAAAACGAATATATTGAAATAAACATAATTGTATATATATATACAAGGAGTTCTCCTCGCAGGGAGTTTAGTACAAAACTTAAACATAAAGAAAACAGCAAAAATACAAAACTACCGATCTCCTCACAGAAAACGGAGATCGCCTATCAGAAAATAGTAAAAGGGGCGATCGCCCAACAAGAACAGAAAACCGGCGACCACATACGGCGATCACTCACAGGGGAAATCCACTTCCTGCAACATCATCTGCTCCCGTGTAAAGTTACACGATCATCGCAGGTTTAAGAAAAGCAGCCACAGAAACAAAATACAGGGTAAGCTATATATTTAAGAAAACATTTAAATCAAGAGCATACATAAGAACTTCACAACATCCACGAACCATAACAGTATCAGCCATCACATTTCCATATTCCACAAGACTATCAGAAATCCCATATTTCACAAATCAATCCAGAGTATTTCAATTCACATCAGAAATCAAGTGTCTATTAATTCAATTTCTCATTTCTCACGTCAGACTTTCCACTGACTCATCACACCAGACACTTGACCACTATTTCCGGAGACTCGTGCGTTGATTAGACCCAGAGATTCGCACCTGTCATACCAAAGGCTGGAAAGTGACCTCAGCCATGCGCATCACACCATATCAATGTTCTCATTATCACGGTATGACCAGGGTTAATCCATACAACAGGTGGAGCTCGTTCTTTTTCACACGAGACACCCATACGTATGAACCTCCATCGACTCTCCACAACTGAGTAACTTCCTCTACGTGATTTCATTACCTCAGTAGAGTCTGGATGTCTCATTATAGGATCACCGATCAATACACCTATTACACGACCTTACACGGTATTTTCTTTCCTGAAAATACTATGCCTCGATCCACAATCACAACATTCAACACATCACATAACACTTCAATGAAACGAGTTCAATCACAGCAAATCTCATACCAAGGTTCAAATTTTCGAAAACCACATTTAAAATCTCAAACACTTTTGAAACAGCATAAAACAGGGGATATTTCTATGACAGATGAAAAACCGGCGATTACAAACAAAACTGGGTTTAAAGCAAGAACAGTTTGAACACCCTGCGATCACGTTGCCCCAACATCAAAATCATCACGCATACAGTTTTCATTAGAAGTAAGGCTAGCTTCCCTTACAACATCAAAAACACCTTGAAATCGAAGTAAAACCGGCGACCATGTCGCCCTACCATTTCAAACATTAAATATCCAGTTATCGTTGGAAAAAGATTAGCTTCCCTTACCTGGATCAGCGTGAAATCTCACTTCAAGCTCCAAACCGCCGAACGTAAAGGATGCCTGAACTCTGCCTAAGCGTTCTAATTGGTAAAGCTTGCAGAGACCCTTCTCAAATGCTCTATGGCAATCGCTGGTAATTTAACTGGTGCCTGGAATTTCTGAGTCGCAGTGCAAAGGAGAGAAAAGAGAAAGCTGAAGGTGAACTCACTCTGTCACCTTTCATACTCTCACTGCGTTTTTATACTCCCTAAGAGGCGGTGTATTCTGACACTAGGAACATAGGCCTGCCATGTAGCCATCATTACCTATTCTCTAACTAACCCTCCTTGGTGGGTTTTCTTCCTCGAATTCAGTGCAACCTGACAGTATGGCCACGTGGCGTCTCTGCGCACATGGAGCTACTGCTCCTGCAGGACTTTCACTGCCTACGTGTCGCACATGCAGCACGTTCATCCTGGAAACCAGGGCCCCACTTCATCTGCGTGAAACGCGACATCGCGCGATAACCTTTCGCCGATGACCACTCGCGCAAAGACAAACCACCGATGACCCATCCTGGAGGACGACCGATGTCTCTCTCTGGAAGACGACCGATGTCTCCATCCTCCTGGAGACCGACCGAGGTCTCTTCCTCCTGGAGACCGACCGAGGTCTCTTCCTCCTGGAGACCGGCCGCGGTCTCTTCCTCCTGGAGACCGACCGAGGTCTCTTTCTCCTGGAGACCGACCGAGGTCTCCTCTTGGCGACACCCGCATGACTCTCGCGCCTGGCCAAGCCCACATGTATCTCGCGCCCTGGCGATGCCCGCATGCCTCTCGCGCTCTAGCGATGCTCGCATGTCTCGCGCCCTGGCGATGTCCGCATGCCTCTCGCGCTCTGGCGATCATGTTCTATGCGATCTCATGGCTTTCTAACTACACTTTCCTTTACTTTTATTTTAAATAAAACATACTTAGAATTTACTTAAAATATATCACTTTTATTCCAATAGGATTTTCCAGGTCCTTACAATCTCCCTAACAACAAAAATTTTCGTCCTCGAAAATTGAATTACAAAGAAAATAGATGTGGATAGTCGTTTCTCATGTTCTCTTCCAACTCCCAAGTCGAATCACCGGATCTCTCATCCCACACCACCCTAACCATATGGATGGTCTTATTCCTGAGCTGTTTGCTTTGGTGATCGTCTATCCTGACTGGTCTTGCTTCAAAAGACAAGTCGTCCCTGATCTGCACGTCGTCCACCTCCAACACGTGACAAGGGTCGGCGAGATATTTCCTTAACTGTGATACGTGGAAGACATTATGCAGATTTGCCAAATGTGGAGGTAGGGCGATCTCATAGGCTACTGGACCAATTTTCCTCAAGATCTGGTAAGGTCCAACAAACTTAGGAGACAGCTTCTTTGGTCTGATAGCTCGTCCTACACCCTTGGTTGGGGTCACTCTCAAAAATACATGTTCTCCAGCAGCAAACTCTAAAGGTCTTCTTCTCTGATCTGCATAGGACTTCTGCCTACTCTGAGAAGCTTTCATTCTACTTTGTATCTGTTTCACCTTCTCGGTCGTCTGCTGAATCAACTCTGGCCCAACCAGGATTGCATCGCCCTCCTGATACCAACATAAGGGAGTCCTGCATTTTCTCCCGTACAGGGCTTCATAAGGTGCCATCCCAATGCTGGCGTGGTGACTGTTATTATATGTAAACTCCACCAGTGGCAACACCTCGTCCCAACTCCCCAATTGATCCAAGACGCACGCCCTCAGCAGATCTTCCAAGGATTGGATCGTTCTCTCTGACTGACCATCTGTTTGGGGATGATATGCAGAGCTCATCCTCAACTTAGTTCCCAAGCACTCTTGCAAGGTCTGCCAAAACCGTGAAGTGAACCTGGGATCTCTATCTGAAACGATGCTGGAAGGCAATCCATGCAACCTTACTATTTCTTGGATGTATAATTGTGCCAGCTTGGCCATAGCCATCTTCATATTCACTGGAAGGAAGTGGGCACTCTTTGTCAGCCTATCAATGATAACCCAGATTGCATCATGACCCTTCACCGATCTGGGTAAATGGGTGACAAAATCCATGGCAATGCTGTCCCATTTCCACTCAGGGATATCCAGTTGCTGCAACAGCCCGCCAGGTCTTTGATGCTCTACCTTCGCCTTCTGACACGTTAAGCAGGTTGCAACATACTGGGCGATGTCCCTCTTCATGCCTGACCACCAAAATGACTCCTTCAAGTCATGGTACATCTTGTTCATACCTGGGTGTAGGTTAAGGCGACTCTTATGACCTTCCTCTAGGATCATCTTCTTCAACTCTTCATTTGCAGGTATGCAAATTCTGCCATTAAATCTCAAGATCCCATCATCGCCCATTACAAAGTCTCTCGCCTGATCTGTCCCTAGTGACTCCATAGTATGCTTCAGACTAGGGTCCTCCAACTGCTTATCCTTTAACATCCCAAGGAAGTCATTAGTTATAGCCAGCTTACTACAACTAATGTGATTTACGTGAAATTCCACTCCAAGGTTTAAGTCTCTGAACTGCTCGATCAGTTTCTGCTCTTTTATCATCATGGTGGCTACTTGCATTGATTTTCTACTCAAAGCGTCTGCCACTACATTGGCCTTCCCTGGGTGATACATGAGTTGAAAATCGTAGTCCTTAAGGAACTCCATCCACCTTCTTTGCCTCATGTTCAGTTCCTTCTGATCGAACAGGTATTTCAGGCTCTTATGGTCGCTGAACACCTGGAACCGAGCTCCATATAAGTAGTGCCTCCAGATCTTTAGGGCGAAGACCACTGCCGCCAACTCCAAATCATGCGTAGGGTAGTTCCTCTCATGGACCTTGAGTTGCCTTGAAGCATAGGCGACTGCCCTTTTCTCTTGCATTAAAACGCATCCCAGTCCCTGATGTGAGGCATCACAGTAGACGTCAAAAGGTCTTCCTACCTCGGGGATCACCAGCACTGGGGCACTGGTCAATCTCTCCTTTAGTTCCCTGAAGCTGAGCTCACATCGGTCGGTCCAAGCAAAAGGTTGGTCCTTACGGGTCAGCTGTGTTAACGGAGCCACCACCTTGGAAAAGTCCTCAATAAATCTCCGATAGTAACCCGCCAAACCCACAAAGCTCCTTATCTCAGTGACTGTCTTGGGACGTTCCCACTGCAGCACTGTCTCTACTTTGGCTGGGTCTACCGAGATCCCCTGGGCAGATATCACGTGTCCTAGAAAGTTGACTTCCTTCAGCCAGAACTCACACTTGGAGAACTTGGCATAGAGTTGCTTCTCCCTCAGAACCTCCAACACCGACCTCAGATGTCCTTCATGTTCTTCCTCGGTCTTTGAATAGACAAGTATGTCGTCTATGAAGACTACCACAAACTTATCCAAGAAAGGGCGGAAAATCCTATTCATATAATCCATGAACAGAGCTGGGGCATTGGTCACTCCAAACGGCATCACCACGTACTCATAGTGCCCATACCGGGACCTAAAGGCTGTTTTCTGGACATCGTCGGCCTTTACCAAAATTTGATGGTACCCCGATCTCAGATCAATCTTTGAGAACACCGAGGCCCCATTTACTTGATCCATTAAGTCATCAATTCTGGGTAGAGGGTACTTGTTCTTGATGGTCAACTTGTTTAACTGCCTGTAATCTATACACAGCCGAGACCCTCCATCCTTCTTCTTAACTAGGAGTACTGGAGCCCCCCATGGAGATACACTGGGTCTGATGAATTGTTTCTCCAGCAACTCTTCTACTTGCTTCTTTAATTCCACCAACTCGGCTGGTGCCATCCTGTAGGGCGCCATAGACACTGGTCCAGCCCCAGGTACCAAATCAATAGAGAATTCTACTTCTCTCTTAGGAGGTAACCCAGGTACCTCTTCTGGGAACACATCTGTGAAGTCTTTTACTACAGGTATTCTGCTCACGTCCCCTTCGTTCTTCACTTCCAACCGAGCTAGCATCACGAAGCACCTCGCCCCTCCTTCCATCTCCAACCGCCCATGCCCAGCAGATACTACATCCTGCTCTTGGAGATCGGGCAACACCACTTTCTGCCTACCGCAATCTATGAGATCGTGATTGGCAGAAAGCCAATCCATTCCCAGGATAACATCTAGGTCCTGAAGAGGCAGGCAGATCAAGTTCACTTTGAATCTGCGTCCCTCTACTATTACTGGACATTCAGGGCAAACTGTAGAGGTCATAACCTGTCCTGATGCAGGTGTGGAGACCAACAGTTCAAAAGGCAGCTCCTTCACTAGGAGGCCCAACTCGGCTATACACCGACTTGACACAAAAGAGTGTGTCGCTCCAGAATCAAACAACGCTTCTACACTTCTACCAGATATAAAACAGACACCTTGCACGAGGTTACCTGATTGAGACGCCTCTGCTCCTGACATGGCAAACACCCTCCCTGCTGCCTGGGGTCTGCTGCCTTCATTTCTCAACTGCTGAGAACTACCAGGTTGAGTCGTCCCACTCCGGTTAGGGCATTCTCTAGCAACGTGCCCTGTCCTTTGGCATACGAAACACCTTCTCTCCAAATTCTTCTTGGGGCACACATTTGGCATGTGTGGTCCACCACAGAGGGAACATTTTAGTTTCCAGGGTTGCTGCTGTTGAAACTGGGGTGGCCCTGTCCCCGCCCGATGTAGTGGAGGTCTCGCATATGGCCTGCCTTGTGAATGCTGCACCTTAGCCCGCCCACTGGAAGAACCCCCTGGGTGTGACCTGATCACCCGGGGATCACCCTTTTCCAGGGTCTCCACCATCTTCGCCTTTTCTACCAAGGCGTGAAATTCTCTGATGCACATTGGGGCTATCGTCCTCTTCAGCCCGTGCTTCAGCCCTTCCTCAAACTTCCTGCACCTCCAAGCTTCGGAGGTCGCCTGAGTGTAGAATCGCGCGAGGTACTCAAACCTGGCAGCATAGGCGTTCACCGTCATCACCCCCTGCTCCAACTTTAAAAACTCCACTTCCCGCGCAAACTTTGCGCTGTCAGGGAAGTATTTCTCCAAGAACCTCACCCTAAAGCTCTCCCAGTCCAACACCTCCTCTCTGGCCTCCATCATTTGCTGAGCTCCCATCCACCAGAACTCTGCTTCTCCAGACAGCAGATAGGTGGCAAACAACAACTTCTTCTCTTCAGGGCAGGAGGTCGCCCTAAAGATTTTCTCCATTTCTCTGACCCACTGATCTGCTTGATCAGGGGTAGCATTCCCACAGAACTTGGGTGGGTTGTGCCTCATGAACTCAGCCAGTCCCATCCGCTCCTGAGGCTGACCGACGGGCGAATTCGTATCAGCCGACCGAGTAGTCTCCCAATGCTGCATGGTAGCTTGATGGTTCTGCGCCATCGCCGCATTCTGCTGCTGGATGGCACCTGCCATCATCTCAATGGCCCTGGCGATCTGGCCCATCTCAGAAGAAGGTTGGGAAGGGGTAGGAGGTCTACGAGGCATCTTCCTTCTTTCTCAGGTTCCGAAACTACTAGCTTCTATATTCCCTACAACTACAAGAATGAAATCGATAAGGAAATCAATTCATTCAAGGGGGATAACATCACGACCTTACAAGGTCAGCTTCTCAAATTCCCTAGGAATTTGAGTCCATCTACAGAACCATAAAGCTTATAACCTCAAGCAAAACACCAGAACAGCTACTGGTGTGCAACCATCAATCCACACAGCCACTCACAATCAATTACAAGAACACTCAATAACATGAAATAGATCACACCAGAAGTCAAAGTATGCTAAACATTAAACCTCTGGAATTTAGATTGAGAATCACCCCGATCCGGTCATGAGTGTGCACCCTCACCACCTTATCAAGACCCTCTCATTCTAAATACTAAGATTTTCAGTTAGGCATACATTCACTACAGCACACACAAAAAGCTCAATACAAAAACGTTTGAAAACCTTTCACAATAGTTGTCACTTAAAACTCAAATAAGTTTTCATGAGCAGAAGAAAACACAATGGATCCACAGCCCTCAGGTCATCCAAAGGACGAACTGCTCTGATACCATTAATGTAACATCCCGCCAAAATAAAACTAGACATACATGTATAATGAAAATAAAGGTACACAATTAATATTGAAGAGTACATGGTAATATATATATATATAAGTAATGAACTTACTCCTCTCATGGAGTTTAATACATAACCAGTCAAAATGCTTACAAATTTAATGAAATTCAATCAAAACTACAAGACCGGCGATCTCCATACATGAACCGGCGATCTGGTAACAGAAGGCCCCAAAACAGGCGATCTGCTACAGGACATAAAACCGGCGATCACCACCAAGAGATAAAAAAAAACGGCGATCTCTTGTAACATCCCTCCAATATACATTTCGCATTTTTGCATTTTCGTAATATGAAATAATGGTAAAACGAATATATTGAAATAAACATAATTGTATATATATATACAAGGAGTTCTCCTCGCAGGGAGTTTAGTACAAAACTTAAACATAAAGAAAACAGCAAAAATACAAAACTACCGATCTCCTCACAGAAAACGGAGATCGCCTATCAGAAAATAGTAAAAGGGGCGATCGCCCAACAAGAACAGAAAACCGGCGACCACATACGGCGATCACTCACAGGGGAAATCCACTTCCTGCAACATCATCTGCTCCCGTGTAAAGTTACACGATCATCGCAGGTTTAAGAAAAGCAGCCACAGAAACAAAATACAGGGTAAGCTATATATTTAAGAAAACATTTAAATCAAGAGCATACATAAGAACTTCACAACATCCACGAACCATAACAGTATCAGCCATCACATTTCCATATTCCACAAGACTATCAGAAATCCCATATTTCACAAATCAATCCAGAGTATTTCAATTCACATCAGAAATCAAGTGTCTATTAATTCAATTTCTCATTTCTCACGTCAGACTTTCCACTGACTCATCACACCAGACACTTGACCACTATTTCCGGAGACTCGTGCGTTGATTAGACCCAGAGATTCGCACCTGTCATACCAAAGGCTGGAAAGTGACCTCAGCCATGCGCATCACACCATATCAATGTTCTCATTATCACGGTATGACCAGGGTTAATCCATACAACAGGTGGAGCTCGTTCTTTTTCACACGAGACACCCATACGTATGAACCTCCATCGACTCTCCACAACTGAGTAACTTCCTCTACGTGATTTCATTACCTCAGTAGAGTCTGGATGTCTCATTATAGGATCACCGATCAATACACCTATTACACGACCTTACACGGTATTTTCTTTCCTGAAAATACTATGCCTCGATCCACAATCACAACATTCAACACATCACATAACACTTCAATGAAACGAGTTCAATCACAGCAAATCTCATACCAAGGTTCAAATTTTCGAAAACCACATTTAAAATCTCAAACACTTTTGAAACAGCATAAAACAGGGGATATTTCTATGACAGATGAAAAACCGGCGATTACAAACAAAACTGGGTTTAAAGCAAGAACAGTTTGAACACCCTGCGATCACGTTGCCCCAACATCAAAATCATCACGCATACAGTTTTCATTAGAAGTAAGGCTAGCTTCCCTTACAACATCAAAAACACCTTGAAATCGAAGTAAAACCGGCGACCATGTCGCCCTACCATTTCAAACATTAAATATCCAGTTATCGTTGGAAAAAGATTAGCTTCCCTTACCTGGATCAGCGTGAAATCTCACTTCAAGCTCCAAACCGCCGAACGTAAAGGATGCCTGAACTCTGCCTAAGCGTTCTAATTGGTAAAGCTTGCAGAGACCCTTCTCAAATGCTCTATGGCAATCGCTGGTAATTTAACTGGTGCCTGGAATTTCTGAGTCGCAGTGCAAAGGAGAGAAAAGAGAAAGCTGAAGGTGAACTCACTCTGTCACCTTTCATACTCTCACTGCGTTTTTATACTCCCTAAGAGGCGGTGTATTCTGACACTAGGAACATAGGCCTGCCATGTAGCCATCATTACCTATTCTCTAACTAACCCTCCTTGGTGGGTTTTCTTCCTCGAATTCAGTGCAACCTGACAGTATGGCCACGTGGCGTCTCTGCGCACATGGAGCTACTGCTCCTGCAGGACTTTCACTGCCTACGTGTCGCACATGCAGCACGTTCATCCTGGAAACCAGGGCCCCACTTCATCTGCGTGAAACGCGACATCGCGCGATAACCTTTCGCCGATGACCACTCGCGCAAAGACAAACCACCGATGACCCATCCTGGAGGACGACCGATGTCTCTCTCTGGAAGACGACCGATGTCTCCATCCTCCTGGAGACCGACCGAGGTCTCTTCCTCCTGGAGACCGACCGAGGTCTCTTCCTCCTGGAGACCGGCCGCGGTCTCTTCCTCCTGGAGACCGACCGAGGTCTCTTTCTCCTGGAGACCGACCGAGGTCTCCTCTTGGCGACACCCGCATGACTCTCGCGCCTGGCCAAGCCCACATGTATCTCGCGCCCTGGCGATGCCCGCATGCCTCTCGCGCTCTAGCGATGCTCGCATGTCTCGCGCCCTGGCGATGTCCGCATGCCTCTCGCGCTCTGGCGATCATGTTCTATGCGATCTCATGGCTTTCTAACTACACTTTCCTTTACTTTTATTTTAAATAAAACATACTTAGAATTTACTTAAAATATATCACTTTTATTCCAATAGGATTTTCCAGGTCCTTACAAGTTCATTCAAAGGAGAAGCTAGGCTAGAAAAATTAGGCACAAACCTTCTATAGAAGCTAGCTAACCCATGAAAACTTCTTACATCACTTACATTTTGTGGAGTTGGCCACTCTTGGATGGCTTTGATTTTCTCGGGATCTACATGTACCCCCGTTTTGTTTACTATAAAGCCTAAAAAGACTACACTATCTACACCAAAGGTACACTTATCCCTATTTGCAAAAAGACTATTTTTCCTAAGAACTAGAAAGACTTCCCTAAGGTGACTTAGATGGTCTTCTAGGGTTTTACTATATACTAAGATATCATCAAAGTAAACTACTACATATTTACCTATACAATCCCTCAAGGTGTGATTCATAAGCCTCATGAATGTGCTTGGAGCGTTAGTGAGTCCAAAGGGCATCACCAACCACTCATATAATCCAAATTTGGTCTTAAAAGCGGTTTTCCACTCATCACCCTCCTTGATTCGAATTTGGTGATATCCACTTTTAAGGTCAATTTTGGAGAATAGAGTTGACCCATGCAATTCATCAAGCATATCATCAAGCCTTGGGATTGGATGCCTATACTTGATGGTGATGTTGTTGATTGCTCTACAATCACAACACATGCGCCATTTTCCATCTTTTTTAGGCACCAACAAGACAGGTACAGCACAAGGGCTTAGACTCTTTTGAACCCAACCCTTCTCCAACAAGTCTTGAACTTGTGATTCTATCTCCTTTGTTTCCTCGGGGTTGGTTCTATAAGCAGGCCTATTTGGTAGGCTTGCCCCCGGAATGAAGTCAATTTGATGTTCTATCCCCCTAAGAGGAGGAAGCCCATTGGGTCCTTCTTGTGAGAATAGATCGTCAAATTCACTCAAAAGGTTTTCTATTTGAGGAGGTAAAACCGTGAGTTCATTACTTGTGGCAGTGCATGTAAGTGCTCCTTTACAAAAGATAAGGCTTGGTTGTTCAACAAGAAGCAAGTTTTCTAAAACATTTTCAAAAGGCTTTTCTTGTAGACCAACCTTGTGGGAAGGAACACTCTTCTCCCACGCCTTCCTATCCCTAAGGATTTTCTCTTTTTCTAGCACTCTTTTTTTTTTGTTTTCCTCATCCCTCTTTTGTTTCATTTGTATTTGGTCTTTCACCACTTGAGAATGTGGTAAAGGACTAAGTACAAACTTCTTATATTTATGGGTGAAGGAAATCTCGTTAGTGAGACCATCATGCAAGGTTTTCTTGTCAAATTGCCATGGCCTCCCTAATAAGATATGGCAAGCTTCCATAGGCACTACATCACATAAAACTTTATCTTTGTATTTCCCTATGGAAAACTTGATTTCCACTTGCTTATCTACATGTAGTTCCCCATTTTCATTAAGCCATTGAAGTTTGTAAGGTTTTGGGTGAGGAACCACTTGTAGCTTAAGCTTTTCAACCATCCTAGAACTACAACAATTACAACTAGATCCACTATCCACAATGAGGGAACATATATTTTCTAAAACATTGCATCTTGTATGAAATATGTTCTCCCTTTGTGTTTCAATGGATGTGCTAGGGTGATTGTTGAGGGTTCTCCTAATCATAAGCAATTCTCCCTCTAATGGAGCTACCCTCTCATCCTCTCCCCCTTCCTCTTTCTCACTAAGCTCATCCTCGCCACTAGTGTATTCGTCTACACCTTTAAGAAACAAAGTCCTTTGGTTTGGACATTGTGCTTGCACATGCCCCCTACCATAGCACTTAAAACATTTAACATCTCTAGCTCGGATGGGTGGGGTTGAGGTTTCTTTGGTGAAGGGTTTGGTAGGTTCTTTTGGTTTTTCCTTAGATGTACTACCCTCCCTTTTAAACTCTCTCTTGGGATAAAAGTTAGAATAGGGGCTCACCTTTTGACTTGATGTTTTGCGCAAATTTTGTTGCTCAACTTTAATGCAAAGTTGAACCAAATCATTCAAGTCTTGATAAGGTAAGAGCTCTACTCTATCTCTTATCTCAAGTGATAGGCCACTAAGGAACCTAGATATGGTGGTTTCCTCTTCCTCTCTAATAGAGGCTCTCATCATATAGAGCTCCATCTTTTGCCTATACTTTTCTACACTCATATTCTTTTGTTGGAGTCTTTGGAGCTTGTCCATCAACTCCCTATGGTAGTAAGAAGGTATATGTCGACGTCTTAGGGCTCCCCTAAGGTCATTCCAATATTCTATGGGAGGTTCCCTATGAAGACGTCGGTCTCTTTCTAAAGAGGTCCACCAATACATGGCATTTCCTTGGAAACTAAGGGTGGCTAAGGGTACTTTTCGTTCCTCACTTACCCTATGGCAAGCAAAGAGTTGCTCTACCTTCATCTCCCAGTCTAGATATATTTCTACATTTTCCTTTCCATGAAAATGAGGCAGGTCTACTCTAGTTTCCCTTGGCACCTCTTGTTCCCTTTGCCTAGTTCTTCTAGGGGGTGGTTGGTAGTAGTCATTAATTCTAAGGCTTCCCTCCCCTAGAGTTGCAATGCTTTGGGATGCATGAGTATTTGTTTTTTTTTGATTTTTGAGATTTTTGGGATTTCTCTTCTTGAGCTCTAGCCAACTCATTAATCTTGTTTTCATTCTCCAATTGCCTAGAAGAGATTAATTGTACCGCTTGGGATACCTCTTTCAAAAGGGTTTTCAAAGATTTTACTTCACATTGACTTTGGAGAATGAGAAGAAGAAGACATGGCTAGACCTTTGTGTATTTAGGCGTTTTTACTTTGAGAAAGATTAGGGAAGATAAAGAAGGTAGTTTTCCAGGTAAGGGAGGTGAGTCTCAAATGACTACTTAAGTACCAAGCCTTTTCCTTGCCAAAAACTAGTCTCCAATGCCTTCTCACAAAGATTTCTCTTAGTGAAACACTTAAAACACAAGAAGTTGAGAAATCAAAAAAGCAATAAAACTATGTAAGCTAAAAAAAAAAAAAAAGATATGCAACAAACTAGTCGGTTTTAGCACAAATTAAACTAAACTAATCATGCAAAACGTTTCTACCAAAACAATAGAAAACAAGTTCAAACAAGCAACAAATTACTAAGCAAAAAAAAATTTACTATGCTATTCGGCCCTAGGTGAGGCTTCTTGGACACTTTGAGCCCTTGAAGACACACTCACCGTCTAAACGTAATTAAAGAGGTAATTAACAATAAACCAAGTTGCAAAGGAAAAGAAGACTCCCTTTGTTGATCCTCTTTTGGGTTAGTGCACTTCCTTGTTGTCTTGAATTTTTTTTTGATCTTCTAGGTGTTTGTATTGTTTGTTTCAAGCAACCTTGTTTCGGCTTTAGCTTTGTCTCCTCCTTAAAATGATGGCTTTAATTCTCCAATTTCCAGCACCTATTCACAAGAGCTAAACCTAAACCAAGTCAAGTTCCATGCACATATGCACCAAGGAGAATTAAATTCCAGCACCCAAAAGAGAGGTCAAGAAACAAAAGCAAGAAACAAATTTAATTGAATAAAAACAGTACCACCAAAAGGATTTATAATATGACAACTTAGAAAGAGAGTCAAGAAATTAAAGCAAACAATTAAAGGTACTCAAAAAAAGTTGGCACACAAAAGGAATTCCTAAAGAAAAGCACTAGATTAGATGACCAAATAAAAAAAAACAGCACCACTGAAAATTGTTGTGGGCCAGAAAACGTGTTTGTTCCCCGATTTATTCTGAGCTGTATTTTTAAAATTTGTCTCTGAAATTTATATGCAAGAAAATTCAGGATCTTATCTAAACAATGGCTTTGGAATCACCTAAAACGCATGCACCATTTGTTTTTAATAATTTTTGCAAATTTGGTGTGCAGTTAGGCCAGCTGGAGCGCTCAAGATTTGCACTCTGATTTTGTAAGATTTATCATATTTTTTCTGTTGCCTTTTTTGATCTGATTCTTTTTTTTTGTCCTTTTTGTAACACTTCAAACTTGCATTTTCCAGAGAATCACAAATTTCCTATGAATGGAAATAATTTTTGAAACAAAAAACAGCCAGACAGAGAGAGAAACAGGGGAAAACTGGAAAACTGGAAAAAAAAAACAGCAAGATACCAAAATTTAACACAAAGGAAAATGTAAGAAGGAAATTGTGTAAGAACTAAGACACAATTATGAACTCAAACTAAAATTAAAAAGGCAGCAAAGGATCAAAATAACAGCAGATTAAGGCAAATTAAAGAGACCCAAAAACAAGAAACAATCAAGCCAAAAAATAGGACTACTAAGAATTGATGACAATTATGGATTCACATATTGACACAACATTTATAGATTCAGAAAATAAAGACTCGAAGCATAAAATGAAGCAATTATAAGAAAGCAATAAAGACTCAAATTCCTAAAAGAAAACAGCCACTCAATGTGTAAGGAATCCTATCACAATTGCACAAGAAAATGTTCAAGATCAATTGAACACATGTGCTTCGGTTGGATCTTCCATAAGCACACCAAGAACAATTTAAAATGTAAAAAAAAAAACAGCAAGACAATTATGGAATTGAAATGACAAGATGAAAATAAAGAAGAACTGAAAATTTAAAAAGACAAGCTACTCATCTTGAAGAACCAAAAGCTCATGATACCAAATGATGGCATTTTCATGTGTTCTTCTTGAATCAAAGTAGAAATAGATGGAGCGGAAGCAATGGATGAGTGAAACAAGACCCTCCTAGGAGTTGTGTTGGTCTTGAAGGTGCATGATGAGTATGGGTTGAGTGGTTGGGCCAGCTCAAGGGAGAAGGTGAAAGGATTGAAGTTTATAGCCTAGATTTCTAGGAGGAGTAAAGCTTGTGCACAAAAATGGCAGCATAACATTACTCAAATAAACTTGAAAATACATGAGGTAGGCCTCCTTATTTATAGATTTAGGAGCCTTGGTGAGCAAGCTTAAAGGGTAGGGATGGAAATACAAAAAGTGGGGGCTGCCTAGGGTATTGACTTTAGTCAAACCACACCATCATCCTAATATTCTAGAAGATAGGTCAAAAAAATGCAACATTTGATAGTACACCCCTCCCTCTTTTGCTAAAGGCACCTATTTGCTAGCACACCCCTCCTTCTATTGCTAAGGGCACCTTTTTGATAGCACACCCCTAAGTTAGCAAGTTTTGCTTACTACACTAATCTACTAAGCTACCCCTAATGGGCCTCCAAGTAGCATGTACAAGGTCTTCTCCCTCCCATCCGTGGCTTCTTCTATGTGTGCTTGGATATGTTTAGCCATGGATCTTGTGAGAGGTCCTAGACGGTCTAGCTCCATGGATAGCCTCCCTCCTTCACGTCCTAGACGCTCACTTCTTGGAGCTAGACGCTCCTCTTGGTCTAGACGGTCTTCTTGGTTTGGGCCTTGGCTTCCTTGGTTAGATGTGCTTGGCCCTCCTCCATCATCCCAGGAGAGCGCCGGGTGGGGCTGGTCTAAGCACACCCACCAGGCGTATCCTGCCTGCATGGCCTCTCCACACGTCCTCTGAGTGACTGCATGCTCCCAGGAGAGCGCCGGGTGTGGCTGTTCTAAGCACACCCACCAGGGGCATCCTGCCTGCATGGTCTCACCGCACGTCCTCTGAGTGGGCATCATGCGAGGTGCATGCGTAACGCTCTCGTTGGGAACCTGGGTCCCAGCTTAACGCGTGTTGGCGAGAACCCCGACGATCGATCTCTCTCTGCGTGCACCAACAACCGTGCGGTGCCTCATGACTATCCACCAATGACCGTGCGGTGCCTCATGACTATCCACCGACGTCCGTGCGGTGGCTCATTTCCTTCCACCGGCGTCCGTGCGGTGCCCCATCACTATCCACCGACGTCCGTGCGGTGCTTCCAGGCGCTTATCTAGGCACCGCTCTGGGGGTGGTGGCCGCTTGGTAACTGACCACCGATCACCATTCTAAGTGGACTCCTCCTTGATTCGCCTGCCATCTCATGTCACATGTCACCCTGTGACTGGTCCACGTGGTCATCTGCAGCTGACGTCACCCACTACCGATGACCGACCGGATCATTACCTTTCCCACTTCCAAGACTTCCAACCCAAACTGACGAGTCCTTACTGACCTCACATCGCCCAAAGGCAGAGGAGAATTTAACTGGTGAACTTTTCTATTCAAGTTGGGAGTTTCACTCGAAGAGGAGGTGCTCCTTACGAACCTACCTTCCTACTTACGAGACCTCTAACCCCAAATGACAGGTTCGAACTGACCTCGCCTCGCTCGCACGCGAGGGAGGATTTAACTGGTGAACCTTTCTGTTCAAGTTGGGAGTTTTCACTCGAAGAGGAGGTGTTCTCTACGAACCTACCTTCCCACTTACGACACCTCTAACCCCAAATGACAGGTTCGAACTGACCTCTCCTCGCTCATAGGCGAAGGAGGATTTCACTGGTGAACCCTTCTGTTCAAGTTGGGAGTTTTCATTCGAAGAGGAGGTGTTCTCTACGAACCTACCTTCCCACTTACGACACCTCTAACCCCAAATGATAGGTTCGAACTGACCTCTCCTCGCTCATAGGCGAAGGAGGATTTCACTGGTGAACCCTTCTGTTCAAGTTGGGAGTTTTCACTCGAAGAGAAGGTGTTCTCTACAAACCTACCTCCCCACTTACGAGACCTCTAACCCCAAATGACAGGTTCGATCTGCATTGTACAAACACATCCAAGAATATATCTTAATTGAAAATTTTATTGGGTGACCTCATTAAAAACCCTTAAAAGGGAAAAAAGAGTGTCCCCTAAACTGTGTACAATGTTACATAGTCTTAACAGAAATAAAACTTCAGGTGAGTCGCATTCCATGTACGAGGAATCGGACCATCTTCCAGAGTTTCAAGCCTATATGCTCCATTCCCCAGGGCCTCTGTCACTCTAAAGGGACCAGTCCACTTAGGGGATAGCTTGTTCTCTATCTGGTAGGGAGATGGCTTCCGCATGACTAGGTCGGCGACCTGGAACTGCCGAGCTCTCAACTTGGAACTGTGCTTGAGCTCAACCCTCCTCTTCAACGATTCGACTTTGATTCCTGCCTCTTCCCTAAATTTATCCAAGAGATCTAAATTCACCTTCCTTTCTTCGTTGGATTCCTCAACCACGAAGTTCTGAAAACGTAGTGAGCTCTCCTGGATCTCTACAGGGATCATGGCGTCTGAACTGTACACCAAGCTGAAAGGGGTCTTGATGTGAGTTGATTTTATGATTTAGCATTTTATGGTGGCACTTTAATTAGGATTGAGATTTTAGGATGATTAAGGTGAGAACCTAAGGAAAATCCCCACTGGACATTAACTTAACCAAGTGGTTAAGTAGATGTGAAGGTTCATTTCACAAAGGCAAAAGGAAAACACAATTATAAGGTGATGATGATGACAAGTTATTGTGTGGAATTACATAAGGAAAACAAGAGCAACATATAAAGACCGAATAGATATAAGGAAGCAAAATAAGAACATGTTTATGAATAGATGGTGTTCCGGTCGGTCATCAGTAGTTGATGACATCAGCAGCAGGTGACCACTTGGACCATGCACAGGGTGGCACGTGGTAGAAAGAGCAAGTGAATCAGGGAGGAGATTACCTACAACGGTGATCGGTAGTCAGATACGAAGTGGCCGCCACCCCCAGAGCGGTGCCTAGATAAGCGCCTGGAGGCACCGCCCAGTCATCGGGGGGAAGTTATGAGGCATCGCCCGGTCATCGGGGGGAAGTTATGAGGCACCGCACGGTCATTGGTGGATAGGCATGAGGCACCGCCCGGTCATCGGGGGGAAGTTATGAGGCACCGGTCGGTCGTAAGCGCATGCAGAGGGCGATCGGTCACCGGGGTTCTTGCCAACGCGTGTTAAGTTGAGACCAAGGTTCCCAGCGAGAACTGATCCAGTCGGTCATCGGTAGTCGATGACTTCAGCAGTAGATTGCCACGTGGACCAATCACAGGGTGCCACGTGGAACGACATGGCACGAGAATACATGGATCAAGAAGAGCAAGAGAAAAGAGAATGTAGCTTAGAAGTTGAGGGAATCGCCGTTTGTTGAAGAAGGCGGCGGTCTCCTACTTCTCTCGTATGTAATCAGTAAACGCCTAGATTGCACGTGATCGCCGAAAGAGGACATCGCCGAAAGAGGACATCGCCGAGTATTAGAGAAGACTTGGTAAACGTTTATTACATGGTCTAAATACAGGAGATAAGTGGTATATTTGCCCGTGTGCTCTGAGAACCGTGATAACCAGTGTTAACCAGCTTTAAGGCTGTGCCCAGAGTAGCCTGCGTACTAAGTTACTACCTGTGTGGATAACTTAGTCGCAGGAGTAAAGGGAAAGTAACGTTTCAGTTGCAGGTACTCCAGATGGTGACACGTGTACGACCAGATGCGGTCCACGTGTCGAGAGGAATAACTGTCAGGAGAGAGAAAAACACAGGTATATATAGAATTCCTAACGGTATTCAGGGGGAGGTTTTTTCATTGGTAACAACTCACTTGCACGGTTCCTAGTTTTCTCTGAGAGAATTTGTTGATTCGACCACTGACTTGAGCGTCGGAGCTACACTGGCCGCAGAGGCGCCTTTCTGTTCTTTCAGGTTTCTTGGAAGGTTTGGAGCTGGAGAGGAGGAGTGTTGACGTTCGAGTCAAGCGGCAGGATCAGATGGAATGATAATGGAAGGAAAAGATGAAGGAAAAGGAAGCTTATGAGAAATGGAATTGAGAATGGTTGCACGCCACATGGATGGTGAAATGACTCCAAGATAAGTGAAGGATGCTGCCACTTGAGAGCTCTCAAAACTCACAAGATACGACCAATTTTTGAGGAGCACACTCACTCACAATTCACACAAGAATTTGTGTATAGTAACTTTGCTCTAATTTTCAACTTGTGAATACATGAGGTAGGCCTCCCTATTTATAGATTTAGGAGCCTTGGAAAGCAAGCTTAAAGGGTAGAATGGGAAAAGGGAAAAAAGTGGGCAGCCATAGGGTTTGACTAAGTCAATCCCGTATTCTTGGCTTATCCTTCTAGAAATTAGGTTAAAATGCCTTCAAATGGGCTAGGAACAAGCAAGAATGCTACCCACACCCCCTACTATGCTAAAGGCACTTTATTCTACCTTATTTCTACTATTTGGACCCGTCATTTGAGCCCAATTTATTTACAACATTTTTCTAAATATTTAAGAGGAGTAATAGGAAGAACTTCAAGTGCTCTGGACCTTGTCCATTCCTCCTATTAAAGAGGTCTTCCTTTGCTTGTTGAGATGACCCTTTATAGTTGGCATTCTTGGTCATCTTCTTCTGGACTTGGTTTTGGAGTCTTTGTGGGTTTGTATCATGCTCCCCAGGTTCGAAAGAATTCGTCCACGAATTTAGTAGTCCTGCACAGAACACAGTAAGTTTGTTCACGTTAGATAGATATGGTAGGGGTGAAGCAAACTTATGGTGATTAATGTTATGGAGATGATATGTGGTAATTCTAGCTACAAGACATGTTTGAAAAGAATATTTGGGGATGAAATGTTTTGTGAAAAATCCTCTTATAAGGTGAGAACCTTTAGGAGGGTTTGGAATATCATCCCTAAACTTCCTAAGCAAAAATATCAAGTATTTAGAATTTTTAGGTAATTGATCCAGCCTCTTGACCAAAGCGTTAGAACTTCTTCTTTTCAAACCTCATCCTCTCCAGCTTCACGCCAAGTACACCGATGACCTTCACCTCATAATCCTCAAAGAGACCTGAAAGAAAACAGTATGGCGCCTCTGCGGCCAGTTGCGCTCCGACGCTCAAGTCAGTGATCGAATCAACAAAGAATTTCGGAGAAAACTCAGAACTGTGTGCAAGTGAATCACCACAAATGAAAAACTAAGAAAACCTCCCCCGAATTCCGTTAAGAATTCTATATATATACCTGAGTCTTTCTCTCTCCTGACGGTTATTCGTCTTGACACGTGGATAACATCTGGTCATACACCTGTTACCATCTAGAGTACCTGCAGCTGAAACATTACTTTCACTTTGCTCCTACGACTAAGTTATCCACACAGGGAGTAGCTTAGTGCACAGGCTACTCTGGGCACAACCTTAACATGGTGAGTTGGTTAACACTGGGTATCACGGCTCACACTACACATGGTGGCAGATATGCCACTTATCTTCAATACTTTGGCGGCAGACATGCCACTTATCTTCTGTATTTAGACCATATATTAAGTGCTTACCAAGTCTTCTCAAATACTCGGCGATGTGCTCCTTTCGGCGACTTGTTGACCACCTGATCTCCTAATCTTCACACACGGCGATCATGTGCAATCTAGGCGATTACTGATTACATACGAGAGAAATCGGAGACCGCCGCCTTCTTCAACAACCGACAATCTCATCGACTTCTAAGCTACACTTTCCTTTCTCTTACTCTTCTTGATCCACGTGCCCTCCTCAAGCATGCCCACAAGATTACCTCACAATTACGTCATCACACCTGACTACTTGGTCAGTACACACCGATCACCCTTCTCCGAGGGAACACACCGATGACTGATCACCCCTCTCTGAGGAGGCACACCGATCACCCTTCTACGAGGGAACACACCGATGACTGATCACCCCTCTCTGAGGGGACACACTAATGACTGATCACCCCTCTCCGAGGAGGCACACCGATCACCCTTCTCCGAGGGAACACACCGATGACGGATCACCTCTCTCTGAGGGGACACACTGATGACCGATCACCCGCTAATCCAAGCTGCCTGCGAGGTCCACTCCACGTGGCTTTGGTCCATGCTGTGGGACCCAGCTGACATGGTTCACCCTTTACTATCTATTCTCGACGACCGAGGTCTGGCCACTACAGTAATGAAAAAGAGAAGGAAGGAAAACACCTTAGAGGTGAAGGGATGAGACCCATGATGATGTGAGTTGATTTTATGATTTAGCATTTTATGGTGGCACTTTAATTAGGATTGAGATTTTAGGATGATTAAGGTGAGAACCTAAGGAAAATCCCCACTAGTCATTAACTTAACCAAGTGGTTAAGTAGATGTGAAGGTTCATTTCACAAAGGAAAAAGGAAAACACAATTATAAGGTGATGATGATGACAAGTTATGGTGAGGAATTACATAAGGAAAACAAGAGCAACATATAAAAACCGAATAGACATAATGAAGCAAAATAAGTACATGTTTATGAATAGATGAAATGACAATGGAAGGAAAAGATGAAGGAAAAGGAAGCTTATGAGAAAATGGAATTGAGAATGGTTGCACGCCACTTGGATGGTGAAATGACTCCTAGATAAGTGAAGGATGCCGCCACTTGAGAGCTCTCAAAACTTACAAGATAAGACCAATTTTGGAGGAGCTCACTCACTCACAATTCACACAAGAATTTGTGTATAGTAACTTTACTCTAATTTTCAACTTGGAAATACATGAGGTAAGCCTCCTTATTTATAGGTTTAGGAGCCTTGGTGAGCAAGCTTAAAGGGTAGGGATGGAAATACAAAACGTGAGACTGCCTAGGGTATTGACTTTAGTCAAACCACACCATCATCCTAATCTTCTAGAAGATAGGTCAAAAATGCAACATTTGATAGTACACCCATCCTTCTTTTGCTAATGGCATCTATTTGCTAGCACACCCCTCCTTCTATTGCTAAAGGCACCTTTTTGATAGCACACCCCCCCTTCTATTGCTAAAGGCACCTATTTGCTAGTACACTCCCCTTCTAATACTTAAGGACACCTATTTTACTACTATTACAAATAAAGAAAACAATTGATGCTCAACACCCAAAGCTTGTGCTCTGCTTCTTGTAATCCTCTGAGGTATGGTGGGAGCTAAGGCAATGGTTGGAGCATCCTGACTTGGCCCTTGGTCTTATGTCATGCTCCTAGTCTGCCTCCTCTGAGGTTGGGCTTGGTCAGTAGGCGTATTCCCTTCTAGGTCCTCATCACATGGTATCTTGGCTTTCTTTTTCACTTTCATTTTCAGTTTTGGATTTTGTTTTTAGTTGGTTTGGTTTTACCTTGTGTAACATTATGGTTCATTTATTTGGACAATTGGCAGCTATGTGCCCAAAACTTAAACATTTAAAACATTTTATTTTTGAAGTTTTGGTGGGTGACTTAGGTGGAGATGTAGAAGGAGTATGTTTAGAAACTTTGTGGGTAGAAGTGGGTTTGTTTGAAAAATTGGAAGGAGAAATATTTGTAGAAATTTCGTTTGTATCCTTCCAAGAAGATTTGTAGAAACCATCACTGTGAGTATGTTTTAAAGTTGTTTTCTTCAAAAGGTGTGATTCTACCTTGATGGCTAGGTGAACCACTTTCGTTAAAGAGGAGTACTCACTTAATTCTACAAGATCTTTAATTTCTTTTCGCAAACCACTTACAAACCTTTTTATCTTTGACTCTTCATTATCATGCATATTCATTTTAGTCAAAGATGTTTTGAAATCTTTAAAATATTCATCTACCATCCTTTGTCCTTGATGAAGCCTTTGGAACTTCAACAAGGATTACTTCCTATAAGGAGGAGGAACAAACCTCGCGCGCATGCATACCTTTAAATCATACCAAGAGACCACGGTTGGCCTCTTGTTTAGCCCGATGTCCATTACAAGTTTGTGCCACCATTGGTTGACATAGTCTAAGAAAACTAAGGAAGCTAACCTAACCTTTTGGTCCTCAGGGACCTTATACACATGAAAGAGATGTTCAACCTTAGCTTCCCAATCTAAATACAAAGAAGGGTCATTGGACCCACTAAAACTAGGTAACTTTACAAAATTAAAAGAATGTTGTGGTTGTGGTTGGTGTTGATGGTGCCTTTTGGTAAAATTGTGCAAACTCCATTTGTCCTGTTGATTTTGCCTTGCATTAGCTTCTTCTAGTCTTTGCAATCTTTTGGCAAATTGGCTAAGTTTTTCCTCTTTGTGGACAAGTTGTTTCTTGACCTTCACAAGTTCTCCCAAAAGGTGAGCTTTGTGATAGGCATGCGGTTTGGAAGATGCAGCACTTGAAATAGGAGCCATCAAAACAATCAAACACAAAAACACAAAGAACAAACAATTAGGAAAGCAAAGTTAGTGGAAAAACAAGCTCAAGCTTGCGGTTTGGAGGAGAACACTTAAAGCACTCAATAAATTTTTCCCACTCCTCAAAGATCTTTCTTGATTGATGAAAACCCTCAAATGAAAAAGTACAAAGCATGAATCACTCAAGCAAGATGAAACCGAAACAAAACTTGAAGGAAACAAGAAGACAAGCAAGAAAAACTTAAACAAGAAAAGCTAAACCAAAGATGGAAAGAGAGATATATGACAAAACTTGAGAATAAAAGACAATCAAGAAAAGCACAAAAGAAGACTCAAAGAAACTCACTAAACTTTTAATCAAGAAAGAAGATGTTGCTCTAGAATTTGTAAAAGCAAATGGATCAAAAATTCCACAAAGTAGATAACAATTTGCCAATCAAGTTGAATCCAAATTTGAAGGTGAATTTAATGTGCAAATGAGAGGTATAGGTGCAGTACCAATCTGTTTTATACTGTTTTTGGTACTGTTTTGCTTTTTTTTTTTATACTTAAATTGAATTATGGAAAGAAAGATGCATAGATTGCATCATGACAATTTTGAAGAACATTCAATTTGCACAAAAAGTTTTGTGGTGGATTCAATATAATTGAACACTTGAAATCATATGTTTGGAACTCTAAATCAACCTCTACTAAAAAAAATATCTAAAGACTTTGCAAACTTTCAAAATTAAAAGCAAGTAAGTAGAAGCAAAAACAAGGACACCTAGAACACTAAGGAACATAAGACTCAAAGTAAAAAGCAAGATCAAAGAAAGGTATAAGAAGAAAAATATTCAAAACGAAAAAATGCTATGAATATAAGGTGCTGGAAAAAAAAATCTGCACTAAATAAAGGGCTGGAAAATAAAAGCAAGAAAATAAATGACAAGAAATTAAAGGTACTTGAATTTAAAGGTGCTAGAATTTAAATTGCTTGAATGTAAAGTGCCAAATCAACTCAAAAAATTGAGCATACGAACCTAAGCTCTGATAACCACATGATGGGAGTTGATTTTATGATTTAGCATTTTATGGTGGCACTTTAATTAGGATTGAGATTTTAGGATGATTAAGGTGAGAACCTAAGGAAAATCCCCACTGGACATTAACGTAACCAAGTGGTTAAGTAGATGTGAAGGTTCATTTCACAAAGGCAAAAGGAAAATACAATTATAAGGTGATGATGATGACAAGTTATGGTGTGTGATCCTGCCGCGGACTTGAACGTGGAGGATGTGCCTCGTCACTCCTTCGTCTAGCCTTCTGCAACTACGTGTTCTGCAAGAACGCACCAAGAACCTTCGCCAAAACTCTCAACGGTGCCTGCAAAATAACACAGACGACGCCTCTAGCGGCCGTTGTAGCTCCGACGCTCAAGTCAGGCAACAGGAACACCAAAAACTCTCACTGAATCTCTCTGTGAGACTCGTGTGTGCTCAGATCCACTTCCTCTCTCTGTGTAACTCAATTCTGTTATCACTGTGCAACGTGTATAAACATCCCCACCATGACTCAGAAACTGTGTGTAGTGTAAAACCTGTAAGAAGTGTCATTCTCTGTAAAACTGTCCGTACCTTACATGAGGTGGAATACCTTTATGTAACATCCCGCCAAAATACTTTTCATATTTATATAATGAAAATAAAGGTAAACAAATATATTGAAGTGAACATAATTATATATATGTAATGAAGTTTCTCCTCACAGGGAGTTTAATACATAATCGGTCAATTTCCAAAACTTAAACAAAATACAGCAAAATAGAAAAAAAAAACAGGCGATCTCCTAACAGATAAGGCGATCTCCTATCAGAAAACAGAAAAAGGGGTGATCACCTAACAGAAACAGAAACAGGCGATCTCCTTCCGGCGATCCCTCACTGAGGAGCTCTACTTCCTGCAACATCATCTGCTCCCGTGTAAAATCATACACGATCACCACAAGTTTAAGAAAACATCCACAAACAAGAACACAGGGTAAGCTAGATATTTTAAAGAGAATTTAGGTATGAAACTTTAAAATCAAGATAAAACAAATTTAAGACACCCACGTAAAAACCATCAACTTTCTCATTCCCATCACATGACCATCAAGAAATCACATATTTCACAATTTCCTCAGGAGTCTTTCAATTCACACAATTCATCATGTGTCTACCAATTTCAATGTTTCTCATTTCTCACGTCAGACTTCCACTGACTCATCACACACAGACACTTGACACTACTTCCGGAAGACTCGTGCGTTGAACTTAGCATCCAGAGACCTGCACCTGTCATACTTCGTTGCTGTAATGTTCCCACAGCCATGCGCATCAACATAATCTCGATCTCAATCTCATCACTCTCACAGTATGACAGGGTTAATCCATATAACAGGTCAAGTCAGTTATCTTTCAAACGACTTACCCATACATATGGACCTCCTTCGACTCTCACCAACTGAATGGCTTCATCTATGTGACTCCATCATATCAGCAGAGTCAGGATCATCTCATTCACAGGATACTCACTGATCAACACACCTCATAACTAATCTCAACACGGTATTTCCTTTCCTGAAAATACTATGTCTTGATCCCACATTCAAACATTCAACACATCATATAACACTTAAATGAACGATTTCCCATCACAGCAACAATCATTCCAAGGTTCAGACTTTAAAATATCACATTTCAATCTCAAACAATTTCAAACGACACTAAAACAGGGGAGTTCGAAAACAACATCAAAACCGGCGATCACGTCGCCCCACACATAAAAACAGAGCATTGTGAACAGGAATATGAAAACCGGCGACCACGTCGCCCTCACTTCAGAACCCACTCGCCTAACATTTTTATAAATGTAAAGTGCTAGCTTCCCTTACCTGGACTAGCGCAAAACACCAAGAGCTCCGAAACCCAACGAAGCTTAAAGATGCTTTCACTCTGTTTTAGCGTCCCGGTCTGGAGAACTTGCAGAGAACCTCCCAAGTGTCCAAGGGCAGTCGTCGCTCGTCGTACTGGTGCTTGAGGTTGCCTGAATCGCAGTGCGAAGGAGAGAAAAGAGAGGGATGAAGGTGAACTCACTCTTTCACTCTTGAACCACGGCAACGTTCTTTGCCTCCCCGAAATGGGTTTTTGAATCTACACTAACTTGTCCACACATGCTGCTGCCACCACCCACTCTGCAGGAAAGCCTGAGTGTACGTTTCCCTGAACAGTACGGCCACGGTGTCTCTTGCGCATGCCAACTTTCTGATGTCACTATTCTGAACCACCCTTTTTGTCCACGTGGCGCGCGTGCAGGACGTTTCATGCTGGGAGCCTGGGTCCCACCCTATCTGTGTGAAACACGACATCGCGCGATAACTTTCCACCGCTGACTCATCCTGGCGAACGACCGATGTCTTTCCCTGGGAGGCGACTGATGTCTCTCTCTGGAAGACGACCGATGTCTATCCCTGGAAGACGACCGATGTCTCCCTCTGGAAGACGACCGATGTCTATCCCTGGCGACGCTCGCATGTCTCTCGCGCCCTGGCGATGCCCGCATGCCTCGCGCCCTGGCGATGTCCGCATGTCTCTCGCGCCCTGGCGATGCCCCATGCCTCGCGCCCTGGCGATGTCCGCATGTCTCTCGCGCCCTGGCGATGCCCGCATGCCTCTCGCGCCCTGGCGATGCCCCCATGCCTCGCGCCCTGGCGATGCCCGCATGTCTCTCACGCCCTGGCGATGCCCGCATGCCTCTCGCGCCCTGGCGATGCCCCCATGCCTCGCGCCCTGGCGATGTTGTACTAACCAGGCGATCTTATAGTCTTCTAAGCTACACTTTCCTTCCTTTTTATTTTAAATAAAAACATACTCAGAATTCATTTAAAATATACCCTTTTATTCCAATTTAATTTTACATGTCCTTACACTTTATACCTGGGCCGCGCCTCTCTCTCAGATGGTGACACGTGGAGGCATGCAGCTGACATCTAACCGTACACGTGTCACATCTGAAGGGCTTCTGCCTTTTCTCTGTGCGGCTAAGTTATCCTCTTGCGGAGTAACTTAGCGCGTTTCTTCTCTCTGAGTGAGCCACATGCTTCCAGGAGAGCGCCAGGTGTGGCTGGTCTGAGCACACTCACCAGGCGCATCCTGCCTACATGGTCTCACCGTACATCCTCTGAGTGGGTGCATGCTCCCAAGAGAGCACCGGGTGTGGCTGTTCTGAGCACGCTCACCAGGCGCATCCTGCCTGCATGGTCTCACCGCACGTCCTCTGAGTGGGCATCATGCGAGGTGCATGCGTAACGCTCTCGCTGGGAACCTGGGTCCCAGCTTCACACGTGTTGGCAAGAACACCGATGACCGATCTAGCTCTGCATGCACTAACGACTGAGCGGTGCTCCATTACTATCCACCGATGACCGTGCGGTGCCTCATGACTCTCCACCGACAACCGTGCGGTGCCCCATGACCTTCCACCGACGACCGTGCGGTGCCTCATGACCTTTCACCGATAACCGTGTGGTGCCTCATTGCCTTCCACCGACGACCGTGCAGTGCCTCATGACCTTCCACCGACGACCGTGCGGTGCCTCCTTACATTCCGCGCTCTGCTTCCAGGCGCTTATCTTGGCACCTATCTAGGGGTGGTGGCCACTTGGTAACTGACAATCGATCACCGTTCTAAGTGGTTTCCTCCCTGATTCACCTGCTATCTCATGCCACGTGTCACCCTGTGACTTGTCCACGTGGTCATCTGCTGCTGTCGTCATCTACTACCGATGACCGACCGGATCACAAGCCCCCCAGTCTCGAGCTGTGAACTTGTTCTCAGCGAAGAGACTAAGTGGTCGCGCCCTCGGTCCATGTGGCAGGTGGGGCCTCACCACGTGCTGCCCATGTCTCTGCTCTCTCAACACGTGGACGCATCAATGGCCCACACTGAGTGTCGCTAACGCTTCCTTCATTCAAAAGAGGCGCGCTCATTCTTCTTGATCATCTACAGGTTCATCTTTTCTTCTTCTCAACCGCGCTAGGGTTCACTGCATTTCTCTCTCACTCTCTGCTTCTCCTTCTTCCTCTTCTTCACCTGAACCTTCCTTCCCGCTTCATTCATCTGATCTTGCTCCTACCTTTCCTCCATTGCTGCTTTTGGCAATGGCTCGTGTAAAGCAAACTGCACGCCTTGTTGCCTCTTCTTCTGGTGCTGAGGCTTTGATAGATGGGTTCAGGATGGCCTTGGAGCAGATTCTCTGCATCCCACCAAACTTGGGCCTTGCCCAATTCAGTCTCCGCCATTCAGTGGTCGATGGCAAGCTCATTCCTCCTCCTTGAGCTTCTTCTGTGTAATTTCTTTTTCTGCTTCATAACTTGTGTATAAACCTTATAGCCGTAAAAACTCTTTGTATTGGCTTCAATGTGAATGAAATCTTTGCTCCAACTGCATGTCTATTTCCATTTTTAACTCTCTGCATGTGACTAACCATTAACTGGCTTAGGCTTTAGCGCGATCTCACTGTAACCCTTCAAACTTGGTTTCTGACTCGATCACTACTAACTGTTACTTCAGCATTGTCTTTAACAGCTTTTATGCATAACTTCATGCTGGATGACTGGCTTAACGGGCCCTAAATGCTTCGGCTTCTCGCAGCAGAACTTGCTTCTACCACCGACCACCGACTAGCATGTTAGTGCACCACCGATCAGTCATCGCACTTCAGGCTCTGCTTTACTTCTCTATTACTCCAGCGCTAAGCACATAGAGGGCCTGAACGCCAAAGATGATGCCTGTGTTTTGGGGAAGAAAAGTGCTTCTCGATGACCCCTTTTGCCTCAGCCTCACTGTAAGAAGTCGAGCATGAGGTCTTGCTTCTCTCGCCTCAGCCTCGCTGTAAGAAGTCGAGGGTGAGGTCTTGCTGTTCTCGCCTCAGCCTTGCTGTACAAAGTCAAGGTGAGGACTTTTTTTATCTCGCCTCAGCCTCGCTGTACAAAGTCGAGGTGAGGACTTTTTTATCTTGCCTCAGCCTCGTTGTACAAAGTCGAGGGTGAGGTCTTTCTTATCTCGCCTCAGCCTCGCTGTACAAAGTCGAGGTGAGGTCTTTTCCTCGCGCCTCTGCCTCGCTGTACAAAGTCGAGGGAGAGGACTTTCTTATCTCGCCTCAGCCTCGCTGTACAAAGTCGAGGTGAGGTCTTTTCTCTCGCGCCTCTGCCTCGCTGTACAAAGTTGAGGGTGAGGACTTTTTCTCGCCTCTGCCTCGCTATACAAAGTCGAGGGAGAGGACTTCCTCATCTCGCCTCAACCTCGCTGTACAAAGTCGAGGTGAGGACTTTCTTATCTTGCCTCAGCCTCGCTGTACAAAGTCGAGGTGAGGTCTTTTCTCTCGCGCCTCTACCTCGCTGTACAAAGTTGAGGGAGAGGGCTTATTCTCGCCTCTGCCTCGCTGTACAAAGTCGAGGGAGAGGACTTCCTCATCTCGCCTCAACCTCGCTGTACAAAGTCGAGGTGAGGACTTTCTTATCTTAGTGGGTGCATGCTCCCAGGAGAGCACCAGGTGTGGCTGTAACATCCCGCCAAATACATTTCGCATTTTTTTTTTTTCATTTTCGTAATATGAAATAACGGTAAAACAAATATATTGAAATAAGCATAATTGTACATATATATAAATGAGTTTCTCCTCGCAGGGAGTTTGATACAAAAAGGCCCTTTTCCAAAACTTAAACATAAAAACTGCAAATAATACAAACAGCCGATCTGCTAACAGAAACGGCGATCTCCCATCAGACAGGCGATCTCCTATCATACCGGCGATCTCCTATCATAAAGCAAAAACGGGTGATCGCCTAACAGATCAGAGATAGGCGATCTCCTTCCAGCGATCACTCACAGGGGAATTCCACTTCCTGCAACCTCATCTGCTCCCGTGTAAAGATACACGATCATCACAGTTTTAAGAAAGACATCCACAGAAACAAAATACAGGGTAAGCTATATATTTAGGAAAACTTTAAATCAAGAGCATACATAAGAACTCCACAACATCCATGAACCGTATCAATATCAGCCATCACATTTCCATATTCCACAAGACTATCAGGAAATCCCCAAATTCACAAATCAATCCAAGAGTATTTCAATTCACATCAGCAATCAAGTGTCTATTAATTCAATTTCACATTTCTCACGTCAGACTTTCCACTGACTCATCACACCAGACACTGGACCACTATTTCCGGAGACTCGTGCGTTGATTAGACCCAGAGATTCGCACCTGTCATACCACACCACTGTGAAATCCACACAGGGTCGCTGTGAAATCCACACAGCCATGCGCATACACCATCTCAATATTCTCATTATCACGGTATGACAAGGTTAATCCATACAACAGGTGGAGCTCGTTCTTTTTCACACGAGACACCCATACGTATGAACCTCCATCGACTCTCCACAACTGAGTAACTTCCTCTATGTGATTTCATTACCTCAGTAGAGTCAGGATGTCTCATTATAGGATCACCGATCAATACACCTATTACACGACCTTACACGGTATTTTCTTTCCTGAAAATACTATGCCTCGATCTACAATCACAACATTCAACACATCCCATAACACTTCAATGAACGATTTCCATCACAGCAAAATTCATACCAAGGTTCAAATTTTCGAAAACCACATTTAAAATCTCAAACACTTTTGAAACAGCATAAAACAGGGGATATATCAATAACAGATGAAAACCGGCGATCACCTCCAGAAACCGGCGATCACGAACAAAACTGGGTTTTAAACAAGAACATTTTGAAACCGGCGACCTCGTCGCCCTTAACATCAAAACAGAAAACGATTACAGTAAACACTTCGCATTTCAACATCAGAACCCCAGAACGAAAGCAAGAACCCGCGACTACGTCGCCCCAACATCTCAATCAGCAAATATAACGTTTTCGTTGGAAAAAGACTAGCTTCCCTTACCTGGATCAGCGTGAAATCTCACTTCAAGCTCTGAACCGCCGAACGTAAAGGATGTCTGAACTCTGCCTAAGCGTTCAAATAGGTAAATCTTGTAGAGAACCTTCCCAAAAGCTCTATGGCAGTCGTCGCTCGTCTTGCTTTTGCTTGAAGGTGCCTGGGAAATACTGAGTCGCAGTGCAAGGGAGAGAAAGAGAAAGATGAAGGTGAACTCACTCTGTCACCTTTTATCTCCCATTGCGTTTCAAAACTCCCTAAGAGGAGCCTTCTGAAGCTAAGGACGTATGCCTGCTGTGTAGCCGCCCTAGCCTACTCTCTGAGATACCTAGCGTGTGAGTTTCCCTTTTACTCAAGCACAAACCTGACAGTAAGGTTGCGTGGTTGACTTTGCGCACACAAACACTGTGCACTACCGTACCAACTCTCTGGAGCCACTGACTACGTGTCGCGCATGCAACACGTTCATGCTGGGCCCTGGGCCCCCACTTCATTTGCATGAAACACGACATCGCGCGATAACCTTTCGCCGATGACCTCTCGCGCGAAGACTCTCCACTGATGACCTTCCGCGCGAAGGCTATCCATCGATGACTCATCCTGGAGGACGACCGATGTCTCTCCTTGGAAGACGACCGATGTCTCTCTCTGGAAGACGACCGATGTCTCTTCCTCCTGGAGACCGACCGAGGTCTCTTCCTCCTGGAGACCGACCGAGGTCTCCTCTTGGCGACACCCGCATGCCTCTCGTGCCCAGGCAAGCCCACATGCATCTCGCGCCCTGGCGATGCCCGTATGCCTCTCGCGCCCTGGCGATGTCCGCATGCCTCTCGCGCCCTGACGATGCCCGCATGCCTCTCGCGCCCTGGCGATGCCCGCATGCCTCTCGCGCCCTGGTGATCATGTTCCAGGCGATCTCATGGCTTTCTAACTACACTTTCCTTCACTTTTATTTTAAATAAAAACATACTTAGAATTCACTTAAAATATATCACTTTTATTCCAATAAAATTTTCCAGGTCCTTACAGTGGCTGTCTAAGCGCACTCACCAGGCGCATCCTGCCTGCATGGTCTCACCGCACGCCTTCTGAGTGGGTGCATGCTCCCAGGAGAGCACCAGGTGTGGCTGTCTAAGCGCACTCACCAGGCGCATCCTGCCTGCATGGTCTCACCGCACGCCCTTTGAGTGGGTGCATGCTCCCAGGAGAGCACCAGGTGTGGCTGTCTAAGCGCACTCACCAAGCGTATCCTGCCTGCATGGTCTCACCGCACGCCCTTTGAGTGGGCAACTCTTCTTCTTCTGGTTTGGAATCATGCGAGGTGCATGCGTAACGCTCTCGCTGGGAGCCTGGGTCCTAGCTTAACACGTGTTGGCAAGACCGATGACCATGCCCCGACCGAGTGCTCGCGCTCTACATGCACTGACGGCCGATCTTGGTCTGCATGCACCGACCGAGTCCTCTGCTTCTGGAATCATGCGGGGTGCATGCGTAACGCTCTCGCTGGGAGCCTGGGTCCCAACTTAACACGTGTTGGCAAGACCCCGATGACATTGCACCGACCGAGTGCTCGCGGTCTGCATGTACCGACGTCTGATCGCGCTCTACACCCAGGCGGTCCTCTAGGCACTGATCTGTGAGTGGTGGCATTCGGTAACTAACCACCGATCACCTGTACTTGCCTCTGGGGCAAGGAGAACTTTAAACTGGGAAACACTTGCACACTTTATGTACTGAAATCTTTTTTATTGGGTGGCCTTGTTAAAAAAGTGCCCCCTGATCTGCTCAACTATTTACAGTAGATATACTGAAGGTGTGTACAGCGCGAGAACGCATCTACTTTACAACTTAACTGAAGTAGAAACTTAAGTGCGTAGCGTTCCACGTCTTGGGGATAGCTACTCCATCCAGAGTCTCCAGCCGATAAGCTCCATTATCCAACGCCTCAACCACTCTGTCTGGACCCCTTCCTTTCATAGGCGATGACCGCCCTGGCGACGCCTGATTCATGAGCAGCTTCCTCCTGAGCTACTTGGGAGCCCCCCAGCGTTGCATCCTCCATCACCTCACGTCCCCATGCACAGGGATTTCGTGTTGCTGATCGCCTGTCTGAGACCCCGAAGCGCGATCACCTTGCGCCTCCAGCAGGTAATCGGTCAGGAATCCTGTCTTCACCAACTCAGCAAGTTGATCCCCCAACGCCAGGCAGGTGCGGAGCGTGTGTCCATAAGCCTGATGGAACTCACACCACTCGTCCTTCCTCCCTCCAAGTACCTTGTCAGTTTTCTCTGGTACTCGGAGTTTTGCAGCCACGGCAGGGATGGCGATCAGCTCTGCCAACTCCACCATGAAATCATACCTAGGGGGTGCGTTGCTCTCCCTTGCACGCCCCCTGGTCTGGTCCTTCCTGGGTGCATAGAGACGAGGCCTTCCCTGAGCCGTCTGCCCTACCTTGGTCTCATGCACCCGCGCTTGTTGCTGCTGCTTCCCCTGACCTCCGCACGGCTTCGACGGTGCAGCACTTCCTCTCTTCTCAGAGACCTTTGTCTCTGCTACTATGTGCACCACCGCGCGTCGCCGAATCTCAGCAAAGGTGGCAGGGTGGCTCCTGATGAGCGATTCACTGAAAAGGCCAGGTAGTACGCCTTTCTTGAATGCATGCACCAGCATGCTCTCGTCCTTGCCGGGCAACCTCACCACCTGCGCACCGAAACGATTGAGGAAGTCCTTCAGCGACTCCCCCTAGTACTGGCACACGTCGAACAGATCATAGGACACCACTGGTGGGGCTCTGTTGATGATGTACTGCTCCATGAACAGCTTCAAAAACTGATGGAAAGATGTGATGTGGCCCTCCGGCAGGCTCACGAACCACTCCATAGCTACTCCGCTCAGCATGCTCATAAACATCTTGCAGTACACAGCATCTGAACCTCCAGACAGCATCATCTGAGTGTGGAAGGCTGTCAGGTGTGCTTCTGGATCTTCCACCCCCGTGAATGACGCCTTCAGTCCCACCAAATTGGGAGGCACCGCTGTGTTCATGATTTCGGAGGAGAAAGGCATATGAAATGCTCTAGGAGGCGACGACGGCGTCGACGTCCTATCTTCGACTGCGCGCTCCCTCTGCGCCTGCAACTCCCTACGTAGTTCCTCATTTATGCGGTTCAACTCCTCATTTCTGCCATGCGATGCAGTCAGCTCTGCATGCATCTTCTCTTGCTCAGCTCTTGATGCCGCGACATTATCCTGCAGTGCGCGCATCATCTCCATGACCTGCACCATGGTAACCACTCCTTCTTCCGCAGGTGGCGCAGGTATGGTTTGTCTACTTCTCCTACTCATCCTCTCAAGAAGCTCGACGAAAGCTTCAAGAAACTGCTAGAACTTCAAGAAACTTCAAGAACTGCAACGTGGATGGGAAAAAGATTCACACGGGCCCCACAGTGGGCGCCAAATGATCCTGCCGCGGACTTGAACGTGGAGGATGTGCCTCGTCACTCTTTCGTCTAGCCTTCTGCAACTGCATGTTCTGCAAGAATGCTCCAAGAACCTTCGCCGGAACTCTCAATGGTGCCTGCAAAACAACACAGACAGCGCCTCTAGCGGCCGTTGTAGCTCCGACGCTCAAGTCAGGCAATAGGAACACCAAAAACTCTCACTGAATCTCTCTGTGAGACTCGTGTGTGCTCAGATCCACTCCCTCTCTTTGTGTAACTCAATTCTGTTATAACTGTGCAACGTGTATAAACGTCCCCACCATGACTCAGAAACTGTATGTAGTGTAAAAACTGTAAGTGTCATTCTCTGTAAAACTGTCCGTACCTTACATGAGGTGGAATACCTTTATACCTGGGCCGCGCCTCTCTCTCAGATGGTGACACGTGGAGGCATGCAGCTGACATCTAATCGTACACGTGTCACATCTGAAGGGTTTCTGCCTTTTCTCTGTGCGGCTAAGTTATCCTCTTGCGGAGTAACTTAGCGCGTTTCTTCTCTCTGAGTGAGCCGCATGCTCCCAGGAGAGCGCCAGGTGTGGCTGGTCTGAGCATACTCACCAGGCGCATCCTGCCTACATGGTCTCACCGTACATCCTCTGAGTGGGTGCATGCTCCCAGGAGAGCATCGGGTGTGGCTGTTCTGAGCACGCTCACCAGGCGCATCCTGCCTGCATGGTCTCACCGCACGTCCTCTGAGTGGGCATCATGCGAGGTGCATGCGTAACGCTCTCGCTGGGAACCTGGGTCCCAGCTTAACACGTGTTGGCAAGAACACCAATGACCGATCTAGCTCTGCATGCACTAACGACTGAGCGGTGCCCCATTACTATCCACCGATGACCGTGCGGTGCCTCATGACTTTCCACCGACAACCGTGTGGTGCCCCATTGATGGAAGAGGCCCAAGCTCCAACCCAAGTTCAGGCCCAACACAAGGTCCATGGCCAAGCACATTCACGCCCAAATGAGTCAAGCCATGGATGGGAGGGAGAAGACCTTGTACATGCTACTTGGAGGCCCATTAGGGGTAGCTTAGTAGATTAGTGTAGTGTAGAAAGCAAAACTTGCTCACTTAGGGGTGTGCTATCAAAAAGGTGCCCTTAGCAATAGAAGGAGGGGTGTGCTAGCAAATAGGTGCCTTTAGCAAAAGAAGGAGGGGTGTACTATCAAATGTTGCATTTTTGACCTATCTTTTGGAATATTAGGATGATGGTGTGGTTTGACTAAAGTCAATACCCTAGGCAGCCCCCACTTTTTGTATTTCCATCCCTACCCTTTAAGCTTACTCACCAAGGCTCCTAAATCTATAAATAAGGAGGCCTACCTCATGTATTTTGAAGATTAAATAGAGTATTGTTATGCTGCCCAAATTGTGCCATACACTACTCCTTGCCTAACACTTAGGTTTTAGTCTTCAATTCATCACTACCAAAGGGGCTGGCCAAACCTCCCCATTTCCTCACTCTTCATGCACCTTCAAGGCACCCATGCTTCCTAGGAAGGCCTTGCTCACCTCCTCCATAAGCTTTCGCATCCATCATCACCAAGGAACTCCAAAATCCAAAGAAGAGCTCATAGGAATGCTATCATTTGGTATCATGAGCTATGGTTCTTCAAAGATGAGTGTCTCTTCATTTTATTTTTTTTGAGTTCTTCTTTTCTCCAAGTTGTTTATCTTTATTCCAAGTTGTCTTGCTGTTTTTTGTGTTTTAATATGATTTGAATGCTTGTTTATTCATTTCATTTGGTGGGTTTGTTCAAACTTGTGCTTGAACATCTATTTTCAATTTTGTGTAGGATTCTTGATATATTTGTGTTGCTGTTTTTATTTTTAGGTATTTGAGTCTTGCTTGAAATTTCATTTGGGTCATATGATGTTCTTGAGTCTTTTCATTTTATGAATCCATAAGTTTTGTCTAAGTCATGTGTTTCCATATTTGTCATCAAATCCTAGTAGTACTCTTTTTGATTTATTTGTTTCTTGTTTTTGGTCTGAATGTTTGATCTGAAATTTGTTTTATGTTGATCCTTTGGTGCATTTTTAATTTTAGTTTGAGTTCTTATTTGTGTGTTAGATCCACACAAATTCCATTATTAACTCCATTGTGTTTTTAAGGTATATCATTCTGTTTTTCATTCCAGTTTTCAGAACCCCTTGTTTTTCACTTTTCTGTGCTGACTGTTTTGATTTATGAAAATCACATACATCATCAAAAATTTCTGAGCCTCTGGATTTCACAAATTTGAGGTGTTAGAAAAAGGACAAAAAAAAGAACCATCTGAAAAGAAGAAATAGAAAAAAAAAAGATAAATATTACAAAAAAAAGTGTGCAATCCTGACGTTCCAGCTGGCAGCTCTGAGCACTGATTTTATAAAATTTACCAAAATTAATTGGTACATGCGTTTGGAGTGAAACCAACGCCAAAAGTTTTTTAAGATCTTGTTCTGATTGTGTCTTGATCCGGTCGGTCATCGATAAACGATGACGTCAGCAGCAGATGACCACGTGGGCCAGTCACAGAGTGACGCGCGGCATGAGATAGCAGATGAACCAGGGTGGAGATCGTTCAAGAACGGCGATCAGTGGTCAGTTACCGAGTGACCACCACCAGCAGATCAATTCCTACATGAGTGCCTGGAAGCAGAGCGCGAGAAGTGATGAAGCACCGATCAGTCATCGGTGCATGCAGAGCGATCAGTCGTTGGGGGTCCTTGCCAACGCGTGTTGAACTGGGACCCAGGCTTCCAGCGAGAACGTTACCCAAGGACCACGCCTGATTCCATAAGCAGAGCACGACAACGTAAAGAAGCGCCATCGGTCATCGGTCAGGAGGACACATCGATCACCGGCCAGGATGACATATCGGCCATCGGTCAGGATGAGAGACACCTCGGTCATCGGTATGTGTCGAGGTGACATCGGCCGCGGCGATGTGAACAACGCGACCAGTGATCAGTAAAGCACCCAGAGGCAGGGAGTGGCCTTAGTCGCGAGACGACCATGCATGAAGATGGGAAGACGCAGTTAGGTGCAGAATCCTGCTGGGACAAGAACCCATCAAGGTTAGAGTCTCCCAGTGAGGTTGCATGCATGCCACGTGGACCGTGAAGGTGTTCCCAAAGATTAGGTAGGGCAGATGGGCACAGAAATTGAGGGGTACAGAGGTACCCACGCGGCCTCCCCTGTCAGACTTTGCACTCAAGTGAGGAAGGCCTGCACGCAAGGTAGCCCTGGAGGGTAGATAAACGGCGGTGCAGAGCAATCAAGTGGCCCTAGAGGTAGCCAGTAGGGGGCAACGCGGGATTATATGAGGAAGAAGAACACTAAACCAGGTACGCAATTTCTTGCCACAGGATACACAACACAAACCGAGAACACTCAGTCTTCGAATCAAAGAGGACTAAGGGCACACACACGGGTCTCACACAGATAGATCCGAGAGAGAGTTTTTGGTGTTCCCGTTGCCTGACTTGAGCGTCGGAGCTACAACGGCCGCTAGAGGCACCGTCTGTGTGTTTTGCAGGCATCGTTTGGAGTTCCGGCGAAGGTTCCCGGAGCCTCCTTGCGGAACGCGCAGCAGTTAGAAGGCTAGACGAAGGAGTGACGAGGCACTTACTCCACGCTCGAGCCAGCGGCAGGATCATGTCTCAATTTTTAGAAGCAAATACAAAAGGGTCAGCTCAGCATAAATCTTTTAAAGATACGCTTTCTGGACCACAACAATTTGTGCTTTTCTGTGGTGCTGTTTTTTTGGTTTTTAAATCAAATCTAGTGCTATTCCTAGGTTCCTTTTTGTGTGCCATCCATTATTTGAGTACCTTTTATTTGCTTGTCTAATTTCATTTGAACTCTTTCTAGTTGTGTCACATTTAATTCCATGTGTGGTACTGTTTTTCAAATTAATTTGTTTCTTGCTTTCTTTCTTTGGCCTCTAAGCTTGTTGGTGGATTAAGTATCAATTGGTACTTGTTGAGTGGGAATTTGACTTGAGGGGAGTCTAGCTTGCTTAATAGGTGCTGGATTGAAGATTTTATTTACCTAATTCCAAGAGGAACAAAGGCAAATGGCAGCAACAAACACCATACTACAAATACACCACACACTTTGGAAGGCCCAACAAGTAGAAGAGCAACAAAAGGGGTGCAACTAGAAGAACAACAAAAGGGGTGCAAATAGTAAAAGCAACAAAGGGAGTGTCATTTAATTTCTTTGCAATCTTGCTTGTGTTAATTACTTGTTAATCACGCAATTAGTCGGTGAGTGTGTCTTCAAGGGCTCCAAGTGTCCAAGAAGCCTCACCTAGGGCCGTCTAGCTTAATTTGTTTTTGTTAATTGCTTTAATTGAACCAACTTGCTTTAATCACTTTGTTAATTTCTTGTTTAATCTTGTTTAAGGCTTTGATAATTTGCTTCATTTGCTAGATAGCTTGCATTGTTTTCTTGCATTAAAAATTTGATTTCTTCATCCTCATTGTGTTCTAAGTGTTTTACCTAAAGAAGGACTTGTGTAAAGGTTTTGGAGGGATAGTTTTTGGCTAAGGCAAGACTTGGTATTTAAGTAGTCCATTGTGACTCACCTCTCTTACCTGGAAAGCTACCTTCATTAACTTTCCTCTTCTTTCTTAAAAGTAAAACATTTCTATACACAAAGTTCTAGTCATGTCTACTCACTCTTCCAAGTCCATTGAAAGTGATGTAAGGTCCATAAAATCTCTTTTGAAACAACTTGCCAAGGATGTACAACATCTTTCATATAGACAATTGGAAAATGAATCTAAAATCAATGAATTGGCTAGAGCAAGGAAAGAGAAATCACAAAATTCAAAAAAATCTCATTCACATGCATCTCATTCTCAACTCCAAGAGTCTCTAGGAGAGGTAAGCATTAGAAACCATGAGTATTACCAACCACCACCTAGAAGACTTAGGCAAAGAGAGCAACACAAATATATCAAGAATCCTACACAAAATTGAAAATAGATGTTCAAGCACAAGTTTGAACAAACCCACCAAATGAAATGAATAAACAAGCATTCAAATCATATTAAAACACAAAAAACAGCAAGACAACTTGGAATAAAGATGAACAACTTGGAGAAAAGAAGAACTCAAAAAGAAAATGAAAAGAGATACTCATCTTTGAAGAACCATAGCTCTAGATACCAAATGATAGCATTCCTATGAGCTCTTCTTTGGATTTTGGAGTTCCTTGGTGATGATGGATGCGGAAGCTTATGGAGGAGGTGAGCAAGGCCTTCCTAGGAAGCATGGGTGCCTTGAAGGTGCATGAAGAGTGAGGAAATGGGGAGGTTTGGCCAGCCCCTTTGGTATTGATGAATTGAAGACTAAAACCTAGGTGTTAGGCAAGGAGTAGTGTATGGCACAATTTGGGCAGCATAACAATACTCTATTTAATCTTCAAAATACATGAGGTAGGCCTCCTTATTTATAGATTTAGGAGCCTTGGTGAGCAAGCTTAAAGTGTAGGGATGGAAATACAAAAAGTGGGGGCTGCCTAGGGTATTGACTTTAGTCAAACCACACCATCATCCTAATATTCTAGAAGATAGGTAAAAAATGCAACATTTGATAGTACACCCCTCCTTCTTTTGCTAAAGGCACCTATTTGCTAGCACACCCCTCCTTCTATTGCTAAGGGCACCTTTTTGATAGCACACCCCTAAGTGAGCAAGTTTTGCTTTCTACACTACACTAATCTACTAAGCTACCCCTAATGGGCCTCCAAGTAGCATGTACAAGGTCTTCTCCCTCCCATCCGTGGCTTGACTCATTTGGGCGTGAATGTGCTTGGCCATGGACCTTGTGTTGGGCCTGAACTTGGGTTGGAGCTTGGGCCTCTTCCATCAACTTGTCTCTTCTTCTCCTCCATGTCTTATCTTGTGAGCTTTGGAGACTCTCAAGTGGCGGCACCACCCACTCATCTTGGAAGAACCACCCTCCAAGTGGCATGAATCACATCTCTAAAAGGCTACAACCACATAAGTCATTTCTATTCATCTTCTAAAAATACCCATTTTTGTTCTACTTGTTTGTTTTCAATTGTAATCGGTTCATTCTCTTCCTTGTGATGTCCTCTATCATTTGATGTGTTGTTCTTCCATTTTAATCGGTTCATGGGTATTATGGTTCATGTTGTTTTCTTGAATTTCCAATAGTAGGTTGTGTTCTTGTTGTGTTTCTATTACTAGTTTCAATTCTTGTTGTGTTCTTGTTTTAATTCTTGTTTCTTTGTACTGTTTTTGTGTTGTTACTGCACTTTGGTTGCTGTTCTTGAATTACCCATTCATATTCCATTGTTATCTTACACTACAAGTTACCTATTCATGTGTTTTTAGTATGAACCTTTGTTTTCTTTAGTAGAAACTCTATTAATTGTTCTTCAGAATTTTGATCCTAATTCTTGAAAGTGTCATGAGTAAAATGAAACCTATATCAACTCAACCCAAACCAAGAAAGGTTCGTAAGAGACTCACATCATGTGGTATCTAGAGCCATGGTGTTGATTTGTTGATTGTGAGTTGAATAGACACTTTCTCTTTGAACAATTTGTTTTTCTAGCACTTTAACTTTGTTCATTCTGTTTTCCAGCACCTATATTTCGTGCAGAATTTTTTTCCAGCCCTATATTCATGCTTTGTTTGTTTGAATGTCTATAGTTTGTGCCTTTCCATTGTTCATACCTCTTGTTTTGAGTTTTATGTTCTTAGTGTTCTAGGTGTCCTAATCTTGTCTCTACTTGCTTGCTTTTGATTTTGAAAGTTTGTGTACTTGTGATTAGAGGTTCAAACATTTGATTTCAAGTGTTCAATTATCTTGAATCCTTCATAAAATTTTTGTGTAAATTGATTGATGTTTCAACTTCCATATGGTGCATATTATGGTTCTTTCACTACTTAAGTTCCATATTGTATAAAAAAAATAAATAAATAAAACAGTACCAAAACAGAACCTCCTCTGTTTTAAAACATCAAAAAACAGTTTGGTACTTGCATCTATTCATTCTTTTGCACATTGCTTTCTATACAAAAGTTGGATTCATAGTGATTGGCAAATTGTTGTCTACTTTGTGGAACTTTTGATCCTTGTATTTTGACAAGTTTATGAGTTGTACTTTCTTTCTTGATTATAAAGTTTAGTGAGTATTCTTTGAGTCTTATTGCGTGCCTTTTATTGATTGTCTTTCATTCCTTAAGTTTTGTCATATATCTTGTATTCCTTTTGCTCTACCCTTTCTTGTTTTGTACCTTTTCTTGCTTGTCTTTTATTGTTCTTCAAGTTTTGTGGTGGTTATTTTTCATTTGAGTGCTTTGGCATCTTTCATTTGAGGTTGCTCCATTCCACAAGAGAAGCTTGGTTGAGGGAAGTATAATTTCTTGGAGTGATTTTGAGTGCCTTAATTTTTTACCAAAACTGCACCACTTATTTCTTTGTTTTCTAACCTTGTTTTCTTTAATTGTTTGTTATTTGTGTTTGCTGAACTGTTTTGAAAATGGGTCAATATTCAAGTGGAGAATCTTCTAAATCACACTCTCCACAAAAAGCTTTCATTCTTGGTGAACTAAAAGAAGCCAAAAGGTCACTTGCACAAAAAGATGAAGCTATAAGACAATTGGAAGAAAGATTGCAAAGGCTTGAAGTGACTAATGAAAGGTCCAGCCATACACACCATAGAAGACGCCATTCTTCAAGGCATTCATCAAGAACTTCTTCCAACTATCATGGACATGAAGATGAAACCGAATGGAGGAGGCATCATCATTATGAAGAAAGGCGCCAACATGTGGCAAAGCCTTATATGCCTTTTGTAAAATTACCTAGCTTTAGTGGTGAAGGTGATCCAAATGTATATTTGGGGTGGGAAGCAAAGGTTGAACAAATCTTTCATGTACATGAGGTCCAAGAAGACCAAAGGGTAAAACTAGCTACTTTAGAATTTCTAGACTATGACATGCAATGGTGGCATAAAACTCTTATGGACATTGGGCTAAACAAGAGACCTCCCGTGGTTTCATGGAACAATTTGAAAGAGTGTATGCGCACTAGATTTGTTCCACCACACTTTAGGAAAGACCTATTGTCGAAGCTCCAAAGGCTTCACCAAGGCATGCTAAGTGTGGATGCTTATTTTAAAGAGCTAGAAACACTTATGCTTAAAGTTGATATACATGAAAGTGATGAAGCTAAGATGGCTAGATTTGTAAGTGGTCTTAGAAGGGACATTCAAGATGTTGTTGAAGTAGAAGAGTGTTCTTGCCGGTTGACTCGCCTATCAGTTGACTCCACGACACTCACACGCCTCCCTCCTCACGTTGATACGTGCTTGAATCTTGCGAAACAATCTGCACCTGCAAAAGAGAAAGGGGCGCCCTAGAGGCCGTTTGCACTCCGACACTCAAGTCAATAGTGGGCAAGGAACACCAATGTATTGAGTCTCTCTGTGTTTAGGTCTAGAAACTGCGTACCTTTGTGAAGTATTTTACTGTCCCTTATATAGTCTAGGGTTTACTGCGCCGCTAGCCCTAATTAGGGTTTACTGCGCTGCTAGCCATATTTAGGGTTTACTGGAATACCCTTGCGCCGCTATCACCCAATCTTAGGGTAATCTAGCACATAAGGTTTCCTTCTCTGGAGTGCAAACTTTAACAGGGTGACCACCTGTGATGGAGGAGGGCCAAGCACATCTAACCAAGGAAGCCAAGGCCCAAACCAAGAAGACCGTCTAGACCAAGAGGAGCGTCTAGCTCCAAGAAGTGAGCGTCTAGGACGTGAAGGAGGGAGGCTATCCATGGAGCTAGACCGTCTAGGACCTCTCACAAGATCCATGGCTAAACATATCCAAGCACACATAGAAGAAGCCACGGATGGGAGGGAGAAGACCTTGTACATGCTACTTGGAGGCCCATTAGGGGTAGCTTAGTAGATTAGTGTAGTAAGCAAAACTTGCTAACTTAGGGGTGTGCTATCAAAAAGGTGCCCTTAGCAATAGAAGGAGGGGTGTGCTAGCAAATAGGTGCCTTTAGCAAAAGAGGGAGGGGTGTACTATCAAATGTTGCATTTTTTTGACCTATCTTCTAGAATATTAGGATGATGGTGTGGTTTGACTAAAGTCAATACCCTAGGAAGCCCCCACTTTTTGTATTTCCATCCCTACCCTTTAAGCTTGCTCACCAAGGCTCCTAAATCTATAAATAAGGAGGCCTACCTCATGTATTTTCAAGTTTATTTGAGTAATGTTATGCTGCCATTTTTGTGCACAAGCTTTACTCCTCCTAGAAATCTAGGCTATAAACTTCAATCCTTTCACCTTCTCCCTTGAGCTGGCCGAACCACTCAACCCATACTCATCATGCACCTTCAAGACCAACACAACTCCTAGGAGGGTCTTGTTTCACTCATCCATTGCTTTCGCTCCATCTATTTCTACTTTGATTCAAGAAGAACACATGAAAATGCCATCATTTGGTATCATGAGCTTTTGGTTCTTCAAGATGAGTAGCTTGTCTTTTTAAATTTTCAGTTCTTCTTTATTTTCATCTTGTCATTTCAATTCCATAATTGTCTTGCTGTTTTTTTTTTTACATTTTAAATTGTTCTTGGTGTGCTTATGGAAGATCCAACCGAAGCACATGTGTTCAATTGATCTTGAACATTTTCTTGTGCAATTGTGATAGGATTCCTTACACATTGAGTGGCTGTTTTCTTTTAGGAATTTGAGTCTTTATTGCTTTCTTATAATTGCTTCATTTTATGCTTTGAGTCTTTATTTTATGAATCTATAAATGTTGTGTCAAGTCATGTGAATCCATAATTGTCATCAATTCTTAGTAGTCCTATTTCTGGCTTGATTGTTTCTTGTTTTTGGGTCTCTTTAATTTGCCTTAATCTGCTGTTATTTTGATCCTTTGCTGCCTTTTTAATTTTAGTTTGAGTTCATAATTGTGTCTTAGTTCTTACACAATTTCCTTCTTACATTTTCCTTTGTGTTAAATTTTGGTATCTTGCTGTTTTTTTTTTCCAGTTTTCCAGTTTTCCCCTGTTTCTCTCTCTGTCTGGCTGTTTTTTGTTTCAAAAATTATTTCCACTCATAGGAAATTTGTGATTCTCTGGAAAATGCAAGTTTGAAGTGTTACAAAAAGGACAAAAAAAAAGAATCAGATCAAAAAAGGCAACAGAAAAAATATGATAAATCTTACAAAATCAGAGTGCAAATCTTGAGCGCTCCAGCTGGCCTAACTGCACACCAAATTTGCAAAAATTATTAAAAAAAAATGGTGCATGCGTTTTAGGTGATTCCAAAGCCATTGTTTAGATAAGATCCTGAATTTTCTTGCATATAAATTTCAGAGACAAATTTTTAAAAATACAGCTCAGCATAAATCGGGGAACAAACACGTTTTCTGGCCCACAACAATTTTCAGTGGTGCTGTTTTTTTTTTATTTGGTCATCTAATCTAGTGCTTTTCTTTAGGAATTCCTTTTGTGTGCCAACTTTTTTTGAGTACCTTTAATTGTTTGCTTTAATTTCTTGACTCTCTTTCTAAGTTGTCATATTATAAATCCTTTTGGTGGTACTGTTTTTATTCAATTAAATTTGTTTCTTGCTTTTGTTTCTTGACCTCTCTTTTGGGTGCTGGAATTTAATTCTCCTTGGTGCATATGTGCATGGAACTTGACTTGGTTTAGGTTTAGCTCTTGTGAATAGGTGCTGGAAATTGGAGAATTAAAGCCATCATTTTAAGGAGGAGACAAAGCTAAAGCCGAAACAAGGTTGCTTGAAACAAACAATACAAACACCTAGAAGATCAAAAAAAAATTCAAGACAACAAGGAAGTGCACTAACCCAAAAGAGGATCAACAAAGGGAGTCTTCTTTTCCTTTGCAACTTGGTTTATTGTTAATTACCTCTTTGATTACGTTTAGACGGTGAGTGTGTCTTCAAGGGCTCAAAGTGTCCAAGAAGCCTCACCTAGGGCCGAATAGCATAGTAAATTTTTTTTTTTGCTTAGTAATTTGTTGCTTGTTTGAACTTGTTTTCTATTGTTTTGGTAGAAACGTTTTGCATGATTAGTTTAGTTTAATTTGTGCTAAAACCGACTAGTTTGTTGCATATCTCTTTTTTTAGCTTACATAGTTTTATTGCTTTTTGATTTCTCAACTTCTTGTGTTTTAAGTGTTTCACTAAGAGAAATTTTTGTGAGAAGGCATTGGAGACTAGTTTTTGGCAAGGAAAAGGCTTGGTACTTAAGTAGTCATTTGAGACTCACCTCCCTTACCTGGAAAACTACCTTCTTTATCTTCCCTAATCTTTCTCAAAGTAAAAACGCCTAAATACACAAAGGTCTAGCCATGTCTTCTTCTTCTCATTCTCCAAAGTCTATAGAATGTGAAGTAAAATCTTTGAAAACCCTTTTGAAAGAGGTATCCCAAGCGGTACAATTAATCTCTTCTAGGCAATTGGAGAATGAAAACAAGATTAATGAGTTGGCTAGAGCTCAAGAAGAGAAATCCCAAAAATCTAAAAAATCAAAAAAAACAAATACTCATGCATCCCAAAGCATTGCAACTCTAGGGGAGGGAAGCCTTAGAATTAATGACTACTACCAACCACCCCCTAGAAGAACTAGGCAAAGGGAACAAGAGGTGCCAAGGGAAACTAGAGTAGACCTACCTCATTTTCATGGAAAGGAAAATGTAGAAATATATCTAGATTAGGAGATGAAGGTAGAGCAACTCTTTGCTTGCCATAGGGTAAGTGAGGAACGAAAAGTACCCTTAGCCACCCTTAGTTTCCAAGGAAATGCCATGTATTGGTGGACCTCTTTAGAAAGAGACCGACGTCTTCATAGGGAACCTCCCATAGAATATTGGAATGACCTTAGGGGAGCCCTAAGACGTCGACATATACCTTCTTACTACCATAGGGAGTTGATGGACAAGCTCCAAAGACTCCAACAAAAGAATATGAGTGTAGAAGAGTATAGGCAAAAGATGGAGCTCTATATGATGAGAGCCTCTATTAGAGAGGAAGAGGAAACCACCATATCTAGGTTCCTTAGTGGCCTATCACTTGAGATAAGAGATAGAGTAGAGCTCTTACCTTATCAAGACTTGAATGATTTGGTTCAACTTTGCATTAAAGTTGAGCAACAAAATTTGCGCAAAACATCAAGTCAAAAGGTGAGCCCCTATTCTAACTTTTATCCCAAGAGAGAGTTTAAAAGGGAGGGTAGTACATCTAAGGAAAAACCAAAAGAACCTACCAAACCCTTCACCAAAGAAACCTCAACCCCACCCATCCGAGCTAGAGATGTTAAATGTTTTAAGTGCTATGGTAGGGGGCATGTGCAAGCACAATGTCCAAACCAAAGGACTTTGTTTCTTAAAGGTGTAGACGAATACACTAGTGGCGAGGATGAGCTTAGTGAGAAAGAGGAAGGGGGGAGAGGATGAGAGGGTAGCTCCATTAGAGGGAGAATTGCTTATGATTAGGAGAACCCTCAACAATCACCCTAGCACATCCATTGAAACACAAAGGGAGAACATATTTCATACAAGATGCAATGTTTTAGAAAATATATGTTCCCTCATTGTGGATAGTGGATCTAGTTGTAATTGTTGTAGTGCTAGGATGGTTGAAAAGCTTAAGCTACAAGTGGTTCCTCACCCAAAACCTTACAAACTTCAATGGCTTAATGAAAATGGGGAACTACATGTAGATAAGCAAGTGGAAATCAAGTTTTCCATAGGGAAATACAAAGATAAAGTTTTATGTGATGTAGTGCCTATGGAAGCTTGCCATGGCAATTTGACAAGAAAACCTTGCATGATGGTCTCACTAACGAGATTTCCTTCACCCATAAATATAAGAAGTTTGTACTTAGTCCTTTACCACATTCTCAAGTGGTGAAAGACCAAATACAAATGAAACAAAAGAGGGATGAGGAAAAAAAAAAAAAAAAGAGTGCTAGAAAAAGAGAAAGTCCTTAGGGATAGGAAGGCGTGGGAGAAGAGTGTTCCTTCCCACAAGGTTGGTCTAGAAGAAAAGCCTTTTGAAAATGTTTTAGAAAACTTGCTTCTTGTTGAACAACCAAGCCTTATCTTTTGTAAAGGAGCACTTACATGCACTGCCACAAGTAATGAACTCACGGTTTTACCTCCTCAAATAGAAAACCTTTTGAGTGAATTTGACGATCTATTCTCACAAGAAGGACCCAATGGGCTTCCTCCTCTTAGGGGGATAGAACATCAAATTGACTTCATTCCGGGGGCAAGCCTACCAAATAGGCCTGCTTATAGAACCAACCTCGAGGAAACAAAGGAGATAGAATCACAAGTTCAAGACTTGTTGGAGAAGGGTTGGGTTCAAAAGAGTCTAAGCCCTTGTGCTGTACCTGTCTTGTTGGTGCCTAAAAAAGATGGAAAATGGCGCATGTGTTGTGATTGTAGAGCAATCAACAACATCACCATCAAGTATAGGCATCCAATCCCAAGGCTTGATGATATGCTTGATGAATTGCATGGGTCAACTCTATTCTCCAAAATTGACCTTAAAAGTGGATATCACCAAATTCGAATCAAGGAGGGTGAGGAGTGGAAAACTGCTTTTAAGACCAAATTTGGATTATATGAGTGGTTGGTGATGCCCTTTGGACTCACTAACGCTCCAAGCACATTCATGAGGCTTATGAATCACACCTTGAGGGATTGTATAGGTAAATATGTAGTAGTTTACTTTGATGATATCTTAGTATATAGTAAAACCCTAGAAGACCATCTAAGTCACCTTAGGGAAGTCTTTCTAGTTCTTAGGAAAAATAGTCTTTTTGCAAATAGGGATAAGTGTACCTTTGGTGTAGATAGTGTAGTCTTTTTAGGCTTTATAGTAAACAAAACGGGGGTACATGTAGATCCCGAGAAAATCAAAGCCATCCAAGAGTGGCCAACTCCACAAAATGTAAGTGATGTAAGAAGTTTTCATGGGTTAGCTAGCTTCTATAGAAGGTTTGTGCCTAATTTTTCTAGCCTAGCTTCTCCTTTGAATGAACTTGTTAAAAAAGATGTTGCATTTTGTTGGAATGAAAAGCATGAGCAAGCCTTTCAAAGGCTAAAAGCTCAACTCACCAATGCACCCATCCTATCTCTCCCAAATTTTTCCAAAACTTTTGAGATAGAGTGTGATGCATCGGGAGTAGGCATAGGCGCGGTTTTGTTGCAAGGTGGACACCCCATTGCTTATTTTAGTGAAAAACTCCATGGTGCCACCCTCAACTACCCCACTTATGACAAAGAGCTCTATGCTCTTGTGAGAGCCCTAAAGACTTGGGAACACTATCTTGTGTCCAAAGAATTTGTTATCCATAGTGATCACGAGTCTTTAAAATATTTAAAGGGCCAACACAAGCTCAATAAGAGACATGCAAAATGGATGGAATTTCTTGAACAATTTCCTTATGTAATCAAATACAAGAAAGGAAGCACCAATATAGTGGCCGATGCTCTTTCAAGACGCCACACACTCTTTTCAAAATTGGGTGCCCAAATTCTTGGATTTGACCACATAAGAGAGCTTTACCAAGAAGATCAAGAACTTTCATCCATCTATGCCCAATGTCTACATAGAGCGCAAGGAGGTTACTATGTGTCCGAGGGATATCTTTTTAAAGAAGGAAAACTTTGCATTCCCCAAGGAACACATAGAAAACTCCTTGTCAAAGAATCACATGAAGGGGGACTCATGGGCCATTTTGGAGTTGATAAGACTCTAGATCTTTTGAAAGAAAAATTTTGTTGGCCACACATGAGGAAAGATGTCCAACGCCATTGCTCTAGATGTATCTCATGTTTAAAAGCAAAGTCTAGAACAATGCCGCATGGACTCTACACCCCTTTGCCGATTGCAAATGCTCCTTGGGAAGACATTAGCATGGATTTCATTTTAGGACTTCCTAGGACTGCAAGAGGCCATGACTCTATCTTTGTGGTAGTGGACCGTTTTAGCAAAATGTCTCACTTTATTCCATGCCACAAAGTAGATGATGCTCAAAATATTTCTAAACTCTTCTTTAGAGAAGTGGTGAGACTCCATGGTCTCCCTAGAAGTATAGTGTCCGATAGAGATCCCAAGTTTATAAGTCACTTTTGGAAAACTCTTTGGGGTAAACTTGGAACAAGACTACAATTCTCAACTTCTTGTCATCCTCAAACGGATGGGCAAACCGAAGTAGTCAATAGATCTCTTGGAACTATGCTTAGGGCTATCATGAAGGGCAGCCACAAATCTTGGGATGAGTACCTTCCCCACATTGAATTTGCTTACAATAGAGTAGTTCACAAGACTACTAATGCTTCTCCTTTTGAGGTAGTATATGGTTTTAATCCTCTCACGCCCATGGATTTAATTCCTCTTCCTAATCCACAAGATTTTGTGCATAAGGAAGGAGTAATCAAGGCTGATTTTGTCAAGAAAATGCATGAGAAGATTAAAATTCAAATACAACAACAAAATGAGAAGTACACAAAACACAACAACAAAGGGAAGAGAGAAATAATTTTTGAGGAAGGAGACTTAGTTTGGCTTCATCTTCGAAAAGAAAGATTTCCAAATCAAAGGAAGTCCAAACTAAGTCCCCGAGGTGAGGGACCCTTCCAAGTCCTTAAGCGAGTCAACAACAATGCATATAAATTGGACCTACCTCTTGAATATGGAGTACATGACACATTTAATGTAATTGATCTTTCTCCATTTGTAGGTACCAATGACGATGACGAGCTGGATTTGAGGACAAATCCTTTCCAAGGGGGAGGGGATGATGGAGGAGGGCCAAGCACATCTAACCAAGGAAGCCAAGGCCCAAACCAAGAAGACCGTCTAGACCAAGAGGAGCGTCTAGCTCCAAGAAGTGAGCGTCTAGGACGTGAAGGAGGGAGGCTATCCATGGAGCTAGACCGTCTTGGACCTCTCACAAGATCCATGGCTAAACATATCCAAGCACACATAGAAGAAGCCACGGATGGGAGGGAGAAGACCTTGTACATGCTACTTGGAGGCCCATTAGGGGTAGCTTAGTAGATTAGTGTAGTAAGCAAAACTTGCTAACTTAGGGGTGTGCTATCAAAAAGGTGCCCTTAGCAATAGAAGGAGGGGTGTGCTAGCAAATAGGTGCCTTTAGCAAAAGAGGGAGGGGTGTACTATCAAATGTTGCATTTTTTTGACCTATCTTCTAGAATATTAGGATGATGGTGTGGTTTGACTAAAGTCAATACCCTAGGCAGCCCCCACTTTTTGTATTTCCATCCCTACCCTTTAAGCTTGCTCACCAAGGCTCCTAAATCTATAAATAAGGAGGCCTACCTCATGTATTTTCAAGTTTATTTGAGTAATGTTATGCTGCCATTTTTGTGCACAAGCTTTACTCCTCCTAGAAATCTAGGCTATAAACTTCAATCCTTTCACCTTCTCCCTTGAGCTGGCCGAACCACTCAACCCATACTCATCATGCACCTTCAAGACCAACACAACTCCTAGGAGGGTCTTGTTTCACTCATCCACTGCTTCCGCTCCATCTATTTCTACTTTGATTCAAGAAGAACACATGAAAATGCCATCAACCTGGGTGCCTCCTTGTGCACCTAGTCTCTGGGGCCACCTGTTCTGGGAGTGCCTTCACTGTTCACGTACCATGCATGTAGCTTCACTGGAAAACCCTAGTTCTGATGAGTACTCGACCCCTCAGAACACTGCACCTAACTGTGCTCTCCCTGCTACCCGCATGGGCACTTCGTGACTCAGGCCTCTCCCTGGCTTTGGGTATTTAACTGGTCATTGGCCCACTATGGGAACCAATCTTAGCTGTTCTGTTTACGCTGTTCAAATCACCCAAGACCGATGTCACCTCGCCACACTCTGTTGCCGAGGACTCCTCAACCTGTGGAGTGACGAAGACACATCAGCCCTTTCTGGTGATCGTCACGTTCTCTCTGTAGGCTAATGACTAATCACCCTTCTCTGTAGGCTGATGACTAATCACCCCTCTCTGTAGGCTGATGACTAATCACCCCTCTCTGTAGGCTGATGACTAATCACCCCTCTCTGTAGGCTGATGACTAATCACCCCTCTCTGTAGGCTGATGACTAATCACCCCTCTCATCAATTCTTCTCTGTAGGCTGATGACTAATCACCCCTCTCTATAGGTTGATGACTAATCACCCCTCTCATCAATACCACCTGTGGGGTCCATTCCACGTGGCTTTGGCCCATGCTGTGGGACCCAGCTGACGTCCGAGGACTGGTCAGTACACAAGCCCCCCAGTCTCAAGCTGTTAACTTGTTTCAGCGAAGAGACTAAGTCATGGGCGAGGACTGATTGGTACACAAGCCCCCCTAGTCTCGAGCTGTTAACTTGTTTCAGCGAAGAGACTAAGTCATTGACTCGGGCGACCTACGTGGCTCTGCGCATAAGTACGTGAATAGTGCGCTGAAAGGACACTTCACCAACCCCCTTTCATCCGCTAACACGTGGCTGCATCAACGGTCCAAGATTCATAACGTTAAACCTCTTCAAAACCCCGCGCCACTTCACTGTTTCATCACTTTGCATTCTCACCTTCTGTAAATTGTATCTTCCAGCGCACGCTCTCTTCCTCTCACCAGGCTTTTCACACTTCTCCACCCTCGCTCAACCAAATGTATGATTTTTATGTCTTCTCCTCCTTCATAACGTAATCTCGATCATCCATATAATGTAAGGACCTGTAAAAATTAAATTGGAATAAAAGGAATATATTTTAAATGAATTCTAAGTATGTTTTTATTTAAAATAAAAAGGGAGGAAAGTGTAGCTTAGAAGACTATGAGATCGCCTGGTTAGTACATAATCGCCTGTCGCCTAGACTACCCATGCGGACATCGCCAGGGCGCGAGGTATGCGGACATCGCCAAGGCGCGAGAGGCATGCGGGCATCGCCAGGGATAGACATCAGTCGTCTCCCAGAGAGAGACATCGGTCGTCTCCCAGAGAGAGACATCGGTCGTCTCCCAGAGAGAGACATCGGTCGTCTTCCAGGATGAGTCATCGGTGGAAGGTTATCGCGCGATGTCGTGTTTCACACAGATAAGGTGGGACCCAGGCTCCCAGCATGAAACGTCCTGCACGCGCGACACGTAGACAAAAAGGGTGTTTCAGAAGAGTGACATCAGAGAGTTGGCATGCGCAGAGACACATGTGGCCGTACTGTTCAAGGAAGCGTGCACGCAAGCCTTCCTGCAGAGTGGGTGGTGGCAGCGGCATTTGTGGACAAGTTGGTTTAGATTCAAAAACCCACTTCTGAGAGGGAGAACGTTGCAGTAGTTCAAGAGCGAAAGAGTGAGTTCACCTTCATCCTTCTCTTTTCTCTCCTTCACTCTGCGATTCAGGCCTTATCACGTCCCTGCTTGGCTATCGACGACTGCCATAGAGCACCTGGGAGGTTTTCTGCAAGTCCTCCAAACCAGACGCTAAAACAGAGTTAAGACATCCTTGAAGCTCGTTGGGTTGGAACTCTTAGTGAAGTTTACGCAAGTCCAGGTAAGGGAAGCTAGCTTCATTTTCAATAAAAGCCGTAGGCTAGCTGTTTCTGAAGTGGGGGCGACGTGGTCGCCGGTTTTAAACCCCTTTTTCATGATGTTCTGTTCTGATGTGTTTGGGCGACGTGATCGCCGGTTTTAAATACAGATTTCGAAATCCCCTGTTTTGGACGTGATCGCCTGTGTTATTATTGATTTCGAACTCCCCTGTTTTAGTGTCGTTGAGACTGTTTGAGATTTAAATGTGGAATGCATGTGATATTCGAAAATCTGAACCTTTGAAATGATTGTTGCTGTGATTTGAATCATTCATTTGAGTGGTATGATGGTCTGAATGTTGTGGATGTGGGATCAAGGCATAGTATTTTCAGGAAGGGAAATACCGTGTAAGATCATGAGTAAAGTGTATTGACTAGGGACTTGTCTAGAAGGAGATATCCTGACTCTGCTGAGATAATGGAATCACGTAGATGAAGTTATTCAGTTGGTGAGAGTCGAAGGAGGTTCATATGAATGGGTGAGTCGTGTGAAAAAGAACGAGCTCGGCCTGTTATATGAATTAACCCCGTCATACTAGGAGAATGAAGATATTGAGATTCATTTATGCGCATGGCTGTGTGAGTTTCACAGCGACCCTGTGTGGGTGATGTAGTATGACAGGTGCAGATCTCTGGGTCTGAGTCAACGCACGAGTCTTCCGGAAGTAGTGTCAAGTGTCTATGTGTGATGAGTCAGTGGAAGTCTGACGTGAGAAATGTGAAATATTGAGAATTGTTGATAGACACTTGATGGTTGTGTGATATGAATGAGAAAGTGATGGACTCTTGTGAATGTTTAAAAAGGGCTGATCTACGTTGGTTGTCCAGTTTATAATTTAAAGTTTTAAAAATATCTAGCTTACCCTTTGTATTGTTCTGTGGCTGCTTTCTCTTAAAACTGTGATGATCGTGTATTTTACACGGGAGCAGATGATCTTCCAGGGAGTAGAGCTCCTCAGGAGTGGTCGCCGGAAGGAGATCGCTTGTTTTTGTCTCTATGTGGTGATCGCCTGTTTTCTGTTCTGATAGCAGATCGGCTGTTTTGGGTCTTCTGATAGGAGATCGCCTGTTTTATATTGGGAGACCGCCGGTTTCAGTTTATTTGGCTGTATTTTGTTAAGTTTGGAAAACTGACTGGATATGTATTAATTTTCCCTGTGGGGAGCAATTTCATTATATATATATATGTTCACTTCGAAATTTTTGTTTTATCTTCATTTCATTATATAAATGTGAAATGTATTTTGGTGGGATGTTACACATATGGCATGCTGTAACTGTTCTGGGCCTGTGTGTGGTTTGTGCATTCCAGGGTTTTTGTTCTTCTTTTCTGGGTTTGTTCTACCTTCGAGTCTTCGTCCACCATTGTTTTCTTCTAAGCCTTTTTCTTTTCCTGCCTCTCATTTGTTTAGATTCGAGATGGCCAGAACCAAAACTACCTCCAACCCTCTTCCAACCGTAGCGGTTGATTACAGGGCCCTCTACCCATGGGCTTCTGAGGATCTCCTTGCTGAGACCTCCAAACTCACATCCGGTGAGGATCTTCACAAGCACAGGGATGATGAGAATGAAATCAAAGGACGCGTCTTTGGCAGGGAAACTGACGCGTACGTCTCTGTGCGACCCTGTACAGAAAACGAACCCGTGTGCGCCGATGATCGCTACAACAACGGGGAACCGTTCTTCTTCTTCTACGCCACCATCTTCAAACGAGTCAAAGTCTGCCTTCCTTTCACTGGGTTCGAGAGGACTTTGCTCACAGAGTTGAATGTGGCGCCTGCCCAACTGCACCCCAACAGTTGGGCCTTTATCAGGGCGTTCTCCGTCCTTTGCAATAACCTAGGGTTCACTCCCTCCGTCGACGTGGTTCTTTACTTCTTCGAGGCGAAGAGCCCTGGCAAGAGGCTTTGGGTGAGCCTGAATGGGGTGGCAGGGAGAGTCCTACTCACTCTCTTCTCACAGTCGTACAAGAACTTCAAAGGAAGGTTCTTTCGAGTCTACTGCAGCTCCTACGACTCCACCATGCTCGATGGGTTCCCATTATATTGGGTGGAGAAGTTGAAGTTCAAGAAACCGCGCAGGCTCGAAGAGTTGACTGTCCCTGACCAAGAACTCTGCCAGACCATCTCCAGTTGGGGCGTGGTGTTTGACACCGCCTAGCTGATTAAGCATGAATATGACGCCGAGACACTCAGCGTGTACATTGGTACATCATCTCCGTCTTGCACTTAACTGTTTATATACTGCATCTTTGTCTTCCTCACCCCTTTCTTGTTGTCCAATGCAGACATGGTGCTCAGTGCTGAGAAGAAGAGAAGGTTGGCCGAGGTGCTGAATCGTAGCAATGCTAGCGGCTCAGCCCCTGCAGGTCCTTCATCACCCGCAGGTGCTACCCTGGAACCCATTGCTGAAAAGTCCAAGAGGGCAGCCCCTGTAGAGGTTTCCGACGATGAGGACACTTGTTCTGGCCTTGTCTTCAAAAGGAAAAGGGTGGGGACTGCCGCGGAAGTCTCTTCGGCCACAGAAGGGCACCCTTCATCCTTTAGGGAGCACCCTCCCAGCGCTTCATCCCCTCCCGAGCCAATCTTAACGCTTGAAAGGGGTAGGGAGAGTGCTCCTCCTTTTGGCCAGATGCCTTCTGCCCCAGAGCTACATTCTCTGCTCCAAAGATCTCTTGCGCAGATGCCTGGCCAAGCTGCTTTGGAGGCCATGGACAGAAATTCCCTCGAGCACCTCCTCAGTCATGGTCTTGGGGAGTTCCTGGCCGCTTCAAACTTCTTGCTGGTCAAGGGCAACGCTGAGGCTGAGCTGCTTGAGAAGACCACCCAACTGGAGAAAGAGCTGGAGCAGAAGGATCTCCAACTCCGCCAAGCGGCTAAGCGCGAGACTGCCCTTAATCAAGAACTGGGTAGTCTCTGCCAATCTGAGAAGGAGACCAAGAAGCTCCTCTTCTCCAAGGGGAAGGAGGCCCTCCAGCTTGAAGCCAAGATTCTCCCCCTCCGCAACAAGATCATCGAACTGGAAGAGCAAGCGAAGGGGGCTCAAGCCAAAATGACCAAGCTGGAGGAAAGAGCTACCAACCGAGAAGTTCAGCTGGGCAAGGTTGAGGAGGAGCTTGCCCAACAAATTGAATTGCTGAAGAAGACCGAGAGTGAGCTTACTGAAGACGCCGCCGACGCCTATGGGGAAGGCTTTGGTGATGCCCTTGCTCAGGTTGCCTGCGTGCATCCTGAGATGGACCTCTCACCATACTCTGCAACCATGCAGGTGGTCAACGGGCAAATAGTGCCCAGATAGGTCTTCTGAGTAATTGTATCTAGTGGCTGAACATCTTGTAATTACCCTCCTTTGTAATGTATTTACCTTGCTTTCAATCTTCTTTGCTTTATACAGCACTTTGCTTGCCTTTGTATTTCTATTGCTTGTTCATCTGTTTGACATGCTTTATATTTTGTGGAACTCACGATCACAAATAACGCACCTGTCAAAATGAATTTTAGGTAGCACGATCTCTGCTGATTTCACTAGCGAACCCTTATTTTAATCTGGGAGTTCTCACTCGGAGGGGAAGGTGTTCCTTGCGAACTCCCTTACCACTCACGAGACCTCTAACCCCAACCAGTAGGTTCTAACTGACCTCTCATCGTCCATGGGCGAGGGAGGATTTAACTAGGCGAACCCTTTCACATTGGAAGTTCTCACTCGAAGTGGAGGTCTCTACGAACCTACCTCTCCACTTACGAGACCTCTAACTCCAAGTGATAGATTCTAACCGACCTCACATCGCTCACAGGCGAGGAGGATTTCTCTGGGCGAACCCTTCTTTCACATTGGAAGTTCTCACTCGAAGTGGAGGTGTTCTCTACGAACCTACCTCTCCACTTACGAGACCTCTAACTCCAAGTGACAGGTTCTAACTGACCTCACATCGCTCACAGGCGAGGAGGATTTTTCTGGGCGAACCCTTCTTTCACATTGGAAGTTCTCACTCGAAGTGGAGGTGTTCTCTACGAACCTACCTCTCCACTTACGAGACCTCTAACTCCAAGTGACAGGGTCTAACTGACCTCACATCGCTCACAGGCGAGGAGGATTTTTCTGGGCGAACCCTTCTTTCACATTGGAAGTTCTCACTCGAAGTGGAGGTGTTCTCTACGAACCTACCTCTCCACTTACAAGACCTCTAACTCCAAGTGACAGATTCTTATAACATTGTACAAACACATTAAAAATATATATCTTTAATTGAATTTTATTGGGTGACCTCATTAAAAACCCTTAGTAAGGGAAAAAAGAGTGTCCCCTGTATTGTGTAGTGTACAAGATTACATGGCTTTAACTGAAATAAAACTTCAGGTGGGTCGCATTCCATGTTCGAGGAATCGGACCTCCTTCTAGAGTCTCAAGCCTATATGCTCCATTCCCTAGGGCCTCTGTCACTCTGAAAGGACCAGTCCACTTAGGGGATAGCTTGTTCTCTATCTGGTATGGAGACGCCTTGCGCATGACGAGGTCTGCCGCCTGGAACTGCCGAGCTCTCAACTTAGAACTGTGTTTGAGCTCGACTCTCCTCTTCAGCGCCTCAGCTTTGATTCCTGCTTCTTCCCTGGCTTCATCCAAAAGATCAAGATTCACCTTCCTCTCTTCATTGGATTCCTCAGCCACAAAGTTCTGGAAACGTGGCGAGTTTTCCTAGATCTCCATAGGGATCATGGCATCTGAACCATACACCAAACTAAAGGGAGTCTCCTTGGTAGTGGACTGGGGAGTAGTATGGTAGGCCCATACTATTCTGGGAACCTCCTCAGCCCACCTTCCCTTTGCTTTCTCCAGCCTTCTCTTCAGTCCTCTGAGGAGGACTCGGTTGGCCGACTCCACCTGCCCATTGGTCTGTGGGTGCTCGAGTGATGCAAACACCTGCTTGATCCCCAACTCTGTACATAGCTTCCCCAATTGTTGGCTTGCAAACTGCGTGCCATTGTCAGACACTAAACGTTTGGGTACCCCGAAGCGGCATATACTATATTCTTCCACACGAAGTGTTGGATCTTCTGTGTTGTGATCTGTGCTACTGGCTCAGCCTCGATCCACTTCATGAACTATTCTATGGCGACCACGAGGTACTTCATCTGTCGTATCGCCAAAGGGAAACGCCCCAAGATGTCGATTCCCCATGTGTGAAATGGCCAAGGGCTGTATATCGACCTGAGCTCTTCTGGTGGCGCCTTAGGCCAATCAGCATGCAACTGGCATTGCTTGCACTGCTGCGCATACCTAGTGCAATCTTCCCTCATTGTCGGCCAGTAGTACCCTGCTCGAATGGCCTTAGAGGCCAAAGCTCGGCCTCCGATATGACTACCATAGATGCCTTCATGGAGCTCTGCCATTATTCTCACACACTGCTCGCCATGCACGCAGACTAAGATGGGGTGGGTAAACCCATGTCTGTACAACTCGCCTTCAATGAGCGTGTACTTGGACGAGTTTTTCTTTATTCTCCTTGCTTCCGTCAACTCTACTGGGAGCATTCCATCCGCTATGTAACGCTTATAGGGCGTCATCCATGTCTCTCCATTCTGTAGCAGGCAGACTTGCGATGACTCTACCTCCATCAGCATGCATGCGTTGACTCGTGGTTTCTTCAAAGTTTCTTGAGTCAACGAGCGATGACTCCTCTTCTCACCATCTGACTGGCTGATCTGATGGACTCCCACCAAGTTATCAGCTGTATAAGTACGAGGCGCCCTCAGAGTCTCCTGGATGACTGTCCTCTGTCTGCCCCCCTTGCCTGAGCTGGCGAGTTTGGCCAACAAGTCAGCTCTGGCATTCTGCTCCCTGGGCACGTGTACTAGTTCAAATGTTTCAAACGAACTCTTTAACCTTTGGACATACTCCAGGTAAGAGGCCATCTGAGGGTCTTTGGCTTGGTACTCTCCCGCCACTTGACCAGTGACCAACAGCGAGTCACTCTTGGCCATAAGGCTCTGCGCTCCCATTTCCTTAGCCAACAACATCCCAGCGATCAAAGCCTCATACTCTGCTTGGTTATTGCTGGCTTTGAAAGCGAACCGTAGGGCCTGTTCTATCAACAACCCCTTGGGTCCTTCCAGGATCACCCCCGCTCCGCTACCTTGCTGATTCGAGGACCCGTCTACTGACAATACCCACTTGAAGCTGGGTCCCTCCTGCTGGGCCTCGGTTGAGGACATCTCGGCCACAAAGTCAGCGTAGACCTGTCCTTTGATCGGGCCCCTGGGTTCATACTGGATGTCAAATTCTAACAACTCGACTGCCCAATGCACCATTCTTCCCGCCACATCAGGCTTCTGCAGGACCTTGCATATCGGTAAATCTGTCATCACCACCACTGTGAAGCTCTGGAAATAGTGGCGAAGTCTCCTGGCTGAGAACACCACTGCTAATGCTGCCTTTTCTATATGGCTTGGTATCTCGTCTCAGGCCCCTGCAAAACTTTGCTGACAAAATAAATGGGCTTCTGGGTCTGTTCCTATTCTTGAACCAAGACCGAACTCACCGCCCTATCTGTAACTGCAAAGTACAGCCGCAGGGGTGCGCCGAGCTGAGGCTTGCACAAGACTGGCGGGCTGGCCAGATACTCTTTGAGCTTGAGGAAGGCCTATTCACACTCTGCAGTCCAGGCGAATCTGCTATTCCTTCTTAGGCATTGGAAATAATAAGGGTGGCCTTTGTCTCCTCCGGCTGACACGAACCTGGAGAGTGCAGCCATCCGTCCTGTCAACTGTTGCACTTCTTTTACCGATGTCGGGCTCCTCATGGCTATGATCGCTGCACACTTGTCCGAGTTGGCCTCAATCCCTCTTTCCGTAAGCAAAAAACCAAGGAACTTGCCTGCTTCCACCCCAAAGATGCACTTCTCTGGATTCAACTTCAGCCTGTACTTCGCTATCGTATTAAATAGCTCCTCCAAGTCATCAACATGCTGATCTCGTGCCTGGGACGTCACCACCATGTCATCTACATAGGCCTGCACATTGCGTCCCAGCATGGGGGCAAGGACCTTGTCCATCAGCCTCTGATACGTGGCACCCGCGTTCTTCAGCCCAAATGGCATGACTGTGTAGCAGTAGCAAGACAGCTCTGTCATGAACACAGTCTTATTCTCATCCATCGGGTGCATCTTGATCTGATTGTACCCAGAGAAAGCATCCAAGAAGCTGAGTAACCTGCAGCCTGAGGCACTGTCTACTAGCGCATCTATGTTGTGCAGAGGGTAGGAGTCTTTCGGACAGGCCTTGTTGAGATGTGTGAAGTCTACACACATCCTCCACTTCCCATTGGCCTTTTTTACCAGGACGACATTCGCAAGCCACTCAGGATACTGTATTTCCCGTATGTGGCCTGCTTTTTAGCAACTTCTCTGTCTCCTCCCTGACGACCTGTCTTCGTTCATCATTGAACTTCCTTCTCCTCTGGCGGACTGGTCTGACTTGGGGATTTAGTGCCAGGCGATGGCATAGGAAGTCAAGGTCAATGCCTGGCATGTCTGAGGGGGACCAAGCGAAAGCGTCCAAATGCTTTCCTATGACCCCCGCTACTTGGTCTTGGGTCTCCTGAGACAGGGACTTACCCAACTTGAAAATCTTCCCCCCAATCTCCTTCTCCACCACCTCCTCCGCCGGCTCAGGTCGCCTCGCCCGGGCGACCTCTGCTCGTGTAACCCCGACGTCACCTTGGGGCATATCAGCTTCATCGACACCCCCTCCTGGTGGTGAGGTGGTCACCATGCAGACTCCCATTTTTGTCTTGAGGCTATTCTCATAGCACCTTTTAGCCTCTTTTTGATCCGATTTGATGGTTACCACCATCCCTTCCATCGAAGGCAACTTCATCTTCATGTGCCTTGTGGACACCACAGCCCCTAACCTGTTTAGAGCTGGTCTGCCCAACCGTATGTTATAGGCAGATGGGGCGTTCACTGTAAGGACCTGTAAAATTAAATTGGAATAAAAGGAATATATTTTAAATGAATTCTAAGTATGTTTTTATTTAAAATAAAAAGGAAGGAAAGTGTAGCTTAGAAGAGTATGAGATCGCCTGGTTAGTACATAATCGCCTGTCGCCTAGACTAACCATGCGGACATCGCCAGGGCGCGTGATGGCATTTTCATGTGTTCTTCTTGAATCAAAGTAGAAATAGATGGAGCGGAAGCAATGGATGAGTGAAACAAGACCCTCCTAGGAGTTGTGTTGGTCTTGAAGGTGATGAGTATGGGTTGAGTGGTTCGGTCAGCTCAAGGGAGAAGGTGAAAGGATTGAAGTTTATAGCCTAGATTTCTAGGAGGAGTAAGGCTTGTGCACAAAAATGGCAGCATAACATTACTCAAATAAACTTGAAAATACATGAGGTAGGCCTCCTTATTTATAGATTTAGGAGCCTTGGTGAGCAAGCTTAAAGGGTAGGGATGGAAATACAAAAAGTGGGGGCTGCCTAGGGTATTGACTTTAGTCAAACCACACCATCATCCTAATATTCTAGAAGATAGGTCAAAAATGCAACATTTGATAGTACACCCCTCCCTCTTTTGCTAAAGGCACCTATTTGCTAGCACACCCCTCCTTCTATTGCTAAGGGCACCTTTTTGATAGCACACCCCTAAGTTAGCAAGTTTTGCTTTCTACACTACACTAATCTACTAAGCTACCCCTAATGGGCCTCCAAGTAGCATGTACAAGGTCTTCTCCCTCCCATCCGTGGCTTCTTCTATGTGTGCTTGGATATGTTTAGCCATGGATCTTGTGAGAGGTCCAAGACGGTCTAGCTCCATGGATAGCCTCCCTCCTTCACGTCCTAGACGCTCACTTCTTGGAGCTAGACGCTCCTCTTGGTCTAGACGGTCTTCTTGGTTTGGGCCTTGGCTTCCTTGGTTAGATGTGCTTGGCCCTCCTCCATCATCCCCTCCCCCTTGGAAAGGATTTGTCCTCAAATCCAGCTCGTCATCGTCATTGGTACCTACAAATGGAGAAAGATCAATTACATTAAATGTGTCATGTACTCCATATTCAAGAGGTAGGTCCAATTTATATGCATTGTTGTTGACTCGCTTAAGGACTTGGAAGGGTCCCTCACCTCGGGGACTTAGTTTGGACTTCCTTTGATTTGGAAATCTTTCTTTTCGAAGATGAAGCCAAACTAAGTCTCCTTCCTCAAAAATTATTTCTCTCTTCCCTTTGTTGTTGTGTTTTGTGTACTTCTCATTTTGTTGTTGTATTTGAATTTTAATCTTCTCATGCATTTTCTTGACAAAATCAGCCTTGATTACTCCTTCCTTATGCACAAAATCTTGTGGATTAGGAAGAGGAATTAAATCCATGGGCGTGAGAGGATTAAAACCATATACTACCTCAAAAGGAGAAGCATTAGTAGTCTTGTGAACTACTCTATTGTAAGCAAATTCAATGTGGGGAAGGTACTCATCCCAAGATTTGTGGCTGCCCTTCATGATAGCCCTAAGCATAGTTCCAAGAGATCTATTGACTACTTCGGTTTGCCCATCCGTTTGAGGATGACAAGAAGTTGAGAATTGTAGTCTTGTTCCAAGTTTACCCCAAAGAGTTTTCCAAAAGTGACTTATAAACTTGGGATCTCTATCGGACACTATACTTCTAGGGAGACCATGGAGTCTCACCACTTCTCTAAAGAAGAGTTTAGAAATATTTTGAGCATCATCTACTTTGTGGCATGGAATAAAGTGAGACATTTTGCTAAAACGGTCCACTACCACAAAGATAGAGTCATGGCCTCTTGCAGTCCTAGGAAGTCCTAAAATGAAATCCATGCTAATGTCTTCCCAAGGAGCATTTGCAATCGGCAAAGGGGTGTAGAGTCCATGCGGCATTGTTCTAGACTTTGCTTTTAAACATGAGATACATCTAGAGCAATGGCGTTGGACATCTTTCCTCATGTGTGGCCAACAAAATTTTTCTTTCAAAAGATCTAGAGTCTTATCAACTCCAAAATGGCCCATGAGTCCCCCTTCATGTGATTCTTTGACAAGGAGTTTTCTATGTGTTCCTTGGGGAATGCAAAGTTTTCCTTCTTTAAAAAGATATCCCTCGGACACATAGTAACCTCCTTGCGCTCTATGTAGACATTGGGCATAGATGGATGAAAGTTCTTGATCTTCTTGGTAAAGCTCTCTTATGTGGTCAAATCCAAGAATTTGGGCACCCAATTTTGAAAAGAGTGTGTGGCGTCTTGAAAGAGCATCGGCCACTATATTGGTGCTTCCTTTCTTGTATTTGATTACATAAGGAAATTGTTCAAGAAATTCCATCCATTTTGCATGTCTCTTATTGAGCTTGTGTTGGCCCTTTAAATATTTTAAAGACTCGTGATCACTATGGATAACAAATTCTTTGGACACAAGATAGTGTTCCCAAGTCTTTAGGGCTCTCACAAGAGCATAGAGCTCTTTGTCATAAGTGGGGTAGTTGAGGGTGGCACCATGGAGTTTTTCACTAAAATAAGCAATGGGGTGTCCACCTTGCAACAAAACCGCGCCTATGCCTACTCCCGATGCATCACACTCTATCTCAAAAGTTTTGGAAAAATTTGGGAGAGATAGGATGGGTGCATTGGTGAGTTGAGCTTTTAGCCTTTGAAAGGCTTGCTCATGCTTTTCATTCCAACAAAATGCAACATCTTTTTTAACAAGTTCATTCAAAGGAGAAGCTAGGCTAGAAAAATTAGGCACAAACCTTCTATAGAAGCTAGCTAACCCATGAAAACTTCTTACATCACTTACATTTTGTGGAGTTGGCCACTCTTGGATGGCTTTGATTTTCTCGGGATCTACATGTACCCCCGTTTTGTTTACTATAAAGCCTAAAAAGACTACACTATCTACACCAAAGGTACACTTATCCCTATTTGCAAAAAGACTATTTTTCCTAAGAACTAGAAAGACTTCCCTAAGGTGACTTAGATGGTCTTCTAGGGTTTTACTATATACTAAGATATCATCAAAGTAAACTACTACATATTTACCTATACAATCCCTCAAGGTGTGATTCATAAGCCTCATGAATGTGCTTGGAGCGTTAGTGAGTCCAAAGGGCATCACCAACCACTCATATAATCCAAATTTGGTCTTAAAAGCAGTTTTCCACTCCTCACCCTCCTTGATTCGAATTTGGTGATATCCACTTTTAAGGTCAATTTTGGAGAATAGAGTTGACCCATGCAATTCATCAAGCATATCATCAAGCCTTGGGATTGGATGCCTATACTTGATGGTGATGTTGTTGATTGCTCTACAATCACAACACATGCGCCATTTTCCATCTTTTTTAGGCACCAACAAGACAGGTACAGCACAAGGGCTTAGACTCTTTTGAACCCAACCCTTCTCCAACAAGTCTTGAACTTGTGATTCTATCTCCTTTGTTTCCTCGAGGTTGGTTCTATAAGCAGGCCTATTTGGTAGGCTTGCCCCCGGAATGAAGTCAATTTGATGTTCTATCCCCCTAAGAGGAGGAAGCCCATTGGGTCCTTCTTGTGAGAATAGATCGTCAAATTCACTCAAAAGGTTTTCTATTTGAGGAGGTAAAACCGTGAGTTCATTACTTGTGGCAGTGCATGTAAGTGCTCCTTTACAAAAGATAAGGCTTGGTTGTTCAACAAGAAGCAAGTTTTCTAAAACATTTTCAAAAGGCTTTTCTTCTAGACCAACCTTGTGGGAAGGAACACTCTTCTCCCACGCCTTCCTATCCCTAAGGACTTTCTCTTTTTCTAGCACTCTTTTTTTTTTTGTTTTCCTCATCCCTCTTTTGTTTCATTTGTATTTGGTCTTTCACCACTTGAGAATGTGGTAAAGGACTAAGTACAAACTTCTTATATTTATGGGTGAAGGAAATCTCGTTAGTGAGACCATCATGCAAGGTTTTCTTGTCAAATTGCCATGGCCTCCCTAATAAGATATGGCAAGCTTCCATAGGCACTACATCACATAAAACTTTATCTTTGTATTTCCCTATGGAAAACTTGATTTCCACTTGCTTATCTACATGTAGTTCCCCATTTTCATTAAGCCATTGAAGTTTGTAAGGTTTTGGGTGAGGAACCACTTGTAGCTTAAGCTTTTCAACCATCCTAGCACTACAACAATTACAACTAGATCCACTATCCACAATGAGGGAACATATATTTTCTAAAACATTGCATCTTGTATGAAATATGTTCTCCCTTTGTGTTTCAATGGATGTGCTAGGGTGATTGTTGAGGGTTCTCCTAATCATAAGCAATTCTCCCTCTAATGGAGCTACCCTCTCATCCTCTCCCCCTTCCTCTTTCTCACTAAGCTCATCCTCGCCACTAGTGTATTCGTCTACACCTTTAAGAAACAAAGTCCTTTGGTTTGGACATTGTGCTTGCACATGCCCCCTACCATAGCACTTAAAACATTTAACATCTCTAGCTCGGATGGGTGGGGTTGAGGTTTCTTTGGTGAAGGGTTTGGTAGGTTCTTTTGGTTTTTCCTTAGATGTACTACCCTCCCTTTTAAACTCTCTCTTGGGATAAAAGTTAGAATAGGGGCTCACCTTTTGACTTGATGTTTTGCGCAAATTTTGTTGCTCAACTTTAATGCAAAGTTGAACCAAATCATTCAAGTCTTGATAAGGTAAGAGCTCTACTCTATCTCTTATCTCAAGTGATAGGCCACTAAGGAACCTAGATATGGTGGTTTCCTCTTCCTCTCTAATAGAGGCTCTCATTGTAACATCCCGCCAAAATAAAACCATACATACATGTATAATGAAAATAAAGGTAAACAAATAATATCGAAGAGTACATGATAATATATATATAAGTAATGAAGTTGCTCCTCTTAGGGAGTTTAATACATAACCAGTCAAACGTTTTCAACACTTAAACAAAATACAACAAAATAGACGAACAGGCGATCTCCCTACGAAAGGGCGATCTCCTATCAGGCAGGCGATCCCCTATCAGGCAGGCGATCTCCTATCAGCCAGGCGATCTCCTATCAAACCGGCGATCTCAACTTCCTGTAACATCATCTGCTCCCGTGCAAATTATACACGATCATCGCAAGTTTTAAGAAAACAGCCACAGAACCAAAATACAGGGTAAGCTAGACATTTAAAAGAGAGTTTGAATATGAACTTAAAAACCAATCCTGAAACCAATTTAAGACATCCACATAAAACCATCAACTTTCTCATTTTTCACAAAACCATCAGGTAATCACATATTTCACAAATCAATCCAAGAGTCTTTCAATTCATATCAGCAATCAAGTGCCTGACAATTCAATTTCTCAATTCACATACCACTGTGAAATCCACACATTCACATGGTCGCTGTGAAATCCACACATTCACAAGCGTATAGAGGAATCCACACATCCTCACATGGTCGCTGTGAAATCCACACATTCACAAGCGTATAGAGGAATCCACACATCCTCACATGGTCGCTGTGAAATCCACACATTCACAAGCGTATAGAGGAATCCACACATCCTCACATGGTCGCTGTGAAATCCACACATTCACAAGCGTATAGAGGAATCCACACATCCTCACATGGTCGCTGTGAAATCCACACATTCACAAGCGTATAGAGGAATCCACACATCCTCACATGGTCGCTGTGAAATCCACACATTCACAAGCGTATAGAGGAATCCACACATCCTCACATAACATTTCAACAAATGATTCCAGTCACAGCAAAACTCATGCCAAGGTTCAGATATTCAAATATCACATGCATTTCACATATAAACCTCAAACAGTTCTCAAACAATACAAAAACAGGGGACATTTCAATAACAGATGAAAAACCGGCGATCACCTCAAGGAACCGGCGATCACGAACAGAACTGGGTTTTAAACAAGAACATTTTGAAAACCGGCGACCACGTCGCCCCCAACATCAAAACAGAATCGATTACAGTAAACACTTCGCATCCAACATCAGAACACCAGAACAAGAAACAAAACCGGCGACCCCGTCGCCCCACATCTCAATCAGCAAGTACACAGTTTTCATTTGAAACAAGGCTAGCTTCCCTTACCTGGATCAGCGTGAAACTCACTTCAAGCTCTAACCACCGAACGTAAAGGATGCCTGAACTCTGCCTAAGCGTTCTAATCAGTAAAACTTGTAGAGAACCTTCTCAAATGCTCTATGGCAAACGCTGGTAGTCAAGCTGGTGCCTGGGGAATACTGAGTCGCAGTGCAAAGGAGAGAAAAGAGAAAGATGAAGGTGAACTCACTCTGTCACCTTTTATACTCTCACTGCGTTTCTAAACTCACTAAGAGGCGGTGCATTCTGATACTAGGAACATAGGCCTGCCATGTAGCTATCATTACCTACTCTCTAACTAACCCTTCTGGTTGGGTTTTCTTCCTTGAATTAAATGCAACCTGACAGTATGGCCACGTGGCGTCTCTGCGCACATGGAGCTACTGTCCCGAAGGACTTTTACTGCCTACCTGTCGCACATGCAGCACGTTCATCCTGGAAACCAGGGCCCCACTTCATCTGCGTGAAACGCGACATCGCGCGATAACCTTTCGCCGATGACCACTCGCGCAAAGACAATCCACCGATGACCCATCCTGGAGGACGACCGATGTCTCTCTCTGGAAGACGACCGATCGAGGTCTCTTCCTCCTGGAGACCGACCGAGGTCTCCTCTTCCTGGAGACCGACCGAGGTCTCCTCTTGGCGACGCCCGCATGCCTCTCGCGCCCGGGCAAAGCCCACATGCATCTCGCGCCCTGGCGATGCCCACATGTCTCTCGCGCCCTGGCGATGCCTACATGCCTCGCGCCCTGGCGATGCCCGCATGCCTCGCGCCCTGGCGATGTCCGCATGCCTCTCGCGCCCGGCGATGCCCGCATGTCTCTCGCGCCCTGGTGATCATGTGTAGTAGGCGACCGGCGATCATGTTCCAGGCGATCTCATAGTCTTCTAAACTACACTTTCTTTCCTTTTCATTTTAAATACAACATGCTTCGAATTAATTTAAATATGACACTTTTATTCCAATAAGATTTTCCAGGTCCTTACACTCATCATATAGAGCTCCATCTTTTGCCTATACTCTTCTACACTCATATTCTTTTGTTGGAGTCTTTGGAGCTTGTCCATCAACTCCCTATGGTAGTAAGAAGGTATATGTCGACGTCTTAGGTTAATGTAACATCCCGCCAAAATAAAACTAGACATACATGTATAATGAAAATAAAGGTACACAATTAATATTGAAGAGTACATGGTAATATATATATATATAAGTAATGAACTTACTCCTCTCATGGAGTTTAATACATAACCAGTCAAAATGTTTACAAATTTAATGAAATTCAATCAAAACTACAAGACCGGCGATCTGGTAACAGAAGGCCCCAAAACAGGCGATCTGCTACAGGACATAAAACCGGCGATCACCATCAAGAGATAGAAAAACCGGCGATCTCTTGTAACATCCCTCCAATATACATTTCGCATTTTTGCATTTTCGTAATATGAAATGATGGTAAAACAAATATATTGAAATAAACATAATTGTATATATATATACAAAGGAGTTCTCCTCGCAGGGAGTTTAGTACAAAACTTAAACATAAAGAAAACAGCAAAAATACAAAACTACCGATCTCCTAACAGAAAACGGAGATCGCCTATCAGAAAATAGTAAAAGGGGCGATCGCCCAACAAGAACAGAAAAACCGGCGACCACATACGGCGATCACTCACAAGGGAAATCCACTTCCTGCAACATCATCTGCTCCCGTGTAAAGTTACACGATCATCACAGGTTTAAGAAAAACAGCCACAGAAACAAAATACAGGGTAAGCTATATATTTAAGAAAACATTTGAATCAAGAGCATACATAAGAACTTCACAACATCCACGAACCATAACAGTATCAGCCATCACATTTCCATATTCCACAAGACTATCAGAAAATCCCATATTTCACAAATTAATCCAAGAGTATTCCAATTCACATCAGAAATCAAGTGCCTATTAATTCAATTTCTCATTTCTCACGTCAGACTTTCCACTGACTCATCACACCAGACACTTGACCACTATTCCGGAGACTCGTGCGTTGATTAGACCCAGAGATTCGCACCTGTCATACCAAAGGCTGGAAAGTGACCTCAGCCATGCGCATCACACCATATCAATGTTCTCATTATCACGGTATGACCAGGGTTAATCCATACAACAGGTGGAGCTCGTTCTTTTTCACACGAGACACCCATACGTATGAACCTCCATCGACTCTCCACAACTGAGTAACTTCCTCTACGTGATTTCATTACCTCAGTAGAGTCTGGATGTCTCATTATAGGATCACCGATCAATACACCTATTACACGACCTTACACGGTATTTTCTTTCCTGAAAATACTATGCCTCGATCCACAATCACAACATTCAACATATCACATAACACTTCAATGAAACAATTTCAATCACAGCAAATCTCATACCAAGGTTCAAATTTTCGAAAACCACATTTAAAATCTCAAACACTTTTGAAACAGCATAAAACAGGGGATATTTCTATGACAGATGAAAAACCGGCGATTACAAACAAAACTGGGTTTAAAGCAAGAACAGTTTGAACACCCTGCGATCACGTTGCCACCAACATCAAAATCATCACGCATACAGTTTTCATTAGAAGTAAGGCTAGCTTCCCTTACAACATCAAAAACACCTTGAAATCGAAGTAAAACCGGCGACCATGTCGCCCTACCATTTCAAACATTAAATATCCAGTTATCGTTGGAAAAAGATTAGCTTCCCTTACCTGGATCAGCGTGAAATCTCACTTCAAGCTCCAAACCGCCGAACGTAAAGGATGCCTGAACTCTGCCTAAGCGTTCTAATTGGTAAAGCTTGCAGAGACCCTTCTCAAATGCTCTATGGCAATCGCTGGTAATTTAACTGGTGCCTAGAATTTCTGAGTCGCAGTGCAAAGGAGAGAAAAGAGAAAGCTGAAGGTGAACTCACTCTGTCACCTTTCATACTCTCACTGCGTTTTTATACTCACTAAGAGGCGGTGTAGTCTGACACTAGGAACATAGGCCTGCCATGTAGCCATCATTACCTATTCTCTAACTAACCCTCCTGGGTGGGTTTCCTTCCTCGAATTCAGTGCAACCTGACAGCATGGCCACGTGGCGTCTCTGCGCATGTGGAGCTACTGCTCCTGCAGGACTTTCACTGCCTACATGTCGCACATGCAGCACGTTCATCCTGGAAGCCAAGGTCCCACTTCATCTGCGTGAAACGCGACATCGCGCGATAACTTTTCGCCAATGACCACTCGCGCAAAGACAATCCACCGATGACCCATCCTGGAGGACGACCGATGTCTCTCTCTGTAAGACCGACCGAGGTCTCTTCCTCCTGGAGACCGACCGAGGTCTCTTCCTCCTGGAGACCGACCGAGGTCTCTTCCTCCTGGAGACCGACCGAGGTCTCCTCTTGGCGTCACCCGCATGCCTCTCGCGCCCAGGCAAAGCCCACATGCATCTCGCGCCCTGGCGATGCCCGCACGCCTCTCGCGCTCTGGCGATGCTCGCATGTCTCGCGCCCTGGCGATGTCCGCATGCCTCTCGCGCCCTGGTGATCATGTTCTATGCGATCTCATGGCTTTCTAACTACACTTTCCTTTACTTTTATTTTAAATAAAACATACTTGGAATTCACTTACAATATATCACTTTTATTCCAATAAGATTTTCTAGGTCCTTACAATCTCCCTAACAACAAAAATTTTCGTCCTCGAAAATGGAATTACAAGAAAAAGAGATGGGGATAGTCGTTTCTCATGTCCTCTTCCAACTCCCAAGTCGAATCACCGGATCTCTCATCCCACACTACCTTTACCATATGGATGGTCTTATTCCTGAGCTGTTTGCTTTGGTGATCGTCTATCCTGACTGGTCTTGCTTCAAAAGACAAGTCGTCCCTGATCTGCACGTCGTCCACCTCCAACACGTGACAAGGGTCGGCGAGATATTTTCTTAACTGTGATACGTGGAAGACATTATGCAGATTTGCCAAATGTGGAGGTAGGGCGATCTCATAGGCTACTGGACCAATTTTCCTCAAGATCTGGTAAGGTCCAACAAACTTAGGAGACAGCTTCTTTGGTCTGATAGCTCGTCCTACACCCTTGGTTGGGGTCACTCTCAAAAATACATGGTCTCCAGCAGCAAACTCCAAAGGTCTTCTCCTCTGATCTGCATAGGACTTCTGCCTACTCTGAGAAGCTTTCATTCTGCTTTGTATCTGTTTCACCTTCTCGGTCGTCTGCTGAATCAACTCTGGCCCAACCAAGATTGCATCGCCCTCCTGATACCAACATAAGGGAGTCCTGCATTTTCTCCCGTACAGGGCTTCATAAGGTGCCATCCCAATGCTGGCGTGGTGACTGTTATTATACGTAAACTCCACCAGTGGCAACACCTCGTCCCAACTCCCCAATTGATCCAAGACGCACGCCCTCAGCAGATCTTCCAAGGATTGGATCGTTCTCTCTGACTGACCATCTGTTTGGGGATGATATGCAGAGCTCATCCTCAACTTAGTTCCCAAGCACTCTTGCAAGGTCTGCCAAAACCGTGAAGTGAACCTGGGATCTCTATCTGAAACGATGCTGGAAGGCACTCCATGCAACCTTACTATTTCTTGGATGTATAATTGTGCCAGCTTGGCCATAGCCATCTTCATATTCACTGGAAGGAAGTGGGCACTCTTTGTCAGCCTATCAATGATAACCCAGATTGCATCATGACCCTTCACCGATCTGGGTAAATGGGTGACAAAATCCATGGCAATGCTGTCCCATTTCCACTCAGGGATATCCAGTTGCTGCAACAGCCCGCCAGGTCTTTGATGCTCTACCTTCGCCTTCTGACACGTTAAGCAGGTTGCAACATACTGGGCGATGTCCCTCTTCATGCCTGACCACCAAAATGACTCCTTCAAGTCATGGTACATCTTGTTCATACCTGGGTGTAGGTTAAGGCGACTCTTATGACCTTCTTCTAGGATCATCTTCTTCAACTCTTCATTTGCAGGTATGCAAATTCTGCCATTAAATCTCAAGATCCCATCATCGCCCATTACAAAGTCTCTCGCCTGATCTGTCCCTAGTGACTCCATAGTATGCTTCAGACTAGGGTCCTCCAACTGCTTATCCTTTAACGTCCCAAGGAAGTCATTAGTTATAGCCAGCTTACTACAACTAATGTGATTTACGTGAAATTCCACTCCAAGGTTTAAGTCTCTGAACTGCTCGATCAGTTTCTGCTCTTTTATCATCATGGTGGCTACTTGCATTGATTTTCTACTCAAAGCGTCTGCCACTACGTTGGCCTTCCCTGGGTGATACATGAGTTGAAAATCGTAGTCCTTAAGGAACTCCATCCACCTTCTTTGCCTCATGTTCAGTTCCTTCTGATCGAACAGGTATTTCAGGCTCTTATGGTCGCTGAACACCTGGAACCGAGCTCCATATAAGTAGTGCCTCCAGATCTTTAGGGCGAAGACCACTGCCGCCAACTCCAAATCATGCGTAGGGTAGTTCCTCTCATGGACCTTGAGTTGCCTTGAAGCATAGGCGACTGCCCTTTTCTCTTGCATTAAAACGCATCCCAGTCCCTGATGTGAGGCATCACAGTAGACGTCAAAAGGTCTTCCTACCTCGGGGATCACCAGCACTGGGGCACTGGTCAATCTCTCCTTTAGTTCCCTGAAGCTGAGCTCACATCGGTCGGTCCAAGCAAAAGGTTGGTCCTTACGGGTCAGCTGTGTTAACGGAGCCACCACCTTGGAAAAGTCCTCAATAAATCTCCGATAGTAACCCGCCAAACCCACAAAGCTCCTTATCTCAGTGACTGTCTTGGGACGTTCCCACTGCAGCACTGTCTCTACTTTGGCTGGGTCTACCGAGATCCCCTGGGCAGATATCACGTGTCCTAGAAAGTTGACTTCCTTCAGCCAGAACTCACACTTGGAGGACTTGGCATAGAGTTGCTTCTCCCTCAGAACCTCCAACACCGCCCTCAGATGTCCTTCATGTTCTTCCTCGGTCTTTGAATAGACAAGTATGTCATCTATGAAGACTACCACAAACTTATCCAAGAAAGGGCGGAAAATCCTATTCATATAATCCATGAACAGAGCTGGGGCATTGGTCACTCCAAACGGCATCACCACGTACTCATAGTGCCCATACCGGGACCTAAAGGCTGTTTTCTGGACATCGTCGGCCTTTACCAAAATTTGATGGTACCCCGATCTCAGATCAATCTTTGAGAACACCGAGGCCCCATTTACTTGATCCATTAAGTCATCAATTCTGGGTAGAGGGTACTTGTTCTTGATGGTCAACTTGTTTAACTGCCTGTAATCTATACACAGCCGAGACCCTCCATCCTTCTTCTTAACTAGGAGTACTGGAGCCCCCCATGGAGATACACTGGGTCTGATGAATTGTTTCTCCAGCAACTCTTCTACTTGCTTCTTTAATTCCACCAACTCGGCTGGTGCCATCCTGTAGGGCGCCATAGACACTGGTCCAGCCCCAGGTACTAAATCAATAGAGAATTCCACTTCTCTCTTAGGGGGTAACCCAGGTACCTCTTCTGGGAACACATCCATGAAGTCTTTCACCACCGGTATCCTGCTCACGTCCCCTTCGTTCTTCACTTCCAACCGAGCTAGCATCACAAAGCACCTCGCCCCTTCTTCCATCTCCAACCGCCCATGCCCAGCAGATACTACATCCTGCTCTTGGAGATCGGGCAACACCACTTTCTGCCTACCGCAATCTATGAGAACGTGATTGGCAGAAAGCCAATCCATTCCCAGGATAACATCTAGGTCCTGAAGAGGCAGGCAGATCAAGTTCACTTTGAATCTGCGTCCCTCTACTATTACTGGACATTCAGGGCAAACTGTAGAGGTCATAACCTGTCCTGATGCAGGTGTGGAGACCAACAGTTCAAAAGGCAGCTCCTTCACTAGGAGGCCCAACTCGGCTATACACCGACTTGACACAAAAGAGTGTGTCGCTCCAGAATCAAACAACGCTTCTATACTTCTACCAGATATAAAACAGACACCTTGCACGAGGTTACCTGATTGAGACGCCTCTGCTCCTGACATGGCAAACACCCTCCCTGCTGCCTGGGGTCTGCTGCCTTCATTTCTCAACTGCTGAGAACTACCAGGTTGAGTCGCCCCACTCCGGTTAGGGCATTCTCTAGCAACGTGCCCTGTCCTTTGGCATACGAAACACCTTCTCTCCAAATTCTTCTTGGGGCACACATTTGGCATGTGTGGTCCACCACAGAGGGAACATTTTAGTTTCCAGGGTTGCTGCTGTTGAAACTGGGGTGGCCCTGTCCCCGCCCGATGTAGTGGAGGTCTCGCATATGGCCTGCCTTGTGAATGCTGCACCTTAGCCCGCCCACTGGAAGAACCCCCTGGGTGTGACCTGATCACCCGGGGATCACCCTTTTCCAGGGTCTCCACCATCTTCGCCTTTTCTACCAAGGCGTGAAATTCTCTGATGCACATTGGGGCTATCGTCCTCTTCAGCCCGTGCTTCAGCCCTTCCTCAAACTTCCTGCACCTCCAAGCTTCGGAGGTCGCCTGAGTGTAGAATCGCGCGAGGTACTCAAACCTGGCAGCATAGGCGTTCACCGTCATCACCCCCTGCTCCAACTTTAAAAACTCCGCTTCCCGCGCAAACTTTGCGCTGTCAGGGAAGTATTTCTCCAAGAACCTCACCCTAAAGCTCTCCCAGTCCAACACCTCCTCTCTGGCCTCCATCATTTGCTGAGCTCCCATCCACCAGAACTCTGCTTCTCCAGACAGCAGATAGGTGGCAAACAACAACTTCTTCTCTTCAGGGCAGGAGGTCGCCCTAAAGATTTTCTCCATTTCTCTGACCCACTGATCTGCTTGATCAGGGGTAGCATTCCCACAGAACTTGGGTGGGTTGTGCCTCATGAACTCAGCCAGTCCCATCCGCTCCTGAGGCTGACCGACGGGCGAATTCGTATCAGCCGACCGAGTAGTCTCCCAATGCTGCATGGTAGCTTGATGGTTCTGCGCCATCGCCGCATTCTGCTGCTGGATGGCACCTGCCATCATCTCAATGGCCCTGGCGATCTGGCCCATCTCAGAAGAAGGTTGGGAAGGGGTAGGAGATCTACGAGGCATCTTCCTTCTTTCTCAGGTTCTGAAACTACTAGCTTCTATATTCCCTACAACTACAAGAATGAAATCGATAAGGAAATCAATTCATTCAAGGGGGATAACATCACGACCTTACAAGGTCAGCTTCTCAAATTCCTTAGGAATTTGAGTCCATCTACAGAACCATAAAGCTTATAACCTCAAGCAAAACACCAGAACAGCTACTGGTGTGCAACCATCAATCCACACAGCCACTCACAATCAATTACAAGAACACTCAATAACATGAAATAGATCACACCAGAAGTCAAAGTATGCTAAACATTAAACCTCTGGAATTTAGATTGAGAATCACCCCGATCCGGTCATGAGTGTGCACCCTCACCACCTTATCAAGACCCTCTCATTCTAAATACTAAGATTTTCAGTTAGGCATACATTCACTACAGCACACACAAAAAGCTCAATACAAAAACGTTTGAAAACCTTTCACAATAGTTGTCACTTAAAACCCAAATAAGTTTTCATGAGCAGAAGAAAACACAATGGATCCACAGCCCTCAGGTCATCCAAAGGACGAACTGCTCTGATACCATTAATGTAACATCCCGCCAAAATAAAACTAGACATACATGTATAATGAAAATAAAGGTACACAATTAATATTGAAGAGTACATGGTAATATATATATATATAAGTAATGAACTTACTCCTCTCATGGAGTTTAATACATAACCAGTCAAAATGTTTACAAATTTAATGAAATTCAATCAAAACTACAAGACCGGCGATCTGGTAACAGAAGGCCCCAAAACAGGCGATCTGCTACAGGACATAAAACCGGCGATCACCATCAAGAGATAGAAAAACCGGCGATCTCTTGTAACATCCCTCCAATATACATTTCGCATTTTTGCATTTTCGTAATATGAAATGATGGTAAAACAAATATATTGAAATAAACATAATTGTATATATATATACAAAGGAGTTCTCCTCGCAGGGAGTTTAGTACAAAACTTAAACATAAAGAAAACAGCAAAAATACAAAACTACCGATCTCCTAACAGAAAACGGAGATCGCCTATCAGAAAATAGTAAAAGGGGCGATCGCCCAACAAGAACAGAAAAACCGGCGACCACATACGGCGATCACTCACAAGGGAAATCCACTTCCTGCAACATCATCTGCTCCCGTGTAAAGTTACACGATCATCACAGGTTTAAGAAAAACAGCCACAGAAACAAAATACAGGGTAAGCTATATATTTAAGAAAACATTTGAATCAAGAGCATACATAAGAACTTCACAACATCCACGAACCATAACAGTATCAGCCATCACATTTCCATATTCCACAAGACTATCAGAAAATCCCATATTTCACAAATTAATCCAAGAGTATTCCAATTCACATCAGAAATCAAGTGTCTATTAATTCAATTTCTCATTTCTCACGTCAGACTTTCCACTGACTCATCACACCAGACACTTGACCACTATTCCGGAGACTCGTGCGTTGATTAGACCCAGAGATTCGCACCTGTCATACCAAAGGCTGGAAAGTGACCTCAGCCATGCGCATCACACCATATCAATGTTCTCATTATCACGGTATGACCAGGGTTAATCCATACAACAGGTGGAGCTCGTTCTTTTTCACACGAGACACCCATACGTATGAACCTCCATCGACTCTCCACAACTGAGTAACTTCCTCTACGTGATTTCATTACCTCAGTAGAGTCTGGATGTCTCATTATAGGATCACCGATCAATACACCTATTACACGACCTTACACGGTATTTTCTTTCCTGAAAATACTATGCCTCGATCCACAATCACAACATTCAACATATCACATAACACTTCAATGAAACAATTTCAATCACAGCAAATCTCATACCAAGGTTCAAATTTTCGAAAACCACATTTAAAATCTCAAACACTTTTGAAACAGCATAAAACAGGGGATATTTCTATGACAGATGAAAAACCGGCGATTACAAACAAAACTGGGTTTAAAGCAAGAACAGTTTGAACACCCTGCGATCACGTTGCCACCAACATCAAAATCATCACGCATACAGTTTTCATTAGAAGTAAGGCTAGCTTCCCTTACAACATCAAAAACACCTTGAAATCGAAGTAAAACCGGCGACCATGTCGCCCTACCATTTCAAACATTAAATATCCAGTTATCGTTGGAAAAAGATTAGCTTCCCTTACCTGGATCAGCGTGAAATCTCACTTCAAGCTCCAAACCGCCGAACGTAAAGGATGCCTGAACTCTGCCTAAGCGTTCTAATTGGTAAAGCTTGCAGAGACCCTTCTCAAATGCTCTATGGCAATCGCTGGTAATTTAACTGGTGCCTGGAATTTCTGAGTCGCAGTGCAAAGGAGAGAAAAGAGAAAGCTGAAGGTGAACTCACTCTGTCACCTTTCATACTCTCACTGCGTTTTTATACTCACTAAGAGGCGGTGTAGTCTGACACTAGGAACATAGGCCTGCCATGTAGCCATCATTACCTATTCTCTAACTAACCCTCCTGGGTGGGTTTCCTTCCTCGAATTCAGTGCAACCTGACAGCATGGCCACGTGGCGTCTCTGCGCATGTGGAGCTACTGCTCCTGCAGGACTTTCACTGCCTACATGTCGCACATGCAGCACGTTCATCCTGGAAGCCAAGGTCCCACTTCATCTGCGTGAAACGCGACATCGCGCGATAACTTTTTGCCAATGACCACTCGCGCAAAGACAATCCACCGATGACCCATCCTGGAGGACGACCGATGTCTCTCTCTGTAAGACCGACCGAGGTCTCTTCCTCCTGGAGACCGACCGAGGTCTCTTCCTCCTGGAGACCGACCGAGGTCTCTTCCTCCTGGAGACCGACCGAGGTCTCCTCTTGGCGTCACCCGCATGCCTCTCGCGCCCAGGCAAAGCCCACATGCATCTCGCGCCCTGGCGATGCCCGCACGCCTCTCGCGCTCTGGCGATGCTCGCATGTCTCGCGCCCTGGCGATGTCCGCATGCCTCTCGCGCCCTGGTGATCATGTTCTATGCGATCTCATGGCTTTCTAACTACACTTTCCTTTACTTTTATTTTAAATAAAACATACTTGGAATTCACTTACAATATATCACTTTTATTCCAATAAGATTTTCTAGGTCCTTACATCTTAGGGCTCCCCTAAGGTCATTCCAATATTCTATGGGAGGTTCCCTATGAAGACGTCGGTCTCTTTCTAAAGAGGTCCACCAATACATGGCATTTCCTTGGAAACTAAGGGTGGCTAAGGGTACTTTTCGTTCCTCACTTACCCTATGGCAAGCAAAGAGTTGCTCTACCTTCATCTCCCAATCTAGATATATTTCTACATTTTCCTTTCCATGAAAATGAGGTAGGTCTACTCTAGTTTCCCTTGGCACCTCTTGTTCCCTTTGCCTAGTTCTTCTAGGGGGTGGTTGGTAGTAGTCATTAATTCTAAGGCTTCCCTCCCCTAGAGTTGCAATGCTTTGGGATGCATGAGTATTTGTTTTTTTTTATTTTTGAGATTTTTGGGATTTCTCTTCTTGAGCTCTAGCCAACTCATTAATCTTGTTTTCATTCTCCAATTGCCTAGAAGAGATTAATTGTACCGCTTGGGATACCTCTTTCAAAAGGGTTTTCAAAGATTTTACTTCACATTCTATAGACTTTGGAGAATGAGAAGAAGAAGACATGGCTAGACCTTTGTGTATTTAGGCGTTTTTACTTTGAGAAAGATTAGGGAAGATAAAGAAGGTAGTTTTCCAGGTAAGGGAGGTGAGTCTCAAATGACTACTTAAGTACCAAGCCTTTTCCTTGCCAAAAACTAGTCTCCAATGCCTTCTCACAAAAATTTCTCTTAGTGAAACACTTAAAACACAAGAAGTTGAGAAATCAAAAAGCAATAAAACTATGTAAGCTAAAAAAAAAAGATATGCAACAAACTAGTCGGTTTTAGCACAAATTAAACTAAACTAATCATGCAAAACGTTTCTACCAAAACAATAGAAAACAAATTCAAACAAGCAACAAATTACTAAGCAAAAAAAATTTACTATGCTATTCGGCCCTAGGTGAGGCTTCTTGGACACTTTGAGCCCTTGAAGACACACTCACCGTCTAAACGTAATTAAAGAGGTAATTAACAATAAACCAAGTTGCAAAGGAAAAGAAGACTCCCTTTGTTGATCCTCTTTTGGGTTAGTGCACTTCCTTGTTGTCTTGAATTTTTTTTTTGATCTTCTAGGTGTTTGTATTGTTTGTTTCAAGCAACCTTGTTTCGGCTTTAGCTTTGTCTCCTCCTTAAAATGATGGCTTTAATTCTCCAATTTCCAGCACCTATTCACAAGAGCTAAACCTAAACCAAGTCAAGTTCCATGCACATATGCACCAAGGAGAATTAAATTCCAGCACCCAAAAGAGAGGTCAAGAAACAAAAGCAAGAAACAAATTTAATTGAATAAAAACAGTACCACCAAAAGGATTTATAATATGACAACTTAGAAAGAGAGTCAAGAAATTAAAGCAAACAATTAAAGGTACTCAAAAAAAGTTGGCACACAAAAGGAATTCCTAAAGAAAAGCACTAGATTAGATGACCAAATAAAAAAAAACAGCACCACTGAAAATTGTTGTGGGCCAGAAAACGTGTTTGTTCCCCGATTTATGCTGAGCTGTATTTTTAAAATTTGTCTCTGAAATTTATATGCAAGAAAATTCAGGATCTTATCTAAACAATGGCTTTGGAATCACCTAAAACGCATGCACCATTTTTTTTTAATAATTTTTGCAAATTTGGTGTGCAGTTAGGCCAGCTGGAGCGCTCAAGATTTGCACTCTGATTTTGTAAGATTTATCATATTTTTTCTGTTGCCTTTTTTGATCTGATTCTTTTTTTTGTCCTTTTTGTAACACTTCAAACTTGCATTTTCCAGAGAATCACAAATTTCCTATGAGTGGAAATAATTTTTGAAACAAAAAACATCCAGACAGAGAGAGAAACAGGGGAAAACTGGAAAACTGGAAAAAAAAAAACAGCAAGATACCAAAATTTAACACAAAGGAAAATGTAAGAAGGAAATTGTGTAAGAACTAAGACACAATTATGAACTCAAACTAAAATTAAAAAAGGCAGCAAAGGATCAAAATAACAGCAGATTAAGGCAAATTAAAGAGACCCAAAAACAAGAAACAATCAAGCCAAAAATAGGACTACTAAGAATTGATGACAATTATGGATTCACATGACTTGACACAACATTTATAGATTCAGAAAATAAAGACTCAAAGCATAAAATGAAGCAATTATAAGAAAGCAATAAAGACTCAAATTCCTAAAAGAAAACAGCCACTCAATGTGTAAGGAATCCTATCACAATTGCACAAGAAAATATTCAAGATCAATTGAACACATGTGCTTCGGTTGGATCTTCCATAAGCACACCAAGAACAATTTAAAATGTAAAAAAAAAAACAGCAAGACAATTATGGAATTGAAATGACAAGATGAAAATAAAGAAGAACTGAAAATTTAAAAAGACAAGCTACTCATCTTGAAGAACCAAAAGCTCATGATACCAAATGATGGCATTTTCATGTGTTCTTCTTGAATCAAAGTAGAAATAGATGGAGCGGAAGCAATGGATGAGTGAAACAAGACCCTCCTAGGAGTTGTGTTGGTCTTGAAGGTGCATGATGAGTATGGGTTGAGTGGTTCGGCCAGCTCAAGGGAGAAGGTGAAAGGATTGAAGTTTATAGCCTAGATTTCTAGGAGGAGTAAAGCTTGTGCACAAAAATGGCAGCATAACATTACTCAAATAAACTTGAAAATACATGAGGTAGGCCTCCTTATTTATAGATTTAGGAGCCTTGGTGAGCAAGCTTAAAGGGTAGGGATGGAAATACAAAAAGTGGGGGCTGCCTAGGGTATTGACTTTAGTCAAACCACACCATCATCCTAATATTCTAGAAGATAGGTCAAAAAAATGCAACATTTGATAGTACACCCCTCCCTCTTTTGCTAAAGGCACCTATTTGCTAGCACACCCCTCCTTCTATTGCTAAGGGCACCTTTTTGATAGCACACCCCTAAGTTAGCAAGTTTTGCTTACTACACTAATCTACTAAGCTACCCCTAATGGGCCTCCAAGTAGCATGTACAAGGTCTTCTCCCTCCCATCCGTGGCTTCTTCTATGTGTGCTTGGATATGTTTAGCCATGGATCTTGTGAGAGGTCCTAGATGGTCTAGCTCCATGGATAGCCTCCCTCCTTCACGTCCTAGACGCTCACTTCTTGGAGCTAGACACTCCTCTTGGTCTAGACGGTCTTCTTGGTTTGGGCCTTGGCTTCCTTGGTTAGATGTGCTTGGCCCTCCTCCATCAGGCTGCATGCATGGCACGTGAATAGTGAAGGCACTCCCACGACAGGTGGCCCCAGAGATTAGGTGCACGAGGGGGTACCCAGGTGGCCATCCTTGTAGAATTTGCACTCCAGTTAAGGGAACCCTTACGGGCTAGATTGCCCTAAGACTGGGTAATAGCGGCGCAAGGGTATTCCTGCGGAAACCCTGATATGGGTAGCGGCGCAGAGGAAACCCTAGACTATATAAAGGGTAGTAAAACAATTCACAAAGGTACGCAGTTTTGAGACCTAAACTGAAATACATTATACACTTGGTGTGCTTGCCCCAGTATTGACTTGAGCGTCGGAGTGCAAATGGCCTCTAGGGCGCCCCTTTCTGTCTTTGTAGGTGCAGGTTGTCCGATACAGTGAAGCATTACCTAAGGAGAGGGAAGGAGGCGTGAGATTGTCGTAGAGTCAACCGATAAGAGAGTCAACCGGCAAGAACATTTGGCGCCCACCGTGGGGCCGATATAAAACAAGGTCCCATACACAAGCGAAAAGAGGAGAATCTAGCGACATGAGGAATACTAGACAAGGATCTGTCCCACCAAATGGGGGTGAAGGCGTCACCATGCAACAACTCATGGAAATGATGCGTGCCTTCCAAGAGACAGTGGCAGAATTTAGGGCGGATCAGGCACGTATTCAGATGGACCTGGCCGCATCACAGGCCAGGAACGAAGAGCTACATGGGCGAATGAGGAATTGCGCATGAATCTGCATAATTTGCAACAGATAGGGGATCACGTGGTGGATGATTGAGCCCCGCCTACACCACCTAGGGTGTTCCCAATGCCCTTCTCCCAAGCGATCATGGACACCGTGGTGCCAATCACCTTCGTGGGCCCTAAAACTGTGTGCACGGGGTTGGAGGACCCAGAGGTGCACCTTACAGCATTCCACACTCAGATGATGCTGTCAGGAGGTTCGGATGCGATGCATTGCAAACTCTTCATGACCACGTTGACGGGGATAGCACTGGAATGGTTCATCAGCCTGCCTGAGGGGCACATAATGTCCTTCACGCAGTTTTGCACGCTGTTCAGGGACCAATACATTGTCAATCGGGCTCCCCCGCCAGTGTCGTATGACCTTTTTGATGTAAGGCAGTATCAGGGAGAGTCCCTGAGGGATTATCTCAACAGATTTGGAGCGATGGTGGTGAGGCTGCACACCAAGGACGAGGATATGATGGTGCACGCCTTCAGGAAGGGAATATTGCCAGGACCCTTTACTGAATCGCTCATCAGAAATCGCCTCAAGACTTTTGGCGATATCAGACGTCGTGTTGTTGCTCACATCGTAGCTGAGGGGGAACTCAACAAGAAACGCGAGAGTGTGGCCCCCTCACGATGACAGGTGCCCAGTCGTCCACAACCCATACGGGTGCACGAGGCGACGACGGAGAATAGGGCACAAGGTAAGCAGAAACCCTACGAGGCCAGGAAGCCCCAAACCAGGGCACGCACGAAGGAGGATGTGCCCCCCAGACATAACTTCCTGGTAGAGTTGAAGGAATTGATCGTTATTCCTAACGTAGCGGAAAGGTTGAAGGTGCCCCCAAAGACAGACAAGAGGCTGGGGCCCAATAAGAACGCATGGTGTGAGTTCCACCAGGCGTTTGGCCATCCCATCCGCAACTACTTGGCCCTAGGTCATCAGTTGGATGAGTTGGTCAAGAGTGGTTTCTTGAACGACTTCCTGCGGGAGTTACAAGGGGGAGAGGTGGTAGTGACCCCAAGAACTGACCAGGGGCACGAGGTGCCCATACACGGCGAGATCCACACCATCTCAAGAGGATTCTCAAGAGGAGGGTTGTAAGAAGTACGCACGATCAGTGATGGCAGTTGAGACACACGAGGAGGACCACTTCCCTGATGTTGATCTCACATTCACAAAGGTAGATTGCCAGGATGTTATCCCTCATGACAATGATCCAGTGGTGATATCGGTGGTTACCGTGGGAAGAAGGGTGCATCGGGTCCTTATTGATCAGGGAAGTTCAGCCGATGTAATGTTCTGGTCGACCTTCAACAAGCTGCAGTTGTCTCCAGACCAGTTAAGACCTTATACTGGTTGCTTATATGGGTTCGCTGGAGACTAGGTCAAAGTGCGGGGGCATATAGAACTGAGGACCACCTTCACAGATGGAGTGGCCTCCCATACAGAGAACATTAGGTACCTTGTCATGAATTCCCCCTCAGCTTACAACTTATTACTAGGCAGGCCAGCCCTGAACAGGTTAGGGGCGGTGGCGTCAACAAGGTACATGAAGATGAAGCTGCCTTCGATGGAAGGAGCGGTGATCACCATCAGGTCAGATCAGAAGGAGGCTAAAAAGTGTTATGAAAATAGCCTCAAAACAAGAAGAGGAGTGTGCATAGTGACCACCCAACCACCAGGTGGAGAGTGCTCCGTTGCTGACCTGCCCCGAGGAGGAGTCGAGCTCACACGAGCAGAGGTCGCCCAAGAGAGACGACCTGAGCCAGCCGAAGACGTCCTGGAGAAGGAGATTGGAGGCAAGTTATTCAAGCTTGGCAATGTAACGCCCCTAAAATTTTATTCATATTTATATCATAAAATAAACATAAAACAATAATATCAAAATTAACATATGTATATATAATAAAATACATCCATCCCATACATTGTATTTCAAAATAATATCCCTTCTCTAGGGAATTTTAATACATAACCATCCAGTGTTTCAAAATAAAAAAAAATACAGCATAAGAACAGGCGATCTCCTTGTCCAACCACTCACTGAGGAGCTCTACTACCTGCAACATCATCTGCTCCCGTGTAAATTACACACGATCATCACAGTTTTAAGAACACGAAACACAACACAAAACACAGGGTAAGCTAGCTATTCAAAAAAAACTTGAAGTACGAAACTTTAAAATCAACATAAATCAGCTTTTAAATACCCACATAAAATCCATCACTTTCTCATTCATATCACACAACCATCAAGTGTCTATCAACAATTTTCAATATTCATCTTTCTCACGTCAGAATTCCCACTGACTCACAACACATAGACACTTGACTCTACTTCCGGAAGACTCGTGCGTTGACTCAGACTCAGAGATCTGCACCTGTCATACTACACCACTGTGAATCCACACAGGGTCGCTGTGAATCCACACAGCCATGCGCATAAATAAATCTCAATATCATCACTCTCCCAGTATGACAGGGTTAATTCATAGAACAGGTCAAGTTAGTTATCTTTCAAACAACTTACCCATTCATATGAACCTCCTTCGACTCTCAACACCTGAATAACTTCATCTATGTGATTCCATTATCTCAGGAGAGTCAGGATATCTCCTTCTAGACAAGTCCCTAGTCAATGCACATTACACACGATCTTACACGGTATTTTCTTTCCTGAAAATACTATGCCTTGATCCCACATTCACAACATTCAATGCATCATACAACACGTAATGGACGGTTCCAAATCACAGCAACAATCAAAACCAAGTTCAGAATTTCGAATATCATATGCATTTCACCTTCCAATCTCAAACAATTTCAATTCGTCACTAAAACAGGGGATTTTGAAACAAACATTAGAACCGGCGATCACGTCACCCAAACATCAGAATCTTCTAGCTTAAGGTTTTTATTGAAGATGAAGCTAGCTTCCCTTACCTGGACTAGCGTAAAACCTCACTAAGAGCTCCAAACCCCCGGAGACTTAAGGATACCTTAACCTGCACCATGGAGCCTTAGTCATAAAACTAACGACCTTACCCATATTCTGCGTTAACAACGACTAATTCTGAAGCTAAAAGAGTTGAATGCAAAGCCCATGCAGAAGCAACTCTCTCAAGTTCAGAAACGACTCCAAAAACAGAGCACGGAGGACTTACTTTGTTTCACGGCTTTGATCAAAAAACTAGCAGGCCACAAACGTCAGGAATCCAGGGGCAGTCGCCGATCGTCAACTGGTGCGTGAGAAGGTCTAAATCGCAGAGTGAAGGAGAGGAAGGAAAAGGATGAAGACTAACTCACTCTATCACTCTCGAACCACAGCAACGTTCTCTGCCTCTCAGGAAGTGAGTTTTGAATCTAAACCAACTTGCCCAGCAATGCCGCTGCCACCGCCCACTCTGCAGGAAAGTTTGCGTGCACATTTCCTCTAACAGAACTGCCACGTGATGTCTCTGTGCGTACCAACTTTGGGTTACCTGCCTTACCAACTCTCTGATGCCAACTATTCTGAAACACCCCTTTCCGTCTACGTGTCGCGCATGCAGAACGCTCATGCTGGGAGCCTGGGTCCCACCTTATCTGTGTGAAACACGACATCGCGCGATAACCATCCACTGATGACTGCTCGCGTGATGACCATGCCTCTCATACCGGCGATGACTGATGCCTCTCATACCGGCGATGACTAATGCCCCTTATACTGGCGATGACTGATGCCTCTTCCTGACGGACGACTGATTCCTCACCCTGGAAGACGACCGATGTCCGATGTCTCTCCATCTGGCAGACAACCGATGTCTCATTCAGGAAGACGACCGATGTGTCTCCCATCCTGGTTGATGACCGATGTTCCTCTCATCCTGTTGGCAATCTCTTATTGCCCTTGTGTGTGACGAGGACACATCGCCTCACCCTGGTCACCGATGTCACATCGTCACACCCAGCTGAGGGCTCGTCCTCCCATTCCTCCAAGTCTGTGGTATCACGACTCACACTACTCATGGTGGCAGATATGCCACCTATCTTCTATATCACTCATCTTCTGTATTTAGACCACATACTAAGTGCTTACCAAGTCTTCTCGAATACTCGGCGATGTGCTCTTTTCGGCGATCATGTACACCATAGGCGATCGGCGATCATGTGAAATCTTTGCACACGGCGATCATGCGCAAAATAGACGATTACTGATTTCATACGGGGGAAGTCGGAGGCCGCCGCCTTCTTCAGCAAACGGCGATCTCATCGACTTCTAAGCTACACCTTCCTTTCTCTTACCCTTCTTGATTCACGTGCCCCCCCTTCAAGCACGCCCACGTGATTACCTCACGATAAAGTCATCGCACCTGACTACTTGGTTAGTACAATGGTCAACCGAATTGCGATGTCCGAGGTCTGACCACTATGATATTTTCTATTTTTATGTCCTTTTTATTTTAAATAATAACATACTCAGAAATTATTTAAAATCTATCACTTCTATTCCAAATAATTTATAGGTCCTTACAGGCAAATCCTTGTATCAAGATACACAGGACCAAATTGCGGGAGTCATAGAGTGGCACTTGGATGCTTTCGCTTGGTCTGCCTCAGACATGCTAGGCATCCACCCCAATTTCTTGTGTCATCGCCTGGCGCTGAATCCCTAGATCAGACCTGTCCGTCAGAGAAGGAGGAAGTTCAATGAAGAGAGGAGACAAGTGATCAAGGAGGAGACGCAGAAGTTGCTGAGGGCTAGTAATATATGGGAAATTCAATATCCTAAATGGATAGCAAATGTTGTGTTGGTGAAGAAAGCCAATGGGAAGTGGAGGATGTGTGTGGACTTCACTGACCTCAACAAGGCATGCCCAAAGGACTCTTATCCTCTGCCAAGTATTGATGCGTTGGTAGATAGTGCCTCAGGCTACAAGCTGCTCAGTTTCCTGGATGCTTTTTCTGGTTACAACCAGATCAAGATGCATCCCATGGATGAGTGCAAGACAGCGTTCATGACCAAGCTGTCCTACTACTGTTACAGTCATGCCATTTGGGTTGAAGAATGCAGGTGCCACCTACCAAAGGCTGATGGACAAGGTCCTCGCCCCCATGATAGGATGCAATGTGCAAGCCTATGTGGATGATATGGTGGTGACATCACAGGTGAAGAATCAACAAGTTGCTGATTTGGAGGAGCTATTCACTACGATAGCTAAGTAAAAGCTGAAGCTGAACCTAGAGAAGTGCATTTTTGGGGTGGAAGTAGGCAAGTTTCTAGGCTTCTTGCTCACTGAGCGTGGGATAGAAGCTAATATAGATAAATAAGCCGCAATCCTTGCTATGAGGAGCCCGACGTCGATAAAGGAGGTTCGACAGTTAACAAGTCGGATGGCCGCTCTCTCCAAATTTGTATCAGCTGGGGGAGATAAGGGTCACCCCTATTTTTAATGCTTGAGGAGGAACAACAGTTCGTGTGGACCAAGGAGTGTGAGGAAGCCTTTCTCAAGCTAAAAGAATACCTGGCCAGCCCACCAGTGTTTTGCAAACCACAGCTTGACACCCCGCTGCGCTTGTATTTTGCAGTCACTGAGAGGACAGTAAGCTAAGTTCTTGTGCAGGAGCAAGACCAAATTCAGAAGCCCATCTATTTCGTTAGCAAAGTGTTGCAAGGGCCTGAGGTGAGATACCAAGCCCTAGAGAAGGTAGCACTGGTCATGGTGTTCTTTGTAAGAAGGCTTCGCCATTACTTCCTGAGCTTTACAGTGGTGGTGATGACAGACCTACCCATTCGTAAGGTTTTGCAGAAGCCAGATGTAGCAGGAAGGATGGTACGATGGGCAGTAGAATTGTCAGAGTTCGACATATAGTACGAGCCCAGAGGCCCTATCAAAGGCCAAGTTTATGCCGATTTTGTAGCCGAGCTGTCCTTGGCAGAAACCCACCAGGAAGAGCCTGACTTCAGATGGGTGCTCTCAGTAGATGGGTCTTCTAATCAACAAGGCAGCGGAGTGGGGGTGATCTTGGAAGGACCAGAGGGGCTATTAATTAATTGAGCAAGCTCTACGGTTTGCTTTCAAGGCCAACAACAATCAGGCACAGTATGAGGCCCTAATCGCCAAAATGCTGTTGGCCAAAGAGATGGGTGCGCAGAGTCTTCTGGAAAAAAGTGACTCCCTATTGGTCACAGGCCAAGTGGCGGAAGAGCACCAAGCCAAAGACCCCCAGATGGCCTCCTACCTAGAATATGTCCAAGTATTGAAGAGTTCATTTGCAACATTCGAGTTGGTGCATGTCCCCAGAAAGCAGAATGCCTGAGCCGACTTGTTAGCAAAACTCGCAAGCTCGGGCAAGGGGGGCAGGCAGAGGACGGCATCCAGGAGACCCTGAGGACACCTCGCACCTATGCGACTGACAATTTGGTAGGAGTCCATCAGATTAGCAAGTCAGATGGTGGGAAGAGGAGTCATCGGTCGTTCACCCAAGAAACCTTGAAGAAGCCAAGGGTCAACGCGTATCCGGCGTTGAGGGAAGAGTCGTCACAGGTCTGCTTGGTGCAGAGAGGAGAAATGTGGATGACGCCTTATAAGCGCTACTTGGCTGATGGGATGCTACCAATGGAGCCAATGGAGGCAAGAAAAATGAAGAACTCGTCCAAGTATACATTCATTGATGGGTTTACCCACCCTATTCTGGTGTGTGTACATGGTGAGCAGTGCTCGCGGATAATGGCAGAGCTCCATGAACTCAAATCTAAAAGTTAGAATGCACCAAAGGCTCAAAACAGAATTATAAAACTGCACTCAAATAAAATCAATCAACCAAAATTAGCAATAAAAGGACTACATAGAATTGATGACATTGTAGGAGAAACATGACTTGACAAAACTTGTATGGATTCAAAAATCAAAATGACTCAAACACAATTAATTTACACCAATTAAAACAACAAGAAAGACTCAAAATAAAGCAAAAGCATAATAGCTAACTCAACAAGGAACCTAAAAAACAAAAATTCTGCAAAAAATAAAGTGCCAAATCAACTCAAAAAGATAAACAAAACCATAGCTCTGAATACCACATGATGTGAATTTATTTTATGATTTAGCATTTTATGGTGGCACTTTAATTAGGTTTGAGATTTTAGGATGATTAAGATGAGAACCTAAGGAAAATCCCCACAGGACATTAACTTAACCAAGTGGTTAAGTAGATGTGAAGGTTCATTTCAGAAAGGTAAAAGGAAAACACAATTATAAGGTGATGATGATGACAAGTTATGGTGTGGAATTACATAACAAAAACAAGAGCAACATATAAAGACCGAATAGACATAATGAAGCAAAATAAGAACATGTTTATGAATAGAAGGAATGATAATGGAAGGAAAAGATGAAGGAAAAGGAGGCTTATGAGAAATGGAATTGAGAATGGTTGCACGCCACTTGGATGGTGAAATGACTCCAAGATAAGTGAAGGATGCCGCCACTTAAGAGCTCTCAAAACTCACAAGATAAGACCAATTTTGGAGGAGCTCACTCACTCACAATTCACACAAGAATTTGTGTATAGTAACTTTACTCTAATTTTCAACTTGGAAATACATGAGGTAGGCCTCCTTAGTTATAGGTTTAGGAGCCTTGGTGAGCAAGCTTAAAGGGTAGGGATGGAAATACAAAAAGTGGGGCTGCCTAGGGTATTGACTTTAGTCAAACCACACCATCATCCTAATCTTCTAGAAGATAGGTCAAAAATGCAACATTTGATAGTACACCCCTCCTTCTTTTGCTAAAGGCACCTATTTGCTAGCACACCCCTCCTTCTATTGCTAAGGGCACCTTTTTGATAGCACACCCCTCCTTCTATTGCTAAGGGCACCTTTTTGATAGCACACCCTCCTCTAATACTTAAGGACACGTATTTTACTACTATTACAAATAAAGAAAACAATTGATGCTCAACACCCAAAGCTTGTGCTCTGCTTCTTGTAATCCTCTGAGGTATGGTGGGAGCTAAGGCAATGGTTGGAGCATCCTAACTTGGCCCGTGGTCTTGTGTCATGGTCCTAGTCTGCCTCCTCTGAGGTTGGGCCTGGTCAGTAGGCGTATTCCCTTCTAGGTCCTCATCAATATCGATTACCCATGTGTGGAATGGCCAAGGGCTATATATCGACCTGAGCTCTTCTGGCGGCGCCTTGTGCCAATCAGTGTGTAGTTGACACTGCTTGCATTACTGCGCATACTTCGTGCAATCTTCCCTCATGGTTGGCCAGTAGTACCCTGCACGAATGGCCTTGGATGCCAGAGCACGACCTCCAATGTGGCTCCCACATATTCCTTCATGCTTGTGTGATAGATGCATACAAGTTCAAATACATCAATTCCATTGTGTCTTTGTAGTTTCTCAATGTTGTTTTTCATTCCAGAATAGGTTTCCTCTATTTCACTGAATCTGTGCTGACTATTTTCGTTTATGCAAATTAAATTTGTCGGAGAAAAATTCTGAAACTCTGGATTTGAGTATTTTGAAGTGTTATGAAAAAGAGAAAAAAAGAAGTGTAGCAAAATACAAAATACAACAAAAATGATAAATGAAATACAGAGAGAGTACAAAATTCTGACTTTGGGAAAACGGTGAAGTGGCAGTGATTTTCGGAAATTTATCACAATTATTTGGCACACTATTTTGATACAATTCTAGTGCCTACTTTGAGCTAAGACATTGAGCTTTTTGTGGTTTAAATTTCACATTCAAATTTGCATTATTCAGCTCAGCATAAATTTTTTAAAGTCACACAAAATTTTACACATATTCCAGTAGTACTGTTTTTGGTTTTCTTCATCCAATTCTAGTACCATTCTCTAGGTTCTCTTTGTGTACTACCTTTTATTGAGTGCCTTATTTTCTTTGCTTGTCATTTTCATTCAATATTCTTTTCTAAAGTTTTGTCATATCTCTCTTTCCATCTTTGGTTTAGCTTTTCTTGTTTAAGTTTTTCTTGCTTGTCTTCTTGTTTCCTTCAAGTTTTGTTTCGGTTTCATCTTGCTTGAGTGATTGAGGCTTTGTCCTTTTTCATTTGAGGGTTTTCATCAATCAAGAAAGACCTTTGAGGAGCGGGAAAAATTTCTTGAGTGCATTGAGTGTTTCTCCTCCAAACCGCAAGCTTCAACTTGTTTTTCCCCTAACTTTGCTTTCCTAATTGTTTGTTCTATTTGTGTCTTCTTTATGGCTAATCTTTCTTCAGGTGAATCTTCCAAACCTCATTCTCCACAAAAATCCTTCCTTATTGGTGAATTGGAAGTGCCCAAAAGAACCATAACCCAAAAGGAGGAAGAAATGAGGCAAATGGAGGCAAGACTTCAAAGACTTGAAATGGCTCATGAAAGACCACCTAGAGGAAGAAGATGGGAGCAAAGGCAGCATTCAGGAGCCTACACAAATTATGGAAGCTATGAAGATGAATAAGATTGGAGAGATCAACACTTTGAGGAGTGGCACTTTCAACATCATCATCATCATCTAACTCCCAAAACCCCTTTCCCTTTCATTAAATTGCCAAGTTTTAATGGGGACTGCGATCCCAATGTTTACCTAGGATGGGAGGCTAAGGTAGAACAAATTTTTAATGTGTATGAGGTCCAAGATGACCAAAAAGTTAAGTTAGCCTCCTTAGAGTTTGTAGACTATGCCATGCAGTGGCGGCATAAGACTGTAATGGACATTGGACTTAACAAGAGGCCAGTCATGGTCTCTTGGGAGGATTTAAAGTTATGCATGCGTGCTAGATTTGTGCCTCCACACTATAGGACCGATCTCTTATTGAAGCTCCAATGGCTTCATCAAGGCACACAAAGTGTGGATGCTTATTTTAAGGAACTTGAAACAACTTTAACAAAGGTTGACATGCATGAAAGTGAGGACTCCAAAATGGCTAGATTTGTAAGTGGCTTAAGACAGGATATCCAAGATGTGGTAGAAGTCTATGAGTACTCCAATTTAGAAAAGTTGGTTCACCTTGCCATCAAGGTAGAATCACAAATTTCTAAGAAAACTTCTTTTAAAAATGCTCATAATGATGGCTTTTACCACTCTTCTTGGAAAAACAAAAACAAAACTTCTTCACCTTTTAACATCCAAAGAGTCCACTAACAAACCTAGGGATTCTAAACCCTCCACTTCAACTCCTAAATCTCCTACTAAAAGCTCAAGTAGGAAATGTTTTAAATGTTTAGGCTATGGTCACATTGCTTCTAATTGTCCTAATAAATGCAATATGATGATGCATGATGGGGTAGTTCTAAGTGATCATAGTTCCCAAAGATTTAGGTCTCCCAATCCTTTTAGATCTCCAAGTGAGGAAGAGAGTGAAAGTCCATGTGAAGGCGACTTATTAGTAGTGAGACGAATGCTAGGACAAGTTTTAAAGCCCTTTGATGAAAGTCAAAGAGAAAATATTTTCCATACTAGATGTCTCATTAATGATAAGTTGTGTTCCTTGATAGTGGATGGGGGGAGTTGTGCAAACGTGGCCAGCACAAGAGTGGTAGAACACCTTGGGTTACCTACTATCTTTCATGCCAAGCCCTACAAGCTTCAATGGTTAAGTGAAGAGGGGGAGATCATAGTTAATAAACAAGTCCTTATAGCCTTCTCAATTGGTAAATACAAGGATGAGGTCTTGTGTGATGTTGTCCCTATGGAAGCAACCCATATCCTTTTAGGTAGGCCATGGCAATTTGATTGAAAAAAAATTCATGATGGCCTTACCAACAGAATCTCTTTCTACTTCCATGGGCATAAGATCACATTAAAATCTCTCTCACCAAAAGAAGTCCATGAGGACTGATCCGGTCGGTCATCAGTAGTTGATGACGTCAGCAGCAGTTGACCACGTGGACCATGCACAGGGTGGCACGTGGTAGAAAGAGCTAGTGAATCAGGGAGGAGATCACCTAGAACGGTGATCGGTAGTCAGATACCAAGTGGCCACCACTCCCAGTTTAGAGCATATATAAGCGCCTGGAAGTAGAGCGTGAAGTTATGAGGCACCGCCCGGTCATCGGGGGAAAGTTATAAGGCACCGGTCGGGCATTAGTGCATGAAGAGCGCGATCAGTCATAAGTGTGTGCAGAGGGCGATCGGTCGTAAGTGCATGCAGAGGGTGATCGGTCATCAGGGTTTTTGCCAACGCGTGTTGAGCTGGGACCAAGGTTCCCAGCGAGAATGTTACGCATGCACCTCGCATGATGCCCACACAGAGGACGTGCGGCGAGGCCATGCAGGCAGGATGCGCCTGGCGAGTGAGTTTAGACCAGCCACACCTGGCGCTCTCCTGGGAGCATGCGGCCCGCACAGAGAGAAGCGCAGAAGCCCTCCAGGTGTGACGCGTGTACGGTAGATGCCAGCTGCATGCCTCCACGTGTCACCATCTGGGAGAGAGGCGCGGCCCAGGTATAAAGCACTCCACGTCATGTAAGGTAGGGGGGGTTCTTTTCAGATTACAAGCTTACACAGTTTACACACAAGTTACACAGCAGTCACCACTCACTCTTCTGGGTCATTGTGGGAGCGTTTATACACGTTGCACAGTGATACAGAAGGGAGTAACAGAGAGAGAGGGAAAGTGGATTTGAGCACACACGAGTCTCACAGAGAGATTCAGTGAGAGTTTTTGGTGTTCCTGTTGCCTGACTTGAGCGTCGGAGTGCACACGACCGCTAGAGGCGCCGTCTGCGTTGTTTTGCAGGCATCATTTGGAGGTCCAGTGATGATTCTTGGAGTGTTCTTGCAGAACACGCATTTGCAGGAGGCTAGACGAAGGAGTGACGAGGCATATCCTCCACGTTCAAGTCCGCGGCAGGATCAAGGACCAAGTGAGAATGAAAGAAAAGAGAGAAAAAGAAAAAGAGAAAAAGAGTTCTAAGAGAAGCCTTTTCATATCACCTAAAGAGGTCAAAAAGGTAATGCTCACACAAAGGTCTATCTATATAGCCTTCCCTAGGACCCTTAAGAGTGAGTTGGCTAAGGTTAGTTCTTCATGCTTGGAAGATTTGGTAAAGGAATTCAATGATGTGTTTCAAGATCCCCCACAAGGATTACCACCTCTTAGGGGCATTAAGCACCAAATAGATTTTATTCCTAGAGCTTCTTTACCAAATAGGCTAGCATATAGGGCCAACCCATCTGAGGCCAAAGAGATTCAACAACAAGTAGAGGAGTTAATAGCTAAGGGGTGGGTGCAAGATAGCATGAGTCCTTGTGCTATGCCTGTGATTCTTGTCCCTAAAAAGGATGGGAGTTGGAGGATGTGTATGGATTGTTGCGCAATAAATAACATAACAATCAAATATAGGCATCCCATTCCTAGGTTAGATGACTTGTTGGATGAGTTACATGGGTCTCAGGTATTTACCAAAATTGATCTTAAGAGCGGTTATAACCAAATCCGGATTAAACTGGGGGATGAATGGAAAACTGCCTTTAAGACCAAATTTGGTTTATACGAGTGGTTAGTCATGCCCTTTGGCTTAACCAATGCTCCAAGCACCTTCATGCGACTTATGCATCATGTTTTAAGACCCTTCATTGGCAAGTTTGTAGTGGTTTACTTTGATGATATTCTCATCTACAGCTTGTCTTTAGAGGAACATCAATAACATGTTAGGCAAGTTCTGGAAACCCTTAGGAAAGAATGTTTGTATGCTAATCCTGAAAAATGTGTGTTTGCAATAGACCACATAGAATTCCTAGGGTTTGTGGTAAGTTCTAAAGGGGTGCATGTAAATGAAACAAAGGTTGCAGCAATTAAACATTGGCCCACACCTACCAATGTTAGTGAGGTACGAAGCTTTCATGGCCTTGCTAGCCTTTATAGGAGATTTGTGAAAGACTTTAGTACCATTGCCGCACCTCTCAATGCCATAGTAAAGAAGGATGTTGTGTTTAAATGGGGCCTTGAACAAGAAAAAGCTTTTGACACTTTGAAAGATAAGTTAACTAAGGCACCCATTTTAGCACTCCCTAACTTTACTAAGACATTTGAGATAGAATGTGATGCCTCTAACATAGGCATTGGGGCAATCCTTGTAACATCCCGCCAAATCCTTTTCATAATTATAAAATGAAATAGAGAGAAAATAATAATATTGAAGTGAACATAATTGTATATACGTAATGAAGTTTTCTTCTCGCAGGGAGTTTAATACAAGGTCGGTCGGTATTCCAAAATCGCAAATTAAATACAACAAAATAAATAAAAACAGGCGATCTCCCAACAGGATGGGCGATCTCCTATCAGGAAACGGCGATCTCCTATCAGACAACAGAAAAAGGTGATCGCCTAACAGAAACATAAATGGGTGATCTCCTTCCGGCGACCACTCACTGAGGAACTCTACCACCTGCAACCTCGTCTGCTCCCGTGCAAAAATACACGATCATCACAGGTTTAAGCAAACAATCACAATACCAGATAAAAGGGTAAGCTAGATGTTTCAAAAACTTTAAATCCATAGAAAACGTGAATTTCCACTCCATACATAAGCCATATCAAATGCAACCATCAAGATTTCCATAATCCACATACTCGTCAAATGTCTATCTGCTACTTTCAATATTCAAGATTCACACGTCAGACTTTCCACTGACCCGCAATGCATAGACACATGACTCTACTTCCGGATTGACTCGTGCGTTGACTCAGGCTCAGAGATCTGCACCTGTCATACCATACCACTGTGAAATCCACACAGGGTCGCTGTGAAATCCACACAGCATGCGCATATATAATCTCAATGTTATCACTCTCCCGGTATGACAAGGTTAATTCATATAACAGGCCGAGCTCGTTCTTTTTCACACTACTCGCCCATTCATATGAACCTCCTCCGACTCTCCACAACTGAATAACTTCATCTACGTGATTCCATTATATCAGCAGAGTCAGGATATCTCCTTCTAGACAAGCCCCTAGTCAATACACATTACACAAATGATCTTACACGGTATTTCCTTTCCTGAAAATACTATGCCTTGATCTCACATTCACAACATTCAAAACATCATACCACTCAATCGAATGATTCAAATCACAACAACAATCATTTCAAAGGTTCAAACTTTCGAATATTACATTTAAATCTCAAGCAGTCTCAAAACAACACCAAAAACAGGGGAGTTCGCAAAACAACGCCAAAACCGGCGATCTGATTCAAAAGCAGGGGATTTCGAAATCTGTATTTAAAACCGGCGACCACGTCGCCCAGACACATAGAACAGAGCATTCACGAAGATGAAAACGAAACCGGCGACCACGTCGCCCTCACTTCAGAAACAGCTAATCTATGGCTTGTATTGAAAATGAAGGCTAGCTTCCCTTACCTGGACTTGCGCAAAATACCAAGAGCTCCTAAATCCAACGAAGCTTGAAGAATGCCTTGGCTCTGTTTTTTCGTCTGGTTTGAAGGACTTGCAGAGAACTTCCCAGGTGCTCTAATGGTGGCTGTCGCTCGTCGTACTCTTGTGTGAAGGTGCCAGAATCGCAGCGCGAAGGAGAGAAATGGAGGAGAAAGGAGGTAGCTCACTCTTTCGTTCTTGAACAACTGCAACGTTCCTTTTCCTCTCAGAAGTGGGTTTTTGCATCTTAAACTAACTTGTCCACAAAAGCCGCTGCCACCACCCACTCTGCAGGGAAGTTGCGTATACGCTGCACTGAACAGTACTACTAAGCGTGCCTCTGCGCAGGCTAACACTCTGAGGTCACTATTCTGAACCACCCTTTTGTCTTCTTGCGCATGACAACCACTTCCCTGAACAGTACGGCCGTGGGTGTCTCTTGCGCATGCCAACTTTCTGATGTCACTATTCTGAACCACCCTTTTTGTCCACGTGGCGCGCGTGCAGGACGTTTCATGCTGGGAGCCTGGGTCCCACCTTATCTGTGTGAAACACGACATCGCGCGATAACCTTCCACCGATGACTCATCCTGGAAGACGACCGATCTCTCTCTCTGGAAGACGACCGATGTATCTCTCTGGGAGACGACCGATGTATCTCTCTGGGAGACGACCGATGTATCTCTCTGGGAGACGACCGATGTCTATCCCAAGCGACGCCCGCATGTCTCTCGCGCCCCGGTGATGCCCGCATGCTTCTCGCGCCCCAGCGATGCCCGCATGCCTCTCGCGCCCTGGCGATGACCGCATGCTTCTCGCGCCCCGGCGATGCCCGCATGCCTCTCGCGCCCTGGCGATGACCGCATGCTTCTCGCGCCCCGGCGATCTCATAGTCTTCTAAGCTACACTTTCCTTCCTTTACTCTTCTTGATCCACCTGTCTTCCTCGAGCACACCCTCGTGATTACCTCACGATAAGGTCATCGCACCTGACTACTTTGTTAATACAAGGGTCAGCCGACCGACCTCTACCAGCTGACCCCAGCCCTTGGGTGACGTCCGAGGTGCGACTACTACGAAACTTCTATTACCAGCTCTTTGTATTTTAAATAATAACATCTTCTGAAATTATTTAAATATAACACTTTTATTCCAATTAAAGTTTCTAGGTCCTTACAATCCTCCTCCAAGAGGGTCACCCCATAGCTTATTTTAGTGAGAAACTCAAAGGGAGTCACCTCAACTACTCCACCTATGAAAAGGAACTTTATGCTCTTGTGAGAGCCTTGCAAAATTGGCAACACTATCTTTTTCCCAAGGAATTTGTGATACATAGTGATCATGAATCCCTTGAGTATTTGAAAGGCCAAAGCAAGCTCAATAAGAGACATGCTAAGTGGGTGGAGTTCATTGAGCAATTTCCTTATGTGATCAAACATAAGCAAGGTAAAATTAATGTGGTAGCAGATGCTCTTTCAAGAAGGCATACCTTGCTAAATGTTTTAGAAGTTAACTACTTGGGCTTTGATCACATAAAGGAAAACTATAAAGATGACCTTAAGTTTTCTCAAATCTTCCAAGAGTGCTCAAAGGGTGGACACAAAGACTATTTCATCCATGATGGGTTTCTTTTTAAAGGAAAAAGACTTTGTGTTCCCCTAGGGTCTTTGAGACAATCCCTTGTTAGAGAGGCACATGAGGGTGGATTAATGGGTCACTTTGGGGTAGCTAAAACTTTAGATACATTGCATGAACATTTCTTTTGGCCTCACATGCGCAAATTTGTACATAGTTTCTGTGACAAATGCATAGCATGTAGGAAGGCTAAGTCTAAAGTGTAACCCCATGGTTTATATACCCCTCTCCCCATCCCTAATATGCCTTCGGTAGACATTTCAATGGATTTTATTCTAGGTCTTCCCAAGACATCTTGGGGTATGGATTCTATTTTTGTGGTTGTGGATAGATTTTAAAAAATGGCTCATTTTATTCCATGCCACAAAGTAGATGATGCAACTCATATTGCAAATCTCTTCTTTAAGGAAGTAGTTCGTTTGCATGGGCTCCCTAAGAGTATAGTGTCTGACAGGGATTCTAAGTTCTTAAGTCACTTCTGGAGGATCTTGTGGGGAAAACTTGGAACTAAAGTCCTGTTTTCTACTACTTGTCACCCCCAAACTGATGGTCAAACAGAAGTGGTCAATGGGACTTTAGGTCAAATGTTAAGATGCCTTATCTTAGGGAATCCAAGGGTGTGGGAAAACTTAATACCTCATATTGAGTTTGCCTACAACCGAGTAGTTAATTCTACTACTTCTCACACCCCTTTTGAGGTAGTGTATGGGTTTAATCCCCTCACACCCCTTGACCTCCTTCCTATTCCTGTGTTAGATGATGTGTTGTGCAAGGATGGTTTTGAAAAAGCTTCTTACATAAAAGACTTGCACAACCACATTAAGCTTCAAATAGAAAGGAAGGTCGGAAAGTATGTTGAGTATGCCAATAAGGGGCATAAGGCTTTGATCTTTGAACCTGGGGACTGGGTTTGGCTTCACTTGAGAAAGGATAGATTTCCTACTCAAAGGAAGTCCAAACTTCTACAACAAGGTGATGGTCCTTTTCAGGTCATCAAAAGGATTGATGATAATGCCTATGAGTTAGATCTTCCTGATACATATTTAAGTAGTAATTCTTTCAATATCACTGATCTAACCCCTTTTTCCACAGGTCTTCCAAATTCGTGGACGAATTCCCTCCCACCTGAGGAGGATGATGAGGACCTAGAAGGGAATACGCCTACTGACCAGGCCCAACCTCAGAGGAGGCAGACTAGGACCATGACACAAGACCAAGGGCCAAGTCAGGATGCTCCAACCATTGCCTTAGCTCCCACCATACCTCAGAGGATTACAAGAAGGAGAGCACAAGCTTTGGGTGCTGAGCATCAATTGTTTTCTTTATTTGTAATAGTAGTAAAATAGGTGTCCTTAAGTATTAGAAGGGGGTGTGCTATCAAAAGGGTGCCCGTAGCAATAGAAGGAGGGGTGTGCTATCAAAAAGGTGCCCTTAGCAATAGAAGGAGGGGTGTGCTAGCAAATAGGTGCCTTTAGCAAAAGAAGGAGGGGTGTACTATCAAATGTTGCATTTTTGACCTATCTTCTAGAAGATTAGGATGATGGTGTGGTTTGACTAAAGTCAATACCCTAGGCAGCCCAACTTTTTGTATTTCCATCCCTACCCTTTAAGCTTGCTCACCAAGGCTCCTAAACCTATAAATAAGGAGGCCTACCTCATGTATTTCCAAGTTGAAAATTAGAGTAAAGTTACTATGCACAAATTCTTGTGTGAATTGTGAGTGAGTGAGCTCCTCCAAAATTGGTCTTATCTTGTGAGTTTTGAGAGCTCTCAAGTCGCGGTATCCTTCACTTATCTTGGAGTCATTTCACCATCCAAGTGGTGTGCAACCATTCTCAATTCCATTTCTCATAAGCTTCCTTTTCCTTCATCTTTTCCTTCCATTATCATTCCATCTATTCATAAACATGTTCTTATTTTGCTTCATTATGTCTATTCGGTCTTTATCTGTTGCTCTTGTTTTCCTTATGTAATTCCACACCATAACTTGTCATCATCATCACCTTATAATTGTGTTTTCCTTTTGCCTTTGTGAAATGAACCTTCAGATCTACTTAACCACTTGGTTAAGTTAATGTCCAGTGGGGATTTTCCTTAGGTTCTCACCTTAATCATCCTAAAATCTCAATCCTAATTAAAGTGCCACCATAAAATGTTAAATCATAAAATCAACTCACATCTGATATTTTGGGGCCTTTCCCTTTGGCTGTGCGGCAGATGAAGTATCTCGTAGTCGCCATAGAATACTTCTCGAAATGGATCGAGGCAGAGCCAGTAGCACAAATCACAGCCCATAAGATCTAGCATTTTGTTTGGAAGAACATAGTATGTTGCTTTGGCGTACCCAAGCGCTTGGTGTCTGATAATGACACTCAGTTTGCAAGCCAGTAGCTTGGAAAGTTATGTACAGAGTTAGGAATCAAACAGGTGTTTGCATCAGTCGAGCACCCTCAGACTAATGGGCAGGTCGAGTCAGCCAACCAAGTCCTACTCAGAGGACTGAAGAGAAGGCTAGAGAAAGCCAAGGGGACTTGGGCTGAGGAGGTTCCCAGAATTGTGTGGGCTTACCACACTACTCCTCAGTCCACCACCAAGGAGACACCCTTCAGCTAGGTGTATGGTTCGGACGCTATGATCCCTATCGAGATCCAGGAGAGCTCGCCACGCTTCCAGAATTTTGTGGCTGAGGAATCCAACAAAGAAAGAAAGGTGAACTTGGACCTCTTAGATGAAGTAAGGGAAAAAGCGGGAATCAAAGCCGAAGCATTGAAGAGAAGGGTTGAGCTCAAGCACAGTTCCAAGTTGAGAGCTCGGCAGTTCCAGGTCGTCGACCTGGTGATGCGGAAGGCATCTCCCTACCACATTGAGAACAAGTTGTCCCCCAAGTGAACTGGTCCCTTTAGAGTGACAGAGGCCCTGGGAAATCGGGCGTGACTTTAGAGGGTGGGCCGATTCCTCATACATGGAATGCGACTCACCTTAAGTTTTATTTCAATTAAGATGTAACATTGTGTAAGGACCTAGAAACTTTAATTGGAATAAAAGTGTTATATTTAAATAATTTCAGAAGATGTTATTATTTAAAATACAAAGAGCTGGTAATAGAAGTTTCGTAGTAGTCGGACCTCGGACGTCGCCCAAGGTCTGGGGTCAGCTGGTAGAGGTCGGTCGGCTGACCATTGTATTAACCAAGTAGTCAGGTGCGATGACTTTATCGTGAGGTAATCACGTGGGGGTGCTCGAGGAAGACATGTGAATCAAGAAGAGTAAAGGAAGAAAAGTATAGCTTAGAAGTCTACGAGATCGCCGTTGTTGAAGACGGAGGCGATCTCCGACTTCTCTGGCACATAATCGCCTGTCGCCTAGAGTACACATGATCGCCAATCGGCTATGGTGTACGTGATCGCCGGGAGTGCACTTAGTATGTGGTCAAGATGCTGGATCAACCATAGTGGGTTCCAAAAACCACGCGTATCGAGGTGTGGGTTAAACCTTAGATACGCTGTGCATGCGAAGCTCTATGCTTGAGCATAAGAAATCGTCCTTAGTGTTGCATGCATGGGCGCACAAGGAGTAGTGTTGATCTATTCTTGGAAATGTGAAGCTACCGACGTCACCAAGTCATGTGGAGGTGATACCTTGGACGTAACATAGTGGGATGAAGAACCTTCAGCAAGGCGTGGCAATGTGTCATTAGTCATCGCCAGGGCGCGAGACATGCGGGCATCGCCAGGGCGCGAGACATGCGGACATCGCCAGGGCGCGAGAGGCATGCGGGCGTCGCCAGGGATAGACATCGGTCGTCTCCTAGGGAAAGACATCAGTCGTCCGCCAGGATGAGTCATCGGTGGAAAGTTATCGCGCGATGTCGAGTTTCACACAGACAAGGTGGGACCCAGGCTCCCAGCATGAGACGTCCTGCACGCGCGACACGTAGACAAAAAGGGTGGTTCAGAATAGTGACATCAGAGAGTTGGCATGCGCAGACACACGTGGCCGTACTGTTCAGGGAAGCGTGCACGCAAGCCTTCCTGCAGAGTGGGTGGTGGCAGCGGCATTTGTGGACAAGTTGGTTTAGATTCAAAAACCCACTTCTGAGAGGGAGAACGTGGCTGTGGTTCAAGAGTGACAGAGTGAGTCTACCTTCATCCTTCTCTTTTCTCTCCTTCGCGCTGCGATTCAGGTATCCTCAAGCACCAGTACGACGAGCGACGACTGCCCTTGGACTCCTGGGAAGTTCTCGGCAAGTTCTCCAAACCGGACGCTGAAATAGAGTTAAGGCATCTTTAAGCTTCGGTGGGTTTTGGAGCTCTTGGTGTTTTGCGCTAGTCCAGGTAGGGGAAGCTAGCATTTTCGTTTATAAAAACGTTAGGCGAGTAGGTTCTAAAGTGAGGGCGACGTGGTCGCCGGTTTTCATATGCTTTTCACGATACTCTATTTTTATGTGTGGGGTGACATGATCGCCGATTTTAATACTGTTTTCGAAATCCCCTGTTTTAGTGTCGTTTGAAACTGTTTGAGATTTAAATGTGAAATGCATGTGATATTCGAAAATCTAAACCGTGGAATGATTGTTGCTGTGATTGGAATCGTTCATTTAAGTGTTGTATGGTGCATTGGGTGAATTGATGTTAATTAGCTGTCCTGTGTGGACTTCATTAGCTGTCCTGTGTGGACTTCACTTGCTGTCCTGTGTGGACTTCACTAGCTGTCCTGTGTGGACTTTACAGTGGTGTGGTATGTGTCTATGTGTGGTGAGTTAGTGGAAGTCTAACGTGAGAAAGAGAATTGTTGAAATTTGATAGACACTTGAATGTTTATGTGAAACAAATAACACTTGATGAAATTGTGAAGTGTGTGAAATGAATGGGAAAATTGATGGATTTTACATGAGTGTCTTAAAATTGTTTTATCTTGATTTTAAAGTTTCATATCTAAATTCTCTTTAAAATATCTAGCTTACCCTGCATTTTTGTTTTGTGGATGTTTTCTTAAACCTGTGATGATCATGTATAATTTACACTGGAGCAGATGATGTTGCAGGAAGTAGAGCTCCTCAGTGAGTGGTCGGCGGAAGGAGATCTCCTGTTTTCTATTTTGCTGTATTTTGTTTAAGTTTTGGAAAATGACTGGATATGTATTAAACTCCCTGTGAGGAGAAATTTCATTACATATATATATATATGTTCACTTCGATATTATTGTTTTACCTTTATTTCATTATATAAATATGAAAAGCATTTGGCGGGATGTTACACATTGTACACAGTTTAGGAGACACCCTTTTTTCCCTTTTAAGGGTTTTTAATGAGGTCGCCCAATAAAATTTTCAGTTAAGATATATTCTTGAATGCTTTGTACAATGCAGTTAAGAACCTGTCACTTGGAGTTAGAAGTCTCGAAAGTGGGAAGGTAGGTTCGTATAGAACACCTCCTCTTCGAGTGAGAACGCCCAAGTTGAACAAAAGGGTTCGCCAGTTAAACCTCCCTCGCCTAGGGGCGATGAGAGGTCAGTTAAGAACCTGTCACTTGGGGTTAGAGGTCTCGAAAGTGGGAAGGTAGGTTTGTATAGAACACCTCCTCTTCGAGTGAGAACGCCCAAGTTGAACAGAAGGGTTCGCCAGTTAAATCCTCCCTCGCCTATGGGCGATGAGAGGTCAGTTAAGACTCGTCATCTTGGGTTAGAAGTCTCAGAAGTGAGAAAGGAAGGTTTATATAGAACGCCTCCCCTTTCGAGTGAGAACACCAAGGACGAATCATACCAGCGAAATCCTCCCTTGTCTCGAGCAAGGAGAGGTCAGGTGAATACAAAGCGAGGTGAATACAGATCGGTGTTAGAAGTCTCGAAGGGGTAAAGGGAGGGTTCGTGAAGAACACCTTCTCCTCGAGTGAAAGCACCCAAGTTGAACAACAGGGTTTGCCAATGAGACCCACACATGCGTATGGGCGATAAGAGGTCGGCCAAGGAATAACCTGTGTTAGAAGTCTTGAAGTGGAAGAGAGGGGTTCGCAGAGGACGCCCCCCACTCGAGTGAGAACACCAGGGTTAAATGAGGTGGTTCATCACTTAAATCCTCTTTGGCGTGGTGCAAGGAGAGGTCAGTGAAGTGATGTAGTCCACTCGCCAGGGCTCGCCCATGGTGTGGTCTCTTATCCTAAAGAGGAATTACACTCATCACCTCTTATCAAAGTTAAGCGTGCTACATTGCGAGGAGTTGAAGTTGTTAGCTAAGTACACTAAAGTGTCCAAGCAACCACTGAGTACCAAAAATGCAAGTTGTGCAAAGAAGATATGAAGCACCAAGGTAAATAAGTTGGTCAAGAAAGTTACATGCACAAAGTCAAATATTATTAGATTGGAAGAGTAATTACAAAAGGGTGATTACAAGAAGTCCAACTATGGAATATAGCTGCTCAATAGACCTATCTGGGCACTATTTGCCTGTAGACTACCTGCATAGATATAGAGAAAGGCGAGACGTCCATCTCAGGATTCGCACAAGCAACCTGAGCAAGGGCATCACCAAAACCCTCCCCATAGGCGTTGGCGGCATCTTCATTCAGCTCTGCCTCGGTCTTCTTGAACAGCTCGATCTGTTGGGCAAGCTCTTCCTCAACTTTGCCCACCTGAACTTCTTGGTTGGTGGCCCTCTACTCCAGCTTGACCACCTTTGCTTGGGCCCCTTCCAACTGTTCCTCCAGGTCAATAACTTTGTTGCGGAGGGGAAGGATCTTGGCCTCAAGCTGGAGGGCCTCCTGCCCCTTGGCGAAAAGGAGTTTCTTGGCTTCTTTCTCTAATTGGCGGAGACTGCTCAGCTCTTGGTTCAGAGCAATCTCGCGCTTGGCAGCCATTTGGACTTGAAAAGTCAACTCCTTCTTCTGCTCCAACTCCTTCCTCAATTGGGCCACCTCTTCCTTTAGCTCCATCTCTGCATCCCCCTGGGTCAGCAAAATGCTGGAGGCGGCAAGGAATTCACCAAGGCCCTGACTCAAGCTGTCCCTTAGTAAACCCCTATCTAAGGCCTCCAACGCTTCTTTGGCAGGTAGGTAGGCGAGGGCATGCTGGAGAAGGGTGGGAAGTTCAAGGGCAAGAGGTGCTTGATCATCTTTGGGAGTGTTCTCCCCCCTACCTTTGATCGCCAGGAGTTGCTAAGGAGGAGAGGAGGCGCTTGGGGGGTGCTCCCTGAAAGATGGAGGTTGCCCCTCTGTGGCAGAAGAGGTCGCCGCAGCAACCTCCACCCTGGTTCTTTTGAAGACAGGGCCTGAGTCAGTATCCTCGTCTTCAGAGATCACCACCGCTGCTACCCTTTTCTATTTGCCTTCAGAGATTGGGCTTGGGGCAGCAACAGCGGGGGAAGAAGGACCAGCAGGACCTGAGCCACCTGCTGTGCGGCGACCTAGCAGATCGGCCAACCTTTTCTTCTTCTCAGCATCCAAGACCATATCTGCAACAAACAACAAGTATCAGATAAGGCGTGACACACAATTACTAAATACAAATACAGGCAAAGACAAGAAGAAGTAAAGCAAGTACCAATATAGATGTTGAGAGTTTCAGCATTATACTCATGCCTAATCAGCTGGGCAATGTTAAAAACCACTCCCCAGCTGGAGAGAAGTTGGCACAAGTTGCGATCAAAGGGGGCCAGCTCCTCGAGACCCGGGGGTTTCTTGAATTTTAGCTTCTCCACCCAGTACAAGGGAAACCTGTCGAGCAGGGTGGAGTCGTAGGAGCTGCAGCAGACCCTAAAGAACTTCCCTTTGAAGCCCTTGTAGGACTGCTGGAAGAGAGTTAGCAGGACTCTCCCTGCCACCCCGTTGAGGCTTACCCAAAGCCTCTTCTTGGGGCTCTTCGCTTCAAAGAAATGGAGGAAGACGTCCATGGAGGGAGGGAACCCCAGGTTATTGCATAAGATGGAGAAAGCCCTTATGAAGGCCCAGCTGTTGCGATGCAGCTGGGCAGGCGCCACGTTGAGCTCTGTGAGGAGGGCCCTCTCGAACCCTTTGAAAGGTGATCCGGTCGGTCATCGGTAGTCGATGACATCAGCAGCAGATGACCATGTGGACCATTCACAAGGTGACACGTGGAATAAGATAGCAGGTGAATCAGGGAGGAGATCACTCAGAACGGTGATCGGTGGTCAGTTACTAAGTGACCACCACCCGCAGATCGGTGCCTAGATGAGCACCTGGAAGCAGAGCGCGAGAAGTAATGAAGCACTGATCAGTCATCTCTGCATGGTCATCAAGGTTTCTTGCTACACGTAGTTAAACTGGGACCCAGGCTCCCAGCGAGAGCGTTACGCATGCACCTCGCATGATTCCAAACTAGAAGAAGAAGAGATGCTCGCTAGTAGGGTCGTGCATGAGGATGGTATAAGAGAGCTAGTAAACTGGTCAGTGATCAGTGACTCTCTTAACCCATTACGTGCATGGCACTGTGCGGTGAGATCATGCAAGCAGGATGCAGCGCCTAGTGAGTGTGTTTAGACCATCCACCCCTGGTGCTCTATTGGGAGCATGCGACTCACTCAGAGGGAAGAAACGTGCTAAGTTACTCCGCAAGGGAATAACTTAGGCGCACAGAGAAAAGCGCAAAGGCCCTTCAGGTGTGACACGCGTACGGTTAGATGTAAGTTGCATGCCTCCACGTGTCACCATCTGAGAGAGAGGCGCGGCCCAGGTATAAAAGCACTCCACGTCATGTAAGGTACGGAGATTTACGGGGGAATATTCATTACACACATTTCTGAGTCATTGTGAGCATGTTTCACACACGTTGCACAGTGATAACAGAATTCAGTTATAGAGAGAGAAAGTGGATCTGAGAGGACACACGAGTCTCACAGAGAGATTCAGAGAGAGTTTTGGGTGGTTCTGTTACCTGACTTGAGTGTCAGAGTGCAAACGGCCGCTAGAGGCGCCGTCTGTGTTGTTTTGCAGGCATCGTTTGGAGTTCCAGAGAAGGTTCTTGGAGCGTTCTTGTAGAACACGCGGTTGCAGAAGGCTAAACGAAGGAGTGACGGGGCATATCCCCCACATTCGAGTCAACAGCAGGATCAAAAGGCAAGCGGACCTTGACCCGCTTGAAGATGGTGGCGTAGAGGAAGAAGAAAGGCTCTCCGTTGTTGGAGCGATCGTCAGCACAGACTGGTTCGCCCTCTGTGCAAGGTCGAACTGAGACATACGCATCGCATTCTCTGCCGAAGACGCGCCCTTTGACCTCGTGCTCGTCATCCCTGTGGTTCCTTTGGTCTTCATTGGAAGTGAGTTTTAAGGTCTCAACAAGGAGTTCCTCAGGGGCCCAGGAGTAGAGGGCCCTGTAGTCAACTGTGGGAGGAGGGTTGGAGGTACTTTTTGTTCTTGCCATCTTGAATCTGAAACAAAAGGAGAGGCAAGAGGAAGGAAACAAAGCTTTAGAAGAAAGCGAGGGTGTGTTTCAAACGACGGAAAAAGACTCAAAGACGAAGAACGCAAATAGGACAGAAGAATAGAAACCCTAAAATGCAGAAATCATAAACGGTCCCAGAGCAGTTATAGCATGTAAGGGTAGCAGAATCATAAAACAAAGGCAAGAGGAGGAGTAAAAATCATACCTTTGAGTAAATGAAGACGAGGGGTTGCGAGTGTTGAAGTGGTAATGGAAACATTCGAGAGAAGATGATGATCGCAAAGGTTTGAGTGAAAGTGATGAAACAGTGTTGAGGCACGGGTTTTTGAAGGGGTTTAACGTAGGCAAGGGAGCGCAAACGTTAAGAAGCCCTAACCGTTGATCTAGCCACGTGTCTGCAGATTAAGGGGGTTTGGTGAGATGTCCCTTCAGGGCACTGTTCATGTCCTTTCACTCAGGGCCACGTAGGTTGCCCGAGCCGAAGACTTAGTCTCTTTGTTAAACAAGTTAATAGCTTGAGACTGGGGGGCTTGTATACCGACCAGTCCTCGGACACCTAGAACAACTAGAAATAGTGAGCCACATCAGCTGGGTCCCACAGCATGGGCCAGAGCCACGTGGGCTGGGTCCCACAGGTAGTATGGACTAGTGGGCTTATTAGTCATCAGCGTGTCGATCACCAGAGTGGAACGATGTGTCCTTGTCACGCAAAGGGGTGATGAGTCCTCGGCAACAGAGTACGACGAGGTGACATCGGTCTTGGGTGTTTTGAGCAAGGAAACTAGAACAGTAAGGTGGGTCCCGAGAGAAGACCAGTTATCAGTAAAATGCCCAAAGGTAGGGAGAGACCTAGGTCATGAAGGATCCACGCGTGTGGCAGGGAAAGCACAGTTAGGTGTAGAGTCTTGAAGGGTTTGAATGCCCATCAGGATTAGGGTTTCCAAGTGAGGCTACATGCATGGCACGTGAACAGTGAAGGCACTCCCAGGACAGGTGGCCCCAGAGATTAGGTGCATGAGGAGGTACCCAGGTGGCCATCCTTTTAGAATTTGCACTCTAGTTAAGGGAACCCTTACGCGCTAGATTGCCCTAAGATTTGGTAATAGCGGCGCAAGGGTATTCTTGCAGAAACCCTAACATGGGTAGCGGCGCAGAGGAAACCCTAGACTATATAAAGGGTAGTAAAACACTTCACAAAAGTACGCAGTTTTGAGACCTAAACTGAAATGCACTATACACTTAGTGTGCTTGCCCCAGTATTGACTTGAGTGTCGGAGTGCAAATGGCCTCTAGGGCGCCCCTTTCTGTCTTTGCAGGTGCAGGTTGTCCGATACAGTAAAGCATTACCTAAGGAGAGGGAAGGAGGCGTGAGATTGTCGTAGAGTCAACCGACAGGAGAGTCAACCGGCACGAACAGTTATAAAAGGGGCCTAAGACCCCCAGGTGAAGGTACGTTGTTTTTGCACACTATCCTGAAAATTGTTACTTTTTGTGAGCCCTTATTGACTTGAGCGTCGAAGTATAATTGTACCGACCAGTCCTCGGACGTGGAGACCTGCTGACGACAGCAAGCCACATTGGCTGGGCCCTACAGCCATATAGGCAGGGTCCCACAAGCAATGTGGAATAGTGGGTCGATGAGTAATCAGTGGTGTCGATCACCAAGGTAGGCTGATGTGTCCTCGTCATAGCGCAGGGTGATGAGTCCTCGGCAACAGAGTGTGACGAGGTGACATCGGTGCTAGGTGATTTGAACGACATGAACAGAACAGTTAAGATTGGTTCCCAGAGTGGGCCAATGTGAAGGGAAAACCTAGAGATAAGGTGAGGCCCAAATCACGAAGAGCTTATGCGTGTGGCAGGGAAAGCACAGTTAGGTGCAAAGTCCTGAGGGGTCGAGTACTCATCAGAACTAGGGTTTCCCATTAAAGTTACATGCATGGCACGTGAACAGCGAAGGCACTCCCAGAACAGGTGGCCCCAGAGACTAGGTGCACAAGGAGGTACCCAGGTGGTCACCCTGTTAGAGTTTGCACTCCAGATAAGGAAACCTTATGTGCTAGATTATCCTAGGACTGGGTGATAGCGGCGCAAGGGTATTCCAGTAAACCCTGAATATGGCTAGCAGCGCAGTGAACCCTAATTAGGGCTAGCGGCGCAGCAAACCCTAGACTATATAAGGGGCAGTAAAATACTTCACAAAGGTACGCAGTTACAAACCCTAAACATAGTTACTCAAAGACTTGGTGTTTCTTGCCCAATCTTGACTTGAGCGTCGGAGTGCAAACGGCCTCTAGGGCGCCCCCTTTCTCTTTTGCAGGTGCAGATTGCTTCGAAAGAACCAAGCACATATAAACGTGAGGAAGGAGGCATGTGAGTGTCGTAGAGTCAACCGACAGGCGGGTCAATCAGCGAGAACAATAATCAACAAGTAGGGTGCCCTCTGTCACAACGGAGCCACGATTCAGACAGCAGGGATACACGAGTCAATACCTAGCTGAGACAGATTCAAGAAGAGGTGTTCAACCCTGTCAACCGACGGAAGAGTTCACTAGCAAGAACAATGACTAGTAAAGTTAATTTTTATTTTTTAATTCAAGGCTGTAAAGTTTAGAATAATAGGAATGAAGTGGTATATTTAAATTTATTTTGTGAGTTATCTGCATAAAAAGATATCTTGGGAAAAAACAAACCGTTTTCCAGTATCATTTTCAGCATCAATTTGTTTCCATTTCTGTGGTAAACATTTCCCCGCTCCTCCCAATAAGATACATTAGCTTTTCGCAGTCTATTTTGTATCGGTCTCCCTGTGTTTCAAAATATGAAATACAAATAGATAGTGAGAATTGTTATTATTTTATAAGTTAAAAAGTAATTATTGAAAAAGATTTTTAGTAATTTTTTTGGGAGGTGGTAAATTAAGAAGAGAAAAGGAGGAGAGTGGTTGGTTGGATGTAGATGGAGTAAACCTGGAAGTGCATTGTTGGGACATGGGATGTCTAAGGTGCAAAGGGGTATGGATACCTTTGCATTAAATCAATGTCAGCTTCTATCTTCTTCATCTCTTGTTTCTCTAGACAAAAGGGACAAGCCAATTCAATGGACTACGGGACCATGGCATGAGCCCAGGTTTGCTCCTCCCTCCTCTCCTGGGCCCCAGGTGGCCCTCACCCCCTCATTGCTTCCCACTGTTCTCTCCACCCTCCCCTGGTCCCCCCCAAATTAAGACTCTCTTCTCTGTATCCCTCTCTTAAACAACCTAAAACCTAATACCTATAGGATAATCTCCTGTCCTTATCCATTCCCCAACAACACACACTCTTTCATACACATTTAGCTTTTTAAATTTAAGATCAAATCATTCATATCACATAAGCAATAATGTCACATAAAACACTTTGATAATCTCTAATACCAAATTTCAGTTTATCACTAATCATCATGAATGGAATGGACTCGTTAATTCTTTTATATTCATCACTATGTATACTTGCATTAATTGGGTTTAAAAAGGAATAGCTCTTTGTTGTTTTTTAGCTAATCACAGTCCAAGTTGAAGCAGCCTGAGACACATCCCTGGGATGTTTTCTGTCGTCTTTGGCATGTTTCTGGCAATTGAATGAGTGGTTGACGTCCTCTACGGTCACTCCCCTCTTTATAATGTATAATTGATGTTAATCATCAATCTAAGCACTGTTAAGTTTTAATCACTGCTTTTATTGGTTGGGGGAAAGTTGTGGTGTCAATGTCAGAGCTACATCCAAATTTCAGCAAATCAATACGTAACTGGATTTGTATAAGGCATACCCGACAAACCATGTATCCGACAATTTAGTTATAGCTTTAGATCCTTAATGCTGCATCAATACCTTCCCAATAAACCTTATTTATTTGACAGATTAGATAACAAGATACCCATATCATGATATATTATTACAAACTCAAACTCAAACTCATCATTACCATCTAGGACCTGGTAACTTGTTATGATTACCATTTAAAGGGGTTTTTGTAGATTTACTAGTACATCTCAGGATTAGACGTGCAGTCATGTTAATCCCACTCAAGCTTTGTAATAACCCATGATAAGACTACATATTCACTTTTTAATCATGCTTTTATGATTGGACCAGAGGCAAAGATGTATATTTCGGTGTATCCATACACAGATGTCGGCTTAATCGTCACGACAAACAAGCTTCTACATCAAGCTTATCACATGACTGATCCAGTCATTTATCTTGAATCAAATGACAACTAGATGTAGATTTGCATTTGACATTAGATTGTGACAGCACAATTATAACTGTTTAATTTTTAAATTAGTTCCAAGAACTTGTCAAAATGGACTAACTTTCAGGGTTTATTAAGGCACAATGTTACTTACCGCTGATTTTGGTACATATATTCAGTCAGTCACTGGTAAAAATGTTAATGCACCCTTCACATTATGTACTTCTTGACTAGCCATGTCCTCCCAATCCAACCTATGTCATTAATTACTGCACCTTTAATCATCATAGAGAATAACTGAACCAAGCTACAGTACATATGGGTGTATATATGGTCTATCATTTTTATCACCCAAAAGTTACCAACCAATGATGGTCCTGAGCTACTCCAATCCATGTTGATGATTAAAACCTAAGTTTGTAAAGCAGCAGTAAATAATGAGTCGTACAAATTTAACTTACTGTAGTAAAAGGGAAGAGAAGGGTATTTACGTGGGAAACTTCAAGTCCACTATTATTACATTAGACAGTGATGAGACGTAGAGTTGGTTATGGTTACATAACTAGTACTTGGTATTTATACTGTGCCATTTTTTTTCTTTATTCCTTCCTTCTTGAGGTATAATAATAACTTGCCAAAATTTAATAAACCAATAATTAACCTTTCTCTAACTTCTTTATTACACCGTCTGAGGAAGACACTGTAACACCTTTCAAGCTCATGCTTGTTGCTTTATATGCACAAGTCAGAAGGGGTTTAGGTTCAGACTTGTCATAGGTTGTACCCACAGACAATAATAGGACCCATCTATTTATTTATTTCTCAAGACCATGCTTTTATTTTAAAATGCATTTTAAATTTTTTCATAATTAATTAACTTTTTATTTTTAAAATAAGGTCCTAATATTTGTTAAAAAGTTAACTTTTTTATGTATATACAAATAAACTTTTTAATTTATTTATATATACTCTACTTCCTTTTGACAGTAACCATCTGTTATAACATCAGAATTTTTGTGACCAATCGATAAGGAATCCAATTCCTCCAAAGTAAAAGTGTGTAAGAATAGAGCTATTGATAAAATATATGATGAAATCTAAAGTTAATTTCACTAAAATTGTTAGTTTTATAAAAAAAAAAAAGTTATAAATATAGTTTATCATGCACTCTCTTCACTTTGAAGAGGCGAATCCCTTATTTGATGTTAAATTTGAGCACAAACTAGAATTAAAGATGAAAAAATTCATGTACTTCTGCTAACAACTTTAAGCATTTTATGGTAATCTTGTGTCAATTGTTGACTTTGACGGGTTATCCAGAAAATCAGTAATCGAGGATTTTGAAGGAGAATATTAATTGCTACGGGCTCAACAAGAACAAAACATCATTAAATTCAGTTTCAGCATTGAATGAGTCATGATCAATAAGTATAAAGAGGCACTGTGATTTTGGCCACATCATCAAGATTTACAGGGTCTGTATGAACGACACTTAATTGTAATTTTTTACAAAATGACCAGGGTTTGGAAAACTTGATTGCAAGAAAGACGAAAAAAAACACAGAACTAAGAAGTTATATCAAGCAGAGACAAGGCCAGTGCTGCATTGCTTGTCAGTTGAGGAATCCCTAAAATAATAAAAACAGGGGGGACCCCTAAATTGTAGATGGACGTGTTGGTGAGCAACAAATATGTACAGCATTTACTTCTTTGGGCACCAACAAATATGTTTATTGCTAAACCAATGGCAGCACCTTGTCTTCTCAAACTGGTTTGGTTGGGAAGTGTGTTCCAACTTTAAACATTGCTTTCTAGGTTATGTGCTTTTCTTAGGCAACTTAAGGAGTCAAGTGACAAATATGCATCAACGGCCCAGAGAACAGTTTCTACAGTGTCCAAATCCAGCATTGATGAGTCATGATGTGAAATCGAAAACAATTTAATATGAAAACTAATCACCATTACTATCATTCAGCTTTGATAGCTTTTGGCATGCATAAATTGGTGGGTGCCATATACTCACGTATCTTTTGCAAAATTACAAGTATGAACAGATAATCTAGATGATGTAGTTGGTTCTAGATCAGGCTAGTGTCTGTGGGAAAAAAGGTAGGATTAGACACATGGCTGATAAATATCAAGCTCTTTTCTAGTTTATTTCTTTCTTTCTTTCTTTTAAATAACGCTAGTTATGCAAGATACATCAAAACCCAGTTGATCAAGTTGTGTGTATATCTATAGCCTCAGTTGTAAAAGACACATAGAAGAAGATGGTGCATATGATTGGAGAGGACAATGCAACATGCGGGTCGACACACAGAAAACAAGTGGAACACAAAATCCACATGGACTGTCTATATCCACACACAGGCAAAGATTAAGGGAAAAAAATTATTCTTTTAGTTTCTTGGGGATGAAATTCTCTCTCTTCACTTCATTTTATGTTCATTGGTTTCTATTTTGCTTGTAACTAAACCACATGTGACCTTTGTGTCTTCACTTCTATGTAGACGTCCATTCTTCTGTTTAATTTTGTGCCAAAATATAGGCTTTTTCGTAATTGAAGAAGCAGTTTGTGAGGTAGATGGAGCATGTGGTTTAATGCTGATAGCCTTTCTTTATTGATTTATTTGCTATGAATAAATGCTAGCTGACATCTTTGGCAATACAAATAGATAATCGATTGATACATAGATATTGTCACACTGATTTTCAAACTAGTTAGGGCAAACTTCTCTTTCTATTCACATTAGCATCTACTAAACCCCTTGCTTATGGGGATAGGGAAAATTCGGAAATTCCTGTCCTCTCAACTCAAATATAAGAGCTGATGTTTAAATATCTATGATTTGCATTTCATCTGCATATAAAACTTATAAAAATAAATCATCTATCTATCCCCCTTGTTACTTAATTACATCAACGATAAGATTAGTTATTTGGGTAAAGTTGATACATATTTTAGTTTAGTTTTATAAATTATTCAGCTGATTAAAACTTTAAGATAACCAATTAACCAGGTCCTTAATTATGAGCTATTTGTAAAAGGTCATTGTCTGTGCTTAATATTTCTGTCATGGCCTCGCCACATTTTAGCAATGGTTCAATGCACATAGATTGAGAGCATTTCTTCAGTGTTCCCATTTCACACGCACTCTGAAAGCATGAAAGATCTTCTTAGCCTTTGGGCAGTTCTATCCTTGTAACAAAGACAGAACTCCTTTGTCTATGGAAACAAAAAATTGTCACGTCAATTCATTTACTATCTTTTAACAGGCGAAGTAAATTGATTAGCTTTGAAATAAAACGAAACTGACCAATATTTTAATGGAGTAACGCAAGTACACACTCCTTAGTTATAATTTTTATATGATTAACAATACAAAATGATCACGACTCTACCATTGATGTATGAATATGACATCAGAATATTAAATTTGAAACAAAATAATGAATCATATTGTATGAAAATTAACGATTATTGATTTTTAAACAATTTGTTTGTTCAGTCGAGGTTGAAAATCATCTATTTAACGAAACTTGACGGTGTGGATGGATAAATAATAATAAGAACAACAATCATAATGATGCCAAAACTATGAAGATTCTGCAGATACATATACTAACTAGGCCAACAAACAAATGCATGGCCAGTCATGTCAAGAACATGATCAGTAGCATCAACCCCTCATCTCTCAATAATGGTGAAATTAACTGTACCAACAGAATAACTGCCTCCACAAGAATCAATACTTTGATAATTTACATAACATACTGCTTTGTGTATAGGATTGATAGTCTCTCGGAATTTGTGCATAATAAGTCCTTGGAGAGTCAAAAATCACTGAAACAGAACAATGGATCTAGAAAAGATATGGTCTAATTTGGTCGGTATTTTCTGTCCTTGTGGTTCTTCATCCATTAGTTTTGGTGCCCTTTATTCATCTTCAAAGGCCACTTTAAAATCTGATGGACTAGGATCCAAGCCAGACTCTTTACGCCACCAATTACCCTTTCCTTCGACTGAAATGATGTACTTATACCCATACCAACGTAGCTTTGGGTTTTTTTCTCCTAATGCCTAATTTCTTTTTGGCTCATTCTAGTGCCTCTTTGGAATTTCCTTACCTAGTGTAAAAGCTAAATCCTGAAGAAGTTTTATTAAAAAAAAGGGGGGGGGGGGGGGGGGGGTCAGACTCAGGAACCATATCATTGAGTAATATAATAATGTTTTAATACGAGGCAGGATGTGAAAACTTACAACATGTTCGTAGTTTTATAGGGCAGCTTTGTGAAAAAAATTTATTAATGAAAGGAACATAAGTTGTTGCTGAATCCATATGGATGAAGAAACTTTTGTCGCTGGTCCTCTGCGTCCCAGAGATGACTACCGGTATCCTGAAAATGATGTTTTTGTCAATAATAATAATACTAAGTAAAGAAAATCTTTTTTTCTTTTTCTAAAAATGAAAATTGGCTATTTGTGTTTATACCTCCTCAGAGAACATAGTTGACCTCTGCCCTTGAAGAAAAAATGAAGTTGAGTTATCCAAAAGATAGTCACTAGCATTGTGAAAGATGTTGGTGGGGGTCATGGTGGTTGTATCAGCAAAAGTTGTGGCTTGGTTGGAGCTGTTGCAATGTGACACACATGGTAGTGGTGATGGTGATGCCATGCTATTTAGTTTCTGAAAGATTAAAAGAGGCCATGTGAGTTCATGATTAGACAGATGAGTCAACATGGAAATTGTTAATTTTCTTTATCAATCCTTACCTCTGATCTAACCAAGTGGGTGTCTATGTCCGTTGACAAGTCATAAAACATGGGATTCACGGAAGCAAGCTTCATTGACAAGAACTGCAGAAATTGCAGGCATAGGTAGCTTGTTAGAATAATACACATTGTATATAGAATAATTAAGGTGAAGTATTAACCGGAAGAACAATTGAATCTGTTAAGGGTACCTCAACTTGATTCTGTAAAGACTGAACATAATTGATTATTTCATCCAACATAAGGGCCTTTCCAGTCACCTAGATAAAAACCAAAGCAGAATCATAGGTAGCTTGTCAGAAGAAATGGGAAAAACTAAGGTATAAAGGGCAGTTCTAACCAGAGCACAATCACATTTCACAAATCATACAACCAATCAAAAGAATAACAGGAGTTGTTGTTAAGTGATAAAGTTATTTCAGTATTACTTTTAAGGAAAATAAAATTATTGGTCCTACATGCAAGTGTGACATGAAGTTCTACTTTACCTACCTTATCACAGCCTGGCACAAGCCGTTGCAACACCTTCATCCTTTCACTTATCTTCTCTCTTCTCACCTGAAATCCATTTTCTTGCAACATTAGAATGAGACATGAAGATAAAACTCCAGGCAGCCAGCACATTAGTGGGGCCCACAACCATAGATAATTTCAAGTTGTTAAGAGAGTACAGTACCCTCTCAGCAAGGCTGTGGCTATCCGTTGCCTGACCCCTTCTTGCTCTGACGTGGATATAGCCTGTTGGGGGCTCTTCAGGACATTTTCTCTGCTCCTTCTCTACTTTTGCCTTGTCCTCTTCTTTCACCCCACCATTGTTCTTTCTTTGTTTCTTGGTTCTTCCTTCTGCTGCAGTATCCTAGAATAATCAACAAGACAACACTAATTTGGTTAACACACTAAACACTAATTATAGTACAGAGAATTAATGATGGAAAAATGCACAAAACTTAAGATAATTAATAAAGTCAGAACATAAATCATTAATTCATCAGTGTAAAAAGTTATATAGTATAGTCTAGTTGTAAGTTTACTAAATTTTATAATGAATACCTTGAAAGTTGTTATAGCAAGCACGGTTTGTGATGGATGAACCATATAAAACTTTGTGAGAAGAAATTAAACTCAAATTATTTACCTTGGATTGAGTGTTAGTAGTCAAGGAAGATCCATTTCTGCTTCTCCTTTTCTTCTCCACAGGAGTGTGCACCTTCTGAGTGACCTGCTCGCCGTTTTCAAGCTTGTCCACCACCACAGAGGACTGAGGGCTAAGGTTTTTAGTGACAGAAGGCTCATTGTCACTGATGGTGATCTTGGAGCTTTGGTCAACACAGCTAGTCTCCTGGTTTGTGACATTAAAAGATGTTTCCTGAGGGAGGTGAAACTGGGGAGGAGGAGGAGAAGAAGGGGTGTTCATGTTGGTGGGGAAGAATGCAGGGTCAACCAGAAAAGGATGGTATTGGTATGAAAAAGCTGCCATGTGGGAAAGAGAGAAAGAGAGTAAGGGAGAGAGGTTTTGTTTGGGTTAGAAATGCAAGTTATCTAGAAGGAAAGTGATGAAAGAGAGGGATGCAGAGGTGCGGAGGAGTCAGGAAAAGATGGTCTGTGACAAAACTAAAAGGGTGTGTGGTCTCTATATATAAAGATCTGAGCACATAAAATGTTGAAATCTTTAAAAGCAGTAAGTAACTCTTTCTCATGCAGCAGAAGCAGTACATTTGACTGGTCTAATGTCATCAATTTGTTTTCTCTTTCACATTAGTAATAATAATAAATGACTCCAATTATCATAAATAGGAAAGATTATTAGACTTTTCGGGGTGGTTTCTTTGTGGGGGAACCCTTAAAAGTAATAACACTGTCTAACAATTTTTAACATTAATTAGTACACCATCAATTTTGTGTGGAGTGCTATATAGATACATCTTAAAACATCCACTAATTTAATTTTATATTGAAATATTATATTAACCAATAAGAGTTAATTTGAAGAATTATTCCATATTTAAAAAATTATTTAGAATCATTTCCATTATTAGAAACTAATTTTTAAAAAAATAATAATTAATTACTATACTTACTAAATTACATACTGATTTATAGTTTAAAAAATTGTTAGTATCTAAAATTGTTTCTTAACTGGAAATAGAACTTGAGGCTTGCTGCATTCCACGTTCGTGGGATGACTCCACTGTCTTGAATTTCCAGCCAATAAGCTCCGTCACCCAACACTTCTATAGTCTTGTATAGTATAAAAGTTTGGTGTGGTACTACCTTTTATTGTCGAGTTATGGTAGGACATAATCCTTTATCATTCTCGACACATGAGTTATGGAAAATTTGTTAAAGTGTTTGATCTTTGTTGCATATATTGTAACATTCCTAATTTCTACTCATACATATATAATAAAATAAAAGTAAAACAGGTAATATTTAATTAACATATAAATACATCTATCCCATAATTGTATCTCAAAAGAAACATCCCTCTTCGCAGGGATTTTTAATATATATATATATATATATATATATATATATATATATATATATATATATATATATCAAAAGTTTTAAAAACCGAATAAAGCATTCAAATTAACTATCCCTTTCTCCAAATGCTCCCTGAGGAGCTCTATCACCTGCAACCTTGTCTGCTCCCGTGTAAATTAACACGATCATCACATGATCCAGCCTCTTGACCAAAGCGTTAGAGCTTCTCCTTCCCGAACCTCGTCCTCACCAGCTTCACGCCAAGTACACCAATGACCTTCACCTGAAAATCCTCCAAGAAACCTGAAAGAACAGTATGGCGCCTTTGCGGCCGGTTGCGCTCCGACGCTCAAGTCAGTGATTGAATCAACAAAGAATCTTAAAGAAAACTCAGAACCGTGTACAAGCGAATCACCACCAAAAAATGAATCCTCCCCCCAATTCCGTTAAGAATTTCGTATATATACCTGAGTCTTTCTCTCTCCTGACGGTTATTCCTCTTGACACGTGGATAACATCTGGTCATACACGTGTCACCATCTGGAGTACCTGCAGCTGAAACGTTACTTCCACTTTGCTCCTGCGACTAAGTTATCCACACAGGGAGTAGCTTAGTGCACAGGCTACTCTGGGCGCAACCTTAACATGATGAACTGATTAGCACTGGGTATCATGACTCACACTACACATGGTGGCAGATATGCCACTTATCTTCTGTATTTAGACCATATAACAAGTGCTTGCCAAGTCTTCTCAAATACCCGGCGATGTGCTCCTTTCGGCGACTTGCTGACCACCTGATCTCCTAATCTTCACACACAGCGATCATGTGCAATCTAGGCGATTACTGATCTGTGCTTCTTGCGTAACGTTCTCGCTGGGAGCTTGGGTCCCAGCTTAACTGTGTGTTAACAGGAAACCCCCGATGACTGATCAGTGCTTCTTTACTTCTCGCGCTCTGCTTCCAGGCGCTCACCTGGCACTGATCTGCGGGTGGTGGTCCCTTAGCAACCGACCACCGATCACCATTCTGAGTGATCTCCTCCCTGATTCACCTGCTATCCTCTACCACGTGTCACCCTGTGAATGGTCCACGTGGTCAACTGCTGTTGACGTCATCGACTACCGATGACCGACCGGATCGTCACAGATTAAAGAAAACAAAACACAAAACAAAACACAGGGTAAGCTAGCTATTTTTAAAACTTCAAATACGAAACTTTATATCAACATAAACCATCAATATTCACACATTTCACAATTTCATCAAGTGTCTATCAGGTACATCATCCACATTACTCTTGTCAGATTTCTACTGACTCACTACACATAGACACTTGACTCTACTTCCGGAAGACTCGTGCGTTGACTCAAACTCAGAGATCTGCACCTGTCATACTATATCACTGTGAATCCACATGGCTATGCGCATAAATAATCTCAATATCATCTCTCTCCTAGTAAGACAGGGTTAATTCATATAACAGGTCAAGTTAGTTATCTTTCAACAACTTACCCATTCATATGAACCTCCTTTGACTCTCACCACCTGAATAACTTCATCTATATGATTCCATTATCTCAGGAGAGTCAGGATATCTCCTTCTAGACGAATCCCTAGTCAATGCACATTCTACACAATCTTAACACGGTATTTTCTTTCCTGGAAATACTATGCCTTGATCACACTTTCACACCATTCCATATATCATACAACACATCCATGAACGATTCAATCATATCATATTTCAAACCTTTTCTAAACAATCCAAATCACAAAATCAAATCATACCAAAGTTTAGAATTTCAAAAATCATATACATTTCACAGCATCTACTATATTTAAAATTTCACATTTCAATCTCAAACAAATTCCGATCTACACAAAAACAAGGCATCGTGCAAGAAAAATTTGAAACTGGTGACCACGTCACCCCCAACTTCAGAATCTTCTAGCCTAAGGTTTTATTGAAAATAAAATTAGCTTCCCTTACCTGGATTTGAGCAGATGCTCACTAAGGTTCCAAACCCACCAAAAACTTAAGGATGCCCTAACCTGCACCATAGAGTTTTGATCACAAATCTAACTAGATCACTCATTTTCTGCGTTAAAAGAGACGAACTCTGAAGCTAAAAGAGTCACATGCAAAGCCTATGCAGAGACGACCCTCTCAAGTTCAGAATCGACTCAAAGAACAGGCCAAAATGAACTTACTCTGTTTAAGCTTTTGATCAGAAAATCTGGCAAAGTAACTTCCCAGGAGTCCAATGGCAGTCGCCGATCGTCAAACTGGTACGTGAGGATGTCCGAATCGTAGAGAGAAGGAGAGAAAGGAAAAAGGAACGAAACTAAAATCACTCTATCTCTCTCTACCCAACAGCAGCGTTCGAACACTCTATGAGGATGTGAGTTTTGAAACTAAGCCACGCAGACCAGTAATGCCGCTGCCATCACCCACTCTGAGGGAAAACTTGCGTGCAGGTTTCCTCTACTTGATTGCAACATCCGACAGGATGGCCACGTGGGCGTCTCTGCGCGCACTCAAACTCTGGGCCACCTGCCCTACCAAATCTCTGGCACCAACTACTCTAGGCACCCTCACTATCTACGTGTCGCGCATGCAGAACGCCCACGCTGGGAGCCTGGGTCCAGCTTAACTACGTGTAGGAGGGAACCCCGATGACCATGCACCGATGACCAATCGGTGCTTCACTACTTCCCCCGATGATTGATTGCGCTCTGAGTGCACTGATGTCTGATCGCACTCTGAGTGCACTGATGACTGATCGCGCTCTGAGTGCACCGATGGCTAATCGCCCTCTGAGTGCACTGATGACTGATCGCGCTCTGAGTGCACCGATGGCTAATCGCGCTCTGAGTGCACCGATGACTGATGTATCTCTCATCCTGGATGATGACCGGTGACCGATGACACATCGTCACACTCTGCTGAAGGTTCATCGACCCACTACTCCACGTCCGTGGTATCACCCCCACATGGCTCGGTGACGTCGGCAGTTTCTCCTGCCCGAGGACTGGTCGGTACAAACCCCTCACGTGCCAATGCATGCAACACTAAGGATAAATCTCTTATGCCAAAGCATAGAGTTTCGTATTTATCCTGCATGCATGGCGTATCTAAGGTTCAAATCACACCTTGATACATGTGATTCCTAGAACCCACTATGGCCCACCGATCGACCTCTACCATGCTGACCACAGACCTCTTGGGCGACGTCCGAGGTCTGACTACTATGAATTTTTAATTATATGCCCTTTTCATTTTCGATAAGTAAGATATTCAGGAAACAGTTAAATTATACTACTTCTATTCTAAGTTAATTTTCTAGATCATTACATATATCACATTTTTTCTTTTACTATAAAGTTAAAATTGAAATATACGCTATGAATAATAATGTTTACTAGAATAATGATTGTAGATTGTGAACTAGTATACCAGATAAGTTCCCAGGAAAGAGAGGTGGGTCACCAACAGACACGCTTAAGTATAAGTCTTTCCTCGCCAAAACAGTCCTAGACATGTACTCTACACTACTACACTTTATATCTAGTAACAATAATAATTTCTCTCGTGTCAAATATCATGAAAATGATGATGATAATAATATCACAACAGACTTAAATGATAATTAATCATTCATGTCATCTTCAGAATAACATGGTAACAGATTTACACATATATGTTATTATGATAACAGATTTCAACAATAACAATTACATCTTTCATCTAAGGAATAATATCACAACATATAAAATATCTCTTTAAATTTTATCTTCAGAATAATATAACAGATAAAATATCTCTTTATATTTTATCTTATGAATAATATCACAACAGATAAAGTATCTCTTTATCTTTTATCTTTAGAACAATATCACAATAGATAAAATATCTCTTTATATTTTATCTTCAAAATAATTTCACAACAGATAAAATATCTCTTTATATTTTATCTTTAGAATAATATCACAACAGATAAAATATCTCTTTATATTTTATATTCAGAATAATATCACAATAGATAAAATATTTTATATTTTATCTTCAGAGTAATATCACAACAGATAAAATATAATATCACAATAGATAAAATATCTCTTTATATTTTTTCTTCAAAATAATATAACAATAGTTAAAATATAAAATCACAATAGATAAAATATAAGATATTTTATCTTCAGAATAATATCACAACAGAAAAAATATCTCTTTATATTTTATATTCAGAATAATATCACAACAAATAAAATATTTTATATTTTATCTTCAGAATAATATCACAACTGATAAAATCTAATATCACAATAGATAAAATATCTCTTTCTATTTTATCTTCAGAATAATATCACAACAGAAAAAATATCTCTTTATAATTTATATTCAGAATAATATCACAACAGATAAAATATTTTATATTTTATCTTCAGAATAATATCACAACTGATAAAATATAAAATCACAATAGATAAAATATCTCTTTATATTTTATCTTCAGAATAATATCACAACAGATAAAATATCTCTTTATATTTTATATTCAGAATAATATCACAACCGATTAAATATTTTATATTTTATCTTTAGAATAATATCACAACTGATAAAATAGAATATCACAATAGATAAAATATCTCTTTATATTTTATCTTCAGAATAATATCACAACAGATAAAATATCTTTTTATATTTTATATTCAGAATAATATCATAACAGATAAAATATTTTATATTTTATCTTCAGAATAATATCACAACTGATAAAATATAATATCACAATAGATAAAATATCTCTTTATATTTTATCTTCAGAATAATATCACAACAGATAAAATATCTCTTTATATTTTATATTTAGAATAATATCACAACAGATAAAATATTTTATATTTTATCTTCAGAATAATATCACAATTGATAAAATATAATATCACAATAGATAAAATATCTCTTTATATTTTATCTTCAGAATAATATCACAACAGTTAAAATATAATATCACAACAGTTAAAATATAATATCACAACAAATAAAATATCTCTTTATCCTTTATCTTCAGAATAATATTATAACTGATAAAATATCTCTTTATATTTTATCTTTAGAATAATATCAGAACAGATAAAATATAATATCACAACAGATAAAATATAATATCAACAGATAAAACATCTCTTTATCTTTTTATCTTCAGAATAATATCACACAGAAAAAATATCTCTATATTTTATCTTCAGAATAATATCACAAAAGATAAAATATATTTTTGTATTTCATCTTCAAAATAATATCACAACAGATAAAATATCTTTTTATATTTTATCTTCAGAATAATATCACAACAGATAAAATAAAATATCACAACAGATAAAACATAATATCAACAGATAAAACATTTCTTTATCTTTTATCTTTAGAATAATATCACACAGATAAAATATCTCTATGATCCTGCCGCTTGACTCGAACGTGGAGGATTGCCTCGTCACTCCTTCGTCTAGCCTTCTGTTCTGCAGGAACGCTCCAAGAACCACCGCCGGAACTCCAAACGCTGCCTGCAAAACACACAGACGGCGCCTCTGGCGGCCGTTGTAGCTCCGACGCTCAAGTCAGGCAACAGGAACACCAAAACTATATCTGAATCTCTCTGTGAGACTCGTGTGTCACTGAAACTCTCAAATGTGTAAGCTGTAAGAATCTCAAAAAACCTCCCTCAATTTCGTTAAGAGTTTGTATATATACCTGAGTCTTTCTCTCTCCTGACGGTTATTCCTCTTGACACGTGGATAACATCTGGTCGTACACGTGTCACCATCTGGAGTATCTGCAGCTGAAATGTTACTTCCACTGTGCCCCCGGCGACTGAGTTATCCACACAGGGAGTAGCTTAGTACGCAGGCTACTCTGGGCGCAACCTTAACAGGGCGAGATGGTTAACCCTGGGCATTGCAGCTCACACTACACATGGTGGCAGATATGCCACTTATCCTCTGTACTTAGACCAGACAACAAGTGCTTGCCAAGTCTCCTCAAACACCCGGCGATGTGCTCTTTCGGCGACTTGCTGACCACCTGATCTCCTAACCTTAACACACGACGATCATGTCCCACTGGGCGATTATTGATCCATACCGGCGATGAACGATTACTCATTCTCAAGCCGATAGGCGATTACTCATCCTCAAGGCGATAGGCGATTACCTATCTCCAAGGCGATAGGCGATTACTCAACATCACAGGCGATAGGCGATTACCATTCTGAGTGGTCGCCTCCCTGATTCGCCTGCTATCCTCTGCCACGTGTTACTCTGTGAATGGTCCACGTGGTCAACTGCTGCTGATGTCATCGACTACCGATGACCAACCGGATCAGATAAAACATAATATCAACAGATAAAACATTTCTTTATCTTTTATCTTTAGAATAATATCACACAGATAAAATATCTCTTTATATTTTATCTTCAGAATAATATCACAACAAGTAAAGTATCTCTTTATATTTTATCTTCAGAATTATATCAAAACAGAGAAAATATAAAGATATTTTATCTTCAGAAGAACATTATAATAACAATTATATACTTTATCTTAATTACCTTTTCTGTGCTGACCAACGTCTAGACCAAGCTCGTGACCCACCCGTTGGGCCCAACAGATGAGGTCCCGAGCACTCATATCCAGTATGTTAGAATATATGACCTTAAATAAGAGGGGGGGGGGGGGAGGCGAATTGTTTATGAAAGATTTTTGCAAACTTTGAAGGTACAAAGAAACTTAGTGTAGAATAACAGATAAAGAAATCAAGTTAGCCAAGAATATATTCTGTTTTAAGTGAAATACAGAAAAACAATCGGTTGTTTCTTCGAAACAATCGGTTCTTTATATCAACAGATATTTAAAACAACTTAAAACAACAATTTAAAGGAGTTAAGGGTAAGAGAAAAGCACACCAATAGTTTTATACTGGTTCACCCTACTCACAAGGGCTACATCCAGTTCCCAGAAAACCATTGGGTTCCACTATGCAATCAATCACAGATTACACACACCACACACCAAAGTAGTGACCTTGAACCTCTCAAGAAACACACTACCTTTGGCAAACCACACCACAGAATTCCGAACCCCTCTGAATCTGCACTTACAACCTTTTACAGAAATATAGTAATCAAGGAAGAGAGAATAGGATACACCTGGGAATTACAAAGCTTCAAGATCAGAAAATACAACCTAGCCCTATTCCACACCCTTGAAAATCCAAAGCTTGAATGAATCTTGAAAACACTTAGTCAAATCTCACTTTTATTTCTCAAAACTGTTTCTTACTTTTTAGAATCTTCTAACCAACTTTATATAGACCAACAGAATGGTCAAAATCATTTAAAACAGGAGCGCATTCAGTTAGAAATTATTTAATAAAGATTCAATTAAAAAACACAAAGCTGTTAGGATTTTCACAACTTACAATCGATTGTTTTATCGGGACAATCGATTGTTTTGGCTTTGACAACTTAGTCAACCAAGCCAAACACTTTTTAACCTTTTCAAAAACCTTCTAAGTATAAAACAATCGGTTGTTTAGACAAAACAACAGGTTGTTTTTCACTTAGTTGAAAAACATTCCATTTTAAAAAAGCTTTCAATTCAAACTTGTTTTGGATTCAAACAAGGTGTGGATTACATAAAATCTAGCCCTGTTCCCACCCATACACAGCAGCAACTCCAGCCATCTTCAAACACATTGGATTTGGATTCTTCAAAGCTCTTGATCATCCTTGATCAACACAGTACACAAGCCTCCTTGTCTTACTTGCCACTAGGAAATCATTTACTCACGGGGTGCCCATACATGAGTGGTCGTACAGACACCAAGCTAGGTGGACTTACTGAAATACAACTTGAGGTTTGCCATGCTCCACACTCGAGGAATGGCTTCCCCCTCTAGGGTTTCTAGTCTATACGCTCCATTCTTGAGCACCTTGACTACGCGATTGCGTAAGTCTTCCCTCGATTCTTCCGACTATTCTTGATGGGTTGTTCTTCATGACCATTTGTTCTTCTTAAAATATGAGGTAAAAAGGTGGTGGAAGCTATGGATGATATGGGTCAAGGATGACTCATATAGAGCTATGGGTTCCTTGTAAGTGCATGAAAGGTATGGAGAGTGATAGGTTAGGCCAAATCACTTGGAGGAAGATGAAGATGAAGATGAAGATCAAAGTGTCTAACCTAGAGAGACTAGACAAAGAGTAGAAGCTAGCATAATTTTGGCAGCATTTACTCATATAAATTGATCTTAAAAAAACATGAGCCAAAGCACCCTATTTATAGGAGATGGTGCCTTGGAGAGTAAGGAGCAAGGGTAGGATGGGGAATACATAAAAGAGGGGGCTGCTAGGGTGTTGACTAAAGGTCAATGCAGCCCCTTAGCATGCTTCTAGAAGGTAGGGCTACATTCCTACCCTAAAAGGCCTAGGTACAAGCTAAATTGTTAAATACACCCCCTATTGTGCTAAATGAACCCTACTCTACTGAAATTACAAATAAACTGAAATTAATTGATGCTCAGCTCCCATGGCTTGGGCTCTACTCCTTGTGCTCCTCTGAGGGGTCCTTGAATATGTAAAGAAAAGTTTCTCTGCCATCAGTAGCAGAGTCTCAATCTTCTTAAATACTCTTTTCCATGGACCTAGTTGTTGGGCCTGAGCTTGGGCTTTGGCTTGGGCTTGGGCCTCTTCCATCATCCCCTCCTTCTTGAGAGGATCTGTCCTCAGATCTACAGGGTTGATCTCCAACAGCAGCCTTATTCCTGCTTTGAAAACTATGCTCGTCCTCCAGGATCAAATATTAACCTACAGTAAACATTATAGAAAAGTGAGATAAGAAGATTAAGACTAGTGTATTCAAATAAAATAGTAAGGAAATAAGGCCCTTTTCTATTTTTATAAAAGTTTTGTTTGAAAGAAATAGGGCCCTTTTCAAAAATATTTTTGCTTCCTTTGTGTTGTTCATTGCCCAAGATAAGCAACAACATCACAAAGTGTTGTTTTTGTGATTTTTGAGAATAAGAGTAAGCATCATGATTCAAAGGAAAAGAAGAGTTCAAAGTATTGCAATCCCCCTTTAAGGGTTCTTTTGCCACTATGCTTGTAGGAGGTGTTGTAAGATACTCTTCATTCTTTCTAGATTCCACTTCTTTTTTTTCAAACAACCCCTCACTTAGCTTTTCTGTGGAGGAAAGGTTTATATCTGTATCTGGTTCAGCTTTAGAAACAGATTTTTCTTCAAGCATATTCTCATAAGGGTTTTCTATGAAAAAAGAATTTAAGTCAATGTCTGGTTCTGTACTGGCCAGTCCTCGGATGTCAGCTGGGTCCCACAGCATCGGCCAAAGCTACGTGGAGTGGACCCCGTAGGTGGTATTGAACAGGAAAGAGGGTGATCAGTCATCAGCCTATAAAGAAGGGTGATGAGTCATCAGCCTACAAAGAGGGGTGATTAGTCATCAGCCTATAAAGAAGGGTGATGAGTCATCAGCCTACAAAGAGGGGTGATTAGTCATCAGCCTATAAAGAAGGGTGATGAGTCATCAGCCTATAAAGAAGGGTGATGAGTCATCAGCCTACAAAGTGGGGTGATTAGTCATCAGCCTACAGGGAAGGGTGATGAGTCGTCACCCTACAGAGCCAGGTGAGTAGTTGTCAGCTCACCAGGATGGGCGGAGGTGTCATCGTCACTCAGCAGGTCGAGGAGTCCTCGGCCACAGGGTGTGGCGAGGTGACATCGGCCTTGGGTGATTTGAACAGCGTAAACAGAACAGCTAAGATTGGTTCCCAGAGTGGGCCAATGACCAGTTAAATACCCAGAGTTAGGGAGAGGCCTGGATCACGAAGTGCCTATGCGGGTAGCAGGGAGAACACAGTTGGGTGTAGAGTCCTGAGGGGACGAGTACTCACCAGAGCTAGGGTTTTCCCAGTGAAGCTACATGCATGGCACGTGAACAGTAAAGGCACTCCCAGAACAGGTGGCCCCAGAGACTAGGTGCACAAGGAGGCACCCAGGTGGTCACCCTGTGAGAGTTTGCACTCCAGAGAAGGAAACCTTATACGCTAGATTACCCTAAGATTGGGTGATAGCGGCGCAAGGGTATTCCAGTAAACCCTAAATATGGCTAGTAGCGCAGTAAACCCTAATTAGGGCTAACGGCGCAGTAAACCCTAATTAGGGCTAACGGCGCAGTAAATCCTAGCCTATATAAGGGACAGTAAGATACTTCACAAGGTACGCAGTTTTCTAGACCTAAACACACAGAGAGAAACTCAATACACTTGGTGTTCCTTGCCCTACACTGACTTGAGCGTCAGAGTGCAAACGGCCTCTAGGGCGCCCCTTTTCTCTTTTGCAGGTGCAGATTGCTTCTAAAGAACCAAGCACATATCAACGTGAGGAAGAAGGCGTGTGAGTGTCGTGAGTCAACCGGCAGGCGAGTCAACCGGCAAGAACAGGTTCTACTCCAAACAAAGGATTTTTTGTACTTTCCTTTTCTATCATCACTTTTTCTCTCTTATCTTTCTCTTCTCTATCTTTCCTTTCATTATCCTCTCTTTCTCTTTTGTCTTTCTCATTTTCTCTCTTTATTTTCATTTCTACTCGGTCCTTTACCACTTGTGAAGGTGTTAAAGGATAGAGTACAAACTTTTTCTCCCTATGGGTAAAATTTATCTCGTTGGTAAGACCATTATGGATGGTTTTCTTGTCAAATTGCCATGGTCTTCCCAATAAGATGTGGCAGGCTTCCATGGGTACTACATCACATAAAATCTCATCTTTATAGTTCCCCACAGAAAGACTGATTTTTACCCGCTTATCTACAGTTAATTCCCCATCTTCATTTATCCACTGAAGTTTGTAAGGTTTTGGATGAGGTATTAATTGTAGATTAAGCTTTTCAACCATCCTAGTGCTACAACAATTGCAGCAAGAGCCACTATCCACAATGAGAGAACAAATGTTTTCTGAAACTTTGCATCTTGTATGAAAGATGTTCTCTCTCTGTGTTTCATGGTTCACACTAGGTTGATTGTTGAGGGTTCTTCTGATCATCATTAATTCTCCCTCACAAGGATATGCCCCCTCACTACTTTCCTTCTCTTCTTCCCCACTAGACTCTTCATCTTGGCTGCTATACTCATCCCTCCCTCTTAAGATCATGGTTCTCCTATTTGCGCACTGGGATGCTATATGGCCTCTACCAAGACACTTGAAGCACTGGATGTCTCTACTGCGGGGTTGTGAGGTAGACACATCTTTTCCTACACTCTTGGGAGTTTCTTTGGATTTATCCTTTGAAAAACTATCCTCCCTTTCTCTTCTATACTCTCTCTTGGGATAAGAGTTAGAGTAAGAACTCTCCTTGCGACTTGATCCCTTTCTCAAATTTTGTTGTTCAACTTTTATACAAAGTTGGATCAAGTCATTCAAGTCCCTATAGGGCAAAAGTTCTACTTTATCCCTTATCTCAAGATTGAGACCACTTAGGAACCTAGCTATGGTGGTGGTGGCTTCTTCCCTAATAGAGGCTCTCATCATGTAGAGCTCCATCTTTTGCCTATACTCCTCTACACTCGTGTTTTTCTGTTGGAGTCTTTGGAGCTTGTCCATTAACTCCCTATCGTAGTATGAAGGAATATGGCGGCCTCTCAAGGCTCCCCTAAGGTCATTCCAATATTCTATGGGAGGGTCCCTATGGAGGCGCCTATCTCTCTCTAGGGCTGTCCACCAATACATAGCATTTCCTTGAAAGCTTAAAGTGGCTAAGGGTACTTTCCTTTCCTCACTAACATGATGGCAAGCAAAAAGTTGTTCTACTTTCATTTCCCAATCTAGGTATGTTTCAACATTTTCCTTTCCATAAAAATGAGGTAAGTCTACCTTAGTCTCTTTTGGGTGGCTTTCTCTCCTAGTTCTTCTAGGTGGAGGTTGATAATAATCATTTACTTTCAGACTCCCCTCAACATGTGAGTCACTTGACCTAGAACTAGATGCATGTGATTTTTTTAATTTTCGAATGTATTCATCTTTTTCTCTAACAATTCTCAACTCCTCTTCCAAAAGTGCAAGATGGGCATCTCTTTCTTTTTTATCTTCCAAAAGTTGAGCCTCATGTTGCAATTGTCTTAGTGATAGTGATTGAAAATCTCTAGCCAATTGTTTCAAAAGAGATTTTGTGGATTTTCTATCACTTTCACTATGACTTGAAGAATGAGTAGACATGTTTAGGGTTTGTGATAAAAGTAATTTTCAAAAAGAAAGATAAGTGGAGTGAAGTAGGTAATTTCCCAGGAAAGGGAGGTGGATCACTAGGATCTCTTAAGTACCAAGCCTTTCCTTAGCCAGATACTATCCCACAACACTTTCAAAAACCTTTCTCTAAGCAATTTACTTAGAGCACAATCAAAGATAAATACAAAATTTTTATGCAAGAAAAACTATATGTAAAGCAATAAAACACAAATGAAAATTGCTATCTAGAAAGCTTTTAAACCTAGTCGAATCCTAAGGTGAGGCTTCTGGGCACTTTGGAACCTTGAAGACACACTCACCGTCTAAGACGTATTAATCCACTAATTAATCAATGTCCTTGCAAATTACAACTCAAAGAAATACAAAGAAATTAGGTTAACAAATTTTGATGCACAAAAATTTAAAGTCCTATTCTATGCACTCCTTCACTTGTAGCTCCTTTGTGTATATTTGTGTATTTTTCAATGAGGTTGCTGCTGTCCCTTGCTTTGTCTCCTTAGGTTATTCAACCTTAAATCTTTAATCCAGCTCCTCTTTAGTGATATGGCTTTCACCAAAACAAAATTTTAGCTCCACACTCACCAAAGCACTTTTTAGGTCAAATCCACCAAAGAGAGGTCAAGCAAGTTTTAAAGCAACAAAACTCAAATTTAAAATCAAGGACTACTGCAAATGGAGTTGATATTTGACAAGACTTGAAAGAGTATTCAATAAAATTTGACAAGCAAAAAATTAAGGCACACAAGAAAAGGTAGCACACAAAGTGAAATCCTAGTGAATGGAACTAGAATAGATGAATAAAACCAAAACAACACTACAGAATTTTTTTGTGTAATTTTTTCACAACTTTCCAATTTTATGCTGGACAGAATACTTCAAATTTGAGCTTGAAATTTTAACCACAGAAATTTCAATGTTTTAGCTCAATATAGGCGTTAGAATTTCACCAAAACAGTGAGCCAAATAATTGTAATAATTTTTCCGAAATCACTACCGCGTCAGCGTTTTTTTTCAGAGTCAGGATTTTTGCACTCTATTCGTATTTCATTTATCATTTTTTTTGTATTTTGAATTTTGATGTGCTTCTTTTTTTCACTTTTTCTTAACACATCAAACTACTCAAATCCAAAATTTCAGAATTTTTTTACCAACAAATGTAATTTCTGGGAATGATTCCAGCCAGCACAGTAGCAGTGAAAACAGAGAAATCCTAACTTGGAATTAGAAAACGGTAAAGAAACTTCAAAAACACAATGGAAATGATTGGAAACGAACTTGTATGGAACTAACACACAAATATGAACTCAAATATGAAAATATAAAAGGCACCAAAGCTTCAAAACCAGAAATATAAACTGCACTGAAAACAAAATCAAGCAACCAAATCAACAATAAAAGGCACCACTTGGAATTTATGACATTGTAGGATGAACATGACTTTGACAAAACTTGTATGGATTCAAAAATCAAAATGACTCAACCACAAACACTTTGCACCGATTAAAAACATCAATAAGACTCAAATAAAATAAAAATAGAACAGCCAACACAAAAGGAACCTAAAACAGTTTGAAAATGGAAGTTCAAGATCAAGTTGAACCAAAAATACCAAATAGAAATTTAAAAACAGCAACACCAACTTAAAAAGAAATTAAAAACAGCAAGACATTTAAGGATATGATGAACAACATGGAATAAAGAAGAAGACTCAAAAAATAAAATGAAGAGAACACTTATCTCTTGAAGAACCAAAGCTCTAGATACCAAATGATGGGTTGTTCTTCATGACCATTTGTTCTTCTTAAAATATGAGGTAAAAAGGTGGTGGAAGCTATGGATGATATGGGTCAAGGATGACTCATATAGAGCTATGGGTTCCTTGTAGGTGCATGAAAGGTATGGAGAGTGATAGGTTAGGCCAAATCACTTGGAGGAAGATGAAGATGAAGATGAAGATCAAAGTGTCTAACCTAGAGAGACTAGACAAAGAGTAGAAGCTAGCATAATTTTGGCAGCATTTACTCATATAAATTGATCTTAAAAAAACATGAGCCAAAGCACCCTATTTATAGGAGATGGTGCCTTGGAGAGTAAGGAGCAAGGGTAGGATGGGGAATACATAAAAGAAGGGGCTGCTAGGGTGTTGACTAAAGGTCAATGCAGCCCCTTAGCATGCTTCTAGAAGGTAGGGCTACATTCCTACCCTAAAAGGCCTAGGTACAAGCTAAATTGTTAAATACACCCCCTATTGTGCTAAATGAACCCTACTCTACTGAAATTACAAATAAACTGAAATTAATTGATGCTTAGCTCCCATGGCTTGGGCTCTACTCCTTGTGCTCCTCTGAGGGGTCCTTGAATATGTAAAGAAAAGTTTCTCTGCCATCAGTAGCAGAGTCTCAATCTTCTTAAATACTCTTTTCCATGGACCTAGTTGTTGGGCCTGAGCTTGGGCTTTGGCTTGGGCTTGGGCCTCTTCCATCAATTCTCGTAGCGCTTTCTGGCTGCCTTTTGATCGGGCTTTATGACAATTACTCCTCCCTCCTCTGAAGGCAGCCTCGTCCTGATCTGAGTTGTGGAGGCTACTGCTCCCAACCTGTTCAAAGAGGGTCTACCCGAAAGCAAATTGTAAGCAGAAGGCACATTAACAACAATATACTTGATGGTGATGGCCCTGGCCACATTTTCATCAGCGAAGGTTGTCCTTAGCTTAACATACCCTTGTACTTCTATCTGATCTCCCGCGAAGCCGACCAAACACCTATTGTATGGCCTCGACTAGTTAGCCTTGGCTTCTTCATTTGCTGCTTGGAGGGCTCTCATGGTTTCCATGCACTACAACATTTTGTACTTTAGGCAACCTTAAAATAGACCACACATATAAAAGTGTTGCCTAAACATAGTAGAGACCACGATTTTATAAATGTGGCTTAAAAGTTATAAAAAACAACAGGCATAAAACCGTTGAAATTTTAGGCCATTTCATTTAAAAAAAATTAAAATAAAGTATAAATAAAATTTGAGTTTGCGGGAAACTCCTTTCGTATTTCCCTCTCTCGTAACGCACGTCTCCACCTCACTTCAGTATTGCATTTCCCACGCTCCTGTCTCACACTTCGACCTTGAGCACCTTCTTCTTCCCAAATTCCAGCGCCTTCTTCTGCCCAAATTTCATCGCCTTCTTCTTCTTTTTGCGCGCGTTCTTCTTCACAACTTATGGACTTGGCTGGTGTGCATTTGAAACCTTAGGGCAAACGAAGTTATTTGCGGTGAGGAGGTAGAGGGTTTCAGTGAAATCGGTGACCACTAGAGCCAAACGAAGTTCTTCGTGGTGAGGAGGTAGTGTTTGTCGTTTACGGTGAAACCCTAAAGGTTGGTGATTTCTTTGACTCACTTTTTTTTTTACCCAATATTTTCTTCTACCTCTTTACCTATTTGCATACTTAGTTTTAGTCTTAGATTTATGAATCAATGTGCATATTCTAGATGGGTACCAATTTTGTTTTTTTAGGGTTTGTACTAGGCATATTTTTCATATTAGGACCGCTAAAATAGTGTTGATTGTCTGTGCTTGGGATGGAATTGCTAGTGCCAATATGCTCTTAAGCTATATCATGAACCTTGGTGATAACAGGTTGTGCTCGATAGGTCTTAACCACGAAAAGAGTACTTTGTTTTTGGTAGTGTTCTTGCCGGTTGACTCTCCTATCGGTTGACTCTACGATGATCACACGCCTCTTTCCCTCGCCTCGAATAATGCTTTGCTGTATTTAAACAACCTGCACCTGTAAGATAGAAAGGGGCGCCCTAGAGGCCGTTTGCACTCCGACGCTCAAGTCAATACGAGGCAAGCACACCAAGTGTATTGAGTATTTGAGTTTAGGTATAGAAACTGCGTACCTTTGTGAAGTGTTTTACTACCCTTTATATAGTTTAGGGTTTTCTCTGCACCGCTACCCATATTTAGGGTTTACAGGAATATCCTTGCGCCGCTATCACCCAGAGTTAGAGTAATCTAGCGCGTAAGGCTTCCCTTAACTGGAGTGCAACTTCTAACAGGATGGCCACCTGGGTACCTCCTCGTGTACCTAAGCTATAGGGCCACCTGTCCTGGGAGTGCCTTCACTATTCACGTGCCATGCATGCGACCTCACTTGGAAACCCTAATCTTGATGAGAACTTTACCCTTCAAGACTCTGCACCTAATTATGCTTTCCCTGCCACACGCATGGGTGTTTCGTGACTTAGGCCTCTCCCTACCTCTGGGCATTTTACTGATAACTGGTCTTCTCTCGGGACCCATTTTAGATGTTCTAGTTCTGTTGTTCAAAACACTCAAGACCAATGTCACCTCGTCGCACTCTGTTACCGAGGACTCATCATCCTGCTGAGTGACGAGGACACATCAGTTCACTCTAGTGGTCGACATGCTGATGACTAATCATCCCGCTAGTCCATACTACCTGTGGGGCCCATCCCACGTGGCTTTCGGCCATGCTGTGGGACCCATCCCACGTGGCCTTGGCTCATACTGTGGGACCCAGCTGGCGTAGCCCACCATTACTAACTGTTCTCGGTGTCCGAGGACTGGATGGTACACAAGCCCCTCAGTCTCGAGCTGTTAACTTGTTCAGCGAATAGGCTAAGTCATCGGCTTGGGCGACCTACGTGGCACTGAGCGAAAGGACATGAACAGTGTGCTGAAGGGACGTCTCACCAACCCCCCTTAATCTGTGGACACGTGTTTAGATCGACGATTGGGGCTTCTTAACGTTTGCGCTCCCTTGCCTATGTTAAACCCCTTCAAAACCCCGCGCCTCAGCACTGTTCCATCACTTTTTACTCAAACCTTCATGATCGCTATCTTCTCTCGAATGCTTCCACTTCCACTCCAACTCTTGCAACCCCTCGTCTTCACAAACTTAAAGGTATGATTTTTACCCTTTTTCTCGCCTTTACTTTATGATTCTGCCACCCCTTATATGTTATTACTGCTCTGGGCCTGTTTACGATTTTTGCTTTTTAGGGTTTCTGTTCTTCTTTCCTGTTTGCATTCTTCATCTTTGAGTCTTTGTCCGCCGCTTGAGGCACACCCTCGTTCTCTTCTAAGCCTTTGTTTCTTCCTCCTTGTGTCACTTTTTGTTTTAGATTCGAGATGGCAAGAACCAAAACCACTTCCAACCCTCCTCCTGCCATTGACTACAGGGCCCTCTACTCCTGGGCCTTTGAGGAGCTCCTTGCTGAGACCTCCAAACTCACATCCTGTGAAGACTGGAGGAAACACAAGGATGATAAACACGAGATCAAAGGGCGCGTCTTTGGCAGGGAGAGTGACGCGTACGTCTCAGTTCGACCCTGCACAGAGGGCGAACCCGTGTGCGCTGATGATCGCTGCAATGACGGGGAGCCCTTCTTCTTCCTCTACGCCACCATCTTCAAATATGTCAAAGTCCGCCTGCCCTTCATTGGGTTTGAGAAGGCCTTGCTCACCGAATTAAATGTTGCGCCTGCCCAGCTGTATCCCAACAGCTGGGCCTTCTCCATCCTATGCAACAACCTGGGGTTCACTCCCTCTGTGGATGTCTTCCTTTATTTCTTCGAGGAGAAGAGCCCCGGGAAGGGGCTTTGGGTAAGCCTCAATGGGGTGGCGGGGAGAGGTTTGCTAACTCTCTTCCAATAGTCCTATAAGGGCTTCAAAGGGAAGTTCTTTAGGGTCTGCTACAGCTCCTACGAATCTACCATGCTCGACGGGTTCCCCTTATATTGGGTGGAGAAGCTGAAATTCAAGAAACCCAGAGGACTCGAGGAGTTGACACCCTTTGACCACGACCTTTGCCAACTCCTTGCCAGCTAAGGGGTGGTATTTAACACTGCCCAGCTGATCAGGCACGAGTATGATGTTGAAACTCTCAGCATCTACATTGGTATTTCACTTACTTTGTTCTGATATCTGCTTGCACTAGCATTTTGTAACTGTGTATTTGCATTGTAACTGTGTATTTGCATTGTAACTGTGTGTCATCTCATTACTTGTTGTTTGTTGCAGATATAGTACTGGATGCTGAGAATAAGAAAAGGCTGGCTGATTTGCTAAGTCGCTGCACAGCAGGTGGCTCATGCCCTGCTAGCCCTTCCTCTCCCGCCGCAGCTACTCTAGGCCCTACCTCCGAGAGTAAACACAAGAGGGTAGTCGCGGTGGTTATCTCCGAGGATGAGGACACCTGCTCAGGCCTCGTCTTCAAGAGAAATAGGGTGGAGGTTGCTGCGGCGACCTCTTCTGCCTCAAAGGGGCAACCTCCATGCTTTAAGGAGCACCCCCTAGCGCCTCTTCTTCTCCTGAGCCACTCCTAGCGCTTGAGGGTGGGGGGGGGGGGGGGGGGGGGGGAGAACGCTCCCCCAACTGATCAAACACCTCCTGCCCCTGAACTTCCTCCTCTTCTCCAGTAGACCCTCGCTCACATGCCTGCCAAAGAGACGATGGAGGCCCTGGACAGAAATTCACTAAGGGACCGCATCAGCCATGGTCTTGGTGAGTTCCTCGCCGCCTCCAGCGTCTTGCTGATCCAAGGTGTACCGACCAGTCCTCGGACACCGAGAACAGGTAGTAAAGGGCGAACCACGTCAACTGGGTCCCACAACATGGGCCAAAGCCACGTGGAGTGGACCCTGCAGGCAACTTGGATTAGAGGGTGATCAGTCATCGGCATTCCCCTCAAAGTAGGGTGATCAGTCATCGGTGTGTTCCCTTAGCGAAGGGTGATCAGTCTTTCCTCTCAGAGTAAGGTGATCAGTCATCGGTGTGTCCCTTGAGAGAAGGGTGATTAGTCATCAGCATGTTCCCACAGAGAAGGGTGATTACTCATCAGCATGTTCCCACAGAGAAGGGTGATTAGTCATCAGCGTGACGATCACCAGGAAGGGCTAATGTGTCCTCGTCACTCCGCAGGGTGATCAGTCCTCGGCAACAGAGTGTGACGAGGTGACATCGGTCTTGGGTGATTTGAACAGCGTAGACAGAACAGCTAAGATTGGTTCCCAGTGTGGGCTAATGACCAGTTAAATACCCAGAGGTAGGGAGAGGCCTGAATCACGAAGAGCCTATGCGGGTAGCAGGGAGAGCACAATTAGGTGTAGAGTCCTGAGGGGACGAGTACTCACCAGAACTAGGGTTTTCCCAGTGAAGCTACATGCATGGCACGTGTACAGCAAGGGCACTCCCAGAACAGGTGGCCCCAGAGACTAGGTGCACAAGGAGGCATCTAGGTGGTCACCCTGTTAGAGTTTGCACTCCAGATAAGGAAACCTTATGTGCTAGATTACCCTAAGATTGGGTGATAGCGGCGCAAGGGTATTCCAGTAAACCCTGAATATGGCTAGCAGCGTAGCGAACCCTAATTAGGGCTAGCGGCGCAGTAAACCCTAAACTATATAAGGGACAGTAAAATACTTCACAAAGGTACGCAGTTTCTAGACCTAAACAGAGAGAAACTCAATACATTGGTGTTCCTTGCCCACTATTGACTTGAGCGTCGGAGTGCAAACGGCCTTTAGGGCGCCCCTTTCTCTTTTGCAGGTGCAGATTGTTTCGCAAGATTCAAGCACGTATCAACGTGAGGAAGGTGGTGCGTGAGTGTCGTGGAGTCAACTGACAGGTGAGTCAATCGGCAAGAACATTTGGCGCCCACCGTGGGGCCGGAGTAAAACAAGGTCCCATACATGAGAGTGAGAGAAAAAACCACAGAAGATGAGGAATACAAGACACGTGTCCGTTCCACCAAATGGAGGCAACATCGTTACCATGCAACAACTCATGGAAACGATGCGCGCCCTCCAGGAGACAGTGGCGGAGTCCAGAGCGCTTCAGGCGTTTATGCAGGAGGACCTGGCCGCCTCACAGGCCAGAAATGAGGAGCTGCACAGGGCCAACGAAGAGCTACGCTTGAATCTGCATCACATGCAGCAAGCTGGGGATCGCGCGGGAGTGGATCAGACTCCACCTACGCCCCTAAGAGCCTTTCCCATGCCTTTTCCCAAAGAAATCATGGACGCGGTGGTCCCAGTCACATTCGTGGGGCCAAAGACTGTGTTCACAGGGAAAGAAGATCCAGAAGCGCATCTGACAGCCTTCCACACTCAGATGATGCTGTCCGGAGGCTCAGACGCGGTGTACTGCAAGATGTTTAGGAGTACACTGAGCGGAATAGCTATGGAGTGGTTCGTGAGCCTTCCAGAGGGCCACATCACCTCTTTCCATCAGTTCTCGAAGCTGTTCACAGAGCAGTATATAGTCAACAGAGCGCCACCGGTGGTGTCCTATGATCTGTTTGACGTGCGCCAATATCAGGGGGAGTCGCTGAAGGACTACCTCAACCGTTTTTGGTGCGCAGGTGGTGAGATTGCCTAGCAAGGACGAGAACATGCTGGTGCACGCATTCAAGAAAGGCGTACTGCCTGGTCCTTTCGGTGAATCGCTCATCAGGAGCCACCCTGCCACCTTTGCTGAGATTCGACGATGCGCGGTGGCGCACATAGTAGCAGAGACAGAGGTCTCTGAGAAGAGAGGCAGCGCTGCACCGTCGATGCCGCGCGGAGGTCAGGGGAAGCTGCAGCAGCAGGTGCGGGTGTATGAGGCCAAGGAAGGGAAGAAGGTGCAGGGAAGGCCTCGTCCCTATGCACCCAGGAAGGACCAGACCAGGGGGCGTGCAAGGGAGAACAACGCACCCCCTAGGTATGATTTCATGGTGGAGTTGGCGGAGCTGATCGCCATCCCTGCCGTGGCTGCAAGACTCCGAGTACCAGAGAAAACCGACAAGGTGCTTGGAGGGAGGAAGGATGAGTGGTGTGAATTCCATCAGGCTTATGGACACACACTCCACACCTGCCTGTCATTGGGGCATCAACTTGCTGAGTTAGTGAAGACAGGATTCTTGACCGATTACCTGCGGGAGGCACAAGGTGATCGCACTTCGGGGTCTCAGACAGGTGATCAGCAGCACGAAATCCCTGTGCATGGGGACGTGAGGTGATGGAGGATGCAACGCTGGGGGGCTCCCAAGTAGCTAAGGAGGAAGCTCCTCGTGAATCAGGCGTCACCAGAGCGGTCATCGCCTATGAAAGGAAGGGGTCCATACAGAGTGGTTGAGGCGTTGGAGAATGGAGCTTATCGGCTGGAGACTCTGGATGGAACAGCTATTCCCCGGATGTGGAACGCTACACACTTAAGTTTCTACTTCAGCGCAAGTGCAGGTGATTGGTGGTCAGTTGCTAAGTGACCACCACCAGCAGATCGGTCTCTAGATGAGTGCCTTGAAGCAGAGCGCGAGAAGTAATGGAGCACAGATCCGTCATTGGTGTATGGTCATCGGGGTTTCTTGCTACACGCAGTTAAACTGGGACCCAGGCTCCCAGTGAGAGCGTTACGCATTCACCTCGCATGATTCCAAACCAGAGGAAGAAGAGTTGCTCGCCAATAGGGTTGTGCATGAGGATGGTGTAAGAAAGCTAGTAAGCTGGTCAGTGATCGGTGACTCTCTTAACCCATTACGTGCATGGCACTGTGCGGGAAGATCGTGCATGCAGGATGCAGCGCCTGACGAGTGTGTTTACACCAACCACCTCTGATGCTCTCATGGGAGCATGCGACTCGCTCAGAGGGAAGAAACGCGCTAAGTTACTTCCCAAGGGAATAACTTAGGCGCACAGAGAAAAGCACAAAGGCCCTTCAGGTATGACATGCGTACAATTAAATCCTCCCTCGCCTATGAGCGAAGTGAGGTCAGTGAGAACCTGTCACTTGGAGTTAGAGGTCTCGTAAGCGGAGAGGTAGGTTCGTAGAGAACACCTCCCCTTCGAGTGAGAACTTCCAACGTGAAAGAAGGGTTCACCTAGTGAAATCCTCCCTCGCCTATGAGCGAAGTGAGGTCAGTGAGAACCTGTCACTTGGAGTTAGAGGTCTCGTAAGCGGAGAGGTAGGTTCGTAGAGAACACCTCCCCTTCGAGTGAGAACTTCCAACGTGAAAGAAGGGTTCGCCCAGTGAAATCCTCCCTCGCCTATGAGCGAAGTGAGGTCAGTGAGAACCTGTCACTTGGAGTTAGAGGTCTCGTAAGCGGAGAGGTAGGTTTGTAGACAACACCTCCCCTTCGAGTGAGAACTTCCAACGTGAAAGAAGGGTTCGCCCAGTGAAATCCACCTTCACCTATGAGCGATGTGAGGTCAGTTACAACCTGTTAGTGGGGGTTAGAGGTCTCGTAAGTAGGAAGGAAGATTCGTAAGGAACACCTCCTCTTCGAGTGAGAACTCCCAACTTGAAAGAAAGGTTCACCAGTGAAGTCCTCACCCTCGACTTCTTACAGCAAGGCTAAGGCATGAGAGAAAGTCCTCACCTCGACTTTGTACAGCGAGGCTGAGGCGAGATAACAAAGTCCTCACCTCGACTTTGTACAGCGAGGCTGAGGCGAGATAACAAAGCCCTCACCTCGACTTTGTACAGCGAGGCTGAGGCGAGAGAGAAAGTCCTCACCTCGACTTTGTACAGCGAGGCTGAGGCGAGATAACAAAGTCCTCACCTCGACTTTGTACAGCGAGGCTGAGGCGAGATAACAAAGCCCTCACCTCGACTTTGTACAGCGAGGCTGAGGCGAGAGAGAAAGTCCTCACCTCGACTTTGTACAGCGAGGCTGAGGCGAGATAACAAAGTCCTCACCTCGACTTTGTACAGCGAGGCTGAGGCGAGATAACAAAGCCCTCACCTCGACTTTGTACAGCGAGGCTGAGGCGAGAGAGAAAGTCCTCACCTCGACTTTGTACAGCGAGGCTGAGGCGAGATAACAAAGTCCTCACCTCGACTTTGTGCAAACCTGCCTTCCCACTTACGAGACCTCTAACGCCCAAATGACAGGTTCTTAACTGACCTCACATCGCCCATAGGCGAATGAGGATTTAATTGGCAAACCCTTCTCTTCAACTTGGGTGTTCTCACTCGAAGAGGAGGTGTTCTTTATGAACCTACCTTCCTGCTTTCGAGACCTCTAACCCCAAGCGACAGGTTCTTAGCTGCATTGTACAAAAACATTCAAGAATATATCTTAACTGAAAATTTTATTGGCTGACCTCATTAAAAATCCTTAGAAGGGAAAAAAGAGTGTCCCCTAATCTGTGTACAATGTTACATATTAGTCTTAACTGAAATAAAACTTCAGGTGAGTCACATTCCATGTACGAGGAATCGGCCCACCCTTTAGAGTCTCAAGCCTGTATGCCCCATTTCCCAGGGCCTTTGTCACTCTAAAGGGACCAATCCACTTGGGGGACAACTTGTTCTCTATCTGGTAGGGAGATGCTTTTCGCATCACTAGGTCGGCAACCTGGAACTGCCAAGCCCTCAACTTGGAACTGTGCTTGAGCTCAACCCTTCTCTTCAATGCTTCGGCTTTGATTCCTGCCTCTTCCCTTACTTCATCTAAGAGATCCAAATTCACCTTCCTTTCTTCATTGGACTCCTCAGCCACAAAGTTCTGGAAGCGTGGCGAGCTCTCCTAGATCTTAATAGGGATCATAGCGTCTGAACCGTACACCAAGATAAAAGGTGTCTCCTTGGTGGTGGACTGAGGAGTGGTGTGGTAAGCCCACACGATTCTGGGAACCTCCTCAGCCGAAGTCCCCTTGGCCTTCTCCAGCCTTCTCTTCAGTCCTCTGTGTAGGACTCGGTTGGCTGACTCGACCTGCCCGTTAGTCTGAGGATGCTCGACTGATGCAAACACTTGTTTGATTCCCAACTCTGTGCATAACTTCCCCAGCTGTTGGCTTGCAAACTGAGTGTCATTATCAGACACCAAGCATTTGGGCACGCCAAATTGACACACTATGTTCTTCCACACAAAATGTTGGATCTTATGGGCCATGATTTGTGCTACTGGCTCGACCTCTATCCACTTCGTAAAGTATTCCATGGCAACCACGAGATACTTCATTTGTCGCACAGCCAAGGGAAAATGCCCCAAGATATCGATTCCCCATGTGTGGAATGGCCAAGGGCTATATATCAACTTGAGCTCTTCTGGCGGTGCCTTGTGCCAATCAGCATGTAGTTGACACTGCTTGCATTGCTGTGCATACTTCGCGCAATCCTCCCTCATGGTTGGCCAGTAGTACCCTGAGCGAATGGCCTTGTATGCTAGGGCACGACCTCCAATGTGGCTCCCACATATTCCTTCATGGAGCTCCGCCATTATCCGTGTACACTGCTCACCATGCACACACACCAGAATAGGGTGGGTAAAACCATGCCTGTACAACTCCCCATCAATGAGTGTATAGTTGGTTGAGTTCTTCTTTATCTTCCTTGCCTCCGTTGGCTCCATCGGCAACATTCCATCAGCCAGGTAGCGCTTGTAAGGTTTCATCCACGTCTCTCCCCTCTGCACTAGCCAGATTTGCAATGACACCTCCTCCGACGTCGAATACGCATTGACCCTTCGCTTCTTCAAGGTTTCTTGGGTAAACGACCAATGACTCCTCCTCCCACCATCTGACTGGCTGATCTGGTGGACTCCTACCAAATTATCAGCCATGTAGGTGCGAAGTGTCTTGAGGGTCTCCTGGATGACTGTCCTCTGCTTGCCCCCCTTGCCCGAGCTTGTGAGTTTTGCTAAAAAGTCGGCTCGGGCATTCTAATCTCTGGGAACATGCACCAACTCAAAAGATGCAAATGAACTCTTCAACACCTGGACATACTCTAGGTAAAAGGCCATCTGAGAGTCTTTGGCCTGGTACTCTCTCACCATTTGACCTATGACTAATAGGGAGTCACTCTTTGCTAGAAGACTCTGCGCTCCCATCTCCTTGGCCAACAACATTCCAGCGATTAGAGCCTCATACTCTGCCTGATTGTTGCTGTCCTTGAAGGCAAAACATAGAGCCTGCTCAATCAACAGCCCCTTTGGTCCTTCCAAGATCACTCCAGCTCTACTACCTTGCTGATTAGAAGACCCATCTACTGAGAGCACCCATCTGAAGTCAGGCTCGTCCTGCTGGGTCTCTGCTGAGGACATCTCGGCCACGAAATCAGCGTAGACTTGGCCTTTGATTGGCCATACTGTATGTCAAATTCTGAGAACTCTACTGCCCATCGCACCATCCTTTCTGCTACATCTGGCTTCTACAAAACCTTACGAATGGGCAGGTCTGTCATCACCACCACTGTAAAGCTCTGGAAGTAATGACGAAGCCTCCTTGTAGAGAACACTACGGCCAGTGCTGCCTTCTCTATGGCTTGGTATCTCATCTCAAACCCTTGCAGCACTTTGCTAACAAAGTAGATGGGCTTTTGACTTTGGTCTCTCTCCTGCACAAGAACTGAGCTCACTGCCCTCTCAGTGATTGCGAAATAGAAGCGTAGCGGGATGCCAAGCTGAGGTTTGCACAGAACCGGTAGGCTGGCCAGGTATTCTTTCAGCTTGAGAAATGCCTGCTCACACTCCTTGGTCCACAAGAACCTGTTGTTCCTCCTCAAGCATTGAAAATAGGGGTGGCCTTTATCTCCTCCAGCTGACACGCATCTGGAGAGAGTGTAACATCCCACCAAAATACATTTCACATTTATATAATGAAATAAAGATAAAACAAAAATTTCGAAGTGAACATATATATATATATATATAATGAAATTGCTCCCCACAGGGAAAATTAATACATATCCAGTCAGTTTTCCAAACTTAACAAAATACAGCCAAATAAACTGAAACCGGCGGTCTCCCAATATAAAACAGGCGATCTCCTATCAGAAGACCCAAAACAGCCGATCTGCTATCAGAACAAAAACAGGCGATCACCACATAGAGACAGAAACAGGCGATCTCCTTCCGGCGACCACTCCTGAGGAGCTCTACTCCCTGGAAGATCATCTGCTCCCGTGTAAAATACACGATCATCACAGTTTTAAGAGAAAGCAGCCACAGAACAATACAAAGGGTAAGCTAGATATTTTTAAAACTTTAAATTATAAACTGGACAACCAACGTAGATCAGCCCTTTTTAAACATTCACAAGAGTCCATCACTTTCTCATTCATATCACACAACCATCAAGTGTCTATCAACAATTCTCAATATTTCACATTTCTCACATCAGACTTCCACTGACTCATCACACATAGACACTTGACACTACTTCCGGAAGACTCGTGCGTTGACTCAGACCCAGAGATCTGCACCTGTCATACTACATCACCCACACAGGGTCGCTGTGAAACTCACACAGCCATGCGCATAAATGAATCTCAATATCTTCATTCTCCTAGTATGACAGGGTTAATTCATATAATAGGCCGAGCTCGTTCTTTTTCACACGACTCACCCATTCATATGAACCTCCTTCGACTCTCACCAACTGAATAACTTCATCTACGTGATTCCATTATCTCAGCAGAGTCAGGATATCTCCTTCTAGACAAGTCCCTAGTCAATACACTTTACTCATGATCTTACACGGTATTTCCCTTCCTGAAAATACTATGCCTTGATCCCACATCCACAACATTCAGACCATCATACCACTCAAATGAATGATTCAAGTCACAGCAACAATCATTTCAAAGGTTCAGATTTTCGAATATCACATGCATTCCACATTTAAATCTCAAACAGTCTCAATGACACTAAAACAGGGGAGTTCGAAATCAATAATAACACAGGCGATCACGTCCAAAACAGGGGATTTCGAAATCTGTATTTAAAACCGGCGATCACGTCGCCCAAACACATAAGAACAGAACATCATGAAAAAGGGGTTTAAAACCGGCGACCACGTCGCCCAAACACATAGAACAGAGCATCGCGAAAAGAATATGAAACCGACGACCACGTCGCCCTCACTTCAGAAACAGCTAGCCTACGGCTTTTATTGAAAATAAAGCTAGCTTCCCTTACCTGGACTTGCGTAAACTTCACTAAGAGTTCCAACCCAACGAGCTTCAAGGATGCCTTAACTCTGTTTTAGCGTCTGGTTTGGAGGACTTGCAGAGAACCTCCCAGGTGCTCTATGGCAGTCGTCGATAGCCAAGCAGGGACGTGATAAGGCCTGAATCGCAGAGTGAAGGAGAGAAAAGAGAAGGATGAAGGTGAACTCACTCTTTCGCTCTTGAACTACTGCAACGTTCTCCCTCTCAGAAGTGGGTTTTTGAATCTAAACCAACTTGTCCACAAATGCCGCTGCCACCACCCACTCTGCAGGAAGGCTTGCGTGCACGCTTCCTTGAACAGTACGGCCACGTGTGTCTCTGCGCATGCCAACTCTCTGATGTCACTCTTCTGAAACACCCTTTTTGTCTACGTGTCGCGCGTGCAGGACGTTTCATGCTGGGAGCCTGGGTCCCACCTTATCTGTGTGAAACACGACATCGCGCGATAACCTTCCACCGATGACTCATCTTGGAAGACGACCGATGACTCTCTCTGGAAGACTCATCCTGGCAATGCCCGCATGCCTCTCGCGCCCTGGCGATGTCCGCATACCTCGCGCCCTGGCGATGTCCGCATACCTCGCGCCCTGGCGATGTCCGCATACCTCGCGCCCTGGCGATGTCTGCATGGGTAGTCTAGGCGACAGGCGATTATGTACTAACCAGGCGATCTCATAGTCTTCTAAGCTACACTTTCCTCCCTTTTTATTTTAAATAAAAACATACTTAGAATTCATTTAAAATATATTCCTTTTATTCCAATTTAATTTTTACCGGTCCTTACAGAGAGCAGCCATCCGACCTATCAACTACTGCACCTCCTTTACCGAAGTAGGGCTCCTCATAACAAGGATTGTCGCGCATTTGTCTGGATTGGCCTCTATCCCACGTTTAGTGAGCAAGAAGCCGAGAAACTTGCCTGCTTCCACCCCAAAAACGCACTTCTCTAGATTCAGCTTCAGCTTGTACTTAGCTATTGTGGTAAATAGCTCCTCCAAATTAGCGACGTGCTGATCCTTCACCTGTGAGGTCACCACCATGTCATCCACGTAGGCTTGCACATTGCATCCTATCATGGGTGCAAGGACCTTGTCCATCGCCCTTTGGTAAGTGGCACCTGCGTTCTTCAACCTAAATGGCATGACTGTGTAATAGTAGCAAGACAACTCAGTCATGAACACTGTCTTGCACTCGTCCATTGGGTGCATCTTGATCTGGTTATAACCAGAAAAAGAATCCAAGAAACAGAGCAGCTTGCAGCCTAAGGCGCTATCTACCAACGCATCAATACTCGGCAAAGGATAAGAGTCCTTTGGGCATGCCTTGTTGAGGTCAGTGAAGTCTACATACATCCTCCACTTCCCATTGGCCTTATTCACCAACACCACATTTGCTAGCCATTCAGGATATTGAATTTCCCGTATATGACCAGCCTTGAGCAACTTCTGCGTTTCCTCCTTGATCACCTACCTCCTCTCTTCATTGAATTTTCTTCTTCTCTGGCGGACAGGTCTGACTTGGGGATTTAGCGCCAGGCGATGACACAAAAAATCAAGGTCGATGCCTGGCATGTCGGAGGCAAACCAGGTGAAAGCATCTAAGTGTCGTTCTATGACTCCCGCCACTTGGTCTTGTGTATCTTGGCATAGGGATTTCCCAAGTTTGAATATCTTGCCGCCAATCTCCCTCTCTATTACCTCTTCGGTTGGTTTAGGTCGCCTCTCTCGGGCGACCACTGCTCGTGTAACCCCGACTCCTCCTCGAGGCAGGTCGGCATCAGCGCATTCTCCACTTGGTGGTTGGGTGGTCACTATGCACACCCCTCTTCTTGTTTTGAGGTTGTTTTCATAACACTTCTTGGCCTCCTTCTGATCTGACCTGATGGTGATCACTACTCCTTCCATCGAGGGCAACTTCATTTTCATGTGCCTCGTCGACGCCATCGTCCCCAGTCTGTTCAGGGCTGGCCTGCCCAGCAACATGTTGTAAGCTGATGGGGCATTCACGACGAGATACTTGATGTTCTCTGTGCAGGAGGCCACTCCATCAATGAAAGTGGTCCTCAGTTCTATTTATCCCCGCACTTCGACCTGGTCTCCAACAAACCCATACAAACAACTAGTATAAGGTTTGAACTGGTCTGGAGACAACTGCAGCCTGTTGAAGGTCGACCAGAACATCACATCGGCTGAACTTCCTTGATCAACAAGACTCGATGCACCCTTCTTCCCACGGTAACCACCGATATTACCACTGGATCGTTGTCATGGGGAACAACATCCAGGCGATCTGCCTTCGTAAACATGAGGTCAACATTTGGGAAGTGATCATCCTCACGTGCTTCTACTGCCATCACTGACCGTGTGTATTTCTTGCGTTGTGATGAGGTGCACCCACCTCCTGAGAATCCACCTGAGATTGTGTGGATCTCGCCATGTATGGGCACCTCGTGCCCCTGGTCAGCCCTTGGAGTCACTACCACCTCTCCCCCTTGTGACTCTCGCAGGTAATTGTTCAAGAAACCGCTTTTGACCAACTCATCCAACTGATGATGACCTAGGACCAGACAGTTGCGAATGAGATGGCCAAACGCCTGATGGAACTCACACCATGCGTTCTTGTTGGGCCCCAGTCTCCTGTCTGTCTTTGGGGGCATCTTTAGCCTTTCTGCCATATTAGGAATGGCGATCAGCTCCTTCAGTTCTACCAGGAAGTTATGTCTGGGGGGCACATCCTCCTTCGCGCGTGCCCTGGTTTGGGGCTTCCTGGCTTCATAGGGCTTCTGCTTTCCCTGTGCTCTCTTCTCTGTCGCTGCCTCGTGCACCCGCATGGGTTGTGGATGACTGGGCACCCACGATCGTGGAGGGGCTACGCTCTTGCGTTTCTCATGGAGTTCCCCCTCAGCCGCGATGTGGGCTTCGGCGCGGCGCCTGATATCGCCAAAGGTTTTGGGGCAACTTCTGATAAGTGACTCACTGAAGGGTCCTGGTAGTATTCCCTTCCTGAAGGCATGCACCACCATATCCTCGTCCTTGGTGTGCAACCTTACCACCATCGCTCTGAACCGGTTGAGATAATCCCTCTGGGACTCCCCTTAGTATTGCCTCACATCAAAGAGGTCATATGACACTGGCGGAGGAGCCCGATTGACAATGTACTGCTCCTTGAACAACGTGGAAAACTGTGCAAAGGACATTATGTGTCCCTCAGATAGGCTGATGAACCACTCCAGTGCTGTCCCAGTCAATGTGGGCATGAAAGTTTGCAATGCACCGCATCTGAACCTCTTGACAACATCATCTGTGTGTGAAATGCTATGAGATGCGCCTCTGGGTCCTCCACCCCTGTGAACACATTTTTGGGGCCCACGAAGGTACGAAGGTGGCTGGGACCACTGTGTCCATGATCGCTTGTGAGAAGGGCATTGGGAAAGCCCTAGGTGGTGTAGGTGGGGCCCGATCATCCACCATATGATCACCTGTTTGCTGCAAATTACGCAGATTCATGCGTAATTCCTCATTCGCCCTGTGCAACTCTTCATTCCTGGCCTCTGACACGGCTAGGTCCATCTGTGATGTGATTCCACTAGCCACAATAACATGATTCTTTGATATTCTATGGAATCAACTTGAGTTGGCAAAGATTAGGCACTTTTTTAGAAGAGGATCAATGTTCTATATTTCAAGAACTCACCAAATCTTGCACCAAAAACCAAACTCACATGGAAGCTCCATTTACTATCAATTGAACCGATTAAAAAGCTCGAAAACAAGTTTGAACCGAACAAGAAAGAAGGAAAACAGAAAATGAACCGTTCAAAATCAAAGAAAAGGAAGAATAGTTGCTGGAAAACTGGAAACAGAACCAAAAACTCAAGAAAACCAACTCAAAACATGAACAACTAAAGAGAAAAAAGGAAGGAGAATAGAAAACTTATGAAAATGGATGTAGATTGGTATGAACACGCCACTAGAAGTGATGGATGCTCCTAGATGAGTGTGCTGCCGCCACTTGAGGACACCATGGATCCTTCAAGATAAGACTAGAGAAGAAGGCTCAAAGCTCTCCAATGTTCTCTCAAAATTTGAGTAGAGTTTCTTTACTATCAATTTCAATCTGGAAAATACAATGAGGGAGGCCTCCTATTTATAGCATGAGGAGCCTTGGAGAACAAGTTGTGAGGGTAGTAAGGGAAGACACAATATGGTGCAGCCTAGGTCATTGACTTTGGTCAATGCCACACCATTTCACTCATTTCTAGAAGGTAGGATTTCCTTCCTTCCCTAATGGACTTCATAAGCCTAAACTTATAACTTCACCTCCTTATTTACTTCTACACTTATCTACTAATACACCCCCCCTAAGACTCCTAACTAAAGACTAAAAGATGCTATAACAATAGAGGTTTCTAATGTTTCCCTCTAAGCACCATCAACCAAAGAAATTACAAAAAAAGAGAATAATTGTTCCCTAGCTCCTAAAACTTTGAACATGCTTCTTGTAAGCCTTTGAGGTGGGCTTTGATCTTCATGGGTGTCCTCTATTTGCACCTCTACCTCTTCTTGATCTTGTTGATTGGCTTCCATGTCCACTAGAGCTTGATCTCCATCAATCTGCATACGTGCCTGATCTGCCCTAGATTCCGCCACTGTCTCCTGGAGGGCACACATCATTTCCATGAGTTACTGCATGGTAACGCTTTTGCCCCCATTTGGTGGGACAGATCCTTGTCTGGTATTCCTCATATCGCTAGATTCTTCTCTTTCGCTTGTGTATGGGACCTTGTTTTACTTCGGCCCCACGGTGGACGCCAAATGTTCTTGCCGGTTGACTCTCCTGTCGGTTGACTCTACGACGATCACACGCCTCTTTCCCTCGCCTCGAATTATGCTTTGCTGTATTGAAACAACCTGCACCTGTAGAGGCCATTTGCACTCTGACGCTCAAGTCAATACTAGGCAAGCACACCAAGTGTATTGAGTATCTGAGTTTAGGTCTACAAACTGTGTACCTTTGTGAAGTGTTTTACTACCCTTTATATAGTCTAGGGTTTCCTCTGCACCGCTACCCATATTTAGGGTTTACAGGAATACCCTTGCACCCAGACTTAGGGTAATCTAGCGCGTAAGGCTTCTCTTAACTGGAGTGCAACTTCTAACAGGATGGCCACTTGGGTACCTCCTCGTGTACCTAAGCTCTGGGGCCACCTGTCCTGGGAGTGCCTTCACTATTCACGTGCCATGCATGCGACCTCACTTGGAAACCCTAATCTTGATGAGAACTCTACCCTTCAAGATTCTACACCTAATTGTGCTTTCCCTGCCACACGCATGGGTGCTTCGTGATTTAGGCCTCTCCCTACCTCTGGGCATTTTACTGATAATTGGTCTTCTCTCGGGACCCATTTTAGATGTTCTAGTTATGTTGTTCAAAACACCCAAGATCGATGTCACCTCGCCGCACTCTGTTGCCGAGGACTCATCATCCTGCTGAGTGATGAGGACACATCAGTTCACTCTGGTGGTCGACAAGCTGATTACTAATCATCCCGCTAGTCCATACTACCTGTGGGGCCCATCCCACGTGGCTTTGGCCCATGGTGTGGCATCCATCCCACGTGGCCTTGGCTCATACTATGGGACCGAGCTGACGTAGCTCACCATTACTAATTGTACTCGGTGTCCGAGGAGTGGCCGGTATAGGTAGTGAGCGCCATTGTTTTTGTAAGGACCTGTAAAATTAAATTGGAATAAAAGGAATATATTTTAAATGAATTCTAAGTATGTTTTTATTTAAAATAAAAAGGGAGGAAAGTGTAGCTTAGAAGACTATGAGATCGCCTGGTTAGTACATAATCGCCTGTCGCCTAGACTACCCATGCGGACATCGCCAGGGCGCGAGGTATGCGGACATCGCCAGGGCGCGAGGTATCCCGACATCGCCAGGGCGTGAGAGGCATGCGGGCATCGCCAGGGCGCGAAGCATGCGGGCATCGCCAGGGCGCGAGAAGTGGTGTGGGATGAGAGATCGGGTGATTCAACTTGGGAGTTAGAAGAACCCATGAGAGAAGCTTATCCATACCTCTTTTCCTTGTAATTCAATTTTCGAGGACGAAAATTTTTCTTGTTGGGGAGAATGTAAGGACCTGTAAAATTAAATTGGAATAAAAGGAATATATTTTAAATGAATTCTAAGTATGTTTTTATTTAAAATAAAAAGGGAGGAAAGTGTAGCTTAGAAGACTATGAGATCGCCTGGCTAGTACATAATCGCCTGTCGCCTAGACTACCCATGCGGACATCGCCAGGGCGCGAGGTATCCCGACATCGCCAGGGCGTGAGAGGCATGCGGGCATCGCCAGGGCGCGAAGCATGCGGGCATCGCCAGGGCGCGAGAAGTGGTGTGGGATGAGAGATCGGGTGATTCAACTTGGGAGTTAGAAGAACCCATGAGAGAAGCTTATCCATACCTCTTTTCCTTGTAATTCAATTTTCGAGGACGAAAATTTTTCTTGTTGGGGAGAATGTAAGGACCTGTAAAATTAAATTGGAATAAAAGGAATATATTTTAAATGAATTCTAAGTATGTTTTTATTTAAAATAAAAAGGGAGGAAAGTGTAGCTTAGAAGACTATGAGATCGCCTGGCTAGTACATAATCGCCTGTCGCCTAGACTACCCATGCGGACATCGCCAGGGCGCGAGGTCATCGCCAAGGCGCGAGGTATGCGGACATCGCCAGGGCGCGAGGTATGCGGACATCGCCAGGGCGCGAGGTATGCGGACATCGCCAGGGCGCGAGAGGCATGCGGGCATCGCCAGGGCGCGAAGCATGCGGGCATCGCCGGGGCGCGAGAGGCATGCGGGCATCGCCGGGGCGCGAGAGGCATGCGGGCATCGCCGGGGCGCGAGAGGCATGCGGGCATCGTCAGGGCGCGAGGCATGCGGGCATCGCCAGGGCGCGAGAGACATGCGGGCGTCGCCAGGGATAGACATCGGTCGTCTCCCAGATAGAGACATCGGTCGTCTCCCAGATAGAGACATCGGTCGTCTTCCAGAGAGAGAGATCGGTCGTCTTCCAGGATGAGTCATCGGTGGAAGGTTATCGCGCGATGTCGTGTTTCACACAGATAAGGTGGGACCCAGGCTCCCAGCATGAAACGTCCTGCACGCGCGCCACGTGGACAAAAAGGGTGGTTCAGAATAGTGACATCAGAAAGTTGGCATGCGCAAGAGACACCCACGGCCGTACTGTTCAGGGAAGTGGTTGGCATGCGCAAGAGACACCGTGGTCGTACTGTTCAGGGAAACGTACACTCAGGCTTTCCTGCAAAGTGGGTGGTGGCAGCAGCATGTGTGGACAAGTTAGTGTAGATTCAAAAACCCACTTCGGGGAGGCAAAGAACGTTGCTGTGGTTCAAGAGTGACAGAGTGAGTCTACCTTCATCCTTCTCTTTTCTCTCCTTCGCGCTGCATTTCAGACATCCCCAAGCACCAGTACGACGAGCGACGACTGCACTTGGATACCTGGGGAGTTCTCTGCGAGTTTTCCGTCAGGACGCTAGAACAGAGTTAGGACATCTTTAAGCTTCGGTGGGTGTTGGAGCTCTTGGTGTTTTGCGCTAGTCCAAGTAAGGGAAGCTAGCCTTATTTCCAACGAAAACCTTACGTTAGATGATTTTGATGATGGGGCGACGTGGTCGCCGGTTTTCAACTGTTATTGCATAATCCCCTGTTTTTGGACGAGATCGCCGGTTTTGGCGTTGTTTTTCGAAATCCCCTGTTTTAGTATCGTTTGAAATTGTTTGAGATTGAAATGTGATATTTTAAAGTCTGAACCTTGGAATGATTGTTGCGGTGATTGGAAATCGTTCATTTAAGTGTTATATGATGTGTTGAATGTTTGAATGTGGGATCAAGACATAGTATTTTCAGGAAAGGAAATACCGTGTTGAGATTAGTTATGAGGTGTATTGATCAGTGAGTATCCTGTGAATGAGACGATCCTGACTCTGCTGATATGATGGAGTCACATAGATGAAGTCATTCGGTTGGTGAGAGTCGAAGGAGGTCCATATGTATGGGTAAGTCGTTTGAAAGATAACTGACTTGACCTGTTATATGGATTAACCCTGTCATACTGTGAGAGTGATGAGATTGAGATCGAGATTATGTTGATGCGCATGGCTGTGGGAACATTACAGCAATGAAGTATGACAGGTGCAGGTCTCTGGATGCTAAGTTCAACGCACGAGTCTTCCGGAAGTAGTGTCAAGTGTCGGTGTGTGATGAGTCAGTGGAAGTCTGACGTGAGAAATGAGAAACATTGAAATTGGTAGACACTTGAATGTTTATGTTAAACAAATAACACTTGATGAAATTGTGAAGTGTGTGAAATGAATAGGAAAATTGATGGATTTTACATGAGTGTCTTAAATTTGTTTTATCTTGATTTTAAAGTTTCATATCTAAATTCTCTTTAAAATATCTAGCTTACCCTGTGTTCTTGTTTTGTGGATGTTTTCTTAAACCTGTGATGATCGTGTATGATTTTACACGGGAGCAGATGATGTTGCAGGAAGTAGAGCTCCTAAGTGAGGGGTCGCCGGAAGGAGATCGCCTGTTTCTGTTTCTGTTAGGCGATCACCCCTTTTTCTGTTTTCTGATAGGAGATCGCCTTATCTGTTAGGAGATTGCCGTTTTCTGTTTTCTATCAGGAGATCGCCTGTTTTTCTTTATTTTGCTGTATTTTGTTTAAGTTTTGGAATTGACCGATTATGTATTAAACTCCCTGTGAGGAGAAACTTCATTACATATATATAATTATGTTCACTTCAATATATTTGTTTACCTTTATTTTCATTATATAAATATGAAAAGCAATTTTGGCGGGATGTTACAGTTTTGGTGCTGCAATTGGTTTTTTTTTTACTTTTTTCTGGTTTTTTAGGTACCACATTATGTTCTAAGCTAGAAGGGAAGCCTTAGTATGTTTGGGAGGCTCATAGAGAGGGGGGGTAGGTCTTTTGGCATGATGGTGCAATTCCTCAGTGTTGGGCTTAGGCGTCTGTTAGAAGGAGATGTTATGATGTTGCAAAGCTAGTTAGAAGCAAAGAAAGGTATGAGGTCTAATGGAAGACAAGCAGTTATGGTTTTGGAAATAGGAATGGATTAGGTGTCAAAAGTTGGTTTTATTTTGACAAGCTTTCTTAACAGAATTTAACCTTGCATAAGTGGAAATAGATTTTGGTGCAGAGGTGTTATGGGGGCAACAAGTATAAGGTAGAATGAATGGATGAGGGTAGGAAAAAATAGTGTATTTGTAACTGGTTTAGAATAATAAACAATTTGGCTTAACATCTATGAATCTCTTCTTCTGCATAGGTGCTCTTAAGCATCTGTGTCAAGGATCAGTTTGGTGTAGCGTAGTCAGGGGATAGTTGATCTTGCTCGGTGTGAAGAATGCTAATGTTGGTGAGTTTAAGCACCTGGCAGTAGTAAAAGCTACGCTCTGTGAATCTGGAGTAGCAGGAATTGAATAGCTAAAGTGAAGACAACATCTAGTGGGAGAATTTGGTGTAGTTTGTAGAACCTCAGAGATGGGACCAAATCATTCTAAGTAGGTATATCAATCTTGACTTAACCGGACTCTTATGGGGACAACAAGTCTAACCCACAAAGCAATGTAGAATTATACTGGAAAGTTTGCGAGCCAGTACAGATTTTATGCAGAATCTGTTTTTTTGCTGCATAATTCTGGTATTGCATAATTTTGGTGTTGGAGAATTATGGTGTAGTTTATTGTGATGCCTTGTATCAATAAGAGCAACAGTTTGAAGGTACTTAAGGAACAAAATGATGCTAAACTTGGCTTGGCAGCGCTATTAGTTAGAAGTTCATAAAAGAGATTAAGGTGTGAAGGAGTGCAAAGGTAGAAGCTCAAGGGATGAACATTCTTAGTCAATGCAGAAGAGGACCCCTTTACTACTAGAGGTTCCATTTTTAAGATTAGAATTATAGGAATTGGCATGAAGTATGGACAACATCGGGTGCAAAGGAATTGGAAAAGGCATAGTAATGTGTGAATCTAGATTTGCTTTAGCAGGACAGGTTATAGCTTCCAAGAGTTATTGATTTTGGCATGTGAAATCTTCAAACCTTGGTAGGTGCCGCTGCTATTGTTGCACAATAAAAGATGCATATTTGTGCCTAGCTACTGCATATTAGATAGAATCTTTTTTGGGTAATTTGTTGGTGAGGGATTTTTATTTGTATCTTAGGTGAAAAATTTGCACTTTGGCCTTTGTTATTGGCTAATGGGGATTGACTTGATTTTCTCTGTAAAAGGGTTAAGACACCCCTTAAGTGTCTTGTTTATTTATATTTATTCATTGCTGATCGAAAAAAAATAGAGGGCCTCAGAATTGGTTTGCATCTCTTTAGCTGATTTGTAAGCTCTAATTTTGTTAGTATTCAGCAACACCAGTGTTGTACTTTCTGCTGTTCCGGATTTGTGATTCTTTGCCTTCATGCATAGTTGAATGCCAAAGAAAATTGCACCAACCAACACATCATTTATGCTCTGCATGTACACAAAACAATGGGGAAAAAAGTCATTGATATTTTTCCAATTAAAAGAGAAAAAATAACACTTAAGAAACTAAAAAGTTCAGAAAATAAATTGCTACAATCTGTCCACGTACAACTTGCATTTTGGTTAAATTTTGTTTTTAACGGCCACTTATTTGTATGTTTTTCTTAATTCACAGTTTTAAACCAGTGGAAAGGGCCAATTCAAATAATTCATATACAACTGTAGTTGGTAACAAGGTGAGAAATAGGTATATTCTCAACAACCAAGGTCTCTCTATCTTTCTTCTTTCAATTTGTGGAACCCTTTTGAACTCTTGATTTTTTGTAGGTGCAACTTTCTACACAAGAAAATGCAAGTTCGGAGGTGAAACTTCAATTCCAAATCCATTCAGGTTCAAACTATTACATTTATTATGTTTTTATTTATTAATTTAAAAAATGTTACATGTAGAAAACTCCATTTTTGAAGCATTGTATATACCTTCTAAGTGTGTTTGCTTGTATGCAATGCTGCATAATTGTATCTACTAAAACCACATAGCAAAATATGAAACCATATAGGCATATGCTAATGCTCTGAAATAGACAATGGGTAAAATAATGAAAAATGAATTGAATAGTATGAGTGGGATGGGAGGTTATGATTAAGTGAAGGAAAGGTCCAAGGTGTGGATAGGGAAGTTAGCTCACGTGTTTGTGTGTTGCTTAAAGAGATATGGAATGTTCTTGCTGGTTGACTCTCCTGTCGGTTGACTCTACGGCAATCACGCGCTTCCTTCCTCACCTTGATATATGCTTTGTTCTCTCGAAGCAATCTGCCCTGCAAGATAGAAAGGGGGCGCCCTAGAGGCCGTTTGCACTCTGACGCTCAAGTCAAAACTAGGGCAAGCACACCAAGTGTATTGAGTATTTCTGTTTAGGTTTAGAAACTGCGTACCTCTGTGAAGTGTTTTACTACCCTTTATATAGTCTAGGGTCTCCTCTACGCCACTACCCATATTTAGGGTTTATAGGAATACCCTTGCGCTGCTATCACCCAGACTTAGGGTAATCTAGCACGTAAGGTTTCCTTAACTAGAGTGCAAACTCTAACAGGGTGACCACCTGGGTGCCTCCTCGTGCACCTAGTCTCTGGGGCCACCTGTTCTGGGAGTGCCTTCACTGTTCACGTGCCATGCATGTAGCTTCATTGGGAAACCCTAGTTCTGATGAGTACTCCAACCCTTAGGACTCTGCACCTAACTGTGCTTTCCCTGCCACACGCATAAGCTCTTCGTGATTCAGGCCTCTCCTTACCTTTAGGCATGTTACTAATAACTGGTCTTCTTTCAGGACCCACACCAAATGTTCTAGCTCTGTTGTTCAAAACACCCAAGACCGATGTCACCTCGTCACACTCTGTCGCCGAGGACTCATTAACCTGCGGAGTGACGAGAACACATCAGTCCACTCTGGTGATCGACACGCTGATGACTAATCATCCTGCTAGTTCATGCTACCTGCGGGGTCCATCCCACGTGGCTTTGGGCTACGCTGTGGGACCCAACTAACGTGGCCCACCATTACTAGCTGTTCTCGGTATCCGAGGACTGGTCGATACACAAGCCCCCAGTCTCAAGCTGTTAACTTGTTCAGCGAAGAGACTAAGTGATGGAAGAGGCCCAAGCCCAAGCCTAAGCCTAAGCTCAGGCCCAACAACTAGGTCCATGGCAAAGAGGATTCAAGAAGAGTGGGACTCTGCTACTGATGGCAGAGAAACTTTTCTCTACATATTCAAAGACCCTTCAGAGGACTACAAGGAGTAAAGCCCAAGCCATGAGAGTTTAGCATAAATTAATTTTAGTTTATTTATAATTTTAGTAGAGTAGGGTTCATTTAGCACAATCGGGGGTGTATTTAACAATTTAGCTTGTACCTAGGCCTTTTAGGGTAGGAATGTAGCCCTACCTTCTAGAAGCATGCTAAGGGGCTGCATTGACCTTTAGTCAACACCCTAGCAGCCCCCTCTTTTATGTATTCCCCATCCTACCCTTGTTCCTTACTCTCCAAGGCACCATCTCCTATAAATAGGGTGCTTTGGCTCATGTTTTTTTAAGATCAATTTATATGAGTAAATGCTGCCAAAATTATGCTAGCTTCTACTCTTTGTCTAGTCTCTCTAGGTTAGACACTTTGATCTTCATCTTCACCTTCCTCCAAGTGATTTGGCCTAACCTATCACTCTCCATACCTTTCATGCACCTACAAGGAACCCATAGCTCTATATGAGCCATCCTTGACCCATATCATCCATAGCTTCCACCACCTTTTTACCTCATATTTTAAGAAGAACAAATGGTCATGAAGAACAACCCATCATTTGGTATCTAGAGCTTTGGTTCTTCAAGAGATAAGTGTTCTCTTCATTTTATTTTTTGAGTCTTCTTTATTCCATGTTGTTCATCATATCCTTAAATGTCTTGCTGTTTTTAATTTCTTTTTAAGTTGGTGTTGCTGTTTTTTAAATTTCTATTTGGTATTTTTGGTTCAACTTGATCTTGAACTTCCATTTTTCAAACTGTTTTAGGTTCCTTTTGTGTTGGCTGTTCTGTTTTTATTTTATTTGAGTCTTATTGATGTTTTTAATCGGTGCAAAGTGTATGTGGTTGAGTCATTTTGATTTTTGAATCCATACAAGTTTTGTCAAAGTCATGTTCATCCTACAATGTCATAAATTCCAAGTGGTGCCTTTTATTGTTGATTTGGTTGCTTGATTTTGTTTTGAGTACAGTTTATATTTCTGGTTTTGAAGCTTTGGTGTCTTTTATATTTTCATATTTGAGTTCATACTTGTGTGTTAGTTCCATACAAGTTCGTTTCCAATCATATTTCCATTGTGTTTTTGAAGTTTCTTTACCGTTTTCTAATTCCAAGTTAGGATTTCTCTGTTTTCACTGCTACTGTGGAATCATTCCCAGAAATTACATTTGTTGGTAAAAAATTCTGAAATTTTGTATTTGAGTAGTTTCATGTGTTAAGAAAAATTGAAAAAAAGAAGCACATCAAAATTCAAAATACAAAAAAAATGATAAATGAAATACGAACAGAGTGCAAAAATCCTGACTCTGAAAAAACGCTGACGCGGCAGTGATTTCGGAAAAATTATTACAATTATTTGGCTCACTGTTTTGGTGAAATTCCAACGCCTATATTGAGCTACAACATTGAAGTTTCTGTGGTTAAAATTTCAAGCTCAAATTTGAAGTATTCTGTCCAGCATAAAATTGGAAAGTTGTGAAAAATTTACACAAAAAAATTCTGTAGTGCTGTTTTGGTTTTATTCATCTATTCTAGTTCCATTCACTAGGATTCCACTTTGTGTGCTACCTTTTCTTGTGTGCCTTAATTTTTTGCTTTTCAAATTTTATTGAATACTCTTTCAAGTCTTGTCAAATATCAACTCCATTTGCAGTAGTCCTTGATTTTAAATTTGAGTTTTGTTGCTTTAAAACTTGCTTGACCTCTCTTTGGTGGATTTGACCTAAAAAGTGCTTTGGTGAGTGTGGAGCTAAAATTTTGTTTTGGTGAAAGCCATATCACTAAAGAGGAACTGGATTAAAGATTTAAGGTTGAATAACCTAAGGAGACAAAGCAAGGGACAGCAGCAACCTCATTGAAAAATACACAAATATACACAAAGGAGCTACAAGTGAAGGAGTGCATAGAATAGGACTTTAAATTTTTGTGCATCAAAATTTGTTAACCTAATTTCTTTGTATTTCTTTGAGTTGTAATTTGCAAGGACATTGATTAATTAGTGGATTAATACGTCTTAGACGGTGAGTGTGTCTTCAAGGTTCCAAAGTGCCAAGAAGCCTCACCTTAGGATTCGACTAGTTTTAAAAGCTTTCTAGATAGCAATTTTCATTTGTGTTTTATTGCTTTATATAGTTTTTTCTTGCATAAAAATTTTGTTTCTATCTTTGATTGTGCTCTAAGTAAATTGCTTAGAGAAAGGTTTGTGAAAGTGCTGTGGGATAGTATCTGGCTAAGGAAAGCCTTGGTACTTAAGAGATCCTAGTGATCCACCTCCCTTTCCTGGGAAATTACCTACTTCACTCCACTTATCTTTCTTTTTGAAAATTACTTTTATCACAAACCCTAAACATGTCTACTCATTCTTCAAGTCATAGTGAAAGTGATAGAAAATCCACAAAATCTCTTTTGAAACAATTGGCTAGAGATTTTCAATCACTATCACTAAGACAATTGCAACATGAGGCTCAAATTTTGGAAGATAAAAAAGAAAGAGATGCCCATCTTGCAATTTTGAAAGAAGTGTTGAAGATTGGCAAGGAAAAAGATGAATACATTAGAAAATTAAAAAAACCCCAGGCATCACATGCATCTAGTTCTAGGTCAAATGACTCACATGCTAAGGGGAGTTTGAGAGTTAATGATTATTATCAACCTCCACCTAGAAGAACTAGGAGAGAAAAAGAGTTTAAAGAAAAATTACAAGCTCTTATCAGAAAGAAAGAAGAGAAAGACAAAAGAGAAAAAGAGGAGAATGAAAGGAAAGATAGAGAAGAGAAAGAAAAGAGAGAAAAAGTGATGATAGAAAAGGAAAGTACAAAAAATCCTTTGTTTGGAGTTGAACCAAACATTGACTTAAATTCTTCTTCCATAGAAAACCCTTGTGAGAATATGCTTGAAGAAAAATCTGTGTCTGAAGCTGAACCAGATATAGATATCAATCTTTCCTGCACAGAAAAGCCAAGTGAGTGGTTATTTGAAAAAGAAGAGGAATCTAGAAAGAATGAAGAGTATCTTACAACATCTCCTACAAGCATAGTGGGAAAAGAACCCTTAAAGGGGGATTGCAATACTTTGAACTCTTCTTTTCCTTTGAATCATGATGCTTACTCTTATTCTCAAAAATCACAAAAACAACACTTTGTGATGTTGCTTATCTTGGGCAATGAACAACACAAAGGAAGCAAAAATATTGTTGAAAAGGGCCCTATTTCTTTCAACCAAAACTTTTATAAAAATAGAAAAGGGCCTTATTTCCTTACTATTTTATTTGAATACACTAGTCTTAATTTTCTTATCTCACTTTTCTATAATGTTTACTGTAGGTTAATATTTGATCCTGGAGGATGAGCATAGTTTTCAAAGCAGGAATAAGGCTGCTGTTTGAGATCAACCCTGTAGATCTGAGGACAGATCCTCTCAAGAAGGAGGGGATGATGGAAGAGGCCCAAGCCCAAGCCTAAGCCTAAGCTCAGGCCCAACAACTAGGTCCATGGCAAAGAGGATTCAAGAAGAGTGGGACTCTGCTACTGATGGCAGAGAAACTTTTCTCTACATATTCAAAGACCCTTCAGAGGACTACAAGGAGTAAAGCCCAAGCCATGGGAGTTTAGCATAAATTAATTTTAGTTTATTTATAATTTTAGTAGAGTAAGGTTCATTTAGCACAATCGGGGGTGTATTTAACAATTTAGCTTGTACCTAGGCCTTTTAGGGTAGGAATGTAGCCCTACCTTCTAGAAGCATGCTAAGGGGCTGCATTGACCTTTAGTCAACACCCTAGCAGCCCCCTCTTTTATGTATTCCCCATCCTACCCTTGTTCCTTACTCTCCAAGACACCATCTCCTATAAATAGGGTGCTTTGGCTCATGTTTTTTTAAGATCAATTTATATGAGTAAATGCTGCCAAAATTATGCTAGCTTCTACTCTTTGTCTAGTCTCTCTAGGTTAGACACTTTGATCTTCATCTTCACCTTCCTCCAAGTGATTTGGCCTAACCTATCACTCTCCATACCTTTCATGCACCTACAAGGAACCCATAGCTCTATATGAGCCATCCTTGACCCATATCATCCATAGCTTCCACCACCTTTTTACCTCATATTTTAAGAAGAACAAATGGTCATGAAGAACAACCCATCACTAAGTCATCAGCTCGGGCGACCTATGTGGCACTGAGCGAAAGGACATGAACAGTGCGCTGAAGGGACATCTCACCAACCCCCTCTTAATCTGCAGAACGAGATCAAGGGGGGTGTCTTTGGCAGGGAGACTGGCGCATATATCTCGGGGTGACCCTGCACAAAGGGTGAACCCGTATGTGTTGATGATCGTTGCAATGATGGGGAACCCTTCTTCTTCTTCTACGCCACCGTCTTCAAGTGAGTCAAAGTCCATCTTCCCTTCACCGAGTTCGAGAGGGCTTTGCTCACAGAGCTGAACGTGGCGCCCGCCCAGCTGCACCCCAACAGCTGGGCCTTCATCAGGGCCTTCTCCATTCTCTGCAACAACCTAGGGTTCACTCCCTCAGTAGATGTATTCCTCTACTTCTTCGAGCCCTGGGAAAAGGCTTTGGGTAAGCCTTAATGGCGTGGCACGGAGGGTTCTGCTTACCCTCTTCTCTCAATCGTACAAGGGCTTCAAGGGGAAGTTCTTCCGAGTCTGCTGCAGTTCGTACGACTCCACCATGCTTGATGGGTTCCCATTGTATTGGGTGGAGAAGTTAAAGTTCAAGAAGCCCCGCGGACTCGAGGAGCTGACGCTCTTTGACCGCGATGTATGCCAACTCCTCTCTAGCTGGGGTGTGGTGTTTGACACCACCCAGCTGATTAGGCACGAATATGATGCTGAAACCCTCAGTGTCTATATCGGTACATTGCCTTTATCTCTCATCTGACAACACTTGTGTTTTATGCATGACTCTTCTCACCCTTTGCTTGTTGTTCATTGCAGATATGGTACTGGAGTCTGAGAAGAAGAAGAGGCTGGTTGACCTACTAAGTCACCGCACAGCAGATGGCTCAGGCCCTGCTGGCCCTTCTTCACCTGCTGTGGTTGCCCTAGGTCCAACTTTTGATAAATCAAAAAGGGTAGCCGCAATGGTGATCTCTAAAGACAAAGACACCTGCTCTGGTCTCGTTTTCAAGAGAAAGAGGGTGGAGGTTGCTGCAGAGACCTCTTCTGCAACAGAGGGGCAACCTCCTTCCTTTAGGGGAGCACCCTCCCAGTGCTTCATCTCCCCCCGAGCCACTCTTGGCGCTCGAGGGTGGAGGGGAGAGTGCCCCTTCAACTAGCCAAGCACCTCCTGCTCCTGAACTGCCTCCTCTCCTCCAGCGGACTCTCGCTCAAATGCCTGGCCAAGCTGCGATGGAGGCCATGGACAGGAACTCTCTAGGGGACCTCATCAGTCACGGTCTTGGGGAGTTTCTTGCCGCCTCCAACTTCCTCCTGGTCAAGGGAAATGCTGAGGCAAAGCTGCTAGAAAAGGTTGCAAATATGGAGAGAGAGCTGGAGCAAAAGAAAGACTTGAAGCTCCAACTTCAGCAAGCTGCCAAGCGCGAGACTGCCCTAAACCAGGAGCTGGGCAGTCTCCGCCAATCAGAGAAGGAGACCAAGAAGATCCTCTTCTCCAAGGGGCAGGAGGCCTTCCAGCTTGAGGCCAAAATCCTTCCCCTTCGCAACAAGATCATCGAACTGGAAGAGCAGCTGGAGGGGGCTCAAACTAAGATGACCAAGCTGGAGGAAAGGGCTACAAGCCAAGAGGTTCAGCTGGGCAGAGTTGAGGAGGAACTTGCCCAACAAACCGAGCTACTTAAGAAGATCGAGGCTGAGCTCACTGAAGATGCCGTCGACGCCTATGGGGAGGGGTTTGGTGATGCCCTTGCTCAGTTTGCCTGCGTGCATCCTGAGATGGACCTCTCGCCATACTCTGTATCAAAACAGGTAGTCGATGGGCAAATAGTGCCTAGATATGTGTTCTGAGCAGCTGTATCTCATAGTTGAACATCTTATAACTAACTTCCAATATATTTAACACATTTATATACTTGTTTGACTTTACGCATCAATTTACTTGTATTGATATCTCTATTGTTGTCTGGATGTTTCGTCATACTTGGTTAAGTTCCCTCCTCAATATAGAATCGATCCATAGGTAGCACGCTTAACTCTGCTAAGTCGTTATGAGCTCTGCTTTTCGCTAGGACAGGTGATCATACCATGGACAAGACTTCATAAGAACTTCTTTGACAAAAAGTACCTCACCTATCTCGTCATCGCCCATATCTTTACCCCGTGAAGACTCCAACTCCTATCTGTATACACCTGACCCTTCCTTGCTCAAGGCAGAGGAGGAAGCTAACGAATTTCAACTAACCACCCATCACCCTTAGGCGAGGGTGGACTTCACTGGTGAGCCCTCTGTTCGAATTGGGAGTTCTCACTCGACAAGGAGGTGTTCTATACAAACCTACTTTCCAACTGTCGAGACCTCTAACCCCACACGAAAGGTTCGAGCTGGCCTCTGATCGCTCATAGGCGAAGGAGGATTTCACTGTACGTCCTTGGTGTTATCACTCGGAAGGGGAGGTGTTCTCTATGAACCTTCCTTTCCCGCTTCTAAGGCTTCTAACCCAATTTGACGAGTCCTTACTGACCTCACATCGCCCAAAGGCAAAGGAGGATTTCGCTGAACAAACCTTTCTGTCCAAGTTGGGAATTCTCACTCGAAGAGGAGGTGTTCCTTATGGACCTACCTTCCTACTCACGAGACCTCTAACCCCAACTGACAGGTTCGAACTGACCTCACATCGCTCATAGGCGAAGGAGGATTTAATTGGTGAACCTTTCTGTTGAAGTTGGGAGTTCTCACTCGAAGGGGAGGTGTTCTCTACGAACCTACCTTCCCACTTAGGAGACCTCTAACCCCAAATGACAGGTTCGAACTGACTTCATATCTCTCATAGGCGAAGGAGGATTTAACTGGTGAACCTTTCTGTTCAAGTTGGGAGTTCTCACTCGAAGGGGAGGTGTTCTCTACGAACCTACCTTCCCACTTACGAGACCTCTAACCCCAAATGACAGGTTTGAACTGATCTCATATCGCTCATAGGCGAAGGAGGATTTAACTGGTGAACCTTTCTGTTCAAGTTGGGAGTTCTCACTCGAAGGGGAGGTGTTCTCTACGAACCTACCTTCCCACTTACGAGACCTCTAACCCCAAATGACTGGTTCGAACTGCATTGTACAAATACATTCAAAGATATATCTTTAACTGAAAATTTTATTGGGTGACCTCATCAAAAACCCTTAAAAGGGAAAAAAGAGTGTCCCCTTACTGTGTACAATGTTACATAATTTTAACTAAAATAAAACTTCAGGTGAGTCACATTCCATGTACGAGGAATCAGACCACCCTCTAGAGTCTCAAGCCTATATGCTCCATTCCCCAGGGCCTCTGTCACTCTAAAGGGACCAGTCCACTTAGGGGATAGCTTGTTCTCTATCTGGTAGGGAGATGCCTTCCGCATGACTATGTTAGCCACCTGGAACTGGTGAGCTCTCAACTTGGAACTGTGCTTGAGCTCAACTCTCCTCTTCAATGCTTCGGCTTTGATTCCTGCCTCTTCCCTAACTTCATCCAAGAGATCTAAATTCACCTTCCTTTCCTCGTTGGATTCCTTAGCCACGAAGTTCTGGAAACGTCGTGAGCTCTCCCAGATCTTTACAGGAATCATGGCATCTGAACCGTACACCAAACTGAAAGGGGTCTCCTTGGTGGTGGACTGAGGAGTGGTATGATAGGCCCATACTATTCTGGGAACCTCCTCAGCCTAAATCCCCTTCGCCTTCTCCAGCCTTCTCTTCAGTCCTCTGAGTAGGACTCGGTTGGCCGAATTGACCTGCCCATTAGTTTGGGGATGCTCGACTGATGCAAACACCTGCTTGATCCCCAACTCTGTACATAGCTTCCCCAACTGTTGGCTTGCAAACTGGGTGCCATTATCAGACACCAAACGTGATGTGAGTTGATTTTATGATTTAGCTTTTTATGGTGGCACTTTAATTAGGATTGAGATTTTAGGATGATTAAGGTGAGAACCTAAGGAAAATCCCCACTGGACATTAACTTAACCAAGTGGTTAAGTAGATGTGAAGGTTCATTTCAAAGGCAAAAGGAAAACACAATTATAAGGTGATGATGATGACAAGTTATGGTGTGGAATTACATAAGGAAAACAAGAGCAACATATAAAGACCGAAAAGACATAATGAAGCAAAATAAGAACATGTTTATGAATAGATGGAATGATAATGGAAGGAAAAGATGAAGGAAAAGGAAGCTTATGAGAAATGGAATTGAGAATGGTTGCACGCCACTTGGATGGTGAAATGACTCCAAGATAAGTGAAGGATGTCGCCACTTGAGAGCTCTCAAAACTCACAAGATAAGACCAATTTTGGAGGAGCTCACTCACTCACAATTCACACAAGAATTTGTGTATAGTAACTTTACTCTAATTTTCAACTTGAAAATACATGAGGTAGGCCTTCTTATTTATAGGTGAAGGAGCCTTGGAGAGCAAGCATAAGGGGTAGGATGGGAAGAGTGAAAAAAAGGGCAGCCTTAGGGTTTGACTAAGTCAAACCCGCATCCTTGGCTTGTCCTTCTAGAAACTAGGTCAAAAAGCCTTCCAAAAGGGCCAATAACATCCTAAAATGCTAACTACACCCTCTATTATACTAAAGGCACGTTATTCTAGCCTATATTTGCTATTTGGACCCCCAAAATGAGCCCAAATTATTTACAATATTTTCTAATCATTTAGAAGACCAGCAGGAAGAACTTTAGGTGCTCTGGTCTTTGTCCCATTCTCCATCTGGTGAGGTCTCTACTTTGAGGTGAATTCTCTTTATATTCTTTAGCATCCTTGATCCATTACCTTGTGGGCTTGGTTTTTGATCTCGCCGCGGACTCGAGCGTGGGGAAAATGCCTCGTCACTCCTTCGTCTAGCTTTCCAGCTGCTGCGCGTTCTGCAAGGAGGCTCCAGGAACCTTCGACGGGACTCCGAACGATGCCTGCAAAACACACAGACGGCGCCTCTAGCGGCCGTTGTAGCTCCGACGCTCAAGTCAGGCAACGGGAACACCAAAACTCTCTCTCGGATCTCTCTGTGTAAGACCCGTGTGTGTGTGCCCTCAGTCCTCTTTGATTCGAAAACTGAGTGTTCTTGGTTTTGTGTTGTGTATTCTGAGGCAAAGACTGCATACCTGGTTTGGTGTTCTTCTTCCTCATATAAACCCGCGTAGCCCCTACTGGCTACCTCTAGGGCCACTTGATTACTCTGCACTGTCGTTTCTACTCCCCAGGGCTACCTTGCGTGCCAGCCTTCTTCACTTGAGTGCAAAGTCTGACAGGGGAGGCTGCGTGGGTGCCTCTGTACCCCTCGACTTCTGAGCCTATCTGCCCTACCTATTCTCTGGGAACATCTTCACCGTCCACGTGGCAAACATGCAACCCCACTGGGAGACTCTAAACTTGATGGGTTCTTGTCTCAGCAGGATTCTGCATCTAACTGCGTCTTCTCGTCTTCATGCGTGGTCGTCTCGCGACTAAGGCCATTCCCTGCCTCTAGGCGCTTTACTGATCATTGGCTGCGTTGCTCACATCGCGCGGCCGATGTCGCCTCGACACACGCCGATGACCGAGGTATCTCTCATCCTGGCCGATGTCCGATGGCGCTTCTTCACGTTGTCGTACTCTGCTTATGGAATCAGGCGAGGTCCCTTGAGTAACGTTCTTGCTGGGAGCCTGGGTCCCAGTTTAACACGTGTTGGCAAGGAACCCCGACGACTGATCACTCTGCATGCACCAATGACTGATCACTCTGTATACACCGATGACTGATCGGTGCTTCATCACTCTCGCGCTTCTGCTTCCAGGCGTTCATGTAGGAGCCGATCTCCACCCTGGTTCATCTGCTATCTCATGCCACGTGTTGCTCTGTGACTGGCCCACGTGGTCATCTGCTGCTGACGTCATTGGATACCGATGACCGACCGGATCAGTTTTCATTAAAATGCTTGGGTACACCAAAGCGACACACTATATTCTTCCACACGAAGTGCTGGATCTTGTGGGCTGTGATTTGCGCTACTGGCTCAACCTCGATCCACTTCATGAAATATTTTATGGCAACTACAAGGTACTTCATCTGCCGTACAGCCAAAGGAAAGGGCCCTAGGATGTCAATTCCCCAGGTGTGGAATGGCCAAGGGCTGTATATAGATCTGTGCTCCTCTGGAGGCGCCTGGTGCCAATCTGCATGTAACTGACATTGTTTGCACTGCTGCGCATACTTTGTGCAATCCTCCCTCATGGTTGGCCAGTAATATCTTGCTCGAATGGCCTTAGATGCCAAAGCACGACCTACTATGTGGCTCCCACATATTCCTTCATGGAGCTCTGCCATTATACGCACACACTGCTCACCATGCACACACACCAGGATGGGATGCGTAAACCTGTGCCTGTATAATTCTCCATCAATGAGTGTGTACTTAGTCGAGTTCTTCTTCACCTTCCTCGCCTCTGTTGGCTCTATGGGCAACATCCCATCAGCCAAGTAGCGCTTATAGGGTGTCATCCACGTTTCCCCACTCTGCAACAAGCATACCTGTGGTGATGTCTCCTCCAATACCACATACGCGTTGACCCTTGGCTTCTTCAAAGTTTCCTGGGTCAAGAACCGATGACTCCTCCTTCCACCGTCTGTCTGGCTGATCTGGTGGACTCCTACCAGGTTGTCAGTCGTATAGGTGCGAGGTGCCCTTAGGGTCTCCTGGATAACTGTCCTCTGCGTGCCCCCCTTGCCTGAGCTTGCGCGTTTTGACAACAAGTCAGCTCGGGCATTCTGATCTTTGGGGATATGTACCAATTCAAAATCTGCAAAGGAACTCTTTAACACCTGGACATACTCTAGGTAGGAGGCCATCTGAGGATCTTTGGCCTGGTACTCTCCCACCACCTGGGCTGTAACCAATAGGGAGTCACTCTTTGCCAGAAGACTCTGTGCTTCCATCTCCTTAGCCAACAGCATTCCAGCGATTAGAGCCTCATACTCAGCTTGGTTGTTGTTGGCCTTGAAGGCAAACCGTAGAGCTTGCTCGATCAGCAGCCCTTTCGGTCCTTCCAAGATCACCCCAGCCCCACTACCTTGTTGATTGGAAGACCCATCTACTGAGAGCACCCATCTGAAGTCAGGTCTTTCCTCCTGGGTTTCTGTCGAGGACATCTCGGCTATGAAGTCCGCATAAACTTGGCCCTTGATTGGGCCTCTGGGCTCATACTGTATGTTGAACTCAGATAACTCCACTGCCCATCGTACCATCCTCCCTGCTACATCTAGTTTCTACAAGACCTTCCTGATGGGCAGGCTTGTCATCACCACCATTATAAAGCTCTGGAAGTAATGACGTAGCCTACGCGCTGAGAACACAACGGCCAAGGCTGCCTTTTCAATGGCCTGGTACCTCACCTCGGGCCCTTGCAGCACCTTGCTAACAAAGTAGATAGGCTTTTGGGTTTGGTCTTGTTCCTGCACTAAGACTAAACTCACCGCCCTTTCAGGGATCACGAAGTATAAACGCAATGGGGTGTCGATCTGTGGTCTGCACAACAGTGGTGGACTGGACAGATATTGCTTCAGCTTGAGGAATGCTTCTTCACACTCCTGGGTCCACAAGAACCTACTGTTCCTCCTCAAGCATTGGAAATAAGGGTGACCCTTATCACCCCCGGCTGACACAAACCTGGAAAGGGCAGTCATTCGACCTGTCAATTGTTGCACTTCCTTGACTGACGTCGGGCTCCTCATGGCTAAGATCGCCACGCATTTGTCTGGGTTGGCCTCAATCCCTCGTTCGGTGAGCAAGAAACCGAGGAACTTGCCTGCCTCTACCCCAAAGACACACTTTTTTGGATTCAACTTCAACCCATACTTAGCTATTGTAGTGAATAGCTCCTCCAAATCAACGACGTGCTGATCTTTCACCTGGGATGTCACCACCATATCATCCACGTAGGCCTGCACGTTGCAACCTATCATGGGTGCAAGGACCTTGTCCATCAGCCTTTGGTAGGTGGCGCCCGCATTCTTCAGCCCGAATGGCATGGCTGTGTAGCAGTAGTAGGACAACTCGGTCATAAACGCTGTCTTGCTTTCGTCCATTGGGTGCATCTTGATTTGGTTATACCCAGAAAAGGCGTCCAAGAAGCTGAGTAGCTTGCACCCCGAGGCGTTATCTACCAGCGCATCAATACTCGGTAGAGGATAAGAATCCTTTGGGCACGCCTTATTGAGGTCAGTGAAGTCCACACACATCTGCCACTTCCTATTGGCCTTCTTCACCAAAACCACATTCGCTAGCCACTCAGGGTATTGGATCTCCCGTATGTGACCAGCCTTAAGCAGCTTTTGTGTCTCTTCCCTGATCACCTGCCTCCTTTCTTCATTGAACTTTCGCCTTCTCTATCAGATAGGTCTGGCTTGGGGATTCAATGCAAGGCGATGACATAAGAAGTCTGGATCAATACCAGGCATATCCGAGGCAGACCAAGCAAAAGCATCCATATGCCATTCTATGACTCCCGCTATTTGGTCTTGTGTCTCCTGGCTAGGGATTTGCCAAGTTTGAACATCTTGCCTCCAATCTCCCTTTCTACCACCTCCTTCGCTAGCTCCGGTCATCTCTCTCGGGCGACCTCTGCTTGTGTGACCCCGATGTCTCCGCGGGGCAGGTCAGTATCATCGTACTCTCCACCCAGTGGTTGGGTGGTCACCGTGCACACTCCCCTTCTCGTCTTAAGGCTATTCTCGTAGCACTTCTTAGCCTCCTTCTGATCTGACCTTATGGTGATCACCACTCCTTCCATTGAGGGCAACTTCATCTTCATGTGCCTCGTCGACGCTACGGCTCCCACTCTGTTCAAGGCTGGCCTGCCCAACAGCATGTTGTAGGCTGATGGGGCGTTGATGACCAGATACTTGATGTTCTCAGTGCGGGAGGCCACCCCATCAGTAAAAGTGGTCCTCAGCTCTATATATCCTCGCACCTCAACCTGGTTACCTGCGAACCCATACAGGCAGCCAGTATAAGTGATCTGGGGATAGCTGCAACTTGTTAAAGGTTGACCAGAACATAACATCAACTGAACTTCCTTGATTGACGAGGACCCGGTGCACCCTTCTCCCCACTGTAACCACTGATATCACCATTGGATCGTTGTCGTGAGGGATGACGTCCAGGCGATCTGCCTTTGTGAACATGAGGTCGATGTCTGGGAAGTGGTCTTCCTCACATGCTTCCACTGCCATCACTGAATGCGCATACTTCTTACGCTGCGACGAGGTGCATCCTCCTCCCGAGAACCCACCTGAAATGGTATGGATCTCTCCATGTATGGGCACCTCGTGTCCCTGATCAGCCCTCGGTGCTACCACCACGTCTCCCCCCTGTGACTCCCTCAAGTAATCATTCAGGAAGCCGTTTTTGACCAACTCATCTAGTTGAAGGCCAAGGGCCAAGCAGTTTTGAATGGGATGGCCAAATGCTTGATGGAATTCACACCAGATGCTCTTGTTGGGCCCCAATCTCTTGTCTGTCTTTGGGGGCACCTTCAGCCTCTCTGCCACATTGGGAATGGCGATCAACTCTTTGAGCTCCACCAGGAAGTTATGTCTGAGGGGCACATCCTCCTTAGCGCGTGCCCTAGCCTGGGGCTTCCTGGCCTCGTAGGGCTTCTGCTTTCCCTGGGTTCTCTTTTCTGTCGTCGCCTCATGTACCCGCAAGGGCTGAGGCCGACTAGGTACTCGTTGCCGCGAGGAGGCTACGCTCTCCCGCTTCTCATCGAGTTCTCCTTCAGCGGCAATGTAAGCAACAACATGACGCTTGATGTCATCGAAGGTCTTTGGGCGACTTCTAATAAGGAACTCACTGAAAGGTCCTGGCAATATACCCTTTTTGAAGAAGTGCACCACCATATCTTCATCTTTGGTATGCAACCTCACTACCATCGCCCCAAATCTGTTGAGGTAATCTTTAAGGGACTCCCTCTGATATTGCCTCACGTCAAAAAGGTCATAGGACACCGGTGGAGGGGCCCGATTGACAATGTACTGTTCTCTGAACAACGTGGAGAACTGCGCAAAAGACGTGATATGCCGCTCAGGCAGGCTAATGAACCATTCCAGCGCTGTTCCTGTCCACGTGGTCATGAAGACCTTGCAATGCACCGCATCAGACCCTCCTGACAGCATCATCTGCGTGTGAAGCGTTGTGAGATGCGCTTCAGGATCCTCTACCCCTGTGAACACAGTCTTAGGGCCCACGAAGGTGGCTGGGACCACCGTGTCCATGATTGTTTGGGAGAAGGGCATGGGGAAAGCCCTTGGGGGCGTTGGTGGAGCCCGATCGTCCATCACACGATTCCCTGCTTTCTGCAAATTACGCAGGTTCACGCGCAATTCTTCCTTTGCCCTGTGATGATGGAAGAGGCCCAAGCTCCAACCCAAGTTCAGGCCCAACACAAGGTCCATGGCCAAGCACATTCACGCCCAAATGAGTCAAGCCACGGATGGGAGGGAGAAGACCTTGTACATGCTACTTGGAGGCCCATTAGGGGTAGCTTAGTAGATTAGTGTAGTGTAGAAAGCAAAACTTGCTCACTTAGGGGTGTGCTATCAAATAGGTGCCTTTAGCAAAAGAAGGAGGGGTGTACAATCAAATGTTGCATTTTTGACCTATCTTCTAGAATATTAGGATGATGGTGTGGTTTGACTAAAGTCAATACCCTAGGCAACCCCCACTTTTTGTATTTCCATCCCTACCCTTTAAGCTTGCTCACCAAGGCTCCTAAATCTATAAATAAGGAGGCCTACCTCATGTATTTTCAAGATTAAATAGAGTATTGTTATGCTGCCAAAATTGTGCCATACACCATTCTTTGCCTAACACTTAGGTTTTAGTCTTCAATTCATCACTACCAAAGGGGCTGGCCAAACCTCCCCATTTCCTCACTCTTCATGCACCTTCAAGGCACCCATGCTTCCTAGGAAGGCCTTGCTCACCTCCTCCATAAGCTTCCGCATCCATCATCACCAAGGAAGTCCAAAATCCAAAGAAGAGCTCATAGGAATGCTATCAGTGTAATTCCTCGTTCCTGGCCTGTGATGTGGCCAGGTCCATCTGCATTCACGCTTGATCTGCCCTTGACTCCGCCACCGTCTCCTGAAGGGCGCACATCGTTTCCATGACTTGTTGCATGGTAACGCTCTCACCCCCATTTGGTGGGACAGACCCTTGCCTGGTATTCCTCATCTCTGTGGTTTCTTCCCTTTCTCTCGTGTATGGGGCCTTGTTTTACTTCGGCCCCACAGTGGGCGCCAAATGTTCTTGCCGGTTGACTCTCCTGTCGGTTGACTCTACGGAAATCACGCGCTTCCTTCCTCACCTTGATATATGCTTTGTTCTCTTGAAGCAATCTGCCCTGCAAGATAGAAAGGGGGCGCCCTAGAGGCCGTTTGCACTCCGATGCTCAAGTCAAAACTAGGGCAAGCACACCAAGTGTATTGAGTATTTCTGTTTAGGTTTAGAAAATGCATACCTCTGTGAAGTGTTTTACTACCCTTTATATAGTCTAGGGTTTCCTTTGCGTTACTACCCCCATATTTAGGGTTTATAGGAATACCCTTGCACCGCTATCACCCAGACTTAGGGTAATCTAGCACGTAAGGTTTCCTTAACTAGAATGCAAACTCAAATAGGGTGACCACCTGTAACATCCTGCCAAATTCTTTTCATATATATATAATGAAAATAAAGGTAAACAAATATATTGAAGTGAACACAATTATATATATGTAAAGAAGTTTCTCCTCACAGGGAGTTTAATACATAATCGGTCAATTTCAAAACTTAAACAAAATACAGCAAAATAAAAAAAAACAGGCGATCTCCTGATAGAAAACAGAAAACGGCGATCTCCTAACAGAAACAGAAACAGGCGATCTCCTCCTGGCGACCACTCACAGAGGAGCTCTACTACCTGCAGCCTCATCTGCTCCCGTGTAAATATACACGATCATCACAGGTTTAAGAAAAACAACCACGATACAAGATAAAAGGGTAAGCTAGATATTTGCAAAAACTTTAAATATGAAACTTTATATCTATAGAAAACATAAATCTTCACACCATTCATAATCTATATCAATTGCAACCATCAATATCCCCATATTCCACCAACTCGTCAAGTGTCTATTCACTACATTCAACATTCATGGTTCACACGTCAGACCTTCCGCTGACTCGTCACACACAGACACTTGACACTACTTCCGGAAGACTCATGCATTGACTAGACTCAGAGATCTGCACCTGTCATACTACACTGCTGTAAAGTTCCCACAGCTATGCGCATCAACATAATCTCAATCTCAATCTCATCACTCACCTAGTATGACAGGGTGAATCCATACAACAGGTCAAGTGGTTATTTTTCAAACCACTTACCCATACATATGAACCTCCATCGACTCTCAACGCCTGAATGACTTCCTCTATATGAGTCCATTATATCAGGAGAGTCAGGATATCTCATTATAGAAATCACCGATCAATGCACATTCTACAACAATCTTACACGGTATTTTCTTTCCTGAAAATACTATGCCTTGATTCCACATTCACAACATTCAACACATCATACAACACTTAATGAACGATTTCAAACATAGCAATAATCATTCCACGGTTCAGGGTTTCGAATATCACATGCATTTCACATTTAAATCTCAAACAGTTTCAAACGACACTAAAACAGGGGAGTTCGAAAACAACACCGAAAACCGGCGATCTCATCCAAAAAGAGGGGATTATGCAATAACAGTTGAAAACCGGCGACCACGTCGCCCCATCATCAAAATCATCTAACGTAAGGTTTTCGTTGGAAATAAGGCTAGCTTCCCTTACCTGAACTTGCGTAAAAACACTAAGAGCTCCAACACCCACCGAAGCTTAAAGATGTCCTAACTCTGTTCTAGTGTCCTGATGGAAAACTCGCAGAGAACTCCCCAGGTATCCAAGTGCAGTCGTTGCTCGTCGTACTGGTGCTTGGGGATGTCTGAATCGCAACGCGAAGGAGAGAAAGAGAAGGATGAAGGTGAACTCACTCTGTCACTCTTGAACCACAGCAGCGTTCTTTTCCTCTCCGAAGTGAGTTTTTGAATCTAAACCAACTTGTCCACAATTTCCGCTGCCACCACCCACTCTGCAGGAAGGCTTGCGTGCACGCTTCCCTGAACAGTATGACCACGTGTGTCTCTGCGCATGCCAACTCTCTGATGTCACTATTATGAACCACCATTTTTGTCTACGTGTCGCGCGTGCAGGACGTTTCATGCTGGGAGCCTGGGCCCTACCTTATCTGTGTGAAACTCGACGTCGCGCGATAACTTTCCACCGCTGACTCATCCTGGCGGACGACCGATGTCTTTCCCTGGGAGACGACCAATGTCTTTCCCTGGGAGATGACCGATGTCTCCCTCTGGAAGACGACCGATGTCTATCCCTGGAAGACGACCGATGTCTCCCTCTGGAAGACGACCGATGTCTATCCCTGGAAGACGACCGATGTCTATCCCTGGCGACGCCCGCATGTCTCTCGCGCCCTGGCGATGCCCCCATGTCTCTCGCGCCCTGGCGATGCCCGCAAGCCTCTCGCGCCCTGGCGATGCCCCTATGCCTCGCGCCCTGGCGATGTCCGCATTCTCTCGCGCCCTGGCGATGCCCGCAAGCCTCTCGCCCTGGCGATGTCCGCATGTGTAGTCTAGGCGACAGGCGATTATGTACTAACCAGGCGATCTCATAGTCTTCTACGCTACACTTTCCTTCCTTTTTATTTTAAATAAAAACATACTTAGAATTCATTTAATATATATTCCTTTTATTCCAATTTAATTTCACAGGTCCTTACACCACCTGGGTGCCTCCTCGTGCACCTAGTCTCTGGGACCACATGTTCTGGGAGTGCCTTCACTGTTCACGTGCCATGCATGTAGCTTCACTGGGAAACCCTAGTTCTGATGAGTACTCGACCCCTCAGGACTTTGCACGTAACTGTGTTTTCCCTGCCACACACATTAGCTCTTCGTGATTCAGGCCTCTCTTTACCTCTGGGCATGGTACTGATAACTAGTCTTCTTTCAAGACCCACACCAGATGTTCTAGCTCTGTTGTTCAAAACACCCAAGATCGATGTCACCTCGTCACACTCTGTTGCCGAGGACTCATTAACCTGCGGAGTGACGAGGACTCATCAGTCCACTCTGGTGATCGACACGCTGATGACTAATCATCCTGCTAGTTCATGCTACCTGCGGGGTCCATCCCACGTGGCTTTGGGCTATGCTGTGGGACCCAACTGACGTGGCCCACCATTACTAGCTGTTCTCGGTATCCGAGGACTGGTCGGTACATGGAATAAGTGATACATAGGGATGGGAGAAAGAGAGGGAAAGAAGTGGATGGTTGAGTTTTTAAATAAGAGATCATTGATCACCATGTATATCCATCATTTTCAAACACTTTATTAATATCCATGACTTTTACACGCCTCCTTCCCTCACCTTCAGTTATGCTTTGCTGTATCGAAACAACCTGCACCTGCAAGATTGAAAGGGGTGCCCTAGAGGCCGTTTGCACTCTGACGCTGAAGTCAATACTGGGCAAGCACACTAAGTCTATTGAGTATCTGAGTTTAGGTCTAAAAACTGCATACCTTTGTGAAGTGTTTTACTGCCCTTTATATAGTATAGGGTTTCCTCTGCGCCACTACCCATATTTAGGGTTTACAGGAATACCCTTGTGCCGCTATCACCCAGACTTAGGGTAATCTAGTGCGTAAGGCTTCCCTTAACTGGAGTGCAACTTCTAACAGGATGGCCACCTGGGTACCTCCTCATGCACCTAATCTCTGGGGTCACCTGTCTTTGGAGTGCCTTCGCTGTTCACGTGCCATGCATGTATCTTCACTTGGAAACTGATCCTGCCGCTTGACTCGAACGTGGAGGATTGCCTCGTCACTCCTTCGTCTAGCCTTTTTGATCCTGCCGCTTGACTCGAACGTGGAGGATTGCCACGTCACTCCTTCGTCTAGCCTTCTGTTCTGCAGGAACGCTCCAAGAACCACCACTGGAACTCCAAACGCTGCCTGTAAAACACACAGACGGCGCCTCTGGCGGCCGTTGTAGCTCCGACGCTCAAGTCAGGCAACAGGAACACCAAAACTATCACTGAATCTCTCTGTGAGACTCGTGTGTAACTGTAAGCTCTAAAATGTGTAAATTGTAAGAATCTGTAAAACTCTCCCCCCTTAATTTCGTTAAGAGTTTCGTATATATACTTGAGTCTTTCTCTCTCCTGAAGGTTATTCCTCTTGACACGTGGATAACATCTGGTCATACACGTGTCACCATCTGGAGTACCCGCAGCTGAAATGTTACTTCCACTGTGCTCCTGCGACTAAGTTATCCACACAGGGAGTAGCTTAGTACACAGGCTACTCTGGGCGCAACCTTAACATGGCGAGCTGGTTAACACTGGGTATCACAGCTCACACTACACATGGTGGCAGATATGCCACTTATCCTCTGTACTTAGACCATACAACAAGTGCTTGCCAAGTCTTCTCAAACACCCGGCGATGTTCTCTTTTGGCGACTTGCTGACCACCTGATCTCCTAACCTTCACACATGGCGATCATGTGCAATCAAGGCGATTACTGATCCATACCGGCGATGAGCGTTTACTCATCCTCAAGGCGATTACTCATCCTCAAGGCGATAGGCGATTACTCATCCTCAAGGCGATAGGCGATTACTCATCATCACAGGCGATAGGCGATTACTCATCCTCAAGGCGATAGGCGATTACTCATCCTCAGTGATCGCCTCCCTGATTCACCTGCTATCCTCTACCACGTGTTACCCTGTGAATGGTCCACGTGGTCAACTGCTGCTGATGTCATCGACTATCGATGACCGACCGGATCACTTCTGTTCTGCAGGAACGCTCCAAGAACCACCACCGGAACTCCAAACGTTGCCTGTAAAACACACAGACGGCGCCTCTGGCGGCCGTTGTAGCTTCGACGCTCAAGTCAGGCAACAGGAACACCAAAACTATCACTGAATCTCTTTGTGAGACTCGTGTGTGCTCTCAGATCCACTTTCTCTCTCTATAACCTGATCCTGCCGCTTGACTAGAACGTGGAGGATTGCCTCGTCACTCCTTCGTCTAGCCTTCTGTTTTGCAAGAGCGCTCCAAGAACCACGACCGGAACTCCAAACGCTGCCTGTAAAATACATAGACAGCGCCTCTAGCGGCCGTTGTAGCTCCGACGCTCAAGTCAGGCAACAGGAACACCAAAAACTATCACTAAATCTCTCTGTGAGACTCGTGTGTAACTGTAAGATCTAAAATGTATAAGCTGTAAGAATCTGTAAAACTCTCCTGAATTTCGTTAAGAGTTTCGTATATATACCTGAGTCTTTCTCTCTCCTGACGGTTATTCCTCTTGACACGTGGATAACATCTGGTCATACACGTGTCACCATCTGGAGTATCTGCAGCTAAAACGTTACTTCCACTGTGCCCCTGCGACTAAGTTATCCACACAGGGAGTAGCTTAGTACACAGGCTACTCTGGGCGCAACCTTAACATGGCGAGCTGGTTAACACTGGGCATCGCAGCTCACACTACACATGGTGGCAGATATGCCACTTATCCTCTGTACTTAGACCATACAACAAGTGCTTGCCAAGTCTTCTCAAACACCCGGCGATGTGCTGACCATCTGATCTCCTAACCTTCACACACGGCGATCATGTGTAATCTAGGCGAGTACTGATCCATACCGGCGATGAGCGATTACTCATCCTCAAGGCGATGGGCGATTACTCATCCTCAAGGCGATAGGCGATTACTCATCATCACAGGCGATAGGCGATTACCATTCTGAGTGATCGCCTCCCTGATTCGCTTGCTATCCTCTACCACGTGTTACCCTGTGAATGGTCCACGTGGTCAACTGCTGCTGATGTCATCAACTACCGATGACCGACCGGATTACAAGCCCCCCAGTCTCGAGCTGTGAACTTGTTCTCAGTGAAGAGACTAAGAAATCGTCTTCTGCTGGTCTACAGGAGCGCACACTCTGGTACTAACACTGTTTCATTCGTTCTTCTTCGCCTTCAAACATTCAAAGCATTTCTCTGTGAGACCCTTCGACTTCTTCAATCTCCAACCTTTGTGACGCTTCTCTGATTATCCGAAGGTAACCTTTTTACCTCTTCTACTGATGACTGATCACCCCTCCCCAAGGAGGCACACCGATGATCGATCACTCGCTAATCCAAGCTGCCTGGGAGGTCCACTCCACGTGGCTCTGGTCCATGCTGTGGGACCCAGCTGACGTGGTTCACCCTTTACTATCTGTTCCTCGGCGTCACGACTTCCATACTTTTATCTCTCGACACATGGACGCATCAATGGCCCCCACTGAGTGTCGCTACCGTTTCCTTCATTCAACAGAAGCGTGCACATCCCTCTGGATCATCTAGAGATTCACCTTTTCTGTTTTCTTCTTCTTAACCGCGCTAGGGTTCGCTGCGTTTCTCCTCTTTAACTCTCTGCATGTGACTAACTGTTAACTAGCTTAGGCTTTAGCGCGATCCCACTACAACCCCTCAAACTTGGCTTCTGACTTGATCACGGCTAACTGTTACCTTAGCATTGCCTTCATCATAACTTCGTGCTGGATGACTGACTTAACCGGGCCTAAACGCTTCGGCTTCACGCAGCAGAACTTGCTTCTACCACCGACCACCGACTAGCATGTTAGTGCACCACCGATCAGTCATCGCGCTTCTGGCTTCGCTACACTTCTCTGCCACACCAGCGCTGAGTGCATAGAGGGCCTGAACACCAACTATGACGCCTGTGTTTTGGGGAAGAGAAGTGCTTCTCGGTGACCCTTCTTGTCTCAACCTCGCTGTAAGAACTCGTGGGTGAGGTCTTGCTTCTCTCACCTCAGCCTCGCTGTACAAAGTCGAGGTGAGGACTTGGTTCTCTTACCTCAACCTTGCCGTTAGAAGCAGAGGAAAAGGACTTTTCTCTCGCCTCAACCTTGCTGTAAAAAGCAGAGGAAGAGGACTTGATTCTCTTGCCTCAACCTTGCTGTAAGAAGCAGAGGAAGAGGACTTTTCTCTTGCCTCAACCTTGTTGTGAAAAGCAGAGGAAGAGGACTTGGTTCTCTTGCCTCAACCTTGCTGTAAGAAGCAGAGGAAGAGGACTTTTCTCTATTGCCTACACTTGCTCAAAGGCAAGGAGGTGCTCTTTCTCGCCTGCACTCGCTCAAAGGCAAGGGGGTCTTCCTCTGTTGCCTACACTTGCTCAAAGGCAAGGAGGTCTTCCTCTGTTCTCGCCTGCACTGGCTCAAAGGCAAGGAGGTCTTCCTCTTTCTCACCTGCACTCGCTCAAAGGCAAGGAGGTCTTCCTCTTTCTCGCCTGCACTTGCTCAAAGGCAAGGAGGACTTCCTCTGTTGCCTGCACTTGCTCAAAGGCAAGGAGGACTTCCTCTGTTGCCTGCACTTGCTCAAAGGCAAGGAGGACTTCCTCTGTCTCGCCTGCACTTGCTCAAAGGCTAGGAGGACTTCCTCTGTTGCCTCAACCTTGCTGTAAAAAGCAAAGGAAGAGGACTTTCTCTCGCCTGCACCTCGCTGTACAAAGTCGAGGGAGGACTTTCTCGTGGGTGCACGCTCCCAGGGAGCGCCAGGCGTGGCTGTCTAAGCGCACTCACAAGGCGCACCCTGCCTGCATGGTCTCACTGCACGTTCTCTGGGTGAGTGCATGCTCCCAGGAGAGCACCTAACGTGGCTGATCTGAGCGCACTCGCCAGGCACATCCTGCCTGCATGGCCTCATCGCGCGTTCTCTGTGTGAGTGCATGCACGTCCCCACCGGCGAGGAGCTCTTCTTCTGGAATCATGCGAGGTGCATGCTTAACGCTCTCGCTGGGAACTTGGGTTCCAGCTTAACACGTGTTAGCAAGACCCCGATGACCATGCACCGACCGAGCGGTCACTCTCTACATGCACCGACGGCTGATCGCGGTCTGCATGCACTGATGTCTGATCGCGCTCTACATCCAAGCGCTTATCTAGGGGATGATCTGCGGGTGGTGGCCACTCGGTAACTGACCACCGATCACCTGGACTTGCACCTGTGGCAAGGAGAACTTTAAACTGGGAACACTCACACACTTTATGTACTGAAAATCTTTTATTGGGTGGCATCGTTAAAAAGAGTGCCCCCTGATCTGCTCAACTATTTAATACACTAAGTGTGTGTACAGCGCGATAGCGCATCTACTTTACAACTTAACCAAAGTAGGAAACAAGCGTGTAGCGTCCTGGGTTCTGGGTATAGCCGTTCCGTCCAGAGTCACCAGCCGACAAGCTCCATTCTCCAACGTCATAACCACTCTGGATGGGGTCTCCTTTAACCGGCGATGACTGCCCTGGCGATGCACACACGTTGGGCGATCATGCCTTCCGCTTCAGCTCTGGGAGCCCCCCCAGTGTAGCCTCTTCCATCACCTCACCTCCCCAAACACAGGGAGTTCATGCTGCTGGTCGCCTGCCTGGGACCCCGAAGCGCGATCACCTTGTGTCTTCTGGAGGTAATCGGTCAGGAACCCTGTCTTCACCAACTCAGCAAGCTGACGCCCCAACGCCAGGCAGGTACGGAGTGTATGTCCATAAGCTTGATGGAATTCACACCACTCATCCTTCCTCCCTCCAAGTACACTGTCGGTTTTCTCTGGCACATGGAGTCTTGCTGCCACAGCAGGGATGGCGATCAGCTCCCCCAAACTTATCACGAAATCATACCTTGGGCGTGTGTTGCTTGCACCCCCCCTGGTCTGGTCCTTCCTGGGTGCATAAGGGCAAGACCTTCCCTGCTCCTTCCTCCCTTCCTTCATCTCATGCACCCGCGCCTGTTGCTACTGATTCCCCTGACCTCCACGTGGCTTCGACGGTGCAGCACTTCCTCTTTTCTCAGAGACCTCTGTCTCTGCTACTATGTGTGCCACCGCGCGTCGCCGTATCTCGGTGAAGGTGGCAGGGTGGCTCTTGATGAGCGATTCACTGAAAGGACCAGGGAGGACACCTCTCTTGAACGCATGCACCAGAATGTCCTCGTCCTTGCTGGGCAATCTCACCACGTGCGCGCCAAAACGGCTAAGGTAGTCCTTCAGCGACTCCCCCTGGTGCTGGCGCACGTCAAACAAATCATAGGACACCACTGGTGGCGCTCTGTTGACGATGTACTGCTCCGTGAACAGCTTCGCAAACTGATGGAAGGAAGTGACGTGGCCCTCTGGCAAGCTCACGAACCACTCCATAGCCACTCCGCACAGCGTACTCATGAACATCTTGCAGTACACAGCATCTGAACCTCCAGTCAGCATCATCTGAGTGTGGAAGGCTGTCAGGTGTGCTTCTAGATCTTCCACCCCCGTGAACGATGCTTTCAGTCTCACCAGATTGGGAGGCAGCACCGTGTTCATGATTTCGGGGGAGAAAGGCATAGGGAATGCTCTCGGAGGCGATGGCAGCGTCAAAGTCCTCTCTTCAACTGCGCGCTCCTTTTGCGCCTGCAATTCCCTACGCAGCTCTTCATTCACACGGTTCAACTCTTCGTTTCTTCTCTGCGATGCAGTTAGCTCTGCACGCATCCTCTCTTGCTCAACTCTTGATGCTGCGACACTATCTTGCAGCGCGCGCATCATCTCCATGACCTGTGCCATGGTAACAGCACCTTCTTCAGCAGGTGGCGTAGGTGAGGTTCGTCTGGTTCTTCTACTCATCTCCTCTACACTTCGACGTAACTTCACTTCGATGAAAAGATCAAGAAGCTCCAAGAAACTTCAAGAAACCTCAAGAAACTTCAAGAACTGCGACGTGGATGGGAACAAAATTCACACGGGCCCCACGGTGGGCGCCAATGATCCTGCCGCTTGACTCGAACGTGGAGGATTGCCTCGTCACTCCTTCGTCTAGCCTTCTGTTTTGCAAGAGCGCTCCAAGAACCGCCACCGGAACTCCAAACGCTGCCTGCAAAATACACAGACGGCACCTCTAGCGGCTGTTGTAGCTCCGACGCTCAAGTCAGGCAACAGGAACACCAAAAACTATCACTGAATCTCTCTGTGAGACTCGTGTGTAATTGTAAGATCTAAAATGTATAAGCTGTAAGAATCTGTAAAACTCTCCTTAATTTCGTTAAGAGTTTCGTATATATACCTTAGTCTTTCTCTCTTCTTACGGTTATTCCTCTTGACACGTGGATAACATCTGGTCATACACGTGTCACCATCTGGAGTATCTGCAGCTGAAACGTTACTTCCACTGTGCCCCTGCGACTAAGTTATCCACACAGGGAGTAGCTTAGTACACAGGCTACTCTGGGCGCAACCTTAACATGGCGAGCTAGTTAACACTGGGCATCGCAGCTCACACTACACATGGTGGCAGATATGCCACTTATCCTCTGTACTTAGACCATACAACAAGTGCTTGCCAAGTCTTCTCAAACACCCGGCGATGTGCTGACCATCTGATCTCCTAACCTTCACACACGGTGATCATGTGTAATCTAGGCGAGTACTGATCCATACCGACGATGAGCGATTACTCATCCTTAAGGCGATAGGCGATTACTCATCCTCAAGGCGATAGGCGATTACTCATCATCACAGGCGATAGGCGATTACCATTCTGAGTGATCGCCTCCCTGATTCGCCTGCTATCCTCTACCACGTGTTACCCTGTGAATGGTCCACGTGGTCAACTGCTGCTGATGTCATCGACTACCGATGACCGACCGGATCATAACCGTTTTCTGTTATCACTGTGCAACGTGTAAGAATGCTCTCATAGTGACTCAACAACTAAGTGTAGTGAGCATGTGTAAACTTGTAATCTGAAAAGAACCCCCTTACCTTACATGACGTGGAGTGCTTTATACCTGAGCCGCGCCTCTCTCCCAGATGGTGACACGTGGAGGCACACAGCTGGCATCTACCGTACACGCGTCACACCTGGAGGGCCTCTGCGCTTCTCTCTGTGCGGGCCGCATGCTGCCAGGAGAGCCCAGGCGTATCCTGCCTGCATGGCCTCACTGCACGTCCTCTGAGTGGGCATTATGCGAGGTGCATGCGTAACGTTCTCGCTGGGAACCTTGGTCCCAGCTTAACACGCGTTGGCAAGAACCCCGATGACCGATCGCCCTCTGCATGCACTTACGACCGATCGCCCTCTCTGCATGCACTTACGACCGATCGCCCTCTCTGCATGCACTTACGACCGATCGCCCTCTCTGCATGCACTTACGACCGATCGCGCTCTTCATGCAGTCACGCCCGACCGGTGCCTCATAACTTCCACCGATGCCCGTGCGGTGCCTCATAACTTCCCCCGATAACCGTGCGGTGCCTCGTGCCGATCCACCGACGTCCGTGCGGTGCCTCATGACTATCCACCGACGTCCGTGTGGTGCTTCTAGGCGCTTATCTAGGCACCGCTCTAGGGGTGGTGGCCACTTGGTATCTGACTACCGATCACTGTTGTAGGTAATCTCCTCCCTGATTCACTTGCTCTTTCTACCACGTTCCACCCTGTGCATGGTCCACGTGGTCAACTGCTGCTGGCGTCATCAACTACTGATGACCGATCGGATCAGAAACCCTAATCCTGATGGGCACTTAAACCCTTCAAGACTCTGCACCTAACTGTGCTTTCCCTACCACACACATGGGTATTTCGTGACCTAGGCTTCCCCCTACCTCTGGGCATTCTACTGATAACTGGTATTCTTTTGGGACCTACCTTAGATGTTTTAGTTCTGTTGTTCAAAATACCCAAGACCGATGTCACCTCGTCGCACTCTGTTGCCAAGGACTCGTCATCCTGCTGACTGACGAGGACACATCAGTCCACTCTGGTGATCGATGCGCTGATAACTAATCAGCCCATTAGTCCATACTACCTGTGGGACCTAGCCACGTGATCTTGGCCCATGCTGTGGGACCCAGCTGACGTAGCTCACCATTACTGGCTGTTCTCGGTGTCTGGGGACTGGTCGGTACACAAGCCCCCAAGTCTCGAGCTGTTAACTTGTTCAGCGAAGAGACTAAGTCATCGGCTCGGGCGACCTACGTGGCACTGAGCGAAAGGACATGAACAGTGCACTGAAGGGACACCTCACCAACCCCCCTTAATCTATGGACATGTGCTTAGATCAACGGTTAGGGCTCCTTAATGTTTGCACTCCCTTGCCTACGTTAAACCCCTTCAAAATCTCGTGCCTCGGCACTGTTTCATCACTTTTCACTCAAACCTTCGCGATCACTATCTTCTCTTAAACGCTTCCATTTCCACTCCAACTCTTGCAACCCCTCATCTTCACTACCTCAAAGGTATGATTTCTACTCTTCCTCTCGCCTTTACTTTATGATTCTGCCACCCCTTACATGTTATAACTGCTCTGGGCCTGTTTACGATATCTACATTTTAGGGTTTCTGTTCTTCTTTCCTGTTTACATCCTTCGTCTTTGAGTCTTTGTCCGCCGCTTGAGACACACCATCATTTTCTTCTAAGCCTTTGTTTCTTCCTTCTTGCCTCTCATTTTGTTTTAGATTCGAGATGGCAAGAACCAAAACCACTTCCAACCCTCCTCCCGCCATTGACTACAGGGCAGTCCTCTACTCCTGGGCCCTTGAGGAGCTCCTCGCTGAGACCTCAAAACTCACATCCTCTGAAGACTGGAGGAAACACAAAGATGATGAACATGAGATCAAAGGGTGCATCTTTGGCAGAGAGAGTGATGCGTATGTCTCGGTTCGACCCTGCACAGAGGGCGAACCCGTATGCGCAGATGATCGCTGCAATGACGAGGATCCCTTCTTCTTCCTCTATGCCACCATCTTTAAACGAGTCAAGGTCCGCTTGCCCTTCACTAGGTTCAAGAGGGCTCTGCTCACTGAACTCAATGTGGCGCCTACCCAACTGCACTTCAACAGCTGGGCCTTCATTAGGGCCTTCTCCATCTTGTGTAACAACCTGGGGTTCACTCCCTCCGTGGATGTCTTCCTCTAATTTTTCGAGGCGAAGAGCCCCGGGAAGAGGCTTTGGGTAAGCCTCAACAGGGTGGCGGGGATAGTTCTGCTAACTCTCTTCCAGCAGTCCCACAAGGGCTTCAAAGGGAAGTTCTTTAGGGTCTGCTGTAGTTGCTACGACTCCACCATGCTCGACGGGTTCCCCTTATATTGGGTGGAGAAGCTGAAATTCAAGAAACCCTGAGGACTCGAGGAGCTGACACCCTTTGACCGCGACCTATGCCAACTCCTTGCCAGCTGGGAGGTGGTATTTAACACTGCCCAACTGATCGGGCACGAGTATGATGCTGAAACTCTTAGCATCTACATTGGTATTTTCCTTTCTTCTTCTGATACCTGCTTGTATTTGCATTTAGTAATTGTGTGCCACTTCTCATTACTTGTTGTTTGTTGCAGATATGGTATTTGATGCTGAGAAAGAGAAGAGGCTGGTCGCTCTGCTGGATTGCCGCACAGCAAGTGGCTCATGCCTCGCTGGCCCCTCTTCTCCCACCGCAGCTGCTCCAGGCCCTACCTCTGAAAGCAAACAAAAGAGGGTAGCTGCAGTGGTGATCTCTGAAGACGAGGACACCTGCTCAGGCCTTGTCTTCAAGAGAAACAGGGTGGAGGTTGCTGCAGCGACCTCTTCTACCACAGAGGGGCAACCTCCATCCTTCAGGGAGCACCCCCCTAGCGCCTCTTCTCCTCCTGAGCCACTCCTGGCGCTCGAGGATGGGGGGGAGAATGCTCCCCCAGCTGATCAAGTACCTCTTGCCCCTGAACTTCTTCCTCTTCTCCAGCATACCCTCGCGCACCTGCCTGCCAAAGAGACGATGGAGACCTTGGACAGGAATTCACTAAGGGACCGTATAAGCCATAGCCTTGGTGAGTTCCTCCCTGCCTCCAGCATTCTGCTGACCCAGGGGGATGCTGAAATGGAGTTAAAAGAAGAGGTGGCCCAACTAAGGAGGGAATTGGAGCAGAAGAAGGAGTTGGAGCTTCAAATTCAACTGGCTGCTAAGCGCGAGACTGCTCTGAACCAGGAGCTGAGTAGTCTCCGCCAATCAGAAAAAGAAACCAAGAAGCTCCTCTCCGCTAAGGGGCAGGAGGCTCTCCAGCTTGAGGCCAAGATCCTCCCCCTCCGCAACAAAGTCATTGACCTGGAAGAACAGTTAGAGGGGGCCCAAACAAAAATGACCAAGCTGGAGGAGAGGGCTACCAACCAAGAAGTCTAGCTGGGCAAGGTTGAGGAAGAGCTTGTCCAACAAGCCGAATTGTTCAAGAAGACCGAGGCAGAACTAAATGAAGACACTGTCGATGCCTACGGGGAGGGTTTTGGCGATGCCCTTGCTCAGGTTGCTTGCACGCATCCTGAGATGGGCCTCTCGCCCTTCTCTGTGTCTATGCAGGTAGTTGATGGGCAAATAGTGCCTAGATAGGTCTCTTGAGTAGCCATATTCCATGGCTAGACTTCTTGTAACCATCTTTTTGTAATCGCTCTTCTAATCTAATAAATATATTTAACTTTGTATGTATAGCTTGTCTTGACTAACTTACTTGCATTGGCGCTTTATATTCTCTTTGTACACTTGCATCTTTGGTACTTAGACACTTTAGCATACTTAACCAACAGCCTGGACCCCTCACAAAGTAGGAGGTGATGAGTGTAACTCCTCTTTAGGATAGGAGACCACACCGTGGGCGAGCCTAGGCGAGTGGACTGCATCACCTTACTGTCTTCCCCATGCACAATGCCAAAGAGGATTGAAATGATGAACCACCTCATTTGGCCATGGTGTTCTCACGCGATTGAGGCGTCCTCTACGAAATACCCCTTTTCCACTTTGAGACTTCTAACACACAGGCGATTCTTTGGCTAACCTCTCATCGCCAATAGGAATGTCTGTGTCTCACCGACAAATCCTGTTGTTCAACTTGGGTGTTTTCACTCGAGGAGAAGGTGTTCTCCGCGAACCCTCCCTTTACCCCTTCGAGGCTGCTGGCACCGAGCTGAGAAGGTGTTCTCAGCTCTGCCTCTGTCTTCTTGGGCAGCTCGGTTTGTTGGGCAAGCACTTCCTCGACTTTGCCCAGCTGAACTTCTTTGTTGGTGGCCCTTTCCTCCAACTTGACCACCTTTGCTTGGGCCCTCTCCAACTGTTCTTCTAGATTGATGACTTTGTTGCGGAGGGGAAGGATCTTGGCCTCAAGCTGGAGGGCCTCCTGTCCCTTGGCGAAGAGGAGTTTTTTGGCCTCTCTCTCTGATTGGCAGAGACTGCTCAGCTCCTGGTTCATAGCAGTCTCGCGCTTGGTAGCCATTTGGACTTGGAGGGCCAACTCCTTCTTCAGTTGGGCCACCTCTTCCCTTAGCCCCATCTCCGCATCTGCCTGGTTCAGTAGAACACTGGAGGTAGCAAGGAATTCACCAAGGCTCAAACTCATGTTGATGGCATTTTCATGTGTTCTTCTTGAATCAAAGTAGAAATAGATGGAGCGGAAGCAATGGATGAGTGAAACAAGACCCTCCTAGGAGTTGTGTTGGTCTTGAAGGTGCATGATGAGTATGGGTTGAGTGGTTCGGCCAGCTCAAGGGAGAAGGTGAAAGGATTGAAGTTTATAGCCTAGATTTCTAGGAGGAGTAAAGCTTGTGCACAAAAATGGCAGCATAACATTACTCAAATAAACTTGAAAATACATGAGGTAGGCCTCCTTATTTATAGATTTAGGAGCCTTGGTGAGCAAGCTTAAAGGGTAGGGATGGAAATACAAAAAGTGGGGGCTGCCTAGGGTATTGACTTTAGTCAAACCACACCATCATCCTAATATTCTAGAAGATAGGTCAAAAATGCAACATTTGATAGTACACCCCTCCCTCTTTTGCTAAAGGCACCTATTTGCTAGCACACCCCTCCTTCTATTGCTAAGGGCACCTTTTTGATAGCACACCCCTAAGTTAGCAAGTTTTGCTTTCTACACTACACTAATCTACTAAGCTACCCCTAATGGGCCTCCAAGTAGCATGTACAAGGTCTTCTCCCTCCCATCCGTGGCTTCTTCTATGTGTGCTTGGATATGTTTAGCCATGGATCTTGTGAGAGGTCCTAGACGGTCTAGCTCCATGGATAGCCTCCCTCCTTCACGTCCTAGACGCTCACTTCTTGGAGCTAGACGCTCCTCTTGGTCTAGACGGTCTTCTTGGTTTGGGCCTTGGCTTCCTTGGTTAGATGTGCTTGGCCCTCCTCCATCATCCCCTCCCCCTTGGAAAGGATTTGTCCTCAAATCCAGCTCGTCATCGTCATTGGTACCTACAAATGGAGAAAGATCAATTACATTAAATGTGTCATGTACTCCATATTCAAGAGGTAGGTCCAATTTATATGCATTGTTGTTGACTCGCTTAAGGACTTGGAAGGGTCCCTCACCTCGGGGACTTAGTTTGGACTTCCTTTGATTTGGAAATCTTTCTTTTCGAAGATGAAGCCAAACTAAGTCTCCTTCCTCAAAAATTATTTCTCTCTTCCCTTTGTTGTTGTGTTTTGTGTACTTCTCATTTTGTTGTTGTATTTGAATTTTAATCTTCTCATGCATTTTCTTGACAAAATCAGCCTTGATTACTCCTTCCTTGTGCACAAAATCTTGTGGATTAGGAAGAGGAATTAAATCCATGGGCGTGAGAGGATTAAAACCATATACTACCTCAAAAGGAGAAGCATTAGTAGTCTTGTGAACTACTCTATTGTAAGCAAATTCAATGTGGGGAAGGTACTCATCCCAAGATTTGTGGCTGCCCTTCATGATAGCCCTAAGCATAGGTCCAAGAGATCTATTGACTACTTCGGTTTGCCCATCCGTTTGAGGATGACAAGAAGTTGAAAATTGTAGTCTTGTTCCAAGTTTACCCCAAAGAGTTTTCCAAAAGTGACTTATAAACTTGGGATCTCTATCGGACACTATACTTCTAGGGAGACCATGGAGTCTCACCACTTCTCTAAAGAAGAGTTTAGAAATATTTTGAGCATCATCTACTTTGTGGCATGGAATAAAGTGAGACATTTTGCTAAAACGGTCCACTACCACAAAGATAGAGTCATGGCCTCTTGCAGTCCTAGGAAGTCCTAAAATGAAATCCATGCTAATGTCTTCCCAAGGAGCATTTGCAATCGGCAAAGGGGTGTAGAGTCCATGCGGCATTGTTCTAGACTTTGCTTTTAAACATTAGATACATCTAGAGCAATGGCGTTGGACATCTTTCCTCATGTGTGGCCAACAAAATTTTGCTTTCAAAAGATCTAGAGTCTTATCAACTCCAAAATGGCCCATGAGTCCCCCTTCATGTGATTCTTTGACAAGGAGTTTTCTATGTGTTCCTTGGGGAATGCAAAGTTTTCCTTCTTTAAAAAGATATCCCTCGGACACATAGTAACCTCCTTGCGCTCTATGTAGACATTGGGCATAGATGGATGAAAGTTCTTGATCTTCTTGGTAAAGCTCTCTTATGTGGTCAAATCCAAGAATTTGGGCACCCAATTTTGAAAAGAGTGTGTGGCGTCTTGAAAGAGCATCGGCCACTATATTGGTGCTTCCTTTCTTGTATTTGATTACATAAGGAAATTGTTCAAGAAATTCCATCCATTTTGCATGTCTCTTATTGAGCTTGTGTTGGCCCTTTAAATATTTTAAAGACTCGTGATCACTATGGATAACAAATTCTTTGGACACAAGATAGTGTTCCCAAGTCTTTAGGGCTCTCACAAGAGCATAGAGCTCTTTGTCATAAGTGGGGTAGTTGAGGGTGGCACCATGGAGTTTTTCACTAAAATAAGCAATGGGGTGTCCACCTTGCAACAATACCGCGCCTATGCCTACTCCCGATGCATCACACTCTATCTCAAAAGTTTTGGAAAAATTTGGGAGAGATAGGATGGGTGCATTGGTGAGTTGAGCTTTTAGCCTTTGAAAGGCTTGCTCATGCTTTTCATTCCAACAAAATGCAACATCTTTTTTAACAAGTTCATTCAAAGGAGAAGCTAGGCTAGAAAAATTAGGCACAAACCTTCTATAGAAGCTAGCTAACCCATGAAAACTTCTTACATCACTTACATTTTGTGGAGTTGGCCACTCTTGGATGGCTTTGATTTTCTCGGGATCTACATGTACCCCCGTTTTGTTTACTATAAAGCCTAAAAAGACTACACTATCTACACCAAAGGTACACTTATCCCTATTTGCAAAAAGACTATTTTTCCTAAGAACTAGAAAGACTTCCCTAAGGTGACTTAGATGGTCTTCTAGGGTTTTACTATATACTAAGATATCATCAAAGTAAACTACTACATATTTACCTATACAATCCCTCAAGGTGTGATTCATAAGCCTCATGAATGTGCTTGGAGCGTTAGTGAGTCCAAAGGGCATCACCAACCACTCATATAATCCAAATTTGGTCTTAAAAGCAGTTTTCCACTCATCACCCTCCTTGATTCGAATTTGGTGATATCCACTTTTAAGGTCAATTTTGGAGAATAGAGTTGACCCATGCAATTCATCAAGCATATCATCAAGCCTTGGGATTGGATGCATATACTTGATGGTGATGTTGTTGATTGCTCTACAATCACAACACATGCGCCATTTTCCATCTTTTTTAGGCACCAACAAGACAGGTACAGCACAAGGGCTTAGACTCTTTTGAACCCAACCCTTCTCCAACAAGTCTTGAACTTGTGATTCTATCTCCTTTGTTTCCTCGGGGTTGGTTCTATAAGCAGGCCTATTTGGTAGGCTTGCCCCCGGAATGAAGTCAATTTGATGTTCTCTCCCCCTCCTAAGAGGAGGAAGCCCATTGGGTCCTTCTTGTGAGAATAGATCGTCAAATTCACTCAAAAGGTTTTCTATTTGAGGAGGTAAAACCGTGAGTTCATTACTTGTGGCAGTGCATGTAAGTGCTCCTTTACAAAAGATAAGGCTTGGTTGTTCAACAAGAAGCAAGTTTTCTAAAACATTTTCAAAAGGCTTTTCTTGTAGACCAACCTTGTGGGAAGGAACACTCTTCTCCCACGCCTTCCTATCCCTAAGGATTTTCTCTTTTTCTAGCACTTTTTTTTTTTTGTTTTCCTCATCCCTCTTTTGTTTCATTTGTATTTGGTCTTTCACCACTTGAGAATGTGGTAAAGGACTAAGTACAAACTTCTTATATTTATGGGTGAAGGAAATCTCGTTAGTGAGACCATCATGCAAGGTTTTCTTGTCAAATTGCCATGGCCTCCCTAATAAGATATGGCAAGCTTCCATAGGCACTACATCACATAAAACTTTATCTTTGTATTTCCCTATGGAAAACTTGATTTCCACTTGCTTATCTACATGTAGTTCCCCATTTTCATTAAGCCATTGAAGTTTGTAAGGTTTTCGGTGAGGAACCACTTGTAGCTTAAGCTTTTCACCATCCTAGCACTACAACAATTACAACTAGATCCACTATCCACAATGAGGGAACATATATTTTCTAAAATATTGCATCTTGTATGAAATATGTTCTCCCTTTGTGTTTCAATGGATGTGCTAGGGTGATTGTTGAGGGTTCTCCTAATCATAAGCAATTCTCCCTCTAATGGAGCTACCCTCTCATCCTCTCCCCCTTCCTCTTTCTCACTAAGCTCATCCTCGCCACTAGTGTATTCGTCTACACCTTTAAGAAACAAAGTCCTTTGGTTTGGACATTGTGCTTGCACATGCCCCCTACCATAGCACTTAAAACATTTAACATCTCTAGCTCGGATGGGTGGGGTTGAGGTTTCTTTGGTGAAGGGTTTGGTAGGTTCTTTTGGTTTTTCCTTAGATGTACTACCCTCCCTTTTAAACTCTCTCTTGGGATAAAAGTTAGAATAGGGGCTCACCTTTTGACTTGATGTTTTGCGCAAATTTTGTTGCTCAACTTTAATGCAAAGTTGAACCAAATCATTCAAGTCTTGATAAGGTAAGAGCTCTACTCTATCTCTTATCTCAAGTGATAGGCAACTAAGGAACCTAGATATGGTGGTTTCCTCTTCCTCTCTAATAGAGGCTCTCATCATATAGAGCTCCATCTTTTGCCTATACTCTTCTACACTCATATTCTTTTGTTGGAGTCTTTGGAGCTTGTCCATCAACTCCCTATGGTAGTAAGAAGGTATATGTCGACGTCTTAGGGCTCCCCTAAGGTCATTCCAATATTCTATGGGAGGTTCCCTATGAAGACGTCGGTCTCTTTCTAAAGAGGTCCACCAATACATGGCATTTCCTTGGAAACTAAGGGTGGCTAAGGGTACTTTTCGTTCCTCACTTACCCTATGGCAAGCAAATAGTTGCTCTACCTTCATCTCCCAATCTAGATATATTTCTACATTTTCCTTTCCATGAAAATGAGGTAGGTCTACTCTAGTTTCCCTTGGCACCTCTTGTTCCCTTTGCCTAGTTCTTCTAGGGGGTGGTTGGTAGTAGTAATTAATTCTAAGGCTTCCCTCCCCTAGAGTTGCAATGCTTTGGGATGCATGAGTATTTGTTTTTTTTGATTTTTGAGATTTTTGGGATTTCTCTTCTTGAGCTCTAGCCAACTCATTAATCTTGTTTTCATTCTCCAATTGCCTAGAAGAGATTAATTGTACCGCTTGGGATACCTCTTTCAAAAGGGTTTTCAAAGATTTTACTTCACATTCTATAGACTTTGGAGAATGAGAAGAAGAAGACATGGCTAGACCTTTGTGTATTTAGGCGTTTTTACTTTGAGAAAGATTAGGGAAGATAAAGAAGGTAGTTTTCCAGGTAAGGGAGGTGAGTCTCAAATGACTACTTAAGTACCAAGCCTTTTCCTTGCCAAAAACTAGTCTCCAATGCCTTCTCAAAAAAATTTCTCTTAGTGAAACACTTAAAACACAAGAAGTTGAGAAATCAAAAAGCAATAAAACTATGTAAGCTAAAAAAAAAGATATGCAACAAACTAGTCGGTTTTAGCACAAATTAAACTAAACTAATCATGCAAAACGTTTCTACCAAAACAATAGAAAACAAGTTCAAACAAGCAACAAATTACTAAGCAAAAAATTTACTATGCTATTCGGCCCTAGGTGAGGCTTCTTGGACACTTTGAGCCCTTGAAGACACACTCACCGTCTAAACGTAATTAAAGAGGTAATTAACAATAAACCAAGTTGCAAAGGAAAAGAAGACTCCCTTTGTTGATCCTCTTTTGGGTTAGTGCACTTCCTTGTTGTCTTGAATTTTTTTTTGATCTTCTAGGTGTTTGTATTGTTTGTTTCAAGCAACCTTGTTTCGGCTTTAGCTTTGTCTCCTCCTTAAAATGATGGCTTTAATTATCCAATTTCCAGCACCTATTCACAAGAGCTAAACCTAAACCAAGTCAAGTTCCATGCACATATGCACCAAGGAGAATTAAATTCCAGCACCCAAAAGAGAGGTCAAGAAACAAAAGCAAGAAACAAATTTAATTGAATAAAAACAGTACCACCAAAAGGATTTATAATATGACAACTTAGAAAGAGAGTCAAGAAATTAAAGCAAACAATTAAAGGTACTCAAAAAAAGTTGGCACACAAAAGGAATTCCTAAAGAAAAGCACTAGATTAGATGACCAAATAAAAAAAAAACAGCACCACTGAAAATTGTTGTGGGCCAGAAAACGTGTTTGTTCCCCGATTTATGCTGAGCTGTATTTTTAAAATTTGTCTCTGAAATTTATATGCAAGAAAATTCAGGATCTTATCTAAACAATGGCTTTGGAATCATCTAAAACGCATGCACCATTTTTTTTTAATAATTTTTGCAAATTTGGTGTGCAGTTAGGCCAGCTGGAGCGCTCAAGATTTGCACTCTGATTTTGTAAGATTTATCATATTTTTTCTGTTGCCTTTTTTGATCTGATTCTTTTTTTTGTCCTTTTTGTAACACTTCAAACTTGCATTTTCCAGAGAATCACAAATTTCCTATGAGTGGAAATAATTTTTGAAACAAAAAACAGCCAGACAGAGAGAGAAACAGGGGAAACTGGAAAACTGGAAAAAAAAAACAGCAAGATACCAAAATTTAACACAAAGGAAAATGTGAGAAGGAAATTGTGTAAGAACTAAGACACAATTATGAACTCAAACTAAAATTAAAAAGGCAGCAAAGGATCAAAATAACAGCAGATTAAGGCAAATTAAAGAGACCCAAAAACAAGAAACAATCAAGCCAAAAATAGGACTACTAAGAATTGATGACAATTATGGATTCACATGACTTGACACAAAATTTATAGATTCAGAAAATAAAGACTCAAAGCATAAAATGAAGCAATTATAAGAAAGCAATAAAGACTCAAATTCCTAAAAGAAAACAGCCACTCAATGTGTAAGGAATCCTATCACAATTGCACAAGAAAATGTTCAAGATCAATTGAACACATGTGCTTCGGTTGGATCTTCCATAAGCACACCAAGAACAATTTAAAATGTAAAAAAAAAAAAAACAGCAAGACAATTATGGAATTGAAATGACAAGATGAAAATAAAGAAGAACTGAAAATTTAAAAAGACAAGCTACTCATCTTGAAGAACCAAAAGCTCATGATACCAAATGATGGCATTTTCATGTGTTCTTCTTGAATCAAAGTAGAAATAGATGGAGCGGAAGCAATGGATGAGTGAAACAAGACCCTCCTAGGAGTTGTGTTGGTCTTGAAGGTGCATGATGAGTATGGGTTGAGTGGTTCGGCCAGCTCAAGGGAGAAGGTGAAAGGATTGAAGTTTATAGCCTAGATTTCTAGGAGGAGTAAAGCTTGTGCACAAAAATGGCAGCATAACATTACTCAAATAAACTTTAAAATACATGAGGTAGGCCTCCTTATTTATAGATTTAGGAGCCTTGGTGAGCAAGCTTAAAGGGTAGGGATGGAAATACAAAAAGTGGGGGCTGCCTAGGGTATTGACTTTAGTCAAACCACACCATCATCCTAATATTCTAGAAGATAGGTCAAAAAATGCAACATTTGATAGTACACCCCTCCCTCTTTTGCTAAAGGCACCTATTTGCTAGCACACCCCTCCTTCTATTGCTAAGGGCACCTTTTTGATAGCACACCCCTAAGTTAGCAAGTTTTGCTTTCTACACTACACTAATCTACAAAGCTACCCCTAATGGGCCTCCAAGTAGCATGTACAAGGTCTTCTCCCTCCCATCCGTGGCTTCTTCTATGTGTGTTTGGATATGTTTAGCCATGGATCTTGTGAGAGGTCCTAGACAGTCTAGCTCCATGGATAGCCTCCCTCCTTCACGTCCTAGACGCTCACTTCTTGGAGCTAGACGCTCCTCTTGGTCTAGACGGTCTTCTTGGTTTGGGCCTTGGCTTCCTTGGTTAGATGTGCTTGGCCCTCCTCCATCATCTTTTTTTTTTTAGCTTACATAGTTTTATTACTTTTTGATTTCTCAACTTCTTGTGTTTTAAGTGTTTCACTAAGAGAAATTTTTGTGAGAAGGCATTGGAGACTAGTTTTTGGCAAGGAAAAGGCTTGGTACTTAAGTAGTCATTTGAGACTCACCTCCCTTACCTGGAAAACTACCTTCTTTATCTTCCCTAATCTTTCTCAAAGTAAAAACGCCTAAATACACAAAGGTCTAGCCATGTCTTCTTCTTCTCATTCTCCAAAGTCTATAGAATGTGAAGTAAAATCTTTGAAAACCCTTTTGAAAGAGGTATCCCAAGCGGTACAATTAATCTCTTCTAGGCAATTGGAGAATGAAAACAAGATTAATGAGTTGGCTAGAGCTCAAGAAGAGAAATCCCAAAAATCTCAAAAATAAAAAAAAACAAATACTCATGCATCCCAAAGCATTGCAACTCTAGGGGAGGGAAGCCTTAGAATTAATGACTACTACCAACCACCCCCTAGAAGAACTAGGCAAAGGGAACAAGAGGTGCCAAGGGAAACTAGAGTAGACCTGCCTCATTTTCATGGAAAGGAAAATGTAGAAATATATCTAGATTGGGAGATGAAGGTAGAGCAACTCTTTGCTTGCCATAGGGTAAGTGAGGAACGAAAAGTACCCTTAGCCACCCTTAGTTTCCAAAGAAATGCCATGTATTGGTGGACCTCTTTAGAAAGAGACCGACGTCTTCATAGGGAACCTCCCATAGAATATTGGAATGACCTTAGGGGAGCCCTAAGACGTCGACATATACCTTCTTACTACCATAGGGAGTTGATGGACAAGCTCCAAAGACTCCAACAAAAGAATATGAGTGTAGAAGAGTATAGGCAAAAGATGGAGCTCTATATGATGAGAGCCTCTATTAGAGAGGAAGAGGAAACCACCATATCTAGGTTCCTTAGTGGCCTATCACTTGAGATAAGAGATAGAGTAGAGCTCTTACCTTATCAAGACTTGAATGATTTGGTTCAACTTTGCATTAAAGTTGAGCAACAAAATTTGCGCAAAACATCAAGTCAAAAGGTGAGCCCCTATTCTAACTTTTATCCCAAGAGAGAGTTTAAAAGGGAGGGTAGTACATCTAAGGAAAAACCAAAAGAACCTACCAAACCCTTCACCAAAGAAACCTCAACCCCACCCATCCGAGCTAGAGATGTTAAATGTTTTAAGTGCTATGGTAGGGGGCATGTGCAAGCACAATGTCCAAACCAAAGGACTTTGTTTCTTAAAGGTGTAGACGAATACACTAGTGGCGAGGATGAGCTTAGTGAGAAAGAGGAAGGGGGAGAGGATGAGAGGGTAGCTCCATTAGAGGGAGAATTGCTTATGATTAGGAGAACCCTCAACAATCACCCTAGCACATCCATTGAAACACAAAGGGAGAACATATTTCATACAAGATGCAATGTTTTAGAAAATATATGTTCCCTCATTGTGGATAGTGGATCTAGTTGTAATTGTTGTAGTGCTAGGATGGTTGAAAAGCTTAAGCTACAAGTGGTTCCTCACCGAAAACCTTACAAACTTCAATGGCTTAATGAAAATGGGGAACTACATGTAGATAAGCAAGTGGAAATCAAGTTTTCCATAGGGAAATACAAAGATAAAGTTTTATGTGATGTAGTGCCTATGGAAGCTTGCCATATCTTATTAGGGAGGCCATGGCAATTTGACAAGAAAACCTTGCATGATGGTCTCACTAACGAGATTTCCTTCACCCATAAATATAAGAAGTTTGTACTTAGTCCTTTACCACATTCTCAAGTGGTGAAAGACCAAATACAAATGAAACAAAAGAGGAATGAGGAAAAAAAAAAAAAAAAGAGTGCTAGAAAAAGAGAAAATCCTTAGGGATAGGAAGGCGTGGGAGAAGAGTGTTCCTTCCCACAAGGTTGGTCTACAAGAAAAGCCTTTTGAAAATGTTTTAGAAAACTTGCTTCTTGTTGAACAACCAAGCCTTATCTTTTGTAAAGGAGCACTTACATGCACTGCCACAAGTAATGAACTCACGGTTTTACCTCCTCAAATAGAAAACCTTTTGAGTGAATTTGACGATCTATTCTCACAAGAAGGACCCAATGGGCTTCCTCCTCTTAGGGGGATAGAACATCAAATTGACTTCATTCCGGGGGCAAGCCTACCAAATAGGCCTGCTTATAGAACCAACCCCGAGGAAACAAAGGAGATAGAATCACAAGTTCAAGACTTGTTGGAGAAGGGTTGGGTTCAAAAGAGTCTAAGCCCTTGTGCTGTACCTGTCTTGTTGGTGCCTAAAAAAGATGGAAAATGGCGCATGTGTTGTGATTGTAGAGCAATCAACAACATCACCATCAAGTATATGCATCCAATCCCAAGGCTTGATGATATGCTTGATGAATTGCATGGGTCAACTCTATTCTCCAAAATTGACCTTAAAAGTGGATATCACCAAATTCGAATCAAGGAGGGTGATGAGTGGAAAACCGCTTTTAAGACCAAATTTGGATTATATGAGTGGTTGGTGATGCCCTTTGGACTCACTAACGCTCCAAGCACATTCATGAGGCTTATGAATCACACCTTGAGGGATTGTATAGGTAAATATGTAGTAGTTTACTTTGATGATATCTTAGTATATAGTAAAACCCTAGAAGACCATCTAAGTCACCTTAGGGAAGTCTTTCTAGTTCTTAGGAAAAATAGTCTTTTTGCAAATAGGGATAAGTGTACCTTTGGTGTAGATAGTGTAGTCTTTTTAGGCTTTATAGTAAACAAAACGGGGGTACATGTAGATCCCGAGAAAATCAAAGCCATCCAAGAGTGGCCAACTCCACAAAATGTAAGTGATGTAAGAAGTTTTCATGGGTTAGCTAGCTTCTATAGAAGGTTTGTGCCTAATTTTTCTAGCCTAGCTTCTCCTTTGAATGAACTTGTTAAAAAAGATGTTGCATTTTGTTGGAATGAAAAGCATGAGCAAGCCTTTCAAAGGCTAAAAGCTCAACTCACCAATGCACCCATCCTATCTCTCCCAAATTTTTCCAAAACTTGTGAGATAGAGTGTGATGCATCGGGAGTAGGCATAGGCACGGTATTGTTGCAAGGTGGACACCCCATTGCTTATTTTAGTGAAAAACTCCATGGTGCCTGATGGCATTTTCATGTGTTCTTCTTGAATCAAAGTAGAAATAGATGGAGCGGAAGCAATGGATGAGTGAAACAAGACCCTCCTAGGAGTTGTGTTGGTCTTGAAGGTGCATGATGAGTATGGGTTGAGTGGTTCGGCCAGCTCAAGGGAGAAGGTGAAAGGATTGAAGTTTATAGCCTAGATTTCTAGGAGGAGTAAAGCTTGTGCACAAAAATGGCAGCATAACATTACTCAAATAAACTTTAAAATACATGAGGTAGGCCTCCTTATTTATAGATTTAGGAGCCTTGGTGAGCAAGCTTAAAGGGTAGGGATGGAAATACAAAAAGTGGGGGCTGCCTAGGGTATTGACTTTAGTCAAACCACACCATCATCCTAATATTCTAGAAGATAGGTCAAAAATGCAACATTTGATAGTACACCCCTCCCTCTTTTGCTAAAGGCACCTATTTGCTAGCACACCCCTCCTTCTATTGCTAAGGGCACCTTTTTGATAGCACACCCCTAAGTTAGCAAGTTTTGCTTTCTACACTACACTAATCTACTAAGCTACCCCTAATGGGCCTCCAAGTAGCATGTACAAGGTCTTCTCCCTCCCATCCGTGGCTTCTTCTATGTGTGCTTGGATATGTTTAGCCATGGATCTTGTGAGAGGTCCTAGACGGTCTAGCTCCATGGATAGCCTCCCTCCTTCACGTCCTAGACGCTCACTTCTTGGAGCTAGACGCTCCTCTTGGTCTAGACGGTCTTCTTGGTTTGGGCCTTGGCTTCCTTGGTTAGATGTGCTTGGCCCTCCTCCATCATCCCCTCCCCCTTGGAAAGGATTTGTCCTCAAATCCAGCTCGTCATCGTCATTGGTACCTACAAATGGAGAAAGATCAATTACATTAAATGTGTCATGTACTCCATATTCAAGAGGTAGGTCCAATTTATATGCATTGTTGTTGACTCGCTTAAGGACTTGGAAGGGTCCCTCACCTCGGGGACTTAGTTTGGACTTCCTTTGATTTGGAAATCTTTCTTTTCGAAGATGAAGCCAAACTAAGTCTCCTTCCTCAAAAATTATTTCTCTCTTCCCTTTGTTGTTGTGTTTTGTGTACTTCTCATTTTGTTGTTGTATTTGAATTTTAATCTTCTCATGCATTTTCTTGACATAATCAGCCTTGATTACTCCTTCCTTATGCACAAAATCTTGTGGATTAGGAAGAGGAATTAAATCCATGGGCGTGAGAGGATTAAAACCATATACTACCTCAAAAGGAGAAGCATTAGTAGTCTTGTGAACTACTCTATTGTAAGCAAATTCAATGTGGGGAAGGTACTCATCCCAAGATTTGTGGCTGCCCTTCATGATAGCCCTAAGCATAGGTCCAAGAGATCTATTGACTACTTCGGTTTGCCCATCCGTTTGAGGATGACAAGAAGTTGAAAATTGTAGTCTTGTTCCAAGTTTACCCCAAAGAGTTTTCCAAAAGTGACTTATAAACTTGGGATCTCTATCGGACACTATACTTCTAGGGAGACCATGGAGTCTCACCACTTCTCTAAAGAAGAGTTTAGAAATATTTTGAGCATCATCTACTTTGTGGCATGGAATAAAGTGAGACATTTTGCTAAAACGGTCCACTACCACAAAGATAGAGTCATGGCCTCTTGCAGTCCTAGGAAGTCCTAAAATGAAATCCATGCTAATGTCTTCCCAAGGAGCATTTGCAATCGGCAAAGGGGTGTAGAGTCCATGCGGCATTGTTCTAGACTTTGCTTTTAAACATTAGATACATCTAGAGCAATGGCGTTGGACATCTTTCCTCATGTGTGGCCAACAAAATTTTGCTTTCAAAAGATCTAGAGTCTTATCAACTCCAAAATGGCCCATGAGTCCCCCTTCATGTGATTCTTTGACAAGGAGTTTTCTATGTGTTCCTTGGGGAATGCAAAGTTTTCCTTCTTTAAAAAGATATCCCTCGGACACATAGTAACCTCCTTGCGCTCTATGTAGACATTGGGCATAGATGGATGAAAGTTCTTGATCTTCTTGGTAAAGCTCTCTTATGTGGTCAAATCCAAGAATTTGGGCACCCAATTTTGAAAAGAGTGTGTGGCGTCTTGAAAGAGCATCGGCCACTATATTGGTGCTTCCTTTCTTGTATTTGATTACATAAGGAAATTGTTCAAGAAATTCCATCCATTTTGCATGTCTCTTATTGAGCTTGTGTTGGCCCTTTAAATATTTTAAAGACTCGTGATCACTATGGATAACAAATTCTTTGGACACAAGATAGTGTTCCCAAGTCTTTAGGGCTCTCACAAGAGCATAGAGCTCTTTGTCATAAGTGGGGTAGTTGAGGGTGGCACCATGGAGTTTTTCACTAAAATAAGCAATGGGGTGTCCACCTTGCAACAATACCGCGCCTATGCCTACTCCCGATGCATCACACTCTATCTCAAAAGTTTTGGAAAAATTTGGGAGAGATAGGATGGGTGCATTGGTGAGTTGAGCTTTTAGCCTTTGAAAGGCTTGCTCATGCTTTTCATTCCAACAAAATGCAACATCTTTTTTAACAAGTTCATTCAAAGGAGAAGCTAGGCTAGAAAAATTAGGCACAAACCTTCTATAGAAGCTAGCTAACCCATGAAAACTTCTTACATCACTTACATTTTGTGGAGTTGGCCACTCTTGGATGGCTTTGATTTTCTCGGGATCTACATGTACCCCCGTTTTGTTTACTATAAAGCCTAAAAAGACTACACTATCTACACCAAAGGTACACTTATCCCTATTTGCAAAAAGACTATTTTTCCTAAGAACTAGAAAGACTTCCCTAAGGTGACTTAGATGGTCTTCTAGGGTTTTACTATATACTAAGATATCATCAAAGTAAACTACTACATATTTACCTATACAATCCCTCAAGGTGTGATTCATAAGCCTCATGAATGTGCTTGGAGCGTTAGTGAGTCCAAAGGGCATCACCAACCACTCATATAATCCAAATTTGGTCTTAAAAGCAGTTTTCCACTCATCACCCTCCTTGATTCGAATTTGGTGATATCCACTTTTAAGGTCAATTTTGGAGAATAGAGTTGACCCATGCAATTCATCAAGCATATCATCAAGTCTTGGGATTGGATGCATATACTGTTAGATATTATGGCTTTAAACTAGAGGGGGGGTGAATTGTTTAAAGAGGTTTTCGCAATCTTTTTGAAGCTAGAATGAGTTTATCTCAAAAACCAATTGATCAAGCAATTCAGTTAGTCAAAACAGTAAGCAAAACTGCGCTGTCAGAAAAACAATCGGTTGTTTCTTCGAAACAATCGGTTGTATTTATCAGCAAACAACAAACAAACTGAATTTAAAGAGTAAGGGATAGAGAGATTGTACACAGATGTTTATACTGGTTCACTCCAACCCAGAGCTACATCCAGTCTTCTCAGAACCCTGAGGAAATCCACTAAGCAATCAACACTAGATTACTTACACACAACCAAGAAAGTGACCTTGAACACCCTCAAGAAACACACTTTCCTTGGTCAGCACACCACATTAAGAAAGCTGATCTTGATCCCCTCAAGAACACACAGCTCTTCTTAGCAACAGCACAAAACGAATGTTCACAGAATTTACAAGGATTACACTTGTTACAGAAGCAATCTGAAATCAGTACAAGAGAATCCTATCTCAGCACTTTGATCAATCTCTTTAGCTCTTAAGCAATCTCAGCAATTTTCCAAAACTCTCTTAGCAGCTCATTGTCAAAAGCATTCTAAACCTTTTAAAAGAGATTTCTGAATTATATAAAAGGAAGTTTGTTTATCAAATCTTAACAAACCCATAAAAGCTTTCAGAAAGATTGGTCAAAGCATTTAATGACTGGAGCGTAAACAGTTTCAAATCATTTAAAGCTCAGTCAAAGTCAAAACTGTTTTCTGTTATAAAAACATAACAAACAATCGATTGTTTCCTCGAATCAATCGGTTGTTTTGTTACTTAACCAATTTTCACACTTTAAAACAGTTTTCAAAACACCTAAGCTTAAACAATCGGTTGTTTCGATAAAACAATCGGTTGTTTTAACTCAGTTTGAAAAAACACTTTACATTGTTGAAAGTTGAGATGCTTGAGCTTTAGATTCAATCAAAGGTTGAGTTACACAACTCAAACTACCCAGATCCTAACTAAACCAGCACAGCAACAGCAAGCACAGCAAAAGCTTCATCATCCTTCAAAGGATTTGGATTCTTCAAAACCTTGAACACCACTTGGTTCAACAATCTCCCCCTATTTGATGAAGACAAATCCCTGGTGCTTATGTTGTACTGATTAAATCTGAAGCAGTTCCTGCAAAGAAAACATTTGTACCAACCAAAGCTTCTTACAGCAGCCAGTTAGATTATACCTCTTTTAACATAAAATTCAATCGGTTGTTTACACGAAACAATCGATTGTTTCTATCAGCAGCAGCAGAAAACACTTTTATACTCAGAGATTTAAACATTTTTATGCATATAAGATACAGATATACAAGTACCAATAAATCTCCCCCTATTTGTCTTCACAAATAGACTTTAACATGTACCAAACATAGATTTTAAGAGAGATTATTTAGATCAAGAATACCTAACTCATTCCTTAAGAAGAAAAACCTCTCTTTTGGCAAAGGCTTTGTGAAGATGTCAGCTAGCTGCAGTTTGGTCTCCACAAACCTTACTTCACAGTTCCCATTTTGCACATGATCTCTGATGAAATGATGTCTTATTTCAATATGTTTGGTCCTTGAGTGCTGGATTTGATTTTTGGTAAGACTGATTGCACTTGTGTTATCACACATCAAAGGAACTTTGCTGATTTGTACACCAAAATCTGCAAGTTGTTGTTTGAGCCATAGGATCTGTGCACAGCAGCTACCAGCAACTATATATTCTGCCTCAGCAGTTGAGAGAGCAACACATGCTTGTTTCTTGCTATGCCATGAGATTAGGCTAGAGCCAAGAAGGTGACAAGTGCCACTTGTGCTTTTTCTATCTAGCTTGCAACCTGCGAAATCTGAATCTGAATAACCAATTAAATGTATTGGAGAATGAGAGGGATACCATAATCCTACAGATGATGTTCCTTTGAGATATTTCAGAATTCTCTTTGCAGCTTTGAAGTGTGACTCTTTAGGATTTGCTTGAAATCTTGCACATAGACACACCGCAAACATGATGTCCGGTCTACTTGCTGTTAGATAAAGCAATGATCCAATCAATCCTCTGAATTTTGTTTGATCTATACTCTTTCCAGCAAAATCTGCATCCATGTAGCAGCTTGATGGCATTGGAGTGCTTGCCTCTTTGCAATTCTCCATTTCAAACTTTTTGAGAATCTCCTTGCAATACTTTGATTGACTTAAGAAGATCCCATCCTTTGTTTGTTTAACCTGCAATCCAAGAAAGAAAGATAGTTCTCCCATCATAGACATTTCAAACTCACCTTTCATAGCAGCCACAAATTCTTCACACAACCTATCTTGTGTAGCACCAAAGATGATGTCATCAACATATATTTGCACAAGAATTATTTCTGCATGTGACTTCTTGATGAAGAGAGTCTTGTCTATCATTCCTCTTTCATAGCCAAGAGAAAGCAGAAAGTTGCTAAGCCTCTCATACCACTGCCTTGGAGCTTGTTTCAGACCATACAAAGCTTTCTTCAACTTGAAAACATGGTTGGGATACTTGTGGTCTTCAAAACCCGGTGGTTGATCTACATAGATTTCCTCATTGATGTAGCCATTCAAGAAGGCACTTTTTACATCCATTTGGAAGAGTTTAAAACCACTCATACATGCAAAGGCCAGCAGCAGCCTCACAGCCTCCAATCTAGCCACAGGAGCAAAGGTTTCACCATAGTCTAAGCCCTCTTCTTGATTGTAGCCCTTGGCAACTAGCCTTGCTTTGTTTCTTGTGATAACTCCTTCCTCATCAAGCTTGTTCCTGAAAACCCATTTTGCACCAATAATATTCATTTCATTAGTTCTAGGAACAAGAAACCATACCTCATTTCTTTCGAATTGATTTAGCTCTTCTTGCATAGCTTCAACCCACTTCTCATCTTTGAGAGCTTCTTCAATTGACTTTGGTTCAATTTGAGAGACAAAAGCTGTGTGTCTGCAGAAGTTTGAGATGGGGCTACGTGTCCTTTATCTGCCCTATGATGTTATCCACTGATAGATCTCTGGGAATTCTCCACTCTTTGGGCAGCTCACTCTGTTGCAGAGTTTCAATCGGTTGTTTCTGCTAATCAACCGGTTATTTTTCTGTACAGATTTCCAGCTTCTCCAAACTGATGCTCTGTTCGTCTTCCTCAGCACTGATCTTTGGGTTCTCACTGATTCTGCGATCTACCTCATCAAAGACTACATGAACTGATTCTTCTACAGTCATTAACCTTTTGTTGTAGACTCTATAAGCATGGCTTGTGAGGGAATAACCAATGAAAATGCCAAGGTCAGCTTTCTCATCAAATTTTCCCAAGCTTTCCTTTCCATTGTTGAGAACAAAATAGTTACAGCCAAAGACTTTGAGGTGACTGATGTTAGGCTTTCTTCCATTGAAAAGTTCATATGGAGTTTTCTTCAAAATGGGCCTTATAAGCACCCTATTCATCACATAACAGGAGGTACTCACTGCATCTGCCCAAAAATACTTAGGAAGAGAAGATTCACTAAGCATTGTCCTTGCAAGCTCTTCAAGAGACCTGTTCTTCCTCTCTACCACTCCATTTTGCTGTGGTGTTCTTGGAGCAGAGAAATTGTGTAAAATTCCCAACTTCTCACAGAACTTGACAAACTTCTCATTTTGGAATTCTCCTCCATGGTCACTCCTTATTGAGCCTATGTTACTGCCCTTTGTGTTTTGAAGTCTTCTTGCTAGCTTTTTGAATGCAGCAAGGGCATCACTCTTTGACTCCAAGAACAAGGTCCAAGTGTACCTAGAGAAATCATCAACAATAACAAGAGCATAATAATTTCCACCAAGACTCATAGTTCTAGAGGGTCCAAAGAGATCCATGTGAAGGAGTTCAAGAGGTCTCAATGAAGAGACGACATTTTTGGTTTTAAAAGAACTTTTCACTTGTTTCCCTTTTTGGCAAGCTTCACAAATGTGATCCCTCTCAAACTTGAGTTTTGGCAGCCCAATCACAAGATCTTTTGATATAAGCTTGTTCAAATGATTCATGTGAATATGAGCAATTCTTCTATGCCAAAGCCAAGATTCATCTTGCTTGGATAGAAGACATCCAATTGAACATGGTGAAGAGATATCTAGAAGATATACATTATTAACTCTCTTACCTACCAACATTACCTCTTTAGTGTTGGGTAGACAAATTTCACATGTGTTTGCCTTGAACATCACTTGATACCCCTTGTCACACAGTTGGCTAATACTCAGCAGATTATGCTTTAGGCCTTCAACAAAGAGCACATCATGAATCACCAAGATGCTCTCATCTCCTATGGATCCTCTTCCAAGTATTCTTCCTTTGTTGTTATCTCCATAGGTGACATGGCCCTCTTGCTTGAAGGATATTCTCAGGAACTTTGATTTGTCCCCTGTCATATGCTTGGAGCATCCACTGTCCAAGTACCAAAGCTGCTTTCTCTCCTCCAAGATTTCCTACAAAGAAAATTCTCAAGTACATAGGTTTGGTCCCCTTATGAATGAGGGTCCATCTGGTGTATACTCATCAACACAAGCTTTATTTTTCTTGGGAATCCACTTCATAAGCCCTTTAGGAACAGCATGTTTTCTGATTTTACAGAATCGCACAGAATGACCTCTTTTCATGCAATAGAAGCATGTAACAATCGATTGTTTCGATGGTCCAATCGATTGTTTTTCTGGCCTTTTTGAAAAAGTTTTTGAAAATCTATCTTGCTGGTTTTGTGGATTAAAACCCAATCCTGATTTTCCAAAAACACACTTTTGAGAAGCTAGCACACTTTCAAAGTTGGATTGGCCTTTAGAAAGCTTATCCACGGTTTTAACAAGATAGTGGACCTTCTTTTCAAGATTTTCACAGTTTTCACAAACTAGAGTGTCACACTTGCAAGAGGAGTTTTTGTAAATGATTTCCAGATTTTCAAAATCCATTTTTGAATTTTCTAAATCCTCCTCCAGTGCTTTTACCCTGTTTTCAAGCCAGCTATTCTTTTCTTTCAATCGATTGTTTAAGAGAGCCAATCGGTTTGCTTCTTCATGTGTTTCTTGAAAGGCTTGAAGCAATTGACCATAATTTTCAGAGTTTGAAGAGTTTGATGAACTTACACTACATGAGTCATCCTCCCTTCTGGCCATTAAGCAAAGATTGAGGCTTTTCTTATTTTGTCTTCTTTTCCTTCTTGCTTGACTCTTTGTCATTGCTTCCTTTGGTTCATGAGCAGCCTTGAGAGTCTCCCACATTTCCTTAGCAGTTTTGCACTTTGATATCCTGAAAAATTCATTAGTATCTAGTGCAGAAGCTATAATGTTTTGAGCAGACCTATCAAGCTGAGCCATCTTACATTCATCATCTGTCCATTTGGACAAAGGTTTTATAGTAAAGGAATTATTCTTTTTGAACTTTGGAATGTAAGGACCATTCTCAATTGAGTCCCAAATTCTTTGATCAATTGATTCAATAAAGATTTTCATTCTTGCTTCCCAAAACTTATAATTCAATCCACAGAATAAAGGTGGTTTGTAGATTGAAGCACCTTCCTCAAAAGATAGTTTTCCAGCCATAAAAAAATTTGATCAACTTGAATAACTTTCAAGAACCAAGCTCTGATACCAATTGTTAGATATTATGGCTTTAAACTAGAGGGGGGGTGAATTGTTTAAAGAGGTTTTCGCAATCTTTTTGAAGCTAGAATGAGTTTATCTCAAAAACCAATTGATCAAGCAATTCAGTTAGTCAAAACAGTAAGCAAAACTGCGCTGTCAGAAAAACAATCGGTTGTTTCTTCGAAACAATCGGTTGTATTTATCAGCAAACAACAAACAAACTGAATTTAAAGAGTAAGGGATAGAGAGATTGTACACAGATGTTTATACTGGTTCACTCCAACCCAGAGCTACATCCAGTCTTCTCAGAACCCTGAGGAAATCCACTAAGCAATCAACACTAGATTACTTACACACAACCAAGAAAGTGACCTTGAACACCCTCAAGAAACACACTTTCCTTGGTCAGCACACCACATTAAGAAAGCTGATCTTGATCCCCTCAAGAACACACAGCTCTTCTTAGCAACAGCACAAAACGAATGTTCACAGAATTTACAAGGATTACACTTGTTACAGAAGCAATCTGAAATCAGTACAAGAGAATCCTATCTCAGCACTTTGATCAATCTCTTTAGCTCTTAAGCAATCTCAGCAATTTTCCAAAACTCTCTTAGCAGCTCATTGTCAAAAGCATTCTAAACCTTTTAAAAGAGATTTCTGAATTATATAAAAAGGAAGTTTGTTTATCAAATCTTAACAAACCCATAAAAGCTTTCAGAAAGATTGGTCAAAGCATTTAATGACTGGAGCGTAAACAGTTTCAAATCATTTAAAGCTCAGTCAAAGTCAAAACTGTTTTCTGTTATAAAAACATAACAAACAATCGATTGTTTCCTCGAATCAATCGGTTGTTTTGTTACTTAACCAATTTTCACACTTTAAAACAGTTTTCAAAACACCTAAGCTTAAACAATCGGTTGTTTCGATAAAACAATCGGTTGTTTTAACTCAGTTTGAAAAAACACTTTACATTGTTGAAAGTTGAGATGCTTGAGCTTTAGATTCAATCAAAGGTTGAGTTACACAACTCAAACTACCCAGATCCTAACTAAACCAGCACAGCAACAGCAAGCACAGCAAAAGCTTCATCATCCTTCAAAGGATTTGGATTCTTCAAAACCTTGAACACCACTTGGTTCAACATATACTTGATGGTGATGTTGTTGATTGCTCTACAATCACAACACATGCGCCATTTTCCATCTTTTTTAGGCACCAACAAGACAGGTACAGCACAAGGGCTTAGACTCTTTTGAACCCAACCCTTCTCCAACAAGTCTTGAACTTGTGATTCTATCTCCTTTGTTTCCTCGGGGTTGGTTCTATAAGCAGGCCTATTTGGTAGGCTTGCCCCCGGAATGAAGTCAATTTGATGTTCTATCCCCCTAAGTGGAGGAAGCCCATTGGGTCCTTCTTGTGAGAATAGATCGTCAAATTCACTCAAAAGGTTTTCTATTTGAGGAGGTAAAATCGTGAGTTCATTACTTGTGGCAGTGCATGTAAGTGCTCCTTTACAAAAGATAAGGCTTGGTTGTTCAACAAGAAGCAAGTTTTCTAAAACATTTTCAAAAGGCTTTTCTTGTAGACCAACCTTGTGGGAAGGAACACTCTTCTCCCACGCCTTCCTATCCCTAAGGATTTTCTCTTTTTCTAGCTCTCTTTTTTTTTTTGTTTTCCTCATTCCTCTTTTGTTTCATTTGTATTTGGTCTTTCACCACTTGAGAATGTGGTAAAGGACTAAGTACAAACTTCTTATATTTATGGGTGAAGGAAATCTCGTTAGTGAGACCATCATGCAAGGTTTTCTTGTCAAATTGCCATGGCCTCCCTAATAAGATATGGCAAGCTTCCATAGGCACTACATCACATAAAACTTTATCTTTGTATTTCCCTATGGAAAACTTGATTTCCACTTGCTTATCTACATGTAGTTCCCCATTTTCATTAAGCCATTGAAGTTTGTAAGGTTTTGGGTGAGGAACCACTTGTAGCTTAAGCTTTTCAACCATCCTAGCACTACAACAATTACAACTAGATCCACTATCCACAATGAGGGAACATATATTTTCTAAAACATTGCATCTTGTATGAAATATGTTCTCCCTTTGTGTTTCAATGGATGTGCTAGGGTGATTGTTGAGGGTTCTCCTAATCATAAGCAATTCTCCCTCTAATGGAGCTACCCTCTCATCCTCTCCCCCTTCCTCTTTCTCACTAAGCTCATCCTCGCCACTAGTGTATTCGTCTACACCTTTAAGAAACAAAGTCCTTTGGTTTGGACATTGTGCTTGCACATGCCCCCTACCATAGCACTTAAAACATTTAACATCTCTAGCTCGGATGGGTGGGGTTGAGGTTTCTTTGGTGAAGGGTTTGGTAGGTTCTTTTGGTTTTTCCTTAGATGTACTACCCTCCCTTTTAAACTCTCTCTTGGGATAAAAGTTAGAATAGGGGCTCACCTTTTGACTTGATGTTTTGCGCAAATTTTGTTGCTCAACTTTAATGCAAAGTTGAACCAAATCATTCAAGTCTTGATAAGGTAAGAGCTCTACTCTATCTCTTATCTCAAGTGATAGGCCACTAAGGAACCTAGATATGGTGGTTTCCTCTTCCTCTCTAATAGAGGCTCTCATCATATAGAGCTCCATCTTTTGCCTATACTCTTCTACACTCATATTCTTTTGTTGGAGTCTTTGGAGCTTGTCCATCAACTCCCTATGGTAGTAAGAAGGTATATGTCGACGTCTTAGGGCTCCCCTAAGGTCATTCCAATATTCTATGGGAGGTTCCCTATGAAGACGTCGGTCTCTTTCTAAAGAGGTCCACCAATACATGGCATTTCCTTGGAAACTAAGGGTGGCTAAGGGTACTTTTCGTTCCTCACTTACCCTATGGCAAGCAAAGAGTTGCTCTACCTTCATCTCCCAATCTAGATATATTTCTACATTTTCCTTTCCATGAAAATGAGGTAAGTCTACTCTAGTTTCCCTTGGCACCTCTTGTTCCCTTTGCCTAGTTCCTCTAGGGGGTGGTTGGTAGTAGTCATTAATTCTAAGGCTTCCCTCCCCTAGAGTTGCAATGCTTTGGGATGCATGAGTATTTGTTTTTTTTTGATTTTTGAGATTTTTGGGATTTCTCTTCTTGAGCTCTAGCCAACTCATTAATCTTGTTTTCATTCTCCAATTGCCTAGAAGAGATTAATTGTACCGCTTGGGATACCTCTTTCAAAAGGGTTTTCAAAGATTTTACTTCACATTCTATAGACTTTGGAGAATGAGAAGAAGAAGACATGGCTAGACCTTTGTGTATTTAGGCGTTTTTACTTTGAGAAAGATTAGGGAAGATAAAGAAGGTAGTTTTCCAGGTAAGGGAGGTGAGTCTCAAATGACTACTTAAGTACCAAGCCTTTTCCTTGCCAAAAACTAGTCTCCAATGCCTTCTCAAAAAAATTTCTCTTAGTGAAACACTTAAAACACAAGAAGTTGAGAAATCAAAAAGCAATAAAACTATGTAAGCTAAAAAAAAAGATATGCAACAAACTAGTCGGTTTTAGCACAAATTAAGCTACTCCTAATGGGCCTCCAAGTAGCATGTACAAGGTCTTCTCCCTCCCATCCGTGGCTTCTTCTATGTGTGCTTGGATATGTTTAGCCATGGATCTTGTGAGAGGTCCTAGACGGTCTAGCTCCATGGATAGCCTCCCTCCTTCACGTCCTAGACGCTCACTTCTTGGAGCTAGACGCTCCTCTTGGTCTAGACGGTCTTATTGGTTTGGGCCTTGGCTTCCTTGGTTAGATGTGCTTGGCCCTCCTCCATCAGTGCCACCCTCAACTACCCCACTTATGACAAAGAGCTCTATGCTCTTGTGAGAGCCCTAAAGACTTGGGAACACCATCTTGTGTCCAAAGAATTTGTTATCCATAGTGATCACGAGTCTTTAAAATATTTAAAGGGCCAACACAAGCTCAATAAGAGACATGCAAAATGGATGGAATTTCTTGAACAATTTCCTTATGTAATCAAATACAAGAAAGGAAGCACCAATATAGTGGCCGATGCTCTTTCAAGACGCCACACACTCTTTTCAAAATTGGGTGCCCAAATTCTTGGATTTGACCACATAAGAGAGCTTTACCAAGAAGATCAAGAACTTTCATCCATCTATGCCCAATGTCTACATAGAGCGCAAGGAGGTTACTATGTGTCCGAGGGATATCTTTTTAAAGAAGGAAAACTTTGCATTCCCCAAGGAACACATAGAAAACTCCTTGTCAAAGAATCACATGAAGGGGGACTCATGGGCCATTTTGGAGTTGATAAGACTCTAGATCTTTTGAAAGCAAAATTTTGTTGGCCACACATGAGGAAAGATGTCCAACGCCATTGCTCTAGATGTATCTCATGTTTAAAAGCAAAGTCTAGAACAATGCCGCATGGACTCTACACCCTTTTGCCGATTGCAAATGCTCCTTGGGAAGACATTAGCATGGATTTCATTTTAGGACTTCCTAGGACTGCAAGAGGCCATGACTCTATCTTTGTGGTAGTGGACCGTTTTAGCAAAATGTCTCACTTTATTCCATGCCACAAAGTAGATGATGCTCAAAATATTTCTAAACTCTTCTTTAGAGAAGTGGTGAGACTCCATGGTCTCCCTAGAAGTATAGTGTCCGATAGAGATCCCAAGTTTATAAGTCACTTTTGGAAAACTCTTTGGGGTAAACTTGGAACAAGACTACAATTCTCAACTTCTTGTCATCCTCAAACGGATGGGCAAACCGAAGTAGTCAATAGATCTCTTGGAACTATGCTTAGGGCTATCATGAAGGGCAGCCACAAATCTTGGGATGAGTACCTTCCCCACATTGAATTTGCTTACAATAGAGTAGTTCACAAGACTACTAATGCTTCTCCTTTTGAGGTAGTATATGGTTTTAATCCTCTCACGCCCATGGATTTAATTCCTCTTCCTAATCCACAAGATTTTGTGCATAAGGAAGGAGTAATCAAGGCTGATTTTGTCAAGAAAATGCATGAGAAGATTAAAATTCAAATACAACAACAAAATGAGAAGTACACAAAACACAACAACAAAGGGAAGAGAGAAATAATTTTTGAGGAAGGAGACTTAGTTTGGCTTCATCTTCGAAAAGAAAGATTTCCAAATAAAAGGAAGTCCAAACTAAGTCCCCGAGGTGAGGGACCCTTCCAAGTCCTTAAGCGAGTCAACAACAATGCATATAAATTGGACCTACCTCTTGAATATGGAGTACATGACACATTTAATGTAATTGATCTTTCTCCATTTGTAGGTACCAATGACGATGACGAGCTGGATTTGAGGACAAATCCTTTCCAAGGGGGAGGGGATGATGGAGGAGGGCCAAGCACATCTAACCAAGGAAGCCAAGGCCCAAACCAAGAAGACCGTCTAGACCAAGAGGAGCGTCTAGCTCCAAGAAGTGAGCGTCTAGGACGTGAAGGAGGGAGGCTATCCATGGAGCTAGACCGTCTAGGACCTCTCACAAGATCCATGGCTAAACATATCCAAGCACACATAGAAGAAGCCACGGATGGGAGGGAGAAAACCTTGTACATGCTACTTGGAGGCCCATAAGGGGTAGCTTAGTAGATTAGTGTAGTGTAGAAAGCAAAACTTGCTAACTTAGGGGTGTGCTATCAAAAAGGTGCCCTTAGCAATAGAAGGAGGGGTGTGCTAGCAAATAGGTGCCTTTAGCAAAAGAGGGAGGGGTGTACTATCAAATGTTGCATTTTTTGACCTATCTTCTAGAATATTAGGATGATGGTGTGGTTTGACTAAAGTCAATACCCTAGGCAGCCCCCACTTTTTGTATTTCCATCCCTACCCTTTAAGCTTGCTCACCAAGGCTCCTAAATCTATAAATAAGGAGGCCTACCTCATGTATTTTAAAGTTTATTTGAGTAATGTTATGCTGCCATTTTTGTGCACAAGCTTTACTCCTCCTAGAAATCTAGGCTATAAACTTCAATCCTTTCACCTTCTCCCTTGAGCTGGCCGAACCACTCAACCCATACTCATCATGCACCTTCAAGACCAACACAACTCCTAGGAGGGTCTTATTTCACTCATCCATTGCTTCCGCTCCATCTATTTCTACTTTGATTCAAGAAGAACACATGAAAATGCCATCAAAAGATATGCAACAAACTAGTCGGTTTTAGCACAAATTAAACTAAACTAATCATGCAAAACGTTTCTACCAAAACAATAGAAAACAAGTTCAAACAAGCAACAAATTACTAAGCAAAAAAATTTACTATGCTATTCGGCCCTAGGTGAGGCTTCTTGGACACTTTGAGCCCTTGAAGACACACTCACCGTCTAAACGTAATCAAAGAGGTAATTAACAATAAACCAAGTTGCAAAGGAAAAGAAGACTCCCTTTGTTGATCCTCTTTTGGGTTAGTGCACTTCCTTGTTGTCTTGAATTTTTTTTTTGATCTTCTAGGTGTTTGTATTGTTTGTTTCAAGCAACCTTGTTTCGGCTTTAGCTTTGTCTCCTCCTTAAAATGATGGCTTTAATTCTCCAATTTCCAGCACCTATTCACAAGAGCTAAACCTAAACCAAGTCAAGTTCCATGCACATATGCACCAAGGAGAATTAAATTCCAGCACCCAAAAGAGAGGTCAAGAAACAAAAGCAAGAAACAAATTTAATTGAATAAAAACAGTACCACCAAAAGGATTTATAATATGACAACTTAGAAAGAGAGTCAAGAAATTAAAGCAAACAATTAAAGGTACTCAAAAAAAGTTGGCACACAAAAGGAATTCCTAAAGAAAAGCACTAGATTAGATGACCAAATAAAAAAAAAAACAGCACCACTGAAAATTGTTGTGGGCCAGAAAACGTGTTTGTTCCTCGATTTATGCTGAGCTGTATTTTTAAAATTTGTCTCTGAAGTTTATATGCAAGAAAATTCAGGATCTTATCTAAACAATGGCTTTGGAATCACCTAAAACGCATGCACCATTGTTTTTTAATAATTTTTGCAAATTTGGTGTGCAGTTAGGCCAGCTGGAGCGCTCAAGATTTGCACTCTGATTTTGTAAGATTTATCATATTTTTTCTGTTGCCTTTTTTGATCTGATTCTTTTTTTTTTTTTGTCCTTTTTGTAACACTTCAAACTTGCATTTTCCAGAGAATCACAAATTTCCTATGAGTGGAAATAATTTTTGAAACAAAAAACAGCCAGACAGAGAGAGAAACAGGGGAAATCTGGAAAACTGGAAAAAAAAAAACAGCAAGATACCAAAATTTAACACAAAGGAAAATGTAAGAAGGAAATTGTGTAAGAACTAAGACACAATTATGAACTCAAACTAAAAATTAAAAAGGCAGCAAAGGATCAAAATAACAGCAGATTAAGGCAAATTAAAGAGACCCAAAAACAAGAAACAATCAAGCCAAAAATAGGACTACTAAGAATTGATGACAATTATGGATTCACATGACTTGACACAACATTTATAGATTCAGAAAATAAAGACTCAAAGCATAAAATGAAGCAATTATAAGAAAGCAATAAAGACTCAAATTCCTAAAAGAAAACAGCCACTCAATGTGTAAGGAATCCTATCATAATTGCACAAGAAAATGTTCAAGATCAATTGAACACATGTGCTTCGGTTGGATCTTCCATAAGCACACCAAGAACAATTTAAAATGTAAAAGAAAAAAAACAGCAAGACAATTATGGAATTGAAATGACAAGATGAAAATAAAGAAGAACTGAAAATTTAAAAAAAGACAAGCTACTCATCTTGAAGAACCAAAAGGTCATGATACCAAATGATGGCATTTTCATGTGTTCTTCTTGAATCAAAGTAGAAATAGATGGAGCGGAAGCAATGGATGAGTGAAACAAGACCCTCCTAGGAGTTGTGTTGGTCTTGAAGGTGCATGATGAGTATGGGTTGAGTGGTTCGGCCAGCTCAAGGGAGAAGGTGAAAGGATTGAAGTTTATAGCCTAGATTTCTAGGAGGAGTAAAGCTTGTGCACAAAAATGGCAGCATAACATTACTCAAATAAACTTTAAAATACATGAGGTAGGCCTCCTTATTTATAGATTTAGGAGCCTTGGTGAGCAAGCTTAAAGGGTAGGGATGGAAATACAAAAAGTGGGGGCTGCCTAGGGTATTGACTTTTGTCAAACCACACCATCATCCTAATATTCTAGAAGATAGGTCAAAAATGCAACATTTGATAGTACACCCCTCCCTCTTTTGCTAAAGGCACCTATTTGCTAGCACACCCCTCCTTCTATTGCTAAGGGCACCTTTTTGATAGCACACCCCTAAGTTAGCAAGTTTTGCTTTCTACACTACACTAATCTACTAAGCTACCCCTAATGGGCCTCCAAGTAGCATGTACAAGGTCTTCTCCCTCCCATCCGTGGCTTCTTCTATGTGTGCTTGGATATGTTTAGCCATGGATCTTGTGAGAGGTCCTAGACGGTCTAGCTCCATGGATAGCCTCCCTCCTTCACGTCCTAGACGCTCACTTCTTGGAGCTAGACGCTCCTCTTGGTCTAGACGGTCTTATTGGTTTGGGCCTTGGCTTCCTTGGTTAGATGTGCTTGGCCCTCCTCCATCACATGTGGTCCCTCAGTGAACCCCTGTCTAAAGCCTCCAGCGCTTCTTTGGCAGGAAGGCATGCTGGAGGATGGTGGGAAGCTCGGGGGCAGGGGCGCCTGATCGTCCCTGAGAGCATTCTCCCCCCCACCTTCAATGGCCAGGATCTGTTCAAGAGAAGAGGAGGCTCTTGGGGGGTGCTCCCTGAAGGATGGGGGTTGCCCCTCGGTAGCGGAAGAGGTCGCTGCAGCAACCCCCACCCTGGCTCTTTTGAAGAGGAGGCCAGAATTAGTCTCCTCGCCCTCAGAGATCACCACTGCTGCTACCCCCTTTTATTTATCTTCAGAGATTGGGCCTGGGACAGCAACGGTGGGGGAAGAAGGACCAGCAGGGCCTGAGCCACCTGCCATACGGCGACCCAGCAGATCAGCCAGCCTTTTCTTCTTCTCAGCATAAAAAACCATGTCTGCAACAAACAACAAGTATGAGATACGGTGCAACACACAGATTTACTTAACATAAATGAAGGTAAAGACAAGAAAGAAAAGCAAGTACCATTATAGATGCTGAGGGTTTTAGCGTCATACTCATGCCTAATCAGCTGGGCAATGTTAAACACCACTCCCCAGTTGGAGAGAAGATGGCATAAGTCACGGTCGCGGGGGACCAGCTCCTCAAGACCCTGGGGCTTCTTGAACTTCAGTTTTTCCACCCAATACAGGGGAAACCTGTCGAACAGAGTGGGGTCGTAGGAGCTGCAGCAGACCCTAAAGAACTTCCCTTTGAAGCCCTTGTAGGATTGCTGGAAGAGAGTCAATAGGACTCTCCCCGCCACCCCGTTGAGGCTTACCCAAATGATGGAAGAGGCCTAAGCTCAGGCCCAACAAATACGTCCATGGCAAAGAGGATTTAAGAAGAGTGGGACTCTGCTACTGATGGCAGAGAAACTTTTCTCTACATATTCAAAGACCCCTCAGAGGACCACAAGGAGTAAAGCCCAAGCCATAGGAGCTGAGCATCAATTAATTTCATTTTATTTGTAATTTAAGTAGAGTAGGGTTCATTTAGCACAATCGGGGGTGTATTTAACAATTTACTAGAGTAGGGTTCATTTAGCACAATAGGGAGGGTGTATTTAACAATTTAGCTTGTACCTAGACCTTTTAGGGTAGGAATGTAGCCCTACCTTCTAGAAGCATGCTAAGGGGCTGCATTGACCTTTAGTCAACACCCTAACAGCCCCCTCTTTTATGTATTCCCCATCCTACCCTTGCTCCTTTCTCTCCAAGGCACCATCTCCTTTAAATAGGGTGCTTTGGCTCATGCTTTTTTAAGATCAATTTTAATGAGTAAATGTTACCAAATTTTTGCAAGCTTCTAATCTTGTCTAGTCTCTCTAGGTTAGACACTTTGATCTTCACCTTCACCTTCCTCCAAGTGATTTGGCCCAACCTATCACTCTCCATACCTTTCATGCACCTACAAGTGTAACATCCCGCCAAATCCTTTTCACAAATATAAAATGAAATAAAGGTAAAACAATAATATTGAAGTGAACATACGTATTTATATAAAATGGAGTTGCTCCTCACAGGGAGTTTAATACATAACCGGTCAATTTTCCAAAACTTAAACAAAATACAGCCAAATAAAATGAAACCGGCGGTCTCCCTACATAAACCGGCGATCTCCTATCAGAAGACCCAAAACAGCCGATCTGCTATCAGAACAGAAAAACAGGCGATCACCACATAGAGACAGAAACAGGCGATCTCCTTCCGGCGACCACTCACTGAGGAGCTCTACTCCCTGGAAGATCATCTGCTCCCGTGTAAAATACACGATCATCACAGTTTTAAGAGAAAACAGCCACAGAACAATACAAAGGGTAAGCTAGATATTTTTAAAACTTTAAATTATAAACTGGACAACCAACGTAGACCAGCCTTTTTAAACATTCTCAAGAGTCCATCACTTTCTCATTCATATCACGCAACCATCAAGTGATCACATATTTCACAATTTCCTCAAGAGTCTTTCAATTCACATAATTCCATCAAGTGTCTATCAACAATTTCTCAACATTTCTCACATCAGACTTCTACTGACTCATCACACATAGACACTTGACACTACTTCCGCAAGACACGTGCATTGACTAGACTCAGAGATCTGCACCTGTCATGCTGCACCACTGTGAAATCACACACATTCACAAGCGTATAAATGAATCTCAATATCATCACTATCCTAGCATGACAGGGTTAATCCACACAACGGGTCGAGCTCGTTCTCTTTCAAACCAACTCACCCATACATGTGAACCTCCTTCGACTCTCAACGCCTGAATAACTTCATCTATGTGATTCCATTACATCAGGAGAATCAGGATATCTCATAAAACGAATCACCGGTCATTGCACACTCTACACGCTCTTACACGGTATTTTCTTTCCTGAAAATACTATGCCTTGATCCCACATCCACAACATTCAAAGCGTCATTCCACACATAAAGAATAAATCCATCATAGAATACCTTGAATCTTTTCTTAAACAACCCCACTCACAAGAACCAGCATACCACCGATCAGGTTTTCGAATAGCATATACATTTTTCATTTCAATCTCAACAAGTTCAGAGCGAGACTAAACAGGGGAGTTCGAATAACAACATTAAAACCGGCGATCACATCCAAAACAGGGGATTATGCAATAACAGTTGAAAAACCGGCGACCACGTCGCCCCTTCACCAAAACAGAGCATCGTGACAATAGGATTTTAAAACCGGCGACCACGTCGCCCAAGCACATAGAACAGAGCATCACGAAATAGAGTTTAAAACCGGCGACCACGTCGCCCTCACTTCAGAAACAGCTAATCTACAGTTTTTATTGAAAAACAAAGCTAGCTTCCCTTACCTGGACTTGCGTAAACTTCACTAAGAGCTCCAACCCAACGAGCTTCAAGGATGCCTTAACTCTGTTTTAGCGTCTGGTTTGGAGGACTTGCAGAGAACCTCCCAGGTGCTCTATGGCAGTCGTCGATAGCCAAGCAGGGACGTGATAAGGCCTGAATCGCAGAGTGAAGGAGAGAAAAGAGAAGGATGAAGGTAGACTCACTCTGTCACTCTTGAACCACAGCAACGTTCTTTGCCTCCCCGCAGTGGGTTTTTGAATCCAAGTCTACTTGTCCACGCATGCTGCTGCCACCACCCCCTCTGCAGGAAAGCCTGAGTGTGCGTTTCACTGAACAGTACGGCCACGGTTGTCTCTTGCGCATGCCAACTTTCTGATGTCACTATTCTGAACCACCCTTTTTGTCTTCTTGCGCATGCCAACCACTTCCCTGAATAGTACGACCGCGAGTGTCTCTTGCGTATGCCAACTTTCTGATGTCACTATTCTGAACCACCCTTTTCGTCTACGTGGCGCGCCTGCAGGACATTTCATGCTGGGAGTCTGGGTCCCACTTTATCTGTGTGAAACACGACATCGCGCGATAACCTTTCACCGATGACTCATCCGGGAAGACGACCGATCTCTCTCTCTGGGAGACGACCGATCTCTCTCTCTCTGGGAGACGACCGATGTCTCCCTCTGGGAGACGACCGATGTCTCTCTCTGGGAGACGACCGATGTCTCTCGCGCCCTGGCGATGCCCGCATGCCTCGCGCCCTGACGATGCCCGCATGCCTCTCGCGCCCTGGCGTTGCCCGCATGCTTCGCGCCCTGGCGATGCCCGCATGCCTCTCGCGCCCTGGCGATGGCCGCATACCTCGCGCCCTGGCAATGTCCGCATGGGTAGTCTAGGCGACAGGCGATTATGTACTAACCAGGCGATCTCATACTCTTCTAAGCTACACTTTCCTTCCTTTTTATTTTAAATAAAAACATACTTAGAATTCATTTAAAATATATTCCTTTTATTCCAATTTAATTTTACAGGTCCTTACAACAAGGAACCCATAGCTTTATATGAGCCATCCTTGATCCATCACCTCCATTACTTCCGCCACCTTTTTCACCTCATTTATTCAAGAAGAACATTGGTCAGGAAGAACAACCTATCATTTGGTATCTAGAGCTTTGGTTCTTCAAGAGATAAGTGTTCTCTTCATTTTATATTTTGAGTCTTCTTCTTTATTCCATGTTCTTCATCATATCCTTAAATGTCTTGCTATTTTTAATTTCATTTTAAGTTGGTGTTGCTGTTTTTAAATTTCTATTTGGTATTTTAGTTCAACTTGATCTTGAACTTCCATTTTCAAACTGTTTTAGGTTCCTTTTGTGTTGGCTGTTTGTTTTTATTTTATTTGAGTCTTATTGATGTTTTTAATCGGTGCAAAGTGTTTGTAGTTGAGTCCTTTTGATTTTTGAATCCATACAAGTTTTGTCAAAGTCATGTTCATCCTACAATGTCATCAATTCCAAGTGGTGCCTTTTATTGTTGATTTGGTTGCTTGATTTTGTTTTGAGTGCAGTTTATATTTATGTTTTTGAAGCTTTGGTGCCTTTTATATTTTCATATTTGAGTTCATACTTGTGTGTTAGTTCCATACATGTTCGTTTCCAATCATTTCCATTGTGTTTTTTAAGTTTCTTTACCGTTTTCTAATTCCAAGTTAGGATTTCTCTGTTTTCACTGCTACTGTTCTGGTTGGAATCGTTCCTAGAAATTACATTTGTTGGTGAAAAATTATGAAATTTTGGATTTGAGTATTTTGATGAGTTAAGAAAAATTTTAAAAAAGAAGCACATCAAAATTAAAAATACAAAAAAAATGATAAATGAAATACGAACAGAGTGCAAAAATCCTGACTCTGAAAAAACGCTGACGCAGCAGTGATTTCGGAAAAATTATTACAATTATTTGGCTCACTGTTTTGGTGAAATTCCAACGCCTATTTTGAGCTAAAGCATTGAAGTTTTTGTGGTTAACATTTCAAGCTCAAAGTTGAAGTATTCTGTCCAGCATAAAATTGGAAAGTTGTGAAAAATTTACACACAAAAAAATTCTGTAGTGCTGTTTTAGTTTTATTCATCTATTCTAGTTCCATTCACTAGGATTCCACTTTGTGTGCTACCTTTTCTTGTGTGCCTTAATTTTTTGCTTGTCAAATTTTATTGAATACTCTTTCAAGTCTTGTCAAATATCAACTGCATTTGCAGTAGTCCTTGATTTTAAATTTGAGTTTTGTTGCTTTAAAACTTGCTTGACCTCTCTTTGGTAGATTTGACCTAAAAAGTGCTTTGGTGAGTGTGGAGCTAAAATTTTGTTTTGGTGAAAGCCATATCACTAAAGAGGAGCTGGATTAAAGATTTAAGGTTGAATAACCTAAGGAGACAAAGCAAGGGACAGCAGCAACCTCATTGAAAAATACACAAATATACACAAAGGAGCTACAAGTGAAGGAGTGCATAGAATAGGACTTTAAATTTTTGTGCATCAAAATTTGTTGACGTAATTTCTTTGTATTTCTTTGAGTTTTAATTTGCAAGTACATTGATTAATTAGTGGATTAATACGTCTTAGACAGTGAGTGTGTCTTCAAGGTTCCAAAGTGCCAAGAAGCCTCACCTTAGGATTCGACTAGTTTTAAAAGCTTTCTAGATAGCAATTTTCATTTGTGTTTTATTGCTTTATATAGTTTTTCTTGCATAATTTTTTTTTTTTATCTTTCATTGTGCTCTAAGTAAATTGCTTAGAGAAAGGTTTGGGAAAGTGTTGTGGGATAGTATCTGGCTAAGGAAAGGCTTGGTACTTAAGAGATCCTAGTGATCCATCTCCCTTTCCTGGGAAATTACCTACTTCACTCAACCTATCTTTCTTTTTGAAAATTACTTTTGATCCAGCCTCTTGACCAAAGCGCTAGAGCTTCTCCTTCTCGAACCTCGTCCTCACCAGCTTCACGCCAAGCACACCAATGACCTCCACCTGATAATCCTCCAAGACACCTGAAAGAACAATATGGCGCCTCTGCAGCCGGTTGCGCTCTGACGCTCAAGTCAGTGATTGAATCAACAAAGAACTTCAAAGAAAACTCAGAATCGTGTACAACTGAATCACAACCGAAAATGAATCTCCCCCTAATTCCGTTAAGAATTTCGTATATATACCTGAGTCTTTCTCTCTCCTAACGATTATTCCTCTTGACACGTGGATAACATCTGGTCATACACGTGTTGCCATCTGGAGTACCTGCAACTGAAACGTTACTTCCACTTTGCTCCTGCGACTAAGTTATCCACACAGGGAGTAGCTTAGTGCACAGGCTACCCTGAGCGCAACCTTAACATGATAAACTGATTAACACTGGGTATCATGACTCGCACTACACATGGTGGCAGATATGCCACTTATCCTCTGTATTTAGACCATACAACAAGTGCTTGCCAAGTCTTCTCAAACCTGGCGATGTGCTCTTTCGGCGACTTGCTGACCACCTGATCTCCTAACCTTCACACACGGCGATCATGTGCAATCTAGGCGATTACTGATCCTCGCGCACGGTGATAGGCGATTATTCATCCTCACACACGGCGATAGGCGATTATTCATCCTCACACACGACGATAGGCGATTACTGATCCTCGTGCACGGCGATAGGCGATTACTCATCCTCACACACGGCGATGGGCGATTATTCATCCTCACACACGACGATAGGCGATCACTGATCTGTGCTTCTTGCATAACGCTCTCGCTGGGAGCCTGGGTCCCAGCTTAACTGTGTGTTAACAGGAAACCCCCGATGACTGATCAGTGCTTCTTTACTTCTTGCGCTCTGCTTCCAGGCGCTCATCGCGCTTTGCCTCCAGGCGCTCACCTGACACTGATCTGCGGGTGGTGGTCCCTTAGCCACCGACCACCGATCACCATTCTGAGTGATCACCTCCCTGATTCACCTGCTATCCTCTACCACGTGTCACCCCGTGAACGGTCCACGTGGTCAACTGCTGCTGACATCCTCGACTACCGATGACCGACCGGATCAACTTTTATCACAAACCCTAAACATGTCTACTCATTCTTCAAGTCATAGTGAAAGTGATAGAAAATCCACAAAATCTCTTTTGAACTAATTGGCTAGAGATTTTCAATCACTATCACTAAGACAATTGCAACATGAGGCTCAACTTTTGGAAGATAAAATAGAAAGAGATACCCATCTTGCAGTTTTGGAAGAGGAGTTGAGGATTGTTAGAAAAAAAGATGAGTACATTCGAAAATTAAAAAAAATCACATGCATCTAGTTCTAGGTCAAGTGACTAACATACTGAGGGGAGTCTGAGAGTAAATGATTATTATCAACCTCCACCTAGAAGAACTAGGAGAGAAAGCCACCCAAAAGAGACTAGGGTAGACTTACCTCATTTTTATGGAAAGGAAAATGTTGAAACATACCTAGATTGAGAAATGAAAGTAAAAGAACTTTTTGCTTGCCATCATGTTAGTGAGGAAAGGAAAGTACCCTTAGCCACTTTAAGCTTTCAAGGAAACGCTATGTGTTGGTGGAAAACCCTAGAGAGAGATAGGGGCCTCAATATGGACCCTCCCATAGAATATTGTAATGACCTTAGGGGAGCCCTTAAATGCTGCCATATTCCTTCATACTACGATAGGAAGTTAATGGACAAGCTCCAAAGACTCCAACAGAAAAACATGAGTGTAGAGGAGTATAGGCAAAAGATGGAGCTTTACATGATGAGATCCTCTATTAGGGAAGAAGCCACCACCACCATAACTAGGTTCCTGAGTGGTCTCAATCTTAAGATAAGGGATAAAGTAGAACTTTTGCCCTACAGGGACTTGTATGACTTGATCCAACTTTGTATAAAAGTTGAACAACAAAATTTGAGAAAGGGATCAAGTCGCAAGGAGAGTTCTTACTCTAACTCTTATCCCAAGATAGAGTATAGAAGAGAAAGGGAGGATAGTCTTTCAAAGGATAAATCCAAAGAAACTCCCAAGAGTGTAGGAAAAGATGTGTCTACCTCACAACCCCGCAGTAGAGACATCGAGTGCTTCAAGTGTCTTGGTAGAGGCCATATAGCATCCCAGTGCCCAAAAACGAGAACCATGATCTTAAGAGGGAGGGATGAGTATAGCAGCCAAGATGAAGATTCTAGTGGGTAAGAAGAGAAGGAAAGTAGTGAGGGGGCATATCCTTGTGAGGGAGAATTAATGATGATCAGAAGAACCCTCAACAATCAACTTAGTGTGAACCATGAAACACTGAGAGAGAACATCTTTCATACAAGATGTAAAGTTTCAGAAAACATTTGTTCTCTCATTGTGGATAGTGGCTCTTGCTACAATTGTTGTAGCACTAGGATGGTTGAAAAGCTTAATCTACAATTAATACCTCATCCAAAACCTTACAAACTTCAGTGGATAAATGAAGATGGGGAATTAACTATAGATAAGCGGGTAAAAATCAGTCTTTCTGTGGGGAACTATAAAGATGAGATTTTATGTGATGTAGTACCCATGGAATCTTGCCACTTCTTATTGGGAAGACCATGGCAATTTGACAAGAAAACTATGCATAATGGTCTTACCAACGAGATAACTTTTACCCATAGGGAGAAAAAGTTTGTACTCTATCCTTTAACACCTTCACAAGTGGTAAAGGACCAAGTACAAATGAAAATAAAGAGAGAAAATGAGAAAGACAAAAGAGAAAGAGAGGAGAATGAAAGGAAAGATAGAGAAGAGAAAGAAAAGAGAGAAAAAGTTTTGATAGAAAAGGAAAGTACAAAAAATCCTTTGTTTAGAGTTGAACCAGACATTGACTTAAATTCTTCTCCCATTGAAAACCCTTGTGAGAATATGCTTGAAGAAAAATCTGTGCCTGAAGTTGAACCAGATATAGATATAAACCTTTCCTCCATAGAAAAGCCAAGTGAGAGGTTGTTTGAAAAAGAAGAAGAGGAACCTAGAAAGAATGAAGAGTATCTTACAATACCTCCTACAAGCATAGTGGGAAAAGAATCCTTAAAGGGGGATTGCAATACTTTGAACTCTCCTTTTTCTTTGAATCATGATGCTTACTCTTATTCTCAAAATTCACGAAAACAACACTTTGTGATGTTGTTGCTTATCTTGGGCAATGAACAACACAAAGGAAGCAAAAATATTTTTGAAAAGGGCCCTATTTCTTTTCAACAAAAGTTTCATAAAAATAGCAAAGGGCCTTATTTCCTTACTATTTTATTTGAATACACTAGTCTTAATTTTCTTATCTAACTTTTCTTTGATGTTTACTATAGGTTAATATTTGATCCTCGAGGACGAGCATAGTTTTCAAAGCAGGATAAGGCTACTGTTCGAGATAAACCCTGTATATCTGAGGACAGATCCTCTCAAGAAGGAAGGGATGATGGAAGAGGCCCAAGCTCTGGCCCAAGTTCAGGCCCAACAACTAGGTCATTGGCAAAGAGGATTCAAGAAAATTGGGACTCTGCTACTTTATGGCAGACAAACTTTTCTTTATATGTTCAAAGATTCCTCAGAGGACCACACGAAGTAAAGCCTAAGCCATGGGAGCTAGTTTCTTTATTTGTAATTTTATTTTATTTGTATTTAACAATTTAGTAGAGTAGGGTTCATTTAGCACAATATGGGGGGTGTATTTAACAATTTAGCTTGTACCTAGGCCTTTTAGGGTAGGAATGTAGCCCTACCTTCTAGAAGCATGCTAAGGGGCTGCATTGACCTTTAGTCAACACCCTAGCAGCCCCCTCTTTTATGTATTCCCTATCCTACCCTTGCTCCTTACTCTCTGTAAGGACCTAGAAAATGTTATTGGAATGAAAGTAATATATTTTAAGTGAATTCTAAGTATGTTTTTATTTAAAATCGCCTATCGCCTGTCGCCTAGAGTACACATGATCGCCAATCGCCTATGGTGTACATGATCGCCGAAAGTGCACTTAGTATGTGGTCAAGATGCTGGATCAACCATAGTGGGTTCCAAAAACTACGTGTATCAAGGTGTGGGTTAAGCCTTAGATACGCTGTGCATGCGAAGCTCCATGCTTGAGCATAAGAAATCGTCCTTAGTGTTGCATGCATGGGCGCGCGAGGAGTAGTGCTGATCTATTCTTGGAAATGTGATGCTACCGACGTCACCAAGTCATGTGGAGGTGATACCTTGGACGTAACATAGTGGGATGAAGAAACTTCAGCAAGGCGTGGCAATGTGTCATCAGTCATCGCCAGGGCGCGAGACATGCGGACATCGCCAGGGCGCGAGGCATGCGAGCATCGCCAGGGCGCGAGACATGCAGACATCGCCAGGGCGCGAGGCATGCGGGCATCGCCAGGGCGAGAGACATGCGGACATCGCCATGGCGCGAGGCATGCGGGCATCGCCAGGGCGCGAGAGACATGCGGACATCACCAGGGCGCGAGGCATGCGGGCATCGCCAGGGCGCGAGAGACATGCGGGCATCGCCAGGGCGCGAGACATGCGGACATCACCAGGGCGCGAGGCATGCGGGTATCGCCAGGGCGAGAGACATGCGGACATCGCCAGGACGCGAGGCATGCGGGCATCGCTAGGGCGCGAGACATGCGGGCATCACCAGGGCACGAGACATGTGGGTGTCGCCAGGGATAGACATCGGTCGTCTTCCAGTGAGAGACATCGGTCGTCCACCAGGATGAGTCATCGGTGGAAGGTTATCGCGCGATGTCGTGTTTCACACAGATAAGGTGGGACCCAGGCTCCCAGCATGAAACGTCCTGCACGCGCAAAACGTAGACAAAAAGGGTGTTTCAAAATAGTGACATCAGAGAGTTGGCATGCGCAGAGACACACGTGGCCGTACTGTTCAAGGAAGCGTGCACGCAAGCTTTCCTGCAGAGTGGGTGGTGGCAGCGGCATGTGTGGACAAGTTGGTTTAGATTCAAAAACCCACTTCTGAGAGGCAAAGAACGTTGCAGTGGTTCAAGAGTGAAAGAGTGAGTTTACCTTCATCCCTCTCTTTTCTCTCCTTCACGCTGCGATTCAGGCATCCTCAAGCACCAGTACGACGAGCGACGACTGCCCTTAGAGCACCTGGGAGGTTCTCTGCAAGTTCTCCAAACAGGACGCTAAAACAGAGTTAAGGCACCTTTAAGCTTCGGTGGGTTTTGGAGCTTTTGGTGTTTTTGCGCAAGTTCAGGTAAGGGAAGCTAGCCTTATTTCCAACGAAAACCTTACGTTAGATGATTTTGATGATGGGGCGACGTGGTCGCCGGTTTTCAACTGTTATTGCATAATCCCCTGTTTTTGGATGAGATCGCCGGTTTTGGTGTTGTTTTCGAACTCCCCTGTTTTAGTGTAGTTTGAAACTGTTTGAGATTTAAATGTGAAATGCATGTGATATTCGAAAATCTAAACCGTGGAATGATTGTTGCTGTGTTTGGAATCGTTCATTAAGTGTTGTATGATGTGTTGAATGTTGTGAATGTGGAATCAAGGCATAGTATTTTCAGGAAAGAAAATACCGTGTAAGATTGTTATAGAATGTGCATTGATCGGTGATTTCTATAATGAGATATCCTGACTCTCCTGATATAATGGACTCATATAGAGGAAGTTATTCAGGCGTTGAGAGTCGATGGAGGTTCATATGTATGGGTAAGTGGTTTGAAAAATAACCACTTGACCTGTTGTATGGATTCACCCTGTCATACTAGGAGAGTGATGAGATTGAGATTGAGATTATGTTGATGCGCATAGCTGTGGGAACTTTACAGCAATGTAGTATGACAGGTGCAGATCTCTGAGTCTAGTCAATGCACGAGTCTTCCGGAAGTAGTGTCAAGTGTCTTGTGTGATGAGTCAGTGGAAGTCTGACGTGAGAAATGAGAAACATTGAAATTGATAGACACTTGATGGATTATGTGAATTGAACGACTCTTGAGGAAATTGTGAAATATGTGATTACTTGATGGTCATGTGAAGGGAATGAGAAAGTTGATGGTTTTTACATGGGTGTCTTAAACTTGTTTTATCTTGATTTTAAAGTTTCATATCTAAATTCTCTTTAAAATATCTAGCTTACCCTGCGTTTTTGTTTTGTGGATGTTTTCTTAAACCTGTGATGATCGTGTATAATTTACACAGGAGCAGATGATGTTGCAGGAAGTAGAGCTCCTCAGTGAGTGGTCGCCGGAAGGAGATCGCCTGTTTTCTGTTTTCTGTTAGGAGATCGCCTGTGTTTCTGTTTCTGTTAGGAGATCGCCTGTTTTCTGTTTCTGTTAGGAGATCGCCTGTTTTTTTCTATTTTGCTGTATTTTGTTTAAGTTTTGGAAACTGACTGGTTATGTATTAAACTCCCTGTGAGGAGAAATTTCATTACATATATATAATTATGTTCACTTCGATATTATTGTTTTATCTTTATTTTATTATATAAATATGAAAAGGTTTTGGCGGGATGTTACACTCTCCAAGACACCATCTTCTATAAATAGGGTGCTTTGGCTAATGTTTTTTTAAGATCAATTTATATGAGTAAATGCTGCCAAAATTATGCTAGCTTCTACTCTTTGTCTAGTCTCTCTAGGTTAAACACTTTGATCTTCATCTTCACCTTCCTCCAAGTGATTTGGCCTAACCTATCACTCTCCATACCTTTCATGCAGCTACAAGGAACCCGTAGCTCTATATGAGCCATCCTTGATCCATAACCTCCATTGCTTCCTATTCTTGCCGATTGACTCTCCTGTCGGTAGACTCTACGCCAAACTTGTGCCTTCTTCCCACTCCTTAGGTAATGCTTCACTGTATCGAAACAATCTGCACCTGCAAAGACAGAAAGGGGTGCCCTAGAGGCCGTTTGCACTCCTACGCTCAAGTCAATACTAGGGCAAGCGCACCAACTGTATAGTATCTAAGTTTAGGTCTAAAAACTGCGTACCCTTTTGAAGTGTTTTCCTACCCTTTATATAGTCTAGGGTTTCCTCTGTGCCGCTACCCATATTTAGGGTTTACAGGAATACCCTTGCGCCGCTATCACCCAGACTTAGGGTAATCTAGCGCGTAAGGCTTCCCTTAACTGGAGTGCAAATTCTAACAGGATGGCCACCTGGGTACCCCCTCGAGCACCTAATCTCTGGGGCCACCTGTCCTGGGAGTGCCTTCACTGTTCACGTGCCATGCATGTGGTCTCAGTTGGAAACCCTAATCCTGATGGGCACTCAACCCTTCTAGACTCTACACATAACTATGCTTTCCCTACCACACGCATGGGTGCTTCGTGACTAAAGCTTCTCCCTACCTCTCGACATGCTGATGACTAATCATCCCACTAGTCCATTCTACCTGTGGGGCCCAGCCCACGTGGCTTTGGCCCATGCTGTAGGACCCAGCTGACGTGGCTCACCATTACTAGTTGTTCTCGGTGTTCGAGGACTGGTCAGTACACAAGCCCCCCAGTCTTGCGCTGTTAACTTGTTCAGCAAAGAGACTAAGTCATCGGCTCGGGCGACCTACGTAGCACTGAGCGAAAGGACATGAACAGAACGCTGAAGGGACGTCTCACCAACCCCTCTTAATCTGTGGACACTTGGTTAGATCAACGGTTGGTGCTTCTTAACATTTGCACTACCTTGCCTACATTAAACCCCTTCAAAACCTTGCGCCTTAGCACTGTTCCATCATTTTTCCCTCAAATCTTTGCGATCACTATCTTCTCTCGAACGCTTCCACTTCCACTCCAACTGTCGCAACCCCTCGTCTTCACTACCTCAAAGGTATGATTTTTACTCTTCTTCTCGCCTTTACTTTATGATTCTGCCACCCCTTATATGTTATAACTGCTCTGGGCCTGTTTACGATTTCTGCATTTTAGGGTTTCTATTCTTCTTTCCTGTTTGCGTTCTTCATCTTTGAGTCTTTGTTTGCTGCTTAAGGCACACCATCGTTCTCTTCTAAGCCTTTGTTTCTTCCTCCTCGCCTCTCATTTTGTTTTAGATTTGAGATGGCAAGAACCAAAACCACTTCCAACCCTCCTCCCGCCATTGACTACAGGGCCCTCTACTCTTGGGCCCCTAAGGAGCTCCTTGCTGAGACCTCAAAATTCACCTCCTGTGAAGACTTGAGGAAACACAAGGAGGACGAGAACGAGGTCAAGGGGCGCGTCTTCGACAAGGAATGCGACGTGTACGTCTCGATTCGACCTTGCATAGAGGGCAAACCAGTGTGCGCAAACGATCGCTCCAAGGACGGAGAACCCTTCTTCTTCCTCTACGCCACCATTTTCAATCGGGTCAAGGTCCGCCTGCCCTTCACTGGGTTTGAGAGGGCTTTTCTTACTGAACTGAACATGGCGCATGTCCAGTTGCACCCCAACAGCTGGGCCTTCATCAAGGCCTTCTCCATCCTGTGCAACAACTTGGGGTTCACTCCCTCCGTGGATGTCTTCCTCTATTTCTTCGAGGCGAAGAGCCCCGGGAAGAGGCTTTGGGTAAGCCTCAATGGGGTGGCGGGGATAGTTCTGCTAACTCTCTTCCAGCAGTCATATAAGGGCTTCAAAGGGAAGTTCTTTAGGGTCTGCTGCAGCTCCTACGACTCCACCATGCTCGACGGGTTCCCCTTATACTGGGTAGAGAAGCTGAAATTCAAGAAACCCAGAGGACTCGAGGAGCTGGCATCCTTTGACCGCGACCTGTGCCAACTCCTTGCTAGCTGGAGGGTGGTGTTTAACACAGCCTAGCTGATCAGGCATGAGTATGATGCTGAAACTCTCAGCATCTACATTGGTATTTTACTTACTTCTTTTGATATCTGCTTGTACTTGCATTCTGTAACTGTGTGTCATCTCATCACTTGTTGTTTGTTGCAGATATGATGCTAGATGCTGAGAAGAAGAAAAGGCTGGCTGATCTGTTGAGTCGCCACATAGCAGGTGGCTCATGCCCTACTGGCCCTTCTTCTCTCGCTGCTGCAGCACCAGGCCCTACCTCTGAAAGCAAGCAGAAGAGGGCAGCCGCGGTGGTGATCTCTGAAGACGAGGACACTTGCTCAGACCTTGTCTTCAAGAGGAACAGGGTGGAGGTTGTTGCGATGACCTTTTCTGCCTCAAAGGGGCAACTTCCATCCTTCAGGGAGCACCCCCCCAACGCCTCTTATCCTCCTGAGCCCCTTCTGACGCTCGAGGGTGCGGTGGAGAACGCTCCCCCAACTGATCAAGCACCTCCTGCCCCTGAACTTCCTCCTCTTCTCCAGCATACCCTCACGCACAGCTGCCAAAGAAACGATGGAGGCCCTGGACAAGAATTCACTAAAGGACCGCATTAGCCATGGCCTTGGTGAATTCCTCGCCGCCTCCAGCGTCTTGCTAACCCAAGGGGATGTTGATATGAAGCTAAAAGAAGAGGTGGCCCAACTGAAAAGGGAGTTAGAGCAGAAGAAGGAGTTGGAGCTTCAAGTCCAACTGGCTGCTAAGCGCAAGATTGCTCTGAACCAGGAGCTGAGCAGTCTCCACCAGTCAGAAAAAGAAACCAAGAAGCTCCTCTTCGCTAAGGGGCAGGAGGCCCTCCTGCTTGAGGCCAAGATTCTCCCCCTCCACAACAAAATCATTGACCTGAAGGAACAGTTGGAGGGGGCCCAAACAAAAATGACCAAGCTGGAGGATAGGGCTACAAACCAAGAAGTTCAGCTGGGCAAAGTTGAGGAAGAGCTTACCCAATAACCTGAGCTGTTCAAGAAGTTGAGGCGAAGCTAAATGAAGATGCTGCCGACGCCTATGGGGAGGGCTTTGGCGATACCCTTGCTTAGGTTGCCTAAGCGCATCCTGAGATGGAACTCTCGCCATTCTCTGTATCTGTGCAGGTAGTCGACGGGCAAATAGTGCCTAGATAGGTCTCCTGAGTAGCTATACTCTATGGCTGAACTTCTTGTAATCATCCCCTTGTAATTACTTTTCCAATATATAATATTTACTTCGCGCATACTGTAACATCCCGCCAAAATTGCTTTTCATATTTATATAATGAAAATAAAGGTAAACAAATATATTGAAGTGAACATAATTATATATATGTAATGAAGTTTCTCCTCACAGGGAGTTTAATACATAATCGGTCAATTCCAAAACTTAAACAAAATACAGCAAAATAAAGAAAAACAGGCGATCTCCTGATAGAAAACAGAAAACGGCGATCTCCTAACAGATAAGGCGATCTCCTATCAGAAAACAGAAAAAGGGGTGATCGCCTAACAGAAACAGAAACAGGCGATCTCCTTCCGGCGACCCCTCACTGAGGAGCTCTACTTCCTGCAACATCATCTGCTCCCGTGTAAAATCATACACGATCATCACAGGTTTAAGAAAACATCCACAAAACAAGAACACAGGGTAAGCTAGATATTTTAAAGAGAATTTAGATATGAAACTTTAAAATCAAGATAAAACAAATTTAAGACACTCACGTAAAATCCATCAATTTTCCCATTCATTTCACACACTTCACAATTTCATCAAGTGTTATTTGTTTCACATAATTCATCAAGTGTCTACCAATTTCAATGTTTCTCATTTCTCACGTCAGACTTCCACTGACTCATCACACACCGACACTTGACACTACTTCCGGAAGACTTGTGCGTTGAACTTAGCATCCAAAGACCTGCACCTGTCATACTTCATTGCTGTAATGTTCCCACAGCCATGTGCATCAACATAATTTCGATCTCAATCTCATCACTCTCATAGTATGACAGGGTTAATCCATATAACAGGTCAAGTCAGTTATCTTTCAAACGACTTACCCATACATATGGACCTCCTTCGACTCTCACCAACCGAATGACTTCATCTATGTGACTCCATCATATCAGCAGAGTCAGGATCGTCTCATTCACAGGATACTCACTGATCAATACACCTCATAACTAATCTCAACACGGTATTTCCTTTCCTGAAAATACTATGTCTTGATGCCACATTCAAACATTCAACACATCATATAACACTTAAATGAACGATTTCCAATCACAGCAACAATCATTCCAAGGTTCAGACTTTAAAATATCACATTTCAATCTCAAACAATTTCAAACGACACTAAAACAGGGGATTTCGAAAAACAACGCCAAAACCGGCGATCTCGTCCAAAAACAGGGGATTATGCAATAACAGTTGAAAACCGGCGACCACGTCGTCCCATCATCAAAATCATCTAATATAAGGTTTTTTGTTGGAAATAAGGCTAGCTTCCCTTACCTGGACTAGCGCAAAACACCAAGAGCTCCGAAAACCCACCGAAGCTTAAAGATGCTTTCACTCTGTTTTAGCGTCCCGGTCTGGAGAACTTGCAGAGAACCTCCCCGGTGTCCAAGGGCAGTCGTCGCTCGTCGTACTGGTGCTTGAGGGTGCCTAGATCGCAGCGCGAAGGAGACAAAAGAGAAGGGTGAAGGTGAACTCACTCTTTCGCTCTTGAACTACTGCAACGTTCTTTGCCTCCCCGAAGTGGGTTTTTGAATCTACACTAACTTGTCCACACATGCTGCTGCCACCACCCACTTTGCAGGAAAGCCTGAGTGTATGTTTCCCTGAACAGTACGACCACGGTGTCTCTTGCGCATGCCAACCACTTCCCTGAACAGTACGGCCGTGGGTGTCTCTTGCGCATGCCAACTTTCTGATGCCACTATTCTGAACCACCCTTTTTGTCCACGTGGCGCGCGTGCAGGACGTTTCATGCTGGGAGCTTGGGTCCCACCTTATCTGTGTGAAACACGACATCGCGCGATAACCTTCCACCGATGACTCATCCTGGAGGACGACCGATGTCTCTCTCTGGAAGACGACCGATGTCTCTCTCTGGGAGACGACCGATGTCTATCCCTGGCGACGCCCGCATGTCTCTCGCGCCCTGGCGATGCCCGCATGCCTCGCGCCCTGACGATGCCCGCATGTCTCTCACGCCCCAGCGATGCCCGCATGCCTCTCGCGCCTCGGCGATGCCCGCATGCCTCTCGCGCCTCGGCGATGCTCGCATGCCTCTCGCGCCCTGGCGATGCCCGCATGCTTCACGCCCTGGCGATGTCCGCATGTGTCTCGCGCCCTGGCGATGTCCGCATACCTCGCGCCCTGGCGATGTCCGCATATGTAGTCTAGGCGACAGGCGATTATGTACTAACCAGGCGATCTCATAGTCTTCTAAGCTACACTTTCCTTCCTTTTTATTTTAAATAAAAACATACTTAGAATTCATTTAAAATATATTCCTTTTATTCCAATTTAATTTTACAGGTCCTTACACGTGAACCTACCTTCCCACCTTCGAGACCTCTAACCCCAAATGACAGGTTCTGAACTGACCTCTCATCACCCATAGGGGAGGGAGGATTTAACTGGTGAACCCTTCTGTTCAACTTGGGCGTTCTCACTCGAAAAGGAGGTGTTCTCTACGAACCTACCTTCCCACTTTCGAGACCTCTAACCCCAAGTGACAGGTTCTGAACTGCATTGTACAAAAACACTCAAGAATATATCTTAACTAGACATCGTAACTGAAAAATTTATTGGGTGACCTCATTAAAAACCCTTGGAAGAGAAAAAAGAGTGTCCCCTTAACGGTGTACAATGTTACATCTTAATCTTAACTGAAATAAAACTTAAGGTAAGTCGCATTCCATGTACGAGGAATCGGCCCACCCTCTAGAGTCTCAATCCTGTACGCCCCATTTCCCAGGGCCTCTGTCACTCTAAAGGGACCAGTCCACTTGGGGGACAGCTTGTTCTCTATCTGGTAAGGAGATGCCTTCCGCATCACCAAGTCGGCGACCTGAAACTGCTGAGCCCTCAACTTGGAACTGTGCTTGAGCTCAACCCTTCTCTTCAATGCTTCGACTTTGATTCCTTCCTCTTTCCTTACTTCATCTAAGAGATCCAAATTCACTTTCCTTTCTTCATTGGACTCCTTAGCCACAAAATTCTGGAAGTGTGGCGAGCTCTCTTGGATCTCCATAGGGATCATAGCATCTGAACCATATACCAAGCTGAAAGGGGTCTCCTTGGTGGTGGACTGAGGAGTGGTATGGTAAGCCCACACAATTCTGGGAACCTCCTCAGCCCAAGTCCCCTTGGCTTTCTCCAGCCTTCTCTTCAGCCCTCTGAGTAGGACTAAGTTAGCTGACCCGACCTGCCCAGTACTCTGAGGGTGCTCGACTGATGCAACACCTATTTGATTCCCAACTCTGTGCATAACTTCCCCAGTTGTTGGCTCGCAAACTGAGTGCCATTATCTGACACCAAGCGTTTGGGCACGCCAAATCGACACACTATGTTCTTCCACACAACATGTTGGATCTTATGGGCTGTGATTTGTGGTATTGGCTCGGCCTCTATCCACTTTGCAAAGTATTCTATGGCGACCACGAGATACTTCATCTGCTGCACAGCCAAGGGAAAAGGGCCCAGGATATCAATTCCCCATGTGTGGAATGGCCAAGGGCTATATATCAACCTGAGCTCTTCTGGCGGCGCCTAGTGCCAATCAGCATGTAGTTGACACTGCTTGCATTGCTGCGCATGCTTCATGCAATCGTCCCTCATGGTTGGCCAGTAGTACCTTGCGCGAATGGCCTTGGATGCTAGAGCACGACTTCTAATGTGGCTCCCACATATTCCTTCATGGAGCTCCGCCATTATCCGCGTACACTGTTGATGTGAGTTGATTTTAGGTTCATTATATTTGTGACACTTTCTTAGAATTATGATCAAGATTCTTAGCAATTTAGAGTGAGTCACCTAAGGAAAATTCCCACTGGACATTAACTTAACAAGTGTTAAGTAGATGTGAAGGTTCATTTCCAAAGGTCCAAGGTTAAAACACAAATAGAGATATGAATGGATGACAATTAAGGTGCAGAATCCAGATTTGAATGGTGCAAAACCAAGCTGGAAACAGAATTGAAATTAAGCACAAAAACAGAATTGAAACAACACACAAATTCAAGGAAGCTTAAGGAATCATCAATGGAGACAATGCCTTCCAAAATGATGAACCAAACTCAACTATGAGTGCTATATCCTTGTACACAACAATTGATATAGGAAGAACACAAAAACAGAACAGAATTGGAAAGGAAAACAGAATTACTGAATAGAAACACAAATTGAAACAAAAGAACCGATTGAAATTCAAGAACAAGACATAGAATCAAAACTACCGATTGAAATGACAATGGAAGATGAAAGAAGATGAAACTTATGTGGTTGTAGCCATGGATTGGAAATGGACACGCCACTTGGAGGTGATGATCCAAGATAAGTGCAGATTTGCCGCCACTTGAGTGCTCCCAAAGCTTCACAAGATGAGACAAGGAAGAGGAGAACAAGTCTCACAAAATTCACTCACAATTTGAGTATAGTAACTTTTCTTCTAATTTCAATGTTCTTTTACGTGAGCATAGCACCTCTATTTATAGTGTGAGAGGGCTGAAATTAAAGTGGGAAAATTCAAATGAGAAGCATTTGAATTTGGAGCCAAAACACATGTCACAAGGGAGGTGTGACTTGATTTCTACTTTGGCACCTCCTAAAACTACACCTACACCTACTCTTTATGTCACATGGAAGGTGTGACTTGTTTTTGTACATTAACACCCCTTATTTTAATTCCTACACCTTCCTTCAAATTTCTACTAAAAACTATACACAAGTAATTACAAAAAGAGACATCCATTGATGCTCTTCTCCCAAAGCTTTAGCCTTGCTCCTAGTCATCCTTTGAGGCATGAAGGATGTTGAGCTAATTGGTTGGGCTTGGGCCCCAACTTGGGCTTGGGCTTCATGGGCTTGGGCCTCAGGCGCCTCCTCTACTTGGTCTTCATCAACTGTTCACCATGCACACACACCAGGATAGGGTGGGTAAATCCATGCCTGTACAACTCCCCATTAATGAGTGTATACTTGGTTGAGTTCTTCTTTATTTTCCTCGCCTCCGTTGGCTCCATTGGCAACATCCCATCAGCCAAGTAGCGCTTGTAAGGTGTCATCCACGTCTCCCCCCTCTGTACTAGGCAGACCTGCGACGACACCTCCTCCAACACCGCATACGCCTTGACCCTTGGCTTCTTCAAAGTTTCTTGGGTCAACGACCAATGACTCCTCCTCCCACCGTCTGATTGGTTGATCTGGTGGACTCCTACCAAATTATCAGCCGTATAGGTATGAGGTGTCCTCAAGGTCTCCTGGATGACCGTCCTCTATCTGCCCCCCTTGCTCGAGCTCGCGAGTTTTGCTAACAAGTCAGCTCGGGCATTCTGATCTCTGGGCACATTCACCAACTCAAAGGCTGCAAATGAACTCTTCAACAAATGGACATACTCTAGGTAGGAGGTCATCTGAGGGTGTTTGGCCTGGTACTCTCCCGCCACTTGACCAGTGACTAAGAGGGAGTCACTTTTTGCTAGAAGACTTTGCGCACCCATCTTGTAAGGACCTAGAAACTTTAATTGGAATAAAAGTGTTATATTTAAATAATTTCAGAAGATGTTGTTATTTAAAATACAAAGAGCTGGTAATAGAAGTTTCGTAGTAGTCGCACCTCGGACGTCACCCAAGGGCTGGGGTCAGCTGGTAGAGGTCGGTCGGCTGACTCTTGTATTAACAAAGTAGTTAGGTGCGATGACCTTATCGTGAGGTAATCACGACGGTGTGCTCGAGGAAGACATGTGGATCAAGAAGAGTAAAGGAAGGAAAGTGTAGCTTAGAAGACTCTGAGATCGCCTGGTTAGTACATAATCGCTTGTCGCCTAGACTACCCATGCGGACGTCGCCGGGGCGCGAGGTATGCGGACGTCGCCAGGGATCGACATCGGTCGTCTCCCAGAGAGAGACATCGGTCGTCTCCCAGAGAGAGACATCGGTCGTCTCCCAGCGAGAGACACCGGTCGTCTCCCAGAGAGAGACATCGGTCGTCTCCCAGCGAGAGACTTCGGTCGTCTTCCAGAGAGAGACATCGGTCGTCTTCCAGGATGAGTCATCGGTGGAAGGTTATCGCGCGATGTCGTGTTTCGCACAGATAAGGTGGGACCCAGACTCCCAGCATGAAACGTCCTGCACGCGCGCCACGTGGACAAAAAGGGTGGTTCAGAATAGTGACATCAGAGAGTTGGCATGCGCAGAGACACACGTGGCCGTACTGTTCAGGGAAGCGTGCACGCAAGCCTTCCTGCAGAGTGGGTGGTGGCAGCGGCAATTGTGGAACAAGTTGGGTTAGTTTTAAAAACTCACTTCGGAGAGGCAAAGAACGCTGCTGTGGTTCAAGAGTGACAGAGTGAGTGAGTGAGTTACCTTCATCCTTCTCTTTTCCCTCCTTCGCGCTGCGATCCAGGCACCATCAAGCACCAGTACGACGAGCGACGACTGCCACAGGCCACCTGGGAGGTTCTCTGCAAGTCCTCCAAACCGGACGCTAAAACAGAGTAAGTCGTTCCCTCCGTTCTTCAAGTCGATCCTGCACCTGAGAGGGTTGCCTCTGCATTGGTGTTGCATGCAGTTCTCTTAGCTTCAGGAATCGTCCCTGTTAGCGTAGAAATGAGGAGTATAGCTAGTTTTGTGACTAAGGATCCATGGTGCAGGGTAAGGCATCCTTGAAGCTCGTTGGGTTGGAGCTCTTAGTACTTTTCACGCAAGTCCAGGTAAGGGAAGCTAGCCTTATTTCCAACGAAAACCTTAAGTTAGATGATTTTGATGATGGGGCGACGTGGTCGCCGGTTTTCAACTGTTATTGCATAATCCTCTGTTTTTGATGTTGGGGCGATGTGGTCGCCAGTTTTTCCCTTGTGTTTCGAAATCCCCTGTTTTGGATGTGATCGCCGGTTGGTGATCGCCGGTTTTAAATATTGATTTCGAACTCCCCTGTTTTTAGTGTTGTTTGAAACTGTTTGAGATTGAAATGTGAAATGCATGCAATATTCGAAAATCTGGACCTCTGAATGATTGCTGCTGTGATTGGAATCGTTCATTTAAGTGTCATATGATGTGTTGAATGTTGTGAATGTGGGATCAAGGCATAGTATTTTCAGGAAAGAAAATACCGTGTAAGATTGTGTAGGATGTGCATTGATCGGTGATTTCTATAATGAGATATCCTGACTCTCCTGATATAATGGAACCATATAGAGGAAGTTATTCAGGCGTTGAGAGTCGAAGGAGGTTCATGAATGGGTGAGTCGTGTGAAAAAGAACGAGCTTGGCCTGTTACATGGATTAACCCTGTCATACTAGGAGAGTGATGAGATTGAGATTGAGATTATGTTCATGTGCACAGCTGTGGAAACTTTACAGCAATGTAGTATGACAGGTGCAGATCTCTGAGTCTAGTCAATGCACGTGTCTTCCGGAAGTAGTGTCAAGTGTCTATGTGTGAAGAGTCAGTGGAAGTCTGACGTGAGAAATGTTGAGAAATTGTTGATAGACACTTGATGGAATTATGTGAATTGAACGACTCTTGAGGAAATTGTGAAATATGTGATTACTTGATGCCTGTGTGATATGAATGAGAAAGTTGATGGTTTTTACGTGGGTGTCTTAAATTTGTTTTATCTTGATTTTTAAGTTCATATTTAAACTCTCTTTCAAATATTTAGCTTACCCTGTGTTTGGTTCTGTGGCTGTTTTTCTTAAAACTGTGATGATCGTGTATAATTTACACGGGAGCAGATGATGTTGCAGGAAGTAGAGCTCCTCAGTGAGTGGTCGCCGGAAGGAGATCGCCTGTCTCTGTTTCTGTTAGGCGATCACCCTTTTTCTGATCTCTGATAGGAGATCGCCTTCTCTGATAGGAGATCGCCTTTTCTGTAGGGAGATCGCCTGTTTTTCCCTATTTTGCTGTATTTCTTTTTTTTAAGCTTTGGAAAATTGACCGGTTATGTATTAAACTCCCTGTGAGGAGCAACTTCATTTTATATAAATACGTATGTTCACTTAAATATTATTGTTTTACCTTTATTTCAATATATAAATATGAAAAGCAATTTGGCGGGATGTTACACATCTCCTTGGCCAACAGCATTCCAACGATTAAGGCCTCATACTCTGCCTGATTGTTGTTGGCTTTGAAGGCAAATCGTAGAGCCTGCTCAATCAACAACCCCTTTGGTCCTTCCAAGATCACCCCAGCTCCGCTACCTTGCTGATTAGAGGACCAATCTACTGAGAGCACCCATCTGAAGTCAGGCTCATCCTGCTGGGTTTCTGCCGAGTACATCTCAGCTATGAAATCAACATAGACTTGACCTTTGATTGGGCCCCTGGGTTCATTCTGTATGTCAAACTCTAACAACCCTACTGCCCATCGCACCATCCTTCCTGCTACGTCTAGCTTGTGCAAGACCTTACGAATGGGCAGGTCTGTTATCACCACCACTGTAAAGCTCTAGAAGTAATGGCGAAGCCTATGTGCAGAGAAGACCATGGCCAGTGCCGCCTTCTCTATGGCTTGGTGTCTCACCTCAGGCCCATGCAACACTTTGCTAATGAAATAGATGGGCTTTTGGCTTTGATCTTGCTCCTGCACCAGAACCGAGCTCACTGCCTTCTCAATGACTGTGAAATATGTAGCAAGGTGCCAAGCTGCGGTTTGCACAACACTCGTGGGCTGGCCAGGTATTCTTTCAGCTTGAGGAATGCTTCCTCACACTCCTTGGTTCACAAGAACCTGTTGTTCCTCCTCAAGCACTGAAAATAAGGGTGGCCTTTATCTCCTCCAGCTGACACGAACCTGGAGAGAGCAGCCATCCAACCTGTCAACTGCTGCACCTCCTTTACTGACGTTGGGCTCCTCATAGCAAGGATTGTCGCGCATTTGTCTGGATTGGCCTCTATCCCACGTTCAGTGAGCAAGAAGCCAAGAAACTTGTCTGCTTCCACCCTAAAGATGCACTTTTCTGGATTTAACTTCAGCCTATACTTAGCTATTGTAGTAAATAGCTCCTCCAAATCAGTGATGTGCTGATCCTTCACCTGTGATGTTACCACCATATCATCCACATAGGCTTGCACATTGCGTCCTATCATGGGCGCAAGAACCTTGTCCATCAACCTTTGGTAGGTGGCACCTGCGTTTTTCAGCCCAAATGGCATGACTGTGTAACAGTAGCAGGACAGCTCAGTCATGAACGCTATCTTGCACTCATCCATTGGGTGCATCTTGATCTGGTTATAACCAGAAAAAGCGTCCATGAAACTTAGCAGCTTGCAACCTGAGGCGATGTCTACCAACACATCAATACTCGACAAAGGATAAGAGTCCTTTGGACATGCCTTGTTGAGGTCAGTGAAGTCTACACACATACTCCACTTTCCATTGGCCTTCTTTACCAATACCACATTCGCTAGCCATTTGGGATATTGAATTTCCCGTATATGACCAGCCTTGAGCAACTTTTGTGTCTCGTCCTTAATCACCTGTCTCCTCTCTTCATTGAATTTCCTTCTCCTCTGACGGACAGGTCAGACTTGGGGATTCAGCACCAGGCGATGACACAAAAAATCAGGGTCGATGCCTAGCATATCTGAGGCAGACCAAGCAAAAGCATCCAAGTGCCGCTCTATGACTCCCGCCACTTGGTCTTGTGTATCTTAGCATAGGGATTTGCCAAGCTTGAACACCCTGCCTCCTATCTCCCTCTCTACTACATCTCCCACTGGTTCGGGTCATCTCTCTTAGGCGACCACTGCTCGTGTAACCCCAACTCCTCCTCGGGGAAGGTCAGCATCAGTGTACACTCCACCTGGTGGTTGGGTGGTCACTGTGCACACTCCTCTCCTTGTTTTGAGTCTGTTTTCATAACACTTCTTTGCCTCCTTTTGATCTGACCTGATGGTGATCACCGCTCCTTCCATCGAGGGCAACTTCATCTTCATATGCCTCGTTGATGCCATCGCACCCAGTCTGTTTAGGGTTGTCCTGCCCAGCAATATGTTGTAAGATGATGGGGCATTCACAACGAGATACTTGATGTTCTCTGTGCGGGAGGCCACTCCATCAGTGAAAGTTGTCCTCGGTTCTATATATCCCCGCACTTTGACTTGCTCTCCTGCGAACCCATACAAACAACCAATATAAGGTCTTAACTGGTCTGGAGACAACTGCAGCTTGTTGAAGGTCGACCAGAACATCACATCAACTGAACTTCCTTGATCAACAAGGACCCAATGCACCCTCCTTGCCACAGTAACCACCGATATCACCACTGGATCATTGTCATGGGGAACAACGTCCAGGCAATCTGCCTTCATAAACGTGAGGTCCACATCCGGGAAGCGATCGTCTTCACGTGCTTCTACTGCCATCACTGGCCATGCGTATTTCTTGCGCTGAGATGAGGTGCACCCTCCTCTTGAGAATCCACCTGAGATGGTGTGGATCTCGCCATGTATGGGCACCTCGTGCCCCTGGTTTGCCCTTGGAGCCACTACCACCTTTCCCCCTTGTGACTCCCGCAGGTAATCTTTCAAGAAGCCGCTCTTGACCAACTCATTCAACTGATGACCTAGGGCTAAATAGTTGCGAATGGGATGACCAAACGCCTGATGGAACTCACACCATGCATTCTTGTTGGGCCCCAGTCTCTTGTCTGTCTTTGGGGGCAGCTTTAGCCTTTCCACCACGTTAGGGATGGCGATCCACTCCTTCAAATCTATCAGAAAGTTATGTCTGGGGGGCACATCCTCCTTCGTGCGTGCCCTGGTTTGGGGCTTCCTGGCTTCATAGGGCTTCTGCTTTCCCTGTGCTCTCTTCTTCGTCGTCGCCTCGTGCACCCGCATGGGTTGTGAACGACTGGGCACCCGCGATCGTGGAGGGGCCACGCTCTCGCGTTTCTCATTGAGTTCCCCCTCGACCACGATGTAAGCAACGACGCGATACTTGATATCGCCAAAGGTTTTGGGGCGACTTCTGATAAGTGATTCACTGAAGGGTCCTGGTAGTATTCCATTCCTGAAGGCATGCACCACCATATCCTCGTCCTTGGTGTGCAGCCTTACCAGCATTGCTCCGAACCGGTTGAGATAATCCCTCAGGGACTCCCCTTGATATTGTCTCACATCAAAGAGGTCATATGATACTGGCGGGGGAGCCCGATTGACAATGTATTGTTCCCTGAACAGCATGGAAAACTTTGCGAAGGACGTTATGTGTCCCTTAGGTAGGCTGATGAACCACTCCAGCGCTGTCCTAGTTAGCGTAGTCATGAAAAGTTTGCAATGCACCGCATCTGAACCCCCTAACAGCATCATCTGTGTGTGAAACACTGTGAGATGCGCCTCTGGATCCTCCACTCCTGTGAACACAATCTTAGGGCCCACGAAGGTGGCTAGGACCAGCGTCCCCTATTTTCTGCAAATTACGCAGATTCACGCACAATTCCTCATTCGCCCTGTGCAACTCTTCATTCCTGGCCTGTGATGCGGCCAGGTCCATCTACATACGCACCTGATCTGCCCTAGATTCCACCACTGTCTCCTTGAGGGTGGGCATCGTTTCCATGAGTTGTTGCATGGTGACACCCTCACCTCCATTTGGTGGGACAGATCCCTGTATGGTGTTCCTCATGTCGCTGGATTCTCCTCTTTCGCTTGTGTATGGGACCTTGTTTTACTTCGGCCCCACGGTGGGCGCCAAATGTTCTTGCCGGTTGACTCTCCTATCGGTTGACCCTACGCCAAACTTGCACCTTCTTCCCTCTCCTTAGGTAATGCTTCACTGTATCGAAACAATCTGCACCTGCAAAGACAGAAAGGGGCGCCCTAGAGACCGTTTGCACTCCGACGCTTAGGTCAATACTAGGGCAAGCACACCAACTGTATAGTATCTAAGTTTAGGTTTAAAAACTGCGTACCCTTGTGAAGTGTTTTACTACCCCTTATATAGTCTAGGGCTTCCTCTACGCCGCTACCCATATTTAGGGTTTACAAGAATATCCTTGCGCCGCTATCACCCAGACTTAGGGTAATCTAGCACGTAAGGCTTCCCTTAACTGGAGTGCAAATTCTAAGAGGATGGCCACCTGGGTACCCCCTCGTGCACCTAATCTCTGGGGCCACCTGTCCTGGGTGTGCCTTCACTATTCACATGCCATGCATGTGGTCTCACATGGAAACCCTAATCCTGATGGGCACTCAACCCTTCAAGAATCTGCACCTAATTGTGCTTTCCCTGCCACACGCATGGGTGCTTCATGACTACAGCCTCTCCCTACCTCTGGACATTTTGCTGATAACTGGTCTTCTCTACTGACCCACGTTAGATGTTCTAATTCTGTTGTTCAAAACACCCAAGACCGATGTCACCTTGTCACACTCTGTTGCCGAGGACTCGTCACACTCTGTTGCCGAGGACTCATCACCCTGCTGAGTGACTAGGACACATCAGTCCACTCTAGTGGTCGACGTGTTGATGACTAATCATCCCACTAGTCCATACTACCTGTGGGGCCCAACCCACGTGGCTCACCATTAATAGCTATTCTCGGTGTCCGAGGACTGGTCGGTACACTTTCGCCATTTTTTTCACCTCATTTCCTCAAGAAGAACATTGGTCATGAAGAACAACCCAACAACTAGGCTACCTCTTGTAACAACTTCCCTTCACGAGAATCTTATCTCAAGTGAGAGTATATTCAATTACATATTCTATGGGATAAAATCTTGCTACAGGGGGCATAATCTTAGCGCCTCAACTGCATAGAATCTTATCTCTAAGGAGTGCATAAAATCTTAATAGAATAACCGCCTGGGTACCAATGCATATACCAACTCTCAAGGTCCAATCTATTCCATGTAGGCATACATGCCCTTGCATAGCATGCATATGCCCTTACATATCATGCATACAAACTACTCTATCAAACCATAGTGCACCTGGGCTTAGGCTGATAGAGAACGTTTTACTCTTACTAGACCCAAATGCACTAAATGCACCCCTAGGCCCATTAACACACATTTTGCTGACCTACTAGGCCTTGTACACGAAAGACTACACTAAATGTATGAATGAGAGTTAATTTGCACATACCTGAACCCAGTCATGTGGCCCATCAACTCGACCCAGCAGCTGAGCGGACCTGTTTGTCGCAAATGCTAATGTCCGACCACCGAGCACTGAGCTTTATGCGCTCTGATCCACTACAATATTATTGGAACTCTTTTGGACATTCAAGGAAAGACAAAGGATCATGTAAATGCACGCTATGATTTACAGGATATGGGAATTAGAAAGAATCTTCATCCTAAGGAGATTGATGGAGGTCTTGTACAATTTGCAAGATCTTGTTTTTCAATGAATGCTCATGGAAATTCAATTTTTTGTTGTGTTTTAAAGACTGCCAAATTACCGGATGGAATTGCATCAAATATTTCAAAGTGTGTGAATGTTAGTGAAAAGAAAATTAGTTGTTACAAGAGTCATGATGGACATTTCATGCTACACTACTTGTTACAAGTTCCTATAAAAAGCATAATTCCTCATGTAGTGGCTAACCCTTTAATTCGTTTGGGGTCCTTTTTTTGCTCTTTGTGTCAAAAAGTGATCCAGGTGCATGATTTGGATTTCTTAGAAGCTAATATTGCCGAAGTACTTTATCAGATGGAAACAATATTTCCTCCTAGTTTTTTTGACATAATGGTTCTCTTGCCTATCCATCTAGCAAATGAAGTAAGGTTTGGTGGGCCAGTGCAATTTCAATGGATGTATCCGATTGAGAGATATTTGTGCTGACTTAAAAGTTATGTTCGAAATAAAGCTTATCCAGAAGGTTCTATTGTTGAAGGGTATTTAGTAGAAGAAGCCTTGACACTTTGTTCAAGATATTTGCATAAAGGCGTAGATACAAGGCTGAATAGAAAAGGGAGAAATTATGAGGATAATGATTTATGTAATGTAGATTTGTGTGATTACTTTTTAAGTAGTGGTCGTCCTTTGGGGGGGAAAAAAAAGGTAAACCATTTTCTTTGGATTTTAAATCTAAAGATCAAGCACATCGATACCTGTTATTCAATTGTGACGAACTAGACATATACATAAGGTATGATAATAGTTTTTTTATTTTTTATTTTCTCATTTATAAATTATAATTCAAATCACTAACAAAGTGTGTTTTTATTTATAGAGAGTATGATGAGATTTTAAATAGGAAGACTAAAATAAGAAAGTGGGTTAAGGCCAAGAACCAAAGTCAAGATTTTAGTGAATGGTTCAAAGATAGAGCCATGAAAGACGACATATCACTTCAACATAGAGATTTCTCTTGTGGTCCTAATAATGTTGCAAAGAGATTTTCAGGTTACCTCATCAATGGTTATAGATTTCATACTATAAAGAGAGATGCAACACACAAAACTCAAAATTCTGGTGTAACTTTGGTTTCATTGACTCCAAGTTATGCAAGTTCTAAGGATGAAAATCCTAGGATAGAACCGGTCACTTATTATGGGGAAATCAAAGACTTACTTGAGTTAGATTATTATGGTCATTTCAAATTTGTGATGTTTAGGTCTGATGGGTTTGAGGGTGGTGAAGACAAATATGGACTTACATGTGTCTACTTTATCAAAAAATGTTACCAAAATGACCCCTTTGTGTTGGCTTCTCAAGTCCACCAATGTTTCTATGTTCAAGATCCTTTTGACATAAATAGACAGTATGTTTTGAAGACAGTTCCAAGAGACTTATTTAATATGGGTGACCAATCACAACTAAATGCTTCTGATAATGATGATGAACTCAATTGGGTTAGGAAAGATATGTCTGTCACTATAGCTGAGAAACCTTCTAAACATTTGGAGATAAATTATTCTGATGATCTTGATTTTGATGACACTTTGTTTGACTACATGGACTAAGAGGAGGACTGTTAATGTTGATAGGAGGACTGTTCAACACTTTAAAATATGCATTCAAAAACTAAACTTTTCTTTGTAAATACCACCTTCTCTTACATATTTAAATTTCCTGTTATATTCTATATCTACCTTCTCTTACATATTCAATTGTAAATATGCATGCGTAGATAAACCAACGGTTGGATAAAAGTTTGAAACTAGAGGAGATTGACCATACTGAAGACAAAGTGTTTGCCTTTTAGTTAGCACAGGTTTGAAATACAATTTTTTTTTCTTGTTTCATACGTACTATTATCTACTAAAGTACATCTTATATGAATTTCTACCTCTGTAGCTGTCTAGCTAGCCAACCAAAGAGGAATGAAACTTAGTCAATAATATCAATGTTACACCCTTGATGTTTGATTTTCCTTCATATAACATGTTAATAAGATGACTAATTATGTTTTTTGCTTAACTTCCATGGTGGTATATCAAATTATTTTTTTTAGATAATGAATGTGGAAGCAAAGTTAAAACGACGGATGAAAGCTTAAGACAAGATTCAAATGAGTGCTGCAAATTTGGAACTTCCTCAAGTAAAATCAAGCAAAGAATTGCTAAGGAAAATGCAAATCAAATGTGAAAAAATGACAAGCAAAGAATGTACCATTGCACCTACTATTGCTGCCCAAAGACACAACTTGCCTAATCTCAAGGTAAGTGACATGACAAATTTGGACAGGAGGCTTAATTCAAGAAAACAAAATGTTGCAGTTGCAGGTACTGTTCAACATAAAATTCATAGACGAAACAAACTTCGATTGGAAGAATTGACATCTAAGAGCATCGGAAATAGACAACTCCAAGAACCAAATATGAAATTCATGAAAAAGGTAGCAATTGCAAATTATAAGTCAAAGGAAAGGCTACAAGCACTTGAAAAAGCATTGACTCAACTTAGTAGTGCCAATGAATAACTCAAGTAGCAAAAGGTAGTCTCGCAAGAGGAGAATTCTAAGAAAAGACAATTGCCTATGAAATCAGTACAAGCTGAAGTTGATAGTTCAAAGGTAAAAGGTCAACTTAGAAAAAAGGTGAGAATGATGGATGACAACTCAAAATCTAAGGAAGGGGTAGTGATTGAAGATGTTGAATCAATGACAAAACAACAAGATGCTTCTAGTAAGACACAAACAAAATTTTGTCCATCAATGTCAGTAGATCAATTTCTTAAAGAAAAAGGAAACAATGAAGATGAAGAAGAAAATGTTCAAAACAGAAGTGGGGATGAAGAACAATATGTTGGAGAAGAAAATGCATACCAAGATGAAGATGTTGAAGTAAATATGATAGAAGGTAAATGTTTTATTATTGCAAATTGACATTTTGTTTTCAAATTTATGTCTGCTTTTTAATGTTTTATTTAATAAGTTCAATGTTAAAATAGGAACAAGTAAGAAAAAAAATACGAGGACCAACTCAATGTTTAGCAATACATGGAAGATCTACATAAGAGTGTCCAGAAGTTATCTTAGACATTGATGGAGAACCAATTGGTCCTATTGACAAGATTTTAACTGACTTAAGTTATTTCCTTGGCACGATAGCTAGGAATTCTACCTTTTTTCCATTGATTTACACAAATTTCAAAGCTTTGCTGAATGATAAAGATAACAAGGCTCGTATATGGACATATGTTATGGTATGAAAAATAAATTTATATTCATTTAATGTTCAAATATTTATGAAAATACAATCATTCTAATGCTTTTTTTATAAGAAAAGTTCATCATTAGTGATAAAGGAGAGAAAGCAATATTTACTCGCATAAATGATGCATGGAGACGCTACAAGAGTTTTCTCAAGAAAAACTTTTTAAAGTACTCCACATTGAAGGATCGCCTCAAGCATCGTCCATTATTCATTTCTGAAGATCATTTCAAACAATTGTTGAAATATTGGAACACTAGCTCTATGAAGGTTAGATAATTTAATGTCTTATTACTTTAAAATTGCATTATTATCTAAATTCATTGTTATTTTTATCTTATTACCATGTAGAGAATTAGTGAGCAAAATGTAGCAAATAGGGCACAACAAAAGTACATTCATCGCATGGGACCAACCAATTTTGCTAGAATTCATGTTGAATTAGGAAGATACTTCTAATTATGTTTGAATATTTTAAATCCAATACAAAATCATCCTATTACATTTTGTTATTGTTTTTTAATATGTAATTGTTGTAGCGTGCCAAGAAAAAGGTAGGAGAAAAAGTTACCCAAGCTGAAATGTTTATTACAACTCGTTAACGTCAAGAAGGCCAAAGAGGAAAAGAAATTGATGAAGAAATAAATAATATCATTATAAGTTTACAAATATTTATGAAGTACATATAAATATATTCCTTTTAATAATTAAAATTCAGTCTCTTTTATTATACTAAGTTCAAGGTTCTATTGAAAACTCAAGTGAATCTGCAGAAGAAGCATTTCAATCAATATTTGGGAAAGAGAAACCTAGGAGAGTACAGTGTTATGGAAAGACCATGACACCATCAACATTAAAAAAAAAAGAAGAAATTGCTGCTGTAGTGGCCAGACCTCGGACGTCGGCACATGAGTGAGAGGTCGGCATAGGAGAGGTTGGCATGGTAGGGCCCACGGAATTACACGTGTCATGCTGCAAAACTAGATTCACAAATATGCCATGCATGCAGGATGTGTTCAAGACGTAAGGCTCTGACACAATAGAATTATCCTTAGAAACGCATGGGAGGCACGTGAAGGTTTTAAGGCACGTGAGATATTAAGTTATTAGACAAGTTTGGGCTGGCGGCGCTGGGGTAGGCACTGAAACCCTAGCGGCTACACCTTAAGATACGCACTCCAGGAAAGGAATAGGCCCACGAGAGTTGCACTCTAAGAAAGGAAGGTTGCCACGGGATTACAGGGAGATTGTGCCTTAGAATCCCAAAAAGGTAACCCTAAATTCGCTAGAGGCAGCGCTTGGGCAGGGGCATGTATACGGCAGGTAACCTAAAAACAACTATATAATGGGGTAACGCCCAAGGTAAACACAGGTTTACACACCAACACAGTTCTTTGCAAGCTTAGGGTTTCTCACACTCTTGGCTTGAGATATCTTAGTTGTTTGATGTTTCTTGCCCTGTACTGACTTGAGCGTCGGAGTGCAATTACAGGTAAGGCCCCCTCTGTTTCAATGGAGCTACAAACTCACCACAAGATAGAAGGAGCCACCATCTACCTCAGAGTGAACGACAACCGAGTCAACCGGCGAGAACATTTGGCGCCCACCATGGGGCCCGATAAAATTAGGTCCCATCCACAATCGTGATCAGTAGAATCAAGTGACATGAGGGGTACGAGGCAAGTAGGCACTGAAAGGGATGAGGGTGATCAAGCTGCAACCATCCAAGAACTCATGTAGACAATCTGCAACCTTCAGCAGGCATTTGTGGCGTCTACTGCCAACCAAGATCAGTTTAGGACAGACCTAAACGCATCGTTGGCGGCAAACGAAGAATTACGCTAGGCCAACGAGGAGTTGAGGAGAGGGATAGGAGAACGTGTAGTGGCGGATTCAGGGGTGCCACCTCCAGGTAGGGTTCACCCCATGCCTTTCTCTCAAGAGATCATGGAGACAGTCATACAAGCGTCCTTCGTGATCCCAAAGATCACCTTCACAAGGGTCGAGGATCCAGAGGCCCACATAACGGCATTCCATAATCAGATGATGATCTCTGGAGGAACGGACGCTATGCACTGTAAGTTATTTATGGGTACTTTTGTAGGTACGGCCTTGAACTGGTTCATTGGGCTCCCAGATGGACACATCACATCTTTTGGCCAGTTCACGGAGGGTTTCAAGAAATAGTTCATCGTCAATCACGTGTGCCCACCTGTTGTGTTCGATCTCTTTGACGTGAGGCAGTTCTAGGAAGAATCACTGAAAGACTTCCTGAACCGGTTTGGGGTGCTCGTGGTCAGATTGCAGACAAAAGATGACGCCATGATCGTGCATGCATTTGAAAGGGGAATCCTTCTAGGAACCTTTAGTGATACGCTGATACGATGTCCACCAAGGACGTTTGACGAGATCCAGTGTCGCGCTGTGGCACACATTACTGCGGAGGAGCGTGTGGCGGAGAAGCGTGCCAGGGTGGAACCACCTAAACCCCGTGCACCAGGGTGCGCTCAGCCATTGAGGGTACATGAGACCACCACGGGGAAGAAGGCCAAAGCAACACCGTATGAGCCAAGGAAGCCTAAGTCCGTGAGGCATAGTTTCAGAATAGAGCTTAAGGAATTTATAGCCATCCCCGAGGTGGCGAACAAGTTAAAATTTCCCCCGAAATTTGACAAGAAGCTGGGACCACACAAAAACAAGTGGTGTGACTTCCACCAAGCACATGGTCACACCCTGAGCAATTGCCTCTCTTTGGGGTATCAGATAGATGACCTGGTAAGGAACGGGTTTCTGACGGCTTATTTGCAGGAACCTTAGGGAAACTTTGCGTTGACGGCCCCTGCGCCGGACCAAGGGCATGAGGTACCCATCCATGGAGAAATCAACACTATCTCCAGGGGTTTCAAGGGCAGAGGGTGCACCGCTTCCTAGCGAAGGAAGTACACTAGAGAGGTAATGGCTGTTGGGGAGGTAGAGCTCGACCGATTCCCAGAGCTTGAACCTTTACAAAGCCAGATAGAGCAGATGTGATCCCACATGACAATAACCCCATAGTGATTTCAGTTGTGATCGTAGGAAGGAAGGTGCACCGAGTCCTGGTCGACCAGGGAAGCTCGACAGATGTGATTTTTTGGCCGACCTTCAACAAACTACAGTTATCCACCTGATCTCCTGCAAATCCGTACAAACATCCATCATAGGGTCTCTAGCACCTCTGGATTCAAACTCCTTAGCTTTTTGGATGTGTTTTCTGGGTACAACAAGATTCGAATGCACCCAAAGTGATGGAGAGAGGCCAAGCTCACCCCACCATGAAAGCCAAGGGCCAAGACTAGACCGTCTAAAACCACATGGAGAGCGTCTAGCACAAGACAAGGGGGAGGTACATGAGGAGCGTCTAGGAGGGAGCCTAGACCGTCTAGGACCTCTCACAAGGTCCATGGCCAAGCACATTCACGCCCAAATAAGTCAAGCCACGGATGGGAGGGAGAAGACCTTGTACATGCTACTTGGAGGCCCATTAGGGGTAGCTTAGTAGATTAGTGTAGTGTAGAAAGCAAAACTTGCTCACTTAGGGGTGTGCTATCAAAAAGGTGCCCTTAGCAAATGATCCTGCCGCTTGACTCGAACATGGAGGATTTGATGGAAGAGGCCCAAGCTCCAACCCAAGTTCAGGCCCAACACAAGGTTAATGGCCAAGCACATTCACGCCCAAATGAGTCAAGCCACGGATGGGAGGGAGAAGACCTTGTACATGCTACTTGGAGGCCCATTAGGGGTAGCTTAGTAGATTAGTGTAGTGTAGAAAGCAAAACTTGCTCACTTAGGTGTGTGCTATAAAAAAGGTGCCCTTAGCAATAGAAGGAAGGGTGTGCTAGCAAATAGGTGCCTTTAGCAAAAGAAGGAGGGGTGTACTATCAAATGTTGCATTTTTGACCTATCTTCTAGAATATTAGGATGATGGTGTGGTTTGACTAAAGTCAATACCCTAGGCAGCCCCCACTTTTTGTATTTCCATCCCTACCCTTTAAGCTTGCTCACCAAGGCTCCTAAATCTATAAATAAGGAGGCCTACCTCATGTATTAACAAGATTAAATAGAGTATTGTTATGCTGCCCAAATTGTGCCATACACTACTCCTTGCCTAACACTTAGGTTTTAGTCTTCAATTCATCACTACCAAAGGGGCTGGCCAAACCTCCCCATTTCCTCACTTTTCATGCACCTTCAAGGCACCCATGCTTCCTAGGAAGGCCTTGCTCACCTCCTCCATAATAAGCTTTCGCATCCATCATAACCAAGGAACTCCAAAATCCAAAGAAGAGCTCATAGGAATGCTATCATTTGGTATCTAGAGCTATGGTTCTTCAAAGATGAGTATCTCTTTTCATTTTCTTTTTGAGTTCTTCTTTTCTCCAAGTTGTTCATCTTTATTCCAAGTTGTCTTGCTGTTTTTTGTGTTTTAATATCATTTGAATGCTTGTTTATTCATTTCATTTGGTGGGTTTGTTCAAACTTGTGCTTGAACATCTATTTTCAATTTTGTGTAGGATTCTTGATATATTTGTGTTGCTGTTTTTATTTTTAGGTATTTGAGTCTTGCTTGAAATTTCATTTGGGTCATATGATGTTCTTGTGTCTTTTCATTTTATGAATCCATAAGTTTTGTCTAAGTCATGTGTTTCCATATTTGTCATCAAATCCTAGTAGTACTCTTTTTGATTTATTTGTTTCTTGTTTTTGGTCTGAATGTTTGATCTGAAATCTGTTTTGTGTTGATCCTTTGGTGCATTTTTAATTTTAGTTTGAGTTCTTATTTGTGTGTTAGATCCACACAAATTCCATCATATTAACTCCATTGTGTTTTTAAGGTATATCATTCTGCTTTTCATTCCAGTTTTCAGAACCCCTTGTTTTTCACTTTTCTTTGCTGACTGTTTTGATTTATGAAAATCACATACATCATCAAAAATTTCTGAGACTCTGGATTTCACAAATTTGAGGTGTTAGAAAAAGGACAAAAAAAGAACTATCTGAAAAGAAGAAATAGAAAAAAAAAGATAAATATTACAAAAAAAGTGTGCAATCCTGACGTTCCAGCTGGCAGCTCTGAGCACTGATTTTATAAAATTTACCAAAATTAATTGGTACATGCGTTTGGAGTGAAACCAACGCCAAAAGTTTGTTAAGATCTTGTTCTGATTGTGTCTCAATTTTCAGAAGCAAATACAAAAGGGTCAGCTCAGCATAAATCTTTTAAAGATACGCTTTCTGGACCACAACAATTTGTGCTTTTCTGTGGTGCTGTTTTTTGGTTTTTAAATCAAATCTAGTGCTATTCCTAGGTTCCTTTTTGTGTGCCATCCATTATTTGAGTACCTTTTATTTGCTTGTCTAATTTCATTTGAACTCTTTCTAGTTGTGTCACATTTAAATTCCATTTGTGTGGTACTGTTTTTCAAATTAATTTGTTTCTTGCTTCCTTTCTTTGGCCTCTAAGCTTGTTGGTGGATTAAATATCAATTGGTACTTGTTGAGTGAGAATTTGACTTGAGGGGAGTCTAGCTTGCTTAATAGGTGCTGGATTGAAGATTTTATTGACCTAATTCCAAGAGGAACAAAGGCAAAGGGCAGCAACAAACACCATACTACAAATACACCACACACTTTGGAAGGCCCAACAAGTAGAAAAGCAACAAAAGGGGTGCAACTAGAAGAACAACAAAAGGGGTGCAAATAGTAAAAGCAACAAAGGGAGTGCCATTTAATTTCTTTGCAATCTTGCTTGTGTTAATTACTTGTTAATCACGCAATTAGTCGGTGAGTGTGTCTTCAAGGGCTCCAAGTGTCCAAGAAGCCTCACCTAAGGCCGTCTAGCTTAATTTTGTTTTTATTAATTGCTTTAATTGAACCAACTTGCTTTAATCACTTTGTTAATTTCTTGTTTAATCTTGTTTAAGGCTTTGATAATTTGCTTCATTTGCTAGATAGCTTGCATTGTTTTCTTGCATTAAAAATTTGATTTCTTCATCCTCATTGTGTTCTAAGTGTTTTACCTAAAGAAGGACTTGTGTAAAGGTTTTGGAGGGATAGGTTTTGGCTAAGGCAAGACTTGGTATTTAAGTAGTCCATTGTGACTCACCTCTCTTACCTGGAAAGCTACCTTCATTAACTTTCCTCTTCTTTCTTAAAAGTAAAACATTTCTATACACAAAGTTCTAGTCATGTCTACTCACTCTTCCAAGTCCATTGAAAGTGATGTAAGGTCCATAAAATCTCTTTTGAAACAACTTGCCAAGGATGTACAACATCTTTCATATAGACAATTGGAAAATGAATCTAAAACCAATGAATTGGCTAGAGCAAGGAAAGAGAAATCACAAAATTCAAAAAAAACCTCATTCACATGCATCTCATTCTCAACTCCAAGAGTCTCTAGGAGAGGTAAGCATTAGAAACCATGAGTATAACCAACCACCACCTAGAAGACTTAGGCAAAGAGAGGAAGAAGCCCCAAGGGAAGTAAGGGTAGACCTACCACATTTCTATGGTAAGGACCAAGTACAAATGAAAATAAAAAGAGAAAATGAGAAAAAGAAAAAAGAATTAAAGGAAAATCCTTTGTTTGGAGTTGAACCAGGCATTGACTTAAATTCTTCTTCCACAGAAAACCCTTGTGAGAATATGCTTGAAGATAAATCTGTGTCTGGAGCTGAACCAGATATAGATATAAACCTTTCCTCCACAGAAAAGCCAAGTGAGGGGTTGTTTGAAAAAGAAGAAGAGGAATCTAGAAAGAATGAAGAGTATCTTACAACACCTCCTACAAGCAAAGTGGGAAAAGAATCCTTAAAGGGGGATTGCAATAATTTTAACTCTCCTTTTCCTTTGAATCATGATGCTTACTCTTATTTTCAAAAATCACAAAAACAACACTTTGTGATGTTGTTGCTTATCTTGGGCAATGAACAACACAAAGGAAGCAAAAATATTTTTGTAAAGGGCCCTATTTCTTTCCAACAAAACTTTTATAAAAATAGCAAAGGGGCTTATTTCCTTACTATTTTATTTGAATACACTAGTCTTAATTTTCTTATCTCACTTTTCTTTGATGTTTATTGTAGGTTAATATTTGATCCTGGAGGACAAGCATAGTTTTCAAAGCAAGAATAAGGCTGTTGTTTGAGATCAACCCTGTAGATCTGAGGACAGATCCTCTCAAGAAGGAGGGGATGATGGAAGAGGCCCAAGCTCCAACCCAAGTTCAGGCCCAACACAAGGTTAATGGCCAAGCACATTCACGCCCAAATGAGTCAAGCCACGGATGGGAGGGAGAAGACCTTGTACATGCTACTTGGAGGTCCATTAGGGGTAGCTTAGTAGATTAGTGTAGTGTAGAAAGCAAAACTTGCTCACTTAGGTGTGTGCTATAAAAAAGGTGCCCTTAGCAATAGAAGGAGGGGTGTGCTAGCAAATAGGTGCCTTTAGCAAAAGAAGGAGGGGTGTACTATCAAATGTTGCATTTTTGACCTATCTTCTAGAATATTAGGATGATGGTGTGGTTTGACTAAAGTCAATACCCTAGGCAGCCCCCACTTTTTGTATTTCCATCCCTACCCTTTAAGCTTGCTCACCAAGGCTCCTAAATCTATAAATAAGGAGGCCTACCTCATGTATTAACAAGATTAAATAGAGTATTGTTATGCTGCCCAAATTGTGCCATACACTACTCCTTGCCTAACACTTAGGTTTTAGTCTTCAATTCATCACTACCAAAGGGGCTGGCCAAACCTCCCCATTTCCTCACTTTTCATGCACCTTCAAGGCACCCATGCTTCCTAGGAAGGCCTTGCTCACCTCCTCCATAAGCTTTCGCATCCATCATAACCAAGGAACTCCAAAATCCAAAGAAGAGCTCATAGGAATGCTATCAGGATTGCCTCGTCACTCCTTCGTCTAGCCTTCTGTTCTGCAGGAACGCTCCAAGAACCACCACCGGAACTCCAAACGCTGCCTGCAAAACACACAGACGGCGCCTCTGGCGGCCGTTGTAGCTCCGACGCTCAAGTCAGGCAACAGGAACACCAAAACTATCACTGAATCTCTTTGTGAGACTCGTGTGTAACTGTAAACTCTAAAATGTGTAAGCTGTAAGAATCTGTAAAAACTCCCCTTAATTTCGTTAAGAGTTTCGTATATATACCTGAGTCTTTCTCTCTCCTGACGGTTATTCCTCTTGACACGTGGATAACATCTGGTCATACATGTGTCACCATCTGGAGTATCTGCAGCTGAAACATTACTTCCAATATGCCCCTGCGACTAAGTTATCCACACAGGGAGTAGCTTAGTACACAGGCTACTCTGGGCGCAACCTTAACATGGCGAGCTGGTTAACATTGGGCATCGCAGCTCACACTGCACATGGTGGCAGATATGCCACTTATCCTCTGTACTTAGACCATACAACAAGTGCTTGCCAAGTATTCTCAAACACCCGGCGATGTGCTCTTTCGGCGACTTGCTGACCATCTGATCTCCTAACCTTCACACACGGCGATCATGTGTAATCTAGGCGAGTACTGATCCATACCGGCGATGAGCGATTACTCATCCTCAAGGCGATTACTCATCCTCAAGGCGATAGGCGATTACTCATCATCACAGGCGATAGGCAATTACTATTCTGAGTGATCGTGATGGAGGAGGGCCAAGCACATCTAACCAAGGAAGCCAAGGCCCAAACCAAGAAGACCGTCTAGACCAAGAGGAGCGTCTAGCTCCAAGAAGTGAGCGTCTAGGACGTGAAGGAGGGAGGCTATACATGGAGCTAGACCGTCTAGGACCTCTCACAAGATCCATGGCTAAACATATCCAAGCACACATAGAAGAAGCCACGGATGGGAGGGAGAAGACCTTGTACATGCTACTTGGAGGCCCATTAGGGGTAGCTTAGTAGATTAGTGTAGTAAGCAAAACTTGCTAACTTAGGGGTGTGCTATCAAAAAGGTGCCCTTAGCAATAGAAGGAGGGGTGTGCTAGCAAATAGGTGCCTTTAGCAAAAGAGGGAGGGGTGTACTATCAAATGTTGCATTTTTTGACCTATCTTCTAGAATATTAGGATGATGGTGTGGTTTGACTAAAGTCAATACCCTAGGCAGCCCCCACTTTTTGTATTTCCATCCCTACCCTTTAAGCTTGCTCACCAAGGCTCCTAAATCTATAAATAAGGAGGCCTACCTCATGTATTTTCAAGTTTATTTGAGTAATGTTATGCTGCCATTTTTGTGCACAAGCTTTACTCCTCCTAGAAATCTAGGCTATAAACTTCAATCCTTTCACCTTCTCCCTTGAGCTGGCCGAACCACTCAACCCATACTCATCATGCACCTTCAAGACCAACACAACTCCTAGGAGGGTCTTGTTTCACTCATCCATTGCTTCCGCTCCATCTATTTCTACTTTGATTCAAGAAGAACACATGAAAATGCCATCATTTGGTATCATGAGCTTTTGGTTCTTCAAGATGAGTAGCTTGTCTTTTTAAATTTTCAGTTCTTCTTTATTTTCATCTTGTCATTTCAATTCCATAATTGTCTTGCTGTTTTTTTTTTACATTTTAAATTGTTCTTGGTGTGCTTATGGAAGATCCAACCGAAGCACATGTGTTCAATTGATCTTGAACATTTTCTTGTGCAATTGTGATAGGATTCCTTACACATTGAGTGGCTGTTTTCTTTTAGGAATTTGAGTCTTTATTGCTTTCTTATAATTGCTTCATTTTATGCTTTGAGTCTTTATTTTCTGAATCTATAAATGTTGTGTCAAGTCATGTGAATCCATAATTGTCATCAATTCTTAGTAGTCCTATTTTTGGCTTGATTGTTTCTTGTTTTTGGGTCTCTTTAATTTGCCTTAATCTGCTGTTATTTTGATCCTTTGCTGCCTTTTTAATTTTAGTTTGAGTTCATTGTGTCTTAGTTCTTACACAATTTCCTTCTTACATTTTCCTTTGTGTTAAATTTTGGTATCTTGCTGTTTTTTTTTCCAGTTTTCCAGTTTCTCTCTCTGTCTGGCTGTTTTTTTTGTTTCAAAAATTTTTTCCACTCATAGGAAATTTGTGATTCTCTGGAAAATGCAAGTTTGAAGTGTTACAAAAAGGAAAAAAAAAAAGAATCAGATCAAAAAAGGCAACAGAAAAAATATGATAAATCTTACAAAATCAGAGTGCAAATCTTGAGCGCTCCAGCTGGCCTAACTGCACACCAAATTTGCAAAAATTATTAAAAAAAAATGGTGCATGCGTTTTAGGTGATTCCAAAGCCATTGTTTAGATAAGATCCTGAATTTTCTTGCATATAAATTTCAGAGACAAATTTTAAAAATACAGCTCAGCATAAATCGGGGAACAAACACATTTTCTGGCCCACAACAATTTTCAGTGGTGCTGTTTTTTTTTTATTTGGTCATCTAATCTAGTGCTTTTCTTTAGGAATTCCTTTTGTGTGCCAACTTTTTTTGAGTACCTTTAATTGTTTGCTTTAATTTCTTGACTCTCTTTCTAAGTTGTCATATTATAAATCCTTTTGGTGGTACTGTTTTTATTCAATTAAATTTGTTTCTTGCTTTTGTTTCTTGACCTCTCTTTTGGGTGCTGGAATTTAATTCTCCTTGGTGCATATGTGCATGGAACTTGACTTGGTTTACGTTTAGCTCTTGTGAATAGGTGCTGGAAATTGGAGAATTAAAGCCATCATTTTAAGGAGGAGACAAAGCTAAAGCCGAAACAAGGTTGCTTGAAACAAACAATACAAACACCTAGAAGATCAAAAAAAAATTCAAGACAACAAGGAAGTGCACTAACCCAAAAGAGGATCAACAAAGGGAGTCTTCTTTTCCTTTGCAACTTGGTTTATTGTTAATTACCTCTTTAATTACGTTTAGATGGTGAGTGTGTCTTCAAGGGCTCAAAGTGTCCAAGAAGCCTCACCTAAGTGTTTCACTAAGAGAAATTTTTGTGAGAAGGCATTGGAGACTAGTTTTTGGCAAGGAAAAGGCTTGGTACTTAAGTAGTCATTTGAGACTCACCTCCCTTACCTGGAAAACTACCTTCTTTATCTTCCCTAATCTTTCTCAAAGTAAAAATGCCTAAATACACAAAGGTCTAGCCATGTCTTCTTCTTCTCATTCTCCAAAGTCTATAGAATGTGAAGTAAAATCTTTGAAAACCCTTTTGAAAGAGGTATCCCAAGCGGTACAATTAATCTCTTCTAGGCAATTGGAGAATGAAAACAAGATTAATGAGTTGGCTAGAGCTCAAGAAGAGAAATCCCAAAAATCTCAAAAATCAAAAAAAACAAATACTCATGCATCCCAAAGCATTGCAACTCTAGGGGAGGGAAGCCTTAGAATTAATGACTATTACCAACCACCCCCTAGAAGAACTAGGCAAAGGGAACAAGAGGTGCCAAGGGAAACTAGAGTAGACCTACCTCATTTTCATGGAAAGGAAAATGTAGAAATATATCTAGATTGGGAGATGAAGGTAGAGCAACTCTTTGCTTGCCATAGGGTAAGTGAGGAACGAAAAGTACCCTTAGCCACCCTTAGTTTCCAAGGAAATGCCATGTATTGGTGGACCTCTTTAGAAAGAGACCGACGTCTTCATAGGGAACCTCCCATAGAATATTGGAATGACCTTAGGGGAGCCCTAAGACGTCGACATATACCTTCTTACTACCATAGGGAGTTGATGGACAAGCTCCAAAGACTCCAACAAAAGAATATGAGTGTAGAAGAGTATAGGCAAAAGATGGAGCTCTATATGATGAGAGCCTCTATTAGAGAGGAAGAGGAAACCACCATATCTAGGTTCCTTAGTGGCCTATCACTTGAGATAAGAGATAGAGTAGAGCTCTTACCTTATCAAGACTTGAATGATTTGGTTCAACTTTGCATTAAAGTTGAGCAACAAAATTTGCGCAAAACATCAAGTCAAAAGGTGAGCCCCTATTCTAACTTTTATCCCAAGAGAGAGTTTAAAAGGGAGGGTAGTACATCTAAGGAAAAACCAAAAAGAACCTACCAAACCCTTCACCAAAGAAACCTCAACCCCACCCATCCGAGCTAGAGATGTTAAATGTTTTAAGTGCTATGGTAGGGGGCATGTGCAAGCACAATGTCCAAACCAAAGGACTTTGTTTCTTAAAGGTGTAGACGAATACACTAGTGGCGAGGATGAGCTTAGTGAGAAAGAGGAAGGGGGAGAGGATGAGAGGGTAGCTCCATTAGAGGGAGAATTGCTTATGATTAGGAGAACCCTCAACAATCACCCTAGCACATCCATTGAAACACAAAGGGAGAACATATTTCATACAAGATGCAATGTTTTAGAAAATATATGTTCCCTCATTGTGGATAGTGGATCTAGTTGTAATTGTTGTAGTGCTAGGATGGTTGAAAAGCTTAAGCTACAAGTGGTTCCTCACCGAAAACCTTACAAACTTCAATGGCTTAATGAAAATGGGGAACTACATGTAGATAAGCAAGTGGAAATCAAGTTTTCCATAGGGAAATACAAAGATAAAGTTTTATGTGATGTAGTGCCTATGGAAGCTTGCCATATCTTATTAGGGAGGCCATGGCAATTTGACAAGAAAACCTTGCATGATGGTCTCACTAACGAGATTTCCTTCACCCATAAATATAAGAAGTTTGTACTTAGTCCTTTACCACATTCTCAAGTGGTGAAAGACCAAATACAAATGAAACAAAAGAGGAATGAGGAAAACAAAAAAAAAAAGAGAGCTAGAAAAAGAGAAAATCCTTAGGGATAGGAAGGCGTGGGAGAAGAGTGTTCCTTCCCACAAGGTTGGTCTACAAGAAAAGCCTTTTGAAAATGTTTTAGAAAACTTGCTTCTCTTTGAACAACCAAGCCTTATCTTTTGTAAAGGAGCACTTACATGCACTGCCACAAGTAATGAACTCACGGTTTTACCTCCTCAAATAGAAAACCTTTTGAGTGAATTTGACGATCTATTCTCACAAGAAGGACCCAATGGGCTTCCTCCTCTTAGGGGGATAGAACATCAAATTGACTTCATTCCGGGGGCAAGCCTACCAAATAGGCCTGCTTACAGAACCAACCCCGAGGAAACAAAGGAGATAGAATCACAAGTTCAAGACTTGTTGGAGAAGGGTTGGGTTCAAAAGAGTCTAAGCCCTTGTGCTGTACCTGTCTTGTTGGTGCCTAAAAAAGATGGAAAATGGCGCATGTGTTGTGATTGTAGAGCAATCAACAACATCACCATCAAGTATAGGCATCCAATCCCAAGGCTTGATGATATGCTTGATGAATTGCATGGGTCAACTCTATTCTCCAAAATTGACCTTAAAAGTGGATATCACCAAATTCGAATCAAGGAGGGTGATGAGTGGAAACCCGCTTTTAAGACCAAATTTGGATTATATGAGTGGTTGGTGATGCCCTTTGGACTCACTAACGCTCCAAGCACATTCATGAGGCTTATGAATCACACCTTGAGGGATTGTATAGGTAAATATGTAGTAGTTTACTTTGATGATATCTTAGTATATAGTAAAACCCTAGAAGACCATCTAAGTCACCTTAGGGAAGTCTTTCTAGTTCTTAGGAAAAATAGTCTTTTTGCAAATAGGGATAAGTGTACCTTTGGTGTAGATAGTGTAGTCTTTTTAGGCTTTATAGTAAACAAAACGGGGGTACATGTAGATCCCGAGAAAATCAAAGCCATCCAAGAGTGGCCAACTCCACAAAATGTAAGTGATGTAAGAAGTTTTCATGGGTTAGCTAGCTTCTATAGAAGGTTTGTGCCTAATTTTTCTAGCCTAGCTTCTCCTTTGAATGAACTTGTTAAAAAAGATGTTGCATTTTGTTGGAATGAAAAGCATGAGCAAGCCTTTCAAAGGCTAAAAGCTCAACTCACCAATGCACCCATCCTATCTCTCCCAAATTTTTCCAAAACTTTTGAGATAGAGTGTGATGCATCGGGAGTAGGCATAGGCGCGGTATTGTTGCAAGGTGGACACCCCATTGCTTATTTTAGTGAAAAACTCCATGGTGCCACCCTCAACTACCCCACTTATGACAAAGAGCTCTATGCTCTTGTGAGAGCCCTAAAGACTTGGGAACACTATCTTGTGTCCAAAGAATTTGTTATCCATAGTGATCACGAGTCTTTAAAATATTTAAAGGGCCAACACAAGCTCAATAAGAGACATGCAAAATGGATGGAATTTCTTGAACAATTTCCTTATGTAATCAAATACAAGAAAGGAAGCACCAATATAGTGGCCAATGCTCTTTCAAGACGCCACACACTCTTTTCAAAATTGGGTGCCCAAATTCTTGGATTTGACCACATAAGAGAGCTTTACCAAGAAGATCAAGAACTTTCATCCATCTATGCCCAATGTCTACATAGAGCGCAAGGAGGTTACTATGTGTCCGAGGGATATCTTTTTAAAGAAGGAAAACTTTGCATTCCCCAAGGAACACATAGAAAACTCCTTGTCAAAGAATCACATGAAGGGGGACTCATGGGCCATTTTGGAGTTGATAAGACTCTAGATCTTTTGAAAGCAAAATTTTGTTGGCCACACATGAGGAAAGATGTCCAACGCCATTGCTCTAGATGTATCTCATGTTTAAAAGCAAAGTCTAGAACAATGCCGCATGGACTCTACACCCCTTTGCCGATTGCAAATGCTCCTTGGGAAGACATTAGCATGGATTTCATTTTAGGACTTCCTAGGACTGCAAGAGGCCATGACTCTATCTTTGTGGTAGTGGACCGTTTTAGCAAAATGTCTCACTTTATTCCATGCCACAAAGTAGATGATGCTCAAAATATTTCTAAACTCTTCTTTAGAGAAGTGGTGAGACTCCATGGTCTCCCTAGAAGTATAGTGTTCGATAGAGATCCCAAGTTTATAAGTCACTTTTGGAAAACTCTTTGGGGTAAACTTGGAACAAGACTACAATTCTCAACTTCTTGTCATCCTCAAACGGATGGGCAAACCGAAGTAGTCAATAGATCTCTTGGAACTATGCTTAGGGCTATCATGAAGGGCAGCCACAAATCTTGGGATGAGTACCTTCCCCACATTGAATTTGCTTACAATAGAGTAGTTCACAAGACTACTAATGCTTCTCCTTTTGAGGTAGTATATGGTTTTAATCCTCTCACGCCCATGGATTTAATTCCTCTTCCTAATCCACAAGATTTTGTGCATAAGGAAGGAGTAATCAAGGCTGATTTTGTCAAGAAAATGCATGAGAAGATTAAAATTCAAATACAACAACAAAATGAGAAGTACACAAAACACAACAACAAAGGGAAGAGAGAAATAATTTTTGAGGAAGGAGACTTAGTTTGGCTTCATCTTCGAAAAGAAAGATTTCCAAATCAAAGGAAGTCCAAACTAAGTCCCCGAGGTGAGGGACCCTTCCAAGTCCTTAAGCGAGTCAACAACAATGCATATAAATTGGACCTACCTCTTGAATATGGAGTACATGACACATTTAATGTAATTGATCTTTCTCCATTTGTAGGTACCAATGACGATGACGAGCTGGATTTGAGGACAAATCCTTTCCAAGGGGGAGGGGATGATGGAGGAGGGCCAAGCACATCTAACCAAGGAAGCCAAGGCCCAAACCAAGAAGACCGTCTAGACCAAGAGGAGCGTCTAGCTCCAAGAAGTGAGCGTCTAGGACGTGAAGGAGGGAGGCTATCCATGGAGCTAGACCGTCTAGGACCTCTCACAAGATCCATGGCTAAACATATCCAAGCACACATAGAAGAAGCCACGGATGGGAGGGAGAAGACCTTGTACATGCTACTTGGAGGCCCATTAGGGGTAGCTTAGTAGATTAGTGTAGTAAGCAAAACTTGCTAACTTAGGGGTGTGCTATCAAAAAGGTGCCCTTAGCAATAGAAGGAGGGGTGTGCTAGCAAATAGGTGCCTTTAGCAAAAGAGGGAGGGGTGTACTATCAAATGTTGCATTTTTTTGACCTATCTTCTAGAATATTAGGATGATGGTGTGGTTTGACTAAAGTCAATACCCTAGGCAGCCCCCACTTTTTGTATTTCCATCCCTACCCTTTAAGCTTGCTCACCAAGGCTCCTAAATCTATAAATAAGGAGGCCTACCTCATGTATTTTCAAGTTTATTTGAGTAATGTTATGCTGCCATTTTTGTGCACAAGCTTTACTCCTCCTAGAAATCTAGGCTATAAACTTCAATCCTTTCACCTTCTCCCTTGAGCTGGCCGAACCACTCAACCCATACTCATCATGCACCTTCAAGACCAACACAACTCCTAGGAGGGTCTTGTTTCACTCATCCATTGCTTCCGCTCCATCTATTTCTACTTTGATTCAAGAAGAACACATGAAAATGCCATCATGAAGGCCATCACAAAGGACGAATGCAAGACGGCGTTCATGACAGAGCGCTCCAGTTACTACTACAAGGTGATGCCCTTTGGTCTGAAAAATGCAGGAGCCACGTACCAGAGGCTGATGGACAGAATACTCGCCCCTATGGTTGTGATGGAGATCAAGTAGAAGAGGATTTTACTAATGGAGGAAGAGGTCATCCACCCAAGCATTTAAAATTCTTCTTACTAGTCTTCTTTAAAAGTAGAACAGTTTGGGTTCTCTTGAAAATTCAAAAGATAGTAGTATAAATAAATCTTTGTAAATACTCTTGTATAAATTTGTAAATAATATAGAAATATCCTTAGGAGTATGCCAAAGAGGAAAACCAAAAGAAACCTCTAGTGTAAGGCATTGTTTGGGACGGTTTTGAGTAAAAGAGTGGAAGAAGTGACTTTTCCTACTCCTTCTAGACTTAGGTGCTAAGAAGGAGCTAGAAGAGTGACTCTTCCCACTCCTTCTCCCTTGTAACATGTCCAGCCCTCCTTATTATAAATAGGAGTGCTTGGTTCTTAATAATACAAGTTGAAAGTTAGAAGAAAAGAAACTATCTTGAAATTGAGAGAGAGTGAGTTTGTGAGACTTGTCTCTTCTTCTCCTTCATGTCTTATCTTGTGAGCTTTGGAGACTCTCAAGTGGCGGCACCACCCACTCATCTTGGAAGAACCACCCTCCAAGTGGCGTGAATCTCATCTCCAAAAGGCTACAACCACATAAGTCATTTCTATTCATCTTCTAAAAATACCCATTTGTGTTTTCTTGTAGTTTTTCCATTTTTAATCGGTTCAATCTTTTCCATGAGTTGTTTCCTTTCATTTGCTGCCATTTTTCTGCACTTTGTTGGTTTATTTCCTTGTTTTCTTGCTGTTTTAATTTCGTCCAAACCATGGGTTTCCATATACATGTGTTGTTCTTGTTTTCCATCCATGGGTTTTTGTTCTTTGATGAATTTCTTTGTGATTTTCTAATTCCTATTGAATTTCAATCAGTATTTTCACTTGTTCTTGGTGTTCTTATGTTGTTCTTGTGTTTCCTTTGAAGTTTGGTACTGTTCTTGAATTACCCATTCATATTCCATTGTTATCTTCCACTACAAGTTACCTATTCATGTGTTTTTAGTATGAACCTTTGTTTTCTTGAGTAGAAACTCTATTAATTGTTCTTTAGAATTTTGATCCTAATTCTTGAAAGTGTCATGAATACAATGAAACCTATATCAACTCAACCCAAACCAAGAAAGGTTCATAAGAGACTCACATCAGGTTGGGTGAAACGTACATGCATATGTAGACGACATGGTCATTACCTCTCAGGAGAAAGACCAGCATGTGGCTGACCTTGACGAACTCTTCAGTACTGTTCTTGCCGATTGACCCGTCTGTCGGTTGACTCACGACACTCACACGCCTCCTACCTCACGTTGATATGTGCTTGGTTCTTTCGAAGCAATCTGCACCTGCAAAAGAGAAAGGGGGCGCCCTAGAGGCCGTTTGCACTCTGACGCTTAAGTCAGTGTAGGGCAAGGAACACCAAGTGTATTAAGTTTCTCTCTATGTGTTTAGGTCTAGAAACTGCGTACCTTTGTGAAGTATCTTACTGTCCCTTATATAGTCTAGGGTTTACTGTGCCGCTAGCCCTAATTAGGGTTCACTGCGCTACTAGCCATATTTAGGGTTTACTGGAATACCCTTGCGCCGCTATCACCCAATCTTAGGGTAATCTAGCACATAAGGTTTCCTTCTCTGGAGTGCAAACTCTCACAGGGTGACCACCTGGGTGCCTCCTTGTGCACCTAGTCTCTGGGGCCACCTGTTCTGGGAGTACCTTCACTGTTCACGTGCCATGCATGTAGCTTCACTGGGAAACCCTAGTTCTGATGAGTACTCGACCCCTCAGGACTCTGCACCTAACTGTGCTCTCCCTGCTACCCGAATGGGCACTTCGTGATCCAGGCCTCTCCCTAACTCTGGGTATTTAACTGGTCATTGGCCCACTCTGGGAACCAATCTTGGCTGTTCTGTTTACGCTGTTCAAATCACCCAAGGCCGATGTCACCTCGCCACACTCTGTCGCCGAGGACTCCTCGACCTGCTGAGTGACAATGACACCTCCACCCATCCTGGTGATCTGACGACTACTCACCCGTCTCTTTAGGCTGATGACTAATCACCCCTCTCTATAGGCTGATGACTCGTCACCCTTCTCTGTAGGCTGATGACTAATCACCCCTCTCTATAGGCTGATGACTCATAACCCCTCTCTGTAGGCTGATGACTCATCACCCTTCTCTGTAGGCTGATGACTAATCACCCCTCTCTATAGGCTGAGGACTCGTCACCCTTCTCTGTAGGCTGATGACTAATCACCCCTCTCTATAGGCTGATGACTTGTCACCCTTCTCTGTTCAATACCCCTGTGGGGTCCATTCCACGCATGGGACCCAGCTGACGTCCGAGGACTGGTCAGTACAAGTACCATTTCCAGGTATAATCTCAAGTTGAACCCTGAAAAATGTGTGTTTGGGGTGGAAGCAGGAAAATTCTTGGGGTTCTTGCTGACTGAACGCGGAATAGAGGCCAACCCAGAAAAATGCGCAGCCATAGTGAAGATGAGGAGCCCAACTTCTGTGAAAGAGGTACAACAGCTGACAGGTCGGCTAGCCGCCCTATCACATTTCGTTTGCGCAGGGGGCGAAAAGGGTTACCCTTTCTTCCAGTGTTTGAAGGGGAACAACAGGTTCGTATGGATTGCTGAGTGTGAGAAGTCTTTCCTTGAGTTAAAAGAGTATCTAGCCAGTCCTCCAGTGTGGCGCAAGCCACAGCCGAGTCTCCTACTTCCTTTGTACTTCACTATTACAGAAAGGGCGATCAGCTCGGTCCTCGTCCAGGAACAAGACCAAGTGCAGAGACCAATATATTTTGTCAGCAAGGTCTTGTAGGGGCCTGAGGCACGTTATTAGGCCATCGAGAAGGCGACACTAGCCGTGGTATTCTCAGAAAGGAGGCTCCATCATTGTTTCCATAGCTTCACGATCATTGTGATCACAGACCTCCCCATTCAAAAGGTCCTGCAGAAACCAGATGTTGCAGGGAGAATGGTTCGTTGGGCAGTAGAACTATCTGAGTTTGATGTGCAGTATGAACTACGAGGGCCCATCAAGGGTTAGGTTTATGCAGATTTTCTGGCAGAGCTCTCCGTAGAGGCTGTTAGATATTATGGCTTTAAACTAGAGGGGGGGTGAATTGTTTAAAGAGGTTTTCACAATCTTTTTGAAGCTAGAATGAGTTTATCTCAAAAACCAATTGATCAAGCAATTCAGTTAGTCAAAACAGTAAGCAAAACTGCACTGTCAGAAAAACAATCGGTTGTTTCTTCGAAACAATCGGTTGTTTTTATCAGCAAACAACAAACAAACTGAATTTAAAGAGTAAGGGATAGAGAGATTGTACACAGATGTTTGTACTGGTTCACTCCAACCCAGAGCTACATCCAGTCTTCTCAGAACCCTGAGGAAATCCACTAAGCAATCAACACTAGATTACTTACACACAACCAAGAAAGTGACCTTGAACACCCTCAAGAAACACACTTTCCTTGGTCAGCACACCACACTAAGAAAGCTGATCTTGATCCCCTCAAGAACACACAGCTCTTCTTAGCAACAGCACAAAACGAATGTTCACAGAATTACACGGATTACACTTGTTACAGAAGCAATCTGAAATCAGTACAAGAGAATCCTATCTCAGCACTTTGATCAATCTCTTTAGCTCTTAAGCAATCTCAGCAATTTTCCAAAACTCTCTTAGCAGCCCATTGTCAAAAGCATTCTTAACCTTTTAAAAGAGATTTCTGAATTATATAAAAGGAAGTTTGTTTATCAAATCTTAACAAACCCATAAAAGCTTTCAGAAAGATTGGTCAAAGCATTTAATAACTGGAGCGTAAACAGTTTCAAATCATTTAAAGCTCAGTCAAAGTCAAAACTATTTTCTGTTATAAAAACATAACAAACAATCGATTGTTTCCTCGAATCAATCGGTTGTTTTGTTACTTAACCAATTTTCACCCTTTAAAACAGTTTTCAAAACACCTAAGCTTTAAACAATTAAAATCAGTAAAAACAGCTACAAGTAGTCTTAAACAAGCATATAAGCAAACAAGCATAAAATCTCCCCCTATTTGTCTTCACAAATAGACAAATATAAGAGATAAAGCCATAAAATGTTCATATTACATCAGAATTATAAAAGCAACAGCAGAAGGAAAGAAAAGAAAATCAAACTTCAACAGCAGCAAAAACAATCGATTGTTTCGACAATCCAATCGGTTGTTTTTCTTCATTCTTCCTTATTTCCAAACTGAAGCTCAAAGATTTGGTTCTGAACAGCTTCAATTTGTTCATCCAGGCTCATGAACCTTGCATCCATGTTGTCAAACCTGGTATCAAACCTCTGGAAATTGCTAACACACAGATCATGGAGGTTTCTTTGGTTTTCAGCAAAGCTATCCATCCTATTCATCATGAACCTTTCAAAAGGTGACATTGATTGAATCCTTTCTTCTGGATGTTCAGCAGCCGCACTGGGTCCAGCATCTTGAAACCCTCCTCCTGTTGGATCTTCATGTTCAACATCCATATCTGTAGGTTCTTCTTGAGCAGCACCACTAGAGGAGGCACCATGATCACCATCCTTGCTTACCCATTTTCCACCTATTTTTGTAAATCCCATCTTGCTAAGTGATCCATTGTTCAACTCTTGAGTTGACTTGACCAGCTCAGAAGTCTCATCTTCCAGATTAACTTCAAAATAGTTTAGGAATTTAGATATCAAAACAGCATAGGGATAGTGATAGTCACCCAACCTCATTTCTTTTTGCATGTGCTCTTTGATGATGTGAATCCAATTTAGCTTGACCTTCTTGGTGATGCAGAAGATGTAAACCAGATCTTCTTCAGTCAAAACAGAATGGTTGCTCCCCCTTGGAGTTAGAATCCATGTCACAATGAGAGCAAGCAGCCTCTCATCCAGTTTCAACCCTCCAACTGAGCATGCACTCACTTGAGCTTGAGTGTTTTTCAAACAGCTTCTGTAGAACTGAATTTTGTTGAAATCCTCCACCACACCAAGATTGCCTTTGCTGATTCGCAGTCCAGAAAACTTGAGTCCAGCAACAGCAGCCCAAACCTCATGGGTTATCTCCATGTCCACACCTTTTACATGAGAAACTAGGTTGTTTCCCTCAAATTTCAAATTGGTGTAGAAGACCTTCACCAAGTCTGGATATATGTTGCCCTTCATCTCCAGAAACCTTCTGAGATACTGATCTTTGAGAAGTTTCCTCACATTGTCCAGCTTTTGACTTTTCAGCCAATCAAAACTCACAACCTTGGGGTTGTTGATTTTCTTGAGGCTTGTCTCATATGTATATTTTTCTATGAGATCTTTATCTCCAGAAAACCATCCTTCCAGCCTTCCTCCAGACCTTACAGCTCTGGTTTTGATTCTTCCAGAAGTGGGAGGAGTTGATTCCATGGCAGCAGAGATGAGAAAACAGAGGGCAGCTCTTCTTTACAGATTTTCTCAAGAGATGGTGCAAGAGATGTTGCAAGAGATGTTGCCATTGGTTGTTCATCTGCACCTGATTTTATAACCATCCGAAAATCAATTTGTGATTAATTCCATTCAATGGGTACCTGATTTTCAGAGAGAGAAGGCTGTTCTGCACAGAACATGTCAGAAAAAGAAACTGAAAAACACATGGTCTTTTGACTAGTCATAAAGGCTCTTGAATTTCCAAGATTTTGGAATATATTCCTTTATGAATGTTGTAACCACTTTCTGAGCACGTTCAGCTTTCAATACAGATATTTTGACCAAGATTCTCCCTTTTGAATTTGATCTGCAACGGATAGAAGAAGAATTCAAAATTAAATCAATTTCTTCACAGTGCTGTCAGACTCAAAACAATCGGTTGTTTCGAAGAAACAATCGGTTGTTTCGAAGAAACAATCGGTTGTTTCGAAGAAACAATCGGTTGTTTTTCTGCAGCAGTTAAAACTTGATTTTAAGAAATTTTAACCAAAAAATAGAAGCAGATAACAACAGATAACATTGACCAAAGAGGGATTAATCACAGGAAAGAACTTTAATACTGAAATTGAGGACAGAAAAAGGAAAAAATCTCATCCTTGTGTTGTTTCCTCAATGAGCCAATTGCTTGTTGATCAAGAAGGCTTCTTTTCATTGAGTTGACCTTCTGCAAAGCATTGATTCAGCTTCAATGATTTCCCTTTGTCTTTAACAGTCTAACCAGTTGGCTCAGCTCCTCTTTTTCTATTTATTTTCCTGCACAAACATTAGTTCAAGCAACAAGATTTGGTCCTTTCACAAATGTGGGTCCAATTGGTTTCTTTTTCACACTTGGAACCTCACATCCTTTAGGGATCCATTTCATGTAGCCTCTTGGAACAGAAAACTTTCTTATTTTGCAGAATCTAACCGAATGGCCCTTTTTCATGCAATAAAAGCATGTAACAATCGATTGTTTCGTCTTAACAATCGGTTGTTTTTCTGGTTTTCTTAACAAACTTTTTGAAAACCTATCTTGCTTGTTCTGTGGATTGAAGCCTAAACCAGCCTTTCCAAAAACACAACTTTGAGATGCCAAGACATTCTCAAAGTTTGATTTCCCTTTTGAAAGCTTGTCCACAGTTTCAACAAGATATTGAACCTTTTTCTCAAGATTTTCACAATTTTCACAAATGAGAGTATCACATTTACAAGAGGTGTTTTTGAAATGATTTTCCATCTTTTCAAAATCAATTTTTGCTTTTCTCAGATCCTCTTCAAGTGATTTAACTCTCTTTTCAAGCCCATTGTTAAGATCTCTCAATCGATTGTTTGAAAGCACCAATCGATTAGCTTCATCATGAGTTTCTTGAAAAGCTTCAAGCAATTCACAATAATTTTGTTCATTTAAGGAAGCACAAGAACTTACTTCACTTGAACTGCAAGCATCATCATCATCCTCAACCACCAAACATATGTTGGCTTTTTCATCTTCACTTCATGAGGAACTTGATGAAGACACTTCATTTTCATCCCAAGCTATGTAGGCTCTTTTTGTCTTGCCTTTCTTCTCCTTATAGCTTGTCTTTTTCTCCTTGCTCTTGTTGGGACAATCTGCCTTTATGTGACCTTGCTCACCACAACCAAAACAAGTATAGTTATTTGAATTTAAATCATTGGATTTCTTGTTTCCATACCTATCCTTGTTGTTGTCTTTGTTGCGGTTTCTCTTTAGGAATTTGCTGAATTTTCTTGACAGCAAACTCAGATTTTCCTCATCACTTGAATCTTGCTTTCCCTTGTGTTTGGATGCTTTCAAGGCTATGCTCCTTGTGTGCTTATCTTGATTCTCTTGAACATTGAGTCTATTCATCTCTAGCTCATGTTCCCTAAGCTTTCCAAACAAAGAAGCAACACTTAAGGATGTTAGATCTTTTGATTCAGAGATTGCAGTTACCTTTGGTTGCCATGCTCTATCAAGACATTTCAAGATCTTGATGTTTAGTTCTTCTTTGTCAAAAGTCTTGTCTAGGCTCATAAGGTGATTGATGATATGAGTAAACCTTTTCTGTACTTCAGCAATTGTTTCACCTTTAAGCATTCTGAACATTTCATACTCTTGGATTAGAGCATGCTTTCTAGCTCTTTTAACTTCATTTGTTCCTTCATGAGTGACCTCCAAAGTATCCCACATTTCCTTTGATGATTTACATTGTGATACCCTGAAAAACTCATCAGAATTTAAAGCAGAGGTTATAATATTTTTGGCAATGCAATCAAATTTGGCCTTTTTGCTTTCTGCATCAGTCCATTGAGACCATGGCTTCTCAATGACAGAACCATCTTTTTCAAACTTTGGTATAAAAGGACCATTTTCAATTGCATCCCAAATTCCTTTGTCAAGAGATTCCATGAATATTTTCATTCTAACTTTCCAAAACTGGTAATTCAAACCACAGAACAAGGGTGGTCTGTTTATTGAAGCACCTTCCCCAAAAGGTAGTCTATCAGCCATTTTAAAAGATTTTAGGATCAACTTGAATGACTTTCAAGAACCAAGCTCTTGATGCCAATTGTTAGGAAAGATGGCTTTAAACTAGAGGGGGGGTGAATTGTTTAAAGAGGTTTTCGCAAACTTTTCCAAGCTAGAATGAATATCTTTCAGAAATCAAATGATTAAGCAATTCAGTTTGCCAAAACAGCAAGCAAAACAGCATTGCCAGGAAAACAATCGGTTGTTTCTTCGAAACAATCGGTTGTTTATACCAGCAAACAACAAATAAACTGAAATTAAAGAGTTAGGGATAGAGAGATTGTACACAGATGTTTATACTGGTTCACTCCAACCCAGAGCTACATCCAGTCTTCTCAGAAACCCTGAGGAAATCCACTAAGCAATCAACACTAGATTACTTACACACAACCAAGAAAGTGACCTTGAACACCCTCAAGAAACACACTTTCCTTGGTCAGCACACCACACTAAGAAAGCTGATCTTGATCCCCTCAAGAACACACAGCTCTTCTTAGCAACAGCACAAAACGAATGTTCACAGAATTTACAAGGATTACACTTGTTACAGAAGCAATCTGAAATCAGTACAAGAGAATCCTATCTCAGCACTTTGATCAATCTCTTTAGCTCTTAAGCAATCTCAGCAATTCCAAAACTCTCTTAGCAGCACATTGTCAAAAGCATTCTAAACCTTTTAAAAGAGATTTCTGAATTATATAAAAGGAAGTTTGTTTATCAAATCTTAACAAACCCATAAAAGCTTTCAGAAAGATTGGTCAAAGCATTTAATGACTGGAGCGTAAACAGTTTCAAATCATTTAAAGCTCAGTCAAAGTCAAAACTATTTTCTGTTATAAAAACATAACAAACAATCGATTGTTTCCTCGAATCAATCGGTTGTTTTGTTACTTAACCAATTTTCACACTTTAAAACAGTTTTCAAAACACCTAAGCTTAAACAATCGGTTGTTTCGATAAAACAATCGGTTGTTTTAACTCAGTTTAAAAAAACACTTTACATTGTTGAAAGTTGAGATGCTTGAGCTTTAGATTCAATCAAAGGTTGAGTTACACAACTCAAACTACCCAGATCCTAACTAAACCAGCACAGCAACAGCAAGCACAGCAACAGCAAGCACAGCAAAAGCTTCATCATCCTTCAAAGGATTTGGATTCTTCAAAACCTTGAACACCACTTGGTTCAACAATCTCCCCCTATTTGATGAAGACAAATCCCTGATGCTTGATCCCTAATGCTTGTGTTGTTCTGATTAGATCTGAAGCAGTTCCTGCAATTGAACTTTTAGCAGACATAGAGCTTCTGATATTTTGTTAGAAAATATATACACAGTTAAAGCTTTAAACAATTAAAATCAGTAAAAACAGCTACAAGTAGTCTTAAACAAGCATATAAGCAAACAAGCATAAAATCTCCCCCTATTTGTCTTCACAAATAGACAAATATAAGAGATAAAGCCATAAAATGTTCATATTACATCAGAATTATAAAAGCAACAGCAGAAGGAATTGTGTTGTACTGATTAAATCTGAAGCAGTTCCTGCAAAGAAAACATTTGTACCAACCAAAGCTTCTTACAGCAGCCAGTTAGATTATACCTCTTTTAACATAAAATTCAATCGGTTGTTTACACGAAACAATCGATTGTTTCTATCAGCAGCAGCAGAAAACACTTTTATACTCAGAGATTTAAACATTTTTATGCATATAAGATACAGATATACAAGTACCAATAAATCTCCCCCTATTTGTGAAGACAAATAGACTTTAACATGTACCAAACACAGATTTTAAGAGAGATTATTTAGATCAAGAATACCTAACTCATTTCTTAAGAAGAAAAACCTCTCTTTTGGCAAAGGCTTTGTGAAGATGTCAGCTAGCTGCAGTTTGGTCTCCACAAACCTTACTTCACAGTTCCCATTTTGCACATGATCTCTGATGAAATGATGTCTTATTTCAATATGTTTGGTCCTTGAGTGCTGGATTTGATTTTTGGTAAGACTGATTGCACTTGTGTTAATCACACATCAAAGGAACTTTGCTGATTTGTACACCAAAATCTGCAAGTTGTTGTTTGAGCCATAGGATCTGTGCACAGCAGCTACCAGCAGCTATATATTCTGCCTCAGCAGTTGAGAGAGCAACACATGCTTGTTTCTTGCTATGCCATGAGATTAGGCTAGAGCCAAGAAGGTGACAAGTGCCACTTGTGCTTTTTCTATCTAGCTTGCAACCTGCGAAATCAGAATCTGAATAACCAATTAAATGTATTGGAGAATGAGAGGGATACCATAATCCTACAGATGATGTTCCTTTGAGATATTTCAGAATTCTCTTTGCAGCTTTGAAGTGTGACTCTTTAGGATTTGCTTGAAATCTTGCACATAGACACACCGCAAACATGATGTCCGGTCTACTTGCTGTTAGATAAAGCAATGATCCAATCAATCCTCTGAATTTTGTTTGATCTATACTCTTTCCAGCAGAATCTGCATCCATGTAGCAGCTTGATGGCATTGGAGTGCTTGCCTGTTTGCAATTCTCCATTTCAAACTTTTTGAGAATCTCCTTGCAATACTTTGATTGACTTAAGAAGATCCCATCCTTTGTTTGTTTAACCTGCAATCCAAGAAAGAAAGATAGTTCTCCCATCATAGACATTTCAAACTCACCTTTCATAGCAGCCACAAATTCTTCACACAACCTATCTTGTGTAGCACCAAAGATGATGTCATCAACATATATTTGCACAAGAATTATTTCTGCATGTGACTTCTTGATGAAGAGAGTGTTGTCTATCATTCCTCTTTCATAGCCAAGAGAAAGCAGAAAGTTTCTAAGCCTCTCATACCACTGCCTTGGAGCTTGTTTCAGACCATACAAAGCTTTCTTCAACTTGAAAACATGGTTGGGATACTTGTGGTCTTCAAAACCCGGTGGTTGATCTACATAGATTTCCTCATTGATGTAGCCATTCAAGAAGGCACTTTTTACATCCATTTGGAAGAGTTTAAAACCACTCATACATGCAAAGGCCAGCAGCAGCCTCACAGCCTCCAATCTAGCCATAGGAGCAAAGGTTTCACCATAGTCTAAGCCCTCTTCTTGATTGTAGCCCTTGGCAACTAGCCTTGCTTTGTTTCTTGTGATAACTCCTTCCTCATCTAGCTTGTTCCTGAAAACCCATTTTGCACCAATAATATTCATTTCATTAGTTCTAGGAACAAGAAACCATACCTCATTTCTTTCGAATTGATTTAGCTCTTCTTGCATAGCTTCAACCCACTTCTCATCTTTGAGAGCTTCTTCAATTGACTTTGGTTCAATTTGAGAGACAAAAGCTGTGTGTCTGCAGAAGTTTGAGATGGAGCTACGTGTGGAGACACCTTCCTTTATCTGCCCTATGATGTTATCCACTGACAGATCTCTGGGAATTCTCCACTCTTTGGGCAGCTCACTCTGTTGCAGAATTTCAATCGGTTGTTTCTGCGAATCAACCGGTTGTTTTTCTGTACAGATTTCCAGCTTCTCCAAACTGATGCTCTGTTCGTCTTCCTCAGCACTGATCTTTGGGTTCTCACTGATTCTGCGATCTACCTCATCAAAGACTACATGAACTGATTCTTCTACAGTCATTAACCTTTTGTTGTAGACTCTATAAGCATGGCTTGTGAGGGAATAACCAATGAAAATGCCAAGGTCAGCTTTCTCATCAAATTTTCCCAAGCTTTCCTTTCCATTGTTGAGAACAAAACAGTTACAGCCAAAGACTTTGAGGTGACTGATGTTAGGCTTTCTTCCATTGAAAAGTTCATATGGAGTTTTCTTCAAAATGGGCCTTATAAGCACCCTATTCATCACATAACAGGAGGTACTCACTGCATCTGCCCAAAAATACTTAGGAAGAGAAGATTCACTAAGCATTGTCCTTGCAAGCTCTTCAAGAGACCTGTTCTTCCTCTCTACAACTCCATTTTGCTGTGGTGTTCTTGGAGCAGAGAAATTGTGTAGAATTCCCAACTTCTCATTTTGGAATTCTCCTCCATGGTCACTCCTTATTGAGCCTATGTTACTGCCCTTTGTGTTTTGAAGTCTTCTTGCTAGCTTTTTGAATGCAGCAAGGGCATCACTCTTTGACTCCAAGAACAAGGTCCAAGTGTACCTAGAGAAATCATCAACAATAACAAGAGCATAATAATTTCCACCAAGACTCATAGTTCTAGAGGGTCCAAAGAGATCCATGTGAAGGAGTTCAAGAGGTCTCAATGAAGAGACAACATTTTTGGTTTTAAAAGAACTTTTCACTTGTTTCCCTTTTTGGCAAGCTTCACAAATGTGATCCCTCTCAAACTTGAGTTTTGGCAGCCCAATCACAAGATCTTTTGATATAAGCTTGTTCAAATGATTCATGTGAATATGAGCAATTCTTCTATGCCAAAGCCAAGATTCATCTTGCTTGGATAGAAGACATCCAATTGAACATGGTGAAGAGATATCTAGAAGATATACATTATTAACTCTCTTACCTACCAACATTACCTCTTTAGTGTTGGGTAGACAAATTTCACATGTGTTTGCCTTGAACATCACTTGATACCCCTTGTCACACAGTTGGCTAATACTCAGCAGATTATGCTTTAGGCCTTCAACAAAGAGCACATCATGAATCACCAAGATGCTCTCATCTCCTATGGATCCTCTTCCAAGTATTCTTCCTTTGTTGTTATCTCCATAGGTGACATGAACCTCTTGCTTGAAGGATATTCTCAGGAACTTTGATTTGTCCCCTGTCATATGCTTGGAGCATCCACTATCCAAGTACCAAAGCTGCTTTCTCTCCTCCAAGATTTCCTACAAAGAAAATTCTCAAGTACATAGGTTTGGTCCCCTTATGAATGAGGGTCCATCTGGTGTATACTCATCAACACAAGCTTTATTTTTCTTGGGAATCCACTTCATAAGCCCTTTAGGAACAGCATGTTTTCTGATTTTACAGAATCGCACAGAATGACCTCTTTTCATGCAATAGAAGCATGTAACAATCGATTGTTTCGATGGTCCAATCGATTGTTTTTCTGGCCTTTTTGAAAAAGTTTTTGAAAATCTATCTTGCTGGTTTTGTGGATTAAAACCCAATCCTGATTTTCCAAAAACACACTTTTGAGAAGCTAGCACACTTTCAAAGTTGGATTGGCCTTTAGAAAGCTTATCCACGGTTTTAACAAGATAGTGGACCTTCTTTTCAAGATTTTCACAGTTTTCACAAACTAGAGTGTCACACTTGCAAGAGGAGTTTTTGTAAATGATTTCCAGATTTTCAAAATCCATTTTTGAATTTTCTAAATCCTCCTCCAGTGCTTTTACCCTGTTTTCAAGCCAGCTATTCTTTTCTTTCAATCGATTGTTTAAAAGAGCCAATCGGTTTGCTTCTTCATGTGTTTCTTGAAAGGCTTGAAGCAATTGACCATAATTTTCAGAGTTTGAAGAGTTTGATGAACTTACACTACATGAGTCATCCTCCCTTCTGGCCATTAAGCAAAGATTGAGGCTTTTCTTATTTTGTCTTCTTTTCCTTCTTGCTTGACTCTTTGTCATTGCTTCCTTTGGTTCATGAGCAGCCTTGAGAGTCTCCCACATTTCCTTAGCAGTTTTGCACTTTGATATCCTGAAAAATTCATTAGTATCTAGTGCAGAAGCTATAATGTTTTGAGCAGACCTATCAAGCTGAGCCATCTTACATTCATCATCTGTCCATTTGGACAAAGGTTTTATAGTAAAGGAATTATTCTTTTTGAACTTTGGAATGTAAGGACCATTCTCAATTGAGTCCCAAATTCTTTGATCAATTGATTCAATAAAGATTTTCATTCTTGCTTCCCAAAACTTATAATTCAATCCACAGAATAAAGGTGGTTTGTAGATTGAAGCACCTTCCTCAAAAGATAGTTTTCCAGCCATAAAAAATTTTTGATCAACTTGAATAACTTTCAAGAACCAAGCTCTTGATGCCAATTGTTAGATATTATGGCTTTAAACTAGAGGGGGGTGAATTGTTTAAAGAGGTTTTCGCAATCTTTTTGAAGCTAGAATGAGTTTATCTCAAAAACCAATTGATCAAGCAATTCAGTTAGTCAAAACAGTAAGCAAAACTGCACTGTTAGAAAAACAATCGGTTGTTTCTTCGAAACAATCGGTTGTTTTTATCAGCAAACAACAAACAAACTGAATTTAAAGAGTAAGGGATAGAGAGATTGTACACAGATGTTTATACTGGTTCACTCCAACCCAGAGCTACATCCAGTCTTCTCAGAACCCTGAGGAAATCCACTAAGCAATCAACACTAGATTACTTACACACAACCAAGAAAGTGACCTTGAACACCCTCAAGAAACACACTTTCCTTGGTCAGCACACCACACTAAGAAAGCTGATCTTGATCCCCTCAAGAACACACAGCTCTTCTTAGCAACAGCACAAAACGAATGTTCACAGAATTACACGGATTACACTTGTTACAGAAGCAATCTGAAATCAGTACAAGAGAATCCTATCTCAGCACTTTGATCAATCTCTTTAGCTCTTAAGCAATCTCAGCAATTTTCCAAAACTCTCTTAGCAGCCCATTGTCAAAAGCATTCTTAACCTTTTAAAAGAGATTTCTGAATTATATAAAAGGAAGTTTGTTTATCAAATCTTAACAAACCCATAAAAGCTTTCAGAAAGATTGGTCAAAGCATTTAATAACTGGAGCGTAAACAGTTTCAAATCATTTAAAGCTCAGTCAAAGTCAAAACTGTTTTCTGTTATAAAAACATAACAAACAATCGATTGTTTCCTCGAATCAATCGGTTGTTTTGTTACTTAACCAATTTTCACACTTTAAAACAGTTTTCAAAACACCTAAGCTTAAACAATCGGTTGTTTCGATAAAACAATCGGTTGTTTTAACTCAGTTTGAAAAAACACTTTACATTGTTGAAAGTTGAGATGCTTGAGCTTTAGATTCAATCAAAGGTTGAGTTACACAACTCAAACTACCCAGATCCTAACTAAACCAGCACAGCAACAGCAAGCACAGCAAAAGCTTCATCATCCTTCAAAGGATTTGGATTCTTCAAAACCTTGAACACCACTTGGTTCAACAGAGGCCACTCAGCAGGAAGAGACAGGTTTCAGGTGGGTCTTCTCAGTGGATGGGTCGTTGAAACAGTAGGGTAGTGGGGCTGGAGTGATCTTGGAAGGACCAGGAGGGGTCCTTATAGAGCAGGCTCTGCGTTTTTCCTTCAAAGTAAGTACAACCAGGCAGAATACGAGGCTTTGATCACAGGGATGCTGCTAGTAAAGGAGATGGGTGCAGAATGTTTACTGGCCAAGAGCGATTCGCTATTGGTCACGGGGCAGGTAACAGGTGAATACTAGGCCAAGGATCCGCAGATGGCTGCTTACCTCGAGTATGTAAAACTTTTGAAGAGGACCTTTGTTGAGTTTGAATTGCTACATGTCCCTTGAGAACAGAATGCCAGAGCTGACTTGTTGGCAAAAATCGCCAGCTCAGGCAAGGGGGGTAGGCAGAGGATAGTCATTCAGGAAACCCTGAGAGCACCTCGAATAGCCATAGAAGGTGGCATTGACGTAGAAATGATAAATGTCTTAGATGCAGGAACAAGAAGTCATAAGTCTCTTACCCAAGAGACGTTGAAGACGCCCCGCATAAGCTCGTATGGTCCACTAGGGGAGAGGTCTTCACAGGTTCATTTGGTCGAAGAAGGGGAAACATGGATGACGCCCTACAGATGATACCTTGCTGAAGGGACACTTCCCATAGACCCAACAGAGGCCAGGATCATAAAGAAAAATGTAGCCCGTTATACTCTGATCGACGGCAAGTTGTTTAGGCATGGTTACACCCATCCTATCTTGACCAGTGTAAGTGGGGCACAGTGCACCCGCATCATCGCTGATCTCCACGAAGGCATATGTGGAAGTCACATCGGCGGCCGAGCTCTGTCAGCCAAGGCCATTCGGGCAGGGTATTATTGGCCAACGATGAGAGAAGATTGCATAAGGTACGCACAACGGTGCAAAAAATGCCAACAACATGCAGACTGGTATAACACCCCCCCTTGAAGAGCTGAGATCCCTCCACAGTCCATGGCCTTTCCACACCTGGGGAATCGACATTCTGGGACCATTTCCCTTGGCAATCAGGCAGATGAAGTACCTCGTGGTGGCCATCGAATATTTCACTAAATGGATTGAGGCTGAACCAGTAGCACAGATTACGGCGCATAAAGTCCAGCACTTTGTGTGGAAGAATATAGTGTGTTGTTTTGGAATACCAAAGCGGGTGTTGAATAATGGCACTCAGTTTGCAAGCCAGCAGCTGGGAAAGTTGTGCACAGAGCTTGGCATCAAACAGGTTTTTGCATCAGTTGAGCACCATCAGACCAATTGGCAGGTCGAATCAGCTAACAGAGTCCTACTAAGGGTCTTAAAAAGGAGACTGGAAAAGGCTAAGGGAACTTGGGCGAAAGAGGTTTCCAGGATTGTGTGGGCGTATCATACCACCCCATAGTTTACTACTAAGGAAACACCCTTTAGCTTGGTATATGGGTCAGACGCCATGATTCCAATAGAAATTCAGGAAAGCTCGCCACGCTTCTAGAACTTTGTGGCTGAAGAATCTAATGAAGAAAGAATGGTGAACTTAGATCTACTGGACGAGGTCAGAGAAGAAGCCCGCATCAGGTCTGAAGATTTAAAAAGGAGGATGGAATGCCAGTACAAGTCTAAGCTGAAACCTCGACAGTTCCAGGTAGCAGACTTGGTGATGCGAAAGGCCTATCCATACTAGTTAGAAAAATAGTTATCTCCCAAGTGGACTGGCCCATTTCGTGTAACTGAGGCCCTTGGGAATGGAGCGTACAAGTTGGAGACCCTGGAAGGAGGGGCAATCCCACGAACATGGAATGCTGCCAACCTCAACTTTTATTTCAGTTAATTACTTTGTGATTTTGTTTTAGCTAATTACTTTGTATTCAACACAGTTGTACTATTCAGCGAAAAGGACACTCTTTTTCCCTACGGGGTTTTTTAACAAGGTCACCCAATAAAAGAAAAGAATTGAGAAAGATATATTTGTGTTGAACACCAAGAGAAGTCCTCTGTGGCCTAAGTAGCCGAGGTTGAGGCATGTAAGTGAGCCTCTCCTACCTTGTTAAAGAAAGGGGGAGAATAGTATGGTTCCAAGAGAAGTCCTTCGCGGCCTAAGCAGCCGAGGTTGAGGCACGGAAGTGAACCTCTCCTACCTTGTTAAAGAAAGGGGGAGAATAGTATGGATCCAAGAAAAGTCTTCCGTGGCCTTGATAGCCAAGGTAGAGGCAATGGCATCTTCCTTGGCTTATCATTCGAGGTCGACCAAGACGAGGTCTTCCTTGGCTTATCAGTCAAGGTCGACTAGGATGAGGTCTTCCTTGGTTTATCAGTCGAGGTCGACCAAGATGAGGTCTTCCTTGGTTTATCAGTCGAGGTCGACCAAGATGAGGTCTTCCTTGGCTTATGAGTCGAGGTCGACCAAGACGAGCTCTTCCTTGGCTTATCACTCGAGGTCGACCAAGATGAGGTCTTCCTTGGCTTATCATTCGAGGTCGACCAAGACGAGGTCTTCCTTGGCTTATCAGTCGAGGTCGACCAGGATGAGGTCTTCCTTGGTTTATCAGTTGAGGTTGACCAAGATGAGGTCTTCCTTAGTTTATCAGTTGAGGTCGACCAAGATGAGGTCTTCCTTAGTTTATCAGTCGAGGTCGACCAAGATGAGGTCTTCCTTGGCTTATCGGTTGAGGTCGACAGAGATGAGGTCTTCCTTAACTTATCAGCCAAGGTCACCAAAAATGAGTTTCTCTTTGGCATGTCAACCAAGGTCGACCAAAGACGATTGGGCTTGTCAAACAAACCAAGAGCCACGCCAGGGAATCCTCTTCTGCGACTCACGTGGAGGATCAGAGATGCAGGTTGACAGGTCAGGCTGGTGCAGGTTGGCGAGATCGTCATCGAGGCATATTACAAGCTAAGAGAGCGAGATATGCAGAAAGGGACGACAGCAATATTAAGGAAGAATTACAGCAACCAAGTTATGTTCAGAACTAAGGATTAAAATCATTAACACAAGATTTGAAAGCGAAAGGTTAAGTACATTAAATAAAAGTGTACACATATTTACAAACAGAATAATAGTTTAACATCAGAAGTACAAGAGGAGAGAGGGGGGTCTAAGAATCTTCAGGGGCATCCACCAGTTGGCCATTGACGATGATCTTCTTCAGAACCGTTTGGGAGAGGTCCACCCCAGGATCACCAAACCCAGTGCCATAGGCTTCAACTGCCTCGTCGTTGAGTTCCTCTATGACCTTCTGGTAGAGCTCCTCTCTGCGAGCTATCTCCGCCCTCATCTTCGCCTGGGACTCAGCCGCTTCCCTATTCAGCTGGCCCATCTCTTGCCTCATTTGGGCCATCTTTGCCTCCCGCCGTGCCAAGTCATCGCCAGTACTTCCAAAGTTTCATAGTGTTGGTGATGACAGACCTTCCCATTCGTAAGGTCTTACATCAGCCAAACATCGCGGGAAGAATGGTGCGCTGGGCTGTAGAGCTCTCAGAGTTTGACATACAGTATGAGCCCAGAGGCCCTATCAAAGGCCAGCTTTATGCTGATTTTGTAGACGAGCTCTCAACGCCAGAAACACACAACGAAGAAGCCGACTTCCGATGGGTGCTCTCAGTAGATGGGTCCTCTAATCAATAGGGCAGCGGAGCTGCCGCCATCTTGGAGGGACCAAAGGGGCTATTGATTGAGCAGGCCCTTCGGTTCGCTTTCAAGGCCAATAACAACCAGGCAAAGTATGAGGCTCTGATCGTTGGGATACTGTTAGCCAAGGAGATGGGTGCACGAAGTTTGCTGGCAAAGAGTGACTCCCTACTAGTTATGGGCCAAGTAACAGGAGAGTACCAGGCCAAAGACCCTCAAATGGCCTCTTATCTAGAGTATGTACAGGCGTTGAGGCCTCACACAATTCACACAAGAATTTGTGTATAATAACTTTACTCTAATTTTCAACTTGTGAATACATGAGGTAGGCCTCCCTATTTATAGATTTAGGAGCCTTGGAAAGCAAGCTTAAAGGGTAGAATGGGCTAGGAACAAGCAAGAATGCTACCCACACCCCGTACTATGCTAAAGGTACTTTATTCTACCTTATTTCTACTATTTGGACTCCTCATTTGGGCCCAATTTATTTACAACATTTTTCTAAATATTTAAGAAGAGTAATAGGAAGAACTTCAAGTGCTCTGGACCTTGTCCATTCCTCCAATTGAAGAGGTCTTCCTTTGCTTGTTGAGATGACCCTTTATAGTTGGCATTCTTGGTCATCTTCTTGTGGACTTGGTTTTGGAGTCTTTGTGTGTTTGTATCATCTCACAAAAGGTTTTGGGGCGATTCCTGATGACTGATTAACTGAAGGATCCTGGCAAAATTCCCTTCCTGAAGGCGTTGAGCGCCATATCCTCGTCCTTGGTGTGCAGCCTCACCACCATCGCTTTGAACCTGTTGAGGTAATCCTTCAGGGACTCCCCCTGGTACTATCTTACGTCGAAAATATCCTAAGACACTGGTGGAGGAGCCTGATTGACGATGTATTACTCCCTGAACAACGCAGAGAACTGTACGAATGACGTCACGTGTCCATTAGGGAGGCTGATAAACCACTCTAACGTTGTGCCCGTCAGCGTGGTCATGAACAACTTGCAATGTACAACATCAGAGCCTCCTGAGAGCATCATATGAGTATGGAACACCGTGAGATGTGCCTTCGGGTCCTCCACACCTATAAAGGTGGTCTTAGGGCCTACGAAGGTGGGTGGTACCACGGTGTTCATCATAGCCTATGAGAATGGCATAGGGAATGCCCTGGGTGGCGTTAGCGGGGCTCGATCATCCACCACGCGTTCCCCTGCCTGCTGCAAATTCATGCGCAATTCCTCATTGGTTCTGTGTAACTCTTCATTCCTAGCTTGCGACGTGGCCAGGTCAATCTGGATGCGTTCTTGATCTGCCCTAGACACTGCAACTATCTCCTGGAGGGTGCGCATCGTCTCCATAATTTGCTGCATGGTGACGTTGTCTCCTCCGTTTGGTGCAGCAGCGGCGGGTCCTTGTCTAGGATTCCTCATTTTTCTAGATATCTTCTCTATGCTTGTGAATGGGGCCTTGTTTTATTTCGGCCCCACGGTGGGCGCCAAATGTTCTAGCCGGTTGACTCTACTATCAGTTGACTCTACAACAATCTCGCACCCTCTTCTTCCTTCTTAGGTTGCTGCTTCACTGGATCGAAACACTCTGTACCTGCATAGTCAAAGGGGCGCCCTAGAGGCCGTTTGCACTCTAACGCTCAAGTCAATACTGGGGCCAAGAAACAGTGTGTATGAGTGTAACAGTTCTAGTCTCAAGAGCTGCATACCTTGTTAGGGTTTCTTACTATTGTTTATATAGTCTAGGGTTTCCCCTATCTCTGTTACTCGCATTTAGGGCTTCTGCAGGAATGCCCTTGCGCCGTTATTACCCAGTCTTAGTGTAATCTAGCGCATCAGGCTTCCTTTGCTGGAGTGCAACCTCTCACTACATGGCCACCTGGGTACCAACTTGTGCACCTAATCTCTGGGGCCATCCATTCTTGGGGTGCCCTTAACTGTTCACGTGCCATGCATGCAGTCTGCCCCTGGGAAACCCTAACCCTAATGGGCCTTAGAGTTCCCAGGTGTTAGAAATTATGGCTTTAAACTAGAGGGGGGTGAATTGTTTAAAGAGGTTTTCACAAACTTTTTGAAGCTAGAATGAATTTATCTCAGAAACCAATTGATTAAGCAATTCAGTTAGCCAAAACAGTAAGCAAAACTGCACAGTCAGAAAAACAATCGGTTGTTTCTTCGAAACAATCGGTTGTTTATATCAACAAACAACAAACAAACTGAATTTTAAAGAGTAAGGGATAGAGAGATTGTACACAGTTGTTTATACTGGTTCACTCCAACCCAGAGCTACATCCAGTCTTCTCAGAACCCCTGAGGAAATCCACTAAGCAATCACACCTTGATCACTTACACAACAACCAAGAGAATGACCTTGAAAACCTCAAGACACACACTCTCCTTGCCCAACACTAAGATTGCTGATCTTGAACACCTCAAGAACACACAGCCAATCTCAGCAACAATACACAGAAGAATTGTTTCAGCAGTTACAAAGATTACACTTGTTACAGATGAAGATCTAAAATCAATACAAGTAGAATCCTATTCCAGCACCTTGATCAACCCCTTGAGCTCTTAAGCAATCTCAAATCTTTGAAAACTCTCTTAGAAAAACTTTGTCAAAAGCATTCTTTTATTTAAAACAGTTTTTCTGAATTTATATAAAGAAAGTTTGTTATCAAATCTTAACAAACCCATAATTGCTTTCAAAAAGATTGATCAAAGCATTTAATGACTGGAGCGTATTCAGTTTCAAATCATTTAAAGCTCAGTAAAAGAAAACAGTTATTCTGTTATGGTTCCAAAACAAACAATCGATTGTTTCCTCGAATCAATCGTTTGTTTTGTTACTTAACAGATTTCACTATTTGAAAACAGTTTTCAAACTTTCTCAAAACACCTAAGTGTAAACAATCGGTTGTTTCGACAGAACAATCGGTTGTTTCAACTTAGTTTGAAAAACACTTTACTTTGTTTAAAGATTGAGATGCTAAGTGCTTTGAGATTTAATCTAAGGGTGGATTACAACATTAAACTACCCTAGAACAAAACAATAAACCAGCACAGCAGCATCAAGCTAAGCAAAGGCTTCATCATCCTTCAAAGGATTTGGATTCTTCAAAACCTTGAACACCACTTGGTTCAACACTAGGGCCCTTTGCTGGTGTTACGCCTAAATCCGCTATTCACACCACACGCATGAGCACCTTGTGACTCAGACTTCCTCCTCACTCTAGGCATTTCACTGATAATTGGTGTGTTTCCTGGGGTCCACCTCTCGTGGCCTAGTTTAGCTGTTTGAACCACTGATGCCCGATGTCACATCGACTTCACTCTGTTGTCGAGTACACATCGCCATACTTCCTGATCGATCTCCAACCACTAATCGGCACACTGGCTTATGCCGCTTGAAGGACACTGTCTCAGGCCGCTTGTGGGACCCAACTTACGTGGCCCACTACTGCTAGCGGTCATCGATGTCCGAGGACTGGTTGGTACAGTTATTTTATTTTTTGCACCTCGTCATTATCATCACCTTATATTGTGTTTTTCTCTTTGGCCTCTAGAAGTGAACCTTCACACTTACTTAACCATTTGGTTAAGTTTGTGTCTAGTGGAAATCTTCTTTGGGTTTCTCACCATATTCTGCTTAAAACAAAAACTCATAAACAATTTGCCACCATAAAATGTGCAATCTTAAAATCAACTCACATCATACGTTATTCACAGTTTCATCAAAGTAATGGAAAATGGAATTGCACAATAAAATTGAGAGAGAATTGACAAAAGTGGAAGAGAATTGAAAGAGATAAGGGAAAGGGAAGCTTATGCTATTGTAGCATCCTTGGAGATGGAGTGATGGAAGGAATCACACCACTTGGGGGAGGAGAGCTCTAAGATGACTAAGGAAGGGAGTCGCCACTTGTAGCATGCTCTGCCAAGATAAGACTTAGAGAAAAATAGTCACTCAGAAATTTTCTCCAACAAGGTTTCTTTATTGAAAATCTAGTGTGTATTACAAGAGGCAAGGCCACCTATTTATAGCATGAGGTGCCATGAGCTTAGTGTGTGGAGGGAAATCTAAAATTCAAATTAAACGTGTTTAGACTCCTAATTTCGTGCAATGAAAAGTGGATCTAGGAGAGTCATGCTTTTCACATTTAAGCATGTGCTTAATGTGGAAAGTGTGACCACATGTGCTTCTCTAGCTACGGTTTCCAAAAGCCTCAGCTAGGTTATTTTTCTTGGGCCAACGTGAGCCTAATTTATTACATTTAACCATGTCTTATAAAAAGACTAAAAGAAAGAATAATTGATATTTTTGTTGATAAAGGATGTTCAAGTGCTTTGATGTCTCCAAATCCATGAAGTTTGGTGGAAGGCTGAGTTACTGCTTGTGCGGGTGTGTTCTGGGGTAGTTTGAATTTGTAATCCACTCCTTGTTTGAATCTAAAACTGATTTGAATCAAAACCTTTTTGAAAAAAAATTGTTTTCTAAAGAAGTGGAAAAACAACCTTTTGTTTTATCGTTTCAATCGGTTGTTTGACACTTAGTGGTTTTTGAAAAGGGTTTGAAGCTGTTTGACTTGGTTGACTTTGCTATCAAACCAATTCAATTGGTTGTTTCGAAAATTCAATCGATTTTTTTTTTTTTGAAATCCATAACAAATTTCTGTTAAGCTTTGTAAATCAGCTTTAAATATTTTCTAACTGAATTGGCTCCTGCTTTAAATGTTTTTAACCAAACTTTGGAGTACAAATAGGTTGTTTTACACTCCTAAAGAGTAAGAAACAGTTTTGAGAATTTAGTTTTTGCAAATTGCTTTCAAGCTTTCAAGATATACATCAAGCTTTTGGATTTTCACAAAGGAGTGGAATAGGATTGCTGTGTAATCTTTCATTTTGATATTGATCAGGTGAAATCCTTTCTTTATCTCTTGTATTTATGAATATTTGTGGTGTAAGCAGAATCAGAGGGTGTTCTGAATTCTTCGGTGTAGTTTGCCAAAGGAAGTGGTGTGGCTTGAGGTGTTCAAGGTCACTTATTTGGTGTGGTTGATTGTAATCTGAATTTTGATTGCATAGTAGATACCTGGTGGTTTCTGGGGATTGGATGTAGCTCTTGGGATAAGGGTGAACGAGTATAAATTGCTTGTGTGCTTTTCTCTTTTCCTGAACTCATTACATTTAGTTTTTAAGTTTTTTAATCACTACTGATAAAAACAACCGGTTGAATCGCAGAAACAACCGATTGATTTTCTAGAAATCAACTTAATATGTTTTGTTTCTTTGTTTCCTTGATTTATTTCTCTATGATTCTGCATTAGATTTCGTTATACCTTTTAAGTTTGCGAAAATTGTTTATAAACAATTCACCCCCTCCTGTTTAAGGCCATATGTTCTAACAATTTTATGCTTGGGTGGTCTTTTTCAAAGGATCCTTTGAGGAATAATGGGATGTGTTTGGCCAAGCCTTGAGTCCTGTGTCGTTCTCCTAGAAGGTTGGGTTAGCTAAGTAGGTCCTCTGTCATTCAATGTGTCATCACCACCACCTAAGGAAAGATGTCGCCCTCTATAAGTAACTCACATTGGCTTATCTAGCCAATGACTTCCCCTGACATTGTAGGAGCTGCATAACTCCCCTTTGTGCTTGTAAGAGTGGGAGCAACAAGTGGCTCAACACAAAGTTGCTGCGATAAAAACTCCTATCGCAACAGCCGATTCTTCTCCTCAAACTCTAGTCGCATCCGCTTACTCTCCTATTTTTTACTTATATCCTTGATTAATTCTTGTCATATCTTAGACACAATTTCTTCTTTGGTCTCTTTGCAAAGAAGGAGGATGCATTTCATGGTGCAACTACGAAATATTGTTGAATTCCAACCCTTTTTCCAGATGCATGTACACGACCAGGGTGCTCAATTTATCCAATAGCTTCAAGCAGGATATCTTGACGCAATTGAAGTACAAAATTACCATCGGAGCTTTACTCAACCAAGGAATCCTGCAAGAGACCAAAATTATATAATTTTTTAATATAATTAATGCTTTAAAATAAATGCAAAAGTAGATAAAAATAACTTACAATTTTTTTTAGACTATCTGTAATGGCTCAGAACTATAGGTACCCGATTTTTTCATTCGGGCCATCTTCCATTTTTGGTGGCGGGTAGGTGGAGATGGAGGTTCAGTGACCCCTATATCAATTTTAGAAGCAATCCCCTGTCTCAAACTCCTTTTCATTTAGCAATGATTGTTCAAGCTTACGATACCTCCAACAATACATTAGGTGTGGGGTCACATTCTTGGATGCTATGTCTTGAGCTTTTCTTCCTACAACCCGGTGATAAATGAAATAAATAAAGTGAATCAAATAATATATATTAAATAATTAATTTTATGATCCATAAAAAAAAATAATTACGTAATTTCACTTAGTGTCCACTCTTCAGATTCACGACTTTCAATGAAAAGAAGCCATATCTCCTCATCAATGTTGGAGTACTTTGAACAAGGATTTTGGCCTTTATAAGGTCCAAAAACATATTTTGTTGTCAACTGTGACTTAAACTGACATAATTTAATGGCGATATTAGATAAAACCTTCAATCTTTGACTCTCCACATTAGGGATATCAAAATACGTATGCAGAAAAATACAATGAAATTAAAATTGATGAATTAATATTAAAAAGCAATATATGATAACAATAATAATGTATACATTACCAGGACATCCTCCAAGAACATGTTGCGATCAACCTCATTAACATCATCCCATGAATTTGTCAATATGGAGATCCTCTCACGAACAACAACTTCAAGATAGCTATTGAAAGTATCAGCATTAGGACCAAAAGCCACACTCTGGTGTTAACGTCAATGGTGACTGGTGTCTTCTCACCACTAACACATCTCAATTAGAGACGCCTGAGTCTGGTAGGTCCTTTGGTGGATCTTCCGGAAAGGGGGTGATGCAAACCAAGCCCACAAGGTGATGATCAAGGACGCTAAAGAATATAAAGAGAAGTCACCTCAAAGTAGAGACCTCACAAGATGGAGAATGGGACAAAGACTAGAGCACCTAAAGTTCTTCCTGCTGGTCTTCTTAATGATTAGAAAATATTGTAAATAATTTGGGCTCACTTTGGGGGTCCAAATAGCAAATATAGGCTAGAATAAGGTGCCTTTAGTATAATAGGGGGTGTAGTTAACATTTTAGGATGTTCTTGGCCCTTTTGGAAGACTTTTTGACCTAGTTTCTAGAAGGACAAGCCTAGGATGCGGGTTTGAGTCAAACCCTAAGGCTGCCCATTTTTTCACTCTTCCCATCCTACCCCTTATGCTTGCTCTCCAAGGCTCCTTCACCTATAAATAAGGAGGCCTACCTCATGTATTTTCATGTTGAAATTAGAGTAAAGTTACCATACACAATTTGTGTTAAAGTTTGTGAGCATTGTCTCCTTACACCATTGTCTTATCTTGTGAGATTTAGAGAGCTCTCAAGTGGCGGCATTCTTCACTCATCTTGGAGTAAACCACCATCCAAGTGGCGTGATCACTTCTCTAGTTTCATTCTCCTAAGTTTCCTTTCACTCATCTTTTTCCATTCTGATCCTGCCGCTTGACTCGAACGTGGAGGATTGTCTCGTCACTCCTTCGTCTAGCCTTCTGTTCTGCAGGAACGCTCCAAGAACCACCACCGGAACTCCAAACGCTGCCTGCAAAACACACAGACGGCGCCTCTGGCGGTCGTTGTAGCTCCGACGCTCAAGTCAGGCAACAGGAACACCAAAACTATCACTGAATCTCTCTGTGAGACTCGTGTGTGCTCTCAGATCCACTTTCTCTCTCTATAACTGTTTTCTGTTATCACTGTGCAACGTGTAAGAACGCTCTCACAGTGACTCAGAAACTCAGTGTAGTGAGCATGTGTAAACTTGTAATCTGAAAGAATCCCCTACCTTACATGACGTGGAGTGCTTTATACCTGAGCCGCGCCTCTCTCCCAGATGGTGACACGTGGAGGCATGCAGCTGGCATCTACCGTACACGCGTCACACCTGGAGGGCTTCTGCGCTTCTCTCTGTGTGGGCCGCATGCTCCCAGGAGAGCGCCAGGCGCATCCTGCCTGCATGGCCTCGCCACACGTCCTCTAAGTGGGCATCGTGCGAGGTGCATGCGTAGCGTTCTCGCTGGGAACCCCGATGACCGATCGCCCTCTGCATGCACTTACGACCGACCTCCCTCTGCATGCACTTACGACCGATCTCCCTCTTAACGCTCGATCGCGCTCGTCATGCAGTCACACCCGGTGCATCATAACTTCCACCGATGACCGGGCGGTGCCTCATAACTTCCCCTGATGACCGGGCGGTGCCTCATGACCATCCACCGACGTCCGTGCGGTGCCTCCAGGCGCTTATCTATGCTCTGAACTGGGAGTGGTGGCCACTTGTTAGCTGACTACTGATCACCGTTCTAGGTGATCTCCTCCCTGATTCACTTGCTCTTTCTACCACGTGCCACCCTGTGCATGGTCCACGTGGTCAACGGCTGCTGACGTCATCAACTACTGATGACCGACCGGATCACATTCCATTTCCATTCCAAATTTCAATTCCGAAATCTATGTCTTGTTCTTGTTTTTAATGCTTTGTTTCCTATTCGGTTTCCTTCATTATGTTTAGTTTCCTCTCTTTAATTTCAGCACCTTTACTTGTCATCATCTTTACCATAATTGTGTTTTCCTTTTGCCTTTGTGAAATGAACCTTCACATCTACTTAACCACTTGGTTAAGTTAATGTTCAGTGGGGATTTTCCTTAGGTTCTCACCTTAATCATCCTAAAATCTCAATCCTAATTAAAGTGCCACCATAAAATGCTAAATCATAAAATCAACTCACATCATGGGGGGGGGGGGGGGGGGGGTGGGCAGCAGAATAAATCAGAGTTTGATCGTCAGCCATATCTATGTTCAAAAATTAGGTAACAAATATTAGTTAAATTGCACTGAAAGAAATTCATATAAAACAAATACATAAAATATTATAAAAAATATTTCTAAATTCATACATAGTGGGTTGAATGTTCATTTGTATATTCCCTCACTGTGGTCTTTACGGGTTGCATACACATCATCAACTACATCGTCATCTTTATTCATTATCATTGGTGAGAATGAACGAGGGTCACCATTTTCAATATTTGACAAGTCATCATCAATGGGCTCCCATTTTTTTTCCCATGTAAAACAACATACCGATATTTTGACGTACGATCTTTGACATAAAAAACCATTAGATGTTGTTGAACCATTATAAATGGCTCGTCCCGATAACCTATCTTTCGAAAGTCCACTAATGTGAATCCTAATTCACCAATATTTACCCCACTCTTATTTTCAACCCATTTACACTTGAAAACTGGAAAAGAAAACTTAGTATAGTCAACCTCCCATGTCTCTTCTTTAACACCATAGTATGCCATTAATCCAACTGCAAGATTTGTATCTTTTGAAGTGGAAAACTGCATTAACTCAGCTTCAAGAGTAACACCATAATTTTGAATTATACTCTTTTCATCCATAGACTTCATGTAAAATATGCAATTGTTCACTTTGTGACCTGTACAAGAAATGAAATCAAACTTCAATCTAACAACCAACCAGGTCAAGGTCTCTGATGTCATTAAATCCTTTAACACCTCGTCTTTAAACCAAGGTATGAAAGTTCTATTATGTTCCATCAAGACCCATTTCTCTGGTTGTCTTGGGTTATTTGCCTTCACAATGGCTTTATGACCATCTATCTAAGGTATAACTTCATCAGTGTTATTCAATATATACAAATGTGCTTGAAAGACTTTTGGTCGAGATTTGCTTACCACATGTACACCACATAAACATTTACTTATAGAACACCTATGGTGCCATGAGTTGGTTGAGAGACCTATTGGATTTGCTTTTGACATGTACTCTGGAAAAAATTCAATACTTTCTTCAGCTATGTACCTGTTCTCGCCGGTTGACTCGATCGTCGTTGACTTTGAGGTAGACGGTGGCTCCTCCTATCTTGCGGTGGTTCTCCCAAGTGTGGCTCCGTTGAAATAGAGGGGGGTCCTACCTGTAATTGCACTCCGACGCTCAAGTCAGTACAGGGTAAGAAACATCAAATAACTATGGTATCTCAAGCCAAGAGTGTGTAAGAAACTCTAAGCTTGCAAAAAACTGTGTCTGTGTGTGAACCTGTGCTTACCTTGGGCGTTACCCCATTATATAGCTGTTTTAGGTTACCTACCGCATACATGCCCTTGTCCAAGTGTTGCCTCTAGCGAATTTAGGGTTACCCTTTTGGGATTCTAACGCACAATCTTAGTGCGATCCCATGGCAACCTTCCTTTCATAGAGTGCAACTCCCGTGGCGACATTCCTTTCCTAGAGTGCATAACTTAAGGTGTGGCCACTAGGGTTTCAGTGCCTACCCTAGCGCCACCAACCCAAACGTGTCTAATAACTTAATATCTCACATACCTTAAAACCTTCACGTGCCTCACATGCGTTTCTAAGGATAATTCTATTGTGTTAGAACCTTATGTCTTGAACACATCCTGCATGCATGGCGTATCTGTGAATCTGGTTTTGTGGCTTGACACGTGTAATTCTGTGGGCCCCTCTGTGGGCCCTACCATGCCAACCTCTCCTGTGCCGACCTCTCACTCATGTGCCGACGTTCGAGGTCCGGCCACTACACAAGCCTCCCAAGCTCAAGCTGGAACTTGTTTCAATGAGAAGCCTAACTGCTCGACCCGTGGACCTATGTGGCACTGCCGCACGTGGTACTGTAGTGAGACTGAGTGGTGGGATGTGCATAGCACTTTGAGGCGACATTTCACCATACTTTCCCTGGAGCGTACATGTGGCAATCTCAACGGCTAGGGTGCGTTGTCGATTTGCGCTTCCCCTATACGTTAACCCTTTGCCTCCTACGTTCTTCACTATTTCATTCCTTCGTATTTCATCCTTTCAAAAAACCCTTTGTTCTTTGAGCGCTCTTCCTTCCCTCTCGATCCTTCATCAACTCCACTCAGAATCTACTAAAGGTATGTTCTTTTCACCATTTATGTTTTTCCTTTGCTATTGTGATGCCCCTCCATGCATTTATAACTGCCTGGGACTGTTTATGATTTATGCTCATTTCATCTCGTCGTGCCCTAGTTTCCTGTCGCGACACTTTCTTTTAAATGTGTTTGTTCTATTCCCCCTCTGAGTCTGTCTTTTCTCTTTTTCTATGTGTTTTAGCCTTCACTGCTCTAAAATGGATCACTCTACCTCCTTCCACTCTGGGTTGAGTTGAACTTCTCCCAGCCCCCCATCCGTCAAGTAGTCCTAGGGCTTCACTCTGACTTCTACTAGTCCTTATACCCCTGGGCTCCTGAAGGGCTTCAGAAGGAGGTGTCCGAGTTTACCTCCTCCAAAGCCATAGTAGACTATAGGAAGAAGGAGGTGAGGAACAAGGCCAGCCATGCCTTGTGTGTCTTTGGGAAAGAGGATGATAAGTACGTCGGGGTGGTCCCCTGCAAGGTGAGCGAGCCTATCTGCTGTGACGAGGCTTCGGTCCAGGAGGCCCCCTTCTGCTTAATTTACTCAACCGTCTTCCAGAGGGTGTGCCTACGACTCCCTTTCAGCAGCTTCGAGCGGGCATTGCTGACTGAGAAGAATATCGTCCCCGCTCAGCTTCATCCAAACGGTTGGGCCTTCACAAGGGCCTTCACCATCCTCTGCAACTACTTCGGGCGTCTACCCTCCGTGGACTCCTTCCTGTACTTCTTCGAGGCCAAGAGTCCAAGGAAGAACTTCTAGGTCAGTATCAATGGAGTTGCTGAAAGGGCACTGTTGACCCTCTTCCAGCAATCCTATAAAGGGTTCAAGGGAAAATTCTTCAAGATTTGTTGCTGCACCACTGACCCCACACTCTTGGATTGGTTTCCCCTTTACTGGGTGGAAAACCCTAATCTGGCCAAACCCAGGGCCCTAACAGACTTGCACCCTCAAGATAGGGAAGTGTGCGAGTTCTTATTCGGCCTCGAGGCGGTGTTCAACAACATCGAGGTCATAAAAAACGAGTACCACCCCAAAACCTTGCGGGGGTACATAGGTACTTGCTATTACTTAGTGATTGTTCTTGCTTGGCTGTTTCTTCTAGGCTTTTAGCCACTTTTGTATGTTAACTGTTGTTGATCTGATGATGTAGCCTAGCTTGAGTGCTTTCTTCCATGAGCTGAAAACGAATTTGAAGGTGGCGAAAGCTATGGTTGAAGACATGCAAGGAGCTCCTAGGAGTTGTGGTTTCCTTGAAGGTGAAGTGTTAGGTGTGGAGAGTGAGTGGTGAGGCTATCTCACTTGGCTAGATGAAGAATGAAGACTAAAGGTGTCTATCCTAGAGGTAGGAGACAAGAGTGACAATTGGCACAAAGTTGGCAGCAATTTCACTCAAATTAATCTTCAATTTACATGATCCAAGCACCTCATTATATAGGAGAGAGGGCTGGACATTTTGGAGCCAAAATTTGAAAATTCAAAATAAAACTCTCCAATGAGAAGGTGCCATGTGGAGTGATGTTTTCCATGTTTTAGCTCACACCTTCCATGCTAAATCCTCTCCACTCCTAGGTTACCATGTGGATGTCCATGTGCTCCATGCCAAGGTGATTTTCATCCTCCAATATACCCTAGACGTTTTAGGGTTACATTGGGCTCAAAGAAGCCCAATTGTTACCCTAACTAGTCACTTTTAACCATAACTAGTCATATTTTACTATTGGCCCAAATACAACCAAAAATCTATGCTACTTGGCCCAAATATTTGGTCCAATTATTTTATGCTACTAGGCCTAATACATGGCCCATGAAATCCTAAACAACTTTATACAATTTATTTAAGCTAAAGTTTGGCCCAAAAGTAATGTTGACTAGTCAGCAAGAACTCAGTCTTCTTGTGTTCTCCTGACCAAAGCTTTAGTTTATGTTTTGATGATTTGGAGGTCTTCTTGGATATGTTTGTACATTCCTTCACCCTAGATGATGGAAGAGGGCCAAGCACAACCTTCCATGAAAGGCAAGAGCCAAGTCAAGAGCGTCTAAGACCAAGCTAGGAGCGTCTAAGACAAGCTAGGAGCGTCTAGGACGAGAAGGCCAAGCTAGAAGCGTCTAGGACAAGAAGACTTGGATCAAAGCTATGAATGGGAGAGTGGCATACTAGCACATATTCCGTGAAGGCCCATCAAATGTAATTTAGCTTTAATTGGGGTGTAAATAGCATAGCCATGTGGACAAATGTTTATTTTTCTGCACATTAGAATTAAGGAGAAGTTAACCTTCCCACTATTCTAGAAAGCCCATGGAGGGGGTGAACTTACAAACTAGACACACCCCTCCCCATGTGCTCACACTTTCCATGTGGCCCATGTGCTTCACATTTACATTTCATTTGGCTAGCATTAGGGTTGCATTATGGTCCTCCTTAGCCTATAAAAGGAGGAGCCTACACCTTGTATTTTCAAGATTAAATAGAGTATTGTTATGCTGCCAAAATTGTGCCACTCTTTGCCTAACACTTAGGTTTTAGTCTTCAATTCATCACTACCAAAGGGGCTGGCCAAACCTCCCCATTTCCTCACTCTTCATGCACCTTCAAGGCACCCATGCTTCCTAGGAAGGCCTTGCTCACCTCCTCCATAAGCTTCCGCATCCATCATCACCAAGGAACTCCAAAATCCAAAGAAGAGCTCATAGGAATGCTATCACTAGAGGTGTCCTCTTGATTGGGCCTACAAAAAGAAACAAAAGCCCAATTAGACCCATATTTGCAAATAAATCCCTAAACAACCTCTAGGTCTTTATCCTCCTTATTATGTGGTTGTGTGAGGCTGGATGGTTTCCATCATCCCCTCCCTCTTGAGAGGATCTGTCCTCAGATCTACAAGGTTGATCTCGAACAAACAGCCTTATTCCTGCTTTGAAAACTATGCTCCTCTAGGATCAAATGTCTATCTGTTGGAGTCATCAAACAAATCAAATGAGTTAGTTTCAGTAGTTGTATAAAAATCACTCTTTTTAAGCTACCATTCCTCTTATTTTTCTCTTGTTTTTGGCAACTTTTCACAAGATTTCTTTAGAGAGGAGTACATAATTTTCTTTTCTAAGTCTTTCCTCCCTTGTTTTGAATTTTCATTACTAAACTCTTTAGACACTAGCTTTTGTTCTAGAAGAGCTAGCGATTTTTCAATTTTTATTTTCTTTTTTCCTCTTTTTTGTTTCATTTGTACTTGGTCCTTTACCACTTTTAATGGTGTTAAAGGATAGAGTACAAAATTATCCTCTTTATGAGTAAAAGTAATCTTGTTGGTAAGACCATTATGCAAAGCTTTTTTATCAAATTTCCATGGTCTATCCAACAAAATATGACAAGCTTCCATGGGAACTACACCACATAAAACTTTATCTTTATAGTTTCCCACAAAAAACTTGACTTTCACTTGCTTGTCTACAATTAATTCCCCACCTTCATTAATCCACTGAAGTTTATAAGGCTTAGGATGAAGTATTAATTGTAGATTTAGCTTTTCAATCATCCTAGTGCTACAACAATTGTAGCAAGAGCCACCATCCACAATGAGAAAACAAACATTTTCTAAAACTTTGCATCTTGTATGGAAATTGTTCTCTCTTTGTGTCTCTTGGTTCACACTAGGGTGATTGTTGAGGGTTCTTTGGATCATAAATTCTCCTTCACAAGGATATGCCCCCTCACTATTTTCTTTTTCCTCTCCCCCACTAGACTCATCTTCTTGGCTACTATACTTATCACTCCCTCTTAGGATCATAGTTCTCCTATTTGGACATTGGGATGCTATGTGACCTCTACCAAGATATTTAAAACACTGAATTTCTTTAGTTTTAGTGTGGGAGATGTGCTCATTTTTAGATATCTCTTGGGAAGGTTCTAGAGATGTTTCTTTTATATGCCCTTCCCCTCTTTGGAACTCATCCTTTTCATAAGGTACAAAGTATGAACTTTGTTTTTGACTTGATTCTTTTTTCAAAATTTCTTTTTCAACTTTAATGCAAAGTTGAATCAAGTCATTTAAATCTTTATAAGGTAAAAGTTCAACTTTGTTTCTTATCTCAAGTTTGAGACCACTTAAAAACCTTGAAATGGTGGTATTAATTTCGTCCTTAATCCCTGCCCTTATAATATATAACACCATCTTTTGCCAATGTTCTTCTACACTCAGATTTTTTTGAAGAAGTCTTTGGAGCTTGTCCATCAACTTCCTATTGTAGCTTGAGGGAATATGGCAACATCTCAAGGCTCCCCTAAGATCATTCCAACACATAATGGGAGGGTCCTTGTGGAGATGTCTCTCTTTTTTTAGGGCAATCCACCAATTCATAGCATTACCTTGAAATAGCTTAGGATGGCTAAGGGTACTTTTCTTTCCTCACCTACTTGATGACAAGCAAACAATTGTTCTACCTTCATTTCCCAATCTAGGTAGGTTTCTACGTTTTCTTTCCCATAGAAATAAGGTAGATCTACCCTAACCTCCTTAGTACTTTCTTTTCTCTCTTTTCTAGCTCTTCTAGGGGGTGGTTGGTAGTACTCATTAATCCAAAGGCTTTGTTCACCAACAGAATCACTACCCCTAGAACTAGATGCATGTGAGCTTCTTTTTGATTTATGGGTGTATTCATCTTTTTCTTTAACCATCCTCAACTCGTTCTCCAACAAAGCAACATAAGCATCCCTCTCTTTGAGTTGGGTCTCATGTTGGAGTTGTATATATGAAAGTGATTGAAAGTCTTGTGCTAATTGTTTTAAAAGAGATTTGATTGACTTTCTATCATCTTCACTAGAGTTAGGAGAATGAGTAGACATGATTAAAGCTATGTGTTAAAATCAATTTACCACAAGAAAGATAGGTGGAGTAATGTAGGTAGATTCCCAGGAAAGGGAGGTGGATCACTTGGATCACTTAAGTACCAAGCCTTTCCTAGCTAGATTCTATCCTTCAAGACTTTCACAAACCTTTCTCTAAGTAATTCACTTAGAGCACAATCAAGAATGAAAAAACAAGCTTTTAATACAAGAAAACAAAATTACTTAAAAACAATTAATCACAATGAACAATTAACTCTAATTCAAAAGCATTTAAACTAGGCGAATTCCTAAGGTGAGGCTTCTTTGGCACTTAGAACCTTTGAAGACACACTCACTGATGGAAGAGGCCCAAGCCCAAGCCCAAGTCCAAGCCCAAACCCATGTTCAAGTCTAAGACCTAGCTCAAGCCCACCAAATAGAAGATATGGGCCAACTACAAGGGCTATGGCAAGAAGAATACAAGAGGATTGGGACACTACTACTGATGGCAGAGAGACTTTCCTCTACATGATAAAGATGCCATAAGTTTAGTGTAGACGTAGAATTTAATTTTCTTGTCAAAATTAGAATAGGAAAATAATTGTAATTTTCTTCGAATTAATTTTGGCACCTAAAACACCAACCTAGGTTAATTTAGGGTTTTTAAAACCACTAAATTAACCAAGGCCGGTTTGGAAAGCCTAGAGAGGGTGAGCGTGAAATACTAATCACACCCCTCCCATGTGCTCTCATTTTTAGGCTCCACCTTGAGGAGAATTTCATTTTGAATTTCCCTCCACTTTCATTTGAATTTAGGGTTTCTTTTGTTTCCATTACCCGCATTTAGGGTTTCTAGAGGAATGCCCTGGCGCCGCTATTACCCAGTCTTAGTGTAATCTTGCGCATAAGGCTTCCTTTGTTGGAGTGCAACCTCTCACAGCATGACCACTTGGGTACCAACTTGTGCACCTAGTCTCTGGGGCCATCCATTCTGGGGTGCCTTAACTGTTCACGTGCCATGCATGCAATTTGCCCCTGGGAAACCCTAACCCTAACCCTAACGGGCCTTAGTGCCCCTAGGGCCCTTTGCATGTGTTGCGCTATTCACACAACATGCATGAGCACCTTGCGACTTAGGCTTCTCCCTAACTCTGGGCGTTTCATTGATAACTGGTGTGTTTCCTGGGGTCCACCTTTCGTGGCCCAGTTTAGCAGTTTGAGTCACTGATGCCCGATGTCACATCGACCTCACTCTGTTGCTGAGTACACATCGACATACCCTGGTGATCGACAACTGACCACTAATCGACACACTAGCTCATGCCACTTGTGGGACATCGTTTCATGCCACTTGTGGGATCCAACTTATGTGGCCCACCATCGCTAGCGGTCGTCGTTGTTTGAGGACTGGTCAGTACAGGTACTGATCCGGTCGGTCATTGGTAGTCGATGACGTCAGCAGCAGATGACCACATGGGCCAGTCACAGAGCAACGCGTGGCATGAGATAGCATATGATCCAGGGTGGAGATCGTTCAAGAACGGTGATCAGTGGTCAGTTACCGAGTGACCACCACCAGAAGATCAGTTCCTACATGAGCGCCTGGAAGCAGAGCGCGAGAAGTGATGAAGCACCGATCAGTCATCGGTGCATGCAGAGCGATCAGTCGTCGGGGGTCCTTGCCAACGCGTGTTAAACTGGGACCCAGGCTCCCAGCGAGAACGTTACCCAAGGACCACGCCTGATTCCATAAGCAGAGCACGACAACATAAAGAAGCGCCATCGGTCATCGGTCAGGATGACACATCGATCACCGGCCAGGATGAGACATCAGCCATCGGTCAGGATGATAGACACCTCGGTCATCGGTATGTGTCGAGGTGACATCGGCCGCGGCAATGTGAACAACGCGACCAGTGATCAGTAAAGCGCCCAGAGGCAGGGAGTGGCCTTAGTCGCGAGATGACCATGCATGAAGATGGGAAGACGCAGTTAGGTGCAGAATCCTACTGGGACAAGAACCCATCAAGGTTAGAGTCTCCCAGTGAGGTTGCATGCATGCCACGTGGACCGTGAAGGTGTTTCCAGAGATTAGGTAGGGCAGATGGGCACAGAAATTGAGGGGTACAGAGGTACCCACGCGGCCTCCCCTGTCATACTTTGCACTCAAGTGAGGAAGGCCTGCACGCAAGGTAACCCTAGAGGGTAGATAACGGCGGTGCAGAGCAATCAAGTGGCCCTAGAGGTAGCCAGTAGGGGGTGACGCGGGTTTATATGAGGAAGAAGAACACTACACCAGGTACGCAATCTTTGCCACACAACACACAACACAAACCGAGAACACTCAGTCTTCGAATCAAACAGGACTGAGGGCACACACACGGGTCTCGCACAGATAGATCCGAGAGAGAGTTTTTGGTGTTCCCGTTGCCTGACTTGAGCGTCGGAGCTACAACGGCTGCTAGAGGCGCCGTCTGTGTGTTTTGCAGGCATCATTTGGAGTTCCGGCGAAGGTTCCTGGAGCCTCCTTGCAGAACGCGCAGCAGCTAGAAGGCTAGACGAAGGAGTGACGACGCTCTTTCCCCATGCTCAAGTCCGCGGCAGGATCAGGTACAATAATAATAAAAATTCTTGGCTCAAAAGGGATATATAAAAAAATGAATTCCAATAAGATAAAGGTTGGCTATTTGGCCTAGGTTCCTACTTAACACAAATGCCTCAATCATCTTCATGCTCTTTTATGATGTAACAAAAAATAAAAATTAAACAACCATAATTGTCAATTCATCAGTAAAACTCTTAAGATAGTTTAAGGTTCACACACTCACTTGGTTTAATTGGGGTCATTCATTTTTGTTTTGTCATTCTCTGTTCTAATCAATATTCCTATTAAATTTTCATGTATCACAATTTCAACTACATTTTGTTCTCGCCGGTTGACTCAGCCGCCGTTGACTCTGAAGCAGGGGGTGAATCCTCCTATCTTCGCAGTGGTTCTCCAAAGTATGGCTCCGTTTAAACAGAGGGGGGCCCCACCTGTAACTACACTTCGACAGTCAAGTCAATACAGGGCAAGAAACATCAAACAAGCAAAAAGTGCTTAAGCTTAAACTATGTCTTGTCTAAAAGATAGCGTGTCTTTACCTTGGGGTTTACCCCCCTTATATAATTGTTTCTAGGTTAACCTGCCGCTGACATCCTCTTGCCAATGCCTTGCCTCTAGCAAATTTAGGGTTACCTTTTTGAGATACCATTGCACAGTCTTAGTGCAACTCCCGTGGCAACATTCCTTTCTTAGAGTGCAACTCTCTTGGCAACATTCCTTTTCTGGAGTGTGTATCTAACGATATGGCCGCTAGGGTTACAACGTGTGTACCAGCGCCACGAGACCAACCCGTTCTTGTAAGTGCCCTAATTTCTCACATGCCTTACATGCAGCTTTCTCTAATAACCCTAGTGTTCTTGGGCATTGGCGCCCCTAGGGGTAATCCACTTGTGTCAGACCCAATTGTCCTATACACGTTCCGCATGCAAGGTATCTCTATGAATCAGGCTTTCACTAATGTAATACTTTATTGTGTCAACCTCTGCCACATCGACGTCTACTGTACACTGCCGATGTCCAAGGTCTGGCTACTACAACATGTAATCTCTGGGGGTCCCTCTATGGGTCCTACTGTGTTGACCTCTGCCACGCCGACCTCTACTGTACACTGGTGACGTCCGAGGTCTGGCCACTACACATTCTCCCCAGGCTTAAGTTGGAGCTTGCTTCAGCGAAAAGCCTAACTGCTTTTCCTGATAACCTACGTGGCACTGAGGTGGCTTTCGGTGATTAGTTCCTCAAGGTGACGTCCCACCACACTTTTCCTGGAGCGTACACGTGGCAATCTTAACGGTTGGGGAGCATTGTCGCTTCGTGCTTCCCCTATATGTTAAACCCTTTGCCCCTATACACCCTTCACTATTTCATTTCCTCTCTTGCTTACCTTTCAAATGTTTATGCTACTCGAGCGCTCTGCTTCCCTTCTCGATACCTCATCATCTACAACCAGAATCACTTAAAGGTACGTTCTTTTCGCCATTTCTGTCTTCATTTCTACTATCGCGATGCCTTTTAATCTGCTATAACTACCTGGGTCTGTTTATGATTCTCGCTTTTTATGTTTCTTCGTTCTCTATTTTTCTACTTCACCACATTCTTTGAAAGGCGCTCGTTCTTCCCATTCTGAACCTCGCCTCTCTTTTTCTTTTCCTTGTTTCTAGCCATTTTTTCATACGATGGATCAGTCTAACTCACCCCAACCCATGGATAAATCAAACTCACCCCAACCTTTGACTCCACCAACAACCCTAGCTTTTCCTCCTGCTCACTACCAAAGCTATACCCCTGGGCTTCCAGTGGGCTCCTGAAGGAGGTCTCTGTGTTCACTACCTCCAAGAGTATAGTGGACTATACGAAGAGCGAGACCTGTCACCCTTCCCGTATCTTCGCGAAAGAACACGACAAGTTCATGTAGGTGGTCCCCTGTAAGGTAGGGGAGCCTATGTACTGCGACGAGGCGTCTGACCTGGAGGTTCTGTTCTGTTTCATGTACTCAACGGTCTTCAGGAAGGTCCTCCTCCGCCTTCCTCTCACTGGTTTCTAGCGGGCATTGTTAATTGAGATGAACGTCGCCCCCACCCAACTCCATCCCAATGGCTGGGCCTTTGTCAGGGCCTCCGCCATCTTGTGCGAACACTTTGGCCACCTTCCCTCCATGGACGCCTTCCTGTACTTCTTTGAGGCCAAGATTTTGGGGAAGAATTTATGGGTGAGCATCAATGGGGTCGCTGGAAGAGCACTGCTGACTCTCCTCCAGCAATCTTACAAGGGCTTCAAGGGAATGTGCTTCAAAGTTTGCTGCAACCAACGCAACCCCACCCTCCTAGATGGGTTGCCCCTATATTGGGTTGAGACACCCACACTGGCGAAGCCTAGGAGTCTCTCAGACTTGCACCCGAAAGATCTAGAGGTGTGTGAGTTCGTTTCTGGCCTCGAGACTGTATTTAACACTGCTGACTTGATAAAGAATGAATACTGCCTTAAGGCCTTAAAGGGCTATATTGGTACCTTTCTTCTTGCTTTGATTATCATTGTTTGTTCTGCATATGCCTAATTTTTGTTTACCCTTTACCTGTTGCTAACCAAGTCTTCCTATTTTGTTGTAGGCATGGCGATTGGTGCCGATAGAAAGAGGTGCTTGGCTGCCCTGGTTACAAAGAAGGGTGGTGCTGGCCCCTTCACTGCTGTTCCAGCTGAGGCTGCTGCTGCTGCATGCTCCTCTGCCACCATCCTCCCCCTCCTACCTGCTCCAAGCCATCCCCATGCCACTAGATCCCAAGGTGTGGCTGTGGTTGCTGAGCACACTCTTTCTGATGACGAGGACACCTGCTCTGGCCTGGTCTTCAAGAGGAAACGCAAGGCCGAAACTGCCACCCCAGCGGCTTCAAGTTCAGAAAACGAAGGGACCCTTTTCTTCAGGGACTGCCCACCAAGTGTAACATCCCGCCAAATCCTTTTCACAATTATAAAATGAAATAAAGGTAAAACAATAATATTGAAGTGAACATACGTATTTATATAAAATGGAGTTGCTCCTCACAGGGAGTTTAATACATAACCGGTCAATTTTCCAAAACTTAAAACAAAATACAGCCAAATAAAATGAAACCGGCGGTCTCCCTACATAAACCGGCGATCTCCTATCAGAAGACCCAAAACAGCCGATCTTCTATCAAAACAGAAAAACAGGCGATCACCACATAGAGACAGAAACAGGCGATCTCCTTCCGGCGACCACTCACTGAGGAGCTCTACTCCCTGGAAGATCATCTGCTCCCGTGTAAAATACACGATCATCACAGTTTTAAGAGAAAACAGCCACAGAACAATACAAAGGGTAAGCTAGATAATTTTTTTAAAACTTTAAATTATAAACTGGACAACCAACGTAGATCAGCCTTTTTAAACATTCTCAAGAGTCCATCACTTTCTCATTCATATCACACAACCATCAAGTGTCTATCAACAAATTCTCAATATTTCACATTTCTCACGTCAGACTTCCAATGACTCATCACACATAGACACTTGACACTACTTCCGGAAGACTCGTGCGTTGACTCAAGCTCAGAGATCTGCACCTGTCATACCACACCACTGTGAAATCCACACAGGGTCGCTGTGAAATCCACACAGCCATGCGCATACATAGTCTCAATATCAACACTCTCCCGGTATGACAGGGTTGATTCATATAACAGGCCGAGCTCGTTCTTTTTCACACGACTCACCCATACATATGAACCTCCTTCGACTCTCCACAACTGAATAACTTCATCTACGTGATTCCATTATATCAGCAGAGTCAGGATATCTCCTTCTAGACAAGCCCCTAGTCAATACACATTACACACGATCTTACACGGTATTTTCTTTCCTGAAAATACTATGCCTTGATCCCACATTCACAACATTCAACACGTCATACCACTCAAATGAATGATTCAAATCACAGCAACAATCATTTCAAAGGTTCAGATTTTCGAATATCACATGCATTCCACATTTAAATCTCAAACAGTCTCAACGACACTAAAACAGGGGAGTTCGAAATCTGTATTTAAAACCGGCGATCACGTCGCCCAAGCTCATGAAAACAGAGCATCATGAAAAAGGGGTTTAAAACCGGCGACCACGTCGCCCAAACACATAGAACAGAGTATCGCGAAAACAAAATATGAAACCGGCGACCACGTCGCCCCCACTTCAGAAACAGCTAGCCTACGGCTTTTATTGAAAAACAAAGCTAGCTTCCCTTACCTGGACTTGCGTAAACTTCACTAAGAGCTCCAACCCAACGAGCTTCAAGGATGCTTTAACTCTGTTTTAGCGTCTGGTTTGGAGGACTTGCAGAGAACCTCCCAAGTGTCCAAGGGCATTCGTCGCTTGTCGTACTGGTGCTTGAGGTTGCCTGAATCGCAGCGCGAAGAGGAAAAAAGAGAGGGATGAAGATGCACTCGCTCTTTCACTCTTGAGCCACTGCAACGTTCTTTGCCTCCCCGCAGTGGGTTTTTGAATCCAAGCCTACTTGTCCACGCATGCTGCTGCCACCACCCCCTCTGCAGGAAAGCTTGAGTGTACGTTTCACTGAACAGTACAGCCACGGTTGTCTCTTGCGCATGCCAACTTTCTGATGTCACTATTCTGAACCACCCTTTTTGTCTTCTTGCGCATGCCAACCACTGCCCTGAACAGTACGACCGCGAGTGTCTCTTGCGCATGCCAACTTTCTGATGTCACTATTCTGAACCACCCTTTTTGTCTACGTGGCGCGCCTGCAGGACGTTTCATGCTGGGAGTCTGGGTCGCACTTTAACTGTGTGAAACACGACATCGCGCGATAACCTTCCACCGATGACTCATCCGAAAAGACGACCGATCTCTCTCTCTCTGGGAGACGACCGATGTCTCTCTCTGGGAGACGACAGATGTCTCTCGCGCCCTGGCGATGCCCGCATGCCTCTCGCGCCCTGGCGTTGCCCGCATGCTTCGCGCCCTGGCGATGCCCGCATGCCTCTCGCGCCCTGGCGATGTCCGCATACCTCGCGCCTGGCGATGTCCGCATACCTCGCGCCTGGCGATGTCCTCATACCTCGCGCCCTGGCGATGTCCGCATGGGTAGTCTAGGCGACAGGCGATTATGTACTAACCAGGCGATCTCATACTCTTCTAAGCTACACTTTCCTTCCTTTTTATTTTAAATAAAAACATACTTAGAATTCATTTAAAATATATTCCTTTTATTCCAATTTAATTTTACAGGTCCTTACACCAAGCGCCTCCTCTCTCTCTCCATTCCTCCAACGGGTACTAAAGTCCACCCAAGCTCGGGAGGATCTGGAGAGCATGGAGGTGGGATACCTAGTGGAACAAGTGGCTAAGAGCTTCGGGGAGGCTCTTGCTGGGTCCAACCTCCTTCTCACCAAGGTGCGAGGGGCCCAGGAAGAGGCTGAACGAAGAGTGCTCGCGACTGCTGGGGCGGAGCATCGCCTAACGAGGTTCACCTTGGGGGTGGCTGAGCTTCGCAAGGCTGACAAAGAAACCAACAACCTTTTGTTTGCGAAATCGCAAGAGGCCCTTCGGTTATATGCAAGAAACAATGACCTCCGCCTCTCTGTGGAGGACCTGAAGAAAGAGTTGTGTGGCAAGGATGAGGCCATGGCCTAGGTTGCTGAGGAGTGGGGGCAGAGGAACGAAGACTTGGCCCAATGGGAGGTGGAGCTGGCCAGGCTACGGGAGGAGATGGGCCAACTGAAGGAGGAAATGGCCCGCAAGGAGGGGCTCTTCCAGAAGACCACCGATGAATTCACCAATGAGGCAGTTGAAGCCTACGGTGAAGGTTTTGGGGATGCCCTCATCTAGGTTGCCTGCGTGCATCCTGGGGTGGATCTTTCACAAACTGGCCTGACAAAGGTCATTGTTGATGGGCAACTGGTGGAGGCCCCCGCGGACTCCTGATTTCCTTCTTCTTTGTAAAACATTGTAATTATCTGTACATTCCATCTTTAACGAATTCATTCTTTAGTGTCTCAACCTTTTCTTTATAACTCTTATGATTCTGTGTATGAGCGAACATATCTATGCAATGCTTCTTCCTTCAACATTGTCTCAGTATCTGTGTGGCCTTCTTGACTCATGATGGACTTGTATGACCCTCATCTGATGAACCTGCGCTAATTTGTATATGTTATTCTTCGCTTTTTTGCATCTGTTTCTAAGGCCACCTTGCCAACTTGAAAGTACCCCATGATTGCTTTAGCACAAACATCATAATGTCTGCTTAACTCAATCTCGTGCACTAGCCTCTGCCTTGGCGTGTTAGTCATGGTAGGTAACTTCGCTGGAATCGACCTTGACTGATGAATCCAGGGCCCCTTGTTGACCATGGCCTTGTTGAACCTAGTGGTGTTCAAGGTTTTGAAGAATCCAAATCCTTTGAAGGATGAAGGAGCTTTTGCTTGCTTGCTGCTGCTGTGCTGCTTTGTTGTTTTGTTCTGGGGTAGTTTAAAGTGTAATCGAACCTTAGATTAAATCTCAAAGCAATTAGCATCTCAGTTTTTGATAAAACAAAAGTGTTTTTCAAACTAAGTTGAAACAACCGATTGTTCTATCGAAACAACCGATTGTTTATACTTAGATGTTTTGAGAAAGTTTGAAAACTGTTTTTGAATGGAGAAAACTGTTAAGTGACAAAACAACCGATTGATTCGAGGAAACAACCGATTGTTTGTTTTGGAACCATAACAGAAAAACTGTTTTCTTTGACTGAGCTTTAAATGATTTGAAACTGAATACGCTCCAGTCATTAAATGCTTTGACCAATCTTTCTGAAAGCTTTTATGGGTTTGTTAAGATTTGATAAACAAACTTCCTTTTATATAATTCAGAAAATCTCTTTTAAAGGTAAGAATGCTTTTGAAAAAGTGGGAACTAAGAACTAAGAGAGTTTTGGAAAATTGCTGAGATTGCTTAAGTGCTAGAGAGATTGATCAAAGTGCTGGAATAGGTTTCTACTTGTATTGATTTCAGATCTTCATCTGTAACAAGTGTATTCTGTGTAAACTGCTTGTACTGACCAGTCCTCGGACGTCAGCTGGGTCCCATAGCATGGGCCAAAGCCACGTGGAGTGGACCCCATAGGGGGTATTGAACAGAAAGGGGTGATTAGTCATCAGCCTACAGAAAAGGGTGATGAGTCATTAGCCTACAGAGAGGGGTGATGAGTCATCAGCCTACAGAAAGGGGTGATTAGTCATCAGCCTATAGAGAGGGGTGATGAGTCATCAGCCTACAAAAAGGGGTGATTAGTCATCAGCCTACAGAGAAGGGTGATGAGTCATCAGCCTACAGAGAGGGGTGATGAGTCATCAGCCTAGAGAGACGGGTGAGTAGTCGTCAGATCACCAGGATGGGCGGAGGTGTCATCGTCACTCAGCAGGTCGAGGAGTCCTCGGCGACAGAGTGTGGCGAGGTGACATCGGCCTTGGGTGATTTGAACAGCGTAAACAGAACAGCTAAGATTGGTTCCCAGAGTGGGCCAATGACCAGTTAAACACCCAGACTTGGGGAGAGGCCTTGATCTCGCCGCGGACTCGAGCGTGGGGAAAATGCCTCGTCACTCCTTCGTCTAGCTTTCCAGTTGCTGCGCGTTCTGCGAGGAGGCTCCAGGAACCTTCGACGGGACTCCGAACGATGCCTGCAAAACACACAGACGGCGCCTCTAGCGGCCGTTGTAGCTCCGACGCTCAAGTCAGGCAACGGGAACACCAAAACTCTCTCTCGGATCTCTTTTTTTCTAAGACCCGTGTGTGTGTGCCCTCAGTCCTCTTTGATTCGAAAACTGAGTGTTCTTCGTTTCGTGTTGGGTATTCTGAGGTAAAAGACTGCATACCTGGTTTGGTGTTCTTCTTCCTCATATAAACCCGCGTAGCCCCTACTGGCTACCTCTAGGGCCACTTGATCACTCTGCACTGTCGTTTCCACTTCCCCGGGCCACCTTGCGTGCCAGCCTTCTTCACTTAAATGCAAAGTCTGACAGGGGAGGCTGCGTGGGTACCTCTGTACCCCTCGACTTCTGTGCCTATCTACCCTACCTATTCTCTGGGAAAATCTTCTCCGTCCACGTGGCAGACATGCAACCCCACTGGGAGACTCTAACCTTGATGGGTTCGTGTCCCAGCAGGATTCTGCATCTAACTGCGTCTTCTCGTCTTCATGCGTGGTCGTCTCGCGACTAAGGCCATTCCCTGCCTCTGGGCGTTTTACTGATCATTGGTTGCGTTGTTCACATCGCGCGGCTGATGTCACCTCGACACACACCGATGACCGAGGTATCTCTCATCCTGGCCGATGTCCGATGGCGCTTCTTCACGTTGTCGTGCTCTGCTTATGGGATCAGGCGAGGTCCTTGGGTAATGTTCTCGCTGGGAGCCTGGGTCCCAGTTTAACACGTGTTGGCAAGGAACCCCCGACGACTGATCACTCTGCATTCACCGACGACATATCACTCTGTATACACCGATGACTGATCGGTGCTTCATCACTCTCGCGCTCTGCTTCCAGGCGCTCATGTAGGAGCCGATCTCCACCCTGGTTCATCTGCTATCTCATGCCACGTGTTGCTCTATGACTTGCCCAAGTAGTCATCTGCTGCTGACGGCATCGACTACCGATGACCGACCGGATCACAAGCCCCCCAGTCTCGAGCTGTGAACTTGTTCTCAGCGAAGAGACTAAGTGGTCTTCCTTGCCAAAGAGAAGAAGGAGCTCGAAACTGATGTACCTGAGACCATGGCTGCTGGTGCCGAGGTTCTGATAGATGGGTTCCATGGGCTGGCAGCAGGTTCACTGCGTCCTTCCAAACCTGGACTCTGCCCAACCTAGCCTCCACCATTCAGTGGTTGTTGGCAAGCTCATTCCTCCTCCGTGATCTTCTTCCCTTGCGACTTCTCCTTTTGTGTAATCTCTTTTTCTCAGCTGCCTTTCTCTCTCTCCACCTTTAACTTACTCTGCATGTGACCGGCTGTTAACAGGCTTAGGCTCCAGCGTGATCTCACTGTGACCCTTCAAACTTGGCCTCTAACTTGATCGCGACCAACTGTACCTTAGCATTCTCTTTAACAGTTTTTATGCATAAATTCATGTTGGATGACTGACCTGATGGTGTCTAAGTGCTTCGACTGATCGCCCAAGAGCTTGTTTGGGGAAGCTTTCATACTCAGAGCTTTGCTACCGACCACCGACTAGCATGTTAGCGCACCACCAATCAGTCACCGTGCTTCAGGTTTCGCATTACTTCTGTGTCACTCCAGCGCTAGTTGCATAGAGGGCCCGAACGCAAAGGATGATGTCTGTGTTTTGGAGAATGCTTCTTGATGACCCCTCTTGCCTTAGCCTCGCTGTAAGAAGTCGAGGTGAGGTCTTTCTCCTCTCGCCTCAGCCTCGCTGTACTAAGTCGCGGTGAGGACTTTTTATCTCGCCTCAACCTTGCTGTAAAAAGCAGAGGAAGAGGACTTTCTCTGTTGCCTTAACCTTGCTGTATGAAGCAGAGGAGAAGGACTTGGATCTCTTGCCTCAACCTTGCTGTAAGAAGCAGAGGAAAAGGACTTTTCTCTGCCTGCACCCCGCTGTATAAAGTCGAGGGTGAGGACTTTCTCCTCGCCTCAACCTTGCTGTAAAAAGCAGAGGAAGAGGACTTTCTCTGCCTGCACCCCGCTGTACAAAGTCGAGGGTGAGGACTTTCTCCTCTGAGTGGGTGCATGCTCGCAGGGGAGCACCAGGGGTGGCTGTCTAAGCGCACTCGCTAGGCGCATCCCTGCCTGCATGGTATCACCGCACGTCCTTTGAGTGGGCAACTCCCCTTCTTCCGGTTTGGAATCATGCGAGGTGCATGCGTAACGCTCTTGCTGGGAGCCTGGATCCCAGCTTAACACGTGTTGGCAAGACCCCGATGACCAACCTTCTTTCTGGAATCATGCGAGGTGCATGCGTAACGCTCTCGCTGGGAACCTGGGTCCCAGCTTAACACGTGTTAGCAAGACCTCGATGACCATGAACCGACCGAGTGCTCTGCTTCGGGTGCACCGATGACTGATCGTCCTTTGGGTGCACCGATGAATGATGGCGTTCTGCTCCTTAGTGATTAAACGCGAAGATGATGTCTTGCTTTGGGGAAGAAGAGTTTTTCTTGTAGACCCCTAGCGGTCGTCCGTACTCACGCCTGGGGCGAGTAGGCTCCAACCGATCACTTGCACTTTCATCCGGGGCAAGTAGGACTTGAAACTGGAAAACACGTGCACACTTGGTATACTGAAATCTTTTTTATTGGGTGGCCTCGTTAAAAACCCTCATCAGGGAAAAGAGTGCCCCCTGATATTCTCAACTATTTACAGTATATACATTGAGTATGTGTACAGCGCAAGAACGCATCTACCTTACAACTTAACTGAAGAAGAAACTTGAGTGTGTAGCGTTCCATGTCCTGGGGATAGGTGCTCCATGCAGAGTCTCCAACCAATAAGCTCCACTCTGTATGGACCTCTTCCTTTCATAGGCGATGACCGTCCTGGCGACGCCTTATTCATGAGGAGCTTCCTCCTGAGCTGCCTGGGAGCCCCCCCAGCGTTGCATCCTCCATCACCTCACGTCCCCATGCATAGGGACCTCGTGTTGTTGATCGCCTGTCTGAGACCCCGAAGCGCAATCACCTTGCGCCTCCCGCAGGTAATCGGTCAGGAATCCTGTCTTCACCAACTCAGGGAGTTGATGCCCCAACGTCAGGCAGGATCGAAGCGTGTGTCCATAAGCCTGATAGAACTCACACCACTCGTCCTTCCTCCCTCCAAGTACCTTGTCGGTTTTCTCTGGTACTCGGAGTCTTGCAGCCACGGCAGGGATGGCGATCAGCTCTGCCAACTCTATCACGAAATCATACCTAGGGGGTGTGTTGTTCTCCCTTGCACGCCCCCTGGGCTGGTCCTTCCTGGGCACATACGGACGAGGCCTTCCCTGCACCTTCCTCCCTTCCTTGGCCTCATATACCCGCACCTGCTGCTACTGCTTCCCCTGACCTCCGCGCGGCTTCGTCGGCACAGTGTTGCCTCTCTTCTCAGAGACCTCTGTCTCTGCTACAATGTGCGCCACCGCGCATCGCCGTATCTCAGCAAAGGTGGCGGGGTGGCTCCTGATAAGGGATTCACTGAAAGGACCACGCAGCACGCCTTTCTTGAACGCGTGCACTAACATGTTCTCATCCTTGCTGGGCAATCTCACCACCTGCGCACCAAAGCGGTTGAGGAAGTCCTTCAGCGACTCCCCCTGGTTCTGGCGCACGTCGAACAGATCGTAAGTCACCACCGGCGGCGCTCTGTTGACTATATACTGCTCCGTGAATAGCTTTGAGAACTGATGGAAGGAGGTGATGTGGCCCTCCGGCAAGCTCACGAACCACTCCATAGCTACTCCGCTCAGCGTGCTCATAAGCATTTTGCAGTACACAGCGTCTGAACCTCCAGACAGCATCATCTGAGTGTGGAAGGCTGTCAAATGTGCCTCTGGGTCTTCCACCCCCGTGAACGACGCCTTCACTCCCACCCGGTTGGGGGGCACCACCGTGTTCATGATCTCGGGGGAGAAGGGCATAGGAAATGCTCTAGGAGGCGACGGCGGCATCGGTGTCCTATCTTCGGATACGCGCTCATTCTGCGCCTGCAACTCCCTATGCAACTCCTCGTTCACGCGGTTCAACTCTTCATTCCTGCTATGCGATGCAGTCAGCTCTGCATGCATCTTCTCTTGCTCAACTCTCGACGCCGCGACGTTATCCTGCAACGCGCGCATCATCTCCATGACCTGCGCCATGGTCACAGTTCCTTCACCAGCAGGTGGTGGAGGTGTCGTTTGTCTGGTTCTTCTATTCATCTGTGCGATTTCTACCCTCGTTCTTGTGTATGGGGGCTTCGTTTTACTTCGTGCCCCACGGTGGGCGCCAAATGATCTCGCCGCGGACTCGAGCGTGGGGAAAATGCCTCGTCACTCCTTCGTCTAGCTTTCCAGCTGCTGCGCGTTCTGCGAGGAGGCTCCAGGAACCTTCGACGGGACTCCGAACGATGCCTGCAAAACACACAGACGGCGCCTCTAGCGGCCGTTGTAGCTCCGACGCTCAAGTCAGGCAACGGGAACACCAAAACTCTCTCTCGGATCTCTTTCTGTCTAAGACCCGTGTGTGTGCCCTCAGTCCTCTTTGATTCGAAAACTGAGTGTTCTTCGTTTCGTGTTGTGTATTCTGAGGTAAAAGACTGCATACCTGGTTTGGTGTTCTTCTTCCTCATATAAACCTGCGTAGCCCCTACTGGCTACCTCTAGGGCCACTTGATCACTCTGCACTGTCGTTTCCACTTCCCCGGGCCACCTTGCGTGCCAGCCTTCTTCACTTAAATGCAAAGTCTGACAGGGGAGGCTGCGTGGGTACCTCTGTACCCCTCGACTTCTGTGCCTATCTACCCTACCTATTCTCTGGGAAAATCTTCTCCGTCCACGTGGCAGACATGCAACCCCACTGGGAGACTCTAACCTTGATGGGTTCTTGTCCCAGCAGGATTCTGCATCTAACTGCGTCTTCTCGTCTTCATGCGTGGTCGTCTCGCGACTAAGGCCATTCCCTGCCTCTGGGCGTTTTACTGATCATTGGTTGCGTTGTTCACATCGCGCGGCCGATGTCATACTTGCCGATGTCCGATGGCGCTTCTTCACGTTGTCGTGCTCTGCTTATGGGATCAGGCGAGGTCCTTGGGTAACATTCTCGCTGGGAGCCTGGGTCCCAGTTTAACACGTGTTGGCAAGGAACCCCAAACGACTGATCACTCTGCATTCACCGACGACTGATCACTCTGTATACACCGATGACTGATCACTCCGTATACATCGATGACTGATCGGTGCTTCATCACTCTCGCGCTCTGCTTCCAGGCGCTCATGTAGGAGCCGATCTCCACCCTGGTTCATCTGCTATCTCATGCCACGTGTTGCTCTATGACTGGCCCAAGTAGTCATCTGCTGCTGACGGCATCGACTACCGATGACCGACCGGATCAGGCCTGGATCACGAAATGCCCATACGGGTAGCAGGGAGAGCACAGTTAGGTGCAGAGCCCTGAGGGGTCGAGTACTCATCAGAACTAGGGTTTCCCAGTGAAGCTACATGCATGGCACGTGAACAGTGAAGGTACTCCCAGAACAGGTGGCCCCAGAGACTAGGTGCACAAGGAGGCACCCAGGTGGTCACCCTGTGAGAGTTTGCACTCCAGAAAAGGAAACCTTATGTGCTAGATTACCCTAAGATTGGGTGATAGCGGCGCAAGGGTATTCCAGTAAACCCTAAATATGGCTAGTAGCGCAGTGAACCCTAATTAGGGCTAGCGACGCAGTAAACCCTAGACTATATAAGGGACAGTAAGATACTTCACAAAGGTACGCAGTTTCTAGACCTAAACACATAGAGAGAAACTCAATACACTTGGTGTTGCTTGCCCTACACTGACTTGAGCGTCGGAGTGCAAACGGCCTCTAGGGCGGCCCCTTTCTCTTTTGCAGGTGCAGATTGCTTCGGAAGAACCAAGCACATATCAATGGGAGGTAGGAGGCGTGTGAGTGTCGTGAGTCAACCGACAGGCGGGTCAACCGGCAAGAACATTTGGCGCCCACCGTGGGGCCGAAGTAAAACAAAGTCCCATACACGAGAGTGAGAGTAAGAACCACGGAAGATGAGGAATACAAGACACGGGTCTGTTCCACCAAATGGAGGCGACAGCGTTACCATGCAACAGCTGATGGAAACGATGCGCGCCCTCCAGGAGACGGTGGCGGAATCTCGAGCGCATCAAGCGCGTATGCAGGAAGACCTGGCCGCCTCACAGGCCAGGAATGAAGAGTTACACCGAGCAAATAAGGAGCTACGCTTGAATTTGCAACATATACAACAAGCTGGAGATCGTGTGGAAGATGATCGAGCCCCACCAGTGCCCCCAAGGGCCTTTCCCATGCCTTTCTCCCAGGCGATCATGAACACGGTGGTCCCAGCCACCTTTGTTGGGCCTAAGACCGTGTTCACCGGGAAAGAGGATCCTGAAACGCATCTCACTACTTTCCATACACAGATGAAGTTGTCAGGAGGATCTGACGCAGTGCACTGTAAGCTCTTTATGGCCACACTAACAGGAACTGCGCTAGAATGGTTCGTGAGTTTGCCTGAAGGACATATCACGTCTTTCGCGCAATTCTCTGCGCTGTTCAGGGAGCAATATCTTGTCAACAGGGCCCCTCCACCAGTGTCTTACGATCTTTTTGATGTAAGGCAGCATCAGAGGGAGTCCCTTAAAGATTACCTCAATAGGTTTGGGGCGATGGTGGTAAGGTTGCACACCAAGGATGAAGACATGGTGGTGCACGCCTTCAGGAAGGGCGTATTACCAGGGCCTTTCAGCGAATCTCTGATACGCAGCCGTCCCAAGACCTTCGGCGACATAAAACAACGTGCTGTGGCCCTCATTGTCGCCGAGGGAGAGCTCAGCGAGAAGCGAGAAAGCGCAGTCTCGTTAAGGCCCCGAGCGCCTAGTCGGCCTCAACCGCTGCGGGTGCACGAGGCGACCACGAAGAAGAAAGCTCAAGGGAAACAGAAGCCCTACGAGCCCCGAAAACCATAACCTAGGGCGCGAGGCAAAGATGACATGCCCCCTAGGCATGAATTTGTGGTGGAGTTGAAGGAACTGATTGCCATTCCTAACGTGGCAGAAAGGTTGAAGATGCCCCCAAAGAGTGACAAGAGGTTAGGGCCCAACAAAAATGCATGGTGCGAATTCCATCAGGCTTTTGGGCACCCCGTTCGAAATTGCCTGGCCCTGGCTCACCAATAGGACGAGTTGGTGAAGAGTGGGTTTTTGAATGACTACCTAAAGGAGGCATCGGAAGGTGAGACGGTTGTTGCACCAAGGGTAGACCAGGGGCATGAAGTGCCCATACATGGTGAGATCCACACTATATCAGGTGGATTCTCAGGAGGACGGTGCACTTCTTTGCAACGTAAGAAGTATGCACGTTCAGTGATGGCAGTGGAGGCCTGCGAGGAAGATCACTTTCTGGACATCGACCTCGTCTTCACAAAGGCTGATCACCGAGATGTTATCCCCCATGATAACGATCCGGTGGTCATTTCAGTAGTCACTGCCGCACGAAAGGTGCACCGGGTATTGGTCGATCAGGGAAGCTCGGCCGATGTGATGCTCTGGTCAACTTTCAACAAGCTATAGTTGTCTCCTGATCAGCTGCGACCCTATGTCGGCTGTTTGTATGGGTTCGCAGGAGACCAAGTCGAAGTGCGGGGGTACATAGAGTTGAGGACCACGTTCACTGATGGAGTGGCATCCCGCACAGAGAACATTAGGTACCTTGTGGTGAACGCTCCCTCTGCTTACAACATACTTCTGGGCAGACCGGCCCTGAACCGGCTAGGGGCTGTGGTGTCCACAAGGCACATGAAGATGAAGTTCCCATCGATGGAAGGGATGGTGGTAACCATCAAGTCAGACCAAAAGGAGGCTAAAAGATGTTATGAGAATAGCCTCAAGACAAAGAGGGGAGTCTGCATGGTAACCACCTCACCACCGGGAGGAAGTGTCAATGAAACAGATATGCCCCGAGGTGACGTCGGGATCACCCGAGCCGAGGTCGCCCGGGCGAGGCGTCCCGAACCGGCAGAGGGGGTCGTGGAGAAGGAGATCGGGGGGAAGATTTTCAAGCTGGGTAGATCCCTGTCTCAGGAGACCCAAGATCAGGTAGCGAGGGTTATAGGAAAGCATCTAGACGCTTTCGCTTGGTCCCCCTCAGACATGCCAGGCATTGACCCCGATTTTCTATGCCATCGCCTGGCACTGAATCCCCATGCCAGGCCAGTCCGCCAAAGGAGAAGGAAGTTCAATGATGAACGAAGGCAAGTAGTCAGGGAGGAAACACAGAAGTTGCTGAAAGCAGGCCACATACGGGAAATATAATACCCTGAGTGGCTTGCGAATGTCGTCCTGGTAAAAAAGGCCAACGGGAAGTGGAGGATGTGTGTGGACTTCACAGATCTTAACAAGGCCTGTCCAAAAGATTCCTACCCTCTGCCCAACATAGATGCGCTAGTAGACAGCGCCTCGGGCTGAAAGTTACTCAGTTTCTTGGACGCTTTCTCCGGGTACAATCAGATCAAGATGCACCCGATGGATGAGAACAAGACTGCGTTCATGACAGAGCTGTCTTGCTACTGCTACACAGTCATGCCGTTTGGCCTGAAGTACGCGGGTGCCACGTATCAGAGGCTGATGGACAATGTCCTCGCCCCCATGCTGGGACGCAATGTGCAGGGCTATGTAGATGACATGGTGGTGACGTCCCAGGCACGAGATCAGCATGTTGACGACTTGGAGGAGCTGTTCAACACAATAGCAAAGTACAGGTTGAAGTTGAATCCAGAAAAGTGCGTCTTCGGGGAGGCAGGGAAGTTCCTTGGGTTTTTGCTCACGGAAAGAGGGATTCAAGCCAACCCAGACAAATGTGCAGCGATTATAGCCATGAGGAGCCCGACGTCGGTCAAAGAAGTGCAACAGTTGACGGGTCGGATGGCTGCACTCTCCAGGTTCGTGTCCGCAGGAGGAGACAAAGGCCACCCTTATTTCCAATGCCTAAGGAGGAATAGCAGATTCACTTGGACCGCAGAATGTGAGCAGGCTTTCCTTAAGCTCAAAGAGTATCTGGCCAGCCCGCCAGTCTTGTGCAAGCCTCAGCTCGGCACACCCCTGCGTCTTTATTTTGCAGTCACAGATAGGGCGGTGAGTTTTGTCTTGGTTCAAGAGCAGCAACAAAGCCAGAAGCCCATTTATTTTGTCAGCAAAGTGTTGCAGGGGCCTGAAACGAGGTACCAAGCCTTAGAAAAGGCAGCGTTAGCAGTGGTGTTTTCAGCCAGGAGACTTCGCCACTATTTCCAGAGCTTCACAGTGGTGGTGATGACAGATCTGCCGATATGTAAGGTCCTGCAGAAGCCCGATGTGGCGGGAAGAATAGTGCGTTGGGCAGTCGAGTTGTCAGAATTCGACATCCAGTATGAACGCAGGGGCCCGATCAAAGGACAGGTCTACGCTGACTTTGTGGCCGAGATGTCCTCAACCGAGGCCCAGCAGGAGGGACCCAATTTCAAATGGGTATTGTCAGTAGACGGGTCCTCGAATCAACAAGGCAGCGGAGCGGGGGTGATCTTGGAAGGACCCAAGGGGTTGTTGATAGAGCAGGCCCTGCGGTTCGCTTTCAAAGCCAGCAATAACCAGGCGGAGTATGAGGCTTTGATCGCTGGGATGTTGTTGGCAAAAGAGATGGGAGCGCAGAGCCTTATGGCCAAGAGTGACTCATTGTTGGTCACCGGTCAAGTGGCGGGAGAATACCAGGCCAAAGACCCTCAGATGGCCTCTTACTTGGAGTATGTCCAGAGATTGAAGAGTTCATTTGAGATATTTGAACTAGTACACGTGCCCAGGGAGCAGAATGCCAGAGCTGACTTGTTGGCCAAACTCGCCAGCTCAGGCAAGGGGGGCAGACAGAGGACAGTCATCCAGGAGACCCTGAGGGCGCCTCGTACTTATACAGCTGATAACTTGGTGGGAGTCCATCAGATCAGCCAGTCAGATGGTGAGAAGAGGAGTCATCGGTCGTTGACTCAAGAAACTTTAAAGAAGCCACGAGTCAACGCATGCATGCTAATGGGGGTAGAGGCGTCACAGATCTGCCTACTACAGAATGGTGAGACATGGATGATGCCCTATAAGCGTTACATAGCGGATGGAATGCTCCCAGCAGATCCGACGGAGGCAAAGAAGATAAAGAAAAACTCGTCCAGGTACACGCTCATTGAAGGCGAGTTGTACAGACATGGGTTTACTCACCCCATCTTAGTCTGCATGCATGGCAAGCAGTGTGTGAGGATAATGGCGGAGCTCCATGAAGGTATCTGTGGTAGTCACATCGGAGGCCGAGCTCTGGCCTCGAAGGCCATTCGAGCAGGGTACTATTGGCCAACGATGAGGGAAGATTGCACTAGGTATGCGCAGCAATGCAAGCAATGCCAGTTGCATGCTGATTGGCCTAAGGCACCACCAGAAGAGCTCAGGTCGATATACAGCCCTTGGCCGTTTCACACATGGGGAATCGACATCTTGGGACCTTTCCCTTTGGCGATACGACAAATGAAGTACCTCGTGGTCGCCATAGAATATTTCACGAAGTGGATTGAGGCTGAGCCAGTCGCACAGATTACAGCACAAAAGATCCAACATTTCGTGTGGAAGAACATAGTTTGCCGCTTCGGCGTACCAAAACGCTTAGTGTCTGACAACGGCACGCAGTTTGCAAGCCAACAATTGGGAAAGCTATGTACAGAGTTGGGAATCAAGTAGGTGTTTGCATCAGTCGAGCATCCACAGACCAATGGGCAGGTCGAGTCGGCCAACCGAGTCCTCCTCAGAGGACTAAAGAGAAGGCTGGAGAAAGCAAAGGGAAGGTGGGCCGAGGAGGTTTCCAGAATAGTATGGGCTTACCATACTACTCCCCAGTCCACTACTAAGGAGACTCCCTTTAGTTTGGTGTATGGTTCAGATGCCATGATCCCTGTGGAGATCCAGGAGAGCTTGCCACGTTTCCAGAACTTTGTGGCTGAGGAATCCAATGAAGAGAGGAAGGTGAATCTTGATCTTTTGGATGAAGCCAGGGAAGAAGCTGGAATCAAGGCTGAGGCACTGAAGAGAAGAGTTGAGCTCAAACACAGTTCTAAGCTGAGAGCTCGGCAGTTCCAGGCGGCAGACCTTGTCATGCGGAAGGCGTCTCCATACCAGATAGAGAACAAGTTATCCCCTAAGTGGACTGGTCCATTCAGAGTGACAGAGGCCCTAGGGAATGGAGCATATAGGCTTGAGACTTTAGAAGGAGGTCCGATTCCTCGAACATGGAATGCGACCCACCTGAAGTATTATTTCAGTTAAAGCCATGTAAACTTGTACACTACACAATATAGGGGACACTCTTTTTTCCCTTCTAAGGGTTTTTAATGAGGTCACCCAATAAAATTTAGTTAAAGATATATGCTTTTAATGTATTTGTACAATGTTGTTAGAACCTGTCACTTGGAGTTAGAGGTCTCGTAAGTGGAGAGGTAGGTTCGCAGAGAACACCTCCACTTCGAGTGAGAACTTCCAATGTGAAAGAAGGGTTCGCCCAGAGAAATCCTCCTCGCCTGTGAGCGATGTGAGGTCAGTTAGAACCTGTCACTTGGAGTTAGAGGTCTCGTAAGTGGAGAGGTAGGTTCGCAGAGAACACCTCCACTTCGAGTGAGAACTTCCAATGTGAAAGAAGGGTTCGCCCAGAGAAATCCTCCTCGCCTGTGAGCGATGTGAGGTCAGTTAGAACCTGTCACTTGGAGTTAGAGGTCTTGTAAGTGGAAAGGTAGGTGTAACATCCCGCCAAATCCTTTTCACAAATATAAAATGAAATAAAGGTAAAACAATAATATTGAAGTGAACATACGTATTTATATAAAATGGAGTTGCTCCTCACAGGGAGTTTAATACATAACCGGTCAATTTTCCAAAACTTAAACAAAATACAGCCAAATAAAATGAAACCGGCGGTCTCCCTACATAAACCGGCGATCTCCTATCAGAAGACCCAAAACAGCCGATCTGCTATCAGAACAGAAAAACAAGCGATCACCACATAGAGACAGAAACAGGCGATCTCCTTCCGGCGACCACTCACTGAGGAGCTCTACTCCCTGGAAGATCATCTGCTCCCGTGTAAAATACACGATCATCACAGTTTTAAGAGAAAACAGCCACAGAACAATACAAAGGGTAAGCTAGATATTTTTAAAACTTTAAATTATAAACTGGACAACCAACGTAGATCGGCCCTTTTTAAACATTCACAAGAGTCCATCACTTTCTCATTCATATCACACAACCATCAAGTGTCTATCAACAATTCTCAATATTTCACATTTCTCACGTCAGACTTCCACTGACTCATCACACATAGACACTTGACACTACTTCCGGAAGACTCGTGCGTTGACTCAGGCTCAGAGATCTGCACCTGTCATACCACACCACTGTGAAATCCACACAGGGTCGCTGTGAAATCCAAACAGCCATGCGCATACATAGTCTCAATATCAACTCTCCCGGTATGACAGGGTTAATTCATATAACAGGTCAAGTCAGTTATCTTTCAAACAACTTACCCATACATATGAACCTCCTTCGACTCTCCACAACTGAATAACTTCATCTATGTGATTCCATTATATCAGCAGAGTCAGGATATCTCCTTCTAGACAAGCCCCTAGTCAATGCACATTACACACGATCTTACACGGTATTTTCTTTCCTGAAAATACTATGCCTTGATCCCACATTCACAACGTTCAACACATCATACAACACTGAATGAACGATTCAGTCACAGCAACATTCATTCCACGGTTCAGATTTTCGAATATCACATGCATTCCACATTTAAATCTCAAACAGTCTCAACGACACTAAAACAGGGGATTTCGAAAGCTGTATTTAAAACCGGCGATCACGTCGCCCAAATACATAAAAACAGAACATCGTGAAATAGAGTTTAAAACTGGCGACCACGTCGCCCAAACACATAGAACAGAGCATCGTGAAATAGAGTTTAAAACCGGCGACCACGTCGCCCAAACACATAGAACAGAGCATCACGAAGTAGAGCTTAAAACCGGCGACCACGTCGCCCTCACTTCAGAAACAGCTAATCTACAGCTTTTATTGAAAAACAAAGCTAGCTTCCCTTACCTGGACTTGCGTAAACTTCACTAAGAGCTCCAACCAACGAGCTTCAAGGATGCCTTAACTCTGTTTTAGCGTCTGGTTTGGAGGACTTGCAGAGAACCTCCCAGGTGCTCTATGGCAGTCGTCGATAGCCAAGCAGGGACGTGATAAGGCCTGAATCGCAGGGTGAAGGAGAGAAAAGAGAAGGATGAAGGTAGACTCACTCTGTCACTCTTGAACCACAGCAACGTTCTTTGCCTCCCCGCAGTAGTGGGTTTATGAATCCAAGTCTACTTGTCCACGCATGCTGCTGCCACCACCCCCTCTGCAGGAAAGCCTGAGTGTACGTTTCACTGAACAGTACGGCCACGGTTGTCTCTTGCGCATGCCAACTTTCTGATGTCACTATTCTGAACCACCCTTTTTGTCTTTTTGCGCATGCCAACCACTTCCCTGAACAGTACGACCGCGAGTGTCTCTTGCGCATGCCAACTTTCTGATGTCACTATTCTGAACCACCCTTTTTGTCTACGTGGCGCGCCTGCAGGACGTTTCATGCTGGGAGTCTGGGTCCCACTTTATCTGTGTGAAACACAACATCGCGCGATAACCTTTCACCGATGACTTATCCTGGAAGATGACCGATCTCTCTCTCTGGAAGACGACCGATCTCTTTCTAGGATACGACCGATGTCTCTCTCTGGGAGACGACCGATGTCTCTCTCTGGGAGACGACCGATGTCTCTCTCTGGGAGACGACCGATGTCTATCCCTAGCGACGCCCGCATGTCTCTTCGCACCCTGGCGATGCCCGCATGCCTCTCGCGCCCTGGTGATGCCCGCATGCCTCTCGCGCCCTGGCGATGTCCGCATACCTCGCGCCCTAGCGATGTCCGCATGGGTAGTCTAGGCGACAGGCGATTATGTACTAACCAGGCGATCTCATACTCTTCTAAGCTACACTTTCCTTCCTTTTTATTTTAAATAAAAACATACTTAGAATTCATTTAAAATATATTCCTTTTATTCCAATTTAATTTTACAGGTCCTTACAGTAGGTTCGCAGAGAACACCTTCACTTCGAGTGAGAACTTCCAATGTGAAAGAAGGGTTCGCCCAGAGAAATCCTCCTCGCCTGTGGGCGATGTGAGGTCAGTTAGGACCTGTCACTTGGAGTTAGAGGTCTCGTAAGTGGAGAGGTAGGTTCGTAGAGAACACCTCCACTCCGAGTGAGAACTTCCAATGTGAAAGAAGGGTTCGCCTGGTTAAATCCTCCGTCGTCCATGGACGATGACAGGTCAGTCAGAACCTATTAGTTGGGTTAGAGGTCTCGTAAGGGGAAAGGGGAGTTCATAGGGAACACCTTTCCCCTCCGAGTGAGAACGCCCAGATTAAAACAAAGGTTCATTAATGAAATTAGCAGAAAAAACATGCTACTTGAGGTTCGTTTTTGCAGGTGCATTATTTGTGATCGTGAGGCCACCAAATACAAAGCACGACAAAAAGATGAACAATGCATGAAACAAAGTTTTTATATTACAAAGGAGGGTGATTACAAGATGTTCAGCTAAATACAACCACTCAGAAGACCTATCTGGGCACTATTTGCCCATCGACCACCTGCATAGTTGCGGAGTATGGTGAGAGGTCCATCTCAGGATGCACGCAGGCAACCTGAGCAAGGGCATCACCAAAGCCTTCCCCATAGGCGTCGGCGGCGTCATTAATAAGCTCAGTCTCGGTCTTCTTCAGCAGTTCAATCTGTTGGGCAAGTTCCTCCTCAACCTTGCCCAGCTGAACTTCTCGGTCGGTCGCCCTCTCCTCCAGCTTGGTCATTTTGGCTTGCGCCCCCTCTGCTTGCTCTTCCAGTTCGATGATCTTGTTGTGGAGGGGGAGTATCTTAGCTTCAAGCTGGAGGGCCTCCTGCCCCTTGGAGAAAAGAAGCTTTTTGGTCTCCTTCTCAGATTGACGGAGACTACCCAGTTCTTGATTAAGGGCAGTCTCGCGCTTGGTCGCTTGACGGAGTTGGAGATCCTTTTGCTCCAGCTCTTTCTTCAGTTGGGCGGTCTCCTCAAGCAGCTCCGCCTCAACGTAGCCCTTGACCAGCAAGGAGTTGGAAGCGGCCAAGAACTCCCCGAGACCATGGCTGAGGAGGTTCTCAAGGGAGTTTCTGTCCATAGCCTCCAAGACAGCTCGGCCAGGCATCTGAGCAAGTGACCTTTGGAGCAGAGAAGGCAGTTCTGGGGCAGAAGGCATCTGACCAGAGGGAGGAACACTCTCCCCACCCCTCTCAAGCGTTAAGATTGGCTCAGGAGGGGAGGAGGCGCTGGGAGGGTGCTCCCTAAAGGATGAAGGGTGCCCTTCTGTGGGCGAAGAGACCTCCGCGGCTGTCCCCACCCTTTTCCTTTTGAAGACAAGGCCGGAGCAGGTGTCCTCGTCAACAGAAACCTCCACAGGGGCTGCCCTCTTGGACTTTTCAGCAATAGGTTCCAAGGCAGCACCCGCGGGTGATGAAGGACCTGCAGGGGCTGAACCGCTAGCATTGCGGCGACTCAGCACATCTGCCAGCCTTTTCTTCTTATCAGCGCTGAGTACCATGCCTGCAGTGAACAATACGAAAGTATGAGAAAGACAAGGCGTTAAGCATGCGAATAGATAAATGCAAGATGAAGTTGGTGTACCAATGTACACGCTGAGAGTCTCAGCGTCATACTCGTGCCTAATCAGCTGGGTGGAGTCAAACACCACGCCCCAGCTGGAAATGGTCTGGCAGAGTTCTCGATCGGGAACAGTCAACTCCTCGAGTGATGGAAGAGGGCCAAGCACAACCTTCCATGAAAGGCAAGAGCCAAGTCAAGAGCGTCTAAGACCAAGCTAGGAGCGTCTAAGACAAGCTAGGAGCGTCTAGGACGAGAAGGCCAAGCTAGAAGCGTCTAGGACAAGAAGACTTGGATCAAAGCTATGAATGGGAGAGTGGCATACTAGCACATATTCCGTGAAGGCCCATCAAATGTAGTTTAGCTTTAATTGGGGTGTAAATAGCATAGCCATGTGGACAAATGTTTATTTTCTGCACATTAGAATTAAGGAGAAGTTAACCTTCCCACTATTCTAGAAAGCCCATGGAGGGGGTGAACTTACAAACTAGACACACACCTCCCCATGTGCTCACACTTTCCATGTGGCCCATGTGCTTCACATTTACATTTCATTTGGCTAGCATTAGGGTTGCATTATGGTCCTCCTTAGCCTATAAAAGGAGGAGCCTACACCTTGTATTTTCAAGATTAAATAGAGTATTGTTATGCTGCCCAAATTGTGCCATACACTACTCCTTGCCTAACACTTAGGTTTTAGTCTTCAATTCATCACTACCAAAGGGGCTGGCCAAACCTCCCCATTTCCTCACTCTTCATGCACCTTCAAGGCACCCATGCTTCCTAGGAAGGCCTTGCTCACCTCCTCCATAAGCTTCCGCATCCATCATCACCAAGGAACTCCAAAATCCAAAGAAGAGCTCATAGGAATGCTATCATCGAGCCTGCGTGGCTTCTTGAACTTCAACTCCCCCACCCAGTATAACGGAAACCCATCGAGCATGGTGGGATCGTAAGAGCTGCAGCAGACTCGAAAGAACCTTCCCTTGAAGTTCTTATATGACTGCGAGAAGAGAGTTAGAAGGACTCTCCCTGCCACCCCATTCAGGCTCACCCAAAGCCTCTTGCCGGGGCTCTTGGCCTCAAAAAAGTAAAGGAAGACATCGACAGAGGGGGTGAACCCTAGGTTATTGCAGAGGATGGAGAACGCCCTGATAAAGGCCCAACTGTTGGGGTGCAGTTGAGCAGGCGCCACATTTAATTCTGTGAGCAAAGCCCTCTCGAACCCGGTGAAAGGAAGGCAGACTTTGACTCTTTTAAAGATGGTGGCGTAGAAGAAGAAGAACGGTTCCCCATCGTTGCAGCGATCATCGGCGCACACGGGCTCGTTCACTGTACAGGGTCGCATAGAGACATACGCGTCAGTTTCCCTGCCGAAGACGCGTCCTTTAATCTCATTCTCATCATCCCTATGCTTGCGAAGATCCTCGCAGGATGTGAGTTTGGAGGTCTCGGCAAGGAGATCCTCAGAAGCCCATGGGTAGAGGGCCTTGTAATCGACCGCAACGGTTGGAGGAGGATTGGAGGTAGTTTTGGTTCTGACCATCTCGAATCTAAACAAATGAGAGGCAGGAAAAGAAAAGAGGCTCAGAAGAAAACAATGGTGGACGAAGACTCGAAGGTAGAATGAACCCAGAAAAGAAGAACAAAACCCTAGAATGCATAAACCACACACAGGCCCAGAACAACAGCATGAATATGGAGAACAGAGATTATGTCATGAAGGTGGAGAAAACATAAAGATCATACCTTTGGTTGAGCGAGGGCGGAGAAGTTCGAAAAGGTTGGTGAGAGGAGGAGAGCGTGCGTTGGAAGATAGAGTTTACAGAAGTTGAGGATGCAAAGTGATGAAACAGTGAAGTGGCGCGGGGTTTTGAAGAGGTTTAACGTAGCCCTAGGGAGCGCAAACGTTATGAATCTCAAACCGTTGATGCAGCCACGTGTTAGCGGATGGAAGGGGGTTGGTGAAGTGTCTTTTCAGCGCACTGTCCATGTACTTATGCGCAGAGCCACGTAGACCGCCCAGGTCAATGACTTAGTCTCTAAGCTGAAACAAGTTAACAGCTCGAGACTAGGGGGGTTTGTGTACCAATCAGTCCTCGCCCATCACTTAGTCTCTTCGCTGAAACAAGTTAACAGCTTGAGACTGGGGGGCTTGTGTACTGACCAGTCCTCAGACGTTAGCTGGGTCCCACAGCATGGGCCAAAGCCACGTGGAGTGGACCCTATAGGGGGTATTGAACAGAAAGGGGTGATTAGTCATCAGCCTACAGAAAAGGGTGATGAGTCATCAGCCTACAGAGAGGGGTGATGAGTCATCAGCCTACAGAAAGGGGTGATTAGTCATCAGCCCACAGAGAGGGGTGATGAGTCATCAGCCTACAGAAAGGGGTGATTAGTCATCAGCCTACAGAGAAGGGTGATGAGTCATCAGCCTACAGAGAGGGGTGATGAGTCATCGGCCTAGAGAGACGGGTGAGTAGTCGTCAGATCACCAGGATGGGCGGAGGTGTCATCGTCACTCAGCAGGTCGAGGAGTCCTCGGCGACAGAGTGTGGCGAGGTGACATCGGCCTTGGGTGATTTGAACAGCGTAAACAGAACAGCTAAGATTGGTTCCCAGAGTGGGCCAATGACCAGTTAAACACCCAGAGTTGGGGAGAGGCCTGGATCACGAAATGCCCATGCGGGTAGCAGGGAGAGCACAGTTAGGTGCAGAGCCCTAAGGGGTCGAGTACTCATCAGAACTAGGGTTTCCCAGTGAAGCTACGTGCATGGCATGTGAACAGTGAAGGTACTCCCAGAACAGGTGGCCCCAGAGACTAGGTGCACAAGGAGGCACCCAGGTGGTCACCCTGTGAGAGTTTGCACTCCAGAAAAGGAAACCTTATGTGCTAGATTACCCTAAGATTGGGTGATAGCGGCGCAAGGGTATTCCAGTAAACCCTAAATATGGCTAGTAGCGCAGTGAACCCTAATTAGGGCTAGCGACGCAGTAAACCCTAGACTATATAAGGGACAGTAAGATACTTCACAAAGGTACGCAGTTTCTAGACCTAAACACATAGAGAGAAACTCAATACACTTGGTGTTGCTTGCCCTGCACTGACTTGAGCGTCGGAGTGCAAACGGCCTCTAGGGCGCCCCCTTTCTCTTTTGCAGGTGCAGATTGCTTCGGAAGAACCAAGCACCTATCAACGGGAGGTAGGAGGCGTGTGAGTGTCGTGAGTCAACCGACAGGCGGGTCAACCGGCAAGAACACTGCTGAAACATTTCTTTTCTGTATTGTTGCTGAGATTGGCTGTGTGTTCTTGAGGGGTTCAAGATCAGCAATCTTATTGTTGACCAAGGAGAGTGTGTGTCTTGAGGTTTTCAAGGTCATTCTCTTGGTTGTTGTGTAAGTGATCAAGGAGTGATTGCTTAGTGGATTTCCTCAGGGGTTCTAAGAAGACTGGATGTAGCTCTGGGTTGGAGTGAACCAGTATAAACAACTGTGTACAATCTCTCTATCTCTTACTCTTTAAATTCAGTTTGTTTGTTGTTTGCTGATAAAAACAATCGATTGTTTCGAAGAAACAACCGATTGTTTTTCTGACAGTGCAGTTTTGCTTACTATTTTGACTAACTGAATTGCTTAATCAATTGGTTTCTGAGATAAACTCATTCTAGCTTCAAAAAGTTTGCGAAAACCTCTTTAAACAATTCACCCCCCCCCCCCCCCTCCTCTAGTTTAAAGCCATAATTCCTAACAGGCCTTACTGTACAAAGACAAGGAAAAGGACTCATACCAGTGTCGACCTTGGCTGATGAATCAAGGAAGACCTCTTTCTCGCCTCAACCTTGCTGTACAAAGACGAAGAAAAGGACTTTCACTATGTCGACCTCGACTGACAAGTCAAGGAAGACCTCTTACTTGCCTCAACCTTGTTATACAAAGACAAGGAAGAGGACTTTCACTTGCCTCAACCTCGTTGTAAAAAGTCGAGGAAGAGGACTTTCACTTGCCTCAACCTTGCTGTACAAAGTCGAGGCAGAGGATTTTCACTTGTGTCAACCTCGACTGACAAGCAAGGAAGACTTCTTACTTGCCTCAACCTTGCTGTACAAAGACAAGGAAAGGACTTTCACTGTGTCGACCCCGACTGACAAGCAAAGGAAGACTTCTTACTTGCCTCAACCTTGCTATAAAAAGACAAGGAAGAGGACTTTCGCTACATCGACCTCGACTGACAAGCCAAGGAAGACTTCTTACTTGCCTCAACCTTGCTGTATAAAGACAAGGAAGAGGACTTTCACTGCGTCGACCTCGACTGACAAGCCAAGGAAGACTTCTTACTTGGCTCAACCTTGCTATATAAAGACAAGGAAGAAGACTTTCACTTGCCTCAAACTCACTGTACAAAGACGAGGAAGAGGACTTTCACTGTGAAACCATACTATTCTCATCCTTGGCATATAAGACTAGAGGGAGGTTCACTTTCTGCTCAACACAAACATATCTTTCTTAATTCTTTTTTCTTTTATTGGGTGACCTCGATAAAAAACCCCGTAGGAAAAAAGAGTGTCCCCTTAACTAAATACATCTTAAATACAATTTAATTGAATGCGACTAAATGAAATCTGAATACAATGTAATTAGCTGAAATAGAATTTGAGGTTGGCACCATTCCTTGTGCGAGGAATTGCCCTACCTTCCAAGTTCTCCAACATCTATGCTCCGTTCCCAAGGGCCTCTGTCACATGGAATGGACCAGTCCACTTGGGAGACAACTTGTTCTCTAGCTGGTAGAGAAGAGCCTTCCGCATCACCAAGTCAGCTAACTGGAATTGCCGAGCTCTCAACTTGGATTTGTGCTTATACTCTATCTTTCTCTTCAAAGATTCAGATTTGATACGGGCCTCTTCTCTGACTTCATCTAGCATATCTAAGTTCACTCTTCTTTCTTCGTTAGATTCTTCAGCCACAAAGTTCTGAAAGCGAGGCGAGCTCTCCTGGATTTCTACGGGGATCATAACATCTGACCCATACACCAAGCTAAAGGGTGTTTCTTTGGTAGTGGACTGTGGGGTGGTGTGATACGCCCATACAATCCTGGGAACCTCCTCTGCCCAAGTTACATTAGCTTTCTCTAACCTTCTCTTCAAGACCCTGAGTAGGACTCTGTTGGCTGATTCAACTTGCCCATTAGTCTGGGTGATGGAAGAGGCCCCAACATAATCCCAAGCCCAAGCCCAACACATAGAAGATCCGGGCCAACTACATCAGCTATGGCTAGAAGAATTCAAGAGGATTGGGACACTACTATTGATGGCAGGGAAATGTTCCTCTATATGTTCAAAATGCCATAAGCTTAGTGTATAGTAGAATTTATTTATGTTAAAATTAGAATAGGCCTTGTACCGACCAGTCCTCGGACACTGAGGACAGTTTGAAAAGGGGGTGAACCATGTCAGCTGGGTCCCACAGCATGGGCCAAATCCACGTGGAATGGACCCCGCAGATGGTATTGAAGAAAGGGGTGATTAGTCATCAGCCCACAGAGAGGGGTGATTAGTCATCAGCCCACAGAGAAGGGTCATTCCACAGAGAGGGGTGATTAGTCATCAGCCCACAGAGAAGGGCGATTAGCCATCAACGTGATGATCACCAGACAGGGCTGATATGTCTTTGTCATTCCGCAGGTTGAGGAGTCCTCGGCAACAAAGTGTGACGAGGTGACATCGGTCTTGGGTGATTGGAACAGCATAACCAGAACAACTAAGATTGGTTCCCAGAGTGGGCCAATGACCAGTTAAATACCTAGAGGTAGGGAGAGGCCTGAATCACGAAGAGCCTATGTGGGTAGCAGGGAGAGCACAGTTAGGTGCAGATTCCTGAGAGGTCAAGTACTCATCAGACCTAGGGTTTCCCAGTGAAGCTACATGCATGGCACGTGAACAGTGAAGGCACTCCCAGAACAGGTGGCCCCAGAGACTAGGTGCACAAGGAGGCACCCAGGTGGTCACCCTGTGAGAGTTTGCACTCCAGAGAAGGAAACCTTATGTGCTAGATTACCCTAAGATTGGGTGATAGCGGCGCAAGGGTATTCCAGTAAACCCTAAATATGGCTAGTAGCGCAGTGAACCCTAATTAGGGCTAGTGGCGCAGTAAACCCTATACTATATAAGGGATAGTAAAATACTTCACAAAGGTACGCAGTTTCTAGACCTAAACACAGAAAGACTCAATACACTTGGTGTTACTTGCCCATTATTGACTTGAGTGTCGGAGTGCAAACGGCCTCTAGGGCGCCCCTTTCTCTTTTGCAGGTGCAGATTATTTCACAAGATTCAAGCACGTATCAACGTGAGGAAGGAGGCGTGTGAGTGTCATGGAGTCAACTGATAGGCGAGTCAACCGGCAAAAACATTTGGCGCCCACCGTGGGGCCGGAGTAAAACAAGGTCCCATACACGAGAGTGAGAGAAAAAACCACAGAAGATGAGGAATACAAGACACGGGTCCGTTCCACCAAATAGAGGCGACAGTGTTACCATGCAACAACTCATGGAAACGATGCGCGCCCTCCAGGAGACGGTGGCGGAGTCCAGAGCGCATCAGGCACGTATGCAGGAGGACCTGGCCGCCTCACAGGCCAGGAATGAGGAGTTGCACCGAGCGAACGAGGAGCTACGCTTGAATATGCAACACATGCAACAAGCTGGAGATTGTGGGGAAGATGATCGGGTTCCACCAACGCCCCCAAGGGCCTTTCCCATGCCTTTTTCCCAGGCGATTATGAACATGGTGGTCCCAGCCACCTTTGTAGGGCCTAAGACCGTGTTCACCGGGAAAGAAGACCCTGAAACACATCTCACTGCTTTCCATACGCAGATGATGTTGTCAGGAGGGTCTGATGCAGTGCACTGCAAGCTTTTCATGGCCACGTTGACAGGAACAGCGCTAGAATGGTTCGTGAGTTTTCCCGAGGGACATATCACGTCCTTCGCGCAATTCTCCACGCTATTCAGGGAGCAGTATTTGGTCAACAGGGCCCCTCCACCATTGTCTTACGACCTTTTCGATGTAAGGCAGCACTAGGGGGAGTCCCTTAGAGATTACCTCAACAGGTTTGGGGTGATGGTGGTAAGATTGCACACCAAGGATGAAGATATGGTGGTGCATGCCTTCAGGAAAGGTGTATTGCCAGGGCCTTTCAGCGAGTCTTTGATCCGCAGCCGCCCCAAGACCTTCGGTGACATAAAACGACGTGCCGTGGCTCACATTGTCGCTGAGGGAGAGCTCAATGAGAAGCGAGAAAGCGCAGTCTCATCAAGGCCCCGAGTGCCTAGTCGACCTCAACCCCTGCGGGTGCACGAGGCGACCACAGAGAAGAAGGCTCAAGGGAAACAGAAGCCCTACGAGCCCCGAAAGCCCCAAACTAGGGCACGAGCCAAGGATGACGTGCCCCCTAGGCATGAATTTCTGGTGGAGCTGAAGGAGCTGATCGCCATTCCTAATGTGGCGGAAAGGTTGAAGATGCCCCCAAAGAGTGATAAGAGGTTGGGGCCAAACAAGAACGCCTGGTGCGAGTTCCATCAGGCCTTTGGTCATCCCATTCGCAACTGTCTGGCCTTGGGACACCAATTGGACGAGTTAGTGAAGAGAGGGTTCTTGAGTGACTACCTGAAGGAGGCACAAGGGGGCGAGGTGGTAGGTGTACAGAGGACAGACCAGGGGCATGAAGTGCCCATACATGGTGAGATCCACACTATATCAGGTGGGTTTTCAAGAGGAGGGTGCACTTCTTCTCAACGCAAAAAGTATGCACGTTCTGTGATGGCAATGGAGACATGCGAGGATGATCACTTCCCAGACATCGACCTCGTTTTTACAAAGGCTGATCGCCGAGATGTTATCCCCCACGATAACGATCTGGTGGTAATTTCAGTTGTCACGGCCGCACGCAAGGTACACCGAGTGCTACTAGATCAAGGAAGTTCGGCCGATGTGATGTTCTGGTCGACATTCAACAAGTTGCAGTTGTCTCCTGATCAGCTGCGACCCTACGTTGGCTGCTTGTATGGGTTCACAGGAGACCAAGTGGAAGTGCGGGGATACATCAAGCTGAGGACCACTTTCACTGACGGAGTGGCCTCCCGCACAGAGAACATCAGGTACCTCGTGGTAAACGCCCCATCTGTTTACAACATGCTGCTGGGCAGACCAGCCTTAAACAGGTTAGGGGCCGTGGTGTCCACAAGGCACATGAAAATGAAGTTGCCTTCGATGGAGGGGATGGTGATAACCATCAAGTGTAAGGATCTAGATAATTATTTGGAATAGAAGAAGTATAATTTTAATGAATTCTGAATATGTTATTACTTAAAACGAAAAGAGCTTGTAATGGAAATTTCATGGTGGTCAGACCTCGGATGTTGCCCAAGGTCTGAGGGCGGTGTGGTAGAGGTCGGTTGGTGGACCATAGTGGGTTCCAGAAATCACATGTAGGGAGGTGTGATTTGAACCTTAGGAGCGCCAGGCATGTAGAATAACTACGGGACTTTACGCTTGGACATAAGGGATTTACCTTAGTGTTACATGCTTAGGCACGTAAGGATTGAGTACTGAGCTGCCCTCGGGCAGGAGAAGCTACCGACGTCACCGAGCCATGTGGGGGTGATAACACAGGCGTGGAGTAGTGGTAGGACGAGCCCTCAACAGGGTGTGACGATGTGGCATCAGTCGGCAGAAGCAAGGCAATGTGTCCTCGCCACATCAAGGACGATGAGAGATCGCCAGGGCGAGAGACACGCGGGGATCGCCAGGGCGAGAGACACGCGGGGATCGCCAGGGCGAGAGATAGACGGTCATCGCCAGGATGAGGGACGCATCGGTCGACTTCCAGGGGGAGACATCGGTCGTCTTCCAGGGAGAGACATCAGTCGTCTTCCAGGGAGAGACATCGGTCGTCTTCCAGGGAGAGACATCGGTTGTCTTCCAGGGAGAGACATCGGTCGTCTTCCAGGGAGAGACATCGTTCGTCTTCCAGGGAGAGACATCGTTCGTCTTCCAGGGAGAGACATCGTTTGTCCGCCAGGATGAGATATCGCTGGATGGTCATCGCGCGAGGTCGTGTTCCACACAGATGAGGTGGGGCCCAAGCTTCCAGCATAGCGTCTTGCATGCGCGACACGTAGTTAGTGAGAGTGCTTCAGAACAGTGGCTCCAGAGAGTTGGTATGGAAAGTGACCCAGAGTTGGTGTGCGCAGAGACCCACATGGCCATACTGTTAGAGGAAACCCACACGCAAGGTTGCTCAGAGAGTGGGTAATGGCAGTGAAGGCTAAAGAGCCGTTCGACCTTAAGAGCTGAGGGAATCAGCTCATTTAGTTCCCCTTCCTCCTTTCTCCTCCACTCGAAGACGCAGCTATCCTCACGTACCAGCGCTACGATCGGCGACTTCCATTGTCCTTCTGGGAAGTCTCTGCAAGTTCTCCCGTCAGGACGCTAGAACAGAGTTAGGACATCTTTAAGCTTCTGTAGGTTTTGGAGCTCTTAGTGTTTTTGCGCAAGTTCAGGTAAGGGAAGCTAGCATTTTCGTTTATAAAAACTTTATGCGAGTAGGTTCTGAAGTGAGGGCGACGTGGTCGCCGGTTTCATATTCTATTTCACGATGCTCTGTTTTTATGTGTGGGGCGACGTGATCGCTGGTTTTAATGCAAATTTAGAAATCCCCTGTTTTAGTGTCGTTTTGAAATTGTTTGAGATTGAAAGGCGAAATGCATATGATATTCGAAAATCTGAACTTTGTGTGATTGGGATTGTTTAAGAAAAGATTCAAAATATTATATGATGGAATTGTGCTTTTACGTGTGGTATGATGTACTGGATGAATGTGAAAGAGTGATCAAAGCATAGTATTTTCAGGAAAGAAAATACCGTGTGGAGATTTTATGAGGGTGTATTGATCTGTGAGTATCCTGTGAATGAGGCGATCCTGACTCTGCTGATATGATGGAATCACATAGATGAAGTCATTCAGTTGGTGAGAGTCGAAGGAGGTCCATATGTATGGGTAAGTCGTTTGAAAGATAATTGACTTGACCTGTTATATGGATTAACCCTGTCATACTGAGAGAGTGAGGATATTGAGATTGAGATCGAGATTATGTTTATGCGCATAGCTGTGGGAACTTTACAGCAATGTAGTATGACAGGTGCAGGTCTCTGGATGCTAAGTTCAACGCACGAGTCTTCCGGAAGTAGAGTCATGTGTCTATGTGTTACGAGTCAGTGGAAAGTCTGACATGTGAACCATGAGTATTGAATGTATTGAATAGACACTTGACGAGTTTGTGGAATATGGGGATATTGATGGTTGAAAATTGATATAGATTATGAATGGTGTGAAGATTTATGCTTTCTATTGATATAAAGTTTCATATTTAAAGTTTTTAAAAATATCTAGCTTACCCTTTGTTTTGTATCGTGGTTGTTTTTCTTAAACCTGTGATGATCGTGTATATTTGCACGGGAGCAGATGAGGTTGCAGGTGGTAGAACTCCTCAGTGAGCATTTCTGGAGGAGGAGATCGCCGGTTTTTGAATGCTGTTGTTTTGTTTTATTTTGAAAACTCCTGTATGGAGATGTATTAAAACTTCCTCGAAAAGGGATATTATTCTGAGGCACATTTGTATTAATGGATGAATTATATTATGTATATACCTATGTTAAATTTTTGATATTATTGTTTCACCTTTATTTTATTATATAAAAATGAACAATATTTTGAGGGGCGTTACATCAAGTCAGATTAAAAAGAGGCTAAAAGGTGCTACGAGAATAGCCTCAAGACGAAAAGGGGAGTCTGCATGGTTACCACCTCACCACCAAGGGGGGTGACGACGAAGCTGATATAACCTGAGGTCACGTCGGGGTTACACGAGCAGAGGTCGCCCGGGCGAGGCGACCTGAACCGGCAGAAGAGGTAGTGGAGAAGGAGATCAGGGGCAGGATGTTCAAGTTAGGTAAGTCCCTGACTCAGGAGACCCAGGACCAGGTAGCAGGGGTTATAGAAAAGCACTTGGACGCTTTCGCCTGGTCCCCCTCAGACATGCCAGGTATTGACCCTGACTTCCTATGTCATCGCCTGGCACTGAATCCCCAAGTCAGACCAGTCCGCTAGAGGAGAAGGAAGTTTAATGATGAACAAAGACAGGTCGTCAGGGAGGAGACACAAAAATTGCTCAAAGCAGGCCACATACGGGAAATTCAGTATCCTGAGTGGCTTGCGAATGTCGTTCTGGTAAAGAAGGCCAATGGGAAGTGGAGGATGTGTGTAGACTTCACAGATCTCAACAAGGCCTGTCCGAAGGACTCCTACCCTCTGCCCAACATAGATGCGTTAGTAGACAGTGCCTCAGGGTGCAAGTTGCTCAGCTTCTTGGACGCCTTCTCTAAGTATAATCAGATCAAGATGCACCCGATGGATGAGAACAAGACTGCGTTCATGACAGAACTGTCTTGCTACTGCTACACAGTCATACCTTTTGGCCTGAAGAACGCAGGTGCCACCTATCAGAGGTTGATGGACAAAGTCCTTGCGTCCATGCTGGGGCGCAATGTGCAAGCCTATGTAGATGACATGGTGGTGACGTCCCAGGCACGAGATCGGCACGTCGATGACTTGGAGGAGCTATTTAATACGATAGCAAAGTACAGGCTGAAGTTGAATCCAGAGAAGTGCGTCTTTGGGGTAGAAGCAGGCAAGTTCCTTGGGTTTTTACTTACGGAAAGAGGGATTGAGGCTAACCCAGACAAGTGTGCAGTGATCATAGCCATGAGGAGCCCGACATCGGTCAAAGAAGTGCAACAGTTGACAGGTCGGATGGCTGCCCTCTCCAGGTTCGTATCAGCTGGGGGAGACAAGGGCCACCCTTATTTCCAATGCTTACGAAGAAATAGCAGATTTGCCTGGACTACAGAATGTGAGCAGGCCTTCCTCAAGCTCAAAGAGTATCTGGCCAGCCCGCCAGTCTTGTGCAAGCCTCAGCTTGGCACACCCCTGCGGCTGTACTTCGCAGTCACAGAGAGGGCGGTGAGTTCTGTCTTGGTTCAGGAGCAGAAACAAAGCTAGAAGCCCATTTATTTTGTCAGTAAACTTTTGCAGGGGCCGGAGGCAAGATACCAGGCCATAGAAAAGGCAGCCTTAGGAGTGGTGTTCTCGGCCAGGAGACTTCGTCACTATTTTCAAAGTTTCACAGTGGTGGTGATGACAGATCTACCAATATGCAAGGTCCTGCAAAAGCCAGATGTGGCGGGGATAATGGTGCGTTGGGCAGTCGAGTTGTCATAATTCGATATCCAGTATGAACCCAGAGGACCGATCAAAGGACAGGTCTACGCTGACTTCGTGGCCGAGATGTCCTCGATCGAGGCCCAGCAGGAGGAACCCAGCTTCAAGTGGGTATTGTCAGTAGACGGGTCCTCGAATCAGCAAGGTAGCGGAGCGGGGGTGATCCTTGAAGGACCCAAAGGGTTGTTGATAGAGCAGGCCCTGCGATTCGCCTTCAAAGCCAGCAATAACCAGGCGGAGTATGAGGCTTTGATCGCTGGGATGTTGTTGGCTAAGGAGATGGGAGCGCAGAGCCTTATGGCGAAGAGTGACTCACTGTTGGTCACTGGTCAAGTGGCAGGAGAGTACCAGGCCAAAGACCCTCAGATGGCCTCTTACTAGGAGTATGTCCAACGATTGAAGAGTTCATTTGAAACATTCGAACTAGTGCATGTGCCCAGGGAGCAGAATGCCAGAGCTGACTTGTTGGCCAAACTCGCCAGCTCAGGCAAGGGGGGCAGGCAGAGGACAGTCATCCAGGAGACCCTGAGGGCGCCTCGTACTTATACAGCTGACAACTTGGTGGGAGTCCATCAGATCAGCCAGTCAGACGGTGAGAAGAGGAGTCATCGCTCGTTGACTCAAGAAACTCTAAAGAAACCACGGGTCAACGCATGCATGCTAATGAAGGTAGGGTCATCGCAAGTCTGCCGGCTACAGAGTGGAGAGACATGGATGACGCCCTATAAGCGTTACATAGCGAATGGAATGCTCCCAGTAGAGCCGACAGAAGCAAGGAGGATAAAGAAGAACTCGGCCAAGTACACGCTCATTGAAGGCGAGTTGTACAGACATGGGTTTACCCACCCCATCCTAGTCTGCGTGCATGGCGAGCAATGTGTGAGAATAATGGCAGAGTTCCATGAAGGCATCTGTGGTAGTCACATCGGAGGTCGAGCTTTGGCCTCTAAGGCCATTCGAGAAGGATACTACTGGCCGACAATGAGGGAAGATTGCACCAGGTATGCGCAGCAGTGCAAGCAATGCCAGTTACATGCTGATTGGCCTAAGGCACCACCAGAGGAGCTCAGGTCGATATACAGCCCTTGGCCATTTCACACATGGGGAATCGACATCTTGGGGCCTTTCCCTTTGGCAGTAAGACAGATGAAGTACCTCGTGTTCGCTATAGAATATTTCACGAAGTGGATCGAGGCTGAGCCAGTAGCACAGATCACAGCACAGAAGATCCAACACTTGTGTGGAAGAATATAGTATGCCGCTTTGGGGTCCCCAAACGTTTGGTGTCTGAAAATGGCACGTAGTTTGCAAGCCAACAATTGGGGAAGCTATGTACAAAGTTGGGGATCAAGCAGGTGTTTGCGTCAGTCGAGCACCCACAGACGAATGGGCAAGTCGAGTCGGACAACCAAGTCCTGCTTAGAGGACTGAAGAGAAGGTTGGAGAAAGCAAAGGGAAGGTGGGCTGAGGAGGTTCCCAGAATAGTATGGGCTTACCATACTACTCCCCAGTCCACTACCAAGGAGACTCCCTTCAGTTTGGTGTATGGTTCAGACGCCATGATCCCTGTGGAGATCCAGGAGAACTCGCCACGTTTCCAGAACTTTGTGGCTGAAGAGTCCAATGAAGAAAGGAAGGTGAATCTCGATCTCTTGGATGAAGTTAGGGAAGAGGCAGGAATCAAGGCCGAGGCGCTGAAGAGGAGAGTCGAGCTCAAACACAGTTCTAAGTTGAGGGCTCGGCAGTTCCAGGTGGCTGACCTTGTTATGCGCAAGGCGTCTCCATACCAGATAGAGAACAAGCTATCTCCTAAGTGGACTGGTCCTTTCAGAGTGACAGAGGCCCTAGGGAATGGAGCGTATAGGCTTGAGACTTTAGAAGGTGGTCCGATTCCTCGAACATGGAATGCAACTCACCTGAAGTTTTATTTCAGTTAAAGCCATGTAATGTTGTACACTACACAATGCAGGGGACACTCTTTTTTCCCTTTTTAAGGATTTTTAATGAGGTCACCCAATAAAATTTTTAGTTAAAGATATAAATATTTTTATGTGTTTGTACAATGCAGTTAGAACCTATCACTTGGAGTTAGAGGTCTCGTAAGCGGAGAGGTAGGTTCGTAGAGAACACCTCCCCTTCGAGTGAGAACTTCCAATGTGAAAGAAGGGTTCGCCCAGAGAAATCCTCCTCGCCTGTGAGCGATGTGAGGTCAGTTAGGACCTGTCACTTGGAGTTAGAGGTCTCGTAAGCAGAGAGGTAGGTTCGTAGAGAACACCTCCCCTTCGAGTGAGAACTTCCAATGTGAAAGAAGGGTTCGCCCAGAGAAATCCTCCTCGCCTGTGAGCGATGTAAGGTCAGTTAGAACCTGTCACTTGGAGTTAGAGGTCCCGTAAGCGGAGAGGTAGGTTCGTAGAGAACACCTCCCCTTCGAGTGAGAACTTCTAACATGAAAGAAGGGTTCACCCAGTTGAATCCTCCCTCGCCTATGGGCGATGTGAGGTCAGTCAGAACCTATCAGCTAGGGTTAGAGGTCTCGTGAGTGGTAAGGGAAGTTCGCAAGGAACACCTCCCCCTCCGAATGAGAACTCCCAACTTGAAGGAAGGGTTCACTAGTGAAATCAGCATAAAATCGTGCTACCTAAGGTTCATTTTGGCATGTGCGTTATTTGTGGTCTGAATGCTATGTCGTGAGTTCCACAAAACATGAAGCATGTCCAACAAATAAACAGCAGCAGAAATACAAAGGCAAGCAAAGTGCTATGTAAAGCAAAGAAGATTGAAAACAAGGTAATTACATTATAAAGGAGGGTAATTACAAGATGTTCAGCCATTAGTTACAATTGCTCAAAAGACCTATCTAGGCACTATTTGCTCGTCGACTACCTGCATGGTTGCAGAGTATGGTGAGAGGTCCATCTCAGGATGCACGCAGGCAACCTGAGCTAGGGCATCACCAAAACCTTCCCCATAGGCGTCGGTGGCGTCTTCAGTGAGCTCGGTCTCGGTCTTCTTCAGCAATTCGATTTGTTGGGCAAGTTCCTCCTCAACCTTGCCCAGCTGAACATCTCGGTTGGTAGCTCTTTCCTCCAGCTTGGTCATTTTGGCTTGAGCCCCCTTCGCTTGCACTTCCAGTTCGATGATCTTGTTGCGGAGGGGGAGAATCTTGGCTTCAAGCTGGAGGGCCTCCTGCCCCTTGGAGAAGAGGAGCTTCTTGGTCTCCTTCTCGGATTGGCGGAGACTACCCAGTTCTTGATTAAGGGCAGTCTCGCGCTTAGCCGCTTGGCAGAGTTGGAGATCCTTCTGCTCCAGCTCTTTCTCCAATCTCGCAGTCTTCTCAAGCAGCTCAGCCTCAGCGCTGCCCTTGACCAGCAAGAAGTTTGAAGCGGCCAGGAACTCCCCAAGACCATGGCTGAGAAGATGCTCGAGGGAGTTTCTGTCCATGGCCTCCAAAGCAGCTTGGCCAGGCATTTGCGCAAGAGACCTCTGGAGTAGAGGGGGCAACTCTGGGGCAGAAGGCATCTAGCTGGTGGAAGGAGCACTCTCCCCACCTCCCTCAAGTGTCATGATTAGCTCGGGGGGGGGGACGAAGCGCTGGGAGGGTGCTCCCTGAAGGATGGAGGGTGCCCTTCTGTTGCTGAGGAGACTTCTGCAGCAACCTCCACCCTTTTCCTTTTGAAGACGAGGCCAGAGCAAGTGTCCTCATCCTCGAAAATCTCTACAGGGGCTGCCCTTTTGGATTTTTCAGCAATTGGTTCCAGGGCAGCACCCGCGGGTGATGAAGGACCAGCAGGTGCCGAGCCGCTAGCATTGCGGCGATTCAGCACATCTGCCAGCCTCTTCTTCTTATCAGCGCTGAGCACCATGCCTACATTGGACAATAAGAAAGGGTGAGAAAGACAAAGCATGAAGTATGTAGACAGTTAAATGCAAGACGAAGTTGATGTACCAATGTATACGCTGAGGGTCTCAGCGTCATATTCATGCCTAATCAGCTGGGTGGTGTCAAACACCACGCCCCAGCTGGAGATGGTTTGGCACAGTTCTTGGTTAGGGACAGTCAACTCTTCGAGTCTGCGGGGTTTCTTGAACTTCAACTTCTCCACCCAATATAATGGGAACCCATCGAGCATGGTGGAGTCGTAGGAGCTGCAGCAGACTCGGAAGAACCTTCCCTTGAAGTTCTTGTACGACTGTGAGAAGAGAGTGAGTAGGACTCTCCCTGCCACCCCATTCAGGCTCACCCAAAGCCTCTTGCCAGGGCTTTTCGCCTCGAAGAAGTAAAGAAATACATCTACCGAGGGAGTGAACCCTAAGTTATTGCAAAGGACGGAGAACGCCCTGATAAAAGCCCAACTGTTAGGGTGCAGTTGGGCAGGTGCCACATTCAACTCTATGAGCAAAGCCCTCTCGAACCCAGTGAAAGGAAGGCGGACTTTGACTCCTTTGAAGATGGTGGCATAGAAGAAGAAGAAAGGTTCCCTGTTGTTGCAGCGATCATCAGCGCAAACGGGTTCGTTTTCTGTACAGGGTCGCACAGAGATGTACGCGTCAGTTTCCCTGCCAAAGACATGCCCTCTGATTTCATTCTCATCATCCCTATGTTTTCGAAGATCTTCACAGGATGTGAGTTTTGAGGTCTCAGCAAGGAGATCCTTGGAAGCCCATGGGTAGAGGGCCCTGTAATCAACCGCTACGGTTGGAGGAGGGTTGGAAGTAATTTTGGTTCTGGCCATCTCGAATCTAAACAAATGAGAGGCAGGAAGAGAAAAAGGCTTAGAAGACAACAATGGTGGACGAAGACTCAAAGGTAGAACGAACCCAGAAAAGAAGAACAAAAACCCTAGAATGCACAAATCAAAAACAGGCCCAGAACAGTTACAGCATGCAACATGGATGATCGAGATTATGTTATGAAGGGGGAGAAGACATAAAAATCATACCTTTGGTTGAACGAGGACGAAGGAGGTTGAAAAGCCTGGCGAGAGGAAGAAAGCGTGCACTGGAAGATAGAGTTTGCAGAAGGTGAGAATGCAAAGTGATGGAACAGTGAAGTGACGCGGGGTTTTGAAGAGGTTTAACGTAGCCCTAGGGAGCGCAAACGTTATGAATCCCAGACCGTTGATGCAGCCACGTGTTAACAGATGAAAGGGGGTTGGTGAAGTGTCCCTTCAGCGCACTGTTCATGTACTTACGTGCAGAGCCACGTAGGTCGCCCGACCCGATGACTTAGTCTCTTCGCTGAAACAAGTTAACAGCTTGAGACTAGGGGGGCTTGTGTACCGACCAGTCCTTACCGTGTACCGATCAGTCCTCACCCATGACTTAGTCTCTTCGCTGAAACAAGTTAATAGCTCGAGACTGGGGGGCTTGTGATGGAGGAGCGCCAAGCACATCTAACCAAGGAAGCCAAGGCCCAAACCAAGAAGACCGTCTAGACCAAGAGGAGCGTCTAGCTCCAAGAAGTGAGCGTCTAGGACGTGAAGGAGGGAGGCTATCCATGGAGCTAGACCGTCTAGGACCTCTCACAAGATCCATGGCTAAACATATCCAAGCACACATAGAAGAAGCCACGGATGGGAGGGAGAAGACCTTGTACATGCTACTTGGAGGCCCATTAGGGGTAGCTTAGTAGATTAGTGTAGTGTAGAAAGCAAAACTTGCTAACTTAGGGGTGTGCTATCAAAAAGGTGCCTTTAGCAATAGAAGGAGGGGTGTGCTAGCAAATAGGTGCCTTTAGCAAAAGAGGGAGGGGTGTACTATCAAATGTTGCATTTTTGACCTATCTTCTAGAATATTAGGATGATGGTGTGGTTTGACTAAAGTCAATACCCTAGGCAGCCCCCACTTTTTGTATTTCCATCCCTACCCTTTAAGCTTGCTCACCAAGGCTCCTAAATCTATAAATAAGGAGGCCTACCTCATGTATTTTCAAGTTTATTTGAGTAATGTTATGCTGCCATTTTTGTGCACAAGCTTTACTCCTCCTAGAAATCTAGGCTATAAACTTCAATCCTTTCACCTTCTCCCTTGAGCTGGCCGAACCACTCAACCCATACTCATCATGCACCTTAAAGACCAACACAACTCCTAGGAGGGTCTTGTTTCACTCATCCATTGCTTCCGCTCCATCTATTTCTACTTTGATTCAAGAAGAACACATGAAAATGCCATCATTTGGTATCATGAGCTTTTGGTTCTTCAAGATGAGTAGCTTGTCTTTTTTTAAATTTTCAGTTCTTCTTTATTTTCATCTTGTCATTTCAATTCCATAATTGTCTTGCTGTTTTTTGTTTTTTTTTTACATTTTAAATTGTTCTTGGTGTGCTTATGGAAGATCCAATCGAAGCACATGTGTTCAATTGATCTTGAACATTTTCTTGTGCAATTATGATAGGATTCCTTACACATTGAGTGGCTGTTTTCTTTTAGGAATTTGAGTCTTTATTGCTTTCTTATAATTGCTTCATTTTATGCTTTGAGTCTTTATTTTCTGAATCTATAAATGTTGTGTCAAGTCATGTGAATCCATAATTGTCATCAATTCTTAGTAGTCCTATTTTTGGCTTGATTGTTTCTTGTTTTTGGGTCTCTTTAATTTGCCTTAATCTGCTGTTATTTTGATCCTTTGCTGCCTTTTTAATTTTTAGTTTGAGTTCATAATTGTGTCTTAGTTCTTACACAATTTCCTTCTTACATTTTCCTTTGTGTTAAATTTTGGTATCTTGCTGTTTTTTTTTTTTCCAGTTTTCCAAATTTCCCCTGTTTCTCTCTCTGTCTGGCTGTTTTTTTTGTTTCAAAAATTATTTCCACTCATAGGAAATTTGTGATTCTCTGGAAAATGCAAGTTTGAAGTGTTACAAAAAGGACAAAAAAAAAAAGAATCAGATCAAAAAAGGCAACAGAAAAAATATGATAAATCTTACAAAATCAGAGTGCAAATCTTGAGCGCTCCAGCTGGCCTAACTGCACACCAAATTTACAAAAATTATTAAAAAAAAATGGTGCATGCGTTTTAGGTGATTCCAAAGCCATTGTTTAGATAAGATCCTGAATTTTCTTGCATATAAATTTCAGAGACAAATTTTAAAAATACAGCTCAGCATAAATCGGGGAACAAACACGTTTTCTGGCCCACAACAATTTTCAGTGGTGCTGTTTTTTTTTATTTGGTCTAGTGCTTTTCTTTAGGAATTCCTTTTGTGTGCCAACTTTTTTTGAGTACCTTTAATTGTTTGCTTTAATTTCTTGACTCTCTTTCTAAGTTGTCATATTATAAATCCTTTTGGTGGTACTGTTTTTATTCAATTAAATTTATTTCTTGCTTTTGTTTCTTGACCTCTCTCTTTTGGGTGCTGGAATTTATTTCTCCTTGGTGCATATGTGCATGGAACTTGACTTGGTTTAGGTTTTGCTCTTGTGAATAGGTGCTGGAAATTGGAGAATTAAAGCCATCATTTTAAGGAGGAGACAAAGCTAAAGCCGAAACAAGGTTGCTTGAAACAAACAATACAAACACCTAGAAGATCAAAAAAAAAATTCAAGACAACAAGGAAGTGCACTAACCCAAAAGAGGATCAACAAAGGGAGTCTTCTTTTCCTTTGCAACTTGGTTTATTGTTAATTACCTCTTTGATTACGTTTAGACGGTGAGTGTGTCTTCAAGGGCTCAAAGAGTCCAAGAAGCCTCACCTAGGGCCGAATAGCATAGTAAATTTTTTTTGCTTAGTAATTTGTTGCTTGTTTGAACTTGTTTTCTATTGTTTTGGTAGAAACGTTTTGCATGATTAGTTTAGTTTAATTTGTGCTAAAACCGACTAGTTTGTTGCATATCTTTTTCTTTTTTTTTTAGCTTACATAGTTTTATTGCTTTTTGATTTCTCAACTTCTTGTGTTTTAAGTGTTTCACTAAGAGAAATTTTTGTGAGAAGGCATTGGAGACTAGTTTTTGGCAAGGAAAAGGCTTGGTACTTAAGTAGTCATTTGAGACTCACCTCCCTTACCTGGAAAACTACCTTCTTTATCTTCCCTAATCTTTCTCAAAGTAAAAACGCCTAAATACACAAAGGTCTAGCCATGTCTTCTTCTTCTCATTCTCCAAAGTCTATAGAATGTGAAGTAAAATCTTTGAAAACCCTTTTGAAAGAGGTATCCCAAGCGGTACAATTAATCTCTTCTAGGCAATTGGAGAATGAAAACAAGATTAATGAGTTGGCTAGAGCTCAAGAAGAGAAATCCCAAAAATCTCAAAAATCAAAAAAAACAAATACTCATGCATCCCAAAGCATTGCAACTCTAGGGGAGGGAAGCCTTAGAATTAATGACTACTACCAACCACCCCCTAGAAGAACTAGGCAAAGGGAGCAAGAGGGCCCAAGGGAGGTTAGAGTAGACCTACCTCATTTCCATGGTAAGGAGAGTGTAGAAACCTACCTAGATTGGGAGATGAAAGTAGTGCAACTCTTTGCTTGCCATAGGGTGAGTGAAGAACGCAAGGTACCTCTAGCCACCCTTAGCTTCCAAGGGAACGCCATGTATTGGTGGACCTCTCTCGAAAGAGAAAGACTTCTTCATAGGGAACCTCCCATAGAATATTGGAATGACCTTAGGGGAGCCCTAAGACGTCGACATATACCTTCTTACTACCATAGGGAGTTGATGGACAAGCTCCAAAGACTCCAACAAAAGAATATGAGTGTAGAAGAGTATAGGCAAAAGATGGAGCTCTATATGATGAGAGCCTCTATTAGAGAGGAAGAGGAAACCACCATATCTAGGTTCCTTAGTGGCCTATCACTTGAGATAAGAGATAGAGTAGAGCTCTTACCTTATCAAGACTTGAATGATTTGGTTCAACTTTGCATTAAAGTTGAGCAACAAAATTTGCGCAAAACATCAAGTCAAAAGGTGAGCCCCTATTCTAACTTTTATCCCAAGAGAGAGTTTAAAAGGGAGGGTAGTACATCAAAGGAAAAACCAAAAGAACCTACCAAACCCTTCACCAAAGAAACCTCAACCCCACCCATCCGAGCTAGAGATGTTAAATGTTTTAAGTGCTATGGTAGGGGGCATGTGCAAGCACAATGTCCAAACCAAAGGACTTTGTTTCTTAAAGGTGTAGACGAATACACTAGTGGCGAGGATGAGCTTAGTGAGAAAGAGGAAGGGGGATAGGATGAGAGGGTAGCTCCATTAGAGGGAGAATTGCTTATGATTAGGAGAACCCTCAACAATCACCCTAGCACATCCATTGAAACACAAAGGGAGAACATATTTCATACAAGATGCAATGTTTTAGAAAATATATGTTCCCTCATTGTGGATAGTGGATCTAGTTGTAATTGTTGTAGTGCTAGGATGGTTGAAAAGCTTAAGCTACAAGTGGTTCCTCACCCAAAACCTTACAAACTTCAATGGCTTAATGAAAATGGGGAACTACATGTAGATAAGCAAGTGGAAATCAAGTTTTCCATAGGGAAATACAAAGATAAAGTTTTATGTGATGTAGTGCTTATGGAAGCTTGCCATATCTTATTAGGGAGGCCATGGCAATTTGACAAGAAAACCTTGCATGATGGTCTCACTAACGAGATTTCCTTCACCCATAAATATAAGAAGTTTGTACTTAGTCCTTTACCACATTCTCAAGTGGTGAAAGACCAAATACAAATGAAACAAAAGAGGGATGAGGAAAACAAAAAAAAAAGAGTGCTAGAAAAAGAGAAAATCCTTAGGGATAGGAAGGCGTGGGAGAAGAGTGTTCCTTCCCACAAGGTTGGTCTACAAGAAAAGCCTTTTGAAAATGTTTTAGAAAACTTGCTTCTTGTTGAACAACCAAGCCTTATCTTTTGTAAAGGAGCACTTACATGCACTGCCACAAGTAATGAACTCACGGTTTTACCTCCTCAAATAGAAAACCTTTTGAGTGAATTTGACGATCTATTCTCACAAGAAGGACCCAATGGGCTTCCTCCTCTTAGGGGGGATAGAACATCAAATTGACTTCATTCCGGGGGCAAGCCTACCAAATAGGCCTGCTTATAGAACCAACCCCGAGGAAACAAAGGAGATAGAATCACAAGTTCAAGACTTGTTGGAGAAGGGTTGGGTTCAAAAGAGTCTAAGCCCTTGTGCTGTACCTATCTTGTTGGTGCCTAAAAAAGATGGAAAATGGCGCATGTGTTGTGATTGTAGAGCAATCAACAACATCACCATCAAGTATAAGCATCCAATCCCAAGGCTTGATGATATGCTTGATGAATTGCATGGGTCAACTCTATTCTCCAAAATTGACCTTAAAAGTGGATATCACCAAATTCGAATCAAGGAGGGTGATGAGTGGAAAACCGCTTTTAAGACCAAATTTGGATTATATGAGTGGTTGGTGATGCCCTTTGGACTCACTAACGCTCCAAGCACATTCATGAGGCTTATGAATCACACCTTGAGGGATTGTATAGGTAAATATGTAGTAGTTTACTTTGATGATATCTTAGTATATAGTAAAACCCTAGAAGACCATCTAAGTCACCTTAGGGAAGTCTTTCTAGTTCTTAGGAAAAATAGTCTTTTTGCAAATAGGGATAAGTGTACCTTTGGTGTAGATAGTGTAGTCTTTTTAGGCTTTATAGTAAACAAAACGGGGGTACATGTAGATCCCGAGAAAATCAAAGCCATCCAAGAGTGGCCAACTCCACAAAATGTAAGTGATGTAAGAAGTTTTCATGGGTTAGCTAGCTTCTATAGAAGGTTTGTGCCTAATTTTTCTAGCCTAGCTTCTCCTTTGAATGAACTTGTTAAAAAAGATGTTGCATTTTGTTGGAATGAAAAGCATGAGCAAGCCTTTCAAAGGCTAAAAGCTCAACTCACCAATGCACCCATCCTATCTCTCCCAAATTTTTCCAAAACTTTTGAGATAGAGTGTGATGCATCGGGAGTAGGCATAGGCGCGGTTTTGTTGCAAGGTGGACACCCCATTGCTTATTTTAGTGAAAAACTCCATGGTGCCACCCTCAACTACCCCACTTATGACAAAGAGCTCTATGCTCTTGTGAGAGCCCTAAAGACTTGGGAACACTATCTTGTGTCCAAAGAATTTGTTATCCATAGTGATCACGAGTCTTTAAAATATTTAAAGGGCCAACACAAGCTCAATAAGAGACATGCAAAATGGATGGAATTTCTTGAACAATTTCCTTATGTAATCAAATACAAGAAAGGAAGCACCAATATAGTGGCCGATGCTCTTTCAAGACGCCACACACTCTTTTCAAAATTGGGTGCCCAAATTCTTGGATTTGACCACATAAGAGAACTTTACCAAGAAGATCAAGAACTTTCATCCATCTATGCCCAATGTCTACATAGAGCGCAAGGAGGTTACTATGTGTCCGAGGGATATCTTTTTAAAGAAGGAAAACTTTGCATTCCCCAAGGAACACATAGAAAACTCCTTGTCAAAGAATCACATGAAGGGGGACTCATGGGCCATTTTGGAGTTGATAAGACTCTAGATCTTTTGAAAGCAAAATTTTGTTGGCCACACATGAGGAAAGATGTCCAACGCCATTGCTCTAGATGTATCTCATGTTTTAAAAGCAAAGTCTAGAACAATGCTGCATGGACTCTACACCCCTTTGCCGATTGCAAATGCTCCTTGGGAAGACATTAGCATGGATTTCATTTTAGGACTTCCTAGGACTGCAAGAGGCCATGACTCTATCTTTGTGGTAGTGGACCGTTTTAGCAAAATGTCTCACTTTATTCCATGCCACAAGGTAGATGATGCTCAAAATATTTCTAAACTCTTCTTTAGAGAAGTGGTGAGACTCCATGGTCTCCCTAGAAGTATAGTGTCCGATAGAGATCCCAAGTTTATAAGTCACTTTTGGAAAACTCTTTGGGGTAAACTTGGAACAAGACTACAATTTTCAATTTCTTGTCATCCTCAAACGGATGGGCAAACCGAAGTAGTCAATAGATCTCTTGGAACTATGCTTAGGGCTATCATGAAGGGCAGCCACAAATCTTGGGATGAGTACCTTCCCCACATTGAATTTGCTTACAATAGAGTAGTTCACAAGACTACTAATGCTTCTCCTTTTGAGGTAGTATATGGTTTTAATCCTCTCACGCCCATGGATTTAATTCCTCTTCCTAATCCACAAGATTTTGTGCATAAGGAAGGAGTAATCAAGGCTGATTTTGTCAAGAAAATGCATGAGAAGATTAAAATTCAAATACAACAACAAAATGAGAAGTACACAAAACACAACAACAAAGGGAAGAGAGAAATAATTTTTGAGGAAGGAGACTTAGTTTGGCTTCATCTTCGAAAAGAAAGATTTCCAAATCAAAGGAAGTCCAAACTAAGTCCCCGAGGTGAGGGACCCTTCCAAGTCCTTAAGCGAGTCAACAACAATGCATATAAATTGGACCTACCTCTTGAATATGGAGTACATGACACATTTAATGTAATTGATCTTTCTCCATTTGTAGGTACCAATGACGATGACGAGCTGGATTTGAGGACAAATCCTTTCCAAGGGGGAGGGGATGATGGAGGAGGGCCAAGCACATCTAACCAAGGAAGCCAAGGCCCAAACCAAGAAGACCGTCTAGACCAAGAGGAGCGTCTAGCTCCAAGAAGTGAGCGTCTAGGACGTGAAGGAGGGAGGCTATCCATGGAGCTAGACCGTCTAGGACCTCTCACAAGATCCATGGCTAAACATATCCAAGCACACATAGAAGAAGCCACGGATGGGAGGGAGAAGACCTTGTACATGCTACTTGGAGGCCCATTAGGGGTAGCTTAGTAGATTAGTGTAGTGTAGAAAGCAAAACTTGCTAACTTAGGGGTGTGCTATCAAAAAGGTGCCTTTAGCAATAGAAGGAGGGGTGTGCTAGCAAATAGGTGCCTTTAGCAAAAGAGGGAGGGGTGTACTATCAAATGTTGCATTTTTGACCTATCTTCTAGAATATTAGGATGATGGTGTGGTTTGACTAAAGTCAATACCCTAGGCAGCCCCCACTTTTTGTATTTCCATCCCTACCCTTTAAGCTTGCTCACCAAGGCTCCTAAATCTATAAATAAGGAGGCCTACCTCATGTATTTTCAAGTTTATTTGAGTAATGTTATGCTGCCATTTTTGTGCACAAGCTTTACTCCTCCTAGAAATCTAGGCTATAAACTTCAATCCTTTCACCTTCTCCCTTGAGCTGGCCGAACCACTCAACCCATACTCATCATGCACCTTCAAGACCAACACAACTCCTAGGAGGGTCTTGTTTCACTCATCCATTGCTTCCGCTCCATCTATTTCTACTTTGATTCAAGAAGAACACATGAAAATGCCATCAGCTTGTGTACCGACCAGTCCTCGGATACTGAGGACAGTTTGAAAAGGGGGTGAACCACGTCAGCTAGGTCCCACAGCATGGGCCAAAGCCACGTGGAATGGACCCCGCAGATGGTATTGAAGAAAGGGGTGATTAGTCATCAGCCCACAGAGAGGGGTGATTAGTCATCAGCCCACAGAGAAGGGTGATTAGTCATCAGTCCACAGAGAAGGGTAATTAGTCATCAGCCCACAGAGAGGGGTGATTAGTCATCAGCCCACAGAGAAGGGCGATTAGCCATCAGCGTGACGATCACCAGAAAGGGCTGATGTGTCTTCGTCATTCCGCAGGTTGAGGAGTCCTCGACAACAGAGTGTGACGAGGTGACATCGGTCTTGGGTGATTGGAACAGCGTAACCAGAACAGCTAAGATTGGTTCCCAAAGTGGGCCAATGACCAGTTAAATACCCAGAGGTAGGGAGAGGCCTGAATCACGAAGAGCCTATGTGGGTAGCAGGGAGAGCACAGTTAGGTGCAGAGTCCTGAGAGGTCGAGTACTCATCAGACCTAGGGTTTCCCAGTGAAGCTACATGCATGGCACGTGAACAGTGAAGGCACTCCCAGAACAGGTGGCCCCAGAGACTAGGTGCACAAGGAGGCACCCAAGTGGCACCCTGTGAGAGTTTGCACTCCAGAGAAGGAAACCTTATGTGCTAGATTACCCTAAGATTGGGTGATAGCGGCGCAAGGGTATTCCAGTAAACCCTAAATATGGCTAGTAGCGCAGTGAACCCTAATTAGGGCTAGCGGCGCAGTAAACCCTAGACTATATAAGGGACAGTAAAATACTTCACAAAGGTACGTAGTTTCTAGACCTAAACACAGAAAGACTCAATACACTTGGTGTTACTTGCCCATTATTGACTTGAGCGTCGGAGTGCAAACGGCCTCTAGGGCGCCCCTTTCTCTTTTGCAGGTGCAGATTGTTTCGCAAGATTCAAGCACGTATCAACGTGAGGAAGGAGGCGTGTGAGTGTCGTGGAGTCAACTGACAGGCGAGTCAACCGGCAAGAACAGGCCTTTTACTGTAAATTTTCATAGAATTTAATTTTGGCACATAAAATCAACCTAGGCTAATTTAGAGTTTCTAAAACTTCCAAATTCACCTAGGCCGGTTTAAGTAAGGCTAAAGAGTACACAATTAACACATTTTCCATGTGTTAAATGTGCTACACGACTACCTCCACATGAACCATATGAAACATATGCTAAAAAGTTGTCTTATACATGTTAAATATGATCAATGTGTATAATGTACGAAGCTGAATGGGACTGACATTACAAGGCCATTTGAGTTTCATTTTCGGTCCTCCATTGCTATAAAAGGAGGAGCCTACCTCATGTAATGGAAGATTATTCATTTGAGTGAAATTGCTGCCAAGAATTTGTGCCAATTCTTCACTCATTGCCATTTCCTCTCTAGGATAGGAAAGCTTAGTCTTCAACCTTCACCTTCCAAGTGAGCTGGCCGAACCACTCACCTCAATATTGGACCTGCACCTCCAAGGCAACCATGATCTCCATGTGAGAGCCTTGTCCATGAGCAATCCATGCAAGCTTCCGCAAATTCCACCAAAGAAATCAATTGGATAAAGGCATGGGACTATCAAGTGGTATCTAGAGCCATGGTCTTCAAGAGATAAGTGCTTCATCTTGTTTCTTCTTTTTGATTCTGTTCTTCATTCAATTTCCATGTTGTTCATACTGTTCTTGATTGTCTTGATGTGTTTAAACCTTGTTTTTAATTTTGATTGTTGTTTGGATCAATACAATCGGTGCAAACATGTTCAAATTGATCTTGAGCTTCTATATTGCAATTTTGTGTAGGATTCTTTGAATTTTGATATGTTGTTTGATTTTATTAGGTTTTGAGTCTTTTTTTGCATGTTTTAATCGGTTGAATATGCTTTTAATCGGTTGAATCTATGTTTAATCAGTTGAATTTGTTGTTTTAATCGGTTGAATCTATTTTAAGTTGAGTCATTTAGATTTTGAGATCTATGCATGTTTTGTCAAGTCTTGTTTCTCCAAGAAATGCCTACAAATCTATGTAGTACCTTTTCTTGATAAGTTTTGGTTTCTTGATTTGATTTTGAGTACAATTGACTTCTGTTTTGCTTGATCCTTCGGTGCATTTTTCTTTTAGAATTGAGTTCATATTTGTGTGATAGATCCACACAAATTCTTATACAATCATTCTATTGTGTCTTTGTAAGTTCTCAAAACTGTTTGATTTCAAAATTAGGCTTCCTCTGTTTTTGGAAACTTTTGCTGACTGTTTTTTATCAGAGAATTTGATTCCAACGTTAAAAAATTGTGAAATTCTGGATTTGGAAAGATTGAATTGTTAGAAAAAAAGAGAAAAAAGGAAGTGATTCAAAATTTGTAGTAGAAAAAAAATGATAAATCAAATGCTATTAGTGTTCAAAACTGACGCTGGAAAAATGGTGTTTTGGCAATAGATTCGGAAATTTTATTGCAATTAATTGGCATATGTTTTTAATATGATTTTAGTGCCAAAATTCAGCTAAGACCTTGAACTGACTGTGGTTAAAATTTCAAACTCAGATTTGCATTTTACAGTTCAACATAATTGTTTTATGTCATACCTTTTGACACTTAAAAAAAAATCTGTGGTTCACTTTTTGGTTTTTCTAATCCAATTCTAGTACCTTTCCTTAGGTTCCTTTTGTGTGCTAGCTTTGTTGATTACCTTATTTTTTTCTTGCTTGTCAATTTGTTTAATTACTCTTTCAAGTTGTCACATAAATACTTCCTTTGCTGCAGTCCAATTCCAAATTGAAAGTTTTTGTTGCTTTGAACTTTGTTCACCTCTATCTTTGGTGGAAGTTTTCAAAAGTGGTGCTTGGTTAAGTTTGGAGCTAACCTTTGTGGTGAGTCCATTATTACACAGTAGGTGTTGTTTTGAAGACTTAACTTGAACATCCTTGAGAGGTTGTGCAAGAGTGCAGCAGCAAGTGAGTTCTCAAAAATACAGCAAGAGTGAGTGTTAATAGCAAAGGAGTGCAAAGCAAAAGAAGGAGTACCACAAATACAAAAGGAGTGCATAGCATAGGATTTCTAAAATTTTCTTTTGTAATCCGATTTCCATTGTATTTCTTTTGAGTTGTAAGTTGTTAAACATTCAATAATTAGTGGAATTAATCACGCCAATTAGATGGTGAGTGTGTCTTCAAAGGTTCTAAGTTCCAAAGAAGCCTCACCTTAGGAATTCGTCTAGTTTAATGATTTTGAATTAGAGTTAATTGTCCTTTGTGATTAATTGTTTTTAGTAATTCAAATTTCTTGTATTAAGCTTGTGCTTTCCATTCTTGGGTGTGGTCTAAGTAAATTACTTAGAGAAAGGTTTGTGAAAGTCTTGAAGGATAGAATCTGGATAGGAAAGGCTTGGTACTTAAGTGATCCAAGTGATCCACCTCCCTTTCCTGGGAATCTACCTACATTACTCCACCTATCTTTCTCGGGTAAATTGCTTTTAACACACCACTTTAATCATGTCAGCCCATTCTTCTAATTCTAGTGAAAGTGATAGAAAGTCAATTAAATCTCTTTTAAAACAAATAGCAAAAGACTTTCAATCACTCTCATATACACAATTGGAACAAGAGGCCCAATTCAAAGAAAGGGATGCTCAGTTTGCATTGATAGAAAAAGAGCTGAAAATGGTTAAGGAAAGGGATGAATACACTCATAAATCTAAAAAAAGTTCACATGCATCTAGTTCTAGGGGTAATGATTCTTTTGGGGAAGAAAGCCTTAGGATTAATGAATATTTATCAACCACCCCTTAGGAGAACTAGAAGAGATAGGAAAGAAAAAGAAAATGTTAAGGAGGTTAGGGTAGATTTGCCTTATTTCCATGGAAAAGAGAATGTCGAAGCTTATTTAAATTGGGAAATGAAGGTAGAACAATTGTTTGCTTGCCATAGGGTTGAGGAAAGAAAAGTACCCTTAGCCACCCTAAGTTTTCAAGGAAATGTTATGTATTGGTGGACTGCCATAGAAAGAGATAGGCTCCTTCATAAGAATCCTCCCATAGAATATTGGAATGATCTTAGGGGAACATTAAGACGCCAACATATACCTTCCTATTATAATAGGGAGTTGATGGACAAGCTCCAGAAACTCCAACAGAAAACTATGAGTGCGAAAGAGTATAAGTAGAAGATGGAATTATATATGATGCGAGCTTCCATTAGGGAAGATGAGACCACCACCATAACTAGATTCTTGAGTGGACTCAATCTTGAGATTAGAGATAGGGTTGAACTTTTACCCTACAGAGACTTGAATGATTTAATTCAATTATGTATCAAAGTTGAGCAACAAATTTTGAGGAAAACTTCAAGTCATAGGGAAAGTACATATCCTAACTCTTATCCAAAGAAAGAGTATAAAAATGAAAGGGAGGATAAACCTAAAGAAACCTCCAAAAGTTTAGGAAAAGATGTGATAACCCCGCAACCCCGTAGCAGAGATACTAAGTGTTTTAAAAGCTTTGGAAGAGGTCATATAGCTGCCTAGTGCCCAAATAGGTGAACTATACTCTTAAGAGGGAGGGATGAATATAGTAGCCAAAGTGATGTAGCTAGTGGGGAGGAAGAGGAAGAAAAAGCAAATAGTGAAGGGGTGTATCCATGTGAGGGTGAGTTAATGATGATCAAAAGAACCCTTAACAACCAACCTCATATGATCCAAGAAACACAAAGGGAGAACATCTTCCATACAAGATGTAAAGTTTTTGAAAATATATGTTCTCTCATTGTGGATAGTGGATCATGCTGCAATTGTTGTAGCCTTAGGATGGTTGAAAAACTCAGTCTACAAGTAGTACCTCATCCAAAACCTTACAAACTTCAATGGATAAATGAGGATGGGGAACTAACTGTGGATAAGCAGGTGAAAGTTGAGTTTTCTGTGGGAAACTACAAAGATAATGTTTTATGTGATGTAGTACCCATGGAAGCTTGTCATATTTTGTTAGGAAGACCTTGGCCATTTGATAAGAAAACCATGCACACTGGTCTTACTAATGAGATTTCTTTCACCCACTAAGAAAAGAAGTTTGTGCTTTATCCATTACCACCATCACAAGTGGTAAAGAACCAAGTGCAAATGAGGAAAAAAAGAGAGGATGAGAAAAAAAAAAACTAGAAAACCAGGAAAAAGCCCTTAGAAAAAAAGAGGCGTGGGAGAAGAGTGTTCCTTCCCACTGGGTCATTCAAAAAGAAGAGAAGTTTGAAAACAACATAAAAACAATACTTCTTTCTGAACAACCTACAGGCCTCCAGCTGTGTAAAGGAACACTTACATGCACTACCACATCTTCTGAAGCTAGTATTCTACCTCCTCAAGTAAAAGAACTTTTAAAAGAGTTTGATGATTTATTTCCTAAGGAAGGCCCATTGGGAATTCCCCCTTTTAGAGGAATAGAACATCAAATAGATTTAGTTTCAGGAGCCAGTCTTCCTAATAGACCAACTTATAGAACTAATCCTGATGAAACTAAGGAGATAGAATCACAGGTTCAAGATTTGTTGGAGAAGGGTTGGGTCCAAAAGAGCTTCAGTCCTTGTGTTATACCTGTCTTGTTGGTACCAAAGAAAGATGGTAAGTGGAGAATGTGCTGTGATTGTAGGGCCATCAATAACATTACCATCAAGTACAGGCATCCAATCCCAAGACTAGATGATATGCTGGATGAACTACATGGGTCCACTATATTTTCCAAAATTGATATTAAAAGCGGATATCACCAAATACGAATTAAAGAAGGTGATGAGTGGAAAACCACTTTTAAAACCAAATTTGGACTATATGAGTGGTTAGTGATGCCTTTTGGTCTCACTAATGCACCTAGCACATTCATGAGGCTAATGAATCATGTCTTGAGAGATTGTATAGGTAAATACGTAGTAGTTTATTTTGATGATATCTTAGTATATAGCCAAAGCCTAGAAGACCACCTAAGTCACCTTAGGGAAGTTCTCTTAGTGCTTAGGAAAAATAGTCTTTTTGCTAATATTGATAAATGTACCTTTTATGTTGATAATGTAGTATTTTTAGGTTTTATAGTTAGCAAAAATGGGGTACACGTCGACCCCGAAAAAATCAAAGCCATCTAAGAATGGCCAGTTCCCCAGAATGTAGGAGAGGTTAGAAGTTTTCATGGTCTAGCAAGCTTTTACAGAAGATTTGTGCCTAACTTCTCAAGTCTAGCTTCACCACTCAATGAGTTAGTCAAGAAAGACACTCCATTCTGCTGGACAGAGAAGCAAGATCAAGCCTTCCAAAGGCTTAAAGCTTTGCTCACTAATGCACCCATTTTAGCTCTACCAAACTTTGCAAAAACTTTTGAGCTAGAATGTGATGCATTAGGAGTAGGCATATGTGTGGTATTGTTGCAAGGTGGACACCCAATTGCTTATTTCATTGAAAAACTTCATGGTGCCACTCTCAACTACCCCACCTATGATAAAGAGCTCTATGCACTTGTGAGGGCCCTGAAGACTTGGGAGCATTATCTAGTATCCAAATAATTTGCGATTCATAGTGATCATGAGTCTTTAAAATACTTGAAGGGTCAACATAAGTTGAATAAACACCATGCAAAATGGATGGAATTTCTTGAACAATTCCCTTATGTTATCAAATACAAGAAGGGCATCACTAATATTGTGGCTGATGCTCTCTCCAGGAGGCACGCCCTTTTGTCAAAACTCGGTGCCCAGATTCTTGGATGTGAGAACAAACCTGAACTGTACAAAGAAGACCGAGACTTTGAATCCACTTTTATTAAATGTGAACATAGAGAACAAGGAGGATTTTATGTGTCTGGGGGGTATCTTTTTAAAGAAGGAAAACTCTATATACCCCATGGAACACATAGAAAACTCCTTGTAAAAGAAACACATGAAAGAGGTCTCATGGGCCATTTTGGAGTTGATAAAACTCTAGAGCTTTTAAAAGGAAAATTCATTTGGCCACACATGAGAAAAGAAGTTCAGAGACATTGCTTTAGATGTATTTCATGTTTAAAAGCCAAGTCTAAAGTGATGCCTCATGGACTCTATACTCCTTTGCCTGTTGCAAATGCTCCGTGGGAAGACATTAGCATGGACTTTATTTTAGGACTTCCTAGGACTGCAAGGGGTTTTGATTCTAATTTTGTGGTTGTGGATAGATTTAGTAAAATGGCACATTTTATACCATGCCACAAAATAGATGATGCAAACAATATCTCTAGACTTTTCTTTAGAGAAGTGGTCAGACTTCATGGTCTACCCAAAAGTATAGTGTCTAATAGAGATCCAAAATTTATAAGTCATTTCTGGAGAACTCTGTGGGAAAGGCTTGGAACAAAACTACAGTTTTTAACTTCTTGTAATCCTCAAATGGATGGACAAACAGAGGTAGTAAATAGATCTCTTTCAACTATGCCGAGGGCAGTTATGAAGGGTAACCGTAGATCTTGGGATAAGTATCTTCCCTATATTGAATTTGCATACAATAGGGTAGTCCATAAAACTACCAATATTTCTCCATTTGAAGTTGTATATGGTTTTAATCTGCTCACACCTTTGGACTTGTTACCACTTCCTAATCCACAAGAATTTGTGCATAAGGAAGGAATAACAAAAGCAGAGTTTGTTAAGAAAATGCATGAGTGAATTAAAGCCCAAATACAAATGCAAACAGAGAAATATGTCAAACATAGCAATAAGGGGAAGAGAGAGATAGTTTTTGAGAAAGGTGATTGGGTTTGGCTACACCTTAGAAAGGATAGATTTCCTACTAAGAGAAAGTCCAAACTTAGTCCCTAGGGAGATGGACCCTTCCAAGTCCTCATGAAAATTAACAACAATGCATACATACTTGATTTACCTGAGGAATATAGAGTTCATCATACTTTTAATGTTGTGGATCTAAGTCCTTTTGCAGGTAATAATGATGACGATGAAGTAGATGCATTGGATTTGAGGTCAAATCCTTTTCCAGAGGGAGGGGATGATGGAAGAGGCCCCAACATAAGCTTATGTCCAAGCCCAACACATAGAAGATCCGGGCCAACTACAAGAGCTATGGCTAGAAGAATTCAAGAGGATTGGGACACTGCTACTGATGGCAGGGAAATGTTCCTCTATATGTTCAAAATGCCATAAGCTTAGTGTAGAGTAGAATTTATTTCTGTTAAAATTAGAATAGGCCTTTTACTGTAAATTTTCTTAGAATTTAATTTTGGCACATAAAATCAACCTAGGCTAATTTAAAGTTTCTAAAACTTCTAAATTCACCTAGGCCGGTTTAAGTAAGGCTAAAGAGTACACAATTAACACATTTTCCATGTGTTAAATGTGCAACACGGCTAAATCCACATGAACCATATGAAATATGTGCTAAAAAGCTTTCCTACACATGTTAAATATGATCAATGTGTATAATGTGCCAAGCTGAATGGGGAGGACATTGCAAGGCCATTTTAGCTACATTTAAGTTTCGTTTTCGGTCCTCCATTGCTATAAAAGGAGGAGCCTACCTCATGTAATGGAAGATTATTCATTTGAGTGAAATTGCTGCCAAGAATTTGTGCCAATTCTCACATATTGCCATTTCCTCTCTAGGATAGGCAAGCTTAGTCTTCAACCTTCACCTTCCAAGTGAGCTAGCCGAACCACTCACCTCCATATTGGACCTGCACCTCCAAGGCAACCGTGATCTCCATGTGAGAGCCTTGTCTGTGAGCAATCCATGCAAGCTTCCGCAAATTCCACCAAAGAAATCAATTGGATGAAGGCATGCGGCTATCACTGGGGGTGCTCGACTGATGCAAATACCTGTTTGATGCCGAGTTCTGTGAACAACTTGCCCAACTACTGGCTTGCGAACTAGGTGCCATTGTCAGACACCAAATGCTTTGGGATCCCGAAACGACAATCTATATTGTCCCACACAAAGTGTTGGACTCTATGAGCTGTGATTTGTGCCACTGGCTCAGCCTCGATCCACTTAGTGAAATATTCTATGGTGACCACGAGATACTTCATCTCCTGATTTGCTAGGGGAAATGGCCCTAGGATGTCTATCCCCCAGGTATGGAAAGGCCATGGGGTGTGGAGCGACCTCAATTCCTCTGGTGGTGCATTATGCCAGTCAGCATGCTGTTGGCACTTCTTGCACCGCTGTGCATATCTCGAACAATCTTCTCTCATGGTTGGCCAGTAGTACCCCGCTCGAACAACTTTGGACGACAGAGCTCGGCCACCAACGTGACTTCCGCATATGCCTTCATGGACTTCAGACATGATACGGGTACACAGTGCTTCGCTTACACAGGTCAGGATTGGATGGGTGTAGTCATGCCTAAACAAGTTGCCATCAATCAAAGTATAGCGAGTTTAATTTTTCTTCACAATTCTGGCCTCCGCTAGGTCCATGGGAAGCACTCCGTCAGCTAGGTAGCATCGGTAGGGTGTCATCCAAGTTTCCCCTTCCTCGACCAGGTGAACCTGTGACGATCTCTCTTTTGGCGGTCCATATGCGCTTATGCAGGGTGTTTTCAATGTCTCATGGGTTAGCGATCTGTGACTTCTTTTTCCTTCTTCTAAAATGCCTATCATTTGAACGTCACCCATGTTGTCTGTGGCTGTTCGAGGTGCTCTATGAGTCTCCTGTATGACTGTCCTCTGCCTGCCCCCCTTGCCTGAGCTGGCGAGCTTTGCCAGCAAGTCAACTTTGGCATTTTGTTCTCGGGGGACATGTAGCAACTCGAACGCAACGAAAGTTCTCCTTAGGAACTCCACATACTCGAGGTAAGCGGCCATCTGGGGGTCCTTGGCCTGTTACTCACCTGTCATTTGTCCTGTTAGTAGCAATGAATCACTCTTGGCCAACAGACATTCCACACCAATCTCCTTAGCTAGCAACATTCCCGCGATCAAAGCCTCAGATTCTACCTAGTTGTTACTGGCTTTGAAGGAGAAATGCAGGGCCTGTTCGATCAAGACCCCACCTGGTCCCTCCAAGATCACCCTGGCACCGCTGCCCTGCTGGTTTGACGACCCATCTACTGAGAGGACCCACCTGAAGTTTGCCTCTCCCTGCTGTGTGGCTTCCGAGGACAGTTCCACTACAAAATCAGCATAAACTTGGCCCTTGATTGGCCCTTTGGGCTCAAACTGCACCTCGAATTCAGATAACTCAACTGCCTAATGGACCATCCTCCCTGCTACATCAGGTTTATGCAGGACCTTGTGAATGGGGAGGTCCATCATTACAATGATGGTGAAACTGTGAAAATAATGCCAGAGCCTTCATGCTGAAAATACTACAGCTAGTGCTGCCTTCTCTACCTGGTAGTGCACCTCAGGTCCTTGCAAGACCTTACTGACAAAGTAGATGGGTTTCTGCACCTGGTCCTACTCCTGAACCAGGATTGAACTGATCACTCGCTTTGGATGGTGAAGTACAGGCAGAGTGGGGTATCTAGCAATGGCTTGCACAACACTGGGGGACTGGCCAAATACTCTTTTAGCTTGAGGAATGATTCCTTACACTCGTCAGTCCATACGAACTGGTTGTTTCTCTTTAAACTCTGGAAGTAAGGATAGCCCCTGTCCCCTCCTACTGAAACAAATCAAGACAGGGCGACCATCTGACCTGTCAATTGCTATACCTCCTTCACTAAGACCGGGCTCCTCATGGCCATGATTGTCGCGCACTTCTTGGGGTTTGCTTCTATTCCTTGTTCTATCAGCAAGAACCCTAAGAACTTTCCTACTTCGACCCCAAACACGCATTTTTCTAGGTTCAGCTACAACTTGTACCTTGCTATAGTGTTGAATAGCTCTTCCAGGTCAGCGACGTGCTGGTCCTTCTCTTGGGAGGTGATGACCATGTCGTCCACGTATGCCTGCTCATTTTGCCCTTCCATAGGGGTGAGTATCCTGTCCATCAGTCTCTGGTAGGTCGCTCCAGCGTTCTTCAATCCAAAAGGCATCACTTTGTAACAATAACTTGAGAGCTCTGTCATGAATGTCATCTTGCATTTGTCTCGAGGGTGCATCTAGATCTGGTTGTATCCAGAGAATGCATCCAAAAAGCTGAGGAGTTTGCATCCCGACGCGCTGTCCACCAAGGCATCAATGTTGGGTAATGGGTAGGAGTCCTTGGGATAGGCTTTATTCAAGTCCGTGAAGTCGACGCACATTCTCCACTTGCCATTGGCTTTCTTTACTGACACCACATTGGCCAACCACTCAGGGTATTGGATCTCCCTAATGTGGCCGGCTTCCAACAGCTTCTGGGTTTCTTGCCTGATGACCTGTCGCCTTTCTTCGTTGAACTTTCTCCATCTCTGGCGTACAGGTCGGACCTGTGGGTCCATGGTAAGATGATGGCAGAAGAAGTTTGGGTCAATACCTGGCATGTCCGAAGCAGTCCACGTGAAGGCGTCCAGATGTCGGGCCAAAACCCCGGCGACCTAGTCCTGCGCTTCCTGGCTCAGGGACTTACCAAGTTTGAACTATCTGCCCCCGATCTCTTGTCGCACAACCTCTTTTGTTGGCTCGATTCGTCTCTCTAGGACAACCTCTTCACGGACAATTCCTTCATTCATGAGTGCACAACTAGTGACAGAGCACACCCCTCTCTTCGTCTTGAGGTTGTTCTCATAACACTTCCTAGCCATCTTCTGATCAGACTTAATGGTGATCACAGTTCCATCAGGTGAGGGCAGCTTCATCTTCATGTGCCTTGTTGAGGGTACTGCTCCCAACCTGTTCAAAGCTGGCCTGCCCAAAAGAATGTTATAAGCAGAAGGAGCATTTACCACGAGATACCTTATGTTGACAGTGCAAGACACATTGCCATCTGTGAACGTTGTCCTCAACTCGACGTAGCCTCTGACCTCCACTTGGTCTCCCACAAAACCATATAGGTAGCCATTGTAAGGCCTCAGCTGGTCAGCGGAAAACTGCAGCTTGTTGAAGGTTGGCAAAAACATCACGTCGACCGAACTCCCCTAGTCAACAAGGACCCGGTGTACCTTCCTTCCTACCGTCACCACCGAAATCACCACCGAGTCGTTGTCGTGGGGGACCACATCCAGCCGGTCAACCTTCATGAAAAGGAGGTCAGATTCTGGGTACTGGTCAGCTTCCCCTTCCTCGACAGTCATTACTTCGCTGAGAAGCATTACACCCTCTTCTTGAGAACCCTCCAGAGATAGTATTGATCTCTCCATAGATGGGTATCTCGTGCCCCTGGTCTCTTGCTGGGGCCATCGTCTCTAGGGTCTCCTGCGGTTCCTGCAAGTTGTAAGGACCTAGAAACTTTAATTGGAATAAAAGTGTTATATTTAAATAATTTCAGAAGGTGTTGTTATTTAAAATACAAAGAGCTGGTAATAGAAGTTTCGTAGTAGTCGCACCTCGGACGTCACCCAAGGGCTGGGGTCAGCTGGTAGAGGTCGGTCGGCTGACTCTTGTATTAACAAAGTAGTCAGGTGCGATGACCTTATCGTGAGGTAATCACGAGGGTGTGCTCGAGGAAGACATGTTGATAGCATTCCTATGAGCTCTTCTTTGGATTTTGGAGTTCCTTGGTGATGATGGATGCGGAAGCTTATGGAGGAGGTGAGCAAGGCCTTCCTAGGAAGCATGGGTGCCTTGAAGGTGCATGAAGAGTGAGGAAATGGGGAGGTTTGGCCAGCCCCTTTGGTAGTGATGAATTGAAGACTAAAACCTAAGTGTTAGGCAAGGAGTAGTGTATGGCACAATTTGGGCAGCATAACAATACTCTATTTAATCTTGAAAATACAAGGTGTAGGCTCCTCCTTTTATAGGCTAAGGAGGACCATAATGCAACCCTAATGCTAGCCAAATGAAATGTAAATGTGAAGCACATGGGCCACATGGAAAGTGTGAGCACATGGGGAGGGGTGTGTCTAGTTTGTAAGTTCACCCCCTCCATGGGCTTTCTAGAATAGTGGGAAGGTTAACTTCTCCTTAATTCTAATGTGCAGAAAAATAAACATTTGTCCACATGGCTATGCTATTTACACCCCAATTAAAGCTAAACTACATTTGATGGGCCTTCATGGAATATGTGCTAGTATGCCACTCTCCCATTCATAGCTTTGATCCAAGTCTTCTTGTCCTAGACGCTTCTAGCTTGGCCTTCTCGTCCTAGATGCTCCTAGCTTGTCTTAGACGCTCCTAGCTTGGTCTTAGACGCTCTTGACTTGGCTCTTACCTTTCATGGAAGGTTGTGCTTGGCCCTCTTCCATCATTCCCTCCCTCTTGAAAAAGGATTTGTCCTCAAATCCCTTGCTTTGTCTTCAACTAGGGGGATGGGGGGCTGGATGGTGTCCATCATCTCCTCCTCCTTTGAGAAGATCTATCCTCACATCTACAGATTTGATCTCGGATAGCAGCCTATTGTTTCGGCAAAGCTTGTCCTCCCGGATCAAACGTCCACCTATGGAAATCATCAAACAAAGTAAAGGTGTTAGTGTGAGCAATTGGAGAGAACTTAATTGTATGAAGTTGCCATTTTTGTTTTTCTTTTGTTTTTGGCAACTTTGTACAATATTTCTCTTTTGATGGTTGTATGTGTTCTCTAATCCTCTTATGTATTTGAAAATTTTCAATATTGGTTACCTTTTCCTTAGGCACAATACCTTTAGGAAAGGGTAACAACTTAAAAAGCAAAAGAGGATTAAGTCCACATGCAATTTCAAATGTAGAAATATTAGTAGTCTTGTGGACTACTCCATTGTATGCATGCTCAAAAGGATACTCATCCCAAGAATTGTGATTGTCTTTCATGATTTCTCTAGGCATAGTAAAAAGAGCTATGTTTTGAATTTTATTTTGACCATTCTTTTGAGGATAAAAATTTGAAGAGTACAACTTAATTTCAAGTTTTTCTAAAAGATTCCTCAAATGATGGTTTTCAAATTTTGGAGCTCTGTCCAATACTATGCTTGAAGATAAACCATGAAGACTTGTCACTTCTATATAGAAGAGATTATCCATATCCATAAAAATGGAATCAAAACCTTTTGTTGTCCTAGGAAGCTCTAAGATAAAATTGAGGTTTATGTCTTCCCAAGGATCATTTGCAAAAGGTAAAGGAGTATAGAGTTCATGAGACATCACCTTAGGTGTATTTTTAAAACAAGAAATGTATCTAGGGTAATGTCTTTGAACATCTTTTCTCATGGGTGACAAAATTTTTCCTTTTAAAAGCTCTAGAGTTTTATCAACTCTAATTTGGTCCATGAGTTCTCCTTCATGAAGAATTTTTCTCTTATGTGTAAAGATAGTCTCGTTGTTACAACCATTGTTTATGAGAAGTTGCACACTTGGCAATGGTTGTCTCAATAGGACATGACAAGTTTCTTTAGGCACTACTTCACATAAAAATTTGTTTTTGTAGATGCTTGTAAATAACTTGACATTCACTTGGTGATATCCTAGCACATATGAGAAATAATCCACTTTATCTTTATCTATGCAAGCTTCTTTTAAAGACTCTTTTTTTGTTACTATGCTTGCAAGTGTTCCTTTACAAAAGGAAAGGCTAGGTTGTTCAACAAGACGCATATTTTCAAAGGTATTTTTAAATCTTTTGTCTTGTTGAATGACCTTGTGAGAAGGAACACTATTCTCCCACGCCTTTTGTTTCTCAAGGGTCTTCTCATGCTTTTCTTTTTCTTTTTCTTTAGCTTCCCTTTCGGCTTCCTCTCTTTTCTTTTGTATCTTTCTTTCCTTTCTTTCTTTATGGGAAGCAAACAATTTTTCTACCCTCATTTCCCAATCTAGGCAAGTTTCTATATTTTCTTTTCCATGGGAATGGGGTAGGTCTACCCTAACCTCTCTTGGGCTTTCTTGTTCTTTTCTATCTCTTCTATGTCTTCCCTCCCCAAAAGAATCATGCTTTTTAGAGATAGATGCATGAGAAGGTAATTTTTTTGAAATGTGAGACTTCTCATCCTTTGATTTAGTCAATTCATTAGTTTTGGCCTCATTCTCCAATTGTTTAGATGAAATTGATTGAATATTCTTGGAAAGTTGTTCCAAAAGAGATTTCAAGGATTTCACCTCACTTTTAAGAGATTTAAAGGAATGAGAAGACATGACTAGACCTTTGTGTATAGAAATATTTTACCTTGAGAAAATTTAGGGAAGTCAAAGAAGGTAGTCTTCCAGGTAAGGGAGGTGAGTCACAATGGACTACTTAAATACCAAGCCTTGCCTTAGCCAAAGACTATCCCTCAATGTCTTCACACAAAGCTTTCTCTTAGTAAACCACTTAAAACATAATAAGGTTGAAGAAATCAAATTTTGATGCAAGAAAACAATGCAAACTAGCTAATTAACCAAGCAAAAGAATTAACGAACTTAAACAAAACAAAACAATTACCAAACGTAACTAATTAAGCAAGGAAAGCAATTAAAACAATTAACACATGCTAAAACAAGTAAGGTCTACACTAGTCGGCCCTAGGTGAGGCTTCTTGGACACTTGGAGCCCTTGAAGACACACTCACCGTCTAATCACGTAATTAACAAGTAATTAACACAAGCAACATTGCAAAGAAATTAAATGACACTCCCTTTGTTGCTTTTACTATTTGCACCCCTTTTGTTGTTCTTCTAGTTGCACCCCTTTTGTTGCTTTTCTACTTGTTGGGCCTTCCAAAGTGTGTAGTGTATTTGTAGTATGGTGTTTGTTGCTGCCCTTTGCCTTTGTTCCTCTTGGAATTAGGTCAATAAAATCTTCAATCCAGCACCTATTAAGCAAGCTAGACTCCCCTCAAGTCAAATTCTCACTCAACAAGTACCAATTGATATTTAATCCACCAACAAGCTTAGAGGCCAAAGAAAGAAAGCAAGAAACAAATTAATTTGAAAAACAGTACCACACAAATGGAATTTAAATGTGACACAACTAGAAAGAGTTCAAATGAAATTAGACAAGCAAATAAAAGGTACTCAAATAATGGATGGCACACAAAAAGGAACCTAGGAATAGCACTAGATTTGATTTAAAAACCAAAAAAACAGCACCACAGAAAAGCACAAATTGTTGTGGTCCAGAAAGCGTATCTTTAAAAGATTTATGCTGAGCTGACCCTTTTGTATTTGCTTCTGAAAATTGAGACACAATCAGAACAAGATCTTAACAAACTTTTGGCGTTGGTTTCACTCCAAACGCATGTACCAATTAATTTTGGTAAATTTTATAAAATCAGTGCTCAGAGCTGCCAGCTGGAACGTCAGGATTGCACACTTTTTTTGTAATATTTATCTTTTTTTTTCTATTTCTTCTTTTCAGATGGTTCTTTTTTTGTCCTTTTTCTAACACCTCAAATTTGTGAAATCCAGAGGCTCAGAAATTTTTGATGATGTATGTAATTTTCATAAGACAAAACAGTCAGCACAGAAATGTGAAAACAGGGGTTCTGAAAACTGGAATCAAAAACAGAATGATATACCTCAAAAACACAATGGAGTTAATATGATGGAATTTGTGTGGATCTAACACACAAATAAGAACTCAAACTAAAATTAAAAATGCACCAAAGGATCAACACAAAACAGATTTCAGATCAAACATTCAGACCAAAAACAAGAAACAAATAAATCAACAAGAGTACTACTAGGATTTGATGACAAATATGGAAACACATGACTTAGACAAAACTTATGGATTCATAAAATGAAAAGACTCAAGAACATCATATGACCCAAATGAAATTTCAAGCAAGACTCAAATACCTAAAAATAAAAACAGCAACACAAATATATCAAGAATCCTACACAAAATTGAAAATAGATGTTCAAGCACAAGTTTGAACAAACCCACCAAATGAAATGAATAAACAAGCATTCAAATCATATTAAAACACAAAAAACAGCAAGACAACTTGGAATAAAGATAAACAACTTGGAGAAAAGAAGAACTCAAAAAGAAAATGAAAAGAGATACTCATCTTTGAAGAACCATAGCTCTAGATACCAAATGATAGCATTCCTATGAGCTCTTCTTTGGATTTTGGAGTTCCTTGGTGATGATGGATGCGGAAGCTTATGGAGGAGGTGAGCAAGGCCTTCCTAGGAAGCATGGGTGCCTTGAAGGTGCATGAAGAGTGAGGAAATGGGGAGGTTTGGCCAGCCCCTTTGGTAGTGATGAATTGAAGACTAAAACCTAAGTGTTAGGCAAGGAGTAGTGTATGGCACAATTTGGGCAGCATAACAATACTCTATTTAATCTTGAAAATACAAGGTGTAGGCTCCTCCTTTTATAGGCTAAGGAGGACCATAATGCAACCCTAATGCTAGCCAAATGAAATGTAAATGTGAAGCACATGGGCCACATGGAAAGTGTGAGCACATGGGGAGGGGTGTGTCTAGTTTGTAAGTTCACCCCCTCCATGGGCTTTCTAGAATAGTGGGAAGGTTAACTTCTCCTTAATTCTAATGTGCAGAAAAATAAACATTTGTCCACATGGCTATGCTATTTACACCCCAATTAAAGCTAAACTACATTTGATGGGCCTTCACGGAATATGTGCTAGTATGCCACTCTCCCATTCATAGCTTTGATCCAAGTCTTCTTGTCCTAGACGCTTCTAGCTTGGCCTTCTCGTCCTAGATGCTCCTAGCTTGTCTTAGACGCTCCTAGCTTGGTCTTAGACGCTCTTGACTTGGCTCTTACCTTTCATGGAAGGTTGTGCTTGGCCCTCTTCCATCACATGTGGATCAAGAAGAGTAAAGGAAGGAAAGTGTAGCTTAGAAGACTCTGAGATCGCCTGGTTAGTACATAATCGCCTGTCGCCTAGACTACCCATGCGGACGTCGCTGGGGCGCGAGGTATGCGGACGTCGCCAGGGATCGACATCGGTCGTCTCCCAGCGAGAGACACCGGTCGTCTCCCAGAGAGAGACATCGGTCGTCTCCCAGAGAGAGACATCGGTCGTCTTCCAGGATGAGTCATCGGTGGAAGGTTATCGCGCGATGTCGTGTTTCGCACAGATAAGGTGGGACCCAGACTCCCAGCATGAAACGTCCTGCACGCGCGCCACGTGGACAAAAAGGGTGGTTCAGAATAGTGACATCAGAGAGTTGGCATGCGCAGAGACACACGTGGCCGTACTGTTCAGGGAAGCGTGCACGCAAGCCTTCCTGCAGAGTGGGTGGTGGCAGCGGCAATTGTGGAACAAGTTGGGTTAGTTTTAAAAACTCACTTCGGAGAGGCAAAGAACGCTGCTGTGGTTCAAGAGTGACAGAGTGAGTGAGTGAGTTACCTTCATCCTCCTCTTTTCCCTCATTCGCGCTGCGATCCAGGCACCATCAAGCACCAGTACGACGAGCGACGACTGCCACAGGCCACCTGGGAGGTTCTCTGCAAGTCCTCCAAACCGGACGCTAAAACAGAGGTAAGGCATCCTTGAAGCTCGTTGAGTTGGAGCTCTTAGTACTTTTCACACAAGTCCAGGTAAGGGAAGCTAGCCTTATTTCCAACGAAAAACCTTAAGTTAGATGATTTTGATGATGGGGCGACGTGGTCGCCGGTTTTCAACTGTTATTGCATAATCCTCTGTTTTTGATGTTGGGGCGATGTGGTCGCCAGTTTTTCCCTTGTGTTTCGAAATCCCCTGTTTTGGATGTGATCGCCGGTTGGTGATCGCCGATTTTAAATATTGATTTCGAACTCCCCTGTTTTTAGTGTTGTTTGAAACTGTTTGAGATTGAAATGTGAAATGCATGCAATATTCGAAAATCTGGACCTCTGAATGATTGCTGCTGTGATTGGAATCGTTCATTTAAGTGTCATATGATGTGTTGAATGTTGTGAATGTGGGATCAAGGCATAGTATTTTCAGGAAAGAAAATACCGTGTAAGATTGTGTAGGATGTGCATTGATCGGTGATTTCTATAATGAGATATCCTGACTCTCCTGATATAATGGAACCATATAGAGGAAGTTATTCAGGCGTTGAGAGTCGAAGGAGGTTCATGAATGGGTGAGTCGTGTGAAAAAGAACGAGCTTGGCCTGTTACATGGATTAACCCTGTCATACTAGGAGAGTGATGAGATTGAGATTGAGATTCATTTATGCGCATGGCTGTGTGAGTTTCACAGCGACCTTGTGTGGGTGATGTAGTATGACAGGTGCAGATCTCTGAGTCTAGTCAATGCACGTGTCTTCCGGAAGTAGTGTCAAGTGTCTATGTGTGAAGAGTCAGTGGAAGTCTGACGTGAGAAATGTTGAGAAATTGTTGATAGACACTTGATGGAATTATGTGAATTGAACGACTCTTGAGGAAATTGTGAAATATGTGATTACTTGATGCCTGTGTGATATGAATGAGAAAGTTGATGGTTTTTACGTGGGTGTCTTAAATTTGTTTTATCTTGATTTTTAAGTTCATATTTAAACTCTCCTTCAAATATCTAGCTTACCCTGTGTTTGGTTCTGTGGCTGTTTTTCTTAAAACTGTGATGATCGTGTATAATTTACACGGGAGCAGATGATGTTGCAGGAAGTAGAGCTCCTCAGTGAGTGGTCGCTGGAAGGAGATCGCCTGTCTCTGTTTCTGTTAGGCGATCACCCTTTTTCTGATCTCTGATAGAAGATCGCCTTCTCTGATAGGAGATCGCCTTTTCTGTAGGGAGATCGCCTGTTTTTTTCTATTTTGTTGTATTTTTTTTAAGCTTTGGAAAATTGGCCGGTTATGTATTAAACTCCCTGTGAGGAGCAACTTCATTTTATATAAATACGTATGTTCACTTAAATATTATTGTTTTACCTTTATTTCAATATATAAATATGAAAAGCAATTTGGCGGGATGTTACACAAGTAATCTGTTAAAAAACTGTTTCTTACCAATTCATCGAGTTGGTGTCCTAGCGCTAACCAGTTGCTTAGAGCCCGACCACGCGCCTAGTGGAAATCACACCACTTATCTTTGCTGGGTCCTAGTCTCTTGTCAGTCTTCTGGGGAAACTTCAGTGTGCTAGCCACCTCGGGAAAGGTGATAAGCTCCTTGTGGTCTACTCTGAAGCTGTGCTGGTGGGCTTAGGTTTCTTCGACTCATAGGGCATCGATTTGGCCTTCTCCCTTGTTGTGGCCTCATGCACCCTCATAGGTTGAATGCGACCTGTCGCACGAGTTTTAGACAGATCAACCCTCGTGTGCTTCTCTGTTACTTGCTCTTTTGCGTTGATGTGGGCCACGACTCGACGATGAATCTTGTTGAAAGTCCTGGGTTGACACCTGATCAAGGAGTCACTGAAGGGTCCTGACAGGATTCCTTTCCCGAAAGCATTTACCATCATGGCCTCGTCTTTGGTATGTAACTTTACCATGAGCGCTCCAAAGCGATTCAAGAAGTCCTTTAGTGGTTCTCCTTGGTATTGCTTCACGTCAAAAAGGTCAAAGGAAAAGGGAGAGGGAGCCTGGTTAACAATGAACTGCTCCTTGAATAGTGATGAGAACTGGTCAAACGATGTGATGTGTCCATCGGGAAGGCTAATGAACCAGTCCAGCACCGTTCCTGAAAAAGTTCCCATAAACAACTTACAATGCATGGCATCAATCCCTCCCGAAATCATCATCTGGGTGTGGAAAGCTGTGATTTGGCTCTCGGGATCTTCAAGACCTGTGAAGGTGATCTTTGGGAACATGAACATTGAGGGGATTACTTCCTCCATGATAGCCTGGGAGAAAGGCATGGGGCGTGCCTTGACTGGTGTGGGTGCGCCTGTTTCTCCAGCCGCGCGCTCTCCCATTCCCCTTCTCAATTCTTCGTTAGCCCTGCGCAACTCTTCATTGGTTGCCAGCGATGCGTCCAGTTCAGCCTTGAACTGATCCTGTCTGAGGGTTTGTTCTGCACGAACCTCAGCCAGAACCCTCTCCTGGTCAGCCCTGGACGCCGCGAATGCCTGCTGAAGGTTGCAGATAGTCTCCATGAGTTCCTACATGGTTACGTGACCCTCCTCATCACTTCCAGTAGTGCCTTGCCTAATATTCCTCATGTCATCTGGTATCTCTAATCACAACTGTGGATGGGACCTAGTTTTATCGGGCCCCATGGTGGGCACCAAATGTTCTCGCCGGTTGACTCAGCCGTCGTTGACTCTAAAGCAGGGGTTGGCCACTACACATTTGAATAGGGATTCAATCATATTTTCTTTCTAACCTATGTCTAAATTGTCTCACTATTTAATATTTAAACACAAATTCCTTTTTTCCACAATTCAAAAATAATATTCCAATTATTTTTTTATTTAAGAAAAATAAAACTAGATAACTACGCAACAATTAAATTAAAACTAAAAATAAATCAAGCATATAATTCAAGAATATAAATTCAAACCATTACTAAAATAACAAAAATAAAAACACAAAATAAGCAAATAAGCAAATAAATAGAAAACAAGACAATCGAAAAATAAGATAAAAAAAAAATTCAAATAACTGAAAAGAAAAGAAAATTAGAAAGATAAAACGATATTTTTGTTCAACCCTATCTTCCTAAGAAGTCATCCAGCTCTGTGTTAAAATCTTCATCTATAGTTGTAGATGACCCTGCTTCGTTTGCTAGATCTGCCCCCTGAATAATAGAACCTGTCCCCAGGCCAAGATACATAAGCTTCAAACTAACCGGGAGGCATGTAGGAAGTGGATTGCCTTTGACAATTTTTTTTTTTTTTTAAATTTTGCCCAGGCAAGATTCCCTGCAAGAAAACTTAATTTTATGTTGTTAAACTTGCCTAAGTGAGACTTATCTCACTTAGACGAGATGACTCGAGAGAGCACCCCTTATTTTTCCTCCTAACTCGCCTAGGTGAGATACTCTGCGGTTGGGCGAGGTTCCTGCACAAAATTCGATTTTACGATGTCAAATCGCCAGGCGAGACATATGACGTCTGGGCAAGTTTCTTTACATAAAAATAAGATTGTTGAAGGTAAAAATAATAAAAAAAAATAACAAATCATAAAACTAAAATGTGTATTGGGTTGCCTCCTAGTAAGCGCTCGTTTAACGTCATCTAGCTTTGCGCCTATTTCTTTCAAGGTGGACGACCCCTTTGTTGCAACAATTTCCTGGTTACAACTTTAGTTCTTCTTAAGTATGGTGTGGGTAGCATTCTAAGTAGGGGGTGTGGGTAGCATTCTAGCTTGTTCCTAGCCCATTTGAAAGCATTTAGACCTAATTTCTAGAGGATCAGCCTAGAATACGGGATTGACTTAGTGAAACCCTATGGCTGCCCACTTTTTTCCTTTTTCCCATTCTACCCTTTAAGCTTGCTTTCCAAGGCTCCTAAATCTATAAATAGGGAGGCCTACCTCATGAATTCACAAGTTGAAAATTAGAGTAAAGAAACTATACACAATTTTTGTGTGATTTGTGAGTGAGTGAAATTCCTCCTCTCTTGGTCTTATCTTATGAGTTTTGAGAGCTCTCAAATGGCAGCATCCTTTACTTATCTTGGAGTCATTTCACCATCCAAGTGGCGTGCAACCATTCTCAATTCCATTTCTCATAAGCTTCCTTTTCCTTCCATTATCATTCCATCTATTCATAAACATGTTCTTATTTTGCTTCATTATGTCTATTCGGTTTTTATATGTTGCTCTTGCTTTCCTTATGTAATTCCACACCATAACTTGTCATCATCATCACCTTATAATTGTGTTTTCCTTTTGCCTTTGTGAAATGAACCTTCACATCTACTTAACTACTTGGTTAAGTTAATGTCCAGTGGGGATTTTCCTTAAGTTCTCACCATACTTGTCTCATAAAATCTGTTCTTGTCGGTTGACCCTCCTGTCGGTTGACTCTATGACAATCTCACGCCTCCTTCCCTCTCCTTAGATAATGCTTCACTGTATCGAAACAAACTGCACCTGCAAAGACAGAAAGGGGCACCCTAGAGGCCGTTTGCACTCCGATGCTCAAGTCAATACTGGGTCAAGTACACCAAGTGTATTGTGTATTTAAGTTTAGGTCTAGAAACTACGCCCCTTTGTGAAGTGTTTCACTACCCTTTATATAGTCTAGGGTTTCCTCTGTGCCGCTACCCATATTTAGGGTTTGTACAGGAATACCCTTGCGTCGCTACTACCCAGACTTAGGGTAATCTAGTGCGTAAGGTTTCCCTTAACTGGAGTGCAAATTCTAACAGGATGGCCACCTGGGTACCCCCTTGTGCACCTAATCTCTGGGGCCACCTGTCCTGGGAGTGCCTTCACTATTCACGTGCCATGCATGCGGCCTCACTTGGAAACCCTAATCATGATGGGCACTCAACCCTTCAAGACTCTGCACCTAATTGTGCTTTCCCTGCCACATGCATGGGTGCTTCGTGACTTAGGCCCCTCCCTACCTCTGGGCATTTTACTGATAACGGGTCTTCTCTCAGGACCCACCTTAGATATTCTAGCTCTTTCGTTCAAAACACCCAAGACCGATGTGTCCTCATCACACCCTGTTGTCGAGGACTCATCACCCTGTTGTGTGACGAGGATACATCGTTCCACTCTGGTGATCGACGCGATGGCTAATCAGCCCACTAGTCCATACTATCTGTGGGACCCAGCCCACGTGACTCTGGCCTATGCTGTGGGACCCAACTGACGTGGCTCACCATTACTAGCTGTTCTCGGTGTCCGAGGACTGGTCGGTACAAAATCCAATCCTAAGTAAAGTGTCACCATAAAAATGAACAATCATAAAATCAACTCACATCATATGGGCTTTCAAGTTTAATGGTTCCATCAACATTCAGTTTCTTGATAACCCATAATTTTGACCCCTTCTTCTTCAACCCTCTTTTAGCTTCTCTAAACATTATGGGTTGCCCTGGTCTATATTCATCTTTTTCTACAGTAATCTCTTGTTAGACTTTATCTTCCTCTTATGTCTTTGGACTTTGATGGTTTATAATTTCTTCAATTGACTTTGATAGGTCCAATTGCTCTTTAGTAGGGAAGGCTTCCTTTGTTGCATATCTTCGAGAGCATTCCTTCCCTGCATTAGAATTTTTTATACCATTAAAAAGATTAAAAGTTACCTTATCATCTTGAGCTCTAACTTGAAGTTCTTCTTTATCAACATCAATTATGAGTCTAGCAGTCTTTATAAAAGGTCTGCCATGTACAAAGGGAACCTCCTCATCTTCTTTCAAGTCCATTAAAACAAATTCCACAGGAAATATGAATTTATCCACCTTAACAAGAACATCTTCAACCACACCATAAGGATATTTGATTGATTTGTCTACTAACTATAACTGCATCTTGGTGGGTTTAATCTCCACTTTACCTATTTTTTTTTAGCATTGCCAAAGGAATTAAATTTATGCTTGCCCCCAAATCCAATAAGGCTTTGTGCATAGATAAAACACCTATAGACACGGGAAGATTAAAACTTCCTGAGTCCTTGGATTTTTAGGCAAGTCATTTTGAATAATGGCATCGCATCCAACCTCCAAATCTACACTTCTTTCTCCAAAATAGCTCATCTTCCTTATAACTCCCTCATATGTTGACTTTTTCTCTGGCATTCCTGTAAAATAATATTTAGGGAGCAAGTTATCAAAAAATGTCCTATCCTTTTTTGAAGGAGCATGAGGATATGATAAATCTTTTTCAAGAACATCTCTCTCCTTATTTTCACTCTTTTTTATATTTTTTCTTCCTCCTTTCTTTTACTCTTTTTATATTTTTTCTTCCTCCTTTTTGTTCTTTTCTCTCTCTTTCTCATCTCTTTTCCCCTCACTCTCATTTTTTTCTTTTTCAGCTCCTACATTATTGCCATCCTTCCCTCCTATTATTTTAGCACATTTTGCGGTAGTTGTATTGCAATGCTCCTTTGGGTTGGTCTTGGTTTTGGCTGAAAATTGGCTAGTTTGTACCTCTGCTAATTGTTTGGAAATCTGTCCCACCTAAGTTTTTATATTTCTGATTGTCACCATATTATTCTCCTAACGGCCATAGTAGCCTTCTTGAATTTCTCAGAGGTATCTTGGAAAGGACCTTGCTTGTTGGAGGAACCATGCTCTTGTTTCCACCCAAAATTCTAATTCTGGTTGCTTCTCCAACCTTGAGAATAATTGTTGTTGTTGGAGAAACCACCTTGCCTTCCTTGATTACCCATGTAATTTACTTTTGCTTCAAATGAATTGTTTTGATATTTACATTGACCATTATGTTGAAAATGAAGCTTTGATGTCTCCAAACCCTTAAAGACTTTGTTGCTATGTATGGGCATAGGTTCTGGGTAGTTTAGAATTTCTTAAAACCACTCTTAATCAATTCAAACCTGGATCAATCTGTTCTTTAAAAAAGAAAAGAGTTTTCAGAGTTAAGTGAAAAACAACCTGTTGATTTATCATTTTAATCGGTTGTTTTTCCCTTAGTTTTTTTTTAAAGATTATAAACTAGTTTGACCTTGGTTGACTTAACTGTCAAACCAATTCAATCGGTCGATTCGACAATTCAACCGATTGGGATTTGAAAATCCTTAACAACTTTTCTTAAAACTGTTAAATTTGTTTTCAGTGAATTCAATCTATTTTGGCTTATGATTAACTACCATAAATGACTATTTTCGAAAGCTATAAGAATGGGATTACCTACCTATTTTTAAATACAAAAAGAGAGATTCAGAAACATTCTTTGGTGAAAGATTGGATTCAAGATTGCAAGATTGCCTTGGCTTTACATTGGTTTAAAAGTGGATTAGGATTAGCTGTGATTTCTTGTCTCAAGTGTTATCTATTCTATTCACTTTTGTATTTGTTTTCAAAGTTGTATATCTGTAAACTGTTGGTACTGTAAGGTCAGAGGGTGTTCTGACTTAGTGTGGTAAATCAAAGAGGGTATGTGTTCTTGAGTGGTCAAGATTACCTCTTTGTGGCTGCGTGTTGTTTGTAATCTATTGTTGGTTACATAGTGGATTACCTAGGGGTTTCTGGGAACTGGATGTAGCTCTGGTAAGGAGTGAACCAGTATAATTGCTTGTGTACTCTTCTCTCTCTCTCTCTCTCTCACTCATTTAAAACTGTTTGATTTGTGTTTTTAACTCTGCTGGTATAAAGAATCAGTTGATTCGCATAAATAACCGATTGATTTTATGAAATTAGTTTTAAACAATTTTGTTTTCTTGGCTGAGTTGATTTCTTATTCTGTAATTCTTCATAAATCTTCATTCTAATCTATTATTTGCGAAAATCTTCCCTCAAACAATTTACCCCCTCTTGTTTAAGCCATTAAATTATAACAATTGGCATTAAGAGCTAGGTTCTCGAAATTTACTCAAGTCTTGTTTTCAAAAACTGTTTTAATGGCTGACAAGCTACCTTTTGTGGAGGGAGCGTCTATCAATAGACCACCTTTATTTTGTGGTGTGAATTACCAATTCTGGAAAGTAAGAATGAATATTTTTATTGAGTCTACAGATAAAGGAATTTGGAATGCTATAGAAAATGGTTCTTTCATTCCATAAATAGAAAAAGATGATGTTTGTGTTGAAAAACCTGGTCTGAATGGACTGAATTAGATAGCAAGAAAACTAAGTTTTACTATATTGCAAAGAATATAATAACTTCTGCTTTAAGTTGTGATGAATCTTTCAAGGTATCACAGCGTAAATCTATAAAAGAGATGTGGGACATCCTTGAAGTCACACATGAGGGGACAAATGATGTGAAGAGGGCAAGGAAGCACGCTCTCTTTCAAGAATACAAAATGTTCAGCATACAAAAGGGAGAAACAATATCTGAAGTGAAGAAAAGATTCTCTCACATTGTGAATCATCTTACGAGCCTTAGGAAAACTTTTGAGAAAGAAGAGCTGAATATAAAGATTCTAAAATGTCTCGAGTGGACATTGCAGCCAAAGGTCACTGCCATATCAAAATCAACAGATCTAACCTCTATGACAACAGCTTCTTTGTTTGGTAAGCTAAAGGAGCACAATTCGTTTATTGATAGCCCCACTCCAAGAAACAGGTATGAAAGCTATAATTGTAAACCACGATCAAATCTATGGAAGCTTTGGTTTATACATTCCTCTTAGTTTCAACTTTAGGAATTATTTTTTTCGCTATATTTTTAGAGAACCCCCTAAAGTTCCAACGAAAAAGGTTAAATAATTTTTTATTATCTTAATTGAAGTAATGAGCCCCCAACTGGGAGGGCGCATTACTTCAACTAGTCCCCATGTTCTTCAAATGGATCTCTTAGTTGTTGCGAGGGTTGCCCAAAGGCAGTATATAAGGCATACCTAGTAAAACTTACAAGTAAACCAAATATAGAGATGGCAATTAGGGTTGCTGTTTCCATTATTCTAATTTTAAAGTTTCCAGATCACAATAGATCTATAAGATAAGATCCTTATATTTACAGCGGAATGGTATACAAAGTCAACAGATCTAAATGAATAAAAAATAGTATTTATGGCTACGCAAACCGTTGAGGATAATTCTAGATCTGGTCCAAGACGAACTATTGTAGGGAATTTATTGAAACCTTTAAATTCACAATATGCGTAATTAACGATTAACAATATAAAAGAATTATTACTACGAAAACTAACTTACAAACTTTTTTTTTTACTTAGTTGATATACATTTATTCACATATATTCCAATAATATTTCAAAAAAAAGTCTTCAGCTGCAAGAATGGTCGGGATAGCTCAGTTGGTAGAGCAGAGGACTGAAAATCCTCGTGTCACCAGTTCAAATCTGGTTCCTGTAACATCCCGCCAAATTGCTTTTCATATTTATATATTGAAATAAAGGTAAAGCAATAATATTTAAGTGAACATACGTATTTATATAAAATGAAGTTGCTCCTCACAGGGAGTTTAATACATAACCGGTCGATTTTCCAAAGCTTAAAAAAAAATACAGCAAAATAGAAAAAAACAGGCGATCTCCCTACAGAAAAGGTGATCTCCTATAAGAGAAGGCGATCTCCTATCAGAGATCAGAAAAAGGGTGATCGCCTAACAGAAACAGAGACAGGCGATCTCCTTCCGGCGACCACTCACTGAGGAGCTCTACTTCCTGCAACATCATCTGCTCCCGTGTAAATTATACACGATCATCACAGTTTTAAGAAAAACAGTCACAGAACCAAAGACAGGGTAAGCTAGATATTTGAAAGCGAGTTTAAATATGAACTTAAAAATCAAGATAAAACAAATTTAAGACACCCACGTAAAAACCATCAACTTTCTCATTCATATCACACAGGCATCAAGTAATCACATATTTCACAATTTCCTCAAGAGTCATTCAATTCACATAATTCCATCAAGTGTCTATCAACAATTTCTCAACATTTCTCACATCAGACTTCCACTGACTCTTCACACATAGACACTTGACACTACTTCCGGAAGACACGTGCATTGACTAGACTCAGAGATCTGCACCTGTCATACTACATTGCTGTAAAGTTTCCACAGCTGTGCACATGAACATAATCTCAATCTCAATCTCATCACTCTCCTAGTATGACAGGGTTAATCCATGTAACAGGCCAAGCTCGTTCTTTTTCACACGACTCACCCATTCATGAACCTCCTTCGACTCTCAACGCCTGAATAACTTCCTCTATATGGTTCCATTATATCAGGAGAGTCAGGATATCTCATTATAGAAATCACCGATCAATGCACATCCTACACAATCTTACACGGTATTTTCTTTCCTGAAAATACTATGCCTTGATCCCACATTCACAACATTCAACACATCATATGACACTTAAATGAACGATTCCAATCACAGCAGCAATCATTCAGAGGTCCAGATTTTCGAATATTGCATGCATTTCACATTTCAATCTCAAACAGTTTCAAACAACACTAAAAACAGGGGAGTTCGAAATCAATATTTAAAACCGGCGATCACCAACCGGCGATCACATCCAAAACAGGGGATTTCGAAACACAAGGGAAAAACTGGCGACCACATCGCCCCAACATCAAAAACAGAGGATTATGCAATAACAGTTGAAAACCGGCGACCACGTCGCCCCATCATCAAAATCATCTAACTTAAGGTTTTCGTTGGAAATAAGGCTAGCTTCCCTTACCTGGACTTGTGTAAACTTCACTAAGAGCTCCAACCCAACGAGCTTCAAGGATGCCTTAACTCTGTTTTAGCGTCTGGTTTGGAGGACTTGCAGAGAACCTCCCAGGTGCTCTATGGCAGTCGTCGATAGCCAAGAAGGGACGTGATAAGGCCTGAATCGCAGAGTGAAGGAGAGAGAAGAGAAGGATGAAGGTAGACTCACTCTGTCACTCTTGAACCACAGCAACGTTCTTTGCCTCCCTGAAGTGGATTTTTGAATCTCCATTAACTTGTCCACACATGCTGCTGCCACCACCCACTTTGCAGGAAAGCCAGAGTGTACGTTTCCCTGAACAGTACAACCACGGTGTCTCTTGCGCATGCCAACTTTCTGATGTCACTATTCTGAACCACCCTTTTTGTCTTCTTGCGCATGCCAACTACTTCCCTGAACAGTACGACCGCGAGTGTCTCTTGCGCATGCCAACTTTCTTATGTCACTATTCTGAACCACCCTTTTTGTCTACGTGGCGCGCCTGCAGGACGTTTCATGCTGGGAGTCTGGGTCCCACTTTATCTGTGTGAAACACGACATCGCGCGATAACCTTTCACCGATGACTCATCCGGAAAGACGACCGATCTCTCTCTCTGGAAAGACGACCGATCTCTCTCTCTGGGAGACGACCGATGTCTCTCTCTGGGAGACGACCGATGTCTCTCGCGCCCTGGCGAGGCTCGCATGCCTCGCGCCCTGATGATGCCCGCATGCCTCTCGCGCCCCGGCGATGCCCGCATGCCTCTCGCGCCCCGGCGATGCCCGCATGCCTCGCGCCTGGCGATGTCCGCATACCTCGCGCCCTGGCGATGTCCGCATGGGTAGTCTAGGCGACAGGCGATTATGTACTAACCAGGCGATCTCATACTCTTCTAAGCTACACTTGCCTTCCTTTTTATTTTAAATAAAAACATACCTAGAATTCATTTAAAATATATTCCTTTTATTCCAAATTTAATTTTACAGGTCCTTACAGTTCCTGACACAAGATTCATTTGTCTGAGTATCTATCCCCCATATTACTTGCATGCATCAAAAACCCCAGGTTCACCGAGGTAAATGCATCAAAAAAGGACAAATTTTAGCGGATGGTGCTGCTACAGTTGGCGGCGAACTCGCTTTGGGAAAAAACGTATTAGTAGCTTATATGCCATGGGAAGGTTACAATTCTGAAGATGTTGTACTCATTAGTGAGCGCCTGGTTGATGAAGATATTTTTACTTCTTTTCACATACGGAAATATGAAATTCAGACTCATATGACAAGCTATGGTTCTGAAAGAATCACTAATAAAATTCCATATCTAGAAGCCAATTTACTCCGAAATTTAGACAAAAACGGAATTGTGATCCTCGGGTCGTGGGTCGAAACGGGCGATGTTTTAGTGGGTAAATTAACACCTCAAATGGCAAAAGAATCCTCATATTCCCCCGAAGATAGATTATTACGAGCTATACTTGGCATTCAGGTATCCACTGCAAAGGAAACTTGTCTAAAACTACCCATAGGCGGTAGGGGTCGAGTTATTGATGTGAGATGGATCCAAAAAAAGGGGGGTTCCAGTTATAATCCAGAAACGATTCGCATTTCTATTTTACAGAAACGTGAAATTAAAGGATCATACTATTGATAAATGAAAAGGATTACACAAGCTAAAGATTCTCATATACAGATAGAGAAGGATTTTTTCAATCACATCGTTTGGGCTCCTAGAATATGGCGCCCTTGGGGCTTTCTATTTGATTGTATTGAAAGGCCCAATTCATTGGGATTTCCCTATTGGGCCAGGTCATTTCGGGACAAGCGGATCATTTTTTATGAAGAGGATGAGCTTCAAGAGAATGATTCAGAGTTCTTGCAGGGTGGAACCATGCAGTACCAGACACGAGATAGATCTTCCAAAGAACAGGGCTTTTTTCGAATAAGCCAATTCATTTGGGACCCCGCGGATCCACTCTTTTTCCTATTCAAAGATCAGCCTTTTGTCTCTGTGTTTTCACATCGATAATTCTTTACAGATGAAGAGATGTCAAGGGAACTTCTTACTTCCCAAACAGATCTTCCTACATCTATATATAAACACTGGTTTATCAAGAATACGCAAGAAAAGCATTTTGAATTGTTGATTCATTGCCAGAGATGGATGAACAAATTGTTTATTCAAGAAAATGAGGACAAACATGTCAAAGGCATAGCTTTAAAGATAGCTGGACATAAAAGGTGCCAAGAATAAAGTGAAAGTGATAAAGATACACTCAGCCTGTTGTCCAAGAAGTTTAGCAAATTCTTGAGAAAGAACAATAGCAAGCTTTAATCTTCTAAAAGTTAAAATAGGAAGAAATTAAATGATTTCAACACTAATAAATATACATGTTTTGGCTGTGGTGAGCAGGGACACATCAAGGCAAATTGTCCTAACAGTGAGAATAAAGAGAAAACAAAATTCAAAAAAGGAGAAAGGAGAGGCAAGGCTAAGAAGGCTTATATAGCTTGGAAAGATAATGAAGTATGATGTGAGTTGATTTTATGATTTAGCATTTTTTTGGTGACACTTTGTTTAGGATTGGATTTTAAGATGGTTAAGGTGAGAACCTAAGGAAAATCCCCACTAGACATTAACTTAACCAAGTGGTTAAGTAGATGTGAAGGTTCATTTCATAAAGGCAAAAGGAAAAGACATGAATTAAGGTGATTATGATGCAAAACCGAAACTTAGAATTAAGAAAGGAGAAAAGGAATGCATTAATGGTGTACAAGCCATTCCAAATGATGCTTCCAACTCACAAAGGAGTCCCCAAAACCGAGAACAAGATTAAAGAACAAAAGAAACTAAAGACATAAAATTGGAATGGAATAATGGGAGAAATGATGAAAGAAAGAACTTATGGAGGTGGAGCAATGGTGTATCACGCCAGTTGATAGGATGGAACCACCAAGATAAGTGAAGGGAGGCCGCCACTTGAGAGCATCATCACCCATAAGATAAGACCAATTTTGGAGGAGCTCACTCACTCACAATTCACACAAGAATTTGTGTATAGTAACTTTATTCTAATTTTCAACTTGTCAATACATGAGGTAAGTCTCCCTATTTATAGATCTAGGAGCCTTGGAAAGCAAGCTTGAAGGGTAGAATGGGAAAAGGGAAAAAGTGGGTAGCCATAGGGTTTGACTAAGTCAATCCCGTATTCTAGGCTTACCTTCTAGAAACTAGGTCTAAATGCTTTCAAATGGGCTAGGAACAAGCTAGAATGCTACCCACACCCCCTACTATGCTAAAGGTACTTTATTCTAGCTTATTTATACTATTTGCTAGTACACCCTCTATTTGTTTTTTTGACCTGATTCTTTTTGTATTCTTTTGGTAAGATCTCAAGTGACTCAAATCCAGAGGCTCATAAATTTCTTGTGACGTATTTAATTTTAACACATAAAAACAGCCAGGCCAGTTGCAGTAAAAACAGGGGATCCTAAAGCTGGAACCAAAAACAGCAAAGAAAATTTTTCAAGAACACAATGGAGTGAAGATATAGGAATTTGCGTGGATCTAACACCCAAATATGAACTCAAACTAAAAGAAAAAAAATGATAAATCATACAAAAAAAGTGTGCAATCTGTTGTTCCAGCTGGCGGAAAATGAGTACTGGTAGTAAAAAATTTATCAAAATTAATTGGTGCATGCGTTTGGCGTGAAACCAACTCCAAAAGTTTGTTAAGATCTTGACCTAATTGTGTCTCAAATTTCAAAAGCAAAGTCAGAATATCCAGCTCAGTACACACGTTTTAAGTGACACTTTTTGTGCCAGGGAAACTTTTTCAGTAGTGCTGTTTTGGTTTTTCAAATCAATTCTAGTACCATTCTAGGATTCCTTTTGTGTGCCCACTTTATTTGTGTACCTTTTATTTGCTTGTCACATTTTATTGCAACTCTTCCTAGTTGTGTCACATTATAACTCCATTTGTGTGGTCCTATTGTTTGCAATTAATTTGTTTCTTGCTTTAATCCTTTGGCCTCTAAATTTGGTGCTGGAATTGTTTCTCAATTGGTGCCTATTTGAGTAGAAATTTAACTTGAGTGAGGTCTAGCTTGTGTGATAGGTGCTGGATTGGAGAATTAATTTCCTAATTCTAAGAGGAGCCAAAGCAAGGGCAGCAAACAAATATTACCCAAAAAAAAAAAACACCACAAACACTTGGAGGGCCCAACAAAGAAAAAGACAACCAAGGGAGTGCCAATAGCAAAACAAGGATCAACAAAAGGGGGTTTTCTTAATCTTCTTTGCAACTTAACCTTTTTAATTACTTCTTTAATTACGTGATTAGACGGTGAGTGTGTCTTCAAGGGCTCCAAGTGTCCAAGAAGCCTCACCTAGGGCCGACTAGTATAGACTTTAATTGGTTTAGCATGTGTTAATTGTTTTTAATTGTTTTCCTTGCTTAATTAATTACGTTTGCTAATTGTCTTTCCTTGTTTAAGTTTGTTAATTCTTTGCTTGGTTAATTAGCTAGTTTGCATTGTTTTCTTGCATCAAAAAGGATTTCTTCAACTTAATTGTGGTTTACTAAGAGAAAACTTTGTGTGAAGACATTGAGGAATAGTCTTTGGCTAAGGCAAGGCTTGGTATTTAAGTAGTCCATTGTGACTCACCTCCCTTACCTGGAAGACTACCTTCTTTGACTTCCCTAAATTTTCTCAAGGTAAAATACTTCTACACACAAAGCTTTAGTCATGTCTTCTTCTTCTCATTCTCCAAAGCCTATTGAAAATGAATTCTATGAAAACTCTTTTGGAAGAAGTTTCACAAGCCGTGCAAATGATTTCTTTTAGACAATTGGAGAATGAGTCTAAAATTAATGAGTTGACTAAAGCCCAAGAAGAGAAGTCACAAAAATCAAAAAAATCTCAAACTCATGCATCTCATTCACAAGTCCAAGAGTCTCTAGGGGAGGGAAGCCTTAGAATGTATGACTACTACCAACCACCCCCTAGAAGAAATAGGCAAAGGGAGCAAGAGGGCCCAAGGGAGGTTAGAGTAGACCTACCTCATTTCCATGGTAAGGAGAGTGTAGAAACCTACCTAGATTGGGAGATGAAAGTAGAGCAACTCTTTGCTTGCCATAGGGTGAGTGAAGAACGCAAGGTACCTCTAGCCACCCTTAGCTTCCAAGGGAACGCCATGTATTGGTGGACCTCTCTCGAAAGAGAAAGACGTCTTCATAGGGAACCTCCAATTGAATATTGGAATGACCTTAGGGGAGCCCTAAGACGTCGCCACATACCCTCATACTACCATAGGGAGTTGATGGACAAGCTCCAAAGACTCAGGCAAAACAATATGAGTGTTGAGGAGTATAGACAAAAAATGGAGCTCTACATGATGAGAGCCTCCATTAGAGAAGAGGAGCATATCACCATAGCTAGGTTCCTTAGTGGCCTCTCGCTTGAGATAAGGGATAGAGTAGAACTCCTTCCATACCAAGACTTGAATGACTTGGTCCAACTTTGCATTAAAGTTGAGCAACAAAATTTGCGCAAAACTTCAAGTCTAAAGGTTGGATCCTACTCTAACCTCTATCCCAAGAGAGAATATAGAAGGGAGGGTAGTACATCAAAAGAAAAACCTAGGGAAACTACCAAACCCTTAGCCAAAGATGCCTCCACCCCACCCATCCGAGCTAGGGACGTTAAGTGCTTTAAGTGCCATGGAAGAGGGCATGTGCAAGCACAATGCCCAAACCAAAGGACTTTGTTTTTGAAAGATCAAATACAAATGAAAGAAAAGAGGGATGAGGAAAAGAAAAAGAAAAGAGAGCTTGAAAAAGAAAAGGTCCTTAGGGATAGGAAGGAGAGGGAGAAGAGTGTTCCTTCCCCCAAGGTTGCTCAACAAGAGAAGCCTTGTGAAAACATCTTGGAAAATTTGCTTCTTGTTGAACAACCAAGCCTTGTCTTTTGTAAAGGAACACTTGCATGCACTGCCACAAGTAGTGAACTTATGAGTCTACCTCCTAAAGTAGAAAAACTTTTAAGTGAATTTGATGATGTATTCTCTAATGAGGGGCCCAATGGACTCCCTCCCATTAGAGGTATAGAACACCAAATTGACTTGATTCCGGGGGCAAGCCTACCAAATAGGCCCGCCTATAGAACTAACCCCGAGGAGACCAAGGAGATAGAGTCACAAGTTCAAGACTTGTTGGAGAAGGGTTGGGTTCAAAAGAGCCTAAGCCCTTGTGCTGTACCTGTCTTGTTGGTGCCCAAAAAAGATGGACCCTTTCAAGTCCTCAAGAGAGTCAACAACAATGCATACAAGTTGGACCTACCTCTTGAATATGGAGTGCATGACACATTTAATGTAATTGACCTATCTCCATTTGTAGGTACCAATGACGACTTGGATTTGAGGACAAATCCTTTCCAAGGGGGAGGGGATGATGGAGAGAGGCCAAGCTCACCCCACCATGAAAGCCAAGGGCCAAGACTAGACCGTCTAGAACCACATGGAGAGCGTCTAACACAAGACAAGGGGGAGCTACATGAGGAGCGTCTAGGAGGGAGCCTAGACCGTCTAGGACCTCTCACAAGGTCCATGGCCAAGCACATTCACGCCCAAACAAGTCAAGCAACGGATGGGAGGGAGAAGACCTTGTACATGCTACTTGGAGGCCCATTAGGGGTAGCTTAGTAGATTAGTGTAGTGTAGAAAGCAAAACTTGCTCACTTAGGGGTGTGCTATAAAAAAGGTGCCCTTAGCAATAGAAGGAGGGGTGTGCTAGCAAATAGGTGCCTTTAGCAAAAGAAGGAGGGGTGTACTATTAAATGTTGCATTTTTTACCTATCTTCTAGAATATTAGGATGATGGTGTGGTTTGACTAAAGTCAATACCCTAGCAGCCCCCACTTTTTGTATTTCCATCCCTACCCTTTAAGCTTGCTCACCAAGGCTCCTAAATCTATAAATAAGGAGGCCTACCTCATGTATTTTCAAGATCAATTTATATGAGTAAATGCTGCCAAAATTATGCTAGCTTCTACTCTTTGTCTAGTCTCTCTAGGTTAGACACTTTGATCTTCATCTTCACCTTCCTCCAAGTGATTTGGCCTAACCTATCACTCTCCATACCTTTCATGCACCTACAAGGAACCCATAGCTCTATATGAGCCATCCTTGACCCATATCATCCATAGCTTCCACCACCTTTTTACCTCATATTTTAAGAAGAACAAATGGTCATGAAGAACAACCCATCACCCCCCCTCTAATACTTAAGGACACCTATTTTACTAACATTACAAATAAAGAAAACAATTGATGCTCAACACCCAAAGCCTGTGCTCTACTTCTTGTAATCCTCTGAGGTAAAATGGGAGCTAAGGCAATGGTTGGAGCATCTTGACTTGGCCCTTGGTCTTGTGTTATGCTCCTAGTCTGCCTCCTCTGAGGTTGGGCCTAGTCAGTAGGTGTATTCCCTTCTAGGTCCTCATCAAAGTATCTTCTTCCAGCTCCTCCTCAGAAGATGCAGAAGCCAATCTGTGTTTAAAGACATCCACATCAACTTCTTGAGGATTTTAAAGAGACTCATCAAAAAGCAAATAAATTGGCTCTCATAAACAATAGGTTGAAAGGTTTGAACAACTAGATGGAATCTAGAGTTAAAAACATAGAAGAAGAGTTGGATAACTCCATAAATGATTTTGAAACTCTTGATCTTATTTACAAAAACTCTTTTTGTGAGTGTGACTCCAGTTTTTGTAAAAATTGAAAATCTCTAAAAAATAAAGTCTTTTATCTTGTGAAAACTGTGGACAAACTTACCAAAGGAAAATCCAACTTTGAGAATGTGCTAGCATCTCAAAATTGTGTGTTTCGAAAATCTGGTCTTGGTTTTTATCCTCAAAACAAGAACAGTGGAAGTTCAAAACTGTTTCAACCTTTGCAGAAATACAATCGATTAAAAAATCGAAACAACCGATTAAAAAATTGAAACAACCGATTAAAAAATCGAAACAACCGATTGTTTCATGCTTTTATTGTTTAAAAAGAGGCCATTTTGTTAGATTTTGCAAAGTGAGAAAAGTTCTTGTTCCCAGAGGCATATTAAAATGGATTCCTAAGAATCTTAAAGGTTCTTATGATCAAACTAACATCAAAGGACCCAAATTCTTCAAGGGATCGAATCTTGCTTCTTGATATGTTCTTCTTACTGGATTTTACTTCTAGGATCAAGAATCTAAAAGAGCTTGCTTGAGTAGAATGAAGCTTTGATTTTGATGTTATGAACAATTTCATATATATACTTTGATACTTGAAGAATCATTTTCTTTTCTTCTTCTTTTCATGGTTCTTTTATGCTTGAAGAAATTATTTTAATTCTATACATTCATTTCTTTGGTTATGCAATTGATTCCTGACTTGTTTGGTTCGGTATCTCTTCTATATTCACGTAAACCGTATGTGTTTCTCTAAATGGTGTTTTCTGTCAAAGCATTTGATTTTATAAAAATCAATAGCTGTCACAGAAAAACAATTGATTGTTTTTACGAAGCAATCGATTGTTTCGTCCCTGACAGTACTGTGATTAAAACTGCTTTAATTCTCTGTGCTTTGATTTGGATCTCTGATCATTCTCATAGCCATTACAGGTCAAGGATATATTAATTAGTGCTTTGAACATGTTTCTCTCAGTGTACTTACTGTCATTTATGGAATATATTCTTCCAAATCTTGGAAATTTAAAGCTTTCTGGTTTGGTCAAATTAGCATGTGATTTTTTATGAGCATTCTGTACAACTCACTTTATTACCTTTGAACAGATTCTTTTTCGATTTGAATTTGACCCATTAAATGCCAAAGTTTTCATTGCCCTTTCTGCTCATATAAATGTGGTTTATCAGTTGTTTTGCTTCACAAGAAACAATAAACTATTTTCTTCTTCCTTCTAGTTTATATTTGCTTGAAATTGTAGCCTGCTTCTCTTTGTTATGTGCTCACTCATTCTTTCCATGGAATCAACACCTCCTTCATCCAAGAGAATGAAGACTAGAGCAGTGAAGAGAGGTGGACGTCTTGAAAGTTGGTTCTCGGGAGAAGAGGAGTTGATTGAGAAGTATCTCTATGAAACAAGAAAGAAGGTGATTAATAATCCAAAGTTAATCTCCTTTAGCTGGCTGAAAAAGTAGAAGCTTATGGAGGTAAGGAGCTTACTAAAGGAATAATTGCTGAAGAGATTCCTTGAGATATCTGGAAACATTTATCCAGACTTAGTAAGGGTATTTTACACAAACCTTCAAATTGTTGGAGATAATATCTGTTCACATGTGAAAGGAGTAGATATGGTGATGAAGACCAAGTAGAAGAGGCGCCTGAGGTTCAAGCCCAAGCTCAACCAATTAGCTCAACATCCTTCATGCCTCAAAGGATAACTAGGAGCAAGGCTAAAGCTTTGGGAGAAGAGCATCAATGGATGTCTCTTTTTGTAATTACTTTTGTATAGTTTTTAGTAGAACTTTAAAGGAAGGTGTAGACATTAAATAAGGGGTGCTAAATGTACCAAAACAAGTCACACTTTCCATATGACATAAAGAGTAGGTGTAGGTGTAGTTTTTAGGAGGTGCCAAAGTAGAAAAAATGTCACACCTCCCTTATGACTATACTGCTTCTAGAGTTTCACAGTGGTGGTGATGACAGACCTTCCCATTCGTAAGGTCTTACAGAAGCCAGACGTTGCGGGAAGAATGGTGCGTTGGGCGGTAGAGCTCTCAGAGTTTGACATCCAGTATAAGCCTAGAGGCCCTATCAAAGGCTAGGTCTACGCTGATTTTGTAGTCGAGCTCTCATCGGCAGAAACACACAATGAAGAAGCCGACTTCTGATGGGTGCTCTCAGTAGATGGGTCCTCTAATCAATAGGGTAGCGGAGCTGGCGTCATCAACAAGCCCTTCAGTTTGATTTCAAGGCCAACAACAACCAGGCAGAGTATGAGGCCCTGATCGCTGGCATACTGTTGGCCAAGGAGATCGGAGCGCGAAGTTTGCTGGCAAAGAGTGACTCCTTACTAGTCACGGGCCAAGTAACAGGAGAGTATCAGGCCAAAGACCCTCAGATGGCCTCTTACCTAGAGTATGTACAGGCGTTGAGGCAGTCATTTGCAACGTTCGAGTTGTTGCATGTTCCCAGAGAGCAGAATGCCCGATCGGACTTGCTAGCAAAGCTCGCCAGCTCGGGCAGGGGGGCCAGGCACAGGACAGTCATGCAGGAAACCCTGAAGACACCTCGCACCTACACTACGGAAAATTTAGTAGGTCCATCAGATTAGCACATTAGATGGGAGGAAGAGGAGTCATCGGTCATTGACTCAAGAGACACTGAAGACACCCAGAATACACGTGTATCCAGCACCAGGGGAAGACTCATTGCAGGTCTGTCTGGTTGTGAGAGGAGAAAACTGGATGACACCCTACAAGCGCTACCTGGCTGATGGGATGCTCCCACTGGAACCCACAGAGGCGAGAAAAATAAAGAAGAACTCGACCAAATATACACACTCATTGATGGAGAATTATACAGACACGGGTTTACCCACCCCATCTTAGTGTGTGTGCATGGTGAGTAGTGCACGCAAATAATGCAGAGCTCCATGAGGGGATATGCAGGAGTCATATTGGTGGTCGAGCTCTTGCATCAAAGGCTATTCACGTAGGATACTATTGGCCAACCATGAGGGAAGATTGCACAGAGTACGCACAACAGTGTTAACAACACGCTGACTGGTACAAGGTGCCACCAAAAGAGCTTAGGTCAATCTACAGCCCTTGGCCATTCCACACCTGGAGAATCGACATTCTGGGGCCTTTTCCCTTGGCTGTGCGGTAGATGAAGTACCTCGTGATTGCCATAGAGTATTTCACGAAGTGGATAGAGGTTGAGCCAGTAGCACAAATCACAGCCCACAAGATCCAACACTTCGTATGGATGAACATAGTATGCCGCTTTGGAGTATCGAAGTGATTGGTGTCTGACAATGGCACCCAGTTCACAAGTCAACAGTTGGGCAAGCTGTGTACGAAGCTTGGGATAAAGTAGGTGTTCGCACCAATTGAGCACCCTTAGACTAATGTGTACCTATCTTATTTAAAAGCTGTTGCCTTAGCTTGACTATTTTAACTGCTACTGCACTCTGATTTTTAACTGGTTAATTATGCTTTTTAACTAGTTAATTATGCTTTTTAACTAGTTAATTATGCTTTTTAACTGGTTGTTTTTATTTGTTGCATCATATGCTTTTAACTGGTTTTCACACTGATTGTGTTGATCTTCCTTTCGGAAATCACTTGGTGAAAATAGGTTCTGTGATGCTTATAATATCTGGAATGGATTACCCTTTGTACCTGCAAATTTTGTGATTTGCAGGCAATGCCAAATTCTAATAGACCATCCCAAAGCAACCCAGGGATTTGTCTTCATCAAATATGGGGAGAATGTTGAAAGTGAAGCTTTGATGTCTCCAAATCCAGGAAGACTTTGTTGCTGTGTATGGGCATCGGTATTAGAATATATGGCCTTGAACAAGAGGGGGGCTGAATTTTGTAGAAATAATTTTCACAAACTTGGAAGGTATAACGAAATCAAATGAAGAATCTCAGACAGAAATCAAGGAAATCAAAAAGCAAAACTGATTAAGTTGATTTTTAGAAAATCAACTGGTTATTTTTGCGATTCAACCGGTTGTTTTTATCAGTAGTGTACCGACCAGTCCTCAGACATCGATGACCACTAGCAGTGGTGGCCCACGTAAGCTGGGGCCCACAAGCAGCGTGAGACAGTGTCCCACAAGCAGCATGAGCCAGTGTGCCGAATAGCAGTCGGATGTCAATCACCGGGATATGCCGACGTGTACTCGAAAACAGAGTGAGGTCGATGTGACGTCCGGCGTTGGTGGTTTAAACAGCTAAATTGGGTCGCGAAAGGTGGACCCTAGGAAACACACCAGTTATCAGTGAAATGCCCAGAGGTAGGGGGCAACCTAAGTCACAAGGTGCTCATGCGTGTGGTGTGAATAGTGCATTTGGGCACGGTACAAGCAAAGGGTCGTGGGGGCACTAAGGCCCGTTAGAGTTAGGGTTTCCCAGGGGTAGACCGCATGCATGGCACATGAACAGTTAAGGCATGCCCAGCCTCAGAGACTAGGTGCACAAGTTGGTACCCAGGTGGTCATTCCGTTGGAGGTTGCACTCCAGCAAGGGGAGCCTTATGCGCTAGATTACACTAAGACTGGGTAATGGCAGCGCAAGGGCATTCCTCCAGAAACCCTAAATGCGGGTAACAGAAACAGAGGAAACCCTAGACTATATAAAGGATAGTAAGAAACCCTAAAGAGGTACGCAGTTTTCTGAAACTAGAGCTATTACTCTCACATACTGTTTCTTGCCCTAAGATTGACTTGAGCGTCAGAGTCCAAACGGCCTCTAGGGTTCCCCCTATAAGGACCTGTAAAATTAAATTGGAATAAAAGGGTATATTTTAAATGAATTCTAAGTATGTTTTTATTTAAAATAAAAAGGAAGGAAAGTGTAGCTTAGAAGACTACAAGAGTTCCTTGTTAACACATAATCGCCGGTCATGTGATCACCAGGGCGAGAGGGCATCGGTGGAGATTCTTCGCGCGGAAGGTCATCGGTGGAGATTCTTCGCGCGGAAGGTCATCGGTGGAGATTCTTCGCGCGGAAGGTCATCGGTGGAGATTCTTCGCGCGGAAGGTCATCGGTGGATAGTCTTCGCGCGAGAGGTCATCGGCGGATAGTCTTCGCGCGAGAGGTCATCGGCGGATAGCCTTCGCGCGAGAGGTCATCGGTGGATTGTCTTCGCGCGAGAGGTCATCGGTGGATTGTCTTTGCGCGAGAGGTCATCGGTGGATTGTCTTCGCGCCAGTGGTCATCGGCGAAAGGTTATCGCGCGATGTCATGTTTCACGCAGATGAAGTGGGGCCCAGGGCCCAGCATGAGCGTCTTGCATGCGCGACACGTAGTCAGGTAGCGTACTTCAGAACAGTGGCTCCAGAGAGTTGGTACGGAAAGTGACCCAAAACCCACGTGGGCACACTATTCAAGGAAGTGTGCAGGCAAGCTTTTCCTGCAAGAGTGGGCAGTGGCAGCGGAAATTGTGGAACAAGTAGGTTTAGTTTTAAAAACCCACTTCTGAGAGGAAAAGAAGGTTGCAGTGGTTCAAGAGTGAGTGAGTTACCTCCTCCCTTCTCTCCTTCACTTTGCATTTCAGACCTCATCACGTCCCTGTTTGGCTATCGACGTCTACCATTAGAGCACCTGGGAAGTTCTCTGCAAGTCCTTCAAACCAGACGCAAATCCAGAGCCAAGGCATTCTTTAAGCTTCGTTGGGTTTTGGAGCTCTTGGTGTTTTGCGCAAGTCCAGGTAAGGGAAGCTAGCCTTCATTTTCAATACAAGCCATAGATTAGCTGTTTTCTGAAGTGAGGGCGACGTGGTCGCCGGTTTCGTTTTCATCTTCGTGAATGCTCTGTTCTATGTGTTTGGGCGACGTGGTCGCCGGTTTTACATACAGATTTCGAACTTCCCTGTTTTAGTGTTGTTTTAGAGTGTTTGAGATTGAAATGTGAAATGCATGCAATATTCGAAAATCTGGACCTCTGAATGATTGTTGCTGTGATTGGAATCGTTCATTTAAGTGTCATATGATGTGTTGAATGTTGTGAATGTGGGATCAAGGCATAGTATTTTCAGGAAAGAAAATACCGTGTAAGATTGTGTAGGATGTGCATTGATCGGTGATTTCTATAATGAGATATCCTGACTCTCCTGATATGATGGAACCATATAGAGGAAGTTATTCAGGCGTTGAGAGTCGAAGGAGGTTCATGAATGGGTGAGTCGTGTGAAAAAGAACGAGCTTGGCCTGTTACGTGGATTAACCCTGTCATACTAGGAGAGTGATGAGATTGAGATTATGTTCATGTGCACAGCTGTGGAAACTTTACAGCAATGTAGTATGACAGGTGCAGATCTCTGAGTCTAGTCAATGCACGTGTGTTCCGGAAGTAGTGTCAAGTGTCTTGTGTGATGAGTCAGTGGAAGTCTGACGTGAGAAATGAGAAACATTGAATTGATAGACACTTGATGGTGTATGTGAATTGAAAGACTCTTGAGGAAATTGTGAAATATGTGATTTACTTGATGGTTTTACGTGGGTGTCTTAAATTGGTGTTATCTGGATTTTTTTTCAGTTCATATCTAAACTCTCTTTCAAATATCTAGCTTACCCCTGCATTTTCGTTTTGTGGATGTCTTTTCTTAAAACTGTGATGATCGTGTATAATTTACACGGGAGCAGATGATGTTGCAGGAAGTGGAGATCCTCGGTGAGTGATCGCCGGAAGGAGATCGCCTATCTCTGTTCTGTTAGGCGATCACCCCTTTTTGTTTTCTGATAGGAGATCGCCGGTATGATAGGAGATCGCCTGTCTGATGGGAGATCGCCCTTTTGTTAGGAGATCGCCTGTTCTTCTATTTTGTTGTATTTTGCTTACGTTTTCTGAAAAAGTGACCGAATATGTATTAAACTCCCTGTGAGGAGAAACTTCATTATATATATATATTTATGTTCACTTCAATATAATTGTTTACCTTTATTTTTATTATATAAATGTGAAAAGAATTTGGCGGGATGTTACATTAATGGTATCAGAGCAGTTCGTCCTTAGGATGACCTGAGGGCTGTGGATCCATTGTGTTTCTTCTGCTCATGAAAGTTATTTGAGTTTTAAATGAAAACTATAGTGGAAGGTTTTCAAACGTTTTTGTACGGAAGTTTTGTGTGTGCTTTGGTGAATATATACTTTAACCGAAAATTTTAGTATTAAGAATGAAAGGATCTTGATAAAGTAGTGAGGGTGCACACTCATAACTGGATCGAGATGATTCAAAATCTTAATTCTAAAGGTTTGATGTTTAGCATATATTAAATTCTGGTGTGAGCTATTTCATTCTCTTAAGTGTCTTTGTAATGGATTGACAGTGGTTGTTTGGATTGATGACTGCATACCAGTAGTTGTTCTGGTGTTATGCTTGATGTTATAAGCATTATGATTCTGTTGATGAGCTCAAATTCTTAATGACTTTGAGATGCTGACCTTTGTAAGGTCTAGATGTTACCTCTTGAATGAATTGATTTCTTATCGATTTCATTCTTATAGTTGTAGGGAATATAGAAGCTAGTAGTTTCAGAACCTGAGAACGAAGAAGATGGCACGTAGACCTCCTACCTCTCCCCAACCTTCTTCAGAGATGGGCCAGATCGCCAGGGCCATTGAGATGATGGCAAGTGCCATCCAGCAACAGAATGCAGCAATGGCTCAAAACCATCAAGCTGCAATGCGCCACTGGGAGACTGCTCGGTCGGCTGAAACAGCCTCTCACGCTAGTCAGCCCCAGGAGCAGATGGGACTAACCGAATTCCTCAGGCATAGCCCACCTAAGTTCAGTGGGAATGCTACCCCTGATCAAGCAGATCAGTGGGTCAGGGGGTTAGAGAAGATCTTCAGGGCGACCTCCTGCCCTGAGGATAAGAAGTTGGTGTTTGCCACATACCTTCTATCTGGAGAAGCCGAGTTCTGGTGGATGGGAACTCAACAAATGATGGAATCCCGAGAAGAAGTATCAGACTGGGAGGGCTTCAGGGTGAAGTTTCTGGAGAAATACTTCCCAGACAGCGCAAGGTTTGCGAAGGAAGCTGAGTTCCTAAGGTTGGAGCAGGGGGATATGTCTGTGAACGCCTATGCTGCTCGGTTTGAGTACCTCGCCAGGTTTTATACCCAAGCTACCTCTGAGGCTTGGAGATGCAGAAAATTTGAAGAAGGACTGAAGCATGGGCTGAAGAGGACCATAGCCCCGATGTGCATAAGAGAATTTCATGCCTTGGTAGAGAAGGCGAAGATGGTGGAGACCCTGGAGAAGGGTGAGTCTCGGGTGATCAGGTCCCACCCAGGGGGTTCCTCCAGTGGGAAGGCAAGGGTGCAGCAGCAGCAGAGTAAGCCTTATGCGAGACCTACACAGCATAGGGCAGGAGCAGCGTCACCCCAGTTTCAGCAGCAGCAACCGTGGAGACCCAAATGTTTCCATTGTGGTGGACCACACACGCCCAATGTGTGTCCCAAGAAGGCTTCAGAGAGAAGGTGTTTTGCATGCCAAAAGGCGGGACACGTTGCTAAAGATTGTCCTACCCAGAATAGGATGACTCAACCCAGTAGTTCCCAACAGTTGAGGAACGGAGGCGGCAGACCTCAGACAACAGGAAGAGTGTTTGCCATGTCAGGAGCTGAGGCGTCCCTATCAGGTAACCTTGTGCAGGGTGTTTGTTTTATGGCTGGTAAAGGTGTAAAAGCTTTGTTTGATTCTGGAGCGACACACTCCTTTGTGTCAAGTCTGTGTGTAGCCGAGCTGGGCCTTCTAGTGAAGGAACTACCTTTTGAACTGTTGGTCTCTACACCTGCGTCAGGACAGGTGCTGACCTCTACAGTTTGCCCCGAATGTCCAGTGATAGTAGAGGGACGCAGATTCAAAGTGAACTTGATCTGCCTACCTCTTCAGGACCTGGATGTTATCCTGGGAATGGATTGGCTAGCTGCCAATCACGTCCTCATAGACTGCGGTAGTCAGAAGATAGCGTTTCCAGACCTCCCAGCATCTGATGTGATATCTGCTCAGCAAGGGCAGTCAGAGTTGGAAGGAGGAGCGAGGTGCTTCGTGATGCTAGCTCGGTTGGAAGTAAAGAATGAAGGGGACGTCAGTAGAATACACGTGGTGAGAGATTTCACGGATGTATTTCCAGAAGAAGTACCTGGATTACCCCCTAAGAGAGAAGTGGAATTCTCCATTGATTTAGTACCTGGGGCTGGACCAGTGTCAATGGCACCTTACAGGATGGCACCAGCCGAGTTGGTAGAGTTAAAGCAGCAAGTGGAAGAATTGTTGGAGAAACAATTCATCAGACAAAGTGTATCTCCATGGGGAGCTCCAGTACTCCTAGTTAAGAAGAAGGATGGAGGGTCTCGGCTATGTATAGACTACAGGCAGTTGAACAAGTTGACCATCAAGAATAAGTATCCTCTACCTAGGATTGATGATTTGATGGATCAAGTAAATGGGGCCTCGGTGTTCTCAAAGATTGACCTGAGATCGGGGTACCACCAAATTTTGGTAAAGGCCGAAGATGTTCAAAAGACAGCATTTAGGTCTCGTTATGGGCACTATGAATATGTGGTGATGCCGTTTGGAGTGACCAATGCTCCAGCCCTGTTCATGGACTACATGAATAGGATTTTTCGTCCTTTCTTGGATAAGTTTGTGGTGGTCTTCATAGACGACATACTCATTTATTCAAGGACCGAGGAAGAACATGAAGAACACCTGAGGACAGTGTTGGAGATTCTGAGGGAGAAGCAACTCTATGCCAAGTTCTCCAAGTGTGAGTTCTGGCTGAAGGAAGTCAACTTCTTAGGTCACGTAATATCTGCTCGGGGGATCTCGGTGGATCCAGCCAAGGTAGAGGCAGTGTTGCAGTGGGAACGTCCTAAGACAGTCACTGAGATAAGGAGCTTTGTGGGTTTGGCGGGCTACTATCGGAGGTTTATTGAGGACTTTTCCAAGGTAGTGGCCCCTTTAACACAGCTGACCCGCAAGGATCAACCTTTTGCTTGGACCGACCGATGTGAACAGAGCTTCATGGAATTAAAGGAGAGGTTGACTAGTGCTCCAGTGCTGGTGATCCCCGAGGTAGGAAGACCTTTTGATGTCTACTGTGATGCTTCACATCAGGGCTTGGGATGCGTTTTGATGCAAGAGAAGAGAGTGGTTGCATATGCTTCAAGGCAACTCAAGGTTCATGAGAGAAACTACCCTACTCATGATTTGGAGTTAGCGGCGGTGGTGTTTGCCTTGAAGATTTGGAGGCACTATTTATATGGAGCTCGGTTCCAGGTGTTCAGTGACCATAAGAGCCTGAAATAGCTGTTCGATCAGAAAGAACTAAACATGAGACAAAGAAGGTGGATGGAGTTTCTAAAGGACTACGATTTTCAACTCATGTATCATCCAGGGAAAGCCAATGTAGTGGCAGATGCTTTGAGTAGAAAATCAATACAAGTAGCCACCATAATGATGGAAGAGCAGAAACTGATCGAGCAATTCAGAGACTTAAACCTTGGGGTAGAATTTCATGTAAATCACATTAGTTGTAGTAAGCTGACTATAACTAATGACTTCCTTGGAATGATAAGAGATAAGCAGTTGGAGGACCCTAGTCTGAAGCGTACTGTGGAGTCACTAGGGACCGACCAAGCTAGAGACTTTGTGATAGGTGATGATGGGATCTTGAGATTTAATGGCAGAATTTGCATACCTGCAAATGAAGAGTTGAAGAAGATGATCCTAGAGGAAGGTCACAAGAGTCGCCTTAGCCTACATCCAGGCATGAACAAGATGTACCATGACTTGAAGGAGTCATTTTGGTGGTCGGGCATGAAGAAAGACATCGCCCAGTATGTTACTACCTGCTTGACGTGTCAGAAGGCAAAGGTAGAGCATCAAAGACCTGGCGGGTTGTTACAGCAACTGGATATCCCTGAGTGGAAATGGGACAGCATTGCCATGGACTTTGTCACCCATTTACCCAGATCGGTGAAGGGTCATGATGCAATCTGGGTCATCATTGATAGGCTGACGAAGAGTGCCCACTTCCTTCCAGTGAATATGAAGATGCCTATGGCCAAGTTGGCACAGTTGTACATAAAGGAAATTGTGAGGTTGCATGGGGTGCCTTCCAGCATCGTTTCAGATAGAGATCCCAGGTTCACTTCACGGTTTTGGCAGACCTTACAAGAGTGCTTGGGAACTAAGTTGAGGATGAGCTCTGCATATCATCCCCAAACAGATGGTCAGTCAGAAAGAACGATCCAGTCCTTAGAAGATCTGCTGAGGACGTGTGTCTTGGATCAATTGGGAAGTTGGGATGAGGTGTTGCCACTGGTAGAGTTTACCTATAATAATAGTTACCACGCCAGTATTGGGATGGCACCATATGAAGCCCTATATGGGAGGAAATGCAGGACTCCCTTATGTTGGTACCAGGAGGGCGAAGCAGTCTTGGTTGGGCCTGAATTGATTCAGCAGACGACCGAGAAGGTGAAACAGATACAAAGCCGAATGAGAGCTTCTCAGAGTAGGCAGAAGTCCTATGCAGATCAGAGGAGAAAGCCTTTGGAGTTTGCTGCTGGAGACCATGTGTTCATGAAAGTGACACCAACCAAGGGTGTAGGACGGGCGATCAGGTCAAGGAAGTTGTCCCCTAAGTTCGTGGGACCATATCAGATCTTAAGAAAGGTTGGTCCAGTGGCTTATGAGATCGCCCTACCTCCCCATCTAGCGAATCTGCACAATGTCTTTCACGTGTCACAGCTGAGGAAGTACATGGCAGACCCTAGTCATGTGCTGGATGTAGACGATGTGCAGATCAGGGATGACTTGTCCTTTGAAGCAAAACCAGTCAGGATTGACGATCGGCAAAGTAAACAGCTCAGAGGCAAGACCATCAACATGGTGAAAGTGGTGTGGGATGAGAGATCGGGGGATTCAACTTGGGAGTTAGAAGAACCCATGAGAGAGGCTTATCCATACCTCTTTTCCTTGTAATTCAATTTTCGGGGACGAAAATTTTTCTTGATGGGGAGAATGTAAGGACCTGTAAAATTAAATTGGAATAAAAGGGTATATTTTAAATGAATTCTAAGTATGTTTTTATTTAAAATAAAAAGGAAGGAAAGTGTAGCTTAGAAGACTACAAGAGTTCCTTGTTAACACATAATCGCCGGTCATGTGATCACCAGGGCGAGAGGGCATCGGTGGAGATTCTTCGCGCGGAAGGTCATCGGTGGAGATTCTTCGCGCGGAAGGTCATCGGTGGAGATTCTTCGCGCGGAAGGTCATCGGTGGATAGTCTTCGCGCGAGAGGTCATCGGCGGATAGTCTTCGCGCGAGAGGTCATCGGCGGATAGCCTTCGCGCGAGAGGTCATCGGTGGATTGTCTTCGCGCGAGAGGTCATCGGTGGATTGTCTTTGCGCGAGAGGTCATCGGTGGATTGTCTTCGCGCCAGTGGTCATCGGCGAAAGGTTATCGCGCGATGTCATGTTTCACGCAGATGAAGTGGGGCCCAGGGCCCAGCATGAGCGTCTTGCATGCGCGACACGTAGTCAGGTAGCGTACTTCAGAACAGTGGCTCCAGAGAGTTGGTACGGAAAGTGACCCAAAACCCACGTGGGCACACTATTCAAGGAAGTGTGCAGGCAAGCTTTTCCTGCAAGAGTGGGCAGTGGCAGCGGAAATTGTGGAACAAGTAGGTTTAGTTTTAAAAACCCACTTCTGAGAGGAAAAGAAGGTTGCAGTGGTTCAAGAGTGAGTGAGTTACCTCCTCCCTTCTCTCCTTCACTTTGCATTTCAGACCTCATCACGTCCCTGTTTGGCTATCGACGTCTACCATTAGAGCACCTGGGAAGTTCTCTGCAAGTCCTTCAAACCAGACGCAAATCCAGAGCCAAGGCATTCTTTAAGCTTCGTTGGGTTTTGGAGCTCTTGGTGTTTTGCGCAAGTCCAGGTAAGGGAAGCTAGCCTTCATTTTCAATACAAGCCATAGATTAGCTGTTTTCTGAAGTGAGGGCGACGTGGTCGCCGGTTTCGTTTTCATCTTCGTGAATGCTCTGTTCTATGTGTTTGGGCGACGTGGTCGCCGGTTTTACATACAGATTTCGAACTTCCCTGTTTTAGTGTTGTTTTAGAGTGTTTGAGATTGAAATGTGAAATGCATGCAATATTCGAAAATCTGGACCTCTGAATGATTGTTGCTGTGATTGGAATCGTTCATTTAAGTGTCATATGATGTGTTGAATGTTGTGAATGTGGGATCAAGGCATAGTATTTTCAGGAAAGAAAATACCGTGTAAGATTGTGTAGGATGTGCATTGATCGGTGATTTCTATAATGAGATATCCTGACTCTCCTGATATGATGGAACCATATAGAGGAAGTTATTCAGGCGTTGAGAGTCGAAGGAGGTTCATGAATGGGTGAGTCGTGTGAAAAAGAACGAGCTTGGCCTGTTACGTGGATTAACCCTGTCATACTAGGAGAGTGATGAGATTGAGATTATGTTCATGTGCACAGCTGTGGAAACTTTACAGCAATGTAGTATGACAGGTGCAGATCTCTGAGTCTAGTCAATGCACGTGTGTTCCGGAAGTAGTGTCAAGTGTCTTGTGTGATGAGTCAGTGGAAGTCTGACGTGAGAAATGAGAAACATTGAATTGATAGACACTTGATGGTGTATGTGAATTGAAAGACTCTTGAGGAAATTGTGAAATATGTGATTTACTTGATGGTTTTACGTGGGTGTCTTAAATTGGTGTTATCTGGATTTTTTTTCAGTTCATATCTAAACTCTCTTTCAAATATCTAGCTTACCCCTGCATTTTCGTTTTGTGGATGTCTTTTCTTAAAACTGTGATGATCGTGTATAATTTACACGGGAGCAGATGATGTTGCAGGAAGTGGAGATCCTCGGTGAGTGATCGCCGGAAGGAGATCGCCTATCTCTGTTCTGTTAGGCGATCACCCCTTTTTGTTTTCTGATAGGAGATCGCCGGTATGATAGGAGATCGCCTGTCTGATGGGAGATCGCCCTTTTGTTAGGAGATCGCCTGTTCTTCTATTTTGTTGTATTTTGCTTACGTTTTCTGAAAAAGTGACCGAATATGTATTAAACTCCCTGTGAGGAGAAACTTCATTATATATATATATATTTATGTTCACTTCAATATAATTGTTTACCTTTATTTTTATTATATAAATGTGAAAAGAATTTGGCGGGATGTTACACCCCCTTTATCTTTTTAGGTACAGGCATTTCGATCCAAGGAAAGCACAAACCTAGGTGGAGACGAGAGGGCATGTGAACGTCGTTAGAGTCAGCCGGCAAGAACAATTACCCTTGTATAAATTTGTAAATAATATAGGAGTAGCCTTAGGAGAATGCCAAAATAGGAAAACCAAAAGATACCTCTCATGTAAGGCATCATAGGCGCAAGTTTTAGGAAATATCTAGAAGAAGTGACTCTTCCTACTCCTTTCTCACTTAGGCGCTACTTTAGGAGAAGGAACTAGAAGAGTGACTCTTCCAACTCCTTCTTCCCTTGTAAATGACCAGCCCTCTCCATTATAAATAGAGGTCCATGGTACCTTGTATCATAAGTTGAATTTTGAAGTAAAGAAACTATCTCAAATTGGTTAGAGAGTTGTGTGAGACTTGTTCTCTTCTCTTCTTCCATGTCTTATCTTGTGAGTCTTGGGAGCTCTCAAGTGGCGGCACTCCTCACTCATCTTGGAGCAACCACCCTTCAAGTGGCGTGAAGCATTCCCTCCAACGGATACAACTACATAATTCTATTTCCTTTCATCTTCCATAATTACCAATTTGTAGTTTTCTTGTTAGTTTTCAATTCCAATCGGTTCATTTGATTCCCATTGTTGTTTCCTTTCATTTGCTGCACTTGTTCTTCATTTTCTTCGGTTCAATTTGTTGTTTTGTTTTTGTTTTTGTTTCAGTTTCCACCCATGGGTATTTCCATGTTGAATTCTTGAATTTCAATCGGTAGGTTATGTTCCTTGTTGCATTTCAATCGGTAGAAATTATCCTAATGTGTTCTTGTTTCCAATTTTATGTTCTTTTGACGTTCTTATGTTCTTCTTGAGTTTATGTTGTTGTTCTTGGTTTGCCTTTTCATTTTCCAGCCCTTGTTCATCATATAACTCACCTATTATGTGTTTTTTCTCTTGGACCTTTGAAAATGAACCTTCACATCTACTTAGCACTTGCTAAGTTAATGTCCAGTGGGGATTTTTCCTAGATGACTCATTTTAATTGCTCTAAGAATCTTGATCTAATTCTTAATAAATTGTTACAAATAAAATGAATATAAAATCAACTCATATCAAACCCTATCACAAGATCTTTAAATATCAATTTATTCAAATGATGCATGTGAATATGAGCTATTCTTCTATGCCATAACCATGATTCTTCATGTTTGGAAAGAAGACAACCAATGGATGTAGGATGAGAGGTATCTAAAAGATAAACATTGTTGATCCTTTTACAAATCAACATTACTTCCTGTGAATTAGGTAGGTATATCTCATAAGAGTTGGGCTTGAAGGTTACTTGATAACCTTTGTCACACAGCTGGCTAATGCTAAGTAGACTATGCTTGAGACCTTCACATATAAGACATCAATAAAAAAGAAGTTGTTCTTGTCTTCAATGGTGCCTCTTCCGAGAATCTTTCCTTTGTTGTTGTCTCCATAGGTTACATGTCCTTCTTGCTTGAAATTGATGCCCACAAACTTTGATTTATCTCTTGTCATGTGTTTGGAACAGCCACTGTCCAGGTACCACATCTCCATATTTTCCATCAAGCAATCCTAGAAGAGATAAAATCAAGCAACAAGATTTGGTCCTCTTACAAATTTGGGTCCTTTGGCATTAACTTGATCATTAGGAACCTTGGAATTCTTAGGAACCCACTTCATAATACCTTTAGGAACAGAAAATTTCTTGATTTTGCAGAACCTAACAGAATGGCCCCTTTCCATACAATAGATGTAACAACCGGTTGTTTCGATTTTTCAATCAGTTGTTTTTCTAGCACAATTGAAAAAGGCTTTGAAATCCCATTCTTCTTACTCTGTGGATTAAATCCCAAACCAAATTTTCCAAAAACACAATTTTGAGATGCCAGTACAGTTTGAAAGTTGGATTTTCCTTTTGAAAGCTTATCCACAGTTTTCACAAGATTGTGAACCTTCTTTTCAAGAAATTCACAATTTTCACAAACAATTGAGTCACCCTTGCAAGAAGAGTTCTTGTAAATCAAATCCAGATTTTCAAAATCAATTTTAGACTTTTCCAACTCTTCTTTCAGTGTTCTAACTCTATTTTCAAGCCAAATATTTAAAACTTTCAATCAGTTGTTCAAGAGAGCCAATCTATTAGCTTCTTCACGTGTTTCTTTGAAAGCCTCAAGAAGTTGGCTATAATTTTCAGCATTTAAGGATGTGCAGGAACTTACATTACTTGCATCATTCTCTTCCTTGGCCATTAGACACAAATTGGCTTCTTCATCCTCATTTGATAAGGAACTTGATGAAGATACATCATTATTATCCCAAGCAATGTAGGCCCTTTTTGATTTGCCTTTTCTCAAACTTCTTGCTTGGCCTCTTTTCTTTGCTTTCTTTATTTGGACATTCAGCCTTTATATGCCCCTGTTCACCACAAGCATAGCATGTATATTTTTTAGCATTGAAATCACTAGGTTTCTTGCTACCATACCTGTACCGACCAGTCCTCGGACACCAAGAATAGCTAGTAATGGTGAGCCACGTCAGCTGGATCCCACAGCATGGGCCAAGATCACGTGGGTTGGGTCCCACAGGTAATATGGACCAGTTGGATGATTAGTCATTAGCGTGTCGACCACCAGAGTGGACTGATGTGTCCTCGTCACTCAACAGGGTGTGAGTCCTCGGCAACAAAGTGGGACGATGTGACATCTATCTTGGGTGTTTTGAACAACAGAACTAGAACATCTAAGATGGGTCCCAAGAGAGGACCAGTTATCAGTAAAATGCCCAGAGGTAGGGAGAAGCCTAAGTCACGAAGCACCCATGCATGTGGTAGGGAAAGCATAGTTAGGTGGAGAGTCCTGAAGGGTTTGAGTGCCCATCAGGATTAGGGTTTCCAAGTGAAGCTGCATGCATGGCACGTGGACAGCGAGGGCACTTCCAGGACAGGTGGCCCCAGAGATTAGGTGCGTGAGGAGGTACCCAGGTACCTAAGTCTGGGTAAGAGCGGCGCAAGGGTATTCCTGTAAACCCTAAATATGGGAAGCGGCGCAGAGGAAACCCTAGACTATATAAAGGGTAGTAAAACACTTCACAAAGGTACACAGTTTTCTAAACCTAAACTCAAATACTCAAAACACTTGGTGTGCTTGCCCAGTATTGACTTGAGCGTCGAAGTGCAAACGGCCTCTAGGGCGCCCCTTTCTATCTTGCAGGTGCAGGTTGTTTCGATACAGCAAAGCATAACTTAAGGTGAGGGAAGGAGGCGTGTGATCGTCGTAGAGTCAACTGACAGAAGGGTCAACCGGCAAGAACATTTGGCGCCCACCATGGGGCCGAAGTAAAACAAGGTCCCATACACAAGTGAAAGAGGAGAATCCAGCGACATCAGGAACACCAGACAAGGATCTGTCGCACCAAATGGGGGCGAAAGCGTCACCATGCAACAACTCATGGAAACAATGCGTGCCCTCCAGGAGACGGTGGCGAAATCTAGGGCAGATCAAGTGCGTATGTAGATGGACCTGGCCGCATCACAGGCCAGGAATGAAGAGTTGCACAGGGAGAATGAGGAATTGCGCGTGAATCTATGTAATTTGCAGCAAACAGGGGATCGCGTGGTGGATGATCGGGCCCCGCCAACACTACCTAGGGCGTTCCCAATGCCCTTGTCACAAGCGATCATGGACACGGTGGTCCCAGCCACCTTCGTGGGCCCTAAGACTGTGTTCACAGGGGTGGAGGACCCAGAAGCGCATCTCACAGCGTTTCACACACAAATGATGCTATCAGGAGGTTCAGATGCGATGCATTACAAACTTTTCATGAACACATTGACTGGGATAGCGCTGGAGTGGTTCATCAGCCTGCCTGAGGGACACATAACGTCCTTCGCGTAGTTTTCCACACTGTTCAGGGAGCAGTACATTGTCAATCAGGCTCCCCCGCCAGTGTCATATGACCTCTTTGATGTGAGACAATACCAAGGAGAGTCCCTAAGGGATTATCTCAACTAGTTTGGAGCGATGGTGGTAAGGCTGCACACCAAGGACGAGGATATGGTGGTGCATGCCTTTAGGAAGGGAATTCTACCAGGACCCTTTAGTGAATCACTTATCAAAAGTCGCCCCAAAACCTTTGCCAATATTAGGCGCCACGCCGTCGCTCACATCGCGACTGAGGGGGAGCTGAATGAGAAACGCGAGAGCGTGGCCCCCTCACGATCACGGGTGCCCAGTCGTCCACAACCCATGCGGGTGCACGAGGCGACGACGGAGAAGAGGGCGCAGGGTAAGCAGAAGCCCTACGAGGCTAGGAAGCCCCAGACCAGGGCACGCGCGAAGAAGGATGTGCCCCCCAGACACAACATCCTGGTGGAGTTGAAGGAGCTTATCGCCATTCTTAATGTAGCGGAAAGGCTAAAGATGCCTCCAAAGATAGACAAGAGGCTGGGGCCTAATAAGAACTCCTGGTGTGAGTTCCATCAGGCGTTTGGCCATCCCATCCACAACTGTTTGGCCCTAGGTCATCAATTAGACGAGTTGGTCAAGAGTGGTTTTTTGAACGATTACCTGCGGGAGTCACATGGAGGAGAGATAGTAGTGGCCCCAAGAGTTGACCAGGGGCATGAGGTGCGCATACATGGCGAGATCCACACTATCTCAGATGGATTCTCAGGAGGAGGGTGCACCTCATCGCAGTGCAAGAAATACACACGGTCAGTAATGGCAATCGAGGCACATGTTTTTGGCTCATGTTCTTGAAATAGGGTGCTTTGGCTCATGTTTTTTTAAGATCAATTTATATGAGTAAATGCTGCCAAAATTATGCTAGCTTCTACTCTTTGTCTAGTCTCTCTAGGTTAGACACTTTGATCTTCATCTTCACCTTCCTCCAAGTGATTTGGCCTAACCTATCACTCTCCATACCTTTCATGCACCTACAAGGAACCCATAGCTCTATATGAGCCATCCTTGACCCATATCATCCATAGCTTCCACCACCTTTTTACCTCATATTTCAAGAATAACAAATGGTCATGAAGAACAACCCATCATTTGGTATCTAGAGCTTTGGTTCTTCAAGAGATAAGTGTTGATGGCCTTCACATGTTGAGCTCTCCTTGGATGTTGAAGATGGTGCGGAAGCAATGGTTGAAATGAGCAAGATCCTCCTAGGAGTGATGGTGATCTTGAAGGTGCATGATGTGTATGGGAGTAGGGAGGTTTGGCCAACCCTTGGTGAGGTGAAGGAGATTAAGATCAATTCCTAGAAACTAGGAGAGAGCAAAGCTTGGCACAAATTTGACAGCATAACTTTACTCATATTAATCTTCAAAATACATGACGTAGGCCTCCTTATTTATAGATTTAGGAGCCTTGGTGAGCAAGCTTAAAGGGTAGGGATGGAAATACAAAAAGTGGGGGCTGCCTAGGGTATTGACTTTAGTCAAACCACACCATCATCCTAATATTCTAGAAGATAGGTCAAAAATGCAACATTTGATAGTACACCCCTCCTTCTTTTGCTAAAGGCACCTATTTGCTAGCACACCCCTCCTTCTATTGCTAAGGGCACCTTTTTGATAGCACACCCCTAAGTGAGCAAGTTTTGCTTTCTACACTACACTAATCTACTAAGCTACCCCTAATGGGCCTCCAAGTAGCATGTACAAGGTCTTCTCCCTCCCATCCGTGGCTTGACTCATTTGGGCGTGAATGTGCTTGGCCATGAACCTTGTGAGAGGTCCTAGACGGTCTAGGCACCCTCCTAGACGCTCCTCATGTAGCTCCCCCTTGTCTTGTGCTAGACGCTCTCCATGTGGTTCTAGACGGTCTAGTCTTGGCCCTTGGCTTTCATGGTGGGGTGAGCTTGGCCTCTCTCCATCAAGTGTTCTCTTCATTTTATTTTTTGAGTCTTCTTCTTTATTCCATATTGTTCATCATATCCTTAAATGACTTGCTGTTTTTAATTTCTTTTTAAGTTGGTGTTGCTGTTTTTAAATTTCTATTTGGTATTTTTGGTTCAACTTGATCTTGTTTTAGGTTCCTTTTGTGTTGGTTGTTCTATTTTTATTTTATTTGAGTCTTATTGATGTTTTTAATCGGTGCAAAGTGTTTGTGGTTGAGTCATTTTGATTTTTGAATCCATACAAGTTTTGTCAAAGTCATGTTCATCCTACAATGTCATAAATTCCAAGTGGTGCCTTTTATTGTTGATTTGGTTGCTTGATTTTGTTTTGGGTGCAGTTTATATTTCTGGTTTTGAAGCTTTGGTGCCTTTTATATTTTCATATTTGAGTTCATACTTGTGTGTTAGTTCCATACAAGTTCGTTTCCAATCATTTCCATTGTATTTTTGAAGTTTCTTTACCGTTTTCTAATTCCAAGTTAGGATTTCTCTGTTTTCACTGCTACTGTGCTGGCTGGAATCGTTCCCAGAAATTACATTTGTTGGTGAAAAATTCTGAAATTTTGGATTTGTGTAGTTTGATGTGTTAAGAAAAAGTGAAAAAAAGAAGCACATCAAAATTCAAAATACAAAACAAATGATAAATGAAATACGAACAGAGTGCAAAAATCCTGACTCTGAAAAAACGCTGACGCGGCAGTGATTTCGGAAAAATTATTACAATTATTTGGCTCACTTTTTTGGTGAAATTCCAACGCCTATTTTGAGCTAAAACATTGAAGTTTCTGTGGTTAAAATTTCAAGGTCAAATTTGAAGTATTCTGTCCAGCATAAAATTGGAAAGTTGTGAAAAATTTACACAAAAAAAATCTGTAATGCTGTTTTGGTTTTATTCATCTATTCTAGTTCCATTCACTAGGATTCCACTTTGTGTGCTACCTTTTCTTGTGTGCCTTAATTTTTTGCTTGTCAAATTTTGTTGAATAGTCTTTCAAGTCTTGTCAAATATCAACTCCATTTGCAGTAGTCCTTGATTTTAAATTTGAGTTTTGTTGCTTTAAAACTTGCTTGACCTCTCTTTGGTGGATTTGACCTAAAAAGTGCTTTGGTGAGTGTGGAGCTAAAATTTTGTTTTGGTGAAAGCCATATCACTAAAGAGGAGCTGGATTAAAGATTTAAGGTTGAATAACCTAAGGATACAAAGCAAGGGACAGCAGCAACCTCATTGAAAAATACACAAATATACACAAAGGAGCTACAAGTGAAGGAGTGCATAGAATAGGACTTTAAATTTTTGTGCATCAAAATTTGTTAACCTAATTTCTTTGAGTTGTAATTTGCAAGAACATTGATTAATTAGTGGATTAATACGTCTTAGATGGTGAGTGTGTCTTCAAGGTTCCAAAGTGCCAAGAAGCCTCACCTCAGGATTCGACTAGTTTTAAAAGCTTTCTAGATAGCAATTTTCATTTGTGTTTTATTGCTTTATATAGTTTTTCTTGTATAAAAATTTTGCTTTTTATCTTTGATTGTGCTCTAAGTAAATTGCTTAGAGAAAGGTTTGTGAAAGTGTTGTGGGATAGTATCTGGCTAAGGAAAGGCTTGGTACTTAAGAGATCCTAGTGATCCACCTCCCTTTCTTGGGAAATTACCTACTTCAGTCCACTTATCTTTCTTTTTGAAAATTACTTTTATCACAAACCCTAAACATGTCTACTCATTCTTCAAGTCATAGTGAAAGTGATAGAAAATCCACAAAATCTCTTTTGAAACAATTGGCTAGAGATTTTCAATCACTATCACTAAGACAATTGCAACATGAGGCTCAACTTTTGGAAGATAAAAAAGAAAGAGATGCCCATCTTGCACTTTTGGAAGAGGAGTTGAGGATTGTTAGAGAAAAAAGATGAATACATTCGAAAATTAAAAAAATCACATGCATCTAGTTCTAGGTCAAGTGACTCACATGTTGAGGGGAGTCTGAGAGTAAATGATTATTATCAACCTCCACCTAGAAGAACTAGGAGAGAAAGCCACCCAAAAGAGACTAGGGTAGACTTACCTCATTTTTATGGAAAGGAAAATGTTGAAACATACCTAGATTGGGAAATGAAAGTAGAACAACTTTTTGCTTGCCATCATGTTAGTGAGGAAAGGAAAGTACCCTTAGCCACTTTAAGCTTTCAAGGAAATGCTATGTATTGGTGGACAGCCCTAGAGAGAGATAGGTACCTCCACAGGGACCCTCCCATAGAATATTGGAATGACCTTAGGGGAGCCTTGAGATGCCGCCATATTCCTTCATACTACGATAGGGAGTTAATGGACAAGCTCCAAAGACTCTAACAGAAAAACATGAGTGTAGAAGAGTATAGGCAAAAGATGGAGCTCTACATGATGAGAGCCTCTATTAGGGAAGAAGCCACCACCACCATAGCTAGGTTCCTGAGTGGTCTCAATCTTGAGATAAGGGATAAAGTAGAACTTTTGCCCTACAGGGACTTGAATGATTTGATCCAACTTTGTATAAAAGTTGAACAACAAAATTTGAGAAAGGGATCAAGTCGCAAGGAGAGTTCTTACTCTAACTCTTATCCCAAGAGAGAGTATAGAAGAGAAAAGGAGGATAGTCTTTCAAAGGATAAATCCAAAGAAACTCCCAAGAGTGTAGGAAAAGATGTGTCTACCTCACAACCCCGCAGTAGAGACATCCAGTGCTTCAAGTGTCTTGGTAGAGGCCATATAGCATCCCAATGCCCAAATAGGAGAACCATGATCTTAAGAGGGAGGGATGAGTATAGCAGCCAAGATGAAGAGTCTAGTGGGGAAGAAGAGAAGGAAAGTAGTGAGGGGGCATATCCTTGTGAGGGAGAATTAATGATGATCAGAAGAACCCTCAACAATCAACCTAGTGTGAACCATGAAACACAGAGAGAGAACATCTTTCATACAGGATGCAAAGTTTCAGAAAACATTTGTTCTCTCATTGTGGATAGTGGCTCTTGCTGCAATTGTTGTAGCACTAGGATGGTTGAAAAGCTTAATCTACAATTAATACCTCATCCAAAACCTTACAAACTTCAGTGGATAAATGAAGATGGGGAATTAACTGTAGATAAGCGGGTAAAAATCAATCTTTCTGTGGGGAACTATAAAGATGAGATTTTATGTGATGTAGTACCCATGGAAGCCTACCACATCTTATTTGGAAGACCATGGCAATTTGACAAGAAAACCATCCATAATGGTCTTACCAACGAGATAACTTTTACCCATAGGGAAAAAAAGTTTGTACTCTATCCTTTAACACCTTCACAGGTGGTAAAGGACCAAGTACAAATGAAAATAAAAAGAGAAAATGAGAAAAAGAAAAAAAAAAGGAAAACAAGAGAAAATCCTTAGGAACGATGTTGAGGCGTGGGAGAAGAGTGTTCCTTCCCACAAGGTTATTCAGAAAGAAGAAAAATTTGAAAATAAAATCGAAAAGATACTTCTATCTGAACAACCTTCAGGCCTCCTTCTGTGTAAAGGAACACTTGCATGCACTGCCACACTTTCTGAAGTTTGTGAACTACCTCTTCAAGTCCAAAAACTTTTAAAAGAATTTGGTGATGTATTCCCTGAGGAAGGACCTATTGGACTTCCACCTGTTAGGGGTATAGAACACCAAATAGATTTAGTTCTGGGAGCTAGTCTACCAAATAGACCAGCTTATAGAACTAATCCGGAAGAGACTAAGGAGATAGAGTCACAGGTTCAGGATTTGTTGGAGAAAGGCTGGGTTCAAAAAAGCCTAAGTCCTTGTGCTGTACCTGTTTTATTGGTTCCAAAGAAAGATGGCAAGTGGAGAATGTGTTGTGATTGTAAGGCCATCAACAATATCACCATCAAATACAGGCATCCAATTACTAGACTTGATGATATGCTTGATGAATTTCATGGGTCTACCATATTTTCCAAGATTGACCTTAAAAGTGGATATCACCAAATTAGAATTAAAGAAGGTGATGAGTGGAAAACTGCTTTTAAGACCAAATTTGGACTATATGAGTGGTTAGTGATGCCTTTTGGACTCACTAATGCACCTAGCACTTTCATGAGGCTTATGAATCATGTCTTTAGGGATTGCATAGGTAAGTATGTAGTAGTCTATTTTGATGATATCTTAGTATATAGTCAAAGCCTAGAGTCCCACCTAAGTCACCTTAGGGAGGTTCTTTTAGTGCTTAGGAAAAATAGTTTGTTTGCCAATATAGATAAATGCACTTTTTGTGTAGATAGTATAGTGTTTTTAGGTTTTATAGTAAACAAAAATAGGGTACATGTTGACCCCGAGAAAATCAAAGCCATCCAAGAGTGGCCAACCTCGCAAAATGTAGGAGATGTTAGGAGCTTTCATGGTCTAGCAAGTTTTTATAGAAGATTTGTTCCTAACTTCTCAAGTCTAGCTTCACCACTCAATGAGTTAGTAAAGAAAGACACTCCATTTTGTTGGACAGAGAAGCATGAGCAAGCCTTTCAAAGGTTGAAAGCTCAACTCACTAATGCACCCATTCTAGCTTTGCCAAACTTTTCAAAAAAATTTGAGCTAGAGTGTGATGCATCAGGAGTAGGAATAGGTGCTGTGTTGTTGCAAGGTGGGCACCCAATTGCATATTTTAGTGAAAAACTTCACGGTGCCACCCTCAACTACCCCACCTATGACAAAGAGCTTTATGCACTTGTGAGGGCCCTACAGACTTGGGAACACTATCTAGTTTCAAAAGAATTTGTCATACATAGTGATCATGAGTCTTTGAAATATCTAAGGGGTCAACACAAGTTGAACAAAAGACATGCAAAGTGGATGGAATTTCTTAAGCAATTTCCATATGTTATCAAATACAAGAAGGGCAGTACAAACATTGTGGTTGATGCTCTCTCAAGGAGACATATCCTCTTTTCTAAACTTGGAGCCCAAATTCATGGATTTGAAAACATACCTGAACTTTATAAAGAAGATCAGGATTTTGCACCCACTTTTGCTGAGTGCCAACATAGAGCACAAGGAGGTTTTTATGTTTCTAAGGGGTACTTATTTAAAGAAGGAAAACTTTGCATACCCCAAGGAACACATAGAAAACTCCTTGTAAAAGAATCACATGAAGGAGGACTCATGGGCCATTTTGGAGTTGATAAAACTCTTGAGCTTTTGAAAGGAAAATTCTTTTGGCCACACATGAGGAAAGATGTCCAAAGACATTGTCATAGATGCATTTCATGTTTAAAAGCTAAGTCTAAGACAATGCCTCATGGACTCTACACTCCTTTACCTTTTGCAAGTGCTCCTTGGGAAGATATAAGCATGGATTTCATATTAGGACTTCCTAGGACACAAAGAGGTTTTGATTCCATTTTTGTGGTAGTGGATAGGTTTAGAAAGATGGCTCATTTTACACCTTGCCATAAAGTGGATGATGCTAGCAACATCTCTAAGCTCTTCTTTAGAGAAGTGGTAAGACTACATGGTTTACCTAAGACCATAGTGTCGGATTGAGATCCTAAATTTGTTGGCCATTTCTGGAGAACTCTCTGGGAAAAGCTAGGAACTAAGTTGAACTTCTCAACTTCTTGTCATCCTCAAACGGATGGACAAACTGAAGTTGTAAATAGATCTCTTTCCACTATGCTTAGGTCAATCATGAAAGGAAACCACAAATCTTGGGATGAGTACCTTCCTCATATTGAGTTTGCATATAATAGGGTAGTTCATAAAACTACTAATATTTCTCCTTTTGAGGTTGTGTATGGGTTCAATCCTCTTAATCCTTTGGATTTGTTACCTCTACCTAATCCACAAAATTTTGTGCATAAGGAAGGAGTAACGAAGGCTGAATTTGTAAAGAAAATGCATGAGAGGATTAAGAACCAAATACAACAACAAACAGAGAAATACATGAAACATAGCAATAAGGGGAAGAGAGAGATGATTTTTGAGGAGGGAGACTAGGTTTGGCTTCACCTTAGAAAAGATAGATTCCCTAATCAGAGGAAGTCTAAACTTAGTCCCCGGGGTGATGGTCCTTTCCAAGTTCTCAAAAGAATCAATAATAATGCATATCAAATTGACCTGCCTGAGGAATATGGAGTACATACTACCTTCAATGTCATTGATCTAACACCCTTTGCAGGTAGAGAAAATGAAGAGGCAGAAGCATGTGATTTGAGGACAAATCCTCTTCAAGAGGGAGGGGATGATGGAAGAGGCCTAAGCTCAGGCCCAACAACTAGGTCCATGGCAAAGAGGATTCAAGAAGAGGGGGACTTTGCTATTGATGGCAAAGTAACTTTTCTCTACATATTCAAAGACCCTTCAGAGGACCACAAGGAGTAAAGCCCAAGCCATGGGAGCTGAGCATAAATTAATTTTAGTTTTTAATAATTTTAGTAGAGTAGGGTTCATTTAGCACAATCGGGGGTGTATTTAACAATTTAGCTTGTACCTAGGCCTTTTAGGGTAGGAATGTAGCCCTACCTTCTAGAAGCATGCTAAGGGGCTGCATTGACCTTTAGTCAACACCCTAGCAGCCCCCTCTTTTATGTATTCCCCATCCTACCCTTGTTCCTTACTCTCCAAGGCACCATCTCCTATAAATAGGGTGCTTTGGCTCATGTTTTTTTAAGATCAATTTATATGAGTAAATGCTGCCAAAATTATGCTAGCTTCTACTCTTTGTCTAGTCTCTCTAGGTTAAACACTTTGATCTTCATCTTCACCTTCCTCCAAGTGATTTGGCCTAACCTATCACTCTCCATACCTTTCATGCACCTACAAGGAACCCATAGCTCTATATGAGCCATCCTTGACCCATATCATCCATAGCTTCCACCACCTTTTTACCTCATATTTCAAGAAGAACAAATGGTCATGAAGAACAACCCATCAGGTTGGGTGGTCACGGTGCAAACCCCTCTCTTTGTCTAGAGGCTATTCTCGTAACACTTCTTAGCCTCCATCTGATCTGATCTGATGGTGATCACTGCTCCTTCCATAGAAGGCAGTTTCATCTTCATATGGCTCATCAACGCCATCGCCCCTAACCTATTCAGGGCTTGTCTACCCAATAATATATTGTAAGCTGAGGGGGCGTTTATGACAAGGTATCTGATGTTCTCTGTATAGGAAGTCACTCCATCTGTGAAGGTGGTCCTCAACTCTATGTGGCCCCGCACTTCGACCTGGTCTCCAGCAAATTCATATAAGCAACAAGTGTAGGGTCTCAACTGGTCTGGAGACAACTACAGCTTGTTGAAGGTCAACCAAAACATCACATCGGCAGACAATGTGGGTGACAGCCTGGCGCTTGATATCACCAAAGGTCTTGGGGTGATTTCTGATATGTAACTCGCTGAAGGGTCCTGGCAGAATCCCCTTCCTGAAGGCATGCACCACCATATCCTCGTCCTTGGTGTGCAGCCGCACCACCATTGCCCCAAACCTGTTGAGATAATCCCTCAAGGACTCTCCCTGATACTGCCTTACGTCGAATAGATCATAAGACATTGGCGGGGGAGCCCGATTTACAATGTACTGCTCCTTAAACAGCATGGAAAATTGCGTGAATGACGTTATGTATCCCTCAGGAAGGCTGATGAACCACTCCAACGTTGTCCCAGTCAATGTGGTCATGAAGAGTTTGCAATGCACCACATCGGAGCCTCCTGACAGCATCATCTGAGTCTGAAATGCTGTCAGGTACGCCTCTGGGTCATCCACCCCTGTAGAAATGATCTTAGGGCCCACGAAGGTGGCTAGCACTACGGTGTCCATGATTGCTTGGGAAAAGGGCATAGGGAATGCCCTGGGTGGCGTAGGCGGGGCTCGATCATCCATCATGCGATCCCCTATCTGCTGCAAATTCCACAAATTCATGCGCAATTCTTCGTTTATCCTGTGCAGCTCTTCGTTCCTGGCCTGCGATGCGGCCAGGTCCATCTGAATGCATGCCTATTCCGCCCTAGATTCTGCCACCATTTCCTAGAGGGCATGCATCATTTCCATGAGTTACTGCATGGTGATGCCTTCGCCCCCATTTGGTGGGACAGATCCTTGTCTGGTGTTCCTCATGTCGCTAGATTCTTCTCTTTCACTTGCAAATGGGACCTTGTTTTATTTGGGCCCCACGATGGGCGCCAAATATTCTTGCTGGTTGACTCTCTTGTCGATTGGCTCTATGAAAATCTCGCGCCTCCTTCCTTCTCCTTAGGTAATGCTTCACTGGATCGAAAGAACATGCACCTGCAAAGACAGAAGGGGCGCCCTAGAGGCCGTTTGCACTCCGACGCTCAAGTCAATACTGGGGCAAGCACATCAAGTGTATAGTATATCAGTTTTAGTCTAAACACTGCGTACCTTTGTGAAGTGTTTTACTACCCTTTATATAGTCTAGGGTTTCCTCTGCACCGCTACCCACATTTAGGGTTTCTGGGACATGCCATTACGTGCCGCTATTACTCACTCTCAGAGTAATCTGGCACGTCACGTTCCCTTAACAGGAGTGCAAATTCTAACAGGATGGCCACCTGGGTACCCCCTCGTGCACCTAATCTATGGGGCCATCTGTCCTGGGAGTGCACTTACTGTTCACGTGCCATGCATGTAGCTTCACTTGGAAACCCTAATCCTGAAGGGCACTCAAGCCCTTCAAGACTGTACACCTAACTGTGCATTCCCTGCCACACGCATGGATGCTTCGTGACCTAGGCTCCTCCCTACCTCTGGGCATTTTAGTGATACCGAGTCTTGTTCTCCGGACCCACCTTCCGTGATCTAGTTCAACTACTCAAAACATCGAAGACCGATGTCACATCGTCCCACTCTGTTGCTGAGGATGCATTACCCTGTTGTGTGATGAGGACACATCGTTCCACTCTGGTGATCGACATGCTGATGATTAATCAGCCCATTGGTCCATGCTACTCGTGGGACCCAGCCCACGTGGCTCTGGCCTATGTTGTGGGACCCAACTCACGTGGCTCTAGCCCATGCTATGGGACCCAACTCACGTGGCTCACCATTACTAGCTGTTCTCGGTGTCCGAGGACTGGTCGGTACATGGCCCTTTCTTCTTTTTGTGAAGTCTTCTTTTGTTTGTTGAGATGACCCTTTATAAATATCATCTTTGGTCATCCTTAAGTGCTCTGGACTTGCATCAGAAAAGCACATAAGCAATTTATACCGATTAACTCTTATCCCAAGAACTACATCCAGTCCCCAGAAACCACTGGGTATCTACTATGTAATCAAAATCTAGATTACAAACAACCACACCAAAGAAGTGACCTTGAACACCTAAAGCCACACACTTCCTTTGGCACACACCACCACAAAATTCAGAACACCCTCTCATTCTGCTTACACCACCAATATTCAGAAATATAAGAGATAAAGAAAGGATTACACCCGATCAATATCAAAACAAAAGATTACAATAATCCTATTCCACTCCTTTGAGAAAATCCAAAAGCTTGATGCAAATCTTGAAAACTCAAATCTGTTTTCTCAATTTCAAAATGTCTAAACTGTTTTTCTATTCCCTTAGAAGCGTAAAACAACCTTTATATACTTAAAAGATTTGTTAAAAACATTTAAAGCAGGAGCCAAAATAGTTAGAAAACCTTTAAAGCTTGATCTGGTCGGTCATCAGTAGTTGATGACGTCAGCAGCAGGTGACCACGTGGACCATGCACAGGGTGGCACGTGGTAGAAAGAGCAAGTGAATCAGGGAGGAGATCACCTAGAACGGTGATTGGTAGTCAGATACCAAGTGGCCACCACCCCCAGAGCGGTGCCCAGATAAGCGCCTGGAAGCACCGCACAGACGTCGGTGGATAAGCATGAAGAGCGCGATCGGGCGTTACTGCATGAAGAGCGCGATCGGGCATTAGTGCGCACAGAGGGCGATCGGTCGTAAGTGTGTGCAGACGGCGATCGGTCGTAAGTGCATGCAGAAGGCGATCGGTCATCGGGGTTCTTGCCAACGCGTGTTAAGCTGGGACCAAGGTTCCCAGCGAGAACGTTACGCATGCACCTCGCATGATGCCTACTCGGAGGACGTGCGGCGAGGCCATGCAGGCAGGATGCGCCTGGCGAGTGAGTTTAGGCCAGCCACACCTGGCGCTCTCCTGCGAGCATGCGGCCCGCACAGAGAGAAGCGCAGAAGCCCTCCAGGTGTGACGCGTGTACGGTAGATGCCAGCTGCATGCCTCCACGTGTCATCATCTGGGAGAGAGGTGCGACCCAGGTATAAAGCACTCCACGTCATGTAAGGTAAGGGGGTTTCTTTTGAGATTACAAGTTTACACAGTTCTACCACACACAGTTTTCTCTGAGTCACTGTGGGAGCGTTCTTACACGTTGCACAGTTGATCCGGCCGCTTGACTCGAGCGCTAGAACTTCGCCTTCTTTGACCTCGTCTCCACCAGCTTCACGCCAAATGCCTCAGTGACCTTCGCCTGAAGCTCCTCCAAGAAACCTGAAAGAACAAGATGGCGCCTCTGCGGCCGTTGTAGCTCCGACGCTCAAGTCAGTGATTGGATCATTCAAGAAAACTCAGAGAAAAGCTCAAGACCGCGTATCAGTGAAACACCAAAAAGTGCATCCCCCCTCCTTTCTGTTAAGGATTAGCTATATATACCTGAGTCTTTCTCTCTCCTGACGGTTACTCCTCTTGACACGTGGACATCATCTGGTCATTCACGTGTCACCATCTGGAATACCTGCAGCTAAAACGCTACTTTCACCTTGATCCTGCGACTAAGTTATCCACACAGGGAGTAGCTTAGTGCACAGGCTACTCTGGGCACAACCTTAACCTGGCGATCTGGTTAACACTGGGTATCACAGCTCACACAAGTCTTCTCAAACACTCGGCGATGTGCTCCTTTCGGCGACTTGTTGACAACCTGATCTCCTGATCTTCACACCCGGCGATCATGTGAACACCCGGCGATGTGCTCCTTTCAGCGACTTGCTGACAACCTGATCTCCTGATCTTCACACCCGGCGATCATGTGAACACCCGGCGATGTGAATACCTGCAGGCGATAGGCGACCACTTATATCTTCACACACATGGCGATAGGCGATCACTTATATCTTCCACACATGGCGATAGGCGATCACTTATATCTTCACACATATGGCGATAGGCGATCACTACTCTTTACACGCGGTGATAGGCGACTACCGATCTGTGCTTCTTTACTTCTCGCGCTTTGCTTCCAGGCGCTCTCTTAACACTGGGTGATCGCCTTAGCCACTGACAACCAATCACCATTCTGGGTGATCGCCTCTCCAACTCACTTGCTATCCTCTACCACGTGACACCCCTTGAACAGTCAACATGGTCAACTGCTGGCGACGTTATCTATTACCGATGACGGACCGGATCACAAGCCCCCCAGGCTCGAGTTGTGACTTGTCTCAACGAAGAGTCTTACAACTCGCCTGATAGCTATTGACCCGACCGGGCTGTCACCTCTTGGCCGACGACCGAGGTCTTGCCACTACGTAAACGTTCTTACTTCTGCCTCTTTCCCTTCGACGACCATCATCTGCTTGTAATGAATTATAAACCTTGTCTTTACAACTTGAATCACTCTTTCTCCTTCATAGCTCAACCTTCACCTTGTGTGGGTTGCTTGGTGACCGTACTAACTGATGTGGTGCTATCTCTACTTCTTGACTCGTGCTGGTTTCCTTGGGCGATTAATCTTTGAAGCCCCCCTTCTCGACTGGCAAGCTCCAGAATACCTCTTGTTTATACTCTGGTGATGGGAGATTCCTCCTGAGTCGACCTTGGCTGATAAGCTAAGGAGAACCTCTTCAGTGGATGCCTCCCTGCTCTTGTTCGAAGCCAAAAATCCTGGAGATCACCTCTGGGTAAGCCTGAATGGGAATTGCTGTAACGTCCTTCTTCTTGGTGGCTTTCCCTTGCACTGGGTGGAGAAGGGAAATAAAAGCTCCAAGGATAGCTTCACGAGGCCAAGGAGTCCTGACAACGTGGGAGCACTGGACAGAGACCTCTACCCTTTCTTTTGCTCTCTTCACTCAGCCTTGTTACTTTGTACGTTTAACTGCATGCCAGGCGTTCTGCATCATCGCCGGGAATTCCTCTGATCTGGTACTCGCCGCCTTAATGTTGGGCGATGTTGCCTTCTTTATTCAAAATAAGGCGTCCATGGTGGGATCACCTTTTGCAACCTTCTATTCACCTTTTCACCTGTCGTTCTTTTATATGAACCCTTCTCGCCTGCACCATGGCTTTCCTCTGTCACCTACACTTGCTCAAAGGCAAGAAGGATTTCTTATATCTCGCCTACACTTGCTCAAAGGCAAGGAGGACTTCCTCTTCTCTCGCCTGCACTTGCTCAAAGGCAAGGAGGTCTTCCTCTGTTGCCTCCACTTGCTCAAAGGCAAGGAGGTCTTCCTCTGTTGCCTCCACTTGCTCAAAGGCAAGGAGGACTTCCTCTTCTGTCGCCTGCACTTGCTCAAAGGCAAGGAGGACTTCCTCTTCTCTCGCCTGCACTTGCTCAAAGGCAAGGAGGTCTTCCTCTGTTGCCTCCACTTGCTCAAAGGCAAGGAGGACTTCCTCTTCTCTCGCCTGCACTTGCTCAAAGGCAAGGAGGACTTCCTCTTCTCTCGCCTGCACTTGCTCAAAGGCAAGGAGGACTTCCTCTGTTGCCTCCACTTGCTCAAAGGCAAGGAGGACTTCCTCTTCTCTCGCCTGCACTTGCTCAAAGGCAAGGAGGACTTCCTCTGTTGCCTCCACTTGCTCAAAGGCAAGGAGGACTTCCTCTTCTCTCGCCTGCACTTGCTCAAAGGCAAGGAGGTCTTCCTCTTCTCTCGCCTGCACTTGCTCAAAGGCAAGGAGGTCTTCCTCTTCTCTCGCCTGCACTTGCTCAAAGGCAAGGAGGACTTCTTCTTCTCTCGCCTGCACTTGCTCAAAGGCAAGGAGGACTTCCTCTTCTCTCGCCTGCACTTGCTCAAAGGCAAGGAGGACTTCCTCTTCTCTCGCCTGCACTTGCTCAAAGGCAAGGAGGACTTCCTCTTCTCTCGCCTGATCGCCTGATGCCATCGACTACCGATGACCGATCAGAGGCGTTTGTTGCCTCAGGATGCGCGGGAGCCTTGAGGACTTGGAACTTCGCTGGATGCCTCCAATCGCCAAAGGACGATGAGGACTTTGGAAACTCTTCACTCGTGCCTCTGATCACCCAAGGGCGAGAGGACTTCCTCTGTTGCCTACACTTGCTCAAAGGCAAGGAGGACTTCCTCTTCTCTCGCCTGCACTTGCCCAAAGGCAAGGAGGTCTTCCTCTGTTGCCTCCACTTGCTCAAAGGCAAGGAGGACTTCCTCTTCTCTCGCCTGCACTTGCTCAAAGGCAAGGAGGACTTCCTCTGTTGCCTGCACTTGCTCAAAGGCAAGGAGGTCTTCCTCTTTTCTCGCCTGCACTTGCTCAAAGGCAAGGAGGTCTTCCTCTGTTGCCTCCACTTGCTCAAAGGCAAGGAGGACTTCCTCTTCTCTCGCCTGCACTTGCTCAAAGGCAAGGAGGTCTTCCTCTGTTGCCTCCACTTGCTCAAAGGCAAGGAGGACTTCCTCTTCTCTCGCCTGCACTTGCTCAAAGGCAAGGAGGACTTCCTCTGTTGCCTCCACTTGCTCAAAGGCAAGGAGGACTTCCTCTTCTCTCGCCTGCACTTGCTCAAAGGCAAGGAGGTCTTCCTCTTCTCTCGCCTGCACTTGCTCAAAGGCAAGGAGGACTTCCTCTTCTCTCGCCTGCACTTGCTCAAAGGCAAGGAGGACTTCCTCTTCTCTCGCCTGCACTTGCTCAAAGGCAAGGAGGACTTCCTCTTCTCTCGCCTGCACTTGCTCAAAGGCAAGGAGGACTTCCTCTTCTCTCGCCTGATTGCCTGATGCCATCGACTACCGATGACCGATCAGAGGCGTTTGTTGCCTCAGGATGCGCGGGAGCCTTGAGGACTTGGAACTTCGCTGGATGCCTCCAATCGCCAAAGGACGATGAGGACTTTGGAAACTCTTCACTCGTGCCTCTGATCACCCAAGGGCGAGAGGACTTCCTCTGTTGCCTACACTTGCTCAAAGGCAAGGAGGACTTCCTCTTCTCTCGCCTGCACTTGCCCAAAGGCAAGGAGGTCTTCCTCTGTTGCCTCCACTTGCTCAAAGGCAAGGAGGACTTCCTCTTCTCTCGCCTGCACTTGCTCAAAGGCAAGGAGGACTTCCTCTGTTGCCTGCACTTGCTCAAAGGCAAGGAGGTCTTCCTCTTTTCTCGCCTGCACTTGCTCAAAGGCAAGGAGGTCTTCCTCTGTTGCCTCCACTTGCTCAAAGGCAAGGAGGACTTCCTCTTCTCTCGCCTGCACTTGCTCAAAGGCAAGGAGGTCTTCCTCTGTTGCCTCCACTTGCTCAAAGGCAAGGAGGACTTCCTCTTCTCTCGCCTGCACTTGCTCAAAGGCAAGGAGGTCTTCCTCTGTTGCCTCCACTTGCTCAAAGGCAAGGAGGACTTCCTCTTCTCTCGCCTGCACTTGCTCAAAGGCAAGGAGGACTTCCTCTGTTGCCTCCACTTGCTCAAAGGCAAGGAGGACTTCCTCTTCTCTCGCCTGCACTTGCTCAAAGGCAAGGAGGTCTTCCTCTTCTCTCGCCTGCACTTGCTCAAAGGCAAGGAGGACTTCCTCTTCTCTCGCCTGCACTTGCTCAAAGGCAAGGAGGACTTCCTCTTCTCTCGCCTGCACTTGCTCAAAGGCAAGGAGGACTTCCTCTTCTCTCGCCTGCACTTGCTCAAAGGCAAGGAGGACTTCCTCTTCTCTCGCCTGATCGCCTGATGCCATCGACTACCGATGACCGATCAGAGGCGTTTGTTGCCTCAGGATGCGCGGGAGCCTTGAGGACTTGGAACTTCGCTGGATGCCTCCAATCGCCAAAGGACGATGAGGACTTTGGAAACTCTTCACTCGTGCCTCTGATCACCCAAGGGCGAGAGGACTTCCTCTGTTGCCTACACTTGCTCAAAGGCAAGGAGGACTTCCTCTTCTCTCGCCTGCACTTGCCCAAAGGCAAGGAGGTCTTCCTCTGTTGCCTCCACTTGCTCAAAGGCAAGGAGGACTTCCTCTTCTCTCGCCTGCACTTGCTCAAAGGCAAGGAGGACTTCCTCTGTTGCCTGCACTTGCTCAAAGGCAAGGAGGTCTTCCTCTTTTCTCGCCTGCACTTGCTCAAAGGCAAGGAGGTCTTCCTCTGTTGCCTCCACTTGCTCAAAGGCAAGGAGGACTTCCTCTTCTCTCGCCTGCACTTGCTCAAAGGCAAGGAGGTCTTCCTCTGTTGCCTCCACTTGCTCAAAGGCAAGGAGGACTTCCTCTTCTCTCGCCTGCACTTGCTCAAAGGCAAGGAGGTCTTCCTCTGTTGCCTCCACTTGCTCAAAGGCAAGGAGGACTTCCTCTTCTCTCGCCTGCACTTGCTCAAAGGCAAGGAGGACTTCCTCTTCTCTCGCCTGCACTTGCTCAAAGGCAAGGAGGACTTCCTCTGTTGCCTCCACTTGCTCAAAGGCAAGGAGGACTTCCTCTTCTCTCGCCTGCACTTGCTCAAAGGCAAGGAGGACTTCCTCTTCTCTCGCCTGCACTTGCTCAAAGGCAAGGAGGTCTTCCTCTTCTCTCGCCTGCACTTGCTCAAAGGCAAGGAGGACTTCCTCTTCTCTCGCCTGCACTTGCTCAAAGGCAAGGTGGACTTCCTCTTCTCTCGCCTGCACTTGCTCAAAGGCAAGGAGGACTTCCTCTTCTCTCGCCTGCACTTGCTCAAAGGCAAGGAGGACTTCCTCTTCTCTCGCCTGATCGCCTGATGCCATCGACTACCGATGACCGATCAGAGGCGTTTGTTGCCTCAGGATGCGCGGGAGCCTTGAGGACTTGGAACTTCGCTGGATGCCTCCAATCGCCAAAGGACGATGAGGACTTTGGAAACTCTTCACTCGTGCCTCTGATCACCCAAGGGCGAGAGGACTTCCTCTGTTGCCTACACTTGCTCAAAGGCAAGGAGGACTTCCTCTTCTCTCGCCTGCACTTGCCCAAAGGCAAGGAGGTCTTCCTCTGTTGCCTCCACTTGCTCAAAGGCAAGGAGGACTTCCTCTTCTCTCGCCTGCACTTTCTCAAAGGCAAGGAGGACTTCCTCTGTTGCCTGCACTTGCTCAAAGGCAAGGAGGTCTTCCTCTTTTCTCGCCTGCACTTGCTCAAAGGCAAGGAGGTCTTCCTCTGTTGCCTCCACTTGCTCAAAGGCAAGGAGGACTTCCTCTTCTCTCACCTGCACTTGCTCAAAGGCAAGGAGGTCTTCCTCTGTTGCCTCCACTTGCTCAAAGGCAAGGAGGACTTCCTCTTCTCTCGCCTGCACTTGCTCAAAGGCAAGGAGGTCTTCCTCTGTTGCCTCCACTTGCTCAAAGGCAAGGAGGACTTCCTCTTCTCTCGCCTGCACTTGCTCAAAGGCAAGGAGGTCTTCCTCTGTTGCCTCCACTTGCTCAAAGGCAAGGAGGACTTCCTCTTCTCTCGCCTGCACTTGCTCAAAGGCAAGGAGGACTTCCTCTGTTGCCTCCACTTGCTCAAAGGCAAGGAGGACTTCCTCTTCTCTCGCCTGCACTTGCTCAAAGGCAAGGAGGTCTTCCTCTTCTCTCGCCTGCACTTGCTCAAAGGCAAGGAGGACTTCCTCTTCTCTCGCCTGCACTTGCTCAAAGGCAAGGAGGACTTCCTCTTCTCTCGCCTGCACTTGCTCAAAGGCAAGGAGGACTTCCTCTTCTCTCGCCTGCACTTGCTCAAAGGCAAGGAGGACTTCCTCTTCTCTCGCCTGCACTTGCTCAAAGGCAAGGAGGACTTCCTCTTCTCTCGCCTGATCGCCTGATGCCATCGACTACCGATGACCGATCAGAGGCGTTTGTTGCCTCAGGATGCGCAGGAGCCTTGAGGACTTGGAACTTCGCTGGATGCCTCCAATCGCCAAAGGACGATGAGGACTTTGGAAACTCTTCACTCGTGCCTCTGATCACCCAAGGGCGAGAGGACTTTCGCTGGATGCCTCCGATCGCCAAAGGATTATGAGGACTTTGAAAACTCTTCACTCGTGCCTCTGATCGCCTAAGGGCGATGAGGACTTTCGCTGGATGCCTCCGATCGCCAAAGGACGATGAGGTCTTAAAAACTTTTACTTAAAACGTGGGCAATCATTTTACCTCTACCTTGAATCACTTTAGGTGATAAGGTTTTTCCCTTCTTCAAAACAATACACATACACACTTTAGTTTGAATATCTTGTTTCTTGGGTGGCCTCGTTAAAAACCTTTCTTAGGGAACAAAGATAGCCCCCTTGCAACTGTTCTTACAAAACTGTTTATGATTACACTGAGTTCATAATGCTTACGAAGCTTTAACTGAAATGAAACATGAGGCGTGTGGCGTTCCTCATCACCAGATCGCCGCTTCTGGACTGCCTCGATATTCCTCTAAAACTGTATCTTCGTTCTATTCCTCTTTTCACCGCTTCAGCTTTCACACTCACTTCCTCTCTGACCTCATCCAGTAAATCCAGGTTCATTCTTCTCTCTTCATTTGATTTCTCTGCTACAAAGTGTTGAAAACCCGGCGATCTCTCGTGGATTTCAACTGGAACCATCGCGTCACAGCTACACACTAAACTGGAAGGGGTTTAGTGGTGTCCACATCTGACGAGTGGTCCTCGAATGCTTCCACTGCCATCACAGGTCGAGCACATTTCTTGTGCTGTGACGCAATGCACCCACCTCCTGAGTACCCCCAGCTATAGCGTGGATTTCCCCGTAGATGGGCACTTCATGTTGTTGGCCCTCACTGCTCGCCGGCTGGGAGCTCGACGCACTGGCTGCCTTCTTCTCCATCAAAAAGGCCTTCAGAAATCCACCTCTAACCAACTCGTCGAGCTGATATCCCAGTGACAGGCAGGAGTCAAGGGTGTGGCCAAAACCTTTGTGGAATTCACACCATGCGTCTGGCTTTGGCCCCAACATCTTATCTGACACCTTTTCAGGCGCCTTCAACTTTGCAGCTATATGGGGAATGGCGATCAGGTCCACCAATCCCATCACGAACTCATGCCTTGGAGGGCGCTTGAGTTCCCTCGGGCGACCTGGCCCTCTTCCTCTACTACTGACATCACCTTTGTTTTTCTTCTGATCATAAGGATGGTATGCCCTTTGATCCTTCGTCAGCATCGTCGACTCCAGCACCCACTGAGGTTGAGGCTTGGCTTGGGTGTGTGGTTTCACAGGAGCCATATTCCCTCTCTTCTCAATCACTTCATTCTCAGCCGCGATGTGAGCCACAGCACGTCGCCGGATCTCTACAAACGTTGTGGGGTGGCTCCTGATTAATGATTCGCTGAAGGGTCCAGGCAGCACGCCCTTCTTGAAGGCGTGCACGAACATCTCCTCATCCTTTCCGGGTAACCGGACTATCTGAGCTCCAAACCTATTCATATAGTCCTTCAGAGATTCCCCCTGGAACTGCCTTACGTCAAACAGGTCGTACAACACCATAGGTGGCGCCTTATTCACACTGTACTGATCGACGAAAAGCTTGGAGAACTGCTGAAAACTGGAAATGTGTCCAGTAGGTAGGCTTACAAACCAATCCAACGCTGTGCTGTGGAGAGTGCTCATGAACATCTTGCAATAAACCTCATCTGATCCTCCCGACAGCATCATCTGTGTATGGAACGTGGTAAGATGAGCCTCTGGATCTTCCACTCCAGTGAAGGAGGCCTTAACCGCCGTGGTGCTTGTAGGAATCACAGCATCCATGATCGCCTGCGAGAATGGCATCGGAAAAACTCGTGGTGGAGACGGTGGCGCACCTCCACTGGTCGCAGCACTCTCCCTCTGCTCGCGAAGAGCCTGACGTAACTCTTCATTGACCTTACTCAGCTCTTCGCTTCTGGCCTGAGAAGCTACCAGGTCGTCGTGCATCTTCGCTTGCTCGACGCGCGATGCTGCCACATCTTCTTGCAAAGCGCGCATCATCTCCAGCATTTGCGTCATCGTCACGTTGTTCTCCCCAGATTGTGGCGCAGCTGAACCAGATCTCGTTGCTCTCATTTTCCTCATGAAACTTTTACCCACGCAGTTGCCTTTCAACACGCACAAGCTAACTCGCAACAATGCTAAAGAAACATTTCCACCTCCTTCGCACAACGATTCTTCCAAGATCGGTAGAAATCCCAGAAAATCACTCTTCACCGTTTGAACTTCGATTCAAACAGCTACAATTTCCAAAAAACAATTGCAGCAGCAAACAATCGAACAGAAACTACCGAAAACCTTACCAACTCAACTGTGGATGGGAATCACAATTTACACGGCCCCACGGTGGGCGCCAAATGATCCGGCCGCTTGACTCGAGCGCTAGAACTTCGCCTTCTTTGACCTCGTCTCCACCAGCTTCACGCCAAATGCCTCAGTGACCTTCGCCTGAAGCTCCTCCAAGAAACCTGAAAGAACAAGATGGCGCCTCTGCGGCCGGTGTAGCTCCGACGCTCAAGTCAGTGATTGGATCATTCAAGAAAACTCAGAGAAAAGCTCAAGACCGCGTATCAGTGAAACACCAAAAAGTGCATCCCCCCTCCTTTCTGTTAAGGATTAGCTATATATACCTGAGTCTTTCTCTCTCCTGACGGTTACTCCTCTTGACACGTGGACATCATCTGGTCATTCACGTGTCACCATCTGGAGTACCTGCAGCTAAAACGCTACTTTCACCTTGATCCTGCGACTAAGTTATCCACACAGGGAGTAGCTTAGTGCACAGGCTACTCTGGGCACAACCTTAACCTGGCGATCTGGTTAACACTGGGTATCACAGCTCACACAAGTCTTCTCAAACACTCGGCGATGTGCTCCTTTCGGCGACTTGTTGACAACCTGATCTCCTGATCTTCACACCCGGCGATCATGTGAACACCCGGCGATGTGCTCCTTTCGGCGACTTGCTGACAACCTGATCTCCTGATCTTCACACCCGGCGATCATGTGAACACCCGGCGATGTGAATACCTGCAGGCGATAGGCGACCACTTATATCTTCACACACATGGCGATAGGCGATCACTTATATCTTCCACACATGGCGATAGGCGATCACTTATATCTTCACACATATGGCGATAGGCGATCACTACTCTTTACACGCGGTGATAGGCGACTACCGATCTGTGCTTCTTTACTTCTCGCGCTTTGCTTCCAGGCGCTCTCTTAACACTGGGTGATCGCCTTAGCCACTGACAACCAATCACCATTCTGGGTGATCGCCTCTCCAACTCACTTGCTATCCTCTACCACGTGACACCCCTTGAACAGTCAACATGGTCAACTGCTGGCGACGTTATCTATTACCGATGACGGACCGGATCAACAGTGATAACAGAAAACAGTTATAGAGAGAGAAAGTGGATCTGAGAGCACACACGAGTCTCAAAGAGAGATTCAGTGATAGTTTTTGGTGTTCCTGTTGCCTGACTTGAGCGTCGGAGCTACAACGGCCGTTAGAGGCGCCGTCTGTGTGTTTTGCAGGCAGCATTTGGAGTTCCGGTGGTGGTTCTTGGAGCGTTCTTGCAGAGCAGAAGGCTAGACGAAGGAGTGACGAGGCAATCCTCCACGTTCGAGTCAAGCGGCAGGATCAAAGCTGATTTACCAAACTTAACAGAAATCTGTTATGGATTTTCAGAAAACAATGGGTTGAATTTTCGAAACAACTGATTGAATTGGTTTGACAGCAAAGTCAACCAAGTTAAACAGCTTCAAACCCTTTTCAAAAACCACTAAGTGTCAAACAACCGATTGAAATGATAAAACAACAGGTTATTTTTCCACTTCTTTAGAAAACAATCTCTTTCAAAAAGTGTTCTCGCCGGTTGACTCGGTTGTCGTTGACTCTGAGGTAGATTGTGACTCCTTTCTATCTCGCAGTGGGTTGGTGGCTCCATTGAAACAGAGGGGCCCTACCTGTAATTGCACTCCGACGCTCAAGTCAATATCGGGCAAGAAACATCAAACATCTAAGATATCTCAAGCCAAGAGTGTGTGAGGAACTCTAAGCCTGCAAAGAACTCTGTTGGTGTGTGAACCTGTGTTTACCTTGGGCGTTACCCCATTATATAGTTGTTTTTAGGTTACCTGCCGCATACATGCCCCTGCCCAAGCCCTGCCTCTAGCGAATTTAGGGTTACCTTTTTGGGATTCTAGGGCACAATTCCCCTATAATCCCGTGGCAAACTTCCTTTCTTAGAGTGCAACTCTCGTGGGCCTATCCCTTTCCTGGAGTGCATAACTTAAGGTGTGGCTGCTAGGGTTTCAGTGCCTACCCCAGCACCACCAACCCAAACTTATCTAATAACTTAATATCTCACATGCCTCAAAACCTTCACGTGCCTCCCATGCGTTTCTAAGGATAATACTATCGTGTCAGAGCCTTACGTCTTGAACACATCCTGCATGCATGGCATATCTGTGAATCTGGTTTTGGGCCTTGACACGTGTAATTTTGTGGACCCCTCTGTGGGCCGTACCATGCCAGCCTCTCTTGTGCCGACCTCTCACTCATGTGCCGACGTCCGAGGTCTGGCCACTACAAAAAGGTTTTGATTCAAATCAGTTTTAGATGCAAACAAAGAGTGGATTACACATAAATCTACCTAGAACACACCCACACAAGTAGAAACTCCAGCCTTCCACAAAACACCATGGATTTGGAGACATCAAAGCTCAAGACCATCCTTGACCAACAATCTCCCCCTATTTGATGAAGACAAATCCCTGGTTGCTTGTGTTGTTCTATTTGAATTTGAACCAGTACCTTCAAAACAAAATCTATGCAAACATAGAGGATATATAATAGTAGGTTATGTAGGCACACAAACTAGCTTTCTGCATAACCAATTTGAGCAGAAAAACCAGTCCAAAATAGTGTGTGTGCAGCAACTTTAAACAAGTTAAACAGCAGAATTTAAATCAATCAAGTCTGAGTTTTGTAGCAGGTTACACAACACATAAACCACACCTTCTCCCCCAATTTGTCTTCACAAATAGAATGAAGAAAGGGTAAAACAGAATCAAGAAAGATTGTCCAAAAATTAAAGCAAGAAAAGCATAAACATCACCTAATCTTGACTTCAATCTTCCTTTCCATACTGCAGCTTAAATAGTTGGCTTTGAATAGCTTCAATTTGTTCGTCTAGGTTCTGAAAGCGTGCATCCATGGAGTTGAACCTTGTTGCACACAGATCATGTAGACTTCTTTGGTCATCGACAAAGTTGTCCATCCTCTTCACCATCAATCTTTCAAATGGTGACATTCATGTTATGCATTTTCTTATGTTTCCAGCACTTGGTCCAGCACCAAATGCAGCGGCAAGTTCATCCTCATGAGCATCAGCACCAACAACTTCAGTAGCAGCAACTTGCTCTTCCTCTTCATTTTCAGCTTGCACACCATTTGAGGAACTAGCTTGGTCTCCATCCTTGCTTATCCATCTTCAACTAATTTTGGTGAAACCCATCTTACTAAGTGAACCATTGTTCACTTCGTGTGATGACTTCACCACTTCATTTGTTCTTCCTCAAGATCCACTTCAAAATAATTCAAGAATTTAGAAATCAAGATAGCATAGGGATAGTAGTAATCACTTAACCTCATGGGTTTTTGCATGTGCTCCTTGATGATATGAATCCAATTGATTTTGACCTTACTCATGATACAATAAATGTAGACAAGGTCCTCCTCAGTGAGCACAAAGTGATTACTCCCCTTAGGTGTGACCATCCAAGTCATAATGAAGGCAATTAGCCTTTCATTCAGCTTTAATCCACCCACTGAAAAGTTTCTCACTTTTTCTTGAGGATTCTTCAAGCAATTTCTATAAAACTGAATTTTGTTAAACTCTTCCACTACACCAATATTGCCTCTATTAATCCTTAGGTCTGCATACTTTAATCCAGTAATGGCAGTCCAAACTTCATGAATAATTTCCATCTCAACTCCTTTAACATGAGAGACAAGATTTTCACCAACAAATTGAAGTTGGTGTAGAACACTCACAAGATCAGGATATATGTTTCCTGACATTTCCAAGAACCTCTTTAGCATTTGTTCTTTGAGAAGACTCCTCACCTCAGCCAGCTTTTGCTCCCTCAACCAATTGAAAGAGATGAGCTCTGGATTATTTTTAGCTTTCCTACTTGTCTCATGAAGATATTTCTTAATTCTTTCATCTTCTCTCGATAACCATGCTTCAAGATTTCCTCCCCTCCTAACTGCCCTAGTTTTAATCCTTTTTTATGAAGGAGGTGTGGAATCCATGGAGGTAGATGGAAAAACTAGAAATTAGAATGAGATATATGGCAGATTTGAGAAATGGCAAGAGATATGACCATGGGTTATTTTTGTGGAGAAAAACAACTACATAGGTGTTTATATATGCACATAAAGCAGTTCCCAATCCTTGGATTTTAGTGGGTTTCAGTCTTCAAGAAAGAGAATCTGGTCCAAGACTTCATAGTGGCACGTCACTCAGTGGCAATTTTCACATGGAAAGCACATGAAGACTTTGACTAGTCATAAAGGCTCTTGATTTTCCAAGAACATTGAGTGCAGTACAAATCTGTAATAAAAAGTTCAGATAGAATCTTTTCCCTTCATAAGCTTGATCTTTTCACTCAAGAATCCTTTATCTCTTACAATTCCTGCAAAAATATGAAATCAAGCAACAAGATTTGGTCCCCTTACAAATGTGGGTCCTTTGGCATTAACTTCATCATTAGGAACCTCAGAATTCTTGGGAACCCATTTCATATCACCTTTAGGAATAGAAAATTTCCTAATTTTGCAGAATCTAACAGAGTGACCCCTCTTCATGCAATAAAAACATGTAACAACCGGTTGTTTCGATTTTTCAATCGGTTGTTTTTCTAACACAGTTGAAAAAGGCTTTGAAATCCCATTCTTCTTACTCTGTGGATTAAATCCTAAACTAGATTTTCCAAAAACACAATTTTGAGATGCCAAGACAGTCTCAAAGTTGGATTTTCCCATTGAAAGCTTATCCACAGTTTTCACAAGATAGTGAACCTTCTTTTTAAGAGATTCACAATTTTCACAAACAAGTGAGTCACACTTGTAAGAAGAGTTCTTGTAAAGCAATTCTAGATTTTCAAAATCAAATTTTGAATTTTCCAACCCTTCTTCCAGTGTCTTGACTCTATTTTCAAGCCATTTTTATTCAACCCTTTCAATTGATTGTTCAAAAGAGCCAATCTATTAGCTTTTTCATGTATTTCTTTAAAAGCTTCAAGAAGTTGACTATAATTTTCAACATTTAAAGAAGTACAAGAACTTACACTGCTTGCATCATTCTTTTCCTTGGCCATAACACACAAATTGGCTTCTTCATCTTCACTTGATGAGGAGCTTGATGAAGATACATCATTTTCATCCCAAGCAATGTAGGCTCTTTTTCATTTGCCCTTTTTTTCAACCTTCTTGCTTGACTTCTTTTCTTTGCTCTCCTTATTTGGGCATTCAGCCTTTATATGCCCCTGTTCACCACAACCATAGCAAGTATATTTGTTAGAACTAAAATCACTAGGTTTCTTATTGCCATACCCATCTTAGTTGGAGTCTTTATACCGATTCTTCTTCAAGAATTTGATGAACTCTTTGGACAACAAACTAAGAGTCTCTTCCTCACTTTCATCACTTGAAGCTTGATTGATCTTATGCTTGGGAACTTTCGAAGCAATGTTTCTTACATGCTTACCTTCACTTTCTTGAACATTGAGCTTGTTCATCTCCAACTCATGTTCTCTAAGCTTTCCAAACAAAGAAGTTGTAGTCAAAGATGTCAAATCTTTAGACTCGGAGATGGGTGTGACTTTTGGTTGCCAATATCTATCAAGACATTTGAGGATCTTGATGTTCAACTCTTCTTTGTCAAAGACCTTTCCAAGAATCATAAGGTGATGGACAATATGAGTGAATCACTTTTGCACATCCGCAATTGATTCTCATTTAAGCATCTTGAACATCTCATACTCTTGGATTAGAGTATGTTTCCCTGCCCTTTTTACATTGTTAGTTTCTTCATGAGTTACTTCTAAAGTATCCCACATCTCCTTAGCAGATCCACATTGTGAGACTCTGAAAAACTCATCAGAATTTAAGGCAGAGGTTATAATATTTTTAGCAATACAATCAAATTTTGCTCTTTTATTTTCTGTATTAGCCCATTGGGACCAAGGCTTTTCAATAAAAACACAATCTTTTTCAAGCTTAGGAATAATAGGTCCATTTTGAATTGCATCCAAAATTCCTCTATTAAGAGATTCAACAAAGATTTTCAGTCGTACCTTCCAAAATTGATAATTCAAAAAACCACAAAACAAAGGTGGTATGTTTATTGAAGCACCCTTCCCAAAAGGTAATTTTTCAGCAATAAGAAAAAGGTTTTTGGGATCAAACTTGAATATTTTTCAAGAACCAAGCTCTTGATGCCAATTGTTAGAATTTATGGCCTTAAAAAAGAGGGGGGTGAATTGTTTATAAAATTTTTCACAAACTTTGAAGGTATAATGAACTTCAATGCAGAATCACAGAGAAAGAAATCAAGGAAACAATGAAACAAAACTATTTAAGTTGATTTTCAGAAAATCAATCGGTTGTTTTTGCGATTCAATTGGTTGTTTTCATCACTAGTGATTAAAACAACCTAAAAGCAGAATGTAAATGAGTTCAGGGAAAGAGAAAAGTGTAGTGGCCAGACCTCGGACGTTGGCAGTATACAATAGAGGTTGGCACAGTAGGACCCACAGAAGGGTCCCCAGAAACTACACGTATTAAGTATTACATTAGTGAAAGCTCGATTCACAGATATATACCTTGCATGCAAAACGTGTATAAGACATTTGAGTCTGGCACAAGTAGATTCCCCTAGGGGCGCCAATGCCCAAGAGCGCTAGGGTTTTCAGAGAAAGTTGCATACAAGGCACGTGAGAAATTAGGGCACTTACAAGAACGGGTTGGTCTCATGGCGCTGGTACACACATTGTAACCCTAACGGCCATACCATTAGATACGCACTCCAGAAAAAGAATGTTGCCACGAGTGTTGCACTCTAAGAAAAGAATGTTGCCATAGGAGTTGCACTAAGACTATGCGATAGCATCCCGAAAAGGTAACCCTAAATTCGCTATAGGAAAGGCTTTGGCAAGAGAATGTTAGCGGCAGGTTAACCTAGAAACAATTATATAAAGGGGTAAGACCCAAGGTAAAGGCACAATGTCTTCTATGCAAGACATAGTTCTTACACACACATTATAAGCTTAGCACTTTGCTTGTTTGATGTTTCTTGCCCTGTATTGACTTGATCGTCAGAGTGCAGTTACAGGCAGGGCCCCACTCTGTCTCAACGGAGCCATCCCTTGGAAAGCACAGGACCACCGCGAGGATAGGAGGAGCCACCATCTGCCTCAGAGTCAATGACGTCTAAGTCAACTGACGAGAACATTTGGCGCCCATTGTAGGGCTCGATAAAACTAGGTCCCATCCACAGTTGTGATCAGAGATACCAGACGACTTGAGGAATACTAGGCAAGGCACTACTGGAAAGGAAGAAGACGATCACGTAACCATGCAGGAACTCATGGAGACTATCCATAACCTTTAGGAGGCATTCGCGGCGTCCAGGGTTACTAAGAGAGGGTTATGGCTGAGGTTCGCACTGAACAAACCCTCAGACAGGATCAGTTCAGGGTTGAACTGGACGCATCGTTGGCAACCAATGAAGAATTGCACAGGGCCAACAAGGAGTTGAGAAGGGGAATGAGAGAGTGTACGGCTGGAGAGACAGGTGCATCCACCCCAGTTAGGGCACGTCCCATGCCTTTCTCCCAGACAATCATGGAGGCAGTGATTCTTGCAACGTTCATGGTCCCAAAGATCACCTTCACAGGTGTTGAAGATCTCGAGGCCCACATCATAGCCTTCTACATACATATGATGATTTTGGGAGGAACTGATGCCATGCACTATAAGTTATTTATGGGAACTTTTTCAGGAACGACGCTAGACTGGTTCATTAGCCTCCCCGATGGACACATCACGTCGTTTGACCAGTTCTCAACGCTTTTCAAGGAGCAGTTCATCGTAAACCAGGCTGCCCCTCCCGTTTCTTTCGATCTTTTTGATGTGAAGCAATACTAGGGAGAACCACTGAAGGACTTCCTGAACCACTTTGGAGCACTTGTGGTACAGTTGCACACCAAAGACGAGGCCATGATGGTACTCACATTTGGGAAGGGAATCTTACCAGGACCTTTCAATGATTCCCTAATCAGGTGTCAACCTAAGACTTTCAATGAGATCCGTCATCAAGCTATGGCCCACATCAGTGCAGGAGAAGAGGTAACAGAAAAGCGCACGAGGGTCTATCTGTCCAAACCTCGTGCAGCGGGTCGTACTCAACCTATGAGGGTGCATGAGGCCACAATGGGAAAGAAGGCTAAGCCGACACCATATGAGTCGAAGAAGCCTAAGCCCACCAGACACAACTTCAGAATAGACCTCAAGGAGCTGATTGCCATTCCCTAGGTGGCTAGGAGACTGAAGTTTCCCCAAAAAACTGAACAGAGGTTGGGACCCAGCAAGGAAAAGTGGTGTGACTTCCACCAGGCACGTGGTCATAGACTGGGAAATTACCTAGCGTTAGGGCATTAGCTGGATGAACTGGTAAGAAACAGTTTACTAACAGACTACTTGCAGGAACCATAGGTGACCCTGATGTAGGTGACCCTAGCAGGAGACCAGGGGCTCGAGATACCCATCCATAGAGAGATCAACACCATCTTCGAGGGGTTCTCAAGAGGAGGGTGTACCACTTCCCAATGAAGGAAGTACATCAGAGGAGTGATGACTGTAGAGGAGGGGGAACTTGGCCAGTTCCTAGAGCCTGACCTCGTTTTCATGAAGGCTGATCGACTAGACGTGGTCCCACACGACAACGACCTGGTGGTGATCTCAGTGGTGACAGTGGGAAGGAAAGTGCACCGAGTCCTGGTCGACCAACGAAGTTCAGCAGATGTGATGTTCTGGCTGACCTTCAATAAGTTGCAGTTATTACCTAACTAGTTGAGGCCTTACGATGGTTGCCTATACGGTTTTGCGAGAGACCAAGTGGAGGTCAGAGGCCACGTCGAGTTAAGGACGACGTTCACAGACGACAATGCGTCTCGCACTGTCAACATAAGGTATCTTAAGGTAAACGCTCCTTCTACTTATAACATTCTTTTGGGCAGGCCAGCTTTGAACAGATTAGGAGTAGTACCCTCGAGGAGACATATGAAGATGAAGCTGCCCTCCCTTGATGGAAATGTGATCACCATCAAGTCTGATAGAGATCAAGCTCTAGTGGACATGGAGGCCAATCAACAAGATCAAGAAGAGGTAGAGGCGCAAATAGAGGACGCCCATGGAGGTCAAAGCCCACCTCAAAGGCTTACAAGAAGCATGTTCAAAGCTTTAGGAGCTAGGGAACAATTATTCTCTCTTTTTGTAATTTCTTTGGTTGAAGGTGCTTAGAGGGAAACATTAGAAACCTCTATTGTTATAGCATCTTTTAGTCTTTAGTTAGGAGTCTTAAGGGGGGTGTATTAGTAGATAGGTGTAGAAGTAAATAAGGAGGTGCCAAAGTAAGAAAAGGATCACACCTTCCTCATGCTTTGTTTTTGGCGCCAATTCTAGAACCTTTTAGGAGGCAGATTTTTGAATTTGTGCAGCTTGCATTTCAGCACCTTAGGCTATAAATAGAGGTGCTCTCTTTGTATTTTTCAGATTGGATTTTATACAAAAGAAACTATACTCAATTTTTGAGTGAGCATTGGAGAGCTTTCGAGCCTTCTTCTCTAGTCTTATCTTGAAGGATCCATGGTGTCCTCAAGTGGCGGCAGCACACTCATCTAGGAGCAACCATCCTTCTAGTGGCGTGATCATTCAACCATACATCCATCTTCATAAGCTTTCTACTCTCCTTCCTTTCGTCTCTTTAGTTGTTCATGTTTGAGCTTGTGTTCTTGAGTTTAGGTTCGGTTATTTCATGTTTCCAGCAGCTGTTCTTCTTCTTCTCTGTTTTTGAACGGTTCAAATTTGTTTTCCAGCACTTTTATTTGGTTCAATTGATAGTAAATGGAGCTTCCATGTGAGTTTGGTTTGTGGTGCAAGATTTGGTGAGTTCTTGAAATATAGAACTTTGATCCTCTTCTATAAAAGTGCCTAACCTTTGCCAACTCAAGTTGATTCCATAGAATATCAAAGAATCATGCTATTGTGGCTAGTGGAATCACATCATGTGGTATCATGAGTCTTAGGTTCAGTCTTGTTGAATTGTTGAGTTGTGTGCACTTTATTTCAAGAGCTCTTTTAATTTCTTGCAATTTAAGTTTCTGTTTTAGGCTTAATTGAGTTTTCTTGCTGTTTTTCTTTTGTTACACCAAGTGTTTGTAAAAAGGTTTATGGCACTCATTATTCATATGAGTATGGTTGCTCTTTTGGAATGGCATTCTCCTTCCTCGAGCTGACCTTAAGCTTCCTTTCACTTGTTGTTATATCTTGTGATATGTCTTTTAATTTTGTAATCATGTCAAGTTTTGTCTTAGTCATGTTATTCCATAATTGTCATTACTTCTAGTAGTACTTTTATTGCTTTGATTGTTTCTTACTTTGGTTTACATTCTGTTTTTGAGCTTATTGCTTGATCCTTTGTGCATTTTCATTTTTTAGATTTGAGTTCATGCTTGTATTCTAGACCTATACAAGTTCCTTTACACAATTTCTGATCCTGTCGGTCATCGGTAGTTGATGACGTCAACAGCAGTTGACCACGTGGACCGTTTGCAGGGTGACACGTGGTAGAGGATACCGGGTGAATCAGGGAGGAGATCACTCAGAATGGTGATCAGTGGTCGGTTGCTAAGGGACCATCACCCGCAGATTAGTGTCAGGTGAGCGCCTGGAGGCAGAGCGCGATGAGCGCCTGGAGGCAAAGCGCGAGAGGTAAAGAAGCACTGATCAGTCATCGGGGGTTTCCTGTTAACACACAGTTAAGCTGGGACCCAGGCTCCCAGCGAGAGCGTTACGCAAGAAGCACATATCAGTAATCACCTATTGCCTGTGGGGATGAGTAATCGTCTATCGCCTGTGTGGATGAGTAAATCGCCTATCGCCGTGTGTGAAGATCAGTAATCGCCTAGATTGCACATGATCGTCGTGTGTGAAGGTTAGGAGATCAGGTGATCAGCAAGTCACCGAAAGGAGCACATCGCCGGGTATTTGAGAAGACTTGGCAAGCACTTGTTATATGGTCTAAATACAGAAGATAAGTGGCATGTCTGCCACCATGTGTAGTGTGAGTCGTGATACCCAGTGTTAACCAGCTCGCCATGTTAAGGTTGCGCCCAGGGTAGCCTGTGCACTAAGCTACTCCCTGTGTGGATAACTTAGTCGCAGGAGCAAAGTGGAAGTAACGTTTCAGCTGCAGGTACTCCAGATGGTGACACGTGTATGACCAGATATTATCCACGTGTCAAGAGGAATAACCGTCAGGAGAGAGAAAGACTCAGGTATATATACGAAATTCTTAACGAAATTAGGGGGATTCATTTTTGGTTGTGATTCACTTGTACACGGTTCTGAGTTTTCTTTGAAGTTCTTTGTTGATTCAATCACTGACTTGAGCGTCGGAGCGCAACCGGCCGCAGAGGCGCCATATTGTTCTTTCAGGTTTCTTGGAGGATTGTCAGGTGAAAGTCTTTGGTGTGCTTGGCGTGAAGCTGGTGAGGACGAGGTTCGAGGAGTACAAGCTCTAACGCTTTGGTCAAGATGCTGGATCAATTTCCATTATGTCTTTGCTAGTTCATCATACTGTTTTTCATTCCTAAATAGGATACTCTGTTTTCTTACAAACGTGCTACTGTTTTCAATTTAATGCAATTAATTGGCTCACTGGAAATTTGTTAAAATTTAGATTTACATTCTTCAAAGTGTTACAAAAGCATAGCAAAAAAAAGTACTCAAAAATTCCAAGTACACAAAATATGATAAATAAAATACGAAAAGTGTACATTCCTGCCGAAAAAAAGACGGTAATTGGGCAGCAATTTTGAAAAATTTATTTCTCTCAATTGGCTTACTGTTTTTACCTCATTCCAGTGCCATTATTGAGTTGAGACATTGAAGTTTCTGTGGTAAATTTTTCACATTCCAGTTCGCTTCCAATCATTCTAGTTAACTCTGTAAAAATAGCACAGTTTGCATACAACAATTTTCTTGTAGTTCTGTTTTTGGTTTCTTAAATCTACTCTCGTACTTTTCTCTAGGACTCTTTTGGTGTGCCTTCTTTCTTCATTGAGTTCTTTATTTTCTTGCTTGTCTTTCATTCTCTACTCTTTGAGTTTGTCTTACATATAGTTTTCCTTTTGCCATTACCTTTCTTTGCTTATACCTTTTCTTGTTTGTCTTTATTGTTCATTGGTTTTGTGGTGGTTGACTTTGAGATTGGTGTGCTTGCTTTGACATCTTTCATTTGAGGACTCCAAAGCCTCAAGATCAGATTAGTGCAAGGACATTATTTCTTTGAGAGTGACCCCAATCTTTCTGCCTAAATTCAATTCGGTTTTATTTTTTACTTAAAACACTCACTGTTTTGCTAATTTTTGTTTCTTGCCTTGTTTGCTGTTTTTTTGTGTGTTGCTGTTTTTAATTACAAATGGCTGGATTTTCAAGTGATGCCTCATACAAGCAGGATTCTCCTTCCAAAGCTTCAATCCTTGGTGAATTACATGAAGCACAAAGAACCATTAGACGTTTGGAAGAGAAATTGCAAAAGCTAGAGGTGCAACAAGATAGACCATCTCCTTCAATCCATGATGAGCATCATTCCCATAGACATTCAACAAGAGCCTCTTCAAATGATTTTGGCAGTGGAGATGCGCATAGGAGAAGGGGAACTCCACACCAATTCCTTGGACGTAGACATCCCAATCAAGGGGAGAGACCTCACTATGGCAATGGCTACTATCAAGATGCAAAGGCTAGGCTACCTTCGGTCAAACTTCCTACTTTCAATGGATCTAGTGATCCTAATGTGTATTTGGATTGGGAGGCTAAGTGTGAACAAATATTTGAGCTCCATGAGATCAAGGATGAACAACACAAGTATAAGCTAGCCACCTTAGAATTTGTAGATTATGCCATGAAATGGTGGCATGGTGTTGTAAAGGACTTTATGTTTCACAAGGGTCCTCCCGTGGACTCTTGGAACTCTTTGAGATATCAAATGCGCGCTAGGTTTGTGCCCCCACATTTTAGGAAAGACCTCGTGTTGAAACTCCAAAGGTTTCAACAAGGCACGCTAAATGTGGATGAATATTACAAAGAGTTAGAAACGCTTGTGCTTAAACTTGAATTAGAAGAAAGTGAGGAAGCTATGATTGCTAGGTTTGTAAGTGGTCTTAGGAAGGATATTCAAAACATTGTTGAGTTACAAGAGTATTCATCATTGGGATCTTTAGTTCATCTTGCAAAGAAGGTGGAAGCCCAACTTGCTAAGAATAACTCTTTCAAAAACATTTCCAATGATGGATACTACTCCAATTCTTGGAGAAACAAAAATTCTTTTTCTAAACCTCCTTCCAAAGATTCTTCTTTAAAACCCAAGGAAACTAAGCCATCTACTTCTAGGCCTAAATATCCCACTAGAACATCTAATACTAAATGCTTTAAATATTTGGGTTATGGTCATATTGCTGCAAATTGTCCTTCTAAACGAAGTATGTACATACATGAGGGCATTGTAGTTAGTGAGCATGATTCGGATTCTCCTACACATTCATTGTATTCTCATGCATCTAGTGAGGAAGAAAGTGAGTGTCCACTTGAAGGAGATTTGTTAGTTGTGAGAAGACTTCTTGGGCAAGTTTCACAACCTTTTGATGAAAGTCAAAGGGAAAATATTTTTCACACAAGATGTCTTATTCAAAACAACATTTGTTCTTTGATAGTGGATAGGGGTAGTTGTGCAAATGTGGCAAGTACAAGAGTGGTAGAGAAACTTGCTTTACCTACCATCTCTCATACAAAGCCCTATAAATTACAATGGCTTAGTGTAGTAGGAGAAATAGTTGTAAATAAAGAAGTCCTCATCCATTTCTCCATTGGAAAATACAAAGATGAGGTATTATGTGATGTTGTGCCCATGGAAGCCACTCATGTTCTTTTGGGAAGGCCTTGGCAATTTGATAGAAAAGTTTTACATGATGGCTTTACCAACAAACTCTCTTTTGAATTCCATGGTCACAAGGTTACTTTAAAATCTCTCTCTCCAAGAGAAGTCCATGAGGACCAAGTTATTATGAAGAAAAAAAGGGAGAGTGAAAAAGATAAAAAAGATAAAAAAGATAAAAACGATAAGAGTTCTAAGCCTACACTCCTTGTGTCTAGGCATGAGATTCAAAGGGAAATAGTGGCTCATCATCCTCTTTTCTTAGCCATCCCTAGAACTCTTAAGTTAGAACCACTTGTTGATAGTTCTCATTGCTTGGAACATTTGGTAGAAGAGTTTCAAGATGTGTTTCAAGATCCTCCAAAAGGACTTCCACCTTTGAGAGGGATTGAGCACCAAATTGATTTGATACCGGGCTCTTCTTTACCAAACTGTCCAGCATATAGAACCAATCCAAGTGAAACCCAGGAAATTCGCCAACAAGTTGAGGCTTTGATTGAAAAAGGGTGGGTTCAAGATAGCATGAGTCCTTGTGCTATGCCTATCATCTTAGTGCCTAAAAAGGATGGCACATCGCGAATGTGTTCGGATTGTAGGGCCATAAATAACATTACAATTAAGTATAGGCATCCCATACCTAGGCTTGATGATTTGTTGGATGAATTGCATGGTTCTAAAATCTTTTCAAAGATTGATCTTAAAAGCGGCTACAATCAAATCCGTATCAAATCGGGTGATGAATGGAAGACAGCTTTTAAGACCAACTTTGGTCTATATGAGTGGTTAGTTATGCCCTTTGGTTTAACTTGGAAGGATCTAGATAATTATTTGGAATAGAAGAAGTATAATTTTAATGAATTCTGAATATGTTATTACTTAAAACGAAAAGAGCTTGTAATGGAAATTTCATGGTGGTCAGACCTCGGATGTCGCCCAAGGTCTGAGGGCGGCGTGGTAGAGGTCGGTCGGTGGACCATAGTGGGTTCCAGAAATCACATGTAGGGAGGTGTGATTTGAACCTTAGGAGCGCCATGCATGCAGAATAACTACGGGACTTTACGCTTGGACATAAGGGATTTACCTTAGTGTTGCATGCTTAGGCACGTAAGGATTGAGTACTGAGCTGCCCTCGGGCAGGAGAAGCTACCGACGTCACCGAGCCATGTGGGGGTGATAACACAGGCGTGGAGTAGTGGTAGGACGAGCCCTCAACAGGGTGTGACGATGTGGCATCAGTCGACAGAAGCAAGGCGATGTGTCCTCGCCACATCAAGGACGATGAGAGATCGCCAGGGCGAGAGACACGCGGGGATCGCCAGGGCGAGAGACAGACGGTCATCGCCAGGATGAGGGACGCATCGGTCGACTTCCAGGGGGAGACATCGGTCATCTTCCAGGGAGAGACATCGTTCGTCTTCCAGGGAGAGACATCGGTCGTCTTCCAGGGAGAGACATCGTTCGTCTGCCAGGATGAGATATCGGTGGATGGTCATCGCGCGAGGTCGTGTTCCACACAGATGAGGTGGGGCCCAGGCTCCCAGCATGAGAGTCTTGCATGCGCGACACGTAGTCAGTGAGAGTGCTTCAGAACAGTGGCTCCAGAGAGTTGGTATGGAAAGTGACCCAGAGTTGGTGTGCGCAGAGACCCACGTGGCCATACTGTTAGAGGAAACCCCACGCAAGGTTGCTCAGAGAGTGGGTAATGGCAGTGAAGGCTAAAGAGCCGTTCGACCTTAAGAGCTGAGGGAATCAGCTCATTTAGTTCCCCTTTCTCCTTTCTCCTCCACTCGAAGACGCAGCTATCCTCACGTACCAGCGCTACAATCGGCGACTGCCATTGTCCTTCTGGGAAGTCTCTGCAAGTTCTCCCGTCAGGATGCTAGAACAGAGTTAGGACATCTTTAAGCTTCGGTGGGTTTTGGAGCTCTTAGTGTTTTTGCGCAAGTTCAGGTGAGGGAAGCTAGCATTTTCGTTTATAAAAACTTTAGGCGAGTAGGTTCTGAAGTGAGGGCGACGTGGTCGCCGGTTTCATATTCTATTTCACGATGCTCTGTTTTTATGTGTGGGGCGACGTGATCGCCGGTTTTAATGCAAATTTAGAAATCCTCTGTTTTAGTGTCGTTTTGAAATTGTTTGAGATTGAAAGGTGAAATGCATATGATATTCGAAAATCTGAACTTTGGTATGATTGTTTCTGTGATTGGGATTGTTTAAGAAAAGATTCAAAATATTATATGATGGAATTGTGCTTTTACGTGTGGTATGATGTACTGGATGAATGTGAAAGAGTGATCAAAGCATAGTATTTTCAGGAAAGAAAATACCGTGTGGAGATTTTATGAGGGTGTATTGATCTGTGAGTATCCTGTGAATGAGGCGATCCTGACTCTGCTGATATGATCGAATCACTTAGAGGAAGTCATTCAGTTGGTGAGAGTCGAAGGAGGTCCATATGTATGGGTAAGTCGTTTGAAAGATAACTGACTTGACCTGTTATATGGATTAACCCTGTCATACTGAGAGAGTGAGGATATTGAGATTGAGATTGAGATTATGTTTATGCGCATAGCTGTGGGAACTTTACAGCAATGTAGTATGACAGGTGCAGGTCTCTGGATGCTAAGTTCAACGCACGAGTCTTCCGGAAGTAGAGTCATGTGTCTATGTGTTATGAGTCAGTGGAAAGTCTGACATGTGAACCATGAGTATTGAATGTATTGAATAGACACTTGACGAGTTTGTGGAATATGGGGATATTGATGGTTGAAATTGATATAGATTATGAATGGTGTGAAGATTTATGCTTTCTATTGATATAAAGTTTCATATTTAAAGTTTTAAAAATATCTAGCTTACCCTTTTGTTTTGTATCGTGGTTGTTTTTCTTAAACCTGTGATGATCGTGTATATTTGCACGGGAGCAGATGAGGTTGCAGGTAGTAGAGCTCCTCAGTGAGCATTTCTGGAGGAGGAGATCGCCGGTTTTTGAATGTTGTTGTTTTGTTTTATTTTGAAAACTCCTGTATGGAGATGTATTAAAACTTCCTCGAAAAGGGATATTATTTTGAGGCACATTTGTATTAATGGATGAATTATATTATGTATATATCTATGTTAAATGTTGATATTATTGTTTCACCTTTATTTTATTATATAAAAATGAACAATATTTTGAGGGGCGTTACATAACTAATGCACCAAGTACCTTCATGTGCCTCATGCATCATGTTCTTAGACCATTCATTGGTAAGTTTGTTGTTGTTTACTTTGATGACATTCTCATTTATAGCTTATCTTTGGATAAACATAGGTTGCATGTTAGGCAAGTTTTAGAAACCCTTAGGAAGGAACATTTGTATGCTAATATTGCTAAATGTATGTTTGCTCTTGATCATATAGAATTCCTAGGGTTTGTTGTGAGTTGCAAAGGGGTCCATGTGGACAAAACAAAGGTGATGGCCATTCAAAATTGGCCTACACCGAAATCTTTGAATGAGGTCCGAAGTTTTCATGGACTTGCTTCTTTCTATAGAAGATTTGTCCCAAACTTTGGTACCATTGCTGCACCACTTAATGACATAGTGAAAAAGGATGTGGTCTTTCAATGGGGAGAAGCACAACAAAAAGCCTTTGAAACTTTGAAAGAAAAATTGACTAATGCTCCCATCTTGGCCCTTCCTAATTTCACTAAGACATTTGAGATTGAGTGTGATGCTTCTAGCATAGGTATTGGGGCTGTTCTCCTTCAAGAGGGCCACCCCATAGCCTATTTTAGTGAGAAATTGAAAGGAAGTCTTCTCAATTATTCCACTTATGATAAAGAATTATATGCACTTTTTAGGGCTTTGTTCACTTGGCAACACTATCTTTTTCCCAAAGAGTTTGTGATACATAGTGATCATGAATTTCTTAAATATTTGAAAAGCCCTAACAAGCTTAACAAGAGGCATGCTAAGTGGGTGGAATTCATTGAGCAATTTTCTTATGTGATCAAACACAAGCAAGGCAAAGTAAACATTGTGGCGGATGCTCTTTCTAGAAGATATACTTTGCTAAATCTTTTAAGCTCTCAATATCTTGGTTTTGATCACATTAAGGACCTTTATCATGATGACCTTGATTTTTCTCTCATCTATCAAGAGTGTCTTAAGGGAGGACACAAAGACTTTTTTATACAAGATGGCTTTCTTTTTAAAGGAAAACGTCTTTGTGTTCCTCAATGCTCTATTAGATTATCTCTTGTTAGAGAAGCTCATGAGGGGGGTTTAATGAGACATTTTGGGGTTGCTAAAACTTTGGGTGTGTTGCATGAACATTTCTTTTGGCCTCATATGCATAAACATGTTCATAGTTTGTGTGATAAGTGCATAGCTTGCCGCAAAGCTAAGTCTAAGATGCATTCCCAAGGTCTATATACTCCTCTTCCTATCCCTTCAATGCCTTGGGTAAATATATCTATGGATTTCATCTTAGGCTTACCCAAGACATCAAAGGGAAAGGACTCCATTTTTGTGGTCGTGGATCGTTTTTCAAAGATGGCTCACTTTATTCCTTGCCACAAAGTGTATGATGCATGCCACATTACAAACCTCTTCTTCCAAGAAGTAGTTCGCTTGCATGGGATTCCTAGATCTATAGTATCTGATAGAGATCCCAAGTTCTTGAGTCACTTTTGGAAGACCTTGTGGGGCAAGCTTGGGACTAAGCTTTTATTTTCTACCACTTGCCACCCACAAACTGATGGTCAAACCGAGGTGGTGAATAGAACTTTGGGACAACTATTGAGATGTTTTATTTCGGGGAATCCTAGAGTGTGGGAGAATTTACTACCCCATGTTGAGTTTGCATATAATCGTGTAGTAAATTCTACCACCTCACATTCTCCTTTTGAGGTTATCTATGGGTTTAATCCCCTAACACCTCTTGATCTTCTTCCTATTCCTCTTCTTGGAGATGTCTTGTGCAAAGATGGGGATGAAAAGGCTTCTTTTGTGAAAACTTTGCATAAAGACATCAAGCAGAGAATTGAGAAGAAGGTTGGCAAGTATGCTGAACTTGCCAATAAAAGGAGAAAAGCATTGTTGTTTGATGAGGGTGATTGGGTTTAGCTTCACTTGAGGAAGGATTGTTTTCCTACTCAAAGGAATTCCAAACTAATGCCCCGAGGGGGTGGACCTTTCCAAATTCTCAAGAAGATTAATAACAATGCTTATGAGTTAGATATGCCTGATACATTCTTAGGTAGTCATACTTTTAATGCCAGCGATCTAACTCCTTTTTCTGTAGGTCTCCAGAATTCGTGGTCGAATTCTTTCCAACTCGGGGAGTATGATGGAGATCAAGCTCTAGTGGACATGGAGGCCAATCAACAAGATCAAGAAGAGGTAGAGGCACAAATAGAGGACGCCCATGGAGGTCAAAGCCCACCTCAAAGGCTTACAAGAAGCATGTTCAAAGCTTTAGGAGCTAGGGAACAATTATTCTCTCTTTTTGTAATTTCTTTGGTTGAAGGTGCTTAGAGGGAAACATTAGAAACTTCTATTGTTATAGCATCTTTTAGTCTTTAGTTAGGTGTCTTAGGGGGGGTGTATTAGTAGATAGGTGTAGAAGTAAATAAGGAGGTGCCAAAGTAAGAAAAGGATCACACCTTCCTCATGCTTTGTTTTTGGCGCCAATTTTAGAACCTTTTAGGAGGCAGATTTTTGAATTTGTGCAGCTTGCATTTCAGCACCTTAGGCTATAAATAGAGGTGCTCTCTTTGTATTTTTCAGATTGGAATTTATACAAAAGAAACTGATCCGGTCGGTCATCGGTAGTCAATGACGTCAGCAGCAGATGACCACGTGGACCATTCACAAGGTGACACGTGGTAGAAGAGAGCAGGTGAATCAGGGAGGAGATCACTCAGAATGGTGATCGGTGGTCAGTTGCTAAGTGGCCACCACCCCCAGATCAGTGCCTAGATAAGCGCCTGGAAACAGAGCGCGAAAAGTAATGAGGCACTGCACGGTCATCGGGGGAAAGTAATGAGGCACCGCACGGTCATCGGGGGAAAGTAATGAGGCACCGCACGGTCGTTGGGGCATGGTCATCAGGGTTTCTTGCTACACGTGTTAAACTGGGACCCAGGCTCCCAGCGAGAGCGTTATGCGTACACCTCGCATGATGTCAAACCAGAAGAAGAAGAGCTGCTCGCCGGTAGGGTCGTGCATGAGGATGGCATAAGGGAGCTAGCAAACTGGTAAGTGATCAGTGACTCTCTTAACCCATTACGTGCATAGCACCGTGCGATGAGGCCATGCAGGCAGGATGCGCCTGGTGAGTGTGCTTAGACCAGCCACACCTGGTGCTCTCCTGGGAGCATGCACTCACTCAGAGGACGTGCGGTGAGACCATGTAGGCAGGATGCGCCTGGTGAGTGTGCTTAGACCAGCCACACCTGGTGCTCTCCTGGGAGCATGCGACTCACTCAGAGAGAAGAAACGCGCTAAGTTACTCCGCAAGAGGATAACTTAGCCGCACAGAGAAAAGCGCAGAGGCCCTCCAGGTGTGACACGTGTACGGTTAGATGCCAGTTGCATGCCTCCACGTGTCACCATCTGAGAGAGAGGCGCGACCCAAGTATAAAAGTACTCCACGATATGTCAGGTACACACAAGTTTTTCAGATTACAAGTTTACACAGATTGACTACACACAGTTTCTGAGTCATTGTGGGAACGTTTGTACACGTTGCACAGTGATAACAAAATTGAGCCACACAGAGAGAAAGTGGATCAGAGCACACACGAGTCTCACAGAGAGATTCAGTGAGAGTTTTTGGTGTTCCTGTTATCTGACTTGAGCGTTAGAGCTACAACGGCCGCTAGCGGCGCCGTCTGTTTGTTTTGCAGGCATCGTTTGGAGTTCCAGTGAAGGTTCTTGGAGCGTTCTTGCAGAACATGCAGTTGCAGAAGGCTAGATGAAGGAGTGACGAGGCACAAAGCCCACGTTCAAGTCCACGGCAGGATCAGAAACTATACTCAATTTTTGAGTGAGCATTGGAGAGCTTTTGAGCCTTCTTCTCTAGTCTTATCTTGAAGGATCCATGGTGTCCTCAAGTGGCGGCAACACACTCATCTAGGAGCATCCATCCTTTTAGTGGCGTGATCATTCAACCATACATCCATCTTCATAAGCTTTCTACTCTCCTTCCTTTCTTCTCTTTAGTTGTTCATGTTTGAGCTTGTGTTCTTGAGTTTAGATTCGGTTATTTCATGTTTCCAGCAGCTGTTCTTCTTCTTCTCTGTTTTTGAACGGTTCAAATTTGTTTTCCAGCACTTTTATTTGGTTCAATTGATAGTAAATGGAGCTTCCATGTGTGTTTGGTTTGTGGTGCAAGATTTGGTGAGTTCTTGAAATATAGAACTTTGATCCTCTTCTATAAAAGTGCCTAACCTTTGCTAACTCAAGTTGATTCCATAGAATATCAAAGAATCATGCTATTGTGGCTAGTGGAATCACATCAAAGTCTAACCAGAAGACGACTAGAAAATGTTATGAGAATAGCCTCAAGACAAAGAGAGGGGTGTGCTTTGTCACTAGTCGACCACCCAGGGAGGAAGGGATCGTCTGGGTAGAGGTCGCCCCTGAAAGACGAACCAAGCCCGCAGAAGAGGTCGTGGAATGAGAGATTGTGTGCAAGCAATTCAAACTTGGCAAGTCCCTATGTCAGGAAGCGCAAGACTAGGTCGCCGAGGTCTTGGCCCAACATCTGGATGCCTTCGCATGGACTGCCTCAAACATGCCAGGTATTGACCCTGACTTCTTGTGTCATCATCTTACCATGGACCCACAGGTCTGACTTGTATGCCAGAAGGATAGGTGGTAGGTCATTAGGCAGGAAACCCAGGAGTTGCTGGAGGCCGGTCACATCAGGGAGATCCAATACCCTGAGTGGTTGGGCAATATGGTGTTAGTCAAGAAAGCCAACGGCAAGTGGAGGATGTGCGTCGACTTCACAGACCTGAATAAAGCCTGCCCCAAGGAGTCTTACCCATTGCCCAACATTGATGCCTTGCTGGACAACGTGTCAGGATACAAACTCCTTAGCTTGTTGGATACATTTTCGTGATACAACCAGATCCGAATGCACCCCAAAGACGAATGCAAGACAACATTCATGACAAAGCTCTCCAGTTATTGTTATAAGGTGATTCCCTTTGGACTGAAGAATGCTAGAGCGACTTACCAGACATTGATGGACAGGATACTCGCCCCTATGATAAGGCGAAATGTGCAGGCATACGTGGACAACATGGTTGTCACCTCCCAGGAAAAGGACTAGCACGTCGTTGAACTAGAAGAGTTGTTCAACACCATAGCCAGAAGCAAACCCTAAGAAGTGCGCGGCAATTATGGCCATGAGGAGCCTAGTCTCAGTTAAGGAAATACAGTAGTTGACAGGTCGGATGGCCACCCTGTCCCGATTTGTTTCAGCAAGAGGGGACAAGGGGTATCCTTACTTCTAGTGTTTGAAGAGAAACAACAGGTTCGTGTGGACTGATGAGTGTGAGGAATCATTCCTCAAGCTAAAAGAGCATCTGGCCAGTCCCCCAGCGTTGTGCAAGCCGTTGCTAGGTACTTTACTCTGCCTGTACTTCGCCATCACGGAGTGGGTGATCAATTCAGCCCTCGTCCAGGAGCAAGATCAGGTGTAGAAAACCATCTATTTTGTTAACAAAGTTTTGTAGGGACCTGAGGTGCACAACCAAGCCATAGAAAAGGTAGCCCTAGCTATAGTAGTTTCAGCGCAGAGGCTCCGACACTACTTTCACACCTTCACTATTGTTGTGATGATGGACCTCCCATTCGCAAGGTCTTGCAGAAACCCAATGTCCCTGGGAGAATAGTGAGTTGGGCAATTGAGTTATATGAGTTTGATGTGCAGTTTGAACCCAGAGGGCCAATCAAGGGCCAAGTTTATGTCGACTTCGTAGTGGAGCTATCCTCAGAAGCCACACAGTAGGGAGAGGCAGACTTCAAGTGGGTACTCTCGGTAGACGGATCATCGAATCAGCAGGGCAGCGGTGCTGGAGTAATTTTGGAAGGACCAGGTGGGGTCCTGATCGAGCAGGCCCTGCGTTTCGCTCTCAAATCCAGTAACAACCCAGCAGAATATGAGGCTTTAATAGCAGGAATGCTGATAGCCAAGGACATGGGTGTAGAATGTCTATTGGCAAAGAGTGATTCACTGCTGAAAACGGGGTAGATGACGGCTGAGTACTAGGCTAAGGACCCTCAGATGGCCGCTTACCTCGAATATGTGAAGCTCCTGAAGAGAAATTTTGTAGAGTTCGAGTTGCTACATGTTCCTCGAGAACAGAATGCCAGAGCTGACTTGTTGGCAAAGCTCGCCAGCTTAGGCAAGGGGGGACAGACAAAGGACGATCATACAGGAGACTTTAAGAGCACCTCAAATAGCCACAGAGGGCATGATAGATGTTCAGGTGATAAGCGTTTCAGAAGAAGAAAAGAGAAGTCACAGGTCACTAACCCAGGAAACATTGAAAACACCCCGCATAAGCACATATGGTCCGCCAAAAGAGAGATCGTCACAGGTTTCACCTGGTCGAGGAAGGGGAAACTTGGATGACACCCTACCGACACTACCTAGCCGACGGAGCACTTCCCATGGACCCAGCGGAGGCCAGAATTTTGAAGAAGAATGCAGTCCGCTATACTTTGATTGACGAAAATTTGTTTAGGCATGGCTACAACCTGTGTAAGTGGAGCACAGTGTACCCGTATCATGTCTGAACTCCATGAAGACATATACGGAAGTCACGTTGGTGGCCGAGCTCTGTCATCCAAAGCTGTTCGAGCTGGGTACTACTAGCCAACCATGAGAGAAGATTGTACAAGATATGCACAGTGGTGCAAGAAGTGCCAACAACATGCTGACTGGCATAATGCACCACCAGAGGAATTGAGGTCGTTCCACAGCCTTGCATGCAGAACGTGTATAAGACATTTGGGTCTAGCAAGAGTAGATTCCCCAAGGGGTGCCAATGCCGAAGAGTGTAAGGGTTTTCAGAAAAAGCTGCATGCAAGGCACGTGAGAAATTAGGGCACTTACAAGAATGAGTTGGTCTCGCGGCGCTGGTACACAAGTTGTAACCCTAGCGGCCATACCGTTAGATACGCACTCCAGAAAAAGAATGTTGCCACGAGTGTTGCACTCTAAGAAAGGAATGTTGCAACAGGAGTTGCACTAAGATTGTGTGATAGCATCCTAAAAAGGTAACCCTAAATTCGCTAGAGGCAAGGATTTGGAAAGACAATGTCAGCGGCAGGTTAACCTAGGAACCATTATATAAAGGGGTAAGACCCAAGGTAAAGGCACGCTGTCTTCTACACAAGACATAGTTCTTACACACACATTATAAGCTTAAGCACTTTGCTTGTTTGATGTTTCTTGCCTTGTATTGACTTGAGCGTCGGAGTGCAGTTATAGGTAGGGCCCCCCTCTGTCTCAATGGAGCCATCCCTTGGAAAGCACAGGACCGCCGCGAGGACAGGAGGAGCTATCATCTGCCTCAGATTCAACGACGGCTGAGTCAACCGGCAAGAACAAAAAGCATACAAGCAATTTATACTGGTTCACTCTTATCCCAAGACCTACATCCAGTCCCTAGAAACCACTAGATATCTACTATGCAATATGTTCCGGTCGGTCATCAGTAGTTGATGACGTCAGCTGCAGGTGACCATGTGGACCATACACAGAGTGAATCAGAGAGGATATTACCTACAACGGTGATCGGTAGTCAGATACCAAGTGGCCGCCACCCTCAGAGCGGTGCCTAGATAAGCGCCTGGAGACACCGCCCAGTCATCGGGGGGAAGTTATGAGACACCGCCCGGTCATCGGGGGGAAGTTATGAGGTGCCGCACGGTCATCGGGGGAAGTTATGAGGCGCCGCACGGTCGTCGGTGGATAGTCAGGAGGCACCGCACGGACGTCGGTGGATAGTCAGGAGGCACCGCAAGGACGCCGGTGGACGGTCATGAGGCACCGTACGGACGTCGGTGGATGGTCATGAGGCACCGCACGGACGTCGGTGGATAGTCATGAGGCACCACACGGACGTCGGTGGATAGTTATAAGGCACCGGTCGGTCGTAAGCGCATGCAGAGGGCGATCGGTCATCGGGGTTCTTGTCAACACGTGTTAATTTGAGACCAAGGTTCCCAGCGAGAATTGATCTGGTCGATCATCGGTAGTTGATGACTTCAGCAGTAGATTGCCACGTGGACCAATCACAGGGTGCCACGTGGAACGACATGGCGGGAGAATGCATGGATCAAGAAGGGCAAGAGAAAAGAGAATGTAGCTTGGAAGTTGAGGGAATCGCCGTTTGTTGAAGAAGGCGGCGGTCTCCTACTTCTCTCGTATGAGATCAGTAAACGCCTAGATTGCACGTGATCGCCGTATGTGAGGACATCGCCGAAAGAGGACATCGCCGGGTATTGGGGAAGATTTGGTAAACGTTTATTACATGGTCTAAATACAGGAGATAAGTGGTATATTTGCCCGTGTGCTCTGAGAACCGTGATAACCAGTGTTAACCAGCTTTAAGGCTGTGCCCAGAGTAGCTTGCATGCTAAGTTACTCCCTGTGTGGATAACTTAGTCGCAGGAATAAAGGGAAAGTAGCGTTCAGTTGCAGGTACTCCAGATGGTGACACGTGTACGACCAGATGCAACCCACGTGTCGAGAGGAATAACCGTCAGGAGAGAGAAAAACACAGGTATATATAGAATTTCTAACGGTATTCAGGGGGGGTTTTTCATTTGGTAACAATTCACTTGCACGGTTCCTAGTTTTCTCTGAGAATTTGTTGATTCGTCCACTAACTTGAGCGTCGGAGCTACACTGGCCGCAGAGGCGCCTTTCTGTTCTTTCAGGTTTCTTGGAAGGTTTGGAGCTGGAGAGGAGGAGTGTTGACGCTCGAGTCAAGCGGCAGGATCACAATAAAAATCCAGATTACAAACAACCACACCAAAGAAGTGACCTTGAACACCTTAAGCCACACACTTCCTTTGGTACACACCACCACAGAATTCAAAACACCCTCTGATTCTGTATACACCACCAATATTCAGAAATACAAGAGATAAAGAAAGGATTAAACCAGATCAATATTAAAATGAAAGATTACTGCAATCCTATTCCACTCCTTTGTGAAAATCCAAAAGCTTGATGCAAATCTTGAAAACTCAAATCTGTTTTCTCAATCTCAAAATGTCTAAACTATTTTTCTATTCATTTAGGAGCATAAAACAACCTTTATATACTCCAAAGGTTTGTTAAAAACATTTAAAGCTGATTTACCAAACTTAATAGAAATCTCTTATGGATTTTCAAAAAACAATTGGTTAAATTTTTGAAACAACCGATTGAATTGGTTTGACAACAAAGTCAACCAAGTCAAACAGCTTCAAACCCTTTTCAAAAACAACTAAGTGTCGAACAACCGATTGAAACGATAAAACATCAGGTTATTTTTCCACTTCTTTAGAAAACAATATTTTTCAAAAAGGTTTTGATTCAAATCAGTTTTAGATTGAAACAAAGAGTGGATGACACATAAATCTACCCAAAACATACCCACACAAGCAGCAACTCCAGCTCAAGACCATCTTTGATCAACAAGATAGACTTTATATACTCAGGATCCCATCCTATCAAAAACTTCAAATCAAACCCATCAAATATGCACGTACCATCAATATTGTTAATGTCAGTACTAGTTATATAGAAATCCTTTGGCCTTTTTTATTAGGGCATATTTCAAACAAATGTATTGATGTTGTTCTCGCCGGTTGACTCAGTCGCCGTTGACTTCAAGGGCAGGTGGTGGTTCCTCTTATTTCAAGTGGTTTCTGTGCTCTCAAGAGTGGCTCCATTGAAATAGATGGTGATAGCATTCCTATGAGCTCTTCTTTGGATTTTGGAGTTCCTTGGTGATGATGGATGCGGAAGCTTATGGAGGAGGTGAGCAAGGCCTTCCTAGGAAGCATGGGTGCCTTGAAGGTGCATGAAGAGTGAGGAAATGGGGAGGTTTGGCCAGCCCCTTTGGTAGTGATGAATTGAAGACTAAAACCTAAGTGTTAGGCAAAGAGTGGTGTATGGCACAATTTTGGCAGCATAACAATACTCTATTTAATCTTGAAAATACAAGGTGTAGGCTCCTCCTTTTATAGGCTAAGGAGGACCATAATGCAACCCTAATGCTAGCCAAATGAAATGTAAATGTGAAGCACATGGGCCACATGGAAAGTGTGAGCACATGGGGAGGTGTGTGTCTAGTTTGTAAGTTCACCCCCTCCATGGGCTTTCTAGAATAGTGGGAAGGTTAACTTCTCCTTAATTCTAATGTGCAGAAAAATAAATATTTGTCCACATGGCTATGCTATTTACACCCCAATTAAAGCTAAACTACATTTGATGGGCCTTCACGGAATATGTGCTAGTATGCCACTCTCCCATTCATAGCTTTGATCCAAGTCTTCTTGTCCTAGACGCTTCTAGCTTGGCCTTCTCGTCCTAGACGCTCCTAGCTTGTCTTAGACGCTCCTAGCTTGGTCTTAGACGCTCTTGACTTGGCTCTTGCCTTTCATGGAAGGTTGTGCTTGGCCCTCTTCCATCAGATGGGGCCCTACTTGTTGACTGCACTCCAGCAATCAAGTCAATACTGGGCTAGAAAACAATGAGTAAGTAAAATAGTTCAAGCTTAGAGCTGCGTACCTTTCTAGGGTTCTTACCACCCTTTTTATAGGTTGTACCTAGGTTAATTCTCTTCTCCCACGAAAACCTTTCCTTATATGAAATTAGGGTTACTACTGAGACTTCTGCCGCGCTTTGCACATGCTTAGCACAACCGCTGCACATAGCCTTCCTTTCCTGGAGTGCGTATTCTTAACAGTATGGCCGCTAGGGTACCAACTCATGTACCAGCGCTGTGGGGCCATTTGTTCTGAAGGTGCCCTAAGTATTCACTTGTCATGCATGCTACCTTCCCTGGAAACCCTAACCCTCATGGGCCTTAGCGCCTCCAGGGAATCCTTACTCATGCCAACCCCTCCACAAGCTTTACGCACCACATGCAAAAATCCTCTCATAAATTTAGGTCTTTCCTGTTCTGGATGACATCTTATTACTATCTATGGGACCCGCTTACGTGGCCCATTTTTATGGTGACACTTTACTTAGGATTGGATTTTATGAGACAAGTATCATGAGAACCTAAGGAAAATCCCCACTAGACATTAACTTAATCAAGTTGTTAAGTAGATGTGAAGGTTCATTTCACAAAGGAAAAAGGAAAAGACATGGATTAAGGTGATTATGATGACAAATTATGGTGCAGAATTACATAAGGAAAACAAGAGCAACATATAAAATCCGAATAGACATAATGAAGCAAAATAAGACATGTTTATGAATAGATGGAATGATAATGGAAGGAACAGATGAAGGAAAAGGAAGCTTATGAGAAATGGAATTGAGAATGGTTGTACGCCACTTGGATGGTGAAATGACTCCAAGATAAGTGAAGGATGCCGCCACTTGAGAGCTCTCAAAACTCACAAGATAAGACCAATTTTGGAGGAGCTCACTCACTCACAATTCACACAAGAATTTGTGTATAGTAACTTTACTCTAATTTTCAACTTAGAAATACAAGAGGTAGGCCTCCCTATTTATAGATTTAGGAGCCTTGGAAAAGAGGAAAAGAGGGTAGAATGGGAAAAGGGAAAAAAGTGGGCAGCCATAGGGTTTGACTAAGTCAATCCCGTATTCTAGGCTTATCCTTCTAGAAAATAGGTCAAAATGCTTTCAAATGGGCTAGGAACAAGCTAGAATGCTACCCACACCCCCTAATATGCTAAAGGTACCTTATTCTAGCCTATATTTGCAATTTGGACCCCTCAAATGAGCCTAACTTATTTACAATGTTTTCTACTCATTAAGAAGACTAGCAGTAAGAACTTTAGATGCTTTGGTCTTGATGCAAACCAAGTCCACAAGATGATGACCCAGGATGCTAAAGTACACAAAGAGAAGTCATCACAAAGTAGAGACCTCACCAGAGGGAGAATTGGACGAAGACCAGAGCATCTAAAGTTCTTTCTACTAGTGTTCTTAATGAGTAGAAAATATTGTAAATAATTGGGCTTACTTTGGGGGTCCAAATAGCAAATATAGGCTAGAATAAGGTACCTTTAGTATAATAGCGGGTGTGGGTAGCATTTTAGGTTGTTCCTAGCCCATTTTGAAAGCATTTTGACCTAGTTTCTAGAAGGATAAGCCTAGAATGCGGGATTGACTTAGTCAAACCCTATGGATGCCCACTTTTTTCCCTTTTCCCATTCTACCCTTTAAGCTTGCTTTCCAAGGCTCCTAAATGTATAAATAGGAGGCCTACCTCATGTATTCATAAGTTGAAATTGGAGTAAAGAAACTATACACAATTTTTGTGTGATTTGTGAGTGAGTGAAATTCCTCCTCTCTTGGTCTTATCTTGGAGTGTTGAAGCTCTCAAGTGGCGGCCTCCCTTCACTTATCTTGGTGGTTCCATCCTATCAAGTGGCGTGATACACCATTGCTCCACCTCCATAAGTTCTTTGTTTCATCATCTCTTCCATTATTCCATTCCAATTTTATGTCTTTAGTTTCTTTTGTTCTTTAATCTTGTTCTCAGTTTCCGAGACTCCTGTGTGAGTTGGAAGCATCATTTGGAACGGCTTGTACACCATTGATGCATTCCTTTTCTCCTTTCTAAATTCTAAGTTTCGTTTATGCATCATAATCACCTTAATCCATGTCTTTTCCTTTTGCCTTTGTGAAATGAACCTTCACATCTACTTAACCACTTGGTTAAGTTAATGTCCAATGGGGATTTTCCTTAGGTTCTCACCATACTTGTCTCATAAAATCCAATCCTAAGTAAAGTGTCACCATAAAAATGAACAATCATAAAATTAACTCACATCAGGTCTTCTTCCAATTCTCCCTCTGAGGTCTATACTTTGAGATGACTTCTCTTTGTGTCCTTTAGAATCCTTTGTCATCATCTTGTGGGCTTGGTTTGCATCACATGGCAACCTACATGGTAAATGAGTGACAAGACCTGCACAGTGCATCGAGGTGACATCCCACCATACTTTTTCACCAGCATACACGTGGCAAGATCAACAGTCGAGGCTCGTTGTCACTAAGCTTGCACTTCTTTGATACCTTAAACCCCTCAAACCCTGCGCTCCCTACACTGCTCCATTACCTTTCTCAAGCATTTCTCGAAACCTCTTGCTCTTTCAGAAATGCTCTGCCTTTCTTCCCCTCTTACCTCGATTTCTCGAACTACAATCACTCTAAGGTACATTTTTTTTATCTCAACTAACTTTGCCGTGTCATTCCGATGTTCATGATCTGTCTTAATTGCTCTGGGATTGTTTATGCTTTTTGCATTTCATTATTTATGTTCTTCACTTTCCTGTTTTCCCGCTTCTCGAATGTTCGAAACACACCATTTCTTTTTTTCTGAAAGTTTGCCTTTTTCTTCTTAAGATGGCTCCCCCAAAACCTACTCCTCCCACCTATGACTATAAATCCCTATACAGTTGGGCTCCCACTAATCTCCTGAGAAAAACCTCTTGCTATACCTTCTTTGCGAGCATAACTGCTGATCCCGCCGCGGACTCGAGCGTGGATGGGCTCCGCGTTCCTCCAGCGTCCGTGTCCGATCCTCCGGTTGGCTTCCCTTCAAACGAAGCAAACGGTTCCTGCAAACACAGAGGGGCGCCCTAGCGGCCAGTGTAGCTCCGACGCTCAAGTCAGTTTTGGGCAAGGAAACATCAAGAACTCTCTGTCTAATTTCTGCGTTACGTATCTCATACCTGGTTCGGCGTTCTTCTTCCTCATATAAACCCACGTCGCCCCCTATTGGCTACCTCTAGGGCCACTTGATTGCTCTGCACCGCCGCTGTCTACCCCCCAGGCCTACCTTGCGTGCAGGCCTTCCTCACTTGAGTGCAAAGTCTGACAGGGGAGGCCGCGTGGGTACCTCTGTACCCCTCGATTTCTGTGCCCATCTGCCCTACCTATTCTCTGGAAACATCTTCACGGTCCACGTGGCATGCATGCAACCTCACTGGGAGACTCTAGCCTTGATGGGTTCTTGTCCCAGCAGGATTCTGCACCTAACTTCGTCTTCCCATCTTCATGCATGGTCGTCTCGCGACTAAGGCCGCTTCCTGGCTCTGGGCACCGATGACCGATGTGTCCTCCTGTTGGCGATCTCTTATCGCCCTTGTTCTTGGTGATCGACCCTTCTGAGGGCTCATCGATCTCTCAGCCCCTGGCTGATGTCTGAGGTCTGGCCACTACAATTCCCTTGCGGAGTAACTTAGCGCGTTATTCACGTTGTCATGGCCGACGTCACTTGCCACACACCGATGACCGAGGTATCTCTCATCCTGACCGATGGCCGATGTCTCATTCTGGCCGGTGATCGATGTGTCACCCTGACCGATGACAGATGGCGCTTCTTCACGTTGTCGTGCTCTCCTTATGGGATCAGGCGAGGTCCTTGGGTAACATTCTCGCTGGGAGCCTGGGTCCCAGTTTAACACGTGTTGGCAAGGAACCCCCGACGAATGATCGCTCTGCATGCACCGATGACTGATCGGTGCTTCATCACTTCCCGCGCTCTGCTTCCAGGTGCTCATGTAGGAACTGATCTGCTGGTGGAGGTCACCCGGTAACTGGCCACTGATCGCCATTCTTGAACGATCTCCACCCTGGTTCATCTGCTATCTCATGCCACGCGTCACTCAGTAAAGCACCCAGAGGCAGGGGGTGGCCTTAGTCGCGAGACGACCATGCATGAAGATGGGAAGACGCAGTTAGGTGCAGAATCCTGCTGGGACAAGAACCCATCAAGGTTAGAGTCTCCCAGTGAGGTTGCATGCATGCCACGTGGACCGTGAAGATGTTCCCAGAGAATAGGTAGGGCAGATAAGCACAGAAATCGAGGGGTACAGAGGTACCCACGCGGCCTCCCCTGTCAGACTTTGCACTCAAGTGAGGAAGGCCTGCACGCAAGGTAGCCCTGGAAGGTAGATAACGGCGGTGCAGAGCAATCAAGTGGCCCTAGAGGTAGCCAGTAGGGGGCGACGCGGGTTTATATGAGGAAGAAGAACGCTGAACCAGGTATGCAATACGTAACCCAGAAATTAGACAAAGAGAGTTCTTGGTGTTTCCTTGCCCAGACTGACTTGAGCGTCGGAGCTACACCGGCCGCTAGGGCGCCCCTCTGTGTTTGCAGGAACCGTTTGCTTCGTTCAAAAGGAAGCCAACCGGAGGAACAGACACGGACGCGGGAGGAACGCGGAGCCCATCCACGCTCGAGTCTGCGGCGGGATCAAGGTTATTTTGGGATTTACTTGTAAATATAGGTCTAATTGGGTTTTTGTTTCTTTTTGTAGGCCCAATCAAGAGGAGAACTCTAGGGTGAAGGAATGTACAAACATATCCAAGAAGACCTCCAAGTCATCAAAACATAAACTAAAGCTTTGGTCAGAATAACACAAGAAGACTGAGTTCCTGCTGACTAGTCAACATTATTTTGGGCCAAGCTTTAGCTTAAATAAATTGTATAAAGTTGTTTAGGATTTCATGGGCCATGTATTGGGCCTAGTAGCATAAAATAATTGGACCAAATATTTGGGGCAAGTAGCATAGGTTTTTGGGCTTGTATTTGAGCCAATAGTAAAATATGACTAGTTAGGGTTAAAAGTGACTAGTTAGGGTAACAATTGGGCTTCTTTGCGCCCAATGTAACCCTAAAACGTCTAGGGTGTTTTGGAGGAAGAAAACCACCTTGGCATGGAGCACATGGATGTTCACATGGCAGCCGAGGAGTGGAGAGGATTTAGCATTGTACCGACTAGTCCTCGGACACCGAGAACAGTTAGTATGGGGTGAGCCACGTTAGCTGGGTCCCACAGTGTGGACCAAAGCCACGTGGGATGGACCCCACAAGTGGTAAGGTCTAGTAGGGTGATTAGTCGTCAGCGTAATGATCACTAGAATAGGTTGATGTGTCTTCGTCACTCCGCAGGTTGAGGAGTCCTCGACAACAGAGTGTGACGAGGTGACATCGGTCGTGGATGATTTGAACAACATAACCAGAATAGCTAAGATTGGTTCCAGAGTGAGCCAATGAGAAGGAAATACCCAGAGGTAAGGAGAGGCCTGAATCACAAAGAGCTTATGTGTGAGGCAGGGAAAGCACGGTTAGGTGCAGAGTCTTGAGGGGTCGAGTACTCATTAGGACTAGGGTTTCCTAGTGAAGTTACAAGCATGGCACGTGAATAGTGAAGGCACTCCCAGAACAGGTGGCCCCATAGATAAGGTGCACGAGGAGGCACCCAGGTGGTCATTCTGTTAGAGTTTGCACTCCAGATAAGGAAACCTTATGTGCTAGATTACTCTAAGATTGGGTAATAGTGGCCCAAGGGTATTCCAGGAAACCCTGAATGTGGCTAGCAGCGTAGCGAACCCTAATTAGGGCTAGCGGCGCAGTAAACCCTAGACTATATAAGGGACAGTAAAATACTTCACAAAGGTACGCAATTACAAACCCTAACCATAGTGACTAAAGACTTGGTGTATCTTGCCCAATCTTGACTTGAGCGTCGAAGTGCAAACGGCCTCTAGGGCGCCCTCTTTCTCTTTTGTAGGTGTAGATTGCTTCGAAAGAACCAAGCACAACACAATGTGAGGAAGAAGGCGTGTGAGTGTCGTGTAGTCAACTGATAAGCGAGTCAACCGGCAAGAACATTTGGCGCCCACCGTGGGGCCGGAGTAAAACAAGGTCCCATACACGAGAGTGAGAGTAGAAACCACAAAAGATGAGGAATACTAGACACGGATCCGTTCCACCAATTGGGGGCGAAAGCATTACCATGCAACAACTCATGGAAACGATGCGCGCTCTTCAAGAGATGGTGGCAGAGTCCAGAGTGTAAGGACCTGTAAAATTAAATTGGAATAAAAGGAATATATTTTAAATGAATTCTAAGTATGTTTTTATTTAAAATAAAAAGGGAGGAAAGTGTAGCTTAGAAGACTATGAGATCGCCTGGTTAGTACATAATCGCCTGTCGCCTAGACTACCCATGCGGACGTCGCCAGGGCGCGAGGTATGCGGACATCGCCAGGGCGCGAGGTATGCGGACATCGCCAGGGCGCGAGGTATGCGGACATCGCCAGGGCGCGAAGCATGCGGGCATTGCCAGGGCGCGAGAGGCATGCGGGCATCGCCGGGGCGCGAGAGGCATGCGGGCATCGCCGGGGCTCGAGAGGCATGCGGGCATCGTCAGGGCGCGAGGCATGCGGGCATCGCTAGGGCGCGAGAGACATGCGGGCGTCGCCAGGGATAGACATCGGTCGTCTTCCAGAGAGAGAGATCGGTCGTCTTCCAGGTTGAGTCATCGGTGGAAGGTTAACGCACGATGTCGTATTTCACGTAGATGAAGTGGGGCCCAGGCCCCCAGCTTGAGCGTCTTGCATGCGCGACACGTAGTCAGGGAGCGTACTTCAGAACAGTGGCTCCAGGGAATTGGTACGGAAAGTGACCCAAAACCCACGTGGCCACACTGTTCAAGGAAGGGTGCAGGCAAGCTTTTCCTGCAGAGTGGGCGGTGGCAGCGGAAATTGTGGAACAAGTTGGTCTAGTTTTAAAAACCCACTTCTGAGGGGAAAAGAACGTTGCAGTGGTTCAAGAGTGAAAGAGTGAGTTTACCTCCATTCTTCTCTTTTCTCTCCTTCATAGTGCGATTCAGGCATCCTCAAGCACCAGTACGACGAACGACGACTGCCCTTAGAGCACCTGGGAGGTTCTCTGCAAGTTCTCCAAACCAGACGCTAAAACAGAGCTAAGGCATCTTTAAGCTTCGACGGGTTTTGGAACTCCTGGTGTTTTGCGCAAGTCCAGGTAAGGGAAGCTAGCTTTATTTTCAATAAAAGCTGTAGATTAGCTGTTTCTGAAGTGAGGGCGACGTGGTCGCCGGTTTTTCAACTGTTATTGCAAAATCCCCTGTTTTGGATGTGATCGCCGGTTTTAATATTGTTGTTCGAACTCCCCTGTTTAATGTCGCTCTGAACTTGTTGAGATTGAAATGAAAAATGTATATGCTATTCGAAAACCTGATCGGTGGTATGCTTGTTCTTGTGAGTGGGGTTGTTTAAGAAAAGATTCAAGGTATTCTATGATGGATTTATTCTTTATGTGTGGAATGATGCTTTGAATGTTGTGGATGTGGGATCAAGGCATAGTATTTTCAGGAAAGAAAATACCATGTAAGATCGTGTAGAGTGTGCAATGACCGGTGATTCGTTTTATGAGATATCCTGACTCTCCTGATGTAATGGAATCACATAGATGAAGTTATTCAGGCGTTGAGAGTCGAAGGAGGTTCACAGGTATGGGTGAGTTGTGTGAAAGAGAACGAGCTTGACTCATTGTGTGGATTAACCCTGTCATGCTAGGATAGTGATAATATTGAGATTCATTTATACGCTTGTGAATGTGTGTGATTTCACAGCGACCCTGTGAATGTGTGTGATTTCACAGTGGTGCAGCATGACAGGTGCAGATCTCTGATGGAGAGAGGCCAAGCTCACCCCACCATGAAAGCCAAGGGCCAAGACTAGACCGTCTAGAACCACATGGAGAGCGTCTAACACAAGACAAGGGGGAGCTACATGAGGAGCGTCTAGGAGGGAGCCTAGACCGTCTAGGACCTCTCACAAGGTCCATGGCCAAGCACATTCACGCCCAAACAAGTCAAGCAATGGATGGGAGGGAGAAGACCTTGTACATGCTACTTGGAGGCCCATTAGGGGTAGCTTAGTAGATTAGTGTAGTGTAGAAAGCAAAACTTGCTCACTTAGGGGTGTGCTATAAAAAAGGTGCCCTTAGCAATAGAAGGAGGGGTGTGCTAGCAAATAGGTGCCTTTAGCAAAAGAAGGAGGGGTGTACTATTAAATGTTGCATTTTTGACCTATCTTCTAGAATATTAGGATGATGGTGTGGTTTGACTAAAGTCAATACCCTAGCAGCCCCCACTTTTTGTATTTCCATCCCTACCCTTTAAGCTTGCTCACCAAGGCTCCTAAATCTATAAATAAGGAGGCCTACCTCATGTATTTTCAAGATTAATTTGAGTAAAGTTGTGCTGCCAAATTTGTGCCATACTTACTCCCTTGCCTAAATCTCTTGATTTATGGTTTTAATCTTCACTCCTTCACCACCAAAGAGAGCTGGCCAAACCTCTCTCATTTTCATACACATCATGCACCTTCAAGATCACCATCACTCCTAGGAGGGTCTTGCTCATTTAAACCATTGCTTCCGCACCATCTTCAACATCCAAGGAGAGCTCAACATGTGAAGGCCATCATTGTGTTCTTGAAAAATTTTCTTTGCTGTTTTTGGTTCCAGCTTTAGGATCCCCTGTTTTCACTGCAACTGGCCTGGCTGTTTTTATGTGTTAAAATTAAATACGTCACAAGAAATTTATGAGCCTCTGGATTTGAGTCACTTGAGATCTTAGCAAAAGAATACAAAAAGAATCAGGTCAAAAAAACAAATAGAAAAAAAATGATAAATCATACAAAAAAAGTGTGCAATCTGTTGTTCCAGCTGGCGGAAAATGAGCACTGGTAGTAAAAAATTTATCAAAATTAATTGGTGCATGCGTTTGGCGTGAAACCAACTCCAAAAGTTTGTTAAGATCTTGACCTAATTGTGTCTCAAATTTCAAAAGCAAAGTCAGAATATCCAGCTCAGTACACACGTTTTAAGTGACGCTTTTTGTGCCAGGGAAACTTTTTCAGTAGTGCTGTTTTGGTTTTTCAAATCAATTCTAGTACCATTCTAGGATTCCTTTTGTGTGCCCACTTTATTTGTGTACCTTTTATTTGCTTGTCACATTTTATTGCAACTCTTTCTAGTTGTGTCACATTTAAATTCCATTTGTGTGGTACTGTTTTTCAAATTAATTTGTTTCTTGCTTTCTTTCTTTGGCCTCTAAGCTTGTTGGTGGATTAAATATCAATTGGTACTTGTTGAGTGAGAATTTGACTTGAGGGGAGTCTAGCTTGCTTAATAGGTGCTGGATTGGAGAATTAATTTCCTAATTCTAAGAGGAGCCAAAGCAAGGGCAGCAAACAAATATTACCCAAAAAAAAAAAAAAAAAACACCACAAACACTTGGAGGGCCCAACAAAGAAAAAGACAACCAAGGGAGTGCCAATAGCAAAACAAGGATCAACAAAAGGGGGTTTTCTTAATCTTCTTTGCAACTTAACCTTTTTAATTACTTCTTTAATTACGTGATTAGACGGTGAGTGTGTCTTCAAGGGCTCCAAGTGTCCAAGAAGCCTCACCTAGGGCCGACTAGTATAGACTTTAATTGGTTTAGCATGTGTTAATTGTTTTTAATTGTTTTCCTTGCTTAATTAATTACGTTTGCTAATTGTCTTTCCTTGTTTAAGTTTGTTAATTCTTTGCTTGGTTAATTAGCTAGTTTGCATTGTTTTCTTGCATCAAAAAGGATTTCTTCAACTTAATTGTGTTTTAAGTGGTTTACTAAGAGAAAACTTTGTGTGAAGACATTGAGGAATAGTCTTTGGCTAAGACAAGGCTTGGTATTTAAGTAGTCCATTGTGACTCACCTCCCTTACCTGGAAGACTACCTTCTTTGACTTCCCTAAATTTTCTCAAGGTAAAATACTTCTACACACAAAGCTTTAGTCATGTCTTCTTCTTCTCATTCTCCAAAGCCTATTGAAAATGAATTAAAATCTATGAAAACTCTTTTGGAAGAAGTTTCACAAGCCGTGCAAATGATTTCTTTTAGACAATTGGAGAATGAGTCTAAAATTAATGAGTTGACTAAAGCCCAAGAAGAGAAGTCACAAAAATCAAAAAAATCTCAAACTCATGCATCTCATTCACAAGTCCAAGAGTCTCTAGGGGAGGGAAGCCTTAGAATGTATGACTACTACCAACCACCCCCTAGAAGAAATAGGCAAAGGGAGCAAGAGGGCCCAAGGGAGGTTAGAGTAGACCTACCTCATTTCCATGGTAAGGAGAGTGTAGAAACCTACCTAGATTGGGAGATGAAAGTAGAGCAACTCTTTGCTTGCCATAGGGTGAGTGAAGAACGCAAGGTACCTCTAGCCACCCTTAGCTTCCAAGGGAACGCCATGTATTGGTGGACCTCTCTCGAAAGAGAAAGACGTCTTCATAGGGAACCTCCAATTGAATATTGGAATGACCTTAGGGGAGCCCTAAGACGTCGCCACATACCCTCATACTACCATAGGGAGTTGATGGACAAGCTCCAAAGACTCAGGCAAAACAATATGAGTGTTGAGGAGTATAGACAAAAAATGGAGCTCTACATGATGAGAGCCTCCATTAGAGAAGAGGAGCATATCACCATAGCTAGGTTCCTTAGTGGCCTCTCGCTTGAGATAAGGGATAGAGTAGAACTCCTTCCATACCAAGACTTGAATGACTTGGTCCAACTTTGCATTAAAGTTGAGCAACAAAATTTGCGCAAAACTTCAAGTCTAAAGGTTGGATCCTACTCTAACCTCTATCCCAAGAGAGAATATAGAAGGGAGGGTAGTACATCAAAAGAAAAACCTAGGGAAACTACCAAACCCTTAGCCAAAGATGCCTCCACCCCACCCATCCGAGCTAGGGACGTTAAGTGCTTTAAGTGCCATGGAAGAGGGCATGTGCAAGCACAATGCCCAAACCAAAGGACTTTGTTTTTGAAAGGTGTCGATGAATACACTAGTGGCGAGGATGAGCCAAGTGAAAGAGAGGAAGGGGGAGAGGATGAGAGGGTAGATCCATTAGAGGGAGAATTGCTAATGATTAGGAGAACCCTCAACAATCATCCTAGTGCATCTATGGAGACACAAAGAGAGAACATCTTTCACACAAGATGTAAAGTTTTAGAAAATATATGTTCTCTCATTGTGGATAGTGGATCAAGCTGCAATTGTTGTAGCTCTAGAATGATTGAAAAGCTCAATCTACAAGTAGTTCCTCATCCTAAGCCATACAAGTTGCAATGGATAAATGAGAATGGGGAACTAAGTGTAGATAAGCAAGTGGAAATCAAGTTTTCCATAGGGAACTACAAAGACAAGGTTTTATGTGATGTAGTGCCTATGGAAGCTTGCCATATTCTCTTAGGAAGACCATGGCAATTTGATAAAAAAACCTTGCATGATGGTCTTACTAATGAGATTTCCTTCACCCATAAGCATAAAAAGTTTGTACTTAGTCCTTTACCACATTCCCAAGTGGTGAAAGATCAAATACAAATGAAAGAAAAGAGGGATGAGGAAAAGAAAAAGAAAAGAGAGCTTGAAAAAGAAAAGGTCCTTAGGGATAGGAAGGAGAGGGAGAAGAGTGTTCCTTCCCCCAAGGTTGCTCAACAAGAGAAGCCTTGTGAAAACATCTTGGAAAATTTGCTTCTTGTTGAACAACCAAGCCTTGTCTTTTGTAAAGGAACACTTGCATGCACTGCCACAAGTAGTGAACTTATGAGTCTACCTCCTAAAGTAGAAAAACTTTTAAGTGAATTTGATGATGTATTCTCTAATGAGGGGCCCAATGGACTCCCTCCCATTAGAGGTATAGAACACCAAATTGACTTGATTCCGGGCGCAAGCCTACCAAATAGGCCCACCTATAGAACTAACCCCGAGGAGACCAAGGAGATAGAGTCACAAGTTCAAGACTTGTTGGAGAAGGGTTGGGTTCAAAAGAGCCTAAGCCCTTGTGCTGTACCTGTATTGTTGGTGCCCAAAAAAGATGGAAAATGGCGCATGTGTTGTGATTGTAGAGCAATCAACAACATCACCATCAAGTATAGGCATCCAATCCCAAGGCTTGATGACATGCTTGATGAATTGCATGGGTCCACCATGTTTTCCAAAATTGACCTTAAAAGTGGATATCACCAAATTAGAATTAAAGAAGGTGATGAGTGGAAAACTGCTTTTAAGACCAAATTTGGACTATATGAGTGGTTAGTGATGCCTTTTGGACTCACTAATGCACCTAGCACTTTCATGAGGCTTATGAATCATGTCTTTAGGGATTGCATAGGTAAGTATGTAGTAGTCTATTTTGATGATATCTTAGTATATAGTCAAAGCCTAGAGTCCCACCTAAGTCACCTTAGGGAGGTTCTTTTAGTGCTTAGGAAAAATAGTTTGTTTGCCAATATAGATAAATGCACTTTTTGTGTAGATAGTGTAGTGTTTTTAGGTTTCATAGTCAACCAAAAGGGGGTGCATGTTGACCCCGAGAAAATCAAAGCCATCCAAGAGTGGCCCACTCCACAAAATGTAAGTGATGTAAGAAGTTTCCATGGGTTAGCTAGCTTTTATAGAAGGTTTGTGCCTAATTTTTCAAGTCTAGCTTCTCCTTTGAATGAACTTGTGAAAAAGAATGTTGCATTTTGTTGGAATGATAAGCATGAGCAAGCCTTCCAAAGGCTAAAAGCTCAACTCACCAATGCACCAATTCTAGCTCTCCCAAATTTTTCCAAAACTTTTGAGATAGAATGTGATGCATCGGGAGTAGGCATAGGTGCGGTATTATTGCAAGGTGGTCACCCCATTGCATATTTTAGTGAAAAACTCCATGGTGCCACCCTCAATTACCCCACCTATGACAAAGAGCTTTATGCTCTTGTGAGAGCCCTAAAGACTTGGGAACACTACCTTGTGACCAAAGAATTTGTAATCCATAGTGATCACGAGTCTTTAAAATATCTAAAGGGCCAACACAAGCTCAACAAGAGACATGCTAAATGGATGGAATTTCTTGAACAATTTCCTTATGTAATCAAGTACAAGAAAGGAAGCACCAATATAGTGGCCGATGCTCTTTCAAGACGGCACACACTCTTTTCAAAATTGGGTGCTCAAATTCTTGGATTTGATCACATAAGAGAGCTTTATCAAGATGATCAAGAATTTTCATCCATCTATGCCCAATGTCAACATAGAGCGCAAGGAGGTTACTATGTGTCCGAGGGATATCTTTTTAAAGAAGGAAAACTTTGCATTCCCCAAGGCACACATAGGAAACTCCTTGTCAAAGAATCACATGAGGGGGGACTCATGGGCCATTTTGGAGTTGATAAGACTCTAGACATTTTGAAAGTAAAATTTTGTTGGCCACACATGAGGAAAGATGTCCAAAGACATTGTTCTAGATGCATAGCATGTTTGAAAGCAAAATCTAGAGCAATGCCTCATGGACTCTACACTCCCTTGCCGATTGTAAATGCTCCTTGGGAAGACATTAGCATGGATTTCATTTTAGGACTCCCTAGGACTGCAAGAGGCCATGACTCTATCTTTGTGGTAGTGGACCGTTTTAGCAAAATGTCCCATTTTATTCCATGCCACAAGGTAGATGATGCTCAAAATATTTCTAGGCTCTTCTTTAGAGAAGTGGTGAGACTCCATGGTATACCTAGAAGTATAGTGTCCGATAGAGATCCCAAGTTTATAAGCCACTTTTGGAAAACTCTTTGGAGTAAACTTGGAACAAGACTACAATTTTCCACTTGTCATCCTCAAACGGATGGTCAAACCGAAGTAGTCAATAGATCTCTAGGAACTATGCTTAGGGCTATCATGAAGGGAAACCACAAGTCTTGGGATGAGCACCTTCCCCACATTGAGTTTGCTTATAATAGAGTAGTCCACAAGACTACTAATGCTTCTCCTTTTGAAGTAGTATATGGATTTAATCCTCTCACACCTATGGACTTGTTATCCCTTCCTAATCCACAAGATTTTGTGCATAAGGAAGGAGCAATCAAGGCCGATTTTGTTAAGAAAATTCATGAGAAGGTTAAACTTCAAATACAACAACAAAATGAGAAGTATGCAAAATACCACAATAAGGGGAAGAGGGAAATGATTTTTGAGGAAGCAGACTTAGTTTGGCTTCATCTTCGAAAAGATAGATTTCCCACTCAAAGGAAGTCCAAACTAAGTCCCCGAGGAGATGGACCCTTTCAAGTCCTCAAGAGAGTCAACAACAATGCATACAAGTTGGACCTACCTCTTGAATATGGAGTGCATGACACATTTAATGTAATTGACCTATCTCCATTTGTAGGTACCAATGACGACTTGGATTTGAGGACAAATCCTTTCCAAGGGGGGGGGGGGGATGATGGAGAGAGGCCAAGCTCACCCCACCATGAAAGCCAAGGGCCAAGACTAGACCGTCTAGAACCACATGGAGAGCGTCTAACACAAGACAAGGGAGAGCTACATGAGGAGCGTCTAGGAGGGAGCCTAGACCGTCTAGGACCTCTCACAAGGTCCATGGCCAAGCACATTCACGCCCAAACAAGTCAAGCAATGGATGGGAGGGAGAAGACCTTGTACATGCTACTTGGAGGCCCATTAGGGGTAGCTTAGTAGATTAGTGTAGTGTAGAAAGCAAAACTTGCTCACTTAGGGGTGTGCTATAAAAAAGGTGCCCTTAGCAATAGAAGGAGGGGTGTGCTAGCAAATAGGTGCCTTTAGCAAAAGAAGGAGGGGTGTACTATTAAATGTTGCATTTTTGACCTATCTTCTAGAATATTAGGATGATGGTGTGGTTTGACTAAAGTCAATACCCTAGCAGCCCCCACTTTTTGTATTTCCATCCCTACCCTTTAAGCTTGCTCACCAAGGCTCCTAAATCTATAAATAAGGAGGCCTACCTCATGTATTTTCAAGATTAATTTGAGTAAAGTTGTGCTGCCAAATTTGTGCCATACTTACTCCCTTGCCTAAATCTCTTGATTTATGGTTTTAATCTTCACTCCTTCACCACCAAAGAGAGCTGGCCAAACCTCTCTCATTTTCATACACATCATGCACCTTCAAGATCACCATCACTCCTAGGAGGGTCTTGCTCATTTAAACCATTGCTTCCGCACCATCTTCAACATCCAAGGAGAGCTCAACATGTGAAGGCCATCAATCTCTGAGTCTAGTCAATGCACGTGTCTTCCGAAAGTAGTGTCAAGTGTCTATGTGTGATGAGTCAGTGGAAGTCTGACGTGAGAAATGTGAAATATTGAGAATTGTTGATAGACACTTGATGCTTGTGTGATATGAATGAGAAAGTGATGGACTCTTGTGAATGTTTAAAAAGGGCTGATCTACGTTGGTTGTCCAGTTTATAATTTCAAGTTTTTTAAAAAAAAATATCTAGCTTACCCTGTGTTTTTGTGGAGTGGATGTTTTCTTAAAACTGTGATGATCGTGTATTTTACACGGGAGCAGATGATCTTCCAGGGAGTAGAGCTCCTCAGTGAGTGGTCGCCGGAAGGAGATCGCCTGTTTCTGTCTCTATGTGGTGATCGCCTGTTTTCTGTTCTGATAGAAGATCGGCTGTTTTGGGTCTTTTGATAGGAGATCGCCTGTTTTATATTGGGAGACCGCCGGTTTCATTTTATTTGACTGTATTTTGTTAAGTTTGGAAAACTGATTGGATATGTATTAATTTTCCCTGTGGGGAGCATTTTCATTATATATATATATATATATGTTCACGTCGAAATTTTTGTTTTATCTTTATTTCATTATATAAATGTGAAATGTATTTTGGTGGGATGTTACACAGAGCGCATCAGGCGCGTATGCAGGAGGACCTGGCCGCTTCACAGGCCAGGAATGAGGAGTTACACAGAGCAAATGAGGAGCTACGTTTGAACCTGCACCACATGCAGCAAGCTGGAGACCGCGGGGGAGATGATCGGGCTCCACCAACGCCCCCAAGGGCATTTCCCATGCCCTTCTCCCAAGCGATCATGGACACGGTGGTCCCAGCCACCTTCGTGGGGCCCAAGACTGTGTTCACCAGGAAAGAAGATCCTGAAGCACATCTCACTGCCTTTCACACGCAGATGATGCTGTCAGGTGGGTCTGATGCAGTGCACTGCAAGCTCTTCATGACCATGTTGACAGGAACGGCGCTGGAATGGTTTGTGAGTTTGCCCGAGGGACATATCACGTTCTTCGCGCAATTCTCCATGCTGTTCAGGGAGCAGTATCTTGTTAACAGGGCCCCTCCACCAGTGTCTTATGATCTTTTTTATGTAAGGCAGCATCAGAGGGAGTCCCTTAGAGATTACCTCAACAGGTTGGGGCAATGGTGGTAAGGTTGCACACCAAAGATGAAGATATGGTGGTGCACGCCTTCAGGAAAGGAGTATTGCCAGGGCCTTTTAGCGAGTCCTTGATCCGCAATCGCCCTAAGACCTTCGGCGACATTAAACGACATGCTGTTGCACACATTGTCGCCGAGGGAGAGCTCAATGAGAAGCGAGAAAGCGCAGTCTCATCAAGGCCCCGAGTGCCCAGTCGACCTCAACCCCTGCGGGTGCACGAGGCCACAACAGAAAAAAAGTCTCAAGGAAAGCAGAAGCCCTACGAGGTCCGAAAGCCCCAGACTAGGGCACGCGCCAAGGATGATGTGCCCCCAGGCATGATTTCCTAGTGGATTTGAAGGAGCTGATTGCCATTCCTAATGTGGCAGAGATGTTGAAGATGCCCCCAAAGACGGACAAGAGGCTGGGGTCAAACAAGAACGCCTGGTGCGAATTCCATCAAGCCTTTGGGCACCCCATTCGCAACTGTTTGGCCTTGGGCCACCAGTTGGACGAGTTGGTCAAAAGTGGTTTCCTGAGCGATTACCTCAAGGAGGCGCAAGGGGGCGATGTAAGAACCTAGAAAATTATATTGGAATAAAAGTGCTATATGAATTCTAAGTATGTTTTATTTAAATATAAAGGAAGGAAAGTAGAGCTTAGAAGTCTACAAGATCGCCGTTATTGAGAAAGTAGGCGATCTCCGAGTTCTCTGGCACATGATCGCCTGTCGCCTAGAGTACACATGATCGCCGAAGCTACCCTTTGTATTGTGGTCAAGGTATTGGATCAACCATAGTGGTACGTTCCAAAAACCACGCGTATCAAGGTGCGGGTTAAGCCTTAGATACGCTGGGCATGCGAAGCTCTATGCTTGAGCATAAGAGATCGTCCTTAGTGTTGCATGCATGGGCGCACGAGGACTAGTGCTAATCTACTCTTGGAAATGTGAAGCTACCGACGTCACCAAGCCTTGTGGAGGTGGTACCTTGGACGTAACATAGTGCAATGAGGAACCTTCAGCAAGGCGTGGCGATTTTCATCAGTCATCGCCGGGATGAGAAGCACATCAGTCATCGCCAGGGTGAGAGGCATGCGGGCATCGCCGGGGCGCGAGGCATGCGGGCATCGCCGGGGCGCGAGGCATGCGGGCATCGCCGGGGCGCGAGGCATGCGGGCATCGCCGGGGCGCGAGGCATGAGGGCATCGCCGGGGCGCGAGGCATGCGGGCATCGCCGGGGCGCGAGGCATGCGGGCATCGCCGGGGCGCGATGTAAGGACCTAGAAAATCTTATTGGAATAAAAGTGATATATTGTAAGTGAATTTCCAAGTATGTTTTATTTAAAATAAAAGTAAAGGAAAGTGTAGTTAGAAAGCCATGAGATCGCATAGAACATGATCGCCAGGGCGCGAGACACGCGAGCATTTCCAGGGCGCGAGAGGCATGCGGACATCGCCAGGGCGCGAGATGCATGTGGGCTTTGCCCAGGCGCGAGAGTCATGCGGGTGTCGCCAAGAGGAGACCTCGGTCGGTCTCCAGGAGGAAGAGACCGCGGCCGGTCTCCAGGAGAAAGAGACCGCGGCCGGTCTCCAGGAGGAAGAGACCGCGGCCGGTCTCCAGGAGGAAGAGACCTCGGTCGGTCTCCAGGAGGAAGAGACCTCGGTCGGTCTCCAGGAGGATGGAGACATCGGTCGTCTTCCAGAAAGAGACATCGGTGGATTGTCTTTGCGCGAGTGGTCATCGGCGAAAGGTTATCGCGCGATGTCGCGTTTCACGCAGAAGAAGTGGGGCCCTGGTTTCCAGGATGAACGTGCTGCATGTGCGACATGTAGGCAGTGAAAGTCCTGCAGGAGCAGTAGCTCCATGTGCGCAGAGACGCCACGTGGCCATACTGTCAGGTTGCACTGAATTTGAGGAAGGAAAACCCACCCAGGAGGGTTAGTTAGAGAATAGGTAATGATGGCTACATGGCAGGCCTATGTTCCTAGTGTCAGACTACACCGCCTCTTAGTGAGTATAAAAACGCAGTGAGAGTATGAAAGGTGACAGAGTGAGTTCACCTTCAGCTTTCTCTTTTCTCTCCTTTGCACTGCAACTCAGAAATTCCAGGCACCAGTTAAATTACCAGCAATTTCCATAGAGCATTTGAGAAGGGTCTCTGCAAGTTTTACCAATTAGAACGCTTAGGCAGAGTTCAGGCAACCTTTACGTTCGGCGGTTTGGGACTTGAAGTGAGATTTCACGCTGATCCAGGTAAGGGGAGCTAACCTTATTTCGAACGATAACTGGATATTTAATGTTTGAAATGATAGGGCGACATGGTCGCCGGTTTTACTTCGATTTCAAGGTGTTTTTGATGTTGTAAGGGAAGCTAGCCTTACTTCTAATGAAAACTGTATGCGTGATGATTTTGATGTTGGGGGCAACGTGATTGCAGGGTGTTCAAACTGTTCTTGCTTTAAACCCAGTTTTGTTTGTAATCGCCGGTTTTTAATCTGTCATAGAAATATCCCCTGTTTTATGCTGTTTCAAAAGTGTTTGAGATTTTAAATGTGGTTTTCGAAAATTTAAACCTTGGTATGAGATTTGCTGTGATTGAAATTGTTTCAGTGAAGTGTTATGTGATGTGTTGAATGTTGTGATTGTGGATCGAGGCATAGTATTTTCAGGAAAGAAAATACCGTGTAAGGTCGTGTAATAGGTGTATTGATCGGTGATCCTATAATGAGACATCCAGACTCTACTGAGGTAATGAAATCACATAGAGGAAGTTACTCAGTTGTGGAGAGTCGATGGAGGTTCATACGTATGGGTGTCTCGTGTGAAAAAGAACGAGCTCCACCTGTTGTATGGATTAACCCTGGTCATACCGTGATAATGAGAGTATTGAGATGTTGTGATGCGCATGGCTGAGGTCACTTTCCAGCCTTTGGTATGACAGGTGCGAATCTCTGGGTCTAATCAACGCACGAGTCTCCGGAATAGTGGTCAAGTGTCTGGTGTGATGAGTCAGTGGAAAGTCTGACGTGAGAAATGAGAAATTGAATTAATAGACACTTGATTTCTGATGTGAATTGGAATACTCTTGGATTAATTTGTGAAATATGGGATTTTCTGATAGTCTTGTGGAATATGGAAATGTGATGGCTGATACTGTTATGGTTCGTGGATGTTGTGAAGTTCTTATGTATGCTCTTGATTCAAATGTTTTCTTAAATATATAGCTTACCCTGTATTTTGTTTCTGTGGCTGTTTTTCTTAAACCTGTGATGATCGTGTAACTTTACACGGGAGCAGATGATGTTGCAGGAAGTGGATTTCCCCTGTGAGTGATCGCCGTATGTGGTCGCCGGTTTTCTGTTCTTGTTGGGCGATCGCCCCTTTTACTATTTTTTTGATAGGCGATCTCCGTTTTCTGTTAGGAGATCGGTAGTTTTGTATTTTTGCTGTTTTCTTTATGTTTAAGTTTTGTACTAAACTCCCTGCGAGGAGAACTCCTTGTATATATATATACAATTATGTTTATTTCAATATATTCGTTTTACCATTATTTCATATTACGAAAATGCAAAAATGCGAAATGTATATTGGAGTGATGTTACAAGAGATCGCCGTTTTTTTTTAATCTCTTGGTGGTGATCGCCGGTTTTATGTCCTGTAGCAGATCGCCTGTTTTGGGGCCTTCTGTTACCAGATCGCCGGTTCATGTATGGAGATCGCCGGTCTTGTAGTTTTGATTGAATTTCATTAAATTTGTAAGCATTTTGACTGGTTATGTATTAAACTCCATGAGAGGAGTAAGTTCATTACTTATATATATATATATTACCATGTACTCTTCAATATTAATTGTGTACCTTTATTTTCATTATACATGTATGTCTAGTTTTATTTTGGCGGGATGTTACATTAATGGTATCAGAGCAGTTCGTCCTTTGGATGACCTGAGGGCTGTGGATCCATTGTGTTTTCTTCTACTCATGAAAACTTATTTGAGTTTTAAGTAACAACTATTGTGAAAGGTTTTCAAACGTTTTTGTATTGAAACTTTTTGTGTGTGCTGTAGTGAATGTATGCCTAACTGAAAATCTTAGTATTTAGAATGAGAGGGTCTTGATAAGGTGGTGATGGTGCACACTCATGACCAGATCGGGGTGATTCTCAATCTAAATTCCAGAGGTTTAATGTTTAGCATACTTTGACTTTTGGTGTGATCTATTTCATGTTATTGAGTGTTCTTGTAATTGATTGTGAGTGGCTGTGTGGATTGATGGTTGCACACCAGTAGCTGTTCTGGTGTTTTGCTTGAGGTTATAAGCTTTATGGTTCTGTAGATGGACTCAAATTCCTAAGGAATTTGAGAAGCTGACCTTGTAAGGTCGTGATGTTATCCCCCTTGAATGAATTGATTTCCTTATCGATTTCATTCTTGTAGTTGTAGGGAATATAGAAGCTAGTGGTTTCAGAATCTTAGAACGAAGAAGATGACTCGTAGACCTCCTACCCCTTCCCAACCTTCTTCTGAGATGGGCCAGATCGCCAGGGCCATTGAGATGATGGCAGGTGCCATCCAGCAGCAGAATGCGGCGATGGCGCAGAACCATCAAGCTACCATGCAGCATTGGGAGACTACTCGGTCGGCTGATACGAATTCGCCCGTCGGTCAGCCTCAGGAGCGGATGGGACTGGCTGAGTTTATGAGGCACAACCCACCCAGGTTCTGTGGGAATGCTACCCCTGATCAAGCAGATCAGTGGGTCAGAGAAATGGAGAAAATCTTTAGGGCGACCTCCTGCCCTGAAGAGAAGAAGTTGTTGTTTGCCACCTATCTGCTGTCTGGAGAAGCAGAGTTCTGGTGGATGGGAGCTCAGCAAATGATGGAGGCCAGAGAGGAGGTGTTAGACTGGGAAAGCTTTAGGGTGAGGTTCTTGGAGAAATACTTCCCTGACAGCGCAAAGTTTGCGCGGGAAGCGGAGTTTTTAAAATTGGAGCAGGGGGTGATGACGGTGAACGCCTATGCTGCCAGGTTTGAGTACCTCGCGCGATTCTACACTCAGGCGACCTCCGAAGCTTGGAGGTGCAGGAAGTTTGAGGAAGGGCTGAAGCACGGGCTGAAGAGGACGATAGCCCCAATGTGCATCAGGGAATTTCACGCCTTGGTAGAAAAGGCGAAGATGGTGGAGACCCTGGAAAAGGGTGATCCCCGGGTGATCAGGTCACACCCAGGGGGTTCTTCCAGTGGGCGGGCTAAGGTGCAGCATTCACAAGGCAGGCCATATGCGAGACCTCCACTACATCGGGCGGGGACAGGGCCACCCCAGTTTCAACAGCAGCAACCCTGGAAACTAAAATGTTCCCTCTGTGGTGGACCACACATGCCAAATGTGTGCCCCAAGAAGAATTTGGAGAGAAGGTGTTTCGTATGCCAAAGGACAGGGCACGTTGCTAGAGAATGCCCTAACCGGAGTGGGACGACTCAACCTGGTAGTTCTCAGCAGTTGAGAAATGAAGGCAGCAGACCCCAGGCAGCAGGGAGGGTGTTTGCCATGTCAGGAGCAGAGGCGTCTCAATCAGGTAACCTCGTGCAAGGTGTCTGTTTTATATCTGGTAGAAGTGTAGAAGCGTTGTTTGATTCTGGAGCGACACACTCTTTTGTGTCAAGTCGGTGTATAGCCGAGTTGGGCCTCCTAGTGAAGGAGCTGCCTTTTGAACTGTTGGTCTCCACACCTGCATCAGGACAGGTTATGACCTCTACAGTTTGCCCTGAATGTCCAGTAATAGTAGAGGGACGCAGATTCAAAGTGAACTTGATCTGCCTGCCTCTTCAGGACCTAGATGTTATCCTGGGAATGGATTGGCTTTCTGCCAATCACGTTCTCATAGATTGCGGTAGGCAGAAAGTGGTGTTGCCCGATCTCCAAGAGCAGGATGTAGTATCTGCTGGGCATGGGCGGTTGGAGATGGAAGAAGGGGCGAGGTGCTTCGTGATGCTAGCTCGGTTGGAAGTGAAGAACGAAGGGGACGTGAGCAGAATACCTGTAGTAAAAGACTTCACAGATGTGTTCCCAGAAGAGGTACCTGGGTTACCTCCTAAGAGAGAAGTAGAATTCTCTATTGATTTGGTACCTGGGGCTGGACCAGTGTCTATGGCGCCCTACAGGATGGCACCAGCCGAGTTGGTGGAATTAAAGAAGCAAGTGGAAGAGTTGCTGGAGAAACAATTCATCAGACCCAGTGTATCTCCATGGGGGGCTCCAGTACTCCTAGTTAAGAAGAAGGATGGAGGGTCTCGGCTGTGTATAGATTACAGGCAGTTAAACAAGTTGACCATCAAGAACAAGTACCCTCTACCCAGAATTGATGACTTAATGGATCAAGTAAATGGGGCCTCGGTGTTCTCAAAGATTGATCTGAGATCGGGGTACCATCAAATTTTGGTAAAGGCCGACGATGTCCAGAAAACAGCCTTTAGGTCTCGGTATGGGCACTATGAGTACGTGGTGATGCCGTTTGGAGTGACCAATGCCCCAGCTCTGTTCATGGATTATATGAATAGGATTTTCCGCCCTTTCTTGGATAAGTTTGTGGTAGTCTTCATAGACGACATACTTGTCTATTCAAAGACCGAGGAAGAACATGAAGGACATCTGAGGTCGGTGTTGGAGGTTCTGAGGGAGAAGCAACTCTATGCCAAGTTCTCCAAGTGTGAGTTCTGGCTGAAGGAAGTCAACTTTCTAGGACACGTGATATCTGCCCAGGGGATCTCGGTAGACCCAGCCAAAGTAGAGACAGTGCTGCAGTGGGAACGTCCCAAGACAGTCACTGAGATAAGGAGCTTTGTGGGTTTGGCGGGTTACTATCGGAGATTTATTGAGGACTTTTCCAAGGTGGTGGCTCCGTTAACACAGCTGACCCGTAAGGACCAACCTTTTGCTTGGACCGACCGATGTGAGCTCAGCTTCAGGGAACTAAAGGAGAGATTGACCAGTGCCCCAGTGCTGGTGATCCCCGAGGTAGGAAGACCTTTTGACGTCTACTGTGATGCCTCACATCAGGGACTGGGATGCGTTTTAATGCAAGAGAAAAGGGCAGTCGCCTATGCTTCAAGGCAACTCAAGGTCCATGAGAGGAACTACCCTACGCATGATTTGGAGTTGGCGGCAGTGGTCTTCGCCCTAAAGATCTGGAGGCACTACTTATATGGAGCTCGGTTCCAGGTGTTCAGCGACCATAAGAGCCTGAAATGCCTGTTCGATCAGAAGGAACTGAACATGAGGCAAAGAAGGTGGATGGAGTTCCTTAAGGACTACGATTTTCAACTCATGTATCACCCAGGGAAGGCCAACGTAGTGGCAGACGCTTTGAGTAGAAAATCAATGCAAGTAGCCACCATGATGATAAAAGAGCAGAAACTGATCGAGCAGTTCAGAGACTTAAACCTTGGAGTGGAATTTCATGTAAATCACATTAGTTGTAGTAAGCTGGCTATAACTAATGACTTCCTTGGGATGTTAAAGGATAAGCAGTTGGAGGACCCTAGTCTGAAGCATACTATGGAGTCACTAGGGACAGATCAGGCGAGAGACTTTGTAATGGGCGATGATGGGATCTTGAGATTTAATGGCAGAATTTGCATACCTGCAAATGAAGAGTTGAAGAAGATGATCCTAGAAGAAGGTCATAAGAGTCGCCTTAACCTACACCCAGGTATGAACAAGATGTACCATGACTTGAAGGAGTCATTTTGGTGGTCAGGCATGAAGAGGGACATCGCCCAGTATGTTGCAACCTGCTTAACGTGTCAGAAGGCGAAGGTAGAACATCAAAGACCTGGCGGGCTGTTGCAGCAACTGGATATCCCTGAGTGGAAATGGGACAGCATTGCTATGGATTTTGTCACCCATTTACCCAGATCGGTGAAGGGTCATGATGCAATCTGGGTTATCATTGATAGGCTGACAAAGAGTGCCCACTTCCTTCAAGTGAATATGAAGATGCCTATGGCCAAGCTGGCACAGTTATACATCCAAGAAATAGTAAGGTTGCATGGAGTGCCTTCCAGCATCGTTTCAGATAGAGATCCCAGGTTCACTTCACGGTTTTGGCAGACCTTGCAAGAGTGCTTGGGAACTAAGTTGAGGATGAGCTCTGCATATCATCCCCAAACAGATGGTCAGTCAGAGAGAACGATCCAATCCTTGGAAGATCTGCTGAGGGCGTGCGTCTTGGATCAATTAGGGAGTTGGGACGAGGTGTTGCCACTGGTGGAGTTTACGTATAATAACAGTCACCACGCCAGCATTGGGATGGCACCTTATGAAGCCCTGTACGGGAGAAAATGCAGGACTCCCTTATGTTGGTATCAGGAGGGCGATGCAATCTTGGTTGGGCCAGAGTTGATTCGGTAGACGACCGAGAAGGTGAAACAGATACAAAGCAGAATGAAAGCTTCTCAGAGTAGGCAGAAGTCCTATGCAGATCAGAGGAGAAGACCTTTGGAGTTTGCTGCTGGAGACCATGTATTTTTGAGAGTGACCCCAACCAAGGGTGTAGGACGAGCTATCAGACCAAAGAAGCTGTCTCCTAAGTTTGTTGGACCTTACCAGATCTTGAGGAAAATTGGTCCAGTAGCCTATGAGATCGCCCTACCTCCACATTTGGCAAATCTGCATAATGTCTTCCACGTATCACAGTTAAGGAAATATCTCGCCGACCCTTGTCACGTGTTGGAGGTGGACGACGTGCAGATCAGGGACGACTTGTCTTTTGAAGCAAGACCAGTCAGGATAGACGATCACCAAAGCAAACAGCTCAGGAATAAGACCTTCCATATGGTTAAGGTGGTGTGGGATGAGAGATCCGGTGATTCGACTTGGGAGTTGGAAGAGAACATGAGAAACGACTATCCACATCTATTTTCTTTGTAATTCAATTTTCGAGGACGAAAATTTTTGTTGTTAGGGAGATTGTAAGGACCTAGAAAATCTTATTGGAATAAAAGTGATATATTGTAAGTGAATTTCCAAGTATGTTTTATTTAAAATAAAAGTAAAGGAAAGTGTAGTTAGAAAGCCATGAGATCGCATAGAACATGATCGCCAGGGCGCGAGACACGCGAGCATTTCCAGGGCGCGAGAGGCATGCGGACATCGCCAGGGCGCGAGATGCATGTGGGCTTTGCCCAGGCGCGAGAGTCATGCGGGTGTCGCCAAGAGGAGACCTCGGTCGGTCTCCAGGAGGAAGAGACCGCGGCCGGTCTCCAGGAGAAAGAGACCGCGGCCGGTCTCCAGGAGGAAGAGACCGCGGCCGGTCTCCAGGAGGAAGAGACCTCGGTCGGTCTCCAGGAGGAAGAGACCTCGGTCGGTCTCCAGGAGGATGGAGACATCGGTCGTCTTCCAGAAAGAGACATCGGTGGATTGTCTTTGCGCGAGTGGTCATCGGCGAAAGGTTATCGCGCGATGTCGCGTTTCACGCAGAAGAAGTGGGGCCCTGGTTTCCAGGATGAACGTGCTGCATGTGCGACATGTAGGCAGTGAAAGTCCTGCAGGAGCAGTAGCTCCATGTGCGCAGAGACGCCACGTGGCCATACTGTCAGGTTGCACTGAATTTGAGGAAGGAAAACCCACCCAGGAGGGTTAGTTAGAGAATAGGTAATGATGGCTACATGGCAGGCCTATGTTCCTAGTGTCAGACTACACCGCCTCTTAGTGAGTATAAAAACGCAGTGAGAGTATGAAAGGTGACAGAGTGAGTTCACCTTCAGCTTTCTCTTTTCTCTCCTTTGCACTGCAACTCAGAAATTCCAGGCACCAGTTAAATTACCAGCAATTTCCATAGAGCATTTGAGAAGGGTCTCTGCAAGTTTTACCAATTAGAACGCTTAGGCAGAGTTCAGGCAACCTTTACGTTCGGCGGTTTGGGACTTGAAGTGAGATTTCACGCTGATCCAGGTAAGGGGAGCTAACCTTATTTCGAACGATAACTGGATATTTAATGTTTGAAATGATAGGGCGACATGGTTGCCGGTTTTACTTCGATTTCAAGGTGTTTTTGATGTTGTAAGGGAAGCTAGCCTTACTTCTAATGAAAACTGTATGCGTGATGATTTTGATGTTGGGGGCAACGTGATTGCAGGGTGTTCAAACTGTTCTTGCTTTAAACCCAGTTTTGTTTGTAATCGCCGGTTTTTAATCTGTCATAGAAATATCCCCTGTTTTATGCTGTTTCAAAAGTGTTTGAGATTTTAAATGTGGTTTTCGAAAATTTAAACCTTGGTATGAGATTTGCTGTGATTGAAATTGTTTCAGTGAAGTGTTATGTGATGTGTTGAATGTTGTGATTGTGGATCGAGGCATAGTATTTTCAGGAAAGAAAATACCGTGTAAGGTCGTGTAATAGGTGTATTGATCGGTGATCCTATAATGAGACATCCAGACTCTACTGAGGTAATGAAATCACATAGAGGAAGTTACTCAGTTGTGGAGAGTCGATGGAGGTTCATACGTATGGGTGTCTCGTGTGAAAAAGAACGAGCTCCACCTGTTGTATGGATTAACCCTGGTCATACCGTGATAATGAGAGTATTGAGATGTTGTGATGCGCATGGCTGAGGTCACTTTCCAGCCTTTGGTATGACAGGTGCGAATCTCTGGGTCTAATCAACGCACGAGTCTCCGGAATAGTGGTCAAGTGTCTGGTGTGATGAGTCAGTGGAAAGTCTGACGTGAGAAATGAGAAATTGAATTAATAGACACTTGATTTCTGATGTGAATTGGAATACTCTTGGATTAATTTGTGAAATATGGGATTTTCTGATAGTCTTGTGGAATATGGAAATGTGATGGCTGATACTGTTATGGTTCGTGGATGTTGTGAAGTTCTTATGTATGCTCTTGATTCAAATGTTTTCTTAAATATATAGCTTACCCTGTATTTTGTTTCTGTGGCTGTTTTTCTTAAACCTGTGATGATCGTGTAACTTTACACGGGAGCAGATGATGTTGCAGGAAGTGGATTTCCCCTGTGAGTGATCGCCGTATGTGGTCGCCGGTTTTCTGTTCTTGTTGGGCGATCGCCCCTTTTACTATTTTTTTGATAGGCGATCTCCGTTTTCTGTTAGGAGATCGGTAGTTTTGTATTTTTGCTGTTTTCTTTATGCTTAAGTTTTGTACTAAACTCCCTGCGAGGAGAACTCCTTGTATATATATATACAATTATGTTTATTTCAATATATTCGTTTTACCATTATTTCATATTACGAAAATGCAAAAAATGCGAAATGTATATTGGAGTGATGTTACAAGAGATCGCCGTTTTTTTTTAATCTCTTGGTGGTGATCGCCGGTTTTATGTCCTGTAGCAGATCGCCTGTTTTGGGGCCTTCTGTTACCAGATCGCCGGTTCATGTATGGAGATCGCCGGTCTTGTAGTTTTGATTGAATTTCATTAAATTTGTAAGCATTTTGACTGGTTATGTATTAAACTCCATGAGAGGAGTAAGTTCATTACTTATATATATATATATTACCATGTACTCTTCAATATTAATTGTGTACCTTTATTTTCATTATACATGTATGTCTAGTTTTATTTTGGCGGGATGTTACACGCGAGGCATGCGGTCATCGCCGGGGCGCGAGGCATGCGGACATCGCCGGGGATAGACATCGGTCGTCTTCCAGGTTATCGCGCGATGACGTGTTGCACACAGTTAAAGTGGGACCCAGACTCCCAGCAGAAGGCACGCGGCACGCGCGACACGTAGACAAAAAGTGTTGGTTCAGAACAGTGACATCAGAATGTTGGCATGCACAAGAGACAACAGTGGTCGTACTGTTCAGAGCAGTGGTTGGCATGCACAAGAGACAACAGTGGTCGTACTGTTCAGAGAAACGTACACTCAGGGTCCTGCAGAAGGGAGTGGCAGCAGCATATGTGGACAAGTATGCTTGGATTCAAAAACCCACGGCGGGGAGGCGAAGAACGTTGGAGTGGCCCAAGAGTGAAAGAGTGAGAGCATTTCCATCCTTCTCCTTTCTCTCCTTCACGCTGCGTTTCAGGCATCCTCAAGCACCAGTACGACGTCCGCCCTTAGAGCACCTGGGAGGTTCTCTGCAAGTTCTCCGAAACAGACGTTAAAACAGAGCTTAAGGCATCCTTGAAACTCGTGGGTTTGGAGTTCTTAGTGAAGTTACGCAAGTCCAGGTAAGGGAAGCTAGCCTTCATTTTCAATACAAGCCATAGATTAGCTGTTTCTGAAATGAGGGCGACGTGGTCGCCGGTTTCATTTTCATCTTCGTGTATGCTCTGTTCTATGTGTTTTGGGCGACGTGGTCGCCGGTTTTAAATCCTTTTTCAGTAATGTTCGGTTCTTATGCGTTTGGGCGACGTGATCGCCGGTTTTAGTATCGTTTTGAAACTGTTGAGATTGAAATGAAAAATGTATATGCTGTTCGAAAACCTGATCGGTGGTATGCTTGTTCTTGTGAATGGGGTTGTTTAAGAAAAGACTCAAGGTATTCTATGATAGATTTATTCTTTATGTGTGGAATGATGCTTTGAATGTTGTGGATGTGGGATCAAGGCATAGTATTTTCAGGAAAGAAAATACCGTGTAAGATCGTGTAGAGTGTGCAATGACCGGTGATTCGTTATGAGATATCCTGACTCTCCTGATGTAATGGAATCACATAGATGAAGTTATTCAGGCGTTGAGAGTCGAAGGAGGTTCACATGTATAGGTGGGTTGTTTGAAAGAGAACGAGCTCGACCTGTTTGGTGTGGATTAACCCTGTCATGCTTGGATAGTGAGGATACTGAGATTCATTATACGCTGGTGAATGTGTGTGATTTCCCAGCGACCCTGTGAATGTGTGTGATTTCACAGTGGGGCAGTATGACAGGTGCAGATCTCTGAGTCTAGTCAACGCACGAGTATTCCGGAAGTAGTGTCAAGTGTCTTGTGTGATGAGTCAGTGGAAGTCTGACGTGAGAAATGAGGAACATTGAATTTGATAGACACTTGATGCATGATGTGATTTGAACGACTCTTGAGGATTTGTGAAATGCGTGTTTACTTAATGATCATGTGAAGAGAATGAGAAACTGATAGTCTTGCGTGGGTGTTTGTAACTTGTCTTATCTTGATCTTAAAGTTTCATATCTAAACTCTCTTTTAAAATGTCTAGCTTACCCTGCGTGTTTTGGTTTTGTGGCTGTTTTCTTAAAACTGTGATGATCGTATATAATTTACACGGGAGCAGATGATGTTGCAGGAAGCCGAACTCCCCAGTGAGTGGTCGCCGAAAGGAGATCGCCGGTCTGATGGGAGATCGCCCTTTTGCTAGGAGATCGCCTGTTCTTCTATTTTGTTGTATTTGTTTAAGTTTTGGGAAAATTGACCGAGTATGTATTAAACTCCCTGTGAGGAGAAACTTCATTACATATATATAATTATGTTCACTTCAATATTATTATTTTAGCTCTATTTCATTTAATAATTATGAAAAGGTTTTTGGCGGGATGTTACATTAATGGTATCAGAGCAGTTCGTCCTTAGGATGACCTGAGGGCTGTGGATCCATTGTGTTTCTTCTGCTCATAAAATTTATTTGGGTTTTAAATAACAACTATAGTGAAAAGCTTTCCAACGTTTTTGTATTGGGATTTTGTGTGTGCTGTTGTGCTTTAGTGGAGGTATGCCCTAACTGAAAATCTTAGTATTAAGAATGAGAGGATCTTGATAAAGTAGTGAGGGTGCACACTCATAACTGGATCGAGATGATTCTCAATCTTAATTCCAAAGGTTTGATGTTTAGCATACATTGAATGCCGGTGTGATTTAGTTCATTTTATTGAGTGTTTTTGTAATTGACTGAAAGTGGTTGTTTGGATTGATGGTTGTATACCAGTAGCTGTTCTAGTTGTTTTTGCTTGAGATTATAAGTATTATGATTATGTTGATGAGCTCAAATTCTTGATGACTTTGAGGTGCGGACCTTTGTAAGGTCTAGATGTTACCTCCGGAATGAATTGATTTCTTATCGATCTCATTCTTGTAGTTGTAGGGAATATAGAAAACTCATAGTTTCAAGATCCGAAACAGAGAGTGATGGCACGTAGACCCTCTACCCCTCCCCAACCTTCTTCTGAAATGGGTCAGATCGCCAAGGCCATCGAGATGATGGCAAGTGCCATCCAGCAGCAGAATGCGGCGATGTCTCAAAATCACCAAGCTACAATGCAACATTTGGAGACCGCCAGATCGGGCGCAACGACTCCCAACGTCGGTCAGCCTCAGGAGCAGATGGGACTGACCGATTTCCTCAGGCACAACCCACCTAAGTTCAGTGGGAACGTTACCCCCGATCAAGCAGATCAGTGGGTCAGGGGGTTAGAGAAAATCTTCAGGGCGACCTCCTGCCCTGAAGACAAGAAGCTGGTGTTTGCCACATATCTTTTGTCTGGAGAAGCTGAGTTCTGGTGGATGGGAACTCAGCAGATGATGGAGGCCCGAGAAGAAGTGATGGATTGGGAGAGCTTCAGGGTGAGGTTCCTGGAAAAATACTTCCCAGACAGCGCAAGGTTTGCGAAGGAAGCTGAGTTCCTGAGGTTGGAGCAGGGGGATATGTCTGTGAACACCTATGCTGCCCGGTTTGAGTACCTCGCCCGGTTTTACACCCAAGCTACCTCCGAGGCTTGGAGGTGCAGAAAATTTGAGGAAGGACTGAAGCATGGGCTGAAGAGGACCATAGCCCCGATGTGCATTAGGGAATTTCACGCCTTGGTGGAGAAGGCGAAGATGGTGGAGACTCTAGAAAAGGGTGAGTCTAGGGTGACCAGGTCCCACCCAGGGGGTTCCTCCAATGGGAAGGCAAGGGTGCAGCAACAGCAGTATAAGCCTTATGCGAGACCTCCACAGCATAGGGCGAGGGCAGCACCGCCCCAGCCTCATCAGCAACAAACCTGGAAACTTAAATGTTTCCATTGTGGTGGACCACACACAGCCAATGTGTGTCCCAAGAAAGATTCAGAGAGAAGATGTTTTATCTGCCAGAAGACGGGGCACGTTGCTAAAGATTGTCCTACTCAGCATGGGATGACTCAACCCGGTGGTCCCCAGCAAGTGAGGAACGAAGGCAGTAGACCCCGGGCAACAGGGAGAGTATTTGCCATGTCAGGAGCTGAGGCGTCCCAATCAGGTAACCTTGTACAGGGTGTTTGTTTTATAGCTGGTAGAAGTGTAAAGGCTTTGTTTGATTCTGGAGCGACACACTCCTTTGTGTCAAGCCTGTGTGTAGCCGAGTTGGGCCTTATAGTGAGGGAGTTACCTTTCGAACTGTTGGTCTCTACACCTGCGTCAGGACAGGTGTTGACCTCTACAGTTTGCCCCGAATGTCCAGTGGTGGTAGAGGGACGCAGATTCAAGGTGAACTTGATCTGCCTACCTCTTCAAGACCTGGATGTTATCCTGGGAATGGATTGGCTAGCTGCCAATCACGTCCTCATAGACTGCGGTAGTCAGAAGATAGCGTTCCCAGACCTCCCAGAGTCAGAGGAGATATCTGCTCAACAAGGGCAGTCAGAGTTGGAAGGAGGCGCGAGGTGCTTCATGGTCCTAGCTCGGTTGGAAGTGAAGAATGAAGGGGACGTAAACAGGATACACGTGGTGAAGGAATTCATGGATGTATTTCCAGAAGAAGTACCTGGATTACCTCCTAAGAGAGAAGTGGAATTCTCCATTGATTTGGTACCTGGAGCTGGACCAGTGTCAATGGCGCCTTACAGAATGGCCCCAGCCGAGTTGATGGAATTAAAGAAGCAAGTGGAAGAATTGTTGGAAAAACAATTCATCAGACCCAGTGTATCCCCATGGGGGGCCCCAGTGCTTCTAGTGAAGAAAAAGGATGGAGGGTCACGGCTATGTATAGACTACAGGCAGTTGAACAAGTTGACCATCAAGAACAAGTATCCTCTGCCTAGGATTGATGATTTGATGGATCAAGTAAATGGGGCCTCAGTGTTTTCAAAGATTGACCTGAGATCGGGATACCACCAAATTTTGGTGAAGGCCGAAGATGTTCAAAAGACAGCATTTAGGTCTCGTTATGGGCACTACGAGTACGTGGTGATGCCGTTTGGCGTGACCAATGCTCCAGCCCTGTTCATGGACTACATGAATAGGATTTTTCGTCCTTTCTTGGATAAGTTTGTGGTAGTCTTCATAGACGACATCCTCATTTATTCAAGGACCGAGGAAGAACATGAAGAGCATCTAAGGACAGTGTTGGAGACTCTGAGGGAGAAGCAACTCTATGCTAAGTTCTCCAAATGTGAGTTCTGGCTGAAGGAAATCAACTTCTTAGGACACGTGATATCTGCTCGAGGGATCTCAGTGGATCCAGCCAAGGTAGAAGCAGTGCTGCAGTGGGAACGTCCTAAGTCGGTCACTGAGATAAGGAGCTTTGTGGGTTTGGCGGGCTACTATCGAAGATTTATTGAGGATTTTTCCAAGGTAGTGGCTCCTTTGACTCAATTGACGCGCAAGGACCAACCTTTTGCTTGGACCGACCGATGTGAGCAGAGTTTCATGGAGCTAAAGGAGAGGTTGACTAGTGCTCCAGTGCTGGTGATCCCCGATGTTGGGAAACCTTTTGATGCCTACTGTGATGCTTCACATCAGGGCTTGGGATGCGTCTTGATGCAAGAGAAGAGAGTGGTTGCATATGCTTCAAGGCAACTCAAGGTGCATGAGAGAAACTACCCTACTCATGATTTGGAGTTGGCAGCGGTGGTGTTCGCCTTGAAGACCTGGAGGCACTATCTATATGGAGCTCGGTTCCAGGTGTTCAGTGACCATAAGAGCCTGAAATACCTGTTTGATCAGAAGGAACTAAACATGAGGCAAAGAAGGTGGATGGAGTTTCTAAAGGACTACGATTTTCAACTCATGTATCACCCAGGGAAGGCCAATGTAGTGGCAGATGCGTTGAGTAGAAAATCAATTCAAGTAGCCACCATGATGATGGAAGAGCAGAAACTGATCGAGCAGTTCAGAGACTTAAACCTTGGGGTTGAATTTCACGTAAATCACATTAGTTGTAGTAAGCTGGCTATAACTAATGACTTCCTCGGAATGATAAGGGACAAGCAGTTGGAGGACCCTAGTCTGAAGCGTGCTGTGGAGTCACTAGGGACCGACCAGGCAAGAGACTTTGTGATGGGCGAGGATGGGATCTTGAGATTTAAGGGCAGAATTTGCATACCTGCAAATGAGGAGTTGAAGAAAATGATCCTAGAAGGTCACAAGAGTCGCCTTAGCCTACATCCAGGCATGAATAAGATGTACCATGACTTGAAGGAGTCATTTTGGTGGTCGGGCATGAAGAGAGACATCGCCCAGTATGTTACTACCTGCTTGACGTGTCAGAAGGCAAAGGTAGAGCATCAAAGACCGGGCGGGTTGTTACAGCAACTGGATATCCCTGAGTGGAAATGGGACAGCATTGCCATGGATTTTGTCACCCATTTACCCAGATCGGTGAAGGGTCATGATGCAATCTGGGTCATAGTAGATCGGCTGACGAAGAGTGCCCACTTTCTCCCAGTAAATATGAAGATGCCCATGGCCAAGTTGGCACAGCTGTACATCGAGGAGATTGTGAGGTTACATGGAGTGCCTTCCAGCATCATTTCGGATAGAGATCCCAGGTTCACTTCACGGTTTTGGCAGACCTTACAAGATTGCTTAGGAACTAAGTTGAGGATGAGCTCTGCATATCATCCTCAAACAGATGGGCAATCTGAGAGAACAATTCAGTCCTTAGAAGATCTACTGAGGACGTGTGTCTTGGATCAATTGGGAAGTTGGGACGAGGTGTTACCGCTGGTGGAGTTTACCTATAATAATAGTTACCACGCCAGTGTTGGGATGGCACCATATGAGGCCCTGTATGGGAGAAAATGCAGAACTCCCTTATGTTGGTACCAGGAGGGCGAAGCAGTCTTGGTTGGGCCAGAGTTGATTCAGCAGACAACCGAGAAGGTGAGACAGATACAAGGCAGTATGAGAGCTTGTCAAAGCCGACAGAAGTCCTATGCAGATCGGAGGAGAAGACCTTTGGAGTTTGCTGCTGGAGACCATGTGTTCATGAGAGTAACACCAACCAAGGGCGTAGGAAGGGCAATCAGATCAAAGAAGTTGTCCCCTAAGTTCGTGGGACCATATCAGATCTTAAGGAGGATTGGTCCTGTGGCTTATGAGATCGCCCTACCTCCCCATTTAGCGAATCTGCACAATGTCTTTCACGTGTCACAGCTGAGGAAGTACATGGCAGACCCTAGCCATGTGCTGGAAGTGGACGATGCGCAAATTAGGGATGACTTGTCCTTTGAAGCAAAACCAATTAGAATTGACGACCAGTAGAGTAAACAGCTCAGAGGCAAGACCATCAACATGGTGAAAGTGGTGTGGGATGAAAGATCGGGTGATTCAACTTGGGAGTTAGAAGAACCCATGAGGGAAGCCTATCCATACCTCTTTTCCTTGTAATTCAATTTTCGAGGACGAAAATTTTTCTTGTTGGGGAGATTGTAAGAACCTAGAAAATTATATTGGAATAAAAGTGCTATATGAATTCTAAGTATGTTTTATTTAAATATAAAGGAAGGAAAGTAGAGCTTAGAAGTCTACAAGATCGCCGTTATTGAGAAAGTAGGAGATCTCCGAGTTCTCTGGCACATGATCGCCTGTCGCCTAGAGTACACATGATCGCCGAAGCTACCCTTTGTATTGTGGTCAAGGTATTGGATCAACCATAGTGGTACGTTCCAAAAACCACGCGTATCAAGGTGCGGGTTAAGCCTTAGATACGCTGGGCATGCGAAGCTCTATGCTTGAGCATAAGAGATCGTCCTTAGTGTTGCATGCATGGGCGCACGAGGACTAGTGCTAATCTACTCTTGGAAATGTGAAGCTACCGACGTCACCAAGCCTTGTGGAGGTGGTACCTTGGACGTAACATAGTGCAATGAGGAACCTTCAGCAAGGCGTGGCGATTTTCATCAGTCATCGCCGGGATGAGAAGCACATCAGTCATCGCCAGGGTGAGAGGCATGCGGGCATCGCCGGGGCGCGAGGCATGCGGGCATCGCCGGGGCGCGAGGCATGCGGGCATCGCCGGGGCGCGAGGCATGCGGGCATCGCCGGGGCGCGAGGCATGCGGGCATCGCCGGGGCGCGAGGCATGAGGGCATCGCCGGGGCGCGAGGCATGCGGGCATCGCCGGGGCGCGAGGCATGCGGGCATCGCCGGGGCGCGAGGCATGCGGTCATCGCCGGGGCGCGAGGCATGCGGACATCGCCGGGGATAGACATCGGTCGTCTTCCAGGTTATCGCGCGATGACGTGTTGCACACAGTTAAAGTGGGACCCAGACTCCCAGCAGAAGGCACGCGGCACGCGCGACACGTAGACAAAAAGTGTTGGTTCAGAACAGTGACATCAGAATGTTGGCATGCACAAGAGACAACAGTGGTCGTACTGTTCAGAGCAGTGGTTGGCATGCACAAGAGACAACAGTGGTCGTACTGTTCAGAGAAACGTACACTCAGGGTCCTGCAGAAGGGAGTGGCAGCAGCATATGTGGACAAGTATGCTTGGATTCAAAAACCCACGGCGGGGAGGCGAAGAACGTTGGAGTGGCCCAAGAGTGAAAGAGTGAGAGCATTTCCATCCTTCTCCTTTCTCTCCTTCACGCTGCGTTTCAGGCATCCTCAAGCACCAGTACGACGTCCGCCCTTAGAGCACCTGGGAGGTTCTCTGCAAGTTCTCCGAAACAGACGTTAAAACAGAGCTTAAGGCATCCTTGAAACTCGTGGGTTTGGAGTTCTTAGTGAAGTTACGCAAGTCCAGGTAAGGGAAGCTAGCCTTCATTTTCAATACAAGCCATAGATTAGCTGTTTCTGAAATGAGGGCGACGTGGTCGCCGGTTTCATTTTCATCTTCGTGTATGCTCTGTTCTATGTGTTTTGGGCGACGTGGTCGCCGGTTTTAAATCCTTTTTCAGTAATGTTCGGTTCTTATGCGTTTGGGCGACGTGATCGCCGGTTTTAGTATCGTTTTGAAACTGTTGAGATTGAAATGAAAAATGTATATGCTGTTCGAAAACCTGATCGGTGGTATGCTTGTTCTTGTGAATGGGGTTGTTTAAGAAAAGACTCAAGGTATTCTATGATAGATTTATTCTTTATGTGTGGAATGATGCTTTGAATGTTGTGGATGTGGGATCAAGGCATAGTATTTTCAGGAAAGAAAATACCGTGTAAGATCGTGTAGAGTGTGCAATGACCGGTGATTCGTTATGAGATATCCTGACTCTCCTGATGTAATGGAATCACATAGATGAAGTTATTCAGGCGTTGAGAGTCGAAGGAGGTTCACATGTATAGGTGGGTTGTTTGAAAGAGAACGAGCTCGACCTGTTTGGTGTGGATTAACCCTGTCATGCTTGGATAGTGAGGATACTGAGATTCATTATACGCTGGTGAATGTGTGTGATTTCCCAGCGACCCTGTGAATGTGTGTGATTTCACAGTGGGGCAGTATGACAGGTGCAGATCTCTGAGTCTAGTCAACGCACGAGTATTCCGGAAGTAGTGTCAAGTGTCTTGTGTGATGAGTCAGTGGAAGTCTGACGTGAGAAATGAGGAACATTGAATTTGATAGACACTTGATGCATGATGTGATTTGAACGACTCTTGAGGATTTGTGAAATGCGTGTTTACTTAATGATCATGTGAAGAGAATGAGAAACTGATAGTCTTGCGTGGGTGTTTGTAACTTGTCTTATCTTGATCTTAAAGTTTCATATCTAAACTCTCTTTTAAAATGTCTAGCTTACCCTGCGTGTTTTGGTTTTGTGGCTGTTTTCTTAAAACTGTGATGATCGTGTATAATTTACACGGGAGCAGATGATGTTGCAGGAAGCCGAACTCCCCAGTGAGTGGTCGCCGAAAGGAGATCGCCGGTCTGATGGGAGATCGCCCTTTTGCTAGGAGATCGCCTGTTCTTCTATTTTGTTGTATTTGTTTAAGTTTTGGGAAAATTGACCGAGTATGTATTAAACTCCCTGTGAGGAGAAACTTCATTACATATATATAATTATGTTCACTTCAATATTATTATTTTAGCTCTATTTCATTTAATAATTATGAAAAGGTTTTTGGCGGGATGTTACAGGCGAGGCGGTGGTGGCACCGAGGGCTGATCAGGGGCACGAAGTGCCCATACATGGTGAGATCCACACTATAGCAGGTGGATTCTCAGGAGGAAGGTGCACCTCGTCGCAGCGCAAAAAATATGCGCGTTCAGTGATGACAGTGGAGACATGTGAGGAAGACCATTTCCCAGACATCGACCTTGTCTTCACAAAGGCAGATCGCTGGGATGTTGTCCCTCATGATAATGATCCGGTGGTGATATCTGTAGTCACCGCGGGACGCAGGGTGCATCGAGTTCTGGTAGATCAAGGAAGTTCGGCCGATGTGATGTTCTGGTCAACCTTCAACAAATTGCAGTTGTCCCCTGACCAGCTGCGGCCCTACGTTGGCTGTTTATACAGATTTGCAGGGGACCAAGCAGAGGAGTGGGGGTACATAGAGCTAAGGACCACTTTCACTGATGGAGTGGCCTTCCGCACAGAGAGCATCAAGTATCTGGTGGTGAACGCCCCATCTGCCTATAACATGCTGTTGGGTAGAACAGCCCTGAATAGGTCAGGGGTGGTGGCGTCCACGAGGCATATGAAGATGAAGTTGCCTTCGATGGAGGGGATGGTGATAACCATCAAATCAGACCAAAAGGAGGCTAAGAAGTGTTATGAGAACAGCCTCAAGACGAGAAGGGGAGTCTGCATTGTGACCATCCAACCGCCCGGTGGGAGGTGTGATAACCCTGACATGCCCTGATGTGAGTTGATTTTAGGTTCATTATATTTGTGACACTTTCTTAGAATTAGGATCAAGATTCTTAGCAATTTAGAGTGAGTCACCCAAGGAAAATCCCCACTGGACATTAACTTAACAAGTGTTAAGTAGATGTGAAGGTTCATTTCCAAAGGTCCAAGGTTAAAACACAAATAGAGATATGAATGGATGACAATTAAGGTGCAGAATCCAGATTTGAATGGTGCAAAACAAAGCTGGAAACAGAATTGAAATTAAGCACAAAAACAGAATTGAAACAACACACAAATTCAAGGAAGCTTAAGGAATCATCAATGGAGACAATGCCTTCCAAAATGATGAACCAAACTCAACTATGAGTGCTATATCCTTGTACACAACAATTGATATAGGAAGAACACAAAAATAGAACAGAATTGGAAAGGAAAACAGAATTACTGAATAGAAACACAAATTGAAACAAAAGAACCGATTGAAATTCAAGAACAAGACATAGAATCAAAACTACCGATTGAAATGACAATGGAAGATGAAAGAAGATGAAACTTATGTGGTTGTAGCCATGGATTGGGAATGGACACGCCACTTGGAGGTGATGATCCAAGATAAGTGCAGATTTACCGTCACTTGAGTGCTCCCAAAGCTTCACAAGATGAGACAAGGAACAGGAGAACAAGTCTCACAAAATTCACTCACAATTTGAGTATAGTAACTTTTCTTCTAATTTCAATGTTCTTTTACATGAGCATAGCACCTCTATTTATAGTGTGAGAGGGCTGAAATTAAAGTGGGAAAATTCAAATGAGAAGCATTTGAATTTGGAGCCAAAACACATGTCACAAGGGAGGTGTGACTTGATTTCTACTTTGGCACCTCCTAAAACTACACCTACACCTACTCTTTATGTCACATGGAAGGTGTGACTTGTTTTTGTACATTAACACCCCTTATTTTAATTCCTACACCTTCCTTCAAAGTTCTACTAAAAACTATACACAAGTAATTACAAAAAGAGACATCCATTGATGCTCTTCTCCCAAAGCTTTAGCCTTGCTCCTAGTCATCCTTTGAGGCATGAAGGATGTTGAGCTAATTGGTTGGGCTTGGGCCCCAACTTGGGCTTGGGCTTCATGGGCTTGGGCCTCAGGTGCCTCCTCTACTTGGTCTTCATCATGCCCCGAGGAGACGTCGGGGCCACGCGAGCAGAGGTCGCCCGGGAGAGGCGACCTGAATCGGCAGAGGAGGTGGCGGAGAAGGAGATCGGGGGCAGGGTTTTTAAACTTGGCAAGTCCCTGCCTCAAGAGACCCGGGACCAAGTGGTAGGAGTGATAGAGCGGCACATGGACGCCTTCGCTTGGTCCGCTTCTGACATGCCAGGAATCGACCCTGATTTCCTATGTCATTGCCTGGCGCTAGATCCCCAAGTCAGACCAGTCCGCCAGAGGAGGAGGAAGTTCAACGAAGAGCGAAGGCAGGTGGTCAGGGAGGAGACGCAGAAGTTACTCAAGGTAGGCCATGTGCGGGAAATCCAGTATCCTGAGTGGCTAGCGAACGTCGTATTGGTAAAGAAGGCCAATGGAAAATGGAGGATGTGCGTAGACTTCACAAATCTCAACAAGGCATGCCTGAAGGACTCCTACCCTCTGCCCAACATTGATGCATTGGTAGACAACGCCTCGGGGTGCAAGCTGCTCAGTTTCTTGGATGCCTTCTCTGGATATAATAAGATCAAGATGCACCCGATGGACGAATGCAAGACTGCGTTCATGACTGAGCTGTCGTGCTACTGCTACACCGTCATACCATTCGGGTTAAAGAATGCGGGTGCCACTTATCAGAGGTTGATGGACAAGGTCCTTGCGCCTATGCTGGGACGCAATGTACAAGCCTATGTGGATGACATGGTGGTGACGTCCCAGGCACGAGATCAGCATGTCGCTGACTTGGAGGAGCTATTCGATACCATAGCCAAGTACAGATTGAAGTTGAATCCTGAAAAATGCGTCTTCGGGGTAGAGGCAGGCAAATTCCTTGGTTTCCTCCTTACAGAACGGGGGATTGAGGCCAACCCGGACAAGTGTGCGGCGATCATCGCCATGAGGAGCCCTACATCAGTCAAGGAGGTGCAGCAATTAATAGGTCGAATGGCTGCCCTTTTTAGGTTCGTCTCAGCAGGCGGAGACAAGGGCCATCCATATTTCCAGTGCTTGAGAAGGAACAGCAGATTCTCGTGGACCCCAGAATATGAGCAGGCTTTCATCAAGCTCAAAGAGTATCTAGCCAGCCTGCCAGTCTTGTGCAAGCCTCAGCTTGGCACACCCCTGCGGCTGTACTTTGCAGTCACGGAGAAGGCGGTAAGTTCAGTATTGGTCCAGGAACAGGAGCCGACCCAAAGGCCCATATACTTTGTCAGTAAGGTGTTGCAGGGGCCAGAGGTGAGGTATTAGGCCATCGAAAAGGCAGCGTTGGCCATGGTGTTCTCGGCGCGGCGACTTCGGCACTACTTCTAGAGTTTCACAGTGGTGGTGATGACAGACCTGCCAATACGAAAGGTTTTGCAAAAACTAGAAGTGGCGGGAAGAATGGTGCGATGGGCGGTTGAACTATCAGAGTTTGTCGTGCAGTATGAGCCTAGAGGTCTGATCAAGGGACAGGTTTATGCTGATTTTGTGGCCGAGATGTCCTCGGCAGAGACCCAGCAGGAAGAGCCTAGCTTCAAGTGGGTGTTATCAGTAGATGGGTCCTTGAACCAGCAGGGCAGTGGAGCGGGGGTAATTCTCGAGGGGCCCAAGGGGTTATTGATAGAGCAAGCCCTGCGGTTTGCCTCCAAAGCCAGCAATAACCAAGCAGAGTACGAAGCCTTGATTGTTGGAATGCTGTTGGCAAAAGAGATGGGAGCGCAGAGTCTCATGGCGAAGAGTGACTCATTGTTGGTCACAGGGAAGGTGGCTGGAGATTATCAGGCCAAAGATCCCCAGATGGCCTCCTACTTAGAGTATGTCCAGCGGTTGAAAAGTTCTTTTCAGACCTTCGAGCTGGTGCATGTGCCCAGGGAGCAGAATGCCAAAGCTGACTTGTTGGCCAAACTCGCCAGCTCAAGCAAGGGGGGCAGGTAGAGGACGATCATCTAGGAGACCTTGAGGGCACCTCGTACTTATACAGCTGATAATTTGGTAGGAATCCATCAGATCAGCCTGTCAGATGGTGAGAAGAGGAGTCATCGGTCATTAACCTAGGAGACTCTGAAGAAGCCATGGGTCAACACGTGTATACTGCCAGAGGAGGGATCATCGCAAGTCTACCTGTTGCAGAGTGGGGACACATGGATGACACCCTATAAGCGTTACATAGCCGATGGGATGCTACCAATGGAGCCAATGGAGGCGAGGAAGATAAAGAAGAACTCGGCCAAGTACACACTCATTGATGGCGAGCTGTACAGGCATGGATTTACTCACCCCATCCTGGTGTGCGTACATGGTGAGCAGTGTGCGAGAATAATGGCAGAGCTCCATGAAGGCATATGCGGGAGTCATATCGGAGGTCGTGCTTTGGCATCTAAGGCCGTTCGAGCAGGGTATTACTGGCCAACTATGAGGGAGGATTGCACTAAGTACGCACAGTAGTGTAAGCAATGCCAATTGCATGCTGATTGGTCTAAGGCACCACCAGAAGAGCTCAAGTTGATATACAGCCCTTGCCCATTCCATACCTGGGGAATTGATATCCTGGGGCCTTTTCCTTTGGCGGTGTGGCAAATGAAGTACCTCGTGGTCGCCATTGAATATTTCACGAAGTGGATCAAGGCTGAGCCAATAGCCCAGATCACAGCCCAGAAGATCCAGCACTTCGTGTGGAAGAATATAGTGTGCCACTTTGGAGAACCTAAGTGTTCGGTGTCTGATAATGGCACCCAATTCGCAAGTCAACAGTTGGGAAAGCTATACACAGAACTGGGGATCAAGCAGGTGTTTGCATCGGTCGAGCACCCACAAACCAATGGGCAGGTCGAGTCGGCCAATCGAGTCCTACTCAGGGGACTGAAGAGAAGGCTGGAGAAAGCGAAAGGAAGGTGGGCTGAGGAGGTTCCCAGAATTGTATGGTCTTACCATACTACCCCCCAGTTCACCACCAAGGAGACCCCTTTCATCCTGGTGTATGGTTCAGATGCCATGATCCCTGTGGAGATCCAGGAGAGCTCACCACGATTCCAGAACTTTGTGGCGGAGGAGTCCAACGAAGAAAGGAAGGTGAATCTTGATCTCTTGGATGAAGTAACGGAGGAGGCAGGAATCAAGGCCAAGGCGTTGAAGAGGAGAGTCGAGCTCAAGAAAAGTTCCAAATTGAGAGCTCGGTAGTTCCTGGTGCCCGACCTAGTTATGCGAAAGGCATCTCCATACCAGATCGAGAACAAACTATCTCCCAAGTGGACTGGTCCCTTTAGAGTGACAGAGGCCTTGGGAAATGGAGCATATAGGTTGGAGACTTTAGAAGGTGGTTTGATTCCTCGTACATGGAATGCGACTCACCTGAAGTTCTATTTTAGTTAAAGCCATGTAATGTTGTACACAGTTTAGGGGACACTCTTTTTTCCCTTTTAATGGTTTTTAATGAGGTCACCCAATAAAATTTTCAGTTAAAATGTATATCTGGATGTGTTTGTACAATGCAGTTAGAACCTGTCACTTGGGTTTAGAAGTCTCGTGAGCAGGAAGGTAGGTTCGTGAGAACACCTCCCCTTCGAGTGAGAACTCCCAATGTGAGCAGAAAGGTTCACCCAGTGAAATCCTCCCTCACCTATGAGCGATATGAGGTCAGTTAGAACCTGTCACTTGGGGTTAGAAGTCTCGTGAGTGGGAAGGTAGGTTCGTGAGAACACCTCCCCTTCGAGTGAGAACTCCCAATGTGAGCAGAAAGGTTCACCAAATGAAATCCTCCCTCGCCTATGAGCGATGTGAGGTCAGTTAGAACCTGTCACTTGGGGTTGGAGGTCTCGTAAGCTGGAAGGTAGGTTCGTAAGAACACCTCCCCTTCGAGTGAGAGCTCCCAATGTGAGCATAAGGGTTCACCCAGCTAAATCCTCCCTCGCCTATGAGCGATGTGAGGTCAGTTCGAATCTGTCATTTGGGGTTAGAGGTCTCGTAAGTGCGAAGGCTGGTTCGTAAGGAACACCTCCTCTTCGAGTGAGAACTCCCAATTTGAAGGAAAGGTTCACCAGCGAAGTCACCCGTGATATCCTCTCTCGCCCATGGCGATTAGGGGTCAGCTGGAGCCTTTCGGGTGAGGTTAAAGTCTCAACGGTTAGAAAGTGAGTTTGCACAAAGCACCTCCTCATCGACGAGAGAGTCCTCTATTCGAGCAAAAGGTTTGTCAGGAAGTTCCACCTTCGCCTAAGGGCGACGAGTGGCCATATAAAGCTTGATTGCTAAGCACGTACAGATCAACTCTGTCAAGCGTGCTACCTGTAGTAATTCTGAGTCAAGCGCGCTATTTGTGGTCTAAATCTATACTAAGTAGAGAGTTCGACCAAGCATATCAAACAGGTAAACAACAGCAAAAGTAGAATACAAAGGCAAACCAATATGAAGACGAGTAAATGAATTATTAACATTATAATGGAGGTTAGTTACAAGAAGTTCAGTCATGAGATACAATTGCCTAGAAAACCTATCTGGGCACTATTTGCCCGTCGACCACCAGCGAAGTTACGGAGAATGGTGAGATGTCCATCTCAGGATGCACGCAGGCAAATTGAGCAAGGGCATCGCTAAACCCCTCCCCGTAGGCGTCGGCGGCATCTTTAGTGAGCTCCGCCTCAGTCTTCTTCAGCAATTCAGTTTGTTGGGCAAGTTCCTCCTCAACTTTGCCCAGCTGAACCTCTCGGTTGGTGGCCCTCTCTTCCAGCTTAGTCATTTTGGTTTGAGCCCCCTCCAACTGCTCCTCCAGTTCAATAATTCTGTTGTAGAGGGGGAGTATCTTTGCCTCAAGCTGGAGGGCCTCCTGCCCCTTGGAGAAGAGGAGCTTCTTGGTCTCCTTCTCAGACTGGCGGAGGCTGCCCAACTCCTGGTTCAGGGCAGTCTCGCGTGGTCGCCTGGTGGAGTTGGAGATCTTTCTGCTCCAACTCCTTCTCCAGTTTGGCAGCCTTCTCTAGTAGCTCTGCCTCTGCGTTGTTCATGACCAGGAGGAAATTGGCAGCAGCAAGGAACTCCCCAAGGCCATGGCTGATGAGGTCCCCCAGGGAGTTCCCGTCCATGGCCTCCATGGCAGTTTGACCAGGCATCTACGCAAGAGCCCGCTGGAGAAGGGGAGGCAGCTCTGGAGCAGGAGGCATTTGGCTGGTTGAAGGGGCACTCTCCCCTCCACCCTCGAGCGCTAAGATTGGCTCAGGGGGGAGACGAAGCACTGGGAGGGTGCTCCCTGAAGGAAGGAGGTTGCCCCCTGTTGCAGAAGAGACCTCTGCCACAACCTCCACCCTTTTTCTCTTGAAGACGAGGCCAGAGCATGTGTCCTCGTCCTCAGAGATCTCTACTGGGGTCGTCCTCTTTGACTTCTCAGTAGTTGGTTCCGGGGCACCCACAGTACGGCGACTCAGCACAGCAGCCAGCCTTTTCTTCTTCTCAGCATCTAACACCATGCCTGCAGTATAAAACAAGGAAAGGTGAGAAGGCTGAAACATAAAACACAGAGGCAAGTAGAAACGAGAAAAGATAATGTACCAAGGTAGACGCTGAGGGTCTCAGCATCATATTCATGCCTAATCAACTGGGTGGTGTCGAACACCACGCCCCAGTTGGAGAGTGTTTGGCACACTTCTCGGTCAAAGGGCGTCAGCTCTTCGAGTCCGCGAGGCTTTTTAAACTTCAACTTCTCCACCCAATATAGAGGGAAACCATCGAGCATAGTGGAGTCGTAGGAGCTGCAGCAGACTCGGAAGAACTTCCCTTTGAAGCCCTTATATGATTGAGAGAAGAGGGTGAGCAGAACCCTCCCAGCCACTCTGTTCAGGCTTACCCAAAGCCTTTTCCCAGGGCTCTTCGCCTCAAAGAAGTATAGGAATACATCTACCGAGGGAGGGAACCCTAGGTTGTTGCAAAGAACGGAGAAGGCCCAGCTGTTGGGTGCAGCTGGGCGGGTGCCACGCTCAGTTCCGTGAGCAAAGCCCTCTCGAACCCAGTGAAGGGAAGGCGAACTTTGACCCGTTTGAACACAGTGGCATAGAAGAAGAAGAAGGGCTCCCCGCCATTGCATCGCTCGTCGGTGCAGACAGGTTCGCCCTCAGTGCAAGGACGCACTGAGATGTACGCGTCGCTCTCCCTGCCGAAGACGCGCCCTTTGATCTCGTTTTCATCGTCCTTGTGTTTCCTCCAATCTTCAGTGGAGGTGAGTTTGGAGGTTTCAGCGAGGAGATCATCAAAAGCCCAGGGGTAGAGGGCCCTGTAATCAACCGCTACGGTTGGAGGAGGGTTGGAGGTGGTTTTGGTTCTGGCCATCTCGAATCTAAAACAAATGAGAGGCGGGAAGAAGGAAAAGGGTTTTAGAAGAAAATGATGACGAAACTATGGCGGACAAAGACTCAAAAGAAGAACGAACGCAGAAAAGAAGAACAGAAACCCTAAATGCAGAAATCGTAAACAGACCCAGCGTAGTTAGAAGATGCGAAGAGAAGCGGAATCATAAGGTGAAAGCAGAAAGGGAGAGTAAAGATTATACCTTTGCATGAGCAAGGTTGAAAGGTCGCGAGCGTAGGGGTTGGAGTAAGGTAGAAGCGTGCGAGAGAAGTTAGAAGATATGAAGGCTGGAATGCAAAGTGATGAAACAGTGAAGTGGCGCGGGATTTTGAAGGGTATTAACGTAGCCCTAGGGAGCGCAAACGTTAAGAATCCCAGACCGTTGATGCGGCCACGTGTCTACAGATAAGAGGGGGTTGGTGAAACATCATCTCAACGCACTGTTCATGTCCTTACGCGCAACGCCACGTAGGTCGCCGGGCCGACTACTTAGTCTCTTCGCTGAAACAAGTTGACAGCTCGCGACTGGGGGGTTTGTGTACTGACCAGTCCTCGGACACCGAGAATAGCTAGTATGGGGTGAGCCACATCAGCGAGGTCCCACAGTGTGGACCAAAGCCACGTGGGATGGACCCCACAAGTGGTAAGGTCTAGTAGGGTGATTAGTCATCAGCGTATCCCCACAGGAAAGGGTGATTAGTCGTCAACGTGATGATCACTAGAATAGGCTGATGTGTCTTCGTGACTCCGCAGGTTGAGGAGTCCTCAGCAACAGAGTGTGACAAGGTGACATCGGTCGTGGGTGATTTGAACAACATAACCAGAACAGCTAAGATTGGTTCCCAGAGTGATTGGTTCCCAGAGTGAGCCAATGAGAAGGAAATACCCAGAGGTAAGGAGAGGGCTGAATCACAAAGAGCTTATGTGTGAGGCAGGGAAAGCACGGTTAGGTGCAGAGTCCTGAGGGGTCGAGTACTCATCAGGACTAGGGTTTCCCAATGAAGTTACATGCATGGCACGTGAACAGTGAAGGCACTCCCATAATAGGTGGCCCTAGAGATAAGGTGCATGAGGAGGCACCCAGGTGGTCATTCTGTTAGAGTTTGCACTCCAGATAAGGAAACCTTATGTGCTAGATTACTCTAAGATTGGGTAATAGCGACGCAAGGGTATTCCAGGAAACCCTGAATATGGCTAGCAGCGTAGCGAACCCTAATTAGGGCTAGCGGCGCAGTAAACCCTAGACTATATAAGGGACAGTAAAATACTTCACAAAGGTACGCAATTACAAACCCTAAACATAGTGACTAAAGACTTGGTGTATCTTGCCCAATCTTGACTTGAGCGTCGGAGTGCAAACGACCTCTAGGGCGCCCCCTTTCTCTTTTGTAGGTGCAGATTGCTTCGAAAGAACCAAGCACAACACAACGTGAGGAAGAAGGCGTGTGAGTGTCATGGAGTCAACTGATAAGCGAGTCAACCGGCAAGAACAAGCATGGAAGGTGTGAGCTAAAACATGGAAAGCATGACTCCACATGGCACCTTCTCATTGGAGAGTTGTATTTTGAATTTTCAAATTTTGGCTCCAAAATGTCCAGCCCTCTCTCCTATATAATGAGGTGATTGGCTCATGTAAATTAAAGATTAATTTGAGTGAAATTGCTGCCAACTTTGTGCCAATTATCACACTTGTCTCCTACCTCTAGGATAGACACCTTTAGTCTTCATTCTTCATCTAGTCAAGTGAGATGGCCTCACCACTCACTCTCCACACCTAACACTTCACCTTCAAGGAAACCACAACTCCTAGGAGCTCCTTACACGTCTTCAACCATAGCTTCCGCCACCTTCAAATTCGTTTTCAGCTCATGGAAGAAAGCACTCAAGCTAGGCTACATCAAGTGGTATCTAGAGCCATGGTTCTTCAAGAGCTAAGTGTCTTCTTCTAATTTTTTTGATTTTCTGTTGTTCTTCATTAGATCCTTGAATGTCTTGCTATTTAATTTTGATTTGAATGCTATTTGGATGAATCCAATCGGTAGAATGTGTTTAACTTGTTCTTGAGCTTCTAATTTCAATTTTGTGTAGGATTCTTGTGTGTTTTGGTGTGCTGTTTGATTTTATTAGGAATTTGAGTGTTTCTTGCACATTTTAATCGGTTCAATTTGTTTTAATTTGAGTCATTTTGATTTTGAAATCTATACATGTTTTGTCATGTCATGTTTCTCCAAGAAATGTCATCAAATCCTAGTAGTACTTTTCTTGATTGATTTTGTTTCTTGATTTGCTCTTGAGTCCAGTTTTTAATCTGAATTGTTTGATCCTTTGGTACATTTTTCTTTTAGATTTGAGTTCATATTTTTGTGATAGATCCACACAAATTCTTATACAATCATTCTATTGTGTCTTTGCAAGTTTTCAACTCTGTTTTTAATTCCAGATTAGGATTTCTAAATTGTGCTGGCTGTTTTTCATTTTGAAAATTAATTCCGTTGGAGAAAAATTCTGGAAATCTGGATCTGAGAATTTTGATGTCTTAGGAAAAAAGGAAAAAAAAAGTGAATCAAAATTGGAAGTGAAAAAAAAATGATAAATTAAACAAAATCAGTGTTCAAAACTGGCGCGAAAAGAAACGATAATCTGGCACCAGATTTGAAAATTTTATTGTAATTGATTGGTGCATGTGTTTTGAGTGATTTCAGCGTCAAAATTTGGTTAACATCTTGAAGTATCTGTGTTTAAAAATTCAAATTCAAATTTGAAAAATACAGCTCAGCATAAATCGTGTAAGTTACGCTTTTCGACACTTAAATTCCAGTAGTTCAGTTTTGGTTTTTATAATCCAATTCTAGTACCTTTCCCTAGTTTCATTTTGTGTGCTAGCTTTGTTGATTACCTTATTTTGCTTGATTGTCAATTTTTTCTTCAATATTCCTTCCAGTTTTGTCTCATTTTAATTCTCTTTGCTGTTGTCCAAATTCAAATTGAGCTTTTGTTGCTTTAATTTTTGTTGACCTCTTAAGTGGTGGAAGTTTTCAAAAGGTGCTTGTTAAGTTTGGAGCTAACCTTTGTGGTGAGTGCTATTATCACTTGGTAGGTGCTGAATTGATTACTTCAAGTAACTATCCTAAAAAAGGTATAGCAAGAGTGCGGCAACAAGGTTATACACAAAGAGGGGGAGTGCAAATAGAAAAGGTGCAAAACAAAAGAAGGAGTGCCAAAAGGAAGAAGTGCATAGAATAAGATTCTAAACTTTTGTAATTCAAAATTTCCATTGTATTTCTTTTGAGTTTTAAGTTGTTAAACATTCAATAATTAGTGGAATTAATCACGCCAATTAGTCGATGAGTGTGTCTTGAAGGTTCACAAGTGCCAACAAGCCTCATCATTAGGAATTTGACTAGTTTAAAGCTTTCTAGTTAGAATTAATTCATTTGTGTTTAATCGTTTTAGCATATTTGTTTCTTGTATTAAAATTGTGTTTTCATTCTTGATTGTGCTCTAAGTGAATTACTTAGAGAAAGGTTTGTGAAAGTCTTGGAGGATAGAATCTGGCTAGGAAAGGCTTGGTACTTAAGTGATCCAAGTAATCCACCTCCCTTTCCTGGGAATCTACCTACATTGCTCCACCTATCTTTCTTGTGGTAAATTGCTTTTAACACATAACTTTAATCATGTCTTCTCATTCTCCTCATTCTAATGAAAATGATTGAAAGTCTATTAAATCTCTTTTGAAACAATTAGCTCAAGACTTTCAATCATTTTCACATAGACAATTGCAACATGAGGCCCAACTCAAAGAAAGGGATGCTCATCTTGCTTTGTTGGAAGAAGAGTTGAAAATGGTTAAAGAAAGGGATGAATACATCAACAAAACAAAAAGAAATTCTCATGCATCTAGCTCTAGGGTGAGTGATTCTTTTAAAGAAGAGAGTCTTAGAATTAATGAATACTATCAACCTCAACCTAGGAGAGTTAGAAAAGAAAGAAAAGAAATCCCAAGGGAGGTTAGGGTAGATCTACCTTATTTCTATGGGAAAGAAAACATAGAAACCTACGTAGATTGGGAAATGAAGGTAGAACAATTGTTTGCTTGTTATCAAGTAGGTGAGGAAAGAAAAGTACCCTTAGCCATCCTAAGCTTTCAAGGTAATTGATCCGGTCGGTTATCGGTAGTCGATGACGTCAGCAGCAGATGACTACGTGGGCCAGTCACAGAGGGGCGCGTGGCATGAGATAGCAGATGAACCAGGGTGGAGATCGTTCAAGAACGGCAATCACTGGCCAGTTACCGGGTGACCTCCACCAGCAGATCGGTTCCTACATGAGCGACTGGAAGCAGAGCGCGAGAAGTGATGAAGCACCGATCAGTCATCGGTGCATGCAGAGTGATTAGTCATGGGGGTTCCTTGCCAACACGTGTTAAACTGGGACCCAGGCTCCTAGAGAGAACGTTACTCAAGGACCTCGCCTGATTCCATAAAGCAGAGCACGACAACATGAAGAAGCGCCACCAGACATCAGCCAGGATGAAAGATACCTCGATCATCGGTGTGTGTCGCAGTGACATCGGCCGCGCGATGTGAACAACGCGACCAGTGATCAGTAAAGCGCTCGGAGGCAGGGAGTGGCCTTAGTCGCGAGACGACCATGCATGAAGATGAGAAGACACAGTCAGGTGCAGAATCCTGTTGGGACAAGAACCCATCAAGGCTAGAGTCTCCCAGTGAGGTTGCATGCATGCCACGTGGACCGTGAAGATGTTCCCAGAGAATAGGTAGGGCAGATAGGCACAGAAATCGAGGGGCACAGAGGTACCCACGCGGCCTCCCCTGTCAGACTTTGCACTCGAGTGAAGAAGGCTAGCACGCAAGGTAGCCCCGGGGAGTGGAAACGGCGGTGCAGAGTAATCAAGTGGCCCTAGAGGTAGCCAGTAGGGGCGACGCGGGTTTATATGAGGAAGAAGAACACCAAACCAGGTATGCAATCTTTGCCACACAATACACAACACAAAACCAAGAACACTCAGTTTTCGAATCAAAGAGGACTGAGGGCACACACACACGGGTCTCACACAGAGAGATCCGAGAGAGAGAGTTTTGGTGTTCCCGTTGCCTGACTTAAGCGTTGGAGCTACAACGGCCGCCAGAGGCGCCGTCTGTGTGTTTTGCAGGCATCGTTTGGAGTTCCGGCGAAGGTTCCTGAAGCCTCCTTGCAGAACGCGCCGCAGTTAGAAGGCTAGGCGAAGGAGTGACGAGGCATTTCCCCACGCTCGAGTCCGCGGCGAGATCATTTGGCGCCCACCGTGGGGCACGAAGTAAAACGAAGCCCCCATACACAAGAACGAGAGTAGAAATCGCAGAGATGAGTAGAAGAACCAGACAAACGTCACCTGCACCACCTGCTGGTGAAGGAACTGTGACCATGGCGCAGGTCATGGAGATGATGCGCGCGTTGCAGGATAACGTCGTGGCGTCGAGAGTTGAGCAAGAGAAGATGCATGCAGAGCTGACTGCATCGCATAGCAGGAATGAAGAGTTGAACCGCGTGAACGAGGAATTGCGCAGAGAATTGCAGGCGCAGAATGTGCGCACAGTCGAAGATAGAACGTCGATGCCGCCGTCGCCTCCTAGGGCATTTCCTATGCCTTTCTCCCCCGAGATCATGACCACGGTGGTGCCTCCCAACCTGGTGGGAGTGAAAGCGTCGTTCACTGGGGTGGAAGACCCAGAAGCGCATTTGATGGCATTCCACACTCAGATGATGCTGTCTGGAGGCTCAGACGCTGTGTACTGCAAAATGTTTATGAGTACACTGCACGGAAGAGCCATGGAGTGGTTCGTGAGCCTGCCAGTGGGCCACATCACCTCCTTCCATCAGTTCTCAAAGCTATTCACGGAGCAGTATATAGTCAACAGAGCGCCGCCGGTGGTGACTTACGACCTGTTCGACGTGCGCCAGAACCAGGGGGAGTCGCTGAAGGACTTCCTCAACCGCTTTGGTGCGCAGGTGGTGAGATTGCCCAGCAAGGATGAGAGCATGCTAGTGCATGCATTCAAGAAAGGCGTGCTACCTGGCCCTTTCAGTGAATCGCTCATCAGAAGCCACCCTGCCACCTTCGCTGAGATTCGGCGACGAGCGATGGCACACATAGTAGCGGAAACAGAGGTCTCAGAGAAGAGAAGCAGTGTTGCACCATCGAAGCCACGCGGGGTCATGGGAAGCAACAACAACAAGCGCGGGTGTATGAGGCCAAGGAAGGAAAGAGGGTGCAAGGGAGGCCTCGTCCCTATACACCCAGGAAAGACCAGGTCAGGGGGCGTGCGAGGGAGCAGGACGCGCCCCCTAGGTACGATTTCATTGTAGAGTTGGCGGAGCTGATCGCCATCCCTGCCGTGGTTGCAAGGCTCCGAGTACCAGAGAAGACTGACAGGGTACTTGGAAGGAAGAAGGATGAGTGGTGTGAGTTCCATCATGCTTATGGACACACACTCCACACCTGCTTGGCGTTGGGACGTCAACTCGCTGAGTTGGTGAAGACAAGTCTCCTGACCTATTACCTACGAGGAGCGCAGGGTGATCGCGCTTCAGGGTCCCAAGCGGGTGATCATTAACACGAAGTCCCTGTGCATGGGGAGGTGATGACCATTGCGGGGGGTTTTTCCAACGGAGGGTGCTCCAGGTCGCAGAGAAGAAGGTATGCACGGTCGGTGATGGCCGTGGACTCGGTGGATGAAGGCCATTTTCCCGAGGTGGACATCACCTTCACAAGGGATGATTTGCAAGACGTAATACCCCACAACAACGACCCGGTGGTCATCTCCCTGGTGACAGCAGGAAGACGAGTGCACAGGGCGCTCGTAGACCAAGGAAGCTCAGCGGACGTCATGTTCTGGCCGACGTTCAACAAGTTACAACTGTCCCCCGATCAGCTGAGGCCATATGTTGGGTGTCTATATGGTTTCGCGGGGGACCAGGTTGAGGTGTGGGGCTACATAGAGCTGAGGACGACGTTCACCGATGGAGTGGCATCCCGCACAGAGAAGATAAAGTTCTTGGTGGTAAATGCCCCATCTGCATACAATATCTTGCTGGGAAGACCCACGCTCAACAGGTTGGGTGCAGTTCCATCGACGAGGCACATGAAGTTGAAGCTGCCGTCGGTGGAAGGGGCTGTCATTACCATCAAGTCAGATCAAGCTGAGGCTAGGCGCTGTTATGAGAACAGCCTCAAGCAGAAGAGAAGCATCTGCCATATCACTACAACACCACCAGCAGGCGTGCTCCAGGAGAGATCGGTAGTTCGTGGGGCATAGGCAGATCAGGTAATGGAAGATGCTACGCTGGGGGGCTCCCAGGCAGCTCAGGAGGAAGCTACTCGTGAATCAGGCATCGCCAGGGCGGTCATCGCCCATGAAAGGAGGTCCCATCCAGCTAAGGGATGGAAAGAGGTGGAGATAAGGGGAAAGAGGTTTAAGTTTGGGGAATCGCTCACTGCGGAAGACCGAGCACAGATCGCCTGCGTGATTGAGAAGCACATGGGCGCTTTTGCGTGGTCAGCTTCTGACATGCCAGGGATCGACCCTGATTTCCTTTGCCACCACCTGTCAATGGACTCCAAGGTGCGGCCAGTGTGCCAAAGGCGAAGGAGATTTAACGAAGAGAAGAAGAAGGTGATCCATGACGAGACGCAGAAGCTCCTTGCTGCTGGACATATCAGAGAGATCCAGTACCCCGAGTGGCTGGCAAACGTGGTACTGGTGCAGAAGTCAAACGGCAAGTGGAGGATGTGTGTGGACTTCACTGACCTCAATAAGGCCTTCCCCAAGGACTCCTACCCCCTCCCTAGTATAGATGCATTGGTGGACAGCGCGTCAGGGGGAAAGCTCCTCAGCTTTCTGGACGCCTTCTCAGGCTACAACCAGATAAGGATGCACCCCATGGACGAGTGCAAGACTGCTTTCATGACGGAACGATCTTGCTACTGCTACAAGGTAATGCCGTTCGGGTTGAAGAATGCAGGAGCTACCTATCAGAGACTTATGGATAAGGTGCTCTCGTCCATGCTTGGAAAGAACGTGCATGCATACGTAGATGACATGGTGGTCACGTCGCGGGAGAAGGCGCACCATGTAGTTGATCTGGAGGAGCTTTTCACCACCATCGCCAAGTATAGGTTGAAGCTCAACCCTGAAAAGTGCATCTTCGGTGTGGAGGCTGGGAAGTTCTTGGGTTTCCTCCTAACGGAGCGTGGAATTGAGGCGAACCCGGAGAAGTGCGAGGCAATCGTGGCAATGAGGAGCCCAACGAAGGTGAAGGAGGTGCAGCAGCTAACTGGTCGGTTGGCCGCCTTGTCACGGTTCATGTCTGTTGGAGGAGAGAAGGGTCATCCGTATTTCCAATGTCTCAAGCGCAACAGTAGATTCGTGTGGACACCGGAATGCGAAGAAGCCTTCCTGAAGCTGAAGGAGTATCTGGCAAGCCCACCAGTATTGTGTAAACAACAAATGGGCACCCCTCTTCGTCTGTACTTTGCTGTGACAGAGAGGGCGGTCAGCTCGGTCCTGGTACAGGAGCAAGATCAGGTCCAGAAGCCTGTGTATTTTGTAAGTAAGGTGCTGCGAGGCCCGGAAACGAGGTATCAGGCCCTGGAGAAGGCAGCACTGGCGGTAGTTTTTCAGCTAGGAGGCTCAGACACTATTTCCACAGCTTCACCATAGTAGTCATGACAGACTTGCCCATCCAGAAGGTGTTGAAGAAGCCAGACGTAGCAGGAAGGATGGTCAAGTGGGCTGTGGAACTCTCAGAATTCGACATCCAGTACGAGCCCCGAGGAACGATCATGGGGCAGGTGTTCGCCGACTTCGTGGCTGAACTATCGTCGGTCGTGACATCTGCAGAAGGCGTAGTTTTTCGATGGGTCTTATCGGTGGATGGCTCCTCCAATCAGCAGGGAAGCGGTGCTGGAGTCATTCTAGAAGGCCCGAACGGGGTGCTGATCGAACAGTCCCTTCGCTTTGCCTTCAAGGCCAGCAACAATCAGGCGGAGTATGAAGCCCTGATCGCAGGAATGTTGCTGGCAAAGGAAATGGGAGCAAGAAGTCTGGTGGCTAAGAGTGATTCCTTGCTAGTCACTGGGCAAGTTACAGGGGAGTTCCAGGCGAAAGATCCTCAGATGGCAGCTTACCTGGAGTACGTGCAGCTCATGAAGACGTCCTTCGATGAGTTTGAGTTGGTGCATGTGCCCCGCGAGCAAAATGCCAGAGCAGATCTGCTTGCCAAGCTGGCCAGCCCAGGCAAGGGGGGAAAACAGAGGACCGTTATTCAAGAGACTTTAAAGGTACCACGAGCATTCGTATCAGACAATCAAATGCTACAAGTATCCAAGTCGGTGGAGCGTCTGGCGATCAGTCATCGGTCCCTGACTCAAGAAACGCTGAAAGCACCGAGGGTGAGGGTGCGACCGACAAGGACCGATGAGGCGATGGAAGTCTGCACTGTCAAGGAGCCCGATACGTGGATAACGCCGTACCAGTTGTACCTAGAGGATGGTGTGCTCCCACTGGACCCAACAGAGGCAAAGAAGATAAAGAAGAGCTCGAGTAAGTTTACTCTAATCGATGGGAACTTGTTTAGATTTGGCTTTTCCCATCTTGTACAAATGTGCGTGCATGGAGAGCAATGCACCAGACTCATGTCAGAGTTGCACGAGGGGTTGTGCGGAAGCCACATCGGTGGTCGCGCTTTGGCAAGTAGGATCCTCCGCGCGGGGTACTACTGGCCAACGCTGAAGGAAGACTGTGTGAAGTATGCTCGGCGGTGCAAACAGTGCCAACTTCATGCAGACTGGCATAAGGCACCCCCAGAGGAGTTGAAGTCCATCCATAGCCCGTGGCCATTTCACACGTGGGGAATCGACATCCTGGGACCCTTTCCTCTGGCGATCAGGCAGATGAAGTTCCTCATAGTGGCCATCGAGTATTTCACAAAGTGGGTGGAGGCGGAACCGGTGGCCCACATCACCGCTCAGAAGGTCGAGCATTTTGTCTGGAAGAATATTGTCTGTCGTTTCGGAGTACCCAAGAGGCTGGTATCCGACAACGACACTCAGTTCACCAGCCATCAGCTGAGAAAAATGTGTGAAGAATTGAAGATACAACAAGTGTTCGCCTCAGTAGAACACCCGCAGACCAACGGGCAGGTGGAGTCAGCCAACCGAGTGCTACTTAGGGGACTGAAGCGAAGATTAGAGAAAGCCAAGGGAAATTGGGCAGAAGTGGTTCCCAGAATTGTATGGTCGTACCATACCACCCCACAGTCTAGCACCCAAGAGACACCCTTTAGTCTTGTCTATGGGACGGATGCTATGATCCCCGTGGAGATACAGGAGAGCTCCCCTAGATTCCTGAACTTCATCGTCGAAGAGTCCAATCAAGAGCGAAAGGTGAATCTGGACCTCCTGGACGAAGTGCGAGAGGGGGCCAGGGTTAGTGCTGAAGCTGTCAAGAGGAGAGTAGAACGGAGGCACAATTCCAAGGTGAAGCCCAGGCGTTTCCAGGAGGGCGATCTGCTGATGAGGAAAGCACATCAGAATGAGATGGAGAACAAGTTGTCTCCAAAGTGGACGGGTCCATATAGAGTAGTTGAGGCGTTGGAGAATGGAGCTTATCGGCTGGAGACTCTGGATGGAGCACCTATCCCCAGGACATGGAACGCTACACACTTGAGATTCTACTTCAGTTAAGTTATAAAGTAAAGATTTCAGTATACCAAGTGTGCACGTGTTTTCCAGTTTCAAGTCCTACTTGCCCCGGATGAAAGTGCAAGTGATCGGTTAGAGCCTGCACGCCCCAGGCGCGAGTACAGACGACCGACAGGGGTCAACAAGAAAAACTCTTCTTCCCCAAAGCAAGACATCATCTTCGCATTTAAACACCAATAAGCAGAACGCGATCATTCATCGGTGCACCCAAAGCACGATCAGTCATCGGTGCACTCGAAGCAGAGCACTCGGTCGGTGCATGGTCATCGGGGTCTTGCTAACACGTGTTAAGCTGGGACCCAGGTTCCCAGCGAGAGCGTTACGCATGCACCTCGCATGATTCCAGAAGAAGGTTGGTCATCGGGGTCTTGCTAACACGTGTTAAGCTGGGACCCAGGTTCCCAGCGAGAGCGTTACGCATGCACCTCGCATGATTCCAGAAGAAGGTTGGTCATCGGGGTCTTGCTAACACGTGTTAAGCTGGGACCCAAGTTCCCAGCGAGAGCGTTACGCATGCACCTCGCATGATTCCAGAAGAAGGTTGGTCATTGGGGTCATGCCAACACGTGTTAAGCTGGGACCCAGGCTCCCAGCGAGAGCGTTACCCATGCACCTCGCATGATTCCAAACCAAAAGAAGGGGAGTTGCCCACTCAAAGGGCGTGCGGTGATACCATGCAGGCAGGGATGCGCCTAGCGAGTGCGCTTAGACAGCCACCCCTGGTGCTCCCCTGGGAGCATGCACCCACTCAGAGCAGAAAGTCCTCACCCTCGATTTTATACAGCGGGGTGCAGGCGAGAGAAAGTCCTCTCCCTCGACTTCGTACAGCGAGGCATGGGCCAGAGAAGAAAGTCCTCACCTCGACTTTATACAGTGAGGTGCAGGCAGAGAAAAGTCCTCTTCCTCTGCTTCTTACAGCAAGGTTGAGGCAAGAGAACCAAGTCCTCCTCCTCTGCTTTTTACAGCAAGGTTGGGGCGAGTGAAAAAGTCCTCACCTCGACTTTATACAGCGAGGCTGAGGCGAGATAAAAAGTCCTCACCTCGACTTTGTACAGCGAGGCTGAGGCGAGAGGAGAAAGACCTCACCCGACTTCTTACAGCGGGCTGAGGCAAGAGGGGTCATCGAGAAGCATTCCCCAAAACACAAGCATCGTCTTTGGCGTTCGGGCCCTCTATGCACCTAGCGCTAGAGTGATGCAGAAGTAATGCGAAACCTAAAGCGCGATGACTGATCGGTGGTGCGTTAACATTCTAGTCGGTGGTCGGTAGTAAAGCTCTGAGTATGGAAGCTTCCCCAAACAAGCTCTTGGGCGATCAGTCGAAGCATTTAGACACCATCAGCCAAGTTTGAAGGGTCACAGTAAGGTCGCGCTGAAGCCTGAGCCAGTTAACAGTTGGCCACACGCTGAATGAGTTAAAGATGGAGGGAGAGAAAGGCAGCTGAGAAAAAGAGATTACACAAAAGGAGAAGTCGCAAGGGAAGAAGCTCAAGGAGGAGGAATGAGCTTGCCATCAACCACTGAATGGTGGAGGCTAGGTTGGATAGAGTCCAAGTTTGGAAGGACGCAGTGAACCTGTTGCCAGCCCATGGAACCCATCTATCAGAGCCTCGGCACCAGCAGCCATGGTCTCAGGTACATCGGCTTCGAGCTCCTTCTTCTCTTTGGCAAGGAAGACCACTTAGTCTCTTCGCTGAGAACAAGTTCACAGCTCGAGACTAGGGGGCTTGTGATCCGGTCGGTCATCGGTAGTCGATGACGTCAGCAGCAGATGACTACATGGGCCAGTCACAGAGGGACGCGTGGCATGAGATAGCAGATGAACCAGGGTGGAGATCGTTCAAGAACGGCGATCACTGGCCAGTTACCGGGTGACCTCCACCAGCAGATCGGTTCCTACATGAGCGCCTGGAAGCAGAGCGCGAGAAGTGATGAAGCACCGATCAGTCATCGGTGCATGCAGAGTGATCAGTCGTGGGGGTTCCTTGCCAACACGTGTTAAACTGGGACCCAGGCTCCTAGCGAGAACGTTACTCAAGGACCTCGCCTGATTCCATAAAGCAGAGCACGACAACGTGAAGAAGCGCCACCAGACATCGGCCAGGATGAAAGATACCTCGATCATCGGTGCGTGTCACGGTGACATTGGCCGCACGATGTGAACAACGCGACCAGTGATCAGTAAAGCGCTCGGAGGCAGGGAGTGGCCTTAGTCGCGTGACGACCATGCATGAAGATGAGAAGACGCAGTCAGGTGCAGAATCCTGCTGGGACAAGAACCCATCAAGGCTAGAGTCTCCCAGTGAGGTTGCATGCATGCCACGTGGACCGTGAAGATGTTCCCAGAGAATAGGTAGGGCAGATAGGCACAGAAATCGAGGGGCACAGAGGTACCCACGCGACCTCCCCTGTCAGACTTTGCACTCGAGTGAAGAAGGCTGGCACGCAAGGTAGCCCCGGGGAGTGGAAACGGCGGTGCAGAGTAATCAAGTGGCCCTAGAGGTAGCCAATAGGGGCGACGCGGGTTTATATGAGGAAGAAGAACACTAAACCAGGTATGCAATCTTTGCCACACAATACACAACACAAAACCAAGAACACTCAGTTTTCGAATCAAAGAGGACTGAGGGCACACACACACGGGTCTCACACAGAGAGATCCGAGAGAGAGAGTTTTGGTGTTCCCGTTGCCTGACTTGAGCGTCGGAGCTACAACGGCCGCCAGAGGCGCCGTCTGTGTGTTTTGCAGGCATCGTTTGGAGTTCCGGCGAAGGTTCCTGGAGCCTCCTTGCAGAACGCGCCGCAGTTAGAAGGCTAGGCGAAGGACTGACGAGGCATTTCCCCACGCTCGAGTCCGCGGCGAGATCAGTAATGCTATGAATTGGTGGATTGCCCTAAAAAGAGAGAGACATCTCCACAAGGACCCTCCCATTACGTGTTGGAATGATCTTAGGGGAGCCTTGAGATGTCGCCATATTCCCTCAAACTATAATAGGAAGTTGATGGACAAGCTCCAAAGACTTCATCAAAAAAAATTTGAGTGTAGAAGAATATTGGCAAAAGATGGTGTTATATATTATAAGGGCAGGGATTAAGGAAGAAATTAATACCACCATTTCAAGGTTTTTAAATGGTGTAGTGGCCAGACCTCGGTCGTCGAGAACAGATAGTAAAGGGTGAACCACGTCAGCTGGGTCCCACAGCATGGACCAAAGCCTAGTGGAGTGGACCTCGCAGGCAGCTTGGATTAGCGGGTGATCGGTCATCAGTGTGTCCCCTCAGAGAGAGGTGATCAGTCATCGGTGTGCTCCCTCGGAGAAGGGTGATCGGTGTCCCTCCTCGGAGAGGGGTGATCAGTCATCAGTGTGTTCCCTCAGAGAGGGGTGATCAGTCATCGGTGTGTTTCCTCGAAGAAGGGTGATCAGTGTGCCTCCTCAGAGAGGGGTGATCAGTCATCGGTGTGTCCCATCAGAGAGGAGTGATCAGTCATCAGTGTGTTCCCTCGAAGAAGGGTGATCGGTGTGCCTCCTCAGAGAGGGGTGATCAGTCATCGGTGTGCACTGACTGTAAGGACCTGGAAAATCTTATTGGAATAAAAGTGTCATATTTAAATGGATTCGAAGCATGTTGTATTTAAAATAAAAAGGAAAGAAAGTGTAGTTTAGAAGACTATGAGATCGCCTGGAACATGATCGCCGGTCGCCTACTACACATGATCACCAGGGCGCGAGAGACATGCGGGCATCGCCGGGCGCGAGAGGCATGCGGACATCGCCAGGGCGCGAGGCATGTGGGCATCGCCAGGGCGCGAGAGACATGCGGGCATCGCCAGGGCGCGAGGCATGTGGGCATCGCCGGGCGCGAGAGGCATGCGGACATCGCCAGGGCGCGAGGCATGTGGGCATCGCCAGGGCGCGAGAGACATGCGGGCATCGCCAGGGCGCGAGGCATGTGGGCATCGCCAGGGAGCGAGAGGCATGCGGGCATCGCCAGGGCGCGAGGCATGTAGGCATCGCCAGGGCGCGAGAGACATGCGGGCATCGCCAGGGCGCGAGATGCATGTGGGCTTTGCCGGGCGCGAGAGGCATGCGGGCGTCGCCAAGAGGAGACCTCGGTCGGTCTCCAGGAAGAGGAGACCTCGGTCGGTCTCCAGGAGGAGGAGACATCGGTCGTCTTCTAGAGAGAGACATCGGTCGTCCTCCAGGATGGGTCATCGGTGGAGAGTCTTCGCGAGGGAGGTCATCGGTGGATTGTCTTTGCGCGAGTGGTCATCGGCGAAAGGTTATCGCGCGATGTCGCGTTTCACGCAGATGAAGTGGGGCCCTGGTTTCCAGGATGAACGTGCTGCATGTGCGACATGTAGGCAGTGAAAGTCCTTCGGAACAGTAGCTCCATGTGCGCAGAGACGCCACGTGGCCATACTGTCAGGTTGCATTTAATTCGAGGAAGAAAACCCACCCAGGAGGGTTAGTTAGAGAGTAGGTAATGATAGCTACATGGCAGGCCTATGTTCCTAGTATCGGAATGCACCGCCTCTTAGTGAGTTTAGAAACGCAGTGAGAGTATAAAAGGTGACAGAGTGAGTTCACCTTCATCTTTCTCTTTTCTCTCCTTGCGCTGCGACTCAGTATTCCCCAGGCACCAGCTTGACTACCAGTGATTGCCATCGAGCATTTGAGAAGGTTCTCTACAAGTTTTACCAATTAGAACGCTTAGGCAGAGTTCAGGCATCCTTTACGTTCGGTGGTTAGAGCTTGAAGTGAGTTTCACGCTGATCCAGGTAAGGGAAGCTAGCCTTACTTCAAATAAAAACTGTATGTGTGATGATTTTTGATGTTGGGGGCGACGTGGTCGCCTGGTGTTCAAACTGTTCTTGCTTTAAACCCAGTTTTGTTCGTGATCGCCGGTTTTTCATCTGTTATTGAAATATCCCCTGTTCTATGCTGTTTTCAAAAGTGTTTGAGATTTTAAATGTGATATTCGAAAAGCTGAACCTTGGCATGAGTTTTTCTGTGACTGGAATCATTTGTTGAAATGTTATGTGATGTGTGAATGTTGTGAATGTGGGATCGAGGCATAGTATTTTCAGGAAAGGAAATACCGTGTAAGATCTGTGTAGGATGTGTATTGATCAGTGAGTGTCCTGGTGTAATGAGACGATCCTGACTCTACTGAGGTAATGAAATCACATAGAAGAAGTTACTCAGTTGTGGAGAGTCGAAGGAGGTCATACGTATGGGTGTCTCGTGTGAAACAGAACGAGTTCGGCCTGTAGTATGGATTTACCCTGTCATGCTGCGATAATGATGATATTGAGATTGTGTAATGCGCATGGCTGAGGGCACTTTCCAGCCTTTTAGCATGACAGGTGCATGTCTCAGGACGCTAAGTTCAATGCACGTGTTTTCCGGAATAGTGGTCAAGTGTCTGGTGTGATGAGTCAGTGGAAAGTCTGACGTGTGAAATATTGAGAAATTGAATTGATAGACACTTGATTGCTGATGTGAATTGAGAGACTCTGGAATTGATTTGTGAGTTATGTGATTATCGAATGGTTTGGTGGAATATGAGAAAGTTGATGGTTTTTATGTGGATGTCTTAAATTGATTTCATCTTGATTTTTTTAAGTTCATTTTGAAACTCTCTTTTAAATGTCTAGCTTACCCCTTTGCGTTTTGGTTCTGTGATTGTTTCTTAAAACCTGTGATGATCGTGTAATCTTTACACGGGAGCAGATGAATCTTGCAGGAAGAAGAGCCCCTCAGTGAGTGGTCGCCGGGAGGAGATCGCCCGTTTTGCTTCTGTTGGGCGATCACCCGTTTCCTGTTCTCTGATCGGAGATCGCCCTTTTGATAGGAGATCGCCCTTTTGATAGGAGATCGCCCTTTTGTTAGGAGATCGCCTTTTTATGTTGGGAGATCGGTTGTTTGGTTGTTTTTGCTGTTTTTATGTTTAAGTTTTGGAAAATGACCGTTTTGTATTAAACTCCCTGCGAGGAGAACTCCTTTGTACATATATACAATTATGTTTATTTCAATATATTTGTTTTACCGTTATTTCATATTACGAAAATGCAAAAAAAATGCGAAATGTATTTGGCGGGATGTTACACTGACCAAGTAGTCAGGTGTGATGACGTAATTGTGAGGTAATCCTGTGGGCATGCTTGAGGAGGGCACGTGGATCAAGGAGAGTAAGAGAAAGGAAAGTGTAGCTTAGAAGTCGATGAGATTGTCGTTTGTTGAAAAGTCGGCGGTCTCCGATTTCTCTCGTATGTAATCAGTAATCGCCTAGATTGCACATGATCGCCGTGTGCGAAGATTAGGAGATCAGGTGGTCAACAAGTCGCCAAAAGGAGCACATCGCCGAGTATTTGAGAAGACTTGGTAAGCACTTATTATATGGTCTAAATACAGAAGATAAGTGGCATGTCTGCCGCCAAAGTAGAGAAGATAAGTGGCATATCTGCCACCATGTGTAGTGTGAGCCGTGATACCCAGTGTTAACCAGCTCACCATGTTAAGGTTGTGCCCAGAGTAGCCTGTGCACTAAGCTACTCCCTGTGTGGATAACTTAGTCGCAGGAGCAAAGTGAAAGTAACGTTTCAGCTGCAGGTACTCCAGATGGTGACACGTGTATGACCAGATGTTATCCACGTGTCAAGAGGAATAACCGTCAGGAGAGAGAAAGACTCAGGTATATATATAGAATTCTTAACGAAATTCGAGGGAGGTTTTTCTTTTCATTGGTGGTGATTCACTTGCACACGGTTCTGAGTTTTCTCTGAAATTATTTGTTGATTCGATCACTGACTTGAGCGTCGGAGCGCAACCGGCCGCAGAGGCGCCATACTGTTTTTTTTTTCAGGTCTCTTTGAGGATTATCAGGGGAAGGTCATCGGTGTACTTGGCGTGAAGCTGGAGAGGTTTGAAAAGGAGAAGTTCCAACGCTTTGGTCAAGATGCTGGATCAAATGGTCTCAAACTTAAGATAAGAAACAAAGTTGAACTTTTACCTTATAAAGATTTAAATGACTTGATTCAACTTTGCATTAAAGTTGAAAAAGAAATTTTGAGAAAAGAATCAAGTCAAAAACAAAGTTCATACTTTGTACCTTATGACAAGGATGAGTTCCAAAGAGGGGAAGAGCATATAAAAGAAACATCTCTAGAACCTTCCCAAAAGCTATCTAAAAATGAGCACAACTCACACACTCAAACTAGAGAAATTTAGTGTTTTAAATGTCTTGGTAAGGGTCATTTAGCATCTCAGTGTCCCAATGAAAGAACTATGATCTTAAGGGACAAAGATGAATATAATAGCCAAGAAAAAGAAACTAGTAAGAGTGAAGAAAATGAGAAAAAAAAGAAAGAAATAAAAAATCAAGTGCAAGTCCTTAGGGACAATGTTGAGGCGTGGGAGAAGAGTGTTCCTTCCCACACGGTCATTCAGAAAGAAAAGAAACTTGAAAAAAAAAATTGAAAAAATAGTTCTTTCTGAACAACCTTCAGGCCTCCTACTTTGTAAAGGAACACTTACATGCACTGCCACATTTACTAAGACTTGTGAACTACCTCCTTCAGTAAAAGAACTTTTAAAAGGATTTGATGATGTAATCCCTAAGGAAGGCCTCATTGGACTTCCACCTTTTAGTGGAATAGAACATCAAATAGATTTAGTTCTAAAAGCCAGTCTACCCAATAGACCAGCTTATAGAACTAATCCAGAAGAAACTAAGGAGATAGAGACACAAGTACAGGATTTGTTGGAGAAGGGTTGGGTTCAAAAGAGCCTAAGTCCTTGTGCTGTATCTGTCTTGGTGGTGCCAAAAGAGATGGCAAGTGGAGAATATGTTGTGACTGTAGAGCCATCAATAACATCACCATCAAGTATAGACATCCAATCCCAAGACTAGATGATATGGTTGATGAACTACATAGGTCCCTCATATTTTCCAATATTGATCTTAAAAGCGGATATCACCAAATCAGAATTAAAGAAGGTGATGACTGGAAAACCGCTTTTAAAACCAAATTTTGATTATATGAGTGGTTAGTGATGCCTTTTGGACTCACTAATGCACCCAGTACGTTCATGAGGCTCATGATTCATGTCTTGAGAGATTGTATAGGTAAATATATAGTAGTTTATTTTGAATATATGCTAAGATATCACCAACAAGTGAAGGTCAAGTTATATGTAGGCATCTATAAAGATAAAATTCTATGTGATGTAGTGCCAATAGAAACTTGTCATATCTTATTGAGACGACAATGGCAATTTGTTAAAAACTCCATGCATAATGGTCGTACTAATGAGATTACCTTCACACATGAAAAAAATAAATATCTTTTTTATCCTTTAACACCTTCTCAGGTGTTAGATGGTCAAAAAAGATGTAAAAAGAAAATAAAAAGTGAAAAATCGCTAGCTCTTCTAGAACAAAAAGTAGTGTCTAAAGAGTCTAGTAATAAAAATCTAGAACAAGGGAGGAAAAACTTAGAAAAGAAAATTATGTACTCCTTTCTAAAGAAATCTTGTGAAAACTTGCCAAAAACAATAGAAAAACAAGAGGAATGGCAACTTAATCAGACTGATTTTTATACAACTGCTGAAACTAACTCATTTGACTTGTTTGATGACTCCAACAAATGGATATTTGATCCTGGAGAACAAACCTAGTTCAAAGCAGGAATAAGGCTGTTGTTCGAGATCAATCCTATAGATCTGAGGACAGATCCTCTTAAGAGGGAGGGGATGATGGTAGAGCCTCCAGCCATACACAACCACATAATAAGGAGGATAAAGACCTAGAGGTTATTTTGGGATTTACTTGTAAATATGGGTCTAATTGGGTTTTTGTTTCTTTTTGTAGGCCCAATTAAGAGGAGAACTCTAGCGTGAAGGAATGTACAAACATATCCAAGAAGACCTCCAAGTTATCAAAACATAAACTAAACTTTGGTAAGAAGAACACAAGAAGACTAAGTTCCTGCTGACTAGTCAACTTTATTTTGGGCCAAGCTTTAGCTTAAATAAATTGAATAAAGTTGTTTAGGATTTCATGGGCCATGTATTGGGCCTAGTAGCATAAAATAATTGGACCAAATATTTGGGCCAAGTAGCATAGGTTTTTGGGCTTGTATTTGGGCCAATAGTAAAATATGACTAGTTAGGGTTAAAAGTGAGTAGTTAGGGTAACAATTGGGCTTCTTTGAGCCCAATGTAACCCTAAAACGTCTAGGGTGTTTTGGAGGACGAAAATCACCTTGGCATGGAGCACATGGACGTTCACATGGCAGCCAAGGACTGGAGAGGATTTAGCATGGAAGGTGTGAGCTAAAACTTGGAAAGCATGACTCCACATGGCACCTTCTCATTGGAGAGTTTTATTTTGAATTTTCAAATTTTGGCTCCAAAATGTCCAGCCCTCTCTCCTATATAATGAGGTGATTGGCTCATGTAAATTAAAGATTAATTTGAGTGAAATTGCTGCCAACTTTGTGCCAATTATCACTCTTGTCTCCTACATCTAGGATAGACACCTTTAGTCTTCATTCTTCATCTAGTCAAGTGAGATGGCCTCACCACTCACTCTCCACACCTAACACTTCACTTTCAAGGAAACCACAACTCCTAGGAGCTCCTTGCACGTCTTCAACCATAGCTTCCGCCACCTTCAAATTCGTTTTCAGCTCATGGAAGAAAGCACTCAAGCTAGGCTACATCACTAAGTCTGAAGTGCAACCCATGGCTTGTATACCCCTCTTCCAATTCCAACAATGCCTTGGGTAGATATTTTAATGGATTTTATCTTAGGTCTTCCTAAGACATCGAAGGGAATGGATTCTATCTTTGTGGTTGTGGATCGTTTTTCTAAAATGGCTCATTTTATAGCATGCCACAAAGTTGATGATGTTTGTTATATTGCAAATCTCTTCTTTAAGGAAGTTGTTAGATTACATGGGATGACTAAAAGCATTGTTTCTGATAGAGATTCTAAGTTCTTAAGCCACTTTTGGAGGACCTTATGGGGGAAACTTGGAACAAAACTTCTATTTTCTACTACTTGTCACCCCCAAACTGATGGTCAAACTGAGGTGGTTAATAGAACTTTGGGTCAAATGTTGAGATGCTTTATTTCTGGGAACTCAAGGGTATGGGAGAATTTACTGCCACACATTGAGTTTGCTTATAATAGAGTAGTAAATTCTACCACATCCCACTCTCCTTTTGAGGTTGTTTATGGCTTCAATCCTTTAACACCTCTAGATCTTCTTTCAATTCCTGTACTTTATGATGTTTTATGTAAAGATGGTTTTGAAAAATCTTCTTTTATTAAAGACTTGCATAATCACATCAAGCTACAAATTGAGAAGAAAGTTGGCAAGTATGCTGAAAATGCCAACAAAAGGAGAAAGGCATTAATCTTTGAACTTGGTGATTGGGTTCAGCACCATTTGAGAAAGGATAGATTCCCTACTCAAAGAAATTTAAAGCTTATGCCTCGTGGTGATGGTCCTTTTTAGGTCATCAAGAGGATTAATGATAATGCCTATGAGTTAGATATGCCTAACACTTTTCTTGGTAGTCATACTTTTAATATTAGTGATCTAACTCCCTTTTCTGTAGATCTTCAAAATTCGTGGACAAATTCTCTCCAACCTGGGGAGCATGATGGAGATCAAGTAGAAGAGGAAAGTGAGGCTCAAGCTCAAGAAACTCAAGGACAAACTAGCTCAAAATCCTTCATGCCTCAAAGGATTACAAGGAGCAAGGCTAAATTTTTGGGTAAAGAGCATCAAATGCTATCTCTTTTTGTAATTACCCTTGTATAAATTTGTAAATAATATAGGAGTAGTTTTAGGAGATTGCCAAAAGAGGAAAACCAAAAGTCACCTCTCATGTAAGGTGATGGAGAGAGGCCAAGCTCACCCCACCATGAAAGCCAAGGGCCAAGACTAGACCGTCTAGAACCATATGGAGAGTGTCTAGCACAAGACAAGGGGGAGCTATATGAGGAGCGTCTAGGAGGGAGCCTAGACCGTCTAGGACCTCTCACAAGGTCCATGGCCAAGCACATTCACGCCCAAACAAGTCAAGCCACGGATGGGAGGGAGAAGACCTTGTACATGCTACTTGGAGGCCCATTAGGGGTACCTTAGTAGATTAGTGTAGTGTAGAAAGCAAAACTTGCTCACTTAGGGGTGTGCTATCAAAAAGGTGCCCTTAGCAATAGAAGGAGGGGTGTGCTAGCAAATAGGTGCCTTTAGCAAAAAAAGGAGGGGTGTACTATCAAATGTTGCATTTTTTACCTATCTTCTAGAATATTAGGATGATGGTGTGGTTTGACTAAAGTCAATACCCTAGGCAGCCCCCACTTTTTGTATTTCCATCCCTACCCTTTAAGCTTGCTCACCAAGGCTCCTAAATCTATAAATAAGGAGGCCTACGTCATGTATTAGCAAGATTAATATGAGTAAAGTTATGCTGCCAAATTTGTGCCAAGCTTTGCTCTCTCCTAGTTTCTAGGAATTGATCTTCATCTCCTTCACCTCACCAAGGGTTGGCCGAACCTCCCTACTCCCATACACATCATGCACCTTCAAGATCACCATCACTCCTAGGAGGGTCTTGCTCATTTCAACCATTGCTTCCGCACCATCTTCAACATCCAAGGAGAGCTCAACATGTGAAGGCCATCATTTGGTATCATGAGCATGGGGTTCTTCAAAGATGAGTAGTTCTTGGTATTTTTTTAATTTTGAGTTCTTCTTTAATCCTTGTTGTTCATCTTTGTTTCCATACTTGTCTTGTTGTTTTTTTTTTTTTTTTTAATTTGAATTGGTGTGCTGTTTGGAATTTTCCAATTGGTGCATCTTGTTCATTTGTTCTTGAACAATCTTTGTGCAATTTTTGGTAGGATTCCATACACCTTTGTGTTGCTGTTTTTCTTTTAGGTTTTGAGTCTTTATTGCAATTTTTATTTTGGTTCATTTTATGCTCTTTGAGTCTTTAATTTTTGAATCTATATATGTTGTCTAAGTCATGTTTCTCCAAAATGTCATAAAATCATAAGTAGTACTTTGTTTGGCTTATTTGTTTCTTGATTTTGAGTCTAAAAGTTTGATTTGAATCTGCTGGGTTTTTGAGCTTTTGGTGCCTTTTTATTTTTAGGTTGAGTTCATATTTGTGTTTTAGTTCTACACAAATTCATTTACATCTTTTCCTTTGTGTCTTTTGGTATATCTTGCTGTTTTTTCCATTTTACCAAGAATCCCCTGTTTTGCATCAATCTGTGCTGGCTGTTTTTGCTTAGAAAAATTATTTTGCCACATAGAAAAATTTTTATTCTCTGAAATATCCAAGATTGAGGTGTTATTGAAAAGAGAAAAAAAGAATCAGGTCAAAAAAAGAGATAGAAAAAAATGAAAAATATTTTAAAAACAGTGTGCAAATCTGGGCGCTCCAGCTGGCATAACTGAACACTGATTTTGCAAAATTCATTAAAAAAAAATGGCTCATGCGTTTTGGGTGAAATCTGTCCCAGAATTTTGTTGAGATCTTGAAATATTTGTATATCAATTTTCAGAGGCAAATATTTAAAGGACAGCTCAGTATAAAGTGGGGAAAGTCACGTTTTCTGGCCACAACAGATTTTCAGTGGTGCTGTTTTTGTTTTTTTTAAATCTATTCTAGTGCTATTCTTAGGATTCACTTTGTGTGCCTACCTTTCTTTGAGTACCTTTATTTGCTTGTTTTATATTTCTTTGGAACTCTTTCTAGTTGTCACAAATTTTAACTCCATTTGATGGTACTGTTTTTCTAATTAATTTGTTTCTTGCTTTAATCCTTTGGCCTCTAAATTTGGTGCTGGAATTGTTTCTCAATTGGTGCCTAGTTGAGTAGAAATTTAACTTGAGTGAGGTCTAGCTTGTGTGATAGGTGCTGGATTGGAGAATTAATTTCCTAATTCTAAGAGGAGCCAAAGCAAGGGCAGCAAACATATATTACCCAAAAACACCACAAACACTTGGAGGGCCCAACAAAGAAAAGACAACCAAGGGAGTGCCAATAGCAAAACAAGGATCAACAAAGGGGGTTTTCTTAATCTTCTTTGCAACTTAACCTTGTTAATTACTTCTTTAATTACGTGATTAGACGGTGAGTGTGTCTTCAAGGGCTCCAAGTGTCCAAGAAGCCTCACCTAGGACCGACTACTGTAGACTTTAATTGGTTTAGCATGTGTTAATTGTTTTTAATTATTTTCCTTGCTTAATTAATTACGTTTGCTAATTTGTTTTACCTTATTTAAGTTTGTTAATTCTTTGCTTGGTTAATTAGCTAGTTGCATTGTTTTCTTGCATCAAAAAGGATTTCTTCAAATTAATTGTGTTTTAAGTGGTTTACTAAGAGAAAACTTTGTGTGAAGACATTGAGGAATAGTCTTTGGCTAAGGCAAGGCTTGGTATTTAAGTAGTTCATTGTGACTCACCTCCCTTACCTGGAAGACTACCTTCTTTGACTTCCCTAAATTTTCTCACGGTAAAATACTTCTACACACAAAGCTTTAGTCATGTCTTCTTCTTCTCATTCTCCAAAGCCTATTGAAAATGAATTAAAATCTATGAAAACTCTTTTGGAAGAAGTTTCACAAGCCGTGCAAATGATTTCTTTTAGACAATTGGAGAATGAGTCTAAAATTAATGAGTTGGCTAAAGCCCAAGAAGAAAAGTCACCAAAATCAAAAAAATCTCAAACTCATGCATCTCATTCGCAAGTCCAAGAGTCTCTAGGGGAGGGAAGCCTTAGAATGTATGACTACTACCAACCACCCCCTAGAAGAAATAGGCAAAGGGAGCAAGAGGGCCCAAGGGAGGTTAGAGTAGACCTACCTCATTTCCATGGTAAGGAGAGTGTAGAAACCTACCTAGATTTGGAGATGAAAGTAGAGCAACTCTTTGCTTGCCATAGGGTGAGTGAAGAACGCAAGGTACCTCTAGCCACCCTTAGCTTCCAAGGGAACGCCATGTATTGGTGGACCTCTCTCGAAAGAGAAAGACGTCTTCATAGGGAACCTCCAATTGAATATTGGAACGACCTTAGGGGAGCCCTAAGACGTCGCCACATACCCTCATACTACCATAGGGAGTTGATGGACAAGCTCCAAAGACTCAGGCAAAACAATATGAGTGTTGGGGAGTATAGACAAAAAATGGAGCTCTACATGATGAGAGCCTCCATTAGAGAAGAGGAGCATATCACCATAGCTAGGTTCCTTAGTGGCCTCTCACTTGAGATAAGGGATAGAGTAGAACTCCTTCCATACCAAGAGTTGAATGACTTGGTCCAACTTTGCATTAAAGTTGAGCAACAAAATTTGCGCAAAACTTCAAGTCTAAAGGTTGGATCCTACTCTAACTTCTATCCCAAGAGAGAATATAGAAGGGAGGGTAGTACATCAAAAGAAAAACCTAGGGAAACTACCAAACCCTTAGCCAAAGATGCCTCCACCCCACCCATCCGAGCTAGGGACGTTAAGTGCTTTAAGTGCCATGGAAGAGGGCATGTGCAAGCACAATGCCCAAACCAAAGGACTTTGTTTTTGAAAGGTGTAGATGAGTACACTAGTGGCGAGGATGAGCCAAGTGAAAGAGAGGAAGGGGGAGAGGATGAGAGGGTAGATCCATTAGAGGGAGAATTGCTAATGATTAGGAGAACCCTCAACAATCATCCTAGTGCATCTATGGAGACACAAAGAGAGAACATCTTTCACACAAGATGTAAAGTTTTAGAAAATATATGTTCTCTCATTGTGGATAGTGGATCAAGCTGCAATTGTTGTAGCTCTAGAATGGTTGAAAAACTCAATCTACAAGTAGTTCCTCATCCTAAGCCATACAAGTTGAAAGGGATAAATGAGAATGGGGAACTAAGTGTAGATAAGCAAGTGGAAATCAAGTTTTCCATAGGGAACTATAAAGACAAGGTTTTATGTGATGTAGTGCCTATGGAAGCTTGCCATATACTCTTAGGAAGACCATGGCAATTTGATAAAAGAACCTTGCATGATGGTCTTACTAATGAGATTTCCTTCATCCATAAGCATAAAAAGTTTGTACTTAGTCCTTTACCACATTCCCAAGTGGTGAAAGATCAAATACAAATGAAAGGAAAGAGGGATGAGGAAAAGAAAAAGAAAAGAGAGCTTGAAAAAGAAAAACTCCTTAGGGATAGGAAGGAGTGGGAGAAGAGTGTTCCTTCCCCCAAGGTTGCTCAACAAGAGAAGCCTTTTGAAAACATATTGGAAAATTTGCTTCTTGTTGAACAACCAAGCCTTGTCTTTTGTAAAGGAACACTTGCATGCACTGCCACAAGTAGTGAACTTATGAGTCTACCTCCTAAAGTAGAAAAACTTTTAAGTGAATTTGATGATGTATTCTCTAATGAAGGACCCAATGGACTCCCTCCCATTAGAGGTATAGAACACCAAATTGACATGATTCCGGGGGCAAGCCTACCAAATAGGCCCGCCTATAGAACTAACCCCGAGGAGACCAAGAATCTAGAGTCACAAGTTCAGGACTTGTTGGAGAAGGGTTGGGTTCAAAAGAGCCTAAGCCCTTGTGCTGTACCTGTCTTGTTGGTGCCCAAAAAAGATGGAAAATGGTGCATGTGTTGTGATTGTAGAGCAATCAACAATATCACCATCAAGTATAGGCATCCAATCCCAAGGCTTGATGACATGCTTGATGAATTGCATGGGTCCACCATGTTTTCCAAAATTGACCTTAAAAGTGGTTATCACCAAATAAGAATCAAAGAGGGTGATGAGTGGAAAACTGCTTTTAAAACCAAATTTGGACTATATGTGTAAGGACCTAGAAACTTTAATTGGAATAAAAGTGTTATATTTAAATAATTTTAGAAGATGTTATTATTTAAAATACAAAGAGCTGGTAATAGAAGTTTCGTAGTAGTCGGACCTCGGACGTCACCCAAGGTCTGGGGTCAGCTGGTAGAGGTCGGTCGGCTGACTATTGTATTAACAAAATAGTCAGGTCCGATGACCTTATCGTGAGGTAATCACGTGGGTATGCTTGAGGAAGACATGTGGATCAAGAAGAGTAAAGGAAGGAAAGTGTAGCCTAGAAGTACGAGATCGCCGTTCTTGAAGGCGGAGGCGATCTCCGACTTCTCTGGTACATAGTCGCCTGTCGCCTAGAGTACACATGATCACCAATCGCCTATGGTGTACATGATCGCCGAAGGTGCACTTAGTATGTGGTCAAGATGCTGGATCAACGATTGTGGGTTCCAAAAACCACGCGTATCAAGGTGTGGGTTAAGCCTTAGATACGCTGTGCATGCGAAGCTCATTGCTTGAACATAAGAAATCGTCCTTAGTGTTACATGCATGGGCGCACTAGGACTAGTGCTGATCTACTCTTGGAAATGTGAAGCTACCGACGTCACCAAGTCATGTGGAGATGATACCTTGGACGTAACATAGTGGGACGAAGAACCTTCAGCAAGGCGTGGCGATGTGTAGTCGGGCATCGCCAGGGCGTGCGGCATGCGGGCATCGCCGGAGCGCGAGGCATGCGGCATCGCCAGAGCGCGAGGCATGCGGACATCGCCAGGGAGCTCGGCATGCGGGCATCGCCGGAGCGCGAGGCATGCGGCATCGCCAGGGCGCGAGGCATGCGGGCATCGCCAGGGAGAGACATCGGTCATCTCCCAGAGAGAGACATCGGTCGTCTCCCAGAGAGAGACATCGGTCGTCTCCCATAGAGAGACATCGGTCGTCTTCCAGAGAGAGACATCGGTCGTTTTCCAGGGAGAGACATCGGTCGATAGTCATCGCGCGAGAAGTCATCGGTGGAAGGTTATCGCGCGATGTCGTGTTTCACACAGATAAGGTGGGACCCAGGCTCCCAGCATGAAACGTCCTGCACGCGCGACACGTAGACAAAAAGGGTGTTTCAGAAGAGTGACATCAGAGAGTTGGCATGCGCAGAGACACACGTGGCCGTACTGTTCAAGGAAGCGTGCACGCAAGCCTTCCTGCAGAGTGGGTGGTGGCAGCGGCATTTGTGGAACAAGTTGGTTTAGTTTTAAAAACTCACTTCAGAGAGGCAAAGAAGGTTGCTGTGGTTCAAGAGTGACAGAGTGAGTTACCTTCATCCTTCTCTTTTCTCTCCTTCACTCTGCGATTCAGGCCTTATCACGTCCCTGCTTGGCTATCGACGACTGCCATAGAGCACCTGGGAGGTTCTCTGCAAGTCCTCCAAACCAGACGCTAAAACAGAGTTAAGGCATCCTTGAAGCTCGTTGGGTTGGAACTCTTAGTGAAGTTTACGCAAGTCCAGGTAAGGGAAGCTAGCTTTATTTTCAATAAAAGCTGTAGATTAGCTGTTTCTGAAGTGAGGGCGACGTGGTCGCCGGTTTTTCAACTGTTATTGCAAAATCCCCTGTTTTGGATGTGATCGCCGGTTTTAATATTGTTGTTCGAACTCCCCTGTTTAATGTCGCTCTGAACTTGTTGAGATTGAAATGAAAAATGTATATGCTATTCGAAAACCTGATCGGTGGTATGCTTGTTCTTGTGAGTGGGGTTGTTTAAGAAAAGATTCAAGGTATTCTATGATGGATTTATTCTTTATGTGTGGAATGATGCTTTGAATGTTGTGGATGTGGGATCAAGGCATAGTATTTTCAGGAAAGAAAATACCATGTAAGATCGTGTAGAGTGTGCAATGACCGGTGATTCGTTTTATGAGATATCCTGACTCTCCTGATGTAATGGAATCACATAGATGAAGTTATTCAGGCGTTGAGAGTCGAAGGAGGTTCACAGGTATGGGTGAGTTGTGTGAAAGAGAACGAGCTTGACCCATTGTGTGGATTAACCCTGTCATGCTAGGATAGTGATAATATTGAGATTCATTTATACGCTTGTGAATGTGTGTGATTTCACAGCGACCCTGTGAATGTGTGTGATTTCACAGTGGTGCAGCATGACAGGTGCAGATCTCTGAGTCTAGTCAATGCACGTGTCTTCCGGAAGTAGTGTCAAGTGTCTATGTGTGATGAGTCAGTGGAAGTCTGACGTGAGAAATGTGAAATATTGAGAATTGTTGATAGACACTTGATGCTTGTGTGATATGAATGAGAAAGTGATGGACTCTTGTGAATGTTTAAAAAGGGCTGATCTACGTTGGTTGTCCAGTTTATAATTTAAAGTTTTAAAAATATCTAGCTTACCCTTTGTATTGTTCTGTGGCTGTTTTCTCTTAAAACTGTGATGATCGTGTATTTTACACGGGAGCAGATGATCTTCTAGGGAGTAGAGCTCCTCAGTGAGTGGTCGCCGGAAGGAGATCGCCTGTTTCTGTCTCTATGTGGTGATCGCCTGTTTTTCTGTTCTGATAGCAGATCGGCTGTTTTGGGTCTTCTGATAGGAGATCGCCGGTTTATGTAGGGAGACCGCCGGTTTCATTTTATTTGGCTGTATTTTGTTTAAGTTTTGGAAAATTGACCGGTTATGTGTTAAACTCCCTGTGAGGAGCAACTCCATTTTATATAAATACGTATGTTCACTTCAATATTATTGTTTTACCTTTATTTCATTTTATATTTGTGAAAAGGATTTGGCGGGATGTTACAATATGAGTGGTTAGTGATGCCCTTTGGGCTCACTAATGCCCCTAGCACATTCAAGAGGCTCATGAATCACACCTTAAGGGATTGTATAGGTAAATACGTAGTAGTGTATTTTGATGATATATTAGTGTATAGTAAAACCCTAGAAGACCATCTAAGTCACCTTAGGGAGGTCCTTCTAGTGCTTAGGAAAAATAGTTTGTTTGCCAATAGGGATAAGTGTACCTTTTGTGTAGATAGTAGAGTTTTCTTAGGTTTCATAGTCAACCAAAAGGGGGTGCATGTTGACCCCGAGAAAATCAAAGCCATCCAAGAGTGGCTCACTCCACAAAATGTAAGTGATGTAAGAAGTTTCCATGGGTTAGCTAGCTTTTATAGAAGGTTTGTGCCTAATTTTTCAAGTCTAGCTTCTCCTTTGAAAGAACTTGTGAAAAAAAATGTTGCATTTTGTTGGAATGATAAGCATGAGCAAGCCTTCCAAAGGCTAAAAGCTCAACTCACCAATGCACCAATTCTAGCTCTCCCAAATTTTTCCAAAACTTTTGAGATAGAATATGATGCATCGGGAGTAGGCATAGGTGCTGTATTATTACAAGGTGGTCACCCCATTGCATATTTTAGTGAAAAACTCCATGGGGCCACCCTCAATTACCCCACCTATGACAAAGAGCTTTATGCTCTTGTGAGAGCCCTAAAGACTTGGGAACACTACCTTGTGACCAAAGAATTTGTAATCATAGTGATCACGAGTCTTTAAAATATCTAAAGGGCCAACACAAGCTCAACAAGAGACATGCTAAATGGATGAAATTTCTTGAACAATTTCCTTATGTAATCAAGTACAAGAAAGGAAGCACCAATATAGTGGCCGATGCTCTTTCAAGACGGCACACACTCTTTTCAAAATTGGGTGCTCAAATTCTTGGATTTGATCACATAAGAGAGCTTTATCAAGATGATCAAGAATTCTCATCCATCTATGCCCAATGTCAACATAGAGCGCAAGGAGGTTACTATGTGTCCGAGGGATATCTTTTTAAAGAAGGAAAACTTTGCATTCCCCAAGGCACACATAGGAAACTCCTTGTCAAAGAATCACATGAGGGGGGACTCATGGGCCATTTTGGAGTTGATAAGACTCTAGACATTTTGAAAGTAAATTTGTTGGCCACACATGAGGAAAGATGTCCAAAGACAATGTTCTAGATGCATAGCATGTTTGAAAGCAAAATCTAGAGCAATGCCTCATGGACTCTACACTCCCTTGCCGATTGCAAATGCTCCTTGGGAAGACATTAGCATGGATTTCATTTTAGGACTCCCTAGGACTGCAAGAGGCCATGACTCTATCTTTGTGTGCCAAGCTCGAGGAGGAGCTTGCCTGCAAGGATGAACTCTTCCAGCAGATGAAGGATAAGCTGACTGGTGATGCTGCTAAGGCTTATGGGGCAGGATTTGGGGATGCCATGGCCCAGGTTTCTTGTGTGCATCCTGGGGAGGACCTTTCCCAAACTGGTCTGAGTAAGACCATTGTCGATGGGCACTTGGTGGATGCTGAGTAGCAGCGATGACTCCTATCATTTGACTTATGTTTCCTGATGAACCTGTATTTTTTTGTCAATCAAATAAACATTTGAGACTCCTGTATATATCCTTTAATTCATGAAGTCTTTCCTTCCTTGCTTGTCTCTTCTTGTACATGCGCAAACTATCTCTTCTTTGAGCTGGCTTTTGTTCGTCTCGCTTGTCTTTGTTAAAAAGCTTGCCACTCTCGATTTGGCTATGTCAAAGATAGGGAGAGGTTTGCCTTACTGGGAACCTTACTATCCTCGGCCTTGACTTACAAGTCAAGGGAGGGGTTCGCTTTTACTGACCTCGACCTTGCCCTATAGGGGTAAGAGAGGATTTTTAACTGGGAACCTTACTGTCCTCGGCCTTGACTTACAAGTCTAGGGAGGGGTTCGCTTTTACTGACCTCGACCTTGCCCCATAAGGGTAAGAGAGGATTTTTAACTGGGAACCTTACTATTCTCGGCCTTGGTGTACTCACACCAGAGGGAGGTTCACTAAGAACCTTACTATTCCCGACCTTGGTGTCTCTGCCCAAGGGAGAGGTTCATTTTACTACATTGTACAATATTCTTCCAAATATATCTTTTTAACTGAATTTTTATTAGGTGACCTCGTTAAAAAACTCTGATAAGGGAAAAGAGTGTCCCCTGAAACTATGTACAATGAAATGATCAACTGAAATAATTAACTAAAAGAAAACTTTAAATTTACTCCATTCCATGTTTGAGGAATCGTCCCCCCTTCTAGGGTCTTGAGCTTGTACGCTCCATTCCCAAGTGCCTCTGTCACATGGAATGGACCAGTCCACTTAGGAGATAACTTGTTTTCTAGCTGGTAGAGGTGGGCCTTCCGCATTACCAAGTCGGTGACCTGGAACTGCCGAGGCCTCAACTTGGAGTTGTACTTGTACTCCACTCTTCTCTTCAATGCTTCATCCTTGATGCGTGTTTCCTCCCTGACCTCATCCAGTAGGTCCAAATTCACCCTTCTTTCTTCATTGGACTCCTCAGCCACAAATTTCTAGAAACATGGTGAACTCTCCTAAATTTCTACTGGAATCATTGCGTTCAAATTGTAACGCCCCTCCAATTCTTTTCATATTTATATAATAGAATAACGTAAAACAATAATATCAAAATTAACATTCATATATATATATATATATATATATATAATAAAATACATCCATTCCATACAATGTATTCTTCAAAAGGAACATCCCTCCTCGCAGGGAGTTGAATTTATACATCAAAAGTTTTCCAAAATAAAACATTCAAATATAAAACGATCCGTTTCTCCATCTGCTCACTGAGGAGCTCTACCACCTGCAACATCAGCTGCTCCCGTGTAAATTAACACGATCATCACAGGTTTAAGAAAAACCAAACACAAAACAAAACACAGGGGGTAAGCTAGACATTTTTAAAACTTTAAAACATGAAACTTGATATTAACGTAAACCATCAAATATTCACACATTTCACAATTCCCTCACGTATCAATCATTCCACAAAATCCATCAAGTGTCTATCACATTTCAATATTTCTCTTTCTCACGTCAGACTTCCACTGACCCATCACACATAGACACTTGACACTACTTCCGGAAGACTCGTGCATTTCCAGAGACCTGCACCTGTCATACCCCACCACTGTGAAATCCACACAGCCATGCGCATAAACATAATCTCAAAATATCATCACTCTCCCGGTATGACAGGGTTAATTCATATAACAGGTCAAGTTAGTTATCTTTCAAACAACTTACCCATACATATGAACCTCCTTCGACTCTCAACAACTGAATAACTTCATTTATGTGATTCCATTATATCAGCAGAGTCAGGATCATCTCATTCACAGGATACTCACAGATCAATACACCTCATAACCAATCTCAACACGGTATTTCCTTTCCTGAAAATACTATGTCTTGATCACAATTTCACATTCATCCAGTACATCATACCACATGTAAAAGCACAATTCCATCATATAATATTTTGAATATTTTCTTAAACAATCCCAATCACAGAAACAATCATACCAAAGTTCAGATTTTCAAATATCATATGCATTTCACCTTTCAATCTCAAACAATTTCAAAACGACACTAAAACAGGGGATTTCGAAATTTGCATGAAAACCGGCGATCACGTCACCCAAACATCAGAATCTTCTAGCTTAAGGTTTTATTGAAAATAAAACTAGCTTCCCTTACCTGAACTTGCGTAAAATCTCACTACGAGCTCTAACCCACCGAACTTAAGGATACCCGAACTCTGTTTTAGCGTTCTGATCGGAAAACTTGCAGAGAACTTCCCAGAAGGACAATGGTAGTCGCCGATCGTAGCACTGGTACGTGAGGATAGCCGCGTCTTCGAGTGGAGGAGAAAGGAGAAAGGGGAACTAAATGAGCTGATTCCCTCAGCTCTTAAGGTCGAATGGCTCTTTAGCTTTCACTGCCATTACCCACTCTCTGAGCAACCTTGCGTGTGGGTTTCCTCTAACAGGATGGCCACGTGGGTCTCTGTGCACACCAACTCTGGGTCACTTTCCATACCAACTCTCTGGAGCCACTGTTCTGAAGCACTCTCACTGACTACGTGTCGCGCATGCAAGACGCTCATGCTGGGAGCCTGGGTCCTACCTTATCTGTGTAAAACACGACATCGCGCGATGACCATCCACCGACGACTGATGTGCCTCTCATTCCGGCGATGACTGATGTGCCTCTCATCCCGGCGATGATGTGCCCCTCATCCCGGCGATGACTGATGTGCGTCTCTTTCCTGCGATGACTGATGTCACATCGCCACACCTTGCTGAAGGTTCATTAACCCACTATGCTACGTCCAAGGACACCAAAGACTTCCACCTTCAATTCCTCAAAGAGACCTGAAAGAACAGCATGGCGCCTCTGCGGCCGGTGTAGCTCCTGCGACTAAGTTATCAACACAGGGAGTTGCTTAATGCACAGGCTACTCTGGGCACAACATTAACATGGTGTGGTGGTCAACTCTGGGTATCACGACCCACACTACTCATGGTGGCAGATATGCCACCTATCTTCTATATCACTCTTCTTCTTTATTTAGACCACATACTAAGTGCTTACCAAGTCTTCTCGAATACTCGGCGATGTGCTCTTTTCGGCGACCATGTACACCGTAGGCGATCGGCAATCATGTGAAATCTTCGCACACGGCGATCATGCGCAAAATAGGCGATTACTAATTTCATACGGGGAAGTCGGAGGCCGCCGCCTTCTTCAACAAACGGCGATCTCATCAACTTCTAAGCTACACCTTCCTTTCTCTTACCCTTCTTGATTCACGTGCCCCCCCTTCAAGCACGCCCACGTGATTACCTCACGATAAAGTCATCGCACCTGACTACTTGGTTAGTACAATGGTCAACCGACCGCCCTCTACCAGCTGACCCCAGACCTTGGGCGACGTCCGAGGTCTGACCACTATGATATTTTCTATTTTTATGTCCTTTTTATTTTAAATAATAACATACTCAGAAATTATTTAAAATCTATCACTTCTATTCCAAATAATTTGTAGGTCCTTACACAAACCATACACCAAACTAAAAGGTGTTTCCTTGGTGGTATGCCCATACAATTCTAGTAACTTCCTCTGCCCAAGTTCCCTTGACGTTCTCGAGCCTCCTCTTCAGACCTTTGAGCAGAACTCGGTTGGTAGACTCGACCTGCCCATTCGTCTGGGGGTGCTCGACTGATGCGAACACCTGCTTTATCCCAAGCTCTGTGCACAGCTTGCCCAACTGTTGGCTTGCAAGCTGGGTGCCATTATCAGACACCAAGCATTTTGGGATTCCAAATCGGCATACTATGTTCTTCCACACAAAGTGTTGGACCTTGTGGAATGTGATTTGCGCAACCGGCTCAGCCTCTATCCACTTTGTAAAGTACTCGATGGCAACCACAAGGTACTTCATCTGCCACACTGCTAAAGGGAATGGTCCCAGAATATCAATTCCTGAGGTATGAAATGGCCATGGGCTATGGATCGATCATAACTTCTTTGGGGGTGCATTGTGCCAGTCAGCATGTTGTTGGCACTGCTTGCACCGCTGTGCATACCTCGTGCAATCTTCCCTCATGGTTGGCCAGTAGTATCCTGGACGAATGGCTTTTGACGAGAGAGCTCGACCGCCGATGTGACTCCCACATATCCCTTTGTGGAGTTCTATCATGATGCGTGCTCATTGTTCATCACTTACGAAAGCTAGGATAGGATGCGTATACCCATGTCTGAACAATTTTCCATCAACAAGGGTATACCTGCTCAGATTTTTCTTGACTATTCTGGCCTCTGCAGGCTCTAATGGGAGCATCCTGTCGGCTAGGTAATGCCTATAGGTGGTCATCCAGGTAACGCCTATAGGTGGTCATCCAGGTTTCACCTTCTTTTACCAGGAAAACGTGCAACAACTCCCCTCCTGATACGTTTAGCCACTTATCCTGGGTGCCTTTTGTAAGGACCTGTAAAATTAAATTGGAATAAAAGTGTTATATTTAAATAATTTCAGAAGATGTCATTATTTAAAATACAAAGAGTTGGTAAATGAAGCTTCGTAGAAGTCGGACATCGGACGTCGCCCAAAGTCTGGGGTCAGCTGGTAGAGGTCGGTCGACTGACATGTGGATCAAGAAGAGTAAAGGAGGAAAAGTGTAGCTAAGAAGTCTTCTACGAGATCACCGTTAGTGAAGACGGAGGCGATCTCCGACTTCTCTGGCACATAATCGCCTGTTGCCTAGAGGAGACATGACCGCCAATCGTTTAGGGCGTACGTGATCGACGGGAGTGCACGTAGTATGTGGTCAAGATACTGGATCAACCAGAGTGGGTTCCAACAACCACGCGTATCAAGGTGTGGGTTAAGCCTTAGATACGCTGTGCATGCGAAGCTCTATGCTTGAGCAAAAGAGATCGTCCTTAGTGTTGCATGCATGGGCGCAAGAGGAGTGGTGCTGATCTTCTCTTGGAATGTGAAGCTACCGACGTCCCCGAGTCATGTGGAGATAATACATTTGACGTAACATAGTGGAATGAAGAACCTTCAGGAAGGCGTGGCGATGTGTCGTCGGGCATCGCTAGGGCGCGAGGCATGCGGACATCGCCAGGGCGCGAGGCATGCGGACATCGCCAGGGCGCGAGAGACATGCGGACATCGCCAGGGCACGAGGCATGCGGACATCGCCAGGGCGCGAGAGACATGCGGACATCGCCAGGGCGCGAGGCATGCGGACATCGCCAGGGCGCGAGGCATGTGGACATCGCCAGGGCGCGAGAGACATGCGGACATCGCCAGGGCGCGAGGCATGCGGACATCGCCAGGGCGCGAGAGACATGCGGACATCGCCAGGGCGCGAGGCATGCGGACATCGCTAGGGCGCGAGGCATGCGGGCATCGCCAGGGATAGACATCGGTCGTCTTCCAGAGAGAGACATCGGTCGTCCGCCAGGATAAGTCATCGGTGGAAGGTTATCGCACGATGTCGAGTTTCACACAGATAAAGTGGGACCCAGGCTCTCAGCATCAGACGTACTGCACGCGCGACACGTAGACAAAAAGGGTAGTTCAGAATAGTGACCTTAGAGTTTTAGCCTGCGCAGAGGCATGCGTAGTCGTACTGTTCAGGAAGCGTACACGCAACCTTCCCTGCAGAGTGGGTGGTGGCAGCGGCTTTTGTGGAATAGTTGGTTTAAGATGGAAAAACCCACTGGTGAGGGAAAGAAACATTGCAGTTGTTCAAGAGCGAAAGAGTGAGTTACCTCCTTTCTCCTCCATTTCTCTCCTTCGCGCTGCGATTCTGGCACCTTCACACAAGAGTACGACGAGCGACAGCCACCATTAGAGCACCTGGGAAGTTCTCTGCAAGTCCTTCAAACCAGACGCAAAAACAGAGCCAAGGCATTCTTTAAGCTTCGTTGGGTTTCGGAGCTCCTGGTGTTTTGTGCAAGTCCAGGTAAGGGAAGCTAGCCTTCATTTTCAATACAAGCCATAGATTAGCTGTTTCTGAAGTGAGGGCGACGTGGTCGCCGTTTTTGTTTTCATCTTCGTGAATGCTCTGTTCTATGTGTCTGGGCGACGTGGTCGCCGGTTTTAAATACAGATTTCGAAATCCCCTGCTTTTGAGTCAGATCGCCGGTTTTGGCGTTGTTTTGCGAACTCCCCTGTTTTTGGTGTTGTTTTGAGACTGCTTGAGATTTAAATGTGATATTCGAAAGTTTGAACCTTTGAAATGATTGCTGCTGTGATTTGAATCATTCATTTGAGTGTTGAATGTTGTGAATGTGAGATCAAGGCATAGTATTTTCAGGAAAGGAAATACCGTGTAAGATCATTTGTGTAATGTGTATTGACTAGGGGCTTGTCTAGAAGGAGATATCCTGACTCTGCTGATATAATGGAATCACGTAGATGAAGTTATTCAGTTGTGGAGAGTCGGAGGAGGTTCATATGAATGGGCGAGTAGTGTGAAAAAGAACGAGCTCGGCCTGTTATATGAATTAACCTTGTCATACCGGGAGAGTGATAACATTGAGATTATATATGCGCATGCTGTGTGGATTTCACAGCGACCCTGTGTGGATTTCACAGTGGTATGGTATGACAGGTGCAGATCTCTGAGCCTGAGTCAACGCACGAGTCAATCCGGAAGTAGAGTCATGTGTCTATGCATTGTGGGTCAGTGGAAAGTCTGACGTGTGAATCTTGAATACTGAATGTAGCAAAGAGACACTTGACGAGTATGTGGATTATGGAAATCTTGATGGTTGCATTTGATATGGCTTATGTATGGAGTGGAAATTCACGTTTTCTATGGATTTAAAGTTTTTAAAAACATCTAGCTTACCCCTTTTATCTGTTGTTGTGATTGCTTTCTTAAACCTGTGATGATCGTGTATTTGTACACGGGAGCAGACGAGGTTGCAGGTAGTAGTGCTCCTCAGTGAGTGGTCGCCGGAAGCAGATCGCCCATTTACGTTTGTGTTAGGCGATCACCCTTTTCTGTATTCTGAAGGGAGATCGCCCTTTTCTGATAGGAGATCGCCTATTCTGTTGGGAGATCGCCTGTTTTTACTTATTTTGCTGTATTTAGTTTACGTTTTTGGAAAACCGACTGACCTTGTATTAAACTCCCTGCGAGGAGAAAACTTCATTACATATATACGATTATGTTCACTTCAATATTATTATTTTATCTCTACTTCGTTTTATAATTATGAAAAGAATTTGGCGGGATGTTACATTAATGGTATCAGAGCAGTTCGTCCTTAGGATGACCTGAGGGCTGTGGATCCATTGTGTTTCTTCTGCTCATAAAATTTATTTGAGTTTTAAACAAAAACTATGGTGAAAGGCTTTCAAACGTTTTTGTATTGAAATTTTGTGTGTGCTGTAGGGAATATATGCTCTAACTGAAAATTTTAGTATTGAGAATGAAAGGATCTTGATAAAGTAGTGAGGGTGCACACTCATAACTGGATCGAGATGTTCTCAATCTTAATTCTAAAGATTGATGTTTAGCATACAATGAATTCTGGTGTGATTTATTTCATTCTCTTGAGTGTCTTTGTAATTGATTGAAAGTGGTTGTTTGGATTGATGATTGTATACCAGTAGTTATCCTGGTGTTATACTTGATGTTACAAGCATGATGATTCTGTTGATGAACTCAAACTCTAAATGATTTTGAGATGCTGACCTTTGTAAGGTCTGAATGTCACCTCCTGAATGAATTGATTTCTTATCGATTTCATTCTTATAGTTGTTGGAAATATGGAAAACAATAGTTTCAGGATCTCTAGAAAGTAAAATGGATAGTTACCCAATAAGTGTAAGGCAAGTGCAAGTTAGATTTAGTTGCGCCATGATTTAGTTTCAGATAGATATAAGACACGAAGAGTAAATCAGCAGTATATTGAGGGTTTAAAGATTTAAGCACGTGCTTCTATAGGGAGTGCTGGAGTTAAGTTCCAAGATGAAAGTAGGAATTTTTCGTTGATCTGGAGCTTGGAAGGTGTTAGTATCAATAACACAACATAAGATGGCTCTAGCTGGACAACAAGGCTTAAGAGGAAATTTCAGATTTGGTGGAGAATAAGTTTACAAGATGATTTTATCATCTTGAGATGTATCAATGATTTTGGGAAGAGGAAAGATGAAATATCTTAATTGTGTTTAAAATTACAGTTAGGCAAAGAAAATTTGTTGAAAAGCAACAGGCGGAGGAATTGTTTGGATGAGAGAGAAAGTTGCACGCAGAATGGATGTTGTTTAATTGATTTAGTTTTGAAAGCAGTATGTGATTCGAAATTTGGACCCTAGTTTATGTTGAGTATGTAGGAGATGAATTGGATGTTATTCCAGGAAGGGGATTGGCGATCTGTCAATCACGTTTTCAAAGGTTATGCTCAACAAAAGATAGTATTTCCAAAGTTCAGCTGAGTTGATTAAATTGAAGAAAATAAGTGGAAGAGTTGTTAGAGACGCAGTTAGTCAAGCCCAATATATCTCCTTGGGGTTTCCAGCATTGTTGGTTAAAAAGGAAGATGAAGGACCTCAATTGTGTATGGACTACAGGAGTTGTATATGTTCAATGCAACTCAAATTTCATGAGAGAAAATTATTCTACTTATGATTTAGAATCGGCAGTGGTAGTATTGTTATGAAGATTTGAAGACAGTAATTGTATGAAGCTTTGTATGGGAGGGAAATGCAGAACTCCCTTATTGTTGGAACCAGGAGGGTGAACCAGTTTTGATTGAACAATTAGAGGAGCCTAGTCTGAAGCGTATTGTGGGATTTCTAGGCACCGATCAAGCTAAAGGCTTTGAAATGGGTGAAGATGGGATATTAAGATTAAGGGCAGAATTTGCATACCAGTAAATGAAGAATTTAAGAGATATCAGAAATTTTAACTTTGCTCTTCTGGAAAAATGGAAATGGTGGACGATGAGTGATGAGAAAGGGAAATGGAAAGATATTCTTATATCCAAATATGACTCGGAACTTGGGAGAAGCCGAGCTCATTTGAAATATCAATCGTGGTGGTGGAGAGATGTATGTAAGGTGTGCGAGGAGGGTGAAGATGATGGTTGGTTCCAAAAAGTCATTGTTTGGAAAGTTGGAGGCGGAGGAGATGTGAAATTTTAGGAGGATGCGTGGGCCACTAACTTTAACTTTAACGCAACGTGGCTGGTCTATGTGCTTCAAGTGGTTAAGTGTTCTATTTGTTCAACATAAGGATTTGAGGTCCCACCTTGAGAACTTTTATCTTATACATATGTCATCCAAGTAGAATCAGGTGTGGAAGGGAATGTGGGTGGAAATAGTCTGTTGTATCTGGGAGAAGAAGAATAGAGTTGTCTTTAAGCAAGAAATTCCAGATGCAGAGGAAATCTTCCAATCGGCTCCACTACTTACATGGTTGTGGTTGAGATATATGGTGCGTTCGTTCTCGTATGCCTTTTCGGATAGGCACCTGAACCCAAATCAATGCATCCAACGTATACATTGAAAAAGGAGGAAATAATGGGAGCAGGAAGCCGAGTTGGCAAAGGAAGTCATAATAATGATTTAGAAAGTAACAGCAACAGGAACTTTGTCTTTATAAGGTGCAGAATTTTGTAGCATAGTGGTGAACCAAAGGTGTTCCTTTAGGGAGCGTGAGAATTAGATCAGCAGTTGGGAAGTCGATGGATGGTTTTGATCAAGATGCAGAAGTTGATTCCTAGAAGGATATTTTGGATCCTAGTTTGAATTAGCTAGGGGGCATGAGTAGTAGGCAGTTGTCCCCTTTCCTTCCGATGAAGAGATCTTGCTAGCTTTTCTCTAAAGGGGCTAGTCCTGGTTCTGTTAAGAGCCTAGTTCTGGACTTGCTCGACCAAGTCTTCAAGGTTGGAAGTAGAGTGTGAATGCTGGAGTTGGCGCTCAATGGAGCAGCATATTCCATATGCAGGGATGTACAATGGAATTTGATGAAGTATTGGAGCAGTAAGAGTTGGTTCAGCAGACAACCGAGAAGGTGAAACTGATACAAGGCAGAATGAAAGCTTCTCAAAGTCGGCAGATGTCCTAGGCAGATCAGAGGAGAAAACCTTTGGAGTTTGCTGCTAGGGATCATGTCTTTATGAGGGGGACACCAGCCAAGGGTGTAGGACGAGCTATCAGATCAAAGAAGCTGTCCCCTAAGTTTGTTGGGCCATATCAGATCCTAAGGGGGGTTCAGTCCAGTGGCTTATGAGATCGCCCCACCTCCCCAATTAGCAAACCTGCATAATGTATTTCACGTATCACAGCTAAGGAAGTATCTTGCAGACCCTAGTCACGTGTTGGAAGTGGACGACGTGCAGATCGGGCGATTCACCATGGAAATTTGAAGAAACCATGAGAGGAGCATATCCCTACTTTTTTTTCCTTGTAATTCAATTTTCGGGGACGAAAATTTTTCTTGATGGGGAGAATGTAAGGACCTGTAAAATTAAATTGGAATAAAAGTGTTATATTTAAATAATTTCAGAAGATGTCATTATTTAAAATACAAAGAGTTGGTAAATGAAGCTTCGTAGTAGTCGGACATCGGACGTCGCCCAAGGTCTGGGGTCAGCTGGTAGAGGTCGGTCGACTGACATGTGGATCAAGAAGAGTAAAGGAGGAAAAGTGTAGCTAAGAAGTCTTCTACGAGATCGCCGTTAGTGAAGACGGAGGCGATCTCCGACTTCTCTGGCACATAATCGCCTGTTGCCTAGAGGAGACATGACCGCCAATCGTTTAGGGCGTACGTGATCGACGGGAGTGCACGTAGTATGTGGTCAAGATACTGGATCAACCAGAGTGGGTTCCAACAACCACGCGTATCAAGGTGTGGGTTAAGCCTTAGATACGCTGTGCATGCGAAGCTCTATGCTTGAGCAAAAGAGATCGTCCTTAGTGTTGCATGCATGGGCGCAAGAGGAGTGGTGCTGATCTTCTCTTGGAATGTGAAGCTATCGACGTCCCCGAGTCATGTGGAGATAATACATTTGACGTAACATAGTGGAATGAAGAACCTTCAGGAAGGCGTGGCGATGTGTCGTCGGGCATCGCCAGGGCGCGAGGCATGCGGACATCGCCAGGGCGCGAGAGACATGCGGACATCGCCAGGGCACGAGGCATGCGGACATCGCCAGGGCGCAAGAGACATGCGGACATCGCTAGGGCGCGAGGCATGCGGACATCGCCAGGGCGCGAGGCATGCGGACATCGCCAGGGCGCGAGAGACATGCGAACATCGCCAGGGTGCGAGGCATGCGGACATCGCCAGGGCGCGAGAGACATGCGGACATCGCCAGGGCGCGAGGCATGCGGACATCGCCAGGGCGCGAGAGACATGCGGACATCGCCAGGGCGCGAGGCATGCGGACATCGCCAGGGCGCGAGGCATGCGGGCATCGCCAGGGATAGACATCGGTCGTCTTCCAGAGAGAGACATCGGTCGTCCGCCAGGATAAGTCATCGGTGGAAGGTTATCGCATGATGTCGAGTTTCACACAGATAAAGTGGGACCCAGGCTCTCAGCATCAGACGTACTGCACGCGCGACACGTAGACAAAAAGGGTAGTTCAGAATAGTGACCTCAGAGTTTTAGCCTGCGCAGAGGCATGCGTAGTCGTACTGTTCAGGAAGCGTACACGCAACCTTCCCTGCAGAGTGGGTGGTGGCAGCGGCTTTTGTGGAATAGTTGGTTTAAGATGGAAAAACCCACTGCTGAGGGAAAGAAACATTGCAGTTGTTCAAGAGCGAAAGAGTGAGTTACCTCCTGATCTCGCCGCGGACTCGAGCGTGGGGAAATGCCTCGTCACTCCTTCGTCTAGCTTTCCAGCTACTGCGTGTTCTGCAAGGAGGCTCCAGGAACCTTCGACGGAACTCCGAACGATGCCTGCAAAACACACAGACGGTGCCTCTAGCGGCCGTTGTAGCTCCGACACTCAAGTCAGGCAACGGGAACACCAAAACTCTCTCTCGGATCTTTCTCTGTGTGAGACCCGTGTGTGTGTGCTGTAAGGACCTGTAAAATTAAATTGGAATAAAAGGGTATATTTTAAATGAATTCTAAGTATGTTTTATTTAAATATAAAGGAAGGAAAGTAGAGCTTAGAAGTCTACGAGATCGCCGTTTTTGAGAGAGTAGGCGATCTCCGAGTTCTCTGGCACATGATCGCCGAAACTACACTTAGTGTGTAGTCAAGATGTTGGATCAACCATAGTGGGTTCCCAAAAACCACGTGCATCAAGGTGTGGGTTAAGCCTTAGACACGCTGTGCATGCGAAACTCTATGCTTGAGTATAGGAGATCGTCCCTAGTGTTGCATGCATGGGCGCGAGAGGCATGCGGACATCGCCAGGGCGCGAGAGGCATGCGGACATCGCCAGGGCGCGAGAGGCATGCGGACATCGCCGGGGCGCGAGGCATGCGGGCATCGCCTGGGCGCGAGAGGCATGCGGACATCGCCAGGGCGCGAGAGGCATGCGGACATCGCCGGGGCGCGAGGCATGCGGGCATCGCCAAAGAGAGAGACATCGGTCGTCCTCCAGGATGAGTCATCGGTGGATAGCCTTCGCGCGGAAGGTCATCGGTGGAGAGTCTTCGCGCGGAAGGTCATCGGTGGAGAGTCTTCGCGCGAGAGGACATCGGTGGAGAGTCTTCGCGCGAGAGGTCATCGGTGGATAGTCTTCGCGCCAGTGATCATCGGTGAAAGGTTATCACGCGATGTCGAGTTTCACACAGATAAAGTGGGACCCAGACTCCCAGCATGAAACGTCCTGCACGCGCGCCACGTAGACAAAAGGGGTGGTTCAGAATAGTGACCTCAGAGTGTCAGCCTGCGCAGAGGCACGCGTAGTTGTACTGTTCAGGGAAGCGTACACGCAAACTTCCCTGCAGAGTGGGTGGTGGCAGCGGCTTTTGTGGGCAAGTGGGTTTAAGATTCAAAAACCCACTTCTGAGAAAAAGAAACGTTGCAGTGGTTCAAGAGCAAAAGAGTGAGTTTACCTCCATTCTTCTCCTTTTCTCTCCTTCGCGCTGCGATTCTGGCACCTTCACACAAGAGTACGACGAGCGGCAGCCACCATTAGAGCACCTGGGAAGTTCTCTGCAAGTCCTTCAAAACAGACGCAAAAACAGAGCCAAGGCGTTCTTTAGGCTTCGTTGGATTTCGGAGCTCCTGGTGTTTGCGCAAGTCCAGGTAAGGGAAGCTAGCCTTACTTCTAATGGGAAACTGTATGTGTGATGATTTTGATGTTGGGGGCGACGTGGTCGCCGGTGTTCAAAATGTTCTTGCTTAAGAAAACCCAGTTTTGTTCGTGATCGCCGGTTTCTGGAGGTGATCGCCGGTTTTCATCTGTTATTGAATGATCTCCTGTTTTTGTGTTGTTTGAAAACTGTTTGAGATTTAAATGTGATATTCGAAACTCTGAACCTTGGCATGAGTTTTGCTGTGACTGGAATCATTTGTTGAAATGTTATGTGATGTGTGAATGTTGTGAATGTGGGATCAAGGCATAGTATTTTCAGGAAAGGAAATACCGTGTAAGATTTGTGTAGGATGTGTATTGATCAGTGAGTATCCTGTTAATGAGACGATCCTGACTCTGCTGATATGATGGAGTTACGTAGATGAAGTCATTCAGTGGTGAGAGTCGAAGGAGGTCCCTATGTATGAGTGGCCCGTGTGAAAAAGAACGAGCTCAGCCGTCATATGGATTCACCCTGTCACACTGTGAGAGTGATGATATTGAGATTGTGTGATGCGCATGGCTGTGGAAACATTACAGCATTTTAGTGTGACAGGTGCAGGTCTCTGGATGCTAAGTTCAACGCACGAGTCTTCCGGAAGTAGTGTCAAGTGTCTGGTGTGATGAGTCAGTGGAAGTCTGACGTGAGAAATGAGAAACATTGAATTGATAGACACTTGATGCAGTTTGTGAAATAGAATGACTCTTGAAAATATTGTGAAATGTGTGATTTCTGGGCGATTAGGTGAAGGGTATGAGAAACTTGATAGTGATACGTGAATATCTTGAAATTGTTTACCTTGATTTTAATTTAATTATCCTTATTTAAACTCTCCTTAAAATATCTAGCTTACCCTGCGTGTTCTGCTCGTTGGCTGTTTTTCTCTTAAAACTGTGATGATCGTGTATAACTTACACGGGAGCAGATGATCTTCCAGGAAGCAGAGCTCCCTAGTGAGTGGTCGCCGAGGAAGAGATTGCCGGTTTCTATCTCTTGGTGGTGATCGCCGGTTTTATGTCCTGCTGGCAGATCGCCTGTTTTGGGGCCTTCTGTTACCAGATCGCCGGTTCATGTATGGAGACCGCCGGTCTCGTTGTATTTGATTGAATTTCGTTAAATTTTGAAAACATTTGACTGGTTATGTATTAAACTCCCTGTGAGGAGCAACTTCATTACTTATATATATATTATCATGTACTCTTCAATATTATTTGTTTACCTTTATTTTCATTATACATGTATGTATGGTTTTATTTTGGCGGGATGTTACATGTGCCCTCAGTCCCCTTTGATTCGGAAACTGAGCGTTCTTAGCTTTTGTGTTGTGTATTCTGAGACAAAAAACCCATCCCTGGTTTGGTGTTCTTCTTCCTCATATAAACCGGTGTAGCCCCTACAGGCTACCTCTAGGGCCACTTGATTACTATGCACTGTCGTTTCCACTCCCCAGGACTACCTTGCACGCCAGCCTTCTTCACTTAAATGCAAAGTCTGACAGGGGAGGCTGCGTGGGTGCCCCTGGACCCCTCGACTTCTGTGCCTATCTGCCCTACCTATTCTCTGGGAACATCTTCACGGTCCACGTGGCATGCGTGCAAGCTCACTGGGAGACTCTAGCCTTGATGGGTTCTCATCCCAGCAGGATTCTGCACCTGCCTGTGTCTTCTCATCTTCATGCATGGTCGTCTCGCGACTATGGCCACTCCCTGTTTTACTGGTCACTGGTCGCGTTGTTCACATCGCGCGGCCGATGTCGCCTCGACACACACCGATGACCGAGGTATCTCTCATCCTGGCCGATGTCCGATGGCGCTTCTTCACGTTGTCGTGCTCTGCTTATGGAATCAGGCGAGGTCCTTGGGTAACGTTCTCGCTGGGAGCCTGGGTCCCAGTTTAACATGTGTTGGCAAGGAACCCCCGACGACTGATCACTCTGCATGCACCGATGACTGATCATTCTGTATACACCGATGACTGATCACTCCGTATACACCGATGACTGATCGCTCTGTATACACCGATGACTGATCACTCCGTATACACCGATGACTGATCGCTCTGTATACACCGATGACTGATCGGTGCTTCATCACTCTCGCGCTCTGCTCCCAGGCGCTCATGTAGGAGTCGATCTCCACCTTTGTTCATCTGCTATCTCATGCCACGTGTTGCTCTGTGACTGGCCCACGTGGTCATCTGCTGCTGACGTCATCGACTACCGATGATCGACCGGATCACAAGCCCCCCAGTCTCGAGCTGTGAACTTGTTCTCTGCGAAGAGACTAAGTGCTCTCCGTTGCCAAAGAGAAGTAGGAGCTCGAAGCCGATGTACCTGAGACCATGGCTGCTGGTGCCGAGGCTCTGCTAGATGGGTTCCATGGGCTGGCAGCAGGTTCACTGCGTCCTTCCAGACTTGGACTCTACCCAACCTAGCCTCCACCATTCAGTGGTCGATGGCAAGCTCATTCCTCCTCCTTGAGCTTCTTCCCTTGCGACTTCTCCTTTTGTGTAATCTCTTTTTCTCAGCTACCTTTCTCTCTCTCCATCTTTAACTCACTCCGCATGTGGCCAACTGTTAACTGGCTTAGGCTTCAGCGCGATCTCACTGTGACCCTTCAAACTTGGCTTCTAACTTGATCGCGACCAACTGTACCTTAGCATTCTCTTTAACAATTTTTATGCATAAATTCATGTTGGATGACTGACCTGATGGTGTCTAAATGCTTCGAATGATCGCCCAAGAGCTTGTTTGGGGAAGCTTTCATACTCAGAGCTTTACTACCGACCACCGACTAGCATGTTAGCGCACCACCGATCAGTCAGCGCGCTTCAGGTTTCACATTACTTCTGTCTCACTCCAGCGCTAGCTGCATAGAGGGCCCGAACGCCAAGGATGATGCCTGTGTTTTGGGGAATGCTTCTTGATGACCCCTCTTGCCTCAGCCTCGCTGTAAGAAGTCGAGGTGAGGTCTTTCTCCTCTCGCCTCAGCCTCGCTGTACTAAGTCGCGGTGAGGACTTTTTATCTCGCCTCAACCTTGCTGTAAAAAGCAGAGGAAGAGGACTTTCTCTGTTGCCTTAACCTTGCTGTATGAAGCAGAGGAGAAGGACTTGGATCTCTTGCCTCAACCTTGCTATAAGAAGCAGAGGAAGCGGACTTTTCTCTCGCCTCAACCTTGCTGTAAAAAGCAGAGGAAGAGGACTTTCTCTGCCTGCACCCCGCTGTACAAAGTCGAGGGTGAGGACTTTCTCCTCTGAGTGGGTGCATGCTCCCGGGGGAGCACCAGGGGTGGCTGTCTAAGCGCACTCGCCAGGCGCATCCCCGCCTGCATGGTATCACCGCACGCCCTTTGAGTGGGCAACTCCTCTTCTGGTTTGAAATCATGCGGGGCGCATGCGTAACGCTCTCGCTGGGAGCCTGGGTCCCAGCTTAACACGTGTTGGCAAGACCCCGATGACCAACCTTCTTCTGGAATCATGCGAGGTGCATGCGTAACGCTCTCGCTGGGAGCCTGGGTCCCAGCTTAACACGTGTTAGCAAGACCCCGACGACCATGCACCGACGGTTGATCGGGCGTTGGATGCACCGATCACTGATCACGCTTTGCTTCCTGGTGCTTAAACGCGAAGATGATGTCTTGCTACGGGGAAGAAGAGTTTTTCTTGTTGACCCCTCTTGCTTGCCCCGAGGTCATCGACCTTTAGGTCTGGTTCCTGTTTGGACGTTTTCTCGAAATCTTCCCTTTCCCTCTCTCGGTCTTACTAGTACTCCCGAGTTCCCAAACTTTGGTCACCTGCACTCACCCCTGGGGTGAGGAGAATATAGGTCAGTGGTCCGTACTCGCGCCTGGGGCGAGCAGGCTCCAACCGATCCCTTGGACTTGCATTTGGGGCAAGCGGAAATTGAAACTGGGAAACATGTGCACACTTGACATACTGAAATCTTTTTTTTATTGGGTGGCCTCGTTAAAAACCCTCATCGGGAAAAGAGTGCCCCCTGACCTGTTCAACTATTTACAGCACATACATTGGGTGTGCGTGCAGCACAAGAACGCATCTATTTTATAACTTAACTGAAGTAGAATCTTAAGTGTGTAGCGTTCCACGTCCTGGGGATAGGTGCTCCATCCAGAGTCTCCAGCCGATAAGCTCCATTCTCCAACGCCTCGACTACTCTATATGGACCCGTCCACTTTGGAGATAACTTCTTCTCCATCTCACTCTGGTGTGCTTTCCTCATCACCAGATCGCCCTCCTGGAAACGCCTGGGCTTCACCTTGGAATTGTGCCTCCATTCTACCCTTCTCTTGACAGCTTCAGCACTAATCCTGGCTCCCTCTCGCACTTCATCCAGGAGGTCCAGATTCACCTTTCGCTCTTGATTGGACTCTTCGACGATAAAGTTCAGGAATCTAGGAGAGCTCTCCTGTATCTCCACGGGGATCATAGCATCCGTCCCATAAACAAGACTAAAGGGTGTCTCTTGGGTGCTAGACTGTGGGGTGGTATGGTAGGACCATACAATTCTGGGAACCTCTTTTGCCCACTTCCCCTTGGCTTTCTCTAATCTTCGCTTTAGTCCCCTAAGCAGCACTCGGTTGGCGGACTCCACCTGCCCGTTGGTCTGCGGGTGTTCTACTGAGGCAAACACTTGTTGTATCTTCAGTTTTTCGCACATCTTTCTCAACTGGTGACTGGTGAACTGAGTGCCGTTATCGGATACCAGCCTCTTGGGTACTCCGAAACGGCAGACAATATTCTTCCAGACAAAATGCTCGACCTTCTGAGCGGCGATGTGTGCCACTGGTTCCGCCTCCACCCATTTTGTGAAATACTCGATGGCCACTATGAGGAACTTCATCTGCCTGATCGCCAGAGGAAAGGGTCCCAGGATGTCGATTCCCCACGTGTGAAATGGCCATGGGCTATGGATGGACTTCAACTCCTCCGGGGGTGCCTTATGCCAGTCTGCATGAAGTTGGCATTGTTTGCACCGCTGAGCGTACTTCACACAGTCTTCTTTCAGCGTTGGCCAGTAATACCCTGCGCGGAGGATCCTACTTGCCAGAGCGCGACCACCGACGTGGCTTCCGCACACCCCTTCGTGTAACTCTGACATGAGTCTGGTGCATTGTTCTCCATGCACGCACATTTGTACTGGATGGGAAAAGCCAAATCTAAACAAATTCTCGTCGATTAGAGTAAACTTACTCGAGCTCTTCTTTATCTTCTTTGCCTCTGTTGAGTCCAGTGGGAGCACACCATCCTCTAGGTACAACTGGTACGGCGTCATCCACGTATCGGGCCCCTTAACAGCGCAGACTTCCATCGTCTCATCGGTCCTTGCCGGTCTCGCCCTCACCCTCGGTGCTTTCAGCGTTTCTTGAGTCAGGGACCGATGACTGATCGCCAGACGCCTCACCGACTTGGATACTTGAAGTATTTGATTGTCTGATACGAACGCTCGTGGTGCCTTTAAAGTCTCTTGAATGACGGTCCTTTATTTTCCCCCCTTGCCTGAGCTGGCCAGCTTGGCAAGCAGATCTGCTCTGGCATTTTGCTCGCGGGGCACATGCACCAACTCAAACTCATCGAAGGATGTCTTCATGAGTTGGACGTACTCCAGGTAGGCTGCCATCTGGGGATCTTTCGCCTGGAACTCCCCTGTAACTTGCCCAGTGACTAGCAACGAATCACTCTTAGCCACCAGACTTCTTGCTCCCATCTCTTTTGCCAGCAACATTCCTGCGATCAGGGCTTCGTACTCCGCCTGATTGTTGCTAGCCTTGAAGGCGAAGCGAAGGGATTGTTCGATCAGCACCCCGTTCGGGCCTTCCAGAATGACTCCAGCACCGCTTCCCTGCTGATTGGAGGAGCCATCCGCTGATAAGACCCATCGAAAAGCTACGCCTTGTGCAGGTGTCGCTACCGACGACAGTTCAACCACGAAGTCGGCGAACACCTGCCCCTTGATCGGTCCTCGGGGCTCGTACTGGATGTCGAATTCTGAGAGTTCCACAGCCCACTTGACCATTCTTCCTGCTACGTCTGGCTTCTTCAACACATTCTGGATGGGCAAGTCTGTCATGACCACTATAGTGAAGCTGTGGAAATAGTGTCTGAGCCTTCTGGCTGAAAAAACTACCGCCAGTGCTGCCTTCTCCAGGGTCTGATACCTTGTTTCTGGGCCTCGCAGTACCTTACTTACAAAATACACAGGTTTCTGGACCTGACCTTGCTCTTGTACCAGGACCGAGCTGACCGCCCTCTCTGTCACAGCAAAATACAAGCGAAGGGGGGTGCCCATTTGCGGTTTACACAATACTGGTGGGCTCGCCAGATACTCCTTCAGCTTCAAGAAGGCTTCTTCGCATTCCGGTGTCCACACGAATCTACTGTTGCGCTTGAGACATTGGAAAAACGGATTACCCTTCTCTCCTCCAGCAGACATGAACCGTGACAAGGCGGCCAATCGACCAGTGAGCTGCTGCACCTCCTTCACCGTCGTTGGGCTCCTCATTGCCACGATTGCCGCGCACTTCTCCCGGTTCGCCTCGATTCCACGCTCCGTTAGGAGGAAACCCAAGAACTTCCCGGCCTCCACACCGAAGATGCACTTCTCTGGGTTGAGCTTCAAACCATACTTGGCGATGGTGGTGAAAAGTTCCTCCAGATCAACTACATGGTGCGCCTTCTCCCGCGACGTGACCACCATGTCATCTACGTATGCATGCACGTTCCTTCCAAGCATGGGCGAGAGCACCCTATCCATTAGTCTCTGGTAGGTAGCTCCTGCGTTCTTCAACCCGAATGGCATTACCTTGTAGCAGTAGCAAGATCGTTCCGTCATGAAAGCAGTCTTGCACTCGTCCATGGGGTGCATCCTTATCTGGTTGTAGCCTGAGAAGGCGTCCAGAAAGCTGAGGAGCTTCCCCCCTGACGCGCTGTCCACCAATGCATCTATACTAGGGAGAGGGTAGGAGTCCTTGGGGCAGGCCTTATTGAGATCAGTGAAGTCCACACACATCCTCCACTTGCCATTTGACTTCTGCACCAGTACCACGTTTGCCAGCCACTCGGGGTACTGGATCTCTCTGATGTGTCCAGCAGTAAGGAGCTTCTGCGTCTCGTCATGGATCACGTTCTTCTTCTCTTCATTGAATCTCCTTCGTCTTTGGCGCACTGGTCGCGCCTTGGGGTCCATTGACAGGTGGTGGCAAAGGAAATCAGGGTCGATCCCCGGCATGTCGGAAGCTGACCACGCAAAAGCGCCCATGTGCTTCTCAATCACACAGGCGATCTGTGCTCGGTCTTCCGCAGTGAGCGATTCCCCCAACTTAAACCTTTTTCCCCTTATCTCCATCTCTTTCCATCCCTCAGCTGGATGGGACCTCCCTTCATGGGCGATGACTCCCCTGGCGATGTCTAACTCACGGGGATCGATCACGCTCCCTGCCTCCGCTTCGACTTGAGCTACCTGAGAGCCCCCCAGCGTAGCATCTTCCATTATCTGATCTTCCTGTGCCCCACGAACCACCGATCTCTCCTGGAGCACGCCTGCTGGTGGTGCCGTAGTGACGTGGCAGATGCTTCTCTTCTGCTTGAGGCTGTTCTCATAACAGCGCCTAGCCTCAGCCTGATCTGACTTGATGGTAATGACAGCCCCTTCCACCGACGGCAGCTTCAACTTCATGTGCCTCGTCGATGGCACCGCGCCCAACCTGTTGAGCGTGGGTCTTCCCAACAAGATATTGTATGCAGATGGGGCGTTCACCACCAAGAACTTTATCTTCTCTGTGCGGGACGCCACTCCATCGGTGAACGTCGTCCTCAGCTCTATGTAGCCCCGCACCTCGACCTGGTCTCCCGCGAAACCATATAGACACCTAACATATGGCCTCAAAAGATCGGGGGACAGTTGTAACTTGTTGAACGTTGGCCAGAACATGACGTCCGCTGAGCTTCCTTGGTCTACGAGTGCCCTGTGCACTCGTCTTCTTGCTATCACCAGGGAGATGACCACCGGGTCGTTGTTGTGGGGTATTACATCTTGCAAATCAGCCCTTGTGAAGGTGATGTCTACCTCGGGAAAATTGCCTTCATCCACCGAGTCCACGGCCATCACCGACCGTGCATACCTTCTTCTCTGCGACCTGGAACACCCTCCGCCAGAAAAACCTCCCGCAATGGTCATCACTTCCCCATGCACAGGGATTTCGTGTTGCTGATCGCCGGCTTGAGACCCCGAAGCGCGATCACTCTGCTCTCCCCGTAGGTAATCGGTCAGGAGACCTGTCTTCACCAACTCAGGGAGTTGACGTCCTAGCGCTAGGCAGGTGCGGAGTGTATGTCCATAAGCATGATGGAACTCACACCACTCATCCTTCTTCCTTCCAAGTACCCTGTCGGTTTTCTCTGGTACTCGGAGCCTTGCAGCCACGGCAGGGATGGCGATCAGCTCTGCCAACTCTACAATGAAATCGTACCTAGGGGGTGCATCCTGCTCCCTTGCACGCCCCCTGACCTGGTCTTTCCTGGGTGTATAGGGACGAGGCCTCCCTTGCACCCTCTTTCCTTCCTTGGTCTCATACACCCTCGCCTGTTGCTGTTGTTTCCCATGACTCCCGCGTGGCCTTGGTGGTGCAACACTGCTCCTCTTCTCAGAGACTTCTGTCTCCGCTACTATGTGCGCCACCGCTCGTCGCCGAATCTCAGCGAAGGTGGCAGGGTGGCTCCTGATAAGCGATTCACTGAAAGGGCCAGGTAGCACGCCTTTCTTGAATGCATGCACCAGCATGCTCTCATTCTTGTTGGGCAATCTCACCACCTGCGCACCAAAGCGGTTGAGGAAGTCCTTCAGTGACTCCCCCTGGTTCTGGCGCACGTCGAACAGGTCGTAAGTCACCACCGGCGGCGCTCTGTTGACTATATACTGCTCCGTGAATAGCCTTGAGAACTGATGGAAGGAGGTGATGTGGCCCTCCGGCAAGCTCACGAACCACTCCATGGCTACCCCGCTCAGCGTGCTCATAAGCATTTTGCAGTACACTGCGTCTGAACCTCCAGACAGCATCATCTGAGTGTGGAAGGCTGTCAAATGTGCCTCTGGGTCTTCCACCCCCGTGAACGACGCTTTCACTCCCACCAGGTTGGGGGGCACCACCTGTTCATGATTTCGGGGGAGAAGGGCATAGGAAATGCTCTAGGGGGCGACGGCGGCATCGACGTCCTATCTTCGGATACGCGCTCATTCTGCGCCTGCAACTCCCTACGCAGCTCCTCGTTGATGCGGTTCAACTCTTCATTCCTGCTATGCGATGCAGTCAGCTCTGCATGCATCTTCTCCTGCTCAACTCTCGATGCCGCGACGTTATCCTGTAACGCGCGCATCATCTCCATGACCTGCGCCATGGTCACAGTTCCTTCACTAGCGGGCGGTGGAGGTGTCGTTTGTCTGGTTCTTCTACTCATCTGTGCGATTCCTACTCTCGTTCTTGTGTATGGGGGCTTCGTTTTACTTCGTGCCCCACGGTGGGCGCCAAATGATCTCGCCGCGGACTCGAGCGTGGGGAAATGCCTCGTCACTCCTTCGTCTAGCTTTCCAGCTGCTGCGTGTTCTGCAAGGAGGCTCCAGGAACCTTCGACGGAACTCCGAACGATGCCTGCAAAACACACAGACGGCGCCTCTAGCGGCCGTTGTAGCTCCGACGCTCAAGTCAGGCAACGGGAACACCAAAACTCTCTCTCGGATCTTTCTCTGTGTGAGACCCGTGTGTGTGTGCCCTCAGTCCCCTTTGATTCGGAAACTGAGCGTTCTTAGCTTTTGTGTTGTGTATTCTGAGACAAGAAACCCATCCCTGGTTTGGTGTTCTTCTTCCTCATATAAACCGGTGTAGCCCCTACAGGCTACCTCTAGGGCCACTTGATTACTATGCACTGTCGTTTCCACTCCCCAGGACTACCTTGCACGCCAGCCTTCTTCACTTAAATGCAAAGTCTGACAGGGGAGGCTGCGTGGGTGCCCCTGGACCCCTCGACTTCTGTGCCTATCTGTCCTACCTATTCTCTGGGAACATCTTCACGGTCCACGTGGCATGCGTGCAAGCTCACTGGGAGACTCTAGCCTTGATGGGTTCTCGTCCCAACAGGATTCTGCACCTGCCTGTGTCTTCTCATCTTCATGCATGGTCGTCTCGCGACTATGGCCACTCCCTGTTTTACTGGTCACTGGTCGCGTTGTTCACATCGCGCGGCCGATGTCGCCTCGACACACACCGATGACCGAGGTATCTCTCATCCTGGCCGATGTCCGATGGCGCTTCTTCACGTTGTCGTGCTCTGCTTATGGAATCAGGCGAGGTCCTTGGGTAACGTTCTCGCTGGGAGCCTGGGTCCCAGTTTAACATGTGTTGGCAAGGAACCCCCGACGACTGATCACTCTGCATGCACCGATGACTGATCATTCTGTATACACCGATGACTGATCACTCCGTATACACCGATGACTGATCGCTCTGTATACACCGATGACTGATCACTCCGTATACACCGATGACTGATCGCTCTGTATACACCGATGACTGATCGGTGCTTCATCACTCTCGCGCTCTGCTCCCAGGCGCTCATGTAGGAGTCGATCTCCACCTTTGTTCATCTGCTATCTCATGCCACGTGTTGCTCTGTGACTGGCCCACGTGGTCATCTGCTGCTGACGTCATCGACTACCGATGATCGACCGGATCACCTCCTTTCTCCTCCATTTCTCTCCTTTGCACTGCGATTCTGGCACCTTCACACAAGAGTACGACGAGCGACAGCCACCATTAGAGCACCTGGGAAGTTCTCTGCAAGTCCTTCAAACCAGACGCAAAAACAGAGCCAAGGCATTCTTTAAGCTTCGTTGGGTTTCGGAGCTCCTGGTGTTTTGCGCAAGTCCAGGTAAGGGAAGCTAGCCTTCATTTTCAATACAAGCCATAGATTAGCTGTTTCTGAAGTGAGGGCGACGTGGTCGCCGTTTTTGTTTTCATCTTCGTGAATGCTCTGTTCTATGTGTCTGGGCGACGTGGTCGCCGGTTTTAAATACAGATTTCGAAATCCCCTGCTTTTGAGTCAGATCGCCGGTTTTGGCGTTGTTTTGCGAACTCCCCTGTTTTTGGTGTTGTTTTGAGACTGCTTGAGATTTAAATGTGATATTCGAAAGTTTGAACCTTTGAAATGATTGCTGCTGTGATTTGAATCATTCATTTGAGTGTTGAATGTTGTGAATGTGAGATCAAGGCATAGTATTTTCAGGAAAGGAAATACCGTGTAAGATCATTTGTGTAATGTGTATTGACTAGGGGCTTGTCTAGAAGGAGATATCCTGACTCTGCTGATATAATGGAATCACGTAGATGAAGTTATTCAGTTGTGGAGAGTCAGAGGAGGTTCATATGAATGGGCGAGTAGTGTGAAAAAGAACGAGCTCGGCCTGTTATATGAATTAACCTTGTCATACCGGGAGAGTGATAACATTGAGATTATATATGCGCATGCTGTGTGGATTTCACAGCGACCCTGTGTGGATTTCACAGTGGTATGGTATGACAGGTGCAGATCTCTGAGCCTGAGTCAACGCACGAGTCAATCCGGAAGTAGAGTCATGTGTCTATGCATTGTGGGTCAGTGGAAAGTCTGACGTGTGAATCTTGAATACTGAATGTAGCAAAGAGACACTTGACGAGTATGTGGATTATGGAAATCTTGATGGTTGCATTTGATATGGCTTATGTATGGAGTGGAAATTCACGTTTTCTATGGATTTAAAGTTTTTAAAAACATCTAGCTTACCCCTTTTATCTGTTGTTGTGATTGCTTTCTTAAACCTGTGATGATCGTGTATTTGTACACGGGAGCAGACGAGGTTGCAGGTGGTAGTGCTCCTCAGTGAGTGGTCGCCGGAAGCAGATCGCCCATTTACGTTTGTGTTAGGCGATCACCCTTTTCTGTATTCTGAAGGGAGATCGCCCTTTTCTGATAGGAGATCGCCTATTCTGTTGGGAGATCGCCTGTTTTTACTTACTTTGCTGTATTTAGTTTACGTTTTTGGAAAACCGACCGACCTTGTATTAAACTCCCTGCGAGGAGAAAACTTCATTACATATATACGATTATGTTCACTTCAATATTATTATTTTATCTCTACTTCGTTTTATAATTATGAAAAGAATTTGGCGGGATGTTACACCTTTAATGTCTCTTAAGTCAATGACCGATGACTCCTTTTCATGCTTTCCGATGTGCTGACCTGCTGAACTTCTGTTGTGTCACTTGTGGTGGTTTGAGGTGTCCTTAGAGTCTCCTGTATAATTGTCCTCTGTCTGCTCCCCTTGCCCGAACTAGCGAGCTTTGCTAGCAAGTCAGCTCGGGCATTCTGTTCCCTGGGGACGTATACCAGCTTGAACCTCACAAAAGCCTCCTTCAAAATCCGAACATACTCCAGGTAAGCAGCCATTTGAGGGTCCTAGGCCTGGTATTCCCCTGTAATCTTCCCTGTTACTAACAGGGAATCACTTTTTGCTAGCAAACTCTTAGCACCCATTTCTTTGGCCAGTAACATTCCTGCAATCAAGGCTTCATACTCAGCTTGGTTGTTACTAGCTTTGACAGCAAAACGTAGAGCCTGCTCGATCAGCAACCCATTTGGCCATTCTAGAATGACGCTAGCCCCACTACCCTGTTGATTGGAGGATCCGTCTACAGAGAGGAGCCACATGAAGTCTGCCTCCTCTTGGTGTGTGGTTGCCGAGGAGAGCTCTACCACGAAGTCTACATAAACCTGGCCCTTTATAGGCCCCTTGGTTCATACAGCACATCAAATTCTGATAGCTCAATCGCCCATCGTACCATTCGACCTGCCACATCGGGCTTTTGTAAGACCTTGTAAATAAGAAGGTCTGTCATCACTATTACAATGAAACTCTGGAAATAATGGCAGAGCCTTCGATGGCCTAATAACGTACCTCTGGCCCCTGCAACACCTTGCTAACAAAGTATATCGGCTTCTACACACGACCCTGTTCCTAGATGAGGACCAAACTAATCGCCCGATCTGTGATGGTGAAGTATAAACGAAGTGGAGCGCCCAACTATGGCTTGCACAACACTGGTGAGCTAGCAAGGTATTCCTTCAACTAGAGAAATGATTCTTCACATTCCTTGGTGATGGAGATCAAATAGACAAGGAAAGTAAGGAGAAAAGCCAAGAACCTCAAGGACAAGATAGCTCAAAATCCTTCATACCTCAAAGGATCACAAGGAGCAAGGCTAGGGATTTGGGTAAATAACATCAAATGTTTTCTCTTTTTGTAATTACACATTTATAAACATTTGTAAATATTTGTAAATAAATATAGAAATAGCCTTAGGAATATGCCAAAGAGGAAAACCAAAGAAACCTCTAAATGTAAGGCATTGTTTGGACGGTTTTTATAAAAGAGTGGAAGAAATGACTCTTCCAACTCCTTCTAGAGTGAGGCACTAAAGAAGGAGCTAGAAGTGTCTCTTCCAACTCCCTCTTTTGTAACCCAAACCAGTCTTCCTCATTATAAATAGGAGGCCTTGGTTCTTAATAATACAAGTGGAAATTTAGAAGTAAAGAAACTATCTTGAGTTGTTGTGAGAGAGAGAGTTGTGAGCTTTTGTCTCTTCCTCCTCCTTCCATGTCTTATCTTGTGAGCTTTGGAGACTCTCAAGTGGCGGCACCTCCCACTCATCTTGGAAGAACCACCCTCCAAGTGGTGTGAGCATTCTCCAAAAGACTACAACCACATAAGTCATTTCTATTCATCTTCTAAAAATACCCATTTTTGTTCTACTTATTTGTTTAGAATTCTAATCGGTTCATTCTCTTCCTTGTGATGCCCTCTATCATTTGATGTGTTGTTCTTCCATTTTGAACGGTTCATTTTTTGTTATAGCAACCTGTTTTGGTTTGGCTTCCATAGAGTAACCATGTTCATGTTATTTTCTTGAATTGCTAATAGTAGGTTGTGTTCTTGTTGTGTTTCTATTGTAGTTTCAATTCTTGTTTTGAGTCTACTTTTAATCTTGTGTTCTTGAACTGTTATTGTGTTGTGCATACATATTCCTTGCTGTTCTTGATATACCCACATGGCTTTAATCCATAAAATTCATAAAAGAAACATAAACATGTGTTTTTCCTTTGGACCTTTAAAAATGAACCTTCACATATACTTAGCACTTGCTAAGTTAATGTCCAGTGGGGATTTTCTCTAGGTGACTCACCATAATTGCCATAAGAATCTTGATCCAATTCTTCATTAAGTGTTACAAAATAAACAAAGATGAATTCAACTCACATCATGTGGTATCAGAGCCTTAGTGTGTTTTTGTGTTGAGTTGAAGTAGCACTTTAATTTTGGGCAAATTTTTTTTCCAGCACCTATATTTTCGTGTTTCTTGTTTTTCCAGCACCTTATATTCATACTTTGTTTGGTTTGAATATGTTTTTAGTTGTGCCTTTTCATTGATCATACCTTTTGCTTTTAGTTTTATGTTCATAGTGTTCTAGGTGTCCTAATCTTGTCTCTACTTGCTTGCTTTTGATTTTAAAAGTTTGTGTTTCTCTTGAATTTGTTTTAGTACTTGTGATTAGAGGTTCCAAACATTTGATTTCAAGTGTTCAATTGTCTTGAATCCATCATAAAATTTTTGTGCAAATTGATTGATGTTTCAACTTCCATATGATGCATATTATGGTTCTTTCACTACTTAAGTTCCATATTGCATAAAGAAAATAAATTAAAACAGTACAAAAACAGAACCAAAACAGAACCTCCTCTGTTTTAAAACATCAAAAAACAGTTTGGTACTTGTAAGGACCTGGAAAATCCTATTGGAATAAAAGTGATATATTTTAAGTAAATTCTAAGTATGTTTTATTTAAAATAAAAGTAAAGGAAAGTGTAGTTAGAAAGCCATGAGATCGCATAGAACATGATCGCCAGAGCGCGAGAGGCATGCGGACATCGCCAGGGCGCGAGACATGCGAGCATCGCTAGAGCGCGAGAGGCATGCGGGCATCGCCAGGGCGCGAGATACATGTGGGCTTGGCCAGGCGCGAGAGTCATGCGGGTGTCGCCAAGAGGAGACCTCGGTCGGTCTCCAGGAGAAAGAGACCTCGGTCGGTCTCCAGGAGGAAGAGACCGCGGCCGGTCTCCAGGAGGAAGAGACCTCGGTCGGTCTCCAGGAGGAAGAGACCTCGGTCGGTCTCCAGGAGGATGGAGACATCGGTCGTCTTCCAGAGAGAGACATCGGTCGTCCTCCAGGATGGGTCATCGGTGGTTTGTCTTTGCGCGAGTGGTCATCGGCGAAAGGTTATCGCGCGATGTCGCGTTTCACGCAGATGAAGTGGGGCCCTGGTTTCCAGGATGAACGTGCTGCATGTGCGACACGTAGGCAGTGAAAGTCCTGCAGGAGCAGTAGCTCCATGTGCGCAGAGACGCCACGTGGCCATACTGTCAGGTTGCACTGAATTCGAGGAAGAAAACCCACCAAGGAGGGTTAGTTAGAGAATAGGTAATGATGGCTACATGGCAGGCCTATGTTCCTAGTGTCAGAATACACCGCCTCTTAGGGAGTATAAAAACGCAGTGAGAGTATGAAAGGTGACAGAGTGAGTTCACCTTCAGCTTTCTCTTTTCTCTCCTTTGCACTGCGACTCAGAAATTCCAGGCACCAGTTAAATTACCAGCGATTGCCATAGAGCATTTGAGAAGGGTCTCTGCAAGCTTTACCAATTAGAACGCTTAGGCAGAGTTCAGGCATCCTTTACGTTCGGCGGTTTGGAGCTTGAAGTGAGATTTCACGCTGATCCAGGTAAGGGAAGCTAATCTTTTTCCAACGATAACTGGATATTTAATGTTTGAAATGGTAGGGCGACATGGTCGCCGGTTTTACTTCGATTTCAAGGTGTTTTTGATGTTGTAAGGGAAGCTAGCCTTACTTCTAATGAAAACTGTATGCGTGATGATTTTGATGTTGGTGGCAACGTGATCGCAGGGTGTTCAAACTGTTCTTGCTTTAAACCCAGTTTTGTTTGTAATCGCCGGTTTTTCATCTGTCATAGAAATATCCCCTGTTTTATGCTGTTTCAAAAGTGTTTGAGATTTTAAATGTGGTTTTCGAAAATTTGAACCTTGGTATGAGATTTGCTGTGATTGAAATTGTTTCATTGAAGTGTTATGTGATATGTTGAATGTTGTGATTGTGGATCGAGGCATAGTATTTTCAGGAAAGAAAATACCGTGTAAGGTCGTGTAATAGGTGTATTGATCGGTGATCCTATAATGAGACATCCAGACTCTACTGAGGTAATGAAATCACGTAGAGGAAGTTACTCAGTTGTGGAGAGTCGATGGAGGTTCATACGTATGGGTGTCTCGTGTGAAAAAGAACGAGCTCCACCTGTTGTATGGATTAACCCTGGTCATACCGTGATAATGAGAACATTGATATGGTGTGATGCGCATGGCTGAGGTCACTTTCCAGCCTTTGGTATGACAGGTGCGAATCTCTGGGTCTAATCAACGCACGAGTCTCCGGAATAGTGGTCAAGTGTCTGGTGTGATGAGTCAGTGGAAAGTCTGACGTGAGAAATGAGAAATTGAATTAATAGACACTTGATTTCTGATGTGAATTGGAATACTCTTGGATTAATTTGTGAAATATGGGATTTTCTGATAGTCTTGTGGAATATGGAAATGTGATGGCTGATACTGTTATGGTTCGTGGATGTTGTGAAGTTCTTATGTATGCTCTTGATTCAAATGTTTTCTTAAATATATAGCTTACCCTGTATTTTGTTTCTGTGGCTGTTTTTCTTAAACCTGTGATGATCGTGTAACTTTACACGGGAGCAGATGATGTTGCAGGAAGTGGATTTCCCTTGTGAGTGATCGCCGTATGTGGTCGCCGGTTTTTCTGTTCTTGTTGGGCGATCGCCCCTTTTACTATTTTCTGATAGGCGATCTCCGTTTTCTGTTAGGAGATCGGTAGTTTTGTATTTTTGCTGTTTTCTTTATGTTTAAGTTTTGTACTAAACTCCCTGCGAGGAGAACTCCTTTGTATATATATATACAATTATGTTTATTTCAATATATTTGTTTTACCATCATTTCATATTACGAAAATGCAAAAATGCGAAATGTATATTGGAGGGATGTTACAAGAGATCGCCGGTTTTTCTATCTCTTGATGGTGATCGCCGGTTTTATGTCCTGTAGCAGATCGCCTGTTTTGGGGCCTTCTGTTACCAGATCGCCGGTCTTGTAGTTTTGATTGAATTTCATTAAATTTGTAAACATTTTGACTGGTTATGTATTAAACTCCATGAGAGGAGTAAGTTCATTACTTATATATATATATATTACCATGTACTCTTCAATATTAATTGTGTACCTTTATTTTCATTATACATGTATGTCTAGTTTTATTTTGGCGGGATGTTACATTAATGGTATCAGAGCAGTTCGTCCTTTGGATGACCTGAGGGCTGTGGATCCATTGTGTTTTCTTCTGCTCATGAAAACTTATTTGAGTTTTAAGTGACAACTATTGTGAAAGGTTTTCAAACGTTTTTGTATTGAGCTTTTTGTGTGTGCTGTAGTGAATGTATGCCTAACTGAAAATCTTAGTATTTAGAATGAGAGGGTCTTGATAAGGTGGTGAGGGTGCACACTCATGACCGGATCGGGGTGATTCTCAATCTAAATTCCAGAGGTTTAATGTTTAGCATACTTTGACTTCTGGTGTGATCTATTTCATGTTATTGAGTGTTCTTGTAATTGATTGTGAGTGGCTGTGTGGATTGATGGTTGCACACCAGTAGCTGTTCTGGTGTTTTGCTTGAGGTTATAAGCTTTATGGTTCTGTAGATGGACTCAAATTCCTAAGGAATTTGAGAAGCTGACCTTGTAAGGTCGTGATGTTATCCCCCTTGAATGAATTGATTTCCTTATCGATTTCATTCTTGTAGTTGTAGGGAATATAGAAGCTAGTAGTTTCAGAACCTGAGAAAGAAGGAAGATGCCTCGTAGATCTCCTACCCCTTCCCAACCTTCTTCTGAGATGGGCCAGATCGCCAGGGCCATTGAGATGATGGCAGGTGCCATCCAGCAGCAGAATGCGGCGATGGCGCAGAACCATCAAGCTACCATGCAGCATTGGGAGACTACTCGGTCGGCTGATACGAATTCGCCCGTCGGTCAGCCTCAGGAGCGGATGGGACTGGCTGAGTTCATGAGGCACAACCCACCCAAGTTCTGTGGGAATGCTACCCCTGATCAAGCAGATCAGTGGGTCAGAGAAATGGAGAAAATCTTTAGGGCGACCTCCTGCCCTGAAGAGAAGAAGTTGTTGTTTGCCACCTATCTGCTGTCTGGAGAAGCAGAGTTCTGGTGGATGGGAGCTCAGCAAATGATGGAGGCCAGAGAGGAGGTGTTGGACTGGGAGAGCTTTAGGGTGAGGTTCTTGGAGAAATACTTCCCTGACAGCGCAAAGTTTGCGCGGGAAGTGGAGTTTTTAAAGTTGGAGCAGGGGGTGATGACGGTGAACGCCTATGCTGCCAGGTTTGAGTACCTCGCGCGATTCTACACTCAGGCGACCTCCGAAGCTTGGAGGTGCAGGAAGTTTGAGGAAGGGCTGAAGCACGGGCTGAAGAGGACGATAGCCCCAATGTGCATCAGAGAATTTCACGCCTTGGTAGAAAAGGCGAAGATGGTGGAGACCCTGGAAAAGGGTGATCCCCGGGTGATCAGGTCACACCCAGGGGGTTCTTCCAGTGGGCGGGCTAAGGTGCAGCATTCACAAGGCAGGCCATATGCGAGACCTCCACTACATCGGGCGGGGACAGGGCCACCCCAGTTTCAACAGCAGCAACCCTGGAAACTAAAATGTTCCCTCTGTGGTGGACCACACATGCCAAATGTGTGCCCCAAGAAGAATTTGGAGAGAAGGTGTTTCGTATGCCAAAGGACAGGGCACGTTGCTAGAGAATGCCCTAACCGGAGTGGGACGACTCAACCTGGTAGTTCTCAGCAGTTGAGAAATGAAGGCAGCAGACCCCAGGCAGCAGGGAGGGTGTTTGCCATGTCAGGAGCAGAGGCGTCTCAATCAGGTAACCTCGTGCAAGGTGTCTGTTTTATATCTGGTAGAAGTGTAGAAGCGTTGTTTGATTCTGGAGCGACACACTCTTTTGTGTCAAGTCGGTGTATAGCCGAGTTGGGCCTCCTAGTGAAGGAGCTGCCTTTTGAACTGTTGGTCTCCACACCTGCATCAGGACAGGTTATGACCTCTACAGTTTGCCCTGAATGTCCAGTAATAGTAGAGGGACGCAGATTCAAAGTGAACTTGATCTGCCTGCCTCTTCAGGACCTAGATGTTATCCTGGGAATGGATTGGCTTTCTGCCAATCACGATCTCATAGATTGCGGTAGGCAGAAAGTGGTGTTGCCCGATCTCCAAGAGCAGGATGTAGTATCTGCTGGGCATGGGCGGTTGGAGATGGAAGGAGGGGCGAGGTGCTTCGTGATGCTAGCTCGGTTGGAAGTGAAGAACGAAGGGGACGTGAGCAGAATACCTGTAGTAAAAGACTTCACAGATGTGTTCCCAGAAGAGGTACCTGGGTTACCTCCTAAGAGAGAAGTAGAATTCTCTATTGATTTGGTACCTGGGGCTGGACCAGTGTCTATGGCGCCCTACAGGATGGCACCAGCCGAGTTGGTGGAATTAAAGAAGCAAGTAGAAGAGTTGCTGGAGAAACAATTCATCAGACCCAGTGTATCTCCATGGGGGGCTCCAGTACTCCTAGTTAAGAAGAAGGATGGAGGGTCTCGGCTGTGTATAGATTACAGGCAGTTAAACAAGTTGACCATCAAGAACAAGTACCCTCTACCCAGAATTGATGACTTAATGGATCAAGTAAATGGGGCCTCGGTGTTCTCAAAGATTGATCTGAGATCGGGGTACCATCAAATTTTGGTAAAGGCCGACGATGTCCAGAAAACAGCCTTTAGGTCCCGGTATGGGCACTATGAGTACGTGGTGATGCCGTTTGGAGTGACCAATGCCCCAGCTCTGTTCATGGATTATATGAATAGGATTTTCCGCCCTTTCTTGGATAAGTTTGTGGTAGTCTTCATAGACGACATACTTGTCTATTCAAAGACCGAGGAAGAACATGAAGGACATCTGAGGTCGGTGTTGGAGGTTCTGAGGGAGAAGCAACTCTATGCCAAGTTCTCCAAGTGTGAGTTCTGGCTGAAGGAAGTCAACTTTCTAGGACACGTGATATCTGCCCAGGGGATCTCGGTAGACCCAGCCAAAGTAGAGACAGTGCTGCAGTGGGAACGTCCCAAGACAGTCACTGAGATAAGGAGCTTTGTGGGTTTGGCGGGTTACTATCGGAGATTTATTGAGGACTTTTCCAAGGTGGTGGCTCCGTTAACACAGCTGACCCGTAAGGACCAACCTTTTGCTTGGACCGACCGATGTGAGCTCAGCTTCAGGGAACTAAAGGAGAGATTGACCAGTGCCCCAGTGCTGGTGATCCCCGAGGTAGGAAGACCTTTTGACGTCTACTGTGATGCCTCACATCAGGGACTGGGATGCGTTTTAATGCAAGAGAAAAGGGCAGTCGCCTATGCTTCAAGGCAACTCAAGGTCCATGAGAGGAACTACCCTACGCATGATTTGGAGTTGGCGGCAGTGGTCTTCGCCCTAAAGATCTGGAGGCACTACTTATATGGAGCTCGGTTCCAGGTGTTCAGCGACCATAAGAGCCTGAAATACCTGTTCGATCAGAAGGAACTGAACATGAGGCAAAGAAGGTGGATGGAGTTCCTTAAGGACTACGATTTTCAACTCATGTATCACCCAGGGAAGGCCAACGTAGTGGCAGACGCTTTGAGTAGAAAATCAATGCAAGTAGCCACCATGATGATAAAAGAGCAGAAACTGATCGAGCAGTTCAGAGACTTAAACCTTGGAGTGGAATTTCACGTAAATCACATTAGTTGTAGTAAGCTGGCTATAACTAATGACTTCCTTGGGACGTTAAAGGATAAGCAGTTGGAGGACCCTAGTCTGAAGCATACTATGGAGTCACTAGGGACAGATCAGGCGAGAGACTTTGTAATGGGCGATGATGGGATCTTGAGATTTAATGGCAGAATTTGCATACCTGCAAATGAAGAGTTGAAGAAGATGATCCTAGAAGAAGGTCATAAGAGTCGCCTTAACCTACACCCAGGTATGAACAAGATGTACCATGACTTGAAGGAGTCATTTTGGTGGTCAGGCATGAAGAGGGACATCGCCCAGTATGTTGCAACCTGCTTAACGTGTCAGAAGGCGAAGGTAGAGCATCAAAGACCTGGCGGGCTGTTGCAGCAACTGGATATCCCTGAGTGGAAATGGGACAGCATTGCCATGGATTTTGTCACCCATTTACCCAGATCGGTGAAGGGTCATGATGCAATCTGGGTTATCATTGATAGGCTGACAAAGAGTGCCCACTTCCTTCCAGTGAATATGAAGATGGCTATGGCCAAGCTGGCACAATTATACATCCAAGAAATAGTAAGGTTGCATGGAGTGCCTTCCAGCATCGTTTCAGATAGAGATCCCAGGTTCACTTCACGGTTTTGGCAGACCTTGCAAGAGTGCTTGGGAACTAAGTTGAGGATGAGCTCTGCATATCATCCCCAAACAGATGGTCAGTCAGAGAGAACGATCCAATCCTTGGAAGATCTGCTGAGGGCGTGCGTCTTGGATCAATTGGGGAGTTGGGACGAGGTGTTGCCACTGGTGGAGTTTACGTATAATAACAGTCACCACGCCAGCATTGGGATGGCACCTTATGAAGCCCTGTACGGGAGAAAATGCAGGACTCCCTTATGTTGGTATCAGGAGGGCGATGCAATCTTGGTTGGGCCAGAGTTGATTCAGCAGACGACCGAGAAGGTGAAACAGATACAAAGCAGAATGAAAGCTTCTCAGAGTAGGCAGAAGTCCTATGCAGATCAGAGGAGAAGACCTTTGGAGTTTGCTGCTGGAGACCATGTATTTTTGAGAGTGACCCCAACCAAGGGTGTAGGACGAGCTATCAGACCAAAGAAGCTGTCTCCTAAGTTTGTTGGACCTTACCAGATCTTGAGGAAAATTGGTCCAGTAGCCTATGAGATCGCCCTACCTCCACATTTGGCAAATCTGCATAATGTCTTCCACGTATCACAGTTAAGGAAATATCTCGCCGACCCTTGTCACGTGTTGGAGGTGGACGACGTGCAGATCAGGGACGACTTGTCTTTTGAAGCAAGACCAGTCAGGATAGACGATCACCAAAGCAAACAGCTCAGGAATAAGACCATCCATATGGTTAGGGTGGTGTGGGATGAGAGATCCGGTGATTCGACTTGGGAGTTGGAAGAGAACATGAGAAACGACTATCCACATCTATTTTCTTTGTAATTCAATTTTCGAGGACGAAAATTTTTGTTGTTAGGGAGATTGTAAGGACCTGGAAAATCCTATTGGAATAAAAGTGATATATTTTAAGTAAATTCTAAGTATGTTTTATTTAAAATAAAAGTAAAGGAAAGTGTAGTTAGAAAGCCATGAGATCGCATAGAACATGATCGCCAGAGCGCGAGAGGCATGCAGACATCGCTAGGGCGCGAGACATGCGAGCATCGCTAGAGCGCGAGAGGCATGCGGGCATCGCCAGGGCGCGAGATACATGTGGGCTTGGCCAGGCGCGAGAGTCATGCGGGTGTCGCCAAGAGGAGACCTCGGTCGGTCTCCAGGAGAAAGAGACCTCGGTCGGTCTCCAGGAGGAAGAGACCGCGGCCGGTCTCCAGGAGGAAGAGACCTCGGTCGGTCTCCAGGAGGAAGAGACCTCGGTCGGTCTCCAGGAGGATGGAGACATCGGTCGTCTTCCAGAGAGAGACATCGGTCGTCCTCCAGGATGGGTCATCGGTGGTTTGTCTTTGCGCGAGTGGTCATCGGCGAAAGGTTATCGCGCGATGTCGCGTTTCACGCAGATGAAGTGGGGCCCTGGTTTCCAGGATGAACGTGCTGCATGTGCGACACGTAGGCAGTGAAAGTCCTGCAGGAGCAGTAGCTCCATGTGCGCAGAGACGCCACGTGGCCATACTGTCAGGTTGCACTGAATTCGAGGAAGAAAACCCACCAAGGAGGGTTAGTTAGAGAATAGGTAATGATGGCTACATGGCAGGCCTATGTTCCTAGTGTCAGAATACACCGCCTCTTAGGGAGTATAAAAACGCAGTGAGAGTATGAAAGGTGACAGAGTGAGTTCACCTTCAGCTTTCTCTTTTCTCTCCTTTGCACTGCGACTCAGAAATTCCAGGCACCAGTTAAATTACCAGCGATTGCCATAGAGCATTTGAGAAGGGTCTCTGCAAGCTTTACCAATTAGAACGCTTAGGCAGAGTTCAGGCATCCTTTACGTTCGGCGGTTTGGAGCTTGAAGTGAGATTTCACGCTGATCCAGGTAAGGGAAGCTAATCTTTTTCCAACGATAACTGGATATTTAATGTTTGAAATGGTAGGGCGACATGGTCGCCGGTTTTACTTCGATTTCAAGGTGTTTTTGATGTTGTAAGGGAAGCTAGCCTTACTTCTAATGAAAACTGTATGCGTGATGATTTTGATGTTGGTGGCAACGTGATCGCAGGGTGTTCAAACTGTTCTTGCTTTAAACCCAGTTTTGTTTGTAATCGCCGGTTTTTCATCTGTCATAGAAATATCCCCTGTTTTATGCTGTTTCAAAAGTGTTTGAGATTTTAAATGTGGTTTTCGAAAATTTGAACCTTGGTATGAGATTTGCTGTGATTGAAATTGTTTCATTGAAGTGTTATGTGATATGTTGAATGTTGTGATTGTGGATCGAGGCATAGTATTTTCAGGAAAGAAAATACCGTGTAAGGTCGTGTAATAGGTGTATTGATCGGTGATCCTATAATGAGACATCCAGACTCTACTGAGGTAATGAAATCACGTAGAGGAAGTTACTCAGTTGTGGAGAGTCGATGGAGGTTCATACGTATGGGTGTCTCGTGTGAAAAAGAACGAGCTCCACCTGTTGTATGGATTAACCCTGGTCATACCGTGATAATGAGAACATTGATATGGTGTGATGCGCATGGCTGAGGTCACTTTCCAGCCTTTGGTATGACAGGTGCGAATCTCTGGGTCTAATCAACGCACGAGTCTCCGGAATAGTGGTCAAGTGTCTGGTGTGATGAGTCAGTGGAAAGTCTGACGTGAGAAATGAGAAATTGAATTAATAGACACTTGATTTCTGATGTGAATTGGAATACTCTTGGATTAATTTGTGAAATATGGGATTTTCTGATAGTCTTGTGGAATATGGAAATGTGATGGCTGATACTGTTATGGTTCGTGGATGTTGTGAAGTTCTTATGTATGCTCTTGATTCAAATGTTTTCTTAAATATATAGCTTACCCTGTATTTTGTTTCTGTGGCTGTTTTTCTTAAACCTGTGATGATCGTGTAACTTTACACGGGAGCAGATGATGTTGCAGGAAGTGGATTTCCCTTGTGAGTGATCGCCGTATGTGGTCGCCGGTTTTTCTGTTCTTGTTGGGCGATCGCCCCTTTTACTATTTTCTGATAGGCGATCTCCGTTTTCTGTTAGGAGATCGGTAGTTTTGTATTTTTGCTGTTTTCTTTATGTTTAAGTTTTGTACTAAACTCCCTGCGAGGAGAACTCCTTTGTATATATATATACAATTATGTTTATTTCAATATATTTGTTTTACCATCATTTCATATTACGAAAATGCAAAAATGCGAAATGTATATTGGAGGGATGTTACAAGAGATCGCCGGTTTTTCTATCTCTTGATGGTGATCGCCGGTTTTATGTCCTGTAGCAGATCGCCTGTTTTGGGGCCTTCTGTTACCAGATCGCCGGTCTTGTAGTTTTGATTGAATTTCATTAAATTTGTAAACATTTTGACTGGTTATGTATTAAACTCCATGAGAGGAGTAAGTTCATTACTTATATATATATATATTACCATGTACTCTTCAATATTAATTGTGTACCTTTATTTTCATTATACATGTATGTCTAGTTTTATTTTGGCGGGATGTTACAGTACTTGCATCTATTCATTCTTTTGCACATTACTTTCTATACAAAATTTGGATTCATAGTGATTGGCAAATTGTTGTCTACTTTGTGGAACTTTTGATCCTTTTACTTTGACAAGTTTATGAGTTGTACTTTCTTTCTTGATTATAAAGTTTAGTGAGTATTCTTTGAGTCTTATTGTGTGCCTTTTATTGCTTGTCTTTCATTCCTTAATTTTTGTCATATATCTTGTATTCCTTTTGCAATACCCTTTCTTGTTTTGTACCTTTTCTTGCTTGTCTTTTATTGTTCTTCAAGTTTTGTGGTGGTTATTTTTGGATGAGTGGTTGAGTGCTTTGGCATTTTTCACTTGAGGTTACTTCATTCCACAAGAGAAGCTTGGTTGAGGGAAGTATAATTTCTTCGAGTGATTTTGAGTGCCTTAAATTTTTTTACCAAAACTGCACCACTGATTTCTTTGTTTTCTAACCTTTTTTTCTTTAATTGTTTGCTATTTATGTTTGCTGTACTATTTTGAAAATGGCTCAATATTCAAGTGGAGAATCTTCCAAACAACACTCTCCACAAAAAGCTTTCATTCTTGGTGAACTAAAAGAAACAAAAAGGTCCCTTGCACAAAAAGATGAAGCTATAAGACAATTGGAAGAAAGATTGCAAAGGCTTGAAATGACTATTGCAAGGTCCAGTCATACACACCATAGAAGACGCCATTCTTCAAGGCATTCATCAAGAACTTCTTCCAACTATCATGGACATGAAGATGAAACTGAATGGAGGAGGCATCATAATTATGAAGAAAGGCTCCAACATGTGGCAAAGCCTTATATGCCTTTTGTAAAATTACCTAGCTTTAGTGGTGAAGGTGATCCAAATGTATATTTGGGGTGGGAAGCAAAGGTTGAACAAATCTTTCATGTACATGAGGTCCAAGAAGACCAAAGGGTAAAACTAGCTACTTTAGAATTTCTAGACTATGCCATGCAATGGTGGCATAAAACTCTTATGGACATTGGGCTAAACAAGAAACCTCCCATGGTTTCTTGGAACAATTTAAAAGAGTGTATGCACGCTAGATTTGTTCCACCACACTTTAGGAAAGACCTCTTGTTGAAGCTCCAAAGGCTTCACCAAGGCACGCTAAGCGAGGATGCGTATTTTAAAGAGCTAGAAACCCTTATGCTTAAAGTTGATATACATGAAAGTGATGAAGCTAAGATGGCTAGATTTGTAAGTGGTCTTAGAAAGGACTAATGTGGGCCATAGCTCGATGGCGGATCTCACTGAACGTCTTTGGCCAACATCTGATTAGGGAATCGCTGAAGGGTCCTAGTAAGATCCCCATCCCAAATGCGTGCACCATCATAGCCTCATCTTTGGTGTGCAGTTTCACCACGAGCGCCCCAAAGCAATTCAGGAAGTCCTTCAACGGTTCTCCCTGGTATTGCTTCACATAAAAAGATCGAAGGTATACCGACCAGTCCTCAGATACTGAGAACGGCTAGTAATGGTGAGCCACGTGAGCTGGGTCCCATAGCATGGGCCAGAGCCACGTGGGCTGGGTCCCACGAGTAGCATGGACCAGTGGGCTGATTAGTCATCAGCATGTCAACCACCAGAGTGGAATGATGTGTCCTCGTCACTCAACAGGGCGATGAGTCCTCGGCAACAGAGTGGGACGATGTGGCATCGGTCGTGGGTGTTCTGAATAGTTGAACTAGATCATGGAAGGTGGGTCCCGAGAACAATACCAGGTATCAGTAAAATGCCCAGAGGTAGGGAGAAGCCTAGGTCATGAAGCATCCATACGTGTGGCATGGAAAGCAGAGTTAGGTGCAGAGTCTTGAAGGGCTGGAATGCCTGTCAGGATTAGGGTTTCCAAGTGAAGCTACATGCATGGCACGTGAACAGTGAGGGCACTCCCAGGACAGATGGCCCCAGAGATTAGGTGCACGAGTGGGTACCCAGGTGGGCATCCTGTTAGAATTTGGACTCCAGTTAAGGGAATGTTACATGCCAGATTACTCTCAGATTGAGTAATGGCAGCGCGTAACGATATGTTCCCAGAAACCCTAAATGTGGGTAGTGGCACAGAGGAAACCCTAGACTTTATAAAGGGTAGTAAAACACTTCACAGAGGTACACAGTTTTGAGACTAAAACTCATATACTATACACTTGGTGTGCTTGCCCCAGTATTGACTTGGGCGTCGGAGTGCAAACGGCCTCTAGGGCGCCCCTTCTGATAGGTTGTTCTTCATGACCATTAGTTCTTCTTAAAATATGAGGTAAAAAGGTGGTGGAAGCTATGGATGATATGGGTCAAGGATGGCTCATATAGAGCTATGGGTTCTTTGTAGGTGCATGAAAGGTGTGGAGAGTGATAGGTTAGGCCAAATCACTTGGAGGAAGGTGAAGATGAAGATCAAAGTGTCTAACCTAGAGAGACTAGACAAAGAGTAGAAGCTAGCATAATTTTGGCAGCATTTACTCATATAAATTGATCTTAAAAAAACATGAGCCAAAGCACCCTATTTATAGGAGATGGTGCCTTGGAGAGTAAGGAACAAGGGTAGGATGGGGAATACATAAAAGAGGGGGCTGCTAGGGTGTTGACTAAAGGTCAATGCAGCCCCTTAGCATGCTTCTAGAAGGTAGGGCTACATTCCTACCCTAAAAGGCCTAGGTACAAGCTAAATTGTTAAATACACCCCCGATTGTGCTAAATGAACCCTACTCTACTAAAATTATAAATAAACTAAAATTAATTTATGCTCAACTCCCATGGCTTGGGCTTTACTCCTTGTAGTCCTCTGAAGGGTCTTTGAATATGTAGAGAAAAGTTTCTCTGCCATCAGTAGCAGAGTCCCACTCTTCTTGAATCCTCTTTGCCATGGACCTAGTTGTTGGGCCTGAGCTTAGGCCTCTTCCATCATCCTCTCCCTCTTGAAGAGGATTTGTCCTCAAATCACATGCTTCTGCCTCTTCATTTTCTCTACCTGCAAAGGGTGTTAGATCCATAACATTGAAGGTAGTATGTACTCCATATTCCTCAGGCAGGTCAATTTGATATGCATTATTATTGATTCTTTTGAGAACTTGGAAAGGACCATCACCCCGGGGACTAAGTTTACACTTCCTCTGATTAGGGAATCTATCTTTTCTAAGGTGAAGCCAAACCCAGTCTCCCTCCTCAAAAATCATCTCTCTCTTCCCCTTATTGCTATGTTTCATGTATTTCTCTGTTTGTTGTTGTATTTGGTTCTTAATCCTCTCATGCATTTTCTTTACAAATTCAGCCTTCGTTACTCCTTCCTTATGCACAAAATTTTGTGGATTAGGTAGAGGTAACAAATCCAAAGGAGTAAGAGGATTGAACCCATACACAGCCTCAAAAGGAGAAATATTAGTAGTTTTATGAACTACCCTATTATATGCAAACTCAATATGAGGAAGGTACTCATCCCAAGATTTGTGGTTTCCTTTCATGATTGACCTAAGCATAGTGGAAAGAGATCTATTTACAACTTCAGTTTGTCCATCCGTTTGAGGATGACAAGAAGTTGAGAAGTTCAACTTAGTTCCTAGCTTTTCCCAGAGAGTTCTCCAGAAATGGCCAATAAATTTAGGATCTTTATCCGACACTATGGTCTTAGGTAAACCATGTAGTCTTACCACTTCTCTAAAGAAGAGCTTAGAGATGTTGCTAGCATCATCACTTTATGGCAAGGTATAAAATGAGCCATCTTGCTAAACCTATCCACTACCACAAAAATGGAATCAAAACCTCTTTGTGTCCTAGGAAGTCCTAATATGAAATCCATGCTTATATCTTCCCAAGGAGCACTTGCAAAAGGTAAAGGAGTGTAGAGTCCATGAGGCATTGTCTTAGACTTAGCTTTTAAACATGAAATGCATCTATGACAATGTCTTTGGACATCTTTCCTCATGTGTGGCCAAAAGAATTTTCCTTTCAAAAGCTCAAGAGTTTTATCAACTCCAAAATGGCCCATGAGTCCTCCTTCATGTGATTCTTTTACAAGGAGTTTTCTATGTGTTCCTTGGGGTATGAAAAGTTTTCCTTCTTTAAATAAGTACCCCTCAGAAACATAAAAACCTCCTTGTGCTCTATGTTGGCACTCAGCAAAAGTGGGTGCAAAATCCTGATCTTCTTTATAAAGTTCAGGTATGTTTTCAAATCCAAGAATTTGGGCTCCAAGTTTAGAAAAGAGGATATGTCTCCTTGAGAGAGCATCAGCCACAATGTTTGTACTGCCCTTCTTGTATTTGATAACATATGGAAATTGCTCAAGAAATTCCATCCACTTTGCATGTCTTTTGTTCAACTTTTGTTGACCCCTTAGATATTTCAAAGACTCATGATCACTATGTATGATAAATTCTTTTGAAACTAGATAGTGTTCCCAAGTCTGTAGGGCCCTCACAAGTGCATAAAGCTCTTTGTCATAGGTGGGGTAGTTGAGGGTGGCACCGTGAAGTTTTTCACTAAAATATGCAATTGGGTGCCCACCTTGCAACAACACAACACCTATTCCTACTCCTGATGCATCACACTCTAGCTCAAAATTTTTTGAAAAGTTTGGCAAAGCTAGAATGGGTGCATTAGTGAGTTGAGCTTCCAAACTTTGAAAGGCTTGCTCATGCTTCTCTGTCCAACAAAATGGAGTGTCTTTCTTTACTAACTCATTGAGTGGTGAAGCTAGACTTGAGAAGTTAGGAACAAATCTTCTATAAAAACTTGCTAGACCATGAAAGCTCCTAACATCTCCTACATTTTGCGGGGTTGGCCACTCTTGGATGGCTTTGATTTTCTCGGGGTCAACATGTACCCCATTTTTGTTTACTATAAAACCTAAAAACACTACACTATCTACACAAAAAGTGCATTTATCTATATTGGCAAACAAACTATTTTTCCTAAGCACTAAAAGAACCTCCCTAAGGTGACTTAGGTGGGACTCTAGGCTTTGACTATATACTAAGATATCATCAAAATAGACTACTACATACTTACCTATGCAATCCCTAAAGACATGATTCATAAGCCTCATGAAAGTGCTAGGTGCATTAGTGAGTCCAAAAGGCATCACTAACCACTCATATAGTCCAAATTTGGTCTTAAAAGCAGTTTTCCACTCATCACATTCTTTAATTCTAATTTGGTGATATCCACTTTTAAGGTCAATCTTGGAAAATATGGTAGACCCATGCAATTCATCAAGCATATCATCAAGTCTAGGAATTGGATGCCTGTATTTGATGGTGATATTGTTGATGGCCCTACAATCACAACACATTCTCCACTTGCCATCTTTCTTTGGAACCAACAAAACAGGTACAGCACAAGGACTTAGGATTTTTTGAACCCAGCCTTTCTCCAACAAATCCTGAACCTGTGACTCTATCTCCTTAGTCTCTTCCGGATTAGTTCTGTAAGCTGGTCTATTTGGTAAACTAGCTCCCGTAACTAAATCTATTTGGTGTTCTATACCCCTAACAGGTGGAAGTCCAATAGGTCCTTCCTCAGGGAATACATCACCAAATTCTTTTAAAAGTTTTTGGACTTGAAGAGGTAGTTCACAAACTTCAGAAAGTGTGGCAGTGCATGCAATGTTCCTTTACACAGAAGGAGGCCTGAAGGTTGTTCAGATAGAAGTATCTTTTCAATTTTACTTTCAAAATTTTCTTCTTTCTGAATAACCTTGTGGGAAGGAACACTCTTCTCCCACGCCTCAACATCGTTCCTAAGGATTTTCTCTTGTTTTCCTTTTTTTTTTCTTTTTCTCATTTTCTCTTTTTATTTTCATTTGTACTTGGTCCTTTACCACTTGTGAAGGTGTTAAAGGATAAAGTACAAACTTTTTTTCCCTATGGGTAAAAGTTATCTCGTTGGTAAGACCATTATGGATGGTTTTCTTGTCAAATTGCCATGGTCTTCCCAATAAGATGTGGCAGGCTTCCATGGGTACTACATCACATAAAATCTCATCTTTATAGTTCCCCACAGAAAGACTGATTTTTACTTGCTTATCTACAGTTAATTCCCCATCTTCATTTATCCACTGAAGTTTGTAAGGTTTTGGATGAGGTATTAATTGTAGATTAAGCTTTTCAACCATCCTAGTGCTACAACAATTGCAGCAAGAGCCACTATCCACAATGAGAGAACAAATGTTTTCTGAAACTTTGCATCTTGTATGAAAGATGTTCTCTCTCTGTGTTTCATGGTTCACACTAGGTTGATTGTTGAGGGTTCTTCTGATCATCATTAATTCTCCCTCACAAGGATATGCCCCCTCACTACTTTCCTTCTCTTCTTCCCCACTAGACTCTTCATCTTGGCTGCTATACTCATCCCTCCCTCTTAAGATCATGGTTCTCCTATTTGGACATTGGGATGCTATATGGCCTCTACCAAGACACTTGAAGCACTGGATGTCTCTACTGCGGGGTTGTGAGGTAGACACATCTTTTCCTACACTCTTGGGAGTTTCTTTGGATTTATCCTTTGAAAGACTATCCTCCTTTTCTCTTCTATACTCTCTCTTGGGATAAGAGTTAGAGTAAGAACTCTCCTTGCGACTTGATCCCTTTCTCAAATTTTGTTGTTCAACTTTTATACAAAGTTGGATCAAATCATTCAAGTCCCTGTAGGGCAAAAGTTCTACTTTATCCCTTATCTCAAGATTGAGACCACTTAGGAACCTAGCTATGGTGGTGGTGGCTTCTTCCCTAATAGAGGCTCTCATCATGTAGAGCTCCATCTTTTGCCTATACTCCTCTACACTCATGTTTTTCTGTTGGAGTCTTTGGAGCTTGTCCATTAACTCCCTATCATAGTATGAAGGAATATGGCGGCGTCTCAAGGCTCCCCTAAGGTCATTCCAATATTCTATGGGAGGGTCCCTGTGGAGGCGCCTATCTCTCTCTAGGGCTTTCCACCAATACATAGCATTTCCTTGAGTTGAGCCTCATGTTGCAATTGTCTTAGTGATAGTGATTGAAAATCTCTAGCCAATTGTTTCAAAAGAGATTTTGTGGATTTTCTATCACTTTCACTATGACTTGAAGAATGAGTAGACATGTTTAGGGTTTGTGATAAAAGTAATTTTCAAAAAGAAAGATAAGTGGAGTGAAGTAGGTAATTTCCCAGGAAAGGGAGGTGGATCACTAGGATCTCTTAAGTACCAAGCCTTTCCTTAGCCAGATACTATCCCACAACACTTTCAAAAACCTTTCTCTAAGCAATTTACTTAGAGCACAATCAAAGATAAAAACAAAATTTTTATGCAAGAAAAACTATATGTAAAGCAATAAAACACAAATGAAAATTGTTATTTAGAAAGCTTTTAAAACTAGTCGAATCCTAAGGTGAGGCTTCTTGGCACTTTGGAACCTTGAAGACACACTCACCGTCTAAGACGTATTAATCCACTAATTAATCAATGTCCTTGCAAATTACAACTCAAAGAAATACAAAGAAATTAGGTTAACAAATTTTGATGCACAAAAATTTAAAGTCCTATTCTATGCACTCCTTCACTTGTAGCTCCTTTGTGTATATTTGTGTATTTTTCAATGAGGTTGCTGCTGTCCCTTGCTTTGTCTCCTTAGGTTATTCAACCTTAAATCTTTTAATCCAGCTCCTCTTTAGTGATATGGCTTTCACCAAAACAAAATTTTAGCTCCACACTCACCAAAGCACTTTTTAGGTCAAATCCACCAAAGAGAGGTCAAGCAAGTTTTAAAGCAACAAAACTCAAATTTAAAATCAAGGACTACTGCAAATGGAGTTGATATTTGACAAGACTTGAAAGAGTATTCAATAAAATTTGATAAGCAAAAAATTAAGGCACACAAGAAAAGGTAGCACACAAAGTGGAATCCTAGTGAATGGAACTAGAATAGATGAATAAAACCAAAACAGCACTACAGAATTTTTTTGTGTAAATTTTTCACAACTTTCCAATTTTATGCTGGACAGAATACTTCAAATTTGAGCTTGAAATTTTAACCACAGAAACTTCAATGTTTTAGCTCAATATAGGCGTTGGAATTTCACCAAAACAGTGAGCCAAATAATTGTAATAATTTTTCCGAAATCACTGCCGCGTCAGCGTTTTTCCAGAGTCAGGATTTTTGCACTCTGTTCGTATTTCATTTATCATTTTTTTTGTATTTTGAATTTTGATGTGCTTCTTTTTTTTACTTTTTCTTAACACATCAAACTACTCAAATCCAAAATTTCAGAATTTTTTACCAACAAATGTAATTTCTGGGAATGATTCCAGCCAGCACAGTAGCAGTGAAAACAGAGAAATCCTAACTTGGAATTAGAAAACGGTAAAGAAACTTCAAAAACACAATGGAAATGATTGGAAACGAACTTGTATGGAACTAACACACAAGTATGAACTCAAATATGAAAATATAAAAGGCACCAAAGCTTCAAAACCAGAAATATAAACTGCACTCAAAACAAAATCAAGCAACCAAATCAACAATAAAAGGCACCACTGGAATTTATGACATTGTAGGATGAACATGACTTTGACAAAACTTGTATGGATTCAAAAATCAAAATGACTTAACCACAAACACTTTGCACCGATTAAAAACATCAATAAGACTCAAATAAAATAAAAATAGAACAGCCAACACAAAAGGAACCTAAAACAGTTTGAAAATGGAAATAGAAATTTAAAAACAGCAACACCAACTTAGAAAGAAATTAAAAACAGCAAGACATTTAAGGATATGATGAACAACATGGAATAAAGAAGACTCAAAAAATAAAATGAAGAGAACACTTATCTCTTGAAGAACCAAAGCTCTAGATACCAAATGATAGGTTGTTCTTCATGACCATTAGTTCTTCTTAAAATATGAGGTAAAAAGGTGGTGGAAGCTATGGATGATATGGGTCAAGGATGACTCATATAGAGCTATGGGTTCCTTGTAGGTGCATGAAAGGTATGGAGAGTGATAGGTTAGGCCAAATCACTTGGAGGAAGGTGAAGATGAAGATCAAAGTGTCTAACCTAGAGAGACTAGACAAAGAGTAGAAGCTAGCATAATTTTGGCAGCATTTACTCATATAAATTGATCTTAAAAAAACATGAGCCAAAGCACCCTATTTATAGGAGATGGTGCCTTGGAGAGTAAGGAACAAGGGTAGGATGGGGAATACATAAAAGAGGGGGCTGCTAGGGTGTTGACTAAAGGTCAATGCAGCCCCTTAGCATGCTTCTAGAAGGTAGGGCTACATTCCTACCCTAAAAGGCCTAGGTACAAGGTAAATTGTTAAATACACCCCCGATTGTGCTAAATGAACCCTACTCTACTAAAATTATAAATAAACTAAAATTAATTTATGCTCAGCTCCCATGGCTTGGGCTTTACTCCTTGTAGTCCTCTGAAGGGTCTTTGAATATGTAGAGAAAAGTTTCTCTGCCATCAGTAGCAGAGTCCCACTCTTCTTGAATCCTCTTTGCCATGGACCTAGTTGTTGGGCCTGAGCTTAGGCCTCTTCCATCACCTTCTATCTTTGCAGGTGTAGGTTGTTTCGATCCATTGAAGCATTACCTAAGGAGAAGGAAGGAGGCGCGAGATTGTCGTAGAGTCAATCGACAGGAGAGTCAACCGGCAAGAATAGGTTTGGCATCCACCTTGGGGCCGAAATAAAACAAGGTCCCATTCACATGCGAAAGAGTAGAATCTAGCGACATGAGGAATACCAGACAAGGATCTGTCCCACCAAATGGGGGCGAAGCGTCACCATGCAACAAATCATGGAAATGATGTGTGCCCTCCAAGAAACAGTGGCAACATCCAGAGCGGATGAGGCACGCATTCAGGCACGCATCTCACAACGTTTCAAACTCAGATGATGCTGTCAGGAGGCTCCGATGCGGTGCATTGCAAGCTCTTCATGACCACATTTATAGGGACAGCGTTGGAGTGGTTCGTCAGCTTGCCTGATGGACACATAACATCATTTGCACAGTTTTCCACGTTGTTCAGGGAGCAATACATTATCAATTGGGCTCCCCCACCAGTGTCTTACGATCTCTTTGACGTAAGGCAGTATCAGGTAGAATCCCTGAAAGATTATCTCAATAGGTTTGGCGCGATGGTGGTAAGGTTGCACACCAAGGATGAGGATATGGTGGTGCACGCCTTCAGGAAGGGGATTTTGTCAGGACCCTTCAGTGAATCACTAATCAGAAATTTCCCCAAGACTTTTTGTGAGATTAGGGGTCGAGCTGTCACCCACATTGTAGTAGAAGGGGAGATTACTGAGAAGCGTGAGAGCATTGCTCCTTCATGATCATGAGGGCCCAGTTGATCTCTACCCATGCGGGTGCACGAGGCGACAACAGAGAAGAAAACGCAAGGGAAACAGAAACCCTATGAGGCCAGAAATGTTAGGAATTATGGCTTTAAACTAGAGGGGGGTGAATTGTCAAAGGAGATTTTCGCAAACTTTTTGAAGCTAGAATGAATTTATTTCAGAAACCAATTGATTAAGCAATTCAGTTAGCCAAAACAGTAAGCAAAATTGCACTGCCAGGAAAACAATCGGTTGTTTCTGCGAAACAATCGGTTGTTTATATCAGCAAACAACAAAAAAATTGAATTTAAAGAGTAAGGGATAGAGAGATTATACACAGTTGTTTATACTAGTTCACTCCAACCCAGAGCTACATCCAGTCTTCTCAGAACCCCTGAGGAAATCCACTAAGCAATCACACCTTGATCACTTACACAACAACCAAGAGAATGACCTTGAAAACCTCAAGACACACACTCTCCTTGGCCAACACTAAGATTGCTGATCTTGAACACCTCAAGAACACACAGCCAATCTCAGCAACAATACACAGAAGAATTGTTTTAGCAGTTTACAAAGATTACACTTGTTACAGATGAAGATCTGAAATCAATACAAGTAGAATCCTATTCCAGCACCTTGATCAATCCCTTGAGCTCTTAAGCAATCTCAACTCTTTGAAAAACTCTCTTAGAAAAAAATTGTCAAAAGCATTCTCTTATTTAAAACAGTTTTTTGGAATTTATATAAAGAAAGTTTGTTATCAAATCTTAACAAACCCTTGATTGCTTTCAAAAAGATTGGTCAAAGCATTTAATGACTGGAGCGTATTCAGTTTCAAATCATTTAAAGCTCTGTCAAAGAAAATAGTTATGCTGTTATGGTTCCAAAACAAACAATCGATTGTTTCCTCGAATCAATCGGTTGTTTTGTTACTTAACAGATTTCACTATTTGAAAACAGTTTTTAAACTTTCTCAAAACACCTAAGTGTAAACAATCGGTTGTTTCGACAGAATAATCGGTTGTTTCAACTTAGTTTGAAAAACACTTTACTTTGTTTAAAGATTGAGATGCTAAGTGCTTTGAGATTTAATCTAAGGGTGGATTACAACATTAAACTACCTGATCCGGTCGGTCATCGGTAGTCGATACGTCAGCAGCAGATGACCACGTGGGCCAGTCATAGAGTGACGCGTGGCATGAGATAGCAGATGAACCAGGGTGGAGATCGTTCAAGAACGGCGATCAGTGGTCAGTTACCGAGTGACCTCCACCAGCAGATCAGTTCCTACATGAGCGCCTGGAAGCAGAGCGCGGGAAGTGATGAAGCACCGATCAGTCACCGGTGCATGCAGAGCGATCAGTCGTTGGGGGTTCCTTGCCAACACGTGTTAAACTGGGACCCAGCTCCCGACGAGAATGTTACCCAAGGACCTCGCCTGATCCCATAAGGAGAGCACGACAACGTGAAGAAGCGCCATCTGTCATCGGTCAGGGTGACACATCGATCACCGGCCAGAATGAGACATCGGCCATCAGTCAGGATGAGAGATACCTCGGTCATCGGTGTGTGGCGAGTGACGTTGGCCACGACGACGTGAATAACGCGCTAAGTTACTCCGCAAGGGAATTGTAGTGGCCAGACCTCAGACATCAGCCAGGGGCTGAGAGATCGATGAGCCCTCAGAAGGGTCGATCACCAAGAACAAGGGCGATGAGAGATCGCCAACAAGAGGACACATCGGTCATCGGTGCCCAGAGCCAGGAAGCGGCCTTAGTCACGGAACGACCATGCGTGAAGCGGTGGAGGCACAGTTAGGTGCAAAATCCTATTGGGATGAGAACCCATCAAGGTTAGAGTCTCCCAGTGAGGTTGCATGCATGCCACGTGGACTGTGAAGATGTTTCCAGAGAATAGGTAGGGCAGATGGGCACAGAAATTGAGGGGTACAGAGGTACCCACGCGGCCTCCCCTGTCAGACTTTGCACTCAAGTGAGGAAAGCCTGCACGCAAGGTAGGCCTGGGGGGTAGACAGCGGCGGTGCAGAGCAATCAAGTGGCCCTAGAGGTAGCCAGTAGGGGGCGACGTGGGTTTATATGAGGAAGAAGAACGCCGAACCAGGTATGAGATACGTAACCCAGAAATTAGACAAAGAGAGTTCTTGATGTTTCCTTGCCCAAAACTGACTTGAGCGTCGGAGCTACACCGGCCGCTAGGGCGCCCCTCTGTGTTTGCAGGAACCGTTTGCTTCGTTCGAAGGGAAGCCAACCGGAGGAACGGACCTGGACGCGGGAGGAACGCGGAGCCCATCCACGCTCGAGTCGGCGGCGGGATCACTACCCTAGAACAAAACAATAAACCAGCACAGCAGCATCAAGCAAAGCAGAGGCTTCATCATCCTTCAAAGGATTTGGATTCTTCAAAACCTTGAACACCACTTGGTTCAACAAGAAAGCCCCAGACCAGGGCGCATGCGAAAGAGGATGTGCCCCCAGACATAACTTCCTGGTGGAGTTAAAGGAGTTTATCACTATTCCCAATGTAGCGGAAAGATTGAAGATGCCCCTAAAGACAGACAAGAGACTGGGGCCCAGCAAGAACACGTGGTGCGAGTTCCACCAGGCGTTTGGCCATCCCATCCGCAATTGCTTGGCCCTAGGTCACCAGTTGGATGAGTTGGTGAAGAGCGGCTTCTTGAATGACTACCTGCGGGAGTCGTAGGGGGACGAGGTGGTGGTGACTCTGAGGACTGATCAGGGGCACGAGGTGCCCATACATGGTGAAATTCACACCATCTCAGGAGGGTTCTCAGGGGGAGGGTGCACCGCGTCACAGCGGAAGAAGTATGCACGATCCGTGATGGCGGTGGAGACGTACAAGGAAGACCACTTTCCTGACGTTGACCTCACCTTCACAAAGGTTGATGGCTAGGATGTTGTCCCTCATGACAATGATCTAGTGGTGATATCGGTGGTAACGGTGGGAAGGAAGGTGCATGGGGTGCTCGTGGATCAGGGAAGCTCTACCGACGTGATGTTTTGGTCGACCTTCAATAAGCTGCAGTTGTCTCCAGACCAGTTAAGACCCTACACTGGTTGCTTATATGGATTTGCTGGAGACCAGGTCAAAGTGCGGGGGCACTTAGAGCTGAGGACCACCTTCACCGATGGCGTGGCTTCCTGCACAAAAAACATCAAGTACCTTGTCGTTAACACCCCCTCATCTTACAATATATTGTTGGGCAAACCAGCCCTGAACAGGTTAAGAGTGATGGCGTCGACGAGGCATATGAAGATGAAACTGCCCTCTATGGAAGGAGCAGTGATCACCATCAGGTCGGATTAGAAGGAGGCTAAGAAGTGTTACGAGAATAGCCTCAAGACAAAGAGGGGAGTGTGCACCGTGACCACCCAACCACCAGGTAGGGTGTGCACCATTGCCGACCAGCCCGAGGAGGAGAAGGGGTCACCTGAGTAGAGGTCGCCCGAGAGAGACGACCCGAGCCAGCTAAAGACTGTTAGGAATTATGGCTTTAAACTAGAGGGGGGGTGAATTGTTTAAAGAGGTTTTCACAAACTTTTTGAAGCTAGAATGAGTTTATCTCAGAAACCAATTGATTAAGCAATTCAGTTAGTCAAAACAGTAAGCAAAACTGCACTGTCAGAAAAACAATCGGTTGTTTCTTCGAAACAATCGGTTGTTTTTATCAGCAAACAACAAACAAACTGAATTTAAAGAGTAAGAGATAGAGAGATTGTACAAAGTTGTTTATACTGGTTCACTCCAACCCAGAGCTACATCCAGTCTTCTCAGAACCCCTGAGGAAATCCACTAAGCAATCACTCCTTGATCACTTACACAACAATCAAGAGAATGACCTTGAAAACCTCAAGACATACACTCTCCTTGGTTAACACTAAGATTGCTGATCTTGAACCCCTCAAGAACACACAGCCAATCTCAGCAACAATACAGAAAAGAAATGTTTCAGCAGTTTACACAGATTACACTTGTTACAGATGAAGATCTGAAATCAATACAAGTAGAAACCTATTCCAGCACTTTGATCAATCTCTCTAGCACTTAAGCAATCTCAGCAATTTTCCAAAACTCTCTTAGTTCTTAGTTCCAACTTTTTCAAAAGCATTCTTACCTTTAAAAGAGATTTTCTGAATTATATAAAAGGAAGTTTGTTTATCAAATCTTAACAAACCCATAAAAGCTTTCAGAAAGATTGGTCAAAGCATTTAATGACTGGAGCGTATTCAGTTTCAAATCATTTAAAGCTCAGTCAAAGAAAACAGTTTTTCTGTTATGGTTCCAAAACAAACAATCGGTTGTTTCCTCGAATCAATCGGTTGTTTTGTCACTTAACAGTTTTCTCCATTCAAAAACAGTTTTCAAACTTTCTCAAAACATCTAAGTATAAACAATCGGTTGTTTCGATAGAACAATCGGTTGTTTCAACCTAGTTTGAAAAACACTTTTGTTTTATCAAAAACTGAGATGCTAATTGCTTTGAGATTTAATATAAGGTTGGATTACACTTTAAACTACCCCAGAACAAAACAACAAAGCAGCACAGCAGCAGCAAGCAAGCAAAAGCTCCATCATCCTTCAAAGGATTTGGATTCTTCAAAACCTTAAACACCACTAGGTTCAACAAAGACATCCTGGAGAGGAAGATTGGAGGAAAGATGTTCAAGCTTGGCAAATCCTTGAGCCAAGACGCGCAGGACCAAATTGCAGCAGTCATAGAGCGACACATGGATGCCTTCCATGGTCCGCCTCAGACATGCCTAGCATCGACCCCGACTTCTTGTGTCATCTTCTTGCTATGAATCCCCAGGTCAGACTTGTCCGTCAGAGAAGGAGGAAGTTCAACGAAGAGAAGAGACAGGTCATTAAGGAGGAAACGCAGAAGTTGTTGAGGGCTGGTCACGTTTGAGAGATCCAATATTCAGAGTAGCTGGCGAATGTGGTGCTGGTGAAGAAAGCCAATGGGAAGTGGAGGATGTGTGTAGAATTCACCGACCACAACAAGGCGTGCCCAAAGGATTCCTATCCCTTGCCAAGCATTGATGCTTAGGTGGACAGTGCCTCGGGTTGCAAGCTGCTCAGCTTCCTGGATGCCTTTTCTGACTACAACCAAATCAAGATGCATCCCATGGATGAGTAGCGTTCATGACAGAGTTGTCTTGCTATTGTTACATAGTGATGCCCTTTGGGTTGAAGAACGCAAGTGCCACCTACCAAAGGCTGATGGACAAGGTGCTCGCCCCTATGATAGGACACAGCGTGCAAGCCTATGTAGATGACATGGTGGTGACCTCATAGGTGAAGGATCAGCACGTCGCTGATTTGGAAGAGCTATTCACAACAATAACTAAGTATAGGCTGAAGCTGAACCCAGAGAACTGTGTTTTTGGGGTGGAAGTAGGCAAGTTCTTAGGCTTCTTACTCACCGAGCATGGGATAGAGGCGAACCCTGACAAGTGCGTTGCAATCCTCGCTATGAGAAGCCCGACTTCCATGAAGGAGGTTCAGCAATTGATAGGACAGATGGCCGCTCTGTCCAGATTTGTATCAGCTGGGGGAGATAAAGGCCACCCCTATTTTCAGTGCTTGAGGAGGAACAGTAGGTTCTTATGGACCAAGGAATGTGAGGAAGCGTTCCTCAAGCTGAAGGAGTACTTGGCCAGCCCACCAGTGTTATGCAAACCACAGCTCGGCACCCCGCTGCGCCTATATTTTACAGTCACTGATCGGGCGGTAAGTTCAATTCTTGTTCAGGAGCAGGACCAGGTTCAGAAACCAATCTACTTTGTTAGCAAGGTATTGCAAGGGCTAGAGGTGAGGTACCAAGCCCTAGACAAGGCGGCACTGGCAGTGGTGTTCTCGGCGAGGATGTTTCGCCATTACTTCTAGAGCTTCACGGTGGTGGTGATGACAGACCTTCCCATTCGTAAGGTCTTGCAGAAGCCGGACGTAGCGGGAAGGATGGTACACTGGGCTGTAGAGTTGTCAGAGTTTGACATACAGTACGAGCCCAGAGGCCCTATCAAGGGCCAAGTTTATGCTAATTTGGTAGCCGAACTGTCCTCGGCAGAAACACGCCATGAAGAATCCGACTTCAGATGTATACTCTCTGTAGATGGGTCTTCTAACCAGCAAGGCAGCGGAGCTAGCGTAATCTTGGAAGGACCAAAGGGGCTATTGATTAAGCAGGCCCTACGGTTCGCTTTCAAGGCCAGTAACTACCAAGAAGAGTACGAAGCCTTAATTGCTGGGATGCTGTTGGCCAAAGAGATGGGTAAGCAGAGTCTGCTAGCAAAAAGTGACTCCCTATTGGTCACAGGCCAAGTGGCGGGAGAGTACTAGGTCAAAGACCCTCAGATGACCTCCTACCTAGAATACGTCCAGGTGCTGAAGGAGTCATTTGCAGCATTTGAGTTGGTGCACGTCCCTAGAGAGCAGAATGCCTGAGTTGACTTGTTAGCAAAACTCGCCAGTTCGGGCAAAGGGGGCAGATAGAGGACAGTCATCCAGGAAACCTTGAGGACACCTCGCACCTACACTGCTGACGATTTCGTAGGATTCCATCAGATTAGCAAGTCGGATGGTGGGAAGAGGAGTCATCAGTCGTTGACTCAAGAGACCTTGAAGACGCTAAGGGTCAATGCGTATCCAGCGTCGGGGGAAGAATCGTTGCAGGTTTGCCTAGTGCAGAGAGGAGAAACATGGATGACGCCTTACAAGCGCTACCTGTAACATCCCGCCAAATACATTTCGCATTTTCGTAATATGAAATAACGGTAAAACAAATTCATTGAAGTAAACCAAATTGTATATATATCTAAAGGAGTTTCTCCACGCAGGGAGTTTAATACAAAACGGTCATTTTCCAAAACTTAATCAAAATACAGCAAAAACAACAAAATAGCCGATCTCCTGATCAGAAACGGCGATCTCCTATCAGAACACAGCAAAAGGGTGATCGCCTGGAAATAACAGAAACAGGCGATCTCCTGTCAGAACACAGCAAAAGGGTGATCTCCATCCGGCGACCACTCACAGAGGAGCACTACTTCCTGGCACCTCGTCTGCTCCCGTGTAAAAATACACGATCATCACAGGTTTAAGAAACAATCACAGAACCAAAAAAATACAGGGTAAGCTAGATATTTTCAAAACTTTAAATCAATAGAAAACATAAAACTTCACCAATAACAATCTCATATTCCACAACTCGTCAAGTGCCTATTTGTTACTTCCAATATTCACATTTCATACGTCAGACTTTCCACTGACCCACAATACATAGACACAAGACTCAAAATTCCGGAAAAACTTGTGCGTTGACTCAGGCCCAGAGATTTGCACCTGTCATACCATATCATTGTGAAATGCCACCCAGCCATGTACATACGTGATTCCAATACTATCGCTCTCCCGGTATGACCAGGGTTAATCCATACAACAGGCCGAACTCGTCCTTTTTCAAACGAGGTACCCATACGTATGAACCTCCTTCGACTCTCCACAACTGAGTAACTTCCTCTATGTGATTTCATTACCTCAGTAGAGTCAGGATATCCCTTTTTATATAAGCCCCTAGTCAATACACATACTACACAATCTTACACGGTACTTTCTTTCCTGAAAATACTATGCCTCGATCCATATTCACAACATTCAACACATCACATAACATTTCAACGAATGATCCCAACCAAAACAACAACCATTCCAAGGTTCAGATTTCAAATATCACATGCATTTCACATATAATTCTCAACACAGTTCTAAACAACACAAAAACAGGGGATATCCCAATAACAGATGAAAAACCGGCGATCACGTCGCCAAAACACATGAAAACAGAACATCATGAAAAAGGGGTTTAAAACCGGCGACCACGTCGCCCAAACACATAGAACAGAGCATCGCGAAAAGAATATGAAATCGGCGACCACGTCGCCCTCACTTCAGAAACAGCTAGCCTACGGCTTTTATTGAAAATAAAGCTAGCTTCCCTTACCTGGACTTGCGCAAAACACCAAGAGCTCCAAAACCCAACGAAGCTTAAAGAATGCCTTGGCTCTGGATTTGTGTCTGGTTTGAAGGACTTGCAGAGAATTTCCCAGGTGCTCTAATGGTGGCTGTCGCTCGTCGTACTCTTGTGTGAAGGTACCAGAATCGCAGCGTGAAAGAGAGAAATGGAGGAGAAAGGAGGTAGCTCACCCTTTCGTTCTTGAACCACTGCAACGTTTCTTTTTCTCAGAAGTGGGTTTTTGAATCTTAAACCCACTTGCCCACAAAAGCCGCTGCCACCACCCACTCTGCAGGGAAGTTTGCGTGTACGCTTCCCTGAACAGTACAACTACGCGTGCCTCTGCGCAGGCTGACACTCTGAGGTCACTATTCTGAACCACCCCTTTTGTCTACGTGGCGCGCGTGCAGGACGTTTCATGCTGGGAGTCTGGGTCCCACTTTATCTGTGTGAAACTCGACATCGCGCGATAACCTTTCACCGATGATCACTGGCGCGAAGACTCTCCACCGATGTCCTCCCGCGCGAAGACTCTCCACCGATGACCTTCCGCGCGAAGGCTATCCACCGATGACTCATCCTGGAGGACGACCGATGTCTCTCTCTGGAAGACGACCGATGTCTCTCTTTGGCGATGCCCGCATGCCTCGCGCCCTGACGACGTCTGCATCCCTCGCGCCCTGGCGATGACCGAATGCCTCGCGCCCCGGCGATGCCCGCATGCCTCGCGCCCCGGCGATGCCCGCATGCCTCTCGCGCCCCGGCGATGTCCACATGCCTCTCGCGCCCTGGCGATGTCCGCATGCCTCTCGCGCCCTGGCGATGATGTGTAGTAGGCGACCGGCGATCATGTGCCAGGCGATCTCATAGTCTTCTAAACTACACTTTCCTTCCATTTTCATTTTAAGTACAACCATACTTCGAATCCATTTAAATTATATCCTTTTATTCCAGTAATATTTTCCAGGTCCTTACAATCTCCCTAACAACAAAAATTTTCATCCTCGAAAATTGAATTACAAGGAAAGAGATGTGGATAGTCCTTTCTCATGGTTTCTCCTAACTCCCAAGTGGAATCACCCGATCTCTCATCCCACACCACTTTCATCAGGTTGATGGTCTTACCTCTGAGCTGATTACTTTAGCGATCGTCGATCTTGACTGGTTGCTTCAAACGAACAATCATCCCTGATCTGCACATCGCCCACTTTCAAAAAATCGTGACTAGGGTCTGCCATGTACTCCCTCAGCTGTGATACGTGAAAGACATTATGCAGGGTTGCAAAAAGGGAAGATAGGGCGATCTCATACGCTACAGGACCTATCTTCCTCCAGATCTGGTATGGTCCAACAAACTTAGGAGACAGCTTCCTTGATTTGATAGCTCGTCCTACACCCTTGGTTGGTGTCACTCTCATAAACACATGGTCTCCAGCAGCAAACTCCAAAGGTCTTCTCCTCTGAATCTGCCGACTTTGAGAAGCTTTCATCCTGCCTTGTATCAGCATCACCTTCTCGGTTGCCTGCTGAACCAACTCTTACTACTCCACTACTTCATCAAATTCCATTGTACATCCCTGCATATGGGATATGCTGCTCCATTGAGCGCCAACTCCAGCATTCACACTCTACTCCCAACCTTGAAGACTTGGTCGAGCATTTCCACAACTAGGCTCTTAACAGAACCAGGCCTAGCCTCCTTAGAGAAAAGCGAGCATGATCCCTTCATCGGAAGGAAAGAGAACAACTGCCTACTGCTCATGCCCCCTAGCTAATACAAACTAGGATCCGAAATATCCTTCTAGGAATCAACTTCTGCATCTTGATCAAAACCATCCATCGACATCCCAACTGCTGATCTAATTCTCACGCTCCCTAAAGGAACACCTTACATACATCTCTTCACCACCACGATTGATATTTCAAATGAGCTCGGCTTCTCCCAAGTTCCGAGTCATATTTGGATACAAGAATATCTTTCCATTTCCCTTTCTCATCACTCATCATCCACCATTTCCATTTCGCCAGAAGAGCAAAGTTAAATTTTCTGTTATCCCTTAAATTATTCATTTACTGGTATGCAAATTCTGCCCTTAACCTTAATATCCCATCTTTACCCATTACAAAGCCCTTAGCTTGCTCGGCGCCTAGAACTCTCACAACACGCTTCAGACTAGGCTCCTCTAATTGTTCAATCAAAACTGGTTCGCCCTCCTGGTTCCCATAATAAGGGAGTTCTGCATTTCCTCCCATACAAAGCTTCATACAATCACTGTTTTCAAAACTCCATAACACTACTACCACTGCCGATTCTAAATCATAAGTAGAATAATTTCTCCCATGAAATCTGAGTTGCCTTGATGCATATGCAACCACTCTCTTCTCTTGCATCTAAAACACATCCCAAACCTTGATGTGAAGCACCACAGTAGACGTCAAAAGGTCTTCCGACCTCTGGAATTACCAGCACTGGAGCACCTCATGGAGATACGCTGGATTTGATGAAATGCTTCCCCAACAGCTCTTCCACTTGCTTCTTCAATTCTACCAACTCGGCTGGAGTCATCCTGCAAGGTGCCATTGACACTGGTCCAGCTCCAGGTACCAAATCAGTAGAGAATTCCACTTCTCTCTTAGGAGGTAACCCAGGTACTTCTTCTGGAAATACATCCATCAAACTTTTCACCACATGAATCCTTCTTACGTCCTCTTCGTTCTTCACTTCCCACCGAGCTATGATCACGAAACACCTCGCCCCTTCTTCCAACTCTGATCACCCATGCCGAGCAGATCTCACATCTGGCTCTTGGAGATCGGAAAACACCACTTTCTGCCTACCGTAAACTATGGGAACGTGATCGGCATACAGCCAATCCATTCTTAGGATAACATCTAGATCCTGCAGAGGTAGACAGATCAAATTCACTTTGAATCTGCGTCCCTCTACTATCACTGGACATTCGGGGCAACTGTAGAGGTCAACACCTGCCCTGACACAGGTGTAGAGACCAACAGTTTCGAAGGGTAACTCCTTCACTAGAAGGCCCAGCTCGGCTACACCGACTTGACACCAAAGAGTGTGTCGCTCAGAAACAAGCAATGCTCTTATACTTCTACCAGCAATAACACAAGCATCTTACACCAAAATACCTGACTGGGACGCCTCAGCTCCTGCCATGGCAAACACTCTCCCTGTTGCCTGAGGTCTGCTGCCTTCGTTCTTCAACTGCTGAGAACCACTGGGTTGGGTCATCCTATTGTGGGTAGGACAATCTCTAGCAACGTGTCCCACCTTTTGGCATGCAAAACACTTTCTCCCCGACGTCTTCTTGGGGGCACACCTTGGCTAGGTGTGGTCCACTACAATGGAAACATTTAAGTTTCCAGGGTTGCTGCTGCTGAAACTGGGATGATGTCGCTCCCGCCCGATGTGGTGGAGGTCTCGCATAAGGCTCATTCTGCTGCTGCTGCACCTTGGCCTTCCCACTGGAGGAACTCCCTGGGTGTGACCTGATCACCCGAGACTCACCCTTCTCCAGAGTCTCCACCAATTTCGCCTTCTCCACTAAGGCGTGAAATTCCCTGATGCACATAGGGGCTATGGTCCTCTTCAGCCCATGTTCCAGTCCTTCTTCAAACTTCCTGCACCTCCAAGCCTCGGAGGTCGCCTGGGTATAAAAACGGGCGAAGTACTCAAACCGAGCAGCATAGGCGTCCACAGACATCTCTCCCTGCTCCAACCTTAGAAATTCGGCTTCCTTCGCCAACCTTGCACTATCTGGAAAACATTCCTCCAGAAACTTCACCGTGAAGATCTCCCACTGCTGCATCGCAGCTTGATGACTCTGAGCCATCACCGCATTCTGCTGTTGGATGGCACCCGCCATCATCTCAACGGCCCTGGCGATCTGGCCCATTTCAGGAGAAGGTTGGGGAGAGGTAGGAGGTCTACGAGTCATCTTCCTCGTTCTCAGATTCCGAAACTACTAGCTTCTATATTCCCTACAACTATAAGAATGAGATCGATAAGGAATCAATTCATTCAAGGGGGTACCATCTCGACCTTACAAGGTCAGCTTCTCAAATTCCTTAAGAATTTGAGTTCATCAACAGAAACATGAAGCTTATAACCTCAAGCAAAACACCAGAACAGCTACTGGTGTGCAACCATCAATCCAAACAGCCACTCACAATCAATTACAACCACACTCAATAAAATGAAATCGATCACACCAGAATTCAAAGTATGCTAAACATTAAACCTCTGGAATTTAGATTGAGAATCACCCTGATCCGGTCATGAGTGTGCACCCTCACCACCTTATCAAGACCCTCTCATTCTAAATACTAAGATTTTCAGTTAGGCATACATTCACTACAGCACACACAAAAAAATTTCAATACAAAAACGTTTGAAAACCTTTCACAATAGTTGTCACTTAAAACTCAAATAAGTTTTCATGAGCAGAAGAAAACACAATGGATCCACAGCCCTCAGGTCATCCTAAGGACGAACTGCTCTGATACCATTAATGTAACATCCCGCCAAATACATTTCGCATTTTCGTAATATGAAATAACGGTAAAACAAATTCATTGAAGTAAACCAAATTGTATATATATCTAAAGGAGTTTCTCCACGCAGGGAGTTTAATACAAAACGGTCATTTTCCAAAACTTAATCAAAATACAGCAAAAACAACAAAACAGCCGATCTCCTGATCAGAAACGGCGATCTCCTATCAGAACACAGCAAAAGGGTGATCGCCTGGAAATAACAGAAACAGGCGATCTCCTGTCAGAACACAGCAAAAGGGTGATCTCCATCCGGCGACCACTCACAGAGGAGCACTACTTCCTGGCACCTCGTCTGCTCCCGTGTAAAAATACACGATCATCACAGGTTTAAGAAACAATCACAGAACCAAAAAAATACAGGGTAAGCTAGATATTTTCAAAACTTTAAATCAATAGAAAACATAAAACTTCACCAATAACAATCTCATATTCCACAACTCGTCAAGTGCCTATTTGTTACTTCCAATATTCACATTTCATACGTCAGACTTTCCACTGACCCACAATACATAGACACAAGACTCAAAATTCCGGAAAAACTTGTGCGTTGACTCAGGCCCAGAGATTTGCACCTGTCATACCATATCATTGTGAAATGCCACCCAGCCATGTACATACGTGATTCCAATACTATCGCTCTCCCGGTATGACCAGGGTTAATCCATACAACAGGCCGAACTCGTCCTTTTTCAAACGAGGTACCCATACGTATGAACCTCCTTCGACTCTCCACAACTGAGTAACTTCCTCTATGTGATTTCATTACCTCAGTAGAGTCAGGATATCCCTTTTTATATAAGCCCCTAGTCAATACACATACTACACAATCTTACACGGTACTTTCTTTCCTGAAAATACTATGCCTCGATCCATATTCACAACATTCAACACATCACATAACATTTCAACGAATGATCCCAACCAAAACAACAACCATTCCAAGGTTCAGATTTCAAATATCACATGCATTTCACATATAATTCTCAATACAGTTCTAAACAACACAAAAACAGGGGATATCCCAATAACAGATGAAAAACCGGCGATCACGTCGCCAAAACACATGAAAACAGAACATCATGAAAAAGGGGTTTAAAACCGGCGACCACGTCGCCCAAACACATAGAACAGAGCATCGCGAAAAGAATATGAAATCGGCGACCACGTCGCCCTCACTTCAGAAACAGCTAGCCTACGGCTTTTATTGAAAATAAAGCTAGCTTCCCTTACCTGGACTTGCGCAAAACACCAAGAGCTCCAAAACCCAACGAAGCTTAAAGAATGCCTTGGCTCTGGATTTGCGTCTGGTTTGAAGGACTTGCAGAGAATTTCCCAGGTGCTCTAATGGTGGCTGTCGCTCGTCGTACTCTTGTGTGAAGGTACCAGAATCGCAGCGTGAAAGAGAGAAATGGAGGAGAAAGGAGGTAGCTCACCCTTTCGTTCTTGAACCACTGCAACGTTTCTTTTTCTCAGAAGTGGGTTTTTGAATCTTAAACCCACTTGCCCACAAAAGCCGCTGCCACCACCCACTCTGCAGGGAAGTTTGCGTGTACGCTTCCCTGAACAGTACAACTACGCGTGCCTCTGCGCAGGCTGACACTCTGAGGTCACTATTCTGAACCACCCCTTTTGTCTACGTGGCGCGCGTGCAGGACGTTTCATGCTGGGAGTCTGGGTCCCACTTTATCTGTGTGAAACTCGACATCGCGCGATAACCTTTCACCGATGATCACTGGCGCGAAGACTCTCCACCGATGTCCTCCCGCGCGAAGACTCTCCACCGATGACCTTTCGCGCGAAGGCTATCCACCGATGACTCATCCTGGAGGACGACCGATGTCTCTCTCTGGAAGACGACCGATGTCTCTCTTTGGCGATGCCCGCATGCCTCGCGCCCTGACGACGTCTGCATCCCTCGCGCCCTGGCGATGACCGAATGCCTCGCACCCCGGCGATGCCCGCATGCCTCGCGCCCCGGCGATGCCCGCATGCCTCTCGCGCCCCGGCGATGTCCACATGCCTCTCGCGCCCTAGCGATGTCCGCATGCCTCTCGCGCCCTGGCGATGATGTGTAGTAGGCGACCGGCGATCATGTGCCAGGCGATCTCATAGTCTTCTAAACTACACTTTCCTTCCATTTTCATTTTAAGTACAACCATACTTCGAATCCATTTAAATTATATCCTTTTATTCCAGTAATATTTTCCAGGTCCTTACACTACCTGGCTGATGGGATGCTCCCAATGGAGCCAACGAAAGCAAGAAAAATAAAGAAGAACTCGACCAAGTATACTCTCATCGACGGGGAATTGTACAGGCATGGGTTTACTCATCCCATCTTGGTGTGTGTACATGGTGAGCAATGCACACAAATAATGGGGAGCTCCACGAAGGAATATGCGAAAGCCATATTGGTGGTCGTGCTCTGGCATCCAAGGCCATTCTGACAGGATACTATTGGCCAACCATGACGGAAGATTCCATGAAGTACGCACAGCAGTGCAAGCAGTGTCAACTACACGTTGACTGGCACAAGGCGCCGCCAGAAGAGCTCAGGTCGATATACAGCCCTTGGCCATTCCACACTTGGGGAATCGACATTCTGGGACCTTTCCCTTTGGCTGTGCGACAGATGAAGTACCTCGTGGTTGCCATAGAATATTTAACGAAGTGGATAAAGGCTGAGCCAGTAGCACAAATCACAGCCCATAAGGTCCAACATTTCATGTGGAAGAACATAGTATGTCGCTTTGGCATACCCAAATGCTTGGTGTCTGATAATGGCACTCAGTTTGCAAGCCAACAGTTGGGAAAGCTATGTAGGAGTAGGGAATCAAGCAGGTGTTTGTGTAAGGACCTGGAAAATCCTATTGGAATAAAAGTGTAGTTAGAAAGCCATGAGATCGCATAGAACATGATCGCCAGGGCGCGAGAGGCATGCGGACATCGCCAGGGCGCGAGACATGCGAGCATTGCCAGGGCGCGAGAGGCATGCGGACATCGCCAGGGCGCGAGACACGCGAGCATTTCCAGGGCGCGAGAGGCATGCGGGCATCGCCAGGGCGCGAGATGCATGTGGGCTTTGCCCAGGCGCGAGAGTCATGCGGGTGTCGCCAAGAGGAGACCTCGGTCGGTCTCCAGGAGGAAGAGACCGCGGTCGGTCTCCAGGAGGAAGAGACCTCGGTCGGTCTCCAGGAGGAAGAGACCTCGGTCGGTCTCCAGGAGGATGGAGACATCGGTCGTCTTCCAGAGAGAGACATCGGTCGTCCTCCAGGATGGGTCATCGGTGGATTGTCTTTGCGCGAGTGGTCATCGGCGAAAGGTTATCGCGCGATGTCGCGTTTCACGCAGATGAAGTGGGGCCCTGGCTTCCAGGATGAACGTGCTGCATGTGCGACATGTAGGCAGTGAAAGTCCTGCAGGAGCAGTAGCTCCACATGCGCAGAGACGCCACGTGGCCATGCTGTCAGGTTGCACTGAATTCGAGGAAGGAAACCCACCAAGGAGGGTTAGTTAGAGAATAGGTAATAATGGCTACATGGCAGGCCTAGGTTCCTAGTGTCAGAATACACCGCCTCTTAGGGAGTATAAAAACGCAGTGAGAGTATGAAAGGGACAGAGTAAGTTCACCTTCAGCTTTCTCTTTTCTCTCCTTTGCACTGCGACTCAGAAATTCCAGGCACCAGTTAATTTACCAGCGATTACCATAGAGCATTTGAGAAGGGTCTCTGCAAGTTTTACCAATTAGAACGCTTAGGCAGAGTTCAGGCATCCTTTACGTTCGGCGGTTTAGAGCTTAAAGTGAGATTTCACGCTGATCCAGGTAAGGGAAGCTAATCTTTTTCCAACGATAACTGGATATTTAATGTTTGAAATGGTAGGGCGACATGGTCGCCGGTTTTACTTCGATTTCAAGGTGTTTTTGATGTTGTAAGGGAAGCTAATCTTTTTCCAACGATAACTGGATATTTAATGTTTGAAATGGTAGGGCGACATGGTCGCCGGTTTTACTTCGATTTCAAGGTGTTTTTGATGTTGTAAGGGAAGCTAATCTTTTTCCAACGATAACTGGATATTTAATGTTTGAAATGATAGAGCGACATGGTCGCCGGTTTTACTTCGATTTCAAGGTGTTTTTGATGTTGTAAGGGAAGCTAGCCTTACTTCAAATGAAAACTGTATGCGTGATGATTTTGATGTTGGGGGCAACGTGATCGCAGGGTGTTCAAACTGTTCTTGCTTTAAACCCAGTTTTGTTTGTAATCGCCGGTTTTTCATCTGTCATAGAAATATCCCCTGTTTTATGCTGTTTCAAAAGTGTTTGAGATTTTAAATGTGGTTTTCGAAAATTTGAACCTTGGTATGAGATTTGCTGTGATTGAAATTGTTTCATTGAAGTGTTATGTGATATGTTGAATGTTGTGATTGTGGATCGAGGCATAGTATTTTCAGGAAAGAAAATACCGTGTAAGGTCGTGTAATAGGTGTATTGATCGGTGATCCTATAATGAGACATCCAGACTCTACTGAGGTAATGAAATCACATAGAGGAAGTTACTCAGTTGTGGAGAGTCGATGGAGGTTCATACGTATGGGTGTCTCGTGTGAAACAGAACGAGTTCGGCCTGTTGTATGGATTAACCCTGGTCATACCGTGATAATGAGAGTATTGAGATGGTGTGATGCGCATGGCTGAGGTCACTTTCCAGCCTTTGGTATGACAGGTGCGAATCTCTGGGTCTAATCAACGCACGAGTCTCCGGAATAGTGGTCAAGTGTCTGGTGTGATGAGTCAGTGGAAAGTCTGACGTGAGAAATGAGAAATTGAATTAATAGACACTTGATTTCTGATGTGAATTGGAATACTCTTGGATTAATTTGTGAAATATGGGATTTTCTGATAGTCTTGTAGAATATGGAAATGTGATGGCTGATACTGTTATGGTTCGTGGATGTTGTGAAGTTCTGATGTATGCTCTTGATTCAAATGTTTTCTTAAATATATAGCTTACCCTGTATTTTGTTTCTGTGGCTGTTTTTCTTAAACCTGTGATGATCGTGTAACTTTACACGGGAGCAGATGATGTTGCAGGAAGTGGATTTCCCTTGTGAGTGATCGCCGTATGTGGTCGCCGGTTTTTCTGTTCTTGTTGGGCGATCGCCCCTTTTACTATTTTCTGATAGGCGATCTCCGTTTTCTGTTAGGAGATCGGTAGTTTTGTATTTTTGCTGTTTTCTTTATGTTTAAGTTTTGTACTAAACTCCCTGCGAGGAGAACTCCTTGTATATATATATACAATTATGTTTATTTCAATATATTCGTTTTACCATTATTTCATATTACGAAAATGCAAAAATGCGAAATGTATATTGGAGGGATGTTACAAGAGATCGCCGTTTTTTTTATCTCTTGATGGTGATCGCCGGTTTTATGTCCTGTAGCAGATCGCCTGTTTTGGGGCCTTCTGTTACCAGATCGCCGGTTCATGTATGGAGATCGCCGGTCTTGTAGTTTTGATTGAATTTCATTAAATTTGTAAGCATTTTGACTGGTTATGTATTAAACTCCATGAGAGGAGTAAGTTCATTACTTATATATATATATATTACCATGTACTCTTCAATATTAATTGTGTACCTTTATTTTCATTATACAAGTATGTCTAGTTTTATTTTGGCGGGATGTTACATTAATGGTATCAGAGCAGTTCGTCCTTTGGATGACCTGAGGGCTGTGGATCCATTGTGTTTTCTTCTGCTCCTGAAAACTTATTTGAGTTTTAAGTGACAACTATTGAGAAAGGTTTTCAAACGTTTTTGTATTGAACTTTTTGTGTGTGCTGTAGTGAATGTATGCCTAACTGAAGATCTTAGTATTTAGAATGAGAGGGTCTTGATAAGGTGGTGAGGGTGCACACTCATGACCGGATCGGGGTGATTCTCAATCTAAATTCCAGAGGTTTAATGTTTAGCATACTTTGAATTCTGGTGTGATCTATTTCATGTTATTGAGTGTTCTTGTAATTGATTGTGAGTGGCTGTGTGGATTGATGGTTGCACACCAGTAGCTGTTCTGGTGTTTTGCTTGAGGTTATAAGCTTTTTGGTTCTGTAGATGGACTCAAATTCCTAAGGAATTTGAGAAGCTGACCTTGTGAGGTCGAGATGTTATCCCCCTTGAATGAATTGATTCCTTATCGATCTCATTCTTATAGTTGTAGGGAATATAGAAGCTAGTAGTTTCGGAATCTGAGAACGAGGGAGATGACTCGTAGACCTCCTACCTCTCCCCAACCTTCTCCTGAAATGGGCCAGATCGCCAGGGCCGTTGAGATGATGGCGGGTGCCATCCAACAGCAGAATGCAGTGATGGCTCAGAGTCATCAAGCTGCGATACAGCAGTGGGAGAGCTTCACGGTGAAGTTTCTGGAGGAATGTTTTCCAGATAGTGCAAGGTTGGCGAAGGAAGCCGAATTTCTAAGGATGGAGCAGGGAGAGATGTCTGTGGACGCCTATGCTGCTCGGTTTGAGTACTTCGCCAGATTTTATACCCAGGCGACCTCCGAAGCTTGGAGGTGCAGGAAGTTTGAGGAAGGGTTGAAGCACGGGCTGAAGAGGACGATAGCCCCAATGTGCATCAGGGAATTTCACGCCTTGGTAGAAAAGGCGAAGATGGTGGAAACCTTGGAAAAGGGTGATCCCCGGGTGATCAGGTCGCACCCAGGGGGTTCTTCCAATGGGCGGGCTAAGGTGCAGCATTCACAAGGCAGGCCATATGCGAGACCTCCGCTACATCGGGCGGGAACAGGGCCACCCCAGTTTCAACAGCAGCAACCCTGGAAACCAAAATGTTCCCTCTGTGGTGGACCACACATGCTTAATGTGTGCCCCAAGAAGACTTCGGGGAGAAGGTGTTATGAATGCCAAAAGGTGGGGCACGTTGCTAGAGATTGTCCTACCCAGTATAAGACGACTCAACCCAGTGGTTCCCAACAGTTGAGGGATGAAGGCAGCAGACCTCAGGCAACAGGGAGAGTGTTTGCCATGGCAGGAGCTGAGGCGTCCCAGTCAGGTAAATTGGTGTAAGATGCTTGTTTTATTGCTGGTAGAAGTATAGAGCCTTGTTTGTTTCTGAGCGACACACTCTTTTGTGTCAAGTCGATGTAGCCGAGCTGGACCTTCTAGTGAAGGAGTTACCCTTCGAAACTGTTGGTCTCTACACCTGTGTCAGGGCAGGTGTTGACCTCTACAGTTGCCCCGAATGTTCAGTGATAGTAGAGGGACGCAGATTCAAAGTGAATTTGATCTGTCTATCTCTGCAGGATCTGGATGTTATCCTGTGAATGGATTTGGCTGTCTGCCGATCACGTTCCCATAGTTTGCGGTAGGCAGAAAGTGGTGTTTTCCGATCTCCAAGAGCAGGATGTAGTATCTGCTGGGCATGGGCGGTTGGAGATGGAAGAAGGGGCGAGGTGCTTCGTGATGCTAGCTCGGTTGGAAGTAAAGAACGAAGGGGACGTGAGCAGAATACCTGTAGTAAAAGACTTCACAGATGTGTTCCCAGAAGAGGTACCTGGGTTACCTCCTAAGAGGGAAGTGGAATTCTCTATTGTTTTGGTACCCGGAGCTGGACCAGTGTCAATGGCACCTTGCAGGATGGCACCAGCCGAGTTGGTGGAATTAAAGAAGCAAGTGGAAGAGTTACTGGAGAAGCATTTCATCAAACCCAGCGTATCTCCATGAGGTACTCCAGTGCGGGTAATTCCAGAGGTCGGAAGACCTTTTGACGTCTACTGTGGTGCTTCACATCAAGGGTTGGGATGCGTTTTGGATGCAAGAGAAGAGAGTGGTTGCATATGCTTCAAGGCAACTCAAAGTTCATGAGAGATAATTATTCTACTTATGATTTAGAATCGGCAGTGGTAGTGGTTGATCTGGTTGGCTATCAGCAGTAGATGATGCCAGCAACAGTTGATTACGTAGATCGTTCAAAGGAGTCATGTGGTAGAGGGTGGCAAGTGAATCGGAGAGGCGATCGCCCAGAATGGTGATTGGTTGGGGTGGTTAAGGGACCAACACTTACGGGTCAGTATCAGGCGAGCGCCTGTAAGCTGAACCCGAGAAGTAAAGAAACACAGAGTAGCAATCGCCTATCGCCGTGTGGATCAATACACGCCTATCGCCGGGAGAGAAAATCAGTACACGCCTATCAACCGTGTGTGGAGAATACGAAATCAGTGGTCAACAAAACGCCGAAAGGAGCACATCGCCTGATATTCAGATCGCCGGGGTTTTCACATCGCCGTACATTTGAGAAGATTAGTTCATCACGTTAAGGCTGCCAGTTCATCGTGTTAAGGCTGCGCCCACAGTAGCTAGCGCACTAGGCTACTCCCTGTGTGGATAACTTAGCCGCAGGAGCAAAGTAGAAGTAACAACTCAGTTGTAGGTTCTCCAGATGACGACACGTGTGTGACCAGATATCCTCCACGTGTCAAGAGGGATAACCGTCAGGAGAGAGAAAGATTCAGAGGCGCCAACTTGTTCTTTCAGGTGAAGTCATTGAGGTGCTTGGCGCGAAGCTGGTGAGAAGGAGGAGGCTAGAAGAATAAGCTCTGGCGTCGGGTCAAGGGGCTGGATCAGTGGTGTTATGGGGTTTTGAAGACAGTGATTGTATGAAGCTCTGTATGGGGGAAAATGCAGAACTCCCTTATGGTTGGAACCAGGAGGGCGAACCAGTTTTGATTGAACATTTAGGGGAGCCTAGTCTGAAGCGTATTATGGGAGTTCTAGGCACCGAGCAAGCTAAAAGCTTTGTAATGGGTGATGAGAAATGGAAATGGTGAATGATGAGTGATGAGAAAGGGAATGGAATTTGATGAAGTATTGGAGTAGTAAGAGTTGGTTCAGCAGACAACCGAGGAGCTGAAGCTGATACAAGGCAGAATGAGAGCTTCTCAAAGTCGGCAGATTCAGAGGAGAAGACCTTTGGAGTTTGCTGCTGAAGACCATGTGTTTATGAGAGTGACACCAACCAAGGGTGTAGGACGAGCTATCAGACCAAAGAAGCTGTCTCCTAAGTTTGTTGGACCTTACCAGATCTTGGGGAAAATTGGTCCAGTAGCCTATGAGATCGCCCTACCTCCACATTTGGCAAATCTGCATAATGTCTTCCACGTATCACAGTTAAGGAAATATCTCGCCGACCCTTGTCACGTGTTGGAGGTGGACGACGTGCAGATCAGGGACGACTTGTCTTTTGAAGCAAGACCAGTCAGGATAGGCGATCACCAAAGCAAACAGCTCAGGAATAAGACCTTCCATATGGTTAAGGTGGTGTGGGATGAGAGATCCGGTGATTCGACTTGGGAGTTGGAAGAGAACATGAGAAACGACTATCCACATCTATTTTCTTTGTAATTCAATTTTCGAGGACGAAAATTTTTGTTGTTAGGGAGATTGTAAGGACCTGGAAAATCCTATTGGAATAAAAGTGTAGTTAGAAAGCCATGAGATCGCATAGAACATGATCGCCAGGGCGCGAGAGGCATGCGGACATCGCCAGGGCGCGAGACATGCGAGCATTGCCAGGGCGCGAGAGGCATGCGAACATCGCCAGGGCGCGAGACACGCGAGCATTTCCAGGGCGCGAGAGGCATGCGGGCATCGCCAGGGCGCGAGATGCATGTGGGCTTTGCCCAGGCGCGAGAGTCATGCGGGTGTCGCCAAGAGGAGACCTCGGTCGGTCTCCAGGAGGAAGAGACCGCGGTCGGTCTCCAGGAGGAAGAGACCTCGGTCGGTCTCCAGGAGGAAGAGACCTCGGTCGGTCTCCAGGAGGATGGAGACATCGGTCGTCTTCCAGAGAGAGACATCGGTCGTCCTCCAGGATGGGTCATCGGTGGATTGTCTTTGCGCGAGTGGTCATCGGCGAAAGGTTATCGCGCGATGTCGCGTTTCACGCAGATGAAGTGGGGCCCTGGCTTCCAGGATGAACGTGCTGCATGTGCGACATGTAGGCAGTGAAAGTCCTGCAGGAGCAGTAGCTCCACATGCGCAGAGACGCCACGTGGCCATGCTGTCAGGTTGCACTGAATTCGAGGAAGGAAACCCACCAAGGAGGGTTAGTTAGAGAATAGGTAATAATGGCTACATGGCAGGCCTAGGTTCCTAGTGTCAGAATACACCGCCTCTTAGGGAGTATAAAAACGCAGTGAGAGTATGAAAGGGACAGAGTAAGTTCACCTTCAGCTTTCTCTTTTCTCTCCTTTGCACTGCGACTCAGAAATTCCAGGCACCAGTTAATTTACCAGCGATTACCATAGAGCATTTGAGAAGGGTCTCTGCAAGTTTTACCAATTAGAACGCTTAGGCAGAGTTCAGGCATCCTTTACGTTCGGCGGTTTAGAGCTTAAAGTGAGATTTCACGCTGATCCAGGTAAGGGAAGCTAATCTTTTTCCAACGATAACTGGATATTTAATGTTTGAAATGGTAGGGCGACATGGTCGCCGGTTTTACTTCGATTTCAAGGTGTTTTTGATGTTGTAAGGGAAGCTAATCTTTTTCCAACGATAACTGGATATTTAATGTTTGAAATGGTAGGGCGACATGGTCGCCGGTTTTACTTCGATTTCAAGGTGTTTTTGATGTTGTAAGGGAAGCTAATCTTTTTCCAACGATAACTGGATATTTAATGTTTGAAATGATAGAGCGACATGGTCGCCGGTTTTACTTCGATTTCAAGGTGTTTTTGATGTTGTAAGGGAAGCTAGCCTTACTTCAAATGAAAACTGTATGCGTGATGATTTTGATGTTGGGGGCAACGTGATCGCAGGGTGTTCAAACTGTTCTTGCTTTAAACCCAGTTTTGTTTGTAATCGCCGGTTTTTCATCTGTCATAGAAATATCCCCTGTTTTATGCTGTTTCAAAAGTGTTTGAGATTTTAAATGTGGTTTTCGAAAATTTGAACCTTGGTATGAGATTTGCTGTGATTGAAATTGTTTCATTGAAGTGTTATGTGATATGTTGAATGTTGTGATTGTGGATCGAGGCATAGTATTTTCAGGAAAGAAAATACCGTGTAAGGTCGTGTAATAGGTGTATTGATCGGTGATCCTATAATGAGACATCCAGACTCTACTGAGGTAATGAAATCACATAGAGGAAGTTACTCAGTTGTGGAGAGTCGATGGAGGTTCATACGTATGGGTGTCTCGTGTGAAACAGAACGAGTTCGGCCTGTTGTATGGATTAACCCTGGTCATACCGTGATAATGAGAGTATTGAGATGGTGTGATGCGCATGGCTGAGGTCACTTTCCAGCCTTTGGTATGACAGGTGCGAATCTCTGGGTCTAATCAACGCACGAGTCTCCGGAATAGTGGTCAAGTGTCTGGTGTGATGAGTCAGTGGAAAGTCTGACGTGAGAAATGAGAAATTGAATTAATAGACACTTGATTTCTGATGTGAATTGGAATACTCTTGGATTAATTTGTGAAATATGGGATTTTCTGATAGTCTTGTAGAATATGGAAATGTGATGGCTGATACTGTTATGGTTCGTGGATGTTGTGAAGTTCTGATGTATGCTCTTGATTCAAATGTTTTCTTAAATATATAGCTTACCCTGTATTTTGTTTCTGTGGCTGTTTTTCTTAAACCTGTGATGATCGTGTAACTTTACACGGGAGCAGATGATGTTGCAGGAAGTGGATTTCCCTTGTGAGTGATCGCCGTATGTGGTCGCCGGTTTTTCTGTTCTTGTTGGGCGATCGCCCCTTTTACTATTTTCTGATAGGCGATCTCCGTTTTCTGTTAGGAGATCGGTAGTTTTGTATTTTTGCTGTTTTCTTTATGTTTAAGTTTTGTACTAAACTCCCTGCGAGGAGAACTCCTTGTATATATATATACAATTATGTTTATTTCAATATATTCGTTTTACCATTATTTCATATTACGAAAATGCAAAAATGCGAAATGTATATTGGAGGGATGTTACAAGAGATCGCCGTTTTTTTTATCTCTTGATGGTGATCGCCGGTTTTATGTCCTGTAGCAGATCGCCTGTTTTGGGGCCTTCTGTTACCAGATCGCCGGTTCATGTATGGAGATCGCCGGTCTTGTAGTTTTGATTGAATTTCATTAAATTTGTAAGCATTTTGACTGGTTATGTATTAAACTCCATGAGAGGAGTAAGTTCATTACTTATATATATATATATATTACCATGTACTCTTCAATATTAATTGTGTACCTTTATTTTCATTATACAAGTATGTCTAGTTTTATTTTGGCGGGATGTTACAGTTTGCGTCAGTCGAGCACCCCCAGACTAATGGGCAGGTCGAGTCAGCCAACTCAGTCCTACTCAGAGGGCTGAAGAGAAGGCTAGAGAAAGCTAAAGGAACTTGGGCAGAGGAAGTTCCCAGAATTGCGTGGGCTTACCACACTACTCCTCAGTCCACCACCAAAGAGACACCTTTCAGCTTGGTGTACGGTTCAGATGCAATGATCCCTGTAGAGATCCAGGAGAGCTCACCACAGTTTCAGAACTTCGTAGCTGAAGAATCCAACGAAGAAAGAAAGCTAAACCTGAACCTACTAGATGAAGTGAGGGAGGACGCAACAATCAAAGCTGAAGCCACGAAAAGAAGGGTGGACCACAGGAACAGTTCCAAGCTGAGAGCTTGACAGTTCCATGTCACCGACCTGGTGATGCGAAAGGCCCATCCGTATCAAATGGAGAACAAGTTGTCCCCTAAGTGAACTGGTCCTTTCAGAGTGACAGAGGCCCTTGGGAATGGGACATACAGGCTTGAGACTTTAGAGGGTGTGATGGAAGAGGCCTAAGCTCAGGCCCAACAACTAGGTCCATGGCAAAGAGGATTCAAGAAGAGTGGGACTCTGCTACTGATGGCAGAGAAACTTTTCTCTACATATTCAAAGACCCTTCAGAGGACTACAAGGAGTAAAGCCCAAGCCATGGGAGCTGAGCATAAATTAATTTTAGTTTATTTATAATTTTAGTAGAGTAGGGTTCATTTAGCACAATCGGGGGTGTATTTAACAATTTACCTTGTACCTAGGCCTTTTAGGGTAGGAATGTAGCCCTACCTTCTAGAAGCATGCTAAGGGGCTGCATTGACCTAGTCAACACCCTAGCAGCCCCCTCTTTTATGTATTCCCCATCCTACCCTTGTTCCTTACTCTCCAAGGCACCATCTCCTATAAATAGGGTGCTTTGGCTCATGTTTTTTTAAGATCAATTTATATGAGTAAATGCTGCCAAAATTATGCTAGCTTCTACTCTTTGTCTAGTCTCTCTAGGTTAGACACTTTGATCTTCATCTTCACCTTCCTCCAAGTGATTTGGCCTAACCTATCACTCTCCATACCTTTCATGCACCTACAAGGAACCCATAGCTCTATATGAGTCATCCTTGACCCATATCATCCATAGCTTCCACCACCTTTTTACCTCATATTTTAAGAAGAACTAATGGTCATGAAGAACAACCTATCATTTGGTATCTAGAGCTTTGGTTCTTCAAGAGATAAGTGTTCTCTTCATTTTATTTTTTGAGTCTTCTTTATTCCATGTTGTTCATCATATCCTTAAATGTCTTGCTGTTTTTAATTTCTTTCTAAGTTGGTGTTGCTGTTTTTAAATTTCTATTTCCATTTTCAAACTGTTTTAGGTTCCTTTTGTGTTGGCTGTTCTATTTTTATTTTATTTGAGTCTTATTGATGTTTTTAATCGGTGCAAAGTGTTTGTGGTTGAGTCATTTTGATTTTTGATCCATACAAGTTTTGTCAAAGTCATGTTCATCCTACAATGTCATAAATTCCAAGTGGTGCCTTTTATTGTTGATTTGGTTGCTTGATTTTGTTTTCAGTGCAGTTTATATTTCTGGTTTTGAAGCTTTGGTGCCTTTTATATTTTCATATTTGAGTTCATACTTGTGTGTTAGTTCCATACAAGTTCGTTTCCAATCATTTCCATTGTGTTTTTGAAGTTGCTTTACCGTTTTCTAATTCCACGTTAGGATTTCTCTGTTTTCACTGCTACTGTGCTGGCTGGAATCATTCCCAGAAATTACATTTGTTGGTAAAAAATTCTGAAATTTTGGATTTGAGTAGTTTGATGTGTTAAGAAAAAGTGAAAAAAAGAAGCACATCAAAATTCAAAATACAAAAAAAATGATAAATGAAATACGAACAGAGTGCAAAAATCCTGACTCTGAAAAAACGCTGACGCGGCAGTGATTTCGGAAAAATTATTACAATTATTTGACTCACTTTTTTGGTGAAATTCCAACGCCTATATTGAGCTAAAACATTGAAGTTTCTGTGGTTAAAATTTCAAGCTCAAATTTGAAGTATTCTGTCCAGCATAAAATTGGAAAGTTGTGAAAAATTTACACAAAAAAATTCTGTAGTGCTGTTTTGGTTTTATTCATCTATTCTAGTTCCATTCACTAGGATTCCACTTTGTGTGCTACCTTTTCTTGTGTGCCTTAATTTTTTGCTTATCAAATTTTATTGAATACTCTTTCAAGTCTTGTCAAATATCAACTCCATTTGCAGTAGTCCTTGATTTTAAATTTGAGTTTTGTTGCTTTAAAACTTGCTTGACCTCTCTTTGGTGGATTTGACCTAAAAAGTGCTTTGGTGAGTGTGGAGCTAAAATTTTGTTTTGGTGAAAGCCATATCACTAAAGAGGAGCTGGATTAAAAATTTAAGGTTGAATAACCTAAGGAGACAAAGCAAGGGACAGCAGCAACCTCATTGAAAAATACACAAATATACACAAAGGAGCTACAAGTGAAGGAGTGCATAGAATAGGACTTTAAATTTTTGTGCATCAAAATTTGTTAACCTAATTTCTTTGTATTTCTTTGAGTTGTAATTTGCAAGGACATTGATTAATTAGTGGATTAATACGTCTTAGACGGTGAGTGTGTCTTCAAGGTTCCAAAGTGCCAAGAAGCCTCACCTTAGGATTCGACTAGTTTTAAAAGCTTTCTAGATAACAATTTTCATTTGTGTTTTATTGCTTTACATATAGTTTTTCTTGCATAAAAATTTTGTTTTTATCTTTGATTGTGCTCTAAGTAAATTGCTTAGAGAAAGGTTTTTGAAAGTGTTGTGGGATAGTATCTGGCTAAGGAAAGGCTTGGTACTTAAGAGATCCTAGTGATCCACCTCCCTTTCCTGGGAAATTACCTACTTCACTCCACTTATCTTTCTTTTTGAAAATTACTTTTATCACAAACCCTAAACATGTCTACTCATTCTTCAAGTCATAGTGAAAGTGATAGAAAATCCACAAAATCTCTTTTGAAACAATTGGCTAGAGATTTTCAATCACTATCACTAAGACAATTGCAACATGAGGCTCAACTTTTGGAAGATAAAAAAGAAAGAGATGCCCATCTTGCACTTTTGGAAGAGGAGTTGAGAATTGTTAGAGAAAAAGATGAATACATTCGAAAATTAAAAAAATCACATGCATCACATGCATCTAGTTCTAGGTCAAGTGACTCACATGTTGAGGGGAGTCTGAGAGTAAATGATTATTATCAACCTCCACCTAGAAGAACTAGGAGAGAAAGCCACCTAAAAGAGACTAGGGTAGACTTACCTCATTTTTATGGAAAGGAAAATGTTGAAACATACCTAGATTGGGAAATGAAAGTAGAACAACTTTTTGCTTGCCATCATGTTAGCGAGGAAAGGAAAGTACCCTTAGCCACTTTAAGCTTTCAAGGAAATGCTATGTATTGGTGGACAGCCCTAGAGAGAGATAGGCGCCTCCACAGGGACCCTCCCATAGAATATTGGAATGACCTTAGGGGAGCCTTGAGACGCCGCCATATTCCTTCATACTATGATAGGGAGTTAATGGACAAGCTCCAAAGACTCCAACAGAAAAACATGAGTGTAGAGGAGTATAGGCAAAAGATGGAGCTCTACATGATGAGAGCCTCTATTAGGGAAGAAGCCACCACCACCATAGCTAGGTTCCTAAGTGGTCTCAATCTTGAGATAAGGGATAAAGTAGAACTTTTGCCCTACAGGGACTTGAATGATTTGATCCAACTTTGTATAAAAGTTGAACAACAAAATTTGAGAAAGGGATCAAGTCGCAAGGAGAGTTCTTACTCTAACTCTTATCCCAAGAGAGAGTATAGAAGAGAAAAGGAGGATAGTCTTTCAAAGGATAAATCCAAAGAAACTCCCAAGAGTGTAGGAAAAGATGTGTCTACCTCACAACCCCGCAGTAGAGACATCCAGTGCTTCAAGTGTCTTGGTAGAGGCCATATAGCATCCCAATGCCCAAATAGGAGAACCATGATCTTAAGAGGGAGGGATGAGTATAGCAGCCAAGATGAAGAGTCTAGTGGGGAAGAAGAGAAGGAAAGTAGTGAGGGGGCATATCCTTGTGAGGGAGAATTAATGATGATCAGAAGAACCCTCAACAATCAACCTAGTGTGAACCATGAAACACAGAGAGAGAACATCTTTCATACAAGATGCAAAGTTTCAGAAAACATTTGTTCTCTCATTGTGGATAGTGGCTCTTGCTGCAATTGTTGTAGCACTAGGATGGTTGAAAAGCTTAATCTACAATTAATACCTCATCCAAAACCTTACAAACTTCAGTGGATAAATGAAGATGGGGAATTAACTGTAGATAAGCGAGTAAAAATTAGTCTTTCTGTGGGGAACTATAAAGATGAGATTTTATGTGATGTAGTACCCATGGAAGCCTGCCACATCTTATTGGGAAAACCATGACAATTTGACAAGAAAACCATCCATAATGGTCTTACCAACGAGATAACTTTTACCCATAGGGAAAAAAAGTTTGTACTTTATCCTTTAACACCTTCACAAGTGGTAAAGGACCAAGTACAAATGAAAATAAAAAGAGAAAATGAGATAAAGAAAAAAAAAGAAGGAAAACAAGAGAAAATCCTTAGGAACGATGTTGAGGCGTGGGAGAAGAGTGTTCCTTCCCACAAGGTTATTCAGAAAGAAGAAAAATTTGAAAGTAAAATTGAAAATATACTTCTATCTGAACAACCTTCAGGCCTCCTTCTGTGTAAAGGAACACTTGCATGCACTGCCACACTTTCTGAAGTTTGTGAACTACCTCTTCAAGTCCAAAAACTTTTAAAAGAATTTGGTGATGTATTCCCTGAGGAAGAACCTATTGGACTTCCACCTGTTAGGGGTATAGAACACCAAATAGATTTAGTTCCGGGAGCTAGTTTACCAAATAGACCAGCTTACATAACTAATCCGGAAGAGACTAAGGAGATAGAGTCACAGGTTCAGGATTTGTTGGAGAAAGGCTGGGTTCAAAAAAGCCTAAGTCCTTGTGTTGTACCTGTTTTGTTGGTTCCAAAGAAAGATGGCAAGTGGAGAATGTGTTGTGATTGTAGGGCCATCAACAATATCACCATCAAATACAGGCATCCAATTCCTAGACTTGATGATATGCTTGATGAATTGCATGGGTCTACCATATTTTCCAAGATTGACCTTAAAAGTGGATATCACCAAATTAGAATTAAAGCAGGTGATGAGTGGAAAACTGCTTTTAAGACCAAATTTGGACTATATGAGTGGTTAGTGATGCCTTTTGGACTCACTAATGCACCTAGCACTTTCATGAGGCTTATGAATCATGTCTTTAGGGATTGCATAGGTAAGTATGTAGTAGTCTATTTTGATATCTTAGTATATAGTCAAAGCCTAGAGTCCCACCTAAGTCACCTTAGGGAGGTTCTTTTAGTGCTTAGGAAAAATAGTTTGTTTGCCAATATAGATAAATGCACTTTTTGTGTAGATAGTGTAGTGTTTTTAGGTTTTATAGTAAACAAAAATGGGGTACATGTTGACCCCGAGAAAATCAAAGCCATCCAAGAGTGGCCAACCCCGCAAAATGTAGGAGATGTTAGGAGCTTTCATGGTCTAGCAAGTTTTTATAGAAGATTTGTTCCTAACTTCTCAAGTCTAGCTTCACCACTCAATGAGTTAGTAAAGAAAGACACTCCATTTTGTTGGACAGAGAAGCATGAGCAAGCCTTTCAAAGTTTGAAAGCTCAACTCACTAATGCACCCATTCTAGCTTTGCCAAACTTTTCAAAAAATTTTGAGCTAGAGTGTGATGCATCAGGAGTAGGAATAGGTGTTGTGTTGTTGCAAGGTGGGCACCCAATTGCATATTTTAGTGAAAAACTTCACGGTGCCACCCTCAACTACCCCACCTATGACAAAGAGCTTTATGCACTTGTGAGGGCCCTACAGACTTGGGAACACTATCTAGTTTCAAAAGAATTTATCATACATAGTGATCATGAGTCTTTGAAATATCTAAGGGGTCAACACAAGTTGAACAAAAGACATGCAAAGTGGATGGAATTTCTTGAGCAATTTCCCTATGTTATCAAATACAAGAAGGGCAGTACAAACATTGTGGCTGATGCTCTCTCAAGGAGACATATCCTCTTTTCTAAACTTGGAGCCCAAATTCTTGGATTTGAAAACATACCTGAACTTTATAAAGAAGATCGGGATTTTGCACCCACTTTTGCTGAGTGCCAACATAGAGCACAAGGAGATTTTTATGTTTCTGAGGGGTACTTATTTAAAGAAGGAAAACTTTGCATACCCCAAGGAACACATAGAAAACTCCTTGTAAAAGAATCACATGAAGGAGGACTCATGGGCCATTTTGGAGTTGATAAAACTCTTGAGCTTTTGAAAGGAAAATTCTTTTGGCCACACATGAGGAAAGATGTCCAAAGACATTGTCATAGATGCATTTCATGTTTAAAAGCTAAGTCTAAGACAATGTGATGGGTTGTTCTTCATGACCATTTGTTCTTCTTGAAATATGAGGTAAAAAGGTGGTGGAAGTTATGGATGATATGGGTCAAGGATGGCTCATATAGAGCTATTGGTTCCTTGTAGGTGCATGAAAGGTATGGAGAGTGATAGGTTAGGCCAAATCACTTGGAGGAAGGTGAAGATGAAGATCAAAGTGTCTAACCTAGAGAGACTAGACAAAGAGTAGAAGCTAGCATAATTTTGGCAGCATTTACTCATATAAATTGATCTTCAAAAAAACATGAGCCAAAGCACCCTATTTATAGGAGATGGTGCCTTGGAGAGTAAGGAGCAAGGGTAGGATGGGGAATACATAAAAGAGGGGGCTGCTAGGGTGTTGACTAAAGGTCAATGCAGCCCTTTAGCATGCTTCTAGAAGGTAGGGCTATATTCCTACCCTAAAAGGCCTAGGTACAAGCTAAATTGTTAAATACACCCCCTATTATGCTAAATGAACCCTACTCTACTGAAATTACAAATAAACTGAAATTAATTGATGCTCAGCTCCCATGGCTTGGGCTCTACTCCTTGTGGACCTCTGAGGGGTCCTTGAATATGTAAAGAAAAGTTTCTCTGCCATCAGTAGCAGAGTCCCAATCTTCTTAAATACTCTTTTCCATGGACCTAGTTGTTGGGCCTGAGCTTGGGCTTTGGCTTGGGCTTGGGCCTCTTCCATCACAATGCCTCATGGACTCTACACTCCTTTACCTTTTGCAAGTGCTCCTTGGGAAGATATAAGCATGGATTTCATATTAGGACTTCCTAGGACACAAAGAGGTTTTGATTCCATTTTTGTGGTAGTGGATAGGTTTAGCAAGATGGCTCATTTTATACCTTGCCATAAAGTGGATGATGCTAGCAACATCTCTAAGCTCTTCTTTAGAGAAGTGGTAAGACTACATGGTTTACCTAAGACCATAGTGTCGGATAGAGATCCTAAATTTATTGGCCATTTCTGGAGAACTCTCTGGGAAAAGCTAGGAACTAAGTTGAACTTCTCAACTTCTTGTCATCCTCAAACGGATGGACAAACTGAAGTTGTAAATAGATCTCTTTCCACTATGCTTAGGTCAATCATGAAAGGAAACCACAAATCTTGGGATGAGTACCTTCCTCATATTGAGTTTGCATATAATAGGGTAGTTCATAAAACTACTAATATTTCTCCTTTTGAGGCTGTGTATGGGTTCAATCCTCTTACTCCTTTGGATTTGTTACCTCTACCTAATCCACAAAATTTTGTGCATAAGGAAGGAGTAACGAAGGCTGAATTTGTAAAGAAAATGCATGAGAGGATTAAGAACCAAATACAACAACAAACAGAGAAATACATGAAACATAGCAATAAGGGAAAGAGAGAGATGATTTTTGAGGAGGGAGACTGGGTTTGGCTTCACCTTAGAAAAGATAGATTCCCTAATCAGAGGAAGTGTAAACTTAGTCCCCGGGGTGATGGTCCTTTCCAAGTTCTCAAAAGAATCAATAATAATGCATATCAAATTGACCTGCCTGAGGAATATGGAGTACATACTACCTTCAATGTTATGGATCTAACACCCTTTGCAGGTAGAGAAAATGAAGAGGCAGAAGCATGTGATTTGAGGACAAATCCTCTTCAAGAGGGAGGGGATGATGGAAGAGGCCTAAGCTCAGGCCCAACAACTAGGTCCATGGCAAAGAGGATTCAAGAAGAGTGGGACTCTGCTACTGATGGCAGAGAAACTTTTCTCTACATATTCAAAGACCCTTCAGAGGACTACAAGGAGTAAAGCCCAAGCCATGGGAGCTGAGCATAAATTAATTTTAGTTTATTTATAATTTTAGTAGAGTAGGGTTCATTTAGCACAATCGGGGGTGTATTTAACAATTTACCTTGTACCTAGGCCTTTTAGGGTAGGAATGTAGCCCTACCTTCTATAAGCATGCTAAGGGGCTGCATTGACCTTTAGTCAACACCCTAGCAGCCCCCTCTTTTATGTATTCCCCATCCTACCCTTGTTCCTTACTCTCCAAGGCACCATCTCCTATAAATAGGGTGCTTTGGCTCATGTTTTTTTAAGATCAATTTATATGAGTAAATGCTGCCAAAATTATGCTAGCTTCTACTCTTTGTCTAGTCTCTCTAGGTTAGACACTTTGATCTTCATCTTCACCTTCCTCCAAGTGATTTGGCCTAACCTATCACTCTCCACACCTTTCATGCACCTACAAGGAACCCATAGCTCTATATGAGCCATCCTTGACCCATATCATCCATAGCTTCCACCACCTTTTTACCTCATATTTCAAGAAGAACAAATGGTCATGAAGAACAACCCATCAGGGTGGGCCGATTCCTCGAACATGGAATGCGACCCACCTCAAGTTTTACTTCAGTTAAGTTGTAACATTGTATATAGTTTAGGGGACACTTTTTTTTCCCTTATAAAGGTTTTTAATGAGGTCATCCAATAAAATTCTAGTTAAAATATATTTTGAGTACTTTGTGCAATGCAGTTAAGAACCGTTCATGGGGGTTAGAAGTCTCGGGAAGGGCAAGAAGGTTCACAGAGAACACCCCCCCCAAGTGAGAACACCATGACTGAACAATAAGGTTCACCAGTTAAATCCTCCCTTGCCTTTGGGAGATGAGAGGTCAGTTAAGAGTCGTCAACTTGGGTTAGAAGTCTTGAAAGTGGGAAAGGAAGGTTCACAAAGAATGGCTCCCCTTTCGAGTGAAAACGCCAAGGACGACTCATACTAGTTAAATCCTCCCTTTCCTTGAGCAGGAGAGGTCAGTTAAATACAAATCGGTGTTAGAAGTCTCAAGGTGGTAAAAGGAAGGTTCGCAAAGAACACCTTTCCCTCAAGTGAGAACACCAAGGTTGAACCATGTGGTTCATCAGTTAAATCCTCCCTCGCTTATGGGCGATGAGAGGTCAGCTCAGAACCATTGACCTGGGGTTAGAAGTCTCGAGAGTGGGAAGGAAGTTTCGCAGAGAATGCCTCCCCCCTTTCGAGTGAAAATGCTAAGGCTGAATAGTATAGCTCACCAGTAAAATCCTCCTTTGCCTAGAGCAAGGAGAGGTCAGCTAAAAACAAATCAGTGCATTAGAGGTCTCGAGGTCGGGTAAGGAAGGTTCGCAGAGAACACCTCCCCCTTTGAGTGAGAACGCTAAGGGCGATTTGTATAGTTCGAAGGTCCTCACCTAAGGCTTTGTCTAAATAGGGAGCAATCAGCAAAACAGTAGAGCATGCCTCTAGCAAGAGGATCTTTCTCATGATGTGACAAGAAAGGGTCATTTAAAGTTAGCATCTTTTCCTTTTAGAGTTTGGCAGGATGAAGCGTGTTACCTAAGGGGAGAACCTATGGCGAAGACGTTGTTAGCAAAGATTCCTAAGGCGATGGTTCCTAAGGCAATCAAGTACAAATCATCAAGTAGAGACAAAGTTAAAGCATAAAGAACATTAAGACGCACATAAAGCAACAAAATGATTTATAATATTATAAATGGAGGTAGTGATTACAAAAGGTTCAAGAGTCCAGCCATTACATATCAAGAGACCTAAGCCCTGGGAGTGAGCTACCCATCGACAACCTGCATCGACATAGAGAAGAGAGAGAGGTCCACCTCAGGATGCACGCATGCAACCTGAGCAAGGGCCTAATCAAACCCTGCTCCAGAGGCTTATGTAGCATTTTCAGTAAGCTCAGCCTCAATCTTCTTGAGCAGATCAGCTTGTTGGGCGAGTTCTCCTTCCACCCTGCCCAGCTGGACCTCTTAATTGGTGGCCCTCTCCTCCAACCTGGCCACCTTAACTTGTGCTCCCTCCAGCTGCTCCTCCAGATCAATCACTTTGTTATGGAGGGGGAGGATTTTGGCTTCAAGCTGGAGGGCCTCCTGACCCTTGTCGAAGAGGAGCTTCTTGGTCTCCTTCTCAGATTGGCAGAGGCTACTAAGCTCTTGGTTCAGAGCAGCTTCATGCCTAGCAGATACCTGGACCTTGAGAGCAAACTCCTCCTTCAACCTTGCCTCAGATTGGCCCACCCGGGCAAGCTCCTCCTTCATCCTTGCTTCTTCTTGGATCACCAAGGCCCTGGAGGCGGCAAGGAACTCACCAAGGCCTCGCCCCATGCGATCTCTCAGTGAGTCCCCTTCCAAGGCCTCCATCGCCTCATTGTTCTGAAGGTACTTGAGGGCCTGTTGGAGGATGGAGGGAAGTTCTGGGACAGGAGGCACACAACCCCCGGGGGCGCTCTCCCCACCATCTTCTAACGTAGGATGAGAAGAAGCGCTGGGGGGGGTTGTCCATGAAGGAGGGAGGTTGGTCCTTTGTAGCTGAAAGGGAAGTGGTCGCGACCCCCAGTCTTGGCCTCTTGAAGATGAGACCGTCCTCTGTGCTCTCATCCTCAGAGTACACCACTACCACCCTTTATCAGCAGGGATTGAGTTGGGCGATTCTCGAACAAAAGCCAAGGGACCAGCGGAGGCTGAGCTGCTTGTACCAGTAGTTGCGGCTTGACGGCGGGCAGCCAGCTCAGCTAATCTCTTCTTTTTCTCTGCATCGAAAGCCATATCTGTACAAGAGTAATAAACATAAGGTTCAACAGTGTTCTCGCCGGTTGACTCGTCTGTCGGTTGACTCCACGACGCTTACACGCTTCCTTCTCACGTTGATATGTGCTTGGTTCTTTCGAAGCAATCTGCACCTGCCAAAGAGAAAGGGGGCGCCCTAGAGGCCGTTTGCACTCTGACGCTCAAGTCAAGATTGGGCAAGAAACACCAAGTGTTTGAGTAACTATGTTTAGGGTTTGCAATTGCGTACCTCTGTGAAGTATTTTACTGCCCTTTATATAGTCTAGGGTTTATTGCGCCGCTAGCCCTAATTAGGGTTCACTGCGCTGCTAGCCATATTCAAGGTTCACTGGAATACCCTTGCGCCGCTATCACCCAGTCTTAGGGTAATCTAGCACATAAGGTTTCCTTATCTGGAGTGTAAACTCTAACAGGGTGACCACCTGGGTGCCTCCTCGTGCACCTAGTCTTTGGGGCCACCTGTTCTAGGAGTGCTTTCACTGTTCACGTGTCATGCATGTAGCTTTACTGAGAAACCCTAGTTCTGATGAGTACTCGACCCCTCAGGACTCTGCACCTAATTGTGCTTTCCCTACCACATGCATAAGCTCTTCGTGATTCAGGCCTCTCCTTACCTCTGGGTATTTAACTGGTAACTGGTCTCCTCTCTGGACCTACACTGAATGTTCTAACTTTGCTGTTCAAACACCTAAGACCGGTATCACCTCATCACATTCTGTGGCCGAGGACTCATCACCCTGCTGAGTGTTGATGACACATCAGTCCATTCTAGTGATCATCACGCTGATGACTAATCACCCTTTCTTGTGGGGACACGCTGATGACTAATCACCCTTTCCTGTGGGGACACACTGATGACTAATGCCCTAATTGTCCTTACCACTTGTGGGGTCCCTTCCACGTGGCTTCAGCCCACACTATGGGACCCAACTGACGTGGCTCATCCCTTACTAGTTGTTCTCGGTGTCTGAGGACTGGTCGGTAAAAACAGCAATACACAACAGCATCAAATACATGCAAAACAGTTAAAGGATAGAGGATCAGATACCAATATATCCCTTGAGGGACTCGGCATCGTACTCGTGCTTAATCAGCTAGGTGGTGCTAAACACCACTCCCAAGCTTGAAAGAAGCTGGCACAAGTCATGATCGAGTGGGGCCAGCTCCTCGAGACCCTTGGGTTTTTTGAACGGTAGCTTTTCAACCCAATATAGGGGAAACCCGTCAAGTAGAGTGGGGTTGTAGGAGCTGCAGCAAATCCTAAAGAACTTCCCTTTGAAGCCCTTGTAGAATTGCAGGAAGAGAATCAGGAGGACTCTCCCCACCACCCCGTTGAGGCTTTCCCAAAGCCTCTTCCCAGGGCTCTTCGCTTCGAAGAAGTGGAGGAAGACGTCCACAGAAGGAGGGTGCCCCAGATGGTTACATAGAATGGCGAAGGCCCTCACAAAGGCCTAGCTGTTGGGATGCAACTGGGTAGGGGCCATGTTAAGCTCTGTGAGGAGGGCCCTCTCGAACCCAGTGAAAGGCAAGCGAACTTTGACCTGCTTGAAGATGGTGGCATAGAGGAAGAAGAAGGGCTCCCCGTAATTGGAGTGATCGTCAGCACATACGGGTTTACCCTCTGTGCAAGGCCGAACTGAGACATATGCATCACATTCCTTACCAAACACACGACCCTTGGTCTCGGCCTCATCCTCCCTGTGTTTCCTCTAGTCATCGCAGTTGGTGAGTTTGGAGGTCTCAACAAGGAGGTCTTCGGAGGCCCAAGGGTAGAGAGCTTTGTAGTTAACTGTGGGAGAAGGGTTGGAGGTGGTTTTGGTTCTTGCCATCTCAAATAAAGCTAAACAAGGAGAGGCAAAGGAAGGAAAACGAAGGTTTAAAAGAAATGATGGTGTGGCTCAATGAAGTAGAAGAACAGAGACTAAAAGACGAAGAACACAAACAGTGCAAACAGAAACCCTAAGGAGCAGGAATTATAAATAGAGCCAGAACAACAGTTATCGCATGTTTTGAATGGAGAAATCATGAAATAAAGGCAAGCTAAGGCATAAAAATTGTAATGGCCAGACCTCGGACATCGGCACTTGAGTGAGAGGTCGATACCGGAGAGATTGGCATGGTAGGGCCCGCAGAGGGGTCCACAAAATCACACGTGTGAGAATATAAACCAGGTTCACAGATACGCCATGCATGCAGGGTATATGCGAGACGTAAGGCTTTGGCATAGGGGATCTATCCCTGGAAACACATAAGAAGGTACGGGAGTGATTAGATTAACACTGAAGATTTGGCTGTAAGGACCTAGAAACTTTAATTGGAATAAAAGTGTTATATTTAAATAATTTCAGAAGATGTTATTATTTAAAATACAAAGAGCTGGTAATAGAAGTTTCGTAGTAGTCGGACCTCGGACATCGCCCAAGGTCTGGGGTCAGCTGGTAGAGGTCGGTCAGCTGACCATTGTATTAACCAAGTAGTCAGGTGCGATGACTTTATCGTGAGGTAATCACGTGGGGGTGCTCGAGGAAGACATGTGGATCAAGAAGAGTAAAGGAAGAAAAGTATAGCTTAGAAGTCTACGAGATCGCCGTTGTTGAAGACGGAGGCGATCTCCGACTTCTCTGGCACATAATCGCCTGTCGCCTAGAGTACACATGATCGCCAATCGCCTATGGTGTACGTGATCGCCGGGAGTGCACTTAGTATGTGGTCAAGATGCTGGATCAACCATAGTGGGTTCCAAAAACCACGCGTATCGAGGTGTGGGTTAAACCTTAGATACGCTGTGCATGCGAAGCTCTATGCTTGAGCATAAGAAATCGTCCTTAGTGTTGTAACATCCCGCCAAAACGTTTCACAAATATATAAAATGAAAATATACGTAAAACCAAAGTGTTGAAATGAACATAATTATATATATGTAATGATGTTTCTCCTCGCAGGGAGTTTAATACAAAACGGTCATTTTCCAAAACTTAAACATAAAAACAGCAAAAACAACCAAACAACCGATCTCCCAACATAAAAAGGGCGATCTCCTATCAGGCAGGCGATCTCCTATCAACCAGGCGATCTCCTATCAGGCAGGCGATCTCCTATCAAACCGGCGATCTCAACTTCCTGTAACGTCATCTGCTCCCGTGTAAAGATTACACGATCATCACAGGTTTTAAGAAAACAGCCATAGAACCAAAACGCAAAGGGGTAAGCTAGACATTTAAAAGAGAGTTTCAAAATGAACTTAAAAAAATCAAGATGAAATCAATTTAAGACATCCACATAAAACCATCAACTTTCTCATATTCCACCAAACCATTCGATAATCACATAACTCACAAAGCAAGTCCAGAGTCTCTCAATTCACATCAGCAATCAAGTGTCTATCAATTCAATTTCTCAATATTTCACACGTCAGACTTTCCACTGACTCATCACATTAGACACTTGACCACTATTCCGGAAAACACGTGCATTGAACTTAGCGTCCTGAGACATGCACCTGTCATGCTAAAAGGCTGGAAAGTGCCCTCAGCCATGCGCATTACACAATCTCAATATCATCATTATCACAGCATGACAGGGTAAATCCATACTACAGGCCGAACTCGTTCTGTTTCACACGAGACCCATACGTATGACCTCCTTCGACTCTCCACAACTGAGTAACTTCTTCTATGTGATTTCATTACCTCAGTAGAGTCAGGATCGTCTCATTACACCAGGACACTCACTGATCAATACACATCCTACACAGATCTTACACGGTATTTCCTTTCCTGAAAATACTATGCCTCGATCCCACATTCACAACATTCACACATCACATAACATTTCAACAAATGATTCCAGTCACAGAAAAACTCATGCCAAGGTTCAGATTTTCGAATATCACATTTAAATCTCAAACAGTTCCAAATAATCACAAGAACAGAGGATATTTCAATAACAGATGAAAACCGGCGATCACCTCCAGAAACCGGCGATCACGAACAAAACTGGGTTTTAAACAAGAACATTTTGAAACCGGCGACCTCGTCGCCCTTAACATCAAAACAGAAATCGATTACAGTAAACACTTCGCATTTCAACATCAGAACCCCAGAACGAAAGCAAGAACCCGCGACTACGTCGCCCCAACATCTCAATCAGCAAATATAACGTTTTCGTTGGAAAAAGACTAGCTTCCCTTACCTGGATCAGCGTGAAATCTCACTTCAAGCTCTAAACCGCCGAACGTAAAGGATGCCTGAACTCTGCCTAAGCGTTCTAATTGGTAAAACTTGCAGAGAACCTTCTCAAATGCTCTATGGCAATCGCTGGTAATTTAACAGGTGCCTGAAATTTCTGAGTCGCAGTGCAAAGGAGAGAAAAGAGAAAGCTGAAGGTGAACTCACTCTGTCACCTTTTATACTCTCACTGCGTTTTCTAAACTCACTAAGAGGCGGTGCCTTCTGATACTAGGAACATAGGCCTGCCATGTAGCTATCATTGCCTACTCCCTAACTAACCCTTCAGTGTGGGTTTTCTTCCTCGAATTAAATGCAACCTGACAGTATGGCCACGTGGCGTCTCTGCGCACATGGAGCTACTGTTCCGAAGGACTTTCACTGCCTACATGTCGCACATGCAGCACGTTCGTTCTGGAAACCAGGGCCCCACTTCAACTGCGTGAAACACGACATCGCGCGATAACCTTTCGCCGATGACCACTCGCGAAGACTCTCCACCGATGACCCATCCTGGAGGACGACCGATGTCTCTCTCTGGAAGACGACCGATGTCTCCCCCTCCTGGAGACCGACCGAGGTCTCTTCCTCCTGGAGACCGACCGAGGTCTCTTCCTCCTGGAGACCGACCGAGGTCTCTTCCTCCTGGAGACCGACCGAGGTCTCCTCTTGGCGACACCCGCATGCCTCTCGCGCCCAGGCAAAGCCCACATGCCTCTCGCGCCCTGGCGATGTCCGCATGCCTCTCGCGCCCTGGCGATCATGTGTAGTAGGCGACCGGCGATCATGTTCCAGGCGATCTCATAGTCTTCTAAACTACACTTTCCTTCATTTTTATCTTAAATAAAAACATACTTAGAATTCACTTAAAATATATCACTTTTATTCCAATAAGATTTTCCAGGTCTTTACAAGTGTTGCATGCATGGGCGCACGAGGAGTAGTGCTGATCTATTCTTGGAAATGTGAAGCTACCGATGTCACCAAGTCATGTGGAGGTGATACCTTGGACGTAACATAGTGGGATGAAGAACCTTCAGCAAGGCGTGGCGATGTATCATCAGTCATCGCCAGGGCGCGAGACATGCGGGCATCGCCAGGGTGCGAGAGGCATGCGGACATCGCCAGGGCGCGAGGCATTCGGGCATCGCCAGGGCGCGAGAGGCATACGGATATCGCCAGGGCGCGAGGCATGCGGGCATCGCCAGGGCGCGAGAGACATGCGGGCATCGCCAGGGTGCGAGGCATGCGGGCATCGCTAGGGTGCGAGGCATGCGGGCATCGCCAGGGTGCGAGAGACATGCGGGCATCGCCAGGGCGCGAGACATGCGGACATCGCCAGGGCGCGAGAGGCATGCGGACATCGCCAGGAGGAGAGACATGCGGGCGTCGCCAGGGAGAGACATCGGTCGTCTTCCAGAGAGAGACATCGGTCGTCTTCCAGAGAGAGACATCGGTCGTTCGCCAGGATGAGTCATCGGTGGAAGGTTATCGCGCGATGTCGTGTTTCACACAGATAAGGTGGGACCCAGGCTCCCAGCATGAAACGTCCTGCACGCGCAACACGTAGACAAAAAGGGTGTTTTAGAATAGTGACATCAGAGAGTTGGCATGCGCAGAGACACACGTGGCCGTACTTTTCAAGGAAGCGTGCACGCAAGCTTTCCTGCAGAGTGGATGGTGGCAGCGGCATGTGTGGACAAGTTGGTTTAGATTCAAAAACCCACTTCTGAGAGGCAAAGAACGTTGCAGGGGTTCAAGAGTGAAAGAGTGAGTTTACCTTCATCCTCCTCTTTTCTCTCCTTCGCGCTGCGATTCAGGTATCCTCAAGCACCAGTACGACGAGGGACGACTGCCCTTGGACTCCTGGGAAGTTCTCTGCAAGTTCTCCAAACCGGATGCTGAAACAGAGTTAAGGCATCTTTAAGCTTCGGTGGGTTTTGGAGCTCTTGGTGTTTTGCGCTAGTCCAGGTAAGGGAAGCTAGCCTTATTTCCAACGAAAACCTTACATTAGATGATTTTGATGATGGGGCGACGTGGTCGCCGATTTTCAACTGTTATTGCATAATCCCCTGTTTTTGGATGAGATCGCCGGTTTTGATGTTGTTTTCGAACTCCCCTGTTTTAGTGTCGTTTGAAACTGTTTGAGATTTAAATGTGAAATGCATGTGATATTCGAAAATCTGAACCGTGGAATGATTGTTGCTGTGATTGGAATCGTGCATTTAAGTGTTGTATGGTGCATTGGGTGAATTGATGTTAATTAGCTGTCCTGTGTGGACTTCATTAGCTGTCCTGTGTGGACTTCACTTGCTGTCCTGTGTGGACTTCACTAGCTGTCCTGTGTGGACTTTACAGTGGTGTGGTATGTGTCTATGTGTGGTGAGTTAGTGGAAGTCTAACGTGAGAAAGAGAATTGTTGAAATTTGATAGACACTTGAATGTTTATGTGAAACAAATAACACTTGATGAAATTGTGAAGTGTGTGAAATGAATGGGAAAATTGATGGATTTTACGTGAGTGTCTTAAAATTGTTTTATCTTGATTTTAAAGTTTCATATCTAAATTCTCTTTAAAATATCTAGCTTACCCTGCGTTTTTGTTTTGTGGATGTTTTCTTAAACCGGTGATGATCGTGTATAATTTACACAGGAGCAGATGATGATGCAGGAAGTAGAGCTCCTCAGTGAGTGGTCGTCGAAAGGAGATCGCCTGTTTTCTGTTTCTGTTAGGAGATCGCCTGTTTTCTATTTTGCTTTATTTTGTTTAAGTTTTGGAAAATGACTGGATATGTATTAAACTCCCTGTGAGGAGAAATTTCATTACATATATATATATGTTCACTTCGATATTATTGTTTTACCTTTATTTCATTATATAAATATGAAAAGCATTTGGCGGGATGTTACATTGGCCATGCGGGGCTAGGGTTACAGCGTATGCCGTAGCGCCCACGCCCAAGTTAAGCACTCCAGAAAAGAAAGATTGCCACGAGAGTTGCACTCTAAGAATAGAAGGTTGCCACGGGACGCGCAACAAGATATTGTGATAGAATCCCAGAAAGGTAACCCTAAATTCACAGAGAGGCAACACTTGGACGCAAGGATAGGCGCGGCAGGAACCCTAGAAGGGCTATATAAAGGGTAGTAAGGCATTCACAAAGGTACGCAGCTTTTAAGACTAGAACTCTTTTGCTATACACTTGGTGTTTCTTGCCCTAGTTTTGACTTGAGCGTTGGAGTGCGAACAACTGCTAGGGCGCCCGTCTTTCTTTCTTTGCAGGTTAGCTGTTCTAGTCAAAGGGAAGGGAGAAGGTGCAAGCAATCATAGAAGTCAACCGGCGAGAACATTCGGCACCCACCGTGGGGCCCGTTAAAACTAGGTCCCATCCATAGTTGCAACCAGTAGAACCAGACGATATGAGGAAAACTAGGCAAGGCGGCATTGGAAGAGATGAGGGTGATCATACAGCCACCATCCAGGAACTCATGGAGACCATCCGCAACCTCCAGCAAGCGTTCGCAACGTCCAACGCTGATCAGGCCCTTAGGCAGGATTAGTTTAGGGCAGACTTAAACGCTTCGTTGGCGGCAAATGAGGAGTTGCGAAGAGCCGATGAAGAATTAAGGAGAGGAATAGGAGAACGGGCAGCGGCGGAGTAAGGGGGTGCACCCCCAGCCAGGGCCCGACCCTTGCCTTTCTCGCGAGAAATCATGGAGACGGTAATACCAGCATCTTTCGTGATCCCAAAAAATACCTTCACAGGGGTCGAGGACCCAGAGGCCCATATAACAGTCTTCCATACACAGATGATGATCTCTGGAGGCACGGACGCCATGCACTGTAAGTTGTTCATGAGTACTTTTGTAGGAACAACGTTAAACTGGTTTGTGGGGCTCCCAGACGGATACATCACGTCTTTTGAACAATTTTTGGAGTTGTTCAAGAAGCAATTCATCGTCAACCGGGCACGGACCACCGTTGCTTTTGATCTTTTTGACGTAAAGCAATTCCAGGAGGAGCCACTGAAAGATTTCCTCAACCGGTTTGGAGCGTTGGTAGTAAAATTGCAGACCAAAGACGAGGCCATGATTGTGCATGCCTTTGAGAGAGGAATCCTCCCTGGACCCTTTAGTGACGCTCTGATATGATGTCCAGCAAGGACATTCGATGAGATCCAATGCAGGGCGGTCACCCACATCACAGTAGAAGAACGGGTGGCAGAGAAACACGCTAGGGTTGATCTATCCAAACCTCGTGCAATAGGACATGCTCAACCCCCAAGGTGCACGCTACCGCCATGGAGAAGAAGGCGAGGTCCGCACCCTATGAGTCTAAGAGGCCCAAGCCTACCAGGCACAGCTTCAGAGGTGGGCTCAAGGAGCTCATACCGCTCCCAGAGGTGGCAAGCAGGTTAAAGGCTCCCCCAAAGTCTGATAAGCAAGTGGGCCCTCACAAAAACCAGTGGTGTGACGTCCACTAGGCTCATGGTCACACCTTGAGCAATTGCCTCGCCTTGGGATATCAGCTGGACGATCTGGTAAGGAATGGTTTCCTGACACCTTACTTGCAGGATTCTCAGGGAGATACGGTGATAGCAGCCCCAACAAGGGGTCAAGGGCACGAGGTGCCTATCCACGGGGAAATCAACACAATAGTGGGGGGATTCTCAGGAGGAGGATGCACTGCCTCCCAGAGAAGGAGATACGCTAGGGAGGTCTTGACGGTGGAGGAGGTCGAGGCCGATCAGTTCCCAGAACCCGACCTAACCTTCACATGACAATGACCCGATCGTAATTTCAGTGGTCACTGTCGGTAGGAGGGTCCACCATATCCTCGTGGACTAGGGAAGCTCCGCAGATGTGATGTTCTGGTCCACCTTCCAGAAGCTACAGTTATCTCCTGATCAGCTGAGGTCGTACGATGGTTGCCTGTATGGGTTCGCAGGAGACCAAGTAGAGGTCGGGGGGCACATTGAGCTGAGGACGATGTTCACAAATGGTCAGAGATCTCACACTGTGCACATTAGGTACCTCATAGTCAATGCTCCTTCGGCTTACAACATCCTATTGGGTAGGCCAGCCTTAAACAGGTTGGGAGCGGTACCCTCGTCAAGGCACATGAAGATGAAGCTGCCTTCCCTTGAGGGAACGGTCATCACCATCAAATCTGATCAGAAAACGGCCCGGAAGTGTTACAAAAACAACCTCAAAACGAAGAGAGGGGTATGCTCAGTAACGTTCCAATCATCCTCTGGGAAGGGCACAGACCAGGAAGAGGTCGCCCCCGACAGAAGACCAGAACCCACGAGAGAGGTGTTGGAGCGAGTGATCGGAGGTAAGACCTTCAAGCTCAGCAAGATATTGAGCTAGGAGGATCAGGACTAGATAACTACTGTTCTGTCACGACACCTGGGCTATTTCGCATGGACTGCAGCTGACATGCCAGGGATTGATCCCGACTTCTTGTGCCACCACCTCACTTTGGACCCCCAGGTCCGCCCGGTACGCCAGAGACGTCGGAAGTTTAATGAAGAAAGGCGGCAGGTCATCAGAGAGGAGACCCAGAAACTACTGAAGGCAGGCCACATTAGGGAAATTCAGTACCCTGAGTGGCTAGCCAACGTGGTACTAGTAAAGAAGGCAAGCGGCAAGTGGAGAATGTGTGTTGATTTCACGGATCTCAATAGGGCCTGTCCTAAGGATTCGTACCCTCTGCCTAGCATCGACTCTTTGGTTGACAACGCGGCGGGCTGTAAACTGCTCAGCTTTCTGGCCGCCTTCTCAGGGTACAACCAGATACGGGTGCACCCCCGCGATAAGGAAAAAACAACGTTCATGACAGAATAGTCCAGTTACTGCTACAAGGTAATGCCCTTTGGACTGAAGAACGCAAGGGCGATGTATCAGAAATTGATGGACCGGATTCTCGTCCTAATGATAGGTTGAAACATCCAGGTGTACGTAGATGATATGGTTGTCACGTCTCAAGAAAGGGATCAACATGTGACTGATTTAGAGGAGCTCTTCAGCACCATCACCAGGTACAATTTAAAGTTGAACCTTGAGAAATGCCTGTTTGGGGTGGAAGCAGGAAAGTTTCTGGGGTTCCTACTGACGGAGCGAGGGATAGAGGCCAACCCAGAGAAATGCGCAGCCATCATGGTGATGAGGAGCCCGGCCACAATAAAGGAAGTCCAACAATTGACAGGTCGGATGGCCGCCCTCTCACGTTTCGTCTCTGCAGGAGGAGAAAAGGGGTATCCTTACTTCCAATGCCTCAAACGGAACAACAGGTTTTCATGGACCAGCGAATGTGAGGAGGCCTTTCTCAAATTAAAGGAGTACCTAGCTAGCCCACCGAACCGGTGTCGGGCATTCTGCTTCGTCTCTACTTTGCCATCACAGATCGAGCAATCAGCTCGGTCCTCGTCCAGGACTAGGAGCAGGTGCAAAGGCCCATCTATTTTGTCAATAAGGTCCTACAGGGACCTGAGGTGCGATACCAGGCAATCGAAAAGCCAGCCCTGGCTGTGGTATTCTCGTCAAGAAGGTTGCATCATTACTTCCACAGCTTTACTATCATAGTAATGACAGACCTCCCCATTCGCAAAGTCCTGCAGAAGCCTGATGTAGCAGGACGTATTGTTCGTTGGGCAGTAGAGCTATCCGAATTTGAGATACAATATGAACCCAGGGGCCCCATCAAGGGTTAGGTTGATGCTGATTTTGTGGCCGAGCTCACCTCGACAGCTCCATCCCAGAGAGAGACATGATTTAAATGGGTCATTTCAGTTGACAGCTCATCTAACCTGCAAGGCAGCGGCGCCGAGGTCATATTAGAAGGGCCAGATGGTGTCTTAATAGAATAGGCTCTGCGTTTCGCTTTCAAGGCCAGTAATAACCAGGCGGAGTACGAAGCCTTGATAGCAGGGATGCTACTAGCAAAGGAGATGGGCGCGAGACATTTGCTGGCAAAAAGCAACTCACTCTTGGTCACAAGACAGGTCACTGGCGAGTACCAAGCCAAGGATCCACAGTTGGCTGCCTATATCGGCTATGTACAATTATTGAAAGGCACATTCCTAGAGTTCGAGCTGCTCCATGTTCCACGAGAGCAAAATGGCAGAGCTGACTTCTTGGCAAAACTCGCCAGCTCGGGCAAGGGGGAAGGCAAAGGACGCTAATTCAGGAAACTTTAAGGGCACCTCAAACGGCTGCAGGAGACCCCGCGGATGTACAAATGATAAACGTTGCTCACGAAGGAAGAAGGAGTCATAGGTCATTAACTCAAGAAACACTGAAAGTACCTCGCATAAGTTTTTATGGCCTGCCAGCTGAAATGTTGTAACAAGTTTGCTTGGTGGAAGGGGGAGAGACTTGGGTAACACCCTATCAACGTTACTTAGCTGATGAGACACTTTCGCTACACCCCGCGGAAGCTAGGATTGTGAAGAAGAACGCACCCTGCTACACCTTGATTGATAGAAACCTATTCAGACATGGCTATTCCCATCCTCTTTTGACATGGGTAAGTGGGGAAGTGCACTCGCATAATAGTAGAGCTTCCCGAAGGAATATGTGGAAGTCACATTGGTGGACGAGCCCTAGCAACCAAGGCCATTCGAGTAGGGTATTATTGGCCAACAATGAGAGAAGACTGCATAAGGTACGCGTACCGGTGTAAAAAGTGTCAAGAGCATGCAGACTGGCATCGCGCACCACCAGATGACCTGGGATCCCTCCATAGTCCGTGGCCTTTCCACACGTGGGGAATCGATATCTTGGGACCTTTCCCAATCGCGGTCAGACAGATGAAATACCTTGTGGTGGCTATAGAATAATTCACCAAATGGATCGAAGCTGAACCAGTGGCACAAATTACGGCACATAAGGTCCAACACTTCGTTTGGAAGAATATTGTGTGTCGCTTTGGAATCTCGAGGCGTCTAGTATCTGACAATGGTACCTAGTTTGCAAGTCAGCAGTTGGGAAAGTTGTGCTCGGAGCTCGGCATCAAACAGATATTCGCGTCAGTCGAGCACCCCCAAACAAATAGGCAGGTTGAATCGGCTAACAGGGTCCTGCTCAGAGGCCTGAAGAGGAGGCTTGAGAAAGCTAAAGGGACTTGGGCAGAAGAGGTCCCCAGGATTGTGTGGGCAATCACACCACTCCACAATCCACCACTAAAGAAATGCCTTTCAGCCTAGTATACGGGTCAGATGCCATGATTCCAGTAGAGATACAGGAAAGCTCGCCTCGATTCCAGAACTATGTGGTGGAAGAATCAAATGAAGAAAGAAGAGTGAATCTCGACCTTCTAGACGAGGTCAAAGAGGAGGCCCGCGTTAAGTCTGAAGTGTTAAAGAGGAGAGTAAAATGCCAATACAGGTCAAAATTGAGACCTCGGCAGTTCTAAGTCGCCGACCTGGTAATGCAGAAAGCCCACTCCTACCAGTTAGAAAACAAACTATCCCCCAAGTGGATAGGCCCGTTTCGAGTAACAGAGGCCTTGGGAAATGGGGCATACAGGTTAGAAACCTTAGAAGGCGGAGCAATTCCCCGCACATGGAACGGTGCCAACCTAAAGTTTTATTTCAGTTAGTAAATTTGTATTTGAACACAATTGTATCATCCAGTCAAGGGGACACTCTTTTTCGCTACGGGGTTTTTTAACGAGGTCACCTAATAAAAGAAAAGAGAAAAAGAATTAAGAGAGAAAAGAGAAAAACGAGGTCATAAGGCGCTAGGGCTACAGCGTATGCCTTAGTGCCCAAGCCCAAGTTAAGCACTCCAGAAAAGGAAGATTGCCACGAGAGTTGCACTCTAAGAATAGAAGGTTGCCACGGGACACGCAACAAGATTGTGTGATAGAATCCTGATCCCGCCGCTGACTCGAACGTGGAGGATATGCCTCGTCACTCCTTCATCTAGCCTTCTGCAACTGCGCATTCTGCAAGAACGCTCCAAGAACCTTCGCCGGAACTCCAAACTGTAACATCCCGCCAAAATAAAACCATACATACATGTATAATGAAAATAAAGGTAAACAAATAATATTGAAGAGTACATGATAATATATATATAAGTAATGAAGTTGTTCCTCACAGGGAGTTTAATACATATTCGGTCACTTTTTCAGAAAGCGTAAGCAAAATACAACAAAATGGAAGAACAGGCGATCTCCTAACAAAAGGGCGATCTCCCATCAGACAGGCGATCTCCTATCATACCGGCGATCTCCTATCAGAAAACAAAAAGGGGTGATCGCCTAACAGAACAGAGATAGGCGATCTCCTTCAGGCGACCACTCACCGAGGATCTCCACTTCCTGCAACATCATCTGCTCCCGTGTAAATTATACACGATCATCACAGTTTTAAGAAAAGGCATCCACAAAACGAAAATGCAGGGGTAAGCTAGATATTTGAAAGAGAGTTTAGATATGAACTGACAAATCAAGATAAAACCAATTTAAGACACCCACGTAAAACCATCAAGTAAATCACATATTTCACAATTTCCTCAAGAGTCTTTCTATTTCACAAACTGCATCAAGTGTCTATCAATTCAATGTTTCTCATTTCTCACGTCAGACTTCCACTGACTCACAATTCATAGACACAAGACTCTAATTCCGGAAAACTCGTGCGTTGAACTTAGCGTCCAGAGACTTGCACCTGTCATACTAAAAGGCTGAAAAGTTCCCACAGCCATGCGCATCACAAAATCTCCATATCATCATTATCACAGTATGACAGGGTGAACCCATACAACAGGCCGAACTCGTCCTTTTTCAAACGAGGTACCCATACGTATGAACCTCCTTCGACTCTCACCACTGAATGACTTCATCTAAGTGATTCCATTATTTCAGCAGAGTCAGGATCGTCTCATTACACCAGGACACTCACAGATCAATACACATTCTACACAATCTTACACGGTATTTCCTTTCCTGAAAATACTATGCCTCGATCCCACATTCACAACATTCACACATCACATAACATTTCAACAAATGATTCCAGTCACAGCAAAACTCATGCCAAGGTTCAGAGTTTCGAATATCACATTTAAATCTCAAACAGTTTTCAAACAACACAAAAACAGGAGATCATTCAATAACAGATGAAAACCGGCGATCACCTCCAGAAACCGGCGATCACGAACAAAACTGGGTTTTCTTAAGCAAGAACATTTTGAACACCGGCGACCACATCGCCCCCAACATCAAAATCATCACACATACAGTTTTCCATTAGAAGTAAGGCTAGCTTCCCTTACCTGGACTTGCGCAAAACACCAAGAGCTCCAAAACCCAACGAAGCTTAAAGAATGCCTTGGCTCTGGATTTGCGTCTGGTTTGAAGGACTTGCAGAGAACTTCCCAGGTGCTCTAATGGTGGCTGCCGCTCGTCGTACTCTTGTGTGAAGGTGCCAGAATCGCAGCGCGAAGGAGAGAAATGGAGGAGAAAGGAGGTAGTTCACTCTTTCGCTCTTGAACAACTAAAATGTCTTGTTCCCTCAGCAGTGGGTTTTTCCATCTTAAACCAACTTGTCCACAAAAGCAGCTGCCACCACCCACTCTGCAGGGAAGTCTGAGTGTACCTTTCTCTGAACAGTACGACTACGGTTGTCTCTTGTGCATGCCAACCACTGCTCTGAACAGTACGACCGCGAGTGTCTCTTGCGCATGCCAACATTCTGATGTCACTGTTCTGAACCAACACTTTTTGTCTACGTGTCGCGCGTGCCGCGCGTCTCATGCTGGGAGTCTAGGTCCCACCTTCTCTGTGTGCAACTCGACATCGCGCGATCACCTTTCACCGATGACCACTGGCGCGATGACATCTCACGCGAAGACTATCCACCGATGTCCTCTCGCGCGAAGATTATCCACCGATGTCCTCTCGCGCGAAGACTAACCCCCCGATGTCCTCTCGCGCGAAGACTATCCACCGATGACTCATCCTGGAGGACGACCGATGTCTCTCTCTTTGGCGATGCCCGCATGCCTCGCGCCCTGACGACGTCTGCATCCCTCGCGCCCTGGCGATGACCGTATGCCTCGCGCCCCGGCGATGCCCACATGCCTCTCGCGCCCCGGCGATGTCCGCATGCCTCTCGCGCCCTGGCGATGTCCGCATGCCTCTCGCGCCCAGGCGATGCCCGCATGCCTCGCGCCCTGGTGATAATGTGTAGTAGGCGACCGGCGATCATGTGCCAGGCGATCTCATAGTCTTCTAAACTACACTTTCCTTCCATTTTCATTTTAAGTACAACCATACTTCGAATCCATTTAAATTATATCCTTTTATTCCAGTAATATTTTCCAGGTCCTTACACAAACGATGTCTGCAAAACACACAGACGGCACCTCTAGCAGCCGTTGTAGCTCCGACGCTCAAGTCAGGCAACAGGAACACCAAAAACTCTCTCTGAATCTCTCTGTGAGACTTGTGTGTGCCCTCAGTGTTCTTGAGTTCGAAAACAGAGTGTTCTGGGTTACGTATTGCGTACCTCCCTGAGTGTTCCTCTGCCTCTCATATAATCTCAGCGTCTCTTGTCTACTGGCTACCTCTAGGGTCACTTGATTACTCTGCACTGCCATTACCCATTCTCAGGGCAATCTTGCGTGCAGGTTTCCTCTACTTGAGTTGAAAGTCTGGCAGGATGGCCACGTGGGCGCCTCTGCACGCACTCAATCTCTGGGGCTGCCTGCCCTACCTAATCTCTGGGAACACCTTCACGGTCCACGTGCCATGCATGCAACCTCACTGGGAAACTTTAACCTTGATGGGTTCTCGTCCCAACAGGATTCTGCATCTAACTATGCCTTCCCAGCCTCATGCATGGTCGTTTCGTGACTAAGGCCACTCCCTGCCTCTAGGGGCTTTACTGATCACTGGTCGCGTTGTTCACATCGCCGTGGCCGATGTCACCTCGACACACACCGATGACCAAGGTGTCTCTCATCCTGACCGATGATCGATGTCTCATCCTGACCGATGATCGATGTGTCACCCTGACCGATGACCGATGTCTCTGGCCACCACAGTAACTGAAGTCTATTACCACTGCGCAACGTGTATAAACGTCCCCACAATGACTCAGAGAATGTGTGATCTCTCTAACTGTAAAAACTGTGCCGCGCCTCTCTCTCAGATGGTGACACGTGGAGGCATGCAACTTGCATCTACCCATACACGTGTCACACCTGAAGGGCTTCTGCATTTTTCCCTGTGCGCGTAAGTTATTCCCTTGCGGAGTAACTTAGCGCGTTTCTTTCCTTTGAGTAAGTTGCATGCTCCCAGGGAAGAACCAGGTGTGGCTGGTCTAAGCACACTCACCAGGCGCTTCCTGCCTGCATGGTCTCAAAGCGCAATGCCATGCACGTAATGGGTCTAAGAGAGTCAGTGATCACTTACCAGTTTACGAGCTCTCTTATACCATCCTCATGCACGACCCTACTGGCGAGCAGCTCTTCTTCTTCTGGTTTGGAATCCTGCGAGGTGCCTGCGTAACGCTCTCACTGGGAGCCTGTGTCCCAGCTTAACACGTGTTAGCAAGAAACCCCGATGACTAATCTGCTTCTGGAATCATTCGAGGTGCATGCGTAACGCTCTCGTTGGGAGACTGGGTCCCAGCTTAACTACGTGTTAGCAAGAAACCCGATGACCAGGAACCGATGACTGATCGGTGCTTCTTTACTTTGTCGTACTCTCCTTCCAGGCGCTCCTCTAGGCACTAATCTGCTGGCGGTGGTCACTCAGCAACTGACCACCAATCACCGCTCTGAATGATCTCCACCCTAATTCACCTGCTATCTTATTCCACGTGTCACCCTGTGAGTGGTCCACGTTGTCATCTGCTGCTAACGTCATCGACTACCGATGACCGACCGGATCAAATCCCAAAAAGGTAACCCTAAATTCGCTGAGAGGCAACACTTGGACGCAAGGATAGGCGCGACAGGAACCCTAGAAGGGCTATATAAAGGGTAGTAAGGCATTCACAAAGGTACGCAGCTTTTGAGACTAGAACTCTTTTGCTATACACTTGGTGTTTCTTGCCCTAGTTTTGACTTGAGCGTTGGAGTGCGAACGGCCGCTAGGGCGCCTGTCTTTCTTTCTTTGCAGGTTAGCTGTTCCAGTCGAAGGGAAGGGAGAAGGTGCAAGCGATCGTAGAAGTCAACTAATGGGAGAGTCAACCGGCAAGAACAAAAATCATACCTTTGGGCGAGTTGAGAGTGGAGAGTTGCGAAGGTTGAAGCAGGAGCGTTTGAGAGAAAAAGATGATTGAAGGAAGGCTTAAGCAAAAGTGATGAAACAGTGAAGGAGCACGGGATTTTGAAAGGGTTTAACATGGGCTAAGGGAGAGCAAACAACAATTAGCCCTAGCCATTGATCAGGCCACGTGTACGCAGATTAAAGAAGTATGGTGAGAAGTCCCTTCGGAGAAACAACCGATTGTTTTTCTGTATTTTACTTAAACAAAATATATTCTTGGCTAACTTAATTTCTTTATCTATAATTCTGCACTAAGTTTCATTGTACCTTCAAAGTTTGGGAAAATCTTTCATAAAAAATTCACCTCCCCCCCTCTTGTTTAAGGCCATATATTTTAACAATTGGCATCAAGAGCTAAGTTCTTGAAAATTACTCAAGTTTTCGATCTAATTTTTTTTTCTCTATGGCTGAAAGACTACCTTTTGGGGAAGGTGCCTCAATTAATAGATGACCTTTGTTTTGTGATTTGAACTATCAGTTTGGGAAGGTTAGAATGAAAATTTTTGTGGAATCTCTAGATAGAGGGATTTGGGATGCAATTGAAAATGGTCCTTTTATTCCCAAATTTGAAAAGGAAGGTGTTTTGATTGAAAAGCCTTGGTCCCAATGGACTGATGCAGAGAATAAAAAGGCCAAATTTGATTGCATTGCAAAGAATATCATAACCTCTAATTTGAATTCTGATGAATTTTTTAGGGTCTCACAATGTGCATCGGCCAAGGAGATATGGGACACTCTTGAGGTTACTCATGAAGGGACAAATAATGTGAAAAGGGCAAGGAAGCATGCCTTAATCCAAGAATATGAAATGTTCAGAATGCCCAAGGGAGAATCAATTGCTGAAGTACAAAAGAGATTCACTCACATTGTGAATCACGTCATCAGTCTTGGCAAAATCTTTGAAAGAGAGGAGTTGAACATCAAAATCCTCAAATGCTTGGATAGATCTTGGCAACCAAAGGTGACAGCTATTTCAGAATCCAAGGATTTGACTACATTAACAACTGCCTCCTGGTTTGGAAAGCTAAGAGAACATGAGTTGGAAATGAATAGACTCAATGTTCAAGAAAGTCAAGACAAGAAAGTGAGGACCATAGCCTTGAAAGCTTCCAAGCACAAGAATAAGCAAGAATCAAGTGATGAGAGTGAAGAAGAAACTTTCAGTTTGTTGTCCAAAAAGTTAAGCAAATTCTTGAAGAAGAAAAGAAACAAGGACTCCAACCAAGAAAGGTATGAAAACAAGAAAAGATGAGTATCTAGAGAGCAATAAAGCTGATTGTCAAAACAAAGAGAGCAAAGAGAAGAAGTCAAGCAAGAAGGAAAAGAAAGGGAAATCCAAGAAAGCCTACATTGCTTGGGATGAAAATGAAGTATCCTCATCAAGCTCCTCATCAAGTGAAGATGAAGAAACCAATCTGTGTTTGATGGCAGATGGAGAAGATTAAGCTAGTAGTGTAACTTCTAGTGCCTCTTTAAATGTTGAAAACTATAGTCAATTGCTTCAAGCTTTTAAAGAAAATCATGAGGAAGCTAACCGATTGGCTCTCTTGAACAACCGGTTGAAAGGGTTGAACAACTGGCTTGAAAATAGAGTCAAGACATTGGAAGAAGAATTGGAAAATTCAAAAACAGATTTTGAAAATCTTGAACTGCTTTAGAAAAATTCTTCTTGCTTGTGTGACGCAAAAGTTTGTGAAAGTTGTGAAAACCTCGAAAAGAAGGTCCAATATCTTGTAAAAACTGTGGACAAAATTTCGAAAGGCAAATCTAACTTTGAAATTATTTGAGCATCTAAAAAATGTGTGTTTTGGAAAGTCTATATTGGGTTTTAATCCACAAAGCAAGAAAAGTGGGATTTCAAAACCTTTTTCTAAAGTGCCAGAAAAACAACCGATTGAAAGATCGAAACAATCGGTTGTTACATGCTTTTACTACATGAAGAGAGGCCATTCTGTCAGATTTTGTAAAATTAGGAAATGGATTCCCAAAGTTTCTGAGGTTCCCAGTTGATGGAGATTGTACTGACAAGTCCTTGAACGTCAGCTGGGTCCCACAGCATGGGCGAAAACCACGTGGAATGGACCCCACAGGGGGTATTGAACAGAAAGGGGTGATTAGTCATCAGCCTACAGAGAAGGGCGATGAGTCATCAGCCTACAGAGAGGGGTGATTAGTCATCAGCCTACAGAAAGGGGTAACTAGTCATCAGCTTAGAGAGAAGGGTGATTAGTCATCAGCCTACAGAGAAGGGTGATGAGTCATCAGTATGTTCCCACAAAGAAGGGTGAGTAGTCATCAGCGTGATGGTCACTAGAAAGGGCTGATGTGTCCTCGTCACTTCGCAGGGTGATCAGTCCTCGGCAACAGAGGGTGACGAGGTGACATCGGTCTTGGGTGATTTGAATAGCGTAAACAGAACAGCTAAGATTGGTTCCCAGAGTGGGCCAATGACCAGTTAAATACCCAGAGGTAGGGAGAGGCCTGGAATCACGAAGAGCCTATGCTGGTAGCAGGGAGAGCACACTTAGGTGCAGAGTCCTGAGGGGTCGAGTACTCATCAGAACTAGGGTTTCCCAGTAAAAGCTACATGCATGGCACGTGAACAGCAAGGGCACTCCCAGAACAGGTGGCCCTAGAGACTAGGTGCACAAGGAGGCATCTATGTGGTCACCCTGTTAGAGTTTGCACTCCAGAGAAGGAAACCTTATGTGCTAGATTACCCTAAGATTGGGTGATAGCGGCGCGAGGGTATTCCCGTAAACCCTAAATATGGCTAGCAGCGCAGTGAACCCTAGTTAGGGCTAGCGGCGCAGTAAACCCTTGACTATATAAGGGACAGTAAAATACTTCACAAAGGTACGCAGTTTCTAGACCAAAACACAGAGAAACTCAATACACTTGGTGTTTCTTGCCCTACACTGACTTGAGCGTCGGAGTGCAAACGGCCTCTAGGGCCCCTTTCTCTTTTGCAGGTGCAGATTGTTTCGCAAGAACCAAGCACGTATCAACGTGAGGAAGGAGGCGCGTGAGTGTCGTGGAGTCAACTGACAGGCGAGTCAACCGGCGAGAACATTTGGCGCCCACCGTGGGGCCGGAGTAAAACAAGGTCCCATACACGAGAGTGAGAGAAAAAACCACAGAAGATGAGGAATACAAGACACGGGTCCGTTCCACCAAATGGAGGCGACAGCGTTACCATGCAACAGCTTATGGAAACGATGCACGCCCTCTAGGAGACGGTGGCGGAGTCCACAGTGCCCCCAAGGGCCTTTCCCATGCCTTTCTCCCAGGCGATTATGAACACGGTGGTCCCAGCCACCTTTGTAGGGCCTAAGACCGTGTTCACCAGGAAAGAAGATCCTGAAACACATCTCACTACTTTCCATACGCAGATGATGTTGTCAGGAGGGTCCGACGCAGTGCACTGTAAGCTCTTTATGGCCACACTGACAGGAACCGCGCTAGAATGGTTCGTGAGTTTGCCTGAAGGACATATCACGTCTTTCGCGCAATTCTCCGCTCTGTTCAGGGAGCAATATCTTGTCAACAGGGCCCCTCCACCAGTGTCTTACGATCTCTTCGATGTAAAGCAGCACCAGAGGGAGTCCCTTCAAGATTACCTCAACAGGTTTGGGGCGATGGTGGTGAGGTTGCACACCAAGGATGAAGACATGGTGGTGCACGCCTTCAGGAAGGGCGTATTGCCAGGGCCTTTCAGCGAATCTCTGATACGCAGCCGCCCCAAGACTTTCGGTGATATAAAACAACGTGCCGTGGCCCACATTATCGCCGAAGGGGAGCTCAGCGAGAAGCGAGAAAGCGCAGTCTTGTTAAGGCCCCGAGCGCCTAATCGGCCTCAACCGTTGTGGGTGCACGAGGCAACCACAGAGAAGAAGGCTAAAGGGAAACAGAAGCCCTATGAGCCCTGAAAACCACAAGCTAGGAGACGAAGCAAAGATGGCATGCCCTCTAGACATGAATTCGTGGTGGAGCTGAAGGAGCTGATTGCCATTCCTAATGTGGCAGAAAGATTGAAGATGCCCCCAAAGAGTGACAAGAGGCTAGGGCCAAACAAAAACGCCTGGTGCGAGTTCCATCAGGCCTTTGGTCACCCCATTCGAAATTGTCTGGCCTTGGGCCACCAATTGGACGAGTTAGTGAAGAGTGGGTTTTTGAATGACTACCTGAAGGAGACACCAGAGGGCGAGGCGGTCGTTGTATCAAGGACAGATCAGGGGCATGAAGTGCCCATACATGGTGAGATCCACACTATATCAGGTGGGTTCTCAGGAGGAGGGTGCACTTCTTCTCAACGTAAGAAGTATGCACGTTCGGTGATGGCAGTGGAGACCTGCGAGGAAGATCACTTCCCGGACATCGACCTCGTTTCACAAAGGCTGATCGCCGAGATGTTGTCCCCCATGATAACGATCCGGTGGTCATTTCAGTTGTCACTGTCGCACGCAAGGTGCACCGGGTATTAGTAGATCAAGGAAGCTTGGCCAATGTGATGTTCTGGTCGACTTTCAACAAGTTACAGTTGTCTCCTGATCAGCTGCAACCCTACGTCGGCTGTTTGTATGGGTTCGCAGGAGACCAAGTAGAAGTGCGGGGGTACATAGAGTTGAGGACCATATTCACTGATGGAGTGGCATCCCGCACTGAGAACATCAGGTACCTTGTAGTGAACGCCCCCTCTGCCTATAACATACTTCTGGGCAGACCGGCCCTGAACAGGCTAGGGACTGTGGTGTCCACAAGGCACATGAAGATGAAGTTGCCCTCGATGGAGGGGATGGTGGTAACCATCAAGTCAGATCAAAAAGAGGCTAAAAGGTGCTATGAGAATAGCCTCAAGACAAAGAGGGGAGTCTGCATGGTGACCACCTCACCACCGGGAGGAGGTGTCAATGAAGCAGATATGCCCCGAGGTGACGTCGGGGTCACCCGAGCAGAGGTCGCCCGGGCGAGGCGACCTGAACCGGCAGAGGAGGTCGTGGAGAAAGAGATCGGGGGGAAGATTTTCAAGCTGGGTAAATCCCTGTCTCAGGAGACCCAAGACTAGGTGGCGGGAGTTATAGGAAAGCATCTGGACGCTTTCGCTTGGTCCCCCTCAGACATGCCAAGCATTGACCCTGATTTTCTATGCCATCGCTTGGCACTGAATCCCCAAGTCAGACCAGTCCGCCAAAGGAGAAGGAAGTTCAATGATGAACGAAGACAGGTAATCAGGGAGGAAACACAAAAGTTGCTGAAAGCAGGCCACATACGGGAAATACAATACCCTGAGTGGCTTGCAAATGTCGTCCTGGTAAAAAAGGCCAATGGGAAGTGGAGGATGTGTGTGGACTTCACAGATCTCAACAAGGCCTGTCCAAAAGATTCCTACCCTCTGCCCAACATAGATGCGCTAGTAGACAGTGCCTCGGGCTGCAAGTTACTCAGCTTCTTGGACGCTTTCTCTGGGTACAATCAGATCAAGATGCACCCGATGGATGAGAACAAGACTGCGTTCATGACAGAGCTATCTTGTTACTGCTACACAGTCAAGCCGTTTGGGCTGAAGAACGCGGGTGCCACATATCAGAGGCTGATGGACAAGGTCCTCGCCCCCATGCTGGGACGCAATGTGCAGGCCTATGTAGATGACATGGTGGTGACGTCCCAGGCACGAGATCAGCATGTTGACGACTTGGAGGAGCTGTTTAATACAATAGCGAAGTACAGGCTGAAATTGAATCCAGAAAAGTGCGTCTTTGGGGTGGAAGCAGGCAAGTTCCTTGGGTTTTTGCTCACGGAAAGAGGGATTGAGGCCAACCCAGACAAGTGTGCAGCGATCATAGCCATGAGGAGCCCGACATCGGTCAAAGAAGTGCAACAGTTGACGGGTCAGATGGCTGCACTCTCCAGGTTCGTGTCAGCCGGAGGAGACAAAGACCACCCTTATTTCCAATGCCTAAGGAGGAATACCAGATTCGCCTAGACTGCAGAATGTGAGCAGGCCTTCCTTAAGCTCAAAGAGTATCTGGCCAGCCCGCCAGTCTTGTGCAAGCCTCAGCTCGGCACACCCCTGCGTCTGTACTTTGTAGTTACAGATAGGGCGGTGAGTTATGTCTTAGTTCAAGAACAGCAACAAAGCCAGAAGCCCATTTATTTTGTCAGCAAAGTGTTGCAGGGGCCTGAGACGAGATACCAAGCCTTAGAAAAGGCAGCATTAGCAGTGGTGTTTTCAGCCAGGAGACTTCGCCACTATTTCCAGAGCTTCACAGTGGTGGTGATGACAGATTTACCAATATGCAAGGTCCTGCAGAAGCCTGATGTGGCGGGAAGAATGGTGCATTGGGCAGTCGAGTTGTCAGAATTCGACATCCAGTATGAACCCAGGGGCCCGATCAAAAGACAGGTCTACGCTGACTTTGTGGCTGAGATGTCCTCAACCGAGGCCCAGCAGGAGGGACCCAACTTCAAGTGGGTATTGTCAGTAGACGGGTCCTCAAATCAGCAAGGCAGCGGAGCGGGGGTGATCCTGGAAGGACCCAAGGGGTTGTTGATAGAGCAGGCCCTGCGGTTTGCTTTCAAAGCCAACAATAACCAGGCAGAGTATGAGGCTTTCATCGCTGGGATGCTGTTGGCAAAGGAAATGGGAGCACAGAGCCTTATGGCCTAGAGTGACTCATTGTTGGTCACCGGTCAAGTAGCGGGAGAGTACCAGGCCAAAGACCCTCAGATGGCCTCTTACTTGGAGTATGTCCAGAGATTGAAGAGTTCGTTTGAAATATTTGAACTAGTACACATGCCCAGGGAGCAGAATGCCAGAGCTGACTTGTTGGCCAAACTCGCCAGCTCAGGCAAGGGGGGCAGACAGAGGACAGTCATCCAGGAGACTCTGAGGGCGCCTCGTACTTATACAGCTGATAACTTGGTGGGAGTCCATCAGATCAGCCAGTCAGATGGTGAGAAGAGGAGTCATCGCTCCTTGACTCAAGAAACTTTGAAGAAACCACGAGTCAACGCATGTAGGCTAATGGAGGTAGAGGCGTCACAGGTCTGCCTGCTACAGAGTGGAGAGACATGGATGACGCCCTATAAGCGTTACATAGCGGATGGAATGCTCCCAGTAGAGCTGACGGAGGCAAAGAAGATAAAGAAAAACTCGTCCAAGTACACGCTCATTGAAGGCGAGATGTACAGACATGGGTTTACCCACCCCATTTTAGTCTGCGTGCATGGCGAGCAGTGTGTAAGAATAATGGCAGAGCTCCATGAAGGTATCTGTGGTAGTCATATCGGAGGTCGACCTCTGGCCTCTAAGGCCATTTGAGCAGGGTACTACTGGCCGACGATGAGGGAAGATTGCACTAGGTATCGCAGCAGTGCAAGCAATGCCAATTGCACGCTGATTGGCCTAAGGCGCCACCAGAAGAGCTCAGGTCGATATACAGCCCTTGGCCGTTTCATACATGGGGAATCGACATCTTGGGGCCTTTCCCTTTGGCGATACGACAGATGAAGTACCTCGTGGTTGCCATAGAATATTTCACGAAGTGGATTGAGGCTGAGCCAGTAGCACAGATTATAGCACAAAAGATCCAACACTTCATGTGGAATAATATAGTCTGTCGCTTCGGCGTACCCAAACGCTTAGTGTCTGACAATGGCACGCAGTTTGTAAGCCAACAATTGGGGAAGCTATGTACAGAGTTGGGGATCAAGCAGGTGTTTGCATCAGTCGAGCACCCACAGACCAACGGGCAGGTCGAGTCGGCCAACCGAGTCCTCCTCAGAGGACTGAAGAGAAGGCTGGAGAAAGCAAAGGGAAGGTGGGCTGAGGAGGTTCCCAGAATAGTATGGGCCTACCATACTACTCCCCAGTCCACTACTAAGGAGACTCCCTTTAGTTTGGTGTATGGTTCAGATGCCATGATCCCTGTGGAGATCCAGGAGAACTCGCCACGTTTCCAGAACTTTGTGGCTGAGGAATCCAATGAAGAGAGGAAGGTGAATCTTGATCTTTTGGATGAAGCCAGGGAAGAAGCTGGAATCAAAGCTGAGGCGCTGAAGATGAGAGTTGAGCTCAAACACAGTTCTAAGCTGAGAGCTCGGCAGTTCTAGGCAGCAGACCTCGTCATGCGCAAAGCGTCTCCATACCAAATAGAGAACAAGCTATCCCCTAAGTGGACTGGTCCTTTCAGAGTGACAGAGGCCCTAGGGAATGGAGCATATAGGCTTGAGACTTTAGAAGGAGGTCCGATTCCTCGAACATGGAATGCGACCCACCTGAAATATTATTTTAGTTAAAGCCATGTAATCTTGTACAATACAGGGGACACTCTTTTTTCCCTTTCTAAGGGTTTTTAATGAGGTCACCCAATAAAATTCAGTTAAAGATATATATTTTTAATGTGTTTTGTACAATGTTAGAACCTGTCACTTGGAGTTAGAGGTCTCGTAAGTGGAGAGGTAGGTTCGTAGAGAACACCTCCACTTCGAGTGAGAACTTCCAATGTGAAAGAAGGGTTCGCCCAAAGAAATCCTCCTCGCCTGTGAGCGATGTGAGGTCAGTTAGAACCTGTCACTTGGAGTTAGAGGTCTCGTAAGTGGAGAGGTAGGTTCGTAGAGAACACCTCCACTTCGAGTGAGAACTTCCAATGTGAAAGAAGGGTTCGCCCAGAGAAATCCTCCTCGCCTGTGAGCGATGTGAGGTCAGTTAGAATCTATCACTTGGAGTTAGAGGTCTCGTAAGCGGGGAGGTAGCTTCGTGGAGAACACCTCCCCTTCGAGTGAGAACTTCCAATGTGAAAGGGTTCACCCGGTTAAATCCTCCCTCACCCATGGGTGATGAGAGGTCAGTCAGAACCTATTAGTTGGGGTTAGAGGTCTTGTGAGTGGTAAGGGGAATTCGCAAGGAACACCTTCCCCCTCCGAGTGAGAACTCCCAGATTAAAATAAAGGTTCATTAGTGAAATTAGCAGAAAAACGTGCTACCTAAGATTCATTTTTACAGGTGTGTTATTTGTGATCTGAATGATAAGTCGTGAGTTCCACAAAATACAAAGCACGTCAAACAGATGAACAAGCAGCAGAAATACAAAGGCAAGCAAAGAAGATTGAAAACAAAGTATTTATATTACAAAGAAGGGTAATTACAAGAGGTTCAGCTACTAAATACAATCACTCAGAAGACCTATCCGGGCACTATTTGCCCGTCGACCACCTGCATGGTTGCAGAGTATGGTGAGAGGTCCATCTCAGGATGCACGCAGGTAACCTGAGCAAGGGCATCACCAAAGCCTTCCCCATAAGCGTCGGCGGCGTCGTTAATAAGCTCAGTCTCAGTCTTCTTCAGCAATTCGACTTGTTGGGCAAGTTCCTCCTCAACCTTGCCCAGCTGAACTTCTCGGTCGGTAGCCCTCTCCTCTAGCTTGGTCATTTTGGCTTGAGCCCCCTCCGCTTGCTCTTCCAGTTCGATGATCTTGTTGCGAAGGGGAAGTATTTTAGCTTCAAGCTGGAGGGCCTCCTGCCCCTTGGAGAAGAGGAGCTTCTTGGTCTCCTTCTCAAATTGACGCAGACTACCCAGTTCTTGATTAAGGGCAGTCTCGCGCTTAGCCGCTTGGCGGAGTTGGAGATCCTTTTACTCCAGCTCTTTCTCCAGTTGGGCGGTCCTCTCAAGTAGCTCCGCCTCAACATTGCCCTTGACCAGCAAGGAGTTTGAAGCGGCCAGGAACTCCCCGAGACCATGACTGAGGAGGTTCTCGAGGGAATTTCTGTCCATGGCCTCCAAAGCAGCTTGGCCAGGCATCTGCGCAAGAGATCTTTGGAGCAGAGAAGGCAGCTCTGGGGCAGAAGGCATCTGGCCAGAAGGAGGAGCACTCTCCCCACCCCCCTCAAGCGTTAAAATTGGCTCAGGAGGGGATGATGCGCTGGGAGGGTGCTCCCTAAAGGATGAAGGGTGCCATTCTGTGGCCGACGAGACCTCCGCGGCAGTCCCCACCCTTTTCCTTTTGAAGACAAGGCCGGAACAGGTGTCCTCGTCATCAGAAACCTCCACAGGGGCTGCCCTCTTAGACTTTTCAGCAATGGGTTCCAGGGCAGCACCCGCGGGTGATGAAGGACCTGCAGGAGCTGAACCGCTAGCATTGCGGCGATTCAGCACATCGCCAGCCTTTTCTTCTTCTCAGTGCTGAGCACCATGCCTGCAGTGAACAATAAGAAAGGATGAGAAAGACAAGGCATTAGGTATGTGAACAGTTGAATGCAAGATGAAGTTGATGTACCAATGTATACGCTGAGAGTCTCAGCGTCGTATTCATGCCTAATCAGCTAGGCAGTGTCAAACACCACGCCCCAGCTGGAAATGGTCTGGTAGAGCTCTTGGTCAGGGACAGTCAACTCTTCGAGCCTGCACGGTTTCTTGAACTTCAACTTCCCCACCCAATATAATGGGAACCCATCGAGCATGGTGGGGTCGTAGGAGCTGCAGCAGACTCGAAAGAACCTTCCCTTGAAGTTCTTGTACGACTGCGAGAAGAGAGTGAGTAGGACTCTCCCCGCCACCCCATTCAGGCTCACCCAAAGCCTCTTACTAGGGCTCTTCGCCTCGAAGAAGTAAAGAAACACGTTGACAGAGGGGGTGAACCCTAGATTATTGCAAAGAACGGAGAACGCCCTGATAAAGGCCCAACTGTTGGGGTGCAGTTGGGCAGGCGCCACATTTAACTCTGTGAGCAAAGCCCTCTCGAACCTGGTGAAAGGAAGGCGGACTTTGACTCGTTTGAAGATGGTGGCGTAGAAGAAGAAGAACGGTTCCCCGTTGTTGCAGCGATCATCGGCGCACACGGGTTCGTTTTCTGTACAGGGTCGCACAGAGACGTACGCGTCAGTCTCCCTGCCAAAGACACGTCCTTTGATCTCATTCTCATCATCCCTGTGTTTGCGAAGATCCTCGCAGGATGTGAGTTTGGAGGTCTCAGCAAGGAGATCCTCAGAAGCCCATGGGTAGAGGGCCCTGTAATCGACCGCTACGGTTGGAGGAGGGTTGGAGGTAGTTTTGGTTCTGGCCATCTTGAATCTAAACAAATGAGAGGCAGGAAAAGAAAAAGGCTTAGAAGAAAACAATGGTGGACGAAGACTCGAAGGTAGAACAAACCCAGAAAAGAAGAACAAAAACCCTAGAATGCACAAACCACACACAGGCCCAGAACAGTAGCATGCAATATGAAGAACAGAACATTATGTTATGGAGGTGGAGAAGACATAAAAATCATACCTTTGGTTGAGCGAGGGCGGAGAAGTTCGAAAGCTTGGTGAGAGGAGGAGAGCGTGCGTTGGAAGATAGAGTTTACAGAAGGTGAGAATGCAAAGTGATGAAACAGTGAAGTGGCGCGGGGTTTTGAAGAGGTTTAATGTAGCCCTAGGGAGCGCAAGCGTTATGAATCTCAAACCGTTGATGCAGCCACGTGTTAGCGGATGAAAGGGGGTTGGTGAAGTGTCCTTTCAGCACACTGTTCATGTACTTATGCACAGAGCCACGTAGGTCGCCCGAGTTAATGACTTAGTCTCTTCGCTGAAACAAGTTAACAGCTCGAGACTAGGGGGGCTTGTGTACTGATCAGTCCTCGCCCATGACTTAGTCTCTTTGCTGAAACAAGTTAACAGCTTGAGACTGGGGGGCTTATGTACTGACCAGTCCTCGGATGCCAGCTGGGTCCCACAGCGTGGGCAAAAGCCACGTGGAATGGACCCCACAGGGGGTACTGAACAGAAAGGGGTGATTAGTCATCAGCCTACAGAGAGGGGTGATTAGTCATCAGCCTACAGAAAGGGGTGACTAGTCATCAGCTTAGAGAGAAGGGTGATTAGTCATCAGCCTACAGAGAAGGGTGATGAGTCATCAGTATGTTCCCACAAAGAAGGGTGAGTAGTCATCAGCGTGATGGTCACTAGAAAGGGCTGATGTGTCCTCGTCACTTCGCAGGGTGATCAGTCCTCGGCAACAGAGTGATGGCATTCCTATGAGCTCTTCTTTGGATTTTGGAGTTCCTTGGTGATGATGGATGCGGAAGCTTATGGAGGAGGTGAGCAAGGCCTTCCTAGGAAGCATGGGTGCCTTGAAGGTGCATGAAGAGTGAGGAAATGGGGAGGTTTGGCCAGCCCCTTCGGTAGTGATGAATTGAAGACTAAAACCTAAGTGTTAGGCAAAGAGTGGTGTATGGCACAATTTTGGCAGCATAACAATACTCTATTTAATCTTGAAAATACATGAGGTAGGCCTCCTTATTTATAGATTTAGGAGCCTTGGTGAGCAAGCTTAAAGGGTAGGGATGGAAATACAAAAAGTGGGGGCTGCCTAGGGTATTGACTTTAGTCAAACCACACCATCATTCTAATATTCTAGAAGATAGGTCAAAAATGCAACATTTGATAGTACACCCCTCCTTCTTTTGCTAAAGGCACCTATTTGCTAGCACACCCCTCCTTCTATTGCTAAAGGCACCTTTTTGATAGCACACCCCTAAGTGAGCAAGTTTTGCTTTCTACACTACACTAATCTACTAAGCTACCCCTAATGGGCCTCCAAGTAGCATGTACAAGGTTTTCTCCCTCCCATCCGTGGCTTGACTCATTTGGGCGTGAATGTGCTTGGCCATGGACCTTGTGTTGGGCCTGAACTTGGGTTGGAGCTTGGGCCTCTTCCATCATCCCCTCCTTCTTGAGAGGATCTGTCCTCAGATCTACAGGGTTGATCTCAAACAACAGCCTTATTCTTGCTTTGAAAACTATGCTTGTCCTCCAGGATCAAATATTAACCTACAATAAACATCAAAGAAAAGTGAGATAAGAAAATTAAGACTAGTGTATTCAAATAAAATAGTAAGGAATATAAGCCCCTTTGCTATTTTTATAAAAGTTTTGTTGGAAAGAAATAGGGCCCTTTACAAAAATATTTTTGCTTCCTTTGTGTTGTTCATTGCCCAAGATAAGCAACAACATCACAAAGTGTTGTTTTTGTGATTTTTGAAAATAAGAGTAAGCATCATGATTCAAAGGAAAAGGAGAGTTAAAATTATTGCAATCCCCCTTTAAGGATTCTTTTCCCACTATGCTTGTAGGAGGTGTTGTAAGATACTCTTCATTCTTTCTAGATTCCTCTTCTTCTTTTTCAAACAACCCCTCACTTGGCTTTTCTGTGGAGGAAAGGTATATATCTATATCTGGTTCAACTCCAGACACAGATTTATCTTCAAGCATATTCTCACAAGGGTTTTCTGTGGAAGAAGAATTTAAGTCAATGCCTGGTTCAACTCCAAACAAAGGATTTTCCTTTAATTCTTTTTTCTTTTTCTCATTTTCTCTTTTTATTTTCATTTGTACTTGGTCCTTTACCACTTGTGAAGGTGTTAAAGGATAGAGTACAAACTTTTTCTCCCTATGGGTAAAAGTTATCTCGTTGGTAAGACCATTTTCCTTGTCAAATTGCCATGGTCTTCCCAATAAGATGTGGCAGGCTTCCATGGGTACTACATCACATAAAATCTCATCTTTATAGTTCCCCACAGAAAGACTGATTTTTACCCGCTTATCTACAGTTAATTCCCCATCTTCATTTATCCACTGAAGTTTGTAAGGTTTTGGATGAGCTATTAATTGTAGATTAAGCTTTTCAACCATCCTAGTGCTACAACAATTGCAGCAAGAGCCACTATCCACAATGAGAGAACAAATGTTTTTTGAAACTTTACATCTTGTATGAAAGATGTTCTCTCTCTGTGTTTCATGGTTCACACTAGGTTGATTGTTGAGGGTTCTTCTGATCATCATTAATTCTCCCTCACAAGGATATGCCCCCTCACTACTTTCCTTCTCTTCTTCCCCACTAGACTCTTCATCTTGGCTACTATACTCATCCCTCCCTCTTAAGATCATGGTTCTCCTATTTGGGCACTGGGATGCTATATGGCCTCTACCAAAACACTTGAAGCACTGGGTGTCTCTACTGCGGGGTTGTGAGGTAGACACATCTTTTCCTACACTCTTGGGAGTTTCTTTGGATTTATCCTTTGAAAAACTATCCTCCCTTTCTCTTCTATACTCTCTCTTGGGATAAGAGTTAGAGTAGATTCCCACCCTTTGACTTGAAGTTTTGCGCAAATTTTGTTGTTCAACTTTAATGCAAAGTTGAACCAAATCATTCAAGTCTTGGTAAGGAAGAAGCTCTACTTTATCTCTTATCTCAAGGTTGAGTCCACTTAAAAACCGAGGTATGGTGGTGACCTCTTCCTCTCTAATAGAGGCTCTCATCATGTATAGCTCCATTTTTTGCCTATACTCTTCCACACTCATGTTCTTTTGTTGGAGCCTTTGGAGCTTGTCCATTAGCTCCCTATGGTAGTAGGAAGGTATGTGGCGACGTCTTAGGGCTCCCCTAAGGTCATTTCAATACTCTATGGGAGGGTCCCTATGAAGACGTCTATCTCTCTCTAGAGAGGTCCACCAATACATGGCATTTCCTTGAAAACTAAGGGTGGCTAAGGGTACCTTTCTCTCTTCACTCACCCTATGACAAGCAAAGAGTTGTTCCACTTTCATTTCCCAATCTAGGTAAACTTCTACATTGTCCTTACCATAGAAATGTGGTAGGTCTACCCTTACTTCCCTTGGGGCTTTTTCCTCTCTTTGCCTAAGTCTTCTAGGTGGTGGTTGGTAATACTCATGGTTTCTAATGCTTACCTCTCCTAGAGACTCTTGGAGTTGAGAATGAGATGCATGTGAATGAGATTTTTTTGAATTTTGTGATTTCTCTTTCCTTGCTCTAGCCAATTCATTGATTTTAGATTCATTTTCCAATTGTCTATATGAAAGATGTTGTACATCCTTGGCAAGTTGTTTCAAAAGAGATTTTATGGACCTTACATCACTTTCAATGGACTTGGAAGAGTGAGTGGACATGACTAGAACTTTGTGTATAGAAATGTTTTACTTTTAAGAAAGAAGAGGAAAGTTAATGAAGGTAGCTTTCCAGGTAAGAGAGGTGAGTCACAATGGACTACTTAAATACCAAGTCTTGCCTTAGCCAAAAACTATCCCTCCAAAACCTTTACACAAGTCCTTCTTTAGGTAAAACACTTAGAACACAATGAGGATGAAGAAATCAAATTTTTAATGCAAGAAAACAATGCAAGCTATCTAGCAAATGAAGCAAATTATCAAAGCCTTAAACAAGATTAAACAAGAAATTAACAAAGTGATTAAAGCAAGTTGGTTCAATTAAAGCAATTAACAAAAACAAATTAAGCTAGACGGCCCTAGGTGAGGCTTCTTGGACACTTGGAGCCCTTGAAGACACACTCACCGACTAATTGCGTGATTAACAAGTAATTAACACAAGCAAGATTGCAAAGAAATTAAATGACACTCCCTTTGTTGCTTTTACTATTTGCACCCCTTTTGTTGTTCTTCTAGTTGCACCCCTTTTGTTGCTCTTCTACTTGTTGGGCCTTCCAAAGTGTGTGGTGTATTTGTAGTATGGTGTTTGTTGCTGCCCTTTGCCTTTGTTCCTCTTAGAATTAGGTCAATAAAATCTTCAATCCAGCACCTATTAAGCAAGCTAGACTCCCCTCAAGTCAAATTCCCACTCAACAAGTACCAATTGATATTTAATCCACCAACAAGCTTAGAGGCCAAAGAAAGAAAGCAAGAAACAAATTAATTTGAAAAAACAGTACCACTCAAATGGAATTAAATGTGACACAACTAGAAAGAGTTCAAATGAAATTAGACAAGCAAATAAAAGGTACACAAATAAAGTGGGCACACAAAAGGAATCCTAGAATGGTACTAGAATTGATTTGAAAAACCAAAACAGCACTACTGAAAAAGTTTCCCTGGCACAAAAAGCGTCACTTAAAACGTGTGTACTGAGCTGGATATTCTGACTTTGCTTTTGAAATTTGAGACACAATTAGGTCAAGATCTTAACAAACTTTTGGAGTTGGTTTCACGCCAAACGCATGCACCAATTAATTTTGATAAATTTTTTACTACCAGTGCTCATTTTCCGCCAGCTGGAACAACAGATTGCACACTTTTTTTGTATGATTTATCATTTTTTTCTATTTGTTTTTTTGACCTGATTCTTTTTGTATTCTTTTGCTAAGATCTCAAGTGACTCAAATCCAGAGGCTCATAAATTTCTTGTGACGTATTTAATTTTAACACATAAAAATAGCCAGGCCAGTTGCAGTGAAAACAGGGGATCCTAAAGCTGGAACCAAAAATAGCAAAGAAAATTTTTCAAGAACACAATGGAGTGAAGATATAGGAATTTGCGTGGATCTAACACCCAAATATGAACTCAAACTAAAAGAAAAATGCACCAAAAGATCATCCAAAACAGCAAAATAAAAACTGGACCCAAAATAAAGCAAGAAACCAAATCATCAAGAACAAGTACCACTAAGATTTTGATGACAAATTTGGAAACACATGACTTAGACAAAACATATGGATTCATAAAATAAAAAGACTCAAAGCATCATATGACCCAAAAGAAAATAAAAACAAGCAAGACTCAAATACCTAAAAATAAAAACAGCAACACAAAGGTGTATGGAATCCTACCAAAAATTGCACAAAGATTGCTCAAGAACAATTGAACAAGATGCACCAATTGGAATTTCCAAACAGCACACCAATGCAAATTAAAAATTAAAAAAACAGCAAGACAAGTATGGAAAACAAAGATGAACAACAAGGATTAAAGAAGAACTCAAAATGAAAAAGGACCAAGAACTACTCATCTTTGAAGAACCCCATGCTCATGATACCAAATGATGGCATTCCTATGAGCTCTTCTTTGGATTTTGGAGTTCCTTGGTGATGATGGATGCGGAAGCTTATGGAGGAGGTGAGCAAGGCCTTCCTAGGAAGCATGGGTGCCTTGAAGGTGCATGAAGAGTGAGGAAATGGGGAGGTTTGGCCAGCCCCTTTGGTAGTGATGAATTGAAGACTAAAACCTAAGTGTTAGGCAAAGAGTGGTGTATGGCACAATTTTGGCAGCATAACAATACTCTATTTAATCTTGAAAATACATGAGGTAGGCCTCCTTATTTATAGATTTAGGAGCCTTGGTGAGCAAGCTTAAAGGGTAGGGATGGAAATACAAAAAGTGGGGGCTGCCTAGGGTATTGACTTTAGTCAAACCACACCATCATCCTAATATTCTAGAAGATAGGTCAAAAATGCAACATTTGATAGTACACCCCTCCTTCTTTTGCTAAAGGCACCTATTTGCTAGCACACCCCTCCTTCTATTGCTAAAGGCACCTTTTTGATAGCACACCCCTAAGTGAGCAAGTTTTGCTTTCTACACTACACTAATCTACTAAGCTACCCCTAATGGGCCACCAAGTAGCATGTACAAGGTTTTCTCCCTCCCATCCGTGGCTTGACTCATTTGGGCGTGAATGTGCTTGGCCATGGACCTTGTGTTGGGCCTGAACTTGGGTTGGAGCTTGGGCCTCTTCCATCACAGAGTGTGACGAGGTGACATCGGTCTTGGGTGATTTGAATAGCGTAAACAGAACAGCTAAGATTGGTTCCCAGAGTGGGCCAATGACCAGTTAAATACCCAGAGGTAGGGAGAGGCCTGGAATCACGAAGAGCCTATGCTGGTAGCAGGGAGAGCACACTTAGGTGCAGAGTCCTGAGGGGTCGAGTACTCATCAGAACTAGGGTTTCCCAGTAAAGGCTACATGCATGGCACGTGAACAGCAAGGGCACTCCCAGAACAGGTTGCCCCAGAGACTAGGTGCATAAGGAGGCATCCAGGTGGTCACCCTGTTAGAGTTTGCACTCCAGAGAAGGAAACCTTATGTGCTAGATTACCCTAAGATTGGGTGATAGCGGCGCGAGGGTATTCCAGTAAACCCTAAATATGGCTAGCAGCGCAGTGAACCCTAGTTAGGGCTAGCGGCGCAGTAAACCCTAGACTATATAAGGGACAGTAAAATACTTCATAAAGGTACGCAGTTTCTAGACCAAAACACAGAGAAACTCAATACACTTGGTGTTTCTTGCCCTACACTTACTTCAGCGTCGGAGTGCAAACGGCCTCTAGGGCGCCCCTTTCTCTTTTGCAGGTGCAGATTGTTTCGCAAGAACCAAGCACGTATCAACGTGAGGAAGGAGGCGCGTGAGTGTCGTGGAGTCAACTGATAGGCGAGTCAACCGGCGAGAACAGAGATCAAATAGAAGAGGAAAGTGAGGATAAAAGCCAAGAACCTCAAGGACAAGTTAGCTCAAAATCCTTCATACCTCAAAGGATCACAAGGAGCAAGGCTAGAGATTTGGGTAAAGAACATCAATTGTTTTCTCTTTTTGTAATTACCCATGTATAAAAATTTGTAAATAAATATAAAATTAGCTTTAGGAATATGCCAAAGAGGGAAACCAAAGAAACCTCTAGTGTAAGGCATTGTTTGGGACGGTTTTGAGTAAAAGAGTGGAAGAAGTGACTTTTCCTACTCCTTCTAGACTTAGGTGCTAAGAAGGAGCTAGAAGAGTGACTCTTCCCACTCCTTCTCCCTTGTAACATGTCCAGCCCTCCTTATTATAAATAGGAGTGTAAGGACCTGTAAAATTAAATTGGAATAGAAGGAATATATTTTAAATGAATTCTAAGTATGTTTTTATTTAAAATAAAAACGAAGGAAAGTGTAGCTTAGAAGTCTACGAGATCGCCGTTGTTGAAGACGGAGGCGACCTCCGACTTCTCTGGTGTACATGATCGCCAATCGCCTATGGTGTACATGATCGCCGAAAGTGCACTTAGTATGTGGTCAAGATGCTGGATCAACCATAGTGGGTTCCAAAAACCATGCGCATCAAGGCGTGGGTTAAGCCTTAGATACGCTGTGCATGCGAAGCTCTATGCTTGAGCATAAGAAATCGTCCTTAGTGTTGCATGCATGGGCGCACGAGGAGTAGTGCTGATCTACTCTTGGAAATGTGAAGCTACCGACGTCACCAAGTCATGTGGAGATGATACCTTGGACGTAACATAGTGGGATGAAGAACCTTCAGCAAGGTGTGGCGATGTGTCATGCGGACATCGCCGGGGCGAGAGACATGCGGACATCGCCGGGGCGAGAGACATGCGGACATCGCCGGGGCGAGAGACATGCGGGCATCGCCAGGGCAAGAGACATGCGGGCATCCCCAGGGCGAGAGACATGCGGGCATCGCCAGGGCGAGAGACATGCGGGCATCGCCAGGGCGAGAGACATGCGGGCATCGCCAGGGCGAGAGACATGCGGGCATCGCCAGGGCGAGAGACATGCGGGCATCGCCAGGGCGAGAGACATGCGGGCATCACCAGGGCGATTGACATCGGTCGTCTTCCAGAGAGAGACATCGGTCGTCTTCCAGAGAGAGACATTGGTCGTCCGCCAGGATGAGTCATCGGTGGAAGGTTATAGTGCGATGTCGTGTTTCACACAGATAAGGTGGGACCCAGGCTCCCAGCATGAGACGTCCTGCACGCGCGACACGTAGACAAAAAGGGTGTTTCAGAATAGTTGGCATCAGAGAGTTAGTATGCGCAGAGACACACGTGGCCATACTGTTCAAGGAAGTGTGCACGCAAGCTTTCCTGCAGAGTGGGTGGTGGCAACGGCAATTGTGGACAAGTTGGTTTAGATTCAAAAAAACTCACTTCTGAGAGGAAAAGAACGTTGCTGTGGTTCAAGAGTGACAGAGTGAGTTTACCTTCATCCTTCTCTTTTTTCTCCTTCGCGCTGCGATTCAGGCATCCTCAAGCACCAGTACGACGAGCGACGACTGCCCTTGGACTCCTGGGAAGTTCTCTGCGAGTTTTCCGATCAGGACGCTAAAACAGAGTTCGGGTATCCTTAAATTCGGTGTGTTAGAGCTCGTAGTGAGATTTTACGCAAGTCCAGGTAAGGGAAGCTAGCCTTATTTCAAACGAAAACCTTAAGTTAGATGATTTTGATGATGGGGCGACGTGGTCGCTGGTTTTCAACTGTCATTGCATAATCCCCTGTTTTTGGATGTGATCGCCGGTTTTAATGTTGTTTTCGAACTCCCCTGTTTTAGTGTCGCTGTGAACTTGTTGAGATTGAAATGAAAAATGTATATGCTATTCGAAAACCTGAACGGTGGTATGCTTGTTTTTGTGAGTGGGGTTGTTTAAGAAAAGATTCAAAGTATTCTATGATGGAATTGTTCTTTATGTGTGGTATGATGTATGGAATGTGGTGAATGTGGGATAAAGGCATAGTATTTTCAGGAAAGAAAATACCGTGTAAGATCGTGTAGGGTGTGCATTGACCGGTGATTCGTTTATTATGAGATATCCTGACTCTCCTGATATAATGGAATCATATAGATGAAGTTATTTAGGCGTTGAGAGTCGAAGGAGGTTCATATGTATGGGTGAGTTGTTTGAAAGAGAACGAGCTTGACCCGTTGTATGGATTAACCCTGTCATGCTAGGATAGTGATGATATTGAGATTCATTTATACGCTTGTGAATGTGTGTGATTTCACAGCGACCCCGTGAATGTGTGTGATTTCACAGTGGTGCAATATGACAGGTGCAGATCTCTGAGTCTAGTCAATGCACGTGTCTTCCGGAAGTAGTGTCAAGTGTCTATGTGTGATGAGTCAGTGGAAGTCTGACGTGAGAAATGAGAAACATTGAAATTGATAGACACTTGATGGAATTATGTGAATTGAACGACTCTTGAGGAAATTGTGAAATATGTGATTACTTGATGGTCATGTGAAGGGAATGAGAAAGTTGATGGTTTTTACGTGGGTGTCTTAAATTTGTTTTATCTTGATTTTACAGTTTCATATCTAAATTCTCTTTAAAATATCTAGCTTACCCTGCGTTTTTGTTTTGTGGATGTTTTCTTAAACCTGTGATGATCGTGTATAATTTATGATCCGGTCGGTCATCGGTATCCAATGACGTCAGCAGCAGATGACCACGTACGCCAGTCACAGAGCAACACGTGGCATGAGATAGCAGATGAACCAGGGTGGAGATCGGCTCCTACATGAACGCCTGGAAGCAGAAGCGCGAGAGTGATGAAGCACCGATCAGTCATCGGTGTATACAGAGTGATCAGTCATCGGTGTATACAGAGTGATCAGTCATCGGTGTATACAGAGTGATCAGTCATTGGTGTATACAGAGTGATCAGTCATCGGTGTATACAGAGTGATCAGTCATCGGTGCATGCGGAGTGATCAGTCGTCGGGGTTCCTTGCCAACACGTGTTAAACTGGGACGCAGGCTCCCAGCAAGAACGTTACTCAAGGGACCTCGCCTGATTCCATAAGCAGAGCACAACAACGTGAAGAAGCGCCATCGGACATCGGCCAGGATGAGAGATACCTCGGTCATCGGCGTGTGTCGAGGCGACATCGGCCGCGCGATGTGAGCAACGCAGCCAATGATCAGTAAAGCGCCCAGAGGTAGGGAATGGCCTTAGTCGCGAGACGACCACGCATGAAGACGAGAAGACGCAGTTAGATGCAGAATCCTGCTGAGACAAGAACCCATCAAGTTTAGAGTCTCCCAGTGGGGTTGCATGTCTGCCACGTGGACGGTGAAGATGTTCCCAGAGAATAGGTAGGGCAGATAGGCACAGAAGTCGAGGGGTACAGAGGCACCCACGCAGCCTCCCCTGTCAGACTTTGCACTCAAGTGAAGAAGGCTGGCACGCAAGGTAGCCCTGGGGAGTAGAAACGACAGTGCAGAGTAATCAAGTGGCCCTAGAGGTAGCCAGTAGGGGCTACGCGGGTTTATATGAGGAAGAAGAACACCAAACCAGGTATGCAGTCTTTGCCTCAGAATACATAACACAAAACCAAGAACACTCAGTTTTCGAATCAAAGAGGACTGAGGGCACACACACAGGGGTCTTACACAGAGAGATCCGAGAGAGAGTTTTGGTGTTCCCGTTGCCTGACTTAAGCGTCGGAGCTACAACGGCCCCTAGAGGCGCCGTCTGTGTCTTTTGCAGGCATCGTTCGGAGTCCCGTTGAAGGTTCCTAGAGCCTCCTTGCAGAACGCGCAGCAGCTGGAAAGCTAGACGAAGGAGTGACGAGGCATTTTCCCCACGCTCGAGTCCGCGGCGAGATCAATTTACATGGGAGCAGATGATGTTGCAGGAAGTAGAGCTCCTCAGTGAGTGGTCGCCGGAAGGAGATCGCCTGTTTTCTGTTTCTGTTAGGAGATCGCCTGTTTTTCTATTTTGCTGTATTTTGTTTAAGTTTGGAAACTGACTGGATATGTATTAGACTCCCTGTGAGGAGAAATTTCATTACATATATATATATATGTACTGACCAGTCCTCGAACGTCAGCTGGGTCCCACAGCATGGGCCAAAGCCACGTGGAATGGACCCCACAGGGGTATTGAACAGAAAGGGATGATTAGTCATCAGCCTACAGAGAAGGGCGATGAGTCATCAGCCTACAGAGAGGGGTGATTAGTCATTAGCCTACAGAGAGGGGTGATTAGTCATCAGCTTACAGAGAGAGCGGGACGATCACCAGAAAGGGCTGATGTGTCTTCGTCACTCCGCAGGTTGAGGAGTCCTCGGCAACAAAGTGTGGCGAGGTGACATCGGTCTTGGGTGATTTGAACAGCGTAAACAGAACAGCTAAGATTGGTTCCCAGAGTGGGCCAATGACCAGTTAAATACCCAGAGGTAGGGAGAGGCTTGAATCACGAAGAGCTTATGCGGGTAGCAGGGAAAGCACAGTTGGGTGTAGAGTCCTGAGGGGACGAGTACTCATCAGAACTAGGGTTTTCCCAGTGAAGCTACATGCATGGCACGTGAACAGTGAAGGCACTCCCAGAAGAGGTGGCCCCAGAGACTAGGTGCACAAGGAGGCACCCAGGTGGTCACCCTGTTAAAGTTTGCACTCCAGAGAAGGAAACCTTATGTGCCAGATTACCCTAAGATTGGGTGATAGCGGCGCAAGGGTATTCCAGTAAACCCTAAATATGGCTAGCAGCGCAGTAAACCCTAATTAGGGCTAGCGGCGCAGTAAACCCTAGACTATATAAGGGACAGTAAAATACTTCACAAAGGTACGCAGTTTCTAGACCTAAACACATAGAGAGAAACTCAATACACTTGGTGTTACTTGCCCCCTATTGACTTGAGCGTCGGAGTGCAAACGGCCTCTAGGGCGCCCCTTTCTCTTTTGCAGGTGCAGATTGTTTCCCAAGAATCAAGCACGTATCAACGTGAGGAAAGAGGCGTGTGAGTGTCGTGGAGTCAACTGACAGGCGAGTCAACCGGCAAGAACATTTGGCGCCCACCGTGGGGCCGAAGTTAAACAAGGTCCTATACACGAGAGTGAGAGTAAGAACCACGGACGATGAGGAATACAAGACACGGGTCCATTCGACCAAATGGAGGCGACAGCGTTACCATGCAACAGCTGAGGGAAACGATGCGCGCCCCCCAGGAGACGGTGGCGGAATCTCGAGCGCATCAGGCGCGTATGCAGGAAGACCTGGCCGCCTCACAGGCCAGGAATGAAGAGTTGCACCGAGCGAATGAGGAGCTACGCTTGAATTTGCAACATATACAACAAGCTGGAGATCATGGAGAAGATGATCGAGCCCCACCAGTGCCCCCAAGGGCCTTTCCCATGCCTTTCTCCCAGGCGATCATGAACACGGTGGTCCCAGCCACCTTTGTAGGGCCTAAGACCGTGTTCACCGGGAAAGAGGATCCTGAAACGCATCTCACTGCTTTCCATACGCAGATGATGTTGTCGGGAGGGTCTGACGCAGTGCACTGTAAGCTCTTTATGGCCACACTAACAGGAACTGCGCTAGAATGGTTCGTGAGTTTGCCTGAAGGACATATCACGTCTTTCGCACAATTCTCCGCGCTGTTCAGGGAGCAATATCTCTTCAACAGGGCCCCTCCACCAGTGTCTTACGATCTTTTCGATGTAAGGCAGCATCAGAGAGAGTCCCTTAAAGATTACCTCAATAGGTTTGGGGCGATGGTGGTAAGGTTGCACACCAAGGATGAAGACATGGTGGTGCACGCCTTCAGGAAGGGCGTATTGCCAGGGCCTTTCAGCGAATCTCTGATACGCAGCCGCCCCAAGACTTTCGGCGACATAAAACGACGTGCTGTGGCCCACATTGTCGCCGAAGGAGAGCTCAGCGAGAAGCGAGAAAGCGCAGTCTCGTTAAGGCCCCGAGCGCCTAGTCGGCCTTAACCGCTGCGGGTGCACGAGGCAACCACAAAGAAGAAAGCTCAAGGGAAACAGAAGCGCTACGAGCCCCGAAAACCACAACCTAGGGCGCGAGGCAAGGATGACATGCCCCCTAGGCATGAATTTGTGGTGGAATTGAAGGAACTGATTGCCATTCCTAACGTGGCAGAAAGGTTGAAGATGCCCCCAAAGAGTGACAAGAGGTTGGGGCCCAACAAAAATGCATGGTGCGAATTCCATCAGGCTTTTGGTCACCCCGTTCAAAATTGCCTGGCCCTGGCCCACCAATTGGATGAGTTGGTGAAGAGTGGGTTCTTGAGTGACTATCTAAAGGAGGCATCAGAAAGTGAGACGGTCGTTGCACCAAGGACAGACCAGGGGCATGAAGTGCCCATACATGGTGAGATCCACACTATATCAGGTGGGTTCTCTGGAGGAGGGTGCACTTCTTCACAACGTAAGAAGTATGCACGTTCAGTGATGGTAGTGGAGACCTGCGAGGAAGATCACTTTCCGGATATCGACCTCGTCTTCACAAAGGCCGATCACCGTGATGTTGTCCCCCATGACAACGATTCGGTGGTCATTTCAGTGGTCACTGCTGCACGTAAGGTGCACAGGGTATTGGTCGATCAGGGAAGCTCGGCCGATGTGATGTTCTGGTCGACTTTCAACAAGCTACAGTTGTCTCCTGATCAGCTGCGACCCTACGTCGGCTATTTGTATGGGTTCGCAGGAGACCAAGTAGAAGTGCGGGGGTACATAGAGTTGAGGACCACGTTCACTGATGGAGTGGCATCCCGCACAGAGAACATTAGGTACCTTGTGGTGAACGCTCCCTCTGCTTACAACATACTCCTGGGCAGACCGGCCCTGAACCGGCTAGGGGCTGTGGTGTCCACAAGGCACATAAATATGAAGTTGCCATCGATGGAAGGGATGGTGGTAACCATCAAGTCAGACCAAAAAGAGGCTAAAAGATGTTATGAGAATAGCCTCAAGACAAAGAGGGGAGTCTGCATGGTGACCACCTCACCACCGGGAGGAAGTGTCAATGAAACAGATATGCCCCGAGGTGACGTCGGGGTCACCCGAGTAGAGGTCGCCCGGGCGAGGCGTCCCGAACCGGCAGAGGAGGTCGTGGAGAAGGAGATTGGGGGGAAGATTTTCAAGCTGGGTAGATCCCTGTCTCAGGAGACCCAAGATCAGGTAGCGGGGGTTATAGGAAAGCATCTGGACGCTTTCGCTTGGTCCCCCTCAGACATGTCAGGTATTGACCCCGATTTTCTATGCCATCGCCTGGCACTGAATCCCCAAGCCAGGCCAGTCCGCCAAAGGAGAAGGAAGTTCAATGATGAACGAAGGCAGGTAGTCAGGGAGGAAACATAGAAGTTGCTGAAAGCAGGCCACATACGGGAAATACAATACCCTGAGTGGCTTGTGAATGTCGTCCTGGTAAAAAAGGCCAATGGGAAGTGGAGGATGTGTGTGGACTTCACAGATCTTAACAAGGCCTGTCCAAAAGATTCCTACCCTCTGGCCAACATAGATGCGCTAGTACACAGTGCCTCGGGCTGCAAGTTACTCAGTTTCTTGGACGCTTTCTCCGGGTACAATTAGATCAAGATGCACCCGATGGATGAGAACAAGACTGCGTTCATGACAGAGCTATCTTGTTACTGCTACACAGTCATGCCGTTTGGCCTGAAGAACGCGGGTGCCACATATCAGAGGCTGATGGATAAGGTCCTCGCCCCCATGCTGGGACGCAATGTGCAGGCCTATGTAGATGACATGGTGATGACGTCCCAGGCACGAGATCAGCATGTTGACGATTTTGAGGAGCTGTTCAACACAATAGCAAAGTATAGGTTGCAGTTGAATCCAGAAAAGTGCGTCTTTGGGGTGGAGGCAAGCAAGTTCCTTGGGTTTTTGCTCACGGAAAGAGGGATTGAGGCCAACCCAGACAAGTGTGCAGCGATCATAGCCATGAGGAGCCCGACGTCAGTCAAAGAAGTGCAACAGTTGACGGGTCGGATGGCTGCACTCTCCAGGTTCGTGTCAGCCGGAGGAGACAAGGGTCACCCTTATTTCCAATGCTTAAAGAGGAATAGCAGATTCACCTGGACTGCGGAATGCGAGCAGGGTTTCCTTAAGCTCAAAGAGTACCTGGCCAGCCCGCCAGTCTTGTGCAAGCCTCAGCTCGGCACACCCCTGCGTCTTTACTTTGCAGTTACAGATAGGGTGGTGAGTTCTGTCTTGGTTCAAGAGCAGCAACAAATCCAGAAGCCCATTTATTTTGTCAGCAAAGTGTTGCAGGGGCCTGAAACGAGGTACCAAGCCTTAGAAAAGGCAGCATTAGCAGTGGTGTTTTCAGCCAGGAGACTTCGCCACTATTTCCAAAGCTTCACAGTGGTGGTGATGACAGATCTGCCGATATGCAAGGTCCTGCAGAAGCCCGATGTGGCGGGAAGAATGGTGCGTTGGGCAGTCGAGTTATCAGAGTTCGACATACAGTATGAACCCAGGGGCCCTATCAAAGGACAGGTCTACGCTGACTTTGTGGCCAAGATGTCCTCAACCGAGGCCCAGCAGGAGGGACCCAATTTCAAATGGGTATTGTCAGTAGACGGGTCCTCGAATCAGCAAGGCAGCGGAGCGGGAGTGATCCTGGAAGGACCCAAGGGGTTATTGATAGAGCAGGCCCTGCGGTTCGCTTTCAAAGCCAGCAATAACCAGGCAGAGTATGAGGCTTTGATCGCTGGGATATTGTTGGCAAAGGAGATGGGAGCGCAGAGCCTTATGATCAAGAGTGACTCATTGTTGGTCACCGGTCAAGTGGCGGGAGAGTACCAGGCCAAAGACCCTCAGATGGCCTCTTACTTGGAATATGTCCAGAGATTGAAGAGTTCATTTGAGATATTTGAACTCGTACACGTGCCCAGGGAGCAGAATGCCAGAGCTGACTTGTTGGCCAAACTCGCCAGCTCAGGCAAGGGGGGAAGACAGAGGACAGTCATCGAGGAGACCTTGAGGGCACCTCGAACTTATACAGCTGATAACTTGGTGAGAGTCCATCAGATCAGCCAGTCAGATGGTGAGAAGAGGAGTCATCGGTCGTTGACTCAAGAAACTTTGAAGAAACCACGAGTCAACGCGTGCAGGCCAATGGAGGTGGAGGCGTCACAGATCTGCCTACTACAGAATGGTGAGACATGGATGACGCCTTATAAGCGTTACATAGCGGATGGAATGCTCCCAGTAGAGCCGACGGAGGCAAAGAAGATAAAGAAAAACTCGTCCAAGTACACGCTCATTGAAGGCGAGTTGTACAGGCATGGGTTTACCCACCCCATCTTGGTCTGCGTACATGGCGAGCAGTGTGTAAGGATAATGGCGGAGCTCCATGAAGGTATCTGTGGTAGTCATATCGGAGGTCGAGCTCTGGCCTCTAAGGCCATTCGAGCAGGGTACTATTGGCCAACGATGAGGGAAGATTGCACTAGGTATGCGCAGCAGTGCAAGCAATGCCAGTTGCATGCTGATTGGCCTAAGGCACCACCAGAAGAGCTCAGGTCGATATACAGTCCTTGGCCGTTTAACACATGGGGAATCGACATCTTGGGGCCTTTCCCTTTGGCGATACGACAAATGAAGTACCTCGTGGTCGCCATAGAATATTTCACGAAGTGGATTGAGGCTGAGCCAGTCGCACAGATTACAGCACAAAAGATCCAACACTTCGTGTGGAAGAACATAGTTTGCCGCTTCGGCGTACCCAAATGCTTAGTGTCTGACAATGGCACGCAGTTTGCAAGCCAACAATTGGGGAAGCTATGTACAGAGTTGGGGATCAAGCAGGTGTTTGCATCAGTCGAGCACCCACAGACCAACGGGCAGGTCGAGTCGGCCAACCGAGTCCTCCTCAGAGGACTGAAGAGAAGGCTGGAGAAAGCAAAGGGAAGATGGGCTGAGGAGGTTCCCAGAATAGTATGGGCTTACCATACTACTCCCCAGTCCACTACTAAGGAGACTCCCTTTAGTTTGGTGTATGGTTCAGATGCCATGATCCCTGTGGAGATCCAGGAGAGCTTGCCACGTTTCCAGAACTTTGTGGCTGAGGAATCCAACGAAGAGAGGAAGGTGAATCTTGATCTTTTGGATGAAGCCAGGGAAGAAGCTGGAATCAAGGCTGAGGCGGTGAAGAGAAGAGTTGAGCTCAAACACAGTTCTAAGCTGAGAGCTCGGCGGTTCCAGGCGGCAGACCTCGTCATGCGGAAGGCGTCTCCATACCAGATAGAGAACAAGCTATCCCCTAAGTGGACTGGTCCCTTTAGAGTGACAGAGGCCCTAGGGAATGGAGCATATAGGCTCGAGACTTTAGAAGGAGGTCCGATTCCTCGAACATGGAATGCGACCCACTTGAAGTATTATTTCAGTTAAAGCCATGGAATCTTGTACACTACACAATACAAGGGACACTCTTTTTTCCCTTCTAAGGGTTTTTAATGAGGTCACCCAATAAAGTTCAGTTAAAGATATATGTTTTTAATGTGTTTGTACAATGTTATTAGAACCTGTCACTTGAAGTTAGAGGTCTCGTAAGTGGAGAGGTAGGTTCGCAGAGAACACCTCCATTTCGAGTGAGAACTTCCAATGTGAAAGAAGGGTTCGCCCAGAGAAATCCTCCTCGCCTGTGAGCGATGTGAGGTCAGTTAGAATCTGTCACTTGGAGTTAGAGGTCTCGTAAGTGGAGAGGTAGATTCGCAGAGAACACCTCCATTTCGAGTGAGAACTTCCAATGTGAAGGAAGGGTTCGCCCCCAGAAATCCTCCTCGCCTGGGAGCGATGTGAGGTCAGTTAGAATCTGTCACTTGGAGTTAGAGGTCTCATAAGTGGAGAGGTAGGTTCGTAGAGAACACCTCCACTTCGAGTGAGAACTTCCAATGTGAAAGAAGGGTTCGCCTGGTTAAATCCTCCGTCGTCCATGGACGATGACAGGTCAGTCAGAACCTATTAGTTGGGGTTAGAGGTCTCGTGAGGGAAAAGGGGAGTTCATAAGGAACACCTTCCCCCTCCGAGTGAGAACGCCCAGATTAAAATAAAGGTTCACTAATGAAATTAGCAGAAAAACATGCTACTTGAGGTTCATTTTTGCAGGTGCATTATTTGTGATCGTGAGCCCACCGAATACAAAGCACGACAAACAGATGATCAATGCATAAAACAAAGTTTTTATATTACAAAGGAGGGTGATTACAAGATGTTCAGCTAAATACAATCATTTAGAAGACCTATCTGGGCACTATTTGCCCGTCGACCACCTGTATAGTTGCGGAGTATGGTGAGAGGTCCATCTCAGGATGCACGCAGGCAACCTGAGCAAGGGCATCACCAAAGCCTTCCCCATAGGCGTCGGCGGCGTCATTAATAAGCTCAGTCTCGGTCTTCTTCAGCAATTCAATTTGTTGGGCAAGTTCCTCCTCAACCTTGCCCAGCTGAACTTCTCGGTCGGTAGCCCTCTCCTCCAGCTTGATCATTTTGGCTTGAGCCCCCTCCGCTTGCTCTTCCAGTTCGATGATCTTGTTGCGGAGGGGAAGTATTTTAGCTTCAAGCTGGAGGGCCTTCTGCCCCTTGGAGAAGAGGAGCTTCTTGGTCTCCTTCTCAAATTGACGCAGACTACCCAGTTCTTGATTAAGGGCAGTCTCGCGCTTAGCCGCTTGGCGGAGTTGGAGATCCTTTTACTCCAGCTCTTTCTCCAGTTGGGCAGCCTTCTCAAGCAGCTCCGCCTCAACGTTGCCCTTGACCAACAAGAGGTTGGAAGCGGCCAGGAACTCCCCGAGACCATGGCTGAGAAGGTTCTCGAGGGAATTTCTGTCCATGGCCTCCAAGGCAGCTCGGCCAAGCATCTGCGCAAGTGACCTTTGGAGCAGAGAAGGCAGTTCTGGGGCAGAAGGCATCTGGCCAGAAGGAGGAGCACTCTCCCCACCCCCCTCAAACGTTAAGATTGGCTCAGGAGGGGAGGAGGCGCTGGGAGGGTGCTCCCTAAAGGATGAAGGGTGCTCTTCTGTGGCCGAACAGACCTCTGCAGCTGTCCCCACCCTTTTCCTTTTGAAGACAAGGCCGGAACAGGTGTCCTCGTCATCAGAAACCTCCACAGGGGCTGCCCTCTTGGACCTTTCGGCAATGGGTTCCAAAGCAGCACCCGCGGGTGATGAAGGACCTGCAGGGGCTGAACCACTAGCATTGCGGCGATTCAACACATCCGCCAGCCTTTTCTTCTTATCAGCGCTGAGTACCATGCCTGCAGTGAACAATATGAAAGTATGAGAAAGACAAGGCGTTAAGCATGTGAACAGATAAATGCAAGATGAAGTTGGTGTACCAATGTAGACGCTGAGAGTCTCAGCGTCATACTCATGCCTAATCAGCTGGGTGGAGTCAAACACCACGCCCCAGCTGGAAATGGTCTGGCAGAGTTCTTGATCAGGGACAGTCAACTCCTCGAGCCTGCGTGGCTTCTTGAACTTCAACTCCCCCACCCAGTATAATGGAAACCCATCGAGCATGGTGGGATCGTAGGAGCTGCAGCAGACTCGAAAGAACCTTCCCTTGAAGTTCTTGTATGACTGCGAGAAGAGAGTTAGAAGGACTCTCCCTGCCACCCCATTCAGGCTCACCCAAAGCCTCTTGCCGGGGCCCTTTGCCTCAAAGAAGTAAAGAAAGACATCGACAGAGGGGGTGAACCCTAGATTATTGCAGAGGATGGAGAACGCCCTGATAAAGGCCCAACTGTTGGGGTGCAGTTGAGCAGGCGCCACATTTAATTCTGTGAGCAAAGCCCTCTCGAACCCGGTGAAAGGAAGGCGGACATTGACTCTTTTGAAGATGGTGGCGTAGAAGAAGAAGAACGGTTCCCCATCGTTGCAGTGATCATCGGCGCACACGGGCTTGTTTGCTGTACCGGGTCGCACAGAGACGTACGCGTCAGTTTCCCTGCCGAAGACGCATCCTTTAATCTCATTCTCATCATCCCTATGCTTGCGAAGATCCTCGCAGGATGTGAGTTTGGAGGTCTCGGCAAGGAGATCCTCAGAAGCCCATGGGTAGAGGGCCTTGTAATCGACCGCTACGGTTGGTGGAGGGTTGGAGGTAGTTTTGGTTCTGGCCATCTCGAATCTAAACAAATGAGAGGCAGGAAAAGAAAAGAGGCTTAGAAGAAAACAATGGTGGACGAAGACTCGAAGGTAGAACGAACCCAGGAAAGAAGAACAAAAACCCTAGAATGCACAAACCACAAACAGGCCCAGAACAGCTGCAGCATGCCATATGGATGATCGAGTTTATGTTATGAAGGAGGAGAAGACATAAAAATCATACCTTTGGTTGAGTGAGAGCAGAGAAGTGTGAAAAGCCTGGTGAGAAGAAGAGTGGGTGCGCTGGAAGATTGAGTCTACAGAGGTGAGAATGCAAAGTGATGAAACAGTGAAGTGGCGCGAGGTTTTGAAGAGGTTTAACGTAGCCCTAGGGAGCGCAAATGTAACATCCCGCCAAAATAAATCCATACATACATGTATAATGAAAATAAAGGTACACAAATAATATTGAAGAGTACATGATAATATATATATAAGTAATGAAGTTGCTCCTCTTAGGGAGTTTAATACATAACCAGTCAAATATTTTCAACACTTAAACAAAATACAACAAGATAGACGAACAGGCGATCTCCCTACAAAAGGGGGATCTCCTATCAACCAGGCGATCTCCTATCAACCAGGCGATCTCCTATCAGCCAGGCGATCTCCTATCAAACCGGCGATCTCAACTTCCTGTAACGTCATCTGCTCCCGTGTAAGTTATACACGATCATCACAGTTTTTAAGAAAACAGCCACAGAACCAAAATACAGGGTAAGCTAGACAATTGAAAGAGAGTTTAGATATGAACTTAAAAATCAAGATAAAAATCAATTTAAGGCACCCACGTAAAACCATCAGCTTTCTCATTCTTCCCACATGACTAACAAGCATAACACATATTTCACAGTTCTATTTCACAAACTGCATCAAGTGTCTATCAATTTCAAGTTCCTCATTTCTCACGTCAGACTTTCCACTGACTCACAGTACATAGACACATGACTCTACTTCCGGATGACTCGTGCGTTAACTCAGGCTCAGAGATATGCACCTGTCATACCACATTGCTGTAAAGTCCCCACAGCCGTGCACATAACCACAATCTCAATATCATAACTCTTCCGGTATGACAGGGTAAATTCATATAACAGGCCGAGCTCGTTCTTTTTCACACGAGACGCCCATACGTATGAACCTCCTTCGACTCTCACCTACTGAATAACTTCATCTACGTGATTCCATTATCTCAGCAGAGTCAGGATATCTCCTTCTCGACGAGCCCCTAGTCAATACACATTACACACGATCTTACACGGTATTTTCTTTCCTGAAAATACTATGCCTTGATCCCACATTCACAACGTTTCACACATCATACAACACTTAATGAACAATTTCAGTCACCATAAAACTCATGCCAAGGATTCAGATTTTCGTATATCACATTTAAATCTCAAAACAGTCTCAAACCACAACAAAAACAGGGGAGTTCGTAAAACAACGCCAAAACCGGCGATCTGATTCAAAAGAAGGGGATTTCGAAATCTGCATTTAAAACCGGCGACCACGTCGCCCAAACACATAGAACAGAGCATTCACGAAGATGAAAACGAAACCGGCGACCACGTCGCCCTCACTTCAGGAACAGCTAATCTATGGCTTGTATTGAAAATGAAGGCTAGCTTCCCTTACCTGGACTTGCGCAAAATACCAAGAGCTCCTAAATCCAACGAAGCTTGAAGAACGCCTTGGCTCTGTTTTTGCGTCTGGTTTGAAGGATTTGCAGAGAACTTCCCAGGTGCTCTAATGGTGGCCGTCGCTCGTCGTGCTCTTGTGTGAATGTGCCCGAATCGCAGCGCGAAGGAGAGAAATGGAGGAGAAGGGAGGTACTCACTCTTTCGCTCTTGAACAACTGAAATGTCTTGTTCCCTCAGCAGTGGGTTTTTCCATCTTAAACCAACTTGTCCACAAAAGTAGCTGCCACCACCCACTCTGCAGGGAAGTCTGAGTGTACCTTTCTCTGAACAGTACGACCGTGAGTGTCTCTTGCGCATGCCAACATTCTGATGTCACTGTTCTGAACCAACACTTTTGTCTACGTGTCGCGCGTGCCGCGCGTCTCATGCTGGGAGTCTGGGTCCCACCTTCTCTACGTACAACTCGACATCGCGCGATAACCTTCCACTGATGACTCATCCTGGAGGACGACCGATGTCTCTCTCTGGAAGACGACCGATGTCTCTCTTTGGCGATGTCCGCATGCCTCGCGCCCTGGCGATGTCCGCATGCCTCGCGCCCTGGCGATGCCCTCATGCCTCGCGCCCTGGCGATGCCCTCATGCCTCGCGCCCTGGCGATGCCCGCATGCCTCGCGCCCCGGCGATGCCCGCATGCCTCGCGCCCTGGCGATGCCCGCATGCCTCGCGCCCCGGCGATGCCCGCATGCCTCGCGCCCCGGCGATGTCCGCATGCCTCGCGCCTGGCGATGCCCGACGACACACCACGCCTTCCTGAAGGCTCTTCATTCCACTATGTTACGTCCAAGGTATCACCTCCACATGACTCGGTGACGTCGGTAGCTTCACATTTCCAAGGGTGGATTGGCACTTGCCCTCGTGCGCCCATGCATGCAACACTAAGGACGATCTCCTATACTCAAGCATAGAGCTTCGCATGCACAGCGTATCCAAGGCTTAACCCACACCCTGATGCACTTGTTTTTTTTTTTTGGGAACCCACTATGGTTGATCCAACATCTTGACTACACACTAAGTGTAGTTCCGGCGATCATGTGTACTCTAGGCGACAGGCGACTAGGTACACTACAGGCGATTGGCGTTCTGGTGCAATCAAGGCGACAGGCGATCATGTGCCAGAGAACTCTGAGATCGCCTACTCTTTCAATTACGGCGATCTCGTAGACTTTTCAGCTATACTTCCCTTCCTTTATATTTTAAATAAGAACATGCTTAGAATTCATTTAAAATATATCACTTTTATTCCAATATAATTTTCTAGGTTCTTACAATCTCCCTAACAACAAAAATTTTCGTCCTCGAAAATTGAATTACAAGGAAAGAGATGTGGATAGTCCTTTCTCATGGTTTCTCCTAACTCCCAAGTGGAATCACCCGATCTCTCATTCCACACCACTTTCACCATGTTGATGGTCATACCTCTGAGCTGTTTACTTCGCTGATCGTCAATCCTTACTGGTTTTACTCCAAAGGAAAAGTCATCCCTGATCTGCCATCGTCCTCTCCCAGCACATAACTAGGGTCTGCCATGTACTTCCTCAGCCGTGATATGTGGAGGACATTATGCAGATTCGCTAAAAGGGAAGATAGGGCGATCTCGTACGCTACAGGACCTTTCTTCCTCAAAATCTGGTATGGTCCAACAAACTTAGGAGACAGCTTCTTTGATCTGATAGCTCGTCCTACACCCTTGGTTGGTGTCACTCTCATAAACACATGGTCTTCAGCAGCAAACTCCAAAGGTCTTCTCCTCTGAATCTGCCGACTTTAAGAAGCTCTCATTCTGCCTTGTATCATCTTCAGCTCCTCGGTTGCCTGCTGAACCAACTCTTACTACTCCACTACTTCATCAAATTCCATTGTACATCCCTGCATATGGGATATGCTGCTCCATTGAGCGCCAACTCCAGCATTCACACTCTACTCCCAACCTTGAAGACTTGGTCGAGCATTTCCACAACTAGGCTCTTAACAGAACCAGGCCTAGCCTCCTTAGAGAAAAGCGAGCATGATCCCTTCGTCGGAAGGAAAGAGAACAACTGCCTACTACTCATGCCCCCTAGCTAATACAAACTAGGATCCGAAATATCCTTCTAGGAATCAACTTCTGCATCTTGATCAAAACCATCCATCGACATCCCAACTGCTGATCAAATTCTCACGCTCCCTAAAGGAACACCTTACATACATCTCTTCACCACCACGATTGATATTTCAAATGAGCTCGGCTTCTCCCAAGTTCCGAGTCATATTTGGATACAAGAATATCTTTCCATTTCCCTTTCTCATCACTCATCATTCACCACTTCTATTTCGCCAAAAGAGCAAAGTTAAATTTTCTGTTATCCCTTAAATCATTCATTTACTGGTATGCAAATTTTTTTTTTTTTTTTTTTTGCCCTTAATCTTAATATCCCATCTTCACCCATTACAAAGCCTTTAGCTTGCTCGGTGCCTAGAACTCCCATAATACGCTTCAGACTAGGCTCCCCTAATTGTTCAATCAAAACTGGTTCGCCCTCCTGGTTCCAACAATAAGGGAGTTCTGCATTTTCCCCCATACAGAGCTTCATACAATCACTGACTTCAAAACCCCATAACACCACTGATCCAGCCCCTTGACCAGACGCCAGAGCTTCTTCTTCTAGCCTCCTCCTTCTCACCAGCTTCGCGCCAAGCACCTCAATGACTTCACCTGAAAGAACAAGTTGGCGCCTCTGAATCTTTCTCTCTCTCCTGACGGTTATCCCTCTTGACACGTGGAGGATATCTGGTCACACACGTGTCGTCATCTGGAGAATCTACAACTGAGTCGTTACTTCTACTTTGCTCCTGCGGCTAAGTTATCCACACAGGGAGTAGCCTAGTGCGCTAGCTACTGTGGGCGCAGCCTTAACACGATGAACTGGCAGCCTTAACGTGATGAACTAATCTTCTCAAATGTACGGCGATGTGAAAACCCCGGCGATCTGAATATCAGGCGATGTGCTCCTTTCGGCGTTTTGTTGACCACTGATCTCGTATTCTCCACACACGGTCGATAGGCGTGTACTGATTTTCTCTCCCGGCGATAGGCGTGTATTGATCCACACGGCGATAGGCGTGTTCTATTCTTAACACACGGCGATAGGCGATTGCTACTCCGTGTTTCTTTACTTCTCGGGTTCAGCTTACAGGCGCTCGCCTGATACTGATCCGCAAGTGTTGGTCCCTTAACCACCCCAACCAATCACCATTCTGGGCGATCGCCTCTCCGATTTACTTGCCACCCTCTACCACATGACTCCTTTGAACGATCTACGTAATCAACTGTTGCTGGCATCATCTACTGCTGATAGCCAACCAGATCAACCACTACCACTGCCGATTCTAAATCATAAGTAGAATAATTATCTCTCATGAACTTTGAGTTGCCTTGAAGCATATGCAACCACTCTCTTCTCTTGCATCCAAAACGCATCCCAAACCTTGATGTGAAGCACCACAGTAGACGTCAAAAGGTCTTCCGACCTCTGGAATTACCAGCACTGGAGTACCTCATGGAGATACGCTGGATTTGATGGAAGGCTTCCCCAACAGCTCTTCCACTTGCTTCTTCAATTCTACCAACTCGGCTGGAGTCATCCTGCAAGGTGCCATTGACACTGGTCCAGCTACAGGTACCAAATCAGTAGAGAATTCCACTTCTCTCTTAGGAGGTAACCCAGGTACTCCTTCTGGTAATACATCCATCAAACTTTTCACCACATGAATCCTTCTTACGTCCTCTTCGTTCTTCACTTCCCACCGAGCTATGATCACGAAACACCTCGCCCCTTCTTCCAACTCTGATCGCCCATGCCGAGCAGATCTCACATCTGGCTCTTGGAGATCGGAAAAACACCACTTTCTGCCTACCGTAAACTATGGGAACGTGATCGGCATACAGCCAATCCATTCTTAGGATAACATCTAGATCCTGTAGAGGTAGACAGATCAAATTCACTTTGAATCTGCGTCCCTCTACTATCACTGGACATTCGAGGCAACTGTAGAGGTCAACACCTGCCCTGACACAGGTGTAGAGACCAACAGTTTCGAAGGGTAACTCCTTCACTAGAAGGCCCAGCTCGGCTACACCGACTTGACACCAAAGAGTGTGTCGCTCAGAAACAAGCAAAACTCTAACGTATCTACCAGCTATAAACAAGCACCTAGTACTAGGTTACCTGACTGAGATGCCCCCGTTCCAGGCATGGCAAACACTCTCCCTGCCGCCTGAGGTCTGCTGTCTTCGTTCCTCAACGGCTGGGAAACACTGGGTTGAGTCATCCTTTTTCTGTTAGGACAATCTCTAGAAATGTGCCCCACCTCTTGGCATGTGAAACATCTTCTCCCTGCATCTTTCTTGGGGTACACTTTGGCTGTGTGTGGTCCACCACAATGGAAACATTTAAGTTTCCAGGGTTGTTGCTGCTGAGACTGGGGCGGTGCTGCTCTTGCCCTATGCTGTGGCGGTCTCGAATAAGGCTTATTCTGCTGCTGTTGCACCTTGGCCTTCCCACTGGAGGAACCCCCTGGGTGTGATCTGATTACCCTGGGATTACTCCTCTCTAGGGTCTCCCCCCTCTTTGCCTTCTCCACTAAGGCATGAAATTCCCTGATCCACTGATCTGGTTGGTTCGGAGAAACATTCCCACGGAATTGGGGTGGGTTGTGCCTCATGAACTCGGTCATCCCCATCTGCTCCTGGGGCTGATTGACATGGGAAGCTGGTGCAGCCGATCCAACAGTTCCCAAATGATGCATTACAGCTTGATGAATATGGGCCATTACTGTATTCTGTTGTTGGATGGCAGTTGCCATCATCTCCATGGCCCTGGCGATCTGGCCCATCTCTGAAGAAGGTCGGGGAGGGGTAGGAGGTTTACGCGCCATCTTTCTTCGTTCTCAGATTTTGAAACTATAGGTTTTCTATATTCCCTACGACTACAAGAATGAGATCGATAAGAAATCAATTCATTCAGGAGGTAACATCTAGACCTTACAAAGGTCAGCATCTCAAAATCATTAAGAATTTGAGTTCATCAACAGAATCATAATACTTATAACTTCAAACAAAACACCAGAACAGTTCCTGGTGTACAATCATCAATCCAAACAGCCACTTTCAGTCAATTACAAGGACACTCAATAAATCACACCAGAATTCAATGTAGGCTAAACATCAAACCTCTGGAATTAAGATTAAGAATCATCCCGATCCAGTTATGAGTGTGCACCCTCATTACTTTATCAAGATCCTCTCACCCTTAATACTAAGATTCTCAGTTAGGGCATACATTCACTAAAGCACAAAGGCACACACAAAATTTCTATACAAAACGTTTGAAAACCTTTCACTATATTTGTTATTTAAAAACTCAAATAACTTTTATGAGCAGAAGAAACACAATGGATCCACAGCCCTCAGGTCATCCTAAGGACGAACTGCTCTGATACCATTAATGTAACATCCCGCCAAAATAAATCCATACATACATGTATAATGAAAATAAAGGTACACAAATAATATTGAAGAGTACATGATAATATATATATAAGTAATGAAGTTGCTCCTCTTAGGGAGTTTAATACATAACCAGTCAAATATTTTCAACACTTAAACAAAATACAACAAGATAGACGAACAGGCGATCTCCCTACAAAAGGGGGATCTCCTATCAACCAGGCGATCTCCTATCAACCAGGCGATCTCCTATCAGCCAGGCGATCTCCTATCAAACCGGCGATCTCAACTTCCTGTAACGTCATCTGCTCCCGTGTAAGTTATACACGATCATCACAGTTTTTAAGAAAACAGCCACAGAACCAAAATACAGGGTAAGCTAGACAATTGAAAGAGAGTTTAGATATGAACTTAAAAATCAAGATAAAAATCAATTTAAGGCACCCACGTAAAACCATCAGCTTTCTCATTCTTCCCACATGACTAACAAGCATAACACATATTTCACAGTTCTATTTCACAAACTGCATCAAGTGTCTATCAATTTCAAGTTCCTCATTTCTCACGTCAGACTTTCCACTGACTCACAGTACATAGACACATGACTCTACTTCCGGATGACTCGTGCGTTAACTCAGGCTCAGAGATATGCACCTGTCATACCACATTGCTGTAAAGTCCCCACAGCCGTGCACATAACCACAATCTCAATATCATAACTCTTCCGGTATGACAGGGTAAATTCATATAACAGGCCGAGCTCGTTCTTTTTCACACGAGACGCCCATACGTATGAACCTCCTTCGACTCTCACCTACTGAATAACTTCATCTACGTGATTCCATTATCTCAGCAGAGTCAGGATATCTCCTTCTCGACGAGCCCCTAGTCAATACACATTACACACGATCTTACACGGTATTTTCTTTCCTGAAAATACTATGCCTTGATCCCACATTCACAACGTTTCACACATCATACAACACTTAATGAACAATTTCAGTCACCATAAAACTCATGCCAAGGATTCAGATTTTCGTATATCACATTTAAATCTCAAAACAGTCTCAAACCACAACAAAAACAGGGGAGTTCGTAAAACAACGCCAAAACCGGCGATCTGATTCAAAAGAAGGGGATTTCGAAATCTGCATTTAAAACCGGCGACCACGTCGCCCAAACACATAGAACAGAGCATTCACGAAGATGAAAACGAAACCGGCGACCACGTCGCCCTCACTTCAGGAACAGCTAATCTATGGCTTGTATTGAAAATGAAGGCTAGCTTCCCTTACCTGGACTTGCGCAAAATACCAAGAGCTCCTAAATCCAACGAAGCTTGAAGAACGCCTTGGCTCTGTTTTTGCGTCTGGTTTGAAGGATTTGCAGAGAACTTCCCAGGTGCTCTAATGGTGGCCGTCGCTCGTCGTGCTCTTGTGTGAATGTGCCCGAATCGCAGCGCGAAGGAGAGAAATGGAGGAGAAGGGAGGTACTCACTCTTTCGCTCTTGAACAACTGAAATGTCTTGTTCCCTCAGCAGTGGGTTTTTCCATCTTAAACCAACTTGTCCACAAAAGTAGCTGCCACCACCCACTCTGCAGGGAAGTCTGAGTGTACCTTTCTCTGAACAGTACGACCGTGAGTGTCTCTTGCGCATGCCAACATTCTGATGTCACTGTTCTGAACCAACACTTTTGTCTACGTGTCGCGCGTGCCGCGCGTCTCATGCTGGGAGTCTGGGTCCCACCTTCTCTACGTACAACTCGACATCGCGCGATAACCTTCCACCGATGACTCATCCTGGAGGACGACCGATGTCTCTCTCTGGAAGACGACCGATGTCTCTCTTTGGCGATGTCCGCATGCCTCGCGCCCTGGCGATGTCCGCATGCCTCGCGCCCTGGCGATGCCCTCATGCCTCGCGCCCTGGCGATGCCCGCATGCCTCGCGCCCTGGCGATGCCCGCATGCCTCGCGCCCTGGCGATGCCCGCATGCCTCGCGCCCCGGCGATGCCCGCATGCCTCGCGCCCCGGCGATGTCCGCATGCCTCGCGCCTGGCGATGCCCGACGACACACCACGCCTTCCTGAAGGCTCTTCATTCCACTATGTTACGTCCAAGGTATCACCTCCACATGACTCGGTGACGTCGGTAGCTTCACATTTCCAAGGGTGGATTGGCACTTGCCCTCGTGCGCCCATGCATGCAACACTAAGGACGATCTCCTATACTCAAGCATAGAGCTTCGCATGCACAGCGTATCCAAGGCTTAACCCACACCCTGATGCACTTGTTTTTTTTTTTTGGGAACCCACTATGGTTGATCCAACATCTTGACTACACACTAAGTGTAGTTCCGGCGATCATGTGTACTCTAGGCGACAGGCGACTAGGTACACTACAGGCGATTGGCGTTCTGGTGCAATCAAGGCGACAGGCGATCATGTGCCAGAGAACTCTGAGATCGCCTACTCTTTCAATTACGGCGATCTCGTAGACTTTTCAGCTATACTTCCCTTCCTTTATATTTTAAATAAGAACATGCTTAGAATTCATTTAAAATATATCACTTTTATTCCAATATAATTTTCTAGGTTCTTACAGCAAACGTTATGAATCTCAAACCGTTGATGCAGCCACGTGTTAGCAGATGAAAGGGGGTTGGTGAAGTGTCCTCTCAGCGCACTGTTCATGTACTTGTGCGCAGAGCCACGTAGGTCGCCCGAGTCGATGACTTAGTCTCTTCGCTGAAACAAGGTAGCAGCTCGAGACTAGGGGGGCTTGTGTACCGATCAGTTCTCGCCCATGACTTAGTCTCTTCGCTGAAACAAGTTAACAGCTTGAGACTGGAGGGCTTGTGTACTGACCAGTCCTCGGACGTCAGCTGGGTCCCATAGCATGGGCCAAAGCCACGTGGAATGGACCCCACAGGGGTATTGAACAGAAAGGGATGATTAGTCATCAGCCTACAGAGAAGGGCGATGAGTCATCAGCCTACAGAGAGGGCTGATTAGTCATTAGCCTACAGAGAGGGGTGATTAGTCATCAGCTTACAGAGAGAGCGGGACGATCACCAGAAAGGGCTGATGTGTCTTCGTCACTCCGCAGGTTGAGGAGTCCTCGGCAACAGAGTGTGGCGAGGTGACATCGGTCTTGGGTGATTTGAACAGCGTAAACAGAACAGCTAAGATTGGTTCCCAGAGTGGGCCAATGACCAGTTAAATACCCAGAGGTAGGGAGAGGCTTGAATCACGAAAAGCCTATGCGGGTAGCAGGGAAAGCACAGTTGGGTGTAGAGTCTTGAGGGGACGAGTACTCATCAGAACTAGGGTTTTCCCAGTGAAGCTACATGCATGGCACGTGAACAGTGAAGGCACTCCCAGAAGAGGTGGCCCCAGAGACTAGGTGGACAAGGAGGCACCCAGGTGGTCACCCTGTTAAAGTTTGCACTCCAGAGAAGGAAACCTTATGTGCCAGATTACCCTAAGATTGGGTGATAGTGACGCAAGGGTATTCCAGTAAACCCTAAATATGGCTAGCAGCGCAGTAAACCCTAATTAGGGCTAGCGGCGCAGTAAACCCTAGACTATATAAGGGACAGTAAAATACTTCACAAAGGTACGCAGTTTCTAGACCTAAACACATAGAGAGAAACTCAATACACTTGGTGTTACTTGCCCCCTATTGACTTGAGCGTCGGAGTGCAAACGGCCTTTAGGGCACCCCTTTCTCTTTTGCAGGTGCAGATTGTTTCGCAAGAATCAAGCACGTATCAACGTGAGGAAAGAGGCGTGTGAGTGTCGTGGAGTCAACTGACAGGCGAGTCAACCGGCAAGAACAATATATATGTTCACTTCGATATTATTGTTTTACCTTTATTTCATTATATAAATATGAAAAGGTTTTGGCGGGATGTTACATTAATGGTATCAGAGCAGTTCGTCCTTAGGATGACCTGAGGGCTGTGGATCCATTGTGTTTCTTCTGCTCATAAAATTTATTTGAGTTTTAAATAAAAACTATAGTGAAAGGTTTTCAAACGTTTTTGTATTGAAATTTTGTGTGTGCTTTAGTGAATATATGCCCTAACTGAAAATCTTAGTATTAAGAATGAAAGGATCTTGATAAAGAAGTGAGGGTGCACACTCATAACTGGATCAAGATGATTCTCAATCTTAAATTCTGAAAGTTTGATGTTTAGCATATATTGAATTCTGGTGTGTTTTATTTCAGTTTATTGAGTGTTTTTGTATTGATTGAAAGTGGTCGTTTGAATTGATGGTTTTATACCAGTAGCTGTTTTGGTGATGTGCTTGTATAAGTATATTGATCTTGCTGATAAACTCAAATTCTAGATGGATTTGAGATGCTGGCCTTTGTAAGACCTAGTGTGGTCTTCTAAATGAATTGATTCTTTATCAAGTTCATTTTATAGGAATATGAGTAGAGAATAATAGTTTTTTTCCTAATCTTCTACAGAGAAGAATGGCTCCTAGACAACCTACCCCTCCCCAACCTTCTGCTGAAATGGGCCAGATCGCTAGGGCCATTGAGATGATGGCGAGTGCCATCCAGCAGCAGAATGCGGCGATGTCTCAGAATCACCAAGCTACAATGCAGCATTGGGAGACCACCAGATCGGTTGCAACAGCTCCCAACGTCGGTCAGCCTCAGGAGCAGATGGGACTGACCGAGTTCCTCAGGCACAACCCACCTAAGTTCAGTGGGAATGCTACTCCTGACCAAGCAGATCAATGGGTCAGGGGTTTAGAGAAAATCTTCAGGGCGACCTCCTGCCCTGAAGATAAGAAGCTGGTATTCGCCACATATCTTCTGTCTGGAGAAGCTGAGTTCTGGTGGATGGGAACTCAGCAGATGATGGAGGCCCGAGAGGAAGTGTTGGATTGGGAGAGCTTCAGGGTGAGGTTCCTGGAGAAATACTTCCCAGACAGCACAAGGTTTGCGAAGGAAGCTGAGTTCCTAAGGTTGGAGCAGGGGGATATGTCTGTGAACGCCTATGCTGCTCAATTTGAGTACCTCGCCCGATTCTATACCCAAGCTACCTCTGAGGCTTGGAGGTGCAGGAAATTTGAAGAAGGACTGAAGCATGAACTAAAGAGGACCATAGCACCTATGTGCATAAGAGAATTTCACGCCTTGGTGGAGAAGGCGAAGATGGTGGAGACTCTAGAAAAGGGTGAGTCTCGGGTGATCAGGTCACGCCCAGGGGATTCTTCCAGTAGGAAGGCCAGGGTGCAGCAACAACAGAATAAGTCTTATGCGAGACCTCCACAGCATAGGGCAAGAGCAGCACCGCCCCAGTCTCAGCAGCAACAACCCTGGAAACTTAAATGTTTCCATTGTGGTGGACCACACACAGCCAATGTGTGCCCCAAGAGAGATTCAGAGAGAAGATGTTTTGTCTGCCAGAAGACGGGACACGTTGCTAGAGATTGTCCTACCCAAAATAGGATGACTCAATCCGGTGGTTCCCAACAGATGAGGAATGAAGGCAGCAGACCTCAGGCAGCAGGGAGAGTGTTTGCCATGACAGGAGCAGAGGCGTCTCAGTCAGGTAACTTGGTGCAAGGTGCTTGTTTTATAGCTGATAGATGCGTTAGAGTTTTGTTTGATTCTGGAGCGACACACTCTTTTGTGTCAAGCCTGTGCGTAGATGTGTTGGGCCTTCTAGTGAAGGAGCTGCCGTTTGAACTGTTGGTCTCCACACCTGCATCAGGATAGGTTTTGACCTCCACAGTTTGCCCAGAATGTCCAGTGATTTTAGAGGGACGTAGGTTCAAAGTAAATTTGGTTTGTCTACCTCTGCAGGATCTGGATGTTATCCTAGGAATGGATTGGCTATCTGCCAATCACGTTCTCATAGATTGCGGTAGCCAGAAGGTGGTGTTCCCCGATCTCCAAGAGTCAGATTAGATGTCTGCTCAGCATGTGAGGTCGGAGTTGGAAGAAGGGGCGACGCGTTTTGTGATCCTAGCTAAAGGGGGAGTGAAGAATGAAGAAGAGATGGGCTGTATACATGTGGTTAAGGACTTCATGGATGTATTTCCAGAAGAAATACCTGGACTACCTCCTAAGAGAGAAGTGGAATTCTCTATTGATTTGGTACCTGGAGCTGGACCAGTGTCAATGGCGCCCTACAGAATGGCTCCAACCAAGTTGGTAGAGTTAAAGAAACAAGTGGAAGAGTTGTTGGAGAAACGATTCATCAGGCCTAGTGTATCTCCATGGGGGGCTCCAGTGCTTCTAGTTAAGAAAAAGGATGGAGGGTCTCGGTTATGTGTGGACTACAGGCAGTTGAATAAGCTGACTATCAAGAACAAGTACCCTCTGCCAAGAATTGATGATTTGATGGATCAACTGCATGGAGCCTCAGTGTTCTCAAAGATTGATCTGAGAACGGGATACCACCAAATTTTGGTGAAAGCTGAAGATGTGCAAAAGACGGCATTTAGGTCTCGTTATGGACACTATGAATATGTGGTGATGCCGTTTGGAGTGACAAATGCTCCAGCTCTATTCATGGACTACATGAATAGGATTTTTCGTCCTTTCTTGGATAAGTTTGTTGTAGTCTTTATAGACGACATACTTATTTATTCAAGGACTGAGGAAGAACATGAGCAACATCTGAGGACGGTGTTGGGGATCCTGAGGGAGAAGCAACTTTATGCCAAGTTCTCTAAGTGTGAGTTCTGGCTGAAGGAAGTTAACTTCTTAGGACATGTGATGTAAGGACCTAGAAACTTTAATTGGAATAAAAGTGTTATATTTAAATAATTTCAGAAGATGTTATTATTTAAAATACAAAGAGCTGGTAATAGAAGTTTCGTAGTAGTCGCACCTCGGACGTCACCCAAGGGCTGGGGTCAGCTGGTAGAGGTCGGTCGGCTGACTCTTGTATTAACAAAGTAGTCAGGTGCGATGACCTTATCGTGAGGTAATCACGAGGGTGTGCTCGAGGAAGACAGGTGGATCAAGAAGAGTAAAGGAAGGAAAGTGTAGCTTAGAAGACTATGAGATCGCCAGGGCGCGAGGTATGTGGACATCGCCAGGGCGCGAGAGACATGCGGGCGTCGCCAGGACGCGAGAGGCATGCGGGCGTCGCCAGGACGCGAGAGGCATGCGGGCATCGCCGGGGCGCGAGAAGCATGCGGGCATCACCGGGGCGCGAGAGACATGCGGGCGTCGCCTGGGATAGACATCGGTCATCTCCCAGAGAGATACATCGGTCGTCTCCCAGAGAGATACATCGGTCGTCTCCCAGAGAGAGACATCGGTCGTCTTCCAGAGAGAGAGATCGGTCGTCTTCCAGGATGAGTCATCGGTGGAAGGTTATCGCGCGATGTCGTGTTTCACACAGATAAGGTGGGACCCAGGCTCCCAGCATGAAACGTCCTGCACGCGCGCCACGTGGACAAAAAGGGTGGTTCAGAATAGTGACATCAGAAAGTTGGCATGCGCAAGAGACACCCACGGCCGTACTGTTCAGGGAAGTGGTTGGCATGCGCAAGAAGACAAAAAGGGTGGTTCAGAATAGTGACCTCAGAGTGTTAGCCTGCGCAGAGGCACGCTTAGTAGTATTCAGTGCAGCGTATACGCAACTTCCCTGCAGAGTGGGTGGTGGCAGCGACTTTTGTGGACAAGTTAGTTTAAGATGCAAAAACCCACTTCTGAGAGGAAAAGGAACGTTGCAGTTGTTCAAGAACGAAAGAGTGAGCTACCTCCTTTCTCCTCCATTTCTCTCCTTCGCGCTGCGATTCTGGCACCTTCACACAAGAGTACGACGAGCGACAGCCACCATTAGAGCACCTGGGAAGTTCTCTGCAAGTCCTTCAAACCAGACGAAAAAACAGAGCCAAGGCATTCTTCAAGCTTCGTTGGATTTAGGAGCTCTTGGTATTTTGCGCAAGTCCAGGTAAGGGAAGCTAGCCTTCATTTTCAATACAAGCCATAGATTAGCTGTTTCTGAAATGAGGGCGACGTGGTCGCCGATTTCGTTTTCATCTTCGTGAATGCTCTGTTCTATGTGTTTTGGGCGACGTGGTCGCCGGTTTTAAATCCTTTTTCAGTGATGTTCGGTTCTTATGCGTTTGGGCGACGTGATCGCCGGTTTTAGTATCGTTTTGAAACTGTTGAGATTGAAATGAAAAATGTATATGCTGTTCGAAAACCTGATCGGTGGTATGCTTGTTCTTGTGAATGGGGTTGTTTAAGAAAAGACTCAAGTTATTCTATGATAGATTTATTCTTTATGTGTGGAATGATGCTTTGAATGTTGTGGATGTGGGATCAAGGCATAGTATTTTCAGGAAAGAAAATACCGTGTAAGATCGTGTAGAGTGTGCAATGACCGGTGATTCGTTATGAGATATCCTGACTCTCCTGATGTAATGGAATCACATAGATGAAGTTATTCAGGCGTTGAGAGTCGAAGGAGGTTCACATGTATAGGTGGGTTGTTTGAAAGAGAACGAGCTCGACCTGTTTGGTGTGGATTAACCCTGTCATGCTTGGATAGTGAGGATACTGAGATTCATTTATACGCCTGTGAATGTGTGTGATTTCACGGCGACCCTGTGAATGTGTGTGATTTCACAGTGGGGCAGTATGACAGGTGCAGATCTCTGAGTCTAGTCAACGCACGAGTCAATCCGGAAGTAGAGTCATGTGTCTATGCATTGTGGGTCAGTGGAAAGTCTGACGTGTGAATCTTGAATACTGAATGTAGCAAAGAGACACTTGACGAGTATGTGGATTATGGAAATCTTGATGGTTGCATTTGATATGGCTTATGTATGGAGTGGAAATTCACGTTTTCTATGGATTTAAAGTTTTTAAAACATCTAGCTTACCCCTTTTATCTGTTATTGTGATTGCTTTCTTAAACCTGTGATGATCGTGTATTTGTACACGGGAGCAGACGAGGTTGCAGGTGGTAGTGCTCCTCAGTGAGTGGTCGCCGGAAGCAGATCGCCCATTTACGTTTGTGTTAGGCGATCACCCTTTTCTGTATTCTGAAGGGAGATCGCCCTTTTCTGATTGGAGATCGCCTATTCTGTTGGGAGATCGCCTGTTTTTACTTATTTTGCTGTATTTAGTTTACGTTTTTGGAAAACTGACCGATTTTGTATTAAACTCCCTGCGAGGAGAAAACTTCATTACATATATACGATTATGTTCACTTCAATATTATTATTTTATCTCTACTTCGTTTTATAATTATGAAAAGAATTTGGCGGGATGTTACATGTGATATCTGCTCGGGGGATCTCAGTGGATCCAGCCAAGGTGGAGGCAGTGCTTCAGTGGGAACGTCCTAAGACAGTCAAAGAAATAAGGAGTTTTGTGGGTCTAGCTGGCTACTATCGGCGGTTTATTGAGGACTTTTCCAAGGTAGTGGCTCCTTTAACACAGTTGACCCGCAAGGATCAACCTTTTGCTTGGACCGACCGATGTGAGCAGAGCTTCATGGAACTGAAGGAAAGGTTGACTAGTGCTCCAGTGCTGGTGATCCCAGATGTAGGAAGACCTTTTGATGTCTACTGTGATGCTTCACATCAGGGTTTGGGATGTGTTTTGATGCAAGAGAAAAGAGTGGTTGCATATGCTTCAAGGCAACTCAAGGTTCATGAGAGAAACTATCCTACTCATGATTTGGAGTTGGCGGCTGTGGTGTTTGCCTTGAAGATTTGGAGGCACTATTTATATGGAGCTCGGTTCCAGGTGTTCAGTGACCATAAGAGCCTGAAATACCTGTTTGATCAGAAGGAACTAAACATGAGACAAAGAAGGTGGATGGAGTTTCTAAAGGACTATGATTTTCAACTCATGTATCATCCAGGGAAGGCCAATGTAGTGGCAGATGCTTTGAGTAGAAAATCAATACAAGTAGCCACCATGATGATGGAAGAGCAGAAACTGATCGAGCAATTCAGAGACTTAAACCTTGGGGTAGAATTTCATGTTAATCACATTAGTTGTAGTAAGCTGGCTATAACTAATGACTTCTTTGGAATGATAAAGGATAAGCAATTAAAGGACCCTGACTTGAGGCGTACTGTGGAGTTGCTAGGAACCGATCAGGCTAAAGACTTTGTGATGGGAGATGATGGGATCTTGAGATTTAATGGCAGAATTTGCATACCTGCAAATGAAGAGTTGAAGAAGATGATCCTAGAGGAAGGTCACAAGATTCGCCTTAGCCTACATCCAGGCATGAACAAGATGTACCATGACTTGAAGGAGTCATTTTGGTGGTCGGGCATGAAGAAAGACATCGCCCAGTATGTTACAACCTGCTTGACATGTCAGAAGGCGAAGATAGAGCATCAAAGACCTGGCGGGTTGTTACAGCAACTGGATATCCCTGAGTGGAAATGGGACAACATTGCAATGGATTTTGTTACCCATTTACCTAGATCGGTAAGGGGCCATGATGCAATCTGGGTCATAGTAGATCGGCTGACGAAGAGTGCCCTCTTTCTTCCAGTGAATTTGAAAATGCCCATGGCCAAATTGGCTCAGTTGTACATCAAAGAAATAGTGAGGTTGCATGGAGTGCCTTCCAGCATTGTTTCAGATAGAGATCCCAGGTTCACCTCACGGTTTTGGCAGACTCTCCAAGATTCTTTGGGAACTAAGTTGAGGATGAGCTCTGCATATCATCCTCAAACAGATGGGTAGTCAAAGAGAACGATTCAGTCCTTGGAAGATCTGCTGAGGACGTGTATTTTGGACCAATTGGGAGGCTGGGATGAGATGTTGCCACTGGTGGAGTTTACCTATAATAACAGTTATCACGCCAGCATAGGGATGGCGCCATACGAAGCCTTGTATGGAAGGAAATGCATAACTCCTTTGTGCTGGTACCAAGAGGGCGAAGCAGTATTGGTTGGACCAGAGTTGATTCAGCAGACGACCGAGAAGGTGCAACAAATAAAAGACAGAATGAGAGTATCTTAAAGTAGGTAGAAATCCTATGCAGATCAGAGGAGAAAACCTTTGTAGTTTGCTGCTGGAGACCATGTGTTCATGAGAGTGACACCAACCAAGGGTGTAGGACGGGCGATCAGATCAAAGAAGTTGTCCCCTAAGTTCGTGGGACCATATCAGATCTTAAGAAGGATTGGTCCAGTGGCTTATGAGATCGCCCTACCTCCCCATTTAGCGAATCTGCATAATGTCTTTCACGTATCACAGCTGAGGAAGTACATGGCAGACCCTAGTCATGTGCTGGAAGTGGACGATGTGCAGATCAAGGATGACTTGTCCTTTGAAGCGAAACCAGTCAGGATTGACGATCAGCAGAGTAAACAGCTCAGAGGCAAGACCATCAACATGGTGAAAGTGGTGTGGGATGACAGATCGGGTGATTCAACTTGGGAGTTAGAAGAAACCATGAGAGAAGCCTACCCCTACCTCTTTTCTCTGTAATTTAATTTTCGAGGACGAAAATTTTTCTTGTTGGGGAGAATGTAAGGACCTGTAAAATTAAATTGGAATAAAAGGAATATATTTTAAATGAATTCTAAGTATGTTTTTATTTAAAATAAAAAGGAAGAAAAGTGTAGCTTAGAAGTCTACGAGATCGCCGTTGTTGAAGACGGAGGCGACCTCCGACTTCTCTGGTGTACATGATCGCCAATCGCCTATGGTGTACATGATCGCCAATCGCCTATGGTGTACATGATCGCCGAAAGTGCACTTAGTATGTGGTCAAGATGCTGGATCAACCATAGTGGGTTCCAAAAACCATGCGTATCAAGGCGTGGGTTAAGCCTTAGATACGCTGTGCATGCGAAGCTCTATGCTTGAGCATAAGAAATCGTCCTTAGTGTTGCATGCATGGGCGCACGAGGAGTAGTGCTGATCTACTCATGGAAATGTGAAGCTATCGACGTCACCAAGTCATGTGGAGATGATACCTTGGACGTAACATAGTGGGATGAAGAACCTTCAGCAAGGTGTGGCGATGTGTCATGCGGACATCGCCGGGGCGAGAGCCATGCGGACATCGCCGGGGTGAGAGACATGCGGGCATCGCCGAGGCGAGAGACATGCGGGCATCGCCTGGGCGAGAGACATGCGGGCATCGCCGGGGCGAGAGACATGCAGACATCGCCGGGGCGAGAGACATGCGGGCATCGCCAGGGCGAGAGACATGCGGGCATCGCCAGGGCGAGAGACATGCGGGCATCGCCAGGGCGAGAGACATGCGGGCATCGCCAGGGCGAGAGACATGCGGGCATCGCCAGGGCGAGAGACATGCGGGCATCGCCAGGGCGAGAGACATGCGGGCATCGCCAGGGCGATTGACATCGGTCGTCTTCCAGAGAGAGACATCGGTCGTCTTCCAGAGAGAGACATCGGTCGTCTTCCAGAGAGAGACATCGGTCGTCCGCCAGGATGAGTCATCGGTGGAAGGTTATCGCGCGATGTCGTGTTTCACACAGATAAGGTGGGACCCAGGCTCCCAGCATGAGACGTCCTGCACACGCGACACGTAGACAAAAAGGGTGTTTCAGAATAGTTGGCATCAGAGAGTTGGTATGCGCAGAGACACACGTGGCCATACTGTTCAAGGAAGTGTGCACGCAAGCTTTCCTGCAGAGTGAGTGGTGGCAGCGGCAATATTGGACAAGTTGGTTTAGATTCAAAAAAACTCACTTCTGAGAGGAAAAGAACGTTGTTGTGGTTCAAGAGTGACAGATTGAGTTTACCTTCATCCTTCTCTTTTCTCTCCTTCGCGCTGCGATTCAGGCATCCTCAAGCACCAGTACGACGAGCGACGACTACCCTTGGACTCCTGGGAAGTTCTCTGCGAGTTTTCCGATCAGGACGCTAAAACAGAGTTCGGGTATCCTTAAGTTCGGTGTGTTAGAGCTCGTAGTGAGATTTTACGCAAGTCCAGGTAAGGGAAGCTAGCCTTATTTCCAACGAAAACCTTAAGTTAGATGATTTTGATGATGGGGCGACGTGGTCGCCGGTTTTCAACTGTTATTGCATAATCCCCTGTTTTTGGATGTGATCGCCGGTTTTTGGAATTGTTCTGTATGTGTGGTATGATGTATGGAATGTGGTGAATGTGGGATCAAGGCATAGTATTTTCAGGAAAGAAAATACCGTGTAAGATCGTGTAGGGTGTGCATTGACCGGTGATTCGTTTATTATGAGATATCCTGACTCTCCTGATATAATGGAATCATATAGATGAAGTTATTCAGGCGTTGAGAGTCGAAGGAGGTTCATATGTATGGGTGAGTTGTTTGAAAGAGAACGAGCTTGACCCGTTGTATGGATTAACCCTGTCATGCTAGGATAGTGATGATATTGAGATTCATTTATACGCTTGTGAATGTGTGTGATTTCACAGCGACCCCGTGAATGTGTGTGATTTCACAGTGGTGCAGTATGACAGGTGCAGATCTCTGAGTCTAGTCAATGCACGTGTCTTCCGGAAGTAGTGTCAAGTGTCTATGTGTGATGAGTCAGTGGAAGTCTGACGTGAGAAATGAGAAACATTGAAATTGATAGACACTTGATGGAATTATGTGAATTGAACGACTCTTGAGGAAATTGTGAAATATGTGATTACTTGATGGTCATGTGAAGGGAATGAGAAAGTTGATGGTTTTTACGTGGGTGTCTTAAATTTGTTTTATCTTGATTTTAAAGTTTCATATCTAAATTCTCTTTAAAATATCTAGCTTACCCTGCGTTTTTGTTTTGTGGATGTTTTCTTAAACCTGTGATGATCGTGTATAATTTACATGGGAGCAGATGATGTTGCAGGAAGTAGAGCTCCTCAGTGAGTGGTCGCCGGAAGGAGATCGCCTGTTTTCTGTTTCTGTTAGGAGATCGCCTGTTTTTCTATTTTGCTGTATTTTGTTTAAGTTTGGAAACTGACTGGATATGTATTAAACTCCCTGTGAGGAGAAATTTCATTACATATATATATATATATATATATATATATATATGTTCACCTCGATATTATTGTTTTACCTTTATTTCATTATATAAATATGAAAAGGTTTTGGGGGGATGTTACAAGGAGTGCTTAGTTCTTAATAATACAAGTTGAAAGTTAGAAGAAAAGAAACTATCTTGAAATTGAGAAAGAGTGAGTTTGTGAGACTTGTCTCTTCTTCTCCTTCATGTCTTATCTTGTGAGCTTTGGAGACTCTCAAGTGGCGGCACCACCCACTCATCTTGGAAGAACCACCCTCCAAGTGGCGTGAATCACATCTCCAAAAGGCTACAACCACATAAGTCATTTCTATTCATCTTCTAAAAATACCCATTTGTGTTTTCTTGTAGTTTTTCCATTTTTAATCGGTTCAATCTTTTCCATTAGTTGTTTCCTTTCATTTGCTGGCATTGTTCTGCACTTTGTTGGTTTATTTCCTTGTTTTCTTGCTATTTTAATTTCGTCCAAACCATGGGTTTCCATATACATGTGTTGTTCTTGTTTTCCATCCATGGGTTTTTGTTCTTTGATGAATTTCTTTGTGATTTTCTAATTCCTATTGAATTTCAATCAGTATTTTCACTTGTTCTTGGTGTTCTTATGTTGTTCTTGTGTTTCCTTTGAAGTTTGGTACTGTTCTTGAATTACCCATTCATATTCCATTGTTATCTTACACTACAAGTTACCTATTCATGTGTTTTTAGTATGAACCTTTGTTTTCTTGAGTAGAAACTCTATTAATTGTTCTTTAGAATTTTGATCCTAATTCTTGAAAGTGTCATGAATACAATGAAGCCTATATCAACTCAACCCAAACCAAGAAAGGTTCATAAGAGACTCACATCATGTGGTATCTAGAGCCATGGTGTTGATTTGCTAATTGTGAGTTGAATAGACACTTTCTATTTGGGCAATTTTTTTTCCAGCGCCTATAATTTCGTGTTTCTTATTTTTCCAGCACCTTATATTCATACTTTTGTTTGGTTTGAATATGTTTTAGTTGTGCCTTTTCATTGATCATACTTTTTGCTTTGAGTTTTATGTTCATAGTGTTCTAGGTGTCCAAATCTTGTCTCTACTTGCTTGCTTTTGATTTTGAAAGTTTATGTTTCTCTTGAATTTGTTTTAGTACTTGTGATTAGAGGTTCCAAACATTTGATTTCAAGTGTTCAATTGTCTTGAATCCTTCATAAAATTTTTGTGCAATTTGATTGATGTTTCAACTTCCATATGATGCATATTATGGTTCTTTCACTACATAAGTTCCATTTGGTATAAAAAAAAAAGAAAAAAAAAACAGAACTGAAACAGAACAAAACAGAACCAATTCTGTTTTTAAATCCTTCAAAACAGTTTGGTATTTGCATCTATTCATTCTTTTGCACATTAATTTTCATACCAAAGTTGGATTCATAGTGATTGGCAAATTGTTGTCTACTTTGTGGAACTTTTGATCCTTGTATTTTGACAAGTTTATGAGTTGTACTTTCTTTCTTGATTATAAAGTTTAGTGAGTATTCTTTGAGTCTTATTGTGTACCTTTTATTGCTTGTCTTTCATTCCTTAAGTTTTGTCATATATCTTGTATTCTTTTTGCACTACCCTTTCTTGTTTTGTACCTTTTCTTGCTTGTCTTTTATTGTTCTTTAAGTTTTGTGGTGGTTATTTTTGGATGAGTGGTTGAGTGCTTTGGCATCTTTCATTTGAGGTTACTCCATTCCACAAGAGTAGCTTGATTGAGGGAAGTATAATTTCTTGGAGTGATTTTGAGTGCCTTAATTTTTTTACCAAAACCGCACCACTTATTTCTTTGTTTTCTAACCTTGTTTTCTTTAATTGTTTGCTATTTGTGTTTGCTGTACTGTTTTGAAAATGGCTCAATATTCAAGTGGAGAATCTTCCAAACCACACTCTCCACAAAAAGCTTTCATTCTTGGTGAATTAAAAGAAGCCAAAAGGTCACTTGCACAAAAAGATGAAGCTATAAGACAATTGGAAGAAAGATTGCAAAGGCTTGAAGTGACTAATGAAAGGTCCAGCCATACACACCATAGAAGACGCCATTCTTCAAGGCATTCATCAAGAACTTCTTCCAACTATCATGGACATGAAGATGAAACCGAATGGAGGAGGCATCATCATTATGAAGAAAGGCGCCAACATGTGGCAAAGCCTTATATGCCTTTTGTAAAATTACCTAGCTTTAGTGGTGAAGGTGATCCAAATGTATATTTGGGGTGGGAAGCAAAGGTTGAACAAATCTTTCATGTACATGAGGTCCAAGAAGACCAAAGGGTAAAACTAGCTACTTTAGAATTTCTAGACTATGCCATGCAATGGTGGCATAAAACTCTTATGGACATTGGGCTAAACAAGAGACCTCCCGTGGTTTCTTGGAACAATTTGAAAGAGTGTATGCGCGCTAGATTTGTTCCACCACACTTTAGGAAAGACCTATTGTTGAAGCTCCAAAGGCTTCACCAAGGCACGCTAAGTGTGGATGCTTATTTTAAAGAGCTAGAAACGCTTATGCTTAAATTGATATACATGAAAGTGATGAAGCTAAGATGGCTAGATTTGTAAGTGGTCTTAGAAGGGACATTCAAGATGTTGTTGAACTTTATGAGTACTCTTCTTTAGAAAACTTGGTTCACCTTGCCATCAAGGTTGAAACCCAAATTGCAAAGAAACTTGCTTTCAAAAATACTCATAATGATGGCTATTACAACAACTCTTGGAAAAATAAAAACAAGTCTTTGTCCAAATTTCTTTCTAAAGATTCATCTTTCAAATCCAAGGATTCAAAGCCTTCCACTTCAACTAATAAATCTCCAACCAAATCGTCTAGTAAGAAATGCTTTAAATGTTTAGGATATGGTTACATAGCTTCTAATTGCCCTTCTAAAAGAAATACGATGATGCATGATGGCATAGTAGTTAGAGAGCATGATTCGGCTTCTTCTAGACATTCTACACCGCCTAGTTCATTTAATGAATGTGATAGTGAAAGTCCACTTGAAGGTGACTTGTTAGTAGTGAGACGCATGCTTGGCCAAGTTTTAAAACCTTTTGATGAAAGCCAAAGAGAAAACATTTTCCATACAAGGTGTCTCATTAATAACAAGTTATGTTCATTGATTGTGGATGGTGGTAGTTGTGCTAATGTGGCTAGCACAAGAGTGGTAGATAAACTTGGATTATCTACTATCTCTCATGCAAAGCCCTATAAATTGCAATGGTTGAGTGAAGTAGGAGAAATCATTGTTAACAAACAAGTCCTCATAGCATTCTCAATTGGTAAATATAAAGATGAGGTCTTGTGTGATGTTGTACCTATGGAAGCAACACATGTACTTTTGGGTAGGCCATGGCAATATGATAGAAAAGTTTTTCGTGATGGCTTTACCAACAAACTTTCTTTTGACTTCCATGGGCACAAGGTCATATTAAAGTCACTCTCTCCAAAAGAAGTCCATGAGGACCAAGTTACAATGAAGAAAAATAGAGAGAATGAAAATGAAAAAAAAGTTTCTAAAAAGAGCCTTCTTATTTCAAGCCAAGAGGTCCACAAGGTAATTGTTTCTCAAAAGCCTATTTTTTTAGCTATGCCTAGATCTCTTGATTGTGATTCGGCTAAGGTTAGTCCAACATATTTGGATAATTTGGTTAAGGAATTCCAAGATGTGTTTCAAGACCCTCCTAAAGGCTTTTACCACCTCTAAGAGGCATTGAACACCAAATTGATTTTATACCCGGGGCTTCCTTACCAAATCGTCCAGCTTATAGAACTAACCCAACCGAAACAAAAGAAATCCAACAACAAGTAGAGGAATTACTTGCTAAGGGGTGGGTGCAAGATAGTATGAGCCCTTGTGCTATGTCTGTGATACTTGTCCCTAAAAAGGATGGATCATGGAGGATGTGTACGGATTGTAGGGCCATAAACAACATTACCATCAAATATAGGCATCCCATTCCTAGGCTAGATGACTTGTTGGATGAATTGTATAGGTCTAAAATATTTACCAAGATTGATCTCAAAAGCGGCTATAATCAAATTAGAATTAAAAAAGGTAATGAATGGAAAACCGCTTTTAAGACCAAATTTGGTTTATATGAGTGGTTAGTTATGCCATTTGGTTTGACTAATGCTCCTAGTACCTTCATGCAACTTATGCATCATGTCTTAAGAGCATTCATTGGCAAGTTTGTTGTAGTTTATTTTGATGACATTCTCATATATAGCTTGTCTTTGGAACAACATGAGTTGCATGTTAGGGAAGTTCTTGAAACCCTTAGGAAGGAACATTTGTATGCTAACCTTGCTAAATGTATGTTTGGGCTTGATCATATAGAATTCCTAGGGTTTGTTGTAAGTTATAAAGGGGTGCATGTTGATCAATCTAAGGTTGTAGCAATTCAACATTGCCCTACACCCACCAATGTGAATGAGGTACGAAGCTTTCATGGACTTGCTTCTTTCTATAGAAGGTTTGTGAAAGACTTTAGTACAATTGCCGCACCACTCAATGCTATAGTAAAGAAGGATGTGGTTTTAAGTGGGGAGAAGAGCAACAGAAAGCTTTTGATACTTCGAAAGAAAAATTGACTAAAGCTCCCATCTTAGCCCTTCCTAACTTTGCTAAAACATTTGAGATTGAATGTGATGCTTCAAATATAGGCATTGGGGCTGTTCTCCTTCAAGAGGGTCACCCCATAGCTTATTTTAATGAGAAATTGAAAGGAAGTCATCTCAACTATTCCACTTATGATAAAGAGTTATATGCACTTGTTAGAGCTTTGCACAATTGGCAACACTATCTTTTTCCTAAAGAGTTTGTGATACATAGTGATCATGAATCTCTTAAATATTTGAAAGACCAAAGCAAGCTCAACAAGAGGCATGCTAAATGGGTGGAATTCATTGAGCAATTTCCTTATGTGATCAAACACAAACAAGGTAAAACAAATGTGGTAGCCGATGCACTTTCAAGAAGATATACCTTGTTAAATCTTTTAGATGTTCAATTTCTTGGGTTTGATCACATAAAGGATCTTTATCATGATGACCTTGATTTTTCTAGCATCTATCAAGAGTGTTCTAAAGGTGGTCACAAAGATTTTTTCATACAAGATGGATTCCTTTTTAAAGGCAAACGACTTTGTGTTCCACATGGGTCTATTAGACGATCTCTTGTTAGAGAAGCACATGAGGGAGGTTTAATGGGACATTTTGGGGTAGCCAAAACTTTAGATACATTGCTTGAGCATTTCTTTTGGCCACACATGCGAAAATCCGTACATAGCTTTTGTGATAAGTGTCTAGCATGTAGAAAGGCTAAGTCTAAAGTGCAACCCCATGGCTTGTATACCCCTCTTCCAATTCCTACAATGCCTTGGGTAGATATTTCTATGGATTTTATCTTAGGTCTTCCCAAGACATCAAAAGGTATGGATTCTGTAAGGACCTAGAAACTTTAATTGGAATAAAAGTGTTATATTTAAATAATTTCAGAAGATGTTATTATTTAAAATACAAAGAGCTGGTAATAGAAGTTTCGTAGTAGTCGGACCTCGGACCTCACCCAAGGTCTGGGGTTAGCTGGTAGAGGTCGGTCGGATGACCATTTTATTAACCAAGTAGTCAGGTGCGATGACTTTATCGTGAGGTAATCATTTGGAGGTGATACCTTGGACGTAACATTGTGGGATGAAGAACCTTCAGCCAGGCGTGGCGATTGTCATCAGTCATCGCCAGGGCGCGAGACATGCGGATATCGCCAGCGCGCGAGAGGCATGCGGACATCGCCAGGGCGCGAGGCATGCGGGCATCGCCGGGGCGCGAGAGGCACACGAACATCACCATGGCGCGAGGCATGCGGGCATCGCCAGGGCGCGAGAGACGTGCGGGCATCGCCAGGGAGAGACATCGGTCGTCATGCAGGGAGAGACATCGGTCGTCTTCCAGAGAGAGACATCAGTCGTTCGCCAGGATGAGTCATCAGTGGAAGGTTATCGCGCGATGTCGTGTTTCACACAGATAAGGTGGGACCCAGGCTCCCAGCATGAAACGTCCTGCACGCGCGACACGTAGACAAAAAGGGTGTTTCAGAAGAGTGACATCAGAGAGTTGGCATGCGCAGAGACACACGTGGCCGTACTGTTCAAGGAAGCGTGCACGCAAGCCTTCCTGCAGAGTGGGTGGTGGCAGCGGCATTTGTGGAACAAGTTGGTTTAGTTTTAAAAACTCACTTCAGAGAGGCAAAGAAGGTTGCTGTGGTTCAAGAGTGACAGAGTGAGTTACCTTCATCCTTCTCTTTTCCCTCCTTCACTCTGCGATTCAGGCCTTATCACGTTCCTGCTTGGCTATCGACGACTGCCATAGAGCACCTGGGAGGTTCTCTGCAAGTCCTCCAAACCAGACGCTAAAACAGAGTTAAGGCATCCTTGAAGCTCGTTGGGTTGGAGCTCTTAGTGAAGTTTACGCAAGTCCAGGTAAGGGAAGCTAGCCTTATTTCCAACGAAAACCTTAAGTTAGATGATTTTGATGATGGGGCGACGTGGTCGCCGGTTTTCAACTGTTATTGCATAATCCTCTGTTTTTGATGTTGGGGCGATGTGGTCGCCAGTTTTTCCCTTGTGTTTCGAAATCCCCTGTTTTGGATGTGATCGCCGGTTGGTGATCGCCAGTTTTAAATATTGATTTCGAACTCCCCTGTTTTTAGTGTTTGAAACTGTTTGAGATTGAAATGTGAAATGCATGCAATATTCGAAAATCTGGACCTCTGAATGATTGCTGCTGTGATTGGAATCGTTCAATTAAGTGTCATATGATGTGTTGAATGTTGTGAATGTGGGATCAAGGCATAGTATTTTCAGGAAAGAAAATACCGTGTAAGATTGTGTAGGATGTGCATTGATCGGTGATTTCTATAATGAGATATCCTAACTCTACTGATATAATGGAACCATATAGAGGAAGTTATTCAGGCGTTGAGAGTCGAAGGAGGTTCATGAATGGGTGAGTCGTGTGAAAAAGAACGAGCTTGGCCTGTTACATGGATTAACCCTGTCATACTAGGAGAGTGATGAGATTGAGATTGAGATTCATTTATGCGCATGGCTGTGTGAGTTTCACAGCGACCCTGTGTGGGTGATGTAGTATGACAGGTGCAGATCTCTGAGTCTAGTCAATGCACGTGTCTTCCGGAAGTAGTGTCAAGTGTCTATGTGTGATGAGTCAGTGGAAGTCTGACGTGAGAAATGTGAAATATTGAGAATTGTTGATAGACACTTGATGGTTGTGTGATATGAATGAGAAAGTGATGGACTCTTGTGAATGTTTAAAAAGGGCTGATCTACGTTGGTTGTCCAGTTTATAATTGAAAGTTTTAAAAATATCTAGCTTACCCTTTGTATTGTTCTGTGGCTGTTTTCTCTTAAAACTGTGATGATCGTGTATTTTACACGGGAGCAGATGATCTTCCAGGGAGTAGAGCTCCTCAGTGAGTGGTCGCCGGAAGGAGATCGCCTGTTTCTGTCTCTATGTGGTGATCGCCTGTTTTCTGTTCTGATAGCAGATCGGCTGTTTTGGGTCTTCTGATAGGAGATCGTCGGTTTATGTAGGGAGACCGCCGGTTTCATTCTATTTGGCTGTATTTTGTTTTAAGTTTTGGAAAATTGACCGGTTATGTATTAAACTCCCTGTGAGGAGCAACTCCATTTTATATAAATACGTATGTTCACTTCAATATTATTGTTTTACCTTTATTTCATTTTATAATTGTGAAAAGGATTTGGCGGGATGTTACATTAATGGTATCAGAGCAGTTCGTCCTTAGGATGACCTGGGGGCTGTGGATCCATTGTGTTTCTTCTGCTCATAAAATTTATTTGAGTTTTAAACAAAAACTATGGTGAAAGGCTTTCAAACGTTTTTGTATTGAAATTTTGTGTGTGCTGTAGTGAATATATGCTCTAACTGAAAATTTTAGTATTGAGAATGAAAGGATCTTTATAAAGTAGTGAGGGTGCACACTCATAACTGGATCGAGATGTTCTCAATCTTAATTCTAAAGGTTGATGTTTAGCATACAATGAATTTTGGTGTGAATTATTTCATTCTATTGAGTGTTTTTGTAATTGATTGAAAGTGGTTGTTTGGATTGATGGTGGTATACCAGTAGTTGTTCGGTGTTATGCTTTCTCTTTTGAGTATTATGATTCTGTTGATGAACTCAAATTCTAAATGAATTTGAGATGCTGACCTTGGTAAGGTCAAAATGTCACCTCCTGAATGAATTGATTTCTTATCGATTTCATTCTTATAGTTGTAGAGAATATGGAAAACAATAGTTTCAGGATCTCTAGAAAGTAAAATGGATAGTTACCCAATAAGTGTAAAGCAAGTGCAAGTTAGATTTAGTTGCGCCATGATTTAGTTTCAGATAGATATAAGACATGAAGAGTAAATCAGCAGTATATTGAGGGTTTAAAGATTTAAGCACGTGCTTCTATAGGGAGTGCTGGAGTTAAGTTCCAAGATGAAAGTAGGAATTTTTCGTTGATCTGGAGCTTGGAAGGTGTTAGTATCAATAACACAACATAAGATGGCTCTAGCTGGACAACAAGGCTTAAGAGGAAATTTCAGATTTGGTGGAGAATAAGTTTACAAGATGATTTTATCATCTTGAGATGTATCAATAATTTTGGGAAGAGGAAAGATGAAATATCTTAATTGTGTTTAAAATTACAGTTAGGCAAAGAAAATTTGTTGAAAAGCAACAGGCGGAGGAATTGTTTGGATGAGAGAGAAAGTTGCACGCAGAATGGATGTTGTTTAATTGATTTAGTTTTGAAAGCAGTATGTGATTCGAAATTTGGACCCTAGTTTATGTTGAGTATGTAGGAGATGAATTGGATGTTATTCCAGGAAGGGGATTGGCGATCTGTCAATCACGTTTTCAAAGGTTATGCTCAACGAAAGATAGTATTTCCAAAGTTCAGCTGAGTTGATTAAATTGAAGAAAATAAGTGGAAGGGTTGTGAGGGACGCAGTTAGTCAAGCCCAATATATCTCCTTGGAGTTTCCAGCGTTGTTGGTTAAAAAAAAGGAAGATGAAGGATCTCAACTGTGTATGGACTACAGGAAGCTGAATAAGTTGACCATCCAGGACAACTATCCTCTACCCGTAATTGATAAATTCGGGGGATCAGTTAGATGAAACCTCAGTGTTCTCAAAGTTTTATCGGAGATTTGGATAAAACCAGAATTTTTGCTAAGGCAGAAGATGTGCAGAAGACAAGCCTTTTGAGGTTTAGTATGATGCCTCACATCAAAGTTTGAATTGTGTCTGAATACAAGAGAAGACAGGAGTTGCATATGTTCGATGCAACTCAAATTTCATGAGAGAAATTATTCTACTTATGATTTAGAATCGGCAGTGGTAGTATTGTTATGGAGATTTGAAAACAGTAATTGTATGAAGCTTTGTATGGGAGGAAAAGCAGAACTCCCTTATTGTTGGAACCAGGAGGGCGAACCAGTTTTGATTGAACAATTAGAGGAGCCTAGTCTGAAGCGTATTGTGGGATTTCTAGGCACCGATCAAGCTAAAGGCTTTGTAATGGGTGAAGATGGGATATTAAGATTAATGGCAGAATTTGCATACCAGTAAATGAAGAATTTAAGAGATATCAGAAATTTTAACTTTGCTCTTCTGGCAAAATGGAAATGGTGGACGATGAATGATGAGAAAGGGAAATGGAAAGATATTCTTATATCCAAATATGACTCGGAACTTGGGAGAAACCGAGCTCATTTGAAATATCAATCGTGGTGGTGGAGAGATGTATGTAAGGTGTGCGAGGAGGGTGAAGATGATGGTTGGTTCCAAAAAGTCATTGTTTGGAAAGTTGGAGGCGGAGGAGATGTGAGATTTTAGGAGGATGCGTGGGCCACTAACTTTAACTTTAAAGCAACGCGGCTGGTCTATGTGCTTCAAGTGGTTAAGTGTTCTATTTGTTCAACATAAGGATTTGAGGTCCCACCTTGAGAACTTTTATCTTATACATATGTCATCCAAGTAGAATCAGGTGTAGAAGGGAATGTGGGTGGAAATAGTCTGTTGTATCTGGGAGAAGAAGAATAGAATTGTCTTTAAGCAAGAAATTCCAGATGCAGAGGAAATCTTCCAATCGGCTCCACTACTTACATGGTTGTGGTTGAGATATATGGTGCGTTCGTTCTCGTATGCCTTTTCGGATAGGCACCTGAACCCAAATCAATGCATCCAACGTATACATTGAAAAAGGAGGAAATAATGGGAGCAGGAAGCCGAGTTGGCAAAGGAAGTCATAATAATGATTTAGAAAGTAACAGCAACAGGAACTTTGTCTTTATAAGGTGCAGAATTTTGTAGCATAGTGGTGAACCAAAGGTGTTCCTTTAGGGAGCGTGAGAATTAGATCAGCAGTTGGGAAGTCGATGGATGGTTTTGATCAAGATGCAGAAATTGATTCCTAGAAGGATATTTCGGATCCTAGTTTGAGTTGGCTAAGGGGCATGAACAGTAGGCAGCTGTCCCCTTTCCTTCCGATGAAGAGATCTTGCTCGCTTTTCTCTAAAGGGGGTTAGTCCTGGTTCTGTTAAGAGCCTAGTTCTGGACTTGCTCGACCAAGTCTTCAAGGTTGGAAGTAGAGTGTGAATGCTGGAGTTGGCGCTCAATGGAGCAGCATATTCCATATGCAGGGATGTACAATGGAATTTGATGAAGTATTGGAGCAGTAAGAGTTGGTTCAGCAGACAACCGAGAAGGTGAAACTGATACAAGGCAGAATGAAAGCTTCTCAAAGTCGGCAGAAATCTTATGCAGATCAGAGGAGAAAACCTTTGGAGTTTGCGGCTGGGGATCATGTCTTTATGAGGGGGACACCAGCCAAGGGTGTAGGACGAGCTATCAGATCAAAGAAGTTGTCCCCTAAGTTTGTTGGGCCATATCAGATCCTGAGGAGGATCGGTCCAGTGGTTTATGAGATCGCCCCACCTCCCCAATTAGCAAACCTGCATAATGTATTTCACGTATCACAGCTAAGGAAGTATCTTGCAGACCCTAGTCACGTGTTGGAAGTGGACGACGTGCAGATCGGGTGACTCAATATGAGAATTAGAAGAAACCATGAGAGAAGCCCATCCATACCTCTTTTCCTTGTAATTCAATTTTCGAGGACGAAAATTTTTCTTGTTGGGGAGATTGTAAGGACCTAGAAACTTTAATTGGAATAAAAGTGTTATATTTAAATAATTTCAGAAGATGTTATTATTTAAAATACAAAGAGCTGGTAATAGAAGTTTCGTAGTAGTCGGACCTCGGACGTCACCCAAGGTCTGGGGTCAGCTGGTAGAGGTCGGTCGGATGACCATTTTATTAACCAAGTAGTCAGGTGCGATGACTTTATCGTGAGGTAATCATGTGGAGGTGATACCTTGGACGTAACATTGTGGGATGAAGAACCTTCAGCCAGGCGTGGCGATTGTCATCAGTCATCGCCAGGGCGCGAGACATGCGGATATCGCCAGCGCGCGAGAGGCATGCGGACATCGCCAGGGCGCAAGGCATGCGGGCATCGCCGGGGCGCGAGAGGCACACGAACATCGCCATGGCGCGAGGCATGCGGGCATCGCCAGGGCGCGAGAGACGTGCGGGCATCGCCAGGGAGAGACATCGGTCGTCTTCCAGAGAGAGACATCGGTCGTCATGCAGGGAGAGACATCAGTCGTCATGCAGGGAGAGACATCGGTTGTCATGCAGGGAGAGACATCGGTCGTCTTCCAGAGAGAGAGATCGGTCTTTGCAGGGAGAGACATCGGTCGTCTTCCAGAGAGAGACATCGGTCGTTCGCCAGGATGAGTCATCAGTGGAAGGTTATCGCGCGATGTCGTGTTTCACACAGATAAGGTGGGACCCAGGCTCCCAGCATGAAACGTCCTGCACGCGCGACACGTAGACAAAAAGGGTGTTTCAGAAGAGTGACATCAGAGAGTTGGCATGCGCAGAGACACACGTGGCCGTACTGTTCAAGGAAGCGTGCACGCAAGCCTTCCTGCAGAGTGGGTGGTGGCAGCGGCATTTGTGGAACAAGTTGGTTTAGTTTTAAAAACTCACTTCAGAGAGGCAAAGAAGGTTGCTGTGGTTCAAGAGTGACAGAGTGAGTTACCTTCATCCTTCTCTTTTCCCTCCTTCACTCTGCGATTCAGGCCTTATCACGTTCCTGCTTGGCTATCGACGACTGCCATAGAGCACCTGGGAGGTTCTCTGCAAGTCCTCCAAACCAGACGCTAAAACAGAGTTAAGGCATCCTTGAAGCTCGTTGGGTTGGAGCTCTTAGTGAAGTTTACGCAAGTCCAGGTAAGGGAAGCTAGCCTTATTTCCAACGAAAACCTTAAGTTAGATGATTTTGATGATGGGGCGACGTGGTCGCCGGTTTTCAACTGTTATTGCATAATCCTCTGTTTTTGATGTTGGGGCGATGTGGTCGCCAGTTTTTCCCTTGTGTTTCGAAATCCCCTGTTTTGGATGTGATCGCCGGTTGGTGATCGCCAGTTTTAAATATTGATTTCGAACTCCCCTGTTTTTAGTGTTTGAAACTGTTTGAGATTGAAATGTGAAATGCATGCAATATTCGAAAATCTGGACCTCTGAATGATTGCTGCTGTGATTGGAATCGTTCAATTAAGTGTCATATGATGTGTTGAATGTTGTGAATGTGGGATCAAGGCATAGTATTTTCAGGAAAGAAAATACCGTGTAAGATTGTGTAGGATGTGCATTGATCGGTGATTTCTATAATGAGATATCCTAACTCTACTGATATAATGGAACCATATAGAGGAAGTTATTCAGGCGTTGAGAGTCGAAGGAGGTTCATGAATGGGTGAGTCGTGTGAAAAAGAACGAGCTTGGCCTGTTACATGGATTAACCCTGTCATACTAGGAGAGTGATGAGATTGAGATTGAGATTCATTTATGCGCATGGCTGTGTGAGTTTCACAGCGACCCTGTGTGGGTGATGTAGTATGACAGGTGCAGATCTCTGAGTCTAGTCAATGCACGTGTCTTCCGGAAGTAGTGTCAAGTGTCTATGTGTGATGAGTCAGTGGAAGTCTGACGTGAGAAATGTGAAATATTGAGAATTGTTGATAGACACTTGATGGTTGTGTGATATGAATGAGAAAGTGATGGACTCTTGTGAATGTTTAAAAAGGGCTGATCTACGTTGGTTGTCCAGTTTATAATTGAAAGTTTTAAAAATATCTAGCTTACCCTTTGTATTGTTCTGTGGCTGTTTTCTCTTAAAACTGTGATGATCGTGTATTTTACACGGGAGCAGATGATCTTCCAGGGAGTAGAGCTCCTCAGTGAGTGGTCGCCGGAAGGAGATCGCCTGTTTCTGTCTCTATGTGGTGATCGCCTGTTTTCTGTTCTGATAGCAGATCGGCTGTTTTGGGTCTTCTGATAGGAGATCGCCGGTTTATTTAGGGAGACCGCCGGTTTCATTCTATTTGGCTGTATTTTGTTTTAAGTTTTGGAAAATTGACCGGTTATGTATTAAACTCCCTGTGAGGAGCAACTCCATTTTATATAAATACGTATGTTCACTTCAATATTATTGTTTTACCTTTATTTCATTTTATAATTGTGAAAAGGATTTGGCGGGATGTTACAGATTCCATCTTTGTGGTTGTGGATAGATTTTCAAAAATGGCTCATTTTATACCATGCCACAAAGTTGATGATGCTTGTTATATTGCCAATCTATTCTTTAAGGAAATTGTTCGATTGCATGGGATTCCTAGAAGCATTGTTTCTGATAGAGATTCGAAGTTCTTAAGCCACTTTTGGAGGACCTTATGGGGCAAACTTGGCACTAAACTCTTGTTTTCTACTACTTGCCACCCCCAAACTGATGGTCAAACTGAGGTGGTTAATAGAACTTTGGGTCAAATGCTTCGATGCTTTATTTCTGGAAATCCTAGGGTATGGGAGAATTTACTACCTCACATTGAATTTTCTTATAATAGAGTAGTCAATTCTACCACATCCCATTCTCCTTTTGAGGTAGTTTATGGTTTTAATCCTTTGACACCTCTAGATCTTCTTCCAATTCCTGTACTTGATGATGTTTTATGCAAGGATGGATTTGAAAAAGCTTCTTTTATAAAAGACTTGCATAATCACATCAAGCTACAAATTGAGAAGAAAGTTGGCAAGTATGCTGAAAATGCCAACAAAAGGAGAAAGGCATTAATCTTTGACCCTGGTGATTGGGTTTGGCTTCATTTGAGAAAGGATAGATTCCCAACTCAAAGAAAGTCCAAGCTTATGCCTCGTGGAGATGGTCCTTTTCAGGTCATCAAGAGGATTAATGATAATGCCTATGAGTTAGATGTACCTGATACTTTTCTTGGTAGTCATACTTTTAATATCAGTGATCTAACTCCCTTTTCTACAGGTCTTCAAAATTCGTGGACGAATTCTCTCCAACCCGGGGAGCATGATGGAGATTAAATAGAAGAGGAAAGTGAGGATAAAAGCCAAGAACCTCAAGGACAAGTTAGCTCAAAATCCTTCATACCTCAAAGGATCACAAGGAGCAAGGCTAGAGATTTGGGTAAAGAACATCAATTGTTTTCTCTTTTTGTAATTACCCATGTATAAAAATTTGTAAATAGATATAAAATTAGCTTTAGGAATATGCCAAAGAGGGAAACCAAAGAAACCTCTAGTGTAAGGCATTGTTTGGGACGGTTTTGAGTAAAAGAGTGGAAGAAGTGACTTTTCCTACTCCTTCTAGACTTAGGTGCTAAGAAGGAGCTAGAAGAGTGACTCTTCCCACTCCTTCTCCCTTGTAACATGTCCAGCCCTCCTTATTATAAATAGGAGTGCTTGGTTCTTAATAATACAAGTTGAAAGTTAGAAGAAAATACACTATCTTGAAATTGAGAAAGAGTGAGTTTGTGAGACTTGTCTCTTCTTCTCCTTCATGTCTTATCTTGTGAGCTTTGGAGACTCTCAAGTGGCGGCACCACCCACTCATCTTGGAAGAACCACCCTCCAAGTGGCGTGAATCACATCTCCAAAAGGCTACAACCACATAAGTCATTTCTATTCATCTTCTAAAAATACCCATTTGTGTTTTCTTGTAGTTTTTCCATTTTTAATCGGTTCAATCTTTTCCATTAGTTGTTTCCTTTCATTTGTTGCCATTGTTCTGCACTTTGTTGGTTTATTTCCTTGTTTTCTTGCTGTTTTAATTTCGTCCAAACCATGGGTTTCCATATACATGTGTTGTTCTTGTTTTCCATCCATGGGTTTTTGTTCTTTGATGAATTTCTTTGTGATTTTCTAATTCCTATTGAATTTCAATCAGTATTTTCACTTGTTCTTGGTGTTCTTATGTTGTTCTTGTGTTTCCTTTGAAGTTTGGTACTGTTCTTGAATTACCCATTCATATTCCATTGTTATCTTACACTACAAGTTACCTATTCATGTGTTTTTAGTATGAACCTTTGTTTTCTTGAGTAGAAACTCTATTAATTGTTCTTTAGAATTTTGATCCTAATTCTTGAAAGTGTCATGAATACAATGAAGCCTATATCAACTCAACCCAAACCAAGAAAGGTTCATAAGAGACTCACATCACCAGTGATAGATGTGATACAAAAGGACCCACTTTTGTAAGGGGGCCAAATCTTGCTACTTGATTTTGTTGTGGCAGGAATGCTAAGAAGGCAGGGACTCTAGAGTCATCAAATCAAGCTTCTAGAGGAAAAAGACTTTATCAGAAATTGAATTTAAGTTCTGTACAACTTAAGTCTTCTTGAAGGCCAAAAGAAGGATTCTTGATCAATGGATAATGACTCTTTGAAAGGGCTCTAAGAAGAAGGGATAAGACTTTCTGTGTTTCTATCTTTTAAATCTTAATTAGTGTTAATCTTCATTTATTTGTGTTTTATATGAAGCAATTACATCTTGATTCTTATCTGCATGAGATTTCAGCATTTGAAAATCTTTAGGTACTGTCACAGAAAAATAACCTATTGTTTTCTCGAAACAACCGATTGTTTCTCATCTGGCAGCACTGCATAAGATTTGTTTAATTTCTTTATGCATTCTATTTGTTGCAGATTCTGTTCTCAAGGAATGTGAGTAAAAAAGGAGCCTTTATGAGTTTGAATTGATTCAAAAGGGCATTACTAATGTGTCATAAAAGGAATATATTCCAAAATCTTGGAAATTCAAGTACCTTTATGACTAGTCAAATCACCATGTGCTTCTTGTTAAGGGCTGACATGTCACTGTGCTATCTTGGACCAATCTTCTCTGCTTGGAAATCAAAGCCCACTACAAGGAAAGGATTAAAGTAGGGTTCATTGCTGCTATAAAATCCTATGCAGTTGTTTTTTCTCTACAAAAATAATCAATTGGCTCATCTCTTGTTGTATCTCTTACATATTCATCTCCTTCTCTCTGGCTCTGATTTCTTCTCTTTGCCACCATGGATACCACACCTCCAACATCAAAAAGAGTCAAACACAGGGCTGTGAGAAGAGGAGTACGTCTGGAAAACTAGATTTCGGGAGAGTTTGAGCAGATTGAAAAATATCGTCATGAAACAAGTAGAAAAGTGATTAACAATCCAAAGGTTGTCTCCTTTAGTTGGCTGAAAAGCCAGAAGCTGGATGAAGTGAGAAGTCTTCTCAAGGATCAATTACTGAAAAGATTCCTAGAAATGTCTGGAAAAATCTATCCGGATCTCATAAGAGTCTTCTACACCAATCTAAGGTTTATTGACAACAACCTTGTATCACATGTCAAAGGAGTTGATATGGTGATAAATGATGAAGTGTGGGCTGCTATTACTGGGTTGAAATATGCTAGACTCATAATCAACAAAGGAAACATCAGTGTGGTGGATGATTTCAATAAAATACAGTTTTACATAAATTGTTTGAAGAATCCACAAGCAAGGGTGAAGAATTTTTCAATGGGTTGATTAAACCTTAATGAAAGACTCTTGGCTCTCATTGTTACTTGAATTCTCACACCAAGGGGGAGCAACCATTCTATTCTTACTAAAGAAGACCTTGTATACATTTTTTGCATCACTAACAAAGTAAAGGTCAACTGGATTCATATCATAAAAGAGCACATGCAGAAATCTATATGGTTGAGTGACTACCACTACCCCTATGCTATTCTTGTCTCTATGTTCTTGGCATATTTTGAAGTAGATCTTGAGGAAGAAACTGCTGGATTGGTGAAATCATCACATGAAGTGAAAAATGGTTCACTAAGCAAAATGGGTTTTACCAAGATTGATGGAAAATGGGTAAGCAAAGGTGGAGATCGAGGTGGATCTTCAAGTGGTATGCAAATTGATCAAGAAGATGATGACCAATCTGCTGATGAAGGTGCTGAAGAAGATGATGATTAACCAGCTGCTGATATAGGTGTAGGAACAAGTGTTGGACATCAAGGAGACAAGATTCTCTCCATGTCACCCTTTGAGAGATTCATGGTAAATAGGCTAGACAACTTTGCTGAAAATTAAAGGAATCTCCAGGACTTTTGTGCTACAAATTTTCAGGAAATTGGCCAAAGGTTTCAAAGCATGGATTCACGTTTCCAAAATCTTGATGAGCAAATTGAAGTAGTACAAAATAACTGTTTGAACTACAGTATGGAAGGGAAGATTGAAGCCAAGTTTCGTTGTTTAATCTTGCTTTAGTTTGAACAATATTTTCCTTTTTCAATTCTTAATTATGTTTCTTTACGTTTTCCTAATTCTATTTGTGAAGAAAAATAGGGGGAGAATGGTTTATGTGTTGTCTTTAAACTGCTGCACTCTGATCTGGTTTAAATTCTGTTGCATATCTGCTGATTTAAGATGGTGTTTTCTGCTATTTTTGGCTGGTTTTTCTGCTCATGCATTTATGCAGAAATTTGGTTAAGTGTGCCACAATAATCTATTGCTTTAGATGCTCTGGATTTGCATAAGTCTGTTTTTCAGGTGCTGTTACAGATTTAAACAAGACCAACACAGGCAACCAGGGATTTGTCTTCATCAAATAGGGGGAGATTGTTGATCAAGGATGATCAAGAGCTTTGAAGAATCCAAATTCAAAGTGTTTGATGATGGCTGGAGTTGCTGCTGTGTATGGGTGGGAACAGGGGTAGATTTTATGTAATCTACACCTTGTTTGAATCCAAAACAAGTTTGAATTGAAAGCCTTTTTAAAATGGAATGTTTTTCAATGTTGAAAAACAACCTATTGTTTTGTCGAAACAACCAATTGTTTTGTCGAAACAACCAATTGTTTTATACTTAAAAGGTTTTTGAAAAGTGTTTGGCTTGGTTGACTAAGCTGTCCAAGCTGAAACAATCAATTGTCTCGATAAAACAATCGATTGTTTGTTGTGAAAATCCTAACAACTTTGTGTTTTTGAATTGAATCTTTATTAATGATTTCTAACTGAATATGCTCCTATTTTAAATGCTTTTGACCATTCTGTTGGTCTATATAAAGTTGGTTAGAAGTTTCTAAAAAGTAAGAAACAATTTTGAGAAATCAAAGTGAGATTTGACTAAGTGTTTTCAAGATTCATTCAAGCTTTGGATTTTCAAGTGTGAAATAGGACTGGGTTGTATTTTCTTATCTTTAAGTTTGGTAATTTCCAGGTGTATCTTGTTCTCTCTTTCTTGATTACTGTATTTCTGTAAAAGGTTGTAAGTGCAAATTTAGAGGGGTTTTGAATTCTGTGGTGTGGTTTGCCAAAGGTAGTGTGTTTCTTGAGGGGTTCAAGGTCACTACTTTGGTGTGTGGTGTGTGTAATCTGTGATTGATTGCATAGTGGAACCCAGTGGTTTTTTGGGAACTGGATGTAGCCCTTGTGAGTAGGGTGAACCAGTATAAAACTGTTGGTGTGTTTTTCTCTCATCCCTAACTCTTTTAATTGTTATTTTAAATCTGTTGATATAAACAAGTGATTTTTCTGTTATTGTCGGTTGACTCTCCTGTCGGTTGACTCTACGACAATCCCACGCCTCCTTCCCTCTCCTTAGGTTATGCTTTGCTGTGTTGAAACAACCTGATGGAAGAGGCCCAAGCCCAAGCCTAAGCCCAAGCTCAGGCCCAACAACTAGGTCCATGGAAAAGAGTATTTAAGAAGATTGGGACTCTGCTACTGATGGCAGAGAAACTTTTCTTTACATATTCAAAGACCCCTCAGAGGACCACAAGGAGTAGAGCCCAAGCCATGGGAGCTGAGCATCAATTAATTTCAGTTTATTTGTAATTTCAGTAGAGTAGGGTTCATTTAGCACAATAGGGGGTGTATTTAACAATTTAGCTTGTTCCTAGGCCTTTTAGGGTAGGAATGTAGCCCTACCTTCTAGAAGCATGCTAAGGGGCTGCATTGACCTTTAGTCAACACCCTAGCAGCCCCCTCTTTTATGTATTCCCCATCCTACCCTTGCTCCTTACTCTCCAAGGCACCATCTCCTATAAATAGGGTGTTTTGGCTCATGTTTTTTTTAAGATCAATTTATATGAGTAAATGCTGCCAAAATTATGCTAGCTTCTACTCTTTGTCTAGTCTCTCTAGGTTAGACACTTTGATCTTCATCTTCACCTTCCTCCAAGTGATTTGGCCTAACCTATCACTCTCCATACCTTTCATGCACCTACAAGGAACCCATAGCTCTATATGAGCCATCCTTGACCCATATCATCCATAGCTTCCACCACCTTTTTACCTCATATTTCAAGAAGAACAAATGGTCATGAAGAACAACCTATCACAACCTACACCTGCAAGACAGAAAGGGGCGCCCTAGAGGCCGTTTGCACTCCGACGCTCTAGTCAATACTGGGCAAGCACACCAAGTGTATTGAGTATCTTAGTTTAGGTTTAGAAACTGCGTACCTTTGTGAAGTGTTTTACTGCCCTTTATATAGTTTAGGGTTTCCTCTGCGCTGCTACCCATATTTAGGGTTTACAGGAATACCCTTGCGCCGCTATCACCTAGACTTAGGGTAATCTTGTGCGTAAGGCTTCCCTTAACTAGAGTTCAAATTCTAAAAGGATGGCCACCTGGGTACCCCCTCGTGCACCTAATCTCTGGGGTCACCTGTTCTGGGAGTGCCTTCACTGTTCACGTGCCATGCATGCGGCCTCACTTGGAAACCCTAATCCTGATGGGCACTCAACCCTTCAAGACTCTACACCTAACTGTGCTTTCCCTGCCACACGCATGGGTGCTTCGTGACTTAGGCCCCTCCCTACCTTTAGGCATTTTACTGATAACTGGTTTTCTCTCAGGACCCACTGATGGAAGAGGCTTAAGCTCAGGCCCAACAACTAGGTCCATGGCAAAGAGGATTCAAGAAGAGTGGGACTCTGCTATTGATGGCAGAGAAACTTTTCTCTACATATTCAAAGACCCCTTAGAGGACCACAAGGAGTAAAGCCCAGGCCATGGGAGCTGAGCATCAATTAATTTCAATTTATTTGTAATTTCAGTAGAGTAGGATTCATTTAGCACAATCGGGGGTGTATTTAACAATTTAGTAGAGTAGGATTCATTTAGCACAATAGGGGGGGTGTATTTAACAATTTAGCTTGTACCTAGGCCTTTTAGGGTAGGAATGTAGTCCTACCTTCTAGAAGCATGCTAAGGGGCTGCATTGACCTTTAGTCAACACCCTAGCAGCCCCCTCTTTTATGTATTCCCCATCCCACCCTTGCTCCTTACTCTCCAAGGCACCATCTCCTATAAGTAGGGTGCTTTGGCTCATGTTTTTGAAAGACCAACTTATATGAGTAAATGCTGCCAAAATTATGTTAGCTTCTACTCTTTGTCTAGTCTTTCTAGGTTAGACACTTTGATCTGCATCTTTGTAAGGACCTGTAAAATTAAATTGGAATAAAAGGAATATATTTTAAATGAATTCTAAGTATGTTTTTATTTAAAATAAAAAGGAAGGAAAGTGTAGCTTAGAAGAGTATGAGATCGCCTGGTTAGTACATAATCGCCTGTCGCCTAGGCTACATATGCGGACAGCGCCAGGGCGCGAGGTATGCAGACATCGCCAGGGCGCGAGAGACATGCGGACATCGCCAGGGCGCGAAGCATGCGGGCATCGCCAGGGCGCGAGAGGCATGCGGGCATCGCCGGGGCGCGAGAGACATGCGGGCATCATCAGGGCGCGAGGCATGCGGGCATCGCCAGGGCGCGAGAGACATGCGGGCGTCGCTAGGGATAGACATCGGTCGTCTCCCAGAGAGAGACATCGGTCGTCCTCCAGGATGAGTCATCGGTGGAAGGTTATCGCGCGATGTCGTGTTTCACACAGATAAGGTGGGACCCAGGCTCCCAGCATGAAACGTCCTGCACGCGCGCCACGTGGACAAAAAGGGTGGTTCAGAATAGTGACATCAGAAAGTTGGCATGCGCAAGAGACACCCACGGCCGTACTGTTCAGGGAAGTGGTTGGCATGCGCAAGAGAAACCGTGGTCGTACTGTTCAGGGAAACGTACACTCAGGCTTTCCTGCAAAGTGGGTGGTGGCAGCAGCATGTGTGGATAAGTTAGTGTAGATTCAAAAACCCACTTCGGGGAGGCAAAGAACGTTGCAGTAGTTCAAGAGCGAAAGAGTGAGTTCACCTGCACCCTTCTCTTTTCTCTCCTTCACGCTGCGATTTAGGCACCCTCAAGCACCAGTACGACGAGCGACAACTGCCCTTGGACACTGGGGAGGTTCTCTGCAAGTTCTCCAGACCGGGACGCTAAAACAGAGTGAAAGCATCTTTAAGCTTCGGTGGGTTTTTGGAGCTCTTGGTGTTTTGCGCTAGTCCAGGTAAGGGAAGCTAGCCTTATTTCCAACGAAAAACCTTATATTAGATGATTTTGATGATGGGGCGACGTGGTCGCCGGTTTTCAACTGTTATTGCATAATCCCCTGTTTTTGGACGAGATCACCGGTTTTGGCGTTGTTTTTCGAAATCCCCTGTTTTAGTGTCGTTTGAAATTGTTTGAGATTGAAATGTGATATTTTAAAGTCTGAACCTTGGAATGATTGTTGTTGTGATTGGAAATCGTTCATTTAAGTGTTATATGATGTGTTGAATGTTTGAATGTGGGATCAAGACATAGTATTTTCAGGAAAGGAAATACCGTGTTGAGATTAGTTATGAGGTGTATTGATCAGTGAGTATCCTGTGAATGAGACGATCCTGACTCTGCTGATATGATGGAGTCACATAGATGAAGTCATTCGGTTGGTGAGAGTCGAAGGAGGTCCATATGTATGGGTAAGTCGTTTGAAAGATAACTGACTTGACCTGTTATATGGATTAACCCTGTCATACTGTGAGAGTGATGAGATTGAGATCGAGATTATGTTGATGCGCATGGCTGTGGGAACATTACAGCAATGAAGTATGACAGGTGCAGGTCTCTGGATGCTAAGTTCAACGCACGAGTCTTCCGGAAGTAGTGTCAAGTGTCGGTGTGTGATGAGTCAGTGGAAGTCTGACGTGAGAAATGAGAAAAATTGAAATTGGTAGACACTTGATGAATTATGTGAATTGAAAGACTCTTGAGGAAACTGTGAAATATGTGATTACTTGATGGTCATGTGATGGGAATGAGAAAGTTGATGGTTTTTACGTGGGTGTCTTAAATTTGTTTTATCTTGATTTTAAAGTTTCATATCTAAATTCTCTTTAAAATATCTAGCTTACCCTGTGTTCTTGTTTGTGGATGTTTTCTTAAACCTGTGATGATCGTGTATGATTTTACACGGGAGCAGATGATGTTGCAGGAAGTAGAGCTCCTCAGTGAGGGGTCGCCGGAAGGAGATCGCCTGTTTCTGTTTCTGTTAGGTGATCACCCCTTTTTCTATTTTCTGATAGGAGATCGTCTTATCTGTTAGGAGATCGTCGTTTTCTGTTTTCTATCAGGAGATCGCCTGTTTTTTTTATTTTGCTGTATTTTGTTTAAGTTTTGGAATTGACCGATTATGTATTAAACTCCCTGTGAGGAGAAACTTCATTACATATATATAATTATGTTCACTTTAATATATTTGTTTACCTTTATTTTCATTATATAAATATGAAAAGCATTTTGGCGGGATGTTACAATCTTCACCTTCCTCCAAGTGATTTGGCCTAACCTATCACTCTCCACACCTTTCATGCACCTACAAGGAACCCACAGCTCTATATGAGCCATCCTTGACCCATATCATCTGTTCTTGCCGGTTGACCTTCCTGTCGGTTGACTCTATGACACTCACACGCCTCCTTCCTCACCTTGGTATGTGCTTGGTTCTCTCAAAACGATCTACACCTGCAAGATAGAAAGGGGGCGCCCTAGAAGCCGTTTGCACTCCGACGCTCAAGTCAAAACTAGGGCAAGTACACCAAGTGTATTGAGTATTTTTATTTAGGGTTTCTGATCCGGTCGATCATCGGTAGTCGATGATGTCAGCAGCAAGTGACCACGTGAACCAGTCATAGGGTGACACGTGGAATGAGATAGCAGGTGAACCAGGGAGGAGATCACTTAGAACGGTGATCGGTGGTCAGTTACCAAGTGGCCACCACCCCCAGATCAGTGCCTAGATAAGCGCCTGGAAGCAGAGTGCGAAAAGTAATGAGGCACCGCACGGTCATCGGGGGAGAGTAATGAGGCACCGCACGGTCATCGGGGCATGGTCATCAGGGTTTCTTGCTACACGTGTTAAACTGGGACCCAGGCTCCTAGCGAGAGCGTTACGCATGCACCTCGCATGATGTCAAACCAGAAGAAGAAGAGCTGCTCGCCGGTAGGGTCATGCATGAGGATGGCATAAGGGAGCTAGCAAACTGGTCAGTGATCAGTGACTCTCTTAACCCATTACGTGCATAGCACCGTGCGATAAGACCATGCAGGTAGGATGCGCCTGGTGAGTGTGCTTATACTAGCACCACCTGGTGCTCTCCTGGGAGCATGCACTCACTCAGAGGACGTGCAGTGAGACCATGCAGGCAGGATGCGCCTGGTGAGTGTGCTTAGACTAGCCACACTTGGTGCTCTCCTGGGAGCATGCGACTCACTCAGAGAGAAGAAACACGCTAAGTTACTCCGTAAGAGGATAACTTAGCCGTACAGAGAAAAGCACAGAAGCCCTCCAGGTGTGACACGCGTACAGTTAGATGCTAGTTGCATGCCTCCACGTGTCACCATCTGAGAGAGAGGCGCGGCCCAGGTATAAAAGTACTCCACGATATGTCAGGTACACACAAGTTTTGGAGATTACAAGTTTACACTGATTCCACACACATTTCTGAGTCATTGTGGGAACGTTTGTACACGTTGCACAGTGATAACAGAATTGAGCTACAGAGAGAGAAAGTGGATCAGAGCACACACGAGTCTCACAGAGAGATTCAGTAAGAGTTTTTGGTATTCCTATTATCTGACTTGAGCGTCGGAGCTACAACGGCCGCTAGCGGCACCGTCTGTGTGTTTTGCAGGCATCGTTTGGAGTTCTAGTGAAGGTTCTTGGAGCGTTCTTGCAGAACGTGCAGTTGCAGAAGGCTAGACGAAGGGGTGACGAGGCATATCCTCCACGTTCGAGTCAGCGGCAGGATCAGTTTCAAACTGCGTACCTTTGTGAAGTATTTTACCACCCTTTATATAGTCTAGGGTTTCCTCTGCGCTGCTGCCCATATTTAGGGTTTACTGGAATACCTTTGCGCCGCTATCACCTAGTCTTAGGGTAATCTAGCACATAAGGTTTCCTTAACTGGAGTGCAAACTCTAACAAGGTGACCACCTGGGTGCCTCCTCGTGCACCTAGTCTCTGGGGCCACCTGTTCCGGGAGTGCCTTCACTGTTCACGTGTCGTGCATGTAGCTTCACTAGGAAACCCTAGTTCTGATGAGTACTCGACCCCTCAGGACTCTGCACCTAACTGTGCTTTCCCTACCACATGCATAAGCTCTTCGTGATTCAGGCCTCTCCTTACCTCTGAGCATGTTACTAATAACTGGTCTTCTTTCAGGACCCACACCAGATGTTCTAGCTCTGTTGTTTAAAACACCCAAGACTGATGTCACCTCGTCACACTCTATTGTCGAGGACTCATCAAGTGACGAGGACACATCAGTCCACTCTGGTGATCGACGCGCTGATGACTAATCATCCTGCTAGTTCATACTGCCTGCGGGGTCCATCCCACGTGGCTTTGGGCTACGCTGTGGGACCCAACTGACGGGGCCCACCATTACTAGCTGTTCTTGGTGTCCGAGGACTGGTCGATACACAAGCCCCCCAGTCTCATGCTGTTAACTTGTTCAGCAAAGAGACTAAGTCATCGGCTCGGGTGACATATGTGGCACTGAGCGAAAGGACATGAACAGTGCGTTGAAGGGACGTCTCACCAACCCCCTCTTAATCTGCGGACACATGTCTAGATCAACGGTTAGGGTGTTTTTAACGTTTGCGCTTCCTTGCCTACGTTAAACCCTTTCAAAACTCCGCGCCTCTATACTATTTCATCACTTTCACTCGAGCCTTCATACATTCTAACTTCTCTTGCACGCTTCTGTTCTACTCCAACCTCTACGCTCGTGACCCTTCAACTTCGCTCACATAAAGGTATAACCTTTATTCTCCCTTTCTGCCTTCGCTCTATGATTTGCTTCTCTTCACATATCTTAACCGCACTGGGTCTGTTTACGATTTCTGCATTTTAGGGTTTCTGTTCTTCTTTTCTGCATTCGTTCTTCTTTTGAGTCCTTGCCCGCCATTGTTTTCGCCATCATTTTCCCCTAAAACCCTTTTCCTTCTTCCTGCCTCTCATTTGTTTTAGATTCGAGATGGCCAGAACCAAAACCACCTCCAACCCTCCTCCAACTGTAGCCGTTGACTACAAGGCCCTCTACCCCTGGGCTTCTGAGGATCTCCTTGCTGAGACCTCAAAACTCACCTCCACTGAAGATTGGAGGAAGCATAAGGATGACGAAAATGAGATTAAAGGGCGTGTCTTCAGCAAGGAGAGTGACGCGTACATCTCAGTTCGTCCTTGCACTGAGGGTGAGCCTGTCTGCACCGACGACTGATGCAATGGCAGGGAACCCTTCTTCTTCTTGTACGCCACCGTATTCAAGCGAGTCAAAGTCCGTCTTCCCTTCACCGAGTTCGAGAGGGCTTTGCTCACAGAGTTGAACGTAACGCCCGCCCAGCTGCACCCCAATAGCTGGGCCTTCATCAGGGCCTTCTCCATTCTCTGTAACAACCTAGGGTTCACTCCCTCGGTAGATGTATTCCTCTACTTCTTCGAGGCGAAGTGCCCTAGGAAAAGGCTTTGGGTAAGCCTTAATGGAGTGGCAGGGAGGGTTCTGCTTACCCTCTTCTCTCAATCGTACAAGGGCTACAAGGGGAAGTTCTTCCGAGTCTGCTGCAGCTCGTACGACTCCATCATGCTTGATGGGTTCCCATTGTATTGGGTGAAGAAGTTAAAGTTCAAGAAGCCCCGTGGACTCGAGGAGCTGACGCCCTTTGATCGCGATGTGTGCCAAGTCCTCTCCAGCTGGGGTGTGGTGTTCGACACCACTCAGCTGATTAGGCACGAGTGTGATGCTGAAACCCTCAGCGTCTATATGGGTACATTGCCTTTATCTCATATCTGCCTACACTTGTATTTTATGTATGACTCTTCTCACCGTTTCTTGTTGTCCATTGCAGGTATGGTACTAGACGCTGAGAAGAAGTGGCTGGCCGATGTGCTAAGTCGCCGCACTGCAAGTGGCTCAGGCCCTGCTGGCCCTTCTTCGCCTGCTGTGGCTGCCCCAGGACCAACTTCTGACAAATCAAAGAGGGCGGCCCCAATAGTGATCTCTGAAGACGAAGACACCTGTTCTGGTCTCGTCTTCAAGAGGAAGAGGGTGGAAGTTGCCGCAGAGACCTCTTCTGGAACGGAAGGGTGACCTCCATCCTTCAGGGAGCACCCTCCCAGTGCCTCGTCTCCCCCCGAGCCATTCTTGGTGCTCGAGGGTGGAGGGGAGAGTGCCCCTCCAACTGGCCAAGCACCTCCTACACCTGAACTCCCTCCTCTACTGCAGCGGACACTTGCTCACATGCCTAGCCAAGCTGTGATAGAGGCCATGGACGGGAACTCTCTAGGGGACCTCATTAGTCACGACCTTGGGGAGTTCCTTGCCGCGTCCAAGTTCTTGCTGGTCAAAGGAACTGCTGAGGCGGGGCTACTGGAGAAGGTTGCTAGACTGGAGAAAGAGCTTGAGCAGAAGAAAGACTTGGATCTCCGACTCCAACAAGTTGCTAAGCGCGAGACTGCTTTGAACCAAGAGCTAGGTAGTCTCCGCCAATCTGAGAAGGAGACCAATAAGCTTCTCTTCTCCAAAGGGCAGGAAGCCCTCCAACTTGAGGCCAAGATTCTCCCCCTCCGCGACAAGATCATTAAAATTTGAAGAGCAGCTGGAGGGGGCTCAGACTAAAATGACCAAGCTGGAGGAGAGGGCCACAAACCAAGAGGTTCAGCTAGGCAGAGTTGAGGAGGAACTAGCCCAACAAACCGAGCTGCTTAAGAAGACCGAGGCTGAGCTCACTGAAGATGCCGTCGACGCCAATGGGGAGGGGTTTGGCGATGCCGTTGCTCTGTTTGCCTGCCTGCATCCTGAGATGGACCTCTCGCCATACTCTGTATCAAAACAGGTAGTCGACGGGAAAATAGTGCCTAGATAGGTCTTCTGAGCAGCTGTATCTCATAGCTGAACATCTTGTAAAGAAACTTCCAATATAATTAACATACTTGTTTTTCAATTTACTTGCATTGGTATCTCTGTTGTTGTTTGGTTGAGTTCTCTCTTCATCATAGAATCAACCCATAAGTGGCACGCTTGGCTCACAGGATCAACCCATAGGTAGCACGCTTAACTCACAGGATCAACCTATAGGTAGCGCGCTTAACTCTGTTGAGTCGCTATGGGCAAGTCTTCATAAGAACTCCTCTGCTGAAAAGTACCTCACCTACCTCGTCATCGTCCACATCTCTTAGCCTTGCGAGGACTTCAGCGCCGATCGGTATACACCTAACCCCTCCTTGCTTGAGGCAGAGGGGGATGCTAATGACTTCCACCTAAACACTCATCGCCCTTAGGCGAGGGTGGACCTCACTAGTGAACCCTTCTGTTCAAGTTGGGAGTTCTCACTCGAAGAGGAGGTGTTCTCTACGAACCTACTTTCCCACTTACGAGACCTCTAACCCCACACGAAAGGCTCGAGCTGACCTTTGATCGCTCATAGGTGAAGGAGGATTTCTCTGGTACGAGTCATCCTTGGTGTTCTCACTCGGAGGGGGAGGCGTTCTCTATGAACCTTCCTTTCCCACTTCCAGGGCTTCTAACCCAATCTGACGAGTCCTTGCTGACCTCACATCGCCCAAGGCAAAGGAGGATTTCAATGAATGAACCTTTCTGCTCAAGTTGGGAGTTCTCACTCGAAGGGGAGGTGTTATCTATGAACCTACCTTCCCGCTTATGAGACCTCTAACCCCAATTGATAGGTTCGAACTGACCTCACATCGATCATAGGCGAAGGAGCATTTAACTGGGTGAACCCTTCTATTCACATTGGGAGTTCTCACTCGAAGAGGAGGTGTTCTCTACGAACCTACCTTCCTACTTACGAGACTTCTAACCCCAAGTGATAGGTTCTATCTGACCTCACATCGCTCATAGGCGAAGGAGGATTTAACTGGGTGAACCCTTCTGTTCACGTTGGGAGTTCTCACTCGAAGAGGAGGTGTTCTCTACGAACCTACCTTCCTACTCACGAGACTTCTAACCCCAAGTGACAGGTTCTATCTGACCTCACATCGCTCATAGGCGAAGGAGGATTTAACTTGGTGAACCCTTCTGTTCACTTTGGGAGTTCTCACTCAAAGAGGAGGTGTTCTCTACGAACCTACCTTCCTACTCACGAGACTTCTAACCCCAAGTGACAGGTTCTATCTGCATTGTACAAATACATTCAAAGATATATCTTTAACTGAAAATTTTATTGGGTGACGTCATTAAAAACCCTTAAAAGGGAAAAAAGAGTATCCCCTAAACTGTGTACAATATTATAGAGCTTTAGCTAAAATAAAACTGCAGGTGAGTCGCATTCCATGTGCGAGGAATCGGACCACCTTGTAAGGTCTCAAGCCTATAGGCTCCATTCCCCAGGGCCTCTGTCACTCTAAAGGGACCAGTCCACTTAGGGGATAGCTTGTTCTCTATCTGGTAGGGAGATGCCTTTCGCATGACTAGGTCAGCCACCTGGAACTGCCGAGCTTTCAACTTGGAACTGTGCTTGAGCTCAACTCTCCTCTCCAACGCTTCGGCTTTGATTCCTGCCTCTTCCCTAACTTCATCCAAGAGATCTAAATTCACCTTCCTTTCCTCGTTGGACTCCTCAGCCACGAAGTTCTGGAAACGTGGTGAGCTCTCCTGGATTTCTACAGGAATCATGGCATCTAAACCGTACACCAAGCTGAAAGGGGTCTCCTTGGTGGTGGACTGAGGAGTGGTATGATAGGCCCATACAATTCTGGGAACCTCCTCAGCCCAAATCCCCTTCACCTTCTTCAGCCTTCTCTTCTGCCCTCTGAGTAGGACTCGGTTGGCCGATTCGACCTGTCCATTGGTTTGGGGATGCTCGACCGATGCAAACACCTGCTTGATCCCCAACTCTGTGCATAGCTTCCCCAACTGTTGGCTTGCAAATTGGGTGCAATTATCAAACACCAAACGCTTGGGTACCCCAAAGCGACACACTATATTCTTCCATACAAAGTGTTGGATCTTGTGGGCTGTGATTTGTGCTATTGGCTCAGCCTCGATCTACTTCATGAAGTATTCTATGGCGACCACGAGGTACTTCATCTGCCACACAGCCAAAGGAAAGGGCTCCAGGATGTCAATTCCCCAAGTGTGGAATGGCCAAGGGCTGTATATAGACCTGAGCTCCTCTGGAGGTGCCTTGTGCCAATCTGCATGTAACTGACATTGTTTGCACTGTTGCGCATACTTCGTGCAATCCTCCCTCAGGTTGGCCAGCAATATTCTGCTCGAATGGCCTTAGATGCCAAAGCACGACCTCCTATGTGACTCCCACATATTCCTTCATGGAGCTCTGCCATTATACACACACACTGTTCACCATGCACACACACCAGGATGGGATGCGTAAACCTGTGCCTGTATAAGTCTCCATCAACGAGTGTGTACTTAGTTGAGTTCTTCTTTGTAAGGACCTGTAAAATTAAATTGGAATAAAAGGAATATATTTTAAATGAATTCTAAGTATGTTCTTATTTAAAATAAAAAGGGAGGAAAGTGTAGCTTAGAAGACTATGAGATCGCCTGGTTAGTACATAATCGCCTGTCGCCTAGACTACCCATGCGGACGTCGCCAGGGCGCGAGGTATGCGGACGTCGCCAGGGCGCGAGGTATGCGGACGTCGCCAGGGCGCGAGGTATGCGGACGTCGCCAGGGCGCGAGGTATGCGGACATCGCCAGGGCGCGAGGTATGCGGACATCGCCAGGGCGCGAGGTATGCGGACATCGCCAGGGCGCGAGGTATGCGGACATCACCAGGGCGCGAAGCATGCGGGCATCGCCAGGGCGCGAGAGGCATGCGGTCATCGCCGGGGCGCGAGGCATGCGGGCATCGCCAGGGCGCGAGAGACATGCGGGCGTCGCCAGGGATAGACATCGGTCGTCTCCCAGAGAGAGACATCGGTCGTCTCCCAGAGAGAGAGATCGGTCGTCTTCCAGGTTGAGTCATCGGTGGAAGGTTAACGCACGATGTCGTGTTTCACGCAGATGAAGTGGGGCCCAGACCCCAGCATGAGCGTCTTGAATGCGCGACACGTAGTCAGTGAGTGTACTTCAGAGCAGTGATTTCAGAGAGTTGGTATGGAAAGTGACCCAGAGACCCACGTGGTCATACTGTTCAAGGAAGTGTGCACGCAAGCTTTCCTGCAGAGTGGGTGGTGGCAGCGGCAATTCTGGGCAAGTTGAGTTAGATTTAAAAACTCACTTCTGAGAGGCAAGGAACGTGCTGTGGTTCAAGAGTGACAGAGTGAGTGAGTGCGTTACCTTCATCCTTCTCTTTTCCCTCTTTCGCGCTGCGATCCAGGCACCATCAAGCACCAGTACGACGAGCGACGACTACCACAGGCCACCTGGGAGGTTCTCTGCAAGTCCTCCAAACCGGACGCTAAAACAGAGTAAGTCGTTCCCTCTGTTCTTCAAGTCGATCCTGCACCTGAGAGGGTTGCCTCTGCATTGGTGTTGCATGCAGTTCTCTTAGCTTCAGGAATCATCCCTGTTAGCGTAGAAATGAGGAGTATAGCTAGTTTTGTGACTAAGGATCCATGGTGCAGGTTAAGGCATCCTTGAAGCTCGTTGGGTTGGAGCTCTTAGTACTTTTCACGCAAGTCCAAGTAAGGGAAGCTAACTTTGTTTTTCAATAAAAAGCCGTAGATTAGCTGTTTCTGAAGTGAGGGCGACGTGGTCGCCGGTTTTAAGCTCTATTTCGTGATGCTCTGTTCTATGTGTTTGGGCGACGTGGTCGCCGGTTTTAAACTCTATTTCACGATGCTCTGTTCTATGTGTTTGGGCGACGTGGTCGCCGGTTTTAAACTCTATTTCACGATGTTCTGTTTTTATGTATTTGGGCGACGTGATCGTCGGTTTTAATATTGTTGTTCGAACTCCCCTGTTTAATGTCGCTCTGAACTTGTTGAGATTGAAATGAAAAATGTATATGCTATTCGAAAACCTGATCGGTGGTATGCTTGTTCTTGTGAGTGGGGTCGTTTAAGAAAAGATTCAAGGTATTCTATGATGGATTTATTCTTTATGTGTGGAATGATGCTTTGAATGTTGTGGATGTGGGATCAAGGCATAGTATTTTCAGGAAAGAAAATACCGTGTAAGATCGTGTAGAGTGTGCAATGACCGGTGATTCATTTTATGAGATATCCTGACTCTCCTGATGTAATGGAATCACATAGATGAAGTTATTCAGGCGTTGAGAGTCGAAGGAGGTTCACAGGTATGGGTGAGTTGTGTGAAAGAGAACGAGCTCGACCCGTTGTGTGGATTAGCCCTGTCATGCTAGGATAGTGATAATATTGAGATTCATTTATACGCTTGTGAATGTGTGTGATTTCACAGCGACCCTGTCAATGTGTGTGATTTCACAGTGGTGCAGCATGACAGGTGCAGATCTCTGAGTCTAGTCAATGCACGTGTCTTCTGGAAGTAGTGTCAAGTGTCTATGTGTGATGAGTCAGTGGAAGTCTGACGTGAGAAATGTGAAATATTGAGAATTGTTGATAGACACTTGATGCTTGTGTGATATGAATGAGAAAGTGATGGACTCTTGTGAATGTTTAAAAAGGGCTGATCTACGTTGGTGGTCCAGTTTATAATTTAAAGTTTTAAAAAAAAATATATATCTAGCTTACCCTGTGTTTTTGTTGTGTGGATGTTTTCTTAAAACTGTGATGATCGTGTATTTTACACGGGAGCAGATGATCTTCCAGGGAGTAGAGCTCCTCAGTGAGTGGTCGCCGGAAGGAGATCGCCTGTTTCTGTCTCTATGTGGTGATCGCCTATTTTCTGTTCTGATTGCAGATCGGCTGTTTTGGGTCTTCTGATAGGAGATCGCCTGTTTTATATTGGGAGACCGCTGGTTTCATTTTATTTGGCTGTATTTTGTTAAGTTTGGAAAACTGACTGGATATGTATAAATTTTCCCTGTGGGGAGCATTTTCATTATATATATATATATATATGTTCACTTCGAAATTTTTGTTTTATCTTTATTTCATTATATAAATGTGAAATGTATTTGGTGGGATGTTACATTCTTCACCTTCCTCGCCTCTGTTGGCTTTATGGGCAACATCCCATCAGCCAAGTAACACTTGTAGGGTGTCATCCACGTTTCCCCACTCTGCACCAAGCATACCTGTGGCGATGTCTCCTCTAGCGTCACATACGCGTTGACCCTTGGCCTCTTCAAAGTTTCCTCGGTCAACGACCGATGACTCCTCCTCCTCCCATCTGTTTGGCTAATCTAATGGACTCCTACCAAGTTATCAGCAGTGTAAGTGCGAGGTGCCCTCAGGGTTTCCTGGATAACTGTCCTCTGCCTGCCCCCCTTGCCCGAGTTTGCGAGTTTTGCCAACAAGTCAGCTCGGGCATTCTGATCTCTAGGCACATGTCCCAATTTAAAATCTGCAAAGGAACTCTTCAACACTTGGACATACTATAGGTAGGAGGCCATCTGAGGATCTTTGGCCTGGTACTCTCCCGCCACCTGGCCTGTGACCAATAGGGAGTCACTCTTTGCCAGAAGACTCTGTGCTCCTAGTCTGTTCAAGGCTGGCCTGCCCAACAGCATGTTGTAGGCTGATGGGGCGTTGGCAACCAGATACTTGATGTTCTCGGTGCGGGAGGCCACCCCATCAGTGAAAGTGGTCCTCAGCTCTATATATCCTCGCACCTCAACCTGGTCACCTGCAAACCCATACAGGAAGCCAATATAAGGCCTTAGCTGATCTGGGGATAGCTGCAACTTGTTAAAGGTTGACCAGAACATAACATCAGCTGAACTTCCTTGATCAACGAGGACCCGGTGCACCCTTCTCCCCACCATAACCACTGATATCACCACTGGATCGTTGTCATGAGGGACAATGTCCAGGCGATCTGCCTTTGTGAACGTGAGGTCGATGTCTAGGAAGCGGTCTTCCTCACATGCTTCCACTGCCATCACTGAACTCACATACTTCTTCCGCTGCGATGAGGTGCATCCTCCTCCCAAGAACCCACCTAAAATGGTATTGATCTCTCCATGTATGGGCACCTCGTGTCCCTGATCAGCCCTCGGTGCTACCACCACCTCTTCCCCCTGTGACTCCCTCAAGTAATCATTCAGGAAGCTGCTCTTGACCAACTCATCTAGCTGATGGCCAAGGGCCAAGCAGTTTCGGATGGGATGGCCAAACGCTTGATGGAATTCACACCAGGCGCTCTTGTTGGGCCCCAATCTCTTATCTGTCTTTGGGGTCATTTTCATGTGTTCTTCTTGAATCAAAGTAGAAATAGATGGAGCGGAAGCAATGGATGAGTGAAACAAGACCCTCCTAGGAGTTGTGTTGGTCTTGAAGGTGCATGATGAGTATGGGTTGAGTGGTTCGGCCAGCTCAAGGGAGAAGGTGAAAGGATTGAAGTTTATAGCCTAGATTTCTAGGAGGAGTAAAGCTTGTGCACAAAAATGGCAGCATAACATTACTCAAATAAACTTGAAAATACATGAGGTAGGCCTCCTTATTTATAGATTTAGGAGCCTTGGTGAGCAAGCTTAAAGGGTAGGGATGGAAATACAAAAAGTGGGGGCTGCCTAGGGTATTGACTTTAGTCAAACCACACCATCATCCTAATATTCTAGAAGATAGGTCAAAAAAATGCAACATTTGATAGTACACCCCTCCCTCTTTTGCTAAAGGCACCTATTTGCTAGCACACCCCTCCTTCTATTGCTAAGGGCACCTTTTTGATAGCACACCCCTAAGTTAGCAAGTTTTGCTTACTACACTAATCTACTAAGCTACCCCTAATGGGCCTTCAAGTAGCATGTACAAGGTCTTCTCCCTCCCATCTGTGGCTTCTTCTATGTGTGCTTGGATATGTTTAGCCATGGATCTTGTGAGAGGTCCTAGACGGTCTAGCTCCATGGATAGCCTCCCTCCTTCACGTCCTAGACGCTCACTTCTTGGAGCTAGACGCTCCTCTTGGTCTAGACGGTCTTCTTGGTTTGGGCCTTGGCTTCCTTGGTTAGATGTGCTTGGCCCTCCTCCATCATCCCCTCCCCCTTGGAAAGGATTTGTCCTCAAATCCAGCTCGTCATCGTCATTGGTACCTACAAATGGAGAAAGATCAATTACATTAAATGTGTCATGTACTCCATATTCAAGAGGTAGGTCCAATTTATATGCATTGTTGTTGACTCGCTTAAGGACTTGGAAGGGTCCCTCACCTCGGGGACTTAGTTTGGACTTCCTTTGATTTGGAAATCTTTCTTTTCGAAGATGAAGCCAAACTAAGTCTCCTTCCTCAAAAATTATTTCTCTCTTCCCTTTGTTGTTGTGTTTTGTGTACTTCTCATTTTGTTGTTGTATTTGAATTTTAATCTTCTCATGCATTTTCTTGACAAAATCAGCCTTGATTACTCCTTCCTTATGCACAAAATCTTGTGGATTAGGAAGAGGAATTAAATCCATGGGCGTGAGAGGATTAAAACCATATACTACCTCAAAAGGAGAAGCATTAGTAGTCTTGTGAACTACTCTATTGTAAGCAAATTCAATGTGGGGAAGGTACTCATCCCAAGATTTGTGGCTGCCCTTCATGATAGCCCTAAGCATAGTTCCAAGAGATCTATTGACTACTTCGGTTTGCCCATCCGTTTGAGGATGACAAGAAGTTGAGAATTGTAGTCTTGTTCCAAGTTTACCCCAAAGAGTTTTCCAAAAGTGACTTATAAACTTGGGATCTCTATCGGACACTATACTTCTAGGGAGACCATAGAGTCTCACCACTTCTCTAAAGAAGAGTTTAGAAATATTTTGAGCATCATCTACTTTGTGGCATGGAATAAAGTGAGACATTTTGCTAAAACGGTCCACTACCACAAAGATAGAGTCATGGCCTCTTGCAGTCCTAGGAAGTCCTAAAATGAAATCCATGCTAATGTCTTCCCAAGGAGCATTTGCAATCGGCAAAGGGGTGTAGAGTCCATGCGGCATTGTTCTAGACTTTGCTTTTAAACATGAGATACATCTAGAGCAATGGCGTTGGACATCTTTCCTCATGTGTGGCCAACAAAATTTTGCTTTCAAAAGATCTAGAGTCTTATCAACTCCAAAATGGCCCATGAGTCCCCCTTCATGTGATTCTTTGACAAGGAGTTTTCTATGTGTTCCTTGGGGAATGCAAAGTTTTCCTTCTTTAAAAAGATATCCCTCGGACACATAGTAACCTCCTTGCGCTCTATGTAGACATTGGGCATAGATGGATGAAAGTTCTTGATCTTCTTGGTAAAGCTCTCTTATGTGGTCAAATCCAAGAATTTGGGCACCCAATTTTGAAAAGAGTGTGTGGCGTCTTGAAAGAGCATCGGCCACTATATTGGTGCTTCCTTTCTTGTATTTGATTACATAAGGAAATTGTTCAAGAAATTTCATCCATTTTGCATGTCTCTTATTGAGCTTGTGTTGGCCCTTTAAATATTTTAAAGACTCGTGATCACTATGGATAACAAATTCTTTGGACACAAGATAGTGTTCCCAAGTCTTTAGGGCTCTCACAAGAGCATAGAGCTCTTTGTCATAAGTGGGGTAGTTGAGGGTGGCACCATGGAGTTTTTCACTAAAATAAGCAATGGGATGTCCACCTTGCAACAATACCGCGCCTATGCCTACTCCCGATGCTTCACACTCTATCTCAAAAGTTTTGGAAAAATTTGGGAGAGATAGGATGGGTGCATTGGTGAGTTGAGCTTTTAGCCTTTGAAAGGCTTGCTCATGCTTTTCATTCCAACAAAATGCAACATCTTTTTTAACAAGTTCATTCAAAGGAGAAGCTAGGCTAGAAAAATTAGGCACAAACCTTCTATAGAAGCTAGCTAACCCATGAAAACTTCTTACATCACTTACATTTTGTGGAGTTCGCCACTCTTGGATGGCTTTGATTTTCTCGGGATCTACATGTACCCCCGTTTTGTTTACTATAAAGCCTAAAAAGACTATACTATCTACACCAAAGGTACACTTATCCCTATTTGCAAAAAGACTATTTTTCCTAAGAACTAGAAAGACTTCCCTAAGGTGACTTAGATGGTCTTCTAGGGTTTTACTGCTTGCACATGCCCCCTACCATAGCACTTAAAACATTTAACATATCTAGCTCGGATGGGTGGGGTTGAAGTTTCTTTGGTGAAGGGTTTGGTAGGTTCTTTTGGTTTTTCCTTAGATGTACTACCCTCCCTTTTAAACTCTCTCTTGGGATAAAAGTTAGAATAGGGGCTCACCTTTTGACTTGATGTTTTGCGCAAATTTTGTTGCTCAACTTTAATGCAAAGTTGAACCAAATCATTCAAGTCTTGATAAGGTAAGAGCTCTACTCTATCTCTTATCTCAAGTGATAGGCCACTAAGGAACCTAGATATGGTGGTTTCCTCTTCCTCTCTAATAGAGGCTCTCATCATATAGAGCTCCATCTTTTGCCTATACTCTTCTACACTCATATTCTTTTGTTGGAGTCTTTGGAGCTTGTCCATCAACTCCCTATGGTAGTAAGAAGGTATATGTCGACGTCTTAGGGCTCCCCTAAGGTCATTCCAATATTCTATGGGAGGTTCCCTATGAAGACGTCGGTCTCTTTCTAAAGAGGTCCACCAATACATGGCATTTCCTTGGAAACTAAGGGTGGCTAAGGGTACTTTTCGTTCCTCACTTACCCTATGGCAAGCAAAGAGTTGCTCTACCTTCATCTCCCAATCTAGATATATTTCTACATTTTCCTTTCCATGAAAATGAGGTAGGTCTACTCTAGTTTCCCTTGGCACCTCTTGTTCCCTTTGCCTAGTTCTTCTAGGGGGTGGTTGGTAGTAGTCATTAATTCTAAGGCTTCCCTCCCCTAGAGTTGCAATGCTTTGGGATGCATGAGTATTTGTTTTTTTTGATTTTTGAGATTTTTGGGATTTCTCTTCTTGAGCTCTAGCCAACTCATTAATCTTGTTTTCATTCTCCAATTGCCTAGAAGAGATTAATTGTACCGCTTGGGATACCTCTTTCAAAAGGGTTTTCAAAGATTTTACTTCACATTCTATAGACTTTGGAGAATGAGAAGAAGAAGACATGGCTAGACCTTTGTGTATTTAGGCATTTTTACTTTGAGAAAGATTAGGGAAGATAAAGAAGGTAGTTTTCCAGGTAAGGGAGGTGAGTCTCAAATGACTACTTAAGTACCAAGCCTTTTCCTTGCCAAAAACTAGTCTCCAATGCCTTCTCACAAAAATTTCTCTTAGTGAAACACTTAAAACACAAGAAGTTGAGAAATCAAAAAGCAATAAAACTATGTAAGCTAAAAAAAAAAAAAGATATGCAACAAACTAGTCGGTTTTAGCACAAATTAAACTAAACTAATCATGCAAAACGTTTCTACCAAAACAATAGAAAACAAGTTCAAACAAGCAACAAATTACTAAGCAAAAAAAATTTACTATGCTATTCGGCCCTAGGTGAGGCTTCTTGGACACTTTGAGCCCTTGAAGACACACTCACCGTCTAAACGTAATTAAAGAGGTAATTAACAATAAACCAAGTTGCAAAGGAAAAGAAGACTCCCTTTGTTGATCCTCTTTTGGGTTAGTGCACTTCCTTGTTGTCTTGAATTTTTTTTTGATCTTCTAGGTGTTTGTATTGTTTGTTTCAAGCAACCTTGTTTCGGCTTTAGCTTTGTCTCCTCCTTAAAATGATGGCTTTAATTCTCCAATTTCCAGCACCTATTCACAAGAGCTAAACCTAAACCAAGTCAAGTTCCATGCACATATGCACCAAGGAGAATTAAATTCCAGCACCCAAAAGAGAGGTCAAGAAACAAAAGCAAGAAACAAATTTAATTGAATAAAAACAGTACCACCAAAAGGATTTATAATATGACAACTTAGAAAGAGAGTCAAGAAATTAAAGCAAACAATTAAAGGTACTCAAAAAAAGTTGGCACACAAAAGGAATTCCTAAAGAAAAGCACTAGATTAGATGACCAAATAAAAAAAAACAGCACCACTGAAAATTGTTGTGGGCCAGAAAACGTGTTTGTTCCCCGATTTATGCTGAGCTGTATTTTTAAAATTTGTCTCTGAAATTTATATACAAGAAAATTCAGGATCTTATCTAAACAATGGCTTTGGAATCACCTAAAACGCATGCACCATTTTTTTTTAATAATTTTTGCAAATTTGGTGTGCAGCTAGGCCAGCTGGAGCGCTCAAGATTTGCACTCTGATTTTGTAAGATTTATCATATTTTTTCTGTTGCCTTTTTTGATCTGATTCTTTTTTTTGTCCTTTTTGTAACACTTCAAACTTGCATTTTCCAGAGAATCACAAATTTCCTATGAGTGGAAATAATTTTTGAAACAAAAAATAGCCAGACAGAGAGAGAAACAGGGGAAAACTGGAAAACTGGAAAAAAAAAACAGCAAGATACCAAAATTTAACACAAAGGAAAATGTAAGAAGGAAATTGTGTAAGAACTAAGACACAATTATGAACTCAAACTAAAATTAAAAAGGCAGCAAAGGATCAAAATAACAGCATATTAAGGCAAATTAAAGAGACCCAAAAACAAGAAACAATCAAGCCAAAAATAGGACTACTAAGAATTGATGACAATTATGGATTCACATGACTTGACACAACATTTATAGATTCAGAAAATAAAGACTCAAAGCATAAAATGAAGCAATTATAAGAAAGCAATAAAGACTCAAATTCCTAAAAGAAAACAGCCACTCAATGTGTAAGGAATCCTATCACAATTGCACAAGAAAATGTTCAAGATCAATTGAACACATGTGCTTCGGTTGGATCTTCCATAAGCACACCAAGAACAATTTAAAATGTAAAAAAAAAACAGCAAGACAATTATGGAATTGAAATGACAAGATGAAAATAAAGAAGAACTGAAAATTTAAAAAGACAAGCTACTCATCTTGAAGAACCAAAAGCTCATGATACCAAATGATGGCATTTTCATGTGTTCTTCTTGAATCAAAGTAGAAATAGATGGAGCGGAAGCAATGGATGAGTGAAACAAGACCCTCCTAGGAGTTGTGTTGGTCTTGAAGGTGCATGATGAGTATGGGTTGAGTGGTTCGGCCAGCTCAAGGGAGAAGGTGAAAGGATTGAAGTTTATAGCCTAGATTTCTAGGAGGAGTAAAGCTTGTGCACAAAAATGGCAGCATAACATTACTCAAATAAACTTGAAAATACATGAGGTAGGCCTCCTTATTTATAGATTTAGGAGCCTTGGTGAGCAAGCTTAAAGGGTAGGGATGGAAATACAAAAAGTGGGGGCTGCCTAGGGTATTGACTTTACCATCATCCTAATATTCTAGAAGATAGGTCAAAAAAATGCAACATTTGATAGTACACCCCTCCCTCTTTTGCTAAAGGCACCTATTTGCTAGCACACCCCTCCTTCTATTGCTAAGGGCACCTTTTTGATAGCACACCCCTAAGTTAGCAAGTTTTGCTTACTACACTAATCTACTAAGCTACCCCTAATGGGCCTCCAAGTAGCATGTACAAGGTCTTCTCCCTCCCATCCGTGGCTTCTTCTATGTGTGCTTGGATATGTTTAGCCATGGATCTTGTGAGAGGTCCTAGACGGTCTGGCTCCATGGATAGCCTCCCTCCTTCACGTCCTAGACGCTCACTTCTTGGAGCTAGACGCTCCTCTTGGTCTAGACGGTCTTCTTGGTTTGGGCCTTGGCTTCCTTGGTTAGATGTGCTTGGCCCTCCTCCATCAACCTTCAGCCTCTCTGCCACATTGGGAATGGCGATCAGCTCTTTGAGCTCCACCAGGAAGTTATGTCTAGGGGGCACATCCTCCTTAGCCCGTGCCCTAGTCTGGGGTTTCCTGGCCTCGTAGGGCTTCTGCTTTCCCTGGGTTCTCTTTGCTGTCGTTGCCTCATGTACCCGCAAGGGCTGAGGGCGACTAGGTATTCGTTGCCGCGAGGAGACTACGCTCTCCCGCTTCTCATTGAGTTCTCCTTCAGCGGCAATGTGAGCAACAACACGACGCTTGATATCACCGAAGGTCTTCGGGCGACTTCTAATAAGGGAGTCACTGAAAGGTCCTGGCAATATACCCTTTCTGAAGGCATGCACCACCATATCTTCATCTTTGGTGTGCAACCTCACCACCATTGCCCCAAATCGGTTGAGGTAATCTTTAAGGGACTCCCTCTGATACTGCCTTACGTCAAAAAGGTTGTAGGACACCGACGAAGGGGCCCGGTTTACAATGCACTGTTCTTTGAACAGCGTGGAGAACTGCGCGAAAGACATGATATGTCCCTCAGGCAGGCTAACGAACCATTCCAGCACTCTCCCTGTCAACGTGGTCATGAAGAGCTTGCAATGCACCGCATCAGACCCTCCTGACAGCATCATCTGCGTGTGAAACGCTGTGAGATGCGCTTCAGGATCCTCGACCCCGGTGAACACGGTCTTAGGCCCCACGAAGGTGGCTGGGACCACAGTGTCCATGATTGCTTGGGAGAAGGGCATGGGGAAAGCCCTTGGTGGCGTTGGTTGAGCCCGATCGTCCACCACGCGATTCCCTGCTTGCTGCAAATTACTCAGGTTCACGCGCAACCCTTCGTTTGCTCTGTGTAATTCCTCATTTCTGGCCTGCGATGCGGCTAGATCCATCTGCATTCGCACTTGATCTGCCCTTGACTCCGCCACCGTCTCCTGAAGGGCGCGCATCATTTCCATGAGTTGTTGCATGGTAACGCTTTCACTCCCATTTGGTGGGACAGATCCTTGTCTGGTATTCCTCATCTCTGTGGTTTCTTCTCTTTCTCTTATGTATGGGACCTTGTTTTACTTCGGCCCCATGGTGGGCGCCAAATGTTCTCGCTGGTTGACTCGGTTGTCGTTGACCCTGAGATAGGTAGTGGCTCCTTTGTTCCTTGGCGGTGGGCTAATGGCTCTGTTGAAGCAGAGGGGCCCTACCTATAATTGCACTTCGACGCTTAAGTTAGTACAGGGCAAGAAACATCAAAATAACTGAGGTATCTCAAACTGAGAGTGTATAAGAACCCTAAGTTTGTATATTGTGTTCGTGTGTGAACATGTGTTTACCTTGAGCGTTACCCCTTTATATAGTTGTTTCCTCGTTACTTGCCGCCTGCATGCCCCTGCCCTAGTGATGCCTCTAGAGAATTTTAGGGTTATCTCCACGAGATTCTACGGTAAATTATCTCCACGAGATTCTAGGGCACAATTTCCCTATAATATCGTGGCAACCTTCCTCTCTTAGAGTGCAACTCTCATGGGCCTATTTCTTTTAGGAGTGCGTAACTTAAGGTGTAGCCGCTAGGGTTTTAGTGTTTAACCCAGCGCTGCCAGCCCAAACTTATCTAATAACTTAGTACCTCACGTGCCTCAAAACCTTCACATGCCTCCCATGCGTTTTTAAGGATATTCTCTCGCGTCAGAGCCTTACGTCTTGACTACATCCTGCATGCATGGCATATATGTGAAACTAGTTTTGCGCCTTGACACGTGTAATTCTGTGGGCCCCTTTGTGGGCCCTACCATGCCGACCTCTCACTCATGTGCCAACGTCCGAGGTCTGGCCACTACAGATACTTTTTGTTGCTTTGAAATCTGTTGACCTCTATCTTTGGTGGAAGTTTTTCAAAGTGGTGCTTGGTTAAGTTTGGAACTAATCTTTGTGGTGAGTCCATTATTACATAACTAGGTGCTGTTTTGAAGACTTAACTTGAACATCCTTGATAGGTTGTGCAAGAGTACAGCAGCAAGTGAGTTCACAAAAATACACAAAGAGTGGGTGCTAATAGCAAAGGAGTGCAAAGCAAAAGAAAGAGTGCCACAAATACAAAAGGAGTGCATAGAATAGGATTTCTAAAATTTTCTTTTGTAATCCAATTTCCATTGTATTTATTTTGAGTTGTAAGTTGTTAAACATTCAATAATTAGTGGAATTAATCACGCCAATTAGACGGTGAGACGTCTTCAAAGGTTCTAAGTGCCAAAGAAGCCTCACCTTAGGAATTCGTCTAGTTTAATGCTTTTGAATTAGAATTTGCCCATTGTCAATAATTGTGTTTTAGTAATCTTGTTTTCTTGTATTACGCTTGTGTTTTCATTCTTGAGTGTGATCTATGTAAAGTACTGAGAGAAAGATTTGTGAAAGCTTTGTGGGATAGAATCTGGCTAAGGACAGGCTTGGTACTTAAGTAATCCAAGTGTGATGGCATTCCTATGAGCTCTTCTTTGGGTTTTGGAGTTCCTTAGTGATGATGAATGCGGAAGCTTATGGAGGAGGTGAGCAAGGCCTTCCTAGGAAGGATGGGTTCCTTGAAGGTGCATGAAGAGTGAGGAAATGGGGAGGTTTGGCCAGCCCCTTTGGTAGTGATGAATTGAAGACTAAAACCTAAGTGTTAGCAATGAGTAGTGTATGGCACAATTTGGGCAGCATAACAATACTCTATTTAATCTTGAAAATACAATAGGTTGGCTCCTCCTTTTATAGGCTAAGGAGGACCACAAAGGTTAACAACCTAATGCTAAGCAAATGTACTCAAAATGAAATGCAAATGCCAACACATAAGACTCATGGCCGGCCCTAGTTTTTAGGAATGCTTCTAGAAATGTAACAAAAGCTAGGTTAAACCCTCATGGAATCAAGTTTGTGCTATTTACACCACAAATAAAACTAAGCTACTCTTGATGGGCCTTCATGTAATATGTACAAATATCTTTCTCTCCCATCCTTAGCTAAGTCAACGTCTTCATGTAGTCTTTTGGCCATGGACCTAGTAAATGGTCCTAGACGCTCTTCCCATGGCCCTAGACGCTCTTCCCATGGCCCTCGACGCTCCTTCCATGGCCCTAGATGCCCCTCTTCTTGCCCTAGACGCTCTTTGTAACATCCCGCCAAAACCTTTTCATATTTATATAATGAAATAAAGGTAAACAAATATATTGAAGTGAACATAATTATATATGTAATGAAGTTTCTCCTCACAGGGAGTTTTAAATACATAATCGGTCAATTCCAAAACTTAAACAAAATACAGCAAAATAAAATAAAATAAAAAAAACAGGCGATCTCCTGATGGAAAACATAAAACGGCGATCTCCTAACAGAAACAGAAACAGGCGATCTCCTCCCGGCAACCACTCACAGAGGAGCTCTACTACCTGCAGCCTCATCTGCTCCCGTGTAAATATACACGATCATCACAGGTTTAAGAAAAAAACAACCACGATACAAGATAAAAGGGTAAGCTAGATATTTGCAAAAACTTTTAATATGAAACTTTATATCTATAGAAAACATAAATCTTCACACCATTCATAATCTATATCAATTGCAACCATCAATATCCCCATATTCCACGAACTCGTCAAGTGTCTATTCACTACATTCAACATTCATGGTTCACACGTCAGACCTTCCACTGACTCGTCACACACAGACACTTGACACTACTTCCGGAAGACTCATGCATTGACTAGACTCAGAGATCTGCACCTGTCATACTACACTGCTGTAAAGTTCCCACAGCTATGCGCATCAACATAATCTCAATCTCAATCTCATCACTCACCTAGTATGACAGGGTGAATCCATACAACAGGTCAAGTGGTTATTTTTCAAACCACTTACCCATACATATGAACCTCCATCGACTCTCAACGCCTGAATGACTTCCTCTATATGAGTCCATTATATCAGGAGAGTCAGGATATCTCATTATAGAAATCACCGATCAATGCACATTCTACAACAATCTTACACGGTATTTTCTTTCCTGAAAATACTATGCCTTGATTCCACATTCACAACATTCAACACATCATACAACACTTAACGAACGATTTCAAACATAGCAATAATCATTCCACAGTTCAGGGTTTCGAATATCACATGCATTTCACATTTAAAACTCAAACAGTTCAAACGACACTAAAACAGGGGATTTCGAAATCAACAATAACACAGGCGATTACGTCCAAAACAGGGGGATTTCGGAATCTGTATTTAAAACCGGCGATCACGTCGCCCAAACACATGAAAACAGAACATCATGAAAAAGGGGTTTAAAACCGGCGACCACGTCTCCCAAACACATAGAACAGAGCATCGCGAAAGGAATATGAAACCGACGACCACGTCGCCCTCACTTCAGAAGCAGCTAATCTACGACTTTTATTGAAAATGAAGCTAGCTTCCCTTACCTGGACTAGCGCAAAACACCAAGAGCTCCGAAAACCCACCGAAGCTTAAAGATGCTTTCACTCTGTTTTAGCGTCCCGGTCTGGAGAACTTGCAGAGAACCTCCCAGGTGTCCAAGGGCAGTCGTCGCTCATCGTACTGGTGCTTGGGGATGTCTGAAATGCAGCGCGAAGGAGAGAAAAGAGAAGGATGAAGGTGAACTCACTCTTTCGCTCTTGAACTACTGCAACCTTCTTTGCCTCCCCGAAGTGGGTTTTTGAATCTACACTAACTTGTCCACACATGCTGCTGCCACCACCCACTTTGCAGGAAAGCCTGAGTGTACGTTTCCCTGAACAGTACGACCATGGTGTCTCTTGCGCATGCCAACCACTTCCCTGAACAGTACGGCCGTGGGTGTCTCTTGCGCATGCCAACTTTCTGATGTCACTATTCTGAACCACCCTTTTTGTCCACGTGGCACGCGTGCAGGACGTTTCATGCTGGGAGCCTAGGTCCCACCTTATCTGTGTCAAACACGACATCGCGCGATAACCTTCCACCGATGACTCATCCTGGAAGACGACCGATGTCTCTCTCTGGAAGACGACCGATGTCTCTCTCTGGGAGACGACCGATGTCTATCCCTGGCGACGCCCGCATGTCTCTCGCGCCCTGGCGATGCCCGCATGCCTCGCGCCCTGACGATGCCCGCATGTCTCTCGCGCCCCGGCGATGCCCGCATGCCTCTCGCGCCCCGGCGATGCCCGCATGCCTCTCGCGCCCTGGCGATTCCCGCATGCTTCGCGCCCTGGCGATGTCCGCATGTCTCTCGCGCCCTGGCGATGTCCGCATACCTTGCGCCCTGGCGATGTCCGCATATGTAGCCTAGGCGACAGGCGATTATGTACTAACCAGGCGATCTCATACTCTTCTAAGCTACACTTTCCTTCCTTTTTATTTTTAATAAAAACATACTTAGAATTCATTTAAAATATATTCCTTTTATTCCAATTTAATTTTACAGGTCCTTACACTCTTGGTGTGGCTTTGGATGCTCTTGTCTTGGCTCTTGTGTGGTTGTGCTTGGCCCTCTTCCATCACCCCCTCCTCCTTGGAAAGGATTGTCCTCAAATCCAAGTCTTCCTTGTCTTCATTGGTACCTACAAATGGGGATAAGTCAATTACATTGAAAGTATCATGCACTCCATATTCAAGAGGTAGGTCCAATTTGTAAGCATTGTTGTTGACTCTTTTGAGGATTCAAAAGTGTCCATCACCTCGAGGACTTAGTTTGGACTTCCTTTTAGTTGGAAATCTGTCTTTTCGAAGGTGAAGCCAAACTAAGTGTCCTTCCTCAAAAATTATTTCTTTCTTCCCCTTATTGTTCTATCTTGCATACTTTTCATTTTGTTGTTGTATTTGGGTTTTAATCTTCTCATGAATTTTCTTAACAAAGTCGGCTTTGATTACTCCTTCCTTATGCACAAATTCTTGTGGGTTAGGAAGATGCAGCAAATCCATAGGTGTGAGAGGATTAAAACCGTACACAACTTAAAAAGTAGAAGCATTAGTAGTCTTGTGGACTACTCTATTGTAAGCAAACTCAATGTGGGGAAGATACTCATCCCAAGACTTGTGGTTCCCCTTCATGATAGCCCTAAGCATAGTTCCAAAAGATCTATTGACTACTTCGGTTTGGCCATCCGTTTGAGGATGACAAGAAGTTGAAAATTGTAGTCTTGTTCCAAGTTTGCCCCAAAGAGTTTTCCAAAAGTGGCTTATAAACTTGGGATCTCTATTGGATACTATACTTCTAGGTATACCATGGAGTCTCACTACTTCTCTAAAGAAGAGCCTAGAAATATTTTAAGCATCATCTACCTTATGGCATGGAATAAAATGGGATATTTTGCTAAAACGGTCCACTACCACAAAGATAGAGTCATGGCCTCTTACAGTCCTAGGGAGTCCTAAAATGAAATCCTTGCTAATGTCTTCCCAAAGAGCATTTGCAATTGGCAAAGGGGTGTAGAGTCCATGAGGCATTGCTCTAGACTTTGCTTTTAAACATGATATGCATCTAAAGCAATGTCTTTGGACATCCTTTCTCATGTGTGGCCAATAAAATTTTTCTTTTAAAAGATCTAGAGTCTTATCAACTCCAAAGTGGCCCATGAGACCCCCCTCATGTGATTCCTTTACAAGGAGCTTCCTATGTGTGCCTTGGGGAATACAAAGTTTTCCTTCCTTAAAAAGATATCCCTCGGCCACATAGTAACCTCCTTGTGCTCTATGTCTACACTTAGCATAGATGGATGAAAATTCTTGACCTTCTTGATAAAGCTCTTTTATGTGATCAAATCCAAGAATTTGGGCACCTAATTTTGAAAAGAGCAAATGCCTCCTTGAGAGAGCATCGGCCACTATGTTTGTGCTTCCTTTCTTGTATTTGATTACATAAGGGAATTGCTCAAGAAACTCCATCCACTTAGCATGTCTTTTGTTGAGCTTGTGTTAGCCTTTTAAGGACTTTAGGGACTCATGATCACTATGGCTAACAAATTCTTTGGAAATAAGATAATGTTCCCAAGTCTTTAAGGCCCTCACAAGTGCATAGAGCTTTTTGTCATAAGTGGGGTAGTTAAGGGTGGCACCATGAAGCTTTTCACTAAAATATGCAATGGGGTGACCAACTTGTAACAATACCGCACCTATGCCCACGCCTGATGCATCACATTCTATCTCAAAAGTTTTAGAAAAATTTGGAAGAGCTAGAATGGGTGCATGGGTGAGTTGAGCTTTTAACCTTTGAAAGGCTTGCTCATGCTTTTCACTCCAACAAAATGCAACATCTTTTTTAACAAGTTCATTGAGAGGGGAAGCTAAGCTTGAAAAATTGGGTACAAACCTTCTATAGAAGCTAGCTAACCCATGAAAACTTCTTACTTGACTTACATTTTGAGGAGTGGGCCACTCTTTGATGGCTTGGATTTTCTCGAGGTCAACATGCACCCCCCTTTGGTTAACTATGAACCCTAAGAAAACTATGCTATCTACACAAAAGGTGCACTTATCCCTATTGGCAAACAATCTATTTTTCCTAAGCACTAGAAGAAATTCCCTAAGGTGACTTAGATGGTCTTCTAGGGTTTTGCTATACACTAGGATATCATCAAAGTAAACTACTACGTATTTACCTATACAATCCCTCAAGGTATGGTTCATGAGCCTTATGAATGTACTAGGGGCATTAGTGAGGCCAAATGGCATCACCAACCACTCATATAATCCAAACTTAGTCTTAAAAGCGGTTTTCCACTCATCACCCTCTTTGATTCGAATTTAGTGATACCCACTTTTAAGGTCAATTTTGGAAAATATGGTTGACCCATGTAATTCATCAAGCATGTCATCAAGCCTTGGGATTGGATGTCTATACTTGATGGTGATGTTGTTGATTGCTCTACAATCACAACACATACGCCATTTTCCATCTTTTTTTGGCACCAACAAGACAGGTACAACACAAGGGCTTAGGCTCTTTTGAACCCAACCCTTCTCCAACAAGTCTTGAACTTGTGACTCTATCTCCTTAGTTTCCTCGGGGTTGGTTCTATAAGCAGGCCTATTTGGTAGGCTTGCCACCGGAATTAGGTCAATTTGATGTTCTATACCTCTAATGGGAGGGAGTTCATTGGGTCCTTCATTAGAGAATACATCATCAAATTCACTCAAAAGATTTTCCACTTGAGGAGGTAGACTCATGGGTTCACTACTTGTGGCAGTGCATGCAAGTGTTCCCTCACAAAAGATAAGGCTTGGTTGTTCAATAAGAAGCAAATTTTCCAAAATGTTTTTCAAAGGCTTTTCTTGTTGAGCAACCTTGTGGGAAGGAACACTCCTCTCCCACTCCTTTCTATCCCTAAGGACTCTCTCTTTTTCTAGCTCTCTTTTCTTTTGATTTTCCTCATCCCTCTTTTCTTTCATTTGTATTTGGTCTTTCACCACTTGAGAATGTGGTAAAGGACTAAGTACAAACTTTTTATGCCTATGGGTGAAGGAAATCTCATTAGTTAGACCATCATGCAAGGTTTTCTTATCAAATTGCCATGGTCTTCCTAATAAAATATGGCAAGCTTCCATAGGTACTACATCACATAAAACTTTATCTTTGTAGTTACCTATGGAGAACTTGATTTCCACTTGCTTATCTACACTTAGTTCCCCATTCTCATTGATCCATTGCAACTTGTAGGGCTTAGGATGAGGAACTACTTGTAGATTGAGCTTTTCAACCATCCTAGAACTACAACAATTGCAGCTTGATCCACTATCCACAATGAGAGCATATATTTTCTAAAACATTACATCTTGTATGAAAGATGTTCTCTCGTTGTGTTTCCATGGATGCACTAGGATGATTGTTGAGGGTTCTCCTAATCATCAGCAATTCTCCCTCTAATGGGCTTACCCTCTCATCCTCTCCTCCTTCCTCTCCTTCTACACTAGGCTCATCCTCACCACTAGTGTACTTATCCTTACCTCTTAAAAACAAGGTCCTTTGGTTTGGACATTGTGCTTGCACATGCCCTCTTCCAAAACACTTAAAACACTTGATGTCCCTAGTTCAGATGGGTGGGGTGGAGGTATCTTTTGCTAAGGGCTTGGTAGTTTCCTTTGGTTTTTCTCTAGATGTACTACCCTCCCTTCTATATTCTCTCTTGGGATAGGAGTTAGAGTAGGATCCCACCTTTTGACTTGAAGTTTTGCGCAAATTTTGTTGTTCAACTTTAATGCAAAGTTGAACCAAGTCATTCAAGTCTTGGTACGGAAGAAGTTCTACTTTATCCCCTATCTCAAGGTTGAGCCCACTTAGAAACCTAAATATGGTGGTGACCTCTTCCTCTCTAATAGAGGCTCTCATCATATATAGGTCCATTTTTTGCCTATACTCTTCCACACTCATGTTCTTTTGTTGGAGCCTTTGGAGCTTGTCCATTAGCTCGCTATGGTAGTAGGAAGGTATGTGGCGACGTCTTAGGGCTCCCCTAAGGTCATTCCAATACTCTATGGGAGGCTCCCTATGAAGACGTCTATCTCTCTCTAGAGAGGTCCACCTATACATGGCATTGCCTTGGAAACTAAGGGTTGCTAAGGGTACCTTCCTCTCTTCACTCACCCTATGGCAAGCAAAGAGTTACTCTACTTTCATCTCCCAATCTAGGTACACCTCTGCATTTTCCTTACCATAGAAATGTGGTAGGTCTACCCTTACTTCCCTTGGGGCTTCTTCCTCTCTTCTCCTATTTCTCCTAGGGGGTGGTTGGTAGTAATCATTGATTCTAAGGCTTCCCTCCCCTAGAGACTCTTGGATTTGTGATTGAGATGCATGGGTATGTGTTTTTTTTTTGAATTTTGAGATTTTTCTTCCTTTGCTCAAGTCAATTCATTGATTTTAGACTCATTTTCCAATTGTCTATATGAAATGTGTTGTACGTCCTTGGAGAGTTGTTTCAAAAGAGATTTTATGGACCTTACATCACTTTCAATGGAATTGGAAGAGTGAGTAGACATGACTAGAACTTTGTGTATAGAAATGTTTTACTTTTAAGAAAGAAGAGGAAAGTTAATGAAGGTAGCTTTCCAGGTAAGAGAGGTGAGTCACAATGGACTACTTAAATACCAAGTCTTGCCTTAGCCAAAAACTATCCCTCCAAAACCTTTACACAAGTCCTTCTTTAGGTAAAACACTTAGAACACAATCAGGATGAAGAAATCAAATTTTTAGTGCAAGAAAACAATGCAAGCTATCTAGCAAATGAAGCAAATTATCAAAGCCTTAAACAAGATTAAACAAGAAATTAACGAAGTGATTAAAGCAAGTTGGTTCAATTAAAGCAATTAACAAAAACAAATTAAGCTAGACGGCCCTAGGTGAGGCTTCTTTGACACTTGGAGCCCTTGAAGACACACTCACCGACTAATTGCATGATTAACAGGTAATTAACACAAGAAAGATTGCAAAGAAATTAAATGGCACTCCCTTTGTTGCTTTTCTAATTGCACTCCCTTTGTTGCTTTTCTAATTGCACTCCTTTTGTTGCTTTTCTACTTGTTGGGCCTTCCAAAGTGTGTGGTGTATTTGTGGTATGGTGTTTGTTGCTGGCCCCTTGTCTTTGTTCCTCTTGGAATTAGGTCAATTAAAATCTTCAATCCAGCACCTATTAAGCAAGCTAGACTCCCCTCAAGTCAATTTTCCACTCAACAAGTACCAATTGATATTTAATCCACCAACAAGCTTAGAGGCCAAAGAAAGAAAGCAAGAAACAAATTAATTTGAAAAACAGTACCACACAAATGGAATTAAATGTGACACAACTAGAAAGAGTTCAAATGAAATTAGACAAGCAAATAAAAGGTACTCAAATAATGGATGACACACAAAAAAGGAACCTAGGAATAGCACTAGATTTGATTTAAAAACCAAAAGCAGAACCACTGAAAAAAAAAGATTGTTGTGGTCCAGAAAGCGTATCTTTAAAGATTTATGCTGAGCTTAACCTTTTGTATTTGCTTCTGAAAATTGAGACAAAATCAGAACAAGATCTTAACAAACTTTTGGCGTTGGTTTCAGTCCAAACGCATATACCAATTAATTTTGGTAAATTTTATAAAATCAGTGCTCAGAGCTGCCAGCTGGAACGTCAGGATTGCACACTTTTTTTGTAATATTTATCTTTTTTTTCTAGTTATTTTTTTTCAGATGGTTCTTTTTTTGTCCTTTTTCTAACACCTCAAATTTGTGAAATCCAGAGGCTCAGAAATTTTTGATGATGTATGTAATTTTCATAAAACAAAACAGTCAACACAGAAATGTGAAAACAGGGGTTCTGAAAACTGGAATAAAAAACAAAATGATATACCTCAAAAACATAATGGAGTTAATATGATGGAATTTGTGTGGATCTAACACACAAATAAGAACTCAAAATAAAATTAAAAATGCACCAAAGGATCAATAGAAAACAGATTTCAGATCAAACATTCAGACCAAAAACAAGAAACAAATAAATCGAAAAGAGTACTACTAGGATTTGATGACAAATATGGAAACACATGACTTAGACAAAACTTATGGATTCATAAAATGAAAAGACTCAAGAACATCATATGACCCAAATGAAATTTCAAGCAAGACTCAAATACCTAAAAATAAAAACAGCAACACAAATATATCAAGAATCCTACACAAAATTGAAAATAGATGTTCAAGCACAAGTTTGAACAAACCCACTAAATGAAATGAATAAACAAGCATTAAAATCATATTAAAACACAAAAAATAGCAAGACAACTTGGAATAAAAATGAACAACTTGGAGAAAATAAGAACTCAAAAAGAAAATGAAAAGAGATACTCATCTTTGAAGAACCATAGCTCTAGATACCAAATGATGGCATTCCTATGAACTCTTCTTTGGGTTTTGGAGTTCCTTGGTGATGATGGATGCGGAAGCTTATGGAGGAGGTGAGCAAGGCCTTCCTAAGAAGCATGTGTGCATTGAAGGTGCATGAAGAGTGAGGAAATGGGGAGGTTCGGCCAGCCCCTTTGGTAGTGATGAATTGAAGACTAAAACCTAAGTATTAGGCAATTAGTAGTTGATCCTGCCGCGGACTCGAACGTGGAGGATATGCCTCATCACTCCTTCGTCTAGCCTTCTGCAACTGCACGTTCTGCAAGAACGCTCCAAGAACCTTCGCCAGAACTCCTAACGATGCCTGCAAAACACACAGACGGCGCCTCTAGCGGCCGTGTGCACTCCAACGCTCAAGTCAGGCAACAGGAACACCAAAAACTCGCACTGAATCTCTCTATGAGACTCGTGTGTGCTCAGATCCACTTTCTCTCTCTCTGTAACTAAATTTTGTTATCACTGTGCCACGTGTACAAACGTTCCCACAATGACTCAGAAATTGTGTGTAGTCAATCTGTGTAAACTTGTAATCTGAAAAACTTGTGTGTACCTGACATAAGGTGGAGTACCTTTATACTGGGCCGTGCCTCTCTCTCAGATGGTGACACGTGGAGGCATGCAACTAACATCTAACCGTACACGTGTTGCATCTGAAGGGCTTTTGCGCTTTTCTCTGTGCGGCTAAGTTATCCTCTTGCGGAGTAACCTAGCACGTTTCTTCTCTCTGAGTGAGTCGCATGCTCCCAGGAGAGCACCGGGTGTGGCTGTTCTAAGCACACTCACCAGGCGCATCCTGCCTGCATGGTCTCACCGCACGTCCTCTGAGTGGGCATCATGCGAGATGCATGCGTAATGCTCTCGCTGGGAACCTGGGTCCCAACTTAACACGTGTTGGCAAGAACCCCGATGACCGATCGTGCTCTGCGTGCACTAACAACCGAGCGGTGCCTTATTACTATCCACCGATGACCGTGCGGTGCCTCATTACCTTCCACCGATGACCGTGTGGTGCCTCATTACTTTCCGCGCTCTGCTTCCAGGCGCTTATCTAGGCACCGATCTAGGGGTGGTGGCCACTTCGTAACTGACCACCAATCACTGTTCTAAGTGGTCTCCTCCCTGATTCACCTGCTATCTCATGCCACGTGTCACCCTGTGACTGGTCCATGTGGTCATCTGCTACTGACGTCATCGACTACCGATGACCGACCGGATCAGTAGTGTATGGCACAATTTGGGCAGCATAACAATACTCTATTTAATCTTGAAAATACAATAGGTTGGCTCCTCCTTTTATAGGCTAAGGAGGACCACAAAGGTTAACCTAATGCTAAGCAAATGTACTCAAAATGAAATGCAAATGCCAACACATAAGACTCATGGCCGACCCTAGTTTTTAGGAATGTTTCTAGAAATGTAACAAAAGCTAGGTTAAACCCTCATGGAATCAAGTTTGTGCTATTTACACCACAACTAAAACTAAGCTACTCTTGATGGGCCTTCATGTAATATGTACAAATATCTTTCTCTCCCATCCTTAGCTAAGTCAATGTCTTCATGTAGTCTTTTGGTCATGGACCTAGTAAATGGTCCTACACGCTCTTCCCATTGCCCTAGATGCTCCTTCCATGGCCCTAGACACTCCTCTTCTTGCCCTAGACGCTCTTGGTGTGGCTTTGGATGCTCTTGTCTTGGCTCTTGTGTGGTTGTGCTTGGCCCTCTTCCATCAAAGTGATTCACCTCCCTTTCCTGGGATTTTACCTACTTTGCTCCACCTATTTTTCTTAAAGTAGATTACTTTTAACACCTCATTTTAATCATGTCAGCTCATTCTTCTAATTCTAGTGATAGCGATAGAAAGTCAATTAAATCTCTTTTAAAGAAACTAGCAAGAGACTTTCAATCACTCTCATATAGACAATTGGAACATGAGGCCCAATTCAAAGAAAGGGATGCTCAATTTGTATTGAAGGAAAAAGAGGTGAAAATGGTTAAAGAAAGAGATGAATACAATCCTAAATCTAAAAAAAGTTCAAATGCATCTAGTTCTAGGGGTAATGATTCTTTTGGGGAAGACAGCCTTAGGATAAATGAATACTATCAACCACCCCCTAGGATAATTAGAAGAGAAGGGAAAGAGAAAGAAAGTGTTAAGGAGGTTAGGGTCGATCTGCCTTATTTCCGTGGAAAAGAAAATGTAGAAGCTTACCTAGATTGGGAAATGAAGGTAGAACAATTATTTTTTTACCATAGAGTAAGTGAGGAACGAAAGGTACCCCTAGCTACCCTTAGCTTTCAGGGAAATGCTATGTATTGGTGGACTGCCTTAGAGAAAGATGGGCATCTTCATAAGGACCCTCCAATAGAATACTGGAATGATCTTAGGGGAGCCTTAAGACGCCGTCATATCCCTTCCTACTATAATAGGGAGTTAATCGACAAGCTCCAGAGACTCCAATAGAAATCTATGAGTGTGGAAGAATATAGGCAGAAAATGGAGCTTTATATGATGCGAGCTTCCATTAGGGAAGATGAGACCACCACCATAGCAATATTTTTGAGTGGACTCAATCTTGAGATTAGAGATAGAGTTGAACTTTTACCCTACCAAGACTTAAATGATTTAATTCAGCTTTGTATCAAAGTTGAACAACAAATTTTAAGAAAAGTATCAAGTCGTAGGGAAAGTTCATATTCTAACTCAAATCCTAAGAGAGAGCAAGAAGGGGAGGAAACTATAAAAGAGAAACCAAAAGAAACTCCCAATAAAATAGAATTAGATACCTCTAGCTCACAACCCCGTAGCAGAGACACTAAATGTTTTAAGTACATTGGTAGAGGTCACATAGCTGCCCAATGCCCAAACAAGAGAAACATACTCTTAAGAGGGAGGGACGAATATAGTATCCAAAGTGAAGAAGTTAGCGGGGGAGAGGAGAAAGTAAATAGTGAGAGAGTGTATCCATGTGAGGGGGAGTTAATGATGATTCGTAGAACCCTAAAAAACCAACCTAGTGTGGACTAAGAGACACAAAGGGAGAACATTTTCTATACAAGATGTAAAGTTTTTGAAAATGTGTGTTCTCTCATTGTGGATAGTGGTTCTTGCTGCAATTGTTGTAGCAATAAGCTGGTTGAAAAGTTGAATCTACGGGTAATACCTCATCCTAAAACTTATAAACTTTAGTGGATAAACGAAGATGGGGCATTAACTATTGATCCGGTCGGTCATCGGTAGTCGATGACATCAGCAGCAGTTGACCACGTGGACCATTCACAGAGTAACACGTGGTAGAGGATAGCAGGCAAATCAGGGAGGCGACCACTCAGAATGGTAATCGCCTATCGCCTGTGATGTTGAGTAATCGCCTATCGCCTTGGAGATAGGTAATCACCTATCGCCTTGAGGATGAGTAATCGCCTATCGCCTTGAGGATGAGTAATCGCCTATCGCCTTGAGGATGAGTAATCGCCTATCGGCTTGAGGATGAGTAATCGTTCATCGCCGGTATGGATCAGTAATCGTCCAGTGGGACATGATCGCCGTGTGTTAAGGTTAGGAGATCAGGTGGTCAGCAAGTCGCCGAAAGAGCACATCGCCGGGTGTTTGAGGAGACTTGGCAAGCACTTGTTGTATGGTCTAAGTACAGAGGATAAGTGGCATATCTGCCACCATGTGTAGTGTGAGCTGCAATGCCCAGGGTTAACCAGCTCGCCCTGTTAAGGTTGCACCCAGAGTAGCCTGCGTACTAAGCTACTCCCTGTGTGGATAACTCAGTCGCCGGGGGCACAGTGGAAGTAACGTTTCAGCTGCAGATACTCCAGATGGTGACACGTGTACGACCAGATGTTATCCACGTGTCAAGAGGAATAACCGTCAGGAGAGAGAAAGACTCAGGTATATATACAAACTCTTAACGAAATTGAGGGAGGTTTTTTTGAGATTCTTACAGCTTACACATTTGAGAGTTTCAGTGACACACGAGTCTCACAGAGAGATTCAGATATAGTTTTGGTGTTCCTGTTGCCTGACTTTAGCGTCGGAGCTACAACGGCCGCCAGAGGCGCCGTCTGTGTGTTTTGCAGGCAGCGTTTGGAGTTCCGGCGGTGGTTCTTGGAGCGTTCCTGCAGAACAGAAGGCTAGATGAAGGAGTGACGAGGCAATCCTCCACGTTCGAGTCAAGCGGCAGGATCATTAGGCGCCCACCGTGGGGCCCGTGTGAATTTTGTTCCCATCCACGTTGCGGTTCTTGAAGTTTCTTGAGGTTTCTTGGAGCTTCTTGACCATTTCGTCAAAGTGAAGTTACGTCGAAGTGTTGAGAAGATGAGAAGAAGAACCAGGCAAACCTCACCTGCGCCATCTGCTGAAGAAGGAGCTGTTACCATGCCGCAGGTAGTGGAGATGATGCGCGCGTTGCAAGATAGCGTCGCGGAATCGAGAGCTGATCAGGAGAAAATGCGTGCAGAGCTGACTGCATCGCAGAGAAGAAACGAAGAGTTGAACTGTATGAATGAAGAGCTGCGTAGGGAATTGCAGGCGCAGAAGGAGCGCGCAGTTGAAGAGAGGACGTCGACGCCGCAATCGCCTCCTAGAGTATTCCCTATGCCTTTCTCCCCCAAGATCATGAACACGGTGGTGCCTCCCCATCTGGTGGGACTGAAAGCGTCGTTCACGGGGGTTGAAGATCCAGATGCACACCTGACAGCCTTCCACACTCAGATGATGCTGACTGGAGGTTCAGATGCTGTGTAGTGCAAGATGTTCATGAGTACACTGAGCGGAGTGGCTATGGAGTGGTTCGTGAGCCTGCCAGAGGGCCACCTCATTTCCTTCCATCAGTTTGCGAAGCTGTTCACGGAGCAGTACATCATTAACCGACCTGCACCAGTGGTGTCCTACGACCTGTTTGACGTGCGCCAGTATCAGGGGAAGCCGTTGAGGGACTACCTCAATCGCTTTGGGGCGCAGGTGGTGAGATTGCCCGTCAAGGATGAAGACATGCTGGTGCATGCGTTCAAGAGAGGTGTCCTCCCTGGTCCTTTCAGTGAATCGCTCATTAGGAGCCACCCTGCCACCTTCACCGAGATACGGCGACGTGTGGTGGCACACATAGTAGCAGAGACAGAGGTCTCTGAGAAGAGAGGAAGTGCTGCACCGTCGAAGCCACGTGGAGGTCAGGGGAATCAGCAGCAACAGGCGCGGGTGCATGAGATCAAGGAAGGGAGGAAGGAGCAGGGAAGGTCTCGCCCTTATGCACCAAGGAAGGACCAGACCAGGGGGCGTGCAAGCAACGCACCCCCCAGGTATGATTTCATGATAAGTTTGGCGGAGCTGATCGCCATCCCTGCTGTGGCAGCAAGACTCCATGTGCCAGAGAAAACCGACAGGGTACTTGGAGGGAGGAAGGATGAGTGGTGTGAATTCCATCAAGCTTATGGACATACACTCTGTAACTGCCTGGCGTTGGGGCGTCAGCTTGCTGAGTTGGTGGAGACAGGGTTCCTGACCGATTACCTGCAGAAGACACAAGGTGATCGCGCTTCGGGGTCCCAGGAAGGCGACCAGCAGCATGAACTCCCTGTGTTTGGGGAGGTGAGGTGATGGAAGAGGCTACACTAGGGGGGCTCCCAGAGCTGAAGCGGAAGGCATGATCGCCCCACGTGTGTGCATCGCCAGGGCGGTCATCGCCGGTTAAAGGAGACCCCATCCAGAGTGGTTGAGACGTTGGAGAATGGAGCTTGTCGGCTGGTGACTCTGGATGTAATGACTATTCCCAGAACCCAGGACGCTACACGCTTCTTTCCTACTCTCGTTAAGTTGTAAAGTAGATGCGCTATCGCGCTGTACACATACCTAGTGTATTAAAACAGTTGAGCAGATCAGGGGCACTCTTTTTAACGATGCCACCCAATAAAAGATTTTCAGTACATAAAGTGTGCGAGTGTTCCTAGTTTAAAGTTCTCCTTGCCCCAGGTGCAAGACCAGGTGATCGGTGGTGAGTTACCCAGTGGCCACCACCCGCAGATCAGCCCCTAGGTAAGCGCTGGGATGTAGAGCGCGATCAGCCATCAGTGCATGCAGACCACGATCAGCCGTCGGTGCATGTAGAGAGTGAGTACTCGGTCGGTGCACGGTCATCGGGGTCTTGCTAACACGTGTTAAGCTGGGATCCAAGTTCCCAGTGAGAGCGTTAAGCATGCACCTCGTATGATTCCAGAAGAAGAGGTCCTCGCCGGTCGGGACGTCGGTGAATGCGCGATGAGGCAATGCAGGCAGGGCGCGCCCAGTGTGTGCGCTTAGACAGCCACGCCTGGCGCCCCCCTGGGAGCGTGCACACACAAGAAAGTCCTCCCTCGACTTTGTACAGCGAGGTGCAGGCGAGAGAAAGTCCTCTTCCTTTGCTTTTTACAGCAAGGTTGAGGCAACAGAGAAAGACCTCACCTCTGCTTTATACAGCAAGGTTGAGGCAAGAGAAAGTCCTCTTCCTTTGCTTTTTACAGCAAGGTTGAGGCAACTGAGAAAGTCCTCACCTCTGCTTTATATAGCAAGGTTGAGGCAAGAGGAAGTCCTCCTTGCCTTTGAGCAAGTGCAGGCGAGAACAGAGGAAGTCCTCCTTGCCTTTGAGCAAGTGCAGGCACCAGAGGAAGTCCTCCTTGCCTTTGAGCAAGTGCAGGCACCAGAGGAAGTCCTCCTTGCCTTTGAGCAAGTGCAGGCACCAGAGGAAGTCCTCCTTGCCTTTGAGCAAGTGCAGGCACCAGAGGAAGTCCTCCTTGCCTTTGAGCAAGTGTAGGCAACAGAGGAAGACCTCCATGCCTTTGAGCGAGTGCAGGCGAGAAAGAAGAAAGTCCTCCCTCGACTTTGTACAGCGAGGTGCAGGCGAGTGAAAGTCCTCACCTCGACTTTGTACAGCGAGGCTGAGGCAAGAGAGAAAGTCCTCTCCCTTTGCTTCTTACAACAAGGTTGAGGCGAGAGAACCAAGTCCTCTTCCTCTGCTTTTCACAGCAAGGTTGAGGTGAGAGAAAAGTCCTCTTCCTCTGCTTCTTACAGCAAGGTTGAGGCAAGAGAACCAAGTCCCTTCCCTCTTCTTTTTACAGCGAGGCTGAGGTGAGAGAGGCAAGACCTCACCCACGACTTCTTACAGCAAGGTTGAGGCAAGAGGGGTCGTCGAGAAGCACTTTTCTTCCCCAAAACACAGGCGGCATAGTTGGTGTTCAGACCCTCTATGCACTCAGCGCTGGTGTGGCAGAGAAGTGCAGCGAAGCCAGAAGCGCGATGACTGATCGGTGGTGCACTAACATGCTAGTCGGTGGTCGGTGGTAGAAGCAAGTTCTGCGGCGTGAAGCCGAAGCGTTTAGGCCCGTTAAGTCAGTCATCCAGCATGAAGTTATGTTGAAGGCAATGCTAAGGTAACAGTCAGCCGCGATCAAGTCAGAGGCCAAGTGGGAGGGGTTGCAGTTAGATCGCGCTAAAGCCTAAGCTAGGTAACAGGTAGTCACATGCAGAGAGTTAAAGAGAAGAAACGCAGCGAACCCTAGCGCGTTTGAGAAGAAGAAAACAGGGAAGGTGAATCTCTAGATGATCCAGAGAGATGCTTTGAATGTTTGAAGGCGAAGAAGAAGGAATGAAACAGTGTTAGTACCAGAGTGTGCGCTCCTGTAGACCGTCAGAAGACGATTTCTTAGTCTCTTTGCTGAGAACAAGTTCACAGCTCGAGACTGGGGGGCTTGTGATCCGGTCGGTCATCGGTAGTCGATGACATCAGCAGCAGTTGACCATGTGGACCATTCACAGAGTAACACGTGGTAGAGGATAGCAGGCAAATCAGGGAGGCGACCACTCAGAATGGTAATCGCCTATCGCCTGTGATGTTGAGTAATCGCCTATCGCCTTGGAGATAGGTAATCGCCTATCGCCTTGAGGATGAGTAATCGCCTATCGCCTTGAGGATGAGTAATCGCCTATCGGCTTGAGGATGAGTAATCGTTCATTGCCGGTATAGATCAGTAATTGTAACATCCCGCCAAATACATTTCGCATTTTTTTTGCATTTTCGTAATATGAAGTAACGGTAAAACAAATATATTGAAATAAACATAATTGTACATATATATAAATGAGTTTCTCCTCGCAGGGAGTTTGATACAAAACGGTCCTTTTCCAAAACTTAAACATAAAAACTGCAAATAATACAAACAGCCGATCTGCTAACAGAAACGGCGATCTCCCATCAGACAGGCGATCTCCTATCATACCGGCGATCTCCTATCAGAAAGCAAAAACGGGTGATCGCCTAACAGATCAGAGATAGGCGATCTCCTTCCGGCGATCACTCACAGGGGAAATCCACTTCCTGCAACCTCATCTGCTCCCGTGTAAAGATACACGATCATCACAGTTTTAAGAAAGACATCCACAGAAACAAAATACAGGGTAAGCTATATATTTAGGAAAAACTTTGAATCAAGAGCATACATAAGAACTTCACAACATCCATGAACCGTGTCAATATCAGCCATCACATTTCCATATTCCACAAGACTATCAGGAAATCCCCAAATTCACAAATCAATCCAAGAGTATTTCAATTCACATCAGCAATCAAGTGTCTATTAATTCAATTTCACATTTCTCACGTCAGACTTTCCACTGACTCATCACACCAGACACTTGACCACTATTTCCGGAGACTCGTGCGTTGATTAGACCCAGAGATTCGCACCTGTCATACCACACCACTGTGAAATCCACACAGGGTCGCTGTGAAATCCACACAGCCATGCGCATACACCATCTCAATATTCTCATTATCACGGTATGACAAGGTTAATCCATACAACAGGCCGAACTCGTTCTGTTTCACACGAGACACCCATACGCATGAACCTCCATCGACTCTCCACAACTGAGTAACTTCCTCTATGTGATTTCATTACCTCAGTAGAGTCAGGATGTCTCATTATAGGATCACCGATCAATACACCTATTACACGACCTTACACGGTATTTCCTTTCCTGAAAATACTATGCCTCGATCCACACTCACAACATTCAACACATCACATAACACTTCAATGAACGATTTCAATCACAGCAAAACTCATACCAAGGTTCAGATTTTCGAAAACCACATTTAAAATCTCAAACACTTTTGGAACAGCATAAAATGGGGGATATTTCAATGACAGATGAAAACCGGCGATCACCTCCAGAAACCGGCGATCACGAACAAAACTGGGTTTTTAAACAAGAACATTTTTAAAACCGGCGACCACGTCGCCCCCAACATCCAAACATAACTGTTATCGTAAACATCTCACATTTCAACATCAAACACCGTGAAAGCGAAGTAAAACCGGCGACCACGTCGCCCTATCATCACCAACATCCAATATCCAGTTATCGTTGGAAAAAGACTAGCTTCCCTTACCTGGACTTGCGCAAAACACCAGGAGCTCCGAAACCCAACGAAGCTTAAAGAATGCCTTGGCTCTGTTTTTTGCGTCTGGTTTGAAGGACTTGCAGAGAAGTTCCCCGGTGCTCTAATGGTGGCCGTCGCTCGTCGTACTCTTGTGTGAAGGTGCCAGAGTCGCAGCGCGAAGGAGAGAAATGGAGGAGAAAGGAGGTAACTCACTCTTTGGCTTTTGAACAACTGAAATGTTTTCTTTCCCTCAACAGTGGGTTTTTCCCTCTTAAGCCAACTATTCCACAAAAGCCGCTGCCACCAACCACTCTGCAGGGAAGTTGCGTGTACGCTGCACTGAACAGTACTACTAAGCGTGCCTCTGCGCAGGCTAACACTCTGAGGTCACTATTATGAACCACCCTTTTTGTCTACGTGGCGCACGTGCAGGACGTTCCATGCTGAGAGTCTGGGTCCCACCTTCTCTACGTACAACTCGACATCGCGCGCTAACCTTCCACTGATCTCTCTCTCTGGAAGACGACCGATGTCTCTCTCTGGAAGACGACCGATGTCTCTCTCTGGAAGACGACCGATGTCTCTCTCTGGAAGACGACCGATGTCTCTCTCTGGAAGACGACCGATGTCTCTCTCTGGAAGACGACCGATGTCTCTCTCTGGAAGACGACCGATGTCTCCTCCTCCTGGAGACCGACCGAGGTCTCTTCCTCCTGGAGACCGACCGCGGTCTCTTCCTCCTGGAGACCGGCCGCGGTCTCTTCCTCCTGGAGACCGGCCGCGGTCTCTTCTTGGCGACACCCGCATGACTCTCGCGCCCGGGCGAAGCCCACATGCATCTCGCGCCCTGGCGATGCCCGCATGCCTCTCGCGCCCTGGCGATGTCCGCATGCCTCTCGCGCCCTGGCGATGCTCGCATGTCTCGCGCCCTGGCGATGTCCGCATGCCTCTCGCGCCCTGACGATCATGTTTCATGCGATCTCATGGCTTTCTAACTACACTTTCCTTCATTTTTATCTTAAATAAAAACATACTTAGAATTCACTTAAAATATATCACTTTTATTCCAATAAGATTTTCTAGGTCCTTACAAGTAATCGCCCAGTGGGACATGATCGCCGTGTGTTAGGGTTAGGAGATCAGGTGGTCAGCAAGTCGCCGAAAGAGCACATCGCCGGGTGTTTGAGGAGACTTGGCAAGCACTTGTTGTATGGTCTAAGTACAGAGGATAAGTGGCATATCTGCCACCATGTGTAGTGTGAGCTGCAATGCCCAGGGTTAACCAGCTCGCCCTGTTAAGGTTGCACCCAGAGTAGCCTGCGTACTAAGCTACTCCCTGTGTGGATAACTCAGTCGCCGGGGGCACAGTGGAAGTAACGTTTCAGCTGCAGATACTCCAGATGGTGACACGTGTACGACCAGATGTTATCCACATGTGAAGAGGAATAACCGTCAGGAGAGAGAAAGACTCAGGTATATATACAAACTCTTAATGAAATTGAGGGAGGTTTTTTTGAGATTCTTACAGCTTACACATTTGAGAGTTTCAGTGACACACGAGTCTCACAGAGAGATTCAGATATAGTTTTGGTGTTCCTGTTGCCTGACTTGAGCGTCGGAGCTACAACGGCCGCTAGAGGTGCCGTCTGTGTGTTTTGCAGGCAGCGTTTGGAGTTCCGGCGGTGGTTCTTGGAGCGTTCCTGCAGAACAGAAGGCTAGACGAAGGAGTGACGAGGCAATCCTCCACGTTCAAGTCAAGCAGCAAGATCAACTATAGATAAGCAAGTGAAAGTTGAGTTATCTATGGGAAACTATAAAGACAATTTTATGTGATGTAGTTCCCATCGAAGCTTATCACATCTTGTTGGGTAGATGATGGGTTGCTCTTCATGACCATTTGTTCTTCTTGAAATATGAGGTAAAAAGGTGGTGGAAGCTATGGATGATATGGGTCAAGGATGGCTCATATAGAGCTATGGGTTCCTTTTAGGTGCATGAAAGGTATGGAGAGTGATAGGTTAGGCCAAATTACTTGGAGAAAGGTGAAGATGAAGATCAAAGTGTCTAACCTAGAGAGAATAGACAAAGAGTAGAAGCTAGCATAATTTTGGCAGCATTTACTCATATAAATTGATCTTGAAAATACATGAGGTAGGCCTCCTTATTTATAGATTTAGGAGCCTTGGTGAGCAAGCTTAAAGGGTAGGGATGGAAATACAAAAAGTGGGGGCTGCCTAGGGTATTGACTTTAGTCAAACCACACCATCATCCTAATATTCTAGAAGATAGGTAAAAAATGCAACATTTGATAGTACACCCCTCCTTCTTTTGCTAAAGGCACCTATTTGCTAGCACACCCCTCCTTCTATTGCTAAGGGCACCTTTTTGATAGCACACCCCTAAGTGAGCAAGTTTTGCTTTCTACACTACACTAATCTACTAAGCTACCCCTAATGGGCCTCCAAGTAGCATGTACAAGGTCTTATCCCTCCCATTCGTGGCTTGACTCATTTGGGCGTTAATGTGCTTGGCCATGGACCTTGTGAGAGGTCCTAGACGGTCTAGGCTCCCTCCTAGACGGTCCTCATGTAGCTCCCCCTTGTCTTGTGCTAGACGCTCTCCATGTGGTTCTAGACGGTCTAGTCTTGGCCCTTGGCTTTCATGGTGGGGTGAGCTTGGCCTCTCTCCATTAGTAGACCTTGGCAATTTGACAAGAAAACTATGCACAATGGTTTTACCAATGAGATTACTTTCACCTATAAAGAAAAGACGTTTATACTTTATCCCTTATCATATTCCCAAGTGATAACGGATCAAGTACAAATGAAAATAACAAAAGAGGAAGAGAAAAAAAAAAGAAAATAGAAAGTAAAAAATCACTAGCTCTTCTAGAACAAAAGGTAGTGTCTAAAGAGTCTAGTAATAAAAATATAAAACAAGGGAGGAAAAACTTAGAAAAGAAAATTATGTACTCCTTTCTAAAGAAATCTTGTGAAGAGTTGCCAAGAACAATAAACAAACAAGAGGAACGGCAACTTAATAATTCTGATTTCAATACAACTACTGAAACTAACGCATTTGATTTGTTTAATGACTCCAACAAATGGACATACGATCCTGGAGGACGAATCTAGTTCAAAGCAGGAATAAGGCTGTTGTTCGAGATCAATCCTGTACATATGAGGACAGATCCTCTCAAGAGGGAGGGGATGATGGCAGAGCCTCCAGCCATACACAACCACATAATAAGGAGGATAAAGACCTATAGGTTATTTTGGGATTTACTTGTAAATATGGGTCTCATTGGGCTTTTGTTTCTTTTATAGGCCCAATCAAGAAAGAATGTACAAACATATCCAAGAAGACCTCCAAGTCATTAAAACATAAACATAAAGATGATGGAAGAAGTCCAAGTCCGAATTTAAGCCCAAGGCCAAGCCCAAGTTCAACAACTAGAAGATCTGGGCCAACTACAAGAGCTATGGCTAGAAGAATTCAAGAGGATTGGAACACTGCTACTGATGGTAGAGAAATGTTCCTCTATATGTTCAAAATGCCATAAGTTTAGTGTAGATTAGAATTTATTTTTTGTCAAAATTAGAATAGAAATTACTATAAATTTTCTTAGAAATTTCTTAGAATTTAATTTTGGCACATAAAATCAACCTAGGTTAATTTAGAGTTTCTAAAACCTCTAAATTCACCTAGGCCGATCAACTTAACCATGGAAGAAGACACATTTAACACATGTTAAATGAGTTACACAGCTGCCATCATGTGATCCATATTTAACATGTGCTAGAAAGTTTTACAACACATGTTAAATATGATCCATGAGCTCCATGTGCCAAGGTGCATTTAATGGACATTCCAAAGCCATTTACCTTGCATTTGAATTTCATTTAGCTGGTCCTCCATTGCTATAAAAGGAGGAGCCTACCTCATGTAATGGCAATATTATACATAGAGTGAAATTGCTGCCAAGAATTTGTGCCAATTCTTCACTCATTGCTATTTTCTCTCTAGGATAGGCAAGTTTAGTCTTCAATCTTCATCTTCCAAGTGAGTTGGCCTAACCACTCACCTTCCATACACAACATACACCTCCAAGGCAACCAGCATCTCTACGTGAGAGCCTTGTACGTGATCCTCCATTGAAGCTTCCGCAAGAACTCCACCAAAGAAACTCAACAATGAAGGCACTACAATGAAACCAGTCCACCCGATGTGGGGACACGAAACTAGTCCACCCAATGTGGTGACACAAAACCAGTCCACCCGATGTGGTGACACGAAACCTGTTCACCCGATGTGGTGGACACGAAACCAGTGCACCAAATGTTGTGTAAACGAAACCAGTCCACCCAATGTGGTGTACACGAAACCAATCCACTTGATGTGGGGACACAAAACCAATCCACCCGATGTGGGGACACGAAATTAGTCAACCTGATGTGGTGAGACACAAAACCAGTCCACCCGATATGGTGACACAAAACCAGTCCACCTAATGTGGTGACACGAAACCTGATGGCCTTTACATGTTGAGCTCTCCTTGGATGTTGAAGATGGTGCGGAAGCAATGGTTGAAATGAGCAAGACCCTCCTAGGAGTGATGGTGATCTTGAAGGTGCATGATGTGTATGGGAGTAGGGAGGTTCGGCCAACCCTTGGTGAGGTGAAGGAGATGAAGATCAATTCCTAGAAACTAGGAGAGAGCAAAGCTTGGCACAAATTTGGCAGCATAACTTTACTCATATTAATCTTGAAAATACATGAGGTAGGCCTCCTTATTTATAGATTTAGGAGCCTTGGTGAGCAAGCTTAAAGGGTAGGGATGGAAATACAAAAAGTGGGGCTGCCTAGGATATTGACTTTAGTCAAACCACACCATCATCCTAATATTCTAGAAGATAGGTCAAAAATGCAACATTTGATAGTACACCCCTCCTCCTTTTGCTAAAGGCACCTATTTGCTAGCACACCCCTCCTTCTATTGCTAAGGGCACCTTTTTGATAGGACACCCCTAAGTGAGCAAGTTTTGCTTTCTACACTACACTAATCTACTAAGCTACCCCTAATGGGCCTCCAAGTAGCATGTACAAGGTCTTCTACCTCCCATCCGTGGCTTGACTTATTTGGGCGTGAATGTGCTTGGCCATGGACCTTGTGAGAGGTCCTAGACGGTCTAGGCTCCCTCCTAGACGCTCCTCATGTAGCTCCCCCTTGTCTTGTGCTAGACGCTTTCCATGTGGTTCTAGACGGTCTAGTCTTGGCCCTTGGCTTTCATGGTGGGGTGAGCTTGGCCTCTCTCCATCAAAACCAGCTCGCCAAAGATTGGGTATAGCCCAAACGAAACCAACTCGCCAAAGATTGGGTATAACCCAGACGAAACCAGCTCGCCAAAGATTGGGTATAGTCCATATGAAACCAGTTCGCCAAAGATTGGGTATAACCCAGACGAAACCAGCTCGCCAAAGATTGGGTATAGCCCATAGGAAACCAGCTCGCCAAAGATTGGGTATAGCCCAAACGAAACTAGCTCGCCAAAGACTGGTGTACCGACCAGTCCTCGAGCACCGAGAATAGCTAGTAATGGTGAGCCACGTCAGCTGGGTCCCACAGCATGGGCCAGAGCCACGTGTGCTGGGTCTCACAGGTAGCATGGACTAGTGGGCTGATTATTCATCAGCATGTCGATCACCAGAGTGGAACGATGTGTCCTCGTCAACATAACGGGGTGATGAGTCCTCGGCAACAGAGGGTGTTTTGAACAGCAGAACTAGACCATAGAAGGTGGGTCCTGGGAGAAGACTAGTTATCAGTAAAATGCCCAGAGGTAGGGAGAGGCCTAGGTCACGAAGCATCCATGCGTGTGGCAGGGAAAGCACAGTTAGGTGCTGAGTCTTGAAGGGTTTGAGTGCCCGTCAGGATTAGGGTTTCCCAGTAAAGCTACATGCATGGCACGTGAACAGTGAAGGCACTCCCAGAATAGATGGCCCTAGAGATTAGGTGCAGAAGGGGGTACCTAGGTGGCCATCCTGTTAGAATTTGCACTCCAGGTAAGGGAAGCCTTATGCGCTAGATTACACTAAGACTGGGTAATAGGGGCGCAAGGGTATTCCTACAGAAACACTAATATGGGTAGCGGCACAGAGGAAACCCTAGACTATATAAAGGGTAGTAAAACACTTCACAAAGGTACGCAGTTTTTAGACCTAAACTAAGATACTCTATACACTTAGTGTGCTTGCCCTAGTTTTTTGACTTTAGCGTCGGAGTGCATACAGCCGCCAGGGCGCCCCTTTTTGTCTTTACAAGTGCAGGTTGTTTCGATACAGCAAAGCATTCTCTAAGGAGAGGGAGGGAGGCGTGAGATTGTCGTAGAGTCAACCGACAGGAAAGTCAACTGGCAGGAACAACTGGATATAGCCAAAATGAAACCAGCCCACCAAAAGATTTGGTGTAGCCTACTTGTTAAGCATTTGGGGCCTCATTCTGAGCAAAGGCACCCCCAAGCCACAACTCACCGAAATTTGGTTCAAGCCCCAAAATGGAAACCTCGCTTTGGTAAACAACCAAAAGACGGAAGATGCAAGTTCACAGCAACTTGAGCTTGAGAGCCTTACATGAAGAAGGACTTTAAGCATGTACAACGCGAATCCCCAACATGTTTGTTCGAGCCTAGCCAATGACTTATATCTCAGGGAGATGATGAGCTCAGGATTTTGACATGGACGAGTTCAGACAATGATAGAAGTCACCAAGTTAGTTATCCTATGATCAACTCTGGTAAGCGTGCCATCCATGTACGTCGATTATTCGACATGCATCATAAATTGCCTTGTTTGTTGGGAGTTGGTTGCGAAATTAGTGATGTTTCTAAGGTAAAAACACTCATTAATTCGTTAAGTTATATGCATTAACTCTAAACTAGGAAAGGCACAACAAACAACTATACATATATGCACAAAATAATACATTGTTCAACCAGCTACAAAAGGTGAATAAATACAAGGAATTCATGGTTGTTGCTCATCCTCATACACCAAGTGCTCGTCAATCATGACTTTCCCTGGGCTAAGTTGGGAGAAGTCAGTATCAGGGTAAATAGTTGTGGCTTGGGCAACATCGTCCTCAAAGCCAGCAGCGTATGAGTTGGCAGCGTCATCTGTGAGCTCCTCCTTGAGTTTAGACATCAACTCGTCCTTCTGTGCCAACTCTGCCTTTTGTGTGGCCACCAGCTTGGCCATCTCTTCCTTCAGCGACTCTCGCTCTACTTTCAGGGACTCCATTGCAGTACGGAGGTCGTTATTCCTTGCATACAGACCCAAGGTCTCTTGTGATTTGTTGAAGAGGAGAGTCTTGATCTCTTGATAGCTCCTTCTCAGCTTCTCGACCTCTAGAGTAAGGTCCTTCACCTGCTGGGCGAGCCTTTTGGCCTTGGAAGCTTCACTCTAGGCAATGCTTTTCAGCTTGGTAAGAAATAAGCAGCTTTTAGCCAGAGCCTGTCCCAGTTGCCTTGTGGTTTCCAGCACCTGGTCCTCCTCCAAGGGGTCCAACTTCTCTTTGAGTTTAGAAGGAAGCAAGGCATTTTGAATGGTTAGAAGGGGATATACAGAAGGATTCCATAGTCCCTCCTCCTCAATAAGTTCCTCTCTACTCTCTTGGACTATGACCCCCCTAGAGGTTGAGAAGCGTGAGAGTGGAGAATGCGAAGGAGAGGGAGCTTGCCCACCTGAGATCTAGTGGGCGAAGGATACTGCATCATTTTGTCTTCTCTTGAAGACAAGCCCAGAATGCGTCTCGTCCTCCTCTGAGGCCACCACCCCGACTATGGCCTTCTTGCTGTGGTCTTAAATAGGGGGTACTTCTGCATCAAATATAGCAAGGAACAAGAAAAAGGAGGATACCAATGTAAGCTTTGAGCGTCACTGAGGAAAACTCCTCTCGGATCAGGGTGGCAATATCGAAAACCACCTTGAGGTTGGAGAGATGGATGCACACCTCATGTTCAAGTGGGGGCAAGTCCTCCAGGTGTCTAGGGCTCTAGAAGATGGGGTTTCAGGTCCAATACAAGGGAAACCCATCCAGCAGGGTTGGATCTCCCTTGCTGCTTCGAACTTTGAAGAACTTCTTTTTAAAGCCCTTATAAGATTGCTGGAAGAGGGATAACAAGGACCTCCCAGCAACCCCGTTGAAGGACACCCAAAGTTGGCATCCTAAATGTTTGGCCTCGAAGAAGTAGGGAAAGACATCCACTAATGGCAGAAGGCCAAAGTGGGAACAGAGGATGGTAAAGGCCCACACGAATGCCCAACTATTTGGGTGTAGCTGGGTAGGGGCGTCGTTAATCTCAGTGAGCAAGGCTCTCTCAAAAGGGGATAAGGGAAGGCGAAGAATGACCTTTTGAAAAAGGATGGAATAAAAGAAATAGAAAGGAACTTCGGGGTCTGTGGATTCATCACTACATACAGGATCACCCTCCACACAAGGAACTACGTGGACAAGTTTATCATGTTCTCTACCAAACATGTTTCGCTCAGGGTTAGGGTGTTTCTTATACTTGGCTTTCCTATAATGCACTATCTTCTTCCTAGAGGTAAACTCTGATGTTTGAGCTAAAAGGTTTTCAGAGGCCCAAGGATATTTGGACTGGTAATCCATCTAAAACCAGAGCAAGCAAACAAACAGAGAACAATAGATACATTTAGAATCCAACATTACATGCATTCTAAAAGAAGAATAACTGGCGGGAACAATAATATCGAGAACACAGGGTATGAACAATCTCAGTGCAGTAAAGCAAGAGTAAAGCGAAAGCAATAAAACCACACTACGCAGTTAGGGTAAGGAAAAGTTAGTACCTTTGTGGTGATCGGAAAGGTATTGGGAACAAGATTCTATGGACGACAACGACGACGCAACAAGTTTGAAGAGAAGCGCAAAAATTGCTAAGAACGTAATGAAACAGTGGAGACGTTTGAGTTTTTGAAACCCTATTGTAGTAGGGGAGTGTAAGCGGCAACATCTTGTGACCATTGATAAAAGCCACGTGGAAGCACATGATGGAGTGTGGTGAAACGTCAACTCAGGGTACTGTGCATGTAACGTTACTCATTTGCCACGTAGGTCGACTCAGGTGAGCAAAAAGCCTCTTCGTTGAAGCAAGTTTAGCTCGAGCCTGTGGGGCTTGTGTACTGAACCAAAACTCGTAGCTCTCAGAACTCGCTGGTCGGACCTTGGCATTTTCTCTCGGCAAGTCAGCTCGGCACATGGGCCTTACTTACCATGTGACTGGGCTCCAGGTATTCGTATATATTAAACTCTCATGCATGTATATGGTATAATCCTTCACGTATAAGATTGATTGCTAAAGTGAAGGAACGTAATATGCCTAGGGGTGCGCTTAGCGTGTCCAGGTCTATGATGAGTAAAGTATTAACTATAAGGCCCGAGCCCATTAACGCTAAGGCAACCCAGGTAAATTTACATGCATGGCACGAAACAGCGTATGAATGGGTGTGTATTAGCGTGGACATACGAGTGAATGATTGTGGGCGGGACCTTGCGCCAAGGTTACAAGGCTGACCCAATTTGCTTAATGGGCTCGAAGCACGTAACAAAGTTGCCATGTTATGATAATCAGATATATATATATATATATATATATATATATATATATGGTTATTCATATGTTTGTTACAACTACATATAGATATGTTTGTTAATATCACGTAAGATTTTCCTGTTATGCATATATGTCTGTTGCACATGAAATACCCTTTGATAGTGCTAATCCTAAAAAGATAGGGATGCACGCGTGCATATAACAGAAGGAACACCTGCAGTTTGGGAGCTGAAGATTATTGGTGCCTATGCCATGGGGTTTTCTGTTAGAGATATAAGATAATGTGTTTATTTTCAGTTAATATTTGTTTATCTGAAGTGCAACAGGAACATGGTACGCTATCAAAAGGGGCTTAAGGTCCCAGGTGAAGGTACGCAATTCTGAATACAGTTTTAGATGATACTGAAACTACTTGTTTCTTATTCGTTCACAAGGCCCTTACTGACTTGAGCATCGGAGCGTGACCGACCGTGAGGGTGCCCTTTGTCTCTACTGGTAAAGCATCCAACAACCAAGGGAGGTGCAGATTCCAGGGGAGATAGGCGAAGCCTGAACCAGTCATCAGAGTCAACCGGGCAGAACAAAAACTAATTGTTTAATTTTTGTTGTTCACAAATATGCATCATTTATCCTCAGAGGAATCTTCCAAACCACAATCTCCTCAAAAGACATCTTGTGGGGGAGCTTGAGGATACCAAGAGAAGTTTGGCCTACAAGGAAGAGGAAATGAGGCAACTAGTGGAAAGAATGCAAAGGCTAAAGGATGCTTAAGAAAGACAAGCTAGAGAAAGGAGGCGGGAGCCTAGAAGAACTACAAGACATTACATACACTATGGAAGTCAAGAAGAAGAAGAATGGAGAGTGCAAAATTATTTCTAGGTTTAGGATGTGAAGAAAAGTTACGTTCATGAAGCTTGGGGAGTTCACATGAGTGAAGTTTAGATATAGGCCATGTTTGTAGAGAATGTTTAGGGAAGAAATGATTTGTTTGTGAAAATCCTCTTACAAGGTGAGAACCTTTAGAAGGTTTTTGAAGATCATCCCTAAACTTCTTTATCAAAGATGCCAAGTACTTAGAATGATTTGGTAATGAAAAAGAGAAGGAAGAAGTACACCTAGGAGGTGCAGTTAGTTTTGTACGGGTCAACATTATTGTTTTGACTGCGTGAGATGAGATGACGAGACCCGTTTTTATTTTACTTTCCTCATCTTTTTCATTTTCTCTTTTGGTTTTCATTTTTACTTGGTCCTCATTAACTTCCTTCGGAGATAGGGGTTTTAATATAACCTTATGTGATGGAAGAGGGCCAAGCACAACCTTCCATGAAAGGCAAGAGCCAAGTCAAGAGCGTCTAAGACCAAGCTAGGAGCGTCTAAGACAAGCTAGGAGCGTCTAGGACGAGAAGGCCAAGCTAGAAGCGTCTAGGACAAGAAGACTTGGATCAAAGCTATGAATGGGAGAGTGGCATACTAGCACATATTCCGTGAAGGCCCATCAAATGTAGTTTAGCTTTAATTGGGGTGTAAATAGCATAGCCATGTGGACAAATGTTTATTTTTCTGCACATTAGAATTAAGGAGAAGTTAACCTTCCCACTATTCTAGAAAGCCCATGGAGGGGGTGAACTTACAAACTAGACACACCCCTCCCCATGTGCTCACACTTTCCATGTGGCCCATGTGCTTCACATTTACATTTCATTTGGCTAGCATTAGGGTTGCATTATGGTCCTCCTTAGCCTATAAAAGGAGGAGCCTACACCTTGTATTTTCAAGATTAAATAGAGTATTGTTATGCTGCCCAAATTGTGCCATACACTACTCCTTGCCTAACACTTAGGTTTTAGTCTTCAATTCATCACTACCAAAGGGGCTGGCCAAACCTCCCCATTTCCTCACTCTTCATGCACCTTCAAGGCACCCATGCTTCCTAGGAAGGCCTTGCTCACCTCCTCCATAAGCTTCCGCATCCATCATCACCAAGGAACTCCAAAATCCAAAGAAGAGCTCATAGGAATGCTATCATTATGCCCTTGGAAGTTGAAAGAAATCCTATTGGTATGACCATCATGTAAAATTTTTCTATCATATTGCCAAGGCCTTCCCAATAGAATATGTGTTGCTTCCATTGACACAACATCACATAAAACCTCATCTTTATACTTTCCTATAGCAAAAGTTATGAGGAATTGTTTATTAACCATAATTTCACCCTCTTCACTAAGAAATTGTAGTTTATAGGGCTTTGTATGAGAGATAGTGGCTAATCCAAGCTTTTCCACTACTCTTGTACTTGTCGTATTAGCACAACTACCCCCATCAATGATCGTGGAACATAACTTGTTTTTTATAAGGTAGAGGGTATGGAAAATATTTTCTCTTTGGGTTTCATCAAAAGGTTTTTGCATAGTCCCCAACATTCGCCTTACCACCAATAAGTCACCTTCACAAGGTATCTCACATTCATTTTCACTAGGGGTTTTTGAAGGGGTAGGGGAGTAAGAGCTATAAGATTGATCACTATTGTCACTTACTATTATCCCCCTTTTTACCATCATGGTTCTTTTGTTAGGACAATTTGCTGCGACCAAAACCTAAACATTTAAAACACTTTTTATTTGAGGTTTTGGTTGGCGATTTAGTCCTAAAAGGAGAAGAATTGTCTTTAGAAGTTTGTGGATTGGATTTTTTAGAGGAATTGGACAAAATATCATGTTTTCGAAATTTATTTTTATCCTTCCAAGATGAGTTGTAAAAGCCATCATTATGAGTATGTTTGAGAGATGTTTTCCTTAAAAGTTGTGATTCAACCTTGATGGCTAAGTGAACTAATTTATCTAAAGATGTAAACTCATAAAGTTCTACAACATTTTGAATTTCTCTTCTTAATCCACTCACAAATCTAGCAATATTTGACTCTTCATTTTCATGCATATTAATCTTAGTCAAAGTTACATCTAAATCTTTGAAGTATTCATTTACACTCCTAAGTCCTTGATGAAGCCATTGGAACTTCAATAAGAGTTCCTTCCAATAATGAGGAGGAACAAACTGCGTGTGCATGCATAACTTTAAATTGTCCTAAGAGATCATGACTGACCTCTTGTTTAGCCTAATGTCCATTACATTTTGATGCCACTACTGCGTGGCATAGTCCTCAAATTCTAGGGAAGCTAACTTAACTTTTTGGTCCTTTTCGACCTCATACACATTAAAAATTTGTTATACCTTAGCTTCCCATCCTAAGTACACATTAGGGTCACTTTCCCCACTAAAACTCGGCAATTTTACAAAAGTAATATAATTCTTTGGTGGTTGGTGGTGGTGGCGCCTAGCTTCAACATTTTGTATTTGCCAATCTTCTTCTTCTTGGCTTCCATAGCGCATGTAATGTCTAGTAGTTCTTCTAGGCTCCCACCTCCTTTACCTAGCTTGTCTTTCTTGAGTATCCTCTATAGCCTTTGCATTCTTTCCACTAGTTGTTGCATTTCCTCTTCCTTGCAGGCTAATCTCCTTTTGGTATCCTCAAGCTCCCCCAAAAGACGTGTCTTTTGAGGACATTGTTGTTTGGAAGATTCCCCTGAGGATAAATGATGCATATTTGTGCACAACAAAAATTAAACAATTAGGTTTTAGCAACAAATAATGCACCCACTCACGTGTATCACTCGGTTATTTAGTAAAGGATGGAAAAAAGGGTAGAGTCACTCAAGAAAGGTTTTCAAAAACGCCAAAGGATCTACACTTGGTAGCAACACTTCAAGTGAAAGAGGTCAAAGCTCTTATCACTTGCTCATGCAAAAAATCCCCAATAAAACTTTAAGAGAATTTAATGACAAGCAAGAAAAGTTTAAAGAAGGAAAGATAAACCAAAATGAAAGTAAGATGATGACAAAACTTAAACAAGACAAACAAAAAAAATCAGTTTTGAAGACTCAAAGAAACTTACTTAAACCTTTAACTATGAAGTTTTAATTTTCTCAGAAAGTGGAAAAGTAAGAAGGATAAAGTTCCACAAATGTGAAAACAATTTGCCACATAAAAAAAAAAATCCTCTTAACACTTTAATCTTGAAAAATGAATTGCATTCAAATTGTTTTTGTATTTGTTTCGTATTTATTTTTATGGATTTAAAATGTCCACGTTCTTGACATGCATATGTTTGCTTCACTTTCAAATTTTCACAAATAGATTGGGATTCAATTCATATGATCACTTGAATTCTTTGTTTGGAACTAAATCAACTACCACTTAAACAAACTCTAATTACTCTTAGTTCTTCATAATTACAAGCAAAATAAGAATAATGGATTTAAAGACTCCTAGAACACTAAGAACATAAGAATCAAGCAAAGTAGGTAAGGAAAAAAATTGACACAAATAATTTAAAAGCAGAATTTAAATTGCTTAATGAATAAAAAGGCAGAATTGTAAATGACAGCAATTTAAAGGTTGAATTGAAAGGTGTTGAATTGTAAAGTGGAATTTAAGTTGTTGGAAGATAAAGACATAATTGAAATGTGTTGAAATTTTAAAGCAGAAAATCAACTCAAAAGATAAGCACAATTAAAACCATGCTCTCAATACCACATAATGTGAGTTAATTTTTAAGATTGCACATTTTATGGGTAACTCTTTGTTTATGGTTTTTGATTTAGCAATTATGGTGATAGACTCAAAGAAGATTGCCACTAGACACAAACTTAACCAAGTGGATAAGTAAGTGTGAAGGTTATCTTCTAGGTAGCAAAAGAGAAAACACAATTATATGGTAAAGATGATGAAATACGAGATTTAGAACAACGTAAGGTAGAAATGATAAAATGATGACTGAATGAAAGAAAAGGAATCAAAGAGCATAAATGGAATAGAATGGCGTAAAAGATGAAAGAAAAAGATGAAGAGATAAGAGATGCTTATGGATGATGAAAGGAAGACCATGCCACTTGGAGTGGTGTAAGACTTCAAGATAAGTGGTGAAGAGCCGCCACTTGAGGTGCACTACACTCAAGATAAGACCTAAGAACTTTAGGAGAACAAAGCTCACTAAACACTCAAGCATAGTTTCTTTTCTATTCAATTTCAAGTTTGTTTTACAAGAGGGGAGGCACCATATTTATAGAGATGAGTGCCTTGGAGAGCAAAAGAGAAAGGGTAGGGGTGTAAATGACCACAAGCTTCTAGAAACTAGGTCAAATGTGAGCACATGGGAGAGTCTTCTAGAATTTAGGTCAAAGGTGAGCACATGGGTGGCACATGGGTGTGTTTCTAGAGACTAGGTTAAGGTGGGCTTTGGCACTAGCCCAATTTATACGAAGTACACCCTAATCTAGCTTCTTCTTCTATTTGGACCCCCAAAGTGAGCCCAATTTATTACAAACATTTTTTTCTTGTGTTCTCGCCGGTTGACTTGGGTGAAAAGCTCCACTTCTAACCTGTCTCTTTTGGATACTGATCTGCGTCTTCTTGTTGCACTGGAATGTGGCTCTGTTGTGATAGAGGGGCTCCATGATGAAAGAGGCCTAAACTCAGGCCCAACAGCTAGGTCCATGGCGAAGAGGATTCAAGAAGATTAGGACTCTGCTACTGATGGGAGAGAAACTTTTCTCTACATGTTCAAAGACCCCTCAGAGGATCACAAGGAGTAAAGCCCAAGCCATGGGAATTGAGCATCAAATAGTTTCTTTATTTGTAATTTCAGTAGAATATGGTTCATTTAGCACAATTGGGGGTGTATTTAAATATTTACACATGTTGCACAGTGATAACAGAATTCAGTTAGAGAGAGAGAAAGTGGATCTGAGACGACACACGAGTCTTATAGAGAGATTCAGAGAGAGTTTTTGGTGGTTCTGTTACCTAACTTGAGCATCGGAGTACAAACGGCCGCTAGAGGTGCCGTCTGTAAGGACCAGTAAAATTAAATTGGAATAAAAGGAATATATTTTAAATGAATTCTAAGTATGTTTTTATTTAAAATAAAAAGGGAGGAAAGTGTGGCTTAGAAGACTATGAGATCGCCTGGTTAGTACATAATCGCCTGTCGCCTAGACTATATGCGGACATCGCCAGGGCGCGAGGTATGCGGACATCACCAGGGCATCGGTCGTCTTCCAGAGAGAGACATCGGTCGTCTTCCAGAGAGAGAGATCGGTCGTCTTCCAGGATGAGTCATCGGTGGAAGGTTATCGCGCGATGTCGTGTTTCACACAGATAAGGTGGGACCCAGGCTCCCAGCATGAAACGTCCTGCACGCGCGCCACGTGGACAAAAAGGGAGGTTCAGAATAGTGACATTAGAAAGTTGGCATGCGCAAGAGACACCCACGGCCGTACTGTTCAGGGAAGTGGTTGGCATGCGCAAGAGACACCGTGGTCGTACTGTTCAGGGAAACGTACACTCAGGCTTTCCTGCAAAGTGGGTGGTGGCAGCAGCATGTGTGGACAAGTTAGTGTAGATTCAAAAACCCACTTCGGGGAGGCAAAAAAAAAAAGGTTGCAGTAGTTCAAGAGCGAAAGAGTGAGTTCACCTTCATCCTTCTCTTTTCTCTCCTTCGCGCTGCATTTCAGACATCCCCAAGCACCAGTACGACGAGCGACGACTGCCCTTGGACACCTGGGAGGTTCTCTGCAAGTTCTCCAGACCGGGACGCTAAAACAGAGTGAAAGCATCTTTAAGCTTTGGTGGGTTTTCGGAGCTCTTGGTGTTTTGCGCTAGTCCAGGTAAGGGAAGCTAGCTTCATTTTCAGTAAAAGTCGTAGATTAGCTGCTTCTGAAGTGAGGGCGACGTGGTCGCCGGTTTCATATTCCTTTCGCGATGCTCTGTTCTATGTGTTTGGGCGACGTGGTCGCCGGTTTTAAACCCCTTTTTCATGATGTTCTGTTTTCATGTGTTTGGGCGACGTGATCGCCGGTTTTAAATACAGATTCCGAAATCCCCCTGTTTTGGACGTAATCGCCTGTGTTATTGTTGATTTCAAAATCCCCTGTTTTAGTGTCGTTTGAACTGTTTGAGTTTTAAATGTGAAATGCATGTGATATTCGAAACCCTGAACCGTGGAATGATTATTGCTATGTTTGAAATCGTTCATTAAGTGTTGTATGATGTGTTGAATGTTGTGAATGTGGAATCAAGGCATAGTATTTTCAGGAAAGAAAATACCGTGTAAGATTGTTGTAGAATGTGCATTGATCGGTGATTTCTATAATGAGATATCCTGACTCTCCTGATATAATGGACTCATATAGAGGAAGTCATTCAGGCGTTGAGAGTCGATGGAGGTTCATATGTATGGGTAAGTGGTTTGAAAAATAACCACTTGACTTGTTGTATGGATTCACCCTGTCATACTAGGTGAGTGATGAGATTTAGATTGAGATTATGTTGATGCGCATAGCTGTGGGAACTTTACAGCAGTGTAGTATGACAGGTGCAGATCTCTGAGTCTAGTCAATGCACGAGTCTTCCGGAAGTAGTGTCAAGTGTCTGTGTGTGACGAGTCAGTGGAAGGTCTGACGTGTGAACCATGAATGTTGAATGTAGTGAATAGACACTTGACGAGTTGGTGGAATATGGGGATATTGATGGTTGCAATTGATATAGATTATGAATGGTGTGAAGATTTATGTTTTCTATAGATATAAAGTTTCATATTAAAAGTTTTTGCAAATATCTAGCTTACCCCTTTGTATTGTTCTGTGGTTGTTTTTCTTAAACCTGTGATGATCGTGTATATTTACACGGGAGAAGATGAGGCTGCAGGTAGTAGAGCTCCTCTGTGAGTGGTCGCCGGGAGGAGATCGCCTGTTTCTGTTTCTGTTAGGAGATCGCCGTTTTCTGTTTTCCATCAGGAGATCGCCTGTTTTTTTATTTTATTTTATTTTATTTTGCTGTATTTTGTTTAAGTTTTGGATTTGACCGATTATGTATTTAAAACTCCCTGTGAGGAGAAACTTCATTACATATATAATTATGTTCAGTTCAATATATTTGTTTACCTTTATTTCATTATATAAATATGAAAAGGTTTTGGCGGGATGTTACATTAATGGTATCAGAGCAGTTCGTCCTTAGGATGACCTGAGGGCTGTGGATCCATTGTGTTTCTTCTGCTCATAAAAATTTAATTGAGTTTTCAAATAACAACTATAGTGAAAGGTTTTCAAACGTTTTTGTATTGAAATTTTGTGTGTACTTTAGTGAATATATGCCCTAACTGAAAATCTTAGTATTAAGAATGAGAGGATCTTGATAAAGTAGTGAGGGTGCACACTCATAACTGAATCGAGATGATTCTCAATCTTAATTCCAAAGGTTTGATGTTTAGCATACATTGAATTCTGGTGTGATTTATTTCATTTTATTGAGTGTTTTTGTAATTGATTGAAAGTGGTTGTTTGGATTGATGGTTGTATACCAGTAGCTGTTTTGGTGTTTTGCTTAAGGTTATAAGCATCATGATTCTGTTGATGAACTCAAATTCTTAATGACTTTGAGATGTTGACCTTTGTAAGGTCTAGGTGTTACCTCCTGAATGAATTGATTTCTGATCGATCTCATTCTTGTAGTTGTAGGGAATATAGAAACCTATAGTTTCAAAATCTGAAACGAAGAAGATGGCACGTAGACCTCCTACCCCTCCCCAACCTTCTTTGGAAATGAGCCAGATTGCCAAGGCTATTGAGATGATGGCAACTGCCATCCAACAACAGAATGCAGCAATGGCTCAGAATCACCAAGCTGCAATGCACCATTGGGAAACTGCTCGGTCTGCGGAAACCAATTCCCACGTCGGTCAGCCTCAGGAACAGATGGGACTGACCGAGTTCATGAGGCACAACCCACCCAAGTTCAGTGGGAATGCTACCCCTGATCAAGCAGATCAGTGGGTCAGAGAGTTGGAGAAAATCTTTAGGGTGACCTCCTGCCCTGAAGAGAAGAAGTTGGTGTTCGCCACCTATTTCTATCTGGAGAAGCCGAGTTCTGGTGGATGGGAGCTCAGCAGATGATGGAAGCCAGAGCTGAAGTGTTAGACTGGGAGAGCTTCAGGGTGAGGTTTCTGGAAAAATATTTCCCAGATAGTGCAAAGTTTGCGAAGGAAGCTGAGTTCCTAAGGTTGGAATAGGGGGATATGTCAGTGAATGCTTATGCTGCTCGGTTTGAGTACCTCGCCCGATTTTATACCCAGGCGACCTCCGAGGCTTGGAGGTGCAGGAAGTTTGAAGAAGGGCTGAAGCATGGGCTGAAGAGGACCATAGCCCCTATGTGCATCAGGGAATTTCACGCCTTAGTAGAGAAGGCGAAGATGGTGGGGACTCTGGAAAAGGGTGATTCCCGGGTGATCAGGTCGCACCCAGGGGGTTCTTTCAGTGGGAAAGCCAAGGTGCAGCACCCACCAAGCAAGCCCTATGCGAGACCTCCACCACATCGGGCAGGAGCGGCGTCATCCCAGTTTCAGCAGCAACAACCTTGGAAACCCAAATGTTTCCATTGTGGGGAAGAACATGAAGAACATCTGAGGACAGTATTGGAGATTCTGAGGGAGAAGCAACTCTATGCCAAGTTCTCTAAGTGTGAGTTCTGGCTGAAGGAAGTCAACTTCTTAGGACACGTGATATCTGCCCGGGGGATCTCGGTGGATCCAGCCAAAGTGGAGGCAGTGCTTCAGTGGGAACGTCCTAAGACAGTTACGGAGATAAGGAGTTTTGTGGGCTTAGCAGGCTACTATCGGAGGTTCATTGAGGACTTTTCCAAGGTAGTGGCTCCTTTAACACAGTTGACCCGCAAGGATCAACCTTTTGCTTGGACCTACCGATGTGAGCAGAGCTTCATGGAACTAAAGGAAAGGTTGACTAGTGCTCCAGTGCTGGTGATCCCAGAGGTAGGAAGACCTTTTGATGTCTTCTGTGATGCTTCACATCAGGGTTTGGGATTTGTTCTGATGCAAGAGAAAAGAGTGGTTGCATATGCTTCAAGGTGTAACATCCCACCAAAATACATTTCGAAGTGAACATATATATATATATATAATGAAAATGCTCCCCACAGGGAAAAATTAATACATATCCAGTCGGTTGACTCACGACACTCACACGCCTCCTTCCTCACGTTGATATGTGCTTGGTCCTTTCGAGGCAATCTGCACCTGCAAAAGAGAAAAGGGGCACCCTAGAGGCCGTTTGCACTCCGACACTCAAGTCAGTGTAGGCAAGGAACACCAAGTGTATTGAGTTTCTCTCTGTGTGTTTAGGTCTAGAAACTGCGTACCTTTGTGAAGTATCTTACTGTCCCTTATATAGTCTAGGGTTTACTGCGCCGCTAGCCCTAATTAGGGTTCACTACGCTACTAGCCATATTTAGGGTTTACTGGAATACCCTTGCGCCGCTATCACCCAATCTTAGGGTAATCTAGCACATAAGGTTTCCTTCTCTGGAGTGCAAACTCTCACAGGGTGACCACCTGGGTGCCTCCTTGTGCACCTAGTCTCTGGGGCCACCTGTTCTGGGAGTGCCTTTACTGTTCACGTGCCATGCATGTAGCTTCACTGGGAAACCCTAGTTCTGATGAGTACTCGACCCCTCAGGACTCTGCACCTAACTGTGCTCTTCCTGCTACCCGCATGGGCACTTCGTGATCCAGGCCTCTCCCTAACTCTGGGTATTTAATTGGTCATTGGCCCACTCTGGGAACCAATCTTAGCTGTTCTGTTTACGCTGTTCAAATCACCCAAGGCCGATGTCACCTCGCCACACCCTGTGGCCGAGGACTCCTCGACCTGCTGAGTGACGATGACACCTCCGCCCATCCTGGTGAGCTGACGACTACTCACCTGCCTCTGTAGGGTGATGACTCATCACCCCTCTCTGTAGGCTGATGACTAATCACCCCTCTCTGTAGGCTGATGACTAATCACCCTTCTCTGTGGGAACATGCTGATGACTAATCACCCTTCTCTCAGGGGACACACCGATGACTGATCACCCTACTCTGAGGGAACACACCGATGACTGATCACCCTACTCTGAGGGGAATGCCGATGACTGATCACCCCACTTTGAGGGGAATGCCGATGACTGATCACCCTCTAATCCAAGTTGCCTGCGGGGTCCACTCCACGTGGCTTTGGCCCATGCTGTGGGACCCAGCTGACGTGGTTCACCCTCTACCACCTGTTCTCGGTGTCCGAGGACTGGTCGGTACACAAGCCCCCCAGTCTCAAGCTGTTAACTTGTTTCAGCGAAGAGACTAAGTCATCGGCCCGGGCGATCTACGTGGCTCTGCGCGTAAGGACATGAGTAGCGCGCTGAAGGGACATCTCACCACCTTGTCATCGCCCACATCTCTTACCCTCTGAGGACTTCATTGGTGAGCTCTCTGCTCGAATTGAGCACTTCTTTCTCGATAAAGAGGTGTTAATCACCCTCTCCCCGATGACTGATCGGTGCTTCATTACTTATCGCGCTCTGCTTTCAGGCGCTCATCTAGGCACTGATCTGCTGGTGGTGGTCACTTTAGCAACTGACCACCGATCACCGTTCGGAGTGATCTCCCCTCTGATTCACCTGCTATCTTCTGCCACGTGTCACCCTGTGAATGGTCGACGTGGTCATCCGCTGCTGACGTCATCGACTACCGCTGACCGACCGGATCAAAAATGAAGCTAGCTTCCCTTACCTGGACTAGCGCAAAAGACCAAGAGCTCCGAAAACCCACCGAAGCTTAAAGATGCTTTCACTCTGTTTTAGCGTCCCGGTCTGGAGAACTTGCAGAGAACCTCCCAGGTGTCCAAGGGCAGTCGTCGCTCGTCGTACTGGTGCTTGGGGATGTCTGAAATGCAGCGCGAAGGAGAGAAAAGAGAAGGATGAAGGTGAACTCACTCTTTCGCTCTTGAACTACTGCAACCTTTTTTTTTTGCCTCCCCGAAGTGGGTTTTTGAATCTACACTAACTTGTCCACACATGCTGCTGCCACCACCCACTTTGCAGGAAAGCCTGAGTGTACGTTTCCCTGAACAGTACGACCACGGTGTCTCTTGCGCATGCCAACCACTTCCCTGAACAGTACGGCCGTGGGTGTCTCTTGCGCATGCCAACTTTCTGATGTCACTATTCTGAACCTCCCTTTTTGTCCACATGGCGCGCGTGCAGGACGTTTCATGCTGGGAGCCTGGGTCCCACCTTATCTGTGTGAAACACGACATCGCGCGATAACCTTCCACCGATGACTCATCCTGCAAGACGACCGATCTCTCTCTCTGGAAGACGACCGATGTCTCTCTCTGGGAGACGACCGATGTCTATCCCAGGCGACGCCCGCATGTCTCTCGCGTGCCAGTGCTGTCCGCATACCTCGCGCCCTGGCAATGTCCGCATACCTCGCGCCCTGGCGATGTCCGCATACCTCGCGCCCTGGCGATGTCCGCATATAGTCTAGGCGACAGGCGATTATGTACTAACCAGGCGATCTCATAGTCTTCTAAGCCACACTTTCCTCCCTTTTTATTTTAAATAAAAACATACTTAGAATTCATTTAAAATATATTCCTTTTATTCCAATTTAATTTTACAGGTCCTTACACTCCCAGGACAGGTGGCCCCAGAGATTAGGTGCACGAGGAGGTACCCAGGTGGTCATCCTGTTAGAATTTGCACTCCAGTTAAGGAAACCTTACGTGCTAGATTACTCTAAGTCTGGGTGATAGTGGGGCAAGGGTATTCCTGTAAACCCTAAATATGGGTAGCGGAGCAGAGGAAACCTTAGACTATATAAAGGGTAGTAAAACACTTCACAAAGGTATGTAGTTTCTAGACCTAAACACAGATATTGAATACACTTGGTGTGTGATCCGGTCGGTCATCGGTAGTAGATGACGTCAGCAGCAGTTGACTACGTGGACCTTTCACAGGGTAACACGTGGTAGAGGATAGCAGGTGAATCAGGGAGGCGATCACTCAGAATGGTAATCGCCTATCGCCTGTGATGATGAGTAATGGCCTATCGCCTTGAGGATGAGTAATCGCCTATCGCCTTGAGGATGAGTAATCGCCTATCGCCTTGAGGATGAGTAATCGCTCATCACCGGTATGGATCAGTAATCGCCTAGATTGCACATGATCGCCGTGTGTGAAGGTTAGGAGATCAGGTGGTCAGCAAGTCGCCGAAAGAGCACATCGCTGGGTGTTTGAGAAGACTTGGCAAGCACTCGTTGTATGGTCTAAGTACAGAGGATAAGTGGCATATCTGCCACCATGTGTAGTATGAGCTGTGATACCCAGTGTTAACCAGCTCGCCATGTTAAGGTTGCGTCCAAAGTAGCCTGTGTACTAAGCTACTCCCTGTGTGGATAACTTAGTCGCAGGAGCATAGTGGAAGTAACGTTTCAGCTGCAGGTACCCCAGATGGTGACACGTGTATGACCAGATGTTATCCACGTGTTAAGAGGAATAACCGTCAGGAGAGAGAAAGACTCCGGTATAAAGCACTCCACGTCATGTAAGGTAGGGGCATTCTTTTCAGATTACAAGTTTACACATGCTCACTACACTTAGTTTCTGAGTCACTGTGAGAGCGTTCTTACACGTTGCACAGTGATAACAGAAAACGGTTATAGAGAGAGAAAGTGGATCTGAGAGCACACACGAGTCTCACAGAGAGATTCAGTGATAGTTTTGGTGTTCCTGTTGCCTGACTTGAGCGTCGGAGCTACAATGGCCGCCAGAGGCGCCGTCTGTGTGTTTTGCAGGCAGCGTTTGGAGTTCCGGTGGTGGTTCTTGGTGCGTTCCTGCAGAACAGAAGGCTAGACGAAGGAGTGACGAGGCAATCCTCCATGTTCGAGTCAAGCGGCAGGATCAGTGTGCTTGCCCAGTTCTTAACTTGAGCGTCGGAGTGCAAACGGCCTCCAGGGCGCCCCCTTTCTTTCTTGCAGGTGCAGGTTGTTCGAGACAGCAAAGCATAACCCAAGGTGAGGGAAGGAGGAGAGTCAACCGACAAGAACAATTCTAACAAATAGCCTCAACACAAAGATAGGGGTGTGCTCTGTCACTGGTCGACCACCCAGGGATGAAGGGATCGTCTATGTAGAGGTCGCCCCTGAAAGACGAACCGAGCCCCCAGAAGAGGTCGTAGAGCGAGAGATTGGGGGCAAACATTTCAAACTTGGTAAATCCCTGAGTCAAGAAGCGCAGGACCAGGTTGCCGAGGTCTTGGCCCGACATCTGGATGCCTTCGTGTGGACTGCCTTAGACATGCCTGGTATTGACCCTGACTTTTTGTGCCATCATCTTACCATGGATCCACAGGTCTGACCTGTGCACCAGAGACAGAGAAAGTTCAATGAGGAAAGGCGGCATCTCATCAAGTAGGAAACCCAGAAGCTGCTGGAGGCCGATCACATCAGGGAGATCCAATACCTTGAGTGGTTGGCCAATGTGGTGTTAGTCAAGAAAGGCAACGACAAGTGGAGGATGTGCATCGACTTCACCGACCTGAATAAAGCCTACCCCAAGGACTCTTACCCACTGCCCAGCATTGATGCCTTGGTGGAAAGCGCGTCAGGATGCAAACTCCTCAGCTTCCTAGATGCATTTTCTGGATACAACCAGATCCAGATGCACCCTAGAGATGAATGCGAGACAGCATTCATGATAGAGCTCTCCAGTTATTGTTATAAGGTGATGCCCTTTGGACTGAAGAATTCCAGAGCAACTTACCAAAGGCTGATGGATAAGATACTCGCCCTTATGATAGGGAGAAATGTGCAGGCATATGTGGACGACATGGTTGTCACCTCTCAAGAAAAGGATCAGCAGGTTGCTGACCTAGAAGAGTTGTTCAACACCATAGCTAGGTACAAGTTAAAATTGAACCCTGAAAAATGTGTGTTTGGAGTGGAAGCAGGAAAGTTCTTGGGATTCCTACAGACTGAGTGTGGAATAGAAGCAAACCCCGAGAATTGTGTGGATATCATGGCCATAAGGAGCCCGATCTCAGTGAAGGAAGTATAGCAGTTCACAGGTCAGATGGCCGCCCTATCTCGATTTTTTTCAGCAGGAGGGGACAGGGGGTATCCTTACTTCCAGTGTTTGAAGAGAAACAATAGGTTTGTGTGGACTGATGAGTGTGAGGAATCATTCCTCAAGCTGAAAGAGTATCTGGCCAGTCCCCTAGTGTTGTGCAAGCCGCTGCTAGGTGTAACATCCCGCCAAATACCCTTTCACAAATATATAATGAAAATATACGTAAAACCAAAATGTTGAAATGAACATAATTATATATATGTAATGATGTTTCTCCTCGCAGGGAGTTTAATACAAAACGGTCATTTTCCAAAACTTAAACATAAAAACAGCAAAAACAACTAAACAACCGATCTCCCAACATAAAAAGGGCGATCTCCTAACAAAAGGGTGATCTCCTATCAAAAGGGCGATCTCCGATCAGAGAACAGGAAACGGGTGATCGCCCAACAGAAGCAAAACGGGCGATCTCCTCCCGGCGACCACTCACTGAGGAGCTCTTCTTCCTGCAAGATCATCTGCTCCCGTGTAAAGATTACACGATCATCACAGGTTTTAAGAAAACAGCCACAGAACCAAAACGCAGGGTAAGCTAGACATTTAAAAGAGAGTTTGAATATGAACTTAAAAACCAATCATGAAACCAATTTAAGACATCCACATAAAACCATCAACTTTCTCATTTTCCACAAAACCATCAGGTAATCACATATTTCACAAATCAATCCAAGAGTCTTTCAATTCATATCAGCAATCAAGTGCCTAACAATTCAATTTCTCAATTCACATACCACTGTGAAATCCACACATTCACATGGTCGCTGTGAAATCCACACATTCACAAGCGTATAGAGGAATCCACACATCCTCACATGGTCGCTGTGAAATCCACACATTCACAAGCGTATAGAGGAATCCACACATCCTCACATGGTCGCTGTGAAATCCACACATTCACAAGCGTATAGAGGAATCCACACATCCTCACATGGTCGCTGTGAAATCCACACATTCACAAGCGTATAGAGGAATCCACACATCCTCACATAACATTTCAACAAATGATTCCAGTCACAGCAAAACTCATGCCAAGGTTCAGATATTCAAATATCACATGCATTTCACATATAAACCTCAAACAGTTCTCAAACAATACAAAAACAGGGGATATTTCAATAACAGATGAAAAACCAGCGATCACCTCAAGGAACCGGCGATCACGAACAGAACTGGGTTTTAAACAAGAACATTTTGAAAACCGGCGACCACGTCGCCCCCAACATCAAAACAGAATCGATTACAGTAACCACTTCGCATCCAACATCAGAACACCAGAACAAGAAACAAAACCGGCGACCCCGTCGCCCCACATCTAAATCAGTAAGTACACAGTTTTCATTTGAAACAAGGCTAGCTTCCCTTACCTGGACTTGCGTAACTTCACTAAGAACTCCAAACCCACGAGCTTCAAGGATGCCTTAAGCTCTATTTTGGAGAACTTGCAGAGAACCTCCCAGGTGCTCTAAGGGCGGACGTCGTACTGGTGCTTGAGGATGCCTGAAACGCAGCGTGAAGGAGAGAAAGGAGAAGGATGGAAATGCTCTCACTCTTTCACTCTTGGGCCACTCCAACGTTCTTCGCCTCCCCGCCGTGGGTTTTTGAATCCAAGCATACTTGTCCACATATGCTGCTGCCACTCCCTTCTGCAGGACCCTGAGTGTACGTTTCTCTGAACAGTACGACCACTGTTGTCTCTTGTGCATGCCAACCACTGCTCTGAACAGTACGACCACTGTTGTCTCTTGTGCATGCCAACCACTGCTCTGAACAGTACGACCGCGAGTGTTTCTTGCGCATGCCAACATTCTGATGTCACTGTTCTGAACCAACACTTTTTGTCTACGTGTCGCGCGTGCCGCGTGCCTTCTGCTGGGAGTCTGGGTCCCACTTTAACTGTGTGCAACACGTCATCGCGCGATAACCTGGAAGACGACCGATGTCTATCCCCGGCGATGTCCGCATGCCTCGCGCCCCGGCGATGACCGCATGCCTCGCGCCCCGGCGATGCCCGCATGCCTCGCGCCCCGGCGATGCCCGCATGCCTCGCGCCCCGGCGATGCCCGCATGCCTCGCGCCCCGGCGATGCCCGCATGCCTCGCGCCCCGGCGATGCCCGCATGCCTCGCACCCCGGCGATGTCCGCATGCCTCTCGCGCCCTGGCGATGCCCGCATGCCTCTCGCGCCCTGGCGATGCCCGCATGCCTCTCGCGCCCTGGCGATGTCCGCATGCCTCTCGCGCCCTGGCGATCATGTGTAGTAGGCGACCGGCGATCATGTTCCAGGCGATCTCATAGTCTTCTAAACTACACTTTCCTTCCTTTTCATTTTAAATACAACATACTTCGAATCCATTTAAATATGACACTTTTATTCCAATAAGATTTTCCAGGTCCTTACAATCTCCCTAACAACAAAAATTTTCGTCCTCGAAAATTGAATTACAAGGAAAAGAGATGTGGATAGCCCTTTTTCATGGTCTCTTCCAACTCCCAAGTTGAATCACCCGATCTCTCATTCCACACCACTTTCACCATGTTGATTGATGGTCATACCTCTGAGCTGTTTACTTCGCTGATCGTCAATCCTTACTGGTTTTACTCCAAAGGACAAGTCATCCCTGATCTGCCATCGTCCTCTCCCAGCACATAACTAGGGTCTGCCATGTACTTCCTCAGCTGTGATACGTGAAAGACATTATGCAGGGTTGCAAAAAGGGAAGATAGGGCGATCTCATACGCTACAGGACCTATCTTCCTCCAGATCTGGTATGGTCCAACAAACTTAGGAGACAGCTTCCTTGATCTGATAGCTCGTCCTACACCCTTGGTTGGTGTCACTCTCATAAACACATGGTCTCCAGCAGCAAACTCCAAAGGTCTTCTCCTCTGAATCTGCCGACTTTGAGAAGCTCTCATTCTGCCTTGTATCAGCTTCAGCTCCTCGGTTGTCTGCTGAACCAACTCTTACTACTCCAATACTTCATCAAATTCCATTTCCCTTTCTCATCACTCATCATTCACCACTTCCATTTCGCCAAAAGAGCAAAGTTAAATTTTCTGTTATCCCTTAAATCATTCATTTACTGGTATGCAAATTCTGCCCTTAACCTTAATATCCCATCTTTACCCATTACAAAGCCCTTAGCTTGCTCGGCGCCTAGAACTCTCACAACACGCTTCAGATTAGGCTCCTCTAATTGTTCAATCAAAACTGGTTCGCCCTCCTGGTTCCAACAATAAGGGGGTTCTGCATTTCCTCCCATACAAAGCTTCATACAATCACTGTTTTCAAAACTCCATAACACTACTACCACTGCCGATTCTAAATCATAAGTAGGATAATTTCTCCCATGAAATTTGAGTTGCCTTGATGCATATGCAACCAGTCTCTTCTCTTGCATCCAAAACACATCCCAACCCTTGATGTGAAGTACCACAGTAGACGTCAAAAGGTCTTCCGTCCTCTGGAATTACCAGCACTGGAGTACCTCATGGAGATACACTGGGCTTGATGAAATGCTCTGCTCTAACAGCTCTTCCACTTGCTTCTTCAATTCCACCAACTCGGCTGGAGTCATCCTGCAAGGTGCCATTGACACTGGTCCAGCTCCAGGTACCAAATCAATAGAGAATTCCACTTCTCTCTTAGGAGGTAACTCATGTACTTCATCTGGAAATACATCCATCAAATCTTTCACCACATGAATCCTACTTACGTCCTCTTCGTTCTTCACTTCCAACCGAGCTACCATCACGAAACACCTCGCCCCTTCTTCCAACTCTGATCGCCCATGCCGAGCAGATCTCACATCTGGCTCTTGGAGATCGGAAAACACCACTTTCTGCCTACCGCAAACTATGGGAACGTGATCGGCAGACAGTCAATCCATTCACAGGATAACATCCAGATCCTGCAGAGGTAGACAGATCAAATTCACTTTGAATCTGCGTCCCTCTACTATCACTGAACATTCGGGGCAACTGTAGAGGTCAACACCTGCCCTGACACAGGTGTAGAGACCAACAGTTTCGAAGGGTAACTCCTTCACTAGAAGGTCCAGCTCGGCTACACCGACTTGACACAAAAGAGTGTGTCGCTCAGAAACAAACAAGGCTCTTATTCTTCTACCAGCAATAAAACAAGCATCTTACACCAAATTACCTGACTGGGACGCCTCAGCTCCGGCCATGGCAAACACTCTCCCTGTTGCCTGAGGTCTGCTGCCTTCGTTCCTCACATGCTGGAGTCCACCGGATTGAGTCATCCCATTCTGAGTAGGACAATCCCTAGCAAAGTGTCCCGTCTTCTGGCAGGCAAAACATCTTCTCTCTGAATCTTTCTTGGGGCACACCTTGGCTAGGTGTGGTCCACTACAATGGAAACATTTAAGCTGCCAGGGTTGTTGTTGCTGAGACTGGGGCGGTGCTGCTCCTGCCCTATGCTGTGGAGGTCTCGCATAAGGCTCCAACTGCGGTTGCTGCATCCTCATCTTCCCACTGGAAGAACCCCCTGGGTGTGACCTGATCACCCGAGAATCACCCTTTTCCAGGGTTTCCACCATCTTCGCCTTCTCTACTAAGGCGTGAAATTCCCTGATGCACATCGGGGCTATAGCCCTCTTCAGCCCATGCTTCAACCCCTCCTCAAACTTCCTGCACCTCCAAGCCTCGGAGGTCGCCTGGGTATAAAATCGGGCGAGGTACTCAAACCGAGCAGCATAGGCGTTCACAGACATATCCCCCTGCTCCAACTTTAAGAACTCCGCTTCCCGCGTAAACTTTGCGTTGTCTGGGAAGTATTTCTCCATGAACCTCACCCTGAAGCTTTCCCAGTCCAACACATCCTCCCGTGCCTCCATCATCTGCTGAGCTCCCATCCACCAGAACTCTGCTTCTCCAGATAGCAGATAAGTGGCGAACAACAGCTTCTTCTCTTCAGGGCAGGAGGTCGCCCTAAAGATTTTCTCCAACTCTCTGACCCACTGATCTGCTTGATCAGGGGTAGCATTCCCACAGAACTTGGGTGGGTTGTGCCTCATGAACTCGGCCAGTCCCATCCGTTCCTGAGGCTGACCGACGGGCGAATTCGTATCTGCCGACCGAGCAGTTTCCCAGTGGTGCATGGTAGCTTGATGGTTCTGCGCCATCGCCGCATTCTGTTGCTGGATGGCACCTGCCATCATCTCAATGGCCCTGGCGATCTGGCCCATTTCAGAAGAAGGTTGGGGAGAGGTAGGAGGTCTACGAGGCATCTTCCTTCTTTCTCAGGTTCCGAAACTACTAGCTTCTATATTCCCTACAACTACAAGAATGCAATCGATAAGGAAATCAATTCATTCAAGGGGGGTAACATCACGACCTTACAAGGTCAGCTTCTCAAATTCCTTAGGAATTTGAGTCCATCTACAGAACCATAAAGCTTATAACCTCAAGCAAAACACCAGAACAGCTACTGGTGTGCAACCATCAATCCACACAGCCACTCACAATCAATTACAAGAACACTCAATAACATGAAATAGATCACACCAGAATTCAAAGTATGCTAAACATTAAACCTCTGGAATTTAGATTGAGAATCACCCCGATCCGGTCATGAGTGTGCACCCTCACCACCTTATCAAGACCCTCTCATTCTAAATACTAAGATTTTCAGTTAGGCATACATTCACTACAGCACACACAAAAATTTCAATACCAAAAACGTTTGAAAACCTTTCACAATAGTTGTTACTTAAACTCAAATAAGTTTTCATGAGCAGAAGAAAACACAATGGATCCACAGCCCTCAGGTCATCCTAAGGACGAACTGCTCTGATACCATTAATGTAACATCCCGCCAAATACCCTTTCACAAATATATAATGAAAATATACGTAAAACCAAAATGTTGAAATGAACATAATTATATATATGTAATGATGTTTCTCCTCGCAGGGAGTTTAATACAAAACGGTCATTTTCCAAAACTTAAACATAAAAACAGCAAAAACAACTAAACAACCGATCTCCCAACATAAAAAGGGCGATCTCCTAACAAAAGGGCGATCTCCTATCAAAAGGGCGATCTCCGATCAGAGAACAGGAAACGGGTGATCGCCCAACAGAAGCAAAACGGGCGATCTCCTCCCGGCGACCACTCACTGAGGAGCTCTTCTTCCTGCAAGATCATCTGCTCCCGTGTAAAGATTACACGATCATCACAGGTTTTAAGAAAATAGCCACAGAACCAAAACGCAGGGTAAGCTAGACATTTAAAAGAGAGTTTGAATATGAACTTAAAAACCAATCATGAAACCAATTTAAGACATCCACATAAAACCATCAACTTTCTCATTTTCCACAAAACCATCAGGTAATCACATATTTCACAAATCAATCCAAGAGTCTTTCAATTCATATCAGCAATCAAGTGCCTAACAATTCAATTTCTCAATTCACATACCACTGTGAAATCCACACATTCACAAGCGTATAGAGGAATCCACACATCCTCACATGGTCGCTGTGAAATCCACACATTCACAAGCGTATAGAGGAATCCACACATCCTCACATGGTCGCTGTGAAATCCACACATTCACAAGCGTATAGAGGAATCCACACATCCTCACATAACATTTCAACAAATGATTCCAGTCACAGCAAAACTCATGCCAAGGTTCAGATATTCAAATATCACATGCATTTCACATATAAACCTCAAACAGTTCTCAAACAATACAAAAACAGGGGATATTTCAATAACAGATGAAAAACCGGCGATCACCTCAAGGAACCGGCGATCACGAACAGAACTGGGTTTTAAACAAGAACATTTTGAAAACCGGCGACCACGTCGCCCCCAACATCAAAACAGAATCGATTACAGTAACCACTTCGCATCCAACATCAGAACACCAGAACAAGAAACAAAACCGGCGACCCCGTCGCCCCACATCTAAATCAGTAAGTACACAGTTTTCATTTGAAACAAGGCTAGCTTCCCTTACCTGGACTTGCGTAACTTCACTAAGAACTCCAAACCCACGAGCTTCAAGGATGCCTTAAGCTCTGTTTCGGAGAACTTGCAGAGAACCTCCCAGGTGCTCTAAGGGCGGACGTCGTACTGGTGCTTGAGGATGCCTGAAACGCAGCGTGAAGGAGAGAAAGGAGAAGGATGGAAATGCTCTCACTCTTTCACTCTTGGGCCACTCCAACGTTCTTCGCCTCCCCGCCGTGGGTTTTTGAATCCAAGCATACTTGTCCACATATGCTGCTGCCACTCCCTTCTGCAGGACCCTGAGTGTACGTTTCTCTGAACAGTACGACCACTGTTGTCTCTTGTGCATGCCAACCACTGCTCTGAACAGTACGACCACTGTTGTCTCTTGTGCATGCCAACCACTGCTCTGAACAGTACGACCGCGAGTGTTTCTTGCGCATGCCAACATTCTGATGTCACTGTTCTGAACCAACACTTTTTGTCTACGTGTCGCGCGTGCCGCGTGCCTTCTGCTGGGAGTCTGGGTCCCACTTTAACTGTGTGCAACACGTCATCGCGCGATAACCTGGAAGACGACCGATGTCTATCCCCGGCGATGTCCGCATGCCTCACACCCCGGCGATGACCGCATGCCTCGCGCCCCGGCGATGCCCGCATGCCTCGCGCCCCGGCGATGCCCGCATGCCTCGCGCCCCGGCGATGCCCGCATGCCTCGCGCCCCGGCGATGCCCGCATGCCTCGCGCCCCGGCGATGCCCGCATGCCTCGCGCCCCGGCGATGCCCGCATGCCTCGCGCCCCGGCGATGCCCGCATGCCTCGCACCCCGGCGATGTCCGCATGCCTCTCGCGCCCTGGCGATGCCCGCATGCCTCTCGCGCCCAGTAGCAAGACTAGGTGCAGAAACCCATCTATTTTGTCAGCAAGGTTATGCAGGGACCTGAGGTGCACTACTAAGCCATAGAAAAGTGGATTGGTCCATTCCGTGTGATAGAGGCCCTTGGGAATGGAGCTTACAAGATGGAGGACCTTGAAAGGTGGGACAATCCCCTGCACATGGAACAGTGCCAACCTCAAATTCTTTTTCATATAATTACATTGTATTCAGATTTTAGTTAGTTACATTGCATTCAGAAAATTGTAAGTTGTATTCAGTTAAGGGGACACTCTTTTTCCCCACGGGGTTTTTTAATGAGGTCACCCAATAAAAGAAAAAAGAATTAAGAAAGACATGTTTGTGTTGAGCAGTAAGTGAACCTCTCCCTTGTCTTATACGCCAAGGACGAGAATAGTATGGTTCCACAGTGAACGTCCTCTTCCTTGTCTTTTTACAGCAAGGTTGAGGCAAGAGGTCTTCCTTGACTTGTCAGCCAAGGTCGACACAGTGAAAGTTCTCTTCCTTGTCTTTATACAGCAAGGTCGAGGCAAGTAAGAGGTCTTCCTTGACTTGTCAGCCAAGGTCAACACAGTGAAAGTCCTCTTCTTTGTCTTTGTACAACAAGGTTAAGACAAGTAAGAGGTCTTCCTTGACTTGTCAGCCAAGGTCGACACAGTGAAAGTCCTCTTCCTTGTCTTTGTACAACAAGGTTGAGGCAAGTAAGAGGTCTTCCTTGACTTATCAGCCAAGGTCAACACAAGTGAAAGTCCTCGTCCTTGTCTTTATACTGCAAGGTCGAGGCTAGCAAGAGGTCTTCCTTGACTTGTCAGCCAAGGTCGACACCAGTACAAGTCCTCACCCTTGTCTTTGTACACCAAGGTCGAGGTCAGCAAGAGGTCCTCCTGGACTCATCAACCAGGGTCGATACCAGCAAAATTTCCTCCCACGACTGATACGTCGAGGAAGAGGCCAGTGCATGAGATTGAGGGAATAAGTTGAGCAGATACAAAGACGAAAAAGAAAAGTACAAACAGGACATCGTTGGTTCATGAGTTCATCAGATTAGAGGGCATACAAGTTTGTTAAAAGAAGGAAGCCACATAGACACAATTCAAAAGAAAACAAAGACAATGTTGTACAAGGAAGCATTGGAGGATCATATTTGGCTATATTATCAAGAGAAGACTAAAGCGTTGAAGAATAAATTCGTTGAGAAAACTGTACAAATAATTACAAAGTGCAGGTTGGAATTCAAAAAGTTTACAAAGAAAAGAAGATCAAGAGTCAGCAGGGGCCTCCACCAACTGCCCATTGACAATGACCTTCGTGAGACCAATTTGGGAAAGACCCACCCCAGGATGCACGCAGGCAACCTGCGCGATGGCGTTCCTAAAGCCGGCACCATAGGCTTCAGCTGCCTCGTTAGTAAAATCGTCTTTGGTCTGTTGGTAGAGCTCCTCCCTTCGGGCCATTTCTTCCTTTAGTTGGCCCGTCTCCTCCCTTAGCTTAACCAACTCCACATCTCGTTGGCTTTGAGGATAGGCACCCTCAAATCGCAACTCACCAGAGTCTGGCTAGAGCTTTGGAATTGTATTGGAGCGATTCGGGCGCGCTAACCTTTGCCTCAAAACTCTAAGCATAGGCACCCCTTGATGTGAGTTGATTTTATGATTGTTCATTTTTATGGTGACACTTTACTTAGGATTGGATTTTATGAGACAAGTATGGTGAAAACCTAAGGAAAATCCCCACTGGACATTAACTTAACCAAGTGGTTAAGTAGATGTGAAGGTTCATTTCACAAAGGCAAAAGGAAAAGACATGTATAAGGTGATTATGAATACAAGCCAAAACTTAGAATTTAGGAAGGAGAAAAGGAATGCATCAATGGTGTACAAGCCATTCCAAATGATGCTTCCAACTCACAAAGGAGTCTCCAAAACCGAGAACAAGATTAAAGAACAAAGAGAAACTAAAGACATAAAATTGGAATGGAATAATGGAAGAGATGATGAAAGAAAGAACTTATGGAGGTAGAGCAATGGTGTATCACACCACTTGATAGGATGGAACCACCAAGATAAGTGAAGGGAGGCCGCCACTTGAGAGCTTCAACACTCCAAGATAAGACCAAGAGAGGAGGAATTTCTCTCACTCACAAATCACACAAAAGTTGTGTATAGTTTCTTTACTCTAATTTCAACTTAGAAATACATGAGGTAGGCCTCCCTATTTATAGATTTAGGAGCCTTGGAAAAGAAGAAAAGAGGGTAGAATAGGAAAAGGAAAAAAAGTGGGCAGCCATAGGGTTTGACTAAGTCAATCCCGTATTCTAGGCTTATTCTTCTAGAAACTAGGTCAAAATGTCTTCAAATGGGCTAGGAACAAGCTAGAATGCTACCCACACCCCCTACTATGCTAAAGGCACTTTATTCTACCTTATTTCTACTATTTGGACCCCTTATTTGAGCCAAATTTATTTACAACATTTTTTCTAAATATTTAAGAAGACTAATAGGAAGAACTTTAAGTGCTCTGGACCTTGTCCATTCCTCCTATTGAAGAGGTCTTCCTTTGCATGTTGAGATGACCCTTTATAGTTGGCATTCTTGGTCATCATCTTATGGACTTGGTTTTGGAATCTTAGTGGGTTTGTATCACCCCTAATTGTAGCTTTCCAAAATTTAGTTTGAGCCCTAGAAAGAAAACCTCGCCTTGGAAAACCTCCAAGAGAGGGAAAGTACAGGTTTATGGCAACTCAGGTTTGAGAGCCTCATGCTTAAAAGGACTTTGAACATGGACATCGCGAATAATAGCTCACCAACGTGTTGGTTCGAGCTAAGCAAATGACTTCTGCCTCAGCATGATGCTGAGCTCAGGACCTCAACTAGGACGAGTTGAGACAACAGTATAAAAAAGTGGCAAGGCACTCTTGTGGCCACGGAGTATGAGTTATACCATGATTGGCTCTATTGAGAACACCATCCTTTTTATGTTTGATTGGCATAGTTAGACACATCAATTAGCTGAAATGCATTGTGAATTGCCTTGTTCGTTTGGAGTTGTTATTAATGGATCGCTAAGAGCATAATGAAACAGTGGAGACGTTTGAGCTTCTGAAGCCCTATTGTAGTAGGGGGCCTAAGCTGCAATGTTTGTGACCGTTGATGAGAGCAACGTGGAAGCACAAGATGGAGTGTGGTGAGACATCAACTCAGGGTATTGTGCACGCACCACTACTCATTTGCCACGAAGGTCAACTCGGGTGAGCAAATAGCCTCTTCACTGAAGCAAGTTTAGCTTGAGCCTGGGGGGCTTGTGTACTGGACCAGAACTCGTAGCGCTTAGAGCTCGCCAGTCAGACCTTGGCATTTCCCTCAAGCAGGTCAGCTCGGCACATGGTCCCACTTGTATGTCATGTGACTGGGCTCCAAGTGTGCGTATATATTAACTCTCATTCATGTGTATAATATAATCCTTCACGCATGAGATTAATTGCTAAAGTATAGAAACGTAATAGGCTTAAGGGTGTGCTTAGCGTGTCCAGGTCTATGATAAGTAAAGTGTTAACTGCAAGGCCCAAGCCCAATAATGTTAGGGCAACCCAAGCTAAGTTGCATGCATGGCACGTAATAACATATGAATGGGAGTGTATTAGTGGGAGCGCATTTGTATGTGAATGAACGCATGATTATTGTACTGGGTGGGTCCTTGCGTTAAGGTTGCGATGCTGACCTAATTTGTTTAATGGGCCCGAAACACATAACAAAGCTGCTATGTGCTAATAACCAGTGGCATGTGCTTAAAGATAAATAAATAAATATATATATGTATGCATATATATATATATATATATATATATATATATATATGGTTGCTCATGTGTTTGTTACGACTACTACGGATAGATATGTTTGTTGTTATCACGTTAGATATTTTTTGTTGCTTGGTTGTTACGCGTACATGTTTGTTGCATGTAAAATACCTGTCGATAGTTGTTGTTAACCCTAAAAAGATAGGGAAGTGCATGTATAACAAAAAGATAAGCCTGCAGTTTCAGACCTGAAGATCATTGGTGCTTGTGGCAAGTGGTTTTCTGTTAGAGATATAAGATAATGTGTTTATTTTTCAGTTAATATTTGTTTATCTAAAGTACAATTGGTGCATGGTATGCTATAAAATGGGCTTAAGGTCCCAGGTGAAGGTACGCAATTCTGAATACACTTTTTGAATACTGAAGCTATCTGTTTCTCATTCTTTCATAAAGCCCTTACTGAATTGACTGGCCGTTAGGGCACCCTTTCTCTTAACAGGAATGACATCCAAATAGTAAGGAAAGCACAGGTTCGACCACGAGGCAGACGGAGTCAGAGCTCGCCTACAGAAGTCTATCAGCGACCAGATCAACCGTCAAGAACAATTATTATTCTTATTATTATTGTTACTATTACTATTATTATTATTACTATTTTTATTATTATTATTATTGTTGTTATTGTTATTATTAATATTATTATTACTGTTATTATTATTATTATAATAATAATAATTATTATTATTATTGTTGTTATTATTATTATTAATATTATTATTACTGTTATTATTATTATTGATCCGGTCGGTCATCAGTAGTCGATGACGTTAGCAGCAGATGACCACGTGGACCAGTCACAGGGTGACACGTGGCATGAGATAGCAGGTGAATCAGGGAGGAGACCACTTAGAACGGTGGTCGGTGGTCAGTTGCCAAGTGGCCACCACCCCCAGCTCGGTGCCTAGATAAACGCCTGGAAGCAGAGCGCGGAAAGTAATGAGGCACCGCACGGTCATCGGTGGAAGGTAATGAGGCACCGCACGGTCATCGGTGGAAAGTAATGAGGCACCACACGGTCATCAGTGGATAGTAATGAGGCACCGCACGGTCATCAGTGGATAGTAATGAGGCACCGCACGGTCATCGGTGGATAGTAATGAGGCACCGCACGGTCATCGGTGGATAGTAATGGGGCACCGCTCGGTCGTTAGTGCATGCAGAGCGCGATCGGTCATTGGGGTTCTTGCCAACATGTGTTAAGCTGGGACCCAGGTTCCCAGCGAGAACGTTACGCATGCACCTCGCATGATGCCCAGTCAGAGGACGTGCGGTGAGACCATGCAGGCAGGATGCGCCTGGTGAGTGTGCTCAGACCAGCCACACCTGGCGCTCTCCTAGGAGCATGCAACTCACTCAGAGAGAAGAAACGCGCTAAGTTACTCCGCAAGAGGATAACTTAGCCGCACAGAGAAAAGCGCAAAAGCCCTTCAGATGTGACACGTGTACGGTTAGATGTCAGCTGCATGCCTCCACGTGTCACCATCTGAGAGAAAGGCGCGACCCAGTATAAAGGTACTCCACCTCATGTAAGGTAAGGGGATTCGGACACACAAGTTTTTCAGATTACAAGTTTACACAGAGAGAGAAAGTGGATCAGAGCACACACGAGTCTCACAGAGAGATTCAGTGAGAGTTTTTGGTGTTCCTGTTGCCTGACTTGAGCGTCGGAGCTACAACGGCCGTTAGAGGCGTCGTCTGTGTGTTTTGCAGGCATCGTTTGGAGTTCCGGCGAAGGTTCTTGGAGCGTTCTTGCAGAACGTGCAGTTGTAGAAGGCTAGACGAAGGAGTGACGAGGCACATCCTCCACGTTCAAGTCCGCGGCAGGATCAATTATTATTCTTAATATTATTATTATTGCTATTATTATTATTATTTTTGTTATTATTAATAATAATATTATTATTATTGTTATTATTATAATTATTATTATTATTCTTCTTATTATTAATATTATTATTACTATTATTATTATTGTTGTTGTTGTTATTTTTATTAATATTATTATTACTGTTATTATTATTTCTATTATTATTACTATTATTATTATTATTGCTATTATTATTATTTTTGTTATTATTTTGGGTTCTACTTTTTGTTGGGATTCTTCACTCTGTTTTACTAAATTATTTAATTGTGATAAAAAATTATTTTTCAAAGGAGATTCTTTTAATTTATCTATTATTGATATTAAGACAGTTGTTTGATCTTTTGTTAACATGTTTATACTTTTACAATTTGTGCAGGTACATAAATCAGGTCCTAAGCAATAATCTTATTCACTTTCTTCTCCTGTATCTTCAATAGAACTTTCATATTCTATCTGTTCTAATTCTAACTCACTATCATCTTCTATAGAGTTATCAGATTCATCAGTGTCTGAATTAATTAATATATTAAGCAAACTTTTTTGATACTTTACAATTATTTGGATAATGTCCTGCTCTTCCATACTTCCAACACGTATTTTCTTTCTTCTTAACCTTTTTATACTTAGGTTTTCTTGTTGGCTTTTCCTCTTGGAATTTGGTATTCTGCCTGTGTTGGTTATAAGGCTTTTTATAAGTTTTTCTCTCTATATTATTTCGTTTCTTAATTATTTTATTTTTTCTTGCACTAGGCGCTCTAATTGGTTCCATCCTATATTATTGCCAGAAAGTGCCAATTTCCCTTTTATTTATCATACTTTCTTTTATAAGTTTATTTTGTAATTTAAAATCTATACAAATCTGAATTCCTATATCTATTACTATATTGTGTATTTGTCCATAAGTTAATGAATCATAGGCTACTGGTTTACCATAATGTCTTTCTAAGTTCATTTTGACTTTTTCAGAAAAGATTTTTGGCAGTCCAGCCAAAAATCTTTCCTTCCAAAATCTTTCAAATCCATCTTCTCTTAAGGTTGTCTTGGATAAGAAATTATCTTTATACCATCTGTAATCAGACATTGTTGGGCAATGAAGGTTTGCTAATTAACTAGCTGATCTTTCTTTAAAGATATTTGGGTCTCCTACAAAATTTTGGATTATTGAATAAATTAAAGTGGACACTACATCTTCTTGATTGGTTTTGGTTTTTACACTATTGAGTATGGCCATTTTATCATGTTCTGTACATAGATTATCCCACCATCCCTTCAATTGACCAGTAAAACCTTGTACTATTGCTATAGCACCGGATTTATCACTACAACCTTTTGTTTTATGCGCAGTAGCTGCCATAGTCATTTGACATGTTAAATCTAATATAGCTTGTTTACTGAATCCGTCTAGATTCCATTATGTGATTTTATTACCTGAGAAAGCATTCTGTACTAGTTTTCCCTTTTCTTCAAACTATATATCAGTAGCTGTTGGTTTAGGATAGAAATTTTTGAGTTTTGGATAATTTCATATTTTGTTAAGTTCTAATGTATTGATGGAGGTTTTACAAATCTTCCAACTTCTTCTTAAGCTCCTCAATCTTTAAATCGGTATCACTTTTTAATCTTAACGAATCCAATTCTTTTTGTGGGACATTAAATAATTTATATATTGGTTTTTCAGGTAACTTTGAACTACTCGGAATATTGGATGGTGTCGTTTTATTTACTATTCTAGTTAACTGTTTGGTCATTACTTCTAAGACAGTATTTGAATAATTTAATTGTGAGTGTAATTTTTTAATATCTTTTAATTCTACATTTTTATTTTCATTTCTAATATCTTTATATGGACTAACTTCTATCTCTAAATCCTTTGTTGGTTGTATGATAATACTTTGATGTGGAGGATATTCTGACTCTATTAGTTCATTATTTATTATTTTCCACGTATTACTTATTTTTTCTAAAGGGCATATAGTTTTATTAAATGGATATTCTAAACTGTGAATATTACTATAATGTGCGAGCCAATCAAAAAAGTAATGATTTATCTCATGCTGGTTTAGATAGTTGTAAAATTCTATTATTTTCTCTACTTGTTCTTTAGAATAATTTTTAAAATACCAGTTTACTCTTTCTTTATTATATTCAATATTAAAATCTTCCCTAATCCATTTCTTATCTATCTTAAAAGGTTCTTCTTTTATTAGAGTATTTAATACTTGTGAAGTTGTTGGAGAGTATTGGGGGGATTATGATTTTCTCGATTCTTCATATATTGGTTTACTTACTCTTGGAGTAATTTTATTTAATCCTCGCAAATCTAGATTTATTGTAGATCCATCTACTAAGTGTCTAGATGGTTGACTTATTATTTGTGGTTCTCTTAGTTTAAGTGATGTTGACCTATTCATTGTTAACCTAATATCGATACCATCTTAAATTATTTCCCTTATCTGAGTATTGTAAATCTTTGGTTCCTCTATTATATCTTCTAGCATCCATTCTTCGGGAATGTTCATAATTACTTCTTCATGAGTTAATCTTTTAGGAATTTGAATTGACAATTTTTTAAGATTCACTTCTACTAATATAGTTTCATCCCTTGGAGAGGATCTTAAAGCTTTGTAGTTATAATCTATCTTTGTGACTTTATAATAAATTCTGTAAATTATCTGTATGGGGCCGGCTGTTTCATCTACTATCTCATTTGGAGTTTTTACATATAGTTGTATTGCGTTACTAGTTTTTTCATTTCTAATGTTCATAGAAAAATTTGGGTAGTAGTTAAAGAAGGCTGGGCCATCATGTAAATTACTTTCTAATATCACAATTACTGAATCATTAAATCTTTTAAGTCTGATGTCTCTTAGCATTATTAGAATTGGACTGTTTATTCTTATTCTATAGTTGGGTTTTGCCGCGACTTGAATAAGTCCTAAGTGAATAAAATTATATCTATCCTTTATGTGTTGATCTAGAAGACTTTGTTCTAATACATTTAAAATTTTATTATTTTTGGTGCCTGGGTAGTTATATTCTACTATATGTATTTCATCTTGATTTGCAGACCAAAATTTATGTTGTTTATATACTTCACATTTTTTAACTACTGGTATTGACCAGTTATGTAATGAATTTTCTATTTCTGCTATTTCTAATTCTTTGTCTTTATTTTTTCAATCCTATTCCTGCCGGTTGACTCTCCCGTCAGTTGACTTTTACGATCGCTTGCACCTTCTCTCTCTCCCTTGCTTTGAACAGCTGAACCTGGAAAGAAAGAAAGATGGGCGCCCTAGCGGCCATTTGCACTCCGACGCTCAAGTCAAGATTGAGGCAAGAAACACCAATGTATAACAAAGAGTTCTAGTCTCAAATGCTGCGTACCTTTGTGAATGCTTTGCTACCTGTTTTATAGCCTTTCTAGGGTTCCTGCTGTAAGGACCTGTGAAATTAAATTGGAATAAAAGGAATACATATTAAATAAATTCTAAGCATGTTTTTATTTAAAATAAAAAGGAAGGAAAGTGTAGAGTAGAAGACTATGAGATCGCCTGGTTAGTACATAATCGCCTGTCGCCTAGACTACACATGCGCACATCGCCAGGGCGCGAGGCATGCGGACATCGCCAGGGCGCGAGAGGCTTGCGGACATCGCTAGGGCGCGAGGCATGGGGGCATCGCCAGGGCGCGAGAGACATGCGGGCATCGCCAGGGCGCGAGAGACATGCGGGCGTCGCCAGGGATAGACATCGGTCGTCTTCCAGAGGGAGACATCGGTCGTCTTCCAGGGATAGATGTAACATCCCGCCAAAATCCTTTTCATATTTATATAATGAAAATAAAGGTAAACAAATATATTGAAGTGAACAAAAATATATATATGTAATGAAGTTTCTCCTCACAGGGAGTTTAATACATAATCGGTCAATTCCAAAACTTAAACAAAATACAGCAAAATAAAGAAAAACGGGCGATCTCCTGATCAGAAAACAGAAAAAGGGGTGATCGCCTAACAAAAACAGAAACAGGCGATCTCCTTCCGGCGACCCCTCACTGAGGAGCTCTACTTCCTGCAACATCATCTGCTCCCGTGTAAAATCATACACGATCATCACAGGGTTAAGAAAACATCCACAAACAAGAACACAGGGTAAGCTAGATATTTTACTGAGAATTTAGATATGAAACTTTAAAATCAAGATAAAACAAATTTAAGACACTCACATAAAATCCATCAATTTTCCCATTCATTTCACACACTTCACAATTTCATCAAGTTTTATTTGTTTCACATAAACATTCAAGTGTCTACCAATTTCAATGTTTCTCATTTCTCACGTCAGACTTCCACTGACTCATCACACCCCGACACTTGACACTACTTCCGGAAGACTCGTGCGTTGAACTTAGCATCCAGAGACCTGCACCTGTCATACTTCATTGCTGTAATGTTCCACAGCCATGCGCATCAACATAATCTCGATCTCAATCTCATCACTCTCACAGTATGACAGGGTTAATCCATATAACAGGTCAAGTCAGTTATCTTTCAAACGACTTACCCATACATATGGACCTCCTTCGACTCTCACCAACCGAATGACTTCATCTATGTGACTCCATCATATCAGCAGAGTCAGGATCGTCTCATTCACAGGATACTCACTGATCAATGCACCTCATAACTAATCTCAACACGGTATTTCCTTTCCTGAAAATACTATGTCTTGATCCCACATTCAAACATTCAACACATCATATAACACTTAAATGAACGATTTCCCATCACAACAACAATCATTCCAAGGTTCAGAAAATATCACATTTCAATCTCAACCAATTTCAAACGACACTAAAACAGGGGATTTCGAAAAACAACGCCAAAACCGGCGATCTCGTCCAAAAACAGGGGATTATGCAATAACAGTTGAAAACCGGCGACCACGTCGCCCCATCATCGAAATCATCTATTATAAGGTTTTTCGTTGAAAATAAGGCTAGCTTCCCTTACCTGGACTAGCGCAAAAACACCAAGAGCTCCGAAAACCCACCGAAGCTTAAAGAGGCTTTCACTCTGTTTTAGCGTCCCGGTCTGGAGAACTTGCAGAGAACCTCCCAGGTGCTCTATGGCAGTCGTCGATAGCCAAGCAGGGACGTGATAAGGCCTGAATCGCAGAGTGAAGGAGAGAAAAGAGAAAGATGAAGGTGCACTCGCTCTTTCACTCTTGAGCCACTGCAACGTTCTTTGCCTCCCCGCAGTGGGTTTTTGAATCCAAGTCTACTTGTCCACGCATGCTGCTGCCACCACCCCCTCTGCAGGAAAGCCTGAGTGTACGTTTCACTGAACAGTACGACCACGGTGTCTCTTGCGCATGCCAACCACTTCCCTGAACAGTACGGCCGTGGGTGTCTCTTGCGCATGCCAACTTTCTGATGTCACTATTCTGAACCACCCTTTTTGTCCACGTGGCGCGCGTGCAGGACGTTTCATGCTGGGAGCCTGGGTCCCACCTTATCTGTGTGAAACACGACATCGCGCGATAAGCTTCCACCGATGACTCATCCTGGAAGACGACCGATCTCTCTCGCTGGGAGACGACCGATGTCTCTCTCTGGGAGACGACCGATGTCGTCTTCTAAGCTACACTTTCCTCCCTTTTTATTTTAAATAAAAACATACTTAGAATTCATTTAAAATATATTCCTTTTATTCCAATTTAATTTTACAGGTCCTTACATTCTTCCCAACAAGAAAAATTTTCGTCCTCGAAAATTGAATTACAAGGAAAAGAGGTATGGATAAGCTTCTCTCATGGGTTCTTCTAACTCCCAAGTTGAATCACCCGATCTCTCATCCCACACCACTTTCACCATGTTGATGGTCTTGCCTCTGAGCTGTTTACTTTGACGATCGTCAATCCTGACTGGTTTTGATTCAAAGGACAAGTCTTCCCTGATTTGCACATCGTTCACTTCCAGCACATGACTAGGGTCTGCCATGTACTTCCTCAGCTGTGATACGTGAAAGACATTATGCAGATTTGCTAATTGGGGAGGTAGGGCGATCTCATAAGCCACTGGACCAATCCTCCTTAAGATCTGATATGGTCCCACGAACTTAGGGGACAACTTCTTTGATTTGATCGCCCGTCCTACACCCTTGGTTGGTGTCACTCTCATGAACACATGGTCTCCATCAGCAAACTCCAAAGGTTTTCTCCTCTGATCTGCATAGGATTTCTGCCTGCTTTGAGAAGCTTTCATTCTGTCTTGTATCTGTTGCACCTTCTCGGTCGTCTTCTGAATCAACTCTGGTCCAACCAATACTGCTTCGCCCTCCTGGTACCAACATAAGGGAGTTCTGCATTTCCTCCCGTACAGGGCTTCATATGGTGCCATCCCAATACTGGCGTGGTAACTGTTATTATAAGTAAACTCCACCAGCGGCAACACCTCATCCCAACTTCCCAATTGATCCAGAACACACGTCCTCAGCAGATCTTCCAAGGACTGGATCGTTCTCTCTGACTGTCCATCTGTTTGAGGATGATATGCCGAGCTCATTCTCAACTTAGTTCCCAGGCAATCTTGTAAAGTCTGCCAAAACCGTGAAGTGAACCTGGTATCTCTATCCGAAACAATGCTGGAAGGCACTCCATGCAACCTCACTATTTCTTTGATGTACAACTGTGCCAACTTGGCCATAGGCATCCTCATATTCACTGGGAGAAAGTGGGCACTCTTCGTCAGCCGATCAATGATGACCCAGATTGCATCATGACCCTTTACCGATCTGGGTAAATGGGTAACAAAATCCATGGCAATGCTGTCCCATTTCCACTCAGGGATATCCAGTTGCTGTAACAACCCGCCAGGTCTCTGATGCTCTATCTTCGCCTTCTGACATGTTAAGCAGGTTCTAACATACTGGGCGATGTCTCTCTTCATGCCCGACCACCAAAATGACTCCTTCAAGTCATGGTACATCTTATTCATGCCTGGATGTAGGCTAAGGCGACTCTTGTGACCTTCCTCTAGGATCATCTTCTTCAACTCTCCATTTGCAGGTATGCAAATTCTGCCATTAAATCTCAAGATCCCATCATCGCCCATCACAAAGTCTTTAGCCTGGTCGGTCCCTAGTGACTCCACAGTACGCTTCAGGCTAGGATCCTCCAACTGCTTATCCTTTATCACTCCAAGGAAGTCATTAGTTATAGCCAGCTTACTACAACTAATGTGATTTACATGAAATTCTACCCCAAGGTTTAAGTCTTTGAATTGCTCGATCAGTTTTTGCTCTTCCATCATCATGGTGGCCACTTGAATTGATTTTCTACTCAAAGCATCTGCCACTACATTGGCCTTCCCTGGATGATACAGGAGTTGAAAATCGTAGTCCTTTAGAAACTCCATCCACCTTCTTTGCCTCATGTTTAGTTCCTTCTGATCGAACAGGTATTTCAAGCTCTTATGGTCACTGAACACCTGAAACCGAGCTCCATATAAATAGTGCCTCCAAATCTTCAAGGCAAATACCACAGCCGCCAACTCCAAATCATGAGTAGGATAGTTTCTCTCATGAACCTTGAGTTGCCTTGAAGCATATGCAACCACTCTTTTCTCTTGCATCAAAACACATCCCAAACCCTGATGTGAAGCATCACAGAAGACATCAAAAGGTCTTCCTACCTCTGGGATCACCAGCACTGGAGCACTGGTCAACCTTTCCTTTAGTTCCATGAAGCTCTGCTCACATCGGTCGGTCCAAGCAAAAGGTTGATCCTTGCGGGTCAGCTGTGTTAAAGGAGCCACTACTTTGGAAAAGTCCTCAATGAACCTCCGATAGTAGCCTGCTAAGCCCACAAAACTCCTTATCTCAGTAACTGTCTTAGGACGTTCCCACTGAAGCACTGCCTCCACTTTGGCTGGATCCACCGAGATCCCCTGCGCAGATATCACGTGTCCTAAGAAGTTGACTTCCTTCAGCCAGAACTCACACTTAGAGAACTTGGCATAGAGTTGCTTCTCCCTCAGAATCTCCAACACTATCCTCAGATGTTCCTCATGTTCTTCCGTGGTCCTTGAATAAATGAGTATGTCGTCTATGAAGACTACCACAAACTTATCCAAGAAAGGGCGAAAAATCCTATTCATGTAGTCCATGAACAGAGCTGGAGCATTGGTCACTCCAAACGGCATCACCACATACTCATAGTGCCCATAACGAGACCTAAATGCTGTTTTCTGAACGTCTTCGGCCTTTACCAAAATTTGGTGGTACCCCGATCTCAGATCAATCTTTGAGAACACCGAGGCCCCATGTATTTGATCCATCAAATCGTCAATTCTAGGTAGAGGATACTTGTTCTTGATGGTCAACTTGTTCAACTGCCTGTAGTCTATACACAGCCGAGACCCTCCATCCTTTTTCTTCACTAGAAGCACTGGAGCTCCCCATGGAGATACACTGGGTCTGATGAATTGTTTCTCCAACAATTCTTCCACTTGCTTCTTTAACTCCACCAACTCGGCTGGAGCCATTCTGTAAGGTGCCATTGACACTGGTCCAGCTCCAGGTACCAAATCAATAGAGAATTCCACTTCTCTCTTAGGGGGTAACCCAGGTACCTCTTCTGGAAATACATCCGTGAAGTCTTTCACTACATGTATCCTGCTTACGTCCTCTTCATTCTTCACTTCCAACCGAGCTAGCATCACGAAGCACCTCGCCCCTTCTTCGAACACCGACTGCCCTTGCTGAGCAGATATCACATCTGACTCTTGGGGGTCTGAAAACGTTATCTTCTGACTACCGCAGTCTATGAGAACGTGATTGGCAGATAGCCAATCCATTCCCAGGATAACATCCAGGTCCTGAAGAGGTAGGCAGATCAAGTTCACTTTGAATCTGCGTCCCTCTACTATCACTGGACATTCGGGGCAAACTGTAGAGGTCAACACCTGTCCTGACGCAGGTGTAGAGACCAACAGTTCGAAAGGTAACTCCTTCACTAGAAGGCCCAACTCGGCTACACACAGGTTTGACACAAAGGAGTGTGTCGCTCCAGAATCAAACAAGGCTTTTACACCACTACCAGCTATAAAACAAACACCTTGCACGAGGTTACCTGACTGAGACGCCTCCGCTCCTGACATGGCAAACACTCTCCCTGCTGCCTGAGGTCTGCTGCCTTCATTCCTCAACTGCTGAGAACCAACGGGTTGAGTCATCTTATTCCTGCTTGGGCAATCTCTAGAAATGTGCCCCATCTTTTGGCACGTGAAACATCTGGGTTTCCAAGGTTGTTGCTGCTGAAACTGGGATGACGCTGCTCCCGCCTGATGAGGTGGAGGTCTCGCATAGGGCTTGCTTTGTGGGTGCTGCACCTTGGCCTTCCCACTGGAAAAACCCCCTGGGTGTGACCTGATCACCCGAGAATCACCCTTTTCCAGGGTCTCCACCATCTTCGCCTTCTCTACTAAGGCGTGAAATTCTCTGATGCACATAGGGCTATGGTCCTCTTCAGCCCATGCTTCAGCCCTTCTTCAAACTTCCTGCACCTCCAAGCCTCGGAGGTCGCCTGGGTATAAAATCGGGCGAGGTACTCAAACCGAGCAGCATAGGCGTTCACAGACATATCCCCCTGCTCCAACTTTAGGAACTCAGCTTCCCTCGCAAACCTTGCGCTGTCTGGGAAGTATTTCTCTAGGAACCTCACCCTGAAGCTCTCCCAATCCAACACATCCTCTCGGGCCTCCATCATCTGCTGAGTTCCCATCCACCAAAACTCAGCTTCTCCAGACAGAAGGTATGTGGCGAATACCAGCTTCTTATCTTCAGGGCAGGAGGTCGCCCTAAAGATTTTCTCCAACTCCCTGACCCACTGATCTGCTTGATCAGGGGTAGCATTCCCACTGAACATGGGTGGGTTGTGCCTCATGAACTCGGTCAGTCCCATCTGTTCCTGAGGCTGACCGGCGTGAGAATTTGTTTCAGCTGACCGAGCAGTTTCCCAGTGGTGCATTGTAGCTTGATGGTTCTGAGCCATCGCTGCATTCTGTTATTGGATGGCAGTTGCCATCATCTCAATAGCCTTGGCAATCTGGCTCATTTCCGAAGAAGGTTGGGGAGGGGTAGGAGGTCTACGTGCCATCTTCTTCGTTTCAGATTTTGAAACTATAGGTTTCTATATTCCCTACAACTACAAGAATGAGATCGATCAGAAATCAATTCATTCAGGAGGTAACATCTAGACCTTACAAAGGTCAACATCTCAAAGTCATTAAGAATTTGAGTTCATCGACAGAATCATGATGCTTATAACCTTAAGCAAAACACCAGAACAGCTACTGGTATAAAACCATCAATTCAAACGACCACTTTCAATCAATACAAAAACACTCAATAAATTGAAATAAATCACACCAGAATTCAATGTATGCTAAACATCAAACCTTTGGAATTAAGATTGAGAACCATCTCGATCCAGTTGTGAGTGTGCACCCTCACTACTTAATCAAGATCCTTTCATTCTTAATACTAAGATTTTCAGTTAGGGCATATATTCACTAAAGCATACACAAAATTTCAATACAAAAACGTTTGAAAACCTTTCACTATAGTTGTTATTTGAAAACTCACATAGATTTTTTTTTTTTTTTTTATTTTTGAGCAGAAGACACACAATGGATCCATAGCACTCAGGTCATCCTAAGGACGAACTGCTCTGATACCATTAATGTAACATCCCGCCAAAATCCTTTTCATATTTATATAATGAAAATAAAGGTAAACAAATATATTGAAGTGAACAAAAATATATATATGTAATGAAGTTTCTCCTCACAGGGAGTTTAATACATAATCGGTCAATTCCAAAACTTAAACAAAATACAGCAAAATAAAGAAAAACGGGCGATCTCCTGATCAGAAAACAGAAAAAGGGGTGATCGCCTAACAGAAACAGAAACAGGCGATCTCCTTCCGGCGACCCCTCACTGAGGAGCTCTACTTCCTGCAACATCATCTGCTCCCGTGTAAAATCATACACGATCATCACAGGGTTAAGAAAACATCCACAAACAAGAACACAGGGTAAGCTAGATATTTTACTGAGAATTTAGATATGAAACTTTAAAATCAAGATAAAACAAATTTAAGACACTCACGTAAAATCCATCAATTTTCCTATTCATTTCACACACTTCACAATTTCATCAAGTTTTATTTGTTTCACATAAACATTCAAGTGTCTACCAATTTCAATGTTTCTCATTTCTCACGTCAGACTTCCACTGACTCATCACACCCCGACACTTGACACTACTTCCGGAAGACTCGTGCGTTGAACTTAGCATCCAGAGACCTGCACCTGTCATACTTCATTGCTGTAATGTTCCCACAGCCATGCGCATCAACATAATCTCGATCTCAATCTCATCACTCTCACAGTATGACAGGGTTAATCCATATAACAGGTCAAGTCAGTTATCTTTCAAACGACTTACCCATACATATGGACCTCCTTCGACTCTCACCAACCGAATGACTTCATCTATGTGACTCCATCATATCAGCAGAGTCAGGATCGTCTCATTCACAGAATACTCACTGATCAATGCACCTCATAACTAATCTCAACACGGTATTTCCTTTCCTGAAAATACTATGTCTTGATCTGATGGAGATAGAGTAGAAGAGGATTTTACTAATGGAGGAAGAGGTCATCCACCCAAGCATTTAAAATTCTTCTTACTAGTCTTCTTAAAAAGTAGAACATTTTGGGTTCTCTTGAAAATTCAAAAGATAGTAGTATAAATAAATCTTTGTAAATACTCTTGTATAAATTTGTAAATAATATAGAAATATCCTTAGGAGTATGCCAAAGAGGAAAACCAAAAGAAACCTCTAAATGTAAGGCATTTTAGGCACTTTCTTTAGGAAAAAGTGGAAAAAGTGACTTTTCTACTCCTTTCTCTCTTAGGCACTAGAAGGAGCTAGAAGAGTGACTCTTCCCACTCCTTCCCCTTTGTAACATGACCAGCCCTCTCCATTATAAATAGGGGTGCTTGGTACTTTGAATAAAAAACATTGAAATTAGAAGAAAAGTTACTATACTCAAATTGTGAGTGAATTTTGTGAGACTTGTTCTCCTCTTCCTTGTCTCATCTTGTGAAGCTTTGGGAGCACTCAAGTGGCGGCAAATCTGCACTTATCTTGGATCATCACCTCCAAGTGGCGTGTCCATTCCCAATCCATGGCTACAACCACATAAGTTTCATCTTCTTTCATCTTCTATTGTCATTTCAATCGGTAGTTTTGATTCTATGTCTTGTTCTTGAATTTCAATCGGTTCTTTTGTTTCAAATTGTGTTTCCATTCTGTTTTTTGTGTTTAAATTCTGCACCTATTCTTTTTTTGAGTTCAGCACCTTGTTCTTCATTCATTCATCACCATTAATTGTGTTTTAACCTTGGACCTTTGGAAATGAACCTTCACATCTACTTAACACTTGTTAAGTTAATGTCCAGTGGGGATTTTCCTTAGGTGACTCACTCTAAATTGCTAAGAATCTTGATCCTAATTCTAAGAAAGTGTCACAAATATAATGAACCTAAAATCAACTCACATCATGTGGTATCTAGAGCCATGGTGTTGATTTGTTGATTGTGAGTTGAATAGACACTTTCTTTTTGGGCAATTTTTTTTCCAGCACCTATAATTTCGTGTTTCTTGTTTTTCCAGCACCTTATATTCATACTTTTGTTTGGTTTGAATATGTTTTAGTTGTGCCTTTTCATTGATCATACTTTTTGCTTTGAGTTTTATGTTCATAGTGTTCTAGGTGTCCAAATCTTGTCTCTACTTGCTTGCTTTTGATTTTGAAAGTTTGTATTTCTCTTGAATTTGTTTTAGTACTTGTGATTGGAGGTTCCAAACATTTGATTTCAAGTGTTCAATTGTCTTGAATCCTTCATAAAATTTTTGTGCAATTTGATTGATGTTTCAACTTCCATATGATGCATATTATGGTTCTTTCACTACATAAGTTCCATTTGGTATAAAAAAAAAAAAAGAAAAAAAAAACAGAACTGAAACAGAACAAAACAGAACCAATTCTGTTTTTAAATCCTTCAAAACAGTTTGGTATTTACATCTATTCATTCTTTTGCACATTAATTTTCATACCAAAGTTGGATTCATAGTGATTGGCAAATTGTTGTCTACTTTGTGGAACTTTTGATCCTTGTATTTTGACAAGTTTATGAGTTGTACTTTCTTTCTTGATTATAAAGTTTAGTGAGTATTCTTTGAGTCTTATTGTGTGTCTTTTATTGCTTGTCTTTCATTTCTTAAGTTTTGTCATATATCTTGTCTTCCTTTTGCACTACCCTTTCTTGTTTTGTACCTTTTTCTTGCTTGTCTTTTGTTGTTCTTTAAGTTTTGTGGTGGTTATTTTTGGATGAGTGGTTGAGTGCTTTGGCATCTTTCATTTGAGGTTACTCCATTCCACAAGAGAAGCTTGGTTGAGGGAAGTATAATTTCTTGGAGTGATTTTGAGTGCCTTTATTTTTTGTCCAAAACTGCACCATATTTTCTTTGTTTTCTAACATTGTTTCTTTAATTGTTTGCTATTTGTGTTTGCTGTACTGTTTTGAAAATGGCTCAATATTCAAGTGGTGAATCTTCCAAACCACACTCTCCACAAAAAGCTTTCATTCTTGGTGAATTAAAAGACGCCAAAAGGTCACTTGCACAAAAAGATGAAGCTATAAGACAATTGGAAGAAAGATTGCAAAGGCTTGAAGTGACTAATGAAAGGTCCAGCCATACACACCATAGAAGACGCCATTCTTCAAGGCATTCATCAAGAACTTCTTCCAACTATCATGGACATGAAGATGAAACCCAATGGAGGAGGCATCATCATTATGAAGAAAGGCGGCAACATGTGGCAAAGCCTTATATGCCTTTTGTAAAATTACCTAGCTTTAGTGGTGAAGGTGATCCAAATGTATATTTGGGGTGGGAAGCAAAGGTTGAACAAATCTTTCATGTACATGAGGTCCAAGAAGACCAAAGGGTAAAACTAGCTACTTTAGAATTTCTAGACTATGCCATGCAATGGTGGCATAAAACTCTTATGGACATTGGGCTAAACAAGAGACCTCCCGTGGTTTCTTGGAACAATTTGAAAGAGTGTATGCGCGCTAGATTTGTTCCACCACACTTTAGGAAAGACCTATTGTTGAAGCTCCAAAGGCTTCACCAAGGCACGGTAAGTGTGGATGCTTATTTTGAAGAGCTAGAAACGCTTATGCTTAAAGTTGATATACATGAAAGTGATGAAGCTAAGATGGCTAGATTTGTAAGTGGTCTTAGAAGGGACATTCAAGATGTTGTTGAACTTTATGAGTACTCTTCTTTAGAAAACTTGGTTCACCTTGCCATCAAGGTTGAAACCCAAATTGCAAAGAAACTTGCTTTCAAAAATACTCATAATGATGGCTATTACAACAACTCTTGGAAAAATAAAAACAAGTCTTTGTCCAAATTTCCTTCTAAAGATTCATCTTTCAAATCCAAGGATTCAAAGCCTTCCACTTCAACTAATAAATCACCAACCAAAACCTCAAGTAAGAAATGTTTTAAGTGTTTAGGTTATGGTCATATAGCCGCAAATTGTCCAACAAAAAGAACCATGATGGTAAAAGGGGGTTTAGTTGTAAGTGAACATAGTGATAATTCTTCTAAATCTAACTCCCCTTCCCCTAGCCCTAGTGATAATGAATGTGAAATACAATGTGAAGGTGACTTATTGGTGATAAGGCGCATGATGGGCACAATTCAAAAACCTTTGGATGATACCCAAAGAGAAAATATTTTCCATACCCGGTGCCTTATCAACAAAAAGTTATGTTCCATGATAATTGATGGGGGTAGTTGTACAAATGTGGCTAGTACAAGAGTGGTGGATAAGCTTGTTTTACCCACTATCTCTCATCCCAAGCCCTATAAGCTCCAATGGCTTACTAAAAAGGGAGAAATCATGGTTAATAAACAAGTCCTCATAAATTTTGAAATAGGAAAGTATAAAGATGAGGTTTTATGTGATGTTGTGCCTATGGAAGCAACCCATATTCTTTTAGGGAGGCCTTGGCAATTTGATAGACATGTTTTACATGATGGCCTCACCAATATAATGTCTTTTTCCTTCCAAGGGCGCAAGGTTACCTTAAAACCCCTATCTCCACAAGAAGTTCATGAGGACCAATTAAAAATGAAAAATAAAAGAGAAAATGAAAAAGAAGAAAATGATAAAATGAGTCATAATACCTTATCAACTAAATCAATCTTTTTTACTCATGCTATGCCTCAATTTGAGCATCCAAGGTATTCTTCTTCTTTGTCTTTTTCATTACCAAAAGTTCCTACTTGCACTCCATATTGGTTGAAAAATGTTAGGGATGATTTTTCCATACCTACTAATGGTTTTTACCCTTTAAAGGGAATTTTTCCTAAGAAAATAATCATTCCCCCACATTTTTTTCCAACATGGTCTGTCTATAGGACTTCTTTTTCCGACATCCCAATGATTCATAATGCTAAGTCAAGTTTGCCTTTATTATCATCCACTATTTTATTTGATAGCAAACTGACTTTGTTATATGTAGGGATTCTGAATTCGCGGACGAATTCTCTCCAACCTGGGGAGCATGATGGAGATAGAGTAGAAGAGGATTTTACTAATGGAGGAAGAGGTCATCCACCCAAGCATTTAAAATTCTTCTTACTAGTCTTCTTAAAAAGTAGAACATTTTGGGTTCTCTTGAAAATTCAAAAGATAGTAGTATAAATAAATCTTTGTAAATACTCTTGTATAAATTTGTAAATAATATAGAAATATCCTTAGGAGTATGCCAAAGAGGAAAACCAAAAGAAACCTCTAAATGTAAGGCATTTTAGGCACTTTCTTTAGGAAAAAGTGGAAAAAGTGACTTTTCTACTCCTTTCTCTCTTAGGCACTAGAAGGAGCTAGAAGAGTGACTCTTCCCACTCCTTCCCCTTTGTAACATGACCAGCCCTCTCCATTATAAATAGGGGTGCTTGGTACTTTGAATAAAAAACATTGAAATTAGAAGAAAAGTTACTATACTCAAATTGTGAGTGAATTTTGTGAGACTTGTTCTCCTCTTCCTTGTCTCATCTTGTGAAGCTTTGGGAGCACTCAAGTGGCGGCAAATCTGCACTTATCTTGGATCATCACCTCCAAGTGGCGTGTCCATTCCCAATCCATGGCTACAACCACATAAGTTTCATCTTCTTTCATCTTCTATTGTCATTTCAATCGGTAGTTTTGATTCTATGTCTTGTTCTTGAATTTCAATCGGTTCTTTTGTTTCAAATTGTGTTTCCATTCTGTTTTTTGTGTTTAAATTCTGCACCTATTCTTTTTTTGAGTTCAGCACCTTGTTCTTCATTCATTCATCACCATTAATTGTGTTTTAACCTTGGACCTTTGGAAATGAACATTCACATCTACTTAACACTTGTTAAGTTAATGTCCAGTGGGGATTTTCCTTAGGTGACTCACTCTAAATTGCTAAGAATCTTGATCCTAATTCTAAGAAAGTGTCACAAATATAATGAACCTAAAATCAACTCACATCATGATCCCACATTCAAACATTCAACACATCATATAACACTTAAATGAACGATTTCCCATCACAACAACAATCATTCCAAGGTTCAGAAAATATCACATTTCAATCTCAACCAATTTCAAACGACACTAAAACAGGGGATTTCGAAAAACAACGCCAAAACCGGCGATCTCGTCCAAAAACAGGGGATTATGCAATAACAGTTGAAAACCAGCGACCACGTCGCCCCATCATCGAAATCATCTATTATAAGGTTTTTCGTTGAAAATAAGGCTAGCTTCCCTTACCTGGACTAGCGCAAAAACACCAAGAGCTCCGAAAACCCACCGAAGCTTAAAGAGGCTTTCACTCTGTTTTAGCATCCCGGTCTGGAGAACTTGCAGAGAACCTCCCAGGTGCTCTATGGCAGTCGTCGATAGCCAAGCAGGGACGTGATAAGGCCTGAATCGCAGAGTGAAGGAGAGAAAAGAGAAAGATGAAGGTGCACTCGCTCTTTCACTCTTGAGCCACTGCAACGTTCTTTGCCTCCCCGCAGTGGGTTTTTGAATCCAAGTCTACTTGTCCACGCATGCTGCTGCCACCACCCCCTCTGCAGGAAAGCCTGAGTGTACGTTTCACTGAACAGTACGACCACGGTGTCTCTTGCGCATGCCAACCACTTCCCTGAACAGTACGGCCGTGGGTGTCTCTTGCGCATGCCAACTTTCTGATGTCACTATTCTGAACCACCCTTTTTGTCCACGTGGCGCGCGTGCAGGACGTTTCATGCTGGGAGCCTGGGTCCCACCTTATCTGTGTGAAACACGACATCGCGCGATAAGCTTCCACCGATGACTCATCCTGGAAGACGACCGATCTCTCTCGCTGGGAGACGACCGATGTCTCTCTCTGGGAGACGACAGATGTCGTCTTCTAAGCTACACTTTCCTCCCTTTTTATTTTAAATAAAAACATACTTATAATTCATTTCAAATATATTCCTTTTATTCCAATTTAATTTTACAGGTCCTTACAATAGACATCGGTCGTCTTTCAGAGGGAGACATCGGTCGCCTCCCAGGGAAAGACATCGGTCGTTCGCCAGGATGAGTCAGCGGTGGAAAGTTATCGCACGACGTCGAGTTTCACACAGATAAGGTGGGGCCCAGGCTCCCAGCATGAAACGTCCTACACGCGCGTCACGTAGACAAAAAGGGTGGTTCAGAATAGTGACATCCGAAAGTTGGCATGCGCAAGAGACACCCTCGGCTGTACTGTTCAGGGAAGTGGTTGGCATTCGCAAGAGACACCGTGGCCGTACTGTTTAGGGAAACGTACACTCAGGCTTTCCTGCAGAGTGGGTGGTGGCAGCAGCATGTGTGGACAAGTTAGTGTAGATTCAAAAACCCATTTCGGGGAGGCAAAGAACGTTGCAGTGGTTCAAGAGTGAAAGAGTGAGTTCACCTTCATCCCTCTCTTTTCTCTCCTTCGCGCTGCGATTCAGGCAACCTCAAGCACCAGTACAACGAGCGACGACTGCCCTTGGACACTTAGGAGGTTCTCTGCAAGTTCTCCAGACCGGGACGCTAAAACAGAGTGAAAGCATCTTCAAGCTTCGTTGGGTTTCGGAGCTCTTGGTGTTTTGCGCTAGTCCAGGTAAGGGAAGCTAGTTTTTTTTCTCGTTTATAAAAACGTTAGGCGAGTAGGTTCTGAAGTGAGGGGGACGTGGTCGCCGGTTTTCATATGCTTTTCACGATACTCTGTTTTTATGTGTGGGGTGACATGATCGCCGATTTTAATACTGTTTTCGAAATCCCCTGTTTTAGTGTCGTTTGAACTGTTTGAGATTTAAATGTGAAATGCATGTGATATTCGAAACTCTGAACCGTGGAATGATTATTGCTATGTTTGAAATCGTTCATTAAGTGTTGTATGATGTGTTGAATGTTGTGAATGTGGAATCAAGGCATAGTATTTTCAGGAAAGAAAATACCGTGTAAGATTGTTGTAGAATGTGCATTGATCGGTGATTTCTATAATGAGATATCCTGACTCTCCTGATATAATGGACTCATATAGAGGAAGTCATTCAGGCGTTGAGAGTCGATGGAGGTTCATATGTATGGGTAAGTGGTTTGAAAAATAAGCACTTGACCTGTTGTATGGATTCACCCTGTCATACTAGGTGAGTGATGAGATTGAAATTGAGATTACGTTGATGCGCATGGCTGTGGGAACTTTACAGCAGTGTAGTATGATAGGTGCAGATCTCTGAGTCTAGTCAATGCACGAGTCTTCCGGAAGTAGTGTCAAGTGTCTGTGTGTGACGAGTCAGTGGAAGGTCCGATGTGTGAGCCATGAATGTTGAATGTAGTGAATAGACACTTGACGAGTTGGTGGAATATGGGGATATTGATGGTTGCAATTGATGTAGATTATGAATGGTGTGAAGATTTATGTTTTCTATAGATATAAAGTTTCATATTTAAAGTTTTTGCAAATATCTAGCTTACCCTTTTATCTTGTATTGTGGTTGTTCTCTTAAACCTGTGATGATCGTGTATTTTTGCATGGGAGCAGACGAGGTTGCAGGTAGTAGAGCTCCTCTGTGAGTGGTCGCCGGAAGGAGATCGCCTATTTCTATTTCTGTTAGGCGATCACCCCTTTTTCTGTTTTCTGATAGGAGATCGCCTTTTTCTGTTAGGAGATCGCCTGTTTTTTTTATTTTGCTGTATTTTGTTTTAAGTTTTGGAAATTGACCGAATATGTATTAAACTCCCTGTGAGGAGAAACTTCTTTACATATATATAATTATGTTCACTTTAATATATTTGTTTACCTTTATTTTTATTATATAAATATGAAAAGGATTTGGCAGGATGTTACACCTGCCGTGCCTATCCTTGTGTCCCTGCGTTCCCTCTTAGCGAATTTAGGGTTACCTTTCTGGGACTTCATCATGCAATTTCCCTGCGTGTCTCGCGGCATCCTTCCATTCTTGGAGTGCAACTCTCGTGGCAACCTTCCTTTTCTGAAGTGATTAACTTAAGCATGGGCGCTAGGACATACACTGTAACCCTAGCGCCGCACGGCCAAATCTTCTGTCTTAAATTAATACGCACGTGCCTTTTTATGTTGTTTCTTTCTCATAAGGACAGATCCTCTATGCCAAAGTCTTATGTCACATAGAAATCCTGCCTGCATGACACATCCACGAACCTGATTTATATTCTTACACGTGTGATTCTGTGGGCCCCTCTATGGGTCCCATCATACTGACCTCTCCCGTGCCGACCTCTCACTTAGTGGCCGACGTCCGAGGTCTGGCCACTACACAAGCCCCCCAGGCTCGAGTTGGGACTTGTTCCAGCGAAGAGCCTTACAACTCACCCGGTCGACCTCTGCAACACGGGCCCACGCGTCCTTGTTGCAATCTTGAGTGATTTGACGCATGTTGTACCGAGAAGTGACACTTTCGTGCGTTTTTCCTGGAGTGTACACGTGGCAATCCTTAGCAGCTAGGATGGCTTGACGCTTAATGTCCTCTTTACTAGCTTTATGTCTTTACGCATGGCTAAACACTTCAACTTACGGTGCACTTAGCATTCCTCTCGCCTTCTAGTCTTACCTCTTGGGTTTCTTCATCTATACATGTTTTCTTTGATAATAATCTTTCCTATTGACCTCGACTAATAAGCCAAGGAAGATCTCTTTCTCTATCAACCTCGACTGATAGGCCAAGGAAGACCTCTTTCTCTGTCGACCTCGACTAATAAGCCAAGGAAGACCTCTTTCTCTGTTGACCTCCACTGATAAGCCAAGGAAGATCTATTTCTTTGTCGACCTCGACTGATAAGCCAAGGAAGATCTCTTTCTCTGTCGACCTCGACTGATAAGCCAAGGAAGATCTCTTTCTCTGTCGACCTCGATTGATAAGACAAGGAAGATCTCTTTCTCTGTCGACCTCGACTGATAAGCCAAGGAAGATCTCTTTCTCTTTCGACCTTGACTAATAAGCCAAGGAAGATCTCTTTCTCTGTCGACCTCAACTGATAAGCCAAGGAAGACCTCTTTCTCTATCGACCTCGGCTGATAAGCCAAGGAAGATCTCTTTCTCTGTCGACCTCGACTGATAGGCCAAGGAAGACCTCTTTCTTGTCTTATTCCCTGCTGTGTAAACTGGAAAATTTCTCCTGTTTTGTCCTTGCAAAAATCAAGGAAAGGATTGTTGCGAACCATACTATTTTTCTCCTTTCTTTATCAAGGTAGAAGAGGTTCCTTTAACTCCCCTGACCTCGCTGTAAAAAGTCAAGGACGAGGTCTCTAACTCGCCTCATCCTTGCTACCAGAGGGAGAGGACTTTCACTGCGAACCATACTATTCTTCTCCTTTCTTTAACAAGGTAGAAGAGGTTCCTTTTACTTCCCTCGACCTTGCTGTAAAAAGTCGAGGACGAGGTCTCTAACTCGCCTCATCCTTGCTACCAGAGGGAGAGGACTTTCACTGCGAACCATATTATTCTTCTCCTTTCTTTAACAAGGTAGAAGAAGTTCATTTAACTGTTCAACACAAATATATCTTTAATTCTTTTTCTTTCTTTTATTGGGTGACCTCGTTAAAAAACCCCGTAGGGAAAAAGAGTGTCCCCTTAATTGAATGATACAATTGTGTTCAAATACAACTTTGCTAACTGAAATAAAACTTGAGGTTGGCTCCATTCCATGTGCGTGGAATCGCACTGCCTTCTAACGTTTCCAACCTGTATGCCCTGTTTCCCAGGGCCTCCGTTACTCGAAACGGGCCTATCCACTTGGGTGATAGTTTGTTTTCTAGCTGGTAAGAGTGGGCCTTTCGTATTACCAGATCGGCGACTTGGAACTACCGAGGTCTCAACTTCGACCTGTATTGGCGTTCTACTCTCCTCTTTAATGCCTCAGACTTAACGCGGTCCTCCTCCCTGACTTCGTCTAGTAGGTCTAGATTCACCTTTCTTTCTTTGTTTGATTCTTCTGCCACAAAATTCTGGAATCGAGGTGAGCTTTCCTATATCTCTACTGGAATCATGGCATCTGACCCGTATACCAGGCTGAAGGGCATCTCTTTAGTGCTGGATTGTGGGGTGGTGCGATATGCCCACACAATCCTGGGGACCTCTTCTTCCCAAGTTCCTTTAGCCTTCTCCAGCCTCCTCTTCAGGCCTCTGAGCAGGACCCTGTTGGCCGACTCGACCTGCCCATTTGTCTAGGGGTGCTCGACTGATGCGAACACCTGTTTGATGCCGAGCTCCGAACACAACTTTCCCAACTGCTGACTCGCAAACTGTGTACCATTATCGGATACTAGACGCCTAGGGATTCCAAAACGACACACAATATTCTTCCAAACGAAATGTTGGACCTTATGCACCGTAATTTGTGCCACTGGTTCAGCTTCGATCCATTTGGTGAAGTACTCCATGTCCACCACCAGATATTTCATCTGTCTGATCGCGAGTGGGAAAGGTCCCGGGATGTCGATCCCCCACGTGTGGAAAGGCCACGGGCTATGGAGGGATCTCAGCTCTTCTGGTGGCGCGCGATGCCAGTCCGTGTGCTCTTGACACTTCTTACACCTCTGTGCGTACCTTATGCAGTCTTCTCTCATTGTGGGCCAATAATACCCCGCACGAATGGCCTTGGCTGAGTATCTGGTATCTGGTTGTATCCCGAGAAGGCGTCCAAAAAGCTGAGTAGCTTACAGCCTGACACGTTGTCGACCAAAGAGTCGATGCTGGGCAGAGGGTACAAGTCCTTGGGACAGGCTTTGTTGAGGTCCGTGAAATCCACACACATTCTCCACTTGCCGCTTGCCTTCTTTACTAGTACCACATTGGCCAGCCACTCAGGGTACTGAATTTCCCTGATGTGGCCCGCCTTTAGCAGTTTCTAGGTCTCCTCTCTGATGACCTGCCGTCTTTCTTCGTTAAACTTCTGACGTCTCTAGTGCACCGGGCGGACCTGGGGGTCCAAAGTCAGGTGGTGGCATAGGAAGTCGGGATCAATCCCTGGCATGTCGGCTGCAGACCATGCGAAGGAGCTCAGGTGTCGTGACAAAACAACTGCTATCTGGTCTTGATCCTCCTGGCTCAAAGTCTTGCCAAGCTTGAAGGTCTTACCCTTGATCACCCGTTCCAGCACCTCCCCCGCGGGCTCTAGTCTTCTGTCAGTGGCGACCTCTTCCGAGTCTGAGTGCTCTCCAGCGGGTGAGTGGAACGTTACTGAGCATACCCCCCTCTTTGTTTTGAGGCTGTTTTCGTAACACTTCCTGGCTGTTTTCTGGTCAGATTTGATGGTGATGACCGTTCCCTCGAGGGAGGGCAGCTTCATCTTCATGTGCATTGATGAGGGTACCGCTCCTAACCTGTTTAATGCTGGCCTACCCAACAAAATGTTGTAAGCTGAAGGGGCGTTGACTACGAGGTACCTGATGTCCACAGTGCGAGATCTCTGACCATTTGTGAACGTCGTCCGCAATTCAATGTGCCCCCTGTGATAGCATTCCTATGAGCTCTTCTTTGGATTTTGGAGTTCTTTGGTGATGATGGATGCAGAAGCTTATGGAGGAGGTGAGCAAGGCCTTCCTAGGAAGCATGGGTGCCTTGAAGGTGCATGAAGAGTGAGGAAATGGGGAGGTTTGGCCAGCCCCTTTGGTAGTGATGAATTGAAGACTAAAACCTAAGTGTTAGGCAAAGAGTGGTGTATGGCACAATTTTGGCAGCATAACAATACTCTATTTAATCTTTCCAATACAATAGGTTGGCTCCTCCTTTTATAGGCTAAGGAGGACCATAAAGGTTAACCTAATGCTAAGAAAATGTACACAAAATGAAATGCAAATGCCAACATACATCACTCATGGCCGGCCCTAGTTTTAGGAATGCTTCTAGAAATGTAACAAAAGCTAGGTGAAACCCTCATGGAATCAAGTTTGTGCTATTTACACCACAACTAAAACTAAGCTACTCTTGATGGGCCTTCATGTAATATGTACAAATATCTTTCTCTCCCATCCTTAGCTAGGTCAACGTCTTCATGTAGTCTTTTGGCCATGGACCTAGTAAATGGTCCTACACGCTCCTTCCATGGCCCTAGACGCTCCTCTTCTTGCCCTAGACACTCTTGGTTTGGCTTTGGATGCTCTTGTCTTGGCTCTTGTGCGGTTGTGCTTGGCCCTCTTCCATCACCCTGACCTCGACCTGGTCTCCTGCGAACCCATATAGGCAGCCGTCGTATGGCCTCAGCTGATCAGGAGACAATTGTAGCTTCTGGAAGGTGGACCAGAACATCATGTCTGCGGAGCTCCCCTGGTCCACAAGGACGTGGTGGACCCTTCTGCCGATAGTGACTAAAGAAATCACTATAGGATCATTGTTGTGGGATACCATGTCCAGACGATCTGCCTTCGTGAAGGTCAGGTTGGGCTTTGGGAACTGATCGGCCTCAACTTCCTGCACCGTCATGACCTCTCTAGCATATCTTCTTCTTTAGGATGCAGTGCATCCTCCTCCTGAGAATCCTCCCGCGATGGTGTTTATTTCCCCATGAAAGGTTACTTCGTGCCCTTGGTCCCCTAACGGGGCTGCTACCACCATGTCTCCCTGTGATTCCTGTAGGTAAGGTGTTAAAAAACTGTTTCTTACCAGTTCATCCAGCTGATACCCCAAGGCGAGGCAATTGCCCAAGGTGTGACCGTGCGCCTGATGGAAATCACACCACTGGTTTTTGCGGGGGCCTAGTTGCTTATCAGACTTTGGGGGAGCCTTTAGCCTGCTTACCACCTCTGGGAGCGCTATGAGTTCCTTGAGCCCAATTCTGAAGTTGTGCCTAGTAGGCTTGGGCCTCTTGGATTCATAAGGCACAGTCCTCACCTTCTTCTCGACGGCGGTGGCGTGGACCCTTGGGAGTTGAGCACGTCCTGTCGCACGAGGTTTGGACAGATCAATCCTCGCATGCTTCTCTGCTACACGTTCTTCTGCTGTGATGTGAGCGATCGCCCTACACTGGATCTCATTGAATTTCCTTGCTGGACACCGTATCAGAGCGTCACTGAAAGGTCGTGGGAGGATTCCTCTCTCAAAGGCATGCACAATCATGGCCTCGTCTTTGGTCTGAAATTTCACCACCAATGCTCCAAACCGGTTGAGAAAGTCTTTTAGTGGCTCCTCCTGGAATTGCTTCACATCAAAAAGGTCAAAAGCCACAGGGGTCCGTGCCCCCTTCTCAATAATTTTATATATATATATATATATGCACACTAGTTCTCCTTACTATGTGGGTATATCTCTCCCCCCCCCCCCCCAAAGAAACCTAAATATAATAATAACAATAATAATAATAATAAGAAGCAGAAGAATAAGAATAATATTAATAATAATAATAACAATAATTGTTCTCGTCGGTTGACTGGTCGCCGGTTGACTCCGATGACTGGTTCAGGCTCCGCTTGTCTCTCCTGGAATCTACAACTCGCTTGGTTGGTGGATGCTTTACCTGTAGAGACAAAGGGTGCCCTCACGGTTGGTCATGCTCCGACGCTCAAGTCAGTAAGGGCTTTGTGAACGAATAAGAAATAAGTAGTTTCAGTATCTAAAAGTGTATTCAGAATTTCATACCTTCACCTGGGACCTTAAGCCCCTTTTTATAGCGTACCGTATTCCTGTTGCACTTGAGATAAACAAATATTAACTAAAAATAAATACATGATCTTATATCTCTAATAGAAAACCCCCTGACACAGGCACCAATAATCTTTAGCTCCAGACTACAAGTGTTCCTTCTGTTTTATGCACGCGCGCATCCTTATCGGGTATTTCATGTGCAACACATATACGCATAACAGGAAAATCTTACGGGATATTAACAAACATATCTATATGTAGTTGTAACAAACATATGAGTAACCATATATATATATATATATATATATATATATATATATATATATCTTTATCTCTAAGCATCTTTATCTTTAAGCACATGCCACTAATCATCAGCACATGGCAGCTTTGTTACGCGCTTCAAGCCCATTAAGCAAATTGGGTTAGCCTCGTAACCTTGGCGCAAGGTCCCACCCACAATCATTCACTCGTATGTCTATGCTAATACACACCCATTCATATACTATATCATGCCATACATATAGCTTTACCTAGGTTGCTTTAGTGTTAACAAGCTCGGCCCTTATAGTTAATACTTTACTCATCATAGACCTGGACACGCTAAGCGCACCCCTAGACATATTATGTTCCTTCACTTTAGCAATCAATCTTATACGTGAAGAATTATACCATATACATGCAAGAGAATTTAATATATACAAATACCTGGAGCCTGGTCACATGGTAAGTGAGGCCCATGTGCCGAGCTGACCTGCCTGAGAGAAAATGCCGAGGTCCGAGTAGTGAGTTTTGAGCGCTACGAGTTCTGGTTCAGTACAATAATAATAATAATAATAGTAATAATAGTAATGATAATAATAATAACAACAATAATAATAATAATAATAACAATAATAATATTAATAATAATAATATTAATAATAATAATAATAATAACAATAATAATAATTGATCCGGCCGCTTGACTCGAGCTTGGAGGATTGCCTCGTCACTCCTTCGCCTAGCCCTCTGGTCTGCAGGAACGCTCCAAGAACCACCACCGGAACTCCAAACGCTGCCTGCAAAACACACGAACGGCGTCTCTAGCGGCCGTTGTAGCTCCGACGCTCAAGTCAGGCAACAGGAACACCAAATCTATCACTGAATCTCTCTGTGAGACTCGTGTGTGCTCTCAGATCCACTTTCTCTCTCTATAACTGTTTTCTGTTATCACTGTGCCACGTGTAAAAACGCTCTCACAGTGACTCAGAATCCCAGTGTAGAGAGGCTGTGTAAACTTGGAAAAGAATGAAAGGAATCTCCCCTACTTACCTGACGTGGAGTGCTTTATACCTGAGCCGCGTCTCGCTCCCAGATGGTGACACGTGGAGGCACCAGCTTGAATCTACCGTACACGCGTCACACCTGGAGGGCTTCTGCGCTTCTCTCTGTGCGGGCCGCATGCTCCCAGGAGAGCGCCAGGCACATCCTGCCTGCATGGCCTCGCCGCACGTCCTCTAAGTGGGCATCATGCGAGGTGCATGCGTAGCGTTCTCGCTGGGAACCCCGATGACCGACCTCCCTCTGCATGCAATTACGACCGATCTCCCTCTCAACGCCCGATCGCGCTCCTCATGCAGTCACACCGGGCGGTCCCTCATGACTCGCAACCGACGTCCGTGCGGTGCCTCATGACCTGCCACCGACGTCCGTGCGGTGCCTCATGACCTGCCACCGACGTCCGTGCGGTCCCTCATGACTTGCCACCGACGTCCGTGCGGTGCCTCCTGAATATCTACCGACTCCGGGCGGTCCCTCATGACTTGCCACCGACACCCGGGCGGTGCCTCATGACTTACCACCGACGTCCGTGCGGTGCCTCCTGAATATCCACCGACGTCCGTGCGGGGCTTTCAGGCGCTTATCTATGCTCTGACCTGGGAATGGTGGCCACTTGATATCTGACTACCGATCACCATTCTAGGTGATCTCCTCTCTGATTCACTTGCTCTTTCTACGACATGCCACCCTGTTCATGGTCCACGTAGTCAACGGCTGCTGACGTCATCAACTACTGATGACCGACCGGATCACAAGCCCCCCAGTCTCGAGCTGTGAACTTGTTCTCAGCGAAGAGACTAAGTAGTCGCGCCCTCAGCCCACGTGGCAAGTGGGGCCACGCCACATGCTGCTCACGTATCTGTTCCTCGGCGTCACGGCTTCCATACTTTATCTCTCGACACATGGACACAGTAATAGCCCCCACTGAGTGTCGCTACCATTTCCTTCATTCAACCGAAGCGTGCGCATCCCTCTGGATCATCTAGAGGTTCACCCTCTCTGTTTTCTTCTTCTCAAACGCGCTAGGGTTCACTGTGTTTCTCCTCTTTAACTCTCTGCATGTGACTAACTGTTAACTAGCTTAGGCTTTAGCGCGATCCCACTGCAACCCCTCAAACTTGGCTTCTGACTTGATCGCGGCTAACTGTTACCTTAACATAACTATGCTGGATGACTGACTTAACGAGGCCTAAACGCTTCGGCTTTACGCAGCAGAACTTCCTTCTACCACCGACCACCGACTAGCGTGTTAGCGCACCACCGATCAGTCATTGCGCCTCTGGCTTCGCTACACTTCTCTGCCACACCAGCACTGAGTGCACAGAGGGCCTGAACACCAACTATGACGCCTGTGTTTTGAGGAAGAAAAGTGCTTCTCGGTGACCCCTCTTGTCCCAACCTTGCTGTAAGAAGTCGTGGGTGAGGTCTTGCTTCTCCCACCTCAGCCTTGCTGTAAAAAGCAGAGGGAAGGGACCTAGTTCTCTTGCCTCAACCTTGCTGTAAGAAGCAGAGGAAGAGGACTTGGTTCTCTCGCCTCAACCTTGCTGTAAAAAGCAGAGGAAAAGGACTTGATCTCTTGCCTCAACCTTGCTGTAAAAAGACAAGGTGAGGACTTTCACTCGCCTGCACCTCGCTGTACAAAGTCGAGGGAGGACTTTCTCCTTTCTCGCCTGCACTCGCTCAAAGGCAAGGAGGTTTTCATCTAGTGCCTACACTTGCTCAAAGGCAAGGAGGTCTTCCTCTCTCCTCGCCTGCACTTGCTCAAAGGCAAGGAGGACTTCCTCTGGTGCCTGCACTTGCTCACAGGCAAGGAGGACTTCCTCTGGTGCCTGCACTTGCTCAAAGGCAAGGAGGACTTCCTCTTTTCTCGCCTGCACTTGCTCAAAGGCAAGGAGGACTTCCTCTGGTGCCTGCACTTGCTCAAAGGCAAGGAGGTCTTCCTCTTTTCTCGCCTGCACTTGCTCAAAGGCAAGGAGGACTTCCTCTGGTGCCTCAACCTTGCTGTAAAAAGCAGAGGAAGAGGACTTTCGCTCTTGCCCCAACCTTGCTGTATAAAGCAGAGGAAGAGGACTTCTCTTGCCTCAGCCTCGCTGTACAAAGTCGAGGTGAGGACTTTCTCTGTTGCCTCAACCTTGCTGTAAAAAGCAGAGGAAGAGGACTTTCTCTTGCCTCAGCCTCGCTGTACAAAGTCGAGGTGAGGACTTTCTCTGTTGCCTCAACCTTGCTGTAAAAAGCAGAGGAAGAGGACTTTCTCTTGCCTTAACCTTGCTGTATAAAGCAAAGGAAGAGGACTTTCTCTTGCCTCAACCTTGCTGTATAAAGCAGAGGAAGAGGACTTTCTCTGTGGGTGAACGCTCCCAGGGGGGCGCCAGGCGTGACTGTCTAAGCGCACACACTGGGCGCGCCCTGCCTGCATTGCCTCATCGCGCGTTCACCGACGTCCCGACCGGCGAGGAGCTCTTCTCTGGAATCATGCGAGGTGCATGCTTAACGCTCTCGCTGGGAACTTGGGTTCCAACTCAACACGTGTTAGCAAGACCCCGATGACCCTGCACCGACCGAGCGCTCACTCTCTACATGCACCGACGGCTGATCGCGGTCTGCAGGCACTGATGGCTGATCGCGCTCTACATCCCAGCGCTTATCTAGGGGCTGATCTGCTGGTGGTGGCCACTCGGTAACTGACCACCGATCACCTGGTCTTGCACCTGGGGCAAGGAGAACTTTAAACTGGGAACACTCGCACACTTTATGTACTGAAAATCTTTTATTGGGTGGCATCGTTAAAAAGAGTGCCCCTGATCTGCTCAACTGTTTTAATACACTAGGTATGTGTACAGCGCGATAGCGCATCTACTTTACAACTTAACGAGAGTAGGAAAGAAGCGTGTAGCGTCCTAGGTTCTGGGAATAGTCGTTACGTCCAGAGTCACCAGCCGATGAGCTCCATTCTCCAACGTCTCAACCACTCTGGATGGGGTCTCCTTTAACCGGCGATGACCGCCCTGGCGATGCACACACGTGGGGCGATCATGCCTTCCACTTCAGCTCTGGGAGCCCCCCTAGGGTAGCCTCTTCCATCACCTCACCTCCCCAAACACAGGGAGTTCATGCTGCTGGTCGCCTTCCTGGGACCCCGAAGCGCGATCACCTTGTGTCTTCTGCAGGTAATCGGTCAGGAACCCTATCTCCACCAACCCAGCAAGCTGACGCCCCAACGCCAGGCAGTTACGGAGTGTATGTCCATAAGCTTGATGGAATGCACACCACTCATCCTTCCTCCCTCCAAGTACCCTGTCGGTTTTCTCTGGCACATGGAGTCTTGCTGCCACAGCAGGGATGGCGATCAGCTCCGCCAAACTTATCATGAAATCATACCTGGGGGGTGCGTTGCTTGCACGCCCCCTGGTCTGGTCCTTCCTTGGTGCATAAGGGCGAGACCTTCCCTGCTCCTTCCTCCCTTCCTTGATCTCATGCACCCGCGCCTGTTGCTGCTGATTCCCCTGACCTCCACTTGGCTTCGACGGTGCAGCACTTCCTCTCTTCTCAGAGACCTCTGTCTCTGCTACTATGTGTGCCACCGCGCGTCGCCGTATCTCGGTGAAGGTGGCAGGGTGGCTCCTGATGAGCGATTCACTGAAAGGACCAGGGAGGACACCTCTCTTGAACGCATGCACCAGCATGTCCTCGTCCTTGCTGGGCAATCGCACCACCTGCGCCCCAAAGCGATTGAGGTAGTCCTTCAACGGCTCCCCCTGATACTGGCGCACGTCAAACAGGTCGTAGGACACCACTGGCGCCGGTCGGTTGATGATGTACTGCTCCGTGAACAGCTTCGCAAACTGATGGAAGGAAGTGACGTGGCCCTCTGGCAGGCTGACGAACCACTCCATAGCCACTCCGCTCAGCGTGCTCATGAACATCTTGCAGTACACAGCATCTGAACCTCCAGTCAGCATCATCTGAGTGTGGAAGGCTGTCAGGTGTGCTTCTGGATCTTCCACCCCCGTGAACGACGCTTTCAGTCCCACCAGATTGGGAGGCACCACCGTGTTCATGATTTCGGGGGAGAAAGGCATAGGGAATGCTCTCGGAGGCGACGGTGGCGTCGACGTCCTTTCTTCAGCTGCGCGCTCCCTCTGCGCCTGCAATTCCCTACGCAGCTCTTTATTCATACGATTCAACTCTTCGTTTCTTCTCTGCGATGCAGTCAGCTCTGCACGCATTTTCTCTTGCTCAGCTCTCGATTCCGCGACGCTATCTTGCCGCGCGCGCATCATCTCCACTGCCTGCACCATGGTAACAGCTCCTTCTTCAGCAGATGGCGCAGGTGAGGTTTGCCTGGTTCTTCTACTCATCTCCTCTGCACTTCGACGTAACTTCACTTCGACGAAATGATCAAGAAGCTCCAAGAAACCTCAAGAAACTTCAAGAACTGCGACGTGGATGGGAACAAAATTCACACGGGCCCCACGGTGGGCGCCAAATGATCCGGCCGCTTGACTCGAGCTTGGAGGATTGCCTCGTCACTCCTTCGCCTAGCCCTCTGGTCTGCAGGAACGCTCCAAGAACCACCACCGGAACTCCAAACGCTGCCTGCAAAACACACGAACGGCGCCTCTAGCGGCCGTTGTAGCTCCGACGCTCAAGTCAGGCAACAGGAACACCAAATCTATCACTGAATCTCTCTGTGAGACTCGTGTATGCTCTCAGATCCACTTTCTCTCTCTATAACTGTTTGAGGAGCGCGATCGGGGGTAAGTCATGAGGCACCGCCCGGGTGTCGGTGGCAAGTCATGAGGGACCGCCCGGAGTCGGTAGATATTCAGGAGGCACCGCACGGACGTCGGTGGCAAGTCATGAGGGACCGCACGGACGTCGGTGGCAGGTCATGAGGCACCGCACGGACGTCGGTGGCAGGTCATGAGGCACCGCACGGACGTCGGTTGCGAGTCATGAGGGACCGCCCGGTGTGACTGCATGAGGAGCGCGATCGGGCGTTGAGAGGGAGATCGGTCGTAATTGCATGCAGAGGGAGGTCGGTCATCGGGGTTCCCAGCGAGAACGCTACGCATGCACCTCGCATGATGCCCACTCAGAGGACGTGCGGCGAGGCCATGCAGGCAGGATGTGCCTGGCGCTCTCCTGGGAGCATGCGGCCCGCACAGAGAGAAGCGCAGAAGCCCTCCAGGTGTGACGCGTGTACGGTAGATTCAAGCTGGTGCCTCCACGTGTCACCATCTGGGAGCGAGACGCGGCTCAGGTATAAAGCACTCCACGTCAGGTAAGTAGGGGAGATTCCTTTCATTCTTTTCCAAGTTTACACAGGCTCTCTACACTGGGATTCTGAGTCACTGTGAGATCGTTTTTACACGTGGCACAGTGATAACAGAAAACAGTTATAGAGAGAGAAAGTGGATCTGAGAGCACACACGAGTCTCACAGAGAGATTCAGTGATAGATTTGGTGTTCCTGTTGCCTGACTTGAGCGTCGGAGCTACAACGGCCGCTAGAGGCGCCGTTCGTGTGTTTTGCAGGCAGCGTTTGGAGTTCCGGTGGTGGTTCTTGGAGCGTTCCTGCAGACCAGAGGGCTAGGCGAAGGAGTGACGAGGCAATCCTCCAAGCTCGAGTCAAGCGGCCGGATCAATAATAACAATAATAATAATAAAATAATAATAATAACAACAGTAATAATAATATTAATAATAATAATATTATTATTATTATTAATAACAAAAATAATAATAATAATAGCAATAATAAAAATAAGAATAAGAATAATAATAACAGTAATAATAATATTACTAATAATAACAATAATAATAATAATAAAAATAATACTAATTGTTCTCGCCGGTTGACTCGGTTGTCGTTGACTTTGAGATGAGTGGGAACTCTTTCTACCTTGTAGTAGTTGATGGCTCTGTTGGATCAGAGGGGCCCTACCTGTAATTGCACTCCGACGCTCAAGTCAGTACAGGACAAGAAACATCAAATAACTGAGGTATCTCAAGCCGAAAGTGTATAAGAACTCTAAGCTTGCAAAGAATTGTGTTGGTGTGTGAACCTATGTTTACCTTGGGCGTTACCCTATTATATAGTTGTTTTTAGGTTACCTGCCGCCTGCATGCCCCTGCCCAAGTGCTGCCTCTAGCGAATTTAGGGTTATCTTCACGGGATTCTAGGGCAAAATCTCCCTATAATATCGTAACAACCTTCCTTTCCTAGAGTACAACTCTCGTGGGCCTATCTCTTTTCTGCAGTGTGTAACTTAAGGAGTGGCCACTAGGGTTTCAGTGTCTAACCCAACACTGCCAGCCCAAACTTATCCAATAACTTGACATCTCACGTGCCTCAAAACCTTCACGTGCCTCCCATGCGTTTCTAAGGATAATTCTATCGTGTCAGAGCCTTACGTCTTGACCATATCCTGCATGCATGGCACTTCTGTGAATCTGGTTTCGCTACTTGACACGTGTAATTCTATGGACCCCTCTGTGGGCCCTACCATGCTGACCTCACATGTGCCGACATCCGAGGTCTGGCCATTACACAAGCCCCCTAGGCTCGAGCTGGAACTTGTTTCAGCAAGAAGCCTAACTGCTCGACCTATCGACCTACGTGGAACTGTGGTGAAGCTGAGTGATGGGACACGCACAGTGCTTCGAGGTGACATCTCACCATACTTTCCCTAGAGCGTACACGTGGCAATCTCAACGGCTAGGGTGCTTTGTCGATTCTCGCTTCCCCTATACGTTAACCCTTTGCCTTCTACACTCTTCACTATTTCATTCCTTCTTATTTCTTCTTTTCAAAACTCTTTGCTTCTTCAAGCGCTCCCTTCCTCTCTCTCGACCCTTCATCAACTTCACTCACAATCGGTTAAACGTACATTCTTTTCATCATTTATGGCTTTCCTTTGTTATTGCGATACTCCTTCATGCATTTATAACTACCTGGGTCTGTTTACGTTCTCTGCTCGACTCATTTCATCGTGCTCTATTTTCTCGTCGCAATATACGCTTATTCCATCCCTCCTCTGAGTCTATCTTATTCCCCTTTTTCCCTTTTGTTTTAGCCTTTACTATTTTCAAATGGATCACTCTACCTCTTCCCACTCCGGAGTTGATTCAACTTCCTCTCAGCCCCCCGCTCGCCAAGTAGTCCTAGGGCTCCAATCTGACTTCTATCAGTCACTGTACCCCTGGGCTCCTGAAGGACTCTTGAAGGAAGTGTCTGAGTTCACCACCTCCAAATCCATTCTTGATTATAGGAAAAAGGAGGTGAGAATCAAAACTAGTCACGCCTCCCGCGTCTTCGGCAAGGAGGAGGACAAGTTCTTGGGGGTTATCCCCTGTAAGGTGGGCGAACCCGTTTTTTGTAACGAAGCTTCAGTTCAAGAGGCGCCCTTCTGCTTCATATACCCAACTGTCTTCCAAAAGGTTTGCCTACGACTTCCATTCAGCGGCTTCGAGAGGGCACTATTGACTGAAATGAACATCGCCCCTGCCCTACTCCATCCGAATAGTTGGGCCTTCATAAGGGCCTTCGCCATCCTCTGCAACTACTTCGGGCGCCTACCTTTAGTAGACTCCTTCCTCTACTTCTTCGAGGCCAAGAGTCCGGGGAAAAACTTCTGGGTTAGCCTCAACGGGGTTGCTAGGAGAGCATTGTTAACCCTTTTCTAGCAATCCTATAAGGGGTTCAAGGGCAAGTTCTTCAAGATTTGTTGTCGCGCCACAGACCCTACACTCTTGGACGGGTTCCCCCTTTACTGGGTGGAAACCCCCAACCTGGCCAAACCCCGAGCCTTGACAGACTTGCACCCTCAGGACAGAGAGGTGTGCGAGTTCTTGTCTGGCCTCGAAGTAGTATTTAGCAGTGTCGAGGTCATAAAAAATGAGTATCACCCCAAAACCCTACCGGGGTATATAGGTATCTGCGGTTCTCTTTGTTTCTGCTTGCCTGCATGCATTGTTCTTATTCATTTCGTATGTTAACCTGCTAGTGACTTGATATGTTTTTGTTTCTCATTTGTAGCAGAGATGATGATCGGCCTCGAGAGGAGGAAACAATTGGCAGCCTGTGCTGCTAAAAAGGGTGCAGCAGGCACCTCCCAATCAGTCCAAGCCAACCCTTTCAGCGATGGCGACCCCAACACTGCCGCCCTTGCTGCCGCGGCCCCTGCCCCCCAAACTCAAAATGCACTGGTAGCGGCCAGGCCTCCCCCATCCGACGATGAGGGCACCCATTCAGGGTTGGTCTTCAAGAGGAAGAGGAAGGCTATTCAAGTGGCCTCTGACTCTGAGGATGAGGGTGTCCCTTCCTTTAGGTTGCTGAGCTGCGAAAATCTAATAAGGAGGTGAGTGACCTCCTGTTCTCAAAGTCTCAAGAGGCCTTTCACCTCCACTCCAAATGCAACGACTTCTGCCTAGCGGTGGAAGACCTCAAGGGTGAGCTGCAACGCAAAGAGGAAGACGCTGCAGACCTTAGGGAGGAGTTGGCTCATCGCGTTGATGACCTAGCACAGCGAGAGGCGGAGATGGCTCAAATGAAGCAAGAGTTGGACTAGCTGAATAGGGAAACGGCTGAATCCCCCGCGGAGATGAGGGCAGAAATGGCTCGTAGGGAGGAGCTCCACCAGAAGGCTAAGGAAGAACTCACCGATGAGGTAGTTGAAGCCTACGGTGCAGGATTTGGTGACGCCCTCGCCCAAGTTGCCTGCGCGCATCTCGGGGTGGACCTCTCCCAAATAGGCCTAAGGAAAATCATAAATGATGGCCAACTAGTGGAGGCTCCTGAAGATTAGAACCTCTTTATTTTCCAAGTAACCTTTCTAAACAACCTCAACCTAGTGGTACTCATTAACTTGTATTTTTGGTCCTTTACGTGAATCTCAGAAAAGGACTTCCTGGCATGGCTCTTGTCTTGCTCGACAAACCCGATCGCCCATGATCATCCTTGGTGGACAAGCTAAAGAAAAACCTTCTCTTGATCGACCCTGGTTGGTAGCCAAGGAAAACCTCATCTTGGTCAACCTCAACTGATATGTCAAAGAAGACCTCGTCTTGGTTGACCTCAACTCTTTCGTCAAGGAAAACCTCATCTTGGTCGACCTCAACTCTTTTGTCAAGGAAGACCTCATCTTAGTCGACCTCAACTCCTTCGTCAAGGAAAATCTCATCTTGGTTGACCTAAACTCTTTCGTCAAGGAAGACCTCATCTTAGTCGACCTCAACTCCTTCGTCAAGGAAAACCTCATCCTGGTCGATCTCAACTCCTTCGTCAAGGAAGACCTCATCTTGGTCGACCTCAACTCCTTCGTCAAGGAAGACCTCATCTTGGTCGACCTCAACTCCTTCGTCAAGGAAGACCTCATCTTGATCGACCACAACTCCTTCGTCAAGGAAGACCTCATCTTGATCGACCTCAACTCCTTCGTTAAGGAAGACCTCATCTTGGTCGACCTCCTTCGTCAAGGAAGACTTCATCTTGGAATCATACCCTTCTCCTCCTTTCTTTAACAAGGTAGGGGAGATTCGCTTACGTGCCTCGACCTCGGCTTTCAAGCCGTGGAGGACTTTACTTGGAACCGTACTATTCTCCTCCTTTCCTTAACAAGGTAGGAGAGGTTCGCTTACGTGCCTCGACCTCGGCTTTCAAGCCGTGCAGGACTTTACTTCACTATTCAACACCAACATATCTTTCTCAATTCTTTTATTTTCTTTATTGGGTGACCTCGTTAAAAAACCCCGTAGGGAAAAAGAGTGTCCCCTTCACTAAATGAGACAACTGTGCTGAATACAAAATAACTAACTGCAATAGAATCACAAAGTAATTAACTAAAATAAAACTTGAGGTTGGCAGCATTCCATGTTCGTGGGATCGCCCCACAATCCAGAGTCTCCAACCTGTATGCTCCGTTTCCCAGGGCCTCAGTTATACGAAACGGTCCAGTCCACTTGGGAGATAACTTGTTTTCCAACTAGTATGGATGGGCCTTTCGCATCACCAAGTTTGCTACTTGGAACTGTCGAGGTTTCAGCTTAGACTTGTACTGGTGTTCTACCCTCCTTTTTAAAGCTTCCAACCTAATGCGGGCTTCTTCTCTGACTTCGTCCAGTAGATCTGAGTTCACCCTTCTTTCTTCGTTAGATTCTTCCACCAAAAAGTTCTGGAAACGTGGCGAGCTTTCTTGAATTTCTACTGGAATCATGGCATCTGACCCATATACCAAACTAAAGGGTGTTTCCTTGGTAGTAGACTGCGGGGTAGTATGATACGCCCACGCAATCCTGGGAACCTCCTCCACCCACGCTCCCTTAGCTTTCTCCAATCTCCTTTTCAATCCCCTCAGTAGAACTCTGTTAGCCGACTCGACCTGTAACATCCCGCCAAAATAAAACCATACATACATGTATAATGAAAATAAAGGTACACAAATAATATTGAAGAGTACATGATAATATATATATAAGTAATGAAGTTGCTCCTCTTAGGGAGTTTAATACATAACCAGTCAAATGTTTTCAAAATTTAACGAAATTCAATCAATTACAACAAGATCGGCGGTCTCCATACATGAACCGGCGATCTGGTAACAGAAGGCCCCAAAACAGGCGATCTGCTAGCAGGACATAAAACCGGCGATCACCACCAAGAGATAGAAACCGGCGATCTCTTCCTCGACGACCACTCACTAGGGAGCTCTGCTTCCTGGAAGATCATCTGCTCCCGTGTAAGTTATACACGATCATCACAGTTTTAAGAGAAAAAAACAGCCAACGAGCAGAACACGCAGGGTAAGCTAGATATTTTAAGGAGAGTTTAAATAAGGATAATTAAATTAAAATCAAGGTAAACAATTTCAAGATATTCACGTATCGCTATCAAGTTTCTCATACCCTTCACTTGATCGCCCAGAAATCACACATTTCACAATATTTTCAAGAGTCATTCTATTTCACAAACTGCATCAAGTGTCTATCAATTTCAAGTTCCTCATTTCACATGTCAGACCACCACTGACTCAGCACACAAGACACTTGACACTACTTCCGGAAGACACGTGCATTGACTAGACTCAGAGATCCGCACCTGTCATACTAAACTGCTGTAATGTTTCCACAGCTATGCGCATCAACACAATCTCGATCTCAAGTTCATCATTCTCACAGTATGACAGGGTTAATCCATATAACAGGCCGAGCTCGTTCTTTTTCACACGACTCACCCATTCATATGAACCTCCTTCGACTCTCAACGCCTGAATAACTTCATCTATATGAATTCATTATCTCAGGAGAGTCAGGATAATCTCATTATAGACATCACCGATCAATGCACATCCTACACGATCTTACACGGTATTTTCTTTCCTGAAAATACTATGCCTTGATCCCACATTCGCAACATTCAACACATCATACCACACTTAAATGAATGATTTCAATCACAGCAAAACTCACTCCAAGGTTCATGTTTTCGAATATCACTTTTACATCTCAAACAGTTTCAAAACAACACCAAAACAGGGGAGTTTGCAAAAACAACGCCAAAACCGGCGACCTGGTTCAAAAACAGGGTATTTCGAAGTTTGTATTTAAAAACCGGCGACCACGTCGCTCAAAAACACACAGAACAGAGCATTCACGAAGATGAAAACGAAACCGGCGACCTCGTCGCCCTCACTTCCGAAATAGCTAAACTACGACTTGTATTGAAAATGGAGGCTAGCTTCCCTTACCTGGACTTGCGCAAAATACCAAGAGCTCCTAAATCCAACGAAGCTTGAAGAATTCCTTGGCTCTGTTTTTTCGTCTGGTTTGAAGGACTTGCAGAGAACTTCCCAGGTGCTCTAATGGTGGCTGCCGCTCGTCGTACTCTTGTGTGAAGGTGCCAGAATCGCAGCGCGAAGGAGAGAAATGGAGGAGAAAGGAGGTAGTTCACTCTTTCGCTCTTGAACAACTGAAATGTTTTTGTTCCCTCAGCAGTGGGTTTTTCCATCTTAAACCAACTTGTCCACAAAAGCAGCTGCCACCACCCACTCTGCAGGGAAGTCTGAGTGTACCTTTCTCTGAACAGTACGACTACGGTTGTCTCTTGTGCATGCCAACCACTGCTCTGAACAGTACGACCGCGAGTGTCTCTTGCGCATGCCAACATTCTGATGTCACTGTTCTGAACCAACACTTTTTGTCTACGTGTCGCGCGTGCCGCGCGTCTCATGCTGGGAGTCTGGGTCCCACCTTCTCTGTGTGCAACTCGACATCGCGCGATCACCTTTCACCGATGACCACTGGCGCGAAGACTAACCACCGATGACATCTCACGCGAAGGCTATCCACCGATGGCCTCTCGCGCGAAGGCTATCCACCGATGACCTCTCGCGCGGAGACCATCCACTGATGACCTCTTGCGCGAAGACTCCCCACCGATGTCCTCTCGCGCGAAGACTCTCCACCGATGTCCTCTCGCGCGAAGACTCTCCACCGATGACCTTCCGCGCGAAGACTCTCCACCGATGACCTTCCACGCGAAGAATCTCCACCGATGACCTTCCGCGCGAAGAATCTCCACCGATGCCCTCTCGCCCTGGTGATCACGTGTAGTCTAGGCGACCGACGATTATGTGTTAACAAGGAACTCTTGTAGTCTTCTAAGCTACACTTTCCTTCCTTTTTATTTTAAATAAAAACATACTTAGAATTCATTTAAAATATACCCTTTTATTCCAATTTAATTTTACAGGTCCTTACACGACCTGCCCATTGGTTTGTGGATGCTCGACTGATGCAAAAGCCTGTTTGATGCCAAGCTCTATGCACAATCACACCAGAATTCAATGTAGGCTAAACATCAAACCTCTGGAATTAAGATTGAGAATCATCTCGATCCAGTTATGAGTGTGCACCCTCATTACTTTATCAAGATCCTCTCATCCTTAATACTAAGATTTTCAATTAGGGCATACATTCACTAAGGCACACAAAATTTTAATACAAAAACGTTTTGAAAACCTTTCACTATAGTTGTTATTTAAAACTCAAATAGATTTTTATGAGCAGAAGAAACACAATGGATCCACAGCCCTCAGGTCATCCTAAGGACGAACTGCTCTGATACCATTAATGTAACATCCCGCCAAAATAAAACCATACATACATGTATAATGAAAATGAAGGTAAACAAATAATATTGAAGAGTACATGATAATATATATATAAGTAATGAAGTTACTCCTCTTAGGGAGTTTAATACATAACCAGTCAAATGTTTTCAAAATTTAACGAAATTCAATCAAATACAACAAGACCGGCGGTCTCCATACATGAACCGGCGATCTGGTAACAGAAGGCCCCTAAACAGGCGATCTGCTCGCAAGACATAAATCCGGCGATCACCACCAAGAGATAGAAACCGGCGATCTCTTCCTCGGCGACCACTCACTAGGGAGCTCTGCTTCCTGGAAGATCATCTGCTCCCGTGTAAGTTATACACGATCATCACAGTTTTAAGAGAAAGACAGCCAACGAGCAGAACACGCAGGGTAAGCTAGATATTTTAAGGAGAGTTTAAATAAGGATAATTAAATTAAAATCAAGGTAAACAATTTCAAGATATTCACGCATCACTATCAAGTTTCTCATACCCTTCACCTGATCGCCCAGAAATCACACATTTCACAATATTTTCAAGAGTCATTCTATTTCACAAACTGCATCAAGTGTCTATAAATTTCAAGTTCCTCATTTCACATGTCAGACCACCACTGACTCAGCACACAAGACACTTGACACTACTTCCGGAAGACTCATGCATTGATTAGACTCAGAGATCTGCACCTGTCATACTAAACAGCTGTAATGTTTCCCAGCTATGCGCATCAACACAAATCTCGATCTCAAGTTCATCATTCTCACAGTATGACAGGGTTAATCCATAGAACAGGCCGAGCTCGTTCTTTTTCACACAAGTCACCCATTCATATGAACCTCCTTCGACTCTCACCAACTGAGTAACTTCCTCTATGTGATTCCATTACCTCAGCAGAGTCAGGATATCCCCTTAGGAATCACCGATCAATGCACATCCTACACGATCTTACACGGTATTTTCTTTCCTGAAAATACTATGCCTCGATCCCACATTCACAACACCCAAGACATCATACCACTTAAATAAATGATTCAAGTCACAGCAACATTCGTTTCAAAGATTCAGATTTTCAAAGATCACCTTTAAGCTTCAACAGTTCAAAGTAACACCAAAAACAGGGAGTTCGCAAACATCGCCCAAACCGGCGACCTGGTTCAAAAACAGGGTATTTCGAAGTTTGTATTTAAAAACCGGCGACCACGTCGCTCAAAAACACACAGAACAGAGCATTCACGAAGATGAAAACGAAACCGGCGACCTCGTCGCCCTCACTTCCGAAATAGCTAAACTACGACTTGTATTGAAAATGGAGGCTAGCTTCCCTTACCTGGACTTGCGCAAACACCAGGAGCTCCGAAATCCAACGAAGCCTAAAGAACGCCTTGGCTCTGTTTTTGCGTCTGGTTTGAAGGACTTGCAGAGAACTTCCCAGGTGCTCTAATGGTGGCTGCCGCTCGTCGTACTCTTGTGTGAAGGTGCCAGAATCGCAGCGCGAAGGAGAGAAATGGAGGAGAAAGGAGGTAGCTCACTCTTTCGCTCTTGAACAACTGCAACGTTCCTTTTTCCTCTCAGAAGTGGGTTTTTGCATCTTAAACCAACTTGTCCATAAAAGCAGCTGCCACCACCCACTCTGCAGGGAAGTCTGAGTGTACGTTTCACTGAACAGTACGACCACGGTTGTCTCTTGTGCATTTCAACTACTGCTCTGAACAGTACGACCACTGTTGTCTCTTGCGCATGCCAACATTCTGATGTCACTGTTCTGAACCAACACTTTTTGTCTACGTGTCGCGCGTGCTGCGCATCTCATGCTGGGAGTCTGGGTCCCACTTTATCTGTGTGAAACACGTCATCGCGCGATAACCTGGAAGACGATCGATGTCTAGCCCTGGCGATGCCCACATGCCTCGCGCCCCGGCGATGCCCGCATGCCTCACGCCCTGGCGATGCCCGCATGCCTCGCGCCCCGGCGATGCCCGCATGCCTCGCGCCCCGGCGATGCCCGCATGCCTCGCGCCCCGGCGATGCCCGCATGCCTCGCGCCCCGGCGATGCCCGCATGCCTCGCGCCCCGGCGATGCCCGCATGCCTCGCGCCCCGGCGATGCCCGCATGCCTCGCGCCCCGGCGATGCCCGCATGCCTCGCGCCCCGGCGATGCCCGCATGCCTCGCGCCCCGGCGATGCCCGACGACACATCGCCACGCCTTCCTGAAGGTTCTTCATTCCACTATGTTACGTCCAAGGTATCATCTCCACATGACTCGGTGATGTCGGTAGCTTCACATTTCCAAGGGTAGATTGGCACTTGCCCTCGTGCGCCCATGCATGCAACACTAAGGACGATCTCCTATACTCAAGCATAGGGCTTCGCATGCACAGCGTGTCTAAGGCTTAACCCACACCTTGATGCACGTGGTTTTTGGGAACCCACTATGGTTGATCCAACATCTTGACTACACACTAAGTGTAGTTTCGGCGATCATGTGTACTCTAGGCGACAGGCGACTAGGTACACTACAGGCGATTGGCGTTCAGGTGCAATCAAGGCGACAGGCGATCATGTGCCAGAGAAGTCGGAGATCGCCTACTCTTTCAATTACGGCGATCTCGTAGACTTTTAAGCTATACCTCCCTTCCTTTATATTTTAAATAAAAACATACTTAGAATTCATTTAAAATATACCCTTTTATTCCAATTTAATTTTACAGGTCCTTACACACTGTGCTCCACTTACACAAGTGAGAATAGGATGGGTGTAGCCATGCCTAAACAGCTTACCTTCAATCAGAGTGTAGCGAGCTGCATTTCTCTTTACGGTCTTGGCCTCTACTGTGTCTGCGGGGAGTGTCCCTTCAACAAGATATCATCTGTAGGGCGTTATCCATGTTTCCCCCTCTTCGACCAGTAAACTTGCGACAACCTCTCCCCTGGTGGACCATACGAGCTTATGCGGGGTGTCCTCAACGTCTCCCAAGTAAGAGACTTATGACTCCTTACCCCTGTACCTAAGACATTTATCATTTGTATATTAATACCATCCTCTATAGCCGTTCGAGGTGCCCTCAAAGTTTCTTGAATGACTGTCCTCTATTTGCCCCCCTTGCCTGAGCTGGCGAGTTTTGCTAACAAGTCAGCTCTGGCATTCTGTTTGCGAGGGACATGTAGCAATTCAAACTCCACAAACGTCCTTTTCAAAAGTTCTACATACTCGAGGTAGGCAGCCATCTGCGGATCCTAGGCCTGGTATTCACATGTTACCTGCCCCGTGATCAACAGTGAATCACTCTTGACTAGTCAACATTCTGAACCCATCTCCTTTACTAGTAGCATCCCCGCAATCAAAGCCTCATATTCTGCCTGGTTGTTACTTGCTTTAAAAGCAAAACGTAGAGCCTGCTCGATAAGGACTCCCCCTAGTCCCTCCAAGATCACCCCAGCTCCACTACCCTACTGGTTTGACGACCCATCGACGGATAAGACCCACTTAAAACCTGCCTCCTCCTACTGAGTGGCCTCCACAGAGAGTTCTGCAACAAAATCTGCATATACTTGACCTTTGATGGGCCCTCGTGGTTCATACTGCACATCAAATTCAGATAACTCCACTGCCCAACGAATCATTCTCCCTGCCACATCTGGTTTTTGTAGGACCTTTTGAATGGGGAGGTCTGTCATTACAATGATTGTGAAGCTATGAAAACAATGACGGAGCCTTCTCGCGAAGAAAACTACGGCCAGGGCTGCCTTCTCAATGACCTGATATCTTACTTCTGGTTCCTGTAAGACCTTGCTGACAAAATATATCGGTTGCTGTGCTTGGTCCTGTTCCTAGACAAGAACCGAACTGATCACCCTCTCAGTTATGGCGAAGTACAAATGAAGTGGGAGACCTGGGCGCGGCTTGTGCAACACTGGAGGACTGGCCAGATACTCTTTTAGTTCGAGGAAGGACTTTTCACACGCATCAGTCCACACAAACCTGTTATTTCTTTTCAGACATTGGAAAAAAGGGTAACCCTTTTCGCCCCCTGCGAAAACGAAACGTGACAAGGCGGCTAGCCGACCTGTTAGCTGTTGTACCTCCTTCACTGAAATCGGACTTCGCATCTTTGCTATGGCTGCGCATTTCTCTGGGTTGACCTCTATTCCTCGTTCAGTCAGCAGGAATCCCAAGAATTTTCCTTCTTCCACCCCAAACACACATTTCTCAGGGTTCAACTTGAGATTATACTTTGAAATGGTGCTAAAGAGCTCCTCTAGGTCCGCCACATGCTGGTCTTTCTCCTGAGAGGTGACGACCATGTCATCCACATATGCCTGCACATTTCGCCGAATCATAGGGGCGAGTATTCTGTCTATCAGCCTTTGATATGTTCCTACTACATTCTTCAGACCAAAAGGCATCACCTGGTAACAGTAACTAGAGTGCTTTGTCATGAACACTGTCTTGCTTTCATCCTTTGGATGCATCCATATCTGGTTATACGCAGAGAACGCATCCAAAAAAATGAGAAGTTTGCACTCTGAGGTGCTGTCTACCAGGGCATCAATGCTTGGAAGCGGGTACGAATCCTTGGGGCAGGCCTTATTCAGATCAGTGAAGTCGACACACATTCTCCACTTGCCATTAGCCTTTTTTACTAACACCATGTTGGCTAGCCACTCAGGGTACTGGATCTCCCTTATGTGACCGGCCTCTAACAGCTTCTGGGTCTCCAACTTGATGGCCTGCCGCCTTTCTTCATTGAACTTTCGTCGTCTTTGACGGACAGGTTTGACCTGGGGGTCCATAGTGAGATGGTGGCACAGAAAATCGGGGTCTATTCCTGGCATGTCAGAGGCAGTCCATACAAAAGCATCCAGATGTCGGGCCAAAACCCTGGTGACCTGGTTCTACGTCTCCTGGCTCAATGATTTGCCAAGCTTGAAGGGTTTACCCCCGACCTTTCGTTCCACGACTTCCTTCGCAGGCTCAACACGCTTGTCTAGAGCAACCTCCATACGGATCTCCTCCTTGTCCCTAGGCGCCCGGTGGTCACTGCACATACGCCTCTTTTAGTTTTAAGGCTATCTTCGTAGCACTTTCGAGCTGTCTTCTGGTCTGACCTCATAGTAATCACCATGCCCTCAAGGGAGGGCAACTTTAACTTCATGTGTCTCGACGAAGGTACTGCTCCCAACCTATTCAAAGCAGGCCTGCCCAAAAGAATGTTATAAGCGGATGGTGCATTGACTACAAGATATCTAATGTTAACTGTGCGAGATGCTTTGTCATCTGTGAATGTGGTTCTCAACTCAATGTATCCTCTAACCTCCACCTGGTCTCCAGCAAATCCATACAAGCATCCGTCGTAGGGCCTCAACTGGTCGGGAGACAGCTGTAGTTTATTGAAGGTCGGCCAGAACATCACATCTGCTGAGCTTCCCTAATCGACCAGGACTCAGTGCACCCTCCTTCCCGCAGTCACAACTGAGATCACAACGGGGTCATTGTCATGTGGGATCATGTCGGCCCTATCTACCTTTGTAAAATTGGTTCAGGTTCGGGGAACCGGTCGAAGTCTACCTCCCCAACAACCATTACCTTTCTGGCATACTTTTTTTGTTGAGAGGCAGTACACCCTCCACCCGAGAAACCCCCAGATATAGTGTTGATTTCTCCATGAATGGGCACCTCGTTCCCCTAATCTGCTGCAGGAGCCACCAATGCAAAGTTTCCTTTAGGTTCCTGCAAATAGTCCGTTAGAAAACCACTCCTTACCAGGTTGTCTATCTGATACCCCAAGTAGAGATAGTTGCTTAGAGTGTGACCATGTGCTTGATGGAAGTCACACCAGTTGTTCTTGTGTGGGCCCAGCTTCTTGTCAGACTTCGGGGGAAACTTCAACCTGTTTGCCACCTCGGGAATGGCTATCAACTCCTTGAGCTCTATTTTGAAACTGTGTCTCGTGGGCTTAGGCTTTCTGGGCTCATACGGTGTTGCCTTGGCCTTCTTCTCTGTGGTGGCCTCATGTACCCTCAAGGGCTGAGTACGCCCTGGTAAACGAGCCTTGGGCGATTCCACTCTAGCATGCTTCTCCGCCACACGCCCTTCAGCTGTGATATGTGCCACAACGCAACACTGAATCTCCTCGAGAGTCCTGGGTGGACACCTTATCAACGCGTCACTAAAGGGCCCTGGAAGGATTCCTCTTTCAAACGCATGCACGATCATGGCTTCATCTTTCGTTTGTAGTCTGACCACGAGTGCTGTGAACCGGTTTAGGAAGTTTTTCAGTGGTTCTTCTTGGAACTGCCTCACATCAAAGAAATAGAACACGATAGGTGGGTGTGCGTGATTGACAATGAACTATTTCTTGAAAAACTCTGTGAATTGGCCAAAAGAGGTGATGTGTCAATTTGGGAGCCCGATGAACCAGTTCAAAGCCATACCTGCAAAAGTACCCATAAATAACTTAAAGTGCATAGTGTCCGTCCCTCCAGAGATCATCATCTAGGTGTGGAAAGTCGTGATATGGGCCATTGGATCCTCGACTCCAGCGAAAGAGATTTTTGGGATTACAAAGGACGCTGGTATGACTGCCTCCATGATCTCTGGAGAGAAAGGCATGGGGCGAACCCTAGCTGGAGGTGACACCCCTGGATCCGCCATTGCACATTTTGCTATCCCTATCCTTAACTCTTCATTAGCCCTGCGTAGTTCTTCGTTTGCCGCCAAGCGTTCAGGTCGGCCCTAAATTGATCTCGGTTGGCGGTAGACACTGGAAACGCCTACTGAAGATTTTGGATCGTCTGCATGAGTTCTTGGATGGTTGTGGTTTGATCGCCCTCATCTCTTCCAGAACCACCTTGCCTTGTACTCCTCATATTGATTAGTTCTACAGATCACGACTGTGGATGGAACCTAGTTTTATCGGGCCCCACGGTGGACGCAAAATGTTCTCGCCGGTTGACTCGGTTGTCGTTGACTTTAAGATGAATGGGAACTCCTTCTACCTTGTAGTAGTTGATGGCTCTGTTGGATCGGAGGGGCCCTACTTGTAATTGCACTTCGACGCTCAAGTCAGTACAGGGCAAGAAGCATCAAATAACTAAGGTATCTCAAGCCGAAAGTGTATAAGAGCTCTAAGCTTGCAAAGAATTGTGTTGGTGTGTGAACCTGTGTTTACCTTGGGCGTTACCCTATTATATAGCTGTTTTTAGGTTACCTGCCACCTGCATGCCCCTGCCCAAGTGCTGCCTCTAGCGAATTTAGGGTTATCTTCACGGGATTCTAGGGCACAATCTCCCTATAATATTGTAACAACCTTCCTTTCCTAGAGTGCAAATCTTGTGGGCCTATCTCTTTTTTGGAGTGCGTAACTTAAGGAGTGGCCACTAAGGTTTTGGTGTCTAACCCAGCGCTGCCAGCCCAAACTTATCCAATAACTTGACATCTCACGTGCCTCAAAACCTTCACGTGCCTCCCATGCGTTTCTAAGGATAATTCTATCCTGTCAGAGCCTTACGTCTGGACCATATCCTGCATGCATGGCACTTCTGTGAATCTGGTTTCGCTCCTTGACATGTGTAATTCTGTGGACCCCTCTGTGGGTCCTACCATGCCGACCTCTCATGTGCCGACGTCCAAGGTTTGGCCACTACAATAATAATAATAATAATTATTATTATTATAATAATAATAATTATAATAACAATAATAATAATATTAATAATAACAACAACGATGATAATAATAATAAAAATAATAACAATAATAAAAGTAATAATAATATTAATAATAACAATAATAATAATTATAATAATAATAACAATAATAATAATTAATAATAATAATAAGAACAGTAATAATAATAATAATAACTCTCAATCTCACCTCTCTCTCTACCACACCAACACTCTGTCTCTGCCACATAAACATTTTCTCTCTCACATAAACACTCTCTCTCTGTCACATAAGCAACACCTGATGCCATTAGGTGAAACTTAACGGAAAGGACCAATTTGAATACATTTTAAAAAATATAGGGACCAAATTGATTTTTTTAAAAACCACTATACTAAATTGACTATTGACCCCAAATGTAGGGACGATTAAGGTAATTAAACCTTTTATTTTCCATTCCTTTATGCTCTTGTGTTCATCTTTGTCTATTTAGTTTTCGTCTTCTTTCTTTCCCTTATATTCTCTCTAATTCTGCACCTCTTCATCATCATCACCATACGATTATGTTTTCTCTTTGCCGTCTAGAAGTGAACCTTCACACTTACTTAACCACTTGGTTAAGTTCGTGTCTAGTGGGAATCTTCTTTGGGTTTCTCACCATATTCACCTTAAAATAAAAAACCATAAACAAAGTGCAATCCATAAAATATGCAATCTTAATATCAATTAACATCTTCTTTTGTTACGTCTCTTTCTTCACATTTTAAGCCAAACACTTATTTTGAAACTTTGAAACATGACTGTTGGAGAAAAGTTATGCAATGTGAGATATATCCTTTAGAGTCAAATCAAACATGGGAGATTGCTTTTCTACCTAAGGTAAAAACAGCCATAGGTTGCAAATGGATATTCAAAATAAAATATAAGGCTAATGGGACAATTGAAAGGTATAAAGCAAGACTAGTAGCAAAGGGATACACATAAACAGAAGGCTTTGACTACATTGATAGTTTCTCTCCCGTAGCAAAGATGACCACCATAAGGTTGCTTCTTTCTCTAGCTTTTATCTATAATTTTGATGAAGACCAAGTAAAGGAGGCGCCTGAGGCCCAAGCCCATGAAGCCCAAGCCCAACCAAATAGCTCAACATCCTTCATGCCTCAAAGGATGACTAGGAGCAAGGCTAAAGCTTTGGGAGAAGAGCATCAATGGATGTCTCTTTTTGTAATTACTTGTGTATAGTTTTTAGTAGAACTTTAAAGGAAGGTGTAGATATTAAAATAAGGGGTGCCAATGTATAAAGATAGGTCACACCTTCCATGTGACATAAAGAGTAGGTGTAGGTGTAGTTTTTAAGAGGTGCCAAAGTAGAAAAAAGGTCACACCTCCCATGTGACTCAAGATTGGCTCCAAATTTGAATTAGAATTAGGAGGGAATTTTGAATTTGTTTCACTTTCATTTCAGCCCTCTAAACCTATTAATAGAGGTGCTTTGATGTGAATTCAAGAACATAAGATGAAAGGTTCTTGACATTCTTAGGAAACATCTTGAGTTGGTCATTAGAGAGGCACTTTTTCTTAGAATTGGATCAATGTTCTAAGTCAAGAACTCACAAAAAACTAATGCCAAAACACAAACTCATATGGAAGTTTCAATTATTGTCAAATTGAACCGATTAAAGTGATAGAAAACTAAATATAAGTGCTGGAAATTAAAGGCACCGAACCAAAACACAAGAACACAAGCTAAGACATGAAAACTAAAAGAGAAGGAAGGAAGGAGAAGAGAATGCTCATGAAGATGGAGGTATGGTTGGATGATCACGCCACTAAGAGGATGAAGGCTCCTAGATGAGTGTGCAAGCCGCCACTTGAGGTAACCATTGAACCTTCAAGATAAGACTAGTGAAGAAGATGCAAAGCTCTCCAATGCTCACTCAAAAATTGAGTAAAGTTTCTCTAATTCAAAATTCAAAAATTCAAATCTGAAAAATACAAGGACAGCACCTTAATTTATAATGTGAAGGTGCTGAAATGCAAGCTAAATGAATTCAAAAATTCCCCCCCAAATTCAAATGAAAATGGCGCCAAAACAAGTCATGAGGAAGGTGTGACTTCTTTTCTCACTTTGGCACCTCCTATTTTAACTCCTACACCTATCTACTAACGCACCCCCCTCCTAATGCTCCTAACTAAAGACCTAAAGATGCTTTAACATAAGAGGTTTCTCATGTTTTCCTCTAAGCACCCTCACACAAAGAAATTACAAAAAGGGAAAATAAACGTCCCCTTGCTCCTAAAGCTTTGAACATGCTTCTTGTGAGCCTTTGAGGTTGACTTTGATCTCCATGAACGTCCTCAACCTCTTCTTCTTCGTGATGATTAGCCTCCATGTCCTCTTGAGCTTGATCTCCATCAAGCTTGGTCATTGTAAATTCAACATTGAAATTAGAAGAAAAGTTACTATACTCAAATTGTGAGTGAATTTTGTGAGACTTGTTCTCTTCTTCCTTGTCTCATCTTGTGAAGCTTTGGGAGCTCTCAAGTGGCGGCAAATCTGCACTTATCTTGGATCATCACCTCCAAGTGGCATGTCCATTCCCAATCCATGGCTACAACCACATAAGTTTCATCTTCTTTCATCTTCCATAGTCATTTCAATTGGTAGTTTTGATTCTATGTCTTGTTCTTGAATTTCAATCGGTTCTTTTGTTTCAATTTGTGTTTCCATTCTGTTTTTTGTGTTTAAATTCTGCACCTATTCTTTTTTTGAGTTCAGCACCTTGTTCTTCATTCATTCATCACCATTAATTGTGTTTTAACCTTGGACCTTTGGAAATGAACCTTCACATCTACTTAACACTTGTTAAGTTAATGTCCAGTGGGGATTTTCCTTAGGTGACTCACTCTAAATTGCTAAGAATCTTAATCCTAATTCTAAGAAAGTGTCACAAATATAATGAACCTAAAATCAACTCACATCATTGCTTCATTTATTTGCACATTATGAGTCACCATCACTTTCTTGCTTATTGGGTCAAGTAGCTTGTACCCTTTTGTCTTCTCATCATTCCTAATAAAAATATACCCTTTTGTCTTCTCATCGTTGATCTGGTACGTGTTCATAAGCCACACTATCAAACACTTTGAGATGAGAAACTGTTGGCTTTTGTCTGCTCCATGCCTCTTGTGGTGTTTGATCATCTAACTTCACATGTGGACATCAGTTTTGCACATAGATGGCGCATTGCATGGCTTCCGCCCAAAATTACTTTGGCATCTTTTTGCCAAAGGCCTTAGCTAGTCAAGTGATAACTACAATTGAAGGTCGGCCAGGACATCACATATGCCAAACTTCCCTGTTTGACGAGTTCCTTCCCACTGTCACCACTGGGTCGAAGTCGTGTGGGACCACATCCAGCCGATCACCCTTCGTAAAAACAAGGTCAGGTTTTGGGAACTGGTCAGCTTCCCCTTCTTCGACAGTCATCACTCCTCTGGCGTACTTCCTTCGCTGGGAAGCGGTGCACTCTCCTCCTGAGATGGTGTTGATCTCTCCATGGATGGGTATCTTGTGCCCCTGGTCTCCTGCTGGGGCCACTGTCGCTAGAGTCTCCTGTTGTTCCTGCAAGTAGTCTGTCAGAAAACCATTACCACTTCATCGAGTTGGTGTCCTAGCGCTAGGCAATTGCCTAGACCGTGACCAGATGCTTGGTGGAAATCACACCACTTGTTTTTGTTAGGTCCCAGCCTCTTGTCAATCTTCTGGGGAAACTTTAGTCTGCTAGCCACCTCGGGAATGGTGATCAGCTCCTTGAGGTCTACTCTGAAGCTGTGCCTGGTGGATTAGGCTTCTTCGAATCATATGGCATCGACTTAGCCTTCTTTCCTGTTGTGGCCTCATGCACCTTCATAGGTTGAATGCGACCTGCTGCACAAGGTTTGGATATATTTTCCCTCGTGCACTTTTCTATTACCTGCTCTTCTGCACTGATGTGGGCCACAGCTCGACGACGGATCTCGTTGAAAGTCTTAGGCTGATACCTGATCAGGGAATCACTGAAAGGTCTTGGTAGGATCCCCTTCCCGAAGGCGTGTACCATCATGGCCTCGTCTTTGGTGTGTAACTTTACCACGAGCGCTCCAAAGCGATTCAGGAAGTCCTTTAGTGGTTCTCCCTAGTATTGCTTCACATCAAAAAGGTCGAAGGAAATGGGAGGGGGAGCCTGGTTGACGATGAACTGCTCCTTGAAAAGTGACAAGAATGGTCAAATGACGTGATGTGTCCAACGGGGAGGCTAATGAACCAGTCCAGTGCCATTCCTGAAAAAGTTCCCATAAATAACTTACAGTGCATGGCATCAGACCCTCCCGAAATCATCATCTGTGTATGGAAAGGTCGTGAAGTTGGCCTCGGGGTCTTCAATACCGGTAAAGGTGATCTTTGGGATCGTGAACGTTGCGGGCATCGCTGCCTCCATGATCGCTTGGGACAAAGGCATGGGGCGTGCCCTAACTTGTGTGGGTATGACTATCTCTCCAGTTGTGCGCTCTCCCATTCCCCTTCCCAACTCTTCGTTAGCCCTGCGCAGCTCTTCATTGGTTGCCAACGGTGCGTCTAGTTCAGCCTTGAACTGATCCTATCTGAGGGTTTGTTCAGCACAAACCTCAGCCAGAACCCTCTCCTAGTCAGCCGTGGACACTGCGAATGCTTGCTGAAGGTTGCAATTAGTCCCCATGAGTTCCTGCATGGTTATGTTATTGTCCTCCTCCCTTCCAGCAGTTCCTTGCCTAGTATTCTTCATGTCGTCTGGTATCTCTGATCACAACTGTGGATGGGACCTAGTTTTATTGGGCCCCACGGTGGTAGCCAAATGTTCTTGTCGGTTGACTCAGCCGCTGTTGACTCTGAGGCATATGGTGGCTCATCCTATCTTCACGGTGGTTCTGTGCTTCCACAAGGATGGCTTCGTTGAGACAGACGGGGGGGGGGGGGGGGGGGGCTACTTGTAACTGCACTCCGACGCTCAAGTCAATAGAGGGCAAGAACATCAAACAAGCAAAAGTTCTTAAGCTTATAATGTGTGTGTAAGAACTTTGTCTTGCGTAGAAGACAATGTGCCTTTACCTTGGGGTATATACCTTGCATGCAGAACGTGTATAAGACATTTGGGTCTGGCACAAGTAGATTACCCCTAGGGGCGCCAATGCCCAAGAGCACTAGGGTTTTCAGAGAAAGCTGCTTTCAAGGCACATGAGAAATTAGGGCACTTACAAGAACAGGTTGGTCTCGTGACGCTGGTACAAACGTTATAACCCTAGCGGCCATACCGTTGAGGTTCGTGCTGAACAAACCCTCAAACAGGATCAGTTCAGGGTTGAATTGGACTCATCATTGACAACCAATGAAGAGCTGCGCAGGGCTAACGAAGAGTTGAGAAAGGGAATGAGAGAGCGCGTGGTTGGAGAGATAGGCGCACCCACACCAGTTAGGGCATGCCCCATGCCTTTCCCCCAGGCGATCATGGAGGCAACGATCCCCGCAACGTTCATGGTCCCAAAGATCACCTTTACCGGTGTTGAAGTGTAATGCCCCTCAAAATATTGTTCATTTTTATATAATAAAATAAAGGTGAAACAATAATATCAACATTTAACATAGATATATACATAATATAATGCATCCATTAATACAAATGTGCCTCAAAATAATATCCCTTTTCAAGGAAGTTTTAATACATCTCCATACAGGAGTTTTCAAAATAAAACAAAACAACAGCATTCAAAAACCGGCGATCTCCTCCTCCAGAAATGCTCATTGAGGAGCTATACTACCTGCAACCTCATCTTCTCCCGTGCAAATATACACGATCATCACAGGTTTAAGAAAAACAACCACGATACAAAACAAAAGGGTAAGCTAGATATTTTTAAAACTTTAAATATGAAACTTTATATCAATAGAAAGCATAAATCTTCACACCATTCATAATCTATATCAATTTCAACCATCAATATCCCCATATTCCACAAACTCGTCAAGTGTCTATTCAATACATTCAATACTCATGGTTCACATGTCAGACTTTCCACTGACTCATAACACATAGACACATGACTCTACTTCCGGAAGACTCGTGCGTTGAACTTAGCATCCAGAGACCTGCACCTGTCATACTTCATTGCTGTAAAGTTCCCACAGCTATGCGCATAAACATAATCTCGATCTCAATCTCAATATCCTCACTCTCTCAGTATGACAGGGTTAATCCATATAACAGGTCAAGTCAGTTATCTTTCAAACGACTTACCCATACATATGGACCTCCTTCGACTCTCACCAACTGAATGACTTCATCTATGTGATTCCATCATATCAGCAGAGTTAGGATCGCCTCATTCACAGGATACTCACAGATCAATACACCCTCATAAAATCTCCACACGGTATTTTCTTTCCTGAAAATACTATGCTTTAATCACTCTTTCACATTCATCCAGTACATCATACCACACGTAAAAGCACAATTCCATCATATAATATTTTGAATCTTTTCTTAAACAATCCCAATCACAGAAACAATCATACCAAAGTTCAGATTTTCGAATATCATATGCATTTCACCTTTCAATCTCAAACAATTTCAAAACGACACTAAAACAGGGGATTTCTAAATTTGCATTAAAACGGGCGATCACGTCGCCCCACACATAAAAACAGAGCAGTGAAATAGAATATGAAACCGGCGACCACGTCGCCCTCACTTCAGAACCTACTCGCTTAAAGTTTTTATAAACGAAAATGCTAGCTTCCCTTACCTGGACTTGCGTAAAATCTCACTAAGAGCTCCAAACCCACCGAGAACTTAAGGATGCCTTAACTCTGTTTTAGGGCTTTGAGCAGAAAACTTGCAGAGTAACTTCCCAGGAGGACAATGGCAGTCGCCGATCATAGCACTGGTACGTGAGGATAGCCGCGTCTTCGAGTGGAGGGGAAAGGAGAAAGGGGAACTAAATGAGCTGATTCCCTCAGCTCTTAAGGTCGAACGGCTCTTTAGCCTTCACTGCCATTACCCACTCTCTGAGCAACCTTCCGTGCACACTTCCTTGAACAGTATGACCACGTGGGTTTCTGCGCATACCAACTCTCTGATGCTAACTATTCTGAAACACCCTTTTTGTCTACGTGTCGCGCATGCAGGACGTCTCATGCTGGGAGCCTGGGTCCCAGCTTATCTGTGTGAAACACGACATCGCGCGATAACCTTCCACCGATGACTGCTCGCGCGATGACTATGCCTCTCATACCGGCGATGACTGATTCCTCTTCCTGACGGACGACTGATTCCTCACCCTGGCAGACAACCGATGTCTCACCCTGGAAGACCACCAATGTCTCACCCTGGCAGACCACCGATGTCTCACCCTGGCAGACCACCGATGTGTCTCCCATCCTGGCTGATGACCGATGTTCCTCTCATCCCGGCGATGACTATGTGCCTCTCATCCCGGCGATGACCGTCTGTCTCTCGCCCTGGAGATGCCCGCGTGTCTCTCGCCCTGGCGATCCTCGCGTGTCTCTCGCCCTGGCGATCTCTCATCGTCCTTGATGTGGCGAGGACACATTGCCTTGCTTCTGTCGACTGATGCCACATCGTCACACCCTGTTGAGGGCTCATCCTACCACTACTCCACGCCTGTGTTATCACCCCCACATGGCTCGGTGACGTCGGTAGCTTCTCCTGCCCGAGGGCAGCTCAGTACCCAATCCTTACGTGCCTAAGCATGCAACACTAAGGTAAATCCCTTATGTCCAAGCGTAAAGTCCTGTAGTTATTCTACATGCATGGCGCTCCTAAGGTTCAAATCACACCTCCCTACATGTGATTTCTGGAACCCACTATGGTCCACCGACCGACCTCTACCACGCCGCCCTCAGACCTTGGGCGACATCCGAGGTCTGACCACCATGAAATCTCCATTACAAGCTCTTTTCGTTTTAAGTAATAACATATTCAGAATTCATTAAAATTATACTTCTTCTATTCCAAATAATTATCTAGATCCTTACATTGAAGACCCCGAGGCCCACATCACGGCCTTCCATACACAGATGATAATTTCAGGAGGGTCTGATGCCATGTACTGTAAGTTATTTATGGGAACTTTTTCAAGAATGGCGTTGGATTGGTTCATTATCCTCCCCGATGGACTCATCACGTCGTTTGACCAGTTCTCATCACTTTTCAAGGAGCAGTTCATCGTCAACCAGGCTCCCCCTTCCATTTCCTTCGACCTTTTCTATGTGAAGCAATACCGGGGGAACCATTAAAGGAATTCCTGAATCGCTTTGGAGCGCTCGTGGTAAAGTTACACGTCAAAGACGTATTTTGTGCAGTCTTCCCTCATGGTTGGCCAAAAATATCCTGCACAGATGGCCTTTGATGGGAGAGATCAACCACCGATGTGGCTCCCACATATCCCCTCATGGAGTTCTGCCATTATTCGCTTGCATTGTTCTCCACTTACACATACCAAGATAGGATGGGTGAACCCATGTCTGTACAATTCCCTGTCGACGAGAGTGTATTTGCTCGAGTTCTTCTTTATTTTCCTAGCCTCTTTGGGCTCCATGGGGAGCATCCCATCAACCAAGTAACGCTTGTAGGGCGTCATCCAGGTCTCTCCTCTTTTGAACTAGGCAGATCTGCACCGGCTCTTCCCAGAAGCTGGTTATATGCTTATTCTGGGCGTCTTCAACGTCTCCTGAGTTAGTGATCGATGACTCCTCTTCACTCCATTCGACGTGCTAATATGATGGACTTCTGCCAAGTTATCTGCAGTGAAGGTTCGAGGTGTCTTCAAGGTTTCCTGGATGACTGTCCTCTGTCTGCTCCCCTTGCTTGAACTGGCGAGCTTTGCTAGCAAGTCAACACAGGAATTTTTCTCTCTAGGGACATGGACCAGCTCGAACATCGCGAACGTCTTCTTCAAGACCTGGACATACTCCAAGTAGGCAGCCATCTAGGGATCTTTGGCTTGGTACCCTCCTGTTACTTGGCTTGTGACCAAATGGGAGTCACTATTTGCTAGCAGATTCTTCGCACCCATCTCCTTAGCTAGCAGCATTCCCATGATCAAAGCCTCATCTTCTGCTTGATTGTTGTTGGCCTTGAAAGTAAAACGCAGGGCTTGCTCAAGCAACAACCCGTTGGGCCCTTCTAAGATAACTCCAGCCCCGCTACCTTGTTGATTAGAGGAGCCGTCCACAGAGAGTACCCATCTGAAGTCTGTTCCCTCCTGATGCGTGGCGGCCGAAGAGAGCTCTACGATGAAGTTAGCGTAAACCTGGCCTTTGATGGGGCCTCTAGGCTCATACTATACATTGAACTCTGACAGCTCCACTGTCCAATGCACCATCCTTCCTGCAACGTCCGACTTCTGCAAAACCTTGTGAATGGGAAGGTTCGCCATCACTATTACTGTAAAGCTTTGGAAATAGTGACGTAGTCTTTGTGCTAAGAACACTACAGCCAAGGCTGCCTTCTCTAAGGCCTGGTATCTCACCTCAGGCCCCTACAATACCTTGCTTACAAAGTAGATCAGCTTATGCACTTGGTCTTGCTCCTGCACAAGGACTGAGCTTGATGGGTTGTTCTTCATGACCAATGTAAGGACCTGTAAAATTAAATTGGAATAAAAGGAATAAATTTTAAATGAATTCTAAGTATGTTTTTATTTAAAATAAAAAGGAAGGAAAGTGTAGCTTAGAAGAGTATGAGATCGCCTGGTTAGTACATAATCGCCTGTCGCCTAGGCTACATATGCGAACATCGCCAGGGCACGAGGTATGCGGACATCGCCAGGGCGTGAAGCATGCGGGCATCGCCAGGGTGCGAGAGGCATGCGGGCATCGCCGGGGCGCGAGAGGCATGCGGGCATCGCCGGGGCGCGAGAGACATGCGGGCATCGTCAGGGCGCGAGGCATGCGGGCATCGCCAGGGCGCGAGAGACATGCGGGCGTCGCCAGGGATAGACATCGGTCGTCTCCCAGAGAGAGACATCGGTCGTCCTCCAGGATGAGTCATCGGTGGAAGGTTATCGCGCGATGTCGTGTTTCACACAGATAAGGTGGGACCCAGGCTCCCAGCATGAAACGTCCTGCACGCGCGCCACGTGGACAAAAAGGGTGGTTCAGAATAGTGACATCAGAAAGTTGGCATGCGCAAGAGACACCCACGGCCGTACTGTTCAGGGAAGTGGTTGGCATGCGCAAGAGACACCGTGGTCGTACTGTTCAGGGAAACGTACACTCAGGCTTTCCTGCAAAGTGGGTGGTGGCAGCAACATGTGTGGACAAGTTAGTGTAGATTCAAAAACCCACTTCGGGGAGGCAAAGAACGTTGCAGTAGTTCAAGAGCGAAAGAGTGAGTTCACCTTCACCCTTCTCTTTTGTCTCCTTCGCGCTGCGATATAGGCACCCTCAAGCACCAGTACGACGAGCGACGACTGCCCTTGGACACCTGGGAGGTTCTCTGCAAGTTCTCCAGACCGGGATGCTAAAACAGAGTGAAAGCATCTTTAAGCTTCGGTGGGTTTTCGGAGCTCTTGGTGTTTTGCGCTAGTCCAGGTAAGGGAAGCTAGCCTTATTTCCAACGAAAAACCTTATATTAGATGATTTTGATGATGGGGCGACGTGGTCGTCGGTTTTCAACTGTTATTGCATAATCCCCTGTTTTTGGACGAGATCGCCGGTTTTGGCGTTGTTTTTCGAAATCCCCTGTTTTAGTGTCGTTTGAAATTGTTTGAGATTGAAATGTGATATTTTAAAGTCTGAACCTTGGAATGATTGTTGCTGTGATTGGAAATCGTTCATTTAAGTGTTATATGATGTGTTGAATGTTTGAATGTGGGATCAAGACATAGTATTTTCAAGAAAGGAAATACCGTGTTGAGATTAGTTATGAGGTGTATTGATCAGTGAGTATCCTGTGAATGAGACGATCCTGACTCTGCTGATATGATGGAGTCACATAGATGAAGTCATTCGGTTGGTGAGAGTCGAAGGAGGTCCATGTGTATGGGTAAGTCGTTTGAAAGATAACTGACTTGACCTGTTATATGGATTAACCCTGTCATACTGTGAGAGTGATGAGATTGAGATCGAGATTATGTTGATGCGCATGGCTGTGGGAACATTACAGCAATGAAGTATGACAGGTGCAGGTCTCTGGATGCTAAGTTCAACGCACGAGTCTTCCGGAAGTAGTGTCAAGTGTCGGTGTGTGATGAGTCAGTGGAAGTCTGACGTGAGAAATGAGAAACATTGAAATTGGTAGACACTTGATGAATTATGTGAATTGAAAGACTCTTGAGGAAATTGTGAAATATGTGATTACTTGATGGTCATGTGATGGGAATGAGAAAGTTGATGGTTTTTACGTGGGTGTCTTAAATTTGTTTTATCTTGATTTTAAAGTTTCATATCTAAATTCTCTTTAAAATATCTAGCTTACCCTGTGTTCTTGTTTGTGGATGTTTTCTTAAACCTGTGATGATCGTGTATGATTTTACACGGGAGCAGATGATGTTGCAGGAAGTAGAGCTCCTCAGTGAGGGGTCGCCGGAAGGAGATCGCCTGTTTCTGTTTCTGTTAGGCGATCACCCCTTTTTCTGTTTTCTGATAGGAGATCGCCTTATCTGTTAGGAGATCGCCTGTTTTTTTTATTTTGCTGTATTTTGTTTAAGTTTTGGAATTGACCGATTATATATAATTATGTTCACTTCAATATATTTGTTTACCTTTATTTTTATTATATAAATATGAAAAGGATTTGGCGGGATGTTACAACCAATGTTCTTCTTTGAGAAAATGAGGTGAAAAGGTGGCGGAAGCAATGGAGGTGATGGATCAAGGATGGTTCATATAGAGCTATGGGTTCCTTGTAGGTGCATGAAATGTATGGAGAGTGATAGGTTAGGCCAAATCACTTGGAGGAAGATGAAGATGAAGATCAAAGTGTCTAACCTAGAGAAACTAGACAAAGAGTAGAAGCTAGCATAATTTTGGCAGCATTACTCATATAAATTGATCTTCCAAAAACGTGAGCCAAAGCACCCTATTTATAGGAGATGGTGCCTTGGAGAGTAAGGAGCAAGGGTAGGATGGGGAATACATAAAAGAGGGGGCTGCTAGGGTGTTGACTAAAGGTCAATGCAGCCCCTTAGCATGCTTCTAGAAGGTAGGGCTACATTCCTACCCTAAAAGGCCTAGGTACAAGCTACATTGTTAAATACACCCCTGACCCTACTTTATTGAAATTACAAATAAACTAAAATTAATTGATGCTCAGCTCCCATGGCTTGGCTTTACTCCTTAGGGTCCTCTGAGGGGTCTTTGAATATGTAGAGAAAAGTTTCTCTGCCATCAGTAGCATAGTCCCACTCTTCTTGAATCCTCTTTGCCATGGACCTAGTTGTTGGGCCTGAGCTTGGGCTTAGGCTTGGGCTTGGGCCTATTCCATCATCCCTTCCTTCTTGAGAGGATCTGTCCTCAGATCTACAGGGTTGATCTCAAACAGCAGCCTTATTCCTGCTTTGAAAACTATGCTCGTCCTCCAGGATCAAATATTAACCTACAGTAAACATTAAAGAAAAGTGAGATAAGAAAATTAAGACTAGTGTATTCAAATAAAATAGTAAGGAAATAAGGCCCTTTGCTATTTTTATAAGAGTTTTGTTTGAAAGAAATAGGGCCCTTTTCAAAAATATTTTTGCTTCCTTTGTGTTATTCATTGCCCAAGATAAGCAACAACATCACTAAGTGTTGTTTTTGTGATTTTTGAGAATAAGAGTAAGCATCATGATTCGAAGGAAAAGAAGAGTTCAAAGTATTGCAATCCCCCTTTAAGGGTTCTTTTCCCACTATGCTTGTAGGAGGTGTTGTAAGATACTCTTCATTCTTTCTAGATTCCTCTTCTTCTTTTTCAAACAACCCCTCACTTGGCTTTTCTGTGGAGGAAAGGTTTATATCTATATCTGGTTCAGCTACAGAAACAAATTTTTCTTCAAGCATATTCTCATAAGGGTTTTCTATGAAAGAAGAATTTAAGTCAATGTCTGGTTCAACTCCAAACAAAGGATTTTTGTACTTTCCTTTTCTATCATCACTTTTTCTCTCTTTTCTTTCTCTTCTCTATCTTTCCTTTCATTATCCTCTCTTTCTCTTTTGTCTTTCTTATTTTCTCTCTTTATTTTCATTTGTACTTGGTCCTTTACCACTTGTGAAGGTGTTAAAGGATAAAGTACAAACTTTTTCTCCCTATGGGTAAAATTTATCTCGTTGGTAAGACCATTATGGATGGTTTTCTTGTCAAATTGCCATGGTCTTCCCAATAAGATGTGGCAGGCTTCCATGGGTACTACATCACATAAAATCTCATCTTTATAGTTCCCCACAGAAAGACTGATTTTTACCCGCTTATCTATAGTTAATTCCCCATCTTCATTTATCCACTGAAGTTTGTAAGGTTTTGGATGAGGTATTAATTGTAGATTAAGGTTTTCAACCATCCTAGTGCTACAACAATTGCAGCAAGAGCCACTATCCACAATGAGAGAACAAATGTTTTCTAAAACTTTATATCTTGTAAGAAAGATGTTCTCTCTTTGTGTTTCATGGTTTACACTAGATTGATTGTTGAGGGTTCTTCTGATCATCATTAATTTTCCCTCCCAAGGATATGCCCCCTCACTACTTTCCTTCTCTTCTTCCCCACTAGACTCTTCATCTTGACTACTATACTCATCCCTCCCTCTTAAGATCATGGTTCTCCTATTTGGGCACTGGGATGCTATATGGCCTCTACCAAGACACTTAAAGCACTGGATGTCGCTATTATGGGGTTGTGAGGTAGACACATCTTTTCCTACACTTTTGGGAGTTTCTTTGGATTTATCCTTTGAAAGACTATCCTCCATTTCTCTTTTGTACTCTTTCTTGGGATAAGAGTTAGAGTAAGAACTCTCCTTGCGACTTGATCCTTTCCTCAAATTTTGTTGTTCAACTTTTATACAAAGTTGGATCAAGTCGTTCAAGTCCCGATAGGGCAAAAGTTCCACTTTATCCCTTATCTCAAGATTGAGACCACTCAGGAACCTAGCTAAGGTGGTGGTGGCTTCTTCCCTAATAGAGGCTCTCATAATGTAAAGCTCCATCTTTTGCCTATACTCCTCTACACTCATGTTTTTTCTGTTGGAGTCTTTGGAGCTTGTCCATTAACTCCCTGTCGTAGTATGAAGGAGTATGGCGGCGTCTCAGGGCTCCCCTGAGGTCATTCCAATATTCTATGGGAGGGTCCCTATGGAGGCGCCTATTTCTCTCTAGGGCTGTCCACCAATACATAGCGTTTCCTTGAAAGCTTAAAGTGGCCAAGGGTACTTTCCTTTCCTCACTAACATGATGGCAACCAAAAAGTTGTTCTACTTTCATTTCCCAATCTAGGTATGTTTCAACATTTTCCTTTCCATAAAAATGAGGTAAGTCTACCCTAGTCTCTTTTGGATGGCTTTCTCTCCTAGTTCTTCTAGGTGGAGGTTGATAATAATCATTTACTCTCAAACTCCCCTCAGCATGTGAGTCACTCGACCAAGAACTAGATGCATGTGATTTTTTTAATTTTCGAATGTATTCATCTTTTTCTCTAACAATCTTCAACTCCTCTTCCAAAACTGCAAGATGGGCATCTCTTTCTTTTTTATCTTCTGTTCTTGCCGGTTGACTCGCCTGTCAGTTGACTCCACGACACTCACACGCCTCCTTCCTCACGTTGATATGTGCTTGATTCTTGCGAAACAATCTGCACCTGCAAAAGAGAAAGGGGGCACCCTAGAGGCCGTTTGCACTCCGACGCTCAAGTCAATGTTGGGCAAGAAACACCAAGTGTATTCAGTCTCTCTATGTTTAAGTCTAGAAACTGTGTACCTTTGTGAAGTATTTTACTGTCCCTTATATAGTCTAGGGTTTACTGCGCCGCTAGCCCTAATTAGGGTTCACTGCACTGCTAGCCATATTCAGGGTTTACTGGAATACCCTTGCGCCGCTATCACCCAACCTTAGGGTAATCTAGCACATAAGGTTTCCTTCTCTGGAGTGCAAACTCTAACAGGGTGACCACCTGGGTGCCTCCTTGTGCACCTAATCTCTGGGGCCACCTGTTCTGGGAGTGCCTTCACTGTTCACGTGCCATGCATGTAGCTTCACTGGGAAACCCTAGTTCTGATGAGTACTCGACCCCTCAGGACTCTGCACCTAACTGTGCTCTCCTTGCTACCCGCATAGGCTCTTCGTGATTCAGGCCTCTCCCTACCTCTGGGTATTTAACTGGTCATTGGCCCACTCTGGGAACCAATCTTAGCTGTTCTGGTTACGCTGTTCAAATCACCCAAGACCGATGTCACCTCGTCACACTCTGTTGCCGAGGACTGATTGTAAGGACCTAGAAACTTTAATTGGAATAAAAGTGTTATATTTAAATAATTTCAGAAGATGTTATTATTTAAAATACAAAGAGCTGGTAATAGAAGTTTCGTAGTAGTCGGACCTCGGACATCGCCCAAGGTCTGGGGTCGGCTAACCATTTTATTAACCAAGTAGTCAGGTGCGATGACTTTATCGTGAGGTAATCATGTGGAGGTGATACCTTGGACGTAACATTGTGGGATGAAGAACCTTCAGCCAGGCGTGGCGATTGTCATCAGTCATCGCCAGGGCGCGAGACATGCGGATATCGCCAGCGCACGAGAGGCATGCGGACATCGCCAGGGCGCGAGGCATGCGGGCATCGCCGGGGCGCGAGAGGCACACGGACATCGCCAGGGCGCGAGGCATGTGGGCATCGCCAGGGCGCGAGAGACATGCGGGCATCGCCAGGGGCGAGACACATGCGGACATCGCCAGGGCGAGAGGCATGCGGGCATCGCCAGGGAGAGACATCGGTCGTCTTCCAGAGAGAGACATCGGTCGTCATGCAGGGAGAGACATCGGTCGTCTTCCAGAGAGAGAGATCGGTCGTCTTGCAGGGAGAGACATCGGTGGTCTTCCAGAGAGAGAGATCGGTCGTCTTCCAGAGAGAGACGTCGGTCGTTCGCCAGGATGAGTCATCGGTGGAAGGTTATCGCGCGATGTCGTGTTTCACACAGATAAGGTGGGACCCAGGCTCCCAGCATGAAACGTCCTGCACGCGCGACACGTAGACAAAAAGGGTGTTTCAGAAGAGTAACATCAGAGAGTTGGCATGCGCAGAGACACACGTGGCCGTACTGTTCAAGGAAGCGTGCACGCAAGCCTTCCTGCAGAGTGGGTGGTGGCAGCGGCATTTGTGGACAAGTTGGTTTAGATTCAAAAACCACTTCTGAGAGGGAGAACGTTGCGGTGGTTCAAGAGTGACAGAGTGAGTCTACCTTCATCCTTCTCTTTTCTCTCCTTCGCGCTGCATTTCAGACATCCCCAAGCACCAGTACGACGAGCGACGACTGCACTTGGATACCTGGGGAGTTCTCTGCGAGTTTTCCGTCAGGACGCTAGAACAGAGTTAGGACATCTTTAAGCTTCGGTGGGTGTTGGAGCTCTTGGTGTTTTGGCGCAAGTTCAGGTAAGGGAAGCTAGCTTTATTTTCAATAAAAGCCGTAGGCTAGCTGTTTCTGAAGTGAGGGCGACGTGGTCGCCGGTTTCATATTCTTTTCGCGATGCTCTGTTCTATGTGTTTGGACGACGTGGTCGCCGGGTTTAAACCCCTTTTTCATGATGTTCTGTTCTTATGTGTTTGGGCGACGTGATCGCCGGTTTTAAATACAGATTTCGAAATCCCCTGTGTTGGACGTGATCGCCTGTGTTATTATTGATTTCGAACTCCCCTGTTTTAGTGTCGTTGAGACTGTTTGAGATTTAAATGTGAAATGCATGTGATATTCGAAAATCTGAACCGTGGAATGATTGTTGCTGTGTTCATTTAAGTGTTGTATGGTGCATTGGGTGAATTGATGTTAAATAGCTGTCCTGTGTGGACTTCAGTAGCTGTCCTGTGTGGACTTCAGTAGCTGTCCTGTGTGGACTTCAGTAGCTGTCCTGTGTGGACTTCAGTAGCTGTCCTGTGTGGACTTCAGTAGCTGTCCTGTGTGGACTTCATTAGCTGTCCTGTGTGGACTTCAGTAGCTGTCCTGTGTGGACTTCATTAGCTGTCCTGTGTGGACTTCATTAGCTGTCCTGTGTGGACTTCAGTAGCTGTCCTGTGTGGACTTCAGTAGCTGTCCTGTGTGGACTTCAGTAGCTGTCCTGTGTGGACTTCAGTAGCTGTCCTGTGTGGACTTCAGTAGCTGTCCTCTGTAGACTTCATTAGCTGTCCTGTGTGGACTTCATTAGCTGTCCTGTGTGGACTTCACTAGCTGTCCTGTGTGGACTTTACAGTGGTGTGGTATGTGTCTATGTGTGGTGAGTCCGTGGAAGTCGGACGTGAGAAAGAGAAATATTAAGATTTGATAGGCATTTGATGTTTTATGTGAAACAAATAACTCTTGATGAAATTGTGAAGTGTGTGAAATGAATGGGAAATTGATGGATTTTACGTGGGTGTCTTAAATTTGTTTTATCTTGATTTTAAAGTTTCATATCTAAATTCTCTTTAAAATATCTAGCTTACCCTGCGTTTTTGTTCTGTGGCTGTTTTTCTTAAAACTGTGATGATCGTGTATTTTACACGGGAGCAGATGATGTTGCAGGTAGTCGAGCTCCTCAGTGAGCAGTTGGAGGAAGAGATCGCCTGTTTTCTTTTTATGCTGTATTTTAGTTTTATTTTGAAACAGTTGATGGAATGTATTAAAACCCCTATAAGAGGGACATTTCTTTTTGAGATACAATGTATGGGATGATGTACTTTCAATATACATACATATGTGATTTTATAAATAAATGTCTACGCTTATTTTATTATATAAATATGGAAAGAATTTGGCGGGATGTTACACTGATCACCCTGCAGAGTGACAAGGACACATCAGTCCTTTCTGGTGATCGTCACGCTGATGACTAATCATCCTTCTCTATGGGAACATGCTGATGACTAATCACCCTTCTCTATGTGAAGCGCTGCTGATGACTAATCACCCTTCTCTATGGGAACATGCTGATGACTAATCACCCTTCTCTCAGGGGACACATCGATGACTGATCACCCTCTAATCCAAGCTGCCTGCGGGGTTCAGTCCACGTGGCTTTGGCCCATGCTGTGGGACCCAGCTGACGTGGTTTGCCCTTTACCATTGTTCTCGGTGTCCGAGGACTGGTCGGTACATCTTCCAAAAGTTGAGCCTCATGTTGCAATTGTCTTAGTGATAGTGATCGAAAATCTCTAGCCAATTGTTTCAAAAGAGATGTTGTGGATTTTCTATCACTTTCACTATGACTAGAAGAATGAATAGACATGTTTAGGGTTTGTGATAAAAGTAATTTTCAAAAAGAAAGATAGGTGGAGTGAAGTAGGTAATTTCCCAGGAAAGGGAGGTGGATCACTTGGATCACTTAAGTACCAAGTCTTTCCTTAGCCAGATACTATCCCACAACACTTTCACAAACCTTTCTCTAAGCAATTTACTTAAAGCACAATCAAAGATGAAAACAAAATTTTTATGAAAGAAAAACTATATAAAGCAATAAAACACAAATGAAAATTGCTATCTAGAAAGCTTTTAAAACTAGTCGAATCCTAAGGTGAGGCTTCTTGGCACTTTGGAACCTTGAAGACACACTCACTGTCTAAGACGTATTAATCCACTAATTAATCAATGTACTTGCAAATTACAACTCAAAGAAATACAAAGAAATTAGGTCAACAAATTTTGATGCACAAAAATTTAAAGTCCTATTCTATGCACTCCTTCACTTGTAGCTCCTTTGTGTATATTTGTGTATTTTTCAATGAGGTTGCTGTTGTCCCTTGCTTTGTCTCCTTAGGTTATTCAACCTTAAATCTTTAATCCAGCTCCTTTTTAGTGATATGGCTTTCACCAAAACAAAATTTTACCTCCACACTCACCAAAGCACTTTTTAGATCAAATCCACCAAAGAGAGGTCAAGCAAGTTTTAAAGCAACAAAACTAAAATTTAATATCAAGGACTACTGCAAATGGAGTTGATATTTGACAAGACTTGAAAGAGTATTCAATAGAATTTGACAAGCAAAAAATTAAGGCACACAAGAAAAGGTAGCACACAAAGTGGAATCCTAGTGAATGGAACTAGAATAGATGAATAAAACCAAAACAGCACTACAGAATTTTTTGTGTGTAAACATTTCACAACTTTCCAATTTTATGATGGACAGAATACTTCAAATTTGATCTCGCCGCGGACTCGAGCGTGGGGAAATGCCTCGTCACTCCTTCGTCTAGCTTTCCAGCTGCTGCGCGTTCTGCAAGGAGGCTCCAGGAACCTTCGACGGAACTCCGAACGATGCCTGCAAAACACACAGACGGCGCCTCTAGCGGCCGTTGTAGCTCCGACGCTCAAGTCAGGCAACGGGAACACCAAAACTCTCTCTCGGATCTCTCTCTGTGTGAGACCCGTGTGTGTGTGCCCTCAGTCCCCTTTGATTCGGAAACTGAGTGTTCTTAGTTTTTGTGTTGTGTATTCTGAGGCAAAAAACTCATACCTGGTTTGGTGTTCTTCTTCCTCATATAAACCGGTGTAGCCCCTACAGGCTACCTTTAGGGCCACTTGATTACTATGCACTGTCATTTCCACTCCCCAGGACTACCTTGCACGCCAGCCTTCTTCACTTAAATGCAAAGTCTGACAGGGGAGGCTGCATGGGTGCCTCTGGACCCCTCGACTTCTGTGCCTATCTGCCCTACCTATTCTCTGGGAACATCTTCACGGTCCACGTGGCATGCGTGCAAGCTCACTGGGAGACTCTAGCCTTGATGGGTTTTCGTCCCAGCAGGATTCTGCACCTGCCTGTGTCTTCTCATCTTCATGCATGGTTGTCTCGCGACTAAGGCCACTCCCTGCCTCTGAGTGCTTTACTGGTCACTGGTCGCGTTGTTCACATCGCGCGGCCGATGTCACCTCGACACACACCGATGACCGAGATATCTCTCATCCTGGCCGATGTCCGATGGCGCTTCTTCACGTTGTCGTGCTCTGCTTATGGAATCAGGCGAGGTCCTTGGGTAACGTTCTCGCTGGGAGCCTGGGTCCCAGTTTAACACGCGTTGGCAAGGAACCCCCGATGACTGATCGCTCTATATACACCGATGACTGATCACTCTGTATACACCGATGACTGATCACTCTGCATGCACCGATGACTGATCACTCTGTATATACCGATGACTGTCTGTATACACCGATGACTGATCACTCTGTATATACCGATGACTGTCTGTATACACCGATGACTGATCATTCTGTATACACCGATGACTGATCGGTGCTTCATCACTCTCGCGCTCTGCTTCCAGGCGCTCATGTAGGAGTCGATCTCCACCCTTGTTCATCTGCTATCTCATGCCACGTGTTGCTCTGTGACTGGCCCACGTGGTCATCTGCTGCTGACGTCATTGAATACCGATGACCGACCGGATCACAAGCCCCCCAGTCTCGAGCTGTGAACTTGTTCTCAGCGAAGAGACTAAGTGCTCTCCGTTGCCAAAGAGAAGAAGGAGCTCGAAGCCGATGTACCTGAGACCATGGCTGCTGGTGTCGAGGCTCTGATAGATGGGTTCCATGGGCTGGCAGCAGGTTCACTGCGTCCTTCCAGACTTGGACTCTACCCAACCTAGCCTCCACCATTCAGTGGTTGATAGCAAGCTCATTTTTCCTCCTTGAGTTTCTTCTCTTGCGGCTTCTCCTCTTGTGTAATCTCTTTTTCTCAACTGCCTTTCTCCCTCTCCATCTTTAACTCACTCTGCCTGTGGCCAACGGTTAACTGGCTTAGGCTTCAGCGCGATCTCACTGTGACCCTTCAAACTTGGCCTCTAACTTGATCGCGACCAACTGTACCTTAGCATTCTCTTTAACAGTTTTTATGCATAAATTCATGTTGGATGACTGACCTGATGGTGTCTAAGTGCTTCGACTGATCGCCCAAGAGCTTATTTGGGGAAGCTCTCTTACTCAGAGCTTTGCTACCGACCACCGACTAGCATGTTAGCGCACCACCAATCAGTCACCGTGCTTCAGGTTTCGCATTACTTCTATGTCACTCCAGCGCTAGTTGCATAGAGGGCCCGAACGCCAAGGATGATGTCTGTGTTTTGGGGAATGCTTCTTGATGACCCCTCTTGCCTCAGCCTCGCTGTAAGAAGTCGAGGTGAGGTCTTTCTCCTCTCGCCTCAGCCTCGCTGTACTAAGTCGCGGTGAGGACTTTCTATCTCGCCTCAACCTTGCTGTAAAAGCAGAGGAAGAGGACTTTCTCTGTTGCCTTAACCTTGCTGTATGAAGCAGAGGAGAAGGACTTGGATCTCTTGCCTCAACCTTGCTGTAAGAAGCAGAGGAAGAGGACTTTCTCTGCCTGCACCCCGCTGTACAAAGTCGAGGTGAGGACTTTCTTCTCTGGCCCATGCCTCGCTGTACGAAGTCGAGGGAGAGGACTTTCTCTCGCCTGCACCCCGCTGTATAAAGTCGAGGGCGAGGACTTTTTTATCTGGCCCATGCCTCGCTGTACGAAGTCGAGGGAGAGGACTTTCTCTCGCCTGCACCCCGCTGTATAAAGTCGAGGGCGAGGACTTTTTTATCTGGCCCATGCCTCGCTGTACGAAGTCGAGGGAGAGGACTTTCTCTCGCCTGCACCCCGCTGTATAAAGTCGAGGGTGAGGACTTTCTATCTCGCCTCAACCTTGCTGTAAAAAGCAGAGGAAGAGGACTTTCTCTGAGTGGGTGCATGCTCCCAGGGGAGCACCAGGGGTGGCTGTCTAAGCGCACTCACCAGGTGCATCCCTGCCTGCATGGTCTCACCGCACGCCCTTTGAGTGGGCAACTCCTCTTCTTCTGGGTTGGAATCATGCGAGGTGCATGCGTAACGCTCTTGCTGGGAGCCTGGGTCCCAGCTTAACACGTGTTGGCAAGACCCCGATGACCATGCACCGATGAGTGCTCTGCTTCGAGTGCACCGATGACTGATCGTCCTTTGGGTGCACCGATGAATGATCGCGTTCTGCTCCTTAGTGATTAAACGCAAAGATGATGTCTTGCTTTGGGGAAGAAGAGTTTTTCTTGTTGACCCCTCTTGCTTGCCCCGAGGTCATCGACCTTTAGGTCTGGTTCCTGTTTGGACGTTTCTCGAAATCTTCCCTTTCCCTCTCTCAGTCTTACTAGTACTCCCGAGTTCCCAAACCTTGGCCACCTGCACTCACCCCTGGGGTGAGGAGAATATAGGTCAGTGGTCCGTACTCGCGCCTGGGGCGAGCAGGCTCCAACCGATCCCTTGGACTTGCATTTGGGGCAAGCGGAACTTGAAACTGGGAAACATGTGCACACTTGACATACTGAAATCTTTTTTATTGGGTGGCCTCGTTAAAAACCCTCATCGGGAAAAGAGTGCCCCCTGATCTGTTCAACTATTTACAGTACATACATTGGGTGTGTGTGCAGCGCAAGAACGCATCTACCTTACAACTTAACTGAAGTAGAAACTTGAGTGTGTAGCGTTCCATGTTCTGGGGATAGGTGCTCCATGCAGAGTCTCCAGCCAATAAGCTCCACTCTGTATGGACCTCTTCCTTTCATAGGCGATGACCGCCCTGGCGACGCCTTATTCATGAGGAGCTTCCTCCTGAGCTGGCTGGGAGCCCCCCCAGCGTTGCATCCTCCATCACCTCACGTCCCCATGCATAGGGACCTCGTGTTGCTGATCGCCTGTCTGAGACCCCGAAGCGCGATCACCTTGGGCCTCCCGCAGGTAATCGGTCAGGAATCCTGTCTTCACCAACTCAGCGAGTTGATGCCCCAACGTCAGGCAGGATCGGAGTGTGTGTCCATAAGCCTGATGGAACTCACACCACTCGTCCTTCCTCCCTCCAAGTACCTTGTCGGTTTTCTCTGGTACTCGGAGTCTTGCAGCCACGGCAGGGATGGCGATCAGCTCTGCCAACTCTATCACGAAATCATACCTAGGGGGTGTGTTGTTCTCCCTTGCACGCCCCCTAGGCTGGTCCTTCCTGGGCGCATACGGACGAGGCCTTCCCTGCACCTTCCTCCCTTCCTTGGCCTCATATACCCGCACCTGCTGCTGCTGCTTCCCCTGACCTCCGCGCGGCTTCGTCGGCGCAGTGTTGCCTCTCTTCTCAGAGACCTCTGTCTCTGCCACAATGTGAGCCACCGCGCGTCGCCGTATCTCAGCAAAGGTGGCGGGGTGGCTCCTGATAAGGGATTCACTGAAAGGACCAAGCAGCACGCCTTTCTTGAACGCGTGCACTAACATGTTCTCATCCTTGCTGGGCAATCTCACCACCTGCGCGCCAAAGCGGTTGAGGAAGTCCTTCAGTGACTCCCCCTGGTTCTGGCGCACGTCGAACAGGTCGTAAGTCACCACTGGCGGCGCTCTGTTGACTACATACTGCTCCGTGAATAGCTTTGAGAACTGATGGAAGGAGGTGATGTGGCCCTCCGGCAAGCTCACGAACCACTCCATGGCTACTCCGCTCAGCGTACTCATAAGCATTTTGCAGTACACTGCGTCTGAACCTCCAGACAGCATCATCTGAGTGTGGAAGGCTGTCAAATGTGCCTCTGGGTCTTCCACCCCCGTGAACGACGCTTTCACTCCCACCAGGTTGGGGGGCACCACCGTGTTCATGATCTCGGGGGAGAAGGGCATAGGAAATGCTCTAGGGGGCGACGGCGGCATCGACGTCCTATCCTCGGATACGCGCTCATTCTGCGCCTGCAACTCCCTACGCAGCTCCTCGTTGACGCGGTTCAACTCTTCATTCCTGCTATGCGATGCAGTCAGCTCTGCATCCATCTTCTCCTGCTCAACTCTCGACGCCGCGACGTTATCCTGCAACGCGCGCATCATCTCCATGACTTGCGTCATGGTCACAGTTCCTTCACCAGCAGGCGGTGGAGGTGTCGTTTGTCTGGTTCTTCTACTCATCTATGCGATTCCTGCTCTCGTTCTTGTGTATGGGGGCTTCGTTTTACTTCGTGCCCCACGGTGGGCGCCAAATGATCTCGCTGCGGACTCGAGCGTGGGGAAATGCCTCGTCACTCCTTCGTCTAGCTTTCCAGCTGCTGCGCGTTCTGCAAGGAGGCTCCAGGAACCTTCGACGGAACTCCGAACGATGCCTGCAAAACACACAGACGGCGCCTCTAGCGGCCGTTGTAGCTCCGATGCTCAAGTCAGGCAACGGGAACACCAAAACTCTCTCTCGGATCTCTCTCTGTGTGAGACCCGTGTGTGTGCCCTCAGTCCCCTTTGATTCGGAAACTGAGTGTTCTTAGTTTTTGTGTTGTGTATTCTGAGGCAAAAAACTCATACCTGGTTTGGTGTTCTTCTTCCTCATATAAACCGGTGTAGCCCCTACAGGCTACCTCTAGGGCCACTTGATTACTATGCACTATCGTTTCCACTCCCCAGGACTACCTTGCACGCCAGCCTTCTTCACTTAAATGCAAAGTCTGACAGGGGAGGCTGCATGGGTGCCTCTGGACCCCTCGACTTCTGTGCCTATCTGCCCTACCTATTCTCTGGGAACATCTTCACGGTCCACGTGGCATGCGTGCAAGCTCACTGGGAGACTCTAGCCTGAATGGGTTTTCGTCCCAGCAGGATTCTGCACCTGCCTGTGTCTTCTCATCTTCATGCATGGTTGTCTCGCGACTAAGGCCACTCCCTGCCTCTGAGTGCTTTACTGGTCACTGGTCGCGTTGTTCACATCGCGCGGCCGATGTCACCTCGACACACACCGATGACCGAGGTATCTCTCATCCTGGCCGATGTCCGATGGCGCTTCTTCACGTTGTCGTGCTCTGCTTATGGAATCAGGCGAGGTCCTTGGGTAACGTTCTCGCTGGGAGCCTGGGTCCCAGTTTAACACGCGTTGGCAAGGAACCCCCGATGACTGATCGCTCTATATACACCGATGACTGATCACTCTGTATACACCGATGACTGATCACTCTGCATGCACCGATGACTGATCACTCTGTATATACCGATGACTGTCTGTATACACCGATGACTGATCACTCTGTATATACCGATGACTGTCTGTATACACCGATGACTGATCATTCTGTATACACCGATGACTGATCGGTGCTTCATCACTCTCGCGCTCTGCTTCCAGGCGCTCATGTAGGAGTCGATCTCCACCCTTGTTCATCTGCTATCTCATGCCACGTGTTGCTCTGTGACTGGCCCACGTGGTCATCTGCTGCTGACGTCATTGAATACCGATGACCGACCGGATCACAAGCCCCGCAGTCTCGAGCTGTGAACTTGTTCTCAGCGAAGAGACTAAGTGCTCTCCGTTGCCAAAGAGAAGAAGGAGCTCGAAGCCGATGTACCTGAGACCATGGCTGCTGGTGTCGAGGCTCTGATAGATGGGTTCCATGGGCTGGCAGCAGGTTCACTGCGTCCTTCCAGACTTGGACTCTACCCAACCTAGCCTCCACCATTCAGTGGTTGATAGCAAGCTCATTTTTCCTCCTTGAGCTTCTTCTCTTGCGGCTTCTCCTCTTGTGTAATCTCTTTTTCTCAACTGCCTTTCTCCCTCTCCATCTTTAACTCACTCTGCCTGTGGCCAACGGTTAACTGGCTTAGGCTTCAGCGCGATCTCACTGTGACCCTTCAAACTTGGCCTCTAACTTGATCGCGACCAACTGTACCTTAGCATTCTCTTTAACAGTTTTTATGCATAAATTCATGTTGGATGACTGACCTGATGGTGTCTAAGTGCTTCGACTGATCGCCCAAGAGCTTATTTGGGGAAGCTCTCTTACTCAGAGCTTTGCTACCGACCACCGACTAGCATGTTAGCGCACCACCAATCAGTCACCGTGCTTCAGGTTTCGCATTACTTCTATGTCACTCCAGCGCTAGTTGCATAGAGGGCCCGAACGCCAAGGATGATGTCTGTGTTTTGGGGAATGCTTCTTGATGACCCCTCTTGCCTCAGCCTCGCTGTAAGAAGTCGAGGTGAGGTCTTTCTCCTCTCGCCTCAGCCTCGCTGTACTAAGTCGCGGTGAGGACTTTCTATCTCGCCTCAACCTTGCTGTAAAAGCAGAGGAAGAGGACTTTCTCTGTTGCCTTAACCTTGCTGTATGAAGCAGAGGAGAAGGACTTGGATCTCTTGCCTCAACCTTGCTGTAAGAAGCAGAGGAAGAGGACTTTCTCTGCCTGCACCCCGCTGTACAAAGTCGAGGTGAGGACTTTCTTCTCTGGCCCATGCCTCGCTGTACGAAGTCGAGGGAGAGGACTTTCTCTCGCCTGCACCCCGCTGTATAAAGTCGAGGGCGAGGACTTTTTTATCTGGCCCATGCCTCGCTGTACGAAGTCGAGGGAGAGGACTTTCTCTCGCCTGCACCCCGCTGTATAAAGTCGAGGGCGAGGACTTTTTTATCTGGCCCATGCCTCGCTGTACGAAGTCGAGGGAGAGGACTTTCTCTCGCCTGCACCCCGCTGTATAAAGTCGAGGGTGAGGACTTTCTATCTCGCCTCAACCTTGCTGTAAAAAGCAGAGGAAGAGGACTTTCTCTGAGTGGGTGCATGCTCCCAGGGGAGCACCAGGGGTGGCTGTAACATCCCGCCAAAATAAAACCATACATACATGTATAATGAAAATAAAGGTAAACAAATAATATCGAAGAGTACATGATAATATATATATAAGTAATGAAGTTGCTCCTCTTAGGGAGTTTAATACATAACCAGTCAAACGTTTTCAACACTTAAACAAAATACAACAAAATAGACGAACAGGCGATCTCCCTACGAAAGGGCGATCTCCTATCAGGCAGGCGATCCCCTATCAGGCAGGCGATCTCCTATCAGCCAGGCGATCTCCTATCAAACCGGCGATCTCAACTTCCTGTAACATCATCTGCTCCCGTGCAAATTATACACGATCATCGCAAGTTTTAAGAAAACAGCCACAGAACCAAAATACAGGGTAAGCTAGACATTTAAAAGAGAGTTTGAATATGAACTTAAAAACCAATCCTGAAACCAATTTAAGACATCCACATAAAACCATCAACTTTCTCATTTTTCACAAAACCATCAGGTAATCACATATTTCACAAATCAATCCAAGAGTCTTTCAATTCATATCAGCAATCAAGTGCCTGATGTAACATCCCGCCAAAATAAAACTAGACATACATGTATAATGAAAATAAAGGTACACAATTAATATTGAAGAGTACATGGTAATATATATATATATAAGTAATGAACTTACTCTCCTCATGGAGTTTAATACATAACCAGTCAAAATGCTTACAAATTTAATGAAATTCAATCAAAACTACAAGACCGGCGATCTCCATACATGAACCGGCGATCTGGTAACAGAAGGCCCCAAAACAGGCGATCTGCTACAGGACATAAAACCGGCGATCACCACCAAGAGATAGAAAAACAGGCGATCTCTTGTAACATCCCTCCAAATACCTTTCGCATTTTTGCATTTTCGTAATATGTAATAATGGTAAAACAAATATATTGAAATAAACATAATTGTATATATATATACAAAGGAGTTCTCCTCGCAGGGAGTTTAGTACACAACTTAAACATAAAGAAAACAGCAAAAATACAAAACTACCGATCTCCTCACAGAAAACGGAGATCGCCTATCAGAAAATAGTAAAAGGGGCGATCGCCCAACAAGAACAGAAAAACCGGCGACCACATACGGCGATCACTCACAGGGGAAATCCACTTCCTGCAACATCATCTGCTCCCGTGTAAAGTTACACGATCATCACAGGTTTAAGAAAAACAGCCACAGAAACAAAATACAGGGTAAGCTATATATTTAAGAAAACATTTGAATCAAGAGCATACATAAGAACTTCACAACATCCACGAACCATAACAGTATCAGCCATCACATTTCCATATTCCACAAGACTATCAGAAAATCCCATATTTCACAAATTAATCCAAGAGTATTCCAATTCACATCAGAAATCAAGTGTCTATTAATTCAATTTCTCATTTCTCACGTCAGACTTTCCACTGACTCATCACACCAGACACTTGACCACTATTCCGGAGACTCGTGCGTTGATTAGACCCAGAGATTCGCACCTGTCATACCAAAGGCTGGAAAGTGACCTCAGCCATGCGCATCACACCATCTCAATATTCTCATTATCACGGTATGACCAGGGTTAATCCATACAACAGGTGGAGCTCGTTCTTTTTCACACGAGACACCCATACGTATGAACCTCCATCGACTCTCCACAACTGAGTAACTTCCTCTATGTGATTTCATTACCTCAGTAGAGTCTGGATGTCTCATTATAGGATCACCGATCAATACACCTATTACACGACCTTACACGGTATTTTCTTTCCTGAAAATACTATGCCTCGATCCACAATCACCATATTCAACACATCACATAACACTTCAATGAAACGATTTCAATCACAGCAAAACTTATACCAAGGTTCAAATTTTCGAAAACCACATTTAAAATCTCAAACACTTTTGAAACGGCATAAAACAGGGGATATTTCTATTACAGATGAAAAACCGGCGATTACAAACAAAACTGGGTTTAAAGCAAGAACAGTTTGAACACCCTGCGATCACGTTGCCCCCAACATCAAAATCATCACGCATACAGTTTTCATTAGAAGTAAGGCTAGCTTCCCTTACCTGGATTAGCGTGAAATCTCACTTCAAGCTCTAAACCGCCGAACGTAAAGGATGCCTGAACTCTGCCTAAGCGTTCTAATTGGTAAAACTTGCAGAGACCCTTCTCAAATGCTCTATGGAAATTGCTGGTAATTTAACTGGTGCCTGGAATTTCTGAGTCGCAGTGCAAAGGAGAGAAAAGAGAAAGCTGAAGGTGAACTCACTCTGTCACCTTTCATACTCTCACTGCGTTTTTATACTCACTAAGAGGCGGTGTATTCTGACACTAGGAACATAGGCCTGCCATGTAGCCATCATTACCTATTCTCTAACTAACCCTCCTTGGTGGGTTTCCTTCCTCGAATTCAGTGCAACCTGACAGTATGGCCACGTGGCGTCTCTGCGCACATGGAGCTACTGCTCCTGCAGAACTTTCACTGCCTACCTGTCGCACATGCAGCACGTTCATCCTGGAAACCAGGGCCCCACTTCTTCTGCGTGAAACGCGACATCGCGCGATAACCTTTCGCCGATGACCACTCGCGCAAAAACAATCCACCGATGACCGATGTCTCTCTCTGGAAGACGACCGATGTCTCCATCCTCCTGGAGACCGACCGAGGTCTCTTCCTCCTGGAGACCGACCGAGGTCTCTTCCTCCTGGAGACCGGCCGCGGTCTCTTCCTCCTGGAGACCGGCCGCGGTCTCTTTCTCCTGGAGACCGGCCGCGGTCTCTTCCTCCTGGAGACCGACCGAGGTCTCCTCTTGGCGACACCCGCATGACTCTCGCGCCTGGGCAAAGCCCACATGCATCTCGCGCCCTGGCGATGCCCGCATGCCTCTCGCGCTCTAGCGATGCTCGCATGTCTCGCGCCCTGGCGATGTCCGCATGCCTCTCGCGCCCTGGAAATGCTTGCGTGTCTCGCGCCCTGGCGATCATGTTCTATGCGATCTCATGGCTTTCTAACTACACTTTCCTTTACTTTTATTTTAAATAAAACATACTTGGAAATTCACTTACAATATATCACTTTTATTCCAATAAGATTTTCTAGGTCCTTACACCTGACAATTCAATTTCTCAATTCACATACCACTGTGAAATACCATTAATGTAACATCCCGCCAAAATAAAACCATACATACATGTATAATGAAAATAAAGGTAAACAAATAATATCGAAGAGTACATGATAATATATATATAAGTAATGAAGTTGCTCCTCTTAGGGAGTTTAATACATAACCAGTCAAACGTTTTCAACACTTAAACAAAATACAACAAAATAGACGAACAGGCGATCTCCCTACGAAAGGGCGATCTCCTATCAGGCAGGCGATCCCCTATCAGGCAGGCGATCTCCTATCAGCCAGGCGATCTCCTATCAAACCGGCGATCTCAACTTCCTGTAACATCATCTGCTCCGGTGCAAATTATACACGATCATCGCAAGTTTTAAGAAAACAGCCACAGAACCAAAATACAGGGTAAGCTAGACATTTAAAAGAGAATTTGAATATGAACTTAAAAACCAATCCTGAAACCAATTTAAGACATCCACATAAAACCATCAACTTTCTCATTTTTCACAAAACCATCAGGTAATCACATATTTCACAAATCAATCCAAGAGTCTTTCAATTCATATCAGCAATCAAGTGCCTGACAATTCAATTTCTCAATTCACATACCACTGTGAAATCCACACATTCACATGGTCGCTGTGAAATCCACACATTCACAAGCGTATAGAGGAATCCACACATCCTCACATGGTCGCTGTGAAATCCACACATTCACAAGCGTATAGAGGAATCCACACATCCTCACATGGTCGCTGTGAAATCCACACATTCACAAGCGTATAGAGGAATCCACACATCCTCACATGGTCGCTGTGAAATCCACACATTCACAAGCGTATAGAGGAATCCACACATCCTCACATGGTCGCTGTGAAATCCACACATTCACAAGCGTATAGAGTAATCCACACATCCTCACATGGTCGCTGTGAAATCCACACATTCACAAGCGTATAGAGGAATCCACACATCCTCACATAACATTTCAACAAATGATTCCAGTCACAGCAAAACTCATGCCAAGGTTCAGATATTCAAATATCACATGCATTTCACATATAAACCTCAAACAGTTCTCAAACAATACAAAAACAGGGGACATTTCAATAACAGATGAAAAACCGGCGATCACCTCAAGGAACCGGCGATCACGAACAGAACTGGGTTTTAAACAAGAACATTTTGAAAACCGGCGACCACGTCGCCCCCAACATCAAAACAGAATCGATTACAGTAAACACTTCGCATCCAACATCAGAACACCAGAACAAGAAACAAAACCGGCGACCCCGTCGCCCCACATCTCAATCAGCAAGTACACAGTTTTCATTTGAAACAAGGCTAGCTTCCCTTACCTGGATCAGCGTGAAACTCACTTCAAGCTCTAACCACCGAACGTAAAGGATGCCTGAACTCTGCCTAAGCGTTCTAATCAGTAAAACTTGTAGAGAACCTTCTCAAATGCTCTATGGCAAACGCTGGTAGTCAAGCTGGTGCCTGGGGAATACTGAGTCGCAGTGCAAAGGAGAGAAAAGAGAAAGATGAAGGTGAACTCACTCTGTCACCTTTTATACTCTCACTGCGTTTCTAAACTCACTAAGAGGCGGTGCATTCTGATACTAGGAACATAGGCCTGCCATGTAGCTATCATTACCTACTCTCTAACTAACCCTTCTGGTTGGGTTTTCTTCCTTGAATTAAATGCAACCTGACAGTATGGCCACGTGGCGTCTCTGCGCACATGGAGCTACTGTCCCGAAGGACTTTTACTGCCTACCTGTCGCACATGCAGCACGTTCATCCTGGAAACCAGGGCCCCACTTCATCTGCGTGAAACGCGACATCGCGCGATAACCTTTCGCCGATGACCACTCGCGCAAAGACAATCCACCGATGACCCATCCTGGAGGACGACCGATGTCTCTCTCTGGAAGACGACCGATCGAGGTCTCTTCCTCCTGGAGACCGACCGAGGTCTCCTCTTCCTGGAGACCGACCGAGGTCTCCTCTTGGCGACGCCCGCATGCCTCTCGCGCCCGGGCAAAGCCCACATGCATCTCGCGCCCTGGCGATGCCCGCATGTCTCTCGCGCCCTGGCGATGCCTACATGCCTCGCGCCCTGGCGATGCCCGCATGCCTCGCGCCCTGGCGATGTCCGCATGCCTCTCGCGCCCGGCGATGCCCGCATGTCTCTCGCGCCCTGGTGATCATGTGTAGTAGGCGACCGGCGATCATGTTCCAGGCGATCTCGTAGTCTTCTAAACTACACTTTCTTTCCTTTTCATTTTAAATACAACATGCTTCGAATTAATTTAAATATGACACTTTTATTCCAATAAGATTTTCCAGGTCCTTACAGTGGCTGTCTAAGCGCACTCACCAGGTGCATCCCTGCCTGCATGGTCTCACCGCACGCCCTTTGAGTGGGCAACTCCTCTTCTTCTGGTTTGGAATCATGCGAGGTGCATGCGTAACGCTCTTGCTGGGAGCCTGGGTCCCAGCTTAACACGTGTTGGCAAGACCCCGATGACCATGCACCGATGAGTGCTCTGCTTCGAGTGCACCGATAACTGATCGTCCTTTGGGTGCACCGATGAATGATCGCGTTCTGCTCCTTAGTGATTAAACGCAAAGATGATGTCTTGCTTTGGGGAAGAAGAGTTTTTCTTGTTGACCCCTCTTGCTTGCCCCGAGGTCATCGACCTTTAGGTCTGGTTCCTGTTTGGACGTTTCTCGAAATCTTCCCTTTCCCTCTCTCAGTCTTACTAGTACTCCCGAGTTCCCAAACCTTGGCCACCTGCACTCACCCCTGGGGTGAGGAGAATATAGGTCAGTGGTCCGTACTCGCGCCTGGGGCGAGCAGGCTCCAACCGATCCCTTGGACTTGCATTTGGGGCAAGCGGAACTTGAAACTGGGAAACATGTGCACACTTGACATACTGAAATCTTTTTTATTGGGTGGCCTCGTTAAAAACCCTCATCGGGAAAAGAGTGCCCCCTGATCTGTTCAACTATTTACAGTACATACATTGGGTGTGTGTGCAGCGCAAGAACGCATCTACCTTACAACTTAACTGAAGTAGAAACTTGAGTGTGTAGCGTTCCATGTTCTGGGGATAGGTGCTCCATGCAGAGTCTCCAGCCAATAAGCTCCACTCTGTATGGACCTCTTCCTTTCATAGGCGATGACCGCCCTGGCGACGCCTTATTCATGAGGAGCTTCCTCCTGAGCTGGCTGGGAGCCCCCCCAGCGTTGCATCCTCCATCACCTCACGTCCCCATGCATAGGGACCTCGTGTTGCTGATCGCCTTTCTGAGACCCCGAAGCGCGATCACCTTGGGCCTCCCGCAGGTAATCGGTCAGGAATCCTGTCTTCACCAACTCAGCGAGTTGATGCCCCAACGTCAGGCAGGATCGGAGTGTGTGTCCATAAGCCTGATGGAACTCACACCACTCGTCCTTCCTCCCTCCAAGTACCTTGTCGGTTTTCTCTGGTACTCAGAGTCTTGCAGCCACGGCAGGGATGGCGATCAGCTCTGCCAACTCTATCACGAAATCATACCTAGGGGGTGTGTTGTTCTCCCTTGCACGCCCCCTGGGCTGGTCCTTCCTGGGCGCATACGGACGAGGCCTTCCCTGCACCTTCCTCCCTTCCTTGGCCTCATATACCCGCACCTGCTGCTGCTGCTTCCCCTGACCTCCGCGCGGCTTCGTCGGCGCAGTGTTGCCTCTCTTCTCAGAGACCTCTGTCTCTGCCACAATGTGAGCCACCGCGCGTCGCCGTATCTCAGCAAAGGTGGCGGGGTGGCTCCTGATAAGGGATTCACTGAAAGGACCAAGCAGCACGCCTTTCTTGAACGCGTGCACTAACATGTTCTCATCCTTGCTGGGCAATCTCACCACCTGCGCGCCAAAGCGGTTGAGGAAGTCCTTCAGTGACTCCCCCTGGTTCTGGCGCACGTCGAACAGGTCGTAAGTCACCACTGGCGGCGCTCTGTTGACTACATACTGCTCCGTGAATAGCTTTGAGAACTGATGGAAGGAGGTGATGTGGCCCTCCGGCAAGCTCACGAACCACTCCATGGCTACTCCGCTCAGCGTACTCATAAGCATTTTGCAGTACACTGCGTCTGAACCTCCAGACAGCATCATCTGAGTGTGGAAGGCTGTCAAATGTGCCTCTGGGTCTTCCACCCCCGTGAACGACGCTTTCACTCCCACCAGGTTGGGGGGCACCACCGTGTTCATGATCTCGGGGGAGAAGGGCATAGGAAATGCTCTAGGGGGCGACGGCGGCATCGACGTCCTATCCTCGGATACGCACTCATTCTGCGCCTGCAACTCCCTACGCAGCTCCTCGTTGACGCGGTTCAACTCTTCATTCCTGCTATGCGATGCAGTCAGCTCTGCATGCATCTTCTCCTGCTCAACTCTCGACGTCGCGACGTTATCCTGCAACGCGCGCATCATCTCCATGACTTGCGTCATGGTCACAGTTCCTTCACCAGCAGGCGGTGGAGGTGTCGTTTGTCTGGTTCTTCTACTCATCTATGCGATTCCTGCTCTCGTTCTTGTGTATGGGGGCTTCGTTTTACTTTGTATGGAGACTCTAGCCTTGATGGGTTTTCGTCCCAGCAGGATTCTGCACCTGCCTGTGTCTTCTCATCTTCATGCATGGTTGTCTCGCGACTAAGGCCACTCCCTGCCTCTGAGTGCTTTACTGGTCACTGGTCGCGTTGTTCACATCGCGCGGCCGATGTCACCTCGACACACACCGATGACCGAGGTATCTCTCATCCTGGCCGATGTCCGATGGCGCTTCTTCACGTTGTCGTGCTCTGCTTATGGAATCAGGCGAGGTCCTTGGGTAACGTTCTCGCTGGGAGCCTGGGTCCCAGTTTAACACGCGTTGGCAAGGAACCCCCGATGACTGATCGCTCTATATACACCGATGACTGATCACTCTGTATACACCGATGACTGATCACTCTGCATGCACTGATGACTGATCACTCTGTATATACCGATGACTGTCTGTATACACCGATGACTGATCACTCTGTATATACCGATGACTGTCTGTATACACCGATGACTGATCATTCTGTATACACCGATGACTGATCGGTGCTTCATCACTCTCGCGCTCTGCTTCCAGGCGCTCATGTAGGAGTCGATCTCCACCCTTGTTCATCTGCTATCTCATGCCACGTGTTGCTCTGTGACTGGCCCACGTGGTCATCTGCTGCTGACGTCATTGGATACCGATGACCGACCGGATCAAAATTTGAGCTTTAAATTTTAACCACAGAAACTTCAATGTTTTATCTCAAAATAGGCGTTGGAATTTCACCAAAACAGTGAGCCAAATAATTGTAATAATTTTTCCGAAATCACTGCCGCGTCAGCGTTTTTTTCAGAGTCAGGATTTTTGCACTCTGTTCGTATTTCATTTATCATATTTTTTGTATTTTGAATTTTGATGTGCTTCTTTTTTTAAATTTTTTTTAACACATAAAAATACTCAAATAAAAAATTTCAGAATTTTAACCAACAAATGTAATTTCTGGGAACGATTCCAGCCAGCACAGTAGCAGTGAAAACAGAGAAATCCTAACTTGGAATTAGAAAACGGTAAAGAAACTTCAAAAACACAATGGAAATGATTGGAAACGAACTTGTATGGAACTAACACACAAGTATGAACTCAAATATGAAAATATAAAAGGCACCAAAGCTTTAAAAACAGAAATATAAACTGCACTCAAAACAAAATCAAGCAACCAAATCAACAATAAAAGGCACCACTTGGAATTTATGACATTGTAGGATGAACATGACTTTGACAAAGCTTGTATGGATTCAAAAATCAAAATGACTTAACTACAAACACTTTGCACCAATTAAAAACATCAATAAGACTCAAATAAAATAAAAACAAACAGCCAACACAAAAGAAACCTAAAACAGTTTGAAAATGGAAGTTCAAGACCAAGTTGAACCAAAATACCAAATAGGAATTGAAAAACAGCAACACCAACTTAAAATGAAATTAAAAACAGCAAGACATTTAAGGATATGATGAACAACATGGAATAAAGAAGAAGACTCAAAAAATAAAATGAAGAGAACACTTATCTCTTGAAGAACCAAAGCTCTAGATACCAAATGGTGGGTTGTTCTTCATGACCAATGTTCTTCTTTGAGGAAATGAGGTGAAAAGGTGGCGGAAGCAATGGAGGTGATGGATCAAGGATGGCTCATATAGAGCTATGGTACAGAGTGTTTTGATCTAGTGAAGAAGAAACCTGAGAAGCAAGAAAAGAGCGTGGGATTGTGGTAGAGTCAACCGACAAGAGGGTCAACTAGCAAAAATATGAGTTGATAAAACTCCAGAGCTTTTAAAAGAAAAATTCTTTTGGCCACACATGAGAAAAGATGTTCAAAGACATTGCTTTAGATGTATATCATGTTTAAAAGCCAAGTCTAAAGTAATGCCTCATGGACTTTATTCTCCTTTGCCTGTTGCAAATGCTCCGTGGGAAGTGATCCTGGCGCGGACTTGAACGTGGAGGATGTGCCTCGTCACTCCTTCGTCTAGCCTCCTGCAACTGCGTGTTCTGCAAGAACGCTCCAAGAATCGTCACTGGACCTCTAAACGATGCCTGCACAACAACGCAGACGGCGCCTCTAGCGGCCGTGTGCACTCCGACGCTCAAGTCAGGCAACAGGAACACCAAAAACTCTTACTGAATCTCTCTGTGAGACTCGTGTGTGCTCAAATCCACTTTCTCTCTCTCTCTTTGTTACTCCCTTCTGTATCACTGTGCAACGTGTATAAAAGCTCCCACAATGACCCAGAAGAGTGAGTGGTGACTGCTGTGTAACTTGTGTGTAAACTGTGTAAGCTTGTAATCTCAAAAGAACCCTCTTACCTTACATGACGTGGAGTGCTTTATACCTGGGTCGCGCCTCTCTCCCAGATGGTGACACGTGGAGGCATGCAGCTGGCATCTACCGTACACGCGTCACACCTGGAGGGCTTCTGCGCTTCTCTCTGTGCAGGCCGCTTGCTCCCAGGAGAGCGCCAGGTGTGGCTGGTCTAAACTCACTCGCCAGGCGCATCCTGCCTGCATGGCCTCGCCGCACGTCCTCTGAGTGGGCATCATGCGAGGTGCATGCGTAACGTTCTCGCTGGGAACCTTGGTCCCAGCTTAACACGCGTTAGCAAGAACCCCGATGACCGATCGCCCTCTGCATGCACTTACGACCGATCGCGCTCTTCATGCACTAACGCCCGATCGCGCTCTTCATGCAGTAACGCCCGACCGGTGCCTTATAACTTTCCCCCGATGACCAGGCGGTGCCTCATAACTTTCCCCCGATGACCGGGCGGTGCCTCATAACTTCACGCTCTGCTTCCAGGCGCTTATCTATGCTCTGAACTGGGACTGGTGGCCACTTGGTATCTGACTACCGATCACCGTTCTAGGTGATCTCCTCCCTGATTCACTTGCTCTTTCTACCACGTGCCACCCTGTGCATGGTCCACGTGGTCAACTGCTGCAGACGTCATCAATTATTGATGACCGACCGTATCACAAGCCCCCCAGTCTCGAGCTGTGAACTTGTTCTCAGCGAAGAGACTAAGTGGTCGCGCCCTCGGTCCATGTGGCAGGTGGGGCCACGCCACGTGCTGCTCACGTATCTGCTCCTCGGCGTTATGGCTTCCATACTTTATCTCTCGACACATGGACGCATTAATGGCCCCCACTGAGTGTCGCTACCGTTTCCTTCATTCAACAGAGGCGTGCGCATTCCTCTGGATCATCTAGAGATTCACCTTTTCTGTTTTCTTCTTCTCAACCACGCTAGGGTTCGTTGCGTTTCTCCTCTTTAACTCTCTGCATGTGACTAACTGTTAACTAGCTCAGGCTTCAACATAACTTCGTGCTGGATGACTGACTTAACGGGGCCTAAACGCTTCAGCTTCACGCAGCAGAACTTGCTTCTACCACCGACTAGCATGTTAGTGCACCATCGATCAGTCATCACGCTTCTGGCTTTGCTACACTTCTCTGCCACTTCCAGCGCTGAGTGCATAGAGGGCCTGAACACCAACTATGACGCCTGTGTTTTGGGGAAGAAAAGTGCTTCTCGATGACCCCTCTTGCCCTAACCTCGCTGTAAGAAGTTGTGGGTGAGGTCTTGCTTCTCTCACCTCAGCCTCGCTGTACAAAGTCGAGGTGAGGACTTTCTCTCGCCTCTGCCTCGCTGTACAAAGCCGAGGGAGAGGACTTTGTTATCTCGCCTCAGCCTCGCTGTACAAAGTCGAGGTGAGAGGACTTTCTCTTGCCTCAGCCTCGCTGTACAAAGCCGAGGGTGAGGACTTTCTCGCCTCTGCCTCGTTGTACAAACTCGAGGGAGAGGACTTTCTCTCTTGCCTCAACCTCGCTGTACAGAGCCGAGGGTGAGGACTTTCTCTCGCCTCTGCCCCGCTGTACAAAGCCGAGGGAGAGGACTTTCTCTTGCCTGCACCTCGCTGTACAAAGTCGAGGGAGGACTTTCTTCTCTTGCCCCAACCTTGTTGTATAAAGCAGAGGAAGAGGACTTTCTCTCACCTGCACCTCGCTGTACAAAGTCGAGGGAGGACTTTCTCGTGGGTGCACGCTCCCAGGGGAGCGCCAGGTGTGGCTGTCTAAGCGCACTCACCAGGCGCACCCTGCCTGGATGGTCTCACCGCACGTTCTCTGAGTGAGTGCATGCTCCCAGGAGGGCACCTGACGTGGCTGATCTGAGCGCACTCGCCAGGCACATCCTGCCTGCATGGCCTCATCGCGCGTCCTCCGTGTGAGTGCATGCTCCCAGGAGAGCACCTGGCGTGGCTGGTCTGAGCGCACTCGCCAGGCGCATCCTGCCTGCATGGCCTCATCGTGCAGTTCCATGCACGTCCCCACCGGCGAGGAGCTCTTCTTCTGGAATCATGCGAGGTGCATGCGTAACGCTCTCGCTGGGGGCCTGAGTCCCAGCTTAACATGTGTTGGTAAGACCCCGATGACCAAGCACCGACCGAGTGCTCACTCCCGACATGCACCGACGGCTGATCGCGCTCTACATCCAAGCGCTTATCTAGGGGCTGATCTGTGGGTGGTGGCCACTCGGTAACTGACCACCGATCACATGTACTTGCACCTGGGGCAAGGAGAACTTTAAACTGGGAACACTCGCACACTTTATGTACTGAAATCTCTTTTTATAGAGTGGCCTTGTTAAAAAAGGTGCCCCCTGATCTGCTCAACTGTTTACAGTAGATATACTGAGGGTGTGTACAGCGCGAGAACACATCTACTTTACAACTTAACCGGAATAGAAACTTAAGTGTGCAGCGTTCTATATCCTGGGAATAGCTGCTCCATCCAGAGTCTCTAGCCAATAAGCTCCACTCTCCAACACCTCAACTACTCTGGATGGGGTCTCCTTTCTTCGGCGATGACCGCCCTGGCTACGCCTAACTCATGAGGGGCGATCATGCCCTCTGCTTCAGCTTCCACCTGGGCTACCTGGGAGCCCCCCAGCATAGCATCTTCCATCATCTCACGTCCCCATGCACAGGGACTTCGTGTTGCTGATCACCTGCCTGGGACCCCGAAGCGCGTTCACCTAGCGCCTCTCTTCTTAGAGACCTCTGCCTCTGCTACTCTGTGTGCCACCGCGCGTCACCAAATCTCAGCAAAGGTGGCAGGGTGGCTCCTGATGAGCGATTCACTGAAAAGGCCAGGCAGCACGCCTTTCTTGAACGCATGCACCAGCATGTCCTCGTCCTTGCTGGGCAATCTCACCACGTGCGCGCCAAAACGGCTGAGGTAATCCTTCAGCGACTCCCCCTGGTACTGGCGCACGTCGAACAAATCATAGGACACCACTGGTGGCGCTCTGTTGATGATGTACTGCTTTGTGAACAACTTTACAAACTAATGGAAAGAGGTGATGTGGCCCTCTGGCAGGCTCACGACCACTCCATAGCTACTCTGCTCAGCGTGCTCATAAACACCTTGTAGTACACAGCATCTGAACCTCCAGACAGCATCATCTGAGTGTGGAAGGCTGTCAGGTGTGCTCCTGGATCTTCCACCCCCGTGAATGACGCCTTCAGTCCCACCAGATTGGGAGGCACCGCTGTGTCCATGATTTCGGGGGAGAAAGGCATAGGAAATGCTCTAGGAGGCGACGACGGCGTCGATGTCCTATCTTCGACTGCGCGCTCCTTCTGCGCCTGCAACTCCCTGCGCAGTTCCTCGTTTATGCGGTTCAACTCCTCATTTCTGCCATGCGATGCAGTCAGCTCTGCACGCATCTTCTCCTGCTCCGCTCTCGATGCCGCGACATTATCCTGCAGCGCGCGCATCATCTCCATGACCTGCGCCATGGTAACAGCTCCTTCTTCCACAGGTGGCGTAGGTATATTTTGTTTGGTTCTTCTACTCATCTTCTCAAGAACTTCGACGAAAGCTTCAAGAAACTTCAAGAAACTTCAAGAACTGCGATGTGGATGGGAACAAGATTCACACGTGCCCCACGGTGGGCGCCAAATGATCCTGCCGCGGACTTGAACGTGGAGGATGTGCCTCGTCACTCCTTCGTGTAGCCTTCTGCAACTGCATGTTCAGCAAGAACGTTCCAAGAACCTTCGCCGGAACTCCAAACGGTGCCTGCAAAACACACAGACGGCGCCTCTAACGGCCGTTGTAGCTCCGACGCTCAAGTCAGGCAACAGAATTAGGGTTTTCCCGGTAAAGGCTACATGCATGGCACGTGAACAGTGAAGGCACTCCCAGAATAGGTGGCCCCAGAGACTAGGTGCATGAGGAGGCACCCAGGTGGTCACCTTGTAAGAGTTTGCACTCCAGAAAAGGAAACCTTATGTGCTAGATTACCCTAAGACTGGGTGATAGTGGCGCGAGGGTATTCCAGTAAACCCTGAATATAGCTAGCAGCACAGTGAACCCTAATTAGGGCTAGCGGCGCAATAAACCCTAGACTATATAAGGGAAAGTGAAATACTTCACAAAGGTACACAGTTTCTAGACCTAAACACAGAGAGGCTCAATACACTTGGTGTTTTTTGCCCCATCTTAACTTGAGCGTCGGAGTGCAAACGGCCTCTAGGGCGCCCCTTTCTCTTTTGCAGGTGCAGATTGTTTCGCAAGAATCAAGCACATATCAAGGTGAGGAAGGAGGCGTGTGAGTGTCGTAGAGTCAATCAACAGGAGAGTCAACCGGCAAGAACATTTGGCGCCCACCGTGGGGCCAGAAGTAAAACAGGGTCCCATACACGAGAGTGAGAGTAGAAACCACAGAAGATGAGGAATACAAGACAAGGGTCCGTTCCACCAAACGGAGGCGAAAGCGTTACTATGCAACAACTCATGGAAACGATGCACGCCCTCCAGGAGACAGTGGCGGAGTCCAGAGCACATCAGGCGCGTATGCAGGAGGACCTAACCGCCTCACAGGCCAGGAATGAGGAGTTGCACAGAGCGAACGAGGAGCTACACTTGAATCTGCAACACATGCAACAAGCTGGAGACCGCGGGGGAGATGATCGGGCTCCACCAACGCCCCTAAGGGCCTTTCCCATGCCTTTCTGATGGATATCAAGGAAGAGAGGATTTCACTAATGGAGGAAGAGGCCATCCACCAAAACATTTAAAGTTTTTCTTATTAGTCTTTTTAAAAGAGGAGGCCCAAGCCCAAAGCCCAAGCCCAAAAAGGCCAAGCCCAAGAAGCCCAAGTCCTACCCATGAGAAGCAAGGCCAAGCATTAAATAAAATAGCATCATTTGTATTTCTTTTGTATAAGTTGTAGGAGGTGTGGATATTAAATATAGGAGTGTGTGTAAGGACCTGGAAAATCTTATTGGAATAAAAGTGTCATATTTAAATGGATTCGAAGCATGTTGTATTTAAAATGAAAAGGAAAGAAAGTGTAGTTTAGAAGACTATGAGATCGCCGGTCGCCTACTACACATGATCACCAGGGCGCGAGATGCATGTGGGCTTTGCCTGGGCGCGAGAGGCATGCGGGCATCGCCAGGGCGCGAGAGGCATGCGGACATCGCCAGGGCGCGAGAGACATACGGGCATCGCCAGGGCGCGAGATGCATGTGGGCTTTGCCTGGGCGCGAGAGGCATGCGGGTGTCGCCAAGAGGAGACCTCGGTCGGTCTCCAGGAGGAAGAGACCTCGGTCGGTCTCCAGGAGGAAGAGACCTTGGTCGGTCTCCAGGAGGAAGAGACCTCGGTCGGTCTCCAGGAAGAGAGAGACATCGGTCGTCTTCCAGAGAGAGACATCGGTCGTCTTCCAGAGAGAGACATCGGTCGTCTTCCAGAGAGAGACATCGGTCGTCCTCCAGGATGGGTCATCGGTGGATTGTCTTTGCGCGAGTGGTCATCGGCGAAAGGTTATCGCGCGATGTCGCGTTTCACGCAGATGAAGTGGGGCCCTGGTTTCCAGGACGAACGTGCTGCATGTGCGACAGGTAGGCAGTAAAAGTCCTTCGGGACAGTAGCTCCATGTGCGCAGAGACGCCACGTGGCCATACTGTCAGGTTGCATTTAATTCAAGGAAGAAAACCCAACCAGAAGGGTTAGTTAGAGAGTAGGTAATGATAGCTACATGGCAGGCCTATGTTCCTAGTATCAGGATGCACCGCCTCTTAGTGAGTTTAGAAACGCAGTGAGAGTATAAAAGGTGACAGAGTGAGTTCACCTTCATCTTTCTCTTTTCTCTCCTTTGCACTGCGACTCAGTATTCCCCAGGCACCAGCTTGACTACCAGCGTTTGCCATAGAGCATTTGAGAAGGTTCTCTACAAGTTTTACTGATTGGAACGCTTAGGCAGAGTTCAGGCATCCTTTACGTTCGGTGGTTAGAGCTTGAAGTGAGTTTCACGCTGATCCAGGTAAGGGAAGCTAGCCTTGTTTCAAATGAAAACTGTGTACTTGCTGATTGAGATGTGGGGCGACGGGGTCGCCGGTTTTGTTTCTTGTTCTGGTGTTCTGATGTTGGATGCGAAGTGTTTACTGTAATCGATTCTGTTTTGATGTTGGGGGCGACGTGGTCGCCGGTTTTCAAAATGTTCTTGTTTAAAACCCAGTTCTGTTCGTGATCGCCGGTTCCTTGAGGTGATCGCCGGTTTTTCATCTGTTATTGAAATATCCCCTGTTTTTGTATTGTTTGAGAACTGTTTGAGGTTTATATGTGAAATGCATGTGATATTTGAATATCTGAACCTTGGCATGAGTTTTGCTGTGACTGGAATCATTTGTTGAAATGTTATGTGAGGATGTGTGGATTCCTCTATACGCTTGTGAATGTGTGGATTTCACAGCGACCATGTGAGGATGTGTGGATTCCTCTATACGCTTGTGAATGTGTGGATTTCACAGCGACCATGTGAGGATGTGTGGATTCCTCTATACGCTTGTGAATGTGTGGATTTCACAGCGACCATGTGAGGATGTGTGGATTCCTCTATACGCTTGTGAATGTGTGGATTTCACAGCGACCATGTGAATGTGTGGATTTCACAGTGGTATGTGAATTGAGAAATTGAATTGTCAGGCACTTGATTGCTGATATGGATCGAAAGACTCTTGGATTGATTTGTGAAATATGTGATTACCTGATGGCTTTGTGAAAAATGAGAAAGTTGATGGTTTTATGTGGATGTCTTAAATTGGTTTCAGGATTGGTTTTTAAGTTCATATTCAAACTCTTTTTTTTAATGTCTAGCTTACCCTGTATTTTGGTTCTGTGGCTGTTTTCTTAAAACTTGCGATGATCGTGTATAATTTGCACGGGAGCAGATGATGTTACAGGAAGTTGAGATCGCCGGTTTGATAGGAGATCGTCTGGCTGATAGGAGATCGCCTGCCTGATAGGGGATCGCCTGCCTGATAGGAGATCGCCCTTTCGTAGGGAGATCGCCTGTTCGTCTATTTTGTTGTATTTTGTTTAAGTGTTGAAAACGTTTGACTGGTTATGTATTAAACTCCCTAAGAGGAGCAACTTCATTACTTATATATATATTATCATGTACTCTTCGATATTATTTGTTTACCTTTATTTTCATTATACATGTATGTATGGTTTTATTTTGGCGGGATGTTACATTAATGGTATCAGAGCAGTTCGTCCTTTGGATGACCTGAGGGCTGTGGATCCATTGTGTTTTCTTCTGCTCATGAAAACTTATTTGAGTTTTCAGTAACAACTATTGTGAAAGGTTTTCAAACGTTTTTGTATTGAACTTTTTGTGTGTGCTGTAGTGAATGTATGCCTAACTGAAAATCTTAGTATTTAGAATGAGAGGGTCTTGATAAGGTGGTGAGGGTGCACACTCATGACCGGATCAGGGTGATTCTCAATCTAAATTCCAGAGGTTTAATGTTTAGCATACTTTGAATTCTGGTGTGATCTATTTCATGTTATTGAGTGTTCTTGTAATTGATTGTGAGTGGCTGTGTGGATTGATGGTTGCACACCAGTAGCTGTTCTGGTGTTTTGCTTGAAGTTATAAGCTTTATGGTTCTGTAGATGGACTCAAATTCCTAAGGAATTTGAGAAGCTGACCTTGTAAGGTCGTGATGTTACCCCCCTTGAATGAATTGATTTCCTTATCGATTGCATTCTTGTAGTTGTAGGGAATATAGAAGCTAGTAGTTTCGGAACCTGAGAAAGAAGGAAGATGCCTCGTAGACCTCCTACCCCTTCCCAACCTTCTTCTGAGATGGGCCAGATCGCCAGGGCCATTGAGATGATGGCAGGTGCCATCCAGCAGCAGAATGCGGCGATGGCGCAGAACCATCAAGCTACCATGCAGCATTGGGAGACTGCTCGGTCGGCTGATACGAATTCGCCCGTCGGTCAGCCTCAGGAACGGATAGGACTGACTGAGTTCATGAGGCACAACCCACCCAAGTTCTGTGGGAATGCTACCCCTGATCAAGCAGATCAGTGGGTCAGGGAAATGGAGAAAATCTTTAGGGCGACCTCCTGCCCTGAAGAGAAGAAGTTGTTGTTCGCCACTTATCTGCTGTCTGGAGAAGCAGAGTTCTGGTGGATGGGAGCTCAGCAAATGATGGAGGCCAGAGAGGAGGTGTTGGACTGGGAGAGCTTTAGGGTGAGGTTCTTGGAGAAATACTTCCCTGACAGCGCAAAGTTTGCGCGGGAAGCGGAGTTCTTAAAATTGGAGCAGGGGGTGATGTCGGTAAACGCCTATGCTGCTAGGTTTGAGTACCTCGCCCGATTCTACACTCAGGCGACCTCCGAAGCTTGGAGGTGCAGGAAGTTTGAGGAGGGGCTGAAGCATGGGCTGAAGAGGGCTATAGCCCCGATGTGCATAAGGGAATTTCACGCCTTAGTAGAGAAGGCGAAGATGGTGGAAACCCTGGAAAAGGGTGATTCTCGGGTGATCAGGTCACACCCAGGGGGTTCTTCCAGTGGGAAGATGAGGATGCAGCAACCGCAGTTGGAGCCTTATGCGAGACCTCCACAGCATAGGGCAGGAGCAGCACCGCCCCAGTCTCAGCAACAACAACCCTGGCAGCTTAAATGTTTCCATTGTAGTGGACCACACCTAGCCAAGGTGTGCCCCAAGAAAGATTCAGAGAGAAGATGTTTTGCCTGCCAGAAGACGGGACACTTTGCTAGAGATTGTCCTACTCGGAATGGGATGACTCAAGCCGGTGGAATCCAGCATGTGAGGAACGAAGGCAGCAGACCTCAGGCAACAGGGAGAGTGTTTGCCATGGCCGGAGCTGAGGCGTCCCAGTCAGGTAATTTGGTGTAAGATGCTTGTTTTATTGCTGGTAGAAGAATAAGAGCCTTGTTTGTTTCTGAGCGACACACTCTTTTGTGTCAAGTCGGTGTAGCCGAGCTGGACCTTCTAGTGAAGGAGTTACCCTTCGAAACTGTTGGTCTCTACACCTGTGTCAGGGCAGGTGTTGACCTCTACAGTTGCCCCGAATGTTCAGTGATAGTAGAGGGACGCAGATTCAAAGTGAATTTGATCTGTCTATCTCTGCAGGATCTGGATGTTATCCTGTGAATGGATTGGCTGTCTGCCGATCACGTTCCCATAGTTTGCGGTAGGCAGAAAGTGGTGTTTTCCGATCTCCAAGAGCCAGATGTGAGATCTGCTCGGCATGGGCGATCAGAGTTGGAAGAAGAGGCGAGGTGTTTCGTGATGGTAGCTCGGTTGGAAGTGAAGGATGAAGAGGACGTAAGCAGGATTCATGTGGTGAAAGATTGGATGGATGTATTTCCAGAAGAAGTACCTGGGTTACCTCCTAAGAGGGAAGTGGAATTCTCTATTGTTTTGGTACCCGGAGCTGGACCAGTGTCAATGGCACCTTGCAGGATGGCTCCAGCCGAGTTGGTAGAATTGAAGAAGCAAGTGGAAGAGCTGTTGGAGAAGCATTTCATCAAACCCAGCGTATCTCCATGAGGTACTCCAGTGCGGGTAATTCCAGAGGTCGGAAGACCTTTTGACGTCTACTGTGGTGCTTCACATCAAGGGTTGGGATGCGTTTTGGATGCAAGAGAAGAGAGTGGTTGCATATGCTTCAAGGCAACTCAAAGTTCATGAGAGATAATTATTCTACTTATGATTTAGAATCGGCAGTGGTAGTGGTTGATCTGGTTGGCTATCAGCAGTAGATGATGCCAGCAACAGTTGATTACGTAGATCGTTCAAAGGAGTCATGTGGTAGAGGGTGGCAAGTGAATCGGAGAGGCGATCGCCCATAATGGTGATTGGTTGGGGTGGTTAAGGGACCAACACTTGCGGATCAGTATCAGGCGAGCGCCTGTAAGCTGAACCCGAGAAGTAAAGAAACACAGAGTAGCAATCGCCTATCGCCGTGTGTTAAGAATAGAACACGCCTATCGCCGTGTGGATCAATACACGCCTATCGCCGGGAGAGAAAATCAGTACACGCCTATCGACCGTGTGTGGAGAATACGGGATCAGTGGTCAACAAAACGCCGAAAGGAGCACATCGCCTGATATTCAGATCGCCGGGGTTTTCACATCGCCGTACAATTGAGAAGATTAGTTCATCACGTTAAGGCTGCCAGTTCATCGTGTTAAGGCTGCGCCCACAGTAGCTAGCGCACTAGGCTACTCCCTGTGTGGATAACTTAGCCGCAGGAGCAAAGTAGAAGTAACGACTCAGTTGTAGGTTCTCCAGATGACGACACGTGTGTGACCATATATCCTCCACGTGTCAAGAGGGATAACCGTCAGGAGAGAGAAAGATTCAGAGGCGCCAACTTGTTCTTTCAAGTGAAGTCATTGAGGTGCTTGGCGCGAAGCTGGTGAGAAGGAGGAGGCTAGAAGAAGAAGCTCTGGCGTCTGGTCAAGGGGCTGGATCAGTGGTGTTATGGGGTTTTGAAGTCAGTGATTGTATGAAGCTCTGTATGGGGGAAAATGCAGAACTCCCTTATGGTTGGAACCAGGAGGGCGAACCCGTTTTGATTGAACATTTAGGGGAGCCTAGTCTGAAGCGTATTATGGGAGTTCTAGGCACCGAGCAAGCTAAAGGCTTTGTAATGGGTGAAGATGGGATATTAAGATTAAGGGCAAAAAAAAAAAAAATTTGCATACCAGTAAATGAATAATTTAAGGGATAACAGAAAATTTAACTTTGCTCTTTTGGCGAAATGGAAGTGGTGAATGATGAGTGATGAGAAAGGGAAATGGAATTTGATGAAGTATTGGAGTAGTAAGAGTTGGTTCAGCAGACAACCGAGGAGCTGAAGCTGATACAAGGCAGAATGAGAGCTTCTCAAAGTCGGCAGATTCAGAGGAGAAGACCTTTGGAGTTTGCTGCTGGAGACCATGTGTTTATGAGAGTGACACCAACCAAGGGTGTAGGACGAGCTATCAGATCAAAGAAGCTGTCTCCTAAGTTTGTTGGACCATACCAGATCTTGAGGAAGAAAGGTCCTGTAGCGTACGAGATCGCCCTATCTTCCCTTTTAGCGAATCTGCATAATGTCCTTCACATATCACAGCTGAGGAAGTACATGGCAGACCCTAGTTATGTGCTGGGAGAGGACGATGGCAGATCAGGGATGACTTTTCCTTTGGAGTAAAACCAGTAAGGATTGACGATCAGCGAAGTAAACAGCTCAGAGGTATGACCATCAACATGGTGAAAGTGGTGTGGAATGAGAGATCGGGTGATTCAACTTGGGAGTTGGAAGAGACCATGAAAAAGGGCTATCCACATCTCTTTTCCTTGTAATTCAATTTTCGAGGACGAAAATTTTTGTTGTTAGGGAGATTGTAAGGACCTGGAAAATCTTATTGGAATAAAAGTGTCATATTTAAATGGATTCGAAGCATGTTGTATTTAAAATGAAAAGGAAAGAAAGTGTAGTTTAGAAGACTATGAGATCGCCGGTCGCCTACTACACATGATCACCAGGGCGCGAGATGCATGTGGGCTTTGCCTGGGCGCGAGAGGCATGCGGGCATCGCCAGGGCGCGAGAGGCATGCGGACATCGCCAGGGCGCGAGAGACATACGGGCATCGCCAGGGCGCGAGATGCATGTGGGCTTTGCCTGGGCGCGAGAGACATACGGGCATCGCCAGGGCGCGAGATGCATGTGGGCTTTGCCTGGGCGCGAGAGGCATGCGGGTGTCGCCAAGAGGAGACCTCGGTCGGTCTCCAGGAGGAAGAGACCTCGGTCGGTCTCCAAGAGGAAGAGACCTCGGTCGGTCTCCAGGAGGAAGAGACCTCGGTCGGTCTCCAGGAAGAGAGAGACATCGGTCGTCTTCCAGAGAGAGACATCGGTCGTCTTCTAGAGAGAGACATCGGTCGTCTTCCAGAGAGAGACATCGGTCGTCCTCCAGGATGGGTCATCGGTGGATTGTCTTTGCGCGAGTGGTCATCGGCGAAAGGTTATCGCGCGATGTCGCGTTTCACGCAGATGAAGTGGGGCCCTGGTTTCCAGGACGAACGTGCTGCATGTGCGACAGGTAGGCAGTAAAAGTCCTTCGAGACAGTAGCTCCATGTGCGCAGAGACGCCACGTGGCCATACTGTCAGGTTGCATTTAATTCAAGGAAGAAAACCCAACCAGAAGGGTTAGTTAGAGAGTAGGTAATGATAGCTACATGGCAGGCCTATGTTCCTAGTATCAGGATGCACCGCCTCTTAGTGAGTTTAGAAACGCAGTGAGAGTATAAAAGGTGACAGAGTGAGTTCACCTTCATCTTTCTCTTTTCTCTCCTTTGCACTGCGACTCAGTATTCCCCAGGCACCAGCTTGACTACCAGCGTTTGCCATAGAGCATTTGAGAAGGTTCTCTACAAGTTTTACTGATTGGAACGCTTAGGCAGAGTTCAGGCATCCTTTACGTTCGGTGGTTAGAGCTTGAAGTGAGTTTCACGCTGATCCAGGTAAGGGAAGCTAGCCTTGTTTCAAATGAAAACTGTGTACTTGCTGATTGAGATGTGGGGCGACGGGGTCGCCGGTTTTGTTTCTTGTTCTGGTGTTCTGATGTTGGATGCGAAGTGTTTACTGTAATCGATTCTGTTTTGATGTTGGGGGCGACGTGGTCGCCGGTTTTCAAAATGTTCTTGTTTAAAACCCAGTTCTGTTCGTGATCGCCGGTTCCTTGAGGTGATCGCCGGTTTTTCATCTGTTATTGAAATATCCCCTGTTTTTGTATTGTTTGAGAACTGTTTGAGGTTTATATGTGAAATGCATGTGATATTTGAATATCTGAACCTTGGCATGAGTTTTGCTGTGACTGGAATCATTTGTTGAAATGTTATGTGAGGATGTGTGGATTCCTCTATACGCTTGTGAATGTGTGGATTTCACAGCGACCATGTGAGGATGTGTGGATTCCTCTATACGCTTGTGAATGTGTGGATTTCACAGCGACCATGTGAGGATGTGTGGATTCCTCTATACGCTTGTGAATGTGTGGATTTCACAGCGACCATGTGAGGATGTGTGGATTCCTCTATACGCTTGTGAATGTGTGGATTTCACAGCGACCATGTGAATGTGTGGATTTCACAGTGGTATGTGAATTGAGAAATTGAATTGTCAGGCACTTGATTGCTGATATGGATCGAAAGACTCTTGGATTGATTTGTGAAATATGTGATTACCTGATGGCTTTGTGAAAAATGAGAAAGTTGATGGTTTTATGTGGATGTCTTAAATTGGTTTCAGGATTGGTTTTTAAGTTCATATTCAAACTCTTTTTTTTAATGTCTAGCTTACCCTGTATTTTGGTTCTGTGGCTGTTTTCTTAAAACTTGCGATGATCGTGTATAATTTGCACGGGAGCAGATGATGTTACAGGAAGTTGAGATCGCCGGTTTGATAGGAGATCGTCTGGCTGATAGGAGATCGCCTGCCTGATAGGGGATCGCCTGCCTGATAGGAGATCGCCCTTTCGTAGGGAGATCGCCTGTTCGTCTATTTTGTTGTATTTTGTTTAAGTGTTGAAAACGTTTGACTGGTTATGTATTAAACTCCCTAAGAGGAGCAACTTCATTACTTATATATATATTATCATGTACTCTTCGATATTATTTGTTTACCTTTATTTTCATTATACATGTATGTATGGTTTTATTTTGGCGGGATGTTACAGTGTGAATATGTAAAATAAAGTCACATTGTACATGTGACTTAGGAGAGTAGGTGTAAGTGTAGTTTTTAGGAGGTGTCATAGTAGAAAAAGGTCACACCTCCCATGTGACTTGTTTTGGTGGGAATTTCAAAAAAAGTTTCTTTTGAATTTTCCCACCTATTTTTTCAGCACCCTCACACTATAAATAAAGGTGTGGGCTCTTATAAAAGGAAGATGGGAATTTTATAGAAAAGAAACTCTACTCAAATTTTGAGAGAGAATTGTGAGAACTTGTTTCTCCTTCAACCTTGCTTCATCTTGAGTGCTTTTGGTTCCCTCAAGTGGCGGCATAGCTCACTTTTCTTGAAGCTTTCACACTTCAAGTGGCATGGATCATCCAACCAAAGCTCATCTTCCACATAAGTCATTTCTTCTCCATCTTTTCATTCCATTTCATGTCTTAGTTACTTGCTTGGCAATTTTGTTCGGTGCATTTAGTTTTAATTGCAATTCTGTTTGGTACATTTTAATTCCTTTGCTGTATTCATTTGTTCTTCCTTCAATTCCTGTGTTTTGTTCGGTCAAAACTGTTTTCCAGCACATTCTATATGGTTCATTGGTTTTCAAACTCATTTTAATCGGTTCAATTGATAGTAAATGGAGCTTCCATGTGAGTTTGGTTTTTGGTGCAAGATTTGGTGAGTTCTTGAAACATAGAACCTTGATCCACTTCTACAAAAGTGCCTAACCTTTGCCAACTCAAGTTGATTCCATAAAATATCAAAGAATCATGTTATTGTGGCTAGTGGAATCATATCACTTTCTCCCAGGCGATCATGGACACGGTGGTCCCAGCCACCTTTGTGGGGCCTAAGACCGTGTTCACAGGAGTGGAAGACCCTGAAGCGCATCTAACAGCGTTCCATACGCAGATGATGCTGTCAGGAGGGTCTGACGCAGTGCACTGCAAGCTCTTTATGGCTACATTGACAAGAACGGCGTTGGAATGGTTCGTGAGTTTGCCTGAGGGATATGTCACGTCCTTCGCGCAATTATCCATGCTGTTCAGGGAGCAGTATCTCGTCAACAGGGCCCCTCCACCAGTGTCTTACGACCTTTTCAATGTAAGGCAGCATCAGAGGGAGTCCCTTAGAGATTACCTCAACAGGTTTGGGGCAATGGTGGTGAGGTTGCACACCAAGGATGAAGATATGGTGGTGCACGCCTTCAGGAAAGGAGTATTACCGGGGCCTTTCAGCGAGTCCTTGATCCGCAATCGCCCCAAGACTTTCGACGACATTAAACGACGTGCAGTTGCTCACATAGTCACCGAGGGAGAGCTTAATGAGAAGTGGGAAGGCAGGTTCGTAGAAGAACACCTCCCCTTCGACTGAGAACTCCCAATGTGAACAGAAGGTGATCCGGTCAGTCATCGGTAGTCGATGACGTCAGCAGCAGATGACCACGTGGACCATTCACAGGGTGACATGTGGGATAAGTTAGCAGGAGAATCAGGGAGGAGATCACTCAAAACGGTGATCGATGGTCAGTTGCTAAGTGACCACCACCTGCAGATCGGTCCCTAGATGAGCGCCTGGAAGCAGAGCGCGAGAAGTAATGAAGCACAGATCAGTCATCGGTGCATGGTCATCGGGGTTTCCTGCTACACGCAGTTAAACTGGGACCCAGGCTCCCAGCGAGAGCGTTACGCATGCACCTCGCATGATTCCAAACCAGAAGAAGAAGAGTTGCTCGCCAGTAGGGTTGTGCATAAGGATGGTATAAGAGAGCTAGTAAGCTGGTCAGTGATCAGTGACTCTCTTAACCCATTACGTGCCTAGCACTGTGCGGTGAGACCATGCATGCAGGATGCAGCGCCTGGTGAGTGCATTTAGACCAGCCACCCCTGGTGCTCTCCTAGGACCATGCGACTCACTCAGGGGCAAGAAACGCGCTAAGTTACTTCACGAGGGAATAACTTCGGTGCACAGAGAAAAGTGCAAAGGCCCTTCAGGTGTGACACGTGTACGGTCAGATGTAAGTTGCATGCCTCCACGTGTCACCATCTGAGAGAGAGGCGCGGCCCAGATATAAAAGCACTCCACGTCATGTAAGACATCGTTTGGAGTTCCACAGAAGGTTCTTGGAGCGTTCTTGTAGAACACGCGACTGCAGAAGGCTAGACGAAGGAGTGACGAAGCATACCCTCCACACTCGAGTCAGAGGCAGGATCAGAAAGGTTCACCCAGTTAAATCCTCCCTCGCCTAAGAGCGATGTGAGGTCAGTTCGAACCTGTCACTTGGGGTTAGAGGTCTCGTAAGTGGAGAGGTAGGTTCGTAGAGAACACCTCCCCTTCGAGTGAGAACTCCCAATGTGAACAGAAGGGTTCGCCCAGTTAAATCCTCCCTCGCTTATGGGCGATGTGAGGTCAGTTGGAACCTGTCACCTGAGGTTAGAGGTCTCGTAAGCGGAAAGGTAGGTTCGTAGAGAACACCTCCCCTTCGAGTGAGAACTCCCAACGTGAACAGAAGGTGGTGGCATTCTTGAGTTCTTCATGGTGCGTTTTGGGTGATGAATGCAACGAAAGTTCAATGGATGAAATGGGTCAAGCCCTCCTAAGAGTGGTGGTGGCTTGTAGGTGCATGAAGTGTATGAAAATGAGAGAGGTTTGGCCAACTCTCTTTGGTGGTGAAGGAGTGAAGATTAAAACCATAAATCAAGAGATTTAGGCAAGGGAGTAAGTATGGCACAAATTTGGCAGCATAACTTTACTCAAACTAATCATAAGTTTCATGAAGGAGGCTACCCCTTTTATAAGCTAAGTAGTACCTTAAATGTTACCCTAGATGCTAACCAAATGTGTTTGAAATGAAATGCAAAAGTGGGCACAAAACTTGCCAAGCAAGATAGGTCAAGTCTTGAAAGAAAAATGCTATTTACACCACATAAACTAAGCTAATTTCATGATGGGCCTTCTTGCAACATGTATAGGTATCTTTCTCTCCCATCTTTAGCATGGGCCGTCTCCTCTTGGATTTGTTTGGCCATGGACCTTGTGATAGGTCCTAGACGCCCATGCAAGGTGCTAGACGGTCTTCCTCTTGGTCTAGAAGCTGTTGATCTATCCTTTCAAGCTCACGTCTTGGCACTAGAGGGGGTGTGACTAGCCGTCCTCCATCATCCCCTCCCCCTTGAAAAGGATTTGTCCTCAAATCCAAGTCTTCATTGGTACCTACAAATGGAGATAAGTCAGTTACATTGAAAGTATCATGTTCTCCATATTCTAGAGGTAGGTCCAACTTATATGCATTTTTGTTGACTCTCTTGAGGACTTGAAAGGGTCCATCTCCTCGGGGACTTAGTTTGGACTTCCTTTGAGTGGGAAATCTATCTTTGCGAAGGTGAAGCCAAACTAAGTCTCCTTCTTCAAAAATGATTTCTCTCCTCCCCTTATTGTGGTATTTTGCATACTTTTCATTTTGTTGTTGGATTTGGAGTTTAATCTTCTCATGCATTTTCTTAACAAAATCGGCTTTGATTACTCCTTCCTTATGCACAAATTCTTGTGGATTAGGTAAAGGTAACAAATCCAAAGGTGTGAGAGGATTAAACCCATATACAACTTCAAAAGGAGAAGCATTAGTAGTCTTGTGGACTACTATATTGTAAGCAAACTCAATATGGGGAAGATACTCATCCCAAGATTTGTGGTTTCCCTTCATGATAGCCCTAAGCATAGTTCCAAGAGATCTATTGACTACTTCAGTTTGACCATCCGTTTGAGGATGACAAGAAGTTGAAAATTGTAGTCTCGTACCAAGTTTGCCCCAAAGAGTTTTCCAAAAGTGGGCTACAAACTTAGGATCTCGATCGGACACTATACTTCTAGGTATACCATGGAGTCTCACCACTTCTTTAAAGAAGAGTCTAGAAATATTTTGAGCATCATCTATCTTGTGGCATGGAATAAAATGGGACATTTTGCTAAAACGGTCCACCACCACAAAGATAGAATCATGGCCTCTTACAGTCCTAGGGAGTCCTAAAATGAAATCCATGCTAATGTCTTCCCAAGGAGCATTTGCAATCGGCAAAGGGGTGTAGAGTCTATGAGGCATTGCTCTAGACTTTGCTTTCAAACATGATATGCATCTAGAACAATGTCTTTGGACATCCTTTCTCATGTGTGGCCAATAAAATTTTTCTTTTAAAAGATCTAAAGTTTTATCAACTCCAAAATGGCCCATGAGAGCCCCTTCATGTGATTCTTTTACAAGGAGCTTCATGTGTGTGCCTTGGGGAATACAAAGTTTTCCTTCTTTAAAGAGATACCCTTCGGCCACATAGTAACCTCCTTGTGCTCTATGTTTTCACTTAGCATAGATGGATGAGAATTCTTGGTCTTCTTGGTAAAGTTCTTTTATGTGATCAAATCCAAGAATTCGGGCACCCAATTTTGAAAAGAGAATATGCCTCCTTGAGAGAGCATCGGCTACTATATTGGTGCTTCCTTTCTTGTATTTGATTACATAAGGAAATTGTTCAAGAAACTCCATCCATTTAGCATGTCTTTTGTTGAGCTTGTGTTGGCCTTTTAAGTACTATGGATAACAAACTCTTTTGAAATGAGATAATGTTCCCAAGTCTTTAAGGCCCTCACAAGTGCATATAGCTCTTTGTCATAAGTGGGGTAGTTAAGGGTGGCACCATGTAGCTTTTCACTAAAATATGCAATGGGGTGTCCACCTTGTAACAACACCGCACCTATGCCCACTCCCGATGCATCACATTCTATCTCAAAAGTTTTAGAAAAATTTGGGAGAGCTAGAATGGGAGCATGGGTGAGTTGAGCTTTTAGCCTTTGAAAGGCTTGTTCATGCTTTTCATTCCAAAAAAATGCAACATCCTTTTTAACAAGTTCATTGAGAGGGGAAGCTAAACTTGAAAAATTAGGCACAAACCTTCTATAGAAGCTAGCTAACCCATGAAAACTTCTTACTTGACTTACATTTTGTGGAGTGGGCCACTCTTTGATGGCTTGGATTTTCGCAGGATCAACATGCACCCCCTTTTGGTTAACTATGAAACCTAAGAAAACTACACTATCTACACAGAAGGTACACTTATCCTTATTGGCAAACAAACTATTTTTCCTAAGCACTAGAAGGACTTCCCTAAGGTGACTTAGATGGTCTTCTAGGGTTTTGCTATACACTAGGATATCATCAAAGTAAACTACTACATATTTACCTATGCAATCCCTTAAGGTATGATTCATGAGCCTCATGAATGTACTAGGAGCATTAGTAAGGCCAAAAGGCATCACTAACCACTCATAATCCAAATTTGGTCTTAAAAGCAGTTTTCCACTCATCACCCTCTTTGATCCTAATTTGGTGATAACCACTTTTAAGGTCAATCTTGGAAAATATGGTGGATCCATGTAGTTCATCAAGCATGTCATCAAGCCTTGGGATTGGGTGCCTGTACTTGATTGTGATGTTGTTGATTGCTCGGCAATCACAACACATGCGCCATTTTCCATCTTTTTTTGGCACCAACAAGACAGGTACAGCATAAGGACTAAGGCTCTTTTGAACCCAACCCTTATCCAATAAGTCTTGAACTTGTGACTCTATCTCCTTGGTTTCCTCGGGGTTAGTTCTATAAGCTGGCCTATTTGGTAGGCTAGCCCCCGGGATAAAGTCAATTTGATGTTCTATACCTCTAATGGGAGGAAGACCATGGGATCCCTCACTAAAGAATACATCATCAAATTTACTCAAAAGATTTTCCACTTGAGGAGGTAGACTCATAAGTTCACTACTTGTGGCAGTGCATGCAAGTGTTCCCTTACAAAAAACAAGGCTTGGTTGTTCAACAAGAAGCAAGTTTTCCAAAAATTTTTCAAAAGATATTTCTTGTTGAGCAACCATGTGGGAAGGAACACTCTTCTCCCACTCCTTTCTATCCTTAAGAACTTTCTCTTTTTCTATCTCTCTTTGTTTTTCTTTCTTCTTTGTCTTATTTTCTTCATCCCTCTTTTCTCTCATTTGTATTTGGTCTCTCACCACTTGAGAATGTGGTAAGGGACTAAGTACAAATCTCTTTTGCCTATGGGTGAAGGAAATCTCATTAGTTAGACCATCATGCAAGGTTTTTTTATCAAATTGCCATGGTCTACCTAACAAGATATGGCAAGCTTCCATTGGTACTACATCACATAAAACTTTATCTTTGTAGTTACCTATGGAGAACTTGATTTCCACTTGCTTATCTACACTTAGTTCCCCATTCTCATTGATCCATTGCAACTTGTATGGCTTAGGATGAGGAACTAATTGTAGATTGAGCTTCTCAACCATCCTAGAGCTACAACAATTGCAACTTGATCCACTATCCACAATAAGAGAACATATATTTTCTAAAACATTACACCTTGTGTCAAAGATGTTCTCTCTTTGTGTTTCCATGGATGTGCTAGGATGATTGTTGAGGGTTCTCCTAATCATGAGTAATTCTCCTTCTAAAGGACTAACCCTCTCATCCTCTCCCCCTTCTTCTTCTTCTATACTAGGCTCATCCTCACCACTAGTGTACTCATCCTTGCCTATTAAAAACATGGTCCTTTGGTTTGGGCATTGGGCTTGCACATGTCCTCTTCCAAAACACTTAAAGCACTTGATGTCCCTAGCTCGGATGGGTGGGGTAGAGGTGTCTTTGGTTATGGGATTGGTAGTTTCCTTTGGTTTTTCTCTAGATGTACTACCCTCCCTTTTATATTCTCTCTTGGGATAGGAGTTAGAGTAGATTCCCACCCTTTGACTTGAAGTTTTGCGCAAATTTTGTTGTTCAACTTTAATTCAAAGTTGAACCAAATCATTCAAGTCTTGGTAGGGAAGAAGCTCTACTTTATCTCTTATCTCAAGGTTGAGTCCACTTAAAAACCGAGATATGGTGGTGACCTCTTCCTCTCTAATAGAGGCTCTCATCATGTATAGCTCCATCTTTTTCCTATACTCTTCCACACTCATGTTCTTTTGTTGGAGCCTTTGGAGCTTGTCCATTAGCTCCCTATGGTAGTAGGAAGGTATGTGGCGACATCTTAGGGCTCCCCTAAGGTCATTCCAATACTCTATGGGAGGGTCCCTATGAAGACGTCTATCTCTCTCTAGAGAGGTCCACCAATACATGGCATTTCCTTGAAAACTAAGGGTGGCTAAGGGTACCTTTCTCTCTTCACTCACCCTATGACAAGCAAAGAGTTGTTCCACTTTCATTTCCCAATCTAGGTAAACTTCTACATTGTCCTTACCATAGAAATGTGGTAGGTCTACCTGATCCGGTCGGTCATCGGTAGTCGATGACATCAGCAGCAGATGACTACGTGGGCCAGTCACAGAGTGACGCGTGGCATGAGATAGCAGATGAACCAGGGTGGAGATCGTTCAAGAACGGCGATCACTGGCCAGTTACCGGGTGACCTCCACCAGCAGATCGGTCCCTACATGAGCGCCTGGAAGCAGAGCGCGAGAAGTGATGAAGCACCGATCAGTCATCGGTGCATGCAGAGTGATCAGTCGTCGGGAGTTCCTTGCCAACACGTGTTAAACTGGGGCCCAGGCTCCCAGCGAGAACGTTACTCAAGGGCCTCGCCTGATTCCATAAAGCAGAGCACGACAACGTGAAGAAGCGCCACCGGACATCGGCCAGGATGAAAGATACCTCGGTCATCGGTGTGTGTCGAGGTGACATCGGCCGCGCGATGTGAACAACGCGACCAGTGACCAGTAAAGCTGATGGAGATCAAGAAAGGTTCATAATGAACTCACATCAAAAGCGCTCAGAGGCAGGGAGTGGCCTTAGTCGCGAGACGACCATGCATGAAGATGAGAAGACGCAGTCAGGTGCAGAATCCTGCTGGGACGAGAACCCATCAAGGCTAGAGTCTCCCAGTGAGGTTGCATGCATGCCACGTGGACCGTGAAGATGTTCCCAGAGAATAGGTAGGGCAGATAGGCACAGAAATCGAGGGGCACAGAGGTACCCACGCGGCCTCCTCTGTCAGACTTTGCACTTGAGTGAAGAAGGCTGGCACGCAAGGTAGCCTCGGGGAGTGGAAACGGCGGTGCAGAGTAATCAAGTGGCCCTAGAGGTAGCCAGTAGGGGCGACGCGGGTTTATATGAGGAAGAAGAACACCAAACCAGGTATGCAATCTTGGACACACAATACACAACACAAAACCAAGAACACTCAGTTTTCGAATCAAAGAGGACTGAGGGCACACACACACGGGTCTCACACAGAGAGATCCGAGAGAGAGAGTTTTGGTGTTCCCGTTGCCTGACTTGAGCGTCGGAGCTACAACGGCCGCAAGAGGCGCCGTCTGTGTGTTTTGCAGGCATCGTTTGGAGTTCCGGCGAAGGTTCCTGGAGCCTCCTTGCAGAACGCGCAGCAGTTAGAAGGCTAGGCGAAGGAATGACGAGGCACTTCCCCACGCTCGAGTCCGCGGCGAGATCATTTGGCGCCCACCGTGGGGCACGGAGTAAAACGAAGCCCCCATACACAAGAACGAGAGTAGAAATCGCACAGATGAGTAGAAGAACCAGACAAACGTCACCTGCACCACCTGCTGGTGAAGGAACTGTGACCATGGCACAGGTCATGGAGATGATGCGCGCGTTGCAGGATAACGTCGCGGCGTCGAGAGTTGAGCAAGAGAAGATGCATGCAGAGCTTACTGCATCGCATAGCAGGAATGAAGAGTTGAACCGCGTGAACAAGGAATTGCGCAGAGAATTGCAGGCGCAGAATGAGCGCACAGTCGAAGATAGAACGTCGATGCCGCCGTCGCCTCCTAGGGCATTTCCTATGCCTTTCTCCCCCGAGATCATGACCACGGTGGTGCCTCCCAACCTGGTGGGAGTGAAAGCGTCGTTCACTGGGGTGGAAGACCCAGAAGCGCATTTGACGGCATTCCACACTCAGATGATGCTGTCTGGAGGCTCAGACGCTGTGTACTGCAAAATGTTTATGAGTACACTGCGCGGAATAGCCATGGAGTGGTTCGTGAGCCTGCCAGAGGGCCACATCACCTCCTTCCATCAGTTCTCAAAGCTATTCACGGAGCAGTATATAGTCAACAGGGCGCCGCCGGTGGTGACTTACGACCTGTTCGACGTGCGTCAGAACAAGGGGGAGTCGCTGAAGGACTTCCTCAACCGCTTTGGTGCGCAGGTGGTGAGATTGCCCAGCAAGGATGAGAGTATGCTGGTGCATGCATTCAAGAAAGGCGTGCTACCTGGCCCTTTCAGTGAATCGCTCATCAGAAGCCACCCTGCCACCTTCGCTGAGATTCGGCGACGAGCGGTGGCACACGTAGTAGCGGAGACAGAGGTCTCAGAGAAGAGAAGCAGTGTTGCACCATCGAAGCCACGCGGGGGTCATGGGAAGCAACAGCAACAGGCGCGGGTGTATGAGGCCAAGGAAGGAAAGAGGGTGCAAGGGAGGCCTCGTCCCTATACACCTAGGAAAGACCAGGTCAGGGGGCGTGCGAGGGAGCAGGACGCGCCCCCTAGGTACGATTTCATTGTAGAGTTGGCGGAGCTGATCGCCATCCCTGCCGTGGCTGCAAGGCTCCGAGTACCAGAGAAGACTGACAGGGTACTTGGAAGGAAGAAGGATGAGTGGTGTGAGTTCCATCATGCTTATGGACACACACTCCACACCTGCCTGGCGTTGGGACGTCAACTCGCTGAGTTGGTGAAGATAGGTCTCCTGACCGATTACCTACGGGGAGCGCAGGGTGATCGCGCTTCAGGGTCTCAAGAGGGTGATCAGCAACACGAAGTCCCTGTGCATGGGGAGGTGATGACCATTGCGGGGGATTTTTCCGGCGGAGGGTGCTCCAGGTCGCAGAGAAGAAGGTATGCACGGTCGGTGATGGCCGTGGACTCGGTGGATGAAGGCCATTTTCCCGAGGTGGACATCACCTTCACAAGGGCTGATTTGCAAGACGTAATACCCCACAACAACGACCCGGTGGTCATCTCCCTGGTGACAGCAGGAAGACGAGTGCACAGGGCGCTCGTAGACCAAGGAAGCTCAGCGGACGTCATGTTCTGGCCGACGTTCAACAAGTTACAACTGTCCCCCGATCAGTTGAGGCCATATGTTGGGTGTCTATATGGTTTCGCGGGGGATCAGGTCGAGGTGCGGGGCTACATAGAGCTGAGGACGACGTTCACCGATGGAGTGGCGTCCCGCACAGAGAAGATAAAGTTCTTGGTGGTAAATGCCCCATCTGCATACAATATCTTGCTGGGAAGACCCACGCTCAACAAGTTGGGTGCAGTGCCGTCGACGAGGCACATGAAGTTGAAGCTGCCGTCGGTGGAAGGGGCTGTCATTACCATCAAGTCAGATCAGGCTGAGGCTAGGCGCTGTTATGAGAACAACCTCAAGCAGAAGAGAAGCATCTGCCATGTCACTACAACACCACCAGCAGGCGTGCTCCAGGAGAGATCGGTAGTTCGTGGGGCACAGGCAGATCAGGTAATGGAAGATGCTACGCTAGGGGGCTCTCAGGTAGCTCAAGTCGAAGCGGAAGCAGGGAACGTGATCGCTCCTCGTGAGTTAGGCATCGCCAGGGCGGTCATCGCCCATGAAAGGAGGTCCCATCCAGCTGAGGGATGGAAAGAGGTGGAGATAAGGGGAAAGAGGTTTAAGTTGGGGGTATCGCTCACTGCGAAAGACCGAGCACAGATCGCCTGCGTGATTGAGAAGCACATGGGCGCTTTTGCGTGGTCAGCTTCTGACATGCCAGGGATCGACCCTGATTTCCTTTGCCACCACCTGTCAATGGACCCCAAGGCGCGGCCAGTGCGCCAAAGGCGAAGGAGATTTAACGAAGAGAAGAAGAAGGTGATCCTTGACGAGACGCAGAAGCTCCTTGCTGCTGGACATATCAGAGAAATCCAGTACCCCGAGTGGCTGGCAAACGTGGTACTGGTGCAGAAGTCAAACGGCAAGTGGAGGATGTGTGTGGACTTCACTGACCTCAATAAGGCCTGCCCCAGGACTCCTACCCCCTCCCTAGTATAGATGCATTGGTGGACAGCGTGTCAGGGGGGAAGCTCCTCAGCTTTCTGGACGCCTTCTCAGGCTACAACCAGATAAGGATGCACCCCATGGACGAGTGCAAGACTGCTTTCATGATGGAACGATCTTGCTACTGCTACAAGGTAATGCCGTTCGGGTTGAAGAACGCAGGAGCTACCTACCAGAGACTTATGGATAGGGTGCTCTCGCCCATGCTTGGAAGGAACGTGCATGCATACGTAGATGACATGGTGGTCGCGTCGCGGGAGAAGGCGCACCATGTAGTTGATCTGGAGGAGCTTTTCACCACCATCGCCAAGTATAGGTTGAAGCTCAACCCTGAAAAGTGCATCTTCGGTGTGGAGGCTGGGAAGTTCTTGGGTTTCCTCCTAACGGAGCGTGGAATTGAGGCGAACCCGGAGAAGTGCGAGGCAATCGTGGCAATGAGGAGCCCAACGACGGTGAAGGAGGTGCAGCAGCTAACTGGTCGGTTGGCCGCCTTGTCACGGTTCATGTCTGCTGGAGGAGAGAAGGGTCATCCGTATTTCCAATGTCTCAAGCGCAACAGTAGATTCGTGTGGACACCGGAATGCGAAGAAGCCTTCCTGAAGCTGAAGGAGTATCTGGCAAGCCCACCAGTATTGTGTAAACCACAAATGGGCACCCCTCTTCGTCTGTACTTTGCTGTGACAGAGAGGGCGGTCAGCTCGGTCCTGGTACAAGAGCAAGATCAGGTCCAGAAGCCTGTGTATTTTGTAAGTAAGGTGCTGCGAGGCCCGGAAACGAGGTATCAGGCCCTGGAGAGGGCAGCACTAGCAGTAGTCTTTTCAGCTAGGAGGCTCAGACACTATTTCCACAGCTTCACCATAGTAGTCATGACAGACTTGCCCATCCAGAAGGTGTTGAAGAAGCCAGACGTAGCAGGAAGGATGGTCAAGTGTGTTGAAGATGGTTGCTGCCCCTTCAAGATTGTGTTTGATGAAGACTTCTATGTACATTTCCTTTGTATTTTGCTTTGCTTTAAGTGTGTCTTAGGTAGTGCTTAGAGGTTGTCTAAGAATGGGCTTTTGCTGAGTATCTCACCTCATAACCACTGGCCATGTGATAAGAACAAGCATAAGTTTTCTTAAACTGTTTTTCACATGTTTTACAAAAAACACGTTTACTGCATAAAAATAAATCTGTTCTTTCCTAAATAAACAGATTCATTTTTTTCACTGATGCCTTGGCTAAGTCTTGTAAAAATTAGATGTTGTGCATCAGGTATTTTGACTAAGTCTTCTTCTTTTCAAAACGACTGAGTTTCAAACAGTTAAGCTTTTCTGTTTTCGTTTTGAAAAATAAATCTATTCATTTGTAAATGAATAGATTCTTTTTGTCTCTGGTGCCATGTCAAGCTTAAATGTTTTTCATCTTTATCTCTGCACCAGAATGGTTGACTAAGTCTCCTCTCTTAACAAATTCTCTAACTGCCTTTGAAAATAAATCTGTTCATTTTATTTTCAATCTGTTCATTTTATAACAGCTTTAACTGTTTTTCAAAAATCTGTTATAAGTTGGTTTTCTATAAAATGTAAACTTGTTTCTGAGTTTAAAACTGATTCATACATTTGCAAAAAACAAGTTTTGACAGCAGAGAGTTAAGTGTTTACAAAGGATTAGCATTTGTTCTTCAAAGATTTCAAAAATCACAAAGTGCTTGTTCTTGGTTTGGTTCCAAAAGCTTGGTGTGAGGTGCTGCTACTGTTCTAGCAATCTTGCCTACTGGTTTAAGGCAGATCTTTGTATCCTCAATCAGGTGTAGTCGTTTCACTTCTCATTTCTTGTAATAGTTTGGTTGAACACTCTTCTTGATAGGTTTTCTTGGAGAGTGTGTGTGTGTGAGCTGAAATAGGTTTTTTCAGCAAGAGTACCTAAGTTCTTGTAGGTTTCAAGAACAGTGGGAATTGTACTTGGTTGTACTGTGTTTTAGTGATTTCCACCTGGTTTTGGTGAAGACTGGATGTAGCTCAGTTGAGTGAACCAGTATAACTGCTTGTGCTCATTCTCTCTCTCTCTCTGCAATTTCGTTTCTGCATAATTGATAAAACAACGAAGAAATAAATCTGTTCAATTGAAAATAAATCTGTTTTTTCTGGGCACTGTGCATACTGTTCTTAATTTCTGAAAAAGTTGTTTGAATCTGATAAGAACATATATAATCTGCTAAAAGCCACTGGAACAGATTGGTTGTGATAGGTTGCTCAAGAAATTGTTAAAACCCTTAACTGAACCTAAATCACACAAATTGGAAATAAGGTTTGCTGTTTTTGAGTTACACTGTTTTTCAATCTGATATCTGTGTGTGTGCATCTTGAAATTCTATCTGCATAATCTTGTGATTAACCTTGCTGAATTAAAAGCTTTTCAAACAAAAACAGTGATGAAACAAATCTGTTCATTTTCACATAAATCGATTTATTTTTCTGTAAAACTGTGTTAAACATTGTTTCTGCGAGAAAGTTTTAAAAGGTCAATTCACCCCCCCTCTTGAACTTTGGCACTATTAAACCCAACAATTGTATCAAGAGCTAGGACTTGTATTTTAATCAAGTTTGTTTGTAATAATGTCTGAGTTTAATGTGCTTTTTGCTGAGGGTTCTGCTGTTAATAGACCACCTATGTTCAATGGAATGAATTATGCATTTTGGAAAGTTAGAATGAGAATTTTCATGGAATCCATTGATGCATTAATTTGGGAAGTTGTGGTCAATGGACCTTATGTTCCAATGCAGGTTGTCAAGGATGAAGAAAAGGTAAAGCCAAGATCAGAATGGAATGAGACCGAAAGGAGGAAGGCTCAACATGATCTTGTGGCCAAGAACATCATAACCTCTGCATTGACAATGGATGAGTTCTTCAGGATATCTCAATGTAAGTCAGCTAAGGAGATGTGGGAAATCTTAGAAGTGACTCATGAGGGGACTGAAGATGTGAAAAGGTCAAGGAAACATGCGCTCATCCAAGAATATGAGTTGTTCAGAATGCAACCCGAGGAGAGCATTGCTGATGTGCAGAAAAGATTCACCCATATTGTGAATCACCTCACTGGCTTGGGAAAAGAATTTGACAGAGAGGAGCTCAACATAAAGATATTGAAGTGCCTCGACAGAAGCTGGCAACCAAAGGTGACAGCTATCTCTGAAAGTCGTGATCTGTCAAAGTTGGGAACTGCTGCACTGTTTGGAAAGCTGATGGAGCATGAGCTAGAGCTTAAAAGACTTAAAGAGCAGGAAACAACAGAGAGAAAACCCAAAGGTCTTGCACTGAAAGCAACTGAATTAAATGAGATCAAGGAAGAAAAAGAAGATGCTGAAGATGATGATACAATCAGCCTTCTTACAAAAAGATTCAGTAAATTCCTGAGGAAGAAAAGCAAAAATAGAAACCAGCAGAAAAGAAGGTATCCTAAACTCAATGATTCAAATTCCTCTAAATATACTTGCTTTGGATGTGGCAAAACAGGGCATATCAAAACAGATTGTCCAGACAATCAAACTAAGGACAAATCTGCCAACAAGAAATTTGAAAGGAACAAAGGAAGAAGAGCCTACATCTCATGGGAGGAAAATGAAGTATCCTCAACCAGCAGTTCTTCAACAGAAGATGAGGAGAACAATTTGTGTCTCATGATGAAGGATGAGCAGTCAAGCTCTGATTCAGTAAGTAATTTTTCTGCTGATTCTGATAACTATGATGATTTGCTTGCTGCCTTCAAGGAAACACATGATGAAGCAAATAGGCTAGCTGTAATGTGCAATAAGCTGCAAAAGGTAAATAATGTGTTGGCACCTAAAGTAAAAACACTTGAGGAAGAATTGCATAAGGCAAAAACAGATTTAGTAAGCCTTGAACTAACTTGCTTGCATGCCTCTATTAAATCCTGTGAAAACTGCAAAAAATTGGAAAAACAAGTGGAGTATTTGCTGAAAACCCTTTCCAATTTCACCAAGGGAAGAGAAAACCTTGAGTCTCTTCTTGGATCACAGAATGCTGTTTTCAACAAGAATGGACTTGGTTATAACCCTGGAAATGTAACCAATGTCAAAAAGCTTTCAAGTTTTTTTGTTCCAGCAAAATCAGTTTTTTCAGCTTTTAACAGTGGCAAAAAGGCATCTCATGTAACCTGTTTTTACTGCATGAAATCTGGTCATATCTCTAGGTCTTGCATTGCTAGAAAGCATCTTGTGCCTAAGAACTTAGCAAAATGGCTACCAAAGGGAAGGTTTTAATCTGTGCTGGACCCTATACTGAAAAGGGTACCATTTGTATCATTTTTATTCTGTTTTGCAGATTGGCAGCAAGAAAAATCAGTGGTACTTGGACAGTGGCTGTTCCAAGCATATGACTGGAGATCTTACAAAGTTCACCAGTTTAAAGCTCAAAGCAGAAGGACATGTAACCTATGGTGATAATAACCGAGGGAGGATTTTGGGCAGAGGAACTGTTGGAACAGGGAACTCAACAACCATTGAGGATGTGCTGTATGTAGAAGGACTTAAGCATAGTCTTCTCAGCATAAGTCAGCTTTGTGACAAAGGATACAAAGTGAATTTTGAGTCAAAAGGCTGCACAATATCAAGTAATTCATCTAGTAAGGTACTGTTTACTGGTAAGAGAATGAATAACATATATCTGCTGAATATCATGGAAACTAACTCTTCAAATGAGTGTTTGCTGTCCAGAAGTGATGAGTCTTGGTTGTGGCACAGGAGGCTGGCTCACATACACACAAATCACTTGAATAAATTGAAATCTAAAGATTTAGTTTCTGGTTTACCTAACATTAAATTTCAGGACAACAGGCTTTGTGATGCTTGTGTGAAAGGTAAACAAATCAAATCCTCTTTCAAGTTAAAGGATATTGTCTCTACAAAAAATCCATTGGACGTGTTACATATGGACTTATTTGGTCCATCTAGAGTTGCTAGCTTGGCTGGAAATTTGTATGCCTTAGTTGTTGTGGATGATTACTCTAGATTTACATGGACTTTATTTCTTGCACATAAACATGGTGCTTACACTGCCTTTAAGAAATTAGCAAAAATTCTGCAAAATGAAAATGGTTGCTGCATTAAATCAATTCGAAGTGATCATGGGGGAGAGTTTCAAAATGCTAAGTTTGAGAGGTTCTGTGAGAAGCATGGGATAGCTCATACCTTTTCAGCCCCTAGGACACCCCAACAAAATGGTGTAGTTGAAAGGAAAAATAGATCACTAGAGGAACTAGCTAGAACTATGTTAAATGAATCTAAGCTACCTAAGTATTTTTGGGCTGATGCTGTTTATACTGCAGGTTATGTCTTAAATAGGACCTTAATAAGACCAATTCTTAAGAAAACCCCATATGAATTGTATAAGGGCAGAAAACCTAGTTTAAGCCACCTTAGAGTATTTGGGTGTAAATGCTTTGTATTGAATAATGGCAAAGAAAATCTTGGTAAATTTGATGCTAAATCTGATGAAGGTGTGCGCATTGGTTATGCTTTGAATGGTCATGCATATAGAGTCTTCAATAAAAGGTTGCTTATAGTAGAAGAATCAATGCATGTTGTTTTTGATGAAACTGATCATAGCATATCTAAAACTGCTGCTGATGACCCTGACAGTAATGAATTTAAATCTGTTTTAAATCAAAATGAATCGATTCATTTTGATACTGCTGATACACATGTTGTACAAGAATCTACTGCAGCTGCAGGTTTGCCAAAAGAGTGGAAAATCCCAAGAGATTTAACTCTTGATAATGTCATTGGGAACATTGAGAAAGGAGTGTCAACTAGAAAATTCTTGAACAAATTCTGTGAAGCAATGGCTTTTGTATCTCAAGTTGAACCCAAGAATTTGAAGGAAGCTCTCAAGGACAGCAACTGGATTTTAGCTATGCAAGAGGAACTGAATCAATTTGCTCTGAATGAGGTCTGGACTCTTGTTCCTAAAATACCTGAGATGAATGTAATTGGAACAAAATGGGTATTTAGAAACAAGATGGATGAGCATGGAGTGATCACAAGAAACAAGGCTAGGCTTGTAGCTAAAGGGTACAATCAAGAAGAAGGAATAGACTATGATGAGACGTATGCACCAGTGGCTCGGTTAGAAGCTGTTAGACTGTTGCTTGCCTTCTCCTGCATCAAAGGGTTCAAGCTGTTTCAAATGGATGTGAAAAGTGCCTTTCTAAATGGCTATATAAATGAAGAGGTATTTGTCTCACAACCACCAGGTTTTGAAGACCATCAACATCCAGAATATGTGTTCAAACTCCAAAAGGCTCTCTATGGACTCAAGCAAGCTCCTAGGCAATGGTATGAGAGGCTAAGTGATTTTCTCACCTCACAAGGCTATGACAGAGGCACATCAGATAAGACCTTGTTCATTAAGAAGAAAGGAGACGACTCAATTCTAGTCCAAGTATATGTGGATGACATCATTTTTGGATCAAACAATGGAGAATTGTGTGAAGCTTTTGTGAAAGTCATGAAGAGTGAGTTTGAAATGTCAATGATAGGTGAGTTGAACTATTTTCTAGGCTTGCAGATCAAACAACTCAAGGATGGCATTTTCTTAAGTCAAGCTAAGTACTGCAAGGATTTGCTGAAGAAATTTGAAATGGACAAGTGTAAACCAATCAGCACACCCTTCTCAACAAGCTGTTATTTGGATCATGATGAAGCTGGAATTTCTGTTGATGAAACCAAATACAGAGGACTCATAGGATCACTATTGTATCTCACTGCTAGCAGGCCAGATATAATGTTTGCAGTGTGCATGTGTGCAAGGTTTCAATCTGCTCCTAAAGAATCACACTACAATGCTGTCAAAAGGATTTTGAAGTATTTGCAAGGAACTAAAGAAGTTGGCTTGTGGTATCCAGGTAATATTTCATTAAGCTTAACTGGATATTCTGATTCAGATTTTGCAGGTTGCAAAATTGATAGGAAGAGCACAAGTGGAACCTGTCATTTGCTTGGATCAAGCTTGATCTCATGGCAATGCAAAAAGCAGGCTTGTGTAGCTCTTTCCACTGCTGAAGCAGAATACATTGCAGCAGGAAGTTGCTGTGCTCAAACTATATGGCTAAGACAACAATTGAATGATTTTGGTATCTTACTTAACCATATACCTCTGCTGTGTGATAATACAAGTGCAATCAACTTAACCAAAAATCCTGTCATGCATTCAAGAACCAAACACATTGAAATTAGGCATCATTTTCTAAGGGAACACATATCTAATGGAACATGTGATATTAAGTTCATTGGTACTAATTTACAACTTGCTGATTTGTTCACAAAACCATTAGCCAAAGATAGGTTTAATTTTCTGCTTAATGAATTGGGTATTATAAATGTCAATTGTGCCTAGCAGTAAAAAATTAAATCTATTCATTCGTAATTGAATGTGTTTATTTTCTGCACTGATATGCATTAATGACTAGGAAAGAGAATTTCTGATCTTTGAATGCTTGACTGACCTAGTGGGCATTAACCTCTGTACCTTTGACTGTTTTGGTCATGGTTATGTAACCGATTTGATGGTTTGGGTGCTCAATAAGAGTTTGAGTGTATGCATCGTGACCCTAAATATTTGGTGTACATTTTCAAAGATTCTCTGCACAAATTCAGAGCATAAAATCTTCATGCATATCCATTCATAACTGCCATATCAATCCATTTATTCTGCTATAAATCTGTGTGAATATTTGCTACCCACATTGGCCATTCTCTTTCTGTTCTCACCATTTGAAACCAAGAAAAGAATTCAGGTTCAACCATGGCTTCTTCTTTCAAGAAACAGAAAAATAAGGGGAAGCAAACCACATCTCAAGGTGTGTTAGAAGGATGGTTCGCTGGAAATGAAGAGGGCATCAATGCCTACATTCATGAGACAAGCAGGAAGCAGATCAACATACCCAAGGTGCTGGATTTCAACTGGCTGAAATCTGAAAAACTTGTAGAAACAAGGGCTGTGTTGAAGCACCAGAAACTGAAAAAGATGCTGGAATTAACGGGTAATGTTTATCCTGACTTGGTTAAGGTGTTTTATACTAACCTCACATTGGATGGGAAGAATGTTGTCTCTTATGTGAAAGGGACCAAAATGAAGATCACAAGTGAGGTGTGGAATTCTGTGGCTGGAATAAAATATGCTGGATTGAAAGTAGGAAAGGGAAACACCAGTGGAATCCAAGGATTCAACAAGCTGCAATATTATAAGAGTTGCATGAGGAATCCTACTGAGAGTATAAACAGGTTCCATGCAGGACATTTGAACCTCACTCCACGCCTAGTTGCATACATCATAGCATGGCAACTGATTCCAAGAGGGATAAACCATGCTGTCTTACATGAAGAGGATCTCATTCTCCTATATTGCATCATGAACCAGATTAAGGTAAACTGGGTGTTCATTGTCAATGAACACATGCTCAAGTCAAAAAGGTTGGCTGATTATCGATTTCCCTATGCTATTCTTGTTTCCAAATTAATTGATTACTTTGGTGTTGATGTTACAAATGAGAGAAATGACCCTATCAAAGTTGTAAGTGAGATTGATACGTCAACTCTCACCAAAATGGGTTTTCACAAAATTGAAAACAAGTGGGTGGTTCTCAAGGAGAAGGACCCTCAAGCAGAACATGAGGATGAGGATGAAGCTGTTCCTATGGATGATGACTCACCTGCTACCAAATCTGAACATGAGGAAGTTGCTGCAAATGCCATAGTTGCCTATCAAGGTCCAGAATACCGAGGAGAACCAATGTCTATGTTTGAGAGGCAAGTGCTGTATCGTCTTGATGTAATGTCTGCAGAACAAAGGGCATACTTTGAGACTACTCATGCAAGGTTTCAACACCTTGATGATCAGATTGAAGGGGTTCAAGCACAGCTTGCAGAGCTTTACTACAAGGATCAGTAGTCTTCTCTTTTTAATGCTGTTTTTATCATTTTTCAAATGTCTGTAATGCTGAACAATATGTTTTTACTTTTCTGGACTATTATGGTTATGGTTTCTGTTTCATATTTGCTATCCCTATGTTTATATGCTGTTTGATGAATCCAAAGGGGGAGAAAAATAGCTGCTGAAAACTGAAACAGGGAGTTCATTCTGCACCTTAAAACCATGTCTTATGCTATGCAATACTGCTATTTTTTTTCTGGTTTAAAATCTGGTGCAGTGCAGGTGCTTAAAGCAACAAAGCTATAAGGTTAGCTATGGGGATTTGTCTCCATCAAACAGGGGGAGATTGTTGAAGATGGTTGCTGCCCCTTCAAGATTGTGTTTGATGAAGACTTCTATGTACATTTCCTTTGTATTTTGCTTTGCTTTAAGTGTGTCTTAGGTAGTGCTTAGAGGTTGTCTAAGAATGGGCTTTTGCTGAGTATCTCACCTCATAACCACTGGCCATGTGATAAGAACAAGCATAAGTTTTCTTAAACTGTTTTTCACATGTTTTACAAAAAACACGTTTACTGCATAAAAATAAATCTGTTCTTTCCTAAATAAACAGATTCATTTTTTTCACTGATGCCTTGGCTAAGTCTTGTAAAAATTAGATGTTGTGCATCAGGTATTTTGACTAAGTCTTCTTCTTTTCAAAACGACTGAGTTTCAAACAGTTAAGCTTTTCTGTTTTCGTTTTGAAAAATAAATCTATTCATTTGTAAATGAATAGATTCTTTTTGTCTCTGGTGCCATGTCAAGCTTAAATGTTTTTCATCTTTATCTCTGCACCAGAATGGTTGACTAAGTCTCCTCTCTTAACAAATTCTCTAACTGCCTTTGAAAATAAATCTGTTCATTTTATTTTCAATCTGTTCATTTTATAACAGCTTTAACTGTTTTTCAAAAATCTGTTATAAGTTGGTTTTCTATAAAATGTAAACTTGTTTCTGAGTTTAAAACTGATTCATACATTTGCAAAAAACAAGTTTTGACAGCAGAGAGTTAAGTGTTTACAAAGGATTAGCATTTGTTCTTCAAAGATTTCAAAAATCACAAAGTGCTTGTTCTTGGTTTGGTTCCAAAAGCTTGGTGTGAGGTGCTGCTACTGTTCTAGCAATCTTGCCTACTGGTTTAAGGCAGATCTTTGTATCCTCAATCAGGTGTAGTCGTTTCACTTCTCATTTCTTGTAATAGTTTGGTTGAACACTCTTCTTGATAGGTTTTCTTGGAGAGTGTGTGTGTGTGAGCTGAAATAGGTTTTTTCAGCAAGAGTACCTAAGTTCTTGTAGGTTTCAAGAACAGTGGGAATTGTACTTGGTTGTACTGTGTTTTAGTGATTTCCACCTGGTTTTGGTGAAGACTGGATGTAGCTCAGTTGAGTGAACCAGTATAACTGCTTGTGCTCATTCTCTCTCTCTCTCTGCAATTTCGTTTCTGCATAATTGATAAAACAGCGAAGAAATAAATCTGTTCAATTGAAAATAAATCTGTTTTTTCTGGGCACTGTGCATACTGTTCTTAATTTCTGAAAAAGTTGTTTGAATCTGATAAGAACATATATAATCTGCTAAAAGCCACTGGAACAGATTGGCTGTGATAGGTTGCTCAAGAAATTGTTAAAACCCTTAACTGAACCTAAATCACACGAATTGGAAATAAGGTTTGCTGTTTTTGAGTTACACTGTTTTTCAATCTGATATCTGTGTGTGTGCATCTTGAAATTCTATCTGCATAATCTTGTGATTAACCTTGCTGAATTAAAAGCTTTTCAAACAAAAACAGTGATGAAATAAATCTGTTCATTTTCACATAAATCGATTTATTTTTCTGTAAAACTGTGTTAAACATTGTTTCTGCGAGAAAGTTTTAAAAGGTCAATTCACCCCCCCTCTTGAACTTTGGCACTATTAAACCCAACAAAGTGGGCTGTGGAACTCTCAGAATTCGACATCCAGTACGAGCCCCGAGGACCGATCAAGGGGCAGGTGTTCGCCGACTTCGTGGCTGAACTGTCGTCGGTCGCGACATCTGCAGAAGGCGTAGTTTTTCGATGGGTCTTATCGGTGGATGTGATGGAAGAGGGCCAAGCACAACCTTCCATGAAAGGCAAGAGCCAAGTCAAGAGCGTCTAAGACCAAGCTAGGAGCGTCTAAGACAAGCTAGGAGCATCTAAGACGAGAAGGCCAAGCTAGAAGCGTTTAGGACAAGAAGACTTGGATCAAAGCTATGAATGGGAGAGTGGCATACTAGCACATATTCCGTGAAGGCCCATCAAATGTAGTTTAGCTTTAATTGGGGTGTAAATAGCATAGCCATTTGTACAAATGTTTATTTTTCTGCACATTAGAATTAAGGAGAAGTTAATCTTCCCACTATTCTAGAAAGCCCATGGAGGGGGTGAACTTACAAACTAGACACACCCCTCCCCATGTGCTCACACTTTCCATGTGGCCCATGTGCTTCACATTTACATTTCATTTGGCTAGCATTAGGGTTGCATTATGGTCCTCCTTAGCCTATAAAAGGAGGAGCCTACACCTTGTATTTTCAAGATTAAATAGAGTATTGTTATGCTGCCCAAATTGTGCCATACACTACTCCTTGCCTAACACTTAGGTTTTAGTCTTCAATTCATCACTACCAAAGGGGCTGGCCAAACCTCCCCATTTCCTCACTCTTCATGCACCTTCAAGGCACCCATGCTTCCTAGGAAGGCCTTGCTCACCTCCTCCATAAGCTTCTGCATCCATCATCACCAAGGATCTCCAAAATCCAAAGAAGAGCTCATAGGAATGCTATCATTTGGTATCCAGAGCTATGGTTCTTCAAAGATGAGTATCTCTTTTCATTTTCTTTTTGAGTTCTTCTTTTCTCCAAGTTGTTTATCTTTATTCCAAGTTGTCTTGCTGTTTTTTGTGTTTTAATATGATTTGAATGCTTGTTTATTCATTTCATTTGGTGGGTTTGTTCAAACTTGTGCTTGAACATCTATTTTCAATTTTGTGTAGGATTCTTGATATATTTGTGTTGCTGTTTTTATTTTTAGGTATTTGAGTCTTGCTTGAAATTTCATTTGGGTCATATGATGTTCTTGAGTCTTTTCATTTTATGAATCCATAAGTTTTGTCTAAGTCATGTGTTTCCATATTTGTCATCAAATCCTAGTAGTACTCTTGTTGATTTATTTGTTTCTTGTTTTTGGTCTGAATGTTTGATCTGAAATCTGTTTTGTGTTGATCCTTTGGTGCATTTTTAATTTTAGTTTGAGTTCTTATTTGTGTGTTAGATCCACACAAATTCCATCATATTAACTCCATTGTGTTTTTAAGGTATATCTTTCTGTTTTTCATTCCAGTTTTCAGAACCCCTTGTTTTTCACTTTTCTGTGCTGACTGTTTTGATTTATGAAAATCACATACATCATCAAAAATTTCTGAGCCTCTGGATTTCACAAATTTGAGGTGTTATCAAAAGGACAAAAAGAGAACCATCTGAAAAGAAGAAATAGAAAAAAAAAGATAAATATTACAAAAAAAGTGTGCAATCCTGACATTCCAGCTGGCAGCTCTGAGCACTGATTTTATAAAATTTACCAAAATTAATTGGTACATGCGTTTGGAGTGAAACCAACGCCAAAAGTTTGTTAAGATCTTGTTCTGATTGTGTCTCAATTTTCAGAAGCAAATACAAAAGGGTCAGCTGAGAATAAATCTTTTAAAGATACGCTTTCTGGACCACAACAATTTGTGCTTTTCTGTGGTGCTGTTTTTTGGTTTTTAAATCAAATCTAGTGCTATTCCTAGGTTCCTTTTTGTGTGCCATCCATTATTTGAGTACCTTTTATTTGCTTGTCTAATTTCATTTGAACTCTTTCTAGTTGTGTCACATTTAAATTCCATTTGTGTGGTACTGTTTTTCAAATTAATTTGTTTCTTGCTTTCTTTCTTTGGCCTCTAAGCTTGTTGGTGGATTAAATATCAATTGGTACTTGTTGAGTGAGAATTTGACTTGAGGGGAGTCTAGCTTGCTTAATAGGTGCTGGATTGAAGATTTTATTGACCTAATTCCAAGAGGAACAAAGGCAAAGGGCAGCAACAAACACCATACTACAAATACACTACACACTTTGGAAGGCCCAACAAGTAGAAAAGCAACAAAAGGGGTGCAACTAGAAGAACAACAAAAGGGGTGCAAATAGTAAAAGCAACAAAGGGAGTGTCATTTAATTTCTTTGCAATCTTGCTTGTGTTAATTACTTGTTAATTACGTGATTAGACGGTGAGTGTGTCTTCAAGGGCTCCAAGTGTCCAAGAAGCCTCACCTAGGGCCGACTAGTGTAGACCTTACTTGTTTTAGCATGTGTTAATTGTTTTAATTGCTTTCCTTGCTTAATTAGTTATGTTTGGTAATTGTTTTGTTTTGTTTAAGTTCATTAATTCTTTTGCTTGGTTAATTAGCTAGTTTGCATTGTTTTCTTGCATCAAAATTTGATTTCTTCAACCTTATTGTGTTTTAAGTGGTTTACTAAGAGAAAGCTTTGTGTGAAGACATTGAGGGATAGTCTTTGGCTAAGGCAAGGCTTGGTATTTAAGTAGTCCATTGTGACTCACCTCCCTTACCTGGAAGACTACCTTCTTTGACTTCCCTAAATTTTCTCAAGGTAAAATATTTCTATACACAAAGGTCTAGTCATGTCTTCTCATTCCTTTAAATCTCTTAAAAGTGAGGTGAAATCCTTGAAATCTCTTTTGGAACAACTTTCCAAGAATATTCAATCAATTTCATCTAAACAATTGGAGAATGAGGCCAAAACTAATGAATTGACTAAATCAAAGGATGAGAAGTCTCACATTTCAAAAAAATTACCTTCTCATGCATCTATCTCTAAAAAGCATGATTCTTTTGGGGAGGGAAGACATAGAAGAGATAGAAAAGAACAAGAAAGCCCAAGAGAGGTTAGGGTAGACCTACCCCATTCCCATGGAAAAGAAAATATAGAAACTTGCCTAGATTGGGAAATGAGGGTAGAAAAATTGTTTGCTTCCCATAAAGAAAGAAAGGAAAGAAAGATACAAAAGAAAAGAGAGGAAGCCGAAAGGGAAGCTAAAGAAAAAGAAAAAGAAAAAGAAAAGCATGAGAAGACCCTTGAGAAACAAAAGGCGTGGGAGAATAGTGTTCCTTCTCACAAGGTCATTCAACAAGACAAAAGATTTAAAAATACCTTTGAAAATATGCATCTTGTTGAACAACCTAGCCTTTCCTTTTGTAAAGGAACACTTGCAAGCATAGTAACAAAAAAAGAGTCTTTAAAAGAAGCTTGCATAGATAAAGATAAAGTGGATTATTTCTCATATGTGCTAGGATATCACCAAGTGAATGTCAAGTTATTTACAAGCATCTACAAAAACAAATTTTTATGTGAAGTAGTGCCTAAAGAAACTTGTCATGTCCTATTGAAACAACCATTGCCAAGTGTGCAACTTCTCATAAACAATGGTTGTAACAACGAGACTATCTTTACACATAAGAGAAAAATTCTTCATGAAGGAGAACTCATGGACCAAATTAGAGTTGATAAAACTCTAGAGCTTTTAAAAGGAAAACTTTTGTCACCCATGAGAAAAGATGTTCAAAGACATTACCCTAGATACATTTCTTGTTTTAAAAATACACCTAAGGTGATGTCTCATGAACTCTATACTCCTTTACCTTTTGCAAATGATCCTTGGGAAGACATAAACCTCAATTTTATCTTAGAGCTTCCTAGGACAACAAAAGGTTTTGATTCCATTTTTATGGATATGGATAATCTCTTCTATATAGAAGTGACAAGTCTTCATGGTTTATCTTCAAGCATAGTATTGGATAGAGCTCCAAAATTTGAAAACCATCATTTGAGGAATCTTTTAGAAAAACTTGAAATTAAGTTGTACTCTTCAAATTTTTATCCTCAAAAGAATGGTCAAAATAAAATTGAAAACATAGCTCTTTTTACTATGCCTAGAGAAATCATGAAAGACAATCACAATTATTGGGATGAGTATCCTTTTGAGCATGCATACAATGGAGTAGTCCACAAGACTACTAATATTTCTACATTTGAAATTGCATGTGGACTTAATCCTCTTTCGCTTTTTAAGTTGTTACCCTTTCCTAAAGGTATTGTGCCTAAGGAAAAGGTAACCAATATTGAAAATTTTCAAATACATAAGAGGATTAGAGAACACATACAACCATCAAAAGAGAAATATTGTACAAAGTTGCCAAAAACAAAAGAAAAACAAAAATGGCAACTTCATACAATTAAGTTCTCTCCAATTGCTCACACTAACACCTTTACTTTGTTTGATGATTTCCATAGGTGGACGTTTGATCCGGGAGGACAAGCCTTGCCGAAACAATAGGCTGCTATCCGAGATCAAATCTGTAGATGTGAGGATAGATCTTCTCAAAGGAGGAGGAGATGATGGACACCATCCAGCCCCATCCATCCCCCTAGTTGAAGACAAAGCAAGGGATTTGAGGACAAATCCTTTTTCAAGAGGGAGGGGATGATGGAAGAGGGCCAAGCACAACCTTCCATGAAAGGCAAGAGCCAAGTCAAGAGCGTCTAAGACCAAGCTAGGAGCGTCTAAGACAAGCCAGGAGCATCTAAGACGAGAAGGCCAAGCTAGAAGCGTTTAGGACAAGAAGACTTGGATCAAAGCTATGAATGGGAGAGTGGCATACTAGCACATATTCCGTGAAGGCCCATCAAATGTAGTTTAGCTTTAATTGGGGTGTAAATAGCATAGCCATGTGTACAAATGTTTATTTTTCTGCACATTAGAATTAAGGAGAAGTTAACCTTCCCACTATTCTAGAAAGCCCATGGAGGGGGTGAACTTACAAACTAGACACACCCCTCCCCATGTGCTCACACTTTCCATGTGGCCCATGTGCTTCACATTTACATTTCATTTGGCTAGCATTAGGGTTGCATTATGGTCCTCCTTAGCCTATAAAAGGAGGAGCCTACACCTTGTATTTTCAAGATTAAATAGAGTATTGTTATGCTGCCCAAATTGTGCCATACACTACTCCTTGCCTAACACTTAGGTTTTAGTCTTCAATTCATCACTACCAAAGGGGCTGGCCAAACCTCCCCATTTCCTCACTCTTCATGCACCTTCAAGGCACCCATGCTTCCTAGGAAGGCCTTGCTCACCTCCTCCATAAGCTTCTGCATCCATCATCACCAAGGATCTCCAAAATCCAAAGAAGAGCTCATAGGAATGCTATCAGGATGGCTCCTCCAATTAGCAGGGAAGCGGTGCTGGAGTCATTCTGGAAGGCCCGAACGGGGTGCTGATCGAACAGTCCCTTCGCTTTGCCTTCAAGGCCAGCAACAATCAGGCGGAGTATGAAGCCCTGATCGCAGGAATGTTGCTGGTAAAGGAAATGGGAGCAAGAAGTCTGGTGGCTAAGAGTGATTCCTTGCTAGTCACTAGGCAAGTTACAGGGGAGTTCCAGGCGAAAGATCCTCAAATGGCAGCTTACCTGGAGTACGTGCAGCTCATGAAGACGTCCTTCGATGAGTTTGAGTTGGTGCATGTGCCCCGCGAGCAAAATGCCAGAGCAGATCTGCTTGCCAAGCTGGCCAGCTCAGGCAAGGGGGGAAAACAAAGGACCGTTATTCAAGAGACTTTAAAGGTACCACGAGCATTCGTATCAGACAATCAAATGCTTCAAGTATCCAAGTCGGTGGAGCGTCTGGCGATCAGTCATCGGTCCCTGACTCAAGAAACGCTGAAAGCACCGAGGGTGAGGGCGCGACCGGCAAGGACCGATGAGGCGATGGAAGTCTGCACTGTCAAGGAGCCCGATACGTGGATAACGCCGTACCAGTTGTACCTAGAGGATGGTGTGCTCCCACTGGACCCAACAGAGGCAAAGAAGATAAAGAAGAGCTCGAGTAAGTTTACTCTAATCGATGGGAACTTGTTTAGATTTGGCTTTTCCCATCCTGTACAAATGTGCGTGCATGGAGAGCAATGCACCAGACTCATGTCAGAGTTGCACGAGGGGTTGTGCGGAAGCCACGTCGGTGGTCGCGCTTTGGCAAGTAGGATCCTCCGCGCGGGGTACTACTAGCCAACGCTGAAGGAAGACTGTGTGAAGTACGCTCAGCGGTGCAAACAGTGCCAACTTCATGCAGACTGGCATAAGGCACCCCCGGAGGAGTTGAAGTCCATCCATAGCCTGTGGCCATTTCACACGTGGGGAATCGACATCCTGGGACCCTTTCCTCTGGCGATCAGGCAGATGAAGTTCCTCATAGTGGCCATTGAGTATTTCACAAAGTGGGTGGAGGCGGAACCGGTGGCCCACATCACCGCTCAGAAGGTCGAGCATTTTGTCTGGAAGAATATTGTCTGTCGTTTCGGAGTACCCAAGAGGCTGGTATCCAACAACGGCACTCAGTTCACCAGCCATCAGCTGAGAAAAATGTGTGAAGAATTGAAGATACAACAAGTGTTCGCCTCAGTAGAACACCCGCAGACCACGGGCAGGTGGAGTCAACCAACCGAGTGCTGCTTAGGGGACTGAAGCGAAGGTTAGAGAAAGCCAAGGGGAATTGGGCAGAAGAGGTTCCTAGAATTGTATGGTCGTACCATACCACCCTACAGTCTAGCACCCAAGAGACACCCTTTAGTCTTGTCTATGGGACGGATGCTATGATCCCCGTGGAGATACAGGAGAGCTCCCCTAGATTCCTGAACTTCATCGCCGAAGAGTCCAATCAAGAGCGAAAGGTGAATCTGGACCTCCTGGAAGAAGTGCGAGAGGGGGCCAGGGTTAGTGCTGAAGCTGTCAAGAGAAGAGTAGAACGGAGGCACAATTCCAAGGTGAAGCCCAGACGTTTCCAGGAGGGCGATCTGGTGATGAGGAAAGCACATCAGAATGAGATGGAGAACAAGTTATCTCCAAAGTGGACGGGTCCATATAGAGTAGTTGAGGCGTTGGAGAATGGAGCTTATCGGCTGGAGACTCTGGATGGAGCACCTATCCCCAGGACATGGAACGCTACACACTTGAGATTCTACTTCAGTTAAGTTATAAAGTAGATGCGTTCTTGCGTTGTACACACACTCAATGTATATGCTGTAAATAATTGAACAGATCAGGGGGCACTCTTTTCCCGATAAGGGTTTTTAACGAGGCCACCCAATAAAAAAGACTTCAGTATACCAAGTGTGCACGTGTTTTCCAGTTTCAAGTCCTACTTGCCCCGGATGAAAGTGCAAGTGATCGGTTGGAGCCTGCTCGCCCCAGGCGCGAGTACAGACAACCGACAGGGGTCAACAAGAAAAACTCTTCTTCCCCAAAGCAAGACACCATCTTTGCGTTTAAACACCAAGAAGCAGAACGCGATCATTCATCGGTGCACCCAAAGCACGATCAGTCATCGGTGCACTCGAAGTAGAGCACTCGGTCGGTGCATGGTCATCGGGGTCTTGCTAACACGTGTTAAGCTGGGACCCAGGTTCCCAGCGAGAGCGTTACGCATGCACCTCGCATGATTCCAGAAGAAGGTTGGTCATCGAGGTCTTGCTAACACGTGTTAAGCTGGGACCCAGGTTCTCAACGAGAGCGTTACGCATGCACCTCGCATGATTCCAGAAGAAGGTTGGTCATCGGGGTCATGCCAACACGTGTTAAGCTGGGACCCAGGCTCCCAGTGAGAACGTTACGCATGCACCTCGCATGATTCCAAACCAGAAGAAGGGGAGTTGCCCACTCAAAGGGCGTGCGGTGATACCATGCAGGCAGGGATGCGCCTAGCGAGTGCGCTTAGACAGCCACCCCTGGGAGCATGCACCCACTCAGAGCAGAAAGTCCTCACCCTCGACTTTATACTGCGGGGTGTAGGCGAGAGAAAGTCCTCTCCCTCGACTTTATACAGCAAGGTGTAGGCAGAGAAAAGTCCTCTTCCTCTGCTTCTTACAGCAAGGTTGAGGCAAGAGAACCAAGTCCTCCTCCTCTGCTTTTTACAGCAAGGTTGAGGCAAGAGAACCAAGTCCTCCTCCTCTGCTTTTTACAGCAAGGTTGGGGCGAGTGAAAAAGTCCTCACCTCGACTTTATACAGCGAGGCTGAGGCGAGATAAAAAGTCCTCACCTCGACTTTGTACAGCGAGGCTGAGGCGAGAGGAGAAGGACCTCACCCGACTTCTTATAGCGAGGCTGAGGCAAGAGGGGTCATCGAGAAGCATTCCCCAAAACACAGGCGTTGTCTTTGGCGTTCGGGCCCTCTATGCACCTAGCGCTGGAGTGACGCAGAAGCAATGTGAAACCTGAAGCGCGATGACTGATCGGTGGTGCGTTAACTTTCTAGTCGGTGGTCGGTAGTAACGCTCTGAGTATGGAAGCTTCCCCAAACAAGCTCTTGGGCGATCAGTCGAAGCATTTAGACACCATCAGAAGCCAAGTTTGAAGGGTCACAGTGAGGTCGATATGAAGCCTGAGCCAGTTAACAGTTGGCCACATGCTGAATGAGTTAAAGATGGAGGGAGAGAAAGGCAGCTGAGAAAAGGAGATTACACAAAAGGAGAAGTCGCAAGGGAAGAAGCTCAAGGAGGAGGAATGAGCTTGCCATCAACCATTGAATGGTGGAGGCTAGGTTGGGTAGAGTCCAAGTCTGGAAGGACGCAGTGAACCTGCTGCCAGCCCATGGAACCCATCTATCAGAGCCTCGGCACCAGCAGCCATGGTCTCAGGTGCATCGGCTTCGAGCTCCTTCTTCTCTTTGGCAAGGAAGACCACTTAGTCTCTTCGCTGAGAACAAGTTCACAGCTCGAGACTGGGGGGCTTGTGATCCGGTCGGTCATCGGTAGTCGATGACATCAGCAGCAGATGACTACGTGGGCCAGTCACAGAGTGACGCGTGGCATGAGATAGCAGATGAACCAGGGTGGAGATCGTTCAAGAACGGCGATCACTGGCCAGTTACCGGGTGACCTCCACCAGCAGATCGGTCCCTACATGAGCGCCTGGAAGCAGAGCACGAGAAGTGATGAAGCACCGATCAGTCATCGGTGCATGCAGAGTGATCAGTCGTCGGGGGTTCCTTGCCAACACGTGTTAAACTGGGGCCCAGGCTCCCAGCGAGAACGTTACTCAAGGGCCTCGCCTGATTCCATAAAGCAGAGCACGACAATGTGAAGAAGCGCCACCGGACATCGGCCAGGATGAAAGATACCTCGGTCATCGGTGTGTGTCGAGGTGACATCGGCCGCGCGATGTGAACAACGCGACCAGTGACCAGTAAAGCGCTCAGAGGCAGGGAGTGGCCTTAGTCGCGAGACGACCATGCATGAAGATGAGAAGACGCAGTCAGGTGCAGAATCCTGCTGGGACGAGAACCCATCAAGGCTAGAGTCTCCCAGTGAGGTTGCATGCATGCCACGTGGACTGTGAAGATGTTCCCAAAGAATAGGTAGGGCAGATAGGCACAGAAATCGAGGGGCACAGAGGTACCCACGCGACCTCCTCTGTCAGACTTTGCACTCGAGTGAAGAAGGCTGGCACGCAAGGTAGCCCCGGGGAGTGGAAACGGCGGTGCAGAGTAATCAAGTGGCCCTAGAGGTAGCCAGTAGGGGCGACGCGGGTTTATATGAGGAAGAAGAACCCCAAACCAGGTATGCAATCTTGGACACACAATACACAACACAAAACCAAGAACACTCAGTTTTCAAATCAAAGAGGACTGAGGGCACACACACACGGGTCTCACACAGAGAGATCCGAGAGAGAGAGTTTTGGTGTTCCCGTTGCCTGACTTGAGCGTCGGAGCTACAACGGCCGCCAGAGGCGCCGTCTGTGTGTTTTGCAGGCATCGTTTGGAGTTCCGGCGAAGGTTCCTGAAGCCTCCTTGCAGAACGCGCAGCAGTTAGAAGGCTAGGCGAAGGAGTGACGAGGCACTTCCCCACGCTCGAGTCCGCGGCGAGATCACTACCCTTACTTCCCTTGGGGCTTCTTCCTCTCTTTGCCTAAGTCTTCTAGGTGGTGGTTGGTAATACTCATGGTTTCTAATGCTTACCTCTCCTAGAGACTCTTGGAGTTGAGAATGAGATGCATGTGAATGAGATTTTTTTGAATTTTGTGATTTCTCTTTCCTTGCTCTAGCCAAATCATTGATTTTAGATTCATTTTCCAATTGTCTATATGAAAGATGTTGTACATCCTTGACAAGTTGTTTCAAAAGTGATTTAATGGACTTTTCATCACTATCACTAGACTTGGATGCATGAGAAGACATGGTTAAAACGTTGTGTGTAAGGACCTGTAAAATTTAATTGGAATAAAAGGGTATATTTTAAATGAATTCTAAGTATGTTTTTATGAAAAGGAAGGAAAGTGTAGTTTAGTAGATTATAAGATTTCCTTGTTAGTACATAATCGCCGGTCGCCTAGACTACACGTCATCGCCAGGGCGCGAGGCATGCGGGCATCGCCAGGGCGCGAGGCATGCGGGCATCGCCAGGGCGCGAGAGACATGCGGGCATCGCCAGGGCGCGAGGCATGCGGGCATCGCCAGGGCGCGAGAGACATGCGGGCATCGCCAGGGCGCGAGAGGCATGCGGACATCGCCATGGCGCGAGGCATGCGGGCATCGCCAGGGAGAGACATCGGTCGTCTTCCAAAGAGAGACATCGGTCGTCATCCAGAGAGAGACATCGGTCGTCCGCCAGGATGAGTCATCGGTGGATAGCCTTCGCGCGAGAGGTCATCGGTGGATAGCCTTCGCGCGAGAGGTCATCGGTGGATAGTCTTCGCGCCAGTGGTCATCGGTGAAAGGTTATCGCGCGATGTCGAGTTTCACACAGATAAAGTGGGACCCAGACTCCCAGCATGAGCGTCTTGCATGCGCGACACGTAGTCAGGGAGCGTACTTCAGAACAGTGGCTCCAGGGAATTGGTACGGAAAGTGACCCAAAACCCACGTGGCCACACTGCTCAAGGAAGGGTGCAGGCAAGCTTTTCCTGCAGAGTGGGCGGTGGCAGCGGAAATTGTGGAACAAGTTGTCCTGCAGAGTGGGCGGTGGCAGCGAAAATTGTGGAACAAGTTGGTCTAGTTTTAAAAACCCACTTCTGAGGGGAAAAGAACGTTGCAGTGGTTCAAGAGTGAAAGAGTGAGTTTACCTCCATTCTTCTCTTTTCTCTCCTTCACAGTGCGATTCAGGCATCCTCAAGCACCAGTACGACGAACGACGACTGCCCTTAGAGCACCTGGGAGGTTCTCTGCAAGTTCTCCAAACCAGACGCTAAAACAGAGCTAAGGCATCTTTAAGCCTCGACGGGTTTTGGAGCTCTTGGTGTTTTGCGCAAGTGCAGGTAAGGGAAGCTAGCCTTCATTTTCAATACAAGCCATAGATTAGCTGTTTCTGAAGTGAGGGCGACGTGGTCGCCGGTTTCGTTTTCATCTTCGTGAATGCTCTGTTCTATGTGTTTTGGGCGACGTGGTCGCCGGTTTTAAATCCTTCTTCACGATGCTCTGTTTTATGTGTGGGGCGACGTGGTCGCCGGTTTTAAATCCTTTTTCAGTGATGTTCGGTTCTTATGCGTTTGGGCGACGTGATCGCCGGTTTTAGTATCGTTTTGAAACTGTTGAGATTGAAATGAAAAATGTATATGCTATTCGAAAACCTGATCGGCGGTATGCTTGTTCTTGTGAATGGGGTTGTTTAAGAAAAGACTCAAGGTATCCTATGATAGATTTATTCTTTATGTGTGGAATGATGCTTTGAATGTTGTGGATGTGGGATCAAGGCATAGTATTTTCAGGAAAGAAAATACCGTGTAAGATCGTGTAGAGTGTGCAATGACCGGTGATTCGTTATGAGATATCCTGACTCTCCTGATGTAATGGAATCACATAGATGAAGTTATTCAGGCGTTGAGAGTCGAAGGAGGTTCACATGTATAGGTGGGTTGTTTGAAAGAGAACGAGCTCGACCTGTTTGGTGTGGATTAACCCTGTCATGCTTGGATAGTGAGGATATTGAGATTCATTTATACGCTGGTGAATGTGTGTGATTTCCCAGCGACCCTGTGAATGTGTGTGATTTCACAGTGGTGCAGCATGACAGGTGCAGATCTCTGAGTCTAGTCAACGCACGTGTCTTCCGGAAGTGGTGTCAAGTGTCTTGCGTGATGAGTCAGTGGAAGTCTGACGTGAGAAATGAGAAACATTGAATTGATAGACACTTGAGGGTGTATGTGAATTGAAAGACTCTTGAGGAAATTGTGAAATATGTGCTTTACTTGGTGTAGTGGCCAGAGATCGGTCGTCCGGAACACAAAGAGGGAGATCGGTCATCAGCCTGTTCTCACAGAGAGGGGGATCGGTCATCAGCCTGTTCCCGCAGAGAGGGGGTGATCGGTCATCAGCCTGTTCTCACAGAGAGGGGTGATCGGTCATCACCTGTTCTCACAGAGAGGGGTGATCGGTCATCAGCCTGTTCCCGCAGAGAGGGGGTGATCGGTCATCAGCCTGTTCCCGCAGAGAGGGGGTGATCGGTCATCAGCCTGTTCTCACAGAGAGGGGTGATCGGTCATCACCTGTTCTCACAGAGAGGGGTGATCGGTCATCAGCCTGTTCCCGCAGAGAGGGGGTGATCGGTCATCAGCCTGTTCTCACAGAGAGGGGCGATCGGTCATCACCTGTTCCGCAGAGAGGGTGATCGGTCATCGCCTGCCACAGAGAGAGGGTGATAGCGGCCTATCAGTGTTTGCACTCCAGAGAAGGAAACCCTATGTGCTAGATTACCCCAAGACTGGGTGATAGCGGCGCAAGGGTATTCCAGTAAACCCTAAATATGGCTAGCAGCGCAGTAAACCCTAATTAGGGTTAGCGGCACAGCCCAGGCTATATAAGGAACAGTAATATACTTCACAGAGGTACGCAGTTTCTAGACCTAAACACATAGAGAATTAATACTTTGATGTTTCTTGCCCCATATTGACTTGAGCGTCGGAGCTACAACGGCCGCGAGGGCGCCCCCCCTTTCTCTTTTGCAGGTGCGGAATCGAGCACAGACCAAGGTGAGGAAGGAGGTGTGTGAGTGTCGCAGATTCAGCTGACGGCGGAGTCAACCGGCGAGAACATTTGGCGCCCACCGTGGGGCCGAGTAAATCAAGGTCCCATCCACAGTTGTGAAGAGGAAAGCCAGACAGCATGAGAAGCACTAGGCAAGGTGCCACTGGAGGAGGCGATGGTAATCACACCGCCACCATCCAGGAGCTAATGGAGACAATCCGCAATCTCCAGCAGGCGTTCACCGCCTCCAGCGCTGATCAGGCCTTAAAGCAGGAGCAGTTTAGGGCCGACCTGAACGCGTCTTTGGCGGCGAATGAGGAGCTGCGGAGAGCCAACGAGGAACTGAGGAGAGGAATGGGAGAAAGGGCCGCAGCGGGACAGGGGGCCATGCCTCCAGCCAGGCCCCGACCTATGCCTTTCTCGCAGGAGATCATGCAGACAGTAATACCAGCGTCTTTCGTAATCCCAAAGATTACCTTTACAGGCGTAGAAGATCCAGAAGCCCACATCACAGCGTTCCATACGCAGATGATGATCTCTGGGGGGACTGATGCCATGCACTGCAAGCTGTTCATGGGTACCTTTGCAGGGACAGCGCTAAACTGGTTCGTGGGACTCCCAGACGGACACGTTACATCCTTCGAGCAGTTTGCAGAATTGTTCAAAAGGCAGTTCATTGTCAATCGGGCTCGGATGCCGGTTGCGTTCGACCTCTTTGATGTAAAGCAGTTCCAGGAAGAACCACTGAAGGATTTCCTCAACCGGTTCGCGGCATTGGTGGTGAGACTGCCAACCAAGGACGACGCCGTGATAGTGCATGCCTTCGAGAGGGGAATCCTTCCTGGACCATTCAGCGACGCACTCATACGATGTCCAGCAAGGACATTTGATGAGATACAGTGCAGGGCGCTCGCCCACATCACGGCAGAAGGAAGAGTCGCCGAAAAGCGTACAAGGGGCGACCTCTCCAAACCTCGCGCCCCAGTACGCGCCCAACCCCTAAGGGTGCTTGTGGCCGCAGAGAAGAAGGATAGACACGCACCCTACGAGTCCACAAGGCCCAGACCACCCCGGCACAGCTTCAAGGTCGGCCTCAAGGAGCTCATCACAATCCCTGAGGTGGCAAGCAAGTTGAAGCCTCCCCAGAAGGCCGAGGGACATGTCGGACCTCGGAAAAGCCATTGGTGTGATTTCCATCAAGCCCAAGGCCACAATCTGCGCAATTGCCTCTGCTTGGGTTATCAATTGGATGACCTGGTAAAAAGCGGCTTTTTAGCGCCCTACCTGCAGGAACCACAGGGAGGCACGGCGGCAACAAACCCAACAGGAGACGAGAGGCACGAGGTGCCCATTCATGGGGAAATCTACACCATCTCAGGGGGGTTTGAAGGAGGAGCATGCCTCCTATAGGAGCTCGCCTCCCAGTGGAGCTCGCCTCCCAGAGGAGCACGCCTCCTAGAGGAGCACGCCTCCCAGTGGAGCACGCCTCCTAGAGGAGCACGCCTCCCAGTGGAGCACGCCTTCCAGTGGAGCACGCCTTCCAGTGGAGCACGCCTTCCAGTGGAGCACGCCTTCTAGAGGAGCACGCCTCCCAGAGGAGCACGCCTCCCAGAGGAGCACGCCTCCCAGAGGAGCACGCCTCCCAGAGGAGCACGCCTCCCAGAGGAGCACGCCTCCCAGAGGAGCACGCCTCCCAGAGGAGCACGCCTCCCAGAGGAGCACGCCTCCCAGCGGAGCACGCCTCCCAGAGGAGCACGCCTCCCAGAGGATCTCGCCTCCCAGCGGAGCTCGCCTCCAAGTTTTATTTCAGTTAATAGATACATGTTTTAACACAATCGTATTTTTCAGTCTAGGGGACACTCTTTTTAACGAGGTCACCCAATAAAGAGAAGAATTTAGAGAGACATATTTGTGTTAAACTGTAAAAAGAACCTCTTCTACCATATTAAAGAAAGGAGAAGAACAGTATGGTTCACAGAAAAAGTCCTCACCTCGACTTTGTACAGCGAGGCTGAGGCAACAGAGGAAGACCTCCTTGCCTTTGAGCAAGTGAGGCGAGATGAGAAAGACCTCACCCTCCGCTTCTTAGAGCGGGGCTTGAGGAGGACACGTGGATCAAGAAGAGTAAGAGAAAGGAAATCGCCCAAAGATAATTCGGCGAGTACCAGATCAGAAGAGTCCCTGGCGATGATGCCAAATGCTGGTCCTCGGGCACCGAGAGCAGATAGTAAAGGAGTCGATGACTTAGTCTCTTCGCTGAAACAAGTTAACAGCTTGAGACTGGGGGGCTTGTGATCCGGTCGGTCATCGGCAGTTGACCACGTCGAGTCATGCCACATAGGTCGACTGAGCGAGCTGTAAGGCCCTTCGTTGAAGCAAGTCACAACTCGAGCCTGGGGGGCTTGTGTAGTGGCCAGAGATCGGTCGTCCGGAACACAAAGAGGGAGATCGGTCATCAGCCTGTTCTCACAGAGAGGGGGATCGGTCATCAGCCTGTTCCCGCAGAGAGGGGGTGATCGGTCATCAGCCTGTTCTCACAGAGAGGGGTGATCGGTCATCACCTGTTCTCACAGAGAGGGGTGATCGGTCATCAGCCTGTTCCCGCAGAGAGGGGGTGATCGGTCATCAGCCTGTTCCCGCAGAGAGGGGGTGATCGGTCATCAGCCTGTTCTCACAGAGAGGGGTGATCGGTCATCACCTGTTCTCACAGAGAGGGGTGATCGGTCATCAGCCTGTTCCCGCAGAGAGGGGGTGATCGGTCATCAGCCTGTTCTCACAGAGAGGGGCGATCGGTCATCACCTGTTCCGCAGAGAGGGTGATCGGTCATCGCCTGCCACAGAGAGAGGGTGATAGCGGCCTATCAGTGTTTGCACTCCAGAGAAGGAAACCCTATGTGCTAGATTACCCCAAGACTGGGTGATAGCGGCGCAAGGGTATTCCAGTAAACCCTAAATATGGCTAGCAGCGCAGTAAACCCTAATTAGGGTTAGCGGCACAGCCCAGGCTATATAAGGAACAGTAATATACTTCACAGAGGTACGCAGTTTCTAGACCTAAACACATAGAGAATTAATACTTTGATGTTTCTTGCCCCATATTGACTTGAGCGTCGGAGCTACAACGGCCGCGAGGGCGCCCCCCCTTTCTCTTTTGCAGGTGCGGAATCGAGCACAGACCAAGGTGAGGAAGGAGGTGTGTGAGTGTCGCAGATTCAGCTGACGGCGGAGTCAACCGGCGAGAACACTTGGTAGTCATGTGGAAAGAATGAGAAAGCTGATGGTTTTACGTGGGTGTCTTAACTTTACTTTATCTTGATTTTTAAGTTCATATCTAAACTCGCTTTCAAATATCTAGCTTACCCTTTTGTATTGTTCTGTGGCTGTTTTCTCTTAAAACTGTGATGATCGTGTACCAATTACACGGGAGCAGACGATGTTGCAGGAAGTGGAGATCCTCAGTGAGTGGTCGCCGGAAGGAGATCGCCTATCTCTGTTCTATTAGGCGATCACCCTTTTTCTGCTTTCTGATAGGAGATCGCCGATATGATAGGAGATCGCCTGTCTTATGGGAGATCGCCTTTTCTGTTAGGAGATCGCCTGTTCTATTTTGCTGTATTTTTGGTTAAGTTTCGAGAAAATTGACCGGTCATGTATTAAACTCCCTGTGAGGAGCAACATCATTATATATATATACATACATTCGTTTCGAAAATTTTGTTTCATATTTTTTTTTTATGTATAAATTGAGATGTATTTTGGTGGGATGTTACATTGTGTATATAAATGTTCTTCTTCAAGAAAGAATAGGGATGTTAATGAAGGTAGCTTTCCAGGTAAGAGAGGTGAGTCACAAAGGACTTCTTAAGTACCAAGTCTTGCCTTACCCAAAAACTATCCCTCAAAATCTTCACACAATCCTCTCTTTAGGTTAAACACTTAGAATACAATGAGAAAACAATATTTTTTTTATGCAAATGAAAGCTTATGCAAAGCCCAAAACAAAACGCGCAAATAGCAAGATTAAACAAGATTAAGCAAATCCCAAAGAAATTGAAATAGCAACAATTAATTCTAGGCGGCCCTAGGTGAGGCTTCTTGGACACTTGGAGCCCTTGAAGACACACTCACCGTCTAAAACGTGATTAACAAGTAATTAATAGAAAGTTAATCTTGCAAGAAAGTTAAAGAACACTCCCTTTGTTGCTTGACTATATGCACCCCCCCTTTTTGTTGTCTTTCTACTTGTTGGGCCTTCCAAAGTGTATGGGTATTTGTGGTATGTATTTGTTTTTGCACCTTTGGCCTTTGTTCCTCTTGAAATTAGGTCAATAAAATCCTCATTCCAGCACCTATTAAGCAAGCTGGACAGCCCATGTCAAAATCTCACTCAACAAGCACCAAATGAAAATTTCATCCACCACAAAAACTTAGAGGTCAAGGAAATAAAGCAAGAAACAAATTAATTGCAAAAAATAGGACCACACAAATGGAGTTATAATGTGACACAACTAGGAAGAGTTGCAATAAAATGTGACAAGCAAATAAAAGGTACACAAATAAAGTGGGCACACAAAAGGAATCCTAGAATGGTACTTGATCCTGCCGCGGACTTGAACGTGGAGGATGAGCTTCGTCACTCCTTTGTCTAGCCCTCTGCAACTGCGTGTTCTGTAAGAACGCTCCAAGAACCTCCTCCAGGACTCCCGATGATGCTTGCAAAACAACACAGACGGCGCCTCTAGCGGCCGTGTGCACTCCGACACTCAAGTTAGGCAACAGGAACACCAAAAACTATCACTGGATCTCTCTGTGAGACCCGTGTGTGCTCAAATCCACCCTCTGTTATCACTGTGCAACGTGTAGAAACGCTCCCACAGTGACTCAGAGAAAACTGTGTGTAACTGTCAAAATTGTAAGAAGTGTAATTCTGTGTAAGACTGTGTAAAAATCCCCTTACCTTACATGAGGTGGAGCACCTTTATACCTGGGCCGCGCCTCTCTCTCAGATGGCGACACGTGGAGGCATGCAGCTGACATCTACCGTACACGTGTCACACCTGAAGGGCTCCTGCACTTGTCTTTGTGCGGCTATGTTATCCTCTGGCGGAGTAACTTAGCGCCTTTCTTCTCTCTGACCGAGTGCATGCTCCCAGGAGAGCCCTTGGCGTGGCTGGTCTGAGCGCACACGCCAGGCACATCCTGCCTGCATGGCCTCATCGCGCGGTGCTATGCATGTAATGGGCTAAGAGAAACACTGATCACTGTCCAGCTTAACTAGCTCCCTTACGCCATCCTCATGCACGACCCCACCGACGAGCAGCTCTTCTTCTTCTATTCTGGCATCATGCGAGGTGCATGCGTAACGTTCTCGCTGGGAGTCTGGGTCCCAGTTTAACACGTGTTGGTAAGAAACCCCGATGACCGATCTCGCTCTGCATGCACCAACGACCGAGCGGTGCCCCATTACTATCCACCGATGACCGTGCGGTTCCTCATGTCCTTCCACCGACGTCCGTGCGGGGCCTCATGACCTTCCACCGATGTCCATGCGGTTCCTCATGTCCTTCCACCAACGTCCGTGCGGGGCCTCATGACTTTCAACCAACGTCCGTGCGGTGCCTTATTACTCCATCGACCGACCGATGCTTCGTCACTTCACGCGCCCTGTTTCCAGGCGCTCATCTAGGAAATGCTCTGGGGGTGGCGGCCACTGGGCAACTAACCACCGACCGCCTTCCTGAAGGATCTCCTCCCTGATTCTCCTGCTATCTCATTCCACGTGGCACCCTGTTATTGGTCCACGCGGTCATCTGTTGCTGACGTCATTGACTAACAATGACCGACCGGATTAGTACTAGAATTGATTTGAAAAACCAAAACAGCACTACTGAAAAAGTTTCCCTGGCACAAAAAGCGTCACTTAAAACGTGTGTACTGAGCTGGATATTTTGACTTTGCTTTTGAAATTTTATACACAATTAGGTCAAGATCTTAACAAACTTTTGGAGTTGGTTTCACGCCAAACGCATGCACCAATTAATTTTGATAAATTGTTTACTACCAGTGCTCATTTTCCGCCAGCTGGAACAACAGATTGCACACTTTTTTTTGTATGATTTATCATTTTTTTTCTATTTGTCCTTTTCAACTGATTCTTTTTGTATTCTTTTGCTAAGATCTCAAATGACTCAAATCCAGAGGCTCATAAATTTCTTGTGACGTATTTAATTTTAACACATAAAAACAGCCAGGCCAGTTGCAGTGAAAACAGGGGATCCTAAAGCTGGAACCAAAAACAGCAAAGAAAATTTTCAAGAACACAATGGAGTGAAGATATAGGAATTTGCGTGGATCTAACACCCAAATATGAACTCAAACTAAAAGAAAAATGCACCAAAAGATCATCCAAAACAGCAAAATAAAAACTAGACCCAAAATAAAGCAAGAAACCAAATCATCAAGAACAAGTACCACTAAGATTTTGATGACAAATTTGGAAACACATGACTTAGACAAAACATATGGATTCATAAAATAAAAAGACTCAAAGCATCATATGACCCAAAAGAAAATAAAAACAAGCAAGACTCAAATACCTAAAAATAAAAGACAGCCACACAAATATAGCAAGAAACCTACAAAAAAAATTTGACAAGAGATGCTTAAGCACAAATTGAACAATTCTACCAATTGAAATGCCAAGAATAGCATCCAATGCAAAAATAAAAAGCAAAAAACAGCAAGACAACTTGGATCCAAGATGAACAACTTGAATATAAGAAGAACTCAAAAAAAAATAAAATGAAGAGACACTCATCTTTGAAGAACCATAGCTCATGATACCAAATGGTGGCATTCTTGAGTTCTTCATGGTGCGTTTTGGGTGATGAATGCAGCGGAAGTTCAATGGATGAAATGGGTCAAGCCCTCCTAAGAGTGGTGGTGGCTTGTAGGTGCATGAAGTGTATGAAAATGAGAGAGGTTTGGCCAACTCTCTTTGGTGGTGAAGGAGTGAAGATTAAAACCATAAATCAAGAGATTTAGGCAAGGGAGTAAGTATGGCACAAATTTGGCAGCATAACTTTACTCAAATTAATCTTAAGTTTCATGAAGGAGGCTACCCCTTTTATAAGCTAAGGAGTACCTTAAATGTTACCCTAGATGCTAACCAAATGTGTTTGAAATGAAATGCAAAAGTGGGCACAAACTTGCCAAGCAAGATAGGTCAAGTCTTGAAAGAAAAATGCTATTTACACCACATAAACTAAGCTAATTTCATGATGGGCCTTCTTGCAACATGTATAGGTATCTTTCTCTCCCATCCTTAGCTTGGGCCGTCTCCTCTTGGATTTGTTTGGCCATGGACCTTGTGATAGGTCCTAGACGCTCCATGCAAGGTGCTAGACGGTCTTCCTCTTGGTCTAGAAGCTCTTGATCTATCCTTTCAAGCTCACGTCTTGGCACTAGAGGGGCCGTGACTAGCCGTCCTCCATCAACCTCCAAAAGCATAATTGACTATAGTAAAAGCGAGACCTGCCACCCATCTCGCATCTTTGCAAAAGAACATGACAAGTTCATGTGGGTGACCCTCTATAGGGTAGGTGAGCCCGTTTGCTGCGACGAGGCATCCGATCAGGAGGGCCCATTCTGCTTCATCTACTCTACGGTCTTCAGGAAGGTCCTCCACCTTCCTTTTATCGGTTTTGAGCAGGCGCTCTTGACAGAGATGAACGTTGCCCCCGCTCAGCTTCATCCCAATGGCTAGGCCTTCATCAGGGCCTTCGCCATCCTGTGCGACTACTTTGGTCACCTTCCTTCCTCTACTTCTTAGAGGCCAAGAGTCCGAGGAAGAACCTTTGGGTGAGCATCAGTGGGGTAGCTGGAAGAGCACTACTGACTCTCTTCCAGCAATTATATACGGGCTTCAAGGGGAAGTTCTTCAAGGTTCGCTGCAACGGTCGTGACCCCACGCTCCTTTATGGATTTCCCCTTTACTAGGTAGAAAGGCCCACACTGGTGAAGCCCAGGAGTCTCACAGACTTGCACCCAAGGGATCGGGAAATGTATGAGTTCCTCTCTGGTCTTCAATCAATATTTAGCTCCGCTGACCTGATCAAGAACGAGTGCAATCCTAAAGCCTTGAAGGGCTACATCGGTACTTGTCTTCTTGTTTTAATTATCATTGCTTGTTCTGGATATGCTTGTGTTTTGCTTATTTTGTATGTGTTACTTGTTGCTGATTGTGTCTCCCAGATACTTTCTCACAAGTTTCTGTTTTGTTGTAAGCATGGTGATTGGTGTTGATAGAAGGAGCAGACTGGCTGCCCTAGTCGCAAAGAAAGGTGGTGCTGGCCCCTCCACCGCTACACAATCTGACCCCTCCGCTATTGTTCCCTCACTTCTGTCTGCTCCAAGTCATTCTCATGCGACTCGTTCCCAAGGGGTGGCTATAGTCGTTGAAGCCATCCCTTCCGATGATGAGGGCACCGACTCTGGCCTAGTCTTCAAGAGGAAGCGCAAGGCTAAAAGTGCCATCCCGGTTGCCTCAGATTCAGAGGATGGAGAGAACCCCTCCTTCAGGGAATGCCCACCTAGCGCCTCCTCTCCCCCTAATGCTGAAGAGCAAGAGGGCCGGGGGGAGAGTGCCCCTAAGGGCGAAGCGTGGGGTCCTCCTACTGTCCTCTCTCCCTTCCTCCAAAGGGTGCTAAAGTCCACCCAAGCACAAGAGGACCTGGAGAGCATGGAGGTGGGCTCTCTAATGAAGCAAGTGGCCAAGGACTTTGGGAAAGCTCTTGCTGGGTCCAACCTTCTCCTTACCAAAATGCGGAGGGCCCAGGAAGAGGCTGAGCGAAAGGTCCTTGCTGCTGCTGGGGTGAAGCGTCGCTTAATTGGACTCACCTTAGAGGTGGCTAATCTTTGTAAGGCTGATAAAGAGACCAAGGACCTCTTGTTTGCGAAATCCCAAGAGGCCCTTCGGTTATATGCTACGAACAATGACCTCCGCCTCGCCGTGGAGGATCTAAAGAAGGAGTTGGGTGGCAAGGATGAGGCCATGGCCCAGGTTGCTGAAGAGTTGAGCAGGTGGAGTGAGGACTTGGCCCAGGGGGATGTGGAGCTGGCTAAGCCGAGGGAGGAGACGGGCCAACTGAAGGAAGAAATGGCCCGCAGGGAGGAGCTCCACTACCAGACCAAGGACGACCTTACCAATGAGGCAGCTGAAGCCTATGGTGTTGGTTTTGGGGATGCCACCACCCAGGTTGCCTGCGTGCATCCTAGGGTAGATCTTTCCCAGACCAGTCTAACAAAGGTCATAGTGGATGGCCAGTTGGTGGAGGCCCCTGCTGAATCTTGATTTTCTTTTCTTGTAAAATTTTTGAATTCTAACATGCACTTTGTAGTTATCTGTACATTTTATCTTAATGAATTTATTCTTCAATGCTTCAGTCTTCTCATGATAACTTGATGTTTCTGTGTATGATCCTGCAATGCTTCCTTTTTCAATATTGTCTCTGTTTTCTTTTGAACTGTATCTGTGTGGCTTTTTTTTCTTAACAAACTTGCCCGGTCCCCATCTGATGAACTCATGAACCTGCGATATCCTGTCTATACTCTTCTTTTTCATCTTTGTATCTGTTTCTGAGGCAATTTTGTCAATTCACAAGTACCTAGTGACCGCTTTTGCCCAAACATCGTTGTACCTGCTTAACTTATTCCCTTGATCTCGTGCCCTGACCACTTCCTTGGCGTGTCAGTCGTGGAAGGAAACTTCACTGGTATCGACCTTGGCTGATGAGTCAAGGAGGACCTCTTACCGACCTTGACCTTGTTGTACAAAGACAAGGAAGAGGACTTTCACTTGTGTCGACCTTGGCTGTTGAGCCAAGGAAGACCTTTTACTAGCCTCAACCTTGATGTACAAAGACAAGGAAGAGGACTTTCACTAGTGTCGACCTTGGCTGACAAGTCAAAGAAGACCTCTTACTAGCCTCAACCTTGCTGTAAAAAGACAAGGAAGAGGACTTTCACTGGTGTCGACCTTGGTTGACAAGTCAAGGAAGACCTCTTACTAGCCTCAACCTTGTTGTACAAAGATAAGGAAGAGGACTTTCACTGGTGTCGACCTTGGCTGACAAGTCAAGGAAGACCTCTTACTAGCCTCAACCTTGCTGTACAAAGACAAGGAAGAGGACTTTCACTGGTGTCGGCCTTGGCTGACAAGTCTAGGAAGACCTCTTACTAGCCTCAACCTTGCTGTACAAAGACAAGGAAGAGGACTTTCATTGGTGTCGACCTTGGCTGACAAGTCAATAAAGACCTCTTACTAGCCTCAACCTTGCTATACAAAGACAAGGAAGAGGACTTTCACTTGCCTCGACCTCTCTGTATAAAGACGAGGACGAGGACTTTCACTGTGGAACCATACTATTCTCGGCCTTGTTGTATAAAGGTAAGGGAGAGGTTCACTTACTGCTCAGTATAAACATGTCTTTCTTAATTCTATTTTCTTTTATTGGGTGACCTTGTTAGAAAACTGTGTGGGGAAAAAGAGTGTCCCTTTAACTGAATACAACTGAAATACAATTTAACTTAATACAATGTAACTAACTAAAATAAAATTTGAGGTTGGCACCATTCCATGTGCGAGGGATTGCCCTTCTTCTAAGGTCTCCAGCCAGTATGCTCCATTCCCAAGGGCCTCTGTCACGCAGAATGGACCAGTCCACTTGGGAGACAACTTGTTTTCTAGTTGGTAGGGATGAGCTTTTCGCATTACCAAGTCGGCTACCTGGAACTACCGAGGTCTCATCTTGGACTTGTGCTTATACTCTATCTTTCTCTTTAAAGCTTCATATTTAAAGCGGGCCTTTTCCCTGACCTCATACAGTAGATCTAAATTCACTCTCCTTTCCTCATTAGATTCCTCAACTACAAAGTTCTGAAAGCGAGGTGAGCTTTCCTAGATTTCTACGGGAATCATGGCATCTAACCCATACACCAAGCTAAAGGGTGTTTCTTTGGTAGTGAACTGTGGGGTGGTGTGATATGCCCACACAATCCTGGGAACCTCCTCTGCCCAAGTTCCTTTAGCTTTCTCTAGTATTCTCTTTAAGCCCCTGAGCAAGACTCTGTTGGTTGATTCGACCTGTCCGTTAGTCTGGGGGTGCTCGACCGATGCGAATACCTACTTGATGCCGAGCTCTGTGCACAACTTCCCCAACTGCTGGCTTGCGAACTGGGTGCTATTGTCAGACACCAAACGTTTTGGGATTCCAAAACGACAAACTATATTCTTCCACACAAAGTATTGGACTTTGTGAGCTGTGATTTGTGTCACTGGTTCAGCCTCGATCCACTTGGTAAAATATTCTATGGCCACCACAAGGTACTTCATCTGTTGAATCGCTGGGGGAAATGGCCCCAGGATGTCGATCCCTCAGGTGTTGAAAGGCCATGGGCTGTGGAGTGACCTCAATTCCTCTGGTGGCATATTATGCCAATCAGCATGCTGCTGGCACTTCTTGCACCACTGTGCATATCTCGTACAATCTTCTCTCATGGTTGGCCAGTAGTACCCAGCTCAAACGGCTTTGGACAACAGAGCTCGACCACCGATGTGACTTCTGCATATCTCTTCATGGAGTTCAGACATGATATGGGTACTGTAATGGCCAGATCTCGGACACCAACACATGAGTGAGTGGTCGGCACAGGAGAGGTCGGCATGGTAGGGCCCACAGAGGGGCCCACAAAATTACACGTGTCAAGGCACAGAACCAGATTCACTGATACGCCATGCATGCAGGATGTGTTCAAGACGTAAGGTTCTGGCACAATAGAATTATCCTTAGAAACACATGTGAGGCACGTGAAGGTTTTAAGGCACGTCAGACATTAAGTTATTAGACAAAGTTTGGGTTGGTGGCACTGAGGTAGGCACTGAAACCCTAGCGGCCACACCTTAAGTTATGCACTCCAAGAAAGGAATGTCGCCACGGGAGTTGCACTCTATGAAAGGAAGGTTTCCACGGGATTGCACTAGGATTGTGCGTTAGAATCCCAAAGGGGTAACCCTGAATTCGCTAGAGGCAAAGCTTGGACAAGAGCAGGTATGCGGCAGGTAACCTAAAACAGCTATATAATGGGGTAATGCCCAAGGTAAACACAACTTCACACACAAACACAATTCTTTGCAAGCTTAGAGTTTCTTACACACTATTGGCTTGAGATACCTTAGTTATTTGGTGTTTCTTGCCCTGTACTGACTTGAGCGTCGGAGTGCAGTTACAGGTAGGGCCCCTCTGTTTCAACGGAGCCACGTTTGGGAGAACCATTGCGATATAGAAGGAGCCACTGTCAGCCTCAGAGTCAGTGACGACCGAGTCAACCGGCGAGAACATTTGGCACCCACCGTGGGGCCTGAATAAAACTAGGTCCCATCCACAATCGTGATCAGTAGAATCAAGCGACATGAGGAGTACAAGGCAAGGCGGCACTAGAAGGGATGAGGATGATCAAGCCGCAACCATCCAAGAACTCATGGAGAGCATCCGCAACCTTCAGCAGGCGTTTGCGGCATCTACGGCCAATCAAGATCAGTTTAGGATGGACCTAAACGCTTCATTGGCAGTAAATGAAGAGTTACGCAGGGCTAATGAGGAGTTGAGAAGAGGGATAGGAGAACGTGCAATGGCGGATCCAAGGGTACCACCCCCAGCCAGGGTTCGCCCTATGCCTTTCTCCCAAGAGATCATGGAGACAGTCATACCAGCGTCTTTCGTGATCCCAAAGATCACCTTCACAGGGGTCAAGGACCCAGAGGCCCACATAACGGCCTTCCACACTCAGATGATGATCTTTGGAGGCACGGACGCTATGCACTGTAAGTTATTCATGGGTACCTTTGTAGGGACGGCATTGAACTGGTTCATCGGACTCCCGAATGGACACATCACGTCCTTTGGCCAGTTCACGGAGTTGTTCAAGAAATAGTTCATCGTCAATCGCACGTGCCCACCTGTCGCATTCGATGTCTTTGATGTAAGACAGTTCCAGGAAGAACCACTAAAAGAATTTCTGAACCGGTTTGGGGCACTTTTCGTAAGACTGCAGACCAAAGATGAGGCCATGATCGTGCATGCGTTTGAAAGGGAATCCTTCCAGGACCCTTTACTGACGCATTATTACGATGACCACTGTTCCTGCCGCTGACTCGAATGTGGAGGATATGCCTCGTCACTCCTTCGTCTAGCCTTCTGCAACCGCGTGTTCTACAAGAACGCTCCAAGAACCTTCTCTGGAACTCCAAACGATGCCTGCAAAACAACACAAACGGCGCCTCTAGCAGCCGTTTGCACTCCGACGCTCAAGTCAGGTAACAAAACCACCCAAAACTCTCTCTGAATCTCTCTGTGAGACTCGTGTGTCCTCTCAGATCCACTTTCTCTCTCTATAACTGAATTCTGTTATCACTGTGCAACGTGTGTGAAACGTGCTAACAATGACTCAGAAATGTGTGTAATGAATATTCCCCCGTAAATCTCCGTACCTTACATGACGTGGAGTGCTTTTATACCTAGGCCGCGCCTCTCTATCAGATGGTGACACGTGGAGGCATGCAACTTACATCTAACCGTACGTGTGTCACACCTGAAGGGCCTTTGCACTTTTCTCTGTGCGCCTAAGTTATTCCCTTGCAGAGTAACTTAGCGCGTTTCTTCCCTCTGAGTGAGTCGCATGCTCCCAGGAGAGCACCAGGGGTGGCTGGTCTAAACACACTAACCAGGCACTGCATCCTGCCTGCATGATCTCACCGCACACTGCCATGCACGTAATGGGTTAAGAGAGTCACTGATCACTGACCAGTTTACCAGCTCTCTTATACCATCCTCATGCACGACCCTACTGGCGAGCAGTTCTTCTTCTTCTGGTTTGGAATCATGCGAGGTGCATGCGTAATGCTCTCGCTGGGAGCTTGGGTCTGAGTTTAACTGCGTGTAGCAAGAAACCCTGATGACCATGCACCGATGATTGATCGATGCTTCATTACTTCTCGCGCTCTGCTTCCAGGTGCTCATCTAGGCACCGATCTGCGGGTGGTGGTCACTTAGTAACTGACCACCGATCACCGTTCTGAGTGATCTCCTCCCTGATTCACCTGCTATCTTATTCCACGTGTCACCCTGTGAATGGTCCACGTGGTCATCTGCTGCTGACGTCATCGACTACCGATGACCGACCGGATCACAAGCCCCCCAGTCTCGAGCTGTGAACTCGTTCTCAGCGAAGAGACTAAGTGGTCGTGCCCTCGGTCCATGTGGTAGGTGGGGCCACGCCACGTGCTGCTCACGCGTCTGCTCTTTAACGTTATGACTTCCACGCTTTTTCTCTCGACATGTGGACGCATCAATGGCCCACACTGAGTGTCGCTAACATTTCCTTCATTCAAAAGAGGCGTGCGCATTCTCCTCGATCTTTCGACCTTCAACCCTTCTCCGATCATCTAAAGGTTCGTCTTTTCTTCTCCCTTGGTGCATTTAGAGCATTTCTACCATTTGCATTCATGTTTTTCATCACTGTTCATTCATCTTCTCTGTTTTCTTCTTCTCAACCCGTGCTAGGGTTCACTGTACTTCTCTCTCACTCTCTGCTTCTCCTTCTTCCTCTTCTTCACCCGAACCTTCCTTCTTGCTTTCTCCCTCTGTTTTTCACCGAACCATTCATCATTTCCCTCTTTTTTCATTCATCTGATCTTGCTCCTTCCTTTCCTCCATTGCAGCTTTTGGCAATGGCTCGTGTAAAGCACACGACACGCCTCGTTGCCTCTTCTTCTGGTGCCCAGCCCCCAAGGCCTGCACCATCGCCACCCTCTGCCCCAACTCCACCCCAACCTAACGCAACGTCCTATAGAGACCAAGCCAGGGTGTATGAGTGGGCTTCCTTGGCGCTCCTAGCTGAGACCTCCATGCAACTCCCTCCACATCACCTAAAAACCATACTTAGCAACGACCCAAATGAACCCTCGTGCGCCATTCATAAGGAGAATGACTTCCAAGTAGGCGTACATATTCCTCCACGAGGGATACCCATCTATGCTGATGACAGGGCTACCAACGGGGTACCCTTCACCTTCGTGCACTCCGCCATCTTCAAGAGGTTGAAGCTGCGTCTGCCCTTTACCTTCTTTGAGAAAGAACTGAAGATGGAGCTGAATGTCGCACCATGCCAGCTTCACCCAAATGCTTGGGCCTTCATCCGAGCATTTGAAATTTTGTGTGATTACTTCGGTCACCCTGCCTCTGTCGACGTCTTCCTACACTTTTTTGAGGCGAAGAACCCAGGGGACAGGTCTTGGGTGAGCTTAAATGGGGTTGCTGGTAGAGTCATCTTAGGCTTATACCATCAATCCTTCAAGGACTGGAAAGGCAGGTTTTACATGATCTCTGCCACCCCTCGAGACCCCACACTGCTCGAAGGATTCCCACTTTACTGGGTCCCAGGGGTAGAGTTCAAAAAGCCCAGGGATTTGGAAGCCCTAGCCCCCTATGAACGTGAACTGTGTAGACTTCTGCTAGGGGTAAAATACAATTCTGCTACACTCATCAAACATGATTTTGATGTAGTATCCCTGAAGAAATACATAGGTAGATCATCCTTCCACTTAACACTTGCATCACTCCATGCATCTACATGGCATTCTCATGTGCATTTGCTTTCAACTTACTGATTCAGTCTTGTTATCTGATTTTTCCTCTTAACCTTTGATGCAGATATGACTTCAGGGAAAGATAGGAAGAATGCCTTGCTAGCACTGGCTCAGTCCATGCTTGCTTCTGCACCAACCAGGACCGAGAATGCTCCTGTCTCCACCTCCTCCACCTCCGAGCCACTTGTGGCTCCTCCACTCTCGGTGGCACCTGCAAGAGGTCCTGAGGCTGGAAGGAAAAAGAGGAAGCTGGTTAAGGCATTCCCTACTCGTGCAGCCACTGCTGCTGCTGCTCCCTCGACCGAAGAGGAGAGTTTTGATGTTCCCCTCCTTCGCCGCAAGAGGACTCGGTAGGAGATTAGGGGGTCTTCAGCAGCTGAGGCTGGAGAAACTGAAGTGGTGCAGGTTGAGGAAGAAGAAGAAGATGGAGCCTTAGCTCCTACCTCTCAACCTGCACCTGGGCCTACCCCACCATCATCTCCCCCACAGCTACCTTCTCCCACACCTCCATGATCAACCCCTCAACAACCTTCTCCAAGCACCCTTCCTTCCCCTTCAACTCCACCTGCACCACCACTCCCAGTGGGCTAAATGCCAAGCTCACTCAATCTACCTACTGGGAGTGGACCTGCTCATTCAGGGGGTCCACCAAGGCCTCATGCCTCTCCACCAATGCAAACCACTGCTGCAACCTCTCAAGGTGGTGGGGCCTCTTCTCAACTGAGCATTCCTGGGGCTAACAACGAGAACCTCAGCAAGGTAATATCCTTGGTGAGGCGTTACATTCAAAACCAGGAATTGATCGCGTGGAGTGGGCAGGATGTAGATGCACATCTGGCCAAGAGCCTGGTACTCTCCCTGCAATTCTCCACCCAGCAGCACAAATAGGAGCTCTTAGAAAAGAAGATCCAAGAGCTTGAGCACGACAAAGACTCCTTGATGAGTGACTTTGAAGCTTCTCAAGGTATGGTGAACATGCTGAGTGGTATGGTGGAGAAGGCCAAGAAGGACTACTTTCTGCAGGTGCATGAAACCATAAGGACCGAGCTCCTGATGGGTGAGGCTGTGACTGCTTTAGATGGTCAAGCCATGGAGCTGAAGGAGCAGAACATCCGTTTAGAGACTGAGACTTCTTCCTTACGCCAACTGAACGACAAGCAGGCGGTGGATCTCAAGGCTTCTAGGGAGGAGATTGCTCTGAAGGAGAAGAAGCTCGAAGAGGTCCAAGTCCAACTCCTCGAGGCGCAGAACAAGCTGACAAATGCACACAGCGAGTTGACCAAGACACAGGAGGAGCTCAAAGGAGCCAAGGGCAAACTGGAAGACGCTGAGTCTTCCTTTGCCAAAGAGAAGAAGGAGCTTGAAGCCGATGTATCCGAGACCATGGCTGCTGGTGCTGAGGCTTTGATAGATGGGTTCAGGATGGCCTTGGAGTAGGTTCACTGCGTCCTACCAGACTTGGACCTTACCCAATTCAGTCTCCGCCATTCAGTGGTCGATGGCAAGATCATTCCTCCTCCTCGAGCTTCTTCCCTTGCAACTTCTTCTTTTGTGTAATTTCTTTTTCTGCTACATAACTTGCGTATAAACCTTTTAGCTGTAAAGGTTCTCTGTATTGACTTCAATGTGAATGAAATCTATTTGCTTCAGCTGCTTGTCTCTCTCCATCTTTAACTCTCTGCATGTGACTAACTGTTAACTAGCTTAGGCTTTAGCGCGATCTCACTATAACCCTTCAAACTTGGTTTCTGACTTGATCGCGACTAACTGTTACCTTAGCATTGTCTTTAACAGTTTTTATGCATAACTTCATGCTGGATGACTGATTTAATGGGGCCTAAATGCTTCGGCTTATCGCACAAGAACTTGCTTGCAAAAGCTTTCTCACTCAAAGCTTTTACCACCGACCACCGACTAGCATGTTAGTTCACCACTCATCAGTCATCGCGCTTCAGGCTTTGCTTTACTTCTCTGTCAGCGCTAAGTGCATAGAGGGCCTGAACGCTAAAGATGATGCCTTGTTTAGGGGAAGAAGAGTGTTTCTCGTTGACCCCTCTTGCTTACCCCAAGGCCATTGACCTTAAGATCTGAACGCCGATCACTGTCGATGACACCTTGTTCTGGGGAGGAAGAGTGTTTCTCGATGACCCCTCTTGCCTGCGCCAAGGTCATCGACCTCACGCGAATCGGGTTATTCTATCCCTTTCTCACTCCTGAACACTAAAGATGATGCCTTGTTTTAGGGAAGAAGAGTGTTTCTCGTTGACCCCTCTTGCTTACCCCAAGGCCATCGACCTTAAGATCTGAACGCCGGTCATCGTCGATGACACCTTGTTCTGAGGAGGAAGAGTTTTTCTCGATGACTCCTCTTGCCTGCCCCAAGGTCATCGACCTCACGCGAATCGGGTTATTCTATCCCTTTCTCACTCCTGGGGTGAGAAGAGCCTTAACTAAGGGCTTTACTAAGCCAATATTGGTATACGCCAAGTGGGTAAGGACGTTTCTCGAAATCCTCCCTTTCCCTCTCTTGGTCTTACTAGTACCCCTGGCTTTTCAAACCTTAGCTGCCTGCACTCACGCCTGGGGTGAGGAGGATCTAGGTCGGTTGTCCGTACTCGCGCCTGGGGTGAGTAGGCTCCAACCGATCACCTGGGGCAAGGAGAATGTTAAACTGGGAACACTTGCACACTTGATATACTGAAATCTTTTTTATTGGGTGGCTTTGTTAAAAACCCTCCTTAGGGAAAAGAGTGCCCCCTGATCTGCTCAACTGTTTACAGTATATATACTGAGTGTGTGTACGGCGCGAGAACGCATCTACTTTACACCTTAACTAAAGTAGAATTTCAAGTGTGTGGCGTTCCACGTCCTGGGGATAGCTGCTCCATCCAGAGTCTCCAGCCGATAAGCTCCATTCTCCAACGCCTCAACTACTCTGTATGGACCCGTCCACTTTGAAGATAACTTGTTCTCCATCTCATTCTGATGTGCTTTCCTTATCACCAGATCGCCCTCCTGGAAGCGCCTGAGCCTCACCTTGGAGTTGTGCCTGTGTTCTACTCTTCTCTTGACAGCTTCGGCACTAACTCTGGCTTCTTCTCGCACTTCATCCAAGAGATCGAGATTCACCTTTCGCTCTTGATTGGACTCTTCGACGATGAAGTTTAGAAATCTAGGGGAGCTTTCCTGTATCTCCACGGGGATCATAGCATCTGTCCCATAGACAAGACTAAAGGGTGTGCTAGACTGTGGAGTGGTATGGTAAGACCATACAATTCTGGGAACTTCTTCTGCCCAGTTCCCCTTAGCTTTCTCTAGTCTTCACTTCAGTCCCCTGAGTAGCACTCGGTTGGCTGACTCCACCTGCCCGTTGGTCTACGGGTGTTCTACCGAGGCGAACACTTGTTGTATCTTCAACTCTTCGCACATCTTTCTCAACTGATGACTGGTGAACTGAGTGCCATTGTCGGATACCAGCCTCTTGGGTACTCCGAAACGACAGACGATGTTCCTCCAGACAAAATGCTCGACCTTTTGAGCGGTGATGTGTGTAACATCCCGCCAAAATAAAACAGACATACATGTATAATGAAAATAAAGGTACACAATTAATATTGAAGAGTACATGGTAATATATATATATAAGTAATGAACTTACTCCTCTCATGGAGTTTAATACATAACCAGTCAAATGCTTCAAAATTTAATGAAATTCAATCAAAACTACAAGACCGGCGATCTCCATACATGAACCGGCGATCTGGTAACAGAAGGCCCCAAAACAGGCGATCTGCTAGCAGGACATAAAACCGGCGATCACCACCAAGAGATAGAAAAACCGGCGATCTCTTGTAACATCCCTCCAAATACATTTCGCATTTTTGCATTTTCGTAATATGAAATAACGGTAAAACAAATATATTGAAATAAACATAATTGTATATATATATACAAAGGAGTTCTCCTCGCAGGGAGTTTAATACAAAACTTAAACATAAAAACAGCAAAATACAAAACTACCGATCTCCTAACAGAAAACGGAGATCGCCTATCAGAAAATGGTAAAAGGGGGCGATCGCCCAATAAGAACAGAAAACCGGCGACCACATACTGCGATCACTCACAGGGGAAATCCACTTCCTGCAACATCATCTGCTCCCGTGTAAAGTTACACGATCATCACAGGTTTAAGAAAAACAGCCACAGAAACAAAATACAGGGTAAGCTATGTATTTAAGAAAACTTTGAATCAAGATCATACATAAGAATTTCACAGCATCCATGAATCATAACAATATCAGCCATCACATTTCCATATTCCACAAGACTATCAGGAAATCCCATATTTCACAAATCAATCCAAGAGTATTTCAATTCACATCAGCAATCAAGTGTCAATTAATTCAATTTCTCATTTCTCACGTCAGACTTTCCACTGACTCATCACACCAGACACTTGACCACTATTTCCGGAGACTCGTGCGTTGATTAGACCCAGAGATTCGCACCTGTCATACCAAAGGCTGGAAAGTGACCTCAGCCATGCGCATCACACCATCTCAATACTCTCATTATCACGGTATGACAAGGTTAATCCATACAACAGGTGGAGCTCGTTCTTTTTCACACGAGACACCCATACGTATGAACCTCCATCGACTCTCCACAACTGAGTAACTTCCTCTATGTGATTTCATTACCTCAGTAGAGTCAGGATGTCTCATTATAGGATCACCGATCAATACACCTATTACACGACCTTACACGGTATTTTCTTTCCTGAAAATACTATGCCTCGATCCACAATCACAATATTCAACACATCACATAACACTTCAATGAAACGATTTCAATCACAGCAAAACTCATACCAAGGTTCAAATTTTCGAAAAAAACCACATTTAAAATCTCAAACACTTTTGAAACAGCATAAAACAGGGGATATTTCAATGACAGATGAAAAACCGGCGATTACGAACAAAACTGGGTTTAAAGCAAGAACAGTTTGAACACCCTGCGATCACGTTGCCCCCAACATCAAAAATCATCACGCATACAGTTTTCATTAGAAGTAAGGCTAGCTTCCCTTACCTGGATCAGCGTGAAATCTCACTTCAAGCTCTAAACCGCCGAACGTAAAGGATGCCTGAACTCTGCCTAAGCGTTCTAATTGGTAAAACTTGCAGAGAACCTTCTCAAATGCTCTATGGCAATCGCTGGTAATTTAACTGGTGCCTGAAATTTCTGAGTCGCAGTGCAAAGGAGAGAAAAAAGAAAGCTGAAGGTGAACTCACTCTGTCACCTTTTATACTTTCACTGCGTTTTTAAACTCACTAAGAGGCGGTGCATTCTGATACTAGGAACATAGGCCTGCCATGTAGCCATCATTACCTATTCTCTAACTAACCCTCCTGGGTGGGTTTCCTTCCTCGAATTAAGTGCAACCTGACAGTATGGCCACGTGGCGTCTCTGCGTACATGGAGCTACTGTTCCTGAAGGACTTTCATTGCCTACATGTCGCACATGCAGCACGTTCATCCTGGAAACCAGGACCCCACTTCATCTGCGTGAAACACGACATCGCGCGATAACCTTTCGCCGATGACCACTCGCGCAAAGACAATCCACCGATGACCCATCCTGGAGAACGACCGATGTCTCTCTCTGGAAGACGACCGATGTCTCTCTCTGGAAGACGACCGATGTCTCCTCCTCCTGGAGACCGACCGAGGTCTCTTCCTCCTGGAGACCGGCCGCGGTCTCTTCCTCCTGGAGACCGGCCGCGGTCTCTTCCTCCTGGAGACCGACCGAGGTCTCCTCTTGGCGACACCCGCATGACTCTCGCGCCCGGGCGAAGCCTACATGCATCTCGCGCCCTGGCGATGCCCGCATGCCTCTCGCGCCCTGGCGATGCTCGCATGTCTCGCGCCCTGGCGATGTCCGCATGCCTCTCGCGCCCTGGCAATGCTCGCATGTCTCGCGCCCTGGCGATTGCCCGCATGCCTCTCGCGCCCTGGCGATCATGTTCCATGCGATCTCATGGCTTTCTAACTACACTTTCCTTTATTTTTATTTTAAATAAAACATACTTAGAATTCACTTAAAATATATCACTTTTATTCCAATAAGATTTTCCAGGTCCTTACAATCTCCCTAACAACAAAAATTTTCGTCCTCGAAAATTGAATTACAAAGAAAAGAGATGTGGATAGTCGTTTCTCATGTTCTCTTCCAACTCCCAAGTCGAATCACCGGATCTCTCATCCCACACCACCTTAACCATATGGATGGTCTTATTCCTGAGCTGTTTGCTTTGGTGATCGTCTATCCTGACTGGTCTTGCTTCAAAAGACAAGTCGTCCCTGATCTGCACGTCGTCCACCTCCAACACGTGACAAGGGTCGGCGAGATATTTCCTTAACTGTGATACGTGAAAGACATTATGCAGATTTGCTAAATGTGGAGGTAGGGCGATCTCATAGGCTACTGGACCAATTTTCCTCAAGATCTGGTAAGGTCCAACAAACTTAGGCGACAGCTTCTTTGGTCTGATAGCTCGTCCTACACCCTTGGTTGGGGTCACTCTCAAAAATACATGGTCTCCAGCAGCAAACTCCAAAGGTCTTCTCCTCTGATCTGCATAGGACTTCTGCCTACTCTGAGAAGCTTTCATTCTGCTTTGTATCTGTTTCACCTTCTCGGTCGTCTGCTGAATCAACTCTGGCCCAACCAAGATTGCATCGCCCTCCTGATACCAACATAAGGGAGTCCTGCATTTTCTCCCGTACAGGGCTTCATAAGGTGCCATCCCAATGCTGGCGTGGTGACTGTTATTATACGTAAACTCCACCAGTGGCAACACCTCGTCCCAACTCCCCAATTGATCCAAGACGCACGCCCTCAGCAGATCTTCCAAGGATTGGATCGTTCTCTCTGACTGACCATCTGTTTGGGGATGATATGCAGAGCTCATCCTCAACTTAGTTCCCAAGCACTCTTGCAAGGTCTGCCAAAACCGTGAAGTGAACCTGGGATCTCTATCTGAAACGATGCTGGAAGGCACTCCATGCAACCTTACTATTTCTTGGATGTATAACTGTGCCAGCTTGGCCATAGCCATCTTCATATTCACTGGAAGGAAGTGGGCACTCTTTGTCAGCCTATCAATGATAACCCAGATTGCATCATGACCCTTTACCGATCTGGGTAAATGGGTGACAAAATCCATGGCAACGCTGTCCCATTTCCACTCAGGGATATCCAGTTGCTGCAACAGCCCGCCAGGTCTTTGATGCTCTACCTTCGCCTTCTGACACGTTAAGCAGGTTGCAACATACTGGGCGATGTCCCTCTTCATGCCTGACCACCAAAATGATTCCTTCAAGTCATGGTACATCTTGTTCATACCTGGGTGTAGGTTAAGGCGACTCTTATGACCTTCTTCTAGGATCATCTTCTTCAACTCTTCATTTGCAGGTATGCAAATTCTGCCATTAAATCTCAAGATCCCATCATCGCCCATTACAAAGTCTCTCGCCTGATCTGTCCCTAGTGACTCCATAGTATGCTTCAGACTAGGGTCCTCCAACTGCTTATCCTTTAACATCCCAAGGAAGTCATTAGTTATAGCCAGCTTACTACAACTAATGTGATTTACGTGAAATTCCACTCCAAGGTTTAAGTCTCTGAACTGCTCGATCAGTTTCTGCTCTTTTATCATCATGGTGGCTACTTGCATTGATTTTCTACTCAAAGCGTCTGCCACTACGTTGGCCTTCCCTGGGTGATACATGAGTTGAAAATCGTAGTCCTTTAGGAACTCCATCCACCTTCTTTGCCTCATGTTCAGTTCCTTCTGATCGAACAGGTATTTCAGGCTCTTATGGTCGCTGAACACCTGGAACCGAGCTCCATATAAGTAGTGCCTCCAGATCTTTAGGGCGAAGACCACTGCCGCCAACTCCAAATCATGCGTAGGGTAGTTCCTCTCATGGACCTTGAGTTGCCTTGAAGCATAGGCGACTGCCCTTTTCTCTTGCATTAAAACGCATCCCAGTCCCTGATGTGAGGCATCACAGTAGACGTCAAAAGGTCTTCCTACCTCGGGGATCACCAGCACTGGGGCACTGGTCAACCTCTCCTTTAGTTCCCTGAAGCTGAGCTCACATCGGTCGGTCCAAGCGAAAGGTTGGTCCTTACGGGTCAGCTGTGTTAACGGAGCCACCACCTTGGAAAAGTCCTCAATAAATCTCCGATAGTAACCCGCCAAACCCACAAAGCTCCTTATCTCAGTGGCTGTCTTGGGACGTTCCCACTGCAGTACTGCCTCCACCTTGGCTGGATCCACCGAGATCCCCTGGGCAGATATCACGTGTCCTAGAAAGTTGACTTCCTTCAGCCAGAACTCACACTTGGAGAACTTGGCATAGAGTTGCTTCTCCCTCAGAACCTCCAACACCGACCTCAGATGTCCTTCATGTTCTTCCTCGGTCTTTGAATAGACAAGTATGTCGTCTATGAAGACTACCACAAACTTATCCAAGAAAGGGCGGAAAATCCTATTCATATAATCCATGAACAGAGCTGGGGCATTGGTCACTCCAAACGGCATCACCACGTACTCATAGTGCCCATACCGGGACCTAAAGGCTGTTTTCTGGACATCGTCGGCCTTTACCAAAATTTGATGGTACCCCGATCTCAGATCAATCTTTGAGAACACCGAGGCCCCATTTACTTGATCCATTAAGTCATCAATTCTGGGTAGAGGGTACTTGTTCTTGATGGTCAACTTGTTTAACTGCCTGTAATCTATACACAGCCGAGACCCTCCATCCTTCTTCTTAACTAGGAGTACTGGAGCCCCCCATGGAGATACACTGGGTCTGATGAATTGTTTTTCCAGCAACTCTTCCACTTGCTTCTTTAATTCCACCAACTCGGCTGGTGCCATCCTGTAGGGCGCCATAGACACTGGTCCAGCCCCAGGTACCAAATCAATAGAGAATTCTACTTCTCTCTTAGGAGGTAACCCAGGTACCTCTTCTGGGAACACATCTGTGAAGTCTTTTACTACAGGTATTCTGCTCACGTCCCCTTCGTTCTTCACTTCCAACCGAGCTAGCATCACGAAGCACCTCGCCCCTTCTTCCATCTCCAACCTCCCATGCCCAGCAGATACTACATCCTGCTCTTGGAGATCGGGCAACACCACTTTCTGCCTACCGCAATCTATGAGAACGTGATTGGCAGAAAGCCAATCCATTCCCAGGATAACATCCAGGTCCTGAAGAGGCAGGCAGATCAAGTTCACTTTGAATCTGCGTCCCTCTACTATTACTGGACATTTAGGGCAAACCGTAGAGGTCATAACCTGTCCTGATGCAGGTGTGGAGACCAACAGTTCAAAAGGCAGCTCCTTCACTAGGAGGCCCAACTCGGCTATACACCGACTTGACACAAAAGAGTGTGTCGCTCCAGAATCAAACAACGCTTCTACACTTCTACCAGATATAAAACAGACACCTTGTACGAGGTTACCTGATTGAGACGCCTCTGCTCCTGACATGGCAAACACCCTCCCTGCTGCCTGGGGTCTGCTGCCTTCATTTCTCAACTGCTGAGAACCACTGGGTTGAGTCGCCCCACTCTGGTTAGGGCATTCTCTAACAACGTGCCCTGTCCTTTGGCATACAAAACACCTTCTCTCCAAATTCTTCTTGGGGCACACATTTGGCATGTGTGGTCCACCACAGAGGGAACATTTTGGTTTCCAGGGTTGCTGCTGTTGAAACTGGGGTGGCCCTGTCCCCGCCCGATGTAGTGGAGGTCTCGCATATGGCCTGCCTTGTGAATGCTGCACCTTAGCCCGCCCACTGGAAGAACCCCCTGGGTGCGACCTGATCACCCGGGGATCACCCTTTTCCAGGGTCTCCACCATCTTCGCCTTTTCTACCAAGGCGTGAAATTCCCTGATGCACATTGGGGCTATCGTCCTCTTCAGCCCGTGCTTCAGCCCTTCCTCAAACTTCCTGCACCTCCAAGCTTCGGAGGTCGCCTGAGTGTAGAATCGGGCGAGGTACTCAAACCTAGCAGCATAGGCATTCACCGACATCACCCCCTGCTCCAACTTTAAAAACTCCGCCTCCCGCGCAAACTTTGCGCTGTCAGGGAAGTATTTCTCCAAGAACCTCACCCTAAAGCTCTCCCAGTCCAACACCTCCTCTCTGGCCTCCATCATTTGCTGAGCTCCCATCCACCAGAACTCTGCTTCTCCAGACAGCAGATAAGTGGCAAACAACAACTTCTTCTCTTCAGGGCAGGAGGTCGCCCTAAAGATTTTCTCCATTTCCCTGACCCACTGATCTGCTTGATCAGGGGTAGCATTCCCACAGAACTTGGGTGGGTTGTGCCTCATAAACTCAGCCAGTCCCATCCGCTCCTGAGGCTGACCGACGGGCGAATTCGTATCAGCCGACCGAGTAGTCTCCCAATGCTGCATGGTAGCTTGATGGTTCTGCGCCATCGCCGCATTCTGCTGCTGGATGGCACCTGCCATCATCTCAATGGCCCTGGCGATCTGGCCCATCTCAGAAGAAGGTTGGGAAGGGGTAGGAGGTCTACGAGTCATCTTCTTCGTTCTAAGATTCTGAAACCACTAGCTTCTATATTCCCTACAACTACAAGAATGAAATCGATAAGGAAATCAATTCATTCAAGGGGGATAACATCACGACCTTACAAGGTCAGCTTCTCAAATTCCTTAGGAATTTGAGTCCATCTACAGAACCATAAAGCTTATAACCTCAAGCAAAACACCAGAACAGCTACTGGTGTGCAACCATCAATCCACACAGCCACTCACAATCAATTACAAGAACACTCAATAACATGAAATAGATCACACCAGAATTCAAAGTATGCTAAACATTAAACCTCTGGAATTTAGATTGAGAATCACCCCGATCCGGTCATGAGTGTGCACCCTCACCACCTTATCAAGACCCTCTCATTCTAAATACTAAGATCTTCAGTTAGGCATACATTCACTACAGCACACACACAAAGTTCAATACAAAAACGTTTGAAAACCTTTCACAATAGTTGTCACTTAAAACTCAAATAAGTTTTCATGAGCAGAAGAAAACACAATGGATCCACAGCCCTCAGGTCATCCAAAGGACGAACCTCTCTGATACCATTAATGTAACATCCCGCCAAAATAAAACAGACATACATGTATAATGAAAATAAAGGTACACAATTAATATTGAAGAGTACATGGTAATATATATATATAAGTAATGAACTTACTCCTCTCATGGAGTTTAATACATAACCAGTCAAATGCTTCAAAATTTAATGAAATTCAATCAAAACTACAAGACCGGCGATCTCCATACATGAACCGGCGATCTGGTAACAGAAGGCCCCAAAACAGGCGATCTGCTAGCAGGACATAAAACCGGCGATCACCACCAAGAGATAGAAAAACCGGCGATCTCTTGTAACATCCCTCCAAATACATTTCGCATTTTTGCATTTTCGTAATATGAAATAACGGTAAAACAAATATATTGAAATAAACATAATTGTATATATATATACAAAGGAGTTCTCCTCGCAGGGAGTTTAATACAAAACTTAAACATAAAAACAGCAAAATACAAAACTACCGATCTCCTAACAGAAAACGGAGATCGCCTATCAGAAAATGGTAAAAGGGGGCGATCGCCCAATAAGAACAGAAAACCGGCGACCACATACTGCGATCACTCACAGGGGAAATCCACTTCCTGCAACATCATCTGCTCCCGTGTAAAGTTACACGATCATCACAGGTTTAAGAAAAACAGCCACAGAAACAAAATACAGGGTAAGCTATGTATTTAAGAAAACTTTGAATCAAGATCATACATAAGAATTTCACAACATCCATGAATCATAACAATATCAGCCATCACATTTCCATATTCCACAAGACTATCAGGAAATCCCATATTTCACAAATCAATCCAAGAGTATTTCAATTCACATCAGCAATCAAGTGTCTATTAATTCAATTTCTCATTTCTCACGTCAGACTTTCCACTGACTCATCACACCAGACACTTGACCACTATTTCCGGAGACTCGTGCGTTGATTAGACCCAGAGATTCGCACCTGTCATACCAAAGGCTGGAAAGTGACCTCAGCCATGCGCATCACACCATCTCAATACTCTCATTATCACGGTATGACAAGGTTAATCCATACAACAGGTGGAGCTCGTTCTTTTTCACACGAGACACCCATACGTATGAACCTCCATCGACTCTCCACAACTGAGTAACTTCCTCTATGTGATTTCATTACCTCAGTAGAGTCAGGATGTCTCATTATAGGATCACCGATCAATACACCTATTACACGACCTTACACGGTATTTTCTTTCCTGAAAATACTATGCCTCGATCCACAATCACAATATTCAACACATCACATAACACTTCAATGAAACGATTTCAATCACAGCAAAACTCATACCAAGGTTCAAATTTTCGAAAAAAACCACATTTAAAATCTCAAACACTTTTGAAACAGCATAAAACAGGGGATATTTCAATGACAGATGAAAAACCGGCGATTACGAACAAAACTGGGTTTAAAGCAAGAACAGTTTGAACACCCTGCGATCACGTTGCCCCCAACATCAAAAATCATCACGCATACAGTTTTCATTAGAAGTAAGGCTAGCTTCCCTTACCTGGATCAGCGTGAAATCTCACTTCAAGCTCTAAACCGCCGAACGTAAAGGATGCCTGAACTCTGCCTAAGCGTTCTAATTGGTAAAACTTGCAGAGAACCTTCTCAAATGCTCTATGGCAATCGCTGGTAATTTAACTGGTGCCTGAAATTTCTGAGTCGCAGTGCAAAGGAGAGAAAAAAGAAAGCTGAAGGTGAACTCACTCTGTCACCTTTTATACTTTCACTGCGTTTTTAAACTCACTAAGAGGCGGTGCATTCTGATACTAGGAACATAGGCCTGCCATGTAGCCATCATTACCTATTCTCTAACTAACCCTCCTGGGTGGGTTTCCTTCCTCGAATTAAGTGCAACCTGACAGTATGGCCACGTGGCGTCTCTGCGTACATGGAGCTACTGTTCCTGAAGGACTTTCACTGCCTACATGTCGCACATGCAGCACGTTCATCCTGGAAACCAGGACCCCACTTCATCTGCGTGAAACACGACATCGCGCGATAACCTTTCGCCGATGACCACTCGCGCAAAGACAATCCACCGATGACCCATCCTGGAGAACGACCGATGTCTCTCTCTGGAAGACGACCGATGTCTCTCTCTGGAAGACGACCGGTGTCTCCTCCTCCTGGAGACCGACCGAGGTCTCTTCCTCCTGGAGACCGGCCGCGGTCTCTTCCTCCTGGAGACCGGCCGCGGTCTCTTCCTCCTGGAGACCGACCGAGGTCTCCTCTTGGCGACACCCGCATGACTCTCGCGCCCGGGCGAAGCCTACATGCATCTCGCGCCCTGGCGATGCCCGCATGCCTCTCGCGCCCTGGCGATGCTCGCATGTCTCGCGCCCTGGCGATGTCCGCATGCCTCTCGCGCCCTGGCAATGCTCGCATGTCTCGCGCCCTGGCGATTGCCCGCATGCCTCTCGCGCCCTGGCGATCATGTTCCATGCGATCTCATGGCTTTCTAACTACACTTTCCTTTATTTTTATTTTAAATAAAACATACTTAGAATTCACTTAAAATATATCACTTTTATTCCAATAAGATTTTCCAGGTCCTTACAATGTGCGCCACTGGTTCTGCCTCCACCCACTTGGTGAAATACTCGATGGCCACTATGAGGAACTTCATCTGCCTGATCGCCAGAGGAAAAGGTCCCAGGATGTCGATTCCCCACGTGTGAAATGGCCATGGGCTATGGATGGACTTCAACTCTTCGGGGGGTGCCTTATGCCAGTCTGCATGAAGTTGGCACTCTTTGCACCGCTGAGCATACTTCACGTAGTCTTCCTTCAGCATTGGCCAGTAGTACCCCGCGCGGAGGATCCTACTTGCCAAAGCGCGACCACCGACGTGGCTTCCGCACACCCCCTCGTGCAACTCTGACATGAGTCTGGTGCATTGCTCCCCATGCACGCAGATTTGTACAGGATGGGAAAAACCAAATCTAAACAAATTCCCATCAATTAGAGTAAACTTACTCAAGCTCTTCTTTATCTTCTTTGCCTCTGCCGGGTCCAGTGGAAGCACACCATCTTCTAGGTACAAGTGGTACGGTGTTATCCACGTATCGGGCTCCTTGACAGCGCAGACTTCCATCGCCTCATCGGTCCTTGTCGGTCGCGCCCTCACCCTCAGCGCTTTCAGCGTTTCTTGAGTCAGGGACCGATGACTGATCGCCAGACGCTCCATCTACTTGGATACTTGAAGCACTTGGTTGTCTGACACGAACGCTCGTGGCACCTTCAGAGTCTCCTGAATGACGATCCTCTGCCTTCCCCCCTTGCCTGAGCTGGCCAGCTTGGCAAGCAGGTCTGCTCTAGCATTTTGCTCTCGGGGCACATGAACCAATTCAAACTCATCGAAGGACGTCTTCAGGAGCTGTACGTACTCCAGGTAAGCTGCCATCTGAGGATCTTTCGCCTGGAACTCTCTTGTAACTTGTCCAGTGACTAGCAACGAGTCGCTCTTAGCCACCAGACTTCTTGCTCCCATTTCTCTTGCCAGCAACATTCTTGCGATCAGGGATTCGTACTCCGCCTGATTGTTGCTGGCCTTGAAGGCAAAGTGAAGGGACTGCTCAATCAGTACCCCGTTCGGGCCTTCCAGAATGACTCCAGCACCGCTCCCCTGCTGATTGGAGGAGCCGTTCACCGATAAGACCCATCGAAAATCTACGCTTTCTGCAGGTGTCACGACCGACGATAGCTCGACCACGAAATCGGCGAACACCTGCCCTTTGATCGGTCCTCGGGGCTCGTACTGGATGTCGAATTCTGAAAGTTCCACAGCCCACTTGACCATCCTTCCTGCTACGTCTGGCTTCTTCAACACCTTCTGGATGGGCAAGTTTGTCATGACCACTACGGTAAAGCTGTGGAAGTAGTGTCTGAGCCTTCTAGCTGAAAAAACTACCGCCAGAGCGGCCTTCTCCAGAGCCTGATAGCATGTTTCAGGGCCCTGCAGCACCTTACTCACAAAATACATAGGCTTCTGGACTTGATCTTGCTCTTGTACCAGGACTGAGCTGACTGCCCTCTCCGTCACAGCAAAGTACAGACAAAGAGGGGTGCCCACATGTGGTTTACACAATACTGGTGGGCTCGCTAGATACTCCTTCAGCTTTAGGAAGGCCTCTTCGCACTCCTATGTCCAAAGGAATCTGCTGTTGCGCTTGAGACACTAGAAATACGGATGACCCTTCTCTCCTCCAGTAGACATAAACCGTGACAATGCGGCCAACCGACCGGTGAGCTGCTGCACCTCCTTCACCGTCGTTGAGCTCCTCATCGCCACGATTGCTGCGCATTTCTCTGGATTTGCCTCGATCCCTCGCTCTGTTAGGAGGAAGCCCAAGAACTTCCCAGCCTCCACGCCGAAGATACACTTTTCAGGGTTGAGCCTCAACCTGTACTTGGCGATGGTGGTGAAAAGTTCGTCCAGATCAGCTACATGATGCGCCTTCTCTCGCGACGTGACCACCATGTCATCTACGTATGTATGCACGTTCCTTCCAAGCATGGGCGAGAGCATCCTATCCATAAGTCTCTGATAGGTAGCTCTCGCGTTCTTCAGACCGAATGGCATTACCTTGTAGCAATAGCAAGATCGTTCCGTCATGAAAGCGGTCTTGCACTCGTCCATGGGGTGCATCCTGATCTGGTTGTAGCCTGAGAGCACGTCTAGAAAGCTAACGAGCTTTCCCCCTGACGTGCTGTCCACCAATGCGTCTATACTAGGGAGAGGGTAGGAGTCCTTGGGGCAGGCCTTATTAAGGTCAGTGAAGTCCATGCACATCCTCCACTTGCCGTTTGACTTCTGCACCAGCACCACGTTTGCCAACCACTCGGGGTACTGCATTTCTCTGATATGTCCCGCGGCAAGGAGCTTCTGCGTCTCATCATGGATCACCTTCCTCCTCTCTTCATTGAATTTCCTTCGCCTCTGGCGCACCGGTCGCACCTTGGGATCCATTGACAGGTGGTGGCAAAGGAAATCGGGGTCGATCCCTGGCATGTCAGAAACTGACCATGCAAAGGCGCCCATGTGCCTTTCGATCACACCGGCGATCTGTGCTCGTTCTTCTGCAGCGAGCGATCCCCCCAACTTAAACTTCTTCCCCCTTATTTCCACCTCCACCCATCCCTCGGCTGGATGGGGTCTCCTTTCATTGGCGATGACCGCCCTGGCGATGCCTGACTCACGAGGAGCAATCATGCCCTCTGCTTCAGCTTCCACCTGAGCTACCTGGGAGCCCCCCAGCGTAGCATCTTCCATCACCTGATCTGCCTGTGTACTACGAACCACCGATCGGTCCTCGAGCACGCCTGATGGTGGTGTCGTAGTGACATGGCAGATGCTTCTCTTCTGCTTGAGGCTGTTCTCATAACAGCGCCTAGCCTCAGCCTGATCTGACTTGATGGTAATGACAGCCCTTTCCATCGACGGCAGCTTCAACTTCATGTGCCTTGTCGATGGCACTGCACCCAACCCGTTGAGCGTGGGTCTTCCCAGCAAGATATTGTATGCAGATGGGGCATTCACCACCAAGTACTTTATCTTCTCTATGCCAGACGCCACTCCATCAGTGAATGTCATTCTCAGCTCTATGTAGCCCTGCACCTCGACCTGGTCCCCCGCGAAGCCATAAAGACACCCAACATATGGCCTCAGCTGATCGAGGGACAGCTGCAGCTTGTTGAACGTCAGCCAGAACATGACGTCCACTGAGCTTCCTTGGTCTACGAGCACCCTATGCACTCGTCTTCCTGCTGTCACAAGGGAGATGACCATAGGATCGTTGTCGTGGGGTACAACGTCCTGCAGATCAGCCCTTGTGAATGTGATATCCACCTCGGGGAAATGGCTTTCATTCACTGAGTCTACAGCCATCACTGAGCGTGCGTACCTTCTTCTTTGCGACACGGAGCACCCTCCACCAGAGAAGCCCCCCGCAATCGTCCTCACTTCCCCGTGCACAGGGATTTCATGTTGCTGATCACCTGCCTGGGACCCCGAAGCGCGATCACCTTACGCCTCCCGTAGGTAATCGGTCAGGAATCCTATCTTCACCAATTCAGCAAGTTGATGCCCCAACGCCAGGCAGGTGTGGAGTGTGTCTCCATAAGCCTGATGGAATTCACACCACTCATCCTTCTTCCTTCCAAGTACCTTGTCAGTTTTCTCTGGTACTCGGAGTCTTGCAGCCACGGCAGGGATGGCGATTAGTTCCGCCAACTCTACCATGAAATCATACCTAGGAGGTGCGTTGTTCTCCCTTGCACGCCCCCTAGTCTGGTCCTTCCTGGGTGCATAGGGACGAGGCCTTCCCTGCGCCTTCTTCCCTTCCTTGGCCTCATGCACCCGCGTCTGTTGCTGCTGCTTCCCCTGACCTCCGCGCGACTTCGACGGTGCAGCACTACCTCTCTTCTCAGAGACCTCTGTCTCTTCTACTATGTGTGCCACCGCGCGTCGCCGAATCTCAGCGAAGGTGGCAGGGTGGCTCCTAATGAGCGATTCACTGAAAGGACCAGGCAGTACGCCTTTCTTGAATGCATGCACCAGCATGTTCTCGTCCTTCCTGGGCAATCTCACCACCTGCGCACCAAAACGGTTGAGGTAGTCCTTCAGCGACTCCCCCTGGTACTGGCGCACGTCGAACAGATCGTAGGATACCACCGGTGGCGCTCTGTTGACGATATACTGCTCCTTGAACAGCTTCGAAAACTGATGGAAGGAGGTGATGTGGCCCTCTGGCAGGCTCACGAACCACTCCATAGCTATTCCACTCAGTGTACTCACAGCGTTTGAGCCTCCAGACAGCATCATCTGAGTGTGGAAGGCTGTCAGATGTGCTTCTGGATCTTCCACCCTCGTGAACGACGCCTTCACTCCCACCAGGTTGGTAGGCACCACTGTATTCATGATCTCAGGGGAGAAAGGCATAGGGAATGCTCTAGGAGGCGATGGTGGCATCGACGTCCTATCTTCAACTGCGCGCTCCTTCTGCGCCTGCAATTCCCTACGCAATTCCTCGTTTATACGGTTCAACTCTTCATTTCTGCTCTGCGATGCAGTCAGCTCTGCATGCATCTTCTCCTGCTCAGCTCTCGATGCCGCGACATTATCCTGCAGCGCGCGCATCATCTCCATGACCTGCGCCATGGTAACAGCTCCTTCTTCAGCAGATGGCGCAGGTGTGGTTTGTCTGGTTCTTCTACTCATCTTCTCAGCAAAACCTTCGATGAAAACTTCAAGAAACTTCAAGAACTGCGATGTGGATGGGAACAAGATTCACACGGGCCCCACGGTGGGCGCCAAATGATCCTGCTGCTGACTCGAATGTGGAGGATATGCCTCGTCACTCCTTCGTCTAGCCTTCTGCAACCGCGTGTTCTACAAGAACGCTCCAAGAACCTTCTCTGGAACTCTAAACGATGCCTGCAAAACAACACAAACGGCACCTCTAGCGGTCGTTTGCACTCCGACGCTCAAGTCAGGTAACAGAACCACCCAAAAGTCTCTTTGTGAGACTCGTGTGTCCTCTTAGATCCACTTTCTCTCTCTATAACTGAATTCTGTTATCACTGTGCAACGTGTGTGAAACGTGCTCACAATGACTCAAAAATGTGTGTAATGAATATTCCCCCGTAAATCTCCGTACCTTACATGGCGTGGAGTGCTTTTATACCTGGGCCGCGCCTCTCTCTCAGATGGTGACACGTGGAGGCATACAACTTACATCTAACCGTACGCATGTCACACCTGAAGGGCCTTTGCGCTTTTCTCTGTGTGCCTAAGTTATTCCCTTGCGGAGTAACTTAGCGCGTTTCTTCCCTCTGAGTGATTCGCATGCTCCCAGGAGAGCACCAGGGGTGGCTGGTCTAAACACACTCACCAGGCGCTGCATCCTGCCTGCATGATCTCACCGCACAATGCCATGCACGTAATGGGTTAAGAGAGTCACTGATCACTGACCAGTTTACTAGCTCTCTTATACCATCCTCATGCACGACCCTACTGGCGAGCAGCTCTTCTTCTTTTGGTTTGCAATCATGCGAGGTGCATGCGTAACGCTCTCGCTGGGAGCCTGGGTCCCAGTTTAACTGCGTGTACCAAGAAACCCTGATGACCATGCACCGATGACTGATCAGTGCTTCATTACTTCTCGCGCTCTACTTCCAGGTGCTCATCTAGGCACCGATCTACGGGTGGTGGTCACTTAGTAACTGACCACCGATCACCGTTCTGAGTGATCTCCTCCCTGATTCACCTGCTACCTTATTCCATGTGTCACCCTGTGAATGGTCCACGTGGTCATCTGCTGCTGACGTCATCGACTACCGATGACCGACCAGATCAACCACCAAGGACGTTTGATGAGATCCAGTGTCGTGTTGTGGCACACATTACTGTAGAGGAGTGCGTGGCGGAGAAGCATGCCCAGGTAGAACCGTCCAAACCCCGTCCACCAGGGTGGACTCAGCCCTTGAGGGTACATGAGGCCACCACGGGGAAGAAGGCCAAAGCAGCACCATACGAGCCAAAGAAGCCTAAACCCGTGAGGCGCAGTTCCAGAGTAGAGCTCAAGGAGTTGATAGCCATCCCCGAGGTGGCAAACAGATTGAAGTTCCCCCAAAATCTGACAAGAAGTTGGGACCACACAAGAACAAGTGGTGTGACTTCCACCAAGCACATGGTCACACCCTGAGCAACTGCCTCTCTTTGGGGTACCAGATAAACAACCTGGTAAGAAGTGGGTTTCTGATAGGTTATTTGCAGGAACCTCAGGAAAATTTTGCATTAACAGCCCGAACGGGGGACCAGGGGCATAAGGTGGATGGAGAAATCAACACCATCTTCGGGGGTTTCTCAAGCGGAGGTGCACCGCTTCCCAGCGAAAGAAGTACACCAAAGAGGTTATGGTTGTTGGGGAGGTAGATGATGCAAGTCAAGACCACTTAAGGATGACCAAAGATGCTATATATAAAGGGTCATCTCAACAATTAAAAGAAGACTTCACAAAAAGAAGAAAGGGCCATATTCCAAAGAACTTGAAGTTCTTCTTACTAGTCTTCTTAAATAGTAGAACAATTTTGTAAATAATTGGGTTCTCTTGAAGAATCCAAGTAGTAGTATAAATAAAGAGGGCCCAAGCCCAAGAAGCCCAAGCCTAAGAAGCCCAAGCCAAGAAGCCCAAGTCAAGTGGGGCCCAAGCCCAATCCATGAGCATCAATAGGAGCAAGGCTAAAGCTTTGGGAAATAAGCATCAATGGATGTATCTCTTTTGTAATTTCTTTTGTGTAGTTTTTAGTAGAACATTAAAGGAAGGTGTAGATATTAAAATAAGGGGTGCTAATGTACAAAAACAAGTCACACCTTCCAAGTGACATAAAGAGTAGGTGTAGGTGTAGTTTTAGGAGGTGCCAAAGTAGAAATCAAGTCACACCTCCCTTGTGACATGTGTTTTGGCTCCAAATTCAAATGCTTCTCATTTGAATTTTCCCACTTTAATTTCAGCCCTCTCACACTATAAACAGAGGTGCTATGCTCATGTAAAATAACCTTGAAATTAGAAGAAAAGTTATTATACTCAAATTGTGAGTGAATTTTGTAAGACTTGTTCTCCTCTTCCTTGTCTCATCTTGTGAAGCTTTGGGAGATCTCAAGTGGCGGCAAATCTGCACTTATCTTGGATCATCACCTCCAAGTGGCGTGTCCATTCCCAATCCATGGCTACAACAACATAAGTTTCATCTTCTTTCATTTTCCATAGTCATTTCAATCGGTAGTTTTGATTCTATGTCTTGTTCTTGAATTTCAATCGGTTCTTTTGTTTCAATTTGTGTTTCCATTCTGTTTTTTTGTGTTTAAATTCTGCACCTATTCTTTTTTTGAGTTCAACACCTTGTTCTTCATTCATTCATCACCATTAATTGTGTTTTAACCTTGGACCTTTGGAAATGAACCTTCACATCTACTTAACACTTGTTAAGTTAATGTCCAGTGGGGATTTTCCTTAGGTGACTCACTCTAAATTGCTAAGAATCTTGATCCTAATTCTAAGAAAGTGTCACAAATATAATAAACCTAAAATCAACTCACATCATGTGGTATCATGAGCTATGGTGATGTTTTTGTGTTTATGAGTAGAAGTGACACTTTATTTTGAAGCAATTTAAATTCTAGCACCTTTACTTTCTTGTCATTTAAATTCTTGTTTTAATTTTCCAGCACCTATAATTCTTGCAGAATTTTTTTTTTCAGCACCTATATTCATTGCTTGTTCCTTTGAATATGTCTTAGTATATGCCTTTTCTTTGATCTTGCCTTTTTTACTTTGAGTTTTTTGTGCTATAGTGTTCTAGGTGTAGTTGTCTTTGCTTCTACTTACTTGCTTTTGATTTTGAAAGATTGTATTGTCTTTGGATATTTGTTGGAGTGGAAGTTGATTTAGAGTTCCAAACATTTGATTTCAAGTGTTCAATTGATTTGAATCTATTCTCAAATTTTTTTGTGTAATTTGAATGTTGTTAAAAAAAAAATTATGATGCAAACTTTGGCACTTGCTTTTCACATGTTCATAGTTTTTTTAAAAAAAAAAACAGTGAGCAATTTTTCAAAACTGTACCAAAACAGTGCCTAATACACTTCAAAACAGTTTGGAAATAGCATCTCAACCTTCCTTTTGCACATTAATTTCTATCTCAATTTTGGATTCAATTTGATTGGCAAATTGTTATCTCTATTGTGGAATTTTTTATCCTTTTACTTTGACAAGTTCTAAAGCATTTCATCTCTTTCTTTATTAAAAGTTTAGTAGGTTTCTTTGAGTTCTCTTTTGTGCCTTTTTACTTGCTTATCTTCTATTCTATCAAGTTTTGTCAACATCTCTTTTCACATTTTGGGTTTAGCTTTTCTTGCTTATTCCTTTTCTTGCTTGTCTTTCTTCTTTCCTCTAGTTTTATGGTGAATTGTTCTTGAGTAAGTGTGGTTTGCTTTGGCATCTTTCACTTGAGGCTCATCCAATCCACAAGAGAGTCTTGGTTAAGGAATGAAAAATTTTCTTGGAGTGGTTTGAGTGCTTTCTCTCTTTTGCCACAAGCTATAATTGCTTTTAACTTTGTTTTTCTAACATTTGTTTGTTCTTGTGTTTTGTATTTCTTTGTTATCATGGCTCATTTCTCTAGTGTAGAATCATCTAAGCCTCATTCACCTCAAAAAGCACATCTCATTGGTGAATTAAAGGATGCCAAACTTACAATTGCACAAAAGGATGAGGCATTAAGACAAATGGAGGCAAGGCTCCAAAGATTGGAGTTGGACCATGAAGAGATGCATCACCACCGTGAGAGAAGAAAACACCATCATCATAGGCATACTTCAAAGTCTTCACAAAATTCTTATGGATATCATGAAGAAAACGCTTGGAGGATGCATCACCATCATGAAGATAGGCGCTGATCCGGTCGGTCATCGGTATCCAATGACGTCAGCAGCAGATGACCACGTGGGCCAGTCATAGAGCAACACGTGGCATGAGATAGCAGATGAACCAGGGTGGAGATCGGCTCCTACATGAACGCCTGGAAGCAGAAGCGCGAGAGTGATGAAGCACCGATTAGTCATCGGTGTATACAGAGTGATCAGTCATCGGTGTATACAGAGTGATCAGTCATCGGTGCATGCAGAGTGATCAGTCGTCGGGGTTCCTTGCCAACACGTGTTAAACTAGGACCCAGGCTCCCAGCAAGAACGTTACTCAAGGGACCTCGCCTGATTCCATAAGCAGAGCACGACAACGTGAAGAAGCGCCATCGGACATCGGCCAGGATGAGAGATACCTCGGTCATCGACGTGTGTCGAGGCGACATCGGTCGCGCGATGTGAGCAACGCAGCCAATGATCAGTAAAGCGCCCAGAGGCAGGGAATGGCCTTAGTCGCGAGACGACCACGCATGAAGACGAGAAGACGCAGTTAGATGCAGAATCCTGCTGAGACAAGAACCCATCAAGTTTAGAGTCTCCCAGTGGGGTTGCATGTCTGCCACGTGGACGGTGAAGATGTTCCCAGAGAATAGGTAGGGCAGATAGGCACAGAAGTCAAGGGGTACAGAGGCACCCACGCAGCCTCCCCTGTCAGACTTTGCACTCAAGTGAAGAAGGCTGGCACGCAAGGTAGCCCTGGGGAGTAGAAACGACAATGCAGAGTAATCAAGTGGCCCTAGAGGTAGCCAGTAGGGGCTACGCGGGTTTATATGAGGAAGAAGAACACCAAACCAGGTATGCAGTCTTTTCCTGAGAATACACAACACAAAACCAAGAACACTCAGTTTTCGAATCAAAGAGGACTGAGGGCACACACAGGGGTCTTACACAGAGAGATCCGAGAGAGAGTTTTGGTGTTCCCGTTGCCTGACTTGAGCGTCGGAGCTACAACGGCCGCTAGAGGCGCCGTCTGTGTGTTTTGCAGGCATCGTTCGGAGTCCCGTCGAAGGTTCCTGGAGCCTCCTTGCAGAACGCGCAGCAGCTGGAAAGCTAGATGAAGGAGTGACGAGGCATTTTCCGCACGCTCGAGTCCGCGGTGAGATCATTTGGCGCCCACCGTGGGGCACGAAGTAAAACGAAGCCCTCATACAAAAGAACGAGAGTAGGAATCGCACAGATGAGTAGAAGAACCAGACAAACGACACCTCCACCACCTGCTGGTGAAGGAACTGTGACCATGGCGCAGGTCATGGAGATGATGCGCGCGTTGCAGGATAACGTCGCGGCGTCGAGAGTTGAGCAAGAGAAGATGCATGCAGAGCTGACTGCATCGCATAGCAGGAATGAAGAGTTGAACCGCGTGAACCAGGAGTTGCGTAGGGAGTTGCAGGCGCAGAATGAGCGCGTATCCGAAGATAAGACGCCGATGCCGCCGTCGCCTCCTAGAGCATTTCCTATGCCCTTCTCCCCCGAGATCATGAACACGGTGGTGCCCCCCAACCTGGTGGGAGTGAAGGCATCGTTCACGGGGGTGGAAGACCCAGAGGCACATTTGACAGCCTTCCACACTCAGATGATACTGTCTGGAGGTTCAGACGCTGTGTACTGCAAAATGCTTATGAGCACGCTGAGCGGAGTAGCTATGGAGTGGTTCGTGAGCTTGCCGGAGGGCCACATCACCTCCTTCCATTAGTTCTCAAAGCTATTCACGGAGCAGTATATAGTCAACAGAGCGCCGCCGGTGGTGACTTACGATCTGTTCGACGTGCGCCAGAACCAGGGGGAGTCGCTGAAGGACTTCCTCAACCGCTTTGGTGCGCAGGTGGTGAGATTGCCCAGCAAGGATGAGAACATGTTAGTGCACGCGTTCAAGAAAGGCGTGCTGCTTGGTCCTTTCAGTGAATCCCTTATCAGGAGCCACCCCGCCACCTTTGCTGAGATACGGCGACGCGCGGTGGCGCACATTGTAGCAGAGACAGAGGTCTCTGAGAAGAGAGGCAGCACTGCGCCGATGAAGCCGCGCGGAGGTCAGGGGAAGTAGCAGGAGCGGGTATATGAGGCCAAGGAAGGGAGGAAAGTGCAGGGAAGGCCTCGTTCGTATGCGCCCAGGAAGGACCAGCCCAGGGGGCGTGCAAGGGAGAACAACACACCCCCTAGGTATGATTTCGTGATAGAGTTGGCAGAGCTGATCGCCATCCCTGCCGTGGCTGCAAGACTCCGAGTACCAGAGAAAACCGACAAGGTACTTGGAGGGAGGAAGGACGAGTGGTGTGAGTTCCATCAGGCTTATTGACACACGCTCCGATCCTGCCTGACGTTGGGGCATCAACTCGCTGAGTTGGTGAAGACAGGATTCCTGACCGATTACCTGCGGGAGGCGCAAGGTGATCGCGCTTCGGGGTCTCAGACAGGCGATCAGCAACACGAGGTCCCTATGCATGGGGACGTGAGGTGATGGAGGATGCAATGCTGGGGGGGCTCCCAGGCAGCTCAGGAGGAAGCTCCTCATGAATAAGGCGTCGCCAGGGCGGTCATCGCCTATGAAAGGAAGGGGTCCATACAGAGTGGTTGAAGCGTTGGAGAGTGGAGCTTATTGGCTGGAGACTCTACATGGAGCACCTATCCCCAGGACATGGAACGCTACACACTCAAGTTTCTACTTCAGTTAAGTTGTAAGGTAGATGCATTCTTGCGCTGTACACATACTCAATGTATATACTGTAAATAGTTGAGCAGATCAGGGGGCACTCTTTTCCCTGGTGAGGGTTTTTAACGAGGCCACCCAATAAAAGAGGTTTCAGTATACCACATGTGCACGTGTTTTCCAGTTTCAAGTTCTACTTGCCCCAGATGAAAGTGCAAGTGATCGGTTGGAGCCTGCTCGCCCCAGGTGCGAGTACGGACGAGCGAAAGGGGTCAACAAGAAAAACTCTTCTTCCCCAAAGCAAGACATCATCTTCGCGTTTAAACACCAAGAAGCAGAGCGCGATCATTCATCGGCGCACCCAAAGCACGATTAGTCATCAGTGCACTCGAAGCAGAGCACTCATCGGTGCATGGTCATTGGGGTCTTGCCAACACGTGTTAAGCTGGGACCCAGGCTCCCAGCGAGAGCATTACGCATGCACCTCGCATGATTCCAAACCAGAAGAAGAGGAGTTGCCCACTCAAAGGGCGTGCGGTGAGACCATGCAGGCAGGGATTCTCCTGGTGAGTGCGCTTAGACAGCCACCCCTGGTGCTCCCCTGGGAGCATGCACCCACTCAGAAAAGAAAGTCCTCACTCTTGACTTTGTACAGCGAGGTGCAGGCAGAGAAAGTCCTCTTCCTCTGCTTTTTACAGCAAGGTTGAGGCGAGAGAAAGTCCTCACCCTCGACTTTATACAGCGGGGCGCAGGCGAGAGAAAGTCCTCTCCCTCGACTTCGTACAGCGAGGCATGGGCCAGAGAAGAAAGTCCTCACCTCGACTTTGTACAGCGAGGTGCAGGCAGAGAAAAGTCCTCTTCCTCTACTTTTCACAGCAAGGTTGAGGCAAGAGAACCAAGTCCTCCTCCTCTGCTTTTTACAGCAAGGTTGGGGCGAGTGAAAAAGTCCTCCTCCTCTGCTTTTTACAGCAAGGTTGAGGCGAGAGAAAGTCCTCACCCTCGACTTCGTACAGCGGGGTGCAGGCGAGAGAAGAAAGTCCTTACCCTCGACTTTGTACAGCGGGGTGCAGGCGAGAGAAAGTCCTCTCCCTCGACTTCGTACAGCGAGGCATGGGCCAGATAAAAAAGTCCTCGCCCTCGACTTTGTACAGCGGGGTGCAGGTGAGAGAAAGTCCTCTCCCTCGACTTCGTATAGCGAGGCATGGGCCAGATAAAAAAGTCCTCGCCCTCGACTTTGTACAGCGGGGTGCAGGCGAGAGAAAGTTCTCTCCCTCGACTTCGTACAGCGAGGCATGGGCCAGATAAAAAAGTCCTCGCCCTCGACTTTGTACAGCGGGGTGCAGGCGAGAGAAAGTCCTCTCCCTTGACTTCGTACAGCGAGGCATAGGCCAGAGAAGAAAGTCTTCACCTCAACTTTGTACAGCAAGGTGCAGGCAGAGAAAAGTCCTCTTCCTCTGCTTTTCACAGCAAGGTTGAGGCAAGAGAACCAAGTCCTCCTCCTCTGCTTTTTACAGCAAGGTTGGGGCGAGTGAAAAGGTCCTCACCTCGACTTTATACAGCGAGGCTGAGGCGAGATAAAAAGTCCTCACCTCGACTTTGTACAGCGAGGCTGAGGCGAGAGGAGAAAGACCTCACCCAACTTCTTACAGCGAGGCTGAGGCAAGAGGGGTCATCGAGAAGCATTCCCCAGAACACAGGCGTCATCCCTGGCGTTCGGGCCCTCTGTGTGACTTGCACTGGAGTGACACAGAAGTAATGCGAAAACTGAAGCGTGGTGACTGATCGGTGGTGCGCTAACATGCTAGTCAGTGGTCGGTAGCAAAACTCTGAGTATGAAAGCTTCCCCAAACAAGCTCTTGGGCGATCAGTCGAAGCACTTAGACACCATCAGGTCAGTCATCCAACATGAATTTATGCATAAAAACTGTTAAAGAGAATGATAAGGTACAGTTGGTCGCGATCAAGTTAGAGGCCAAGTTTGAAGGGTCACAGTGAGATCACGTTGGAGCCTAAGCCTGTTAACAGCCGGCCACATGCAGAGTAAGTTAAAGGTGGAGAGAGAGAAAGGCAACTGAGAAAAAGAGATTACACAAAAGGAGAAGTCGCAAGGGAAGAAGCTCACGGAGGAGGAATGAGCTTGCCAACAACCACTGAATGGTGGAGGCTAGGTTGGGCAGAGTCTAGGTTTGGAAGGACGCAGTGAACCTGCTGCCAGCCCATGGAACCCATCTATCAGAACCTCGGCACCAGCAGCCATGGTCTCAGGTACATCAGTTTCGAGCTCCTTCTTCTCTTTGGCAACGAAGAGCACTTAGTCTCTTCGCTGAGAACAAGTTCACAGCTCGAGACTGGGGGGCTTGTGATCCGGTCGGTCATCGGTATCCAATGACGTCAGCAGCAGATGACCACGTGGGCCAGTCACAGAGCAACACGTGGCATGAGATAGCAGATGAACCAGGGTGGAGATCGGCTCCTACATGAATGCCTGGAAGCAGAAGCGCGAGAGTGATGAAGCACCGATTAGTCATCGGTGTATACAGAGTGATCAGTCATCGGTGTATACAGAGTGATCAGTCATCGGTGCATGCAGAGTGATCAATCGTCGGGGTTCCTTGCCAACACGTGTTAAACTGGGACCCAGGCTCCCAGCAAGAACGTTACTCAAGGGACCTCGCCTGATTCCATAAGCAGAGCACGACAACGTGAAGAAGCGCCATCGGACATCGGCCAGGATGAGAGATACCTCGGTCATCGGCGTGTGTCGAGGCGACATCGGCCGCGCGATGTGAGCAACGCAGCCAATGATCAGTAAAGCGCCCAGAGGCAGGGAATGGCCTTAGTCGCGAGACGACCACGCATGAAGACGAGAAGACGCAGTTAGATGCAGAATCCTGCTGAGACAAGAACCCATCAAGTTTAGAGTCTCCCAATGGGGTTGCATGTCTGCCACGTGGACGGTGAAGATGTTCCCAGAGAATAGGTAGGGCAGATAGGCACAGAAGTCGAGGGGTACAGAGGCACCCACGCAGCCTCCCCTGTCATACTTTGCACTCAAGTGAAGAAGGCTGGCACGGAAGGTAGCCCTGGGGAGTAGAAACGACAGTGCAGAGTAATCAAGTGGCCCTAGAGGTAGCCAGTAGGGGCTACGCGGGTTTATATGAGGAAGAAGAACACCAAACCAGGTATGCAGTCTTTGCCTGAGAATACACAACACAAAACCAAGAACACTCAGTTTTCGAATCAAAGAGGACTGAGGGCACACACAGGGGTCTTACACAGAGAGATCCGAGAGAGAGTTTTGGTGTTCCCGTTGCCTGACTTGAGCGTCGGAGCTACAACGGCCGCTAGAGGCGCCGTCTGTGTGTTTTGCAGGCATCGTTCGGAGTCCCGTCGAAGGTTCCTGGAGCCTCCTTGCAGAACGCGCAGCAGCTGGAAAGCTAGACGAAGGAGTGACGAGGCATTTTCCCCACGCTCGAGTCCGCGGCGAGATCAGGCGCCAAAATGTGGCTAAGCCTTTTATGCCTTATGTAAAATTACCTAGTTTTAGTGGGGAAGGAGATCCTAATGTGTATTTAGGATGGGAGGCTAAGGTAGAGCAAATATTTTTTGTACATGAGGTCCAAGAAGACCAAAAGGTTAAGCTAGCCTCCCTAGAATTTATGGACTATGCCATGCAATGGTGGCACAAAACTCTCATGGACATTGGGCTAAACAAGAGACCGCCCGTGGTCTCTTGGGATGATTTAAAAGCTTGCATGTGCGCTAGATTTGTGCCTCCACACTTTAGGAAAGACCTATTGTTGAAGCTCCAAAGGCTTCACCAAGGCACGCTAAGTGTGGATGCTTATTATAAAGAACATGAAACGCTTTTAATTAAAGCCAATATGCATGAGAATGATGAAGCTAAAATGGATAGATTTGTTAGTGGTCTTGGAAGGGATATCCAAGATGTTGTGGAACTTAATGAGTATTCTTCTTTAGAAAATTTGGTTCACCTTGCCATCAAGGTAGAATCTCAACTTGCAAGGAAAAATTCTTTTAAAAATACTCATAATGATGGCTATTACCACTCTTCTTGGAAAAACAAAAATAAATCCTTTTCAAAATCTCCTTCTAAAGACTCTACTTCCAAATCTAGAGATTCTCAAGCCTCACCTTCTACTCCTAAATCACCCACTAAATCTTCAAGTAAAAAGTGCTTTAAATGTTTAGGCTATGGTCATATAGCGGCTAATTGTCCTTCAAAGAGAAATATGATGATGCTTGATAATGGGGAAATTGTAAGTGAACATAGTGATAATTCTTCAAAGTCTAATTCCCCTTCCCCTTTCCCTAGTGACCATGAATGTGAGATTCCATGTGAAGGCGACTTGTTAGTGATAAGGAGATTCCTTGGTCAAATTCAAAAACCTTTTGATGAAACTCAAAGAGAAAATATCTTTCACACAAGGTGCCTTATCAATAACAATTTGTGTTTCATTGATGGAGGAAGTTGTACAAATGTGGTAAGCACAAGAGTAGTAGATAGGCTTGGATTATCTGCTATCTCTCATGCTAAACCCTATAAACTCCAATGGTTAAGTAACAAAGGGGAAATTATTGTAAATAAACAAGTCCTCATTGCTTTTTCAATTGGCAAATATAAAGATGCGGTCTTATGTGATGTTGTCCCTATGGAAGCAACTCATATTCTTTTAGGTAGGCCATGGCAATTTGATAGGAAAACTTTACATGATGGCCTTACCAACAAAATTTCTTTTACCTTCCATGGGCATAAGATCACTTTAAAATCTCTTTCTCCAAGTGAGGTCCATAAAGACCAATTAAAAATGAAAACCAAAAGAGAAAATGAAAAAGAGAATGAAAGAAAAGAGAAACCAAGTCTCCAAGTCTTATCATATGCAACTAAATCAATCATGTTGACTCGGGCTATGCTACAATTTGCACCTCCAAGGTGTTATTCTTCCTTATCTTTTTCATTACCTAAGGTTTCTACCTATTTGCTTTCTTTGTTAAAGAATGTTAGGAATGTTTTTCCAATTCCTCCTAAAGGTTTACCCCTTCTAAGAGGCTTTTCTTCACAAAGTTTTATCATTCCTAAACATTCTTTCCAAAGTTGGTATATAGATAATAAACCTTCCTATGAACTTCCCGCGCTTCAAGATTATAAGTCAACTTCTAATATCACTTCTTATCCTCTTTTATCTATGAGCAAGTTGACTTTGTTATATGCAGGAGTTCTGAATTCGTGGTCGAATTCTCTCCAACTTGGGGGGTATGATGCAAGTCAAGACCACTTAAGGATGACCAAGGATGCTATATATAAAGGGTCATCTCAACAATCAAAACAAGACTTCACAAAAAGAAGAAAGGGCCATATTCCAAAGCACTTGAAGTTCTTCTTACTAGTCTTCTTAAATAGTAGAACAATTTTGTAAATAATTGGGTTCTCTTGAAGAATCCAAGTAGTAGTATAAATAAAGAGGGCCCAAGCCCAAGAAGCCCAAGCCTAAGAAGCCCAAGCCAAGAAGCCCAAGTCAAGTGGGGGCCCAAGCCCAATCCATGAGCATCAATAGGAGCAAGGCTAAAGCTTTGGGAAATAAGCATCAATGGATGTATCTCTTTTGTAATTTCTTTTGTGTAGTTTTTAGTAGAACATTAAAGGAAGGTGTAGATATTAAAATAAGGGGTGCTAATGTACAAAAACAACTCACACCTTCCATGTGACATAAAGAGTAGGTGTAGGTGTAGTTTTAGGAGGTGCCAAAGTAGAAATCAAGTCACACCTCTCTTGTGACATGTGTTTTGGCTCCAAATTCAAATGCTTCTCATTTGAATTTTCCCACTTTAATTTCAGCCCTCTCACACTATAAATAGAGGTGCTATGCTCATGTAAAATAACATTGAAATTAGAAGAAAAGTTACTATACTCAAATTGTGAGTGAATTTTGTGAGACTTGTTCTCCTCATCCTTGTCTCATCTTGTGAAGCTTTGGGAGCTCTCAAGTGGCGGCAAATCTTCACTTATCTTGGATCATCACTTCCAAGTGGCGTGTCCATTCCCAATCCATGGCTACAACCACATAAGTTTCATCTTCTTTCATCTTCCATAGTCATTTCAATCGGTAGTTTTGATTCTATGCCTTGTTCTTGAATTTCAATCGGTTCTTTTGTTTCAATTTGTGTTTCCATTCTGTTTTTTGTGTTTAAATTCTGCACCTATTCTTTTTTTGATTTTTCATTCATCACCATTAATTGTGTTTTAACCTTGGACCTTTGGAAATGAACCTTCACATCTACTTAACACTTGTTAAGTTAATGTCCAGTGGGGATTTTTCTTAGGTGACTCACTCTAAATTGCTAAGAATCTTGATCCTAATTCTAAGAAAGTGTCACAAATATAATGAACCTCTCCTACCTTGTTAAAGAAAGGGGGAGAATAGTATGGTTCCAAGAAAAGTCCTCAGTGGCTTGAATAGCCGAGGTTGAGGCACAGAAGTGAACCTCTCCTACCTTGTTAAAGAAAGGGGGAGAATAGTATGGTTCCAAGAAAAGTCCTCAGTGGCTTGAATAGCCAAGGTTGAGGCACATAAGTGAACCTCTCCTACCTTGTTAAAGAAAGGGGGAGAATAGTATGGTTCCAAGAAAAGTCCTCAGTGGCTTGAATAGCCAAGGTTGAAGCACATAAGTGAACCTCTCCTACCTTGTTAAAGAAAGGGGGAGAATAGTATGATTCCAAGAAAAGTCCTCCACGTCTTGAAAGTCGAGGTCGAGGCATGTAAGCGAACCTCTTCTACCTTGTTAGAGAAAGGTGAAGAATACTATGGTTCCAAGTTAAAGACCTCTTCCTCGACTTTTTATAGCGAGGTCGAGGCAAGTTAAAGACCCCTTCCTCGACTTTTTACAGCGAGGTCGAGGCAAGTGAAGTCTTCCTTGGCTTATTAGTCGAGGTCAACAAATATGAGGTCTTCCTTGGCCTATTAGTCAAGGTCGACAGAGACGAGGTCTTCCTTGGCTTATCAGTCGAGGTCGACAGAGATGAGGTCTTCCTTGGCTTATCAATTGAGGTCAACAGAGATGAGGTCTTCCTTGGCTTATCAGTCGAGGTCGACAAAGATTAGGTCTTCCTTGACTTATCAGTCGAGGTCGACAAAGATAAGGTTTTCTTTGGCTTATTAGCCAAGGTCGACAAAACTCCTTGGGCTTGCCAACAAAAATAACGACCACGCCGGGGAGTCTTATTCCGCGACTCACGCAGGGAGTCAGAAACACAGGTTAACAAGTACCGCATCATCGAGGTTGCTAAGAGAAGTTACTTGTGACACAGATATTGAAGTAAGAAGCTACAGATAAACCGGTACATGTTTGCAAAGTCGTCAAACAAGACACATACAAGTTAAGAAACAAAATATGCAGAAAGGAGGACGACAGCGAGATTAAGAAAGAGTTACAACAGCCAAGTTATGTTCAAAGTAGAAAGTATCAGTTATTAATGCAAAAGCAGAAAGCAAGAAGTTAAGTGCATTAAATAAAGTGTACAAATATTTACAAGCAAAATAATAGTTTAACATCAGGATTTCAAGAGGAGGAAGAGGGGGTTTAAGAATCTTCAGGAGCATCTACCAGTTGGCCATCAACAATAATTCTCTTCAGGCCCGTTTGGAAGAGGTCCACCCCAGGATGCGCACAGGCAACCTGGGCAAGGGCGTCACCAAACCCAGCACCATAGGCTTCAGCTGCCTCATCGGTGAGTTCTTCTTTGGCCTTCTGCTAGAGCTCCTCTCTACAAGCCATTTCTATCGTCATCTCAGCCTCAGACTTAGCCATCTCCTTCTTCATCTGGCCCATCTCTTGCTTCATCCGAGCCACGTCCGCCTCTCGACACGCCAAATTGTCAACATGTCTGGCCAGATCTTCTTTGAGGTCAACCACGTCCTCCTCCTTGCGCTGCAATTCACTCTTTAGATTCTCCACAGCCATACGAAAGTCATTACACTTGGAATACAGGCGGAGGGCCTCCTGAGACTTAGAAAACAAGAGGTCCTTGACTTTCTTGTCAGACTTTCACAACTCCGCAACCTCTAGAGAGGGGCTGATGATGCGGTGATCCACCCTTGCAACAGCGAGAGCGTGGCACTTGTCGTCGAGCCGGGATTTGTGCATCTTTTTGAAGAGGAGGCTTGACCCAAAGTCCTGGGCCACTTACTCCATAAGTGACCCCACTTCCATGCCTTCCAAGACCTCCAACTCTTGGGTGGACTTCAGCATACGTTGGAGGAAGGGGGCTAGAGTGGTAGGGGGCCCAGTGGTGTGCTCGAGGGAACGCTTTGTCCCCGTCCCTCAGGTTTTGCAGCATGTGGGGAGAAGAGGCATTTGGAGGTCGATCCCTGAAGGAGGGGGCACCCTCATCTTCAGAGTCAGAAGCCACCTGGGTAGCTTTTCTTTTCCTCTTGAAGACCAACCCTGAGTGGGTGCCCTCATCATCAGAGGGAGAGACCTCGACTGCCACAACTGCTTCTTGAGATTGCGTGTCAGGGAGTTCAGTGGGGGTCGCGATAGCAAGAGGGGTAGCGGCGAGAGGAGCAGCGGTGGTAAGGTCGTCGATGGCAGGAGGGTTGGCTTGGACTAGTTGGGAAGGGCTTGCAACACCCTTTTTGGCAGCACAAGCAACCAATTGCTTCCTCCTCTCTGCACCAATAGTCATTTCTGCCACAAGCAATAAGAAAATAGAAGGCACCCCAGATCAGCAACAGGATAACATGCAAAAAGCAGCTAAAAACCTAGAAGAAAAAGACAAGCCAGAACAGTGACTAAGTAAGAACAGGTACCTATGTACCCTCGCAAGGTTTTAGGGCGGTACTCATTTTTTATGAGCTCGACACTGCTAAACACTGCCTCGAGGCCAGTCAGAAGCTCGCACACCTCCCTATCTTGAGGGTGCAAGTCAGTTAGGGCCCTGGGTTTGGCAAGATTAAGGTTCTCCACCTAGTAAAGGGGAAACCCATCTAGAAGTGTAGGGTCGGTGGAACGACAACAGATCTTGAAGAACTTGCCTTTGAACCATTTATAGGATTGCTGGAAGAGGGTCAGCAGCGCCCTTCCAGCAACCCCATTGATGCTAACCCAGAAGTTCTTCCCCGGACTTTTGGCCTCAAAGAAGTATAAGAAGGAGTCCATGGAGGTTAGACGTCCGAAGTAATTGTAGATAATGGCGAAGGCCCTTACGAAAAACCAACCATTTGGATGGAGTTGAGCGGGGGCGACATTCATCTCAGTCAGCAGCACCTGCTCGAAGCAACTGAAGGGGAGGCGCAGGCAAACCCTCTGGAAGACAGTTGAGTAGATGAAGCAGAAGGGCACCTCCTGGACTGAAGCCTCGTCGCAGCATACAAGCTCGCCCACCTTGCAGGGGACCACCCCAACGTATTTATCATCTTCTTTCCTGAAGACACGGGAGGCATGGCTGGCGTTATTCCTCACCTCCTTCTTCCTATAATCTACAATGACTTTGGAAGTTGTAAAATCAAACATCTCCTTCTGAAGCCCTTCAGGAGCCCAGGGGTATAAGAATTGGTAGAAGTCGGAGCGAAGCCCTAGAACTACTTGACGGACAGGGGGCTGGGAGGAATTCGACTCAACCCCAGAGTGGGAGGAAGTAGATTGATCCATTTGAGAGAAGTGAAGGCTAAAACACACTGAAAAAAGAGAAAAGACAGACTCAGAAGGGGAACAGAACAAACACATTTCAAAGAAAGTGTCAAGACAAGAAAGTAGGGCACTGATCCGGTCGGTCATCAGTAGTTGATGACGTCAGCAGCAGGTGACCACGTGGACCATGCACAGGGTGGCACGTGGTAGAAAGAGCAAGTGAATCAGGGAGGAGATTACCTAGAACGGTGATCGGTAGTCAGATACAAAGTGGCCACCACCCCCAGAGCGGTGCCTAGATAAGCGCCTGGAAGCACCGCACGGACGTCGGTGGATAGGCACGAGGCACCGCACGGTCATCGGTGGATAGGCATGAGGCACTGCCCCGGATGGAAGTTATGAGGCACCGTCCAGTCATCGGGGGAAAGTTATAAGGCACCGGTCGGGCGTTTCTGCATGAAGAGCGCGATCGGTCGTAAGTGCATGAAGAGGGCGATCGGTCGTAAGTGCATGCAGAGGGCGATCGGTCGTAAGTGCATGCAGAGGGCGATCGGTCATCGGGGTTCTTGCCAACGCGTGTTAAGCTGGGACCAAGGTTCCCAGTGAGAACGTTACGCATGCACCTCGCATGATGCCCACTTAGAGGACATGCGGCGAGGCCATGCAGGCAGGATGCGCCTGGTGCTCTCCTGGGAGCATGCGGCCCGCACAGAGAGAAGCGCAGAGGCCCTCCAGGTGTGACGCGTGTACGGTAGATGCCAGCTGTGTGCCTCCACGTGTCACCATCTAGGAGAGAGGCGCGGCTCAGGTATAAAGCACTCCACGTCATGTAAGGTAAGGGAATTCTTTTCAGATTACAAGTTTACACATGTTCACTACACTTAGTTTCTGAGTCACTGTGGGAGCGTTCTTACACGTTGCACAGTGATAACAAAAAACGGTTATAGAGAGAAAAAGTGGATCTGAGAGCACACACGAGTCTCACAGAGAGATTTAGTGATAGTTTTTGGTGTTCCTGTTGCCTGACTTGAGCGTCGGAGCTACAACGGCCGCTAGAGGCGCCGTCTGTGTATTTTTGCAGGCAGCGTTTGGAGTGGTTCGTGAGCCTGCCAGAGGGCCACGTCACTTCCTTCCATCAGTTTGCGAAGCTGTTCACGGAGCAGTACATCATCAACCGACCGGCGCCAGTGGTGTCCTACGACCTGTTTGACGTGCGCCAGTATCAGGGGGAGCCGTTGAAGGACTACCTCAATCGCTTTGGGGCGCAGGTGGTGAGATTGCCCGGCAAGGACGAGGACATGCTGGTGCAGGCGTTCAAGAGAGGTGTCCTCCCTGGTCCTTTCAGTGAATCGCTCATCAGGAGCCACCCTGCCACCTTCACCGAGATACGGCGACGCGCGGTGGCACACATAGTAGCAGAGACAGAGGTCTCTGAGAAGAGAGGAAGTGCTGCACCGTCAAAGCCACGTGGAGGTCAGGGGAATCAGCAGCAACAGGCGCGGGTGCATGAGACCAAGGAAGGAAGGAAGGAGCAGGGAAGGTCTCGCCCTTATGCACCCAGGAAGGACCAGACCAGGGGGCGTGCAAGCAACGCACCCCCCAGGTATGATTTCATGATAAGTTTGGCGGAGCTGATCGCCATCCCTGCTGTGGCAGCAAGACTCCATGTGCCAGAGAAAACCGACAGGGCACTTGGAGGGAGGAAGGATGAGTGGTGTGAATTCCATCAAGCTTATGGACATACACTCCGTACCTGCCTGGCGTTGGGGCGTCAGCTTGCTGAGTTGGTGAAGATAGGGTTCCTGACCGATTACCTACAGAGGACACAAGGTGATCGCGCTTCGGGGTCCCAGGCAGGCGACCAGCAGCATGAACTCCCTGTGTTTGGGGAGGTGAGGTGATGGAAGAGGCTACACTAGGGGGCTCCCAGAGCTGAAGCGGAAGGCATGATCGCCCCACGTGTGTGCATCGCCAGGGCGGTCATCGCCGGTTAAAGGAGACCCCATCCAGAGTGGTTGAGACGTTGGAGAATGGAGCTTGTCGGCTGGAGACTCTGGACGGAACGGCTATTCCCAGAACCCAGGATGCTACACGCTTGTTTCCTACTCTGGTTAAGTTGTAAAGTAGATGCGCTATCGCGCTGTACGCACACTTAGTGTATTAAACAGTTGAGCAGATCAGGGGGCACTCTTTTTAACGATGCCACCCAATAAAAGATTTTCAGTACATAAAGTGTGCGAGTGTTCCCAGTTTAAAGTTCTCCTTGCCCCAGGTGCAAGTCCAGGTGATCGGTGGTCAGTTATCGAGTGGCCACCACCCGCAGATCAGCCCCTAGATAAGCGCTTGGATGTAGAGCGCGATCAGCCATCAGTACATGCAGACCGCGATCAGCCGTCGGTGCATGTAGGGAGTGAGCACTCGGTCGGTGCATGGTCATCGGGGTCTTGCTAACACGTGTTAAGCTGGGACCCAAGTTCCCAGCGAGAGCGTTAAGCATGCACCTCGCATGATTCCAGAAGAAGAGCTCCTCGCCGGTAGGGACGTGCAGAGAACGCGCGATGAGGCCATGCAGGCAGGATGCGCCTGGCGAGTGCGCTCAGACCAGCCACGCCAGGTGCTCTCCTGGGAGCATGCACTCACATGGAGGACGCGCGATGAGGCCATGCAGGCAGGATGTGCCTGGCGAGTGCGCTCAGATCTGCCACACCAGGTGCTGTCCTGGGAGCATGCACTCACTCAGAGAATGTACGGTGAGACCATGCAGGCAGGGTGCGCCTGGTGAGTGCGCTTAGATAGCCACGCCTGGCGCTCCCCTGGGAGCGTGCACCCACGAGAAAGTCCTCTTCCTCTGCTTTTTACAGCCAGGTTGAGGCAACAGAGAAAGTCCTCACCTCGGCTTTGTACAGCGAGGCTGAGGCAAGAGAAAGTCCTCTTCCTCTGCTTTTTACAGCAAGGTTGAGGCAACAAAGAAAGTCCTCACCTCGACTTTGTACAGCGAGGCTGAGGCAACAGCGAAAGTCCTCTTCCTCTGCTTTTTACAGCAAGGTTGAGGCAACAGAGGAAGTCCTCCTTGCCTTTGAGCAAGTGCAGGCGAGACAGAGGAAGTCCTCATTGCCTTTGAGCAAGTGCAGGAGAGATAGAGGAAGTCCTCCTTGCCTTTGAGCAAGTGCAGGCGAGAAAGAAGAAGACCTCCTTGCCTTTGAGCAAGTGTAGGCAACAGAGGAAGTCCTCCTTGCCTTTGAGCAAGTGCAGGCGAGAAAGAGGAAGACCTCCTTGCCTTTGAGCAAGTGCAGGCGAGAAAGAGGAAGATCTCCTTGCCTTTGAGCAAGTGCAGGCGAGAACAGAGGAAGACCTCCTTGCCTTTGAGCAAGTGTAGGCAATAGAGGAAGTCCTCCTTGCCTTTGAGCAAGTGCAGGCGAGAACAGAGGAAGACCTCCTTGCCTTTGAGCAAGTGTAGGCAACAGAGGAAGACCTCCTTGCCTTTGAGCGAGTGCAGGCGAGAAAGAGGAAGACCTCCTTGCCTTTGAGCAAGTGTAGGCAATAGAGAAAAAAAGTCCTCACCTCGACTTTGTACAGCGAGGCTGAGGCATGAGGAAAAGTCCTCTTCCTCTGCTTTTTACAGCAAGGTTGAGGAGAGAGGAAAGTCCTCTTCCTTTGCTTTTTACAGCAAGGTTGAGGCGAGAGAGAAGTCCTCTTCCTCTACTTCTTACAGTAAGGTTGAGGCAAGAGAACCAAGTCCTCTTCCTCTGCTTTTTACAGCGAGGTTGAGGCGAGAGAAAAAGTCCTCACCTCGACTTTGTACAGCGAGGCTGAGGCATAAGGAAAAGTCCTCTTCCTCTGCTTTTTACAGTAAGGTTGAGGCGAGAGGAAAGTCCTCTTCCTCTGCTTTTTACAGCAAGGTTGAGGTGAGAGAGAAGTCTTCTTCCTCTACTTCTTACAGTAAGGTTGAGGCAAGAGAACCAAGTCCTCTTCCTCTGCTTTTTACAGCGAGGCTGAGGCGAGAGAAAAAGTCCTCACCTCGACTTTGTACAGCGAGGCTGAGGTGAGAGAAGCAAGACCTCACCCACGACTTCTTACAGCGAGGTTGAGGCAAGAGGGGTCATCGAGAAGCACTTTTCTTCCCCAAAACACAGGCGTCATAGTTGGTGTCCCTCTATGCACTCAGCGCTGGTGTGGCAGAGAAGTGTAGCGAAACCAGAAGCGCGGTGACTGATTGGTGGTGCACTAACATGCTAGTCGGTGGTCGGTGGTAGAAGGAAGTTCTGCTGCGTGAAGCCGAAGCGTTTAGGCCCCGTTAAGTCAGTCATCCAGCATGAAGTTATGTTGAAGGCAATGCTAAGGTAACAATTAGCCGCGATCAAGTTAGAAGCCACGTTTGAGGGGTTGCAGTGAGATCGCGCTAAAGCCTAAGCTAGTTAACAGTTACTCACATGCAGAGAGTTAAAGAGCAGAAACGCAGCGAACCCTAGCGCGGTTGAGAAGAAGAAAACAGAAAAGGTGAATCTCTAGATGATCTAGGGGGATGCGCATGCTTCTGTTGAATGAAGGAAACAGTAGCGACACTCAGTAGGGGCCATTAATGCGTCCATGTGTCGAGAGATAAAGTATGGAAGCCATAACGCCGAGGAGCAGATACGTTAGCAGCACGTGGCGTGGCCCCACCTGCCACGTGGACTGAGGGCGCGACCACTTAGTCTCTTCGCTGAGAACAAGTTCACAGCTCGAGACTGGGGGGCTTGTTATCCGGTCGGTCATCAGTAGTTGATGACGTCAGCAGCAGGTGACCACGTGGACCATGCACAGGGTGGCACGTGGTAGAAAGAGCAAGTGAATCAGGGAGGAGATTACCTAGAACGGTGATAGGTAGTCAGATACCAAGTGGCCACCACCCCCAGAGCGGTGCCTAGATAAGCGCCTGGAAGCACCGCACGGACGTCGGTGGATAGGCACGAGGCACCGCACGGTCATCGATGGATAGGCATGAGGCACCGCCCGGTCATCCGGGGGAAGTTATGAGGCACCACCCGGTCATCGGGGGAAAGTTATAAGGCACCGGTCGGGCGTTTCTGCATGAAGAGTGCGATCGGTCGTAAGTGCATGAAGAGGGCGATCGGTCGTAAGTGCATGCATAGGGCGATCGGTCATCGGGGTTCTTGCCAACACGTGTTAAGCTGGGACCAAGGTTCCCATCGAGAACGTTACGCATGCACCTCGCATGATGCCCACTCAGAGGACGTGCGGCGAGGCCATGCAGGCAGGATGCGCCTGGCGCTCTCCTGGGAGCATGCGGCCCGCACAGAGAGAAGCGCAGAGGCCCTCCAGGTGTGATGCGTGTACGGTAGATGCCAGCTGTGTGCCTCCACGTGTCACCATCTGGGAGAGAGGCGCGGCTCAGGTATAAAGCACTCCACGTCATGTAAGGTAAGGGGATTCTTTTCAGATTACAAGTTGGCACATGTTCACTACACTTAGTTTCTGAGTCACTGTGGGAGCGTTCTTACACGTTGCACAGTGATAACAGAAAATGGTTATAGAGAGAGAAAGTGGATTTGAGAGCACACACGAGTCTCACAAAGAGATTCAGTGATAGTTTTTGGTGTTCCTGTTGCCTGACTTGAGCGTCGGAGCTACAAAGGCCGCTAGAGGCGCCGTCTGTGTATTTTGCAGGCAGCGTTTGGAGTTCCGGTGGTGGTTCTTGGAGCGTTCTTGCAGAACAGAAGGCTAGACGAAGGAGTGATGAGGCAATCCTCCACGTTCGAGTCAAGCGGCAGGATCAGGCACGATGAGATGAAATGAGCATAAATCATAAATAGTCCTAGGCAGTTATAAATACATGGAGGGGCATCGCAATAGCAAAGGAAAGACATAAATGACTGATCCTGCCGCTTGACTCGAACGTGGAGGATTGCCTCGTTACTCCTTCGTCCAGCCCTCTGGTCTGCAGGAACGCTCCAAGAACCACCACCGGAACTCCAAACGCTGCCTGCAAAACACACGAACGGCGCCTCTAGCGGCCGTTGTAGCTCTGACGCTCAAGTCAGGCAACCGGAACACCAAATCTATCACTGAATCTCTCTGTGAGACTCGTGTGTGCTCTCAGATCCACTTTCTCTCTCTATAACTGTTTTCTGTTATCACTGTGCCACGTGTAAGAACGCTCTCACAGTGACTCAGAATCCCAGTGTAGAGAGCCTGTGTAAACTTGGAAAAGAATGAAAGGAATCCCCTTACCTTACATGATGTGGAGAGCTTTATACCTGAGCCGCGTCTCACTCCCAGATGGTGACACGTGGAGGCACCAGCTTGAATCTACCGTACACGCGTCACACCTAGAGGGCTTCTGCGCTTCTCTCTGTGCGGGTCGCATGCTCCCAGGAGAGCGCCAGGCACATCCTGCCTGCATGGCCTCGCCGCACATCCTCTGAGTGGGCATCATGCGAGGTGCATGCGTAGCGTTCTTGCTGGGAACCCCGATGACCGACCTCCCTCTGCATGCAATTACGACCGATCTCCCTCTTAACGCCCGATCGCGCTCCTCATGCAGTCACACCCGGGCGGTCCCTCATGACTTGCAACCGACGTCCGTGCGGTTCCTCATGAATATCCACCGACGTCCGTGCGGTGCCTCATGACCTGCCACCGACACCCGGGCGGTCCCTCATGACTTGCCACCGACGTCCGTGCGGTTCCTCATGAATATCCACCGACGTCCGTGCGGGGCTTTCAGGCGCTTATCTATGCTCTGAATCTGGGAGTGGTGGCCACTTGATATCTGACTACCGATCACCATTCTAGGTGATCTCCTCCCTGATTCACTTGCTCTTTCTACCACATGCCACCCTGTTCATGGTCCACGTGGTCAACGGCTGCTGACGTCATCAACTACTGATGACCGACCAGATCACAAGCCCCCCAGTCTCGAGCTGTGAACTTGTTCTCAGCGAAGAGACTAAGTAGTCGCGCCCTCGGCCCACGTGGCAAGTGGGGCCACGCCACATGCTGCTCACGTATCTGCTCCTCGGCGTCACGACTTCCATACTTTATCTCTCGACACATGGACACAGTAATAGCCCCCACTGAGTGTCGCTACCGTTTCCTTCATTCAACAGAAGCGTGCGCATCCCTCTGGATCATCTAGAGATTCACCCTCTCTGTTTTCTTCTTCTCAAACGCGCTAGGGTTCACTGTGTTTCTCCTCTTTAACTCTCTGCATGTGACTAACTGTTAACTAGCTTATGCTTTAGCGCGATCCCACTGCAACCCCTCAAACTTGGCTTCTGACTTGATCGCGGCTAACTGTTACCTTAGCATTACCTTCAACATAACTTCATGCTGGATGACTGACTTAACGAGGCCTAAACGCTTCGGCTTCACGCAGCAGAACTTCCTTCTACCACCGACTAGCGTGTTAGTGCACCACCGATCAGTCATCGCGCCTCTGGCTTCGCTACACTTCTCTGCCACACCAGCGCTGAGTGCATAGAGGGCCTGAACACCAACTATGACGCCTGTGTTTTGAGGAAGAAAAGTGCTTCTCGGTGACCCCTCTTGTCCCAACCTTGCTGTAAGAAGTCGTGGGTGAGGTCTTGCTTCTCCCACCTCAGCCTCGCTGTAAAAAGCAGAGGGAAGGGACCTGGTTCTCTTGCCTCAACCTTGCTGTAAAAAGCAGAGGAAGAGGACTTGGTTCTCTCGCCTCAACCTTGCTGTAAAAAGCAGAGGAAAAGGACTTGATCTCTTGCCTCAACCTTGCTGTAAAAAGTCGAGGGAGGACTTTCTTCTTTCTCGCCTGCACTCGCTCAAAGGCAAGGAGGTCTTCCTCTGGTGCCTACACTTGCTTAAGGGCAAGGAGGTCTTCCTCTTTTCTCGCCTGCACTTGCTCAAAGGCAAGGAGGACTTCCTCTTTTCTCGCCTGCACTTGCTCAAAGGCAAGGAGGACTTCCTCTGGCGCCTGCACTTGCTCAAAGGCAAGGAGGACTTCCTCTGGCGCCTGCACTTGCTCAAAGGCAAGGAGGACTTCCTCTGTTCTCGCCTGCACTTGCTCAAAGGCAAGGAGGACTTCCTCTGGTGCCTGCACTTGCTTAAAGGCAAGGAGGACTTCCTCTGGTGCCTGCACTTGCTCAAGGGCAAGGAGGTCTTCCTCTTTTCTCGCCTGCACTTGCTCAAAGGCAAGGAGGACTTCCTCTTTTCTCGCCTGCACTTGCTCAAAGGCAAGGAGGACTTCCTCTGGTGCCTGCACTTGCTCAAAGGCAAGGAGGACTTCCTCTGTTCTCGCCTGCACTTGCTCAAAGGCAAGGAGGACTTCCTCTAGCGCCTGCACTTGCTCAAAGGCAAGGAGGACTTCCTCTGTTCTCGCCTGCACTTGCTCAAAGGCAAGGAGGACTTCCTCTGGTGCCTGCACTTGCTCAAAGGCAAGGAGGACTTCCTCTGTTCTCGCCTGCACTTGCTCAAAGGCAAGGAGGACTTCCTCTGGTGCCTGCACTTGCTCAAGGGCAAGGAGGACTTCCTCTTTTCTCGCCTACACTTGCTCAAAGGCAAGGAGGACTTCCTCTGGTGCCTGCACTTGCTCAAAGGCAAGGAGGACTTCCTCTATTCTCGCCTGCACTTGCTCAAAGGCAAGGAGGACTTCCTCTGGTGCCTGCACTTGCTCAAAGGCAAGGAGGACTTCCTCTGTTCTCGCCTGCACTTGCTCAAAGGCAAGGAGGACTTCCTCTGTTCTCGCCTGCACTTGCTCAAAGGCAAGGAGGACTTCCTCTTGCCTCAACCTTGCTGTACAAAGCAGAGGTGAGGACTTTCTCTGTTGCCTCAACCTTGCTGTAAAAAGCAAAGGAAAAGGACTTCCTCTCGCCTGCACCTCGCTGTACAAAGTCGAGGGAGGACTTTCTCGTGGGTGAACGCTCCCAGGGGGGCGCCAGGCGTGGCTGTCTAAGCGCACACACTGGGCGCGCCCTGCCTGCATTGCCTCATCGCGCGTTCACCGACGTCCCGACCGGCGAGGACCTCTTCTTCTGGAATCATACGAGGTGCATGCTTAACGCTCTCACTGGAAACTCGGGTCCCAGCTTAACACGTGTTAGCAAGACCCCGATGACCGTGCACCGACTGAGCACTCACTCTCTACATGCACCGACGGCTGATCGCGGTCTGCAGGCACTGATGGCTGATCGCGCTCTACACCCCATCGCTTATCTAGGGGCTGATCTGCGGGTGGTGGCCACTCGGTAACTCACCACCGATCACCTGGTCTTGCACCTGGGGCAAGGAGAACTTTAAATTGGGAACACTCGCACACTTTATGTACTGAAAATCTTTTATTGGGTGGCATCGTTAAAAAGAGTGCCCCTGATCTGCTCAACTATTTTAATACACTAGGTATGTGTACAGCGCGATAGCACATCTACTTTACAACTTAACGAGAGTAGGAAAGAAGCGTGTAGCATCCTGGGTTCTGGCAATAGTCGTTACGTCCAGAGTCACCAGCCGACAAGCTCCATTTTCCAACGTCTCAACCACTCTGGATGGGGTCTCCTTTATTTGGCGATGACCGCCCTGGCGATACACACACGGGGGGCGATCATGCCTTCCGCTTCAGCTTCTGGGAGCCCCCCCAGTGTAGCCTCTTCCATCACCTCACCTTCCCAAACACAGGGAGTTCATGCTGCTGGTCACCTTCCTGGGACCCCGAAGCACAATCACCTTGTGTCTTCTGCAGGTAATCGGTCAGGAACCCTGTCTCCACCAACTCAGCAAGCTGACGCCCCAACGCCAGGCAGTTACGGAGTGTATGTCCATAAGCTTGATGGAATTCACACCACTCATCCTTCCTCCCTCCAAGTACCCTGTCGGTTTTCTCTGGCACATGGAGTCTTGCTGCCACAGCAGGGATGGCGATCAGCTCCGCCAAACTTATCATGAAATCATACCTGGGGGGTGCGTTGCTTGCACGCCCCCTGGTCTGGTCCTTCCTTGGTGCATAAGGGCGAGACCTTCCCTGCTCCTTCCTCCCTTCCTTGATCTCATGCACCCGCGCCTGTTGCTGCTGATTCCCCTGACATCCACGTGGCTTCGACGGTGCAGCACTTCCTCTCTTCTCAGAGACCTCTGTCTCTGCTACTATGTGTGCCACCGCACGTCGCCGTATCTCGGTGAAGGTGGCAGGGTGGCTCCTGATGAGCGATTCACTGAAAGGACCAGGGAGGACACCTCTCTTGAACACATGCACCAGCATGTCTTCATCCTTGACGGGCAATCTCACCACCTGCGCCCCAAAGCGATTGAGGTAGTCCCTCAACAGCTCCCCCTGATACTGGCGCACGTCAAACAGGTCGTAGGACACCACTGGTGCAGGTCGGTTAATGATGTACTGCTCCGTGAACAGCTTCGCAAACTGATGGAAGGAAGTGACGTGGCCCTCTGGCAGGCTGACGAACCACTCCATAGCCACTCCGCTCAGCGTGCTCATGAACATCTTGCAGTACACAGCATCTGAACCTCCAGTCAGCATCATCTGAGTGTGGAAGGCTGTCAGGTGTGCTTCTGGATCTTCCACCCCCGTGAACGACACTTTCAGTCCCACCAGATTGGGAGGCACCACCGTGTTCATGATCTCGGGGGAGAAAGGCATAGGGAATACTCTAGGAGGCGATTGCGGCGTCGACGTCCTCTCTTCAACTGCGCGCTCCTTCTGCGCCTGCAATTCCCTACGCAGCTCTTCATTCATACGGTTCAACTCTTCGTTTCTTCTCTGCGATGCAGTCAGCTCTGCACGCATTTTCTCCTGATCAGCTCTCGATTCCGCGACGCTATCTTGCAACGCGCTCATCATCTCCACTGCCTGCGCCATGGTAACAGCTCCTTCTTCAGAAGATGGCGCAGGTGAGGTTTGCCTGGTTCTTCTTCTCATCTTCTCAACACTTCGACGTAACTTCACTTCGACGAAATAGTCAAGAAGCTCCAAGAAACCTCAAGAAACTTCAAGAACTACAACGTGGATGGGAACAAAATTCACACGGGCCCCACGGTGGGCGCCAAATGATCCTGCCGCTTGACTTGAACGTGGAGGATTGCCTCGTCACTCCTTCGTCCAGCCCTCTGGTCTGCAGGAACGCTCCAAGAACCACCACCGGAACTCCAAACGCTGCCTGCAAAACACACGAACGGCGCCTCTAGCGGCCGTTGTAGCTCCGACGCTCAAGTCAGGCAACCGGAACACCAAATCTATCACTGAATCTCTCTGTGAGACTCGTGTGTGCTCTCAGATCCACTTTCTCTCTCTATAACTGTTTTCTGTTATCACTATGCCACGTGTAAGAACGCTCTCACAGTGACTCAGAATCCCAGTGTAGAGAGCCTGTGTAAACTTGGAAAAGAATGAAAGGAATCCCCTTACCTTACATGATGTGGAGAGCTTTATACCTGAGCCGCGTCTCACTCCCAGATGGTGACACGTGGAGGCACCAGCTTGAATCTACCGTACACGCGTCACACCTGGAGGGCTTCTGCGCTTCTCTCTGTGCGGGCCGCATGCTCCCAGGAGAGCGCCAGGCACATCCTGCCTGCATGGCCTCGCCGCACGTCCTCTGAGTGGGCATCATGCGAGGTGCATGCGTAGCGTTCTTGCTGGGAACCCCGATGACCGACCTCCCTCTGCATGCAATTACGACCGATCTCCCTCTTAACGCCCGATCGCGCTCCTCATGCAGTCACACCCGGGCGGTCCCTCATGACTTGCAACCGACGTCCGTGCGGTTCCTCATGAATATCCACCGACGTCCGTGCGGTGCCTCATGACCTGCCACCGACACCCGGGCGGTCCCTCATGACTTGCCACCGACGTCCGTGCGGTTCCTCATGAATATCCACCGACGTCCGTGCGGGGCTTTCAGGCGCTTATCTATGCTCTGAATCTGGGAGTGGTGGCCACTTGATATCTGACTACCGATCACCATTCTAGGTGATCTCCTCCCTGATTCACTTGCTCTTTCTACCACATGCCACCCTGTTCATGGTCCACGTGGTCAACGGCTGCTGACGTCATCAACTACTGATGACCGACCGGATCAATGACAAAAAGAACGTACCTTTAATAGATTATGAGTGGAGTTGATGAAGGATCAAGAGGGAAGGAAGAGTGCTCGAAGAAGCAAAGAGTTTTTTGAAATGATGAAATGAGAAGGAATGAAACAGTGAAGAGCGTAGGAGGCAAAGGGTTAACGTATAGGGGAAGCGCGAATCGACAATGCACCCTAGCCGTTAAGATTGCCACGTGTACGCTCCAGCGAAAGTATGGTGAAATGTCACCTCGAAGCACTATGCGCATCCCATCACTCAGCCTCACCGTAGTACCACGTAGGACAGTGCGTAGGACAATGCCACGTAGGTCGACAGGTCGAGCAGTTAGGCTTCTCATTGAAACAAGTTCCAGATCAAGCCTGGGGGGCTTGTGTAGTGGCCAGACCTCGGACGTCGACACATGAGTGAGAGGTCGGAACAGGAGAGGTCGGCATGGTAGGGCCCATAGAATTACACGTGTCAAGGCACAAAACTAGATTCACAGATACGCCATGCATGTAGGATGTGTTCAAGACGTAAGGTTCTGACACAATAGAATTATCCTTAGAAACGCATGTGCAGGTTTGAAGGCATGTGAGATATTAAGTTATTAGACAAGTTTAGGTTGGCGGCGTTGAGATAGGGACTGAAATCCTAGCGGCCACACCTTAAGTTATGCACTCCAGGAAAGGAATGTCGCCACGGGAGTTGCACTCTATGAAAGGAATGTTGCCACGGGATTGCACTAAGATTGTGCGTTAGAATCCCAAAAGGGTAACCCTAAATTGGACAAGAGGATGTATGTGACAGGTAACCTAAAATAGCTATATAATGGGGTAACGCCCAAGGTAAGGAAAAGTTCACACATAGACACAGTCTTTTACAAGCTTAGAGTTTCTTACACACTCTTAGCTTGAGATACTCCAGTTATTTGATGTTTCTTGCCCTATACTGACTTGAGCATTGGACTGCAATTACAAGTAGGGCCCTCCTCTGTTTCAACAGGGCCACACTTGGGAGAACCACTGTAAAGAGAAGAGGAGCCACCCTGATGCAAACCAAGCCCACAAGGTGATGATCAAGGACGCTAAAGAATATAAAGAGAAGTCACCTCAAAGTAGAGACCTCACTAGATGGAGAATGGGACAAAGACCAGAGCACCTAAAGTTCTTCCTGCTGGTCTTCTTGATGATTAGAAAATATTGTAAATAATTTGGGCTCACTTTGGGGGTCCAAATAGCAAATATAGGCTAGAATAAGGTGCCTTTAGTATAATAGGGGGTGTAGTTAGCATTTTAGGATGTTCTTGGCCCTTTTGGAAGGCTTTTTGACCTAGTTTCTAGAAGGACAAGCCTAGGATGCGGGTTTGACTTAGTCAAACCCTAAGGCTGCCCATTTTTTCACTCTTCCCATCCTACCCTTTATGCTTGCTCTCCAAGGCTCCTTCACCTATAAATAAGGAGGCCTACCTCATGTATTTTCATGTTGAATTTAGAGTAAAGTTACTATACACAATTTGTGTTAGAGTTTGTGAGCTTTGTCTCCTTACACCATTGTCTTATCTTGTGAGAATTAGAGAGCTCTCAAGTGGCAGCATTCTTCACTCATCTTGGACCAAACCACCATCCAAGTGGCGTGATCACTTCTCTACCTTCATTCTCCTAAGTTTCCTTTCACTCATCTTTTTTTCCATTCCATTTCCATTCCAAATTTTAATTCTGAAATCTATGTCTTGTTCTTGTTTTAATGTTTTGTTTCCTATTCGGTTTCCTTCATTATGTTCTCTCTTTAATTTCAGCACCTTTACTTGTCATCATCTTCACCTTATAATTGTGTTTTCCTTTTGCCTTTGTGAAATGAACCTTCACATCTACTTAACCACTTGGTTAAGTTAATGTCCAGTGGGGATTTTCCTTAGGTTCTCACCTTAATCATCCTAAAATCTCAATCCTAATTAAAGTGCCACCATAAAATGCTAAATCATAAAATCAACTCACATCACACCCCCTGCCTCAGAGTCAACGACGACCGAGTCAACCGGCAAGAACATTAGCTAATGTACCATCATGGGAAGGCAAATGTTGTTGTTGATGCCCTTAGCCGCAAGAAGATACAAATGTCATCACTTATAATAAAAGATTTGGAATTGATTGAAGATGTCAGGAGTTTCAATTTGAAGGTTTTTATTTCTTCAAATTGCATTAGTTGTAATACACTTGTTGTAACTAATGAACTTCTAGAGAAGGTGAAGGAGAAACAATTGGAGGATTCAAAATTGAAGAACATTTTGGCCTTATTGGATACTAACAAAGATAAATATTTCTCTTTGGGAGTGGATGATATTTTGAGATTCAAAAATAGAATATGTGTAACATCCCGCCAAATTCTTTTCATAATTATAAAACGAAGTAGAGATAAAATAATAATATTGAAGTGAACATAATCGTATATATGTAATGAAGTTTTCTCCTCGCAGGGAGTTTAATACAAAATCGGTCAGTTTTCCAAAAACGTAAACTAAATACAGCAAAATAAGTAAAAACAGGCGATCTCCCAACAGAATAGGCGATCTCCTATCAGAAAAGGCGATCTCCCATAAGACAGGCGATCTCCTATCATATCGGCGATCTCCTATTAGAAAGCAGAAGAAAGGTGATCGCCTAATAGAACAGAGGTAGGCGATCTCCTTCCGGCGAGCACTCACTGAGGATCTCCACTTCCTGCAACATCGTCTGCTCCCGTGTAATTGGTACACGATCATCACAGTTTTAAGAGAAAACAGCCACAGAACAATACAGAAGGGTAAGCTAGATATTTGAAAGCGAGTTTAGATATGAACTTAAAAATCAAGATAAAGCAAAGTTAAGACACCCACGTAAAACCATCAGCTTTCTCATTCTTTCCACATGACTATCAAGTAAATCACATATTTCACAATTTCCTCAAGAGTCTTTCAATTCACATACACCATCAAGTGTCTATCAATTCAATGTTTCTCATTTCTCACGTCAGACTTCCACTGACTCATCACGCAAGACACTTGACACCACTTCCGGAAGACACGTGCGTTGACTAGACTCAGAGATCTGCACCTGTCATGCTGCACCACTGTGAAATCACACACATTCACAGGGTCGCTGGGAAATCACACACATTCACCAGCGTATAAATGAATCTCAATATCCTCACTATCCAAGCATGACAGGGTTAATCCACACCAAACAGGTCGACCTCGTTCTCTTTCAAACAACCCACCTATACATGTGAACCTCCTTCGACTCTCAACGCCTGAATAACTTCATCTATGTGATTCCATTACATCAGGAGAGTCAGGATATCTCATAACGAATCACCGGTCATTGCACACTCTACACGATCTTACACGGTATTTTCTTTCCTGAAAATACTATGCCTTGATCCCACATCCACAACATTCAAAGCATCATTCCACACATAAAGAATAAATCTATCATAGGATACCTTGAGTCTTTTCTTAAACAACCCCATTCACAAGAACAAGCATACCGCCGATCAGGTTTTCGAATAGCATATACATTTTTCATTTCAATCTCAATAGTTTCAAAACGATACTAAAACCGGCGATCACGTCGCCCAAACGCATAAGAACCGAACATCACTGAAAAAGGATTTAAAACCGGCGACCACGTCGCCCAAAACACATAGAACAGAGCATTCACGAAGATGAAAACGAAACCGGCGACCACGTCGCCCTCACTTCAGAAACAGCTAATCTATGGCTTGTATTGAAAATGAAGGCTAGCTTCCCTTACCTGGACTTGCGCAAAACACCAGGAGCTTCGAAACCCAACGAAGCTTAAAGAATGCCTTGGCTCTGTTTTTGCGTCTGGTTTGAAGGACTTGCAGAGAACTTCCCAGGTGCTCTAATGGTGGCCGTCGCTCGTCGTACTCTTGTGTGAAGGTGCCAGAATCGCAGCGCGAAGGAGAGAAATGGAGGAGAAAGGAGGTAACTCACTCTTTCGCTCTTGAACAACTGCAATGTTTCTTTCCCTCAGCAGTGGGTTTTTCCATCTTAAACCAACTATTCCACAAAAGCCGCTGCCACCACCCACTCTGCAGGGAAGGTTGCGTGTACGCTTCCTGGACAGTACGACTACGCATGCCTCTGCGCAGGCTAAAACTCTGAGGTCACTATTCTGAACTACCCTCTTTTGTCTACGTGTCGCGCGTGCAGTACGTCTGATGCTGAGAGCCTGGGTCCCAACTTATCTGCATGAAACTCGACATCGTGCGTTAACCTTCCACCGATGACTCAACCTGGAAGACGACCGATCTCTCTCTCTGGAAGACGACCGATGTCTCTCTCTGGGAGACGACCGATGTCTATCCCTGGCGACGCCCGCATGTCTCTCGCGCCCTGGCGATGCCCGCATGCCTCGCGCCCTGACGATGCCCGCATGCCTCTCGCGCCCCGGCGATGCCCGCATGCCTCTCGCGCCCCGGCGATGCCCGCATGCCTCTCGCGCCCTGGCGATGTCCGCATACCTCGCGCCCTGGCGATGCCCGACGACACATCGCCACGCCTTCCTGAAGGTTCTTCATTCCACTATGTTACGTCAAATGTATTATCTCCACATGACTCGGGGACGTCGGTAGCTTCACATTCCAAGAGAAGATCAGCACCACTCCTCTTGCGCCCATGCATGCAACACTAAGGACGATCTCTTTTGCTCAGCATAGAGCTTCGCATGCACAGCGTATCTAAGGCTTAACCCACACCTTGATACGCGTGGTTGTTGGAACCCACTCTAGTTGATCCAGTATCTTGACCACATACTACGTGCACTCCCGTCGATCACGTACGCCCTAAACGATTGGCGGTCATGTCTCCTCTAGGCAACAGGCGATTATGTGCCAGAGAAGTCGGAGATCGCCTCCGTCTTCACTAACGGCGATCTCGTAGAAGACTTCTTAGCTACACTTTTCCTCCTTTACTCTTCTTGATCCACATGTCAGTCGACCGACCTCTACCAGCTGACCCCAGACCTTCGGTGACGTCCGATGTCCGACTACTACGAAGCTTCATTTACCAACTCTTTGTATTTTAAATAATGACATCTTCTGAAATTATTTAAATATAACACTTTTATTCCAATTTAATTTTACAGGTCCTTACATTCTCCCCATCAAGAAAAATTTTCGTCCCCGAAAATTGAATTACAAGGAAAAAAGTAGGGATATGCTCCTGTCATGGTTTCTTCAAATTTCCATGGTGAATCGCCCGATCTGCACGTCGTCCACTTCCAACACGTGACTAGGGTCTGCAAGATACTTCCTTAGCTGTGATACGTGAAATACATTATGCAGGTTTGCTAATTGGGGAGGTGGGACGATCTCATAAGCCACTGGACTGATCCCCCTACCACTGCCCTTAGCTGCAGTTACAACGCCTTCCCACCATCCATCACACCACCAGGCATACACTGCTGATTCAAACTCAAGAGGGCGACCTGAAAGGCGTTCAGGGGAGCATGGCTTGACTATTAAGCGGTCCCTCTTTATCAAGCAAATCATCGTACTGGACCTTCAGCAGCCTTGGAGGCACACTCCAGATTTTTCATCTAAACCAGCATTCTCTAACGCCACCATCACGTCAGAGTACCCCTATGCTAGCACCGACCTGGATTAGCAGATTAGGCTTTGGTCCACATTTTGTCAGTTCATTGGTAGGAGTAGAGTCTTGCAGACTAGAAAACCTTTCTCAAATACTTGATCCTTACAACTTCTAATTCCTCTTGTTTTAGATGTCCTTCATTGGCATGAACTGATCTGCAATGACTTGGGTTGACATCGACATTATTATTCTGTCTAGAAACTGCAGAGATGGAGTTTCTTCCAGGATTTTCTTTTTCAGTTCAGAAACAATCGGTTTGTAGCTTGACTCCACATTAGGCACCATTTCTTGTCAAACCGATGGTGAAACAGCAAAAGCTTGAGGGAACACGGTTCCTTTCTTCAGGCGCCCCTCTGGTTCGTTTCTCCTTTGGTTACTAATAGTAGATCAGGAAAAACCCACCGTTTTTGCAGATGGTTGGGGTTTCAGAGCTGCTAACTCAGGAATTCCAATGGATGTATCCGTATTACCATTGTATGGGGTCTCAAGGTGCTCAGTATACAACACGCAGATCGTAACTCCCTCACTGTGTTCAGGGTGAGGACTTGTTGCTGTAACATCCCGCCAAATTCTTTTCATAATTATAAAACGAAGTAGAGATAAAATAATAATATTGAAGTGAACATAATCGTATATATGTAATGAAGTTTTCTCCTCGCAGGGAGTTTAATACAAAATCGGTCAGTTTTCCAAAAACGTAAACTAAATACAGCAAAATAAGTAAAAACAGCGATCTCCCAACAGGATGGGCGATCTCCTATCAGGAAAGGCGATCTCCTATCAGAAAAGGGCGATCTCCCTTCAGAATACAGAAAAGGGTGATCGCCTAACACAAACGTAAATGGGCGATCTGCTTCCGGCGACCACTCACTGAGGAGCACTACCACCTGCAACCTCGTCTGCTCCCGTGTACAAATACACGATCATCACAGGTTTAAGCAAACAATCACAATACCAGATAAAAGGGGTAAGCTAGATGTTTTTAAAAACTTTAAATCCATAGAAAACGTGAATTTCCACTCCATACATAAGCCATATCAAATGCAACCATCAAGATTTCCATAATCCACATACTCGTCAAGTGTCTCTTTGCTACATTCAGTATTCAAGATTCACACGTCAGACTTTCCACTGACCCACAATGCATAGACACATGACTCTACTTCCGGATTGACTCGTGCGTTGACTCAGGCTCAGAGATCTGCACCTGTCATACCATACCACTGTGAAATCCACACAGGGTCGCTGTGAAATCCACACAGCATGCGCATATATAATCTCAATGTTATCACTCTCCCGGTATGACAAGGTTAATTCATATAACAGGTCGAGCTCGTTCTTTTTCACACTACTCGCCCATTCATATGAACCTCCTCCGACTCTCCACAACTGAATAACTTCATCTACGTGATTCCATTATATCAGCAGAGTCAGGATATCTCCTTCTAGACAAGCCCCTAGTCAATACACATTACACAAATGATCTTACACGGTATTTCCTTTCCTGAAAATACTATGCCTTGATCTCACATTCACAACATTCAAAACATCATACCACTCAATCGAATGATTCAAATCACAGCAACAATCATTTCAAAGGTTCAAACTTTCGAATATCACATTTAAATCTCAAGCAGTCTCAAAACAACACCAAAAACAGGGGAGTTCGCAAAACAACGCCAAAACCGGCGATCTGATTCAAAAGCAGGGGATTTCGAAATCTGTATTTAAAACCGGCGACCACGTCGCCCAGACACATAGAACAGAGCATTCACGAAGATGAAAACGAAACCGGCGACCACGTCGCCCTCACTTCAGAAACAGCTAATCTATGGCTTGTATTGAAAATGAAGGCTAGCTTCCCTTACCTGGACTTGCGTAACTTCACTAAGAACTCCAAACCCACGAGCTTCAAGGATGCCTTAAGCTCTGTTTTAGCGTCCGTTTCGGAGAACTTGCAGAGAACCTCCCAGGTGCTCTAAGGGCGGACGTCGTACTGGTGCTTGAGGATGCCTGAAACGCAGCGTGAAGGAGAGAAAGGAGAAGGATGGAGATGCTCTCACTCTTTCACTCTTGGGCCACTCCAACGTTCTTCGCCTCCCCGCAGTGGGTTTTTGAATCCAAGCATACTTGTCCACGTATGCTGCTGCCACTCCCTTCTGCAGGACCCTGAGTGTACGTTTCTCTGAACAGCACGACCACGGTTGTCTCTTGTGCATGCCAACCACTGCTCTGAACAGTACGACCACTGTTGTCTCTTGTGCATGCCAACCACTGCTCTGAACAGTACGACCGCGAGTGTTTCTTGCGCATGCCAACATTCTGATGTCACTGTTCTGAACCAACACTTTTGTCTACGTGTCGCGCGTGCCGCGTGCCTTCTGCTGGGAGTCTGGGTCCCACTTTAACTGTGTGCAACACGTCATCGCGCGATAACCTGGAAGACGACCGATGTCTATCCCAGGCGATGTCCACATGCCTCGCGCCCCGGCGATGACCGCATGCCTCGCGCCCCGGCGATGCCCGCATGCCTCGCGCCCCGGCGATGCCCGCATGCCTCGCGCCCCGGCGATGCCCGCATGCCTCGCGCCCCGGCGATGCCCGCATGCCTCGCGCCCCGGCGATGACTGATGTGCTTCTCATCCCGGCGATGACTGATGACACATCGCCACGCCTTGCTGAAGGTTCCTCATTGCACTATGTTACGTCCAAGGTACCACCTCCACAAGGCTTGGTGATGTCGGTAGCTTCACATTTCCAAGAGTAGATTAGCACTAGTCCTCGTGCGCCCATGCATGCAACACTTAAGGACGATCTCTTATGCTCAAGCATAGAGCTTCGCATGCCCAGCGTATCTAAGGCTTAACCCACACCTTGATACGCGTGGTTTTTGGAACGTACCACTATGGTTGATCCAATATCTTGACCACAATACAAAGGGTAGCTTCGGCGATCATGTGTACTCTAGGCGACAGGCGATCATGTGCCAGAGAACTCGGAGATCGCCTACTCTCTCAATAACGGCGATCTCGTAGACTTCTAAGCTCTACTTTCCTTCCTTTATATTTAAATAAAACATACTTAGAATTCATTTAAAATATAGCACTTTTATTCCAATATAATTTTCTAGGTTCTTACAGTTGCGACCGCTGACAATGCAGCATTGTTTCTAGGATCAGAACCGAAGCGCTGACCACCACAACTGCCCATTTAAAGGATTGGCTGCAAATCCCATCCCATTAGGAACACAAGGCACGGAAGTTCCGCTTCCACATCCAACTTTTTGAAATTTACCACATCGCTAGAAGAACTCAACGTCATCATGACACGGTTTACCCTCATTCTCATCCACAGCCATTACCCCCTTCCCTTCTACATTCACAGTCCGAACTGCATCTTCATTTGCCAAATTCAGGAGGCTTACGGCTTCGGAAGCCTTTTATCTCAACCCACCATTTCCATAATCATCTTTCAAATCACGATCAACAAAACAGTATCCATCCTGCGTGAAGCTTAAGCTAGAATCATCTCATGTTGTTTCATCGACATGAACATCTTCCAAGCTTCAAAAGAAAAATTCATTCTTTCATTCTTGGAACCTAACTCTGGTACTTCCCATGGATACACATGCTTAAGCTTTAAACCCCCAACATACTGCTTATTTACTCTCCATAACTTATATGTAGCTGAAACTAAACCTTGGTACAACTAGATCTAACTTACACTTGCTTCTTTAATTCCATCTATTCAGCTGGGCCATTATGTAGGGAGCCATGGACACTGGTCCAGCTCCAGGTACCAAACAATAGAGAATTCCATCTCTCTCTTAGGAGGTAGTCCAGGTATTTCTTCTGGAACTACATCCATGAAATTCTTCACCACGGTATACAGCCCATCTCTTCATCATTCCTCACTCCCCCTTGAGCTAGGATTACAAGGCACGCCGCCCTTCTATCAACCCCGACCATACACACTGAGCAGATATCATATCTGACTCTCGGAGGCCCGAAAACACCACGTTCTGCCTACTGCAAACTATGAGAATGTGATTGGCAGATAGCCAATCCATTCCCAGGATAACATCCAGATCCTGAAGAGGTGGACAGATCAATTTCACCTTGAACTTGCGTCCCGCTACTATCACTGGACATTCAGAGCAAACTGGGGAGGTCAAAACCTGTTTTGAGGCCGGTGTAGAGGCCAACCGTTCAAACGGCAGCTCCTCCACTAGAATGCCCAGTTCGGTTGCACACCGATTTGACACAAAAGAGTGTGTCGCTCCAGAATCAAACAAAACTCCAACGTATCTACCAACTATAAACAAGCACCTTGTACTAGGTTACCTGACTGAGATGCCTCCACTCCAGACAGGGCAAACACTCCCCCTGCTGCCTGAGGTCTGCTGCCTTCGTTCCTCAACTGCTGGGAAACACTGGGTTGAGTCGCCCTATACCCGTTAGGACACTCTCTAGCAAGGTGTCCCGTCTTCCGGCAGATGTAGCATTTTTTTCTCTGAATTCCTCTTGGGGTACACGTTGACGTTATGTGACCTATCATAACGGAAACATCTTGGTTTCCATGGTTGTTGCTGCTGAAGTTGGGGCGAAACTGCTCCTGCTCTATGTTGTGGAGGTCTCGAATAAGGCTTATTCTGCTGCTGCTGCACCTTGGCCTTCCTACAGGAGGAACCCCCTGGGTGTGATCTGATTACCCTGGAATCACTCCTCTCCAGGGTCTCCACCCTCTTTGCCTTCTCCACCAAGGCATGAGACTTCTTAATCCACTGATCTGGTTGGTTCGGAGAAGCATTCCCACGGAACTGGGGTGGGTTGTGCCTTATGAACTCGGTCATCCCCCTCTGCTCCCGAGGCTGATTGACATGGGAAGCTGTTGCAGTCGATCCAGCAGTTTCCCAATGATGCATTACAGCCTGCTGAATCTGAGCCATTACCGTATTCTGTTGTTGGATGGCAGTTGCCATTATCTCAATGGCCCTGGCGATCTGGCCCATCTCCGAAGAAGATTGGGGAGGGGTAGGAGGTTTACGTGCCATCTTTCTTCGTTCTCGGATTTTGAAACCACTAGTTTCTATATTCCCTACAACTATAAGAATGAAATCGATAAGAAATCAATTCATTCAAGGGGTAACAGCTAGACCTTACAAAGGTCAGCATCTCAAAGTCATTAAGAATTTGAGTTCATCAACAGAATCATAACACTTATAACCTCAAACAAAACACCAGGACAGTTACTGGTGTACAATCATCAATCCAAACAACCACTTTCAATCAATTACAAAAACATTCACTAAAATGAAATAAATCACACCCGAATTCATTATATGCTAAACATCAGACCTTTAGAATTAAGATTGAGAATCATCTCGATCCAGTTATGAGTGTGCACCCTCACTACTTTATCAAGATCCTTTCATTCTTAATACTAAAATTTTCAGTTAAAGCATATATTCACTAAAGCACACACCAAACTTCAGTACCAAAAACGTTTGAAAACCTTTCACTATAGTTTTCATTTAAAACTCAAATAACTTTTATGAGCAGAAGAAACACAATGGATCCACAGCCCTCAGGTCATCCTAAGGACGAACTGCTCTGATACCATTAATGTAACATCCCGCCAAATTCTTTTCATAATTATAAAACGAAGTAGAGATAAAATAATAATATTGAAGTGAACATAATCGTATATATGTAATGAAGTTTTCTCCTCGCAGGGAGTTTAATACAAAATCGGTCAGTTTTCCAAAAACGTAAACTAAATACAGCAAAATAAGTAAAAACAGGCGATCTCCCAACAGAATAGGCGATCTCCTATCAGAAAAGGCGATCTCCCATAAGACAGGCGATCTCCTATCATATCGGCGATCTCCTATTAGAAAGCAGAAAAAAGGTGATCGCCTAATAGAACAGAGGTAGGCGATCTCCTTCCGGCGAGCACTCACTGAGGATCTCCACTTCCTGCAACATCGTCTGCTCCCGTGTAATTGGTACACGATCATCACAGTTTTAAGAGAAAACAGCCACAGAACAATACAGAAGGGTAAGCTAGATATTTGAAAGCGAGTTTAGATATGAACTTAAAAATCAAGATAAAGCAAAGTTAAGACACCCACGTAAAACCATCATCTTTCTCATTCTTTCCACATGACTATCAAGTAAATCACATATTTCACAATTTCCTCAAGAGTCTTTCAATTCACATACACCATCAAGTGTCTATCAATTCAATGTTTCTCATTTCTCACGTCAGACTTCCACTGACTCATCACGCAAGACACTTGACACCACTTCCGGAAGACACGTGCGTTGACTAGACTCAGAGATCTGCACCTGTCATGCTGCACCACTGTGAAATCACACACATTCACAGGGTCGCTGGGAAATCACACACATTCACCAGCGTATAAATGAATCTCAATATCCTCACTATCCAAGCATGACAGGGTTAATCCACACCAAACAGGTCGAGCTCGTTCTCTTTCAAACAACCCACCTATACATGTGAACCTCCTTCGACTCTCAACGCCTGAATAACTTCATCTATGTGATTCCATTACATCAGGAGAGTCAGGATATCTCATAACGAATCACCGGTCATTGCACACTCTACACGATCTTACACGGTATTTTCTTTCCTGAAAATACTATGCCTTGATCCCACATCCACAACATTCAAAGCATCATTCCACACATAAAGAATAAATCTATCATAGGATACCTTGAGTCTTTTCTTAAACAACCCCATTCACAAGAACAAACATACCGCCGATCAGGTTTTCGAATAGCATATACATTTTTCATTTCAATCTCAACAGTTTCAAAACGATACTAAAACCGGCGATCACGTCGCCCAAACGCATAAGAACCGAACATCACTGAAAAAGGATTTAAAACCGGCGACCACGTCGCCCAAAACACATAGAACAGAGCATTCACGAAGATGAAAACGAAACCGGCGACCACGTCGCCCTCACTTCAGAAATAGCTAATCTATGGCTTGTATTGAAAATGAAGGCTAGCTTCCCTTACCTGGACTTGCGCAAAACACCAGGAGCTCCGAAACCCAACGAAGCTTAAAGAATGCCTTGGCTCTGTTTTTGCGTCTGGTTTGAAGGACTTGCAGAGAACTTCCCAGGTGCTCTAATGGTGGCCGTCGCTCGTCGTACTCTTGTGTGAAGGTGCCAGAATCGCAGCGCGAAGGAGAGAAATGGAGGAGAAAGGAGGTAACTCACTCTTTCGCTCTTGAACAACTGCAATGTTTCTTTCCCTCAGCAGTGGGTTTTTCCATCTTAAACCAACTATTCCACAAAAGCCGCTGCCACCACCCACTCTGCAGGGAAGGTTGCGTGTACGCTTCCTGAACAGTACGACTACGCATGCCTCTGCGCAGGCTAAAACTCTGAGGTCACTATTCTGAACTACCCTTTTTTGTCTACGTGTCGCGCGTGCAGTACGTCTGATGCTGAGAGCCTGGGTCCCAACTTATCTGCATGAAACTCGACATCATGCGTTAACCTTCCACCGATGACTCAACCTGGAAGACGACCGATCTCTCTCTCTGGAAGACGACCGATGTCTCTCTCTGGGAGACGACCGATGTCTATCCCTGGCGACGCCCGCATGTCTCTCGCGCCCTGGCGATGCCCGCATGCCTCGCGCCCTGACGATGCCCGCATGCCTCTCGCGTCCCGGCGATGCCCGCATGCCTCTCGCGCCCCAGCGATGCCCGCATGCCTCTCGCGCCCTGGCGATGTCCGCATACCTCGCGCCCTGGCGATGCCCGACGACACATCGCCACGCCTTCCTGAAGGTTCTTCATTCCACTATGTTACGTCAAATGTATTATCTCCACATGACTCGGGGACGTCGGTAGCTTCACATTCCAAGAGAAGATCAGCACCACTCCTCTTGCGCCCATGCATGCAACACTAAGGACGATCTCTTTTGCTCAGCATAGAGCTTCGCATGCACAGCGTATCTAAGGCTTAACCCACACCTTGATACGCGTGGTTGTTGGAACCCACTCTGGTTGATCCAGTATCTTGACCACATACTACGTGCACTCCCGTCGATCACGTACGCCCTAAACGATTGGCGGTCATGTCTCCTCTAGGCAACAGGCGATTATGTGCCAGAGAAGTCGGAGATCGCCTCCGTCTTCACTAACGGCGATCTCGTAGAAGACTTCTTAGCTACACTTTTCCTCCTTTACTCTTCTTGATCCACATGTCAGTCGACCGACCTCTACCAGCTGACCCCAGACCTTCGGTGACGTCCGATGTCCGACTACTACGAAGCTTCATTTACCAACTCTTTGTATTTTAAATAATGACATCTTCTGAAATTATTTAAATATAACACTTTTATTCCAATTTAATTTTACAGGTCCTTACAATATGCATACTAGAGGATAGTGAACTAAAACAGAGAGTGTTATGTGAAGGTCATAAAAGCAATCTCAGTTTACATTTAGCAATGATGAAGATGTATCAAGATCTCATCTTATTGGTGGCTTGGCATGAAGAATGATGTAGCCAATTTGTAGTTGCTTGCTTGACTTGTTAGAAATTAAAGACTAAATATCTACGACCTAGAGGCATGTTTACTTAGTTAGACATTCCAGTGTGGAAGTGGGACAATATCTCAATGGATTTTCTTACCCACTTATCACGTACTTTGAGGAAGCATGACTTTGTTTGGGTCATAGTGGACAGGTTGACAAAGACGACACACTTCCTACCTATATATTTGAGAATCTTTATGCAGAAATTGGCTTAGATTTATATAGATGAGATAGTCAGATTGCATGGTGTACCCTCCAGCATAGTTTTAGATAGAGATCCCAAATTCACCTCTAGATTCTAGCAAACACTTCAGGAAGCTTAGGGAACCAGACTCAAACTCAATTCAACATACAATCCTCAAAATGATGGACAATCAAAGAGAACTATCCAATCCTTAAAGGATTAGCTCAGGACTTGTGTGTTAGATCATTTGGACAGTTGAGATGAAATTCTACCTTTGGTAGAGTTCACTTACAATAACAATTACCAAGCAAGCATAAGAATGGCTCCTTCTGAGGCATTGTATGGAAGAAAGTGTAGGTCACCTCTGTGTTGGTTTCAGGATGGTGAGAATGTGTTAATTGGACCATAATTAATACAACAAACTAATAAGAAGGTCAAAATGATTTAGGAAAGATTGAAAATATCTCACAACAGACAAAAATCTTATGTAGATCAAAGAAGACCTTTAGAATTCTTTGCGGGTTAGCATGTTTTTATGAGAGTTACACCATTCACTAGTGTAAGGAGAGTAATCAAATCCAAAAAATTGACTCCTAAGTTCATAAGACCTTATCAAATTCTCAGAAGAATAGGTCTTATGGAGTAAACTACCTTGTCTCCTCCTTTAGCCAATATTCACAATATTTTTCATGTATCCCAATTAGAAAAGCATGTACCCAATCCTAGCCACATTCTAAAGTCTGATTCAGTTCAGGTGAAATAAAATTTGTTATTTGAAGTGAAGCCAATCTATTTTTTAGATTCACAAATAAAAAAACTTTGTGGAAGAAGTATTCCCATGGTGAAAGTATTGTGGGATCTCGTATTTCGAGATACCACTTGGGAAATTGAAGAAGATATACGATCATCATACCCTAATCTCTTTCTTTTGGTAAGCTTATTTTTTAGGACGAAAATTTTTGTATTGGGGATAATGTAACCCCCGGTCAAACACAGCCCCCACCCCCACACAATTTTTTTTCTTTCCCTCTCTCTCCATATCTCTAACTCTCTCCCTTCTATCTCCATTTCTCACTCCATACATGATATATTTTAGAATCTCATTGCACCACACTGTAGATGAGAAGTTAAGGAACATTTATACTCAAACAGATTCTCAAACTAAGTAAGTTCATATCTACTCTAAAGATTCTTTTGTTCTATATTTTTCCTTTAGGATTTAGTCATCAATCTTGGTGAGGTCAGTTGAGAAAAGTAATCCTCTCAACTCATTCTACTATATACTACATTTTTGTTTTGTTTGGATAACTTGCATTAGGTCCTCATATCTTGAAGCTTATCCAGATTGAGAGGATAAAATCATAGAGGTTGCTTGGAAAGCAAGAAATTCAGGTAAGGGAAGCTAGCTTTAATTTTTAATAGGACCCTAGGCTAAAAGTTATGAATGCAGAGGGGATATGGTCCCAAAGATTCAATTTCTCTCGCACGGATGTTGTTTGTTTATATGTTGTCTGAACTTATAGAAATGTTAGATTTTGATGTTTGAGGAATTTAGTATTAATTTGTAGATTAAATTATATTAAGAAATTTTAATGTCATATGATTGAATCGTATGTAAAATATATGAGTGACATTGTATGATGAAAGTTTGTATGAAATTTGTTCTCGCCAGTTGACTCTCCCGTTAGTTGACTTCTACGATCGCTTGCACTTCTCCCTTCCCTTTGAATTAACCTGCAAAGGAAGAAATACGGGCGCCCTAGCGGCCGTTTGCACTCCAACGCTCAAGTCAAAAATAGGGCAAGAAACATCGAGTGTATAGCAAAAGAGTTCTAGTCTCAAAAGCTGAGTACCTTTGTGAATGCCTTACTACCCTTTATATAGCCCTTCTAGGGTTCCTGCTACGCCTATCCTTGCATCCAAGCGTTGGCTCTCAGCGAATCTAGGGTTACCTTTCTGGGATTCTATCACACAATGTTGGTGGGCGTCCTGTGGCAACCTTCTATTCTTAGAGTGCAACTCTCGTGGCAATCTTCCTTTTCTGGAGTGCTTAACTTGGGCATGGGCGCTAAGGCATACGTTGTAACATCCCGCCAAATTCTTTCCATATTTATATAATAAAATAAGCGTAGACATTTATTTATAAAATCATATATGTATGTATATTGAAAGTACATCATCCCATACATTGTATCTCAAAAAGAAACGTCCCTCTTATAGGGGTTTTAATACATTCCATCAACTGTTTCAAAATAAAACTAAAATACAGCATAAAAAGAAAACAGGCGATCTCTTCCTCCAACTGCTCACTGAGGAGCTCGACTACCTGCAACATCATCTGCTCCCGTGTAAAATACACGATCATCACAGTTTTAAGAAAAACAGCCACAGAACAAAAACGCAGGGTAAGCTAGATATTTTAAAGAGAATTTAGATATGAAACTTTAAAATCAAGATAAAACAAATTTAAGACACCCACGTAAAATCCATCAATTTCCCATTCATTTCACACACTTCACAATTTCATCAAGAGTTATTTGTTTCACATAAAACATCAAATGCCTATCAAATCTTAATATTTCTCTTTCTCACGTCCGACTTCCACGGACTCACCACACATAGACACATACCACACCACTGTAAAGTCCACACAGGACAGCTAGTGAAGTCCACACAGGACAGCTAGTGAAGTCCACACAGGACAGCTAGTGAAGTCCACACAGGACAGCTAATGAAGTCTACATAGGACAGCTACTGAAGTCCACACAGGACAGCTACTGAAGTCCACACAGGACAGCTACTGAAGTCCACACAGGACAGCTACTGAAGTCCACACAGGACAGCTAATGAAGTCCACACAGGACAGCTACTGAAGTCCACACAGGACAGCTAATGAAGTCCACACAGGACAGCTAGTGAAGTCCACATAGGACAGCTACTGAAGTCCACACAGGACAGCTACTGAAGTCCACACAGGACAGCTACTGAAGTCCACACAGGACAGCTATTTAACATCAATTCACCCAATGCACCATACAACACTTAAATGAACACAGCAACAATCATTCCACGGTTCAGATTTTCGAATATCACATGCATTTCACATTTAAATCTCAAACAGTCTCAACGACACTAAAACAGGGGAGTTCGAAATCAATAATAACACAGGCGATCACGTCCAACACAAGGGATTTCGAAATCTGTATTTAAAACCGGCGATCACGTCGCCCAAACACATAAGAACAGAACATCATGAAAAAGGGGTTTAAACCCGGCGACCACGTCGTCCAAACACATAGAACAGAGCATCGCGAAAAGAATATGAAACCGGCGACCACGTCGCCCTCACTTCAGAAACAGCTAGCCTACGGCTTTTATTGAAAATAAAGCTAGCTTCCCTTACCTGAACTTGCGCCAAAACACCAAGAGCTCCAACACCCACCGAAGCTTAAAGATGTCCTAACTCTGTTCTAGCGTCCTGACGGAAAATTCGCAGAGAACTCCCCAGGTATCCAAGTGCAGTCGTCGCTCGTCGTACTGGTGCTTGGGGATGTCTGAAATGCAGCGCGAAGGAGAGAAAAGAGAAGGATGAAGGTAGACTCACTCTGTCACTCTTGAACCACCGCAACATTCTGCCTCTCAGAAGTGGTTTTTGAATCTAAACCAACTTCTCCACTGATGGAGATCAAGTAGAAGAGGATTTTACTAATGGAGGAAGAGGTCATCCACCCAAGCATTTAAAATTCTTCTTACTAGTCTTCTTAAAAAGTAGAACATTTTGGGTTCTCTTGAAAATTCAAAAGATAGTAGTATAAATAAATCTTTGTAAATACTCTTGTATAAATTTGTAAATAATATAGAAATATCCTTAGGAGTATGCCAAAGAGGAAAACCAAAAGAAACCTCTAAATGTAAGGCATTTTAGGCACTTTCTTTAGGAAAAAGTGGAAAAAGTGACTTTTCTACTCCTTTCTCTCTTAGGCACTAGAAGGAGCTAGAAGAGTGACTCTTCCCACTCCTTCCCCTTTGTAACATGACCAGCCCTCTCCATTATAAATAGGGGTGCTTGGTACTTTGAATAAAAAAAGTTGAAAGTTAGAAGAAAAGAAACTATCTTGAAATTGAGAGAGAGTGAGTTTGTGAGACTTGTCTCTTCTTCTCCTTCATGTCTTATCTTGTGAGCTTTGGAGACTCTCAAGTGGCGGCACCACCCACTCATCTTGGAAGAACCACCCTCCAAGTGGCGTGAATCACATCTCCAAAAGGCTACAACCACATAAGTCATTTCTATTCATCTTCTAAAAATACCCATTTGTGTTTTCTTGTAGTTTTTCCATTTTTAATCGGTTCAATCTTTTCCATGAGTTGTTTCCTTTCATTTGCTGCCATTGTTCTGCACTTTGCTGGTTTATTTCCTTGTTTTCTTGCTGTTTTAATTTCGTCCAAACCATGGGTTTCCATATACATGTGTTGTTCTTGTTTTCCATCCATGGGTTTTTGTTCTTTGATGAATTTCTTTGTGATTTTCTAATTCCTATTGAATTTCAATCAGTATTTTCACTTGTTCTTGGTGTTCTTATGTTGTTCTTGTGTTTCCTTTGAAGTTTGGTACTGTTCTTGAATTACCCATTCATATTCCATTGTTATCTTATGTAAGGACCTGGAAAATATTATTGGAATAAAAGTGATATATTTTAAGTCAATTCTAAGTATGTCTTTATTTAAAAATATAAAGGAAGGGAAGTATAGCTTAAAAGTCTACGAGACCGCCTAATTGAAAGAGTAGGCGATCTCCGACTTCTCTGGCACATGATCGCCTGTCGCCTTGATTTCACAGAACGCCTATCGCCTGTAGTGTACCTAGTCGCCTGTCGCCTAGGGTACACATGATCGCCGAAACTACACTTAGTGTGTAGTCAAGATGTTGGATCAACCATGGTGGGTTCCCAAAGACCACGTGCATCAAGGTGTGGGTTAAGCCTTAGACACGCTGTGCATGCGAAGCTCTATGCTTGGGTATTGGAGATCGTCCTTAGTGTTGCATGCATGGGCGCACGAGGGCAAGTGCCAATCCACCCTTGGAAATGTGAAGCTACCGACGTCACCGAGTCACGTGGAGATGATACCTTGGACGTAACATAGTGCAATGAGGAACCTTCAGCAAGGAGTGTCGTCGGTCATCGCGGGGCGTGAGGCATGCAGGTGTCGCCGGGGCGTGAGGCATACGGGTGTCGTGTAACATCCCGCCAAAATAAATCCATACATACATGTATAATGAAAATAAAGGTACACAAATAATATTGAAGAGTACATGATAATATATATATAAGTAATGAAGTTGCTCCTCTTAGGGAGTTTAATACATAACCAGTCAAATATTTTCAACACTTAAACAAAATACAACAAGATAGACAAACAGGCGATCTCCCTACAAAAGGGGGATCTCCTATCAACCAGGCGATCTCCTATCAACCAGGCGATCTCCTATCAACCAGGCGATCTCCTATCAAACCGGCGATCTCAACTTCCTGTAACGTCATCTGCTCCCGTGTAAGTTATACACGATCATCACAGTTTTTAAGAGAAAAACAGCCACAGAACCAAACACGCAGGGTAAGCTAGACAATTGAAAGAGAGTTTAGATATGAACTTAAAAATCAAGATAAAAATCAATTTAAGGCACCCACGTAAAACCATCAGCTTTCTCATTCTTCCCACATGACTATCAAGCATAACACATATTTCACAGTTCTATTTCACAAACTGCATCAAGTGTCTATCAATTTCAAGTTCCTCATTTCTCACGTCAGACTTTCCACTGACTCACAATACATAGACACATGACTCTACTTCCGGATGACTCGTGCGTTAACTCAGGCTCAGAGATATGCACCTGTCATACCACATTGCTGTAAAGTTCCCACAGCCGTGCACATAACCACAATCTCAATATCATAACTCTTCCGGTATGACAGGGTAAATTCATATAACAGGCCGAGCTCGTTCTTTTTCACACGAGACGCCCATACGTATGAACCTCCTTCGACTCTCACCTACTGAATAACTTCATCTACGTGATTCCATTATCTCAGCAGAGTCAGGATATCTCCTTCTTGACGAGCCCCTAGTCAATACACATTACGCACGATCTTACACGGTATTTTCTTTCCTGAAAATACTATGCCTTGATCCCACATTCACAACATTTCACACATCATACAACACTTAATGAACAATTTCAGTCACCATAAAACTCATGCCAAGGATTCAGATTTTCGTATATCACATTTAAATCTCAAAACAGTCTCAAACCACAACAAGAACAGGGGAGTTCGTAAAACAACGCCAAAACCGGCGATCTGATTCAAAAGAAGGAGATTTCGAAATCTGCATTTAAAACCGGCGACCACGTCGCCCAAACACATAGAACAGAGCATTCACGAAGATGAAAACGAAACCGGCGACCACGTCGCCCTCACTTCAGGAACAGCTAATCTATGGCTTGTATTGAAAATGAAGGCTAGCTTCCCTTACCTGGACTTGCGCAAAATACCAAGAGCTCCTAAATCCAACGAAGCTTGAAGAACGCCTTGGCTCTGTTTTTGCGTCTGGTTTGAAGGATTTGCAGAGAACTTCCCAGGTGCTCTAATGGTGGCTGTCGCTCGTCGTACTCTTGTGTGATGGTGCCCGAATCGCAGCGCGAAGGAGAGAAATGGAGGAGAAGAGAGGTAACTCACTCTTTCGCTCTTTGCAACGTTTCCTCCTCTCAGAAGTGGGTTCTTGCCTCTTAAACCAACTTGTCCACAAAAGCAGCTGCCACCACCCACTCTGCAGGGAAGTCTGAGTGTACGTTTCACTGAACAGTACGACCACTGTTGTCTCTTATGCATGCCAACCTCTGCTCTGAACAGTACGACCACTGTTGTCTCTTGTGCATGCCAACCTCTGCTCTGAACAGTACGACCACTGTTGTCTCTTGTGCATGCCAACATTCTGATGTCACTGTTCTCAACCAACACTTTTTGTCTACGTGTCGCGCGTGCCGCGCGTCTCATGCTGGGAGTCTGGGTCCCACCTTCTCTACGTACAACTCGACATCGCGCGATAACCTTCAACCGATGACCTCTTGCGCGAAGACTCTCCACCGATGACCCTCCGCGCGAAGGCTATCCACCGATGACTCATCCTGGAGGACGACCGATGTCTCTCTCTCTTCGGCGATGCCCGCATGCCTCGCGGCCTGGCGATGCCCGCATGCCCCGCGCCCCGGCGATGCCCGCATGCCCCGCGACCCGGCGATTCCCGCATGCCTCACGCCCCGGCGATCACGTGTAGTCTAGGCGACCGGCGATTATGTGTTAACAAGGAACTCTTGTAGTCTTCTAAGCTATACTTTCCTTCCTTTTTATTTTAAATAAAAACATACTTAGAATTCATTTAAAATATACCCTTTTATTCCAATTTAAATTTTACAGGTCCTTACATTCTCCCCATCAAGAAAAATTTTCGTCCCCGAAAATTGCATTACAAGGAAAAGAGGTATGGATAAGCCTCTCTCATGGGTTCTTCTAACTCCCAAGTTGAATCCCCCGATCTCTCATCCCACACCACTTTCACCATGTTGATGGTCTTGCCTCTGAGCTGTTTACTTTGCCGATCGTCAATCCTGACTGGTTTTGCTTCAAAGGACAAGTCATCCCTGATCTGCACATCGTCTACATCCAGCACATGACTAGGGTCTGCCATGTACTTCTTCAGCTGTGACACATGAAAGACATTGTGCAGATTCGCTAGTTGGGGAGGTAGGGCGATCTCATAAGCCACTGGACCAATCCTCCTTAAGATCTGATATGGTCCCACGAACTTAGGGGACAACTTCCTTGACCTGATCGCCCGTCCTACACCCTTGGTTGGTGTCACTTTCATGAACACGTGGTCTCCAGCAGCAAACTCCAAAGGCTTTCTCCTCTGATCTGCATAGGACTTCTGCCTACTCTGAGAAGCTTTCATTCTGCTTTGTATCTGTTTCACCTTCTCGGTCGTCTGCTGAATCAACTCTGGCCCAACCAAGACTGCCTCGCCCTCCTGGTACCAACATAAGGGAGTTCTGCATTTCCTCCCATACAGGGCTTCATATGGCGCCATCCCAATACTGGCGTGGTAGCTATTATTATAGGTAAACTCCACCAGTGGCAACACCTCATCCCAGCTTCCCAATTGATCCAAGACACACGTCCTCAGCAGATCTTCTAAGGACTGAATTGTTCTTTCAGACTGCCCATCTGTTTGAGGATGATATGCAGAGCTCATCCTCAACTTAGTTCCCAAGCAATCTTGTAAGGTCTGCCAAAACCGTGAAGTGAACCTGGGATCTCTATCCGAAATGATGCTGGAAGGCACTCCATGCAACCTCACAATCTCCTTGATGTACAGCTGTGCCAACTTGGCCATGGGCATCTTCATATTTACTGGGAGAAAGTGGGCACTCTTTGTTAGCCGATCTACTATGACCCAGATTGCATCATGTCCCTTCACCGATCTGGGTAAATGGGTGACAAAATCCATGGCAATGCTGTCCCATTTCCACTCAGGGATATCCAGTTGCTGTAACAACCCGCCAGGTCTTTGATGTTCTACCTTTGCCTTCTGACACGTCAAGCAGGTAGTAACATACTGGGCAATGTCCCTCTTCATGCCCGACCACCAAAATGACTCCTTCAAGTCATGGTACATCTTATTCATGCCTGGGTGTAGGCTAAGGCGACTCTTGTGACCTTCCTCCAGGATCATCTTCTTCAACTCATCATTTGCAGGGATGCAAATTCTGCCATTAAATCTCAAGATCCCATCATCGCCCATCACAAAGTCTCTAGCCTGATCTGTCCCTAGCGACTCCACAGTGCGCTTCAGACTAGGGTCCTCCAATTGCCTATCCCTTAACATCCCAAGGAAGTCATTAGTTATAGCCAGCTTACTACAACTAATGCGATTCACGTGAAATTCTACCCCAAGGTTTAAGTCTCTGAACTGCTCGATCAGCTTCTGTTCTTCCATCATCATAGTGGCGACTTGTATTGATTTCCTACTCAATGCATCTGCCACTACATTGGCCTTCCCTGGATGATACATGAGTTGAAAATCGTAGTCCTTTAGGAACTCCATCCACCTTCTTTGCCTCATGTTTAGTTCCTTCTGATCAAACAGGTATTTCAGGCTCTTATGGTCACTGAACACCTGGAACCGAGCTCCATACAGATAGTGCCTCCAGATCTTCAAGGCGAACACCACCGCTGCCAATTCCAAATCATGAGTAGGGTAGTTTCTCTCGTGCACCTTGAGTTGCCTTGAAGCATATGCAACCACTCTCTTCTCTTGCATCAAGACGCATCCTAAGCCTTGATGTGAAGCATCACAGTAGGCATCAAAAGGTTTCCCAACATCGGGGATCACCAGCACTGGAGCACTAGTCAACCTCTCCTTTAGCTCCACGAAACTCTGCTCACATCGGTCGGTCCAAGCAAAAGGTTGGTCCTTGCGGGTCAGCTGTGTTAAAGGAGCCACTACCTTGGAAAAATCCTCAATAAACCTCCGATAGTAGCCCGCCAAACCCACAAAGCTTCTTATCTCAGTGACTGTCTTAGGACGTTCCCACTGCAGCACTGCCTCCACCTTGGCTGGATCCACCGAGATCCCCTGGGCAGATATCACGTGTCCTAGGAAGTTGACTTCCTCCAGCCAGAACTCACACTTAGAGAACTTGGCATAGAGTTGCTTCTCTCTCAGTATCTCCAATACTGTCCTCAGGTGTTCCTCATGCTCTTCCTCGGTCCTTGAATAAATGAGTATGTCGTCTATGAAGACCACCACAAACTTATCCAAGAAAGGGCGAAAAATCCTATTCATGTAGTCCATGAACAGGGCTGGAGCATTGGTCACTCCAAACGGCATCACCACATACTCATAGTGCCCATACCGAGACCTAAAAGCTGTCTTTTGAACATCTTCGGCCTTCACCAAAATTTGGTGGTACCCCGATCTCAGGTCGATCTTTGAGAACACCGAGGCCCCATTTACTTGATCCATTAAATCATCAATCCTAGGTAGAGGATACTTGTTCTTGATGGTCAACTTGTTCAACTGCCTGTAGTCTATACACAACCGAGACCCTCCATCCTTCTTCTTGACTAGGAGCACTGGAGCTCCCCATGGAGATACACTGGGCCTGATGAATCGCTTCTCCAGCAGCTCTTCCACTTGCTTCTTTAATTCCACCAACTCGGCTGGTGCCATCCTGTAGGGCGCCATAGACACTGGTCCAGCCCCAGGTACCAAATCGATAGAGAATTCCACTTCTCTCTTAGGGGGTAACCCAGGTACCTCTTCTGGGAATACATCCGTGAAATCTTTCACCACGTGTATTCTGTTTACGTCCCCTTCATTCTTCACCTCCAACCGAGCCAGCATCACGAAGCACCTTGCTCCTCCTTCCAACTCTGACCGCCCTCGTTGAGCAGATATCACATCTGCCTCGGGGAGGTCTGGAAACGTTATCTTCTGACTACCGCAGTCTATGAGGACGTGATTGGCAGCTAGCCAGTCCATTCCCAGGATAACATCCAGGTCCTGAAGAGGTAGGCAGATCAAGTTCACTTTGAATCTGCGTCCCTCTACTATCACTGGACATTCAGGGCAAACTGTGGAAGTCAACACCTGCCCTGACGCAGGTGTAGAGACCAACAGTTCGAAAGGTAACTCCCTCACTACAAGACCCAACTCGGCTACACACAGGCTTGACACAAAGGAGTGTGTCGCTCCAGAATCAAACAAAGCTTTTACACCTCTATCAGCTATAAAGCAAACACTCTGCACAAGGTTACCTGATTGGGACGCCTCAGCTCCTGACATGGCAAACACCCTCCCTGTTGCCTGAGGTCTGCCGCCCTCGTTCCTCATCTGCTGAGGACCACTGGGTTGAGTCGCCCCATTCCGGTTAGGGCACTCTCTAGCCATGTGCCCCGTCTTTTGGCAGGTGTAACACCTCTTCTCTGAACTCCTCTTGAAGCATGCATTGGCGGTGTGTGGTCCTCCACAATGGAAACATTTGGGTTTCCAGGGTTGCTGCTGCTGAAACTGGGGATGTGCTGCTCCTGCCCGATGTGGTGGAGGTCTCGCATAGGGCTTGCTTTGTGGGTGCTGTGCCTTAGCTCTCCCACTGGAAGGACCTCCGGGGTGTGACCTGATCACCCGTGAATCACCCTTTTCCAGGGTCTCCACCATCTTCGCCTTTTCTACTAAGGCGTGGAATTCCCTGATGCACATCGGGGCTATGGTCCTCTTCAGCCCGTGCTTCAGTCCCTCTTCAAACTTCCTACACCTCCAGGCCTCGGAGGTCGCCTGGGTATAGAACCGGGCGAGGTATTCAAACCGAGCAGCATAGGCGTTTACTGACATATCCCCCTGCTCTAACCTCAGGAACTCAGCTTCCTTCGCAAACCTTGCGCTGTCTGGGAAGTACTTCTCCAGGAACCTCACCCTGAAACTCTCCCAATCCATCACTTCCTCTCGGGCCTCCATCATCTGCTGAGTTCCCATCCACCAGAACTCAGCTTCTCCAGACAGAAGATATGTGGCAAACACCAGCTTCTTATCTTCAGGGCAGGAGGTCGCCCTGAATATTTTCTCTAACCCCCTGACCCACTGATCTGCTTGATCAGGGGTAACGTTCCCACTGAACTTAGGTGGGTTGTGCCTGAGGAACTCGGTCAGTCCCATCTGCTCCTGAGGCTGACCGACGTTGGGGGTCGTTGCAGCCGATCTGGCGGTCTCCCAATGCTGCATTGTAGCTTGGTGATTTTGAGACATCGCCGCGTTCTGCTGCTGGATGGCACTTGCCATCATCTCGATGGCTTTGGCGATCTGACCCATTTCAGAAGAAGGTTGGGGAGGGGTAGAAGGTCTACGTGCCATCACTCTTCGTTTTGGATCTTGAAACTATGAGTTTTCTATATTCCCTACAACCACAAGAATGAGATCGATAAGAAATCAATTCATTCAGGAGGTAACATCTAGACCTTACAAAGGTCAGCATCTCAAAGTCATCAAGAATTTGAGCTTATCAACATAATTGTAATACTTAGAATCTCAAGCAAAATACTAGAACAGCCACAGGTATTACAACCATCAATCCAAACAACCACTTTCAGTCAATTTCAAGAACACTCAATAAAATGAACTAAATCACATCAGCATTCAATGTATGCTAAACATCAAATCTTTGGAATTAAGATTGAGAAGCATCTCGATCCAGTTATGAGTGTGCACCCTCACTACTTCATCAAGATCTTCCCACCCTTACTACTAAGATTCTCAGTTAGGGCATACCTTCACTAAAGCACACACAAAATTTCAATACAAAACGTTTGAAAACCTTTCACTATAGTTGTTATTTAAAAACTCAAATAACTTTTATGAGCAGAAGAAACACAATGGATCCACAGCCCTCAGGTCATCCTAAGGACGAACTGCTCTGATACCATTAATGTAACATCCCGCCAAAATAAATCCATACATACATGTATAATGAAAATAAAGGTACACAAATAATATTGAAGAGTACATGATAATATATATATAAGTAATGAAGTTGCTCCTCTTAGGGAGTTTAATACATAACCAGTCAAATATTTTCAACACTTAAACAAAATACAACAAGATAGACAAACAGGCGATCTCCCTACAAAAGGGGGATCTCCTATCAACCAGGCGATCTCCTATCAACCAGGCGATCTCCTATCAACCAGGCGATCTCCTATCAAACCGGCGATCTCAACTTCCTGTAACGTCATCTGCTCCCGTGTAAGTTATACACGATCATCACAGTTTTTAAGAGAAAAACAGCCACAGAACCAAACACGCAGGGTAAGCTAGACAATTGAAAGAGAGTTTAGATATGAACTTAAAAATCAAGATAAAAATCAATTTAAGGCACCCACGTAAAACCATCAGCTTTCTCATTCTTCCCACATGACTATCAAGCATAACACATATTTCACAGTTCTATTTCACAAACTGCATCAAGTGTCTATCAATTTCAAGTTCCTCATTTCTCACGTCAGACTTTCCACTGACTCACAATACATAGACACATGACTCTACTTCCGGATGACTCGTGCGTTAACTCAGGCTCAGAGATATGCACCTGTCATACCACATTGCTGTAAAGTTCCCACAGCCGTGCACATAACCACAATCTCAATATCATAACTCTTCCGGTATGACAGGGTAAATTCATATAACAGGCCGAGCTCGTTCTTTTTCACACGAGACGCCCATACGTATGAACCTCCTTCGACTCTCACCTACTGAATAACTTCATCTACGTGATTCCATTATCTCAGCAGAGTCAGGATATCTCCTTCTCGACGAGCCCCTAGTCAATACACATTACGCACGATCTTACACGGTATTTTCTTTCCTGAAAATACTATGCCTTGATCCCACATTCACAACATTTCACACATCATACAACACTTAATGAACAATTTCAGTCACCATAAAACTCATGCCAAGGATTCAGATTTTCGTATATCACATTTAAATCTCAAAACAGTCTCAAACCACAACAAGAACAGGGGAGTTCGTAAAACAACGCCAAAACCGGCGATCTGATTCAAAAGAAGGAGATTTCGAAATCTGCATTTAAAACCGGCGACCACGTCGCCCAAACACATAGAACAGAGCATTCACGAAGATGAAAACGAAACCGGCGACCACGTCGCCCTCACTTCAGGAACAGCTAATCTATGGCTTGTATTGAAAATGAAGGCTAGCTTCCCTTACCTGGACTTGCGCAAAATACCAAGAGCTCCTAAATCCAACGAAGCTTGAAGAACGCCTTGGCTCTGTTTTTGCGTCTGGTTTGAAGGATTTGCAGAGAACTTCCCAGGTGCTCTAATGGTGGCTTTCGCTCGTCGTACTCTTGTGTGATGGTGCCCGAATCGCAGCGCGAAGGAGAGAAATGGAGGAGAAGAGAGGTAACTCACTCTTTCGCTCTTTGCAACGTTTCCTCCTCTCAGAAGTGGGTTCTTGCCTCTTAAACCAACTTGTCCACAAAAGCAGCTGCCACCACCCACTCTGCAGGGAAGTCTGAGTGTACGTTTCACTGAACAGTACGACCACTGTTGTCTCTTATGCATGCCAACCTCTGCTCTGAACAGTACGACCACTGTTGTCTCTTGTGCATGCCAACCTCTGCTCTGAACAGTACGACCACTGTTGTCTCTTGTGCATGCCAACATTCTGATGTCACTGTTCTCAACCAACACTTTTTGTCTACGTGTCGCGCGTGCCGCGCGTCTCATGCTGGGAGTCTGGGTCCCACCTTCTCTACGTACAACTCGACATCGCGCGATAACCTTCAACCGATGACCTCTTGCGCGAAGACTCTCCACCGATGACCCTCCGCGCGAAGGCTATCCACCGATGACTCATCCTGGAGGACGACCGATGTCTCTCTCTCTTCGGCGATGCCCGCATGCCTCGCGGCCTGGCGATGCCCGCATACCCCGCGCCCCGGCGATGCCCGCATGCCCCGCGACCCGGCGATTCCCGCATGCCTCACGCCCCGGCGATCACGTGTAGTCTAGGCGACCGGCGATTATGTGTTAACAAGGAACTCTTGTAGTCTTCTAAGCTATACTTTCCTTCCTTTTTATTTTAAATAAAAACATACTTAGAATTCATTTAAAATATACCCTTTTATTCCAATTTAAATTTTACAGGTCCTTACATGTCGCCGGGGCGCGAGAGGCATGCGGACATCGCCATGGCGCGAGGCATGTGGACATCGCCACAGAGAGACATCGGTCGTCTTCCAGAGAGAGGTCATCGGTGGAGAGTCTTCACGCAAGAGGTCATCGGTGGAAGGTTATCGCGCGATGTCGAGTTGTACGTAGAGAAGGTGGGACCCAGACTCCCAACATGAGACGCGCAGCACGCGCGACACGTAGACAAAAAGTGTTGGTTGAGAACAGTGACATCAGAATGTTGGCATGCACAAGAGACAACAGTGGTCGTACTGTTCAGAGCAGTGGTTGGCATGCACCAGAGACAACAGTGGTCGTACTGTTCAGAGCAGTGGTTGGCATGCACAAGAGACAACAGTGGTCGTACTGTTCAGAGAAAGGTACACTCAGACTTCCCTGCAGAGTGGGTGGTGGCAGCTGCTTTTGTGGACAAGTTGGTTTAAGAGGCAAGAACCCACTTCTGAGAGGAGGAAAAAACGTTGCAGTTATCCAAAGAGCGAAAAAGTGAGTTACCTTCCTTCTCCTCCATTTCTCTCCTTCGCGCTGCGATTCAAGCACCTTCAAGCAAGAGCAAGACGAGCGACGACTGCCATAGAGCTTTTGGGAAGGTTCTCTGCAAGTTCTCCAGATCAAAACGCTTAGGCAGTATTCGTGCATCCTTAAGTTCAGAGGGTTAGAGCTCGAAGTGAGATTTCACGCTGATCCAGGTAAGGGAAGCTAGCCTCCATCTCTAATACGAGCCATAGTGTAGCTATTTTCTGAAGTGTGGGCGGCGTGGTCGCCGTTTTCGCTTTCGTCTTCGTGAAATACTCTGTTTTATGTGTTTGGGCGATGTGGTCGCCGGTTTTATATAAAGCCTTCGAAACACCCTGTTTTTGAACTAGATCGCCGGTTTTGGCGTTGTTTGTGAACTCTCTGTTTCTGGGTGTTGCTTTGAAACTACTTGAGATTTAAACGAGATATTCGAAGATCTGAACCTTTGAAATGATTGTTCTATGATTGAATCATGTATTTGAGTGGTATGATGTTTTGAATGCTGTGAATGTGGGATCGAGGCATAGTATTTTCAGGAAAGGAAATACCGTGTAAGATCTGTATAGGTGTATTGACTAGGGGCTTGTCTAGAAGGAGATATCCTGACTCTGCTGAGATAATGGAATCAAGTAGATGAAGTTATTCAGTTGGTGAGAGTCGAAGGAGGTTCGTACGTATGGGTGAGTTGTTCAAATGGGAACGAGCTCGGCCTGTTATACGAATTTACCTTGTCATACCGAGAGAATGGTAACAATGAGATGGTATATGCGCATGCTGTGTGGATTCACAGTGGTAGGTATGACAGGTGCAAATCTCTGGGCCTGAGTCAACGCACGAGTCAATCCGGAAGTAGTGTCATGTGTCTATGCATTGTGGGCCAGTGGAAAGTCTGGCATGTGAAATGAGAAACTGGAATATTGATAGACACTTGATGCTGTATTGTGAAATGGAAATGACTATGGGTGAATGTTGTGAAGTCTGTGGTTTTGGGCGAGCAGTTGAATGCTATGAGTAGCTCCACGTTTTACATGGATATCTTGGAAAATGTTTTACCTTGATCTATTATGTTCATGATTTTAAATGCCTTATTCTAAACTCTCGTTAAAATGTCTGGCTTACCCTTTTATCTGTTATTGTGGTGGTTTTCTCAAAACTGTGATGATCGTGTAAATGTGTACACGGGAGCAGATGATCTTCCAGGAAGAAGAGCTCCCTAATGGGTGGTCGTCGAGGGCGGAGATCGCCCATTTCCACCTCTCGGGGGTGATCGCCGGATTTGTGTCCTGATAGCAGATCGCCTGTCTTGAGGTCTTCTGTTTTGGGATCGTCGGTTGGTGTTGGAGATCGCCGTTTTTTTGTATGGAGACCGCCGGTCTTGCTGTATTTGATTTTTTTATTATTATTCTTTAAATTTTGAAAAAAAGGAAACATTTGAAGGATTATGTACTAATCTCCCTAAGAGGAGCAACTCCCTTACTTATGTATATATATTATCTTGTATTCTTCAACATTATTGGTTTACCTTATTTTCATATTACATGTATGAGATTGTTTATTTTGGCGGGATGTTACATTAATGGTATCAGAGCAGTTCGTCCTTTGGATGACCTGAGGGCTGTGGATCCATTGTGTTTTCTTCTGCTCATGAAAACTTATTTGAGTTTTCAGTAACAACTATTGTGAAAGGTTTTCAAACGTTTTGTATTGAACTTTTGTGTGTGCTGTAGTGAATGTATGCCTAACTGAAAATCTTAGTATTTAGAATGAGAGGGTCTTGATAAGGTGGTGAGGGTGCACACTCATGACCGGATCGGGGTGATTCTTAATCTAAATTTCAGAGGTTTAATGTTTAGCATACTTTGACTTCTGGTGTGATCTATTTCATGTTATTGAGTGTTCTTGTAATTGATTGTGAGTGGCTGTGTGGATTGATGGTTGCACACCAGTAGCTGTTCTGGTGTTTTGCTTGAAGTTATAAGCTTTATGGCTCTGTAGATGGACTCAAATTCTTAAGGAATTTGAGATGCTGACCTTTGTGAGGTCGAGATGTTACACCCTTGAATGAATTGATTTCCTTATCGATCTCATTCTTATAGTTGTAGGGGATATAGAAGCTAGTGGTTTCGAAATCTGAGAACGAGGAAGATGACTCGTAGACCTCCTACCTCTCCCCAACCTTCTTCTGAAATGGGCCAGATCGCCAGGGCCATTGAGATGATGGCAACTGCCATTCAACAGCAGAATGCGGCGATGGCGCAGAACCATCAAGCTACCATGCACCACTGGGAAACTACTCGGTCGGCAGATACGAATTCGCCCGTCGGTCAGCCTCAGGAACGGATGGGACTGGCCGAGTTCATGAGGCACAACCCACCCAAGTTCTGTGGGAATGCTACCCCTGATCAAGCAGATCAGTGGGTCAGGGAAATGGAGAAAATCTTTAGGGCGACCTCCTGCCCTGAAGAGAAGAAGTTGTTGTTTGCCACTTATCTGCTGTCTGGAGAAGCAGAGTTCTGGTGGATGGGAGCTCAGCAAATGATGGAGGCCAGAGAGGAGGTGTTGGACTGGGAGAGCTTTAGGGTGAGGTTCTTGGAGAAATACTTCCCTGACAGCGCAAAGTTTGCGCGGGAAGCAGAGTTCTTAAAGTTGGAGCAGGGGGTGATGTCGGTGAACGCCTATGCTGCTAGGTTTGAGTACCTCGCCCGATTTTATACCCCGGCGACCTCCGAGGCTTGGAGGTGCAGGAAGTTTGAGGAGGGGCTGAAGCATGGGCTGAAGAGGACTATAGCCCCAATGTGCATCAGGGAATTTCACGCCTTAGTAGAAAAGGCGAAGATGGTGGAGACCCTGGAAAAGGGTGATTCTCGGGTGATCAGGTCACACCCAGGGGGTTCTTCCAGTGAGAAGACAAGGATGCAGCAACAGCAGTCTGAGCCTTATGCGAGACCTCCACAGCATAGGGTAGGAGCAGCACCGCCCCAGTTTCAGCAGCAGCAACCATGGAAACCAAAATGTTCCCTCTGTGGTGGACCACACATGCCCAATGTATGCCCCAAGAAGACTTCGGAGAGAAGGTGTTTTGCATGCCAAAAGGTGGGGCACGTTGCTAGAGATTGTCCTACCCAGTATAGGACGACTCAACCCAGTGGTTCCCAACAGTTGAGGGATGAAGGCAGCAGACCTCAGGCAACAGGGAGAGTGTTTGCCATGGCAGGAGCTGAGGCGTCCCCGTCAGGTAATTTGGTGTAAGATTGCTTGTTTTATATCTGGTAGAAGTATAAGAGTCTTGTATGATTCTGGAGTGACACACTCTTTTGCGTCAAGTCAGTGTAGCCGAGCTGGGCCTTCTAGTGAAGGAGTTAACCTTAGAACTGTTGGTCTCCACACCTGCGTCAGAGCAGGTGGTGACCTCTACAGTTGCCCCGAATGTTCAGTGATAGTAGAGGGACGCAGATTCAAAGTGAACTTGATCTGCCTGCCTCTTCAGGACCTGGATGTTATCCTGGGAATGGATTGGCTTTCTGCCAATCACGTTCTCATAGATTGCGGTAGGCAGAAAGTGGTGTTGCCCGATCTCCAAGAGCAGGATGTGGTATCTGCTCGGCATGGGCGATCAGAGTTGGAAGGAGGGGCGAGGTGTTTCGTGATCATAGCTCGGTGGGAAGTGAAGAACGAAGAGGACGTAAGAAGGATTCATGTGGTGAAAAGTTTGATGGATGTATTTCCAGAAGGAGTACCTGGGTTACCTCCTAAGAGAGAAGTGGAATTCTCTACTGATTTGGTACCTGGAGCTGGACCAGTGTCAATGGCACCTTGCAGGATGACTCCAGCCGAGTTGGTAGAATTGAAGAAGCAAGTGGAAGAGCTGTTGGAGAAGCATTTCATCAAACCCAGCGTATCTCCATGAGGTACTCCAGTGCTGGTAATTCCAGAGGACGGAAGACCTTTTGACGTCTACTGTGGTGCTTCACATCAAGGGTTGGGATGCGTTTTGGATGCAAGGGAGGAGAGTGGTTGCATATGCTTCAAGGCAACTCAAAGTTCATGAGAGATAATTATTCTACTTATGATTTAGAATCGGCAGTGGTAGTGGTCGATCTGGTTGGCTATCAGCAGTAGATGATGCCAGCAACAGTTGTTTACGTAGATCGTTCAAAGGAGTCATGTGGTAGAGGGTGGCAAGTGAATCAGAGAGGCGATCGCCCAGAATGGTGATTGGTTGGGGTGGTTAAAGGACCAACACTTGCGGATCAGTATCAGGCGAGCGCCTGTAAGCTGAACCAGAGAAGAAAAGAAACACAGAATAGAACACGCCTATCGCCGTGTGGATCAATACACGCCTATCGCCGGGATAGAAAATCAGTACACGCCTATCGACCGTGTGTGGAGAATACGAGATCAGTGGTCAACAAAACGCCGAAAGGAGCACATCGCCTGATATTCAGATCGCCGGGTTTTCACATCGGCGTACATTTGAGAAGATTAGTTCATCACGTTAAGGCTGCCAGTTCATCGTGTTAGGGCTGCGCCCACAGTAGCTAGCGCACTAGGCTACTCCCTATGTGGATAACTTAGCCGCAGGAGCAAAGTAGAAGTAAACAACTCAGAGGTATGACCATCAACATGGTGAAAGTGGTGTGGAATGAGAGATCGGATGATTCAACTTGGGAGTTGGACGAGACCATGAAAAAGGGCTATCCACATCTCTTTCCTTGTAATTCAATTTTCGAGGACGAAAATTTTTGTTGTTAGGGAGATTGTAAGGACCTGGAAAATATTATTGGAATAAAAGTGATATATTTTAAGTCAATTCTAAGTATGTCTTTATTTAAAAATATAAAGGAAGGGAAGTATAGCTTAAAAGTCTACGAGACCGCCTAATTGAAAGAGTAGGCGATCTCCGACTTCTCTGGCACATGATCGCCTGTCGCCTTGATTTCACAGAACGCCTATCGCCTGTAGTGTACCTAGTCGCCTGTCGCCTAGGGTACACATGATCGCCGAAACTACACTTAGTGTGTAGTCAAGATGTTGGATCAACCATGGTGGGTTCCCAAAGACCACGTGCATCAAGGTGTGGGTTAAGCCTTAGACACGCTGTGCATGCGAAGCTCTATGCTTGGGTATTGGAGATCGTCCTTAGTGTTGCATGCATGGGCGCACGAGGGCAAGTGCCAATCCACCCTTGGAAATGTGAAGCTACCGACGTCACCGAGTCACGTGGAGATGATACCTTGGACGTAACATAGTGCAATGAGGAACCTTCAGCAAGGAGTGTCGTCGGTCATCGCGGGGCGTGAGGCATGCAGGTGTCGCCGGGGCGTGAGGCATACGGGTGTCGCCGGGGCGCGAGAGGCATGCGGACATCGCCATGGCGCGAGGCATGTGGACATCGCCACAGAGAGACATCGGTCGTCTTCCAGAGAGAGGTCATCGGTGGAGAGTCTTCACGCAAGAGGTCATCGGTGGAAGGTTATCGCGCGATGTCGAGTTGTACGTAGAGAAGGTGGGACCCAGACTCCCAACATGAGACGCGCAGCACGCGCGACACGTAGACAAAAAGTGTTGGTTGAGAACAGTGACATCAGAATGTTGGCATGCACAAGAGACAACAGTGGTCGTACTGTTCAGAGCAGTGGTTGGCATGCACCAGAGACAACAGTGGTCGTACTGTTCAGAGCAGTGGTTGGCATGCACAAGAGACAACAGTGGTCGTACTGTTCAGAGAAAGGTACACTCAGACTTCCCTGCAGAGTGGGTGGTGGCAGCTGCTTTTGTGGACAAGTTGGTTTAAGAGGCAAGAACCCACTTCTGAGAGGAGGAAAAAACGTTGCAGTTATCCAAAGAGCGAAAAAGTGAGTTACCTTCCTTCTCCTCCATTTCTCTCCTTCGCGCTGCGATTCAAGCACCTTCAAGCAAGAGCAAGACGAGCGACGACTGCCATAGAGCTTTTGGGAAGGTTCTCTGCAAGTTCTCCAGATCAAAACGCTTAGGCAGTATTCGTGCATCCTTAAGTTCAGAGGGTTAGAGCTCGAAGTGAGATTTCACGCTGATCCAGGTAAGGGAAGCTAGCCTCCATCTCTAATACGAGCCATAGTGTAGCTATTTTCTGAAGTGTGGGCGGCGTGGTCGCCGTTTTCGCTTTCGTCTTCGTGAAATACTCTGTTTTATGTGTTTGGGCGATGTGGTCGCCGGTTTTATATAAAGCCTTCGAAACACCCTGTTTTTGAACTAGATCGCCGGTTTTGGCGTTGTTTGTGAACTCTCTGTTTCTGGGTGTTGCTTTGAAACTACTTGAGATTTAAACGAGATATTCGAAGATCTGAACCTTTGAAATGATTGTTCTATGATTGAATCATGTATTTGAGTGGTATGATGTTTTGAATGCTGTGAATGTGGGATCGAGGCATAGTATTTTCAGGAAAGGAAATACCGTGTAAGATCTGTATAGGTGTATTGACTAGGGGCTTGTCTAGAAGGAGATATCCTGACTCTGCTGAGATAATGGAATCAAGTAGATGAAGTTATTCAGTTGGTGAGAGTCGAAGGAGGTTCGTACGTATGGGTGAGTTGTTCAAATGGGAACGAGCTCGGCCTGTTATACGAATTTACCTTGTCATACCGAGAGAATGGTAACAATGAGATGGTATATGCGCATGCTGTGTGGATTCACAGTGGTAGGTATGACAGGTGCAAATCTCTGGGCCTGAGTCAACGCACGAGTCAATCCGGAAGTAGTGTCATGTGTCTATGCATTGTGGGCCAGTGGAAAGTCTGGCATGTGAAATGAGAAACTGGAATATTGATAGACACTTGATGCTGTATTGTGAAATGGAAATGACTATGGGTGAATGTTGTGAAGTCTGTGGTTTTGGGCGAGCAGTTGAATGCTATGAGTAGCTCCACGTTTTACATGGATATCTTGGAAAATGTTTTACCTTGATCTATTATGTTCATGATTTTAAATGCCTTATTCTAAACTCTCGTTAAAATGTCTGGCTTACCCTTTTATCTGTTATTGTGGTGGTTTTCTCAAAACTGTGATGATCGTGTAAATGTGTACACGGGAGCAGATGATCTTCCAGGAAGAAGAGCTCCCTAATGGGTGGTCGTCGAGGGCGGAGATCGCCCATTTCCACCTCTCGGGGGTGATCGCCGGATTTGTGTCCTGATAGCAGATCGCCTGTCTTGAGGTCTTCTGTTTTGGGATCGTCGGTTGGTGTTGGAGATCGCCGTTTTTTTGTATGGAGACCGCCGGTCTTGCTGTATTTGATTTTTTTATTATTATTCTTTAAATTTTGAAAAAAAGGAAACATTTGAAGGATTATGTACTAATCTCCCTAAGAGGAGCAACTCCCTTACTTATGTATATATATTATCTTGTATTCTTCAACATTATTGGTTTACCTTATTTTCATATTACATGTATGAGATTGTTTATTTTGGCGGGATGTTACATTAATGGTATCAGAGCAGTTCGTCCTTTGGATGACCTGAGGGCTGTGGATCCATTGTGTTTTCTTCTGCTCATGAAAACTTATTTGAGTTTTCAGTAACAACTATTGTGAAAGGTTTTCAAACGTTTTGTATTGAACTTTTGTGTGTGCTGTAGTGAATGTATGCCTAACTGAAAATCTTAGTATTTAGAATGAGAGGGTCTTGATAAGGTGGTGAGGGTGCACACTCATGACCGGATCGGGGTGATTCTTAATCTAAATTTCAGAGGTTTAATGTTTAGCATACTTTGACTTCTGGTGTGATCTATTTCATGTTATTGAGTGTTCTTGTAATTGATTGTGAGTGGCTGTGTGGATTGATGGTTGCACACCAGTAGCTGTTCTGGTGTTTTGCTTGAAGTTATAAGCTTTATGGCTCTGTAGATGGACTCAAATTCTTAAGGAATTTGAGATGCTGACCTTTGTGAGGTCGAGATGTTACACCCTTGAATGAATTGATTTCCTTATCGATCTCATTCTTATAGTTGTAGGGGATATAGAAGCTAGTGGTTTCGAAATCTGAGAACGAGGAAGATGACTCGTAGACCTCCTACCTCTCCCCAACCTTCTTCTGAAATGGGCCAGATCGCCAGGGCCATTGAGATGATGGCAACTGCCATTCAACAGCAGAATGCGGCGATGGCGCAGAACCATCAAGCTACCATGCACCACTGGGAAACTACTCGGTCGGCAGATACGAATTCGCCCGTCGGTCAGCCTCAGGAACGGATGGGACTGGCCGAGTTCATGAGGCACAACCCACCCAAGTTCTGTGGGAATGCTACCCCTGATCAAGCAGATCAGTGGGTCAGGGAAATGGAGAAAATCTTTAGGGCGACCTCCTGCCCTGAAGAGAAGAAGTTGTTGTTTGCCACTTATCTGCTGTCTGGAGAAGCAGAGTTCTGGTGGATGGGAGCTCAGCAAATGATGGAGGCCAGAGAGGAGGTGTTGGACTGGGAGAGCTTTAGGGTGAGGTTCTTGGAGAAATACTTCCCTGACAGCGCAAAGTTTGCGCGGGAAGCAGAGTTCTTAAAGTTGGAGCAGGGGGTGATGTCGGTGAACGCCTATGCTGCTAGGTTTGAGTACCTCGCCCGATTTTATACCCCGGCGACCTCCGAGGCTTGGAGGTGCAGGAAGTTTGAGGAGGGGCTGAAGCATGGGCTGAAGAGGACTATAGCCCCAATGTGCATCAGGGAATTTCACGCCTTAGTAGAAAAGGCGAAGATGGTGGAGACCCTGGAAAAGGGTGATTCTCGGGTGATCAGGTCACACCCAGGGGGTTCTTCCAGTGAGAAGACAAGGATGCAGCAACAGCAGTCTGAGCCTTATGCGAGACCTCCACAGCATAGGGTAGGAGCAGCACCGCCCCAGTTTCAGCAGCAGCAACCATGGAAACCAAAATGTTCCCTCTGTGGTGGACCACACATGCCCAATGTATGCCCCAAGAAGACTTCGGAGAGAAGGTGTTTTGCATGCCAAAAGGTGGGGCACGTTGCTAGAGATTGTCCTACCCAGTATAGGACGACTCAACCCAGTGGTTCCCAACAGTTGAGGGATGAAGGCAGCAGACCTCAGGCAACAGGGAGAGTGTTTGCCATGGCAGGAGCTGAGGCGTCCCCGTCAGGTAATTTGGTGTAAGATTGCTTGTTTTATATCTGGTAGAAGTATAAGAGTCTTGTATGATTCTGGAGTGACACACTCTTTTGCGTCAAGTCAGTGTAGCCGAGCTGGGCCTTCTAGTGAAGGAGTTAACCTTAGAACTGTTGGTCTCCACACCTGCGTCAGAGCAGGTGGTGACCTCTACAGTTGCCCCGAATGTTCAGTGATAGTAGAGGGACGCAGATTCAAAGTGAACTTGATCTGCCTGCCTCTTCAGGACCTGGATGTTATCCTGGGAATGGATTGGCTTTCTGCCAATCACGTTCTCATAGATTGCGGTAGGCAGAAAGTGGTGTTGCCCGATCTCCAAGAGCAGGATGTGGTATCTGCTCGGCATGGGCGATCAGAGTTGGAAGGAGGGGCGAGGTGTTTCGTGATCATAGCTCGGTGGGAAGTGAAGAACGAAGAGGACGTAAGAAGGATTCATGTGGTGAAAAGTTTGATGGATGTATTTCCAGAAGGAGTACCTGGGTTACCTCCTAAGAGAGAAGTGGAATTCTCTACTGATTTGGTACCTGGAGCTGGACCAGTGTCAATGGCACCTTGCAGGATGACTCCAGCCGAGTTGGTAGAATTGAAGAAGCAAGTGGAAGAGCTGTTGGAGAAGCATTTCATCAAACCCAGCGTATCTCCATGAGGTACTCCAGTGCTGGTAATTCCAGAGGACGGAAGACCTTTTGACGTCTACTGTGGTGCTTCACATCAAGGGTTGGGATGCGTTTTGGATGCAAGGGAGGAGAGTGGTTGCATATGCTTCAAGGCAACTCAAAGTTCATGAGAGATAATTATTCTACTTATGATTTAGAATCGGCAGTGGTAGTGGTCGATCTGGTTGGCTATCAGCAGTAGATGATGCCAGCAACAGTTGTTTACGTAGATCGTTCAAAGGAGTCATGTGGTAGAGGGTGGCAAGTGAATCAGAGAGGCGATCGCCCAGAATGGTGATTGGTTGGGGTGGTTAAAGGACCAACACTTGCGGATCAGTATCAGGCGAGCGCCTGTAAGCTGAACCAGAGAAGAAAAGAAACACAGAATAGAACACGCCTATCGCCGTGTGGATCAATACACGCCTATCGCCGGGATAGAAAATCAGTACACGCCTATCGACCGTGTGTGGAGAATACGAGATCAGTGGTCAACAAAACGCCGAAAGGAGCACATCGCCTGATATTCAGATCGCCGGGTTTTCACATCGGCGTACATTTGAGAAGATTAGTTCATCACGTTAAGGCTGCCAGTTCATCGTGTTAGGGCTGCGCCCACAGTAGCTAGCGCACTAGGCTACTCCCTATGTGGATAACTTAGCCGCAGGAGCAAAGTAGAAGTAAACAACTCAGAGGTATGACCATCAACATGGTGAAAGTGGTGTGGAATGAGAGATCGGATGATTCAACTTGGGAGTTGGACGAGACCATGAAAAAGGGCTATCCACATCTCTTTCCTTGTAATTCAATTTTCGAGGACGAAAATTTTTGTTGTTAGGGAGATTGTAAGGACCTGGAAAATATTATTGGAATAAAAGTGATATATTTTAAGTCAATTCTAAGTATGTCTTTATTTAAAAATATAAAGGAAGGGAAGTATAGCTTAAAAGTCTACGAGACCGCCTAATTGAAAGAGTAGGCGATCTCCGACTTCTCTGGCACATGATCGCCTGTCGCCTTGATTTCACAGAACGCCTATCGCCTGTAGTGTACCTAGTCGCCTGTCGCCTAGGGTACACATGATCGCCGAAACTACACTTAGTGTGTAGTCAAGATGTTGGATCAACCATGGTGGGTTCCCAAAGACCACGTGCATCAAGGTGTGGGTTAAGCCTTAGACACGCTGTGCATGCGAAGCTCTATGCTTGGGTATTGGAGATCGTCCTTAGTGTTGCATGCATGGGCGCACGAGGGCAAGTGCCAATCCACCCTTGGAAATGTGAAGCTACCGACGTCACCGAGTCACGTGGAGATGATACCTTGGACGTAACATAGTGCAATGAGGAACCTTCAGCAAGGAGTGTCGTCGGTCATCGCGGGGCGTGAGGCATGCAGGTGTCGCCGGGGCGTGAGGCATACGGGTGTCGCCGGGGCGCGAGAGGCATGCGGACATCGCCATGGCGCGAGGCATGTGGACATCGCCACAGAGAGACATCGGTCGTCTTCCAGAGAGAGGTCATCGGTGGAGAGTCTTCACGCAAGAGGTCATCGGTGGAAGGTTATCGCGCGATGTCGAGTTGTACGTAGAGAAGGTGGGACCCAGACTCCCAACATGAGACGCGCAGCACGCGCGACACGTAGACAAAAAGTGTTGGTTGAGAACAGTGACATCAGAATGTTGGCATGCACAAGAGACAACAGTGGTCGTACTGTTCAGAGCAGTGGTTGGCATGCACCAGAGACAACAGTGGTCGTACTGTTCAGAGCAGTGGTTGGCATGCACAAGAGACAACAGTGGTCGTACTGTTCAGAGAAAGGTACACTCAGACTTCCCTGCAGAGTGGGTGGTGGCAGCTGCTTTTGTGGACAAGTTGGTTTAAGAGGCAAGAACCCACTTCTGAGAGGAGGAAAAAACGTTGCAGTTATCCAAAGAGCGAAAAAGTGAGTTACCTTCCTTCTCCTCCATTTCTCTCCTTCGCGCTGCGATTCAAGCACCTTCAAGCAAGAGCAAGACGAGCGACGACTGCCATAGAGCTTTTGGGAAGGTTCTCTGCAAGTTCTCCAGATCAAAACGCTTAGGCAGTATTCGTGCATCCTTAAGTTCAGAGGGTTAGAGCTCGAAGTGAGATTTCACGCTGATCCAGGTAAGGGAAGCTAGCCTCCATCTCTAATACGAGCCATAGTGTAGCTATTTTCTGAAGTGTGGGCGGCGTGGTCGCCGTTTTCGCTTTCGTCTTCGTGAAATACTCTGTTTTATGTGTTTGGGCGATGTGGTCGCCGGTTTTATATAAAGCCTTCGAAACACCCTGTTTTTGAACTAGATCGCCGGTTTTGGCGTTGTTTGTGAACTCTCTGTTTCTGGGTGTTGCTTTGAAACTACTTGAGATTTAAACGAGATATTCGAAGATCTGAACCTTTGAAATGATTGTTCTATGATTGAATCATGTATTTGAGTGGTATGATGTTTTGAATGCTGTGAATGTGGGATCGAGGCATAGTATTTTCAGGAAAGGAAATACCGTGTAAGATCTGTATAGGTGTATTGACTAGGGGCTTGTCTAGAAGGAGATATCCTGACTCTGCTGAGATAATGGAATCAAGTAGATGAAGTTATTCAGTTGGTGAGAGTCGAAGGAGGTTCGTACGTATGGGTGAGTTGTTCAAATGGGAACGAGCTCGGCCTGTTATACGAATTTACCTTGTCATACCGAGAGAATGGTAACAATGAGATGGTATATGCGCATGCTGTGTGGATTCACAGTGGTAGGTATGACAGGTGCAAATCTCTGGGCCTGAGTCAACGCACGAGTCAATCCGGAAGTAGTGTCATGTGTCTATGCATTGTGGGCCAGTGGAAAGTCTGGCATGTGAAATGAGAAACTGGAATATTGATAGACACTTGATGCTGTATTGTGAAATGGAAATGACTATGGGTGAATGTTGTGAAGTCTGTGGTTTTGGGCGAGCAGTTGAATGCTATGAGTAGCTCCACGTTTTACATGGATATCTTGGAAAATGTTTTACCTTGATCTATTATGTTCATGATTTTAAATGCCTTATTCTAAACTCTCGTTAAAATGTCTGGCTTACCCTTTTATCTGTTATTGTGGTGGTTTTCTCAAAACTGTGATGATCGTGTAAATGTGTACACGGGAGCAGATGATCTTCCAGGAAGAAGAGCTCCCTAATGGGTGGTCGTCGAGGGCGGAGATCGCCCATTTCCACCTCTCGGGGGTGATCGCCGGATTTGTGTCCTGATAGCATATCGCCTGTCTTGAGGTCTTCTGTTTTGGGATCGTCGGTTGGTGTTGGAGATCGCCGTTTTTTTGTATGGAGACCGCCGGTCTTGCTGTATTTGATTTTTTTATTATTATTCTTTAAATTTTGAAAAAAAGGAAACATTTGAAGGATTATGTACTAATCTCCCTAAGAGGAGCAACTCCCTTACTTATGTATATATATTATCTTGTATTCTTCAACATTATTGGTTTACCTTATTTTCATATTACATGTATGAGATTGTTTATTTTGGCGGGATGTTACATTAATGGTATCAGAGCAGTTCGTCCTTTGGATGACCTGAGGGCTGTGGATCCATTGTGTTTTCTTCTGCTCATGAAAACTTATTTGAGTTTTCAGTAACAACTATTGTGAAAGGTTTTCAAACGTTTTGTATTGAACTTTTGTGTGTGCTGTAGTGAATGTATGCCTAACTGAAAATCTTAGTATTTAGAATGAGAGGGTCTTGATAAGGTGGTGAGGGTGCACACTCATGACCGGATCGGGGTGATTCTTAATCTAAATTTCAGAGGTTTAATGTTTAGCATACTTTGACTTCTGGTGTGATCTATTTCATGTTATTGAGTGTTCTTGTAATTGATTGTGAGTGGCTGTGTGGATTGATGGTTGCACACCAGTAGCTGTTCTGGTGTTTTGCTTGAAGTTATAAGCTTTATGGCTCTGTAGATGGACTCAAATTCTTAAGGAATTTGAGATGCTGACCTTTGTGAGGTCGAGATGTTACACCCTTGAATGAATTGATTTCCTTATCGATCTCATTCTTATAGTTGTAGGGGATATAGAAGCTAGTGGTTTCGAAATCTGAGAACGAGGAAGATGACTCGTAGACCTCCTACCTCTCCCCAACCTTCTTCTGAAATGGGCCAGATCGCCAGGGCCATTGAGATGATGGCAACTGCCATTCAACAGCAGAATGCGGCGATGGCGCAGAACCATCAAGCTACCATGCACCACTGGGAAACTACTCGGTCGGCAGATACGAATTCGCCCGTCGGTCAGCCTCAGGAACGGATGGGACTGGCCGAGTTCATGAGGCACAACCCACCCAAGTTCTGTGGGAATGCTACCCCTGATCAAGCAGATCAGTGGGTCAGGGAAATGGAGAAAATCTTTAGGGCGACCTCCTGCCCTGAAGAGAAGAAGTTGTTGTTTGCCACTTATCTGCTGTCTGGAGAAGCAGAGTTCTGGTGGATGGGAGCTCAGCAAATGATGGAGGCCAGAGAGGAGGTGTTGGACTGGGAGAGCTTTAGGGTGAGGTTCTTGGAGAAATACTTCCCTGACAGCGCAAAGTTTGCGCGGGAAGCAGAGTTCTTAAAGTTGGAGCAGGGGGTGATGTCGGTGAACGCCTATGCTGCTAGGTTTGAGTACCTCGCCCGATTTTATACCCCGGCGACCTCCGAGGCTTGGAGGTGCAGGAAGTTTGAGGAGGGGCTGAAGCATGGGCTGAAGAGGACTATAGCCCCAATGTGCATCAGGGAATTTCACGCCTTAGTAGAAAAGGCGAAGATGGTGGAGACCCTGGAAAAGGGTGATTCTCGGGTGATCAGGTCACACCCAGGGGGTTCTTCCAGTGAGAAGACAAGGATGCAGCAACAGCAGTCTGAGCCTTATGCGAGACCTCCACAGCATAGGGTAGGAGCAGCACCGCCCCAGTTTCAGCAGCAGCAACCATGGAAACCAAAATGTTCCCTCTGTGGTGGACCACACATGCCCAATGTATGCCCCAAGAAGACTTCGGAGAGAAGGTGTTTTGCATGCCAAAAGGTGGGGCACGTTGCTAGAGATTGTCCTACCCAGTATAGGACGACTCAACCCAGTGGTTCCCAACAGTTGAGGGATGAAGGCAGCAGACCTCAGGCAACAGGGAGAGTGTTTGCCATGGCAGGAGCTGAGGCGTCCCCGTCAGGTAATTTGGTGTAAGATTGCTTGTTTTATATCTGGTAGAAGTATAAGAGTCTTGTATGATTCTGGAGTGACACACTCTTTTGCGTCAAGTCAGTGTAGCCGAGCTGGGCCTTCTAGTGAAGGAGTTAACCTTAGAACTGTTGGTCTCCACACCTGCGTCAGAGCAGGTGGTGACCTCTACAGTTGCCCCGAATGTTCAGTGATAGTAGAGGGACGCAGATTCAAAGTGAACTTGATCTGCCTGCCTCTTCAGGACCTGGATGTTATCCTGGGAATGGATTGGCTTTCTGCCAATCACGTTCTCATAGATTGCGGTAGGCAGAAAGTGGTGTTGCCCGATCTCCAAGAGCAGGATGTGGTATCTGCTCGGCATGGGCGATCAGAGTTGGAAGGAGGGGCGAGGTGTTTCGTGATCATAGCTCGGTGGGAAGTGAAGAACGAAGAGGACGTAAGAAGGATTCATGTGGTGAAAAGTTTGATGGATGTATTTCCAGAAGGAGTACCTGGGTTACCTCCTAAGAGAGAAGTGGAATTCTCTACTGATTTGGTACCTGGAGCTGGACCAGTGTCAATGGCACCTTGCAGGATGACTCCAGCCGAGTTGGTAGAATTGAAGAAGCAAGTGGAAGAGCTGTTGGAGAAGCATTTCATCAAACCCAGCGTATCTCCATGAGGTACTCCAGTGCTGGTAATTCCAGAGGACGGAAGACCTTTTGACGTCTACTGTGGTGCTTCACATCAAGGGTTGGGATGCGTTTTGGATGCAAGGGAGGAGAGTGGTTGCATATGCTTCAAGGCAACTCAAAGTTCATGAGAGATAATTATTCTACTTATGATTTAGAATCGGCAGTGGTAGTGGTCGATCTGGTTGGCTATCAGCAGTAGATGATGCCAGCAACAGTTGTTTACGTAGATCGTTCAAAGGAGTCATGTGGTAGAGGGTGGCAAGTGAATCAGAGAGGCGATCGCCCAGAATGGTGATTGGTTGGGGTGGTTAAAGGACCAACACTTGCGGATCAGTATCAGGCGAGCGCCTGTAAGCTGAACCAGAGAAGAAAAGAAACACAGAATAGAACACGCCTATCGCCGTGTGGATCAATACACGCCTATCGCCGGGATAGAAAATCAGTACACGCCTATCGACCGTGTGTGGAGAATACGAGATCAGTGGTCAACAAAACGCCGAAAGGAGCACATCGCCTGATATTCAGATCGCCGGGTTTTCACATCGGCGTACATTTGAGAAGATTAGTTCATCACGTTAAGGCTGCCAGTTCATCGTGTTAGGGCTGCGCCCACAGTAGCTAGCGCACTAGGCTACTCCCTATGTGGATAACTTAGCCGCAGGAGCAAAGTAGAAGTAAACAACTCAGAGGTATGACCATCAACATGGTGAAAGTGGTGTGGAATGAGAGATCGGATGATTCAACTTGGGAGTTGGACGAGACCATGAAAAAGGGCTATCCACATCTCTTTCCTTGTAATTCAATTTTCGAGGACGAAAATTTTTGTTGTTAGGGAGATTGTAAGGACCTGGAAAATATTATTGGAATAAAAGTGATATATTTTAAGTCAATTCTAAGTATGTCTTTATTTAAAAATATAAAGGAAGGGAAGTATAGCTTAAAAGTCTACGAGACCGCCTAATTGAAAGAGTAGGCGATCTCCGACTTCTCTGGCACATGATCGCCTGTCGCCTTGATTTCACAGAACGCCTATCGCCTGTAGTGTACCTAGTCGCCTGTCGCCTAGGGTACACATGATCGCCGAAACTACACTTAGTGTGTAGTCAAGATGTTGGATCAACCATGGTGGGTTCCCAAAGACCACGTGCATCAAGGTGTGGGTTAAGCCTTAGACACGCTGTGCATGCGAAGCTCTATGCTTGGGTATTGGAGATCGTCCTTAGTGTTGCATGCATGGGCGCACGAGGGCAAGTGCCAATCCACCCTTGGAAATGTGAAGCTACCGACGTCACCGAGTCACGTGGAGATGATACCTTGGACGTAACATAGTGCAATGAGGAACCTTCAGCAAGGAGTGTCGTCGGTCATCGCGGGGCGTGAGGCATGCAGGTGTCGCCGGGGCGTGAGGCATACGGGTGTCGCCGGGGCGCGAGAGGCATGCGGACATCGCCATGGCGCGAGGCATGTGGACATCGCCACAGAGAGACATCGGTCGTCTTCCAGAGAGAGGTCATCGGTGGAGAGTCTTCACGCAAGAGGTCATCGGTGGAAGGTTATCGCGCGATGTCGAGTTGTACGTAGAGAAGGTGGGACCCAGACTCCCAACATGAGACGCGCAGCACGCGCGACACGTAGACAAAAAGTGTTGGTTGAGAACAGTGACATCAGAATGTTGGCATGCACAAGAGACAACAGTGGTCGTACTGTTCAGAGCAGTGGTTGGCATGCACCAGAGACAACAGTGGTCGTACTGTTCAGAGCAGTGGTTGGCATGCACAAGAGACAACAGTGGTCGTACTGTTCAGAGAAAGGTACACTCAGACTTCCCTGCAGAGTGGGTGGTGGCAGCTGCTTTTGTGGACAAGTTGGTTTAAGAGGCAAGAACCCACTTCTGAGAGGAGGAAAAAACGTTGCAGTTATCCAAAGAGCGAAAAAGTGAGTTACCTTCCTTCTCCTCCATTTCTCTCCTTCGCGCTGCGATTCAAGCACCTTCAAGCAAGAGCAAGACGAGCGACGACTGCCATAGAGCTTTTGGGAAGGTTCTCTGCAAGTTCTCCAGATCAAAACGCTTAGGCAGTATTCGTGCATCCTTAAGTTCAGAGGGTTAGAGCTCGAAGTGAGATTTCACGCTGATCCAGGTAAGGGAAGCTAGCCTCCATCTCTAATACGAGCCATAGTGTAGCTATTTTCTGAAGTGTGGGCGGCGTGGTCGCCGTTTTCGCTTTCGTCTTCGTGAAATACTCTGTTTTATGTGTTTGGGCGATGTGGTCGCCGGTTTTATATAAAGCCTTCGAAACACCCTGTTTTTGAACTAGATCGCCGGTTTTGGCGTTGTTTGTGAACTCTCTGTTTCTGGGTGTTGCTTTGAAACTACTTGAGATTTAAACGAGATATTCGAAGATCTGAACCTTTGAAATGATTGTTCTATGATTGAATCATGTATTTGAGTGGTATGATGTTTTGAATGCTGTGAATGTGGGATCGAGGCATAGTATTTTCAGGAAAGGAAATACCGTGTAAGATCTGTATAGGTGTATTGACTAGGGGCTTGTCTAGAAGGAGATATCCTGACTCTGCTGAGATAATGGAATCAAGTAGATGAAGTTATTCAGTTGGTGAGAGTCGAAGGAGGTTCGTACGTATGGGTGAGTTGTTCAAATGGGAACGAGCTCGGCCTGTTATACGAATTTACCTTGTCATACCGAGAGAATGGTAACAATGAGATGGTATATGCGCATGCTGTGTGGATTCACAGTGGTAGGTATGACAGGTGCAAATCTCTGGGCCTGAGTCAACGCACGAGTCAATCCGGAAGTAGTGTCATGTGTCTATGCATTGTGGGCCAGTGGAAAGTCTGGCATGTGAAATGAGAAACTGGAATATTGATAGACACTTGATGCTGTATTGTGAAATGGAAATGACTATGGGTGAATGTTGTGAAGTCTGTGGTTTTGGGCGAGCAGTTGAATGCTATGAGTAGCTCCACGTTTTACATGGATATCTTGGAAAATGTTTTACCTTGATCTATTATGTTCATGATTTTAAATGCCTTATTCTAAACTCTCGTTAAAATGTCTGGCTTACCCTTTTATCTGTTATTGTGGTGGTTTTCTCAAAACTGTGATGATCGTGTAAATGTGTACACGGGAGCAGATGATCTTCCAGGAAGAAGAGCTCCCTAATGGGTGGTCGTCGAGGGCGGAGATCGCCCATTTCCACCTCTCGGGGGTGATCGCCGGATTTGTGTCCTGATAGCAGATCGCCTGTCTTGAGGTCTTCTGTTTTGGGATCGTCGGTTGGTGTTGGAGATCGCCGTTTTTTTGTATGGAGACCGCCGGTCTTGCTGTATTTGATTTTTTTATTATTATTCTTTAAATTTTGAAAAAAAGGAAACATTTGAAGGATTATGTACTAATCTCCCTAAGAGGAGCAACTCCCTTACTTATGTATATATATTATCTTGTATTCTTCAACATTATTGGTTTACCTTATTTTCATATTACATGTATGAGATTGTTTATTTTGGCGGGATGTTACATTAATGGTATCAGAGCAGTTCGTCCTTTGGATGACCTGAGGGCTGTGGATCCATTGTGTTTTCTTCTGCTCATGAAAACTTATTTGAGTTTTCAGTAACAACTATTGTGAAAGGTTTTCAAACGTTTTGTATTGAACTTTTGTGTGTGCTGTAGTGAATGTATGCCTAACTGAAAATCTTAGTATTTAGAATGAGAGGGTCTTGATAAGGTGGTGAGGGTGCACACTCATGACCGGATCGGGGTGATTCTTAATCTAAATTTCAGAGGTTTAATGTTTAGCATACTTTGACTTCTGGTGTGATCTATTTCATGTTATTGAGTGTTCTTGTAATTGATTGTGAGTGGCTGTGTGGATTGATGGTTGCACACCAGTAGCTGTTCTGGTGTTTTGCTTGAAGTTATAAGCTTTATGGCTCTGTAGATGGACTCAAATTCTTAAGGAATTTGAGATGCTGACCTTTGTGAGGTCGAGATGTTACACCCTTGAATGAATTGATTTCCTTATCGATCTCATTCTTATAGTTGTAGGGGATATAGAAGCTAGTGGTTTCGAAATCTGAGAACGAGGAAGATGACTCGTAGACCTCCTACCTCTCCCCAACCTTCTTCTGAAATGGGCCAGATCGCCAGGGCCATTGAGATGATGGCAACTGCCATTCAACAGCAGAATGCGGCGATGGCGCAGAACCATCAAGCTACCATGCACCACTGGGAAACTACTCGGTCGGCAGATACGAATTCGCCCGTCGGTCAGCCTCAGGAACGGATGGGACTGGCCGAGTTCATGAGGCACAACCCACCCAAGTTCTGTGGGAATGCTACCCCTGATCAAGCAGATCAGTGGGTCAGGGAAATGGAGAAAATCTTTAGGGCGACCTCCTGCCCTGAAGAGAAGAAGTTGTTGTTTGCCACTTATCTGCTGTCTGGAGAAGCAGAGTTCTGGTGGATGGGAGCTCAGCAAATGATGGAGGCCAGAGAGGAGGTGTTGGACTGGGAGAGCTTTAGGGTGAGGTTCTTGGAGAAATACTTCCCTGACAGCGCAAAGTTTGCGCGGGAAGCAGAGTTCTTAAAGTTGGAGCAGGGGGTGATGTCGGTGAACGCCTATGCTGCTAGGTTTGAGTACCTCGCCCGATTTTATACCCCGGCGACCTCCGAGGCTTGGAGGTGCAGGAAGTTTGAGGAGGGGCTGAAGCATGGGCTGAAGAGGACTATAGCCCCAATGTGCATCAGGGAATTTCACGCCTTAGTAGAAAAGGCGAAGATGGTGGAGACCCTGGAAAAGGGTGATTCTCGGGTGATCAGGTCACACCCAGGGGGTTCTTCCAGTGAGAAGACAAGGATGCAGCAACAGCAGTCTGAGCCTTATGCGAGACCTCCACAGCATAGGGTAGGAGCAGCACCGCCCCAGTTTCAGCAGCAGCAACCATGGAAACCAAAATGTTCCCTCTGTGGTGGACCACACATGCCCAATGTATGCCCCAAGAAGACTTCGGAGAGAAGGTGTTTTGCATGCCAAAAGGTGGGGCACGTTGCTAGAGATTGTCCTACCCAGTATAGGACGACTCAACCCAGTGGTTCCCAACAGTTGAGGGATGAAGGCAGCAGACCTCAGGCAACAGGGAGAGTGTTTGCCATGGCAGGAGCTGAGGCGTCCCCGTCAGGTAATTTGGTGTAAGATTGCTTGTTTTATATCTGGTAGAAGTATAAGAGTCTTGTATGATTCTGGAGTGACACACTCTTTTGCGTCAAGTCAGTGTAGCCGAGCTGGGCCTTCTAGTGAAGGAGTTAACCTTAGAACTGTTGGTCTCCACACCTGCGTCAGAGCAGGTGGTGACCTCTACAGTTGCCCCGAATGTTCAGTGATAGTAGAGGGACGCAGATTCAAAGTGAACTTGATCTGCCTGCCTCTTCAGGACCTGGATGTTATCCTGGGAATGGATTGGCTTTCTGCCAATCACGTTCTCATAGATTGCGGTAGGCAGAAAGTGGTGTTGCCCGATCTCCAAGAGCAGGATGTGGTATCTGCTCGGCATGGGCGATCAGAGTTGGAAGGAGGGGCGAGGTGTTTCGTGATCATAGCTCGGTGGGAAGTGAAGAACGAAGAGGACGTAAGAAGGATTCATGTGGTGAAAAGTTTGATGGATGTATTTCCAGAAGGAGTACCTGGGTTACCTCCTAAGAGAGAAGTGGAATTCTCTACTGATTTGGTACCTGGAGCTGGACCAGTGTCAATGGCACCTTGCAGGATGACTCCAGCCGAGTTGGTAGAATTGAAGAAGCAAGTGGAAGAGCTGTTGGAGAAGCATTTCATCAAACCCAGCGTATCTCCATGAGGTACTCCAGTGCTGGTAATTCCAGAGGACGGAAGACCTTTTGACGTCTACTGTGGTGCTTCACATCAAGGGTTGGGATGCGTTTTGGATGCAAGGGAGGAGAGTGGTTGCATATGCTTCAAGGCAACTCAAAGTTCATGAGAGATAATTATTCTACTTATGATTTAGAATCGGCAGTGGTAGTGGTCGATCTGGTTGGCTATCAGCAGTAGATGATGCCAGCAACAGTTGTTTACGTAGATCGTTCAAAGGAGTCATGTGGTAGAGGGTGGCAAGTGAATCAGAGAGGCGATCGCCCAGAATGGTGATTGGTTGGGGTGGTTAAAGGACCAACACTTGCGGATCAGTATCAGGCGAGCGCCTGTAAGCTGAACCAGAGAAGAAAAGAAACACAGAATAGAACACGCCTATCGCCGTGTGGATCAATACACGCCTATCGCCGGGATAGAAAATCAGTACACGCCTATCGACCGTGTGTGGAGAATACGAGATCAGTGGTCAACAAAACGCCGAAAGGAGCACATCGCCTGATATTCAGATCGCCGGGTTTTCACATCGGCGTACATTTGAGAAGATTAGTTCATCACGTTAAGGCTGCCAGTTCATCGTGTTAGGGCTGCGCCCACAGTAGCTAGCGCACTAGGCTACTCCCTATGTGGATAACTTAGCCGCAGGAGCAAAGTAGAAGTAAACAACTCAGAGGTATGACCATCAACATGGTGAAAGTGGTGTGGAATGAGAGATCGGATGATTCAACTTGGGAGTTGGACGAGACCATGAAAAAGGGCTATCCACATCTCTTTCCTTGTAATTCAATTTTCGAGGACGAAAATTTTTGTTGTTAGGGAGATTGTAAGGACCTGGAAAATATTATTGGAATAAAAGTGATATATTTTAAGTCAATTCTAAGTATGTCTTTATTTAAAAATATAAAGGAAGGGAAGTATAGCTTAAAAGTCTACGAGACCGCCTAATTGAAAGAGTAGGCGATCTCCGACTTCTCTGGCACATGATCGCCTGTCGCCTTGATTTCACAGAACGCCTATCGCCTGTAGTGTACCTAGTCGCCTGTCGCCTAGGGTACACATGATCGCCGAAACTACACTTAGTGTGTAGTCAAGATGTTGGATCAACCATGGTGGGTTCCCAAAGACCACGTGCATCAAGGTGTGGGTTAAGCCTTAGACACGCTGTGCATGCGAAGCTCTATGCTTGGGTATTGGAGATCGTCCTTAGTGTTGCATGCATGGGCGCACGAGGGCAAGTGCCAATCCACCCTTGGAAATGTGAAGCTACCGACGTCACCGAGTCACGTGGAGATGATACCTTGGACGTAACATAGTGCAATGAGGAACCTTCAGCAAGGAGTGTCGTCGGTCATCGCGGGGCGTGAGGCATGCAGGTGTCGCCGGGGCGTGAGGCATACGGGTGTCGCCGGGGCGCGAGAGGCATGCGGACATCGCCATGGCGCGAGGCATGTGGACATCGCCACAGAGAGACATCGGTCGTCTTCCAGAGAGAGGTCATCGGTGGAGAGTCTTCACGCAAGAGGTCATCGGTGGAAGGTTATCGCGCATGTCGAGTTGTACGTCACCGAGTCACTCTCTCTCAATTTCAAGATAGTTTCTTTTCTTCTAACTTTCAACTTTTTTTATTCAAAGTACCAAGCACCCCTATTTATAATGGAGAGGGCTGGTCATGTTACAAAGGGGAAGGAGTGGGAAGAGTCACTCTTCTAGCTCCTTCTAGTGCCTAAGAGAGAAAGGAGTAGAAAAGTCACTTTTTCCACTTTTTCCTAAAGAAAGTGCCTAAAATGCCTTACATTTAGAGGTTTCTTTTGGTTTTCCTCTTTGGCATACTCCTAAGGATATTTCTATATTATTTACAAATTTATACAAGAGTATTTACAAAGATTTATTTATACTACTATCTTTTGAATTTTCAAGAGAACCCAAAATGTTCTACTTTTTAAGAAGACTAGTAAGAAGAATTTTAAATGCTTGGGTGGATGACCTCTTCCTCCATTAGTAAAATCCTCTTCTACTTGATCTCCATCATGCTCCCCAGGTTGGAGAGAATTCGTCCGCGAATTCAGAATCCCTACATATAACAAAGTCAGTTTGCTATCAAATAAAACAGTGGATGATAATAAAGGCAAACTTGACTTAGCATTATGAATCATTGGGATGTCGGAAAAAGAAGTCCTATAGACAGACCATGTTGGAAAAAAATGTGGGGGAATGATTATTTTCTTAGGAAAAATTCCCTTTAAAGGGTAAAAACCATTAGTAGGTATGGAAAAATCATCCCTAACATTTTTCAACCAATATGGAGTGCAAGTAGGAACTTTTGGTAATGAAAAAGACAAAGAAGAAGAATACCTTGGATGCTCAAATTGAGGCATAGCATGAGTAAAAAAGATTGATTTAGTTGATAAGGTATTATGACTCATTTTATCATTTTCTTCTTTTTCATTTTCTCTTTTATTTTTCATTTTTAATTGGTCCTCATGAACTTCTTGTGGAGATAGGGGTTTTAAGGTAACCTTGCGCCCTTGGAAGGAAAAAGACATTATATTGGTGAGGCCATCATGTAAAACATGTCTATCAAATTGCCAAGGCCTCCCTAAAAGAATATGGGTTGCTTCCATAGGCACAACATCACATAAAACCTCATCTTTATACTTTCCTATTTCAAAATTTATGAGGACTTGTTTATTAACCATGATTTCTCCCTTTTTAGTAAGCCATTGGAGCTTATAGGGCTTGGGATGAGAGATAGTGGGTAAAACAAGCTTATCCACCACTCTTGTACTAGCCACATTTGTACAACTACCCCCATCAATTATCATGGAACATAACTTTTTGTTGATAAGGCACCGGGTATGGAAAATATTTTCTCTTTGGGTATCATCCAAAAGTTTTTGAATTGTGCCCATCATGCGCCTTATCACCAATAAGTCACCTTCACATTGTATTTCACATTCATTATCACTAGGGCTAGGGGAAGGGGAGTTAGATTTAGAAGAATTATCACTATGTTCACTTACAACTAAACCCCCTTTTACCATCATGGTTCTTTTTGTTGGACAATTTGCGGCTATATGACCATAACCTAAACACTTAAAACATTTCTTACTTGAGGTTTTGGTTGGTGATTTATTAGTTGAAGTGGAAGGCTTTGAATCCTTGGATTTGAAAGATGAATCTTTAGAAGGAAATTTGGACAAAGACTTGTTTTTATTTTTCCAAGAGTTGTTGTAATAGCCATCATTATGAGTATTTTTTAAAGCAAGTTTCTTTGCAATTTGGGTTTCAACCTTGATGGCAAGGTGAACCAAGTTTTCTAAAGAAGAGTACTCATAAAGTTCAACAACATCTTGAATGTCCCTTCTAAGACCACTTACAAATCTAGCCATCTTAGCTTCATCACTTTCATGTATATCAACTTTAAGCATAAGCGTTTCTAGCTCTTCAAAATAAGCATCCACACTTAGCATGCCTTGGTGAAGCCTTTGGAGCTTCAACAATAGGTCTTTCCTAAAGTGTGGTGGAACAAATCTAGCGCGCATACACTCTTTCAAATTGTTCCAAGAAACCACGGGAGGTCTTTTGTTTAGCCCAATGTCCATAAGAGTTTTATGCCACCATTGCATGGCATAGTCTAGAAATTCTAAAGTAGCTAGTTTTACCCTTTGGTCTTCTTGGACCTCATGTACATGAAAGATTTGTTCAACCTTTGCTTCCCACCCCAAATATACATTTGGATCACCTTCACCACTAAAGCTAGGTAATTTTACAAAAGGCATATAAGGCTTTGCCACATGTTGGCGCCTTTCTTCATAATGATGATGTCTCCTCCATTCGGTTTCATCTTCATGTCCATGATAGTTGGAAGAAGTTCTTGATGAATGCTTTGAAGAATGGCGTCTTCTATGGTGTGTATGGCTGGACCTTTCATTAGTCACTTCAAGCCTTTGCAATCTTTCTTCCAATTGTCTTATAGCTTCATCTTTTTGTGCAAGTGACCTTTTGGCTTCTTTTAATTCACCAAGAATGAAAGCTTTTTGTGGAGAGTGTGGTTTGGAAGATTCACCACTTGAATATTGAGCCATTTTCAAAATAGTACAGCAAACACAAATAGCAAACAATTAAAGAAACAATGTTAGAAAACAAAGAAAATATGGTGCGGTTTTGGACAAAAAATAAAGGCACTCAAAATCACTCCAAGAAATTATACTTCCCTCAACCAAGCTTCTCTTGTGGAATGGAGTAACCTCAAATGAAAGATGCCAAAGCACTCAACCACTCATCCAAAAATAACCACCACAAAACTTAAAGAACAACAAAAGACAAGCAAGAAAAAGGTACAAAACAAGAAAGGGTAGTGCAAAAGGAAGACAAGATATATGACAAAACTTAAGAAATGAAAGACAAGCAATAAAAGGCACACAATAAGACTCAAAGAATACTCACTAAACTTTATAATCAAGAAAGAAAGTACAACTCATAAACTTGTCAAAATACAAGGATCAAAAGTTCCACAAAGTAGACAACAATTTGCCAATCACTATGAATCCAACTTTGGTATGAAAATTAATGTGCAAAAGAATGAATAGATGCAAATACCAAACTGTTTTGAAGGATTTAAAAACAGAATTGGTTCTGTTTTGTTCTGTTTCAGTTCTGTTTTTTTTTTCTTTTTTTTTTTAATACCAAATGGAACTTATGTAGTGAAAGAACCATAATATGCATCATATGGAAGTTGAAACATCAATCAAATTGCACAAAAATTTTATGAAGGATTCAAGACAATTGAACACTTGAAATCAAATGTTTGGAACCTCCAATCACAAGTACTAAAACAAATTCAAGAGAAATACAAACTTTCAAAATCAAAAGCAAGCAAGTAGAGACAAGATTTGGACACCTAGAACACTATGAACATAAAACTCAAAGCAAAAAGTATGATCAATGAAAAGGCACAACTAAAACATATTCAAACCAAACAAAAGTATGAATATAAGGTGCTGGAAAAACAAGAAACACAAAATTATAGGTGCTGGAAAAAAAATTGCCCAAAAAGAAAGTGTCTATTCAACTCACAATCAACAAATCAACACCATGGCTCTAGATACCACATGATGTGAGTTCATTATGAACCTTTTTTGGTTTGGGTTGAGTTGATATAGGTTTCATTGTATTCATGACACTTTCAAGAATTAGGATCAAAATTCTAAAGAACAATTAATAGAGTTTCTACTCAAGAAAACAAAGGTTCATACTAAAAACACATGAATAGGTAACTTGTAGTGTAAGATAACAATGGAATATGAATGGGTAATTCAAGAACAGTACCAAACTTCAAAGGAAACACAAGAACAACATAAGAACACCAAGAACAAGTGAAAATACTGATTGAAATTCAATAGGAATTAGAAAATCACAAAGAAATTCATCAAAGAACAAAAACCCATGGATGGAAAACAAGAACAACACATGTATATGGAAACCCATGGTTTGGACGAAATTAAAACAGCAAGAAAACAAGGAAATAAACCAGCAAAGTGCAGAACAATGGCAGCAAATGAAAGGAAACAACTCATGGAAAAGATTGAACCGATTAAAAATGGAAAAACTACAAGAAAACACAAATGGGTATTTTTAGAAGATGAATAGAAATGACTTATGTGGTTGTAGCCTTTTGGAGATGTGATTCACGCCACTTGGAGGGTGGTTCTTCCAAGATGAGTGGGTGGTGCCGCCACTTGAGAGTCTCCAAAGCTCACAAGATAAGACATGAAGGAGAAGAAGAGACAAGTCTCACAAACTCACTCTCTCTCAATTTCAAGATAGTTTCTTTTCTTCTAACTTTCAACTTTTTTTATTCAAAGTACCAAGCACCCCTATTTATAATGGAGAGGGCTGGTCATGTTACAAAGGGGAAGGAGTGGGAAGAGTCACTCTTCTAGCTCCTTCTAGTGCCTAAGAGAGAAAGGAGTAGAAAAGTCACTTTTTCCACTTTTTCCTAAAGAAAGTGCCTAAAATGCCTTACATTTAGAGGTTTCTTTTGGTTTTCCTCTTTGGCATACTCCTAAGGATATTTCTATATTATTTACAAATTTATACAAGAGTATTTACAAAGATTTATTTATACTACTATCTTTTGAATTTTCAAGAGAACCCAAAATGTTCTACTTTTTAAGAAGACTAGTAAGAAGAATTTTAAATGCTTGGGTGGATGACCTCTTCCTCCATTAGTAAAATCCTCTTCTACTTGATCTCCATCATGCTCCCCAGGTTGGAGAGAATTCGTCCGCGAATTCAGAATCCCTACATATAACAAAGTCAGTTTGCTATCAAATAAAACAGTGGATGATAATAAAGGCAAACTTGACTTAGCATTATGAATCATTGGGATGTCGGAAAAAGAAGTCCTATAGACAGACCATGTTGGAAAAAAATGTGGGGGAATGATTATTTTCTTAGGAAAAATTCCCTTTAAAGGGTAAAAACCATTAGTAGGTATGGAAAAATCATCCCTAACATTTTTCAACCAATATGGAGTGCAAGTAGGAACTTTTGGTAATGAAAAAGACAAAGAAGAAGAATACCTTGGATGCTCAAATTGAGGCATAGCATGAGTAAAAAAGATTGATTTAGTTGATAAGGTATTATGACTCATTTTATCATTTTCTTCTTTTTCATTTTCTCTTTTATTTTTCATTTTTAATTGGTCCTCATGAACTTCTTGTGGAGATAGGGGTTTTAAGGTAACCTTGCGCCCTTGGAAGGAAAAAGACATTATATTGGTGAGGCCATCATGTAAAACATGTCTATCAAATTGCCAAGGCCTCCCTAAAAGAATATGGGTTGCTTCCATAGGCACAACATCACATAAAACCTCATCTTTATACTTTCCTATTTCAAAATTTATGAGGACTTGTTTATTAACCATGATTTCTCCCTTTTTAGTAAGCCATTGGAGCTTATAGGGCTTGGGATGAGAGATAGTGGGTAAAACAAGCTTATCCACCACTCTTGTACTAGCCACATTTGTACAACTACCCCCATCAATTATCATGGAACATAACTTTTTGTTGATAAGGCACCGGGTATGGAAAATATTTTCTCTTTGGGTATCATCCAAAGGTTTTTGAATTGTGCCCATCATGCGCCTTATCACCAATAAGTCACCTTCACATTGTATTTCACATTCATTATCACTAGGGCTAGGGGAAGGGGAGTTAGATTTAGAAGAATTATCACTATGTTCACTTACAACTAAACCCCCTTTTACCATCATGGTTCTTTTTGTTGGACAATTTGCGGCTATATGACCATAACCTAAACACTTAAAACATTTCTTACTTGAGGTTTTGGTTGGTGATTTATTAGTTGAAGTGGAAGGCTTTGAATCCTTGGATTTGAAAGATGAATCTTTAGAAGGAAATTTGGACAAAGACTTGTTTTTATTTTTCCAAGAGTTGTTGTAATAGCCATCATTATGAGTATTTTTTAAAGCAAGTTTCTTTGCAATTTGGGTTTCAACCTTGATGGCAAGGTGAACCAAGTTTTCTAAAGAAGAGTACTCATAAAGTTCAACAACATCTTGAATGTCCCTTCTAAGACCACTTACAAATCTAGCCATCTTAGCTTCATCACTTTCATGTATATCAACTTTAAGCATAAGCGTTTCTAGCTCTTCAAAATAAGCATCCACACTTAGCATGCCTTGGTGAAGCCTTTGGAGCTTCAACAATAGGTCTTTCCTAAAGTGTGGTGGAACAAATCTAGCGCGCATACACTCTTTCAAATTGTTCCAAGAAACCACGGGAGGTCTCTTGTTTAGCCCAATGTCCATAAGAGTTTTATGCCACCATTGCATGGCATAGTCTAGAAATTCTAAAGTAGCTAGTTTTACCCTTTGGTCTTCTTGGACCTCATGTACATGAAAGATTTGTTCAACCTTTGCTTCCCACCCCAAATATACATTTGGATCACCTTCACCACTAAAGCTAGGTAATTTTACAAAAGGCATATAAGGCTTTGCCACATGTTGGCGCCTTTCTTCATAATGATGATGTCTCCTCCATTCGGTTTCATCTTCATGTCCATGATAGTTGGAAGAAGTTCTTGATGAATGCTTTGAAGAATGGCGTCTTCTATGGTGTGTATGGCTGGACCTTTCATTAGTCACTTCAAGCCTTTGCAATCTTTCTTCCAATTGTCTTATAGCTTCATCTTTTTGTGCAAGTGACCTTTTGGCTTCTTTTAATTCACCAAGAATGAAAGCTTTTTGTGGAGAGTGTGGTTTGGAAGATTCACCACTTGAATATTGAGCCATTTTCAAAATAGTACAGCAAACACAAATAGCAAACAATTAAAGAAACAATGTTAGAAAACAAAGAAAATATGGTGCGGTTTTGGACAAAAAATAAAGGCACTCAAAATCACTCCAAGAAATTATACTTCCCTCAACCAAGCTTCTCTTGTGGAATGGAGTAACCTCAAATGAAAGATGCCAAAGCACTCAACCACTCATCCAAAAATAACCACCACAAAACTTAAAGAACAACAAAAGACAAGCAAGAAAAAGGTACAAAACAAGAAAGGGTAGTGCAAAAGGAAGACAAGATATATGACAAAACTTAAGAAATGAAAGACAAGCAATAAAAGGCACACAATAAGACTCAAAGAATACTCACTAAACTTTATAATCAAGAAAGAAAGTACAACTCATAAACTTGTCAAAATACAAGGATCAAAAGTTCCACAAAGTAGACAACAATTTGCCAATCACTATGAATCCAACTTTGGTATGAAAATTAATGTGCAAAAGAATGAATAGATGCAAATACCAAACTGTTTTGAAGGATTTAAAAACAGAATTGGTTCTGTTTTGTTCTGTTTCAGTTCTGTTTTTTTTTTCTTTTTTTTTTTAATACCAAATGGAACTTATGTAGTGAAAGAACCATAATATGCATCATATGGAAGTTGAAACATCAATCAAATTGCACAAAAATTTTATGAAGGATTCAAGACAATTGAACACTTGAAATCAAATGTTTGGAACCTCCAATCACAAGTACTAAAACAAATTCAAGAGAAATACAAACTTTCAAAATCAAAAGCAAGCAAGTAGAGACAAGATTTGGACACCTAGAACACTATGAACATAAAACTCAAAGCAAAAAGTATGATCAATGAAAAGGCACAACTAAAACATATTCAAACCAAACAAAAGTATGAATATAAGGTGCTGGAAAAACAAGAAACACAAAATTATAGGTGCTGGAAAAAAAATTGCCCAAAAAGAAAGTGTCTATTCAACTCACAATCAACAAATCAACACCATGGCTCTAGATACCACATGATGTGAGTTCATTATGAACCTTTTTTGGTTTGGGTTGAGTTGATATAGGTTTCATTGTATTCATGACACTTTCAAGAATTAGGATCAAAATTCTAAAGAACAATTAATAGAGTTTCTACTCAAGAAAACAAAGGTTCATACTAAAAACACATGAATAGGTAACTTGTAGTGTAAGATAACAATGGAATATGAATGGGTAATTCAAGAACAGTACCAAACTTCAAAGGAAACACAAGAACAACATAAGAACACCAAGAACAAGTGAAAATACTGATTGAAATTCAATAGGAATTAGAAAATCACAAAGAAATTCATCAAAGAACAAAAACCCATGGATGGAAAACAAGAACAACACATGTATATGGAAACCCATGGTTTGGACGAAATTAAAACAGCAAGAAAACAAGGAAATAAACCAGCAAAGTGCAGAACAATGGCAGCAAATGAAAGGAAACAACTCATGGAAAAGATTGAACCGATTAAAAATGGAAAAACTACAAGAAAACACAAATGGGTATTTTTAGAAGATGAATAGAAATGACTTATGTGGTTGTAGCCTTTTGGAGATGTGATTCACGCCACTTGGAGGGTGGTTCTTCCAAGATGAGTGGGTGGTGCCGCCACTTGAGAGTCTCCAAAGCTCACAAGATAAGACATGAAGGAGAAGAAGAGACAAGTCTCACAAACTCACTCTCTCTCAATTTCAAGATAGTTTCTTTTCTTCTAACTTTCAACTTTTTTTATTCAAAGTACCAAGCACCCCTATTTATAATGGAGAGGGCTGGTCATGTTACAAAGGGGAAGGAGTGGGAAGAGTCACTCTTCTAGCTCCTTCTAGTGCCTAAGAGAGAAAGGAGTAGAAAAGTCACTTTTTCCACTTTTTCCTAAAGAAAGTGCCTAAAATGCCTTACATTTAGAGGTTTCTTTTGGTTTTCCTCTTTGGCATACTCCTAAGGATATTTCTATATTATTTACAAATTTATACAAGAGTATTTACAAAGATTTATTTATACTACTATCTTTTGAATTTTCAAGAGAACCCAAAATGTTCTACTTTTTAAGAAGACTAGTAAGAAGAATTTTAAATGCTTGGGTGGATGACCTCTTCCTCCATTAGTAAAATCCTCTTCTACTTGATCTCCATCATGCTCCCCAGGTTGGAGAGAATTCGTCCGCGAATTCAGAATCCCTACATATAACAAAGTCAGTTTGCTATCAAATAAAACAGTGGATGATAATAAAGGCAAACTTGACTTAGCATTATGAATCATTGGGATGTCGGAAAAAGAAGTCCTATAGACAGACCATGTTGGAAAAAAATGTGGGGGAATGATTATTTTCTTAGGAAAAATTCCCTTTAAAGGGTAAAAACCATTAGTAGGTATGGAAAAATCATCCCTAACATTTTTCAACCAATATGGAGTGCAAGTAGGAACTTTTGGTAATGAAAAAGACAAAGAAGAAGAATACCTTGGATGCTCAAATTGAGGCATAGCATGAGTAAAAAAGATTGATTTAGTTGATAAGGTATTATGACTCATTTTATCATTTTCTTCTTTTTCATTTTCTCTTTTATTTTTCATTTTTAATTGGTCCTCATGAACTTCTTGTGGAGATAGGGGTTTTAAGGTAACCTTGCGCCCTTGGAAGGAAAAAGACATTATATTGGTGAGGCCATCATGTAAAACATGTCTATCAAATTGCCAAGGCCTCCCTAAAAGAATATGGGTTGCTTCCATAGGCACAACATCACATAAAACCTCATCTTTATACTTTCCTATTTCAAAATTTATGAGGACTTGTTTATTAACCATGATTTCTCCCTTTTTAGTAAGCCATTGGAGCTTATAGGGCTTGGGATGAGAGATAGTGGGTAAAACAAGCTTATCCACCACTCTTGTACTAGCCACATTTGTACAACTACCCCCATCAATTATCATGGAACATAACTTTTTGTTGATAAGGCACCGGGTATGGAAAATATTTTCTCTTTGGGTATCATCCAAAGGTTTTTGAATTGTGCCCATCATGCGCCTTATCACCAATAAGTCACCTTCACATTGTATTTCACATTCATTATCACTAGGGCTAGGGGAAGGGGAGTTAGATTTAGAAGAATTATCACTATGTTCACTTACAACTAAACCCCCTTTTACCATCATGGTTCTTTTTGTTGGACAATTTGCGGCTATATGACCATAACCTAAACACTTAAAACATTTCTTACTTGAGGTTTTGGTTGGTGATTTATTAGTTGAAGTGGAAGGCTTTGAATCCTTGGATTTGAAAGATGAATCTTTAGAAGGAAATTTGGACAAAGACTTGTTTTTATTTTTCCAAGAGTTGTTGTAATAGCCATCATTATGAGTATTTTTTAAAGCAAGTTTCTTTGCAATTTGGGTTTCAACCTTGATGGCAAGGTGAACCAAGTTTTCTAAAGAAGAGTACTCATAAAGTTCAACAACATCTTGAATGTCCCTTCTAAGACCACTTACAAATCTAGCCATCTTAGCTTCATCACTTTCATGTATATCAACTTTAAGCATAAGCGTTTCTAGCTCTTCAAAATAAGCATCCACACTTAGCATGCCTTGGTGAAGCCTTTGGAGCTTCAACAATAGGTCTTTCCTAAAGTGTGGTGGAACAAATCTAGCGCGCATACACTCTTTCAAATTGTTCCAAGAAACCACGGGAGGTCTCTTGTTTAGCCCAATGTCCATAAGAGTTTTATGCCACCATTGCATGGCATAGTCTAGAAATTCTAAAGTAGCTAGTTTTACCCTTTGGTCTTCTTGGACCTCATGTACATGAAAGATTTGTTCAACCTTTGCTTCCCACCCCAAATATACATTTGGATCACCTTCACCACTAAAGCTAGGTAATTTTACAAAAGGCATATAAGGCTTTGCCACATGTTGGCGCCTTTCTTCATAATGATGATGTCTCCTCCATTCGGTTTCATCTTCATGTCCATGATAGTTGGAAGAAGTTCTTGATGAATGCTTTGAAGAATGGCGTCTTCTATGGTGTGTATGGCTGGACCTTTCATTAGTCACTTCAAGCCTTTGCAATCTTTCTTCCAATTGTCTTATAGCTTCATCTTTTTGTGCAAGTGACCTTTTGGCTTCTTTTAATTCACCAAGAATGAAAGCTTTTTGTGGAGAGTGTGGTTTGGAAGATTCACCACTTGAATATTGAGCCATTTTCAAAATAGTACAGCAAACACAAATAGCAAACAATTAAAGAAACAATGTTAGAAAACAAAGAAAATATGGTGCGGTTTTGGACAAAAAATAAAGGCACTCAAAATCACTCCAAGAAATTATACTTCCCTCAACCAAGCTTCTCTTGTGGAATGGAGTAACCTCAAATGAAAGATGCCAAAGCACTCAACCACTCATCCAAAAATAACCACCACAAAACTTAAAGAACAACAAAAGACAAGCAAGAAAAAGGTACAAAACAAGAAAGGGTAGTGCAAAAGGAAGACAAGATATATGACAAAACTTAAGAAATGAAAGACAAGCAATAAAAGGCACACAATAAGACTCAAAGAATACTCACTAAACTTTATAATCAAGAAAGAAAGTACAACTCATAAACTTGTCAAAATACAAGGATCAAAAGTTCCACAAAGTAGACAACAATTTGCCAATCACTATGAATCCAACTTTGGTATGAAAATTAATGTGCAAAAGAATGAATAGATGCAAATACCAAACTGTTTTGAAGGATTTAAAAACAGAATTGGTTCTGTTTTGTTCTGTTTCAGTTCTGTTTTTTTTTTCTTTTTTTTTTTAATACCAAATGGAACTTATGTAGTGAAAGAACCATAATATGCATCATATGGAAGTTGAAACATCAATCAAATTGCACAAAAATTTTATGAAGGATTCAAGACAATTGAACACTTGAAATCAAATGTTTGGAACCTCCAATCACAAGTACTAAAACAAATTCAAGAGAAATACAAACTTTCAAAATCAAAAGCAAGCAAGTAGAGACAAGATTTGGACACCTAGAACACTATGAACATAAAACTCAAAGCAAAAAGTATGATCAATGAAAAGGCACAACTAAAACATATTCAAACCAAACAAAAGTATGAATATAAGGTGCTGGAAAAACAAGAAACACAAAATTATAGGTGCTGGAAAAAAAATTGCCCAAAAAGAAAGTGTCTATTCAACTCACAATCAACAAATCAACACCATGGCTCTAGATACCACATGATGTGAGTTCATTATGAACCTTTTTTGGTTTGGGTTGAGTTGATATAGGTTTCATTGTATTCATGACACTTTCAAGAATTAGGATCAAAATTCTAAAGAACAATTAATAGAGTTTCTACTCAAGAAAACAAAGGTTCATACTAAAAACACATGAATAGGTAACTTGTAGTGTAAGATAACAATGGAATATGAATGGGTAATTCAAGAACAGTACCAAACTTCAAAGGAAACACAAGAACAACATAAGAACACCAAGAACAAGTGAAAATACTGATTGAAATTCAATAGGAATTAGAAAATCACAAAGAAATTCATCAAAGAACAAAAACCCATGGATGGAAAACAAGAACAACACATGTATATGGAAACCCATGGTTTGGACGAAATTAAAACAGCAAGAAAACAAGGAAATAAACCAGCAAAGTGCAGAACAATGGCAGCAAATGAAAGGAAACAACTCATGGAAAAGATTGAACCGATTAAAAATGGAAAAACTACAAGAAAACACAAATGGGTATTTTTAGAAGATGAATAGAAATGACTTATGTGGTTGTAGCCTTTTGGAGATGTGATTCACGCCACTTGGAGGGTGGTTCTTCCAAGATGAGTGGGTGGTGCCGCCACTTGAGAGTCTCCAAAGCTCACAAGATAAGACATGAAGGAGAAGAAGAGACAAGTCTCACAAACTCACTCTCTCTCAATTTCAAGATAGTTTCTTTTCTTCTAACTTTCAACTTTTTTTATTCAAAGTACCAAGCACCCCTATTTATAATGGAGAGGGCTGGTCATGTTACAAAGGGGAAGGAGTGGGAAGAGTCACTCTTCTAGCTCCTTCTAGTGCCTAAGAGAGAAAGGAGTAGAAAAGTCACTTTTTCCACTTTTTCCTAAAGAAAGTGCCTAAAATGCCTTACATTTAGAGGTTTCTTTTGGTTTTCCTCTTTGGCATACTCCTAAGGATATTTCTATATTATTTACAAATTTATACAAGAGTATTTACAAAGATTTATTTATACTACTATCTTTTGAATTTTCAAGAGAACCCAAAATGTTCTACTTTTTAAGAAGACTAGTAAGAAGAATTTTAAATGCTTGGGTGGATGACCTCTTCCTCCATTAGTAAAATCCTCTTCTACTTGATCTCCATCATGCTCCCCAGGTTGGAGAGAATTCGTCCGCGAATTCAGAATCCCTACATATAACAAAGTCAGTTTGCTATCAAATAAAACAGTGGATGATAATAAAGGCAAACTTGACTTAGCATTATGAATCATTGGGATGTCGGAAAAAGAAGTCCTATAGACAGACCATGTTGGAAAAAAATGTGGGGGAATGATTATTTTCTTAGGAAAAATTCCCTTTAAAGGGTAAAAACCATTAGTAGGTATGGAAAAATCATCCCTAACATTTTTCAACCAATATGGAGTGCAAGTAGGAACTTTTGGTAATGAAAAAGACAAAGAAGAAGAATACCTTGGATGCTCAAATTGAGGCATAGCATGAGTAAAAAAGATTGATTTAGTTGATAAGGTATTATGACTCATTTTATCATTTTCTTCTTTTTCATTTTCTCTTTTATTTTTCATTTTTAATTGGTCCTCATGAACTTCTTGTGGAGATAGGGGTTTTAAGGTAACCTTGCGCCCTTGGAAGGAAAAAGACATTATATTGGTGAGGCCATCATGTAAAACATGTCTATCAAATTGCCAAGGCCTCCCTAAAAGAATATGGGTTGCTTCCATAGGCACAACATCACATAAAACCTCATCTTTATACTTTCCTATTTCAAAATTTATGAGGACTTGTTTATTAACCATGATTTCTCCCTTTTTAGTAAGCCATTGGAGCTTATAGGGCTTGGGATGAGAGATAGTGGGTAAAACAAGCTTATCCACCACTCTTGTACTAGCCACATTTGTACAACTACCCCCATCAATTATCATGGAACATAACTTTTTGTTGATAAGGCACCGGGTATGGAAAATATTTTCTCTTTGGGTATCATCCAAAGGTTTTTGAATTGTGCCCATCATGCGCCTTATCACCAATAAGTCACCTTCACATTGTATTTCACATTCATTATCACTAGGGCTAGGGGAAGGGGAGTTAGATTTAGAAGAATTATCACTATGTTCACTTACAACTAAACCCCCTTTTACCATCATGGTTCTTTTTGTTGGACAATTTGCGGCTATATGACCATAACCTAAACACTTAAAACATTTCTTACTTGAGGTTTTGGTTGGTGATTTATTAGTTGAAGTGGAAGGCTTTGAATCCTTGGATTTGAAAGATGAATCTTTAGAAGGAAATTTGGACAAAGACTTGTTTTTATTTTTCCAAGAGTTGTTGTAATAGCCATCATTATGAGTATTTTTTAAAGCAAGTTTCTTTGCAATTTGGGTTTCAACCTTGATGGCAAGGTGAACCAAGTTTTCTAAAGAAGAGTACTCATAAAGTTCAACAACATCTTGAATGTCCCTTCTAAGACCACTTACAAATCTAGCCATCTTAGCTTCATCACTTTCATGTATATCAACTTTAAGCATAAGCGTTTCTAGCTCTTCAAAATAAGCATCCACACTTAGCATGCCTTGGTGAAGCCTTTGGAGCTTCAACAATAGGTCTTTCCTAAAGTGTGGTGGAACAAATCTAGCGCGCATACACTCTTTCAAATTGTTCCAAGAAACCACGGGAGGTCTCTTGTTTAGCCCAATGTCCATAAGAGTTTTATGCCACCATTGCATGGCATAGTCTAGAAATTCTAAAGTAGCTAGTTTTACCCTTTGGTCTTCTTGGACCTCATGTACATGAAAGATTTGTTCAACCTTTGCTTCCCACCCCAAATATACATTTGGATCACCTTCACCACTAAAGCTAGGTAATTTTACAAAAGGCATATAAGGCTTTGCCACATGTTGGCGCCTTTCTTCATAATGATGATGTCTCCTCCATTCGGTTTCATCTTCATGTCCATGATAGTTGGAAGAAGTTCTTGATGAATGCTTTGAAGAATGGCGTCTTCTATGGTGTGTATGGCTGGACCTTTCATTAGTCACTTCAAGCCTTTGCAATCTTTCTTCCAATTGTCTTATAGCTTCATCTTTTTGTGCAAGTGACCTTTTGGCTTCTTTTAATTCACCAAGAATGAAAGCTTTTTGTGGAGAGTGTGGTTTGGAAGATTCACCACTTGAATATTGAGCCATTTTCAAAATAGTACAGCAAACACAAATAGCAAACAATTAAAGAAACAATGTTAGAAAACAAAGAAAATATGGTGCGGTTTTGGACAAAAAATAAAGGCACTCAAAATCACTCCAAGAAATTATACTTCCCTCAACCAAGCTTCTCTTGTGGAATGGAGTAACCTCAAATGAAAGATGCCAAAGCACTCAACCACTCATCCAAAAATAACCACCACAAAACTTAAAGAACAACAAAAGACAAGCAAGAAAAAGGTACAAAACAAGAAAGGGTAGTGCAAAAGGAAGACAAGATATATGACAAAACTTAAGAAATGAAAGACAAGCAATAAAAGGCACACAATAAGACTCAAAGAATACTCACTAAACTTTATAATCAAGAAAGAAAGTACAACTCATAAACTTGTCAAAATACAAGGATCAAAAGTTCCACAAAGTAGACAACAATTTGCCAATCACTATGAATCCAACTTTGGTATGAAAATTAATGTGCAAAAGAATGAATAGATGCAAATACCAAACTGTTTTGAAGGATTTAAAAACAGAATTGGTTCTGTTTTGTTCTGTTTCAGTTCTGTTTTTTTTTTCTTTTTTTTTTTAATACCAAATGGAACTTATGTAGTGAAAGAACCATAATATGCATCATATGGAAGTTGAAACATCAATCAAATTGCACAAAAATTTTATGAAGGATTCAAGACAATTGAACACTTGAAATCAAATGTTTGGAACCTCCAATCACAAGTACTAAAACAAATTCAAGAGAAATACAAACTTTCAAAATCAAAAGCAAGCAAGTAGAGACAAGATTTGGACACCTAGAACACTATGAACATAAAACTCAAAGCAAAAAGTATGATCAATGAAAAGGCACAACTAAAACATATTCAAACCAAACAAAAGTATGAATATAAGGTGCTGGAAAAACAAGAAACACAAAATTATAGGTGCTGGAAAAAAAATTGCCCAAAAAGAAAGTGTCTATTCAACTCACAATCAACAAATCAACACCATGGCTCTAGATACCACATGATGTGAGTTCATTATGAACCTTTTTTGGTTTGGGTTGAGTTGATATAGGTTTCATTGTATTCATGACACTTTCAAGAATTAGGATCAAAATTCTAAAGAACAATTAATAGAGTTTCTACTCAAGAAAACAAAGGTTCATACTAAAAACACATGAATAGGTAACTTGTAGTGTAAGATAACAATGGAATATGAATGGGTAATTCAAGAACAGTACCAAACTTCAAAGGAAACACAAGAACAACATAAGAACACCAAGAACAAGTGAAAATACTGATTGAAATTCAATAGGAATTAGAAAATCACAAAGAAATTCATCAAAGAACAAAAACCCATGGATGGAAAACAAGAACAACACATGTATATGGAAACCCATGGTTTGGACGAAATTAAAACAGCAAGAAAACAAGGAAATAAACCAGCAAAGTGCAGAACAATGGCAGCAAATGAAAGGAAACAACTCATGGAAAAGATTGAACCGATTAAAAATGGAAAAACTACAAGAAAACACAAATGGGTATTTTTAGAAGATGAATAGAAATGACTTATGTGGTTGTAGCCTTTTGGAGATGTGATTCACGCCACTTGGAGGGTGGTTCTTCCAAGATGAGTGGGTGGTGCCGCCACTTGAGAGTCTCCAAAGCTCACAAGATAAGACATGAAGGAGAAGAAGAGACAAGTCTCACAAACTCACTCTCTCTCAATTTCAAGATAGTTTCTTTTCTTCTAACTTTCAACTTTTTTTATTCAAAGTACCAAGCACCCCTATTTATAATGGAGAGGGCTGGTCATGTTACAAAGGGGAAGGAGTGGGAAGAGTCACTCTTCTAGCTCCTTCTAGTGCCTAAGAGAGAAAGGAGTAGAAAAGTCACTTTTTCCACTTTTTCCTAAAGAAAGTGCCTAAAATGCCTTACATTTAGAGGTTTCTTTTGGTTTTCCTCTTTGGCATACTCCTAAGGATATTTCTATATTATTTACAAATTTATACAAGAGTATTTACAAAGATTTATTTATACTACTATCTTTTGAATTTTCAAGAGAACCCAAAATGTTCTACTTTTTAAGAAGACTAGTAAGAAGAATTTTAAATGCTTGGGTGGATGACCTCTTCCTCCATTAGTAAAATCCTCTTCTACTTGATCTCCATCATGCTCCCCAGGTTGGAGAGAATTCGTCCGCGAATTCAGAATCCCTACATATAACAAAGTCAGTTTGCTATCAAATAAAACAGTGGATGATAATAAAGGCAAACTTGACTTAGCATTATGAATCATTGGGATGTCGGAAAAAGAAGTCCTATAGACAGACCATGTTGGAAAAAAATGTGGGGGAATGATTATTTTCTTAGGAAAAATTCCCTTTAAAGGGTAAAAACCATTAGTAGGTATGGAAAAATCATCCCTAACATTTTTCAACCAATATGGAGTGCAAGTAGGAACTTTTGGTAATGAAAAAGACAAAGAAGAAGAATACCTTGGATGCTCAAATTGAGGCATAGCATGAGTAAAAAAGATTGATTTAGTTGATAAGGTATTATGACTCATTTTATCATTTTCTTCTTTTTCATTTTCTCTTTTATTTTTCATTTTTAATTGGTCCTCATGAACTTCTTGTGGAGATAGGGGTTTTAAGGTAACCTTGCGCCCTTGGAAGGAAAAAGACATTATATTGGTGAGGCCATCATGTAAAACATGTCTATCAAATTGCCAAGGCCTCCCTAAAAGAATATGGGTTGCTTCCATAGGCACAACATCACATAAAACCTCATCTTTATACTTTCCTATTTCAAAATTTATGAGGACTTGTTTATTAACCATGATTTCTCCCTTTTTAGTAAGCCATTGGAGCTTATAGGGCTTGGGATGAGAGATAGTGGGTAAAACAAGCTTATCCACCACTCTTGTACTAGCCACATTTGTACAACTACCCCCATCAATTATCATGGAACATAACTTTTTGTTGATAAGGCACCGGGTATGGAAAATATTTTCTCTTTGGGTATCATCCAAAGGTTTTTGAATTGTGCCCATCATGCGCCTTATCACCAATAAGTCACCTTCACATTGTATTTCACATTCATTATCACTAGGGCTAGGGGAAGGGGAGTTAGATTTAGAAGAATTATCACTATGTTCACTTACAACTAAACCCCCTTTTACCATCATGGTTCTTTTTGTTGGACAATTTGCGGCTATATGACCATAACCTAAACACTTAAAACATTTCTTACTTGAGGTTTTGGTTGGTGATTTATTAGTTGAAGTGGAAGGCTTTGAATCCTTGGATTTGAAAGATGAATCTTTAGAAGGAAATTTGGACAAAGACTTGTTTTTATTTTTCCAAGAGTTGTTGTAATAGCCATCATTATGAGTATTTTTTAAAGCAAGTTTCTTTGCAATTTGGGTTTCAACCTTGATGGCAAGGTGAACCAAGTTTTCTAAAGAAGAGTACTCATAAAGTTCAACAACATCTTGAATGTCCCTTCTAAGACCACTTACAAATCTAGCCATCTTAGCTTCATCACTTTCATGTATATCAACTTTAAGCATAAGCGTTTCTAGCTCTTCAAAATAAGCATCCACACTTAGCATGCCTTGGTGAAGCCTTTGGAGCTTCAACAATAGGTCTTTCCTAAAGTGTGGTGGAACAAATCTAGCGCGCATACACTCTTTCAAATTGTTCCAAGAAACCACGGGAGGTCTCTTGTTTAGCCCAATGTCCATAAGAGTTTTATGCCACCATTGCATGGCATAGTCTAGAAATTCTAAAGTAGCTAGTTTTACCCTTTGGTCTTCTTGGACCTCATGTACATGAAAGATTTGTTCAACCTTTGCTTCCCACCCCAAATATACATTTGGATCACCTTCACCACTAAAGCTAGGTAATTTTACAAAAGGCATATAAGGCTTTGCCACATGTTGGCGCCTTTCTTCATAATGATGATGTCTCCTCCATTCGGTTTCATCTTCATGTCCATGATAGTTGGAAGAAGTTCTTGATGAATGCTTTGAAGAATGGCGTCTTCTATGGTGTGTATGGCTGGACCTTTCATTAGTCACTTCAAGCCTTTGCAATCTTTCTTCCAATTGTCTTATAGCTTCATCTTTTTGTGCAAGTGACCTTTTGGCTTCTTTTAATTCACCAAGAATGAAAGCTTTTTGTGGAGAGTGTGGTTTGGAAGATTCACCACTTGAATATTGAGCCATTTTCAAAATAGTACAGCAAACACAAATAGCAAACAATTAAAGAAACAATGTTAGAAAACAAAGAAAATATGGTGCGGTTTTGGACAAAAAATAAAGGCACTCAAAATCACTCCAAGAAATTATACTTCCCTCAACCAAGCTTCTCTTGTGGAATGGAGTAACCTCAAATGAAAGATGCCAAAGCACTCAACCACTCATCCAAAAATAACCACCACAAAACTTAAAGAACAACAAAAGACAAGCAAGAAAAAGGTACAAAACAAGAAAGGGTAGTGCAAAAGGAAGACAAGATATATGACAAAACTTAAGAAATGAAAGACAAGCAATAAAAGGCACACAATAAGACTCAAAGAATACTCACTAAACTTTATAATCAAGAAAGAAAGTACAACTCATAAACTTGTCAAAATACAAGGATCAAAAGTTCCACAAAGTAGACAACAATTTGCCAATCACTATGAATCCAACTTTGGTATGAAAATTAATGTGCAAAAGAATGAATAGATGCAAATACCAAACTGTTTTGAAGGATTTAAAAACAGAATTGGTTCTGTTTTGTTCTGTTTCAGTTCTGTTTTTTTTTTCTTTTTTTTTTTAATACCAAATGGAACTTATGTAGTGAAAGAACCATAATATGCATCATATGGAAGTTGAAACATCAATCAAATTGCACAAAAATTTTATGAAGGATTCAAGACAATTGAACACTTGAAATCAAATGTTTGGAACCTCCAATCACAAGTACTAAAACAAATTCAAGAGAAATACAAACTTTCAAAATCAAAAGCAAGCAAGTAGAGACAAGATTTGGACACCTAGAACACTATGAACATAAAACTCAAAGCAAAAAGTATGATCAATGAAAAGGCACAACTAAAACATATTCAAACCAAACAAAAGTATGAATATAAGGTGCTGGAAAAACAAGAAACACAAAATTATAGGTGCTGGAAAAAAAATTGCCCAAAAAGAAAGTGTCTATTCAACTCACAATCAACAAATCAACACCATGGCTCTAGATACCACATGATGTGAGTTCATTATGAACCTTTTTTGGTTTGGGTTGAGTTGATATAGGTTTCATTGTATTCATGACACTTTCAAGAATTAGGATCAAAATTCTAAAGAACAATTAATAGAGTTTCTACTCAAGAAAACAAAGGTTCATACTAAAAACACATGAATAGGTAACTTGTAGTGTAAGATAACAATGGAATATGAATGGGTAATTCAAGAACAGTACCAAACTTCAAAGGAAACACAAGAACAACATAAGAACACCAAGAACAAGTGAAAATACTGATTGAAATTCAATAGGAATTAGAAAATCACAAAGAAATTCATCAAAGAACAAAAACCCATGGATGGAAAACAAGAACAACACATGTATATGGAAACCCATGGTTTGGACGAAATTAAAACAGCAAGAAAACAAGGAAATAAACCAGCAAAGTGCAGAACAATGGCAGCAAATGAAAGGAAACAACTCATGGAAAAGATTGAACCGATTAAAAATGGAAAAACTACAAGAAAACACAAATGGGTATTTTTAGAAGATGAATAGAAATGACTTATGTGGTTGTAGCCTTTTGGAGATGTGATTCACGCCACTTGGAGGGTGGTTCTTCCAAGATGAGTGGGTGGTGCCGCCACTTGAGAGTCTCCAAAGCTCACAAGATAAGACATGAAGGAGAAGAAGAGACAAGTCTCACAAACTCACTCTCTCTCAATTTCAAGATAGTTTCTTTTCTTCTAACTTTCAACTTTTTTTATTCAAAGTACCAAGCACCCCTATTTATAATGGAGAGGGCTGGTCATGTTACAAAGGGGAAGGAGTGGGAAGAGTCACTCTTCTAGCTCCTTCTAGTGCCTAAGAGAGAAAGGAGTAGAAAAGTCACTTTTTCCACTTTTTCCTAAAGAAAGTGCCTAAAATGCCTTACATTTAGAGGTTTCTTTTGGTTTTCCTCTTTGGCATACTCCTAAGGATATTTCTATATTATTTACAAATTTATACAAGAGTATTTACAAAGATTTATTTATACTACTATCTTTTGAATTTTCAAGAGAACCCAAAATGTTCTACTTTTTAAGAAGACTAGTAAGAAGAATTTTAAATGCTTGGGTGGATGACCTCTTCCTCCATTAGTAAAATCCTCTTCTACTTGATCTCCATCATGCTCCCCAGGTTGGAGAGAATTCGTCCGCGAATTCAGAATCCCTACATATAACAAAGTCAGTTTGCTATCAAATAAAACAGTGGATGATAATAAAGGCAAACTTGACTTAGCATTATGAATCATTGGGATGTCGGAAAAAGAAGTCCTATAGACAGACCATGTTGGAAAAAAATGTGGGGGAATGATTATTTTCTTAGGAAAAATTCCCTTTAAAGGGTAAAAACCATTAGTAGGTATGGAAAAATCATCCCTAACATTTTTCAACCAATATGGAGTGCAAGTAGGAACTTTTGGTAATGAAAAAGACAAAGAAGAAGAATACCTTGGATGCTCAAATTGAGGCATAGCATGAGTAAAAAAGATTGATTTAGTTGATAAGGTATTATGACTCATTTTATCATTTTCTTCTTTTTCATTTTCTCTTTTATTTTTCATTTTTAATTGGTCCTCATGAACTTCTTGTGGAGATAGGGGTTTTAAGGTAACCTTGCGCCCTTGGAAGGAAAAAGACATTATATTGGTGAGGCCATCATGTAAAACATGTCTATCAAATTGCCAAGGCCTCCCTAAAAGAATATGGGTTGCTTCCATAGGCACAACATCACATAAAACCTCATCTTTATACTTTCCTATTTCAAAATTTATGAGGACTTGTTTATTAACCATGATTTCTCCCTTTTTAGTAAGCCATTGGAGCTTATAGGGCTTGGGATGAGAGATAGTGGGTAAAACAAGCTTATCCACCACTCTTGTACTAGCCACATTTGTACAACTACCCCCATCAATTATCATGGAACATAACTTTTTGTTGATAAGGCACCGGGTATGGAAAATATTTTCTCTTTGGGTATCATCCAAAGGTTTTTGAATTGTGCCCATCATGCGCCTTATCACCAATAAGTCACCTTCACATTGTATTTCACATTCATTATCACTAGGGCTAGGGGAAGGGGAGTTAGATTTAGAAGAATTATCACTATGTTCACTTACAACTAAACCCCCTTTTACCATCATGGTTCTTTTTGTTGGACAATTTGCGGCTATATGACCATAACCTAAACACTTAAAACATTTCTTACTTGAGGTTTTGGTTGGTGATTTATTAGTTGAAGTGGAAGGCTTTGAATCCTTGGATTTGAAAGATGAATCTTTAGAAGGAAATTTGGACAAAGACTTGTTTTTATTTTTCCAAGAGTTGTTGTAATAGCCATCATTATGAGTATTTTTTAAAGCAAGTTTCTTTGCAATTTGGGTTTCAACCTTGATGGCAAGGTGAACCAAGTTTTCTAAAGAAGAGTACTCATAAAGTTCAACAACATCTTGAATGTCCCTTCTAAGACCACTTACAAATCTAGCCATCTTAGCTTCATCACTTTCATGTATATCAACTTTAAGCATAAGCGTTTCTAGCTCTTCAAAATAAGCATCCACACTTAGCATGCCTTGGTGAAGCCTTTGGAGCTTCAACAATAGGTCTTTCCTAAAGTGTGGTGGAACAAATCTAGCGCGCATACACTCTTTCAAATTGTTCCAAGAAACCACGGGAGGTCTCTTGTTTAGCCCAATGTCCATAAGAGTTTTATGCCACCATTGCATGGCATAGTCTAGAAATTCTAAAGTAGCTAGTTTTACCCTTTGGTCTTCTTGGACCTCATGTACATGAAAGATTTGTTCAACCTTTGCTTCCCACCCCAAATATACATTTGGATCACCTTCACCACTAAAGCTAGGTAATTTTACAAAAGGCATATAAGGCTTTGCCACATGTTGGCGCCTTTCTTCATAATGATGATGTCTCCTCCATTCGGTTTCATCTTCATGTCCATGATAGTTGGAAGAAGTTCTTGATGAATGCTTTGAAGAATGGCGTCTTCTATGGTGTGTATGGCTGGACCTTTCATTAGTCACTTCAAGCCTTTGCAATCTTTCTTCCAATTGTCTTATAGCTTCATCTTTTTGTGCAAGTGACCTTTTGGCTTCTTTTAATTCACCAAGAATGAAAGCTTTTTGTGGAGAGTGTGGTTTGGAAGATTCACCACTTGAATATTGAGCCATTTTCAAAATAGTACAGCAAACACAAATAGCAAACAATTAAAGAAACAATGTTAGAAAACAAAGAAAATATGGTGCGGTTTTGGACAAAAAATAAAGGCACTCAAAATCACTCCAAGAAATTATACTTCCCTCAACCAAGCTTCTCTTGTGGAATGGAGTAACCTCAAATGAAAGATGCCAAAGCACTCAACCACTCATCCAAAAATAACCACCACAAAACTTAAAGAACAACAAAAGACAAGCAAGAAAAAGGTACAAAACAAGAAAGGGTAGTGCAAAAGGAAGACAAGATATATGACAAAACTTAAGAAATGAAAGACAAGCAATAAAAGGCACACAATAAGACTCAAAGAATACTCACTAAACTTTATAATCAAGAAAGAAAGTACAACTCATAAACTTGTCAAAATACAAGGATCAAAAGTTCCACAAAGTAGACAACAATTTGCCAATCACTATGAATCCAACTTTGGTATGAAAATTAATGTGCAAAAGAATGAATAGATGCAAATACCAAACTGTTTTGAAGGATTTAAAAACAGAATTGGTTCTGTTTTGTTCTGTTTCAGTTCTGTTTTTTTTTTCTTTTTTTTTTTAATACCAAATGGAACTTATGTAGTGAAAGAACCATAATATGCATCATATGGAAGTTGAAACATCAATCAAATTGCACAAAAATTTTATGAAGGATTCAAGACAATTGAACACTTGAAATCAAATGTTTGGAACCTCCAATCACAAGTACTAAAACAAATTCAAGAGAAATACAAACTTTCAAAATCAAAAGCAAGCAAGTAGAGACAAGATTTGGACACCTAGAACACTATGAACATAAAACTCAAAGCAAAAAGTATGATCAATGAAAAGGCACAACTAAAACATATTCAAACCAAACAAAAGTATGAATATAAGGTGCTGGAAAAACAAGAAACACAAAATTATAGGTGCTGGAAAAAAAATTGCCCAAAAAGAAAGTGTCTATTCAACTCACAATCAACAAATCAACACCATGGCTCTAGATACCACATGATGTGAGTTCATTATGAACCTTTTTTGGTTTGGGTTGAGTTGATATAGGTTTCATTGTATTCATGACACTTTCAAGAATTAGGATCAAAATTCTAAAGAACAATTAATAGAGTTTCTACTCAAGAAAACAAAGGTTCATACTAAAAACACATGAATAGGTAACTTGTAGTGTAAGATAACAATGGAATATGAATGGGTAATTCAAGAACAGTACCAAACTTCAAAGGAAACACAAGAACAACATAAGAACACCAAGAACAAGTGAAAATACTGATTGAAATTCAATAGGAATTAGAAAATCACAAAGAAATTCATCAAAGAACAAAAACCCATGGATGGAAAACAAGAACAACACATGTATATGGAAACCCATGGTTTGGACGAAATTAAAACAGCAAGAAAACAAGGAAATAAACCAGCAAAGTGCAGAACAATGGCAGCAAATGAAAGGAAACAACTCATGGAAAAGATTGAACCGATTAAAAATGGAAAAACTACAAGAAAACACAAATGGGTATTTTTAGAAGATGAATAGAAATGACTTATGTGGTTGTAGCCTTTTGGAGATGTGATTCACGCCACTTGGAGGGTGGTTCTTCCAAGATGAGTGGGTGGTGCCGCCACTTGAGAGTCTCCAAAGCTCACAAGATAAGACATGAAGGAGAAGAAGAGACAAGTCTCACAAACTCACTCTCTCTCAATTTCAAGATAGTTTCTTTTCTTCTAACTTTCAACTTTTTTTATTCAAAGTACCAAGCACCCCTATTTATAATGGAGAGGGCTGGTCATGTTACAAAGGGGAAGGAGTGGGAAGAGTCACTCTTCTAGCTCCTTCTAGTGCCTAAGAGAGAAAGGAGTAGAAAAGTCACTTTTTCCACTTTTTCCTAAAGAAAGTGCCTAAAATGCCTTACATTTAGAGGTTTCTTTTGGTTTTCCTCTTTGGCATACTCCTAAGGATATTTCTATATTATTTACAAATTTATACAAGAGTATTTACAAAGATTTATTTATACTACTATCTTTTGAATTTTCAAGAGAACCCAAAATGTTCTACTTTTTAAGAAGACTAGTAAGAAGAATTTTAAATGCTTGGGTGGATGACCTCTTCCTCCATTAGTAAAATCCTCTTCTACTTGATCTCCATCATCCACAAATGCCGCTGCCACCACCCACTCTGCAGGAAGGCTTGCGTGCACGCTTCCTTGAACAGTACGGCCACGTGTGTCTCTGCGCATGCCAACTCTCTGATGTCACTCTTCTGAAACACCCTTTTTATCTACGTGTCGCGCGTGCAGGACGTTTCATGCTGGGAGCCTGGGTCCCACCTTATCTGTGTGAAACACGACATCGCGCGATAACCTTCCACTGATGACTCATCCTGGCGAACGACCGACATCTCTCTCTGGAAGACGACCGATCTCTCTCCCTGGAAGACCACCGATGTCTCTCCCTGCAAGACGACCGATCTCTCTCTCTGGAAGACGACCGATGTCTCTCCCTGCATGACGACCGATGTCTCTCTCTGGAAGACGACCGATGTCTCTCCCTGGCGACACCCCGCATGCCTCTCGCCCTGGCGATGTCCGCATGTGTCTCGCCCCTGGCGATGCCCGCATGTCTCTCGCGCCCTGGCGATGCCCGCATGCCTCGCGCCCTGGCGATATCCGTGTGCCTCTCGCGCCCCGGCGATGCCTGCATGCCTCGCGCCCTGGCGATGTCCGCATGCCTCTCGCACGCTGGCGATATCCGCATGTCTCGCGCCCTGGCGATGACTGATGACAATCGCCACGCCTGGCTGAAGGTTCTTCATCCCACAATGTTACATCCAAGGTATCACCTCCACATGATTACCTCACGATAAAGTCATCGCACCTGACTACTTGGTTAATAAAATGGTCAGCCAACCCCAGACCTTGGTCGATGTCCGAGGTCCGACTACTACGAAACTTCTATTACCAGCTCTTTGTATTTTAAATAATAACATCTTCTGAAATTATTTAAATATAACACTTTTATTCCAATTAAAGTTTCTAGGTCCTTACATACGTTGTAACCCTAGCGCCGCATGGCCAAATCTTCAGTGTTAAGCTAATCACTCACGTGCCTTCTGATGTGTTTATAGGGATAGATCCCCTATGCCAAAGCCTTACGTCTTACATATACCCTGCATGCATGGTGTATTTGTGAACCTGGTTTATATTCACACACATGTGATTTTGTGCCCCTCTGCGGGCCCCATCATGCCGACCTCTCCTATGCTGTCCTCTTACTCATGTGTCGACGTCCGAGGTCTGGCAACTACAAAATTGATCCCATACATTTGGGATAATGTATGAGATGTTATGTAATGGTATATTAAGTATGAAAAACCTATGTTTTAACAGAGATCCTCTAGTTACACTGATGATCCAAGTCACATAGACTAAGGTATCAATTGGTGAGAAGATGAAGAGGGAGTTCATACACACCGTGACCGCTTGTAGTCACTCGATTTTGGATGTTTGAACTTACCCTGACCCTTTTTCTTAGATTCTTGTGCAAATCTAAGTCTTGGGTATTGGATCAGATGTTATTAGTCTCTGATATGGACATACTTAATGAGTCTTTCGGAAGATGATGGATCCATGTGTGGCTTGTATGAATAATGTAATTGATAATTGGAATTTTTGTATGACTACATTTGAAAGAAATATTATGAATGACTAATCTAGTTGGTTCCTTTTGCATGTGTTGAGTTTATTGTTAAATATCTTTTCGTTATGCTTGTAAGGACCTGTAAAATTAAATTGGAATAAAAGGAATATAATTTAAATGAATTCTAAGTATGTTTTTATTTAAAATAAAAAGGAAGGAAAGTGTAGCTTAGAAGAGTATGAGATCGCCTGGTTAGTACATAATCGCCTGTCGCCTAGACTACCCATGCGGACATCGCCAGGGCGCGAGGTATGCGGACATCGCCAGGGCGCGAGGTATATGGACATCGCCGGGGCGCGAGGTATGCGGACATCGCCGGGGCGCGAGAGGCATGTGGGCATCGCCAGGGCGCGAAGCATGCGGGCAACGCCAGGGCGCGAGAGGCATGCGGGCATCGTCAGGGCGCGAGGCATGCGGGCATCGCCAGCGCGCGAGAGACATGCGGGCGTCGCCAGGGATAGACATCGGTCGTCTCCCAGAGAGAGACATCGGTCGTCTTCCAGGTTGAGTCATCGGTGGAAGGTTAACGCACGATGTCGTATTTCACGCAGATGAAGTGGGGCCCAGGTGTAAGGACCTGTAAAATTAAATTTGGAATAAAAAGGGTATATTTTAAATAAATTCTAAGTATGTTTTATTTAAAATAAAAAGGAAGAAAAGGGCGCGAGGCGTGCGGGCATCGCCAGGGGAGACGTCGGTCGTCTGCAGGGGAGACGTCGGTCGTCTGCAGGGGAGACGTCGGTCGTCCGCCAGGGGGAGACGTCGGTCGTCCGCCAGGGGGAGACATCGGTCGTCTTCCAGGGTGAGGAATCATTCATCTCAGGTGTAAGGAACATCGGTCATCGCTGACATGAGAGCCATGGACATCGGTGGATGGTCATTGGGGGTTCTGTTATACGCGGATGAGGTGGGGCCCTGGTTTCCAGGATGAACGTGCTGCATGTGCGACATGTAGGCAGTGAAAGTCCTTCGGAACAGTAGCTCCATGTGCGCAGAGACGCCACGTGGCCATACTGTCATGTTTGCATTTAATTCGAGGAAGAAAACCCACACGGAAGTGTTAGTCAGAGAGTAGGTAATGATAGCTACATGGCAGGCCTATGTTCCTAGTATCGGAATGCACCGCCTCTTAGTGAGATTAGAACGCAGTAAGAGAAAATAGTGACAGAGTTTCATCTTTCTCTTTTCTCTCCTTTGCGCTGCGATTCAGTCATCCCCAGGCACCAGCTTGACTACCAGCGACTGCCATAGAGCATTTGGGAAGGTTCTCTGCAAGTTCTACAAACCAGACGCTAAAACCGAACTAAGACATCCTTTAAGCTCGGTGGGTTTAGGAACTCTTGGTGTTTTACGCTAGTCCAGGTAAGGGAAGCTAGCCTTATTTCGAATGAAAACTATACGTGTGATGATTTTGATGTTGGGGGCGACGTGGTCGCCGGGTTCAAATTGTTCTTGCTTAAATTCTTTGTTTTTGGGTTGTTTGAGATTTAAATGTGATATTAGAAAATCTGAACCTTGGCATGAGTTTTGCTGTGATTGGAATCAATTGTTGAAATTGTTATGTGATGTGTGAATGTTGTGAATGCGGGATCGAGGCATAGTATTTTCAGGAAAGAAAATACCGTGTAAGATTTGTGTAGGATGTGTATTGATCGGTGAGTATCCTGTTAATGAGACGATCCTGACTCTGCTGATATGATGGAGTTACGTAGATGAAGTCATTCAGTGGTGAGAGTCGAAGGAGGTCCCTATGTATGAGTGGCCCGTGTGAAAAAGAACGAGCTCAGCCGTCATATGGATTCACCCTGTCACACTGTGAGAGTGATGATATTGAGATTGTGTGATGTGCATGGCTGTGGAAACATTACAGCATTTTAGTGTGACAGGTGCAGGTCTCTGGATGCTAAGTTCAACACACGAGTCTCCGGAAATAGTGGTCAAGTGTCTGGTGTGATGAGTCAGTGGAAAGTCTGACGTGTGAAATGAGAAATTGAATTGATAGACACTTGATTGCTTATGTGAATTGAAAGACTCTTGGTTTGATTTGTGAAATATGTGATTTCCTGATGGTTTTGTGGAATATGGAAATGTGATGGCTGATATTGACATGGATCATGAATGGTGTGAAGATTTATGTTTTCTGTGGATTTTAAGTTTTCAAAACATCTAGCTTACCCTTTTTATCTGGTATTGTGATTGCTGTCTTAAACCTGTGATGATCGTGTATTTTGCACGGGAGCAGACGAGGTTGCAGAAGGAAGAGCTCCTCAGTGAGAGGTCGGCTGTTAGGAGGTCGGCTGTTATGAGGTCGGTTGTTATGAGGTCGGCTGGTAGGAGATCAGCTGTTAGGAGATCGGTTGTTTTTTTTTTTTTTTTTTCGTTTTTCTTTGCTGTATCTTGCTTAAGATTTTGGAATATTGACCGATGTTGTATTAAACTCCCTGTGAGGAGAAATTTCATTACATATATATAATCATGTTCATTTCAAATTATTTGTTTACCTTTATGTTCATTCTGTATTTGTGAATCGGGTTTTGGCGGGATGTTACATTAGTGGTATCAGAGCAGTTCGTCCTTTGGATGATCTGAGGGTAGTGGATTCATTTCGTTTCTTCTGCTTATGAAAATTTAGTTGAGTTTTAAAATAACAACTATAGTAAAAGGTTTTCAATCGTTTTTGTATTGAATTTTTGTGTGTGCTTTGGTGAATATATGCCCTAACTGAGAATCTTAGTATTAAGAATGAGAGGATCTTGATGAAGTAGTGAGGGTGCACACTCATAACTGGATCGAGATGATTCTCAATCTCAATTCTAAAGGTTTGACGTTTAGTATATTCTGAATTCTGGTGTGATTTATTTCATTTTATTGAGTGTTGGTGAAATTGATTGAGATTGGTTGTTTGGATTAATGGTTGTATACCAGTAGCTGCTCTGGTGTTTTGCTTGAGGTCATAAGTATTATGATTCTGTTGACGAACTCAAATTCTTATTGACTTGGAGATGCTGACCTTTGTAAGGTCTTGAGGTTACTCCTGAATGAATTGATTTCTGATCGATCTCATTCTTGTAGTTGTAGGGAATATTGAAGCATATAGTTTCAAAATCTGAAACGAAGAAGATGACTCGTAGACCCCCTACCCCTCCCCAACCTTCTTCAGAAATGAGCCAGATTGCTAAGGCCATTGAGATGATGGCAACTGCCATCCAACAACAGAATGCAGCGATGGCTCAGAACCATCAAGCTACAATGCACCACTGGGAAACTGCTCGGTCGGCTGAGACAAACTCTCACGTCGGTCAGCCTCAGGAACAGATGGGACTGACCGAGTTCATGAGGCACAACCCACCCAAGTTCAGTGGGAATGCTACCCCTGATCAAGCAGATCAGTGGGTCAGGGAGGTGGAGAAAATCTTTAGGGCGACCTCCTGCCCTGAAGAGAAGAAATTGTTGTTTGCTACCTATCTGCTTTTTGGAGAGGCCGAGTTCTGGTGGGTGGGAGCTCAGCAGATGATGGAGGCCCGGGAGGATGTGTTGGATTGGGAGAGCTTCAGGGTGAGGTTCCTGGAGAAATACTTCCCAGACAGCGCAAGGTTTGCGAGGGAAGCTGAGTTCCTGAAGTTGGAGCAGGGGGATATGTCTGTGAATGCCTATGCTGCTCGGTTTGAGTACCTCGCCCGATTCTATACTCAGGCGACCTCCGAGGCTTGGAGGTGCAGGAAGTTTGAAGAGGGACTGAAGCATGGGCTGAAGAGGACTATAGCCCCCATGTGCATTAGAGAATTCCACGCCTTAGTAGAGAAGGCGAAGATGGTGGAGACCCTGGAAAAGGGTGATTCTCGGGTGATGAGGTCACACCCAGGGGGTTCTTCCAGTGGGAAGGCTAAGGTGCTGCATCCACAAAGCAAGCCTTATGCGAGACCTCCACCACATCGGACGGGAACAATGTCATCCCGGTTGCAGCAGCAACAACCTTGGGCACCCAGATGTTTCACGTGCCAAAAGATGGGGCACATTTCTAGAGATTGCCCTGACAGACATAGGATGACTCAAACTGCGGGTCCTCGGCAGTTGAGGAAAGAAGGCAGCAAACCCCAGGCAACGGGGAGAGTGTTTGCCATGACAGGAGCTGAAGCGTCTCAGTCAGGTAACCTCGTGCAAGGTGTTTGTTTTATATCTGGTAGGGGTGTAAAAGCTTTATTTGATTCTGGAGCGACACACTCCTTTGTGTCAAGCCTGTGTGTAACCGAGCTGGGCCTTCTAGTGAAGGAGCTACATTTCGAACTGTTGGTCTCCACACCTGCGTCAGGACAGGTGCTGAGCTCTACAGTTTGCCCCGAATGTCCAGTGATAGTAGAGGGACGCAAATTCAAAGTGAACTTGATCTGCCTACCTCTGCAGGACCTGGATGTTATCCTGGGAATGGATTGGCTAGCTGCCAATCACGTTCTCATAGACTGCGGTAGTCAGAAGATAATGTTTTCTGACCCCCACGAGTCAGATGTGATATCTGCTCGGCAAGGGCAGACGGAGTTGGACGAAGGGGCGAGGTGCTTCGTGATGATAGCTCGGTTGGAAGTGAAGAATGAAGGGGACGTAAGCAGGATACATGTAGTGAAAGACTTCACGGATGTATTTCCAGAAGAGGTACCTGGATTACCCCCTAAGAGAGAAGTGGAATTCTCTATTGATTTGGTACCTGGAGCTGGACCAGTGTCAATGGCACCTTATAGGATGGCACCAGCCGAGTTGGTAGAATTAAAGAAGCAAGTGGAAGAGTTGTTGGAGAAACAATTCATCAGACCCAGTGTATCTCCATGGGGGGCTCCAGTGCTCCTAGTTAAGAAAAAGGATGGAGGGTCTCGGCTGTGTATAGATTACAGGCAGTTGAACAAGTTGACCATCAAGAACAAGTACCCTCTACCTAGAATTGACGATTTAATGGATCAAGTGAATGGGGCCTCGGTGTTCTCAAAGATTGATCTGAGATCGGGGTACCATCAGATTTTGGTAAAGGCCGGCGATGTTCAGAAAACGGCTTTTAGGTCTCGGTATGGGCACTATGAGTATGTGGTGATGCCGTTTGGAGTCACAAATGCTCCAGCTCTGTTCATGGACTACATGAATAGAATCTTTCGCCCTTTCTTGGATAAGTTTGTGGTAGTCTTCATAGATGACATCCTAATTTATTCAAGGACCGAGGAGGAACATGAAGGACATCTGAGGTCGGTGTTGGAGATTTTGAGGGAGAAGCAACTCTATGCCAAGTTCTCTAAGTGTGAGTTCTGGCTAAAGGAAGTCAACTTCTTAGGACACGTGATATCTGTCCAAGGGATCTCGGTAGATCCAGCCAAAGTGGAGGCAGTACTTCAATGGGAACGTCCCAAGACGGTTACCGAGATAAGGAGTTTTGTGGGGTTAGCTGGCTACTATCGGAGGTTTATTGAGGATTTTTCCAAGGTAGTGGCCCCCTTAACCCAGTTGACCCGCAAGGATCAACCTTTTGCTTGGACCGACCGATGTGAGCAGAGCTTCATGGAACTAAAGAGAAGGTTGACTAGTGCTCCAGTGCTGGTGATCCCAGAGGTAGGAAGACCTTTTGACGTATACTGTGATGCTTCACATCAGGGTTTGGGATGTGTCTTGATGCAAGAGAACAGAGCGGTGGCGTATGCTTCAAGGCAACTCAAGGCTCATGAGAGAAACTACCCTACGCATGATTTGGAGCTGGCGGCTGTGGTGTTTGCCTTGAAGATCTGGAGGCACTATTTATATGGAGCTCGGTTCCAGGTGTTCAGTGACCATAAGAGCCTGAAATACCTGTTCGATCAGAAGGAACTAAACATGAGGCAAAGAAGGTGGATGGAGTTTCTAAAGGACTATGATTTTCAACTCATGTATCATCCGGGGAAGGCCAATGTAGTGGCAGATGCTTTGAGTAGAAAATCAATACAAGTCGCCGCCATGATGATGGAAGAGCAGAAACTAATCGAGCAATTCAGAGACCTGAACCTTGGGATAGAATTTCACGTAAATCACATTGGTTGTAGTAAGCTGTCTATAACTAATGATTTCCTTGGGATGATAAAGGATAAGCAGTTGGAGGACCCTAGCCTGAAGCGTGCTGTGGAATCACTAGGGACCGACCAGGCTAGAGACTTTGTGATGGGCGGTGATGGGATCTTGAGATTTAATGGCAGAATTTGCATACCTGCAAATGAAGAGTTGAAGAACATGATCCTAGAGGAAAGTCACAAGAGTCGCTTTAGCCTACATCCAGGCATGAACAAGATGTACCATGACTTGAAGGAGTCATTTTGGTGGTCGGGCCTGAAGAAAGACGTCGCCCAGTATGTGACAACCTGCTTAACATGTCAGAAGGCGAAGATAGAGCATCAAAGACCTGGCGGGTTGTTACAGCAGCTGGATATCCCTGAGTGGAAATGGGACAGCATTTCCATGGATTTTGTTACCCATTTACCCAGATCGGTAAAGGGTCAAGATGCAATCTGGGTCATCATTGATCGGTTGACAAAGAGTGCCCACTTTCTCCCAGTGAATATGAAGATGCCTATGTCCAAGTTGGCACAATTGTACATCAAAGAAATAGTGAGGTTGCATGGAGTGCCTTCCAGCATTATTTCAGATAGAGATCCCAGGTTCACTTCACGGTTTTGGCAGACTTTACAGGATTGCCTGGGAACTAAGTTGAGAATGAGCTCGGCATATCATCCTCAAACAGATGGACAGTCGGAGAGAACGATCCAGTCCTTGGAAGATCTGCTGAGGACGTGTGTCTTGGATCACTTGGGAAGTTGGGATGAGGTGTTGCCGCTGGTGGAGTTTACTTATAATAACAGTTACCACGCCAGTATTGGAATGGCACCATATGAAGCCCTGTATGGGAGGAAATGCAGAACTCCCTTATGTTGGTACCAGGAGGGCGAAGCAGTATTGGTTGGGCCAGGGTTGATTCAGCAGACAACCGAGAAGGTGAAACAGATACAAGACAGAATGAAAGCTTCTCAAAGCCGACAGAAATCCTATGCAGATCAGAGGAGAAGACCTTTGGAGTTTGCTGCTGGAGATCATGTGTTCATGAAAGTGACACCGACCAAGGGTGTAGGACGGGCGATCAGATCAAAGAAGTTGTCCCCTAAGTTCGTGGGACCATATCAGATTTTAAGGAGGATTGGTCCAGTGGCTTATGAGATCGCCCTACCTCCCCATTTAGCGAATCTGCATAACGTCTTTCACGTATCACAGCTGAGGAAGTACATGGCAGACCCTAGTCATGTGCTGGAAGCGGACGATGTGCAGATCAGGGATGACTTGTCCTTTGAAGCAAAACCAGTTAGGATTGACGATTGGCAAAGTAAACAGCTCAGAGGCAAGACCATCAACATGGTGAAAGTGGTGTGGAATGAGAGATCGGGTGATTCAACTTGGGAGCTAGAAGAATCCATGAGAGAAGCCTATCCATACCTCTTTTCCGTGTAATTCAATTTTCGAGGACGAAAATTTTTGTTTGTAGGGGAGAATGTAAGGACCTGTAAAATTAAATTTGGAATAAAAAGGGTATATTTTAAATAAATTCTAAGTATGTTTTATTTAAAATAAAAAGGAAGAAAAGGGCGCGAGGCGTGCGGGCATCGCCAGGGGAGACGTCGGTCGTCTGCAGGGGAGACGTCGGTCGTCTGCAGGGGAGACGTCGGTCGTCCGCCAGGGGGAGACGTCGGTCGTCCGCCAGGGGGAGACATCGGTCGTCTTCCAGGGTGAGGAATCATTCATCTCAGGTGTAAGGAACATCGGTCATCGCTGACATGAGAGCCATGGACATCGGTGGATGGTCATTGGGGGTTCTGTTATACGCGGATGAGGTGGGGCCCTGGTTTCCAGGATGAACGTGCTGCATGTGCGACATGTAGGCAGTGAAAGTCCTTCGGAACAGTAGCTCCATGTGCGCAGAGACGCCACGTGGCCATACTGTCATGTTTGCATTTAATTCGAGGAAGAAAACCCACACGGAAGTGTTAGTCAGAGAGTAGGTAATGATAGCTACATGGCAGGCCTATGTTCCTAGTATCGGAATGCACCGCCTCTTAGTGAGATTAGAACGCAGTAAGAGAAAATAGTGACAGAGTTTCATCTTTCTCTTTTCTCTCCTTTGCGCTGCGATTCAGTCATCCCCAGGCACCAGCTTGACTACCAGCGACTGCCATAGAGCATTTGGGAAGGTTCTCTGCAAGTTCTACAAACCAGACGCTAAAACCGAACTAAGACATCCTTTAAGCTCGGTGGGTTTAGGAACTCTTGGTGTTTTACGCTAGTCCAGGTAAGGGAAGCTAGCCTTATTTCGAATGAAAACTATACGTGTGATGATTTTGATGTTGGGGGCGACGTGGTCGCCGGGTTCAAATTGTTCTTGCTTAAATTCTTTGTTTTTGGGTTGTTTGAGATTTAAATGTGATATTAGAAAATCTGAACCTTGGCATGAGTTTTGCTGTGATTGGAATCAATTGTTGAAATTGTTATGTGATGTGTGAATGTTGTGAATGCGGGATCGAGGCATAGTATTTTCAGGAAAGAAAATACCGTGTAAGATTTGTGTAGGATGTGTATTGATCGGTGAGTATCCTGTTAATGAGACGATCCTGACTCTGCTGATATGATGGAGTTACGTAGATGAAGTCATTCAGTGGTGAGAGTCGAAGGAGGTCCCTATGTATGAGTGGCCCGTGTGAAAAAGAACGAGCTCAGCCGTCATATGGATTCACCCTGTCACACTGTGAGAGTGATGATATTGAGATTGTGTGATGTGCATGGCTGTGGAAACATTACAGCATTTTAGTGTGACAGGTGCAGGTCTCTGGATGCTAAGTTCAACACACGAGTCTCCGGAAATAGTGGTCAAGTGTCTGGTGTGATGAGTCAGTGGAAAGTCTGACGTGTGAAATGAGAAATTGAATTGATAGACACTTGATTGCTTATGTGAATTGAAAGACTCTTGGTTTGATTTGTGAAATATGTGATTTCCTGATGGTTTTGTGGAATATGGAAATGTGATGGCTGATATTGACATGGATCATGAATGGTGTGAAGATTTATGTTTTCTGTGGATTTTAAGTTTTCAAAACATCTAGCTTACCCTTTTTATCTGGTATTGTGATTGCTGTCTTAAACCTGTGATGATCGTGTATTTTGCACGGGAGCAGACGAGGTTGCAGAAGGAAGAGCTCCTCAGTGAGAGGTCGGCTGTTAGGAGGTCGGCTGTTATGAGGTCGGTTGTTATGAGGTCGGCTGGTAGGAGATCAGCTGTTAGGAGATCGGTTGTTTTTTTTTTTTTTTTTTCGTTTTTCTTTGCTGTATCTTGCTTAAGATTTTGGAATATTGACCGATGTTGTATTAAACTCCCTGTGAGGAGAAATTTCATTACATATATATAATCATGTTCATTTCAAATTATTTGTTTACCTTTATGTTCATTCTGTATTTGTGAATCGGGTTTTGGCGGGATGTTACACCAGGCCCCCAGCATAAGCGTCTTGCATGCGCGACACGTAGTCAGGGAGCGTACTTCAGAACAGTGGCTCCAGGGAATTGGTACGGAAAGTGTAACATCCCGCCAAAATAAACAATCTCATACATGTAATATGAAAATAAGGTAAACCAATAATGTTGAAGAATACAAGATAATATATATATAAGTAATGAAGTTGCTCCTCTTAGGGAGTTTGATACATAACCAGCCAAATGTTTTCAACACTTAACAAAATACAACAAAATAGACGAACAGGCGATCTCCCTACAACTGGGCGATCTCCTATCAGGCAGGCGATCTCCTATCAGGAAGGCGATCTCCTATCAAACCGGCGATCTCAACTTCCTGTAACGTCATCTGCTCCCGTGCAAATTATACACGATCATCACAAGTTTTAAGAAGAACACCCACAAGACGAAAACGCAGGGTAAGCTAGATATTTTAAGGAGGTTTAAAATAAGGCATTTAAAATCATGAACATAATAGATCAAGGTAAAACATTTTCCAAGATATCCATGTAAAACGTGGAGCTACTCATAGCATTCAACTGCTCGCCCAAAACCACAGACTTCACAACATTCACCCATAGTCATTTCCATTTCACAATACAGCATCAAGTGCCTATCAATATTCCAGTTTCTCATTTCACATGCCAGACTTTCCACTGGCCCACAATGCATAGACACATGACACTACTTTCGGATTGACTCGTGCGTTGACTCAGGCCCAGAGATTTGCACCTGTCATACCTACCACTGTGAATCCACACAGCATGCGCATATACCATCTCATTGTTACCATTCTCTCGGTATGACAAGGTAAATTCGTATAACAGGCCGAGCTCGTTCCCATTTGAACAACTCACCCATACGTACGAACCTCCTTCGACTCTCACCAACTGAATAACTTCATCTACTTGATTCCATTATCTCAGCAGAGTCAGGATATCTCCTTCTAGACCAGCCCCTAGTCAATACACCTATACAGATCTTACACGGTATTTCCTTTCCTGAAAATACTATGCCTCGATCCCACATTCACAGCATTCCAAACATCATACCACTCAAATACATGATTCAATCATAAAACAATCATTTCAAAGGTTCAGATCTTCGAATATCTCGTTTAAATCTCAAGTAGTTTCAAAGCAACACCCAGAAACAGAGAGTTCACAAACAACGCCAAAACCGGCGATCTAGTTCAAAAACAGGGTGTTTCGAAGGCTTTATATAAAACCGGCGACCACATCGCCCAAACACATAAAACAGAGTATTTCACGAAGACGAAAGCGAAAACGGCGACCACGCCGCCTACACTTCAGAAAATAGCTACACTATGGCTCGTATTAGAGATGGAGGCTAGCTTCCCTTACCTGGACTTGCGCAAAATACCAAGAGCTCCTAAATCCAACGAAGCTTGAAGAACGCCTTGGCTCTGTTTTTGCGTCTGGTTTGAAGGATTTGCAGAGAACTTCCCAGGTGCTCTAATGGTGGCCGTCGCTCGTCGTGCTCTTGTGTGAATGTGCCCGAATCGCAGCGCAAAGGAGAGAAATGGAGGAGAAGGGAGGTACTCACTCTTTCGCTCTTGAACAACTGAAATGTCTTGTTCCCTCAGCAGTGGGTTTTTCCATCTTAAACCAACTTGTCCACAAAAGCAGCTGCCACCACCCACTCTGCAGGGAAGTCTGAGTGTACCTTTCTCTGAACAGTACGACTACGGTTGTCTCTTGTGCATGCCAACCACTGCTCTGAACAGTACGACCGCGAGTGTCTCTTGCGCATGCCAACATTCTGATGTCACTGTTCTGAACCAACACTTTTGTCTACGTGTCGCGCGTGCCGCGCGTCTCATGCTGGGAGTCTGGGTCCCACCTTCTCTACGTACAACTCGACATCGCGCGATAACCTTCCACCGATGACCTCTTGCGTGAAGACTCTCCACCGATGACCTCTCTCTGGAAGACGACCGATGTCTCTCTGTGGCGATGTCCACATGCCTCGCGCCATGGCGATGTCCGCATGCCTCTCGCGCCCCGGCGACACCCGTATGCCTCACGCCCCGGCGACACCTGCATGCCTCACGCCCCGGCGATGCCCGCATGCCTCACGCCCCGGCGACGACCGACGACACTCCTTGCTGAAGGTTCCTCATTGCACTATGTTACGTCCAAGGTATCATCTCCACGTGACTCGGTGACGTCGGTAGCTTCACATTTCCAAGGGTGGATTGGCACTTGCCCTCGTGCGCCCATGCATGCAACACTAAGGACGATCTCCAATACCCAAGCATAGAGCTTCGCATGCACAGCGTGTCTAAGGCTTAACCCACACCTTGATGCACGTGGTCTTTGGGAACCCACCATGGTTGATCCAACATCTTGACTACACACTAAGTGTAGTTTCGGCGATCATGTGTACCCTAGGCGACAGGCGACTAGGTACACTACAGGCGATAGGCGTTCTGTGGAATCAAGGCGACAGGCGATCATGTGCCAGAGAAGTTGGAGATCGCCTACTCTTTCAATTACGGCGGTCTCGTAGACTTTTAAGCTATACTTCCCTTCCTTTATATTTTTAAATAAAGACATACTTAGAATTGACTTAAAATATATCACTTTTATTCCAATAAGATTTTCCAGGTCCTTACAATCTCCCTAACAACAAAAATTTTCGTCCTCGAAAATTGAATTACAAGGAATTACAAGGAAAAGAGATGTGGATAGGCGTTTCTCATGTTCTCTTCCAACTCCCAAGTCGAATCACCGGATCTCTCATCCCACACCACCTTAACCATATGGATGGTCTTACCCCTGAGCTGTTTGCTTTGGTGATCGACTATCCTGACTGGTCTTGCTTCAAAAGACAAGTCGTCCCTGATCTGCACGTCATCCACCTCCAACACGTGACAAGGATCGGCGAGATATTTCCTTAGCTGCGATACGTGGAAGACATTATGCAGATTTGCTAAATGTGGAGGTAGGGCGATCTCATACGCTACTGGGCCAATCCTTCTTAAGATCTGGTATGGTCCCACGAACTTAGGGGACAGCTTCTTTGGCCTGATCGCCCGCCCTACACCCTTGGTTGGTGTCACTTTCATGAACACGTGATCTCCAGCAGCAAACTCCAAGGCTTTCTCCTCTGATCTGCATAGGACTTCTGCCTACTCTGAGAAGCTTTCATTCTGTTTTGTATCTGCTTCACCTTCTCGGTCGTCTGCTGAATCAACTCTGGCCCAACCAAGACTGCCTCGCCCTCCTGGTACCAACATAAGGGAGTTCTGCATTTTCTCCCATACAGGGCTTCATATGGTGCCATCCCAATACTGGCGTGATAGCTATTGTTATAGGTAAACTCTACCAGCGGCAACACCTCCTCCCATCCTCCCAATTGATCCAAGACGCACGCCCTCAGCAGATCTTCTAGAGATTGGATCGTCCTCTCTGACTGACCATCTGTTTGGGGATGATATGCAGAGCTCATCCTCAACTTAGTTCCCAAGCACTCTTGCAAGGTCTGCCAAAACCTTGAAGTGAACCTGGGATCTCTATCTGAAACGATGCTGGAAGGCACTCCATGCAGCCTTACTATTTCTTGGATGTATAGCTGTGCCAGCTTGGCCATAGGCATCTTCATATTCACTGGAAGGAAGTGGGCACTCTTCGTCAGCCTATCAATGATGACCCAGATTGCATCATGACTCTTTACCGATCTGGGTAAGTGGGTGACAAAATCCATGGCGATGCTGTCCCATTTCCACTCAGGGATATCCAGTTGCTGCAACAGCCCGCCAGGTCTTTGATGCTCTACCTTCGCTTTCTGACACGTTAAGCAGGTTGCCACATACTGGGCGATGTCCCTCTTCATGCCTGACCACCAAAATGACTCCTTCAAGTCATGGTACATCTTGTTCATGCCTGGGTGGAGGTTAAGGCGACTCTTATGACCTTCCTCTAGGATCATCTTCTTCAACTCATCATTTGCAGGTATGCAAATCCTGCCATCAAACCTCAAGATCCCATCATCGCCCATCTCAAAGCCTCTCGCCTGATCTGCCCCTAGTGACTCCACAGTGCGCTTCAGGCTAGGGTCCTCCAATTGTGTATCCTTCAACATCCCAAGGAAGTCATTAGTTATAGTCAGCTTACTACAACTAATGTGATTCGCGTGAAATTCCACTCCAAGATTTAAGTCTCTGAACTGCTCGATCAGTTTCTGCTCTTCCATCATCATGGTGGCGACTTGTATAGACTTCCTACTCAAGGCATCGGCCACTACATTGGCCTTCCCTGGGTGATACATGAGTTGAAAGTCGTAGTCCTTTAGGAATTCCATCCACCTTCTTTGCCTCATGTTTAGTTCCTTCTGATCGAACAGGTACTTCAAGCTCTTGTGGTCACTGAACACCTGGAACCGAGCTCCATATAGATAGTGCCTCCAGATCTTCAAGGCAAAAACCACAGCCGCCAACTCCAAGTCATGCGTAGGGTAGTTCCTCTCATGAACCTTGAGTTGCCTTGAAGCATATGCAACTACTCTCTTTTCTTGCATTAAAACACATCCCAAGCCTTGATGTGAAGCGTCACAGAAGACATCAAAAGGTCTTCCTACCTCGGGGATTACCAGCACTGGAGCACTGGTCAACCTCTCCTTTAGTTCCCTGAAGCTCTGTTCACATCGGTCGGTCCAAGCAAAGGGTTGGTCCTTGCGGGTTAGCTGTGTTAAAGGAGCCACTATCTTGGAAAAATCCTCAATAAACCTCCGATAGTAGCCCGCCAACCCCACAAAGCTCCTTATCTCAGTCACGGTCTTAGGACGTTCCCATTGCAGCACTGCCTCTACCTTGGCTGGATCTACCGAGATCCCTTGGGCAGATATCACGTGTCCTAAGAAGTTGACTTCCCTCAGCCAGAACTCACACTTGGAGAACTTGGCATAGAGTTGCTTCTCTCTCAGTATTTCCAATACTGTCCTCAGGTGTTCCTCATGCTCTTCCTCGGTCCTTGAATAAATGAGGATGTCATCTATGAAGACCACCACAAACTTATCCAAGAAAGGGCGAAAGATCCTATTCATGTAGTCCATGAATAGAGCTGGAGCGTTGGTGACTCCAAATGGCATCACTACATACTCGTAGTGCCCATATCTAGACCTAAAAGCTGTCTTCTGTACATCTTCAGCTTTTACCAAGATTTGGTGATACCCCGATCTCAGGTCAATCTTGGAGAACACCGAGGCCCCATGAATTTGGTCCATCAAATCATCGATCCGAGGTAGGGGGTACTTGTTCTTGATGGTCAATTTGTTCAATTGCCTGTAGTCTATACACAGCCGAGACCCTCCATCCTTCTTCTTGACTAGGAGCACTGGAGCTCCCCATGGGGATACGCTGGGTCTGATGAACTGCTTCTCCAGCAACTCTTCCACTTGCTTCTTTAACTCCACTAACTCGGCTGGTGCCATCCTGTAAGGTGCCATTGATATTGGTCCAGCTCCAGGTACCAAGTCAATAGAGAATTCCACTTCTCTCTTAGGGGGTAACCCAGGCACCTCCTCTGGGAATACATCGGTGAAATCTCTCACCACTTGTATCCTGTTTACGTCCCCTTTATACTCCACTTCCAACCGGGCGAGCACCACGAAGCACCTCGCCCCTTCTTCCAACGCTGATTGCCCTTGTTGAACTGTTAACACATCCGATTCTTGGGGGTCTGGAAACGCTACCTTCTGCCTACCACAGTCTATGAGAACGTGATTGGCAGCCAACCAATCCATTCCCAGGATAACATCTAGGTCCTGAAGAGGTAGGCAGATCAAGTCCACCTTGAATCTGCGTCCTTCTACAATCACTGGACATTCAGGGCACACTGTAGAGGTCGACACCTGTCCTGACGCAGGTGTAGAGACCAACAGTTCGAAAGGTAACTCCTTCACTAGGAGATCCAACTCGGCTACACACAGACTTGACACAAATGAGTGTGTCGCTCCAGAATCAAACAAAGCTCTTACACTTCTACCAGCAATAAAACAAACACCTTTGATGAGGTTACCTGACTGAGCTGCCTCTGTTCCAGACATGGCGAACACCCTCCCTGTTGCCTGAGGTCTGCTGCCCTCGTTTCTCGTCTGCTGAGAGCCACTGGGCTGGATCGCCCCATTCCGGTTAGGGCATTCTCTAGCAAAATGCCCCGTCTTTTGGCAGATGTAGCACCTTTTCTCTGAACTCTTCTTGGAGCATGTAACATCCCGCCAAAATAAAACCATACATACATATATAAAGAAAATAAAGGTACACAAATAGTATTGGAGAGTACATGATAATATATATATATAAGTAATGAAGTTGCTCCTCTTAGGGAGTTTGATACATAACCAGCCAAAGGTTTTCAACACTTAACAAAATACAACGAAATGGACGAACAGGCGATCTCCCTACAACTGGGCGATCTCCTATCAGGCAGGCGATCTCCTATCAGGAAGGCGATCTCCTATCAGGCAGGCGATCTCCTATCAAACCGGCGATCTCAACTTCCTGTAACGTCATCTGCTCCCGTGCAAATTATACACGATCATCACAAGTTTTAAGAAGAACACCCACAAGACGAAAACGCAGGGTAAGCTAGATATTTTAAGGAGGTTTAAAATAAGGCATTTAAAATCATGAACATAATAGATCAAGGTAAAACATTTTCCAAGATATCCATGTAAAACGTGGAGCTACTCATAGCATTCAACTGCTCGCCCAAAACCACAGACTTCACAACATTCACCCATAGTCATTTCCATTTCACAATACAGCATCAAGTGCCTATCAATATTCCAGTTTCTCATTTCACATGCCAGACTTTCCACTGGCCCACAATGCATAGACACATGACACTACTTCCGGATTGACTCGTGCGTTGACTCAGGCCCAGAGATTTGCACCTGTCATACCTACCACTGTGAATCCACACAGCATGCGCATATACCATCTCATTGTTACCATTCTCTCGGTATGACAAGGTAAATTCGTATAACAGGCCGAGCTCGTTCCCATTTGAACAACTCACCCATACGTACGAACCTCCTTCGACTCTCACCAACTGAATAACTTCATCTACTTGATTCCATTATCTCAGCAGAGTCAGGATATCTCCTTCTAGACCAGCCCCTAGTCAATACACCTATACAGATCTTACACGGTATTTCCTTTCCTGAAAATACTATGCCTCGATCCCACATTCACAGCATTCAAAACATCATACCACTCAAATACATGATTCAATCATAAAACAATCATTTCAAAGGTTCAGATCTTCGAATATCTCGTTTAAATCTCAAGTAGTTTCAAAGCAACACCCAGAAACAGAGAGTTCACAAACAACGCCAAAACCGGCGATCTAGTTCAAAAACAGGGTGTTTCGAAGGCTTTATATAAAACCGGCGACCACATCGCCCAAACACATAAAACAGAGTATTTCACGAAGACGAAAGCGAAAACGGCGACCACGCCGCCTACACTTCAGAAAATAGCTACACTATGGCTCGTATTAGAGATGGAGGCTAGCTTCCCTTACCTGGACTTGCGCAAACACCAGGAGCTCCGAAATCCAACGAAGCTTGAAGAACGCCTTGGCTCTGTTTTTGCGTCTGGCTTTGAAGGACTTGCAGAGAACTTCCCAGGTGCTCTAATGGTGGCCGTCGCTCGTCGTGCTCTTGTGTGAAGGTGCCCGAATCGCAGCGCGAAGGAGAGAAAATGGAGGAGAAGGGAGGTACTCACTCTTTCGCTCTTGAACAACTGAAATGTCTTGTTCCCTCAGCAGTGGGTTTTTCCATCTTAAACCAACTTGTCCACAAAAGCAGCTGCCACAACCCACTCTGCAGGGAAGTCTGAGTGTACCTTTCTCTGAACAGTACGACTACGGTTGTCTCTTGTGCATGCCAACCACTGCTCTGAACAGTACGACCGCGAGTGTCTCTTGCGCATGCCAACATTCTGATGTCACTGTTCTGAACCAACACTTTTGTCTACGTGTCGCGCGTGCCGCGCGTCTCATGCTGGGAGTCTGGGTCCCACCTTCTCTACGTACAACTCGACATCGCGCGATAACCTTCCACCCACTCATCCTGGAGGACGACCGATGTCTCTCTCTGGAAGACGACCGATGTCTCTCTTTGGCGATGCCCGCATGCCCTGCGCCCTGGCGATGCCCGCATGCCTCGCGCCCTGGCGATGCCCGCATGCCTCGCGCCCTGGCGATGCCCGCATGCCTCGCGCCCCGGCGATGCCCGCATGCCTCGCGCCCTGGCGATGCCCGCGTGCCCCGCGCCCTGGCGATGCCCGCATGCCTCGCGCCCTGGCGATGCCCGCATGCCTCGCGCCCCGGCGATGCCCGCATGCCTCGCGCCCTGGCGATGCCCGACGACACACCACGCCCTCCTGAAGGTTCTTCATTCCACTATGTTACGTCCAAGGTATCATCTCCACATGACTCGGTGACGTCGGTAGCTCCACATTTCCATGGGTAGATTGGCACTTGCCCTCGCGCGCCCATGCATGCAACACTAAGGACGATCTCCTATACTCAAGCATAGAGCTTCGCATGCACAGCGTGTCTAAGGCTTAACCCACACCTTGATGCACGTGGTTTTTGGGAGCCCACTATGGTTGATCCAACATCTTGACTACACACTAAGTGTAGTTCCGGCGATCATGTGTACTCTAGGCGACAGGCGACTAGGTACACTACAGGCGATTGGCGTTCTGGTGCAATCAAGGCGACAGGCGATCATGTGCCAGAGAAGTCTGAGATCGCCTACTCTTCCAATTACGGCGATCTCGTAGACTTTTAAGCTATACTTTCCTTTATATTTTAAATAAGAACATACTTAGAATTCATTTAAAATATATCACTTTTATTCCAGTAATATTTTCCAGGTCCTTACAGAGCATGCGTTGGAGGCGTGTGGTCCACCACAATGGAAACACTTGAGTTTCCATGGTTGCTGCTGCTGGAACTGGGGAGGTGCTGCTCCTGCCCGATGTGATGGAGGTCTCGCATAGGGCTTGCTTTGTGGGTGCTGTGCCTTAGCTCTCCCACTGGAAGGACCTCCTGGGTGTGACCTGATCACCCGAGACTCACCCTTTTCCAGGGTCTCCACCATCTTCACCTTCTCCACTAAGGCGGGGAACTCCCTGATGCACATCGGGGCTATGGTCTTCTTCAGCCCATGCTTCAGCCCTTCCTCGAACTTCCTACACCTCCAGGCCTCGGAGGTCGCCTGAGTATAGAACCGGGCGAGGTACTCAAAACGGGCAGCATAGGCGTTTACCGACATGTCCCCCTGCTCCAACTTCAGGAACTCAGCTTCCCTTGCAAACTTGGCGCTGTCTGGGAAGTACTTCTCTAAGAACTTCACCCTGAAGCTCTCCCAATCCAATACATCCTCTCGTGCCTCCATCATCTGCTGAGCTCCCATCCACCAGAACTCAGCTTCTCCTGATAGCAAATAAGTGGCGAACAGCAGCTTCTTCTCTTCAGGGCAGGAGGTCGCCCTAAAGATTTTCTCCAACTCTCTGACCCACTGATCTGCCTGGTCAGGGGTAGCATTCCCACTGAACTTAGGTGGGTTGTGCCTCATGAACTCGGCCAGTCCCATCTGTTCTTGGGGCTGACCGACGTGGGAGTTTGTCTCAGCAGATCGGGCAGTTTCCCAGTGTTGCATTGTGGCTTGATGGTTCTGGGCCATCGCTGCGTTCTGTTGCTGAATGGCAGTCGCCATCATCTCGATGGCCTTGGCGATCTGGCTCATCTCTGAGGAAGGTTGGGGTGGGGTAGAAGGTCTACGTGCCATCTTATGAATCTATTGACTTCTATATTCCCTACAACTGTAAGAATGAAATCGATAAGAATCAATTCATTCAAGGGGGGGTAACAGCTAGACCTTACAAAGGTCAGCATCTCAACGTCATCTAGAATTTGAGCTCATCAACAGATTCATAATGCTTATAACTTCAAACAAAACACCAGATCAGTTACTGGTGTGCAAACATCAATCCAACTAATCACCCACAGTCAATTACAAGAACACGAAATACATCACACCTGACTTCAAGGTGGGCTAAACATCAACCTTTGGAATTAAGATTAAGAATTATCTTGATCCAGTTATGAGTGTGCACCCTCATTACTTTATCAGGATCTTCTCATTCTTAATACCAAGATTTTCAATTAGCGCATACATTCACTAAGGCACACACAAAATTTCAATACCAAAAACGTTTTGAAAACCTTTCACTATAGTTGTTATTTAAAACTCAAATAGATTTTATGAGCAGAAGAAACACAATGGATCCACAGCCCTCAGGTCATCCTAAGGACGAACTGCTCTGATACCATTAATGTAACATCCCGCCAAAATAAACAATCTCATACATGTAATATGAAAATAAGGTAAACCAATAATGTTGAAGAATACAAGATAATATATATATAAGTAATGAAGTTGCTCCTCTTAGGGAGTTTGATACATAACCAGCCAAATGTTTTCAACACTTAACAAAATACAACAAAATAGACGAACAGGCGATCTCCCTACAACTGGGCGATCTCCTATCAGGCAGGCGATCTCCTATCAGGAAGGCGATCTCCTATCAAACCGGCGATCTCAACTTCCTGTAACGTCATCTGCTCCCGTGCAAATTATACACGATCATCACAAGTTTTAAGAAGAACACCCACAAGACGAAAACGCAGGGTAAGCTAGATATTTTAAGGAGGTTTAAAATAAGGCATTTAAAATCATGAACATAATAGATCAAGGTAAAACATTTTCCAAGATATCCATGTAAAACGTGGAGCTACTCATAGCATTCAACTGCTCGCCCAAAACCACAGACTTCACAACATTCACCCATAGTCATTTCCATTTCACAATACAGCATCAAGTGCCTATCAATATTCCAGTTTCTCATTTCACATGCCAGACTTTCCACTGGCCCACAATGCATAGACACATGACACTACTTCCGGATTGACTCGTGCGTTGACTCAGGCCCAGAGATTTGCACCTGTCATACCTACCACTGTGAATCCACACAGCATGCGCATATACCATCTCATTGTTACCATTCTCTCGGTATGACAAGGTAAATTCGTATAACAGGCCGAGCTCGTTCCCATTTGAACAACTCACCCATACGTACGAACCTCCTTCGACTCTCACCAACTGAATAACTTCATCTACTTGATTCCATTATCTCAGCAGAGTCAGGATATCTCCTTCTAGACCAGCCCCTAGTCAATACACCTATACAGATCTTACACGGTATTTCCTTTCCTGAAAATACTATGCCTCGATCCCACATTCACAGCATTCCAAACATCATACCACTCAAATACATGATTCAATCATAAAACAATCATTTCAAAGGTTCAGATCTTCGAATATCTCGTTTAAATCTCAAGTAGTTTCAAAGCAACACCCAGAAACAGAGAGTTCACAAACAACGCCAAAACCGGCGATCTAGTTCAAAAACAGGGTGTTTCGAAGGCTTTATATAAAACCGGCGACCACATCGCCCAAACACATAAAACAGAGTATTTCACGAAGACGAAAGCGAAAACGGCGACCACGCCGCCTACACTTCAGAAAATAGCTACACTATGGCTCGTATTAGAGATGGAGGCTAGCTTCCCTTACCTGGACTTGCGCAAAATACCAAGAGCTCCTAAATCCAACGAAGCTTGAAGAACGCCTTGGCTCTGTTTTTGCGTCTGGTTTGAAGGATTTGCAGAGAACTTCCCAGGTGCTCTAATGGTGGCCGTCGCTCGTCGTGCTCTTGTGTGAATGTGCCCGAATCGCAGCGCAAAGGAGAGAAATGGAGGAGAAGGGAGGTACTCACTCTTTCGCTCTTGAACAACTGAAATGTCTTGTTCCCTCAGCAGTGGGTTTTTCCATCTTAAACCAACTTGTCCACAAAAGCAGCTGCCACCACCCACTCTGCAGGGAAGTCTGAGTGTACCTTTCTCTGAACAGTACGACTACGGTTGTCTCTTGTGCATGCCAACCACTGCTCTGAACAGTACGACCGCGAGTGTCTCTTGCGCATGCCAACATTCTGATGTCACTGTTCTGAACCAACACTTTTGTCTACGTGTCGCGCGTGCCGCGCGTCTCATGCTGGGAGTCTGGGTCCCACCTTCTCTACGTACAACTCGACATCGCGCGATAACCTTCCACCGATGACCTCTTGCGTGAAGACTCTCCACCGATGACCTCTCTCTGGAAGACGACCGATGTCTCTCTGTGGCGATGTCCACATGCCTCGCGCCATGGCGATGTCCGCATGCCTCTCGCGCCCCGGCGACACCCGTATGCCTCACGCCCCGGCGACACCTGCATGCCTCACGCCCCGGCGATGCCCGCATGCCTCACGCCCCGGCGACGACCGACGACACTCCTTGCTGAAGGTTCCTCATTGCACTATGTTACGTCCAAGGTATCATCTCCACGTGACTCGGTGACGTCGGTAGCTTCACATTTCCAAGGGTGGATTGGCACTTGCCCTCGTGCGCCCATGCATGCAACACTAAGGACGAACTCCAATACCCAAGCATAGAGCTTCGCATGCACAGCGTGTCTAAGGCTTAACCCACACCTTGATGCACGTGGTCTTTGGGAACCCACCATGGTTGATCCAACATCTTGACTACACACTAAGTGTAGTTTCGGCGATCATGTGTACCCTAGGCGACAGGCGACTAGGTACACTACAGGCGATAGGCGTTCTGTGGAATCAAGGCGACAGGCGATCATGTGCCAGAGAAGTCGGAGATCGCCTACTCTTTCAATTACGGCGGTCTTGTAGACTTTTAAGCTATACTTCCCTTCCTTTATATTTTTAAATAAAGACATACTTAGAATTGACTTAAAATATATCACTTTTATTCCAATAAGATTTTCCAGGTCCTTACAGAAAGTGACCCAAAACCCACGTGGCCGTACTGTTCAGGGAAGCGTGCACGCAAGCCTTCCTGCAGAGTGGGTGGTGGCAGCGGCAATTGTGGAACAAGTTGGTTTAGTTTTAAAAACTCACTTCAGAGAGGCAAAGAAGGTTGCTGTGGTTCAAGAGTGACAGAGTGAGTCACCTTCATCCTTCTCTTTTCTCTCCTTCACTCTGCGATTCAGGCCTTATCACGTCCCTGCTTGGCTATCGATGACTGCCATAGAGCACCTGGGAGGTTCTCTGCAAGTCCTCCAAACCAGACGCTAAAACAGAGTTAAGGCATCCTTGAAGCTCGTTGGGTTGGAACTCTTAGTGAAGTTTACGCAAGTCCAGGTAAGGGAAGCTAGCTTTGTTTTTTCAATAAAAGCCGTAGATTAGCTGTTTCTGAAGTGAGGGCGACGTGGTCGCCAGTTTTAAGCTCTATTTCGTGATGCTCTGTTCTATGTGTTTGGGCGACGTGGTCGCCGGTTTTAAACTCTATTTCACGATGCTCTGTTCTATGTGTTTGGGCGACGTGGTCGCCGGTTTTAAACTCTATTTCACGATGTTCTGTTTTTATGTATTTGGGCGACGTGATCGCCGATTTTAAATACAGCTTTCGAAATCCCCTGTTTTAGTGTCGTTGAAACTGTTTGAGATTTAAATAAGGAATGCATGTGATATTCGAAAATATGAACCTTTGAAATGATTGTTGCTGTGATTTGAATCATTCATTTGAGTGGTATGATGTTTTGAATGTTGTGGATGTGGGATCAAGGCATAGTATTTTCAGGAAAGAAAATACCGTGTAAGATCGTGTAAAGTGTGCAATGACCGGTGATTCGTTTTATGAGATATCCTGACTCTCCTGATGTAAGGGAATCACATAGATGAAGTTATTCAGGCGTTGAGAGTCGAAGGAGGTCCACAGGTATGGGTGAGTTGTGTGAAAGAGAACGAGCTCGACCCGTTGTGTGGATTAACCCTGTCATGCTAGGATTGTGATAATATTGAGATTCATTTATACGCTTGTGAATGTTTGTGATTTCACAGCGACCCTGTGAATGTGTGTGATTTCACAGTGGTGCAGCATGATAGGTGCAGATCTCTGAGTCTAGTCAATGCACGTGTCTTCCGGAAGTAGTGTCAAGTGTCTATGTGTGATGAGTCAGTAGAAGTCTGACGTGAGAAATGTTGAGAAATTGTTGATAGACACTTGATGGAATTATGTGAATTGAAAGACTCTTGAGGAAATTGTGAAATATGTGATCACTTGATGGTTGTGTGATATGAATGAGAAAGTGATGGACTCTTGAGAATGTTTAAAAAGGCTGATCTACGTTGGTTGTCCAGTTTATAATTTAAAGTTTTAAAAATATCTAGCTTACCCTTTGTATTGTTCTGTGGCTGTTTTCTCTTAAAACTGTGATGATCGTGTATTTTACACGGGAGCAGATGATCTTCCAGGGAGTAGAGCTCCTCAGTGAGTGGTCGCCGGAAGGAGATCGCCTGTTTCTGTCTCTATGTGGTGATCGCCTGTTTTTCTGTTCTGATAGCAGATCGGCTGTTTTGGGTCTTCTGATAGGAGATCGCCGGTTTATGTAGGGAGACCGCCGGTTTCATTTTATTTGGCTGTATTTTGTTTAAGTTTTGGAAAATTGACCGGTTATGTATTAAACTCCCTGTGAGGAGCAACTCCATTTTATATAAATACGTATGTTCACTTCAATATTATTGTTTTACCTTTATTTCATTTTATATTTGTGAAAAGGATTTGGCGGGATGTTACAATGCTTGCCCTTACTTTTCTTAGTGTGTTGAGAACTGCGACAACTATACTACATATAGGAACAAATGATTAATACAGGTGCAGGATGGTCTGGAGGACTTTAGGATGTTGTTTTGAACCTTATATTGTAAATATTTATATTTCTATAAGTCCTAATCATGTATTAGGAATATTTTGAAAAAATCTAAATTTAGTTAGAAATCTGTATAACTTGTATTGTATTAGTTAAATGTATTTCTAGGATGTTACATATGACATTTTTTTTCTAAATTCCTAAATTCAATGTCGGGAACTAACATGAGATATTTCACACTTATGGAAAAAAGAAAAAGTGCCCATTCTAAAATCAAAATTTAATTTACTCATTTATAAGAATAAAAATATTAATTTCAGAATCGTAAAAGTTAAAGTAAATAGACTTAAATTATATTAATTCTTGTTTCTAATTGTTGGAAACTGTTCTTGCCGGTTGACTCGCCTGTCAGTTGACTCCACGACACTCACACGCCACCTTCCTCACGTTGATATGTGATTGGTTCTTACGAAACAATCTGCACCTGCAAAAGAGAAAGGGGCGCCCTAGAGGCCGTTTGCACTCTGACGCTCAAGTCAATAGGGGACAAGTAACACCAAGTGTATTGAGTTTCTCTGTGTTTAGGTCTAGAAACTGCGTACCTTTGTGAAGTATTTTACTGTCCCTTATATAGTCTAGGGTTTACTGCGCCGCTAGCCCTAATTAGGGTTCACTGTGCTACTAGCCATATTTAGGGTTTACTGGAATACCCTTGCGCCGCTATCACCCAATCTTAAGGTAATCTAGCACATAAGGTTTCCTTCTCCGGAGTGCAAACTCTCACAGGGTGACCACCTGGGTGCCTCCTTGTGCACCTAGTCTCTTGGGCCACCTGTTCTGGGAGTGCCTTCACTGTTCACGTGCCATGCATGTAGCTTCACTGGGAAACCCTAGGTCTGATGAGTACTTGACCCCTCAGGACTCTGCACCTAACTGTGGTCTCCCTGCTACCCGCATAGGCTCTTCTTCATTCAGGCCTCTCCCTACCTTTGGGTATTTAACTGGTCATTGGCCCACTCTGGGAACCAATCTTAGCTATTCTGGTTACGCTGTTGAAATCACCCAAGACCGATGTCACCTCGTCACACTCTGTTGCCGAGGACTCCTCAACCTGCGGAGTGACGAAGACACATCAGCCCTTTCTGGTGATCGTCACGCTGATGGCTCATCACCCTTCTCTGTAGGCTGATGACTAATCACCCCTCTCTGTAGGCTGATGACTCATCACCCCTCTCTGTAGGCTGATGACTCATCACCCTTCTCTGTAGGCTGAGCGTATACATATATATATATATATATATATATATATAATGAAATTGCTCCCCACAGGGAAAATTAATACATATCCAGTCAGTTTTCCAAACTTAACAAAATACAGCCAAATAAAATGAAACCGGCGGTCTCCCAATATAAAACAGGCGATCTCCTATCAGAAGACCCAAAATAGCCGATCTGCTATCAGAACAGAAAACAGGCGATCACCACATAGAGACAGAAACAGGCGATCTCCTTCCGACGACCACTCACTGAGGAGCTCTACTCCCTGGAAGATCATCTGCTCCCGTGTAAAATACACGATCATCACAGTTTTAAGAGAAAGCAGCCACAGAACAATACAAAGGGTAAGCTAGATATTTTTAAAACTTTAAATTATAAACTGGACAACCAACGTAGATCAGCCCTTTTTAAATATTCACAAGAGTCCATCACTTTCTCATTCATATCACACAACCATCAAGTGTCTATCAACAATTCTCAATATTTCACATGTCTCACGTCAGACTTCCACTGACTCATCACACATAGACACTTGACACTACTTCCGGAAGACTCGTGCGTTGACTCAGACCCAGAGATCTGCACCTGTCATACTACATCACCCACACAGGGTCGCTGTGAAACTCACACAGCCATGCGCATAAATGAATCTCAATATCTTCATTCTCCTAGTATGACAGGGTTAATTCATATAACAGGCCGAGCTCGTTCTTTTTCACACGACTCACCCATTCATATGAACTCTCATGGACATTGGGCTAAACAAGAGACCGCCCGTGGTCTCTTGGGATGATTTAAAAGCTTGCATGCGTGCTAGATTTGTGCCTCCACACTTTAGGAAAGACCTATTGTTGAAGCTCCAAAGGCTTCACCAAGGCACGCTAAGTGTGGATGCTTATTATAAAGAACTTGAAACGCTTTTAATTAAAGCCAATATGCATGAGAATGGTGAAGCTAAAATGGCTAGATTTGTTAGTGGTCTTAGAAGGGATATCCAAGATGTTGTGGAACTTAATGAGTATTCTTCTTCAGAAAATTTGGACCTCCCAACTGCTGATCTAATTCTCACGCTCCCTAAAGGAACACCTTTGGTTCACCACTATACTACATAATTCTGCACCTTATAAAGACAAAGTTCCTGTTGCTATTACTTTCTAAATCATTATTATGACTTCTTTTGCCAACTCGGCTTCCTGCTCCCATTATGACCTCCTTTTTCAATGTATACATTGAATGCATTGATTTGGGTTCAGGTGCCAATCCGAAAAGGCATACGAGAACGAACGCACCCTATATCTGAACCACAACCATACAAGTAGTGGAGCCGATTGGAAGATTTCCTCTGCATCCGAAATTTCTTGCTTAAAGACAACTCTATTCTTCTTCTCCCCGATACAACAGACTATTGCCACCCACATTCCCTTCCACACCTGATTCTACTTGGATGACATATGTATAAAATAAAAGTTCTCAAGGTGAGACCTCAAATCCTTATGTTGAACAAATAGAACACCTAACCACTTGAAGCACATAGACCAGCCACGTTGCGCAATGGTACAATCCAAGAAAAAGTGTTGAGTGAATTCTTCTGACTCCCTACCCAATGCACATGTAGAAGAATTTATTGCCACCCCTCTCCTGAGAAGGTTGAAACTTAGTTGAAATTTTGTCCAGTAGGATTCTCCACCCAGTGATTAGTGTTTTAGGCATTTCTTTTGCTTGCCATGGGCTGGAGAAAACTCCACTCGTAGGTTTGGTTAGCCAAGCGAACGTAAGCTGATTTCACAGGAAAGACCCCTTTGGTATCCCCTCTCCCAACAAGACGATCCTTGGATTCCTTGTTGATGTTGCCCCTGTTTATGTACGTCAACAAATTTTCCTCCAAGCCCAATTCCCATCCAAATCTATCCCTCTCCCAATTTAGCCGCCATTGCCAACCAGAATCCTCCCAAAAACTTACTTTTCCCATCGTCTTGCCTTGGTCCATAGAAATGGAGTAAAGTCTAGGGAACAAAGATTTAAAGTTAAAGTTAGTGGCCCACGCATCTTCCTAAAATCTCACATCTCCTCCGCCTCCAACTTTCCAAACAATGACTTTTTGGAACCAACCATCATCTTCACCCTCCTCGCCCACCTTACATACATCTCTCCACCACCACGATTGATATTTCAAATGAGCTCGGCTTCTCCCAAGTTCCGAGCCATATTTGGATACAAGAATATTTTTCCATTTCCCTTTTTCATCACTCATCATCCACCATTTCCATTTCGCCAGAAGAGCAAAGTTAAATTTTCTGTTATCTCTTAAATTCTTCATTTGCTAGTATGCAAATTCTGCCATTAATCCTAATATCTCATCTTCACCCATTACAAAGCCTTTAGCCTGATCGGTGCCTAGTAATTCCACAAGACGTTTCAGACTAGGATCCTCTAATTGTTCAATCAAAACTGGTTCACCCTCCTGGTTCCAACAATAAGGGAGTTCTGCATTTCCCTCCCATACAAAGCTTCATACAATTACTGTCTTCAAATCTTCATAACAATACTACCACTGCCGATTCTAAATAATAAGTAGAATAATTTTCTCTCATGAAATTTGAGTTGCATTGAACATATACAACTCCTGTAGTCCATACACAATTGAGGTCCTTCATCTTCCTTTTTAACCAACAACGCTGGAAACCCCAAGGAGATATATTGGGCTTGACTAACTGCGTCTCTAACAACTCTTCCACTTATTTTCTTCAATTTAATCAACTCAGCTGAACTTTGGAAATACTATCTTTCGTTGAGCATAACCTTTGAAAACGTGATTGACAGATCGTCAATCCCCTTCCTGAAATAACATCCAATTCATCTCCTACATACTCAACATAAACTAGGGTCCAAATTTCGAATCACACACTGCTTTCAAAACTAAATCAATTAAACAACATCCATTCTGCGTGCAACTTTCTCTCTCATCCAAACAATTCCTCCGCCTGTTGCTTTTCAACAAATTTTCTTTGCCTAACTGTAATTTTAAACACAATTAAGATATTTCATCTTTCCTCTTCCCAAAATCATTGATACATCTCAAGATGATAAAATCATCTTGTAAACTTATTCTCCACCAAATCTGAAATTTCCTCTTAAGCCTTGTTGTCCAGCTAGAGCCATCTTATGTTGTGTTATTGATACTAACACCTTCCAAGCTCCAGATCAATGAAAAATTCCTACTTTCATCTTGGAACTTAACTCCAGCACTCCCTATAGAAGCACGTGCTTAAATCTTTAAACCCTCAATATACTGCTGGTTTACTCTTCGTGTCTTATATCTATCTGAAACTAAATCATGGCGCAACTAAATCTAACTTGCACTTGCCTTACACTTATTGGGTAACTATCCATTTTTGTTCCTGCCGGTTGACTCTGCGTCAGCTGACTTCTGCGGCCGCCACACACCTCCTTCCTCACCTAGTCTGTGCTGGTATGATCGCACCTGCAAAAGAGAAAGGGGGGGCGCCCTCGCGGCCGTTTGCACTCCGACGCTCAAATCAGAACGGGGCAAGAAACATTAAAATCTGAATTTCTCTCTGTGTTTAGGTCTAGAATTGCGTACCTCTGTGAAGCATGTTACTGTTCCTTATATACTTAGGGTTTTCTGCGCCGCTAACCCTAATTAGGGTTTATTGCGCTGCTGGACACACTTAGGGTTTACTGGAATGCCCCCTGCGCCACTCTTACCCAGTCTTTGGGATAACCTAGCGCATAGGGTTTCCTTCTCTGGAGTGCAAACTCTAACAGGATGAACACCTGTTCTGGGAGGGCCTTCACTGTTCACGTGCCATGCATGTAGCCTTCGTGATTCGGGACTCTCTTTACCTCTGGGAATATTTACTAATAATCTGCGGAGCAGGCGATGACCGATTACCCATCTCTCTGTGGAGCAGGCGATGACCGATTACCCATCTCCCTACGGAGCAGGCGATGACCGATCACCCATCTCTATGCAGGCAGGCGATGACCGACCACCTTCCTCTGTGGGACACAGGCCGATCACCCCTGATGGGGTCTACTCCACGTGGCTTTGGCCCATGCTGTGGGGCCCATCTGACGTCCGAGGACTGGTCAGTACACAAGCCCCCCAGTCTCAAGCTGTTAACTTGTTTCAGCGAAGAGACTAAGTCATTGACTCCTTTACTACCTGCTCTTGGTGCTCGAGGACCAGCATTTGGCATCATCGCCAGGAACTCTTCTGATCTAGTACTCGCCGAATTATCTTTAGGCGACTTCCTTTCTCTTACTCTTCTCGATCCACGTGTCCTCCTCCAGCACGCCTCTCTCCTCAGCCTCGCTTTAAGAAGTCGAGGGCGAGGTCTTTCCTATCTCGCCTCACTTGCTCAAAGGCAAGGAGGTCTTCTTTCTCGCCTGCACTTGCTCCCAGGCAAGGAGGTCTTCCTCTGTTGCCTCAGCCTCGCTGTAAGAAGACGAGGTGAGGACTTTATATCCTCTCGCCTCAGCCTCGCTGTAAGAAGACGAGGTGAGGACTTTCTTATCTTCTCGCCTCAGCCTCGCTGTAAAAAGACGAGGTGAGGACTTTCGACATCTTGCCTCAGCCCCGCTGTAAGAAGACGAGGTGAGGACTTTCAACATCTTGCCTCAGCCTCGCTGTAAGAAGACGAGGTGAGGACTTTCGACATCTTGCCTCAGCCCCGCTGTAAGAAGACGAGGTGAGGACTTTCAACATCTTGCCTCAGCCTCGCTGTAAGAAGACGAGGTGAGGACTTTTATCATCTTGCCTCAGATCGCCAAAGGGCGAGGTCAGGACTTTTATCATCTTGCCTCAACCTCGCTGTAAGAAGACGAGGTGAGGACTTTCAACATCTTGCCTCAGCCTCGCTGTAAGAAGACGAGGTGAGGACTTTCGACATCTTGCCTCAGCCCCGCTGTAAGAAGACGAGGTGAGGACTTTCAACATCTTGCCTCAGCCTCGCTGTAAGAAGACGAGGTGAGGACTTTCGACATCTTGCCTCAGCCCCGCTGTAAGAAGACGAGGTGAGGACTTTCAACATCTTGCCTCAGCCTCGCTGTAAGAAGACGAGGTGAGGACTTTTATCATCTTGCCTCAGATCGCCAAAGGGCGAGGTGAGGACTTTTATCATCTTGCCTCAACCTCGCTGTAAGAAGACGAGGTGAGGACTTTCAACATCTTGCCTCAGCCTCGCTGTAAGAAGACGAGGTGAGGACTTTCGACATCTTGCCTCAGCCCCGCTGTAAGAAGACGAGGTGAGGACTTTCAACATCTTGCCTCAGCCTCGCTGTAAGAAGACGAGGTGAGGACTTTTATCATCTTGCCTCAGATCGCCAAAGGGCGAGGTGAGGACTTTTATCATCTTGCCTCAGCCTCGCTGTAAGAAGACGAGGTGAGGACTTTTATCATCTTGCCTCAGCCTCGCTGTAAGAAGACGAGGTGAGGACTTTTATCATCTTGCCTCAGCCTCGCTGTAAGAAGACAAGGTGAGGACTTTCACTCGCCTACACCTCGCTGTACAAAGTCGAGGGAGGACTTTCTTCTTTCTCGCCTGCACTCGCTCAAAGGCAAGGAGGACTTCCTCTGGTGCCTGCACTTGCTCAAGGGCAAGGAGGACTTCCTCTGGTGCCTGCACTTGCTCAAAGGCAAGGAGGTCTTCCTCTTTTCTGCCTGCACTTGCTCAAAGGCAAGGAGGACTTCCTCTGGTGCCTCAACCTTGCTGTAAAAAGCAGAGGAAGAGGACTTTCACTCTTGCCCCAACCTTGCTGTAAAAAGCAGAGGAAGAGGACTTTCTCTTGCCTCAGCCTCGCTGTATAAAGCAGAGGTGAGGACTTTCTCTGTTGCCTCAACCTTGCTGTAAAAAGCAAAGGAAAAGGACTTTCTCTTGCCTCAACCTTGCTGTATAAAGCAGAGGAAAAGGACTTTCTCTTGGGTGCACGCTCCCAGGGGTGTGCCAGGCGTGGCTGATCTGAGCGCACTCGCCAGGCGTGCCCTGCCTGCATTGCCCCATCACGCGTTCTCCGCACATCCCGACCGGCGAGGAGCTCTTCTCTGGAATCATGCGAGGTGCATGCTTAACGCTCTCGCTGGGAACTTGGGTTCCAACTCAACACGTGTTAGCAAGACCCCGATGACCCTGCACCGACCGAGCGCTCACTCTCTACATGCACCGACGGCTGATCGCGGTCTGCAGGCACTGATGGCTGATCGTGCTCTACATCCCAGCGCTTATCTAGGGGCTGATCTGCTGGTGGTGGCCACTCGGTAACTCACCACCGATCACCTGGTCTTGCACCTGGGGCAAGGAGAACTTTAAACTGGGAACACTCGCACACTTTATGTACTGAAAATCTTTTATTGGGTGGCATCGTTAAAAAGAGTGCCCCTGATCTGCTCAACTGTTTTAATACACTAGGTATGTGTACAGCGCGATAACGCATCTACTTTACAACTTAACGACAGTAGGAAAGAAGCGTGTAGCGTCCTAGGTTCTGGGAATAGTCGTTACGTCCAGAGTCACCAGCCGATGAGCTCCATTCTCCAACGTCTCAACCACTCTGGATGGGGTCTCCTTTAACCGGCGATGACCGCCCTGGCGATTGACACACGTGGGGCGATCATGCCTTCCGCTTCAGCTCTGGGAGCCCCCCTAGTGTAGCCTCTTCCATCACCTCACCTCCCCAAACACAGGGAGTTCATGCTGCTGGTCGCCTTCCTGGGACCCCGAAGCGCGATCACCTTGTGTCTTCTGCAGGTAATCGGTCAGGAACCCTGTCTCCACCAACTTAGCAAGCTGACGCCCCAACGCCAGGCAGTTACAGAGTGTATGTCCATAAGCTTGATGGAATTCACACCACTCATCCTTCCTCCCTCCAAGTACCCTGTCGGTTTTCTCTGGCACATGGAGTCTTGCTGCCACAGCAGGGATGGCGATCAGCTCCGCCAAACTTATCATGAAATCATACCTGGGGGGTGCGTTGCTTGCACGCCCCCTGGTCTGGTCCTTCCTTGGTGCATAAGGGCGAGACCTTCCCTGCTCCTTCCTCCCTTCCTTGATCTCATGCACCCGCGCCTGTTGCTGCTGATTCCCCTGACCTCCACGTGGCTTCGACGGTGCAGCACTTCCTCTCTTCTCAGAGACCTCTGTCTCTGCTACTATGTGTGCCACCGCGCGTCGCCGTATCTCGGTGAAGGTGGCAGGGTGGCTCCTGATGAGCGATTCACTGACAGGACCAGGGAGGACACCTCTCTTGAACGCATGCACCAGCATGTCCTCGTCCTTGCTGGGCAATCTCACCACCTGCGCCCCAAAGCGATTGAGGTAGTCCTTCAACGGCTCCCCCTGATACTGGCGCACGTCAAACAGGTCGTAGGACACCACAGGCGGCGCCTTATTCACGATGTACTGATCGACAAACAGCTTGGAAAATTGCCGGAAACTGGAAATATGTCCGGTAGGTAGACTCACAAACCAGTCCAACGCTGTGCTGTGGAGGGTGCTCATAAACATCTTGCAGTAGACCGCATCCGATCCTCCCGACAGCATCATCTGCGTATGGAAAGCGGTGAGATGCCTTTCGGGGTCTTCTTTCCCAGTGAACACGGTCTTAGGCCCTACGAAGGTGGCAGGGACCACCGTGTCCATGATTTCCTGGGAGAAAGGCATGGGAAAGGCCCTTGTGGGCGTTGGTGGAGCCCGATCCTCTCCCTCACAGTCTCCATCTTGCCGCACGTTTTGCAGACTCACACGCAACTCCTCGTTCGCTTTGTGCAACTCCTCATTCCTGGCCTGTGAGGCGGCCAGGTCTTCCTGCATCCGCGCTTGATGCGCCCTGGACTCCGCCACCGTCTCCTGGAGGGCGCGCATTGTTTCCATGAGTTGCTGCATGGTAACGCTTTCGCCTCCATTCGGTGGAACGGAACCGTGCCTTGTCGTCCTCATCTTCTGTGGTTTCTCTCTCACTCTCGTGTATGGGACCTTGTTTTACTCGGCCCCACGGTGGGCGCCTAATGTTCCTGCCGGTTGACTCTGCGTCAGCTGACTTCTGCGGCCGCCACACACCTCCTTCCTCACCTAGTCTGTGCTGGTATGATCGCACCTGCAAAAGAGAAAGGGGGGGCGCCCTCGCGGCCGTTTGCACTCCGACGCTCAAGTCAGAACGGGGCAAGAAACATTAAAATCTGAATTTCTCTCTGTGTTTAGGTCTAGAATTGCGTACCTCTGTGAAGCATGTTACTATTCCTTATATACTTAGGGTTTTCTGCGCCGCTAACCCTAATTAGGGTTTATTGCGCTGCTGGACACACTTAGGGTTTACTGGAATGCCCCCTGCGCCACTCTTACCCAGTCTTTGGGATAACCTAGCGCATAGGGTTTCCTTCTCTGGAGTGCAAACTCTAACAGGATGAACACCTGTTCTGGGAGGGCCTTCACTGTTCACGTGCCATGCATGTAGCCTTCGTGATTCGGGACTCTCTTTACCTCTGGGAATATTTACTAATAATCTGCGGAGCAGGCGATGACCGATTACCCATCTCTCTGTGGAGCAGGCGATGACCGATTACCCATCTCCCTACGGAGCAGGCGATGACCGATCACCCATCTCTATGCGGGCAGGCGATGACCGACCACCTTCCTCTGTGGGACACAGGCCGATCACCCCTGATGGGGTCTACTCCACGTGGCTTTGGCCCATGCTGTGGGGCCCATCTGACGTCCGAGGACTGGTCAGTACAATTTTACTTTCTAGAGATCCTGAAACTATTGTTTTCCATATTTCCAACAACTATAAGAATGAAATCGATAAGAAATCAATTCATTCAGGAGGTGACATTTAGACCTTACAAAGGTCAGCATCTCAAAATCATTTAGAGTTTGAGTTCATCAACAGAATCATCATGCTTGTATCATCAAGTATAACACCAGGATAACTACTGGTATACAATCATCAATCCAAACAACCACTTTCAATCAATTACAAAGACACTCAAGAGAATGAAATAAATCACACCAGAATTCATTGTATGCTAAACATCAATCTTTAGAATTAAGATTGAGAACATCTCGATCCAGTTATGAGTGTGCACCCTCACTACTTTATCAAGATCCTTTCATTCTCAATACTAAAATTTTCAGTTAGAGCATATATTCACTACAGCACACAAAATTTCAATACAAAAACGTTTGAAAGCCTTTCACCATAGTTTTTGTTTAAAACTCAAATAAATTTTATGAGCAGAAGAAACACAATGGATCCACAGCCCTCAGGTCATCCTAAGGACGAACTGCTCTGATACCATTAATGTAACATCCCACCAAAATACATTTCACATTTATATAATGAAATAAAGATAAAACAAAAATTTCGAAGTGAACATATATATATATATATAATGAAAATGCTCCCCACAGGGAAAATTAATACATATCCAGTCAGTTTTCCAAACTTAACAAAATACAGTCAAATAAAATGAAACCGGCGGTCTCCCAATATAAAACAGGCGATCTCCTATCAGAAGACCCAAAACAGCCGATCTGCTATCAGAACAGAAAACAGGCGATCACCACATAGAGACAGAAACAGGCGATCTCCTTCCGGCGACCACTCACTGAGGAGCTCTACTCCCTGGAAGATCATCTGCTCCCGTGTAAAATACACGATCATCACAGTTTTAAGAAAACATCCACACAACAAAAACACAGGGTAAGCTAGATTTTTTTTTTTTTTTTAAACTTTAAATTATAAACTTGACAACCAACGTAGATCAGCCCTTTTTAAACATTCACAAGAGTCCATCACTTTCTCAAAAACATACTTAGAATTCATTTAAAATATATTCCTTTTATTCCAATTTAATTTTACAGGTGACCGACCGGATCACCTTCTGTTCACATTGGGAGTTCTCAGTTGAAGGGGAGGTGTTCTCTACGAACCTGCCTTCCCACTTCTCATTAAGCTCTCCCTCGGCGACTATGTGAGCAACTGAACGTCGTTTAATGTCGCCGAAAGTCTTGGGGCGATTGCGGATCAAGGACTCGCTGAAAGGCCCTGGTAATACTCCTTTCCTGAAGTCGTGCACCACCATATCTTCATCCTTGGTGTGCAACCTCACCACCATTGCCCCAAACCTGTCGAGGTAATCTCTAAGGGACTCCCTCTGATGCTGCCTTACATCGAAAAGGTCGTAAGACACTGGTGGAGGGGCCCTGTTTACTAGATACTGCTCCTTGAACAGCGTGAAGAATTGCGCGAAGGACGTGATATGTCCCTCGGGAAAACTCACGAACCATTCCAACGCCGTTCCTGTCAAGGTGGCCATGAAGAGCTTGCAGTGCACTGCGTCAGACCCTCCTGACAGCATCATCTGCGTATGGAAAGCAGTGAGATATGTTTCAGGGTCTTCTTTCTCGGTGAACACGGTCTTAGGCCCCACGAAGGTGGCTGGGACCACCGTGTCCATGATTGCTTGGGAGAAAGGCATGGGAAAGGCCCTTGGGGGCGTTGGTGGAGCCCGGTCATCTCCCCCGCGGTCTCCAGCTTGCTGCATGTGTTAGAGATTCAAGCGTAGCTCCTCGTTCGCTCTGTCCAACTCCTCATTCCTGGCCTGTGAAGCGGCCAAGTCCTCCTGCATACACGCCTGATGCGTCCTGGACTCCGCCACCGTCTCTTGAAGAGCGCGCATCGTTTCCATGAGTTGTTGCATGGTAACACTTTCGCCCCCATTTGGTGGAACGGATCCGTGTCTAGTATTCCTCATTCTTTATGGTTTCTCTCTCACTCTCGTGTATGGGACCTTGTTTTACTCCGGCCCCACGGTGGGCGCCAAATGTTCTTGCCGGTCGACTCTCCTATCGGTTGACTCTACGACACTCACACGCCTCCTTCCTCACCTTGGTAAATGCTTGGTTCTTTTGAAGCAATCTGTAACATCCCGCCAAATCCTTTTTATAAATATAAAATGAAATAAAGGTAAAACAATGATATTTAAGTGAACATACGTATTTATATACATGAAGTTGCTCCTCACAGGGAGTCTAATACATAGCCGGTCAATTTTCCAAAACTTAAACAAAATACAGCAAAATAAAATGAAACAGGCGATCTCCTAACAAAAAAGGCGATCTCCTATTAGAGACTAGAAAAGGGGTGATCGCCTAACAGAAACAGAGACAGGCGATCTCCTTCCGGCGACCACTCACTGAGGAGCTCTACATCCTGCAACATCATCTGCTCCCGTGTAAATTATACACGATCATCACAGTTTTAAGAAAAACAGCCACAGAACCAAACACAGGGTAAGCTAGATATTTGAAAGAGAGTTTAAATATGAACTTAAAAATCAAGATAAAACAAATTTAAGACACCCACGTAAAAACCATCAACTTTCTCATTCATATCACACAGTCATCAAGTAATCACATATTTCACAATTTCCTCAAGAGTCGTTCAATTCACATAATTCCATCAAGTGTCTATCAACAATTTCTCAACATTTCTCACGTCAGACTTCCACTGACTCATCACACATAGACACTTGACACTACTTCCGGAAGACACGTGCATTGACTAGACTCAGAGATCTGCACCTGTCATGCTGCACCACTGTGAAATCACACACATTCACAGGGTCGCTGTGAAATCACACACATTCACAAGCGTATAAATGAATCTCAATATTATCACTATCCTAGCATGACAGGGTTAATCCACACAACGGGTCGAGCTCGTTCTCTTTCACACAACTCACCCATACCTGTGAACCTCCTTCGACTCTCAACGCCTGAATAACTTCATCTATGTGATTCCATTACATCAGGAGAGTCAGGATATCTCATAAAACGAATCACCGGTCATTGCACACTCTACACGATCTTACACGGTATTTTCTTTCCTGAAAATACTATGCCTTGATCCCACATCCACAACATTCAAAGCATCATTCCACACATAAAGAATAAATCCATCATAGAATACCTTGAATCTTTTCTTAAACAACCCCACTCACAAGAACAAGCATACCACCGATCAGGTTTTCGAATAGCATATACATTTTTCATTTCAATCTCAACAAGTTCAGAGCGACATTAAACAGGGGAGTTCGAACAACAATATTAAAACCGGCGATCACATCCAAAACAGGGGATTTTGCAATAACAGTTGAAAAAACCGGCGACCACGTCGCCCTCACTTCAGAAACAGCAAAATCTACAGCTTTTATTGAAAATAAAGCTAGCTTCCCTTACCTGGACTTGCGCAAAACACCAGGAGTTCCAAAACCCGTCGAAGCTTAAAGATGCCTTAGCTCTGTTTTAGCGTCTGGTTTGGAGAACTTGCAGAGAACCTCCCAGGTGCTCTAAGGGCAGTCGTCGTTCGTCGTACTGGTGCTTCAGGATGCCTGAATCGCACTGTGAAGGAGAGAAAAGAGAAGAATGGAGGTAAACTCACTCTTTCACTCTTGAACCACTGCAACGTTCTTTTCCCCTTAGAAGTGGGTTTTTAAAACTAGACCAACTTGTTCCACAATTTCCGCTGCCACTGCCCACTCTGCAGGACAACTTGTTCCAAATTTCCGCTGCCACCGCCCACTCTGCAGGAAAAGCTTGCCTGCACCCTTCCTTGAGCAGTGTGGCCACGTGGGTTTTGGGTCACTTTCCGTACCAATTCCCTGGAGCCACTGTTCTGAAGTACGCTCCCTGACTACGTGTCGCGCATGCAAGACGCTCATGCTGGGGGCCTGGGCCCCACTTCATCTGCGTGAAATACGACATCGTGCGTTAACCTTCCACCGATGACTCAACCTGGAAGACGACCGATCTCTCTCTCTGGGAGACGACCGATGTCTCTCTCTGGGAGACGACCGATGTCTATCCCTGGCGACGCCCGCATGTCTCTCGCGCCCTGGCGATGCCCGCATGCCTCGCGCCCTGACGATGCCCGCATGCCTCTCCGGCCCGGCGATGTCCGCATACCTCGCGCCCTGGCGATGTCCGCATGGGTAGTCTAGGCGACAGGCGATTATGTACTAACCAGGCGATCTCATAGTCTTCTAAGCTACACTTTCCTCCCTTTTTATTTTAAATAAAAACATACTTAGAATTCATTTAAAATATATTCCTTTTATTCCAATTTAATTTTACAGGTCCTTACACAATCTGCACCTGCAAAAGAGAAAGGGGGGCACCCTAGAGGCCGTTTGCACTCCGACGCTCAAGTCAATGTAGGGCAAGAAACACCAAGTCTATTGAGTCTCTCTGTGTTTAGGTCTAGAAACTGCGTACCTTTGTGAAGTATTTTACTTCCCTGTATATAGTCTAGGGTTTACTGTGCTGCTAGCCATACTTAGGGTTTACTGGAATACCCCTGCGCCGCTATCACCCTGACTGTGCTTTCCCTGCCACACACATAAGCTCTTCGTGATTCAGGCCTCTTCCTACCTCTGGGTATTTAACTGGTCATTGGCCCACTCTGGGAACCGACCTTAGCTGTTCTGGTTGTGTTGTTCAAATCACCCAAGACCGACGTCACCTCGTCACACTTTGTTGTCGAGGACTGATCATCCTGCGGAGCGACGAGGACACATCAGTCCCTTCTGGTAATCACCCTTCTCTGTGGGGACACGCTGATGACTGATCATCCCCTAATCCAAACTGCCTGCGGGGTCCATTCCACGTGGCTTTAGCCCATGCTGTGGGACCCAGGTGACATGGTTCACTCTTTACTATCTGTTCTCGGTGTCCGAGGACTGGTCGGTACATCTTCCATTGCCACTGGTCATCCTGCCATGTTTCAAATTAACCCACTGTTCTTTCATTCCTCATAAAGTTTGAGAACAGTCTAGGGAACCTCTCCTTAAGAGTTTGTGTACCTACCCACCTATCCGTCCAGAATTCTATTATATTACTCTTTCCTACTTTCCAAACTCTATTCTATCAAACTACCTATTAACACCAACCCCACATGTCTTTCTGATGTCTTTCCACCACCATGAATCATATTTAGATTCTAGGATTTTTTCCATAGGCCCGCATCTTCCTTTCCCAATCTCCACTTCCACTTTCCTAATAAAGACAAATTAAATTGTTTTAATTCTTTAATTCCTACTCCCCCTACAGCTTTAGGTTTACGTAATTGATCCCACTTTATCCAAGAAATTTTTCTTTTGTGATAACCCCAACCCGATAGGAACTCCCTTTATATCATCTTTATCTTTTTTTCTATGCTAGCGTGCATTTTAAACAATGTAGTGGCCAGAGCTCGGTCGTCCGGAACACAGAGAGGGGTGATCGGTCATCAGCCTGTTCTCACAGAGAGGGGGTGATCGGTCATCAGCCTGTTCCCGCAGAGAGGGAGATCGGTCATCAGCCTGTTCTCACAGAGAGGGGGTGATCGGTCATCAGCCTGTTCCCGCAGAGAGGGAGATCGGTCATCAGCCTGTTCTCATAGAGAGGGGTGGTCGGTCATCAGCCTGTTCTCACAGAGAGGGGTGATCGGTCATCAGCCTGTTCCCGCAGAGAGGGAGATCGGTCATCAGCCTGTTCTCACAGAGAGGGGTGATCGGTCATCAGCCTGTTCCCGCAGAGAGGGAGATCGGTCATCAGCCTGTTCTCACAGAGAGGGTGATAGCGGCCTATCAGTGTTTGCACTCCAGAGAAGGAAACCCTATGTGCTAGATTACCCCAAGACTGGGTGATAGCGGCGCAAGGGTATTCCAGTAAACCCTAAATATGGCTAGCAGCGCAGTAAACCCTAATTAGGGTTAGCGGCACAGCCAGGCTATATAAGGAACAGTAATATACTTCACAGAGGTACGCAATTCTAGACCTAAACACAGAGAGAATTCAGACTTTAATGTTTCTTGCCCCGTTCTGACTTGAGCGTCGGAGTGCACACGGCCGCGAGGGCGCCCCCCTTTTCTCTTTTGCAGGTGCGATCATACCACCACAGGCTAGGTGAGGAAGGAGGTGCGTGGCGGCTGCAGAAGTCAGCTGACGCAGGGTCAACCGGCAGGAACATTAGGCGCCCACCGTGGGGCCGAGTAAATCAAGGTCCCATCCACAGTTGTGAAGAGGAAAGCCAGACAGCATGAGAAGCACTAGGCAAGGTACCGCTGGAGGAGGCGACGGTAATCACACCGCCACCATCCAGGAGCTAATGGAGACAATCCGCAATCTCCAGCAGGCGTTCACCGCCTCCAGCGCTGATCAGGCCTTGAAGCAGGAGCAGTTTAGGGCCGACCTGAACGCGTCTTTGGCGGCGAATGAGGAGCTGCGGAGAGCCAACGAGGAACTGAGGAGAGGAATGGGAGAAAGGGCCGCAGCGGGACAGGGGGCCATGCCTCCAGCCAAGCCCCGACCCATGCCTTTCTCGCAGGAGATCATGCAGACAGTAATACCAGCGTCTTTCGTAATCCCAAAGATTACCTTTACAGGCGTAGAAGATCCAGAAGCCCACATCACAGCGTTCCATACGCAGATGATGATCTCTGGGGGGACTGATGCCATGCACTGCAAGCTGTTCATGGGTACCTTTGCAGGGACAGCGCTAAACTGGTTCGTGGGACTCCCAGACGGACACGTTACATCCTTCGAGCAGTTTGCAGAATTGTTCAAAAGGCAGTTCATTGTCAATCGGGCTCGGATGCCGGTTGCGTTCAACCTCTTTGATGTAAAGCAGTTCCAGGAAGAACCACTGAAGGATTTCCTCAACCGGTTCGCGGCATTGGTGGTGAGACTGCCAACCAAGGACGACGCCGTGATAGTGCATGCCTTCGAGAGGGGCATCCTTCCTGGACCATTCAGCGACGCACTCATACGATGTCCAGCAAGGACATTTGATGAGATACAGTGCAGGGCGCTCGCCCACATCACGGCAGAAGGAAGAGTCGCCGAAAAGCGTACGAGGGGCGACCTCTCCAAACCTCGCGCCCCAGTACGCGCCCAACCCCTAAGGGTGCATGTGGCCGCTGAGAAGAAGGATAGACACGCACCCTACGAGTCCAGAAGGCCCAGACCAACCCGGCACAGCTTCAAGGTCAGCCTCAAGGAGCTCATCGCCATCCCTGAGGTGGCAAGCAAGTTGAAGCCTCCCCAGAAGGCCGAGGGACCAGTCGGACCTCGGAAAAGCCATTGGTGTGATTTCCATCAAGCCCAAGGCCACAATCTGCGCAACTGCCTCAGCTTAGGTTATCAGTTAGATGACCTAGTAAAAAGCGGCTTTTTAGCGCCCTACCTGCAGGAATCACAGGGAGACACGGCGACAACAAACCCAACGGGAGACGAGAGGCACGAGGTGCCCATTCATGGAGAAATCTACACCATCTCAGGGGGATTTTCAGGAAGAGGAGCACGCCTCCCAGAGGAGCACGCCTCCCAGAGGAGCACGCCTCCCAGAGGAGCACGCCTCCCAGAGGAGCACGCCTCCCAGAGGAGCACGCCTCCCAGAGGAGCACGCCTCCCAGAGGAGCACGCCTCCCAGCGGAGCACGCCTCCCAGAGGAGCACGCCTCCCAGAGGAGCACGCCTCCCAGCGGAGCTCGCCTCCAAGTTTTATTTCAGTTAATAGATACATGTTTTAACACAATTGTATTTTTCAGTCTAGGGGACACTCTTTTTAACGAGGTCACCCAATAAAGAGAAGAATTTAGACAGACATGTTTGACCATGTTGACTGTTCAAAGGGTGTCACGGGGTAGAGGATAGTAAGCCAGTTGGAGAGGCGATCACCCAGAATGGTGATTGCTTGTCAGTGGCTAAGGTGATCACCCAGTGTTAAGAGAGCGCCTGGAAGCAAAGCGGGAGAAGTAAAGAAGCACAGATTGGTAGTCGCCTATCACCGCGTGCAAAGAGTAGTAATCGCCTATCGCCATGTGCGAAGATACAAGTGATCGCCTACCGCCATGTGTGTGAAGATACAAGTGACCGCCTATCGCCAGGTGTGCGAAGATATAAGTGATCGCCTATCGCCATATGTGAAGATACAAATAATCGCCTATCGCCAGGTGTGTGAAGATACAAGTGATCGCCTATCGCCATATGTGAAGATACAAGTAATCGCCTATCGCCAGGTATTCACATCGCCGGGTGTGAAGATTTGGAGATCAGGTTGTCAGCAAGTCGCCGAAAGGAGCACATCGCCGAGTGTTTGAGAAGACTTGTGTGAGCTGTGATACCCAGTATTAACCAGATCGCCAGGTTAAGGTTGCGCCCAGAGTAACCTGTGCCCTAAGCTACTCCCTGTGTGGATAACTTAGTCGCAAGGTCAAGGTGAAAGTAGCGTTTTAGCTGCAGGTACTCCAGATGGTGACACGTGAATGACCAGATGATAAAAGTCCTCACCTCGTCCTTTTACAGCGAGGCTGAGGCGAGAAGATAAGAAAGTCCTCACCTCGTCTTTTTACAGCGAGGCTGAGGCGAGAAGAGTCGAAAGTCCTTGATCCGGTCGGTCATCAGCAGTTGACCACGTCGAGTCATGCCACATAGGTCCACTGGGCGAGTTGTAAGGCTCTTCGTTGAAGCAAGCCACAACTCGAGCCTGGGGGGCTTGTGTAGTGGCCAGAGCTCGGTCGTCCGGAACACAGAGAGGGGTGATCGGTCATCACCCCTTTTCTCTTTTGCAGGTGCGATCATACCACCACAGGCTAGGTGAGGAAGGAGGTGCGTGGCGGCTGCAGAAGTCAGCTGACGCAGGGTCAACCGGCAGGAACAAACAACAATAGATAGTATAGTGGCATAGCTAAGATAATAGATTTGATAAGTGTGATTCTTCCCGTGAAAGAGAGATGCTTTCCTTTCTAAACTACAACCTCTTCCTGACTTTAGAAACCATGTCTTTCCAAATCGCGCTTCCTCTATGATTTTCCCCTACCAATACCCCCAGATATTTGAAGGGCACTTGTGAAGTATTACAATTTAAAATCTCACAATACTTATCAATTACCCTACTCTCAACTTTTATACCTACTATTCTACTATTGGTGAAGTTAAATTTCAATCCTGTAGCTAGTTCGAAGCACCTTAAAGCACATTTGATTACCTCGATATTTTTTACATTCTCATTACGAAAGAAAATCGTGGCATCAGCAAACTGCAACATCCTGACCTGCACTTGATTTTGACCCACCCTGATACCCTCATATAGGACTTTGCACTTTGCTTCCCTAACAACACCAGCAAGCCCCTCAGACATAATAATAAGCAAGAAAGGTGCGAGTGGGTCACCTTGTCTAAGATTTCTAGTTGATGAAAATTGATTAGTTGGGCTTCCATTCACAAGTATAGAGATAGATGATGATTCAAGACAACTCCTAATATCGTGAACATTATAGCTAGAACATCCACCCACATAAATAAATGTTAAGCTTTGAATTCAAAGGTAGGGTGTCAGGGAATCTCTGAACACGAATATTGAATTGTTGTAGCCATGTGAGGTAACTAAAGGAGTGAACGCGAGATTCATAGAAGTTATCATAGGTGTATACATGATATGAGTTGATTTGAGAATTCCACATATTTTTAGGGTTTCACTTGGATTAAGAATTAGATTAACAATTATGATGATGACTCAGTAAGGATCGCCACTGGACATGAACTTAACCAACTGGTTAAGTAAGTGTGAAGGTTCTCTTCAAAGAGCACAGGAAAAAGACTCATACAAAGGAAAATATGCAAGTGGAAAATAAGAACTCAAAATAGAGTAGAATTGGAAAAAATGAAAGACATGGAATCAGAGAAGAATAAATGAAAACTTAGATGGTTGTAGTTGTTCATGGAGTTGGAGGAGGAGCTCATGCCACTTGGAAGAGGATTCCAAGATAAGTGATGAAGAGAGTCGCTACTTGAAGCATCTTGCCAAGATAAGACTTCGAGAAAAATAAACACTCAGAGATTCACTCAAGCAAAGATTCTTTACTCAAAATATATTGTTAATTACAAGAGGGGGTGACCACCTATTTATAGTGTAGGTGCCACAAGGTTTAGGGAGCGGAGGAAAATTCAACTTCAAATTAAACATGTTTAAGCTACCTAATTTCGTGTCACTAAAAGTGGATCTAAGAGAGTCATGCTTCTCCCATTTAAGCATGTGCTTAATGTGGGAAGTGTGACTAAGGGCTGCACATGGGAGACCTTCTAGATGTTAAGATTTCTCTATGGGCCATGAACAAGCCCAACTTTTATGCTTTTAACCCCTCATCTTATAAAGATTAAAAGAAAAATAGTTGGTATCCTGGCCCATGCTTTGATGTTCTGCTCTTGATGATCTTCTGAGGGATGGTGGGGCCTTGTGTCCTAGCCTAAGATGCTTGACCTAGCCTTGAATAGTCTTTTTTGCTCTTGACCATCTTCTTGTAAAGTTGGGCTAGTTTAGATGGTGATTCTTGATGGCATTTTCATGTGTTCTTCTTGAATCAAAGTAGAAATAAATGGAGCGGAAGCAATGGATGAGTGAAACAAGACCCTCCTAGGAGTTGTGTTGGTCTTGAAGGTGCATGATGAGTATGGGTTGAGTGGTTCGGCCAACTCAAGGGAGAAGGTGGAAGGATTGAAGTTTATAGCCTAGATTTCTAGGAGGAGTAAAGCTTGTGCACAAAAATGGCAGCATAACATTACTCCAATAAACTTGAAAATACATGAGGTAGGCCTCCTTATTTATAGATTTAGGAGCCTTGGTGAGCAAGCTTAAAGGGTAGGGATGGAAATACAAAAAGTGGGGGCTGCTAGGGTATTGACTTTAGTCAAACCACACCATCATCCTAATATTCTAGAAGATAGGTCAAAAATGCAACATTTAATAGTACACCCCTCCTTCTTTTGCTAAAGGCACCTATTTGCTAGCACACCCCTCCTTCTATTGCTAAGGGCACCTTTTTTATAGCACACCCCTAAGTGAGCAAGTTTTGCTTTCTACACTACACTAATCTACTAAGCTACCCCTAATGGGCCTCCAAGTAGCATGTACAAGTTCTTCTCCCTCCCATCCGTTGCTTGACTTGTTTGGGCGTGAATGTGCTTGGCCATGGACCTTGTGAGAGGTCCTAGACGGTCTAGGCTCCCTCCTAGACGCTCCTCATGTAGCTCCCCCTTGTCTTGTGTTAGACGCTCTCCATGTGGTTCTAGACGGTCTAGTCTTGGCCCTTGGCTTTCATGGTGGATGTGCTTGGCCCTCCTCCATCATCCCCTCCCCCTTGGAAAGGATTTGTCCTCAAATCCAGCTCGTCATCGTCATTGGTACCTACAAATGGAGAAAGATCAATTACATTAAATGTGTCATGTACTCCATATTCAAGAGGTAGGTCCAATTTATATGCATTGTTGTTGACTCGCTTAAGGACTTGGAAGGGTCCCTCACCTCGGGGACTTAGTTTGGACTTCCTTTGATTTGGAAATCTTTATTTTCGAAGATGAAGCCAAACTAAGTCTCCTTCCTCAAAAATTATTTCTCTCTTCCCTTTGTTGTTGTGTTTTGTGTACTTCTCATTTTGTTGTTGTATTTGAATTTTAATCTTCTCATGCATTTTCTTGACAAAATCAGCCTTGATTACTCCTTCCTTATGCACAAAATCTTGTGGATTAGGAAGAGGAATTAAATCCATGGGCGTGAGAGGATTAAAACCATATACTACCTCAAAAGGAGAAGCATTAGTAGTCTTTTGAACTACTCTATTGTAAGCAAATTCAATGTGGGGAAGGTACTCATCCCAAGATTTGTGGCTGCCCTTCATGATAGCCCTAAGCATAGTTCCAAGAGATCGATTGACTACTTCGGTTTGCCCATCCGTTTGAGGATGACAAGAAGTTGAAAATTGTAGTCTTGTTCCAAGTTTACCCCAAAGAGTTTTCCAAAAGTGACTTATAAACTTGGGATCTCTATCGGACACTATACTTCTAGGGAGACCATGGAGTCTCACCACTTCTCTAAAGAAGAGTTTAGAAATATTTTGAGCATCATCTACTTTGTGGCATGGAATAAAGTGAGACATTTTGCTAAAACGGTCCACTACCACAAAGATAGAGTCATGGCCTCTTGCAGTCCTAGGAAGTCCTAAAATGAAATCCATGCTAATGTCTTCCCAAGGAGCATTTGCAATCGGCAAAGGGGTGTAGAGTCCATGCGGCATTGTTCTAGACTTTGCTTTTAAACATGAGATACATCTAGAGCAATGGCGTTGGACATCTTTCCTCATGTGTGGCCAACAAAATTTTGCTTTCAAAAGATCTAGAGTCTTATCAACTCCAAAATGGCCCATGAGTCCCCCTTCATGTGATTCTTTGACAAGGAGTTTTCTATGTGTTCCTTGGGGAATGCAAAGTTTTCCTTCTTTAAAAAGATATCCCTTGGACACATAGTAACCTCCTTGCGCTCTATGTAGACATTGGGCATAATAGATGGATGAAAGTTCTTGATCTTCTTGGTAAAGCTCTCTTATGTGGTCAAATCCAAGAATTTGGGCACCCAATTTTGAAAAGAGTGTGTGGCGTCTTGAAAGAGCATCGGCCACTATATTGGTGCTTCCTTTCTTGTATTTGATTACATAAGGAAATTGTTCAAGAAATTCCATCCATTTTGCATGTCTCTTATTGAGCTTGTGTTGGCCCTTTAAATATTTTAAAGACTCGTGATCACTATGGATAACAAATTCTTTGGACACAAGATAGTGTTCCCAAGTCTTTAGGGCTCTCACAAGAGCATAGAGCTCTTTGTCATAAGTGGGGTAGTTGAGGGTGGCACCATGGAGTTTTTCACTAAAATAAGCAATGGGGTGTCCACCTTGCAACAATACCGCGCCTATGCCTACTCCCGATGCATCACACTCTATCTCAAAAGTTTTGGAAAAATTTGGGAGAGATAGGATGGGTGCATTGGTGAGTTGAGCTTTTAGCCTTTGAAAGGCTTGCTCATGCTTTTCATTCCAACAAAATGCAACATCTTTTTTAACAAGTTCATTCAAAGGAGAAGCTAGGCTAGAAAAATTAGGCACAAACCTTCTATAGAAGCTAGCTAACCCATGAAAACTTCTTACATCACTTACATTTTGTGGAGTTGGCCACTCTTGGATGGCTTTGATTTTCTCGGAATCTACATGTACCCCCGTTTTGTTTACTATAAAGCCTAAAAAGACTACACTATCTACACCAAAGGTACACTTATCCCTATTTGCAAAAAGACTATTTTTCCTAAGAACTAGAAAGACTTCCCTAAGGTGACTTAGATGGTCTTCTAGGGTTTTACTATATACTAAGATATCATCAAAGTAAACTACTACATATTTACCTATACAATCCCTCAAGGTGTGATTCATAAGCCTCATGAATGTGCTTGGAGCGTTAGTGAGTCCAAAGGGCATCACCAACCACTCATATAATCCAAATTTGGTCTTAAAAGCGGTTTTCCACTCATCACCCTCCTTGATTCGAATTTGGTGATATCCACTTTTAAGGTCAATTTTGGAGAATAGAGTTGACCCATGCAATTCATCAAGCATATCATCAAGCCTTGGGATTGGATGCCTATACTTGATGGTGATGTTGTTGATTGCTCTACAATCACAACACATGCGCCATTTTCCATCTTTTTTAGGCACCAACAAGACAGGTACAGCACAAGGGCTTAGACTCTTTTGAACCCAACCCTTCTCCAACAAGTCTTGAACTTGTGATTCTATCTCCTTTGTTTCCTCGGGGTTGGTTCTATAAGCAGGCCTATTTGGTAGGCTTGCCCCCGGAATGAAGTCAATTTGATGTTCTATCCCCCTAAGAGGAGGAAGCCCATTGGGTCCTTCTTGTGAGAATAGATCGTCAAATTCACTCAAAAGGTTTTCTATTTGAGGAGGTAAAACCGTGAGTTCATTACTTGTGGCAGTGCATGTAAGTGCTTCTTTACAAAAGATAAGGCTTGGTTGTTCAACAAGAAGCAAGTTTTCTAAAACATTTTCAAAAGGCTTTTCTTGTAGACCAACCTTGTGGGAAGGAACACTCTTCTCCCACGCCTTCCCATCCCTAAGGATTTTCTCTTTTTCTAGCACTCTTTTTTTTTGTTTTCCTCATCCCTCTTTTGTTTCATTTGTATTTGGTCTTTCACCACTTGAGAATGTGGTAAAGGACTAAGTACAAACTTCTTATATTTATGGGTGAAGGAAATCTCGTTAGTGAGACCATCATGCAAGGTTTTCTTGTCAAATTGCCATGGCCTCCCTAATAAGATATGGCAAGCTTCCATAGGCACTACATCACATAAAACTTTATCTTTGTATTTCCTTATGGAAAACTTGATTTCCACTTGCTTATCTACATGTAGTTCCCCATTTTCATTAAGCCATTGAAGTTTGTAAGGTTTTGGGTGAGGAACCACTTGTAGCTTAAGCTTTTCAACCATCCTAGCACTACAACAATTACAACTAGATCCACTATCCACAATGAGGGAACATATATTTTCTAAAACATTGCATCTTGTATGAAATATGTTCTCCCTTTGTGTTTCAATGGATGTGCTAGGGTGATTGTTGAGGGTTCTCCTAATCATAAGCAATTCTCCCTCTAATGGAGCTACCCTCTCATCCTCTCCCCCTTCCTCTTTCTCACTAAGCTCATCCTCGCCACTAGTGTATTTGTCTACACCTTTAAGAAACAAAGTCCTTTGGTTTGGACATTGTGCTTGCACATGCCCCCTACCATAGCACTTAAAACATTTAACATCTCTAGCTCGGATGGGTGGGGTTGAGGTTTCTTTGGTGAAGGGTTTGGTAGGTTCTTTTGGTTTTTCCTTAGATGTACTACCCTCCCTTTTAAACTCTCTCTTGGGATAAAAGTTAGAATAGGGGCTCACCTTTTGACTTGATGTTTTGCGCAAATTTTGTTGCTCAACTTTAATGCAAAGTTGAACCAAATCATTCAAGTCTTGATAAGGTAAGAGCTCTACTCTATCTCTTATCTCAAGTGATAGGCCACTAAGGAACCTAGATATGGTGGTTTCCTCTTCCTCTCTAATAGAGGCTCTCATCATATAGAGCTCCATCTTTTGCCTATACTCTTCTACACTCATATTCTTTTGTTGGAGTCTTTGGAGCTTGTCCATCAACTCCCTATGGTAGTAAGAAGGTATATGTCGACGTCTTAGGGCTCCCCTAAGGTCATTCCAATATTCTATGGGAGGTTCCCTATGAAGACGTCGGTCTCTTTCTAAAGAGGTCCACCAATACATGGCATTTCCTTGGAAACTAAGGGTGGCTAAGGGTACTTTTCGTTCCTCACTTACCCTATGGCAAGCAAAGAGTTGCTCTACCTTCATCTCCCAGTCTAGATATATTTCTACATTTTCCTTTCCATGAAAATGAGGCAGGTCTACTCTAGTTTCCCTTGGCACCTCTTGTTCCCTTTGCCTAGTTCTTCTAGGGGGTGGTTGGTAGTAGTCATTAATTCTAAGGCTTCCCTCCCCTAGAGTTGCAATGCTTTGGGATGCATGAGTATTTGTTTTTTTTTTATTTTTGAGATTTTTGGGATTTCTCTTCTTGAGCTCTAGCCAACTCATTAATATTGTTTTCATTCTCCAATTGCCTAGAAGAGATTAATTGTACCGCTTGGGATACCTCTTTCAAAAGGGTTTTCAAAGATTTTACTTCACATTCTATAGACTTTGGAGAATGAGAAGAAGAAGACATGGCTAGACCTTTGTGTATTTAGGCGTTTTTACTTTGAGAAAGATTAGGGAAGATAAAGAAGGTAGTTTTCCAGGTAAGGGAGGTGAGTCTCAAATGACTACTTAAGTACCAAGCCTTTTCCTTGCCAAAAACTAGTCTCCAATGCCTTCTCACAAAAATTTCTCTTAGTGAAACACTTAAAACACAAGAAGTTGAGAAATCAAAAAAGCAATAAAACTATGTAAGCTAAAAAAAAAGATATGCAACAAACTAGTCGGTTTTAGCACAAATTAAACTAAACTAATCATGCAAAACGTTTCTACCAAAACAATAGAAAACAAGTTCAAACAAGCAACAAATTACTAAGCAAAAAAAATTTACTATGCTATTCGGCCCTAGGTGAGGCTTCTTGGACACTTTGAGCCCTTGAAGACACACTCACCGTCTAAACGTAATTAAAGAGGTAATTAACAATAAACCAAGTTGCAAAGGAAAAGAAGACTCCCTTTGTTGATCCTCTTTTGGGTTAGTGCACTTCCTTGTTGTCTTGAATTTTTTTTTTTTTGATCTTCTAGGTGTTTGTATTGTTTGTTTCAAGCAACCTTGTTTCGGCTTTAGCTTTGTCTCCTCCTTAAAATGATGGCTTTAATTCTCCAATTTCCAGCACCTATTCACAAGAGCTAAACCTAAACCAAGTCAAGTTCCATGCACATATGCACCAAGGAGAATTAAATTCCAGCACCCAAAAGAGAGGTCAAGAAACAAAAGCAAGAAACAAATTTAATTGAATAAAAACAGTACCACCAAAAGGATTTATAATATGACAACTTAGAAAGAGAGTCAAGAAATTAAAGCAAACAATTAAAGGTACTCCAAAAAAGTTGGCACACAAAAGGAATTCCTAAAGAAAAGCACTAGATTAGATGACCAAATAAAAAAAAAAAAACAGCACCACTGAAAATTGTTGTGGGCCAGAAAACGTGTTTGTTCCCCGATTTATGCTGAGCTGTATTTTTAAAATTTGTCTCTGAAATTTATATGCAAGAAAATTCAGGATCTTATCTAAACAATGGCTTTGGAATCACCTAAAAAGCATGCACCATTTTGTTTTAATAATTTTTGCAAATTTGGTGTGCAGTTAGGCCAGCTGGAGCGCTCAAGATTTGCACTCTGATTTTGTAAGATTTATCATATTTTTTTTGTTGCCTTTTTTGATCTGATTCTTTTTTTTGTCCTTTTTGTAACACTTCAAACTTGCATTTTCCAGAGAATCACAAATTTCCTATGAGTGGAAATAATTTTTGAAACAAAAAACAGCCAGACAGAGAGAGAAACAGGGGAAAACTGGAAAACTGGAAAAAAAAAAAAACAGCAAGATACCAAAATTTAACACAAAGGAAAATGTAAGAAGGAAATTGTGTAAGAACTAAGACACAATTATGAACTCAAACTAAAATTAAAAAGGCAGCAAAGGATCAAAATAACAGCAGATTAAGGCAAATTAAAGAGACCCAAAAACAAGAAACAATCAAGCCAAAAATAGGACTACTAAGAATTGATGACAATTATGGATTCACATGACTTGACACAACATTTATAGATTCAGAAAATAAAGACTCAAAGCATAAAATGAAGCAATTATAAGAAAGCAATAAAGACTCAAATTCCTAAAAGAAAACAGCCACTCAATGTGTAAGGAATCCTATCACAATTGCACAAGAAAATGTTCAAGATCAATTGAACACATGTGCTTCGGTTGGATCTTCCATAAGCACACCAAGAACAATTTAAAATGTAAAAAAAACAGCAAGACAATTATGGAATTGAAATGACAAGATGAAAATAAAGAAGAACTGAAAATTTAAAAAGACAAGCTACTCATCTTGAAGAACCAAAAGCTCATGATACCAAATGATGGCATTTTCATGTGTTCTTCTTGAATCAAAGTAGAAATAAATGGAGCGGAAGCAATGGATGAGTGAAACAAGACCCTCCTAGGAGTTGTGTTGGTCTTGAAGGTGCATGATGAGTATGGGTTGAGTGGTTCGGCCAGCTCAAGGGAGAAGGTGAAAGGATTGAAGTTTATAGCCTAGATTTCTAGGAGGAGTAAAGCTTGTGCACAAAAATGGCAGCATAACATTACTCCAATAAACTTGAAAATACATGAGGTAGGCCTCCTTATTTATAGATTTAGGAGCCTTGGTGAGCAAGCTTAAAGGGTAGGGATGGAAATACAAAAAGTGGGGGCTGCTAGGGTATTGACTTTAGTCAAACCACACCATCATCCTAATATTCTAGAAGATAGGTCAAAAATGCAACATTTAATAGTACACCCCTCCTTCTTTTGCTAAAGGCACCTATTTGCTAGCACACCCCTCCTTCTATTGCTAAGGGCACCTTTTTTATAGCACACCCCTAAGTGAGCAAGTTTTGCTTTCTACACTACACTAATCTACTAAGCTACCCCTAATGGGCCTCCAAGTAGCATGTACAAGTTCTTCTCCCTCCCATCCGTTGCTTGACTTGTTTGGGCGTGAATGTGCTTGGCCATGGACCTTGTGAGAGGTCCTAGACGGTCTAGGCTCCCTCCTAGACGCTCCTCATGTAGCTCCCCCTTGTCTTGTGTTAGACGCTCTCCATGTGGTTCTAGACGGTCTAGTCTTGGCCCTTGGCTTTCATGGTGGATGTGCTTGGCCCTCCTCCATCAATTCTCCTTTCATGGTTATATTAATACGACTTCTTCATTAGTGCCATATTAAAGTCGTTACAGCTGAGTACGACTTTTCCATGTTGAAGTCGCTAGGATTGTGTAAGACTTCTCTTGTGTCCAAAAGCTAAAGTTGTGATCCTAGGAGACGATTTCTATACATGTTATGAACTTGAAGTCATGATGATGTTGTATGACTTCAATGTTGAGTGATTTGTTCCTTGGTGTAGTGGTTTTCTGTTTCATATGTGTTCTTGCCGGTTGACTCGCCTGTCGGTTGACTCCACGACACCCACACGCCTCCTTCTTCACGTTGATACGTGCTTGGTTCTTTCGAAGCAATCTGCACCTGCAAAAGAGAAAGGGGGCGCCCTAGAGGCCGTTTGCACTCCGACGCTCAAGTCAGTGTAGGGCAAGGAACACCAAGTGTATTGAGTTTCTCTGTGTTTAGGTCTAGAAACTGCGTACCTTTGTGAAGTATTTTACTGTCCCTTATAGAGTCTAGGGTTTACTGCGCCGCTAGCCCTAATTAGGGTTTACTACGCTGCTAGCCATATTTAGGGTTTACTGGAATACCCTTGCGCCGCTATCACCCAATCTTAGGGTAATCTAGCACATAAGGTTTCCTTCTCTGGAGTGCAAACTTTAACAGGGTGACCACCTGGGTGCCTCCTTGTGCACGTAGTCTCTGGGGCCACCTGTTCTGGGAGTGCCTTCACTGTTCACGTGCCATGCATGTAGCTTCCCTGGGAAAACCCTAGTTCTGGTTGTAAGGACCTATAAATTTATTTGGAATAAAAGTGATATAATTTAAATGATTTCTGAGTATGTTATTATTTAAAATAAAAAGGACATAAAAATAGAAAATCTCATAGTGGTCAGACCTCGGACGTCGCCCAAGGTCTGGGATCAGCTGGTAGAGGGCGATCGGTTGACCATTGTACTAACCAAGTAGTCAGGTGCGATGACTTTATCGTGAGGTAATCACGTGGGCGTGCTTGAAGGGAGGGGGCACGTGAATCAAGAAGGGTAAGAGAAAGGAAGGTGTAGCTTAGAAGTCAATGAGATCGCCGTTTTTAAGAAGGCGGCGGCCTCCGACTTCCCCCGTATGAAATCGCCAATCGCCTATGGTGTACATGACCGCCAATCGCCCATGGTGTACCTGATCGCCGAAAAGAGCACATCGCCGAGTATTCGAGAAGACTTGGTAAGCACTTAGTATGTGGTCTAAATACAGAAGATGAGTGATATAGAAGATAGGTGGCATATCTGCCACCATGAGTAGTGTGAACCGTGATACCACAGACTTAGAGGAATGGGAGGACGAGCCCTCAGCTAGGTGTGACGATGTGACATCAGTGACCAAAGTGAGGCGATGTGTTCTCGTCACACAAGGGCGATAAGAGATCGCCAACAGGATGAGAGGAACATCGGTCATCAACTAGGATGGGAGACACATTGGTGGTCTGCCAGGGTGAGACATCGGTTGTCTGCCAGGGTGAGACATCGGTGGTCTGCCAGGGTGAGACATCGGTTGTCTGCCAGGGTGAGGAATCAGTCGTCCGTCAGGAAGAGGAATCAGTCATCGCCAGTATGAGAGGCATCGGTCATCGCCGATATGAGAGGCATGGTCATCGCACGAGAAGTCATCGGTGGATGGTTATCGCGCGATGTCGTGTTCACACAGATAAGGTGGGACCTAGGCTCCCAGCATGAACGTTCTGCATGCGCGACACGTAGACAGAAAGGGTGTTTCAGAATAGTTAGCATCAGAGAGTTGGTATGGAAAGTGACCCAGAGTTGGTATGCGCAGAAACCCACGTGGTCATACTGTTCAAGGAAGTGTGCACGCAAGCTTTCCTGCAGAGTGGGTGGTAGCAGCGGCATTTCTGGGCAAGTTGGTTTAGATTCAAAACTCACTCCTGAGAGGCAGTGGACGTTGTTGTGGTTCGAGAGTGATTGAGTGAGTTAGCTTTGGTTCCCTGTTTCTTTCCTCTCCTTCTCCCTGCGTTCAGACGTCCTAGCGAACCAGTTGAAGATCGGCGACTGCCCCTGGATTCCTGACGTTGTGCCCTGCAAGTTTTCTGATCAAAGCCGTGAAACAGAGTAAGTTCTTCGTGCTCTGTTTTTGGAGTTGTTTCTGAACTTGAGAGAGTTGCTTCTGCATGGGCTTTGCATTCAACTCTTTTAGCTTCAGAATTAGCCTCTGTTAACGCAGAATATAGGTAATGTCGTTAGTTTTATGACTAAGGCTCCATGGTGCAGGTTAAGGTATCCTTAAGTCTCCGTGGGTTTAGAGCTCTTAGTGAGATTTTACGCTAGTCCAGGTAAGGGAAGCTAGATTTATTTTCAACATAACCTTAAGCTAGAAGATTCTGATGTTGGGGCGACGTGGTCGCCGGTTTTAAATGTTCTTACACGATGCTCTGTTTTTGGTGTGTGGACTGGAAATTTATTTGAGCTTGAAAATGTGATACTTTAAATATGGTAGATGCTGTGAAATACATATGATTTCGGAATCTTAAACGTTAGTATGATTTGGATTGTTTAGAAACGGTTTTAAAAATATGTATGATTGACTGGTTCAGTTTGGGTGTTGTGTGATATATGGAATGATGTGAAAATGTGATCAAGGCATAGTATTTTCAGGAAAGAAAATACCGTGTAAGATCGTGTAGAATGTGCATTGACCGGTGATTCGTCTAGAAGGAGATATCCTGACTCTCCTGATATAATGGAATCATATAGATGAAGTTATTCAGGCGTTAAGAGTCGAAGGAGGTTCATATGTATGGGTAAGTTGTTTGAAAGATAACTAACTTGACCTGTTGTATGGATTAACCCTGTCATACTAGGAGAGTGATGATATTGAGATTGAGATTATTGTTTATGCGCATAGCTGTGTGGATTTCACAGCGACCCTGTGTGGATTTCACAGTGGTGTAGTATGACAGGTGCAGATCTCTGAGTCTAGTCAATGCACGAGTCTTCCGGAAGTAGTGTCAAGTGTCTATGTGTGATGAGTCAGTGGAAGTCTGACGTGAGAAAGAGAAATATTGAAATTGTTGATAGACACTTGATGGATTATGTGAAATGAATGACACTTGAGGGAATTGTGAAATGTGTGAATATTGGATGGTTTACGTTAATATCAAGTTTCATGTTTTAAAGTTTTAAAAATATCTAGCTTACCCCCTTGTTTTGTTTTGTGGTTGTTTTCTTTAAAACTGTGATGATTGTGTAATTACACGGGAGCAGATGATGTTGCAGGCAGTAGAGCTCCTCAGTGAGTGGTTGGACAAGGAGATCACCTGTTCTTATGCTGTAGTTTGTTTTATTTTGAAACTGGATGGTTATGTATTAAAATTCCCTAGAGAAGGGATAGTATATTTGAAATACAATGCATGGGATGAATGTATCTTATTATATATACATATATTAATTTTGATATTATTGTTTTACCTTTATTTTATTATATAAATATGAATAAGATATTGAGGGGCGTTACACTGGTGAGTACTCGTCCCCTCAGGACTCTACACCTAACTGTGCTCTCCCTGCTACCCGCATAGGCTCTTCGTGATCCAGGCCTCTCCCTGCCTCTGGGTATTTAACTGGTCATTGGCCCACTCTAGGAACCAATCTTAGTTGTTCTGTTTACGCTGTTCAAATCACCCAAGACCGATGTCACCTCGTCACACTCTGTTGCCGAGGACTGATCACCCTGCGGAGTGACGAGGACACATAAGCCCTTTCTGGTGATCGTCACGCTGATGACTAATCACCCTTCTCTGTGGGAACATGCTGATGACTAATCACCCTTCTCTGTGGGAACATGCTGATGACTAATCACCCTTCTCCGAGGGGACACACCGATGACTGATCACCCTACTCTGATTGGGCACACCGATGACTGATCACCCTCTAATCCAAGCTACCTGCGGGGTCCACTCCACGTGGCTTTGGCCCATGCTGTGGGACCCAACTGACGTGGTTCGCCTTTTACTACCTGTTCTCGGTGTCCGAGGACTGGTCGGTACAATATGTGAATTCAATTTGATATACTGAATATAAGTCATTGTTGAAGGCGAGACTCCAGAAACTTTGATCTGATTCTTCTAGTTATTGCAACAATATGTGACACCTCAACCAAATATTTGCATGATTAGTAACAGAGGAACCAACATAATTTTAGCATTACAATTTACAACAGCTTGAAATCATATATATGGAGAACGACTTTATAGTTGTTTTGAATAAATGAAGTCGTGCTCCATGATGATGATATTTCTATATTCGTAATTTTTTCCTGCAATTATCCATTCACGTAATTTTGGTGTCAAGTTAGACAATTCTTGTAAATTTTCCTAATATATGGTTCTATAAAATCCGATGAGGATTGTGTGTTATGATTTTTAGAAGATAAAAGTGGGTTAGAGTAATAAGCAGTGTGTGTTTGTTTGGTGAAAGAATAAGGAGGTTTGGAAAAAGCATAGTGCGTTTGTTTGGTTAAAATGTTATAGATAAATGTTTGGATGATTTGGAGACATTGCACGAGAGGCATGCAGGCACAGGCACGACAGGGAGGGAGGAAAAGGTCTTAGGGAATGGAGTCCTAGTTGAGCATTCTGGGGAGAACAAAACACGAGCCATGGTCCATGCTATGTATGTTATTAACAGCGTTTCTACTGCACCATGAATCAAACGGCAATGTGTCATTTTCCATGGGTACACATATTATTATTACGTTCTTTGAACACGTTCCATTTCCTCCGTGCATAATTGTTCTTGCCGGTTGACCCGCCTGTCGGTTGACTCACGACACTCACACGCCTCCTTCCTCACGTTGATATGCGCTTGGTCCTTTCGAAGCAATCTGCACCTGCAAAAGAGAAAGGGGGCGCCCTAGAGGCCGTTTGCACTCCGACGCTCAAGTCAGTGTAGGGCAAGGAACACCAAGTGTATTGAGTTTCTCTCTGTGTGTTTAGGTCTAGAAACTGCGTACCTTTGTGAAGTATCTTACTGTCCCTTATATAGTCTAGGGTTTACTGCGCCGCTAGCCCTAATTAGGGTTCACTGCGCTACTAGCCATATTTAGGGTTTACTGGAATACCCTTGCGCCGCTATCACCCAATCTTAGGGTAATCTAGCACATAAGGTTTCCTTCTCTGGAGTGCAAACTCTCACAGGGTGACCACCTGGGTGCCTCCTTGTGCACCTAGTCTCTGGGGCCACCTGTTCTGGGAGTGCCTTCACTGTTCACGTGCCATGCATGTAGCTTCACTGGGAAACCCTAGTTCTGATGAGTACTCGACCCCTCAGGACTCTGCACCTAACTGTGCTCTCCCTGCTACCCGCATGGGCACTTCGTGATCCAGGCCTCTCCCTAACTCTGGGTATTTAACTGGTCATTGGCCCACTCTGGGAAACAATCTTAGCTGTTCTGTTTACGCTGTTCAAATCACCCAAGGCCGATGTCACCTCGCCATACTCTGTTGCTGAGGACTGATCACCCTGCGGGTGACGAGGACACATCAGCCCTTCCTGGTGATCGTCACGCTGATGACTAATCACCCTTCTCTGTGGGAACATGCTGATGAGTAATCACCCTTCTCTGTGGGAACATGCTGATGACTGATCACCCTACTCTGAGGGGAATGCCGATGACTGATCACCCCACTCTGAGGGGAATGCCGATGACTGATCACCCCACTCTGAGGGGAATGCCGATGACGGATCACCCTCTAATCCAAGTTGCCTGCGGGGTCCACTCCACGTGGCTTTGGCCCATGCTGTGGGACTCAACTGACGTGATTCACCCTCTACCACCTGTTCTCGGTGTCCGAGGACTGGTCGGTACACAAGCCCCCCAGTCTCAAGCTGTTAACTTGTTTCAGCGAAGAGACTAAGTCATCGGCCCGGGCGACCTACGTGGCTCTGCGCGTAAGGACATGAGTAGCGCGCTGAAGGGACATCTCACCACCTTGTCATCGCCCACATCTCTTACCCTCTGAGGACTTCATTGGTGAGCTCTCTGCTCGAATTGAGCACTTCTTTCTCGACAAAGAGGTGTTAATCACCCTTCTCCCCGATGACTGATCGGTGCTTCATTACTTATCGCGCTCTGCTGGTGGTGGTCACTTTAGCAACTGACCACCGATCACCGTTCTGAGTGATCTCCCCTCTGATTCACCTGCTATCTTCTACCACATGTCACCCTGTGAATGGTCCACGTGGTCATCTGCTGCTGACGTCATCGACTACCGCTGACCGACCGGATCAATAATCCTCCATTATTCTTCCACCTTCCAAACATTGGACTATTTTAGCTAATAAACATATCAGACAATTCAAAGCCTTGACTGAAACTGAATCCATTAACATGGCGAAATTAATGGCTTTTTTAGAAGACCTAGACATAAAGGACTTGGATCAAATTCAAAAGTGTACCATCACCTTGACTTTTTCTCAACATTTTTTTATTTCTTCCAAAATACCATGTGTTTCGTCATTTGTCTAGCTATTTATTTCTTACTTTAGTATCATTTTGTATTGGTATATATATATAACAATCTAACACTGTCAATTTAGTTTCTTGTGTAATCAAGGTTTTTTTGTCCTTTTAGCATAATCTTTTAAGTTTTAAATATATCATTTTAAGAACAACAATTTATTAAACAAATCCATCTTTTAGAAAGTATATGTACTTAATACCTTTAACGTTTCACTATACTTATAAATATATGTACAAGACATGCAATGATTGGCTACAAAACTGCCTATTCATTTGTTGATCATATAGAGCCTTTATTCCTAGTTTTTCGAACCATCAAAATCACTACTATAATTTTTTATTTTTATATTTTGTGATTTTTTTCAAATATTTTATAAAAATTAATAAGATATGACTTTCTGTGATATTTTGTTAAAATTTTTAAATTTCCACGAAATATTCACGCACAAAATTTCAAGAAATGTAATTCTAGAGCACTTAATTGTGTATTAATACTCTTTAGAGACAGTAAAATAATTTCATGCGTCAAGCCAACTAAATTATATATAGTAAAACATATGTTTTGGAACTAAAATTTAGACAATGTCATATTTAATTTTTAACCTAATTAATCGGGATTTTTTTATATTGGTTATTTTCATGCCAACGATATGGCAAGAATTTGGAGAAAAAAAATATTTGTCTTAAATTATTATTATTATTTATTATTATTAATTATCATTATTATTATTATTGTTTATTATTGTTGTTAGCAATGTGATTGTCTTGTCTGCCATGCCATGGTCATAGAATAGGATTTTAAGAGGAAAAAGAAATTGTATTGGGCTAGTTTAAAACAATTTTTACCAATTTTACTCTTTTTATAAGTCACAAATTCATCAAATTTGTCACTATAATTGAGTAATTTAATATTCACTTTCAAAATTATTAATCTATTTAATTTATCTTGTAATATAATTAATTAAATTCAAATAAAATTTAAGAAAAAATCATTTTAAATTCATAAAGCAATATATTAAATTTATTGTTAATATTGAAACGTTTTCAAAAAATGATCCGGCCGCTTGACTCGAGCGCTAGAACTTCACCTTCTTTGACCTCGTCTCCACCAGCTTCACGCCAAATGCCTCAGTGACCTTCGCCTGAAGCTCCTCCAAGAAACCTGAAAGAACAAGATGGCGCCTCTGCGGCCGTTGTAGCTCCGACGCTCAAGTCAGTGATTGGATCATTCAAGAAAACTCAGAGAAAAGCTCAAGACCGCGTATCAGTGAAACACCAAAAAGTGCATCTCCCCCTTCTTTCTGTTAAGGATTAGCTATATATACCTGAGTCTTTCTCTCTCCTGACGGTTACTCCTCTTGACACGTGGACATCATCTGGTCATTCACGTGTCACCATCTGGAGTACCTGCAGCTAAACGCTACTTTCACCTTGATCCTGCGACTAAGTTATCCACACAGGGAGTAGCTTAGTGCACAGGCTACTCTGGGCACAACCTTAACCTGGCGATCTGGTTAACACTGGGTATCACAGCTCACACAAGTCTTCTCAAACACTCGGCGATGTGCTCCTCTCGGCGACTTGCTGACAACCTGATCTCCTGATCTTCACACCCGGCGATCATGTGAACACCCGGCGATGTGAATACCCGCAGGCGATAGGCGACCACTTATATCTTCACACATGGCGATAGGCGATTACTACTCTTTACACGCGGTGATAGGCGACTACCGATCTGTGCTTCTTTACTTCTCGCGCTTTGCTTCCAGGCGCTCTCCTAACACTGGGTGATCGCCTTAGCCACTGACAACCAATCACCATTCTGGGTGATCGCCTCTCCAACTCACTTGCTATCCTCTACCACGTGACAACCCTTGAACAGTCAACATGGTCAACTGCTGGCGACGTTATCTATTACTGATGACGGACCGGATCACAAGCCCCCCAGGCTCGAGTTGTGACTTGTCTCAACGAAGAGTCTTACAACTCGCCTGATAGCTATTGACCCGACCGGGCTGTCACCTCTTGGCCGACGACCGAGGTCTTGCCACTACGTAAACGTTCTTACTTCTGCCTCTTTCCCTTCGACGACCATCATCTGCTTGTAATGAATTATAAACCTTGTCTTTACAACTTGAATCACTCTTTCTCCTTCACAACTCAACCTTCACCTTGTGTGGGTTGCTTGGTGACCGTGCTAACTGATGTGGTGCTATCTCTACTTCTTGACTCATGCTGGTTTCCTTGGGCGATTAATCTTTGAAGCCCCCCTTCTCGACTGGCAAGCTCCAGAATACCTCTTGTTTATACTCTGGTGATGGGAGATTCCTCCTGAGTCGACCTTGGCTGATAAGCTAAGGAGAACCTCTTCAGTGGATGCCTCCCTGTTCTTGTTCGAAGCCAAAAATCCTGGAGATCACCTCTGGGTAAGCCTGAATGGGAATTGCTGTAACGTCCTTCTTCTTGGTGGCTTTCCCTTGCACTGGGTGGAGAAGGGAAATAAAAGCTCCAAGGATAGCTTCACGAGGGCAAGGAGTCCTGACAACGTGGGAGCACTGGACAGAGACCTCTACCCTTTCTTTTGCTCTCTTCACTTAGCCTTGTTACTTTTTACGTTTAACTGCATGCCAGGCGTTCTGCATCATCGCCGGGAATTCCTCTGATCTGGTACTCGCCGCCTTAATGTTGGGCGATGTTGCCTTCTTTATTCAAAATAAGGCGTCCATGGTGGGATCACCTTTTCACCTGTCGTTCTTTTATATGAACCCTTCTCGCCTGCTCCATGGCTTTCCTCTGTCACCTACACTTGCTCAAAGGCAAGGAGGATTTCTTATATCTCGCCTACACTTGCTCAAAGGCAAGGAGGACTTCTTATATCTCGCCTACACTTGCTCAAAGGCAAGGAGGACTTCCTCTGTTGCCTACACTTGCTCAAAGGCAAGGAGGTCTTCCTCTGTTGCCTACACTTGCTCAAAGGCAAGGAGGTCTTTCTCTTCTCTCGCCTGCACTTGCTCAAAGGCAAGGAGGTCTTCCTCTTCTCTCGCCTGCACTTGCTCAAAGGCAAGGAGGTCTTCCTCTTCTCTCGCCTGCACTTGCTCAAAGGCAAGGAGGTCTTCCTCTTCTCTCGCCTGCACTTGCTCAATGGCAAGGAGGACTTCCTCTTCTCTCGCCTACACTTGCTCAAAGGCAAGGAGGTCTTCCTCTGGTGCCTACACTTGCTCAAAGGCAAGGAGGTCTTCCTCTTTTCTCGCCTGCACTTGCTCAAAGGCAAGGAGGACTTCCTCTTCTCTCGCCTGCACTTGCTCAAAGGCAAGGAGGACTTCCTCTTCTCTCGCCTGCACTTGCTCAAAGGCAAGGAGGTCTTCCTCTGTTGCCTCCACTTGCTCAAAGGCAGGGAGGACTTCCTCTGTTGCCTACACTTGCTCAAAGGCAAGGAGGTCTTCCTCTGTTCTCGCCTGATCGCCTGATGCCATCGACTACCGATGACCGATCAGACCACACCTGTTGCCTCAAGAGGCGCGAGAGCCTTGAGGACTTTGAACTTCGCTGGATGCCTCCAATCGCCAAAGAACGATGAGGACTTTGAAAACTCTTCACTCGTGCCTCTGATCGCCTAAGGGCGAGAGGACTTTCGCTGGATGCCTCCAATCGCCAAAGGACGATGAGGACTTTCGCTGGATGCCTCCGATCGCCAAAGGACGATGAGGGCTTTCGCTGGATGCCTCCGATCGCCAAAGGACGATGAGGACTTTGAAAACCTTCAACTTGTGCCTCTGATCGCCTAAGGGCGATGAGGACTTTGGAAACCTTCTCCTTGTGCCTCTGATCGCCTAAGGACGATGAGGACTTTGGAAACCTTCTCCTTGTGCCTCTGATCGCCTAAGGGCGATAAGGACTTTGGAAACCTTCTCCTTGTGCCTCTGATCGCCTAAGGGCGATGAGGACTTTGGAAACCTTCTCCTTGTGCCTCTGATCGCCTAAGGGCGATGAGGACTTTTGCTAGATGCCTCCGATCGCCAAAGGACGATGAGGACTTTGAAAACTTTTACTTATAACGTGGGCAATCATTTTACCTCTACCTTGAATCACTTTAGGTGATAAGGTTTTTCCCTTCTTCAAAACAATACGCACACAAACTTTAGTTTGAATATCTTATTTCTTGGGTGGCCTCGTTAAAAACCTTTCTTAGGGAACAAGGAGAGCCCCCTTGCAACTGTTCTTACAAAACTGTTTATGATCACCCTGAGCTCGTAATACTTACGAAGCTTTAACTGAAATGAAACATGAGACGTGTGGCGTTCCTCATCACCGGATCGCCACTTCTGGACTGCCTCGATATTCCTCTAAAACTGTATCTTCGCTCTATTCCTCTTTTCACCGCTTCAGCTTTCACACTCACTTCCTCTCTGTCCTCATCCAGCAAATCCAGGTTCATTCTTCTCTCTTCATTTGATTCCTCTGCTACAAAGTGTTGAAAACCCGGCGATCTCTCCTGGATTTCAACTAGAACCATCGCGTCACAGCTACGCACTAAACTGGAAGGGGTTTAGTGGTGTCCACATCTGACGAGTGGTCCTCGAATGCTTCCACTGCCATCACAGGTCGAGCACATTTCTTGTGCTGTGACGCAATGCACCCACCTCCTGAGTACCCCCAGCTATAGCGTGGATTTCCCCGTAGATGGGCACTTCATGTTGTTGGCCCTCACTGCTCGCCGGCTGGGAGCTCGACGCACTGGCTGCCTTCTTCTCCATCAAAAAGGCCTTCAGAAATCCACCTCTAACCAACTCGTCGAGCTGATATCCCAGTGACAGGCAGGAGTCAAGGGTGTGGCCAAAACCTTTGTGGAATTCACACCATGCGTCTGGCTTTGGCCCCAACATCTTATCTGACACCTTTTCAGGCACCTTCAACTTTGCAGCTATATGGGGAATGGTGATCAGGTCCACCAATCCCATCACGAACTCATGCCTTGGAGGGCGCTTGAGTTCCCTCGGGCGACCTGGCCCTCTTCCTCTACTACTATCATCACCTTTGTTTTTCTTCTGATCATAAGGATGGTATGCCCTTTGATCCTTCGTCTGCATCGTCGACTCCAGCACCCACTGAGGTAGAGGGTTTGGCTTGGGTGTGTGGTTTCACAGGAGCCATATTCCCTCTCTTCTCAATCACTTCATTCTCAGTGGCGATGTGAGCCACAGCACGTCGCCGGATCTCCACAAACGTTGTGGGGTGACCACTTATATCTTCTCCAGCAAATAATCCTTCAGAAAACCACTTCTAACCAACTCGTCAAGTTGGTATCCCAGCAACAGACAGGAATCAAGAGTGTGGCCAAAGCTCTTGTGGAACTCACACCACGCGTCTGGCTTTGGCCCCAACACCTTATCCGAGAGCTTTTCCGGCACCTTCAGCTTGGCTGCTATATTAGGAACGGCGATAAGGTCCGCCAATCCCATAACGAATTCATGCCTTGGCGGGCGTTTGAATTCCCTTGGGCGACCTGGCCCTTTCCCTCCATTACCGCCATCGCCTTTGGTCTTTTTTGAATCATAAGGACGATATGACCTTTGATCCTTTTTCGTCGCCGCTGCTTCCAATACCCTCTGAGGCTGAATCTTGGACTGGGCGCGTGGCTTCGCAGGAGCCATATTCCCTCTCTTCTCTATAACTTCATTCTCGGCGGCGATGTGAGCCACGGCACGTCGCCGAATCTCGGCAAACGACACAGGGTGACTCCTGATTAACGATTCATTAAAAGGTCCGGGTAGCACGCCCTTCTTGAAAGCGTGCACGAACATTTCCTCATCCTTCCCTGGTAGTCGGACTATCTGAGCTCCAAACCTATTCAGATAGTCCTTCAAGGATTCCCCCTGGAACTGCCTGACGTCGAACAGGTCATACGACACCATGGGCGGCGCCTTATTCACAATATACTGATCGACGAAAAGCTTGGAGAACTGCTGGAAACTAGAGATGTGTGCAGTGGGCAAACTTACGAACCAATCCAATGCCGTGCCGTGGAGAGTGCTCATGAACATCTTGCAGTAGGCCGCATCTGATCCTCCTGACAGCATCATCTGCGTATGAAACGCAGTAAGGTGAGCCTCTGGATCTTCCACTCCAGTGAAGGAAGCCTTCACCGCCGTGATGTTTGCAGGAATCGCCGCATCCATAATCGCCTGCGAAAATGGCATTGGAAAAACTCGTGGCGGAGACGGTGGCGCTCCTCCGCCGGTTGCAGCACTTTCCCTCTGCTGGCGAAGAGCCTGACGTAACTCTTCATTGACCTTACTCAGCTCTTCGCTTCTGGCCTGAGAAGCTACCAGGTCGTCGTGCATCTTCGCCTGCTCGATACGTGACGCCGCCACATTTTCTTGCAAAACACGCATCATTTCCAGCATTTGCGACATCGTAACGTTATTTTCTCCAGACTGCGGCGCGACTGAACTGGATCTTGTTGTCCTCATTTTCCTCATAAAGCTTCTGCTAATATCACGCAGCTACCACCTTTCAACACGCAGAACCTACCTCGCAACGGCGCTCAAACAAAAACCTTCAACCTCTTTCGTACGCAACTTCCTCACACAACATTCGATCCAGGCGTCAATCAGTAAGAATCTCGAGGAAACCACTCTTCATCGATTGAACCTCAACTCGAACGGTCTACACCTCCAGAAAACGATTGCTGCAGCAAGCAATCGAACAAGAACTACCGAAAACCTCACGAATTTAGCAGTGGATGGGAATCACAGTTTACACGGCCCCACGGTGGGCGCCAAATGATCCGGCCGCTTGACTCGAGCGCTAGAACTTCACCTTCTTTGACCTCGTCTCCACCAGCTTCACGCCAAATGCCTCAGTGACCTTCGCCTGAAGCTCCTCCAAGAAACCTGAAAGAACAAGATGGCGCCTCTGCGGCCGTTGTAGCTCCGACGCTCAAGTCAGTGATTGGATCATTCAAGAAAACTCAGAGAAAAGCTCAAGACCGCGTATCAGTGAAACACCAAAAAGTGCATCTCCCCCTTCTTTCTGTTAAGGATTAGCTATATATACCTGAGTCTTTCTCTCTCCTGACGGTTACTCCTCTTGACACGTGGACATCATCTGGTCATTCACGTGTCACCATCTGGAGTACCTGCAGCTAAACGCTACTTTCACCTTGATCCTGCGACTAAGTTATCCACACAGGGAGTAGCTTAGTGCACAGGCTACTCTGGGCACAACCTTAACCTGGCGATCTGGTTAACACTGGGTATCACAGCTCACACAAGTCTTCTCAAACACTCGGCGATGTGCTCCTCTCGGCGACTTGCTGACAACCTGATCTCCTGATCTTCACACCCGGCGATCATGTGAACACCCGGCGATGTGAATACCCGCAGGCGATAGGCGACCACTTATATCTTCACACATGGCGATAGGCGATTACTACTCTTTACACGCGGTGATAGGCGACTACCGATCTGTGCTTCTTTACTTCTCGCGCTTTGCTTCCAGGCGCTCTCCTAACACTGGGTGATCGCCTTAGCCACTGACAACCAATCACCATTCTGGGTGATCGCCTCTCCAACTCACTTGCTATCCTCTACCACGTGACAACCCTTGAACAGTCAACATGGTCAACTGCTGGCGACGTTATCTATTACTGATGACGGACCGGATAAAAAATTAATACAATATTTATAATTTAAAATATTTTTTATGTACGAGAAAATTACAGTTTTTCAATATTAATAAAAAAATTTAATTACCTTTTTCGTCCTTATATTTGGGGTCAATAGTCAATTTAGTATAGTGGTTTTTAAAAAAATCAATTTGGTCCCTATATTTTTTAAAATGTATTTAAATTGGTCCTTTCTGTTAAATTTCACCTGACGACGTCAGCGGTTGCTGATGTGGCAAAAAGAGAATGAGTACGTGGCAGAAAGAGTCCGCTGGAGGAGAGGAGGCAGTTCAGGAGCAGGAGGTGTTTGGCTAGTTGAAGGGGCACTCTCCCCTCCACCCTGAGCGCCAAGAGTGGCTCGGGGGGAGATGAAGCACTGGGAGGGTGCTCCCTAAAGGAAGGAGGTTGCCCCTCTGTTGCAGAAGAGGTCTCTGCAGCAACCTCCACCCTCTTTCTCTTGAAAACAAGACCAGAACAGGTGTCTTCGTCTTCAGAGATCACCACTGCGGCTGCCCTTTTTGATTTATCAGAAGTTGGACCTGGGGAAACCACAGCAGGTGAAGAAGGGCTAGCAAGGCCTGAGCCATCTGCTGTGCGGCGACTTAGCAGTTCAGCCAGCCTCTTCTTCTTCTCAGAGTCCAGTACCATACTTGCAATGAACAACAAGCAAAGGGTGAGAAGAGTCATGCATAAAACACAATTGTTGTCAAATGAGAGATAAAGGCAATGTACCGATATAGACACTGAGGGTTTCAACATCATATTCGTGCCTAATCAGCTGGGTGGTTTCAAACACCACACCCCAACTGGAGAGGAGTTGGCACACATCGCGGTCAAAGGGCGTCAGCTCCTCGAGTCCGCGGGGCTTCTTGAACTTTAACTTCTCCACCAATACAATGGGAACCCATCAAGCATGGTAGAGTCTTACGAACTACAGCAGACTCGGAAGAACTTCCCCTTGAAGCCCTTGTACGATTGAGAGAAGAGGGTAAGCAGAACCCTCCCTGCCACTCCATTAAGGCGTACCCAAAGCCTTTTCCCAGGGCTCTTCGCCTCGAAGAAGTAGAGGAATACATCTACCGAGGGAGTGAACTCTAGGTTGTTGCAAAGAATGGAGAAGGCCCTGATGAAGTCCCAGATGTTGGGGTGCAGCTGGGCGGGCGCCACGTTCAGCTCTGTGAGCAAAGCCCTCTCGAACCCGGTGAAGGGAAGACGGACTTTGACTCGCTTGAAGACGGTGGCGTAGAAGAAGAAGAAGGGTTCCCCGTCATTGTAGTGATCATCAACGCATACGGGTTCACCCTTTGTGCAGGGTCGCACCGAGATATAAGCGTTAGTCTCCCTACCAAAGACGCACCCCTTGATCTCGTTCTCATCATCCCTGTGTTTTCTCAGGTCTTCATAGGTCGTGAGTTTAGAGGTCTCAGCAAGGAGCTCCTCAGAAGCCCAGGAGTACAAGGCCTTGTAGTCAATGGCTATGGTTGGTGGAGGGTTGGAGGTGGTTTTGGTTCTGGCCATCTCGAATCTAAAACAAATGAGAGGCAGGAAGAAGAAAAGAGGGCTTAGAAGAAGCGATGGCGAAAACAATGGCGGATGTAGTGGCCAGACCTCGGTCGTCGGCCAAGAGGTGAGAGGTCGGCATGTGAGAGGTCGGTGTGGTGGGGCCCATAGCGGGTCCATGGAATCACACGTGTCAAGGTATAAACTAGGTTCACAGATGTGCCATGCATGCAAGATATATGCGAGACGTTAGGTTTTAGCATAAGAGATTTATCCTTAGAATTGCATGTAATGGCACGTGAGGGTTTAAAGGCACGTGAGGGATTAGTTTAAATCATAAAGATAGACCTTGCGGCGTTAGGGTTACGGGTATGCTGTAGCATTCACGCCTAAAGATAATTACTTTAAGGTTAGAAGGTTCCCATAATACACGCCAAAAGATTAAGTGATAGAAGATATTGTTTCCATTAAGATTCAGGTGATTATTGTGGGGTTTTGTTGTAGTCCAAGGAGAGAGGATTCCACCCAGTTGTGCTGTTAAGATTACACACATTATTCTCTCTCATTAAATATTTTCTCTTTAAAGATAAGATTCTGTGCAGGGAAAGTTGGTTACTAGTGGTAACCTAATAACACACTATAAAAGGGGCTGAAGGTCCCAGGTGAAGGTACGCAGTTTTTGAGACTATCACTCTTTTACTATACACTTGGTGTTTTTTGCCCTAGTTTTGACTTGAGCGTCGGAGTGCAAACGGCCGTGAGGGCGCCTATCTTTCTTTCTTTGCAGGCAAGCTATTCTACAGGAAAAGAGGAGGAAGGTGCCAACGATCGTGGAGTCTAGACGACAGGAAAGTCAACCGGAAAGAACAATAACAATAAAAATAGTAATAATAATAATTGTAACATCCCTAATTTCTACTCATTTATATAACAACTATCTCATAAATATTTAATTAACAAAATCCTTCATTTAAATAAGTAAAACGATAATATTTAATTAACATACAAATACAACTATCTTATAATTGTCTCTCAAAGGAACCATCCCTCCTCACAGGGAGTTTAATTTATACATCAAAAGTTTTCCAAAATAAAACAAAACAATTCAAATCTAAAATGATCCTTTTCTCCAACTGCTCACTGAGGAGCTCTAACACCTGCAACATCGTCTACTCCCGTGTAAATACACGATCGTCACAGATTTAAAGAAAACAAACACAAAACAAAACACAGGGTAAGCTAGCTATTTTTAAAACTTCATATATAAAGCTTGACATCAACATAAACCATCAAATATTTACACATTTCACAATTTCATCAAGTGTCATTCATTCCACATAACCATCAAGTGTCTATCAAATTTCAAAATTATCTTTCTCATGTCAGACTTCTACTGACTCATAACACATAGACACTTGACTCTACTTCCGGAAGACTCGTGCGTTGACTCAGACTCAGAGATCTACACCTGTCATACTATACCACTGTGAATCTACACAGTGGTTTTCACTGTGAATCCACACAGCTATGCGCATAAATAATCTCAATATCATCACTCTCCTAGTATGACAGGGTTAATTCATATAACAGGTCAAGTTAGTTATCTTTCAAACAACTTACCCATACATATAAATCTCCTTCGACTCTCACCACCTGAATAACTTCATCTATATGATTCCATTACCTCAGGAGAGTCAGGATATCTCCTTCTAGACAAATCCCTAGTCAATGCACATTCTATACGATCTTACACGGTATTTTCTTTCCTGAAAATACTATGCCTTGATCACACTTTCACATCATTCCATATCTCATACAACACATCCATGAACGATTCAATCATATCATATGTTTAAACCTTTTCTACGCAAACCAAATCACGAAATCAAATCATACCAAAGTTTAGAATTTCGAAAATCATATACAGTTCACCGCATCTACTATATTTAAAATTTCACTTTTCAAATGTATAAGAAAATGAAACTGGCGACCACGTCAAAAATATCTTAAATTAGGTTCTCAAAGTTAGTGTAGGAATAAGATATGAAGCTTAAATAAATTAGATTAAGCGTAAGGCCTGCAGAGGGTTAATGTATTGTTTGCAGCACTGCTGTCTCCCAAGAAGAAGCCACAACCAAAATTTTCACCAAAACAGAGAGATAATATAGAGACAGTTGTGAAACTGTAACAATCTAACTGAAGAAATCTTGACTACCGAGATAAACCCAGTCAAGACCAGTCAAGGATATGAAAGTAAGAGGAAAAGCTAACATTTAATGAAAAACACAAAGTCTTTATATAAAGAAAGAATCGTCGAAAACATCAAAATCGTCGAAATGTCACCCCCACCGTGATGGAGGAGGGCCAAGCACATCTAACCAAGGAAGCCAAGGCCCAAACCAAGAAGACCGTCTAGACCAAGAGGAGCGTCTAGTTCCAAGAAGTGAGCGTCTAGGACGTGAAGGAGGGAGGCTATCCATGGAGCTAGACCGTCTAGGACCTCTCACAAGATCCATGGCTAAACATATCCAAGCACACATAGAAGAAGCCACGGATGGGAGGGAGAAGACCTTGTACATGCTACTTGGAGGCCCATTAGGGGTAGCTTAGTAGATTAGTGTAGTGTAGAAAGCAAAACTTGCTAACTTAGGGGTGTGCTATCAAAAAGGTGCCCTTAGCAATAGAAGGAGGGGTGTGCTAGCAAATAGGTGCCTTTAGCAAAAGAGGGAGGGGTGTACTATCAAATGTTGCATTTTTGACCTATCTTCTAGAATATTAGGATGATGGTGTGGTTTGACTAAAGTCAATACCCTAGGCAGCCCCCACTTTTTGTATTTCCATCCCTACCCTTTAAGCTTGCTCACCAAGGCTCCTAAATCTATAAATAAGGAGGCCTACCTCATGTATTTTCAAGTTTATTTGAGTAATGTTATGCTGCCATTTTTGTGCACAAGCTTTACTCCTCCTAGAAATCTAGGCTATAAACTTCAATCCTTTCACCTTCTCCCTTGAGCTGGCCGAACCACTCAACCCATACTCATCATGCACCTTCAAGACCAACACAACTCCTAGGAGGGTCTTGTTTCACTCATCCATTGCTTCCGCTCCATCTATTTCTACTTTGATTCAAGAAGAACACATGAAAATGCCATCATTTGGTATCATGAGCTTTTGGTTCTTCAAGATGAGTAGCTTGTCTTTTTAAATTTTCAGTTCTTCTTTATTTTCATCTTGTCATTTCAATTCCATAATTGTCTTGCTGTTTCTTTTACATTTTAAATTGTTCTTGGTGTGCTTATGGAAGATCCAACCGAAGCACATGTGTTCAATTGATCTTGAACATTTTCTTGTGCAATTGTGATAGGATTCCTTACACATTGAGTGGCTGTTTTCTTTTAGGAATTTGAGTCTTTATTGCTTTCTTATAATTGCTTCATTTTATGCTTTGAGTCTTTATTTTCTGAATCTATAAATGTTGTGTCAAGTCATGTGAATCCATAATTGTCATCAATTCTTAGTAGTCCTATTTTTTGGCTTGATTGTTTCTTGTTTTTGGGTCTCTTTAATTTGCCTTAATCTGCTGTTATTTTGATCCTTTGCTGCCTTTTTAATTTTAGTTTGAGTTCATAATTGTGTCTTAGTTCTTACACAATTTCCTTCTTACATTTTCCTTTGTGTTAAATTTTGGTATCTTGCTTTTTTTTTTCCAGTTTTCCAGATTTCCCCTGTTTCTCTCTCTGTCTGGCTGTTTTTTGTTTCAAAAATTATTTCCACTCATAGGAAATTTGTGATTCTCTGGAAAATGCAAGTTTGAAGTGTTACAAAAAGGACAAAAAAAAAATCAGATCAAAAAAGGCAACAGAAAAAATATGATAAATCTTACAAAATCAGAGTGCAAATCTTGAGCGCTCCAGCTGGCCTAACTGCACACCAAATTTGCAAAAATTATTAAAAAAAAATGGTGCATGCGTTTTAGGTGATTCCAAAGCCATTGTTTAGATAAGATCCTGAATTTTCTTGCATATAAATTTCAGAGACAAATTTTAAAAATACAGCTCAGCATAAATCGGGGAACAAACACGTTTTCTGGCCCACAACAATTTTCAGTGGTGCTGTTTTTTTTTTTATTATTTGGTCATCTAATCTAGTGCTTTTCTTTAGGAATTCCTTTTGTGTGCCAACTTTTTTTGAGTACCTTTAATTGTTTGCTTTAATTTCTTGACTCTCTTTCTAAGTTGTCATATTATAAATCCTTTTGGTGGTACTGTTTTTATTCAATTAAATTTGTTTCTTGCTTTTGTTTCTTGACCTCTCTTTTGGGTGCTGGAATTTAATTCTCCTTGGTGCATATGTGCATGGAACTTGACTTGGTTTAGGTTTAGCTCTTGTGAATAGGTGCTGGAAATTGGAGAATTAAAGCCATCATTTTAAGGAGGAGACAAAGCTAAAGCCGAAACAAGGTTACTTGAAACAAACAATACAAACACCTAGAAGATCAAAAAAAAAAAAATTCAAGACAACAAGGAAGTGCACTAACCCAAAAGAGGATCAACAAAGGGAGTCTTCTTTTCCTTTGCAACTTGGTTTATTGTTAATTACCTCTTTAATTACGTTTAGACGGTGAGTGTGTCTTCAAGGGCTCAAAGTGTCCAAGAAGCCTCACCTAGGGCCGAATAGCATAGTAAATTTTTTGCTTAGTAATTTGTTGCTTGTTTGAACTTGTTTTCTATTGTTTTGGTAGAAACGTTTTGCATGATTAGTTTAGTTTAATTTGTGCTAAAACCGACTAGTTTGTTGCATATCTTTTTTTTTTAGCTTACATAGTTTTATTGCTTTTTGATTTCTCAACTTCTTGTGTTTTAAGTGTTTCACTAAGAGAAATTTTTGTGAGAAGGCATTGGAGACTAGTTTTTGGCAAGGAAAAGGCTTGGTACTTAAGTAGTCATTTGAGACTCACCTCCCTTACCTGGAAAACTACCTTCTTTATCTTCCCTAATCTTTCTCAAAGTAAAAACGCCTAAATACACAAAGGTCTAGCCATGTCTTCTTCTTCTCATTCTCCAAAGTCTATAGAATGTGAAGTAAAATCTTTGAAAACCCTTTTGAAAGAGGTATCCCAAGCGGTACAATTAATCTCTTCTAGGCAATTGGAGAATGAAAACTGTTCTCGCCGGTTGACTCCGCCGTCAGCTGAATCTGCGACACTCACACACCTCCTTCCTCACCTTGGTCTGTGCTCGATTCCGCACCTGCAAAAGAGAAAGGGGGGGGCGCCCTCGCGGCCGTGTGCACTCCGACGCTCAAGTCAATATGGGGCAAGAAACATCAAAGTATTAATTCTCTATGTGTTTAGGTCTAGAACTGCGTACCTCTGTGAAGTATATTATTGTTCCTTATATAGCCTGGGCTGTGCCGCTAACCCTAATTAGGGTTTACTGCGCTGCTAGCCATATTTAGGGTTTACTGGAATACCCTTGCGCCGCTATCACCCAGTCTTGGGGTAATCTAGCACATAGGGTTTCCTTCTCTGGAGTGCAAACACTGATAGGCCGCTATCACCCTCTCTCTGCGGCAGGCGATGACCGATCACCCCTCTCTGTGAGAACAGGCTGATGACCGATCTCCCTCTCTCTGCGGGAACAGGCTGATGACCGATCACCCCTCTCTATGAGAACAGGCTGATGACCGATCACCCCTCTCTGTGAGAACAGGCTGATGACCGATCACCCCTCTCTGTGAGAACAGGCTGATGACCGATCTCCCTCTCTCTGCGGGAACAGGCTGATGACCGATCACCCCTCTCTATGAGAACAGGCTGATGACCGATCACCCCTCTCTGTGAGAACAGGCTGATGACCGATCACCCCTCTCTGTGAGAACAGGCTGATGACCGATCACCCCTCTTTGTGTTCCGGACGACCGAGCTCTGGCCACTACACAAGCCCCCCAGGCTCGAGTTGTGACTTGCTTCAACGAAGAGCCTTACAGCTCGCCCAGTCGACCTATGTGGCATGACTCGACGTGGTCAACTGCCGATGACCGACCGGATCACAAGCCCCCCAGTCTCAAGCTGTTAACTTGTTTCAGCGAAGAGACTAAGTCATCGACTCCTTTACTATCTGCTCTCGGTGCCCGAGGACCAGCATTTGGCATCATCGCCAGAGACTCTTCTGATCTGGTACTCGCCGAATTATCTTTGGGCGATTTCCTTTCTCTTACTCTTCTTGATCCACGTGTCCTCCTCAAGCCCCCCTCTAAGAAGCGGAGGGTGAGGTCTTTCTCATCTCGCCTCACTTGCTCAAAGGCAAGGAGGTCTTCCTCTGTTGCCTCAGCCTCGCTGTACAAAGTCGAGGTGAGGACTTTTTCTGTGAACCATACTGTTCTTCTCCTTTCTTTAATATGGTAGAAGAGGTTCTTTTTACAGTTTAACACAAATATGTCTCTCTAAATTCTTCTCTTTATTGGGTGACCTCGTTAAAAAGAGTGTCCCCTAGACTGAAAAATACGATTGTGTTAAAACATGTATCTATTAACTGAAATAAAACTTGGAGGCGAGCTCCGCTGGGAGGCGTGCTCCTCTGGGAGGCGTGCTCCTCTGGGAGGCGTGCTCCTCTGGGAGGCGTGCTCCTCTTGGAGGTGTGCTCCGCTGGGAGGCGTGCCCCTCTGGGAGGCGTGCTCCTCTGGGAGGCGTGCTCCGCTGGGAGGCGTGCTCCTCTGGGAGGCGTGCTCCTCTGGGAGGCGTGCTCCTCTGGGAGGCGTGCTCCTCTGGGAGGCGTGCTCCTCTTGGAGGTGTGCTCCGCTGGGAGGCGTGCTCCTCTGGGAGGCGTGCTCCTCTGGGAGGCGTGCTCCTCTGGGAGGCGTGCTCCTCTGGGAGGTGTGCTCCTCTTCCTGAAAATCCCCCTGAGATGGTGTAGATTTCTCCATGAATGGGCACCTCGTGCCTCTCGTCTCCCATTGGGTTTGTTGCCGCCGTGTCTCCCTGTGATTCCTGCAGGTAGGGCGCTAAAAAGCCGCTTTTTACCAGGTCATCTAACTGATAACCTAAGCTGAGGCAGTTGCGCAGATTGTGGCCTTGGGCTTGATGGAAATCACACCAATGGCTTTTTCGAGGTCCGACTGGTCCCTCGGCCTTCTGGGGAGGCTTCAACTTGCTTGCCACCTCAGGGATGGTGATGAGCTCCTTGAGGCTGACCTTGAAGCTGTGCCGGGTTGGTCTGGGCCTTCTGGACTCGTAGGGTGCGTGTCTATCCTTCTTCTCTGCGGCCACATGCACCCTTAGGGGTTGGGCGCGTACTGGGGCGCGAGGTTTGGAGAGGTCGCCCCTTGTACGCTTTTCGGCGACTCTTCCTTCTGCCGTGATGTGGGCGAGCGCCCTGCACTGTATCTCATCAAATGTCCTTGCTGGACATCGTATGAGTGCGTCGCTGAATGGTCCAGGAAGGATTCCTCTCTCGAAGGCATGCACTATCACGGCGTCGTCCTTGGTTGGCAGTCTCACCACCAATGCCGCGAACCGGTTGAGGAAATCCTTCAGTGGTTCTTCCTGGAACTGCTTTACATCAAAGAGGTCAAACGCAACCGGCATCCGAGCCCGATTGACAATGAACTGCCTTTTGAACAATTCTGCAAACTGCTCGAAGGATGTAACGTGTCCGTCTGGGAGTCCCACGAACCAGTTTAGCGCTGTCCCTGCAAAGGTACCCATGAACAGCTTGCAGTGCATGGCATCAGTCCCCCCAGAGATCATCATCTGCGTATGGAACGCTGTGATGTGGGCTTCTGGATCTTCTACGCCTGTAAAGGTAATCTTTGGGATTACGAAAGACGCTGGTATTACTGTCTGCATGATCTCCTGCGAGAAGGGCATAGGTCGGGGCCTGGCTGGAGGCATGGCCCCCTGTCCCGCTGCGGCCCTTTCTCCCATTCCTCTCCTCAGTTCCTCGTTGGCTCTCTGCAGCTCCTCATTCGCCGCCAAAGACGCGTTCAGGTCGGCCCTAAACTGCTCCTGCTTTAAGGCCTGATCAGCGCTGGAGGCGGTGAACGCCTGCTGGAGATTGCGGATTGTCTCCATTAGCTCCTGGATGGTGGCGGTGTGATTGCCATCGCCTCCTCCAGTGGCCCCTTGCCTAGTGCTTCTCATGCTGCCTGGCTTTCCTCTTCACAACTGTGGATGGGACCTTGATTTACTCGGCCCCACGGTGGGCGCCAAATGTTCTCGCCGGTTGACTCCGCCGTCAGCTGAATCTGCGACACTCACACACCTCCTTCCTCACCTTGGTCTGTGCTCGATTCCGCACCTGCAAAAGAGAAAGGGGGGGGCGCCCTCGCGGCCGTGTGCACTCCGACGCTCAAGTCAATATGGGGCAAGAAACATCAAAGTATTAATTCTCTATGTGTTTAGGTCTAGAACTGCGTACCTCTGTGAAGTATATTACTGTTCCTTATATAGCCTGGGCTGTGCCGCTAACCCTAATTAGGGTTTACTGCGCTGCTAGCCATATTTAGGGTTTACTGGAATACCCTTGCGCCGCTATCACCCAGTCTTGGGGTAATCTAGCACATAGGGTTTCCTTCTCTGGAGTGCAAACACTGATAGGCCGCTATCACCCTCTCTCTGCGGCAGGCGATGACCGATCACCCCTCTCTGTGAGAACAGGCTGATGACCGATCTCCCTCTCTCTGCGGGAACAGGCTGATGACCGATCACCCTCTCTATGAGAATAGGCTGATGACCGATCACCCATCTCTGTGAGAACAGGCTGATGACCGATCACCCCTCTCTGTGAGAACAGGCTGATGACCGATCTCCCTCTCTCTGCGGGAACAGGCTGATGACCGATCACCCCTCTCTATGAGAACAGGCTGATGACCGATCACCCCTCTCTGTGAGAACAGGCTGATGACCGATCACCCCTCTCTGTGAGAACAGGCTGATGACCGATCACCCCTCTTTGTGTTCCGGACGACCGAGCTCTGGCCACTACACAAGCCCCCCAGGCTCGAGTTGTGACTTGCTTCAACGAAGAGCCTTACAGCTCGCCCAGTCGACCTATGTGGCATGACTCGACGTGGTCAACTGCCGATGACCGACCGGATCAAAAACAAGATTAATGAGTTGGCTAGAGCTCAAGAAGAGAAATCCCAAAAATCTCAAAAATCAAAGAAAACAAATACTCATGCATCCCAAAGCATTGCAACTCTAGGGGAGGGAAGCCTTAGAATTAATGACTACTACCAACCACCCCCTAGAAGAACTAGGCAAAGGGAACAAGAGGTGCCAAGGGAAACTAGAGTAGACCTGCCTCATTTTCATGGAAAGGAAAATGTAGAAATATATCTAGATTGGGAGATGAAGGTAGAGCAACTCTTTGCTTGCCATAGGGTAAGTGAGGAACGAAAAGTACCCTTAGCCACCCTTAGTTTCCAAGGAAATGCCATGTATTGGTGGACCTCTTTAGAAAGAGACCGACGTCTTCATAGGGAACCTCCCATAGAATATTGGAGTGACCTTAGGGGAGCCCTAAGACGTCGACATATACCTTCTTACTACCATAGGGAGTTGATGGACAAGCTCCAAAGACTCCAACAAAAGAATATGAGTGTAGAAGAGTATAGGCAAAAGATGGAGCTCTATATGATGAGAGCCTCTATTAGAGAGGAAGAGGAAACCACCATATCTAGGTTCCTTAGTGGCCTATCACTTGAGATAAGAGATAGAGTAGAGCTCTTACCTTATCAAGACTTGAATGATTTGGTTCAACTTTGCATTAAAGTTGAGCAACAAAATTTGCGCCAAACATCAAGTCAAAAGGTGAGCCCCTATTCTAACTTTTATCCCAAGAGAGAGTTTAAAAGGGAGGGTAGTACATCTAAGGAAAAACCAAAAGAACCTACCAAACCCTTCACCAAAGAAACCTCAACCCCACCCATCCGAGCTAGAGATGTTAAATGTTTTAAGTGCTATGGTAGGGGGCATGTGCAAGCACAATGTCCAAACCAAAGGACTTTGTTTCTTAAAGGTGTAGACGAATACACTAGTGGCGAGGATGAGCTTAGTGAGAAAGAGGAAGGGGGAGAGGATGAGAGGGTAGCTCCATTAGAGGGAGAATTGCTTATGATTAGGAGAACCCTCAACAATCACCCTAGCACATCCATTGAAACACAAAGGGAGAACATATTTCATACAAGATGCAATGTTTTAGAAAATATATGTTCCCTCATTGTGGATAGTGGATCTAGTTGTAATTGTTGTAGTGCTAGGATGGTTGAAAAGCTTAAGCTACAAGTGGTTCCTCACCCAAAACCTTACAAACTTCAATGGCTTAATGAAAATGGGGAACTACATGTAGATAAGCAAGTGGAAATCAAGTTTTCCATAGGGAAATACAAAGATAAAGTTTTATGTGATGTAGTGCCTATGGAAGCTTGCCATATCTTATTAGGGAGGCCATGGCAATTTGACAAGAAAACCTTGCATGATGGTCTCACTAACGAGATTTCCTTCACCCATAAATATAAGAAGTTTGTACTTAGTCCTTTACCACATTCTCAAGTGGTGAAAGACCAAATACAAATGAAACAAAAGAGGGATGAGGAAAACAAAAAAAAAAGAGTGCTAGAAAAAGAGAAAATCCTTAGGGATAGGAAGGCGTGGGAGAAGAGTGTTCCTTCCCACAAGGTTGGTCTACAAGAAAAGCCTTTTGAAAATGTTTTAGAAAACTTGCTTCTTGTTGAACAACCAAGCCTTATCTTTTGTAAAGGAGCACTTACATGCACTGCCACAAGTAATGAACTCACGGTTTTACCTCCTCAAATAGAAAACCTTTTGAGTGAATTTGACGATCTATTCTCACAAGAAGGACCCAATGGGCTTCCTCCTCTTAGGGGGATAGAACATCAAATTGACTTCATTCCGGGGGCAAGCCTACCAAATAGGCCTGCTTATAGAACCAACCCCGAGGAAACAAAGGAGATAGAATCACAAGTTCAAGACTTGTTGGAGAAGGGTTGGGTTCAAAAGAGTCTAAGCCCTTGTGCTGTACCTGTCTTGTTGGTGCCTAAAAAAGATGGAAAATGGCGCATGTGTTGTGATTGTAGAGCAATCAACAACATCACCATCAAGTATAGGCATCCAATCCCAAGGCTTGATGATATGCTTGATGAATTGCATGGGTCAACTCTATTCTCCAAAATTGACCTTAAAAGTGGATATCACCAAATTCGAATCAAGGAGGGTGATGAGTGGAAAACCGCTTTTAAGACCAAATTTGGATTATATGAGTGGTTGGTGATGCCCTTTGGACTCACTAACGCTCCAAGCACATTCATGAGGCTTATGAATCACACCTTGAGGGATTGTATAGGTAAATATGTAGTAGTTTACTTTGATGATATCTTAGTATATAGTAAAACCCTAGAAGACCATCTAAGTCACCTTAGGGAAGTCTTTCTAGTTCTTAGGAAAAATAGTCTTTTTGCAAATAGGGATAAGTGTACCTTTGGTGTAGATAGTGTAGTCTTTTTAGGCTTTATAGTAAACAAAACGGGGGTACATGTAGATCCCGAGAAAATCAAAGCCATCCAAGAGTGGCCAACTCCACAAAATGTAAGTGATGTAAGAAGTTTTCATGGGTTAGCTAGCTTCTATAGAAGGTTTGTGCCTAATTTTTCTAGCCTAGCTTCTCCTTTGAATGAACTTGTTAAAAAAGATGTTGCATTTTGTTGGAATGAAAAGCATGAGCAAGCCTTTCAAAGGCTAAAAGCTCAACTCACCAATGCACCCATCCTATCTCTCCCAAATTTTTCCAAAACTTTTGAGATAGAGTGTGATGCATCGGGAGTAGGCATAGGCGCGGTATTGTTGCAAGGTGGACACCCCATTGCTTATTTTAGTGAAAAACTCCATGGTGCCACCCTCAACTACCCCACTTATGACAAAGAGCTCTATGCTCTTGTGAGAGCCCTAAAGACTTGGGAACACTATCTTGTGTCCAAAGAATTTGTTATCCATAGTGATCACGAGTCTTTAAAATATTTAAAGGGCCAACACAAGCTCAATAAGAGACATGCAAAATGGATGGAATTTCTTGAACAATTTCCTTATGTAATCAAATACAAGAAAGGAAGCACCAATATAGTGGCCGATGCTCTTTCAAGACGCCACACACTCTTTTCAAAATTGGGTGCCCAAATTCTTGGATTTGACCACATAAGAGAGCTTTACCAAGAAGATCAAGAACTTTCATCCATCTATGCCCAATGTCTACATAGAGCACAAGGAGGTTACTATGTGTCCGAGGGATATCTTTTTAAAGAAGGAAAACTTTGCATTCCCCAAGGAACACATAGAAAACTCCTTGTCAAAGAATCACATGAAGGGGGACTCATGGGCCATTTTGGAGTTGATAAGACTCTAGATCTTTTGAAAGCAAAATTTTGTTGGCCACACATGAGGAAAGATGTCCAACGCCATTGCTCTAGATGTATCTCATGTTTAAAAGCAAAGTCTAGAACAATGCCGCATGGACTCTACACCCCTTTGCCGATTGCAAATGCTCCTTGGGAAGACATTAGCATGGATTTCATTTTAGGACTTCCTAGGACTGCAAGAGGCCATGACTCTATCTTTGTGGTAGTGGACCGTTTTAGCAAAATGTCTCACTTTATTCCATGCCACAAAGTAGATGATGCTCAAAATATTTCTAAACTCTTCTTTAGAGAAGTGGTGAGACTCCATGGTCTCCCTAGAAGTATAGTGTCCGATAGAGATCCCAAGTTTATAAGTCACTTTTGGAAAACTCTTTGGGGTAAACTTGGAACAAGACTACAATTTTCAACTTCTTGTCATCCTCAAACGGATGGGCAAACCGAAGTAGTCAATAGATCTCTTGGAACTATGCTTAGGGCTATCATGAAGGGCAGCCACAAATCTTGGGATGAGTACCTTCCCCACATTGAATTTGCTTACAATAGAGTAGTTCACAAGACTACTAATGCTTCTCCTTTTGAGGTAGTATATGGTTTTAATCCTCTCACGCCCATGGATTTAATTCCTCTTCCTAATCCACAAGATTTTGTGCATAAGGAAGGAGTAATCAAGGCTGATTTTGTCAAGAAAATGCATGAGAAGATTAAAATTCAAATACAACAACAAAATGAGAAGTACACAAAACACAACAACAAAGGGAAGAGAGAAATAATTTTTGAGGAAGGAGACTTAGTTTGGCTTCATCTTCGAAAAGAAAGATTTCCAAATCAAAGGAAGTCCAAACTAAGTCCCCGAGGTGAGGGACCCTTCCAAGTCCTTAAGCGAGTCAACAACAATGCATATAAATTGGACCTACCTCTTGAATATGGAGTACATGACACATTTAATGTAATTGATCTTTCTCCATTTGTAGGTACCAATGACGATGACGAGCTGGATTTGAGGACAAATCCTTTCCAAGGGGGAGCGGATGATGGAGGAGGGCCAAGCACATCTAACCAAGGAAGCCAAGGCCCAAACCAAGAAGACCGTCTAGACCAAGAGGAGCGTCTAGTTCCAAGAAGTGAGCGTCTAGGACGTGAAGGAGGGAGGCTATCCATGGAGCTAGACCGTCTAGGACCTCTCACAAGATCCATGGCTAAACATATCCAAGCACACATAGAAGAAGCCACGGATGGGAGGGAGAAGACCTTGTACATGCTACTTGGAGGCCCATTAGGGGTAGCTTAGTAGATTAGTGTAGTGTAGAAAGCAAAACTTGCTAACTTAGGGGTGTGCTATCAAAAAGGTGCCCTTAGCAATAGAAGGAGGGGTGTGCTAGCAAATAGGTGCCTTTAGCAAAAGAGGGAGGGGTGTACTATCAAATGTTGCATTTTTGACCTATCTTCTAGAATATTAGGATGATGGTGTGGTTTGACTAAAGTCAATACCCTAGGCAGCCCCCACTTTTTGTATTTCCATCCCTACCCTTTAAGCTTGCTCACCAAGGCTCCTAAATCTATAAATAAGGAGGCCTACCTCATGTATTTTCAAGTTTATTTGAGTAATGTTATGCTGCCATTTTTGTGCACAAGCTTTACTCCTCCTAGAAATCTAGGCTATAAACTTCAATCCTTTCACCTTCTCCCTTGAGCTGGCCGAACCACTCAACCCATACTCATCATGCACCTTCAAGACCAACACAACTCCTAGGAGGGTCTTGTTTCACTCATCCATTGCTTCCGCTCCATCTATTTCTACTTTGATTCAAGAAGAACACATGAAAATGCCATCACACCGTCAAAATCTTCTAGCCTAAGGTTTTGTTGGAAAATAAATCTAGCTTCCCTTACCTGGATTTGAGCAGATGCTCACTAAGGTTCCAAACCCACCAAAAACTTGATGATATCCTAACTCTGTTTTAAGGCTTTGATCGGAAAACTTGCAAAGTAACTTCCCAGGAGTCCAAAGGCAGTCGCCGATCTTCAAACTGATACGCCGATCGTCAACTGCTAAAGGAGGGTGGCTGCGTCGTAGAGTGAAGGAGGGGAAAGGAAGAAGGGAAACCAAAATGAACTTAATCCCTCAGAGATTATAATCGAACCGTTCCAGAAATCTTCGTTGCCATCACCCACTCTCTGGCAACCTTGTGTGTGGGTTTCCTCTGCTTGAGTACAAAGCACGACAGAATGGCCACGTGGACACCTTTGTATGCCCAAAACTCTGGAGCCACCTCCCCTACTTACTCTCTGTTGCCAACTGCTCTGGGACCCTTACTGTCTACGTGTCGCGCCTGCAGAACGCCTTCGCTGGGAGCCTGGGTCCCAGCTTATCTGCGTGTAAAAGACCCCCGATGACCAGGCACCGATGACTGATCTCGCGATGAGAAAGATATCTCACCCTGGCAGACGACCGATGTCTCACCCTGGCAAACGACCGATGTCTCACCCTGGCAGATGACCGATGTCTCATCCTGGAAGATGACCGATGTCTGATTACACAACGTCACACCCTGCTGAAGGCTCATCGACTCACTACTCCACGTCTGTGTTATCACCCCCACATGGCTCGGTGACGTCGGTAGCTTCTCCTGCCCGAGGACAGGTCGGTACCAACTCCTCACGCACCAATGCATGCAACACTGAGGACAATCTCTTATGCCAAAGCATAGAGTTTCGCATTTATCCTGCATGCATGGCGTATCTAAGGTTCAAATCACACCTTGATACATGTGATTTCTGGAACCCACTATGGTCCACCGACCGACCTCTACCATACTGACCTCAGACCTCTTGGGCGACGTTCGAGGTCTGACTACTATGGATTTTCTATTATATGACCTTTTCATTTTCGATAATCAAATATTCAGAAAGAAATTAAAATATACCACTTCTACTCTAAATTAATTTTTAAGATCCTTACAATAATTATTATTATTACCATAATAATTATAATAATAACAGTAATAATAATATTAATAATAATAAGAATAAATAGAAAAATAATAATATTAATAATAAAATTAATAATAATTATAATTATAATAAAAATAATATTAATAATAATAATAACAGTAATAATAATAATAAGCATAATAATAATAGTAATAATAATAATAATGACTATAATAATAGTTATAATAATAATAATAAATATTAATAATAATAGTAATAAATAACAATAATAATATTAATCACAATAATAATAATATTTTTTTGTTAATTATTAATATTATTAATTTTGTAATTATTATTCTCATTCTTATTATTATTATTATTATTATTCTTTTTTATATGATTATTATTTTTGTTATTATTATTATTATTATAACAGTAAATAAAATAATAATAATTATAATAATAATTGTTCTTGCCGGTTGACCCGCCTGCCGGTTGACTCACGACACTCACACGCCTCCTTCCTCACGTTGATATGTGCTTGGTTCTTTCGAAGCAATCTGCACCTGCAAAAGAGAAAAGGGGCGCCCTAGAGGCCGTTTGCACTCCGACGCTCAAGTCAGTGTAGGGCAAGGAACACCAAGTGTATTGAGTTTCTCTCTGTGTGTTTAGGTCTAGAAACTGCGTACCTTAGTATCTTACTGTCCCTTATATAGGCTAGGATTTACTGCGCCGTTAGCCCTAATTAGGGTTTACTGCACCGTTAGCCCTAATTAGGGTTTACTGCGCTACTAGCCATATTTAGGGTTTACTGGAATACCCTTGCGCCGCTATCACCCAATCTTAGGGTAATCTAGCGTATAAGGTTTCCTTCTCTGGAGTGCAAACTCTCACAGGGTGACCACCTGGGTGCCTCCTTGTGCACCTAGTCTCTGGGGCCACCTGTTCTGGGAGTGCCTTTACTGTTCACGTGCCATGCATGTAGCTTCACTGGGAAAACCCTAGCTCTGGTGAGTACTCGTCTCCTCAGGACTCTACACCCAACTGTGCTCTCCCTGCTACCCGCATAGGCACTTCGTGATCCAGGCCTCTCCCTAACTCTGGGTATTTAACTGGTCATTGGCCCACTCTGGGAACCAATCTTAGCTGTTCTGTTTACGCTGTTCAAATCACCCAAGGCCGATGTCACCTCGCCACACCCTGTGGCCGAGGACTCCTCGACCTGCTGAGTGACGATGACACCTCCGCCCATCCTGGTGAGCTGACAACTACTCACCTGGCTCTGTAGGGTGATGACTAATCACCCCTCTCTGTAGGCTGATGACTAATCACCCCTCTTTGTAGGCTGATGACTAATCACCCCTCTCTATGGGAACATGCTGATGAGTAATCATCCTTCTCTGTGGGAACATGCTGATGACTAATCACCCTTCTCTCAGGGGACACACCGATGACTGATCACCCTACTCTGAGGGGAATGCCGACGACTGATCACCCCACTTTTCCAAGTTGCCTGCGGGGTCCACTCCACGTGGCTTTGGTCCATGCTGTGGGAACCAGCTGACGTGGTTCACCCTCTACCACCTGTTCTCGGTGTCCGAGGACTGGTCGGTACACAAGCCCCCCAGTCTCAAGCTGTTAACTTGTTTCAGCGAAGAGACTAAGTCATCGGCCCGGGCGACCTACGTGGCTCTGCGCGTAAGGACATGAGTAGCGCGCAGAAGGGACATCTCACCACCTTGTCATCGCCCACATCTCTTACCCTCTGAGGACTTCATTGGTGAGCTCTCTGCTCGAATTGAGCACTTCTTTCTCGATAAAGAGGTGTTAATCACCCTCTCCCCGATGACTGATCGGTGCTTCATTACTTATCGCGCTCTGCTGTCAGGCGCTCATCTAGGCACTGATCTGCTGGTGGTGGTCACTTTAGCAACTGACCACCGATCACCGTTCTGAGTGATCTCCCCTCTGATTCACCTGCTATCTTCTGCCACGTGTCACCCTGTGAATGGTCCACGTGGTCATCCGCTGCTGACGTCATCGACTACCGCTGACCGATCGGATCACAAACCCCCCCAGTCTCGAGCTGTGAACTCGTTCTCAGCGAAGAGACTAAGTGGTCGATGGCAAGATCATTCCTCCTCCTTGAGCTTCTCCCTTTGCAACTTCTTCTTTTCTGTGTAACTTCTTTTTCTGCTTCATAACTTGTATAAACCTTTTGGCTGTAAAGGTTTACTGCATTGACTTCAATATGAATGAAATCTTTGCTCCAACTGCATGTCCCTTTCCATTTTTACTCTCTGCATGTGACTCAGCATTCTCTTTAACAACTTTTATGCATAACTTCATGCTGGACGACTGACTTGAAGGGCCTAAATGCTTTGGCTTCTCGCAGCAGAACTTGCTTCTACCACCGACCACCGACTAGCATGTTGGTGCACCACCGATCAGTCATCGCGCCTCAGCCTCGCTGTAAGAAGTCGAGGTGAGGTCTTTCTCCTCTCGCCTCAGCCTCGCTGTACAAAGTCAAGGTGAGGTCTTTCTGCTCTCGCCTCAGCCTCGCTGTACAAAGTCGAGGTGAGGACTTTCTTATCTCGCCTCAGCCTCGTTGTACAAAGTCGAGTTGAGGACTTTCTTAACTGGCCTAAGCCTCGCTGTACAAAGTCGAGGTGAGGACTTTCTTAACTGGCCTCAGCCTCGCTGTACAAAGTCGAGGTGAGGACTTTCTTATCTCGCCTCAGCCTCGCTGTATAAAGTCGAGGTGAGGACTTTCTTAACTGGCCTCAGCCTCGCTGTACAAAGTCGAGGTGAGGACTTTCTTATCTCGCCTCAGCCTCGCTGTACAAAGTCGAGGTGAGGACTTTCTTAACTGGCATCAGCCTCGCTGTACGAAGTCGAGGTGAGGACTTTCTTATCTCGCCTCAGCCTCGCTGTACAAAGTCGAGGTGAGGACTTTCTTAACTGGCCTCAGCCTCGCTGTACAAAGTCGAGGTGAGGACTTTCTTATCTCGCCTCAGCCTCGCTGTACAAAGTCGAGGTGAGGACTTTCTTAACTGGCCTCAGCCTCGCTGTACAAAGTCGAGGTGAGGACTTTCTTATCTCGCCTCAGCCTCGCTGTATAAAGTCGAGGTGAGGACTTTCTTAACTGGCCTCAGCCTCGCTGTACAAAGTCGAGGTGAGGACTTTCTTATCTCGCCTCAGCCTCGCTGTACAAAGTCGAGGTGAGGACTTTCTTAACTGGTGAACCTTGCTGTTCACGTTGGGTGTTCTCACTCGAAGGGGAGGTGTTCTTGACGAACCTACCTTCCCGTTTACGAGACCTCTAACCCCAAGTGACAGGTTCAATCTTGCCTTGCATCGCTCACAGGCGAGGGAGGACTTAACTGGTGAACCTGGCTGTTCGCGTTGGGCGTTCTCACTCGAAGGGGAGGTGTTCTTGACGAACCTACCTTCCCGTTTACGAGACCTCTAACCCCCAAGTGACAGGTTCTAACTGACCTCACATCGCTCACAGGCGAGGAGGATTTCTCTGGGCGAACCCTTCTTTCACATTGGAAGTTCTCACTCGAAGTGGAGGTGTTCTCTGCGAACCTACCTCTCCACTTACGAGACCTCTAACTCCAAGTGACAGGTTCTAACTGACCTCACATCGCTCACAGGCGAGGAGGATTTCTCTGGGCGAACCCTTCTTTCACATTGGAAGTTCTCACTCGAAGTGGAGGTGTTCTCTGCGAACCTACCTCTCCACTTACGAGACCTCTAACTCCAAGTGACAGGTTCTAACTGACCTCTCATCGCTCACAGGCGAGGAGGATTTCTCTGGGCGAACCCTTCTTTCACATTGGAAGTTCTCACTCGAAGTGGAGGTGTTCTCTGCGAACCTACCTCTCCACTTACGAGACCTCTAACTCCAAATGACAGGTTCTATCTCGCCTCAGCCTCGCTGTAAGAAGTCAAGGTAGAGGTCTTCTTTCTCTCGCCTCAGCCTCGCTGTAAGAAATCGAGGTAGAGGTCTTGTTTCTCTCGCCTCAGCCTCGCTGTAAAAAGTCGAGGAAGAGGACTTTTCTCTCGCCTCAACCTTGCTGTAAGAAGCAGAGGAAGAGGACTTTTCTCTCGCCTCAACCTTGCTGTAAGAAGCAGAGGAAGAGGACTTTTCTCTCGCCTCAACCTTGCTGTAAGAAGCAGAGGAAGAGGACTTTTACTGCGAAAAGGGTTTCCCATCTGACCTTGTGATCATTCAGTCAATCTCAAGTCTGTTCTGGGTGACTTCAGAGTCTTTTGAATAACTGACCTCTGACGACCTCCCTTACTTGTGCCGGCGAGTTTGGTCAGTAGGTCTGCTGGCACATACTATTCTAATAGCTACATCTACTCCAAGCTAAGTCGTCTCACCATGTACTAGTGCGAATGAGCACACCTGTTTCAAGTCAATTCATCTCATAGGGCACCTATACTCGGGTAGCTATGTCTACTCCGAGTTAGGTCGTCTTACCCTATGCTCAATCGGATAACTGAAAACACACTGTGAATAATAATGTTAACTAGAACAATGATTGTAGACAGTGAACTAATACACTAGGTAAGTTCCCAGGAAAGAGAGGTGGGTCACCAGCGGACACACTTAAGTACCAAGTCTTTCCTCGCCAGAACTTTCCTAGACATGTACTTTTACACTACTACACTCTATATCCAGTAACAAGAATAATTTCTCTCGTGTGAGAGATCATAATATCACAATCGATTTAAATGATAACTAAACATTCACGTCATCTTCAGAATAACATGATAACATATTTACATATATCCATTTTTTGCATAATATGATAAAAGATTTAAGCAATAATATATCTTTTATCTTCAGAATAATATGACAACAGATAAAATATCTCTTTATATTTTATCTTCAGAATAATACAACAGATATAATATCACAACAGATAATATATATCTTTATATTTTATCTTCAGAATTAATACAACAGATATAATATAATATCATAACAGATAATATATATCTTTATATTTTATCTTTTAGAATAAGAGATAAAATACCTCTTTATCTTTTATCTTCAGAATAATGCAACAGATAAAATATAATATCACATGAAATAAAATATCTCTTTATATTTTATTTTTAGAATCATATGATAATATATATCTTTATATTTTATCTTTTAGAATAAGAGATAAAATACCTCTTTATCTTTTATCTTCAGAATAATGCAACAGATAAAATATAATATCACAGGAAATAAAATATCTCTTTATATTTTATTTTTAGAATCAATACAACAGATAATATATATCTTTATATTTTATCTTTTAGAATAAGAGATAAAATACCTCTGTATCTTTTATCTTCAGAATAATGCAACAGATAAAATATAATATCACAGGAAATAAAATATCTCTTTATATTTTATTTTTAGAATCATATGATAATAGCAATTATATTTTATCTTAATTACCTTTTCTGGGCTGACCAACATTTAGGCCAAACTCATGACCTACCCAATAGTCGAGGTTCCGAGCACTCGAGCACTCATGTCCAGCACACAAGCCCCCCCTTCTTACCTGCCACTAGGTAATCGTTTACTCACGGGTTACCCATACTCGAGTGGTCGTATTGACACCGAGCCAGGTTGACTTACTTGTGCATGTTCCAATTCAAGTGAACCACTAAAGTCAAATGCATCATCTTCCAAGAACATATTTATCACACATTGTTTAAAAGAAGGCGTTAAGCAAGAAAACCTTAGCTGAAATGCAATTTGAGGTTTGCCACATCCCAGGCTCGAGGAATGACTTCTCCCTCCAAGGTCTCTAGTCTATACGCTCCTTTCCTAAGCACCATGACTATACGGTGGAGGCTAATGGTGATGGCCCTGGCCGTGTTTTCATCAACGAAGGTTGTCCTCGTTCTTTCTACCTGATTTCACAAGAAGCCGACCAAACACCCATCGTATGGACTTGACTGGTGAGCCTTAGCTTCTTCGTTTGCTGCTTGGAGGGTTCTCATGGTCTCCATGATTTTCTTCAAAGTGGGGGTGTGATCGTCTTCATCTCTTCTGGAAACACCTTGCTTAGTATTCCTCATGTCGTCTGACTTTGCTTCTTCAAAACTGTGGATGGGACCTAGTTTTATCGGGCCCCACGGTGGGCGCCAAATGTTCTTGCCGGTTGACCCGCCTGCCGGTTGACTCACGACACTCACACGCCTCCTTCCTCACGTTGATATGTGCTTGGTTCTTTCGAAGCAATCTGCACCTGCAAAAGAGAAAAGGGGCGCCCTAGAGGCCGTTTGCACTCCGACGCTCAAGTCAGTGTAGGGCAAGGAACACCAAGTGTATTGAGTTTCTCTCTGTGTGTTTAGGTCTAGAAACTGCGTACCTTAGTATCTTACTGTCCCTTATATAGGCTAGGATTTACTGCGCCGTTAGCCCTAATTAGGGTTTACTGCACCGTTAGCCCTAATTAGGGTTTACTGCGCTACTAGCCATATTTAGGGTTTACTGGAATACCCTTGCGCCGCTATCACCCAATCTTAGGGTAATCTAGCGTATAAGGTTTCCTTCTCTGGAGTGCAAACTCTCACAGGGTGACCACCTGGGTGCCTCCTTGTGCACCTAGTCTCTGGGGCCACCTGTTCTGGGAGTGCCTTTACTGTTCACGTGCCATGCATGTACCTTCACTGGGAAAACCCTAGCTCTGGTGAGTACTCGTCTCCTCAGGACTCTACACCCAACTGTGCTCTCCCTGCTACCCGCATAGGCACTTCGTGATCCAGGCCTCTCCCTAACTCTGGGTATTTAACTGGTCATTGGCCCACTCTGGGAACCAATCTTAGCTGTTCTGTTTACGCTGTTCAAATCACCCAAGGCCGATGTCACCTCGCCACACCCTGTGGCCGAGGACTCCTCGACCTGCTGAGTGACGATGACACCTCCGCCCATCCTGGTGAGCTGACAACTACTCACCTGGCTCTGTAGGGTGATGACTAATCACCCCTCTCTGTAGGCTGATGACTAATCACCCCTCTTTGTAGGCTGATGACTAATCACCCCTCTCTATGGGAACATGCTGATGAGTAATCATCCTTCTCTGTGGGAACATGCTGATGACTAATCACCCTTCTCTCAGGGGACACACCGATGACTGATCACCCTACTCTGAGGGGAATGCCGACGACTGATCACCCCACTTTTCCAAGTTGCCTGCGGGGTCCACTCCACGTGGCTTTGGTCCATGCTGTGGGAACCAGCTGACGTGGTTCACCCTCTACCACCTGTTCTCGGTGTCCGAGGACTGGTCGGTACAATAATAATAATAAGAATAGTAATAAATAATAATAATAAGAATAATATTAATAGTAATAATAATAATATGAATAATAATAATAATAAGGTAATTAAACCTATTAATAATAATAATAATAACAATAATAATAATATTATTTTTATTATTATTATTATTATTAATATTATTGTTATTATTAATACTAATAATAAAATTATTATTATTATTTATTAATATTATGTTTTTTCTTCTTATTATTATTCTTATTCTTATTATTATTGTTATTATTATTATTTTTATTTTTTATTATTATTATTACTGTTATTATTATTATTGTTATTATTATAATAATAATAATTATTATTATTATTAATATTATTGCTATTATTATTATTCTTATTGTTATTATTATTAATATTTTTATAATTATTATAATAATAATAATTCTTTTATTATCATTTTTATTATTATTATTAATATTATTATAGTTGTTATTATTATTATTATGATTGCTATTATTATTACTATTATTATTATTATTTTTGTTATGATTATTAGTTTTATTTTATTATTATTAATAATATTATAATAGTAAATATAATAATAATAACAATAAGAATAATAGTAATAATAATGATAGTTATAATAATAATAATAGTAATAATAATAATAATAATAATAATAAAAATAATAATAATAGCAATAATATTAATAATAATAATAGTTATAATAATAATATTAACAATAATAATATTAGTAATAATAATAATAATGATAATAAAAATAATAATAATAATAATAATAACAATAATATTATTATTAATAATAATAATAGTAACAATAATAATAAATAATAATAATAAGTAATCCGGTCGGTCATCGGTAGTCGATGACGTCAGCAGCAGATGACTACGTGGGCCAGTCACAGAGTGACGCGTGGCATGAGATAGCAGATGAACCAGGGTGGAGATCGTTCGAGAACGGCGATTAGTGGCCAGTTACCGGGTGACCTCCACCAGCAGATCGGTTCCTACATGAGCGCCTGGAAGCAGAGTGCGAGAAGTGATGAAGCACCGATCAGTCATCGGTGCATGCAGAGTGATCAGTTGTCGGGGGTTCCTTGCCAACATGTGTTAAACTGGGACCCAGGCTGATGGGTTGTTCTTCATGACCATTTGTTCTTCTTGAAATATGAGGTAAAAAGGTGGTGGAAGTTATGGATGATATGGGTCAAGGATGGCTCATATAGAGCTATGGGTTCCTTGTAGGTGCATGAAAGGTATGGAGAGTGATAGGTTAGGCCAAATCACTTGGAGGAAGGTGAAGATGAAGATCAAAGTGTCTAACCTAGAGAGACTAGACAAAGAGTAGAAGCTAGCATAATTTTGGCAGCATTTACTCATATAAATTGATCTTAAAAAAAACATGAGCCAAAGCACCCTATTTATAGGAGATGGTGCCTTGGAGAGTAAGGAACAAGGGTAGGATGGGGAATACATAAAAGAGGGGGCTGCTAGGGTGTTGACTAAAGGTCAATGCAGCCCCTTAGCATGCTTCTAGAAGGTAGGGCTACATTCCTACCCTAAAAGGCCTAGGTACAAGCTAAATTGTTAAATACACCCCCGATTGTGCTAAATGAACCCTACTCTACTAAAATTATAAATAAACTAAAATTAATTTATGCTTAGCTCCCATGGCTTGGGCTTTACTCCTTGTAGTCCTCTGAAGGGTCTTTGAATATGTAGAGAAAAGTTTCTCTGCCATCAGTAGCAGAGTCCCACTCTTCTTGAATCCTCTTTGCCATGGACCTAGTTGTTGGGCCTGAGCTTAGGCCTCTTCCATCATCCCCTCCCTCTTGAAGAGGATTTGTCCTCAAATCACATGCTTCTGCCTCTTCATTTTCTCTACCTGCAAAGGGTGTTAGATCCATAACATTGAAGGTAGTATGTACTCCATATTCCTCAGGCAGGTCAATTTGATATGCATTATTATTGATTCTTTAAAGAACTTGGAAAGGACCATCACCCCGGGGACTAAGTTTACACTTTCTCTGATTAGGGAATCTATCTTTTCTAAGGTGAAGCCAAACCCAGTCTCCCTCCTCAAAAATCATCTCTCTCTTCCCCTTATTGCTATGTTTCATGTATTTCTCTGTTTGTTGTTGTATTTGGTTCTTAATCCTCTCATGCATTTTCTTTACAAATTCAGCCTTCGTTACTCCTTCCTTATGCACAAAATTTTGTGGATTAGGTAGAGGTAACAAATCCAAAGGAGTAAGAGGATTGAACCCATACACAGCCTCAAAAGGAGAAATATTAGTAGTTTTATGAACTACCCTATTATATGCAAACTCAATATGAGGAAGGTACTCATCCCAAGATTTGCGGTTTCCTTTCATGATTGACCTAAGCATAGTGGAAAGAGATCTATTTACAACTTCAGTTTGTCCATCCGTTTGAGGATGACAAGAAGTTGAGAAGTTCAACTTAGTTCCTAGCTTTTCCCAGAGAGTTCTCCAGAAATGGCCAATAAATTTAGGATCTCTATCCGACACTATGGTCTTAGGTAAACCATGTAGTCTTACCACTTCTCTAAAGAAGAGCTTAGAGATGTTGCTAGCATCATCCACTTTATGGCAAGGTATAAAATGAGCCATCTTGCTAAACCTATCCACTACCACAAAAATGGAATCAAAACCTCTTTGTGTCCTAGGAAGTCCTAATATGAAATCCATGCTTATATCTTCCCAAGGAGCACTTGCAAAAGGTAAAGGAGTGTAGAGTCCATGAGGCATTGTCTTAGACTTAGCTTTTAAACATGAAATGCATCTATGACAATGTCTTTGGACATCTTTCCTCATGTGTGGCCAAAAGAATTTTCCTTTCAAAAGCTCAAGAGTTTTATCAACTCCAAAATGGCCCATGAATCCTCCTTCATGTGATTCTTTTACAAGGAGTTTTCTATGTGTTCCTTGGGGTATGCAAAGTTTTCCTTCTTTAAATAAGTACCCCTTAGAAACATAAAAACCTCCTTGTGCTCTATGTTGGCACTCAGCAAAAGTGGGTGCAAAATCCTGATCTTCTTTATAAAGTTCAGGTATGTTTTCAAATCCAAGAATTTGGGCTCCAAGTTTAGAAAAGAGGATATGTCTCCTTGAGAGAGCATCAGCCACAATGTTTGTAATGCCCTTCTTGTATTTGATAACATATGGAAATTTCTCAAGAAATTCCATCCACTTTGCATGTCTTTTGTTCAACTTGTGTTGACCCCTTAGATATTTCAAAGACTCATGATCACTATGTATGATAAATTCTTTTGAAACTAGATAGTGTTCCCAAGTCTGTAGGGCCCTCACAAGTGCATAAAGCTCTTTGTCATAGGTGGGGTAGTTGAGGGTGGCACCGTGAAGTTTTTCACTAAAATATGCAATTGGGTGCCCACCTTGCAACAACACAGCACCTATTCCTACTCCTGATGCATCACACTCTAGCTCAAAATTTTTTTGAAAAGTTTGGCAAAGCTAGAATGGGTGCATTAGTGAGTTGAGCTTTCAAACTTTGAAAGGCTTGCTCATGCTTCTCTGTCCAACAAAATGGAGTGTCTTTCTTTACTAACTCATTGAGTGGTGAAGCTAGACTTGAGAAGTTAGGAACAAATCTTCTATAAAAACTTGCTAGACCATGAAAGCTCCTAACATCTCCTACATTTTGCGGGATTGGCCACTATTGGATGGCTTTGATTTTCTCGGGGTCAACATGTACCCCATTTTTGTTTACTATAAAACCTAAAAACACTACACTATCTACACAAAAAGTGCATTTATCTATATTGGCAAACAAACTATTTTTCCTAAGCACTAAAAGAACCTCCCTAAGGTGACTTAGGTGGGACTCTAGGCTTTGACTATATACTAAGATATCATCAAAATAGACTACTACATACTTACCTATGCAATCCCTAAAGACATGATTCATAAGCCTCATGAAAGTGCTAGGTGCATTAGTGAGTCCAAAAGGCATCACTAACCACTCATATAGTCCAAATTTGGTCTTAAAAGCAGTTTTCCACTCATCACCTTCTTTAATTCTAATTTGGTGATATCCACTTTTAAGGTCAATCTTGGAAAATATGGTAGACCCATGCAATTCATCAAGCATATCATCAAGTCTAGGAATTGGATGCCTGTATTTGATGGTGATATTGTTGATGGCCCTACAATCACAACACATTCTCCACTTGCCATCTTTCTTTGGAACCAACAAAACAGGTACAGCACAAGGACTTAGGCTTTTTTGAACCCAGCCTTTCTCCAACAAATCCTGAACCTGTGACTCTATCTCCTTAGTCTCTTCCGGATTAGTTCTGTAAGCTGGTCTATTTGGTAAACTAGCTCCCGGAACTAAATCTATTTGGTGTTCTATACCCCTAACAGGTGGAAGTCCAATAGGTCCTTCCTCAGGGAATACATCACCAAATTCTTTTAAAAGTTTTTGGACTTGAAGAGGTAGTTCACAAACTTCAGAAAGTGTGGCAGTGCATGCAACTGTTCCTTTACACAGAAGGAGGCCTGAAGGTTGTTCAGATAGAAGTATCTTTTCAATTTTACTTTCAAATTTTTCTTCTTTCTGAATAACCTTGTGGGAAGGAACACTCTTCTCCCACGCCTCAACATCGTTCCTAAGGATTTTCTCTTGTTTTCCTTCTTTTTTTTTCTTTATCTCATTTTCTCTTTTTATTTTCATTTGTACTTGGTCCTTTACCACTTGTGAAGGTGTTAAAGGATAGAGTACAAACTTTTTTTCCCTATGGGTAAAAGTTATCTCGTTGGTAAGACCATTATGGATGGTTTTCTTGTCAAATTGTCATGGTCTTCCCAATAAGATGTGGCAGGCTTCCATGGGTACTACATCACATAAAATCTCATCTTTATAGTTCCCCAGAGAAAGACTGATTTTTACCCGCTTATCTACAGTTAATTCCCCATCTTCATTTATCCACTGAAGTTTGTAAGGTTTTGGATGAGGTATTAATTGTAGATTAAGCTTTTCAACCATCCTAGTGCTACAACAATTGCAGCAAGAGCCACTATCCACAATGAGAGAACAAATGTTTTCTGAAACTTTGCATCTTGTATGAAAGATGTTCTCTCTCTGTGTTTCATGGTTCACACTAGGTTGATTGTTGAGGCTTCTTCTGATCATCATTAATTCTCCCTCACAAGGATATGCCCCCTCACTACTTTCCTTCTCTTCTTCCCCACTAGACTCTTCATCTTGGCTGCTATACTCATCCCTCCCTCTTAAGATCATGGTTCTCCTATTTGGGCATTGGGATGCTATATGGCCTCTACCAAGACACTTGAAGCACTGGATGTCTCTACTGCGGGGTTGTGAGGTAGACACATCTTTTCCTACACTCTTGGGAGTTTCTTTGGATTTTTCCTTTGAAAGACTATCCTCCTTTTCTCTTCTATACTCTCTCTTGGGATAAGAGTTAGAGTAAGAACTCTCCTTGCGACTTGATCCCTTTCTCAAATTTTGTTGTTCAACTTTTATACAAAGTTGGATCAAATCATTCAAGTCCCTGTAGGACAAAAGTTCTACTTTATCCCTTATCTCAAGATTGAGACCACTTAGGAACCTAGCTATGGTGGTGGTGGCTTCTTCCCTAATAGAGGCTCTCATCATGTAGAGCTCCATCTTTTGCCTATACTCCTCTACACTCATGTTTTTCTGTTGGAGTCTTTGGAGCTTGTCCATTAACTCCCTATCATAGTATGAAGGAATATGGCGGCGTCTCAAGGCTCCCCTAAGGTCATTCCAATATTCTATGGGAGGGTCCCTGTGGAGGCGCCTATCTCTCTCTAGGGCTGTCCACCAATACATAGCATTTCCTTGAAAGCTTAAAGTGGCTAAGGGTACTTTCCTTTCCTCGCTAACATGATGGCAAGCAAAAAGTTGTTCTACTTTCATTTCCCAATCTAGGTATGTTTCAACATTTTCCTTTCCATAAAAATGAGGTAAGTCTACCCTAGTCTCTTTTAGGTGGCTTTCTCTCCTAGTTCTTCTAGGTGGAGGTTGATAATAATCATTTACTCTCAGACTCCCCTCAACATGTGAGTCACTTGACCTAGAACTAGATGCATGTGATGCATGTGATTTTTTTAATTTTCGAATGTATTCATCTTTTTCTCTAACAATTCTCAACTCCAAAAGTGCAAGATGGGCATCTCTTTCTTTTTTATCTTCCAAAAGTTGAGCCTCATGTTGCAATTGTCTTAGTGATAGTGATTGAAAATCTCTAGCCAATTGTTTCAAAAGAGATTTTGTGGATTTTCTATCACTTTCACTATGACTTGAAGAATGAGTAGACATGTTTAGGGTTTGTGATAAAAGTAATTTTCAAAAAGAAAGATAAGTGGAGTGAAGTAGGTAATTTCCCAGGAAAGGGAGGTGGATCACTAGGATCTCTTAAGTACCAAGCCTTTCCTTAGCCAGATACTATCCCACAACACTTTCAAAAACCTTTCTCTAAGCAATTTACTTAGAGCACAATCAAAGATAAAAACAAAATTTTTATGCAAGAAAAACTATATGTAAAGCAATAAAACACAAATGAAAATTGCTATCTAGAAAGCTTTTAAAACTAGTCGAATCCTAAGGTGAGGCTTCTTGGCACTTTGGAACCTTGAAGACACACTCACCGTCTAAGACATATTAATCCACTAATTAATCAATGTCCTTGCAAATTACAACTCAAAGAAATACAAAGAAATTAGGTTAACAAATTTTGATGCACAAAAATTTAAAGTCCTATTCTATGCACTCCTTCACTTGTAGCTCCTTTGTGTATATTTGTGTATTTTTCAATGAGGTTGCTGCTGTCCCTTGCTTTGTCTCCTTAGGTTATTCAACCTTAAATCTTTAATCCAGCTCCTCTTTAGTGATATGGCTTTCACCAAAACAAAATTTTAGCTCCACACTCACCAAAGCACTTTTTAGGTCAAATCCACCAAAGAGAGGTCAAGCAAGTTTTAAAGCAACAAAACTCAAATTTAAAATCAAGGACTACTGCAAATGGAGTTGATATTTGACAAGACTTGAAAGAGTATTCAATAAAATTTGACAAGCAAAAAATTAAGGCACACAAGAAAAGGTAGCACACAAAGTGGAATCCTAGTGAATGGAACTAGAATAGATGAATAAAACCAAAACAGCACTACAGAATTTTTTTGTGTAAATTTTTCACAACTTTCCAATTTTATGCTGGACAGAATACTTCAAATTTGAGCTTGAAATTTTAACCACAGAAACTTCAATGTTTTAGCTCAATATAGGCGTTGGAATTTCACCAAAACAGTGAGCCAAATAATTGTAATAATTTTTCCGAAATCACTGCCGCGTCAGCGTTTTTTCAGAGTCAGGATTTTTGCACTCTGTTCGTATTTCATTTATCATTTTTTTTCTATTTTGAATTTTGATGTGCTTCTTTTTTTCACTTTTTCTTAACACATGAAACTACTCAAATACAAAATTTCAGAATTTTTTACCAACAAATGTAATATCTGGGAATGATTCCAGCCAGCACAGTAGCAGTGAAAACAGAGAAATCCTAACTTGGAATTAGAAAACGGTAAAGAAACTTCAAAAACACAATGGAAATGATTGGAAACGAACTTGTATGGAACTAACACACAAGTATGAACTCAAATATGAAAATATAAAAGGCACCAAAGCTTCAAAACCAGAAATATAAACTGCACTCAAAACAAAATCAAGCAACCAAATCAACAATAAAAGGCACCACTTGGAATTTATGACATTGTAGGATCAACATGACTTTGACAAAACTTGTATGGATTCAAAAATCAAAATGACTCAACCACAAACACTTTGCACCGATTAAAAACATCAATAAGACTCAAATAAAATAAAAATAGAACAGCCAACACAAAAGGAACCTAAAACAGTTTGAAAATAGAAGTTCAAGATCAAGTTGAACCAAAAATACCAAATAGAAATTTAAAAACAGCAACACCAACTTAAAAAGAAATTAAAAACAGCAAGACATTTAAGGATATTATGAACAACATGGAATAAAGAAGAAGACTCAAAAAATAAAATGAAGAGAACACTTATCTCTTGAAGAACCAAAGCTCTAGATACCAAATGATAGGTTGTTCTTCATGACCATTTGTTCTTCTTGAAATATGAGGTAAAAAGGTGGTGGAAGTTATGGATGATATGGGTCAAGGATGGCTCATATAGAGCTATGGGTTCCTTGTAGGTGCATGAAAGGTATGGAGAGTGATAGGTTAGGCCAAATCACTTGGAGGAAGGTGAAGATGAAGATCAAAGTGTCTAACCTAGAGAGACTAGACAAAGAGTAGAAGCTAGCATAATTTTGGCAGCATTTACTCATATAAATTGATCTTCAAAAAAACATGAGCCAAAGCACCCTATTTATAGGAGATGGTGCCTTGGAGAGTAAGGAACAAGGGTAGGATGGGGAATACATAAAAGAGGGGGCTGCTAGGGTGTTGACTAAAGGTCAATGCAGCCCCTTAGCATGCTTCTAGAAGGTAGGGCTACATTCATACTGTAAGGACCTAGAAACTTTAATTGGAATAAAAGTGTTATATTTAAATAATTTCAGAAGATGTTATTATTTAAAATACAAAGAGCTGGTAATAGAAGTTTCGTAGTAGTCGGACCTCGGACATCGCCCAAGGTCTGGGGTCGGCTGACCATTTTATTAACCAAGTAGTCAGGTGCGATGACTTTATCGTGAGGTAATCATGTGGAGGTGATACCTTGGACGTAACATTGTGGGATGAAGAACCTTCAGCCAGGCGTGGCGATTGTCATCAGTCATCGCCAGGGCGCGAGACATGCGGATATCGCCAGCGCGCGAGAGGCATGCGGACATCGCCAGGACGCGAGGCATGCGGGCATCGCCGGGGCGCGAGAGGCACACGGACATCGCCAGGGCGCGAGGCATGCGGGCATCGCCAGGGCGCGAGAGGCATGCGGGCATCGCCAGGGGCGAGACACATGCGGACATCGCCAGGGCGAGAGGCATGCGGGCGTCGCCAGGGAGAGACATCGGTCGTCTTCCAGAGAGAGACATCGGTCGTCATGCAGGGAGAGACATCGGTCATCTTCCAGAGAGAGATCGGTCGTCTTGCAGGGAGAGACATCGGTGGTCTTCCAGAGAGAGAGATCGGTCGTCTTCCAGAGAGAGACGTCGGTCGTTCGCCAGGATGAGTCATCGGTGGAAGGTTATCGCGCGATGTCGTGTTTCACACAGATAAGGTGGGACCCAGGCTCCCAGCATGAAACGTCCTGCACGCGCGACACGTAGACAAAAAGGGTGTTTCAGAAGAGTGACATCAGAGAGTTGGCATGCGCAGAGACACACGTGGCCGTACTGTTCAAGGAAGCGTGCATGCAAGTCTTCCTGCAGAGTGGGTGGTGGCAGCGGCATTTGTGGACAAGTTGGTTTAGATTCAAAAACCACTTCTGAGAGGGAGAACGTTGCGGTGGTTCAAGAGTGACAGAGTGAGTCTACCTTCATCCTTCTCTTTTCTCTCCTTCGCGCTGCATTTCAGACATCCCCAAGCACCAGTACGACGAGCGACGACTGCACTTGGATACCTGGGGAGTTCTCTGCGAGTTTTCCGTCAGGACGCTAGAACAGAGTTAGGACATCTTTAAGCTTCGGTGGGTGTTGGAGCTCTTGGTGTTTTGGCGCAAGTTCAGGTAAGGGAAGCTAGCTTTATTTTCAATAAAAGCCGTAGGCTAGCTGTTTCTGAAGTGAGGGCGACGTGGTCGCCGGTTTCATATTCTTTTCGCGATGCTCTGTTCTATGTGTTTGGACGACGTGGTCGCCGGGTTTAAACCCCTTTTTCATGATGTTCTGTTCTTATGTGTTTGGGCGACGTGATCGCCGGTTTTAAATACAGATTTTGAAATCCCCTGTGTTGGACGTGATCGCCTGTGTTATTATTGATTTCGAACTCCCCTGTTTTAGTGTCGTTGAGACTGTTTGAGATTTAAATGTGAAATGCATGTGATATTCGAAAATCTGAACCGTGGAATGATTGTTGCTGTGTTCATTTAAGTGTTGTATGGTGCATTGGGTGAATTGATGTTAAGTAGCTGTCCTGTGTGGACTTCAGTAGCTGTCCTGTGTGGACTTCAGTAGCTGTCCTGTGTGGACTTCAGTAGCTGTCCTGTGTGGACTTCAGTAGCTGTCCTGTGTGGACTTCACTAGCTGTCCTGTGTGGACTTCAGTAGCTGTCCTGTGTGGACTTCAGTAGCTGTCCTGTGTGGACTTCATTAGCTGTCCTGTGTGGACTTCAGTAGCTGTCCTGTGTGGACTTCAGTAGCTGTCCTGTGTGGACTTCATCAGCTGTCCTGTGTGGACTTCATCAGCTGTCCTGTGTGGACTTCATTAGCTGTCCTGTGTGGACTTCATTACCTGTCCTGTGTGGACTTTACAGTGGTGTGGTATGTGTCTATGTGTGGTGAGTCCGTGGAAGTCGGACGTGAGAAAGCGAAATATTGAGATTTGATAGGCATTTGATGTTTTATGTGAAACAAATAACTCTTGATGAAATTGTGAAGTGTGTGAAATGAATGGGAAATTGATGGTTTTACGTGGGTGTCTTATATTTGTTTTATCTTGATTTTAAAGTTTCATATCTAAATTCTCTTTAAAATATCTAGCTTACCCTACGTTTTTGTTCTGTGGCTGTTTTTCTTAAAACTGTGATGATCGTGTATTTTACACGGGAGCAGATGATGTTGCAGGTAGTCGAGCTCCTCAGTGAGCAGTTGGAGGAAGAGATCGCCTGTTTTCTTTTTATACTGTATTTTGGTTTTATTTTGAAACAGTTGATGGAATGTATTAAAACCCCTATAAGAGGGACGTTTCTTTTTGAGATACAATGTATGGGATGATGTACTTTCAATATATATACATATGTTGATTTTATAAATAAATGTCTACGCTTATTTTATTATATAAATATGAAAAGAATTTTGCGGGATGTTACAAGCTAGATATTTTAAAGAGAATTTAGATATGAAACTTTAAAATCAAGATAAAACAAATTTAAGACACCCACATAAAATCCATCAATTTCCCATTCATTTCACACACTTCACAATTTCATCAAGAGTTATTTGTTTCACATAAAACATCAAATGCCTATCAAATCTTAATATTTCTCTTTCTCACGTCCGACTTCCACGGACTCACCACACATAGACACATACCACACCACTGTAAAGTCCACACAGGACAGCTACTGAAGTCCACACAGGACAGCTACTGAAGTCCACACAGGACAGCTACTGAAGTCCACACAGGACAGCTACTGAAGTCCACACAGGACAGCTAATGAAGTCCACACAGGACAGCTACTGAAGTCCACACAGGACAGCTACTGAAGTCCACACAGGACAGCTAATGAAGTCTACATAGGACTGCTACTGAAGTCCACACAGGACAGCTACTGAAGTCCACACAGGACAGCTACTGAAGTCCACACAGGACAGCTAATGAAGTCCACACAGGACAGCTACTGAAGTCCACACAGGACAGCTACTGAAGTCCACACAGGACAGCTAGTGAAGTCCACACAGGACAGCTACTGAAGTCCACACAGGACAGCTACTGAAGTCCACACAGGACAGCTACTGAAGTCCACACAGGACAGCTACTTAACATCAATTCACCCAATGCACCATACAACACTTAAATGAACACAGCAACAATCATTCCATGGTTCAGATTTTCGAATATCACATGCATTTCACATTTAAATCTCAAACAGTCTCAACGACACTAAAACAGGGGAGTTCGAAATCAATAATAACACAGGCGATCACGTCCAACACAGGGCATTTCGAAATCTGTATTTAAAACCGGCGATCACGTCGCCCAAACACATAAGAACAGAACATCATGAAAAAGGGGTTTAAACCCGGCGACCACGTCGTCCAAACACATAGAACAGAGCATCGCGAAAAGAATATGACACCAGCGACCACGTCGCCCTCACTTCAGAAACAGCTAGCCTACGGCTTTTATTGAAAATAAAGCTAGCTTCCCTTACCTGAACTTGCGCCAAAACACCAAGAGCTCCAACACCCACCGAAGCTTAAAGATGTCCTAACTCTGTTCTAGCGTCCTGACGGAAAACTCGCAGAGAACTCCCCAGGTATCCAAGTGCAGTCGTCGCTCGTCGTACTGGTGCTTGGGGATGTCTGAAATGCAGCGCGAAGGAGAGAAAAGAGAAGGATGAAGGTAGACTCACTCTGTCACTCTTGAACCACCGCAACGTTCTCCCTCTCAGAAGTGGTTTTTGAATCTAAACCAACTTGTCCACAAATGCCGCTGCCACCACCCACTCTGCAGGAAGGCTTGCGTGCACGCTTCCTTGAACAGTACGGCCACGTGTGTCTCTGCGCATGCCAACTCTCTGATGTCACTCTTCTGAAACACCCTTTTTGTCTACGTGTCGCGCGTGCAGGACGTTTCATGCTGGGTGTAACATCCCACCAAAATGAAACCATACATACATGTATAATGAAAATAAAGGTACACAAATAATATTGAAGAGTACATGATAATATATATATAAGTAATGAAGTTGCTCCTCTTAGGGAGTTTAATACATAACCAGTCAAATGTTTTCAAAATTTAACGAAATTCAATCAAATACAACAAGATCGGCGGTCTCCATACATGAACCGGCGATCTGGTAACAGAAGGCCCCAAAACAGGCGATCTGCTAGCAGGACATAAAACCGGCGATCACCACCAAGAGATAGAAACCGGCGATCTCTTCCTCGGCGACCACTCACTAGGGAGCTCTGCTTCCTGGAAGATCATCTGCTCCCGTGTAAGTTATACACGATCATCACAGTTTTAAGAGAAAAACAGCCAACGAGCAGAACACGCAGGGTAAGCTAGATATTTTAAGGAGAGTTTAAATAAGGATAATTAAATTAAAATCAAGGTAAACAATTTCAAGATATTCACGTATCGCTATCAAGTTTCTCATACCCTTCACTTGATCGCCCAGAAATCACACATTTCACAATATTTTCAAGAGTCATTCTATTTCACAAATTGCATCAAGTGTCTATCAATTTCAAGTTCCTCATTTCACATGTCAGACCACCACTGACTCAGCACACAAGACACTTGACACTACTTCCGGAAGACACGTGCATTGACTAGACTCAGAGATCCGCACCTGTCATACTAAACTGCTGTAATGTTTCCACAGCTATGCGCATCAACACAATCTCGATCTCAAGTTCATCATTCTCACAGTATGACAGGGTTAATCCATATAACAGGCCGAGCTCGTTCTTTTTCACACGACTCACCCATTCATATGAACCTCCTTCGACTCTCAACGCCTGAATAACTTCATCTATATGAATTCATTATCTCAGGAGAGTCAGGATAATCTCATTACAGACATCACCGATCAATGCACATCCTACACGATCTTACACGGTATTTTCTTTCCTGAAAATACTATATGCCTTGATCCCACATTCACAACATTCAACACATCATACCACACTTAAATGAATGATTTCAATCACAGCAAAACTCACTCCAAGGTTCATGTTTTCGAATATCACATTTACATCTCAAACAGTTTCAAAACAACACCAAAACAGGGGAGTTCGCAAAAACAACGCCAAAACCGGCGATCTCGTTCAAAAACAGGGGATTATGCAATAACAGTTGAAAAACCGGCGACCACGTCGCCCCATCACCAAAACAGAGCATCGTGACAATAGGATTTTAAAAACCGGCGACCACGTCGCCCAGGCACATAGAACAGAGCATTCACGAAGATGAAAACGAAACCGGCGACCACGTCGCCCTCACTTCAGAAACAACTAATCTATGGCTTGTATTGAAAATAAAGCTAGCTTCCCTTACCTGGACTTGCGCAAACACCAGGAGCTCCGAAATCCAACGAAGCCTAAAGAACGCCTTGGCTCTGTTTTTGCGTCTGGTTTGAAGGACTTGCAGAGAACTTCCCAGGTGCTCTAATGGTGGCTGCCGCTCGTCGTACTCTTGTGTGAAGGTGCCAGAATCGCAGCGCGAAGGAGAGAAATGGAGGAGAAAGGAGGTAGTTCACTCTTTCGCTCTTGAACAACTGAAATGTTTTGTTCCCTCAGCAGTGGGTTTTTCCATCTTAAACCAACTTGTCCACAAAAGCAGCTGCCACCACCCACTCTGCAGGGAAGTCTGAGTGTACCTTTCTCTGAACAGTACGACTACGGTTGTCTCTTGTGCATGCCAACTACTGCTCTGAACAGTACGACCGCGAGTGTCTCTTGCGCATGCCAACATTCTGATGTCACTGTTCTGAACCAACACTTTTTGTCTACGTGTCGCGCGTGCCGCGCGTCTCATGCTGGGAGTCTGGGTCCCACCTTCTCTGTGTGCAACTCGACATCGCGCGATCACCTTTCACCGATGACCACTGGCGCGATGACATCTCACGCGAAGGCTATCCACCGATGACCTCTCGCGCGAAGGCTATCCACCGATGACCTCTCGCGTGAAGACTATCCACCGATGTCCTCTCGCGCGAAGACTAACCCCTCGATGTCCTCTCGCGCGAAGACTAACCCCCCGATGTCCTCGCGCCCTGGCGATCACGTGTAGTCTAGGCGACCGACGATTATGTGTTAACAAGGAACTCTTGTAGTCTTCTAAGCTACACTTTCCTTCCTTTTTATTTTAAATAAAAACACACTTAGAATTCATTTAAAATATACCCTTTTATTCCAATTTAATTTTACAGGTCCTTACACTGGGAGCCTGGGTCCCACCTTATCTGTGTGAAACACGACATCGCGCGATAACCTTCCACCGATGACTCATCCTGGCGAATGACCGATGTCTCTCTCTGGAAGACGACCGATGTCTCTCCCTGCAAAGACCGATCTCTCTCTCTGGAAGACGACCGATGTCTCTCCCTGGAAGACGACCGATGTGTCTCCCTGCATGACGACCGATGTCTCTCTCTGGAAGACGACCGATGTCTCTCCCTGGAAGACGACCGATGTCTCTCCCTGGCGATGCCCGCATGTCTCTCGCGCCCTGGCGATGCCCGCATGCCTCGCGCCATGGCGATGTCCGTGTGCCTCTCGCGCCCCGGCGATGCCCGCATGCCTCGCGCCCTGGCGATGTCCGCATGCCTCTCGCGCGCTGGCGATATCCGCATGTCTCGCGCCCTGGCGATGACTGATGACAATCGCCACGCCTGGCTGAAGGTTCTTCATCCCACAATGTTACGTCCAAGGTATCACCTCCACATGATTACCTCACGATAAAGTCATCGCACCTGACTACTTGGTTAATAAAATGGTCAGCCGACCGACCTTTACCAGCTGACCCCAGACCTTGGGCGATGTCTGAGGTCCGACTACTACGAAACTTCTATTACCAGCTCTTTGTATTTTAAATAATAACATCTTCTGAAATTATTTAAATATAACACTTTTATTCCAATTAAAGTTTCTAGGTCCTTACATAGCTTACCCTGCGTTTTTGTTCTGTGGCTGTTTTTCTTAAAACTGTGATGATCGTGTATTTTACACGGGAGCAGATGATGTTGCAGGTAGTCGAGCTCCTCAGTGAGCAGTTGGAGGAAGAGATCACTTGTTTTCTTTTTATGCTGTATTTTAGTTTTATTTTGAAACAGCTGATGGAATGTATTAAAACCCCTATAAGAGGGACGTTTCTTTTTGAGATACAATGTATGGGATGATGTACTTTCAATATACATACATATGTGATTTTATAAATAAATGTCTACGCTTATTTTATTATATAAATATGGAAAGAATTTGGCGGGATGTTACACCTACCCTAAAAGGCCTAGGTACAAGCTAAATTGTTAAATACACCCCCGATTGTGCTAAATGAACCCTACTCTACTAAAATTATAAATAAACTAAAATTAATTTATGCTGAGCTCCCATGGCTTGGGCTTTACTCCTTGTAGTCCTCTGAAGGGTCTTTGAATATGTAGAGAAAAGTTTCTCTGCCATCAGTAGCAGAGTCCCACTCTTCTTGAATCCTCTTTGCCATGGACCTAGTTGTTGGGCCTGAGCTTAGGCCTCTTCCATCACAGGCTCCCAGCGAGAACGTTACTCAAGGACCTCGCCTGATTCCATAAAGCAGAGCACGACAACGTGAAGAAGCGCCATCGGACATCGGCCAGGATGAAAGATACCTCGGTCATCAGTGTGTGTCGAGGTGACATCGGCCGCGCGATGTGAGCAACGCGACCAGTGATCAGTAAAGCGCTCAGAGGCAGGGAGTGGCCTTAGTCGCGAGACGACCATCCATGAAGATGAGAAGACACAGTCAGGTGCAGAATCTTGCTGGGATAAGAACCCATCAAGGTTAGAGTCTCCCAGTGAGGTTGCATGCCTGCCACGTGGACCGTGGAGATGTTCCCAGAGAATAGGTAGGGCAGATAGGCACAGAAATCGAGGGGTACAGAGGTACCCACACAGCCTCCCCTGTCAGACTTTGCACTCGAGTGAAGAAGGCTGGCACGCAAGGTAGCCCTGGGGAATAGAAACGGCGGTGCAGAGCAATCAAGTGGCCCTAGAGGTAGCCAGTAGGGGGCGACGTGGGTTTATATGAGGAAGAAGAACGCTGAACCAGGTATGAGATACGTAACCCAGAAATTAGACAGAGAGTTCTTGATGTTTCCTTGCCCAAAACTGACTTGAGCGTCGGAGCTACACCGGCCGCTAGGGCGCCCCTCTGTGTTTGCAGGAACCGTTTGCTTCGTACGAAGGGAAGCCAACCGGAGGAACAGGCACAGACGCGGGAGGAACGCGGAGCCCATCCACGCTCGAGTCCGCGGCGGGATCAATAAGAATAATAATAATGATAATAATAATAATAATAACTCTCAATCCTACCTCTCTCTTCATATAAACATTCTTTCTCTTCTACATAAACACTCTTTCTCTGTCACATAAGCACCTTTTCTGCTACATAACCATTCTCTCTCTGTCACATCAACAACTGCTGTCAGGTGAAATTTAACGGAAATGATCAATTTGAATACATTTTAAAAAATATAGGAAGTAAATTGATTTTTTTTAAATCCACTATACTAAATTGATTATTGACCCCAAATATAGAGACGAAGAAGGTAATTAATCCTAATAAAAAAATATGGAAATTAATGTGTAGTGATTATTAATATTTTTAACAAAATATAATGTGGAATAAGTAAATGATGATGCTTCTGCATTTGGTTCATATCACAACAATGGGAAAATAAAATCACGTGAAGCCTAATTACAATCATTGGTTGTCGTTTAAATAAAAAGAGTAAATGCAAAAATGTGTGAAAACATTAGCATTAAAATATACAATTATGTTCAAATAAAAAAACCTTCTTTTTAATTTTTTTTAATTCTAAAATACTGTTTGTCTGTACTCGTTTGTATCACGTTGTTACGGTGTTAAAAATGTAGGTCCAGTTACCTGAGTCACACATATTCCAGAAAAAAAAAAATTATACTTTGAAAATTCAGGAAGTTGTATATAATTTTTATGTGACAATTTAAAAAAAAATGTAATAAATAATAAATTTATAATTAAATAATATAAAAAATCATTAAAATAATGAGAGTTGTAAGTATAGAAAAAAAATAAGTTGTGAATGTATCATGGTTATTCCAGCAATGAGTCAACACATTTTTCACTCACTGCTCGTCAATCCCAATTTGAATTACTCTTTGAAATTGTTATCTCTGCATGCAACATGATAAACATGCATATTGACTACAGTCAAACAATTACTTTGTTTTTTTATCACTCACATATCTCAAATTTCGGTCTATAAAAAAAGCTAGCATTTTGTCACAAAGTCTATACTAAACTTGCTGCTACTACCATACAACCTTAATTTCTGGTTAAGAAAACGTGTGCCAAAATTAGAAGATTTAACACACACTCAAAACCTACATGCATTTTCTTCGTCTTCCTCTAAAATACCAAGGGACAATCAAATTGAGAAAAGAAAGTTTGGTACAACAAACTAGAATCACCTTCCAATCACACACATCTATAACCACTAACCTAGATATCTCAATAGCCAAAATATTCTCAAAATCTTAGCATATAAAGTATTTTGAACTAAAAAAAGAAATGAAGCTCGCAATATACTCATCTCCGCTGTCTCTAAAAATATCACCACAATCAGCATATCCCGAACAACTTATATCACCTCTATGAATGTTTACTTTAATTCAACCCACTTCAAACATCACCCAAATAACTTGGATTGTGACAATCACTTTTAAGTCTAGTTTGGATGACAAAAAACTTCAAAACAAAAAAAAAATCACTCATATAACTATTTATAAATTTACTCTTTAGAAGAATTATTTGAAAGACTAACGAAACCCAATATTAGTCGTCGGAATAACAATTTATATAATAAAAGAGTTATATTTCAATATTTTTAATATATATATATATATATATGTATATATTATCAAAATATAAAGTTAAATTATTTTATTTATAAAAATTTATAAAACAAATCTCATAACATTTATCTAAATTCTTATTAACTTATTTATATATATTTTAATTTATAAACAAAATTATTTTTTATTTTTGCTTCCTAAAAATATCCTATGTAAAACATAATACAAGATTTATTATTAACAGAGATTTAATAAGATTGCACGGGGTGTTAAAGCCAATATAAGATTTACTAATGTAGTAAAATGATTGTTCTTGCCGGTTGACTTGGTTGCTAGTTGACCCCGAAGACAAGCTCTGGCTCCATCTATCTCCGTCGGAATCAGCTCTTCCCTTTGCTGCGTTTGAATGTGACTCCGTTGAGACTGAGGGTGCCTTATCTGTTGATTGCACTCTGACGATCAAGTCAGTACAGGGCTTATAAGAAACAAGAAGTATCTAATTTCAGTCTTAGAAACAACGTACCTTTCACCTGGGATCTCAAGTCCCTTTTATAACCTACCTCTTCTAACAACTTATCAAGAGAATCTTATCTCAACTGAAAGCGTATTCAATGGGAGAGTATTCTGTTTAAATGTGCACTCTCTCAGTGCCACAACCGAACAGAATCTTATCTCCTTGGAGTGCATAAAATCTTAACACAATAACCACCAGGGTACCAACTCATATACCAACATCAGGGGTCCAATCTGTTTCATGTAGGCATCCTCAGCATGCAACTATGTATCATACATGCAACCTAACTTATCGTTCTCTAACATTCTTGGGCTTAGGTTTAGAGAGAACATTTTACTTGTACTAGACTCGTATGCACTAAGCGCACCCCTAGGTCTATTATTGCCCTTCGCTGACCGACTTGTGTACGAAGGGTTACATTAGGTATATAAAAATGAGTTAACACACATCTAGAGCCCAATCTTCTGGCCCATCAACTTGACCCAATAGCCGAGCTGACCTATTTGATGCAGATGTTGAGCTCTAACCAGCGTGCACTGAGTTCTAAACATTCTGGTAGAGTACACAAGCCCCCAGGCTCGAGCTGAGCTTGCTTCAGAGAAGAGGCTACTTGCTCGCCAATGGCGTCCTACGTGTCCTGTGAGTAGTGGCACACGTAGCGCGATGCACACAGTATCTTGAGGTGACATGTAAGGACCTGTAAAATGTAATTTGGAATAAAAGGGTATATTTTAAATAAATTCTAAGTAAGTTTTATTTAAAATGAAACATGGAAGAAAAGGGCGCGAAGCGTGCGGGCATCGCCAGGGCGCGAGGCGTGTGGACTTCGCCAGGAGAAGACCTCGGTCGTTCGCCAGGGGAAGACCTCGGTCGTCCGCAAGAGGGAGACCTCGTTCGTCCGCAAGGGAGAGAAGTCGGTCGTCCGCAAGAGGGAGACCTCGGTCGTCCGCAAGGGAGAGAAGTCGGTCGTCTGCAGGGGAGACGTCGGTCGTCCTCCAGGGTGAGGAATCAGTCATCGCCGGTGTAAGGAACATCGGTCATTTCTGACATGGGAGCCATGGATACCGGTGGATGGTTATCAGGGGTCCGGTTATACGCAGATGAGGTGGGGCCCCGGCTTCCAGGATTAACGTGCTGCATGTGCAACATGTAGGCAGTGAAAGACCCTCGGAACAGTGGCTCCATGCACGTAGAGACGCCATGTGGCCATTCTGTCAAGTCTGCATTTAATTCGAGGAAGAAACCCACACGGAAGTGGTAGTTAGAGAGTAGGTAATGATAGCTACATGGCAGGCCTATGTTCCTAGTATCGGAATGCACCGCCTCTTAGTGAGATTAGAACGCAGTAAGAGAAAATAGTGACAGAGTTTCATCTTTCTCTTTTCTCTCCTTTGCGCTGCGACTCAGTAATTCCAGGCACCAGTTTATTTACCAGCGATTGCCATAGAGCATTTGAGAAGGTTCTCTACAAGTTTTACCGATTAGAACGCTTAGGCAGAGTTCAGGCATCCTTTACGTTCGGTGGTTAGAGCTTGAAGTGAGTTTCACGCTGATCCAGGTAAGGGAAGCTAGCCTTATCTCTGATGAAAACTGTGTGTTTGATGAGTTTGATGATGGGGGCGACGTGGTCGCCGGGTTTGCAGAATGTTCTTGTTTAAATCCCAGTTTAGTGAGTGATCGCCTGTGTTTTGAAGGTGATCGCCGGTTTTCATCTGTTACTGAAATATCTTCTGTTTTTGGTGTTGTTTGAAAATTGTTGAGATTTAAATGTGATATTCGAAAATCTGAACCTTGGCATGAGTTTTGCTGTGACTGGAATCATTTGTTGAAATGTTATGTGATGTGTGAATGTTGTGAATGTGGGATCGAGGCATAGTATTTTCAGGAAAGGAAATACCGTGTAAGATCTGTGTAGGATGTGTATTGATCAGTGAGTGTCCTGTTAATGAGACGATCCTGACTCTGCTGATATGATGGAATTACGTAAATGAAGTCATTCGGTGGTGAGAGTCGAAGGAGATCCTATGAATGAGTGGCCCGTGTGAAACAGAACGAGCTCAGCTGTCATATGGATTCACCCTGTCACACTGTGATAATGATGATATTGAGATTGAGATTGTGTGATGCGCATGGCTGAGGTCACTTTCCAGCCTTTTAGCGTGACAGGTGCAGGTCTCTGGACGCTGAGTTCAATGCACGAGTCTCCGGAATAGTGGTCAAGTGTCTGGTGTGATGAGTCAGTGGAAAGTCTGACGTGAGATATGAGAAATTGAATTGATAGACACTTGATTGCTGATGTGAATTGTGAGACTCTGGAATTAATTTGTGAGATATGTGATTATCGAATGGTTTGGTGGAATATGAGAAAGTTGATGGTTTTATGTGGATGTCTTAAATTGGTTTCATCTTGATTCTTAAGTTCATATTCAAACTCTCTTTTAAATGTCTAGCTTACCCTTTGCGTTTTGGTTCTGTGGCTGTTTTCTTAAAACCTGTGATGATCGTGTAATTTTTACACGGGAGCAGATGATCTTGTAGGAAGAAGAGCTCCTCAGTGAGTGGTCGCCGGGATGAGATCGCCTATTTTGCTTCTGTTGGGCGATCACCCCTTTTCCTGTTTTCTGATCGGAGATCGCCCTTTTCTGATAGGAGATCGCCTCTTTGGTTAGGAGATCGCCCCTTGTTGTTGAGAGATCGGCTGTTTGGTTGTATTTTGCTGTATTTTGTTTAAGTTTTGGAAAAACGACCGTTTTGTATTAAACTCCCTGCGAGGAGAAACTTCATTACATATATATAATCATGTTCATTTCAAAACATTTTGGTTTTACGTTTATTTTCATTATATAATTGTGAAACGATTTGGCGGGATGTTACATGACACCTCACCATACTCCATCGTGAGCGTACACGTGGCCCCCACCAATGGCTGGGAAACCTTACCGCTTGCACTTCCCTAACACTATAACATTCAAAAACTTATTCATTCCTCATTGTTTCATTCTCCTTTCGCAAAACCTCCACGCCTCCCTTAGAACTCTCTACACCTCCTTCCTCATCTTGGGCAACCTCCTCGCCGCGACCCGTGCTTCGAATCAAGGTACTTCCTTTGACTCATGAATACTTACTAGATCATTTTAATGCCTTTGTTCTAATCATATCAATTGTTCTGGGACTGCTTACATTCTGTTCGATTATGATTGCTATCTCTATTTAGCTTCGTTGTTCTCATTTCTTCGACCGCATGGGCCTCCATTATCTGAATGTGTGCTAGTATTTTGCTTGTTTACTTTTCTTGTCTTAGATACTCTGTATGATGGATTACAAAAAACTGTATCCTTGGACCCCTGATAATCTGTTTGAAGAGACCTTTTTGTATACCACCCATGAGCAAATAGTACTTTATATGAAAAGTGAGAGCCCTAAAAAGTGTATCTTTGGTAGAGAGAACGATAGAAACCTTAGGGTAGTGCCTAGTAGGGAGGACGAGCCAGTTCGTAGTGATGAGTCCTCGGACCCAGATGGTCCATTTTGTTATTTCTAGTCAACCAGTTTCAAAAAAGTTCTTTTTTCTCTACCCCTATACCGTTTCGAGAGAGCACTCCTCACTGAAATCAACGTCGCCCCTGCCCAACTACACCCAAATAGTTGGGCGTTTGTTCGGGGTTTTTCCATCCTTTGCACCCATTTTGGCCATCTACCATCAGTAGAGGTCTTTCTACATTTCTTCGAAGCCAAACACCTAGGTCCCTATCTATGGGTGTCCTTCAATGGGGTGGCTGGGAGAGCTTTGCTGTCACTCTTCCACCAATCTTATAAAGGTTTCAAGGACAAGTTCTTGAAAATTCGCTGCAATAAGAGGGACCCAACTCTTCTAGATGGGTTCCCTTTGTATTCAACTGAGAAGCCAAGATTCCAAGGGGCCAGGCTCTTGGAAGACATGCCCCAGCAAGAGCGAGAGGTGTGCCTTTTCCTTTCTAGCTTAAAGGTGATTTTTGACACAGCTACCTTGATAAAGAAAGAGTTATCCCTAGTGGGGCTTAAAGCATACATTGGTATCTCTCCTTCCTTTATTCTTGATGATGCTAACTAGTATATCTGTTTACTGAATTTTCTTTCTTTCTGATGCAGACAATATGCTGGGCACACTCAGAAAGAAAGATCTGGCAGCCAAGGCCAAAAAACTGAAGGCGGCTGCCCAAACTTGCCCTACCGAGGACCTAAAACTCAAAACAGTTGCTGAGGTGGCTCCCTCTAAAGACGAAGAGACCTACTCTGTGTTTGTCTTCAAGAGAAGGCGAAAAACTGCTTCTGAACCCTCCGAGCACTTTGCTTCGGATGGCCGAGCGCCTTCCCCTCCCTCCTCGCGACATAACAGTGCAGGAGAGTAGAGACATCAACGTGCCAGAAGGAGGATTGTGGAATCCTTCCTTGGTTCCCCTTCCTTCCTTGAGAAGACTCTGCTAATCGCCAAGGCCAAAGAGAAGTTGAAGGGCTTGGAGGAAGACCAACTAGTGGAGCAAGCGACGAGGCAACTAGGTCAAGCCTTGGCTGCAAACTGCCTGGCCATCTCCAAGCTAAGGAGGTGGAAAGGTTCAGCTAAGGAAGAAACCCTCAAAGTTGTTGAGCTCTCGCAGTGAATTGGTGGGCTTGAGCGCAAAGTGGCTAATCTTCATGAGGAGCTCCAAAGATCACAACAAGAGGCCAAGACTCTCCTGACTGAGAAGTCCAAGGAGGTTTTGGAATTATCTAATAAAAATGCGGAGCTCCAGGATGAGGTAGAGAAGCTAAAGGAAGAGCTAGCCAAGAAGGGCGAGGAGCTAGCGCAAAAGGACGACCAAATGAAGAAGGTTAAGGAGGCTGCCAACTCATACATGGCGGGTTTCAAAGACGCCGTCGCCCAGGGTTTGGGCATCTACCCTGAAATGGATTTCTCCCAACTTGGTTTGGGTAAAGTTGTGGTAGATGCGCGATTGGTGGATGAGGAGGAGTAGCATCTTTGAGCTACCTTGTACTTAGCTACCTTTTGCAACTCTGTGAACAATTTTTGAATTTGTATATATGAATGTTGTTCTTTTGTTTAACACATTTATCTTTGTCATACCTCGACCAGTGTATCGACAATGCATGCCTTAGTACACATGACTATCATGGCTTAACCAACTAATGATAATATACCTTATCACCTCATTTCTAAGCAAATATGGCTATCACGACGTAATCAACTAATGATAAAGTCTCGTCATATCAATGTAATATGATAATTTACAATGCATTTCAACTGATGCAACTGACCACCTTAACAAAGTAATATATCGATTAAGCATGGTAAATCATAGTGCCCTTGGCGGGGCTATTTTGGGACGACCTGCACCTTTTGGTCGCAAAGGATGTCATGCCTCACTTTCGATCTGTCTGTGTAGGACTTGTGCACTTAGAAAGTTTATCCGCCTTCTTCACACATCCTTCCCCAAGGCTCGAGGTGGCTTGAGCATACTTAGGACCAATCTCTGCCCCAAGCCTGCCTTTGAACGATTTTAGTGGTTTAGAGCATCCGACTTAGGGGTTGACTTACACACCAAGTCTACTCTTTAACTATTTACTTGGAGTGTCCGACTTCAGTGTTGGCTTACACACCAAGTTTACTCTTTAAAACCTTCATGGTGCATTGCTTCCCCACAGGATTGATCTTGATTCTTTTCCACAGAGTGCCTGAGCTCGGAAGGTTTCACCAACGCCAAGGTGGGTTGCTCTCTATTCCTTTAGTTGCGCACTCTTAGTTACTGTTAATTGGCTTAGTACCTCCCGAAATCAGAATCTTACTAAGGAGAGAGCGTATTGCCTTCTACTATATTCTTAGGGTACCTAGACTCAGAATCTAACTGGGACAGGTCATCTTTCTTAACTTAAGCCAAACAATCTTAGATACGATTTTGGGCACCTGAGCTCAGAGCCTTATTGAGAAAAAGTCGTCCCATCTGAATTGTCATGGATTTCCACGCTCTTAGTCTTGGAATCTTACCAAGGAGAGGTCGTCTTTCTTGAGATGAATCACATAGGACGTCGTTTCAGGCGCTTCTTGTGTAACTTCTTGCTTTTAGGATATCTGACCCGGGTGTCGACTCACACACCATGTCTATTCTATTAAGCAACTTTTATTACTTGGGGTAGTCGACTTGGGTATTAGCTCATAGACCAAGTCTACTCCTTAACATCGAGGTAGGTTGGCTTACCTGACCTTGAGTGGATAATTTTAAGTTCATTCAGGGTGCCTAGACTCAGAATCTTATTGAGAAAAAGTTTTCCCATTTGAATAACATAGTCGTCAAGTCACCTAGGCCTCGGAATCTTACCACAAGAATAGGTGGCCTTGTCTAATTGGCACTTGTGCACACAGTGCGCCTACTTGGATCACTTACTATTCAAGTCACCCTCTTGGGCGTTAATAGAGCATAATGGCAAATGTTCTTTCATGAATAACTTTTAATTGGGCGACCTCATCAAAAAATCCTGGTACGGGAAAAAGAGTGTCCCATCAATTATTCAAATTGCTTATAAAACGAAACAATACATTAACTGAAATAAAATTTGAGGTTGGCCCCATTCCACGTTTGGGGTATAGCTCCACCCTCTAGAGTCTCGAGCCTATAAGCTCCGTTTCCAAGTGCCTCTACCACGCAGAAAGGGTCAGTCCATTTGGGAGACAACTTATTCTCGAATTGATAGGGGTGAGCCTTTCGCATTACCAGGTTGGCAACCTGGACATGTCGAGGTCTCAGCTTGGACCTTTGCTTCTGCTCCACCCTTCTCTTCAAAGCTTCAGCTTTGATGCGCGCTTGCTCTCGCACCTCGTCGAGTAGATCTAAGTTCACCTTCCCCCCTTTATTGGATTCTTCTATCACGAAGTTTTGGAATCACGGCGAGCTCTCCTAAATTTCTACAAGGATTATAGCGTTTGATCCATACACCAAAATGAAAGGTGTTTCCTTCATGGTGGATTGTGGAGTAGTGTGGTAGGCCCACAAGATTCGAGGAAGCTCATCTGCCCAAGTCCCCTAAGCTTTCTTCTCTTCAAACCCCTGAGCAAAACTCTGTTAGCAGACTCGACCTGCCCATTCGTCTAAGGATGCTCTACTGAAGTGAACACCTGTTTGATGTCGAGCTTTATGCATAGCTTGCATAACTGCTGGCTTGCAAACTGTGATGGAGAGAGGCCAAGCTCACCCCACCATGAAAGCCAAGGGGCAAGACTAGACCGTCTAGAACCACATGGAGAGCGTCTAGCACAAGACAAGGGGGAGCTACATGAGGAGGGTCTAGGAGGGAGCCTAGACCGTCTAGGACCTCTCACAAGGTCCATGGCCAAGCTCATTCACGCCCAAACAAGTCAAGCCACGGATGGGAGGGAGAAGACCTTGTACATGCTACTTGGAGGCCCATTAGGGGTAGCTTAGTAGATTAGTGTAGTGTAGAAAGCAAAACTTGCTCACTTTTTGATGTACCCTAGCTTGGTGCTCACGTTGAAACTTTCTAGCACCTAGGGCCGGCCATGTGTGAGTGTGTGACCAAAATTACATTACATTTGTGGCACATTTCATTAGAATTAGGTTAAGCTTGGTGGTCACCCTTTAACTTATAAAAAGGGTAGCCTACACCTTGTATTTTCAAGATTAATATGAGTAAAGTTATGCTGCCAAATTTGTGCCCAGCTTTGCTCTCTCCTAGCTTCTAGGAATTGATCTTCATTTTTCTCACCTCACCAAGGGTTGGCCAAACCTCCCTACTCTCATACACTTCATGCACCTTCAAGATCACCATCACTCCTAGGAGGGTCTTGCTCATTTCAACCATTGCTTCCGCACCATCTTCAACATCCAAGGAGAGCTCAACATGTGAAGGCCATCATTTGGTATCATGAGCATGGGGTTCTTCAAAGATGAGTAGTTCTTGGTCTTTTTTTTAATTTCGAGTTCTTCTTTAATCCTTGTTGTTCATCTTTGTTTTCCATACTCGTCTTGCTGTTTTTTAATTTTTTAATTTGAATTGGTGTGCTGTTTGGAAATTCCAATTGGTAAATCTTGTTCAATTGTTCTTGAGCAATCTTTGTGCAATTTTTGGTAGGATTCCTTACACCTTTGTGTTGCTGTTTTTCTTTTAGGTTTTGAGTCTTTATTGAAATTTTTATTTTGGTTCATTTTATGCTCTTTGAGTCTTTAATTTTTGAATCCATATATGTTGTCTAAGTCATGTTTCTCCAAAATGTCATAAAATCATAAGTAGTACTTTGTTTGGCTTATTTGTTTCTTGATTTTGGTCTAAAAGTTTGATTTGAATCTGCTGGGTTTTTGAGCTTTTGGTGCCTTTTTAATTTTAGTTTGAGTTCATATTTGTGTTTTAGTTCTACACAAATTCTTTTACATCATTTTCCTTTGTGTCTTTCGGTATATCTTGCTGTTTTTTCATTTTACACAGAATCCCCTGTTTTGCATCAATCTGTGCTGGCTGTTTTTGCTTAGGAAAATTTTTTTGCCACATAGGAAAGTTTTGATTCTATGGAATATGCAAGATTGAGGTGTTATTGAAACGACAAAAAAAGAATCAGGTCAAAAAAACAAATAGAAAAAAATGATAAATATTTTAAAAACAGTGTGCAAATCTGGGCACTCCAGCTTGCGTAACTGAACACTGTTTTTGCAAAATTTATTAAAACAAAATGGCTCATGCGTTTTGGGTGAAATCTGTCCCAGAATCTTGTTGAGATCTTGAAATATTTGCATATCAATTTTCAGAGGCAAATCTGTAAAGGACAGCTCAGCATAAATTGGGGAAAATCACGTTTTCTGGCCACAACAGTTTTTCAGTGGTGCTGTTTTTATTTTTTTAAATCAATTCTAGTGCTATTCTTAGGATTCACTTTGTGTGCCTACCTTTCTTTGAGTACCTTTATTTGCTTGTTTTATATTTCTTTGGAACTCTTTCTAGTTGTCACAATTTTTTTAACTCCATTTGGTGGTACTATTTTTTCTAATTAATTTGTTTCTTGCTTTAATCCTTTGGCCTCTAAATTTGGTGCTGGAATTGTTTCTCAATTGGTGCCTATTTGAGTAGAAATTTAACTTGAGTGAGGTCTAGCTTGTGTGATAGGTGCTGGATTGGAGAATTAATTTCCTAATTCTAAGAGGAGCCAAAGCAAGGGCAGCAAACAAATATTACCCAAAAACACCACAAACACTTGGAGGGCCCAACAAAGAAAAGACAACCAAGGGAGTGCCAATAGCAAAACAAGGATCAACAAAAAGGGGTTTTTCTTAATCTTCTTTGCAACTTAACCTTGTTAATTACTTCTTTAATTACGTGATTAGACGGTGAGTGTGTCTTCAAGGGCTCCAAGTGTCCAAGAAGCCTCACCTAGGGCCGACTAGTGTAGACTTTAATTGGTTTAGCATGTGTTAATTGTTTTTAATTGTTTTCCTTGCTTAATTAATTATGTTTGCTAATTGTCTAGCCTTGTTTAAGTTTGTTATTTCTTTGCTTGTTTAATTAGCTAGTTTACATTGTTTTCTTGCATCAAAAAGGATTTCTTCAACTTAATTGTGTTTTAAGTGGTTTACTAAGAGAAAGCTTTGTGTGAAGACATTGAGGGATAGTCTTTGGTTAAGGCAAGGCTTGGTATTTAAGTAGTGTTGAACCAAGTGGTGTTCAAGGTTTTGAAGAATCCAAATCCTTTGAAGGATGATGAAGCTTTTGCTGTGCTTGCTGTTGCTGTGCTGGTTTAGTTAGGATCTGGGTAGTTTGAGTTGTGTAACTCAACCTTTGATTGAATCTAAAGCTCAAGCATCTCAACTTTCAACAATGTAAAGTGTTTTTTCAAACTGACTTAAAACAACCGATTGTTTTATCGAAACAACCGATTGTTTAAGCTTAGGTGTTTTGAAAACTGTTTTAAAGTGTGAAAATTGGTTAAGTAACAAAACAACCGATTGATTCGAGGAAACAATCGATTGTTTGTTATGTTTTTATAACAGAAAACAGTTTTGACTTTGACTGAGCTTTTAATGATTTGAAACTGTTTATGCTCCAGTCATTAAATGCTTTGACCAATCTTTCTGAAAGCTTTTATGGGTTTGTTAAGATTTGATAAACAAACTTCCTTTTATATAATTCAGAAATCTCTTTTAAAAGGTTTAGAATGCTTTTAACAATGGGCTGCTAAGAGAGTTTTGGAAAATTACTGAGATTGCTTAAGAGCTAAAGAGATTGATCAAAGTGCTGAGATAGGATTCTCTTGTACTGATTTCAGATTGCTTCTGTAACAAGTGTAATCCTTGTAAATTCTGTGAACATTCGTTTTGTGCTGTTGCTAAGAAGAGCTGTGTGTTCTTGAGGGGATCAAGATCAGCTTTCTTAGTGTGGTGTGCTGACCAAGGAAAGTGTGTTTCTTGAGGGTGTTCAAGGTCACTTTCTTGGTTGTGTGTAAGTAATCTAGTGTTGATTGCTTAGTGGATTTCCTCAGGGTTTCTGAGAAGACTGGATGTAGCTCTGGGTTGGAGTGAACCAGTATAAACATCTGTGTACAATCTCTCTATCCCTAACTCTTTAATTTCAGTTTATTTGTTGTTTGCTGGTATAAACAACCGATTGTTTCGAAGAAACAACCGATTGTTTTCCTGGCAGTGCTGTTTTGCTTGCTGTTTTGGCAAACTGAATTGCTTAATCATTTGATTTCTGAAAGATATTCATTCTAGCTTGGAAAAGTTTGCGAAAACCTCTTTAAACAATTCACCCCCCCTCTAGTTTAAAGCCATAATATCTAACAAGTAGTCCATTGTGACTCACCTCCCTTACCTGGAAGACTACCTTCTTTAACTTCCCTAAATTTTCTCAAGGTAAAATACTTCTAAACACAAAGCTTTAGTCATGTCTTCTTCTTCTCATTCTCCAAAGCCTATTGAAAATGAATTAAAATCTATGAAAACTCCTTTCGAAGAAGTTTCACAAGCCGTGCAAATGATTTCTTTTAGACAATTGGAGAATGAATCTAAAATTAATGAGTTGACTAAAGCCCAAGAAGAGAAGTCACAAAAATAAAAAAAATCTCAAACTCATGCATCTCATTCACAAATCCAAGAGTCTCTAGGGGAGGGAAACCTTAGAATGTATGACTACTACCAACCACCCCCTAAAAGAAATAGGCTGTTCTTGCCGGTTGACTCTCCTGTCGGTTGACTCTACGACACTCACACGCCTCCATCCTCACCTTGATATGTGCTTGATTCTTGCGAAACAATCTGCACCTGCAAAAGAGAAAGGGGTGCCCTAGAGGCCGTTTGCACTCCAACGCTCAAGTCAAGATGGGGCAAAAAACACCAAGTGTATTGAGCCTCTCTGTGTTTAGGTCTAGAAACTGCGTACCTTTGTGAAGTATTTCACTTTCCCTTATATAGTCTAGGGTTTACTGTGCCGCTAGCCCTAATTAGGGTTCACTGCGCTGCTAGCTATATTCAGGGTTTACTGGAATACCCTCGCGCTGCTATCACCCAGTCTTAGGGTAATCTAGCACATAAGGTTTCCTTTTCTGGAGTGCAAACTCTAACAGGGTGACCACCTGGGTGCCTCCTCGTGCACCTAGTCTCTGGGAGTGCCTTCACTGTTCACGTGCCATGCATGTAGCCTTTACCGGGAGTACTCGACCCCTCAGGACTCTGCACCTAATTGTGCTCTCCCTGCTACCAGCATAGGCTCTTCGTGATTCAGGCCTCTCCCTACCTCTGGGTATTTAACTGGTCATTGGCCCACTCTGGGAACCAATCTTAGCTGTTCTGGTTACGTTGTTCAAATCACCCCAGACCGATGTCACCTCATCACACTCTGTTGTCGAGGACTGATCACCCTGCGGAGTGATGAGGACACATCAGTCCCTTCTGGTAATCACCCTTCTCTGCGGGGACACACCGATGACTGATCACCCTTCTCTGAGGGGACACATTGATGACTGATCACCCTTCTCTAAGGGGACACACCGATTACTGATCACCCTCTAATCCAAGTTGCTTGCAGGGTCCACTCCACGTGGCTTTCGCCCATGCTGTGGGACCTAGCTGACGTGGTTCGCCCTTTACTATCTGTTCTCGGTGTCCGAGGACTGGTCGGTACATAGGCAAAGGGAGCAAGAGGGCCCAAGGGAGGTTAGAGTAGACCTACCTCATTTCCATGGTAAGGAGAGTGTAGAAACCTACCTAGATTGGGAGATGAAAGTAGAACAACTCTTTGCTTGCCATAGGGTGAGTGAAGAACGCAAGGTACCTCTAGCCACCCTTAGCTTCCAAGGGAACGCCATGTATTGGTGGACCTCTCTCGAAAGAGAAAGACGTCTTCATAGGGATACTCCAATTGAATATTGGAATTGTAAGAACCTAGAAAATTACATTGGAATAAAAGTGCTATATTTTAAATGAATTCTAAGTATGTTTTATTTAAATATAAAGGAAGGAAAGTAGAGCTTAGAAGTCTACGAGATCGCCGTTATTGAGAGAGTAGGCGATCTCCGAGTTCTCTGGCACATGATCGCCTATCGCCTAGAGTACACATGATCGCCGAAGCTACCCTTTGTATTGTGGTCAAGATATTGGATCAACCATAGTGGTACGTTCCAAAAACCACGCGTATCAAGGTGTGGGTTAAGCCTTAGATACGCTGGGCATGCGAAGCTCTATGCTTGAGCATAAGAGATCGTCCTTAGTGTTGCATGCATGGACGCACGAGGACTAGTGCTAATCTACTCTTGGAAATGTGAAGCTACCGACGTCACCAAGCCTTGTGGAGGTGGTACCTTGGACGTAACATAGTGCAATGAGGAACCTTCAGCAAGGCGTGGCGATGTGTCATCAGTCATCGCCGGGATGAGAAGCACATTAGTCATCGCCAGGGTGAGAGGCATGCGGGCATCGCCGGGGCGCGAGGCATGCGGGCATCGCCGGGGCGCGAGGCATGCGGGCATCGCCGGGGCGCGAGGCATGCGGGCATCGCCGGGGCGCGAGGCATGTGGACATCGCCTGGGATAGACATCGGTCGTCTTCCAGGTTATCGCGCGATGACGTGTTGGACACAGTTAAAGTGGGACCCAGACTCCCAGCAGAAGGCACGCGGCACGCGCGACACGTAGACAAAAAGTGTTGGTTCAGAACAGTGACATCAGAATGTTGGCATGCGCAAGAAACACTTGCGGTCGTACTGTTCAGAGCAGTGGTTGGCATGCACAAGAGACAACAGTGGTCGTACTGTTTAGAGCAGTGGTTGGCATGCACAAGAGACAACCGTGGTCGTGCTGTTCAGAGAAACGTACACTCAGGGTCCTGCAGAAGGGAGTGGCAGCAGCATACGTGGACAAGTATGCTTGGATTCAAAAACCCACTGCGGGGAGGCGAAGAACGTTGGAGTGGCCCAAGAGTGAAAGAGTGAGAGCATCTCCATCCTTCTCCTTTCTCTCCTTCACGCTGCGTTTCAGGCATCCTCAAGCACCAGTACGACGTCCGCCCTTAGAGCACCTGGGAGGTTCTCTGCAAGTTCTCCGAAACAGACGCTAAAACAGAGCTTAAGGCATCCTTGAAGCTCGTGGGTTTGGAGTTCTTAGTGAAGTTACGCAAGTCCAGGTAAGGGAAGCTAGCTTTGTTTTTCAATACAAGCCATAGATTAGCTGTTTACGAAGTGAGGGCGACGTGGTCGCCGGTTTCGTTTTCATCTTCGTGAATGCTCTGTTCTATGTGTTTTGGGCGACGTGGTCGCCGGTTTTAAATCCTTTTTCAGTGATGTTCGGTTCTTATGCGTTTGGGCGACGTGATCGCCGGTTTTAGTATCGTTTTGAAACTGTTGAGATTGAAATGAAAAATGTATATGCTGTTCGAAAACCTGATCGGTGGTATGCTTGTTCTTGTGAATGGGGTTGTTTAAGAAAAGACTCAAGGTATTCTATGATAGATTTATTCTTTATGTGTGGAATGATGCTTTGAATGTTGTGGATGTGGGATCAAGGCATAGTATTTTCAGGAAAGAAAATACCGTGTAAGATCGTGTAGAGTGTGCAATGACCGGTGATTCGTTATGAGATATCCTGACTCTCCTGATGTAATGGAATCACATAGATGAAGTTATTCAGGCGTTGAGAGTCGAAGGAGGTTCACATGTATAGGTGGGTTGTTTGAAAGAGAACGAGCTCGACCTGTTTGGTGTGGATTAACCCTGTCATGCTTGGATAGTGAGGATACTGAGAATCATTTATACGCCTGTGAATGTGTGTGATTTCACGGCGACCCTGTGAATGTGTGTGATTTCACAGTGGGGCAGTATGACAGGTGCAGATCTCTGAGTCTAGTCAATGCACGAGTATTCCGGAAGTAGTGTCAAGTGTCTTGTGTGATGAGTCAGTGGAAGTCTGACGTGAGAAATGAGGAACATTGAATTTGATAGACACTTGATGCATGATGTGATTTGAACGACTCTTGAGGATTTGTGAAATACGTGTTTACTTAATGATCATGTGAAGAGAATGAGAAACTGATAGTCTTGCGTGGGTGTTTGTAACTTGTCTTATCTCGATCTTAAAGTTTCATATCTAAACTCTCTTTTAAATGTCTAGCTTACCCTGCGTGTTTTGGTTCTGTGGCTGTTTTCTTAAAACTGTGATGATCGTGTATAATTTACACGGGAGCAGATGATGTTGCAGGAAGTCGAACTCCCCAGTGAGTGGTCGCCGAAAGGAGATCGCCGGTCTGATGGGAGATCGCCCTTTAGCTAGGAGATCGCCTGTTCTTCTATTTTGTTGTATTCGTTTAAGTTTTGGGAAAATTGACCGAGTATGTATTAAACTCCCTGTGAGGAGAAACTTCATTACATATATATAATTATGTTCACTTCAATATTATTATTTTAGCTCTATTTCATTTTATAATTATGAAAAGGTTTTTGGCGGGATGTTACAGGAATGACCTTAGGGGAGCCCTAAGACGTCGCCACATACCCTCATACTACCATAGGGAGTTGATGGACAAGCTCCAAAGACTCTGGCAAAACAATATGAGTGTTGAGGAGTATAGACAAAAAATGGAGCTCTACATGATGAGAGCCTCCATTAGAGAAGAGGAGCATATCACCATAGCTAGGTTCCTTAGTGGCCTCTCACTTGAGATAAGGGATAGAGTAGAACTCCTTCCATACCAAGACTTGAATGACTTGGTCCAACTTTGCATTAAAGTTGAGCAACAAAATTTGCGCAAAACTTCAAGTCTAAAGGTTGGATCCTACTCTAACTCCTATCCCAAGAGAGAATATAGAAGGGAGGGTAGTACATCAAAAGAAAAACCTAGGGAAGCTACCAAACCCTTAGCTAAAGATGCCTCCACCCCACCCATCCGAGCTAGGGACGTTAAGTGCTTTAAGTGCTATGGAAGAGGGCATGTTCAAGCACAATGCCCAAACTAAAGGACTTTGTTTTTGAAAGGTGTAGATGAGTACACTAGTGCGCGAGGATGAGCCAAGTGAAAGAGAGGAAGGGGGAGAGGATGAGAGGGTAGATCCATTAGAGGGAGAATTGCTAATGATTAGGAGAACCCTCAACAATCATCCTAGTGCATCCATAGAGACACAAAGAGAGAACATCTTTCACACAAGATGTAAAGTTTTACAAAATATATGTTCTCTCATTGTGGATAGTGGATCAAGCTGCAATTGTTGTAGCTCTAGAATGGTTGAAAAACTCAATCTACAAGTAGTTCCTCATCCTAAGCCATACAAGTTGCAATGGATAAATGAGAATGGGTAACTAAGTGTAGATAAGCAAGTGGAAATCAAGTTTTCCATAGGGAACTATAAAGACAAGGTTTTATGTGATGTAGTGCCTATGGAAGCTTGCCATATACTCTTAGGAAGACCATGGCAATTTGATAAAAAAACCTTGCATGATGGTCTTACTAATGAGATTTCCTTCACCCATCAGCATAAAAAGTTTGTACTTAGTCCTTTACCACATTCACAAGTGGTGAAAGACCAAATACAAATGAAAGAAAAGAGGGATGAGGAAAAGAAAAAGAAAAGAGAGCTTGAAAAGGAAAAAGTCCTTAGGGATAGGAAGGAGTGGGAGAAGAGTGTTCCTTCCCCCAAGGTTGCTCAACAAGAGAAGCCTTTTGAAAACATCTTGGAAAATTTGCTTCTTGTTGAACAACCAAGCCTTGTCTTTTGTAAAGGAACACTTGCATGCACTGCCACAAGTAGTGTGTAAGGACCTGTAAAATTAAATTGGAATAAAAGGAATATATTTTAAATGAATTCTAAGTATGTTTTTATTTAAAATAAAAAGGGAGGAAAGTGTAGCTTAGAAGACTATGAGATCGCCTGGTTAGTACATAATCGCCTGTCACCTAGACTACCCATGCGGACGTCGCCAGGGCGCGAGGTATGCGGACATCGCCAGGGCGCGAGGTATGCGGACATCGCCAGGGCGCGAGGTATGCGAACATCGCCAGGGCGCGAGGTATGCGGACATCGCCAGGGCGCGAGCGGACATCGTCAGGGCGCGAGGTATGCGGACATCGCCAGGGCGCGAGGTATGCGGACATCGCCAGGGCGCGAGGTATGCGGACATCGCCAGGGCGCGAAGCATGCGGGCATCGCCAGGGCGCGAGAGGCATGCGGGCATCGCCGGGGCGCGAGAGGCATGCGGGCATCGTCAGGACGCGAGGCATGCGGGCATCGCCCGGGCGCGAGAGACATGCGGGCGTCGCCAGGGATAGACATCGGTCCTCTCCCAGAGAGAGACATCGGTCGTCTCCCAGAGAGCGACATCGGTCGTCTTCCAGAGAGAGAGATCGGTCGTCTTCCAGGTTGAGTCATCGGTGGAAGGTTAACGCACGATGTCGTATTTCACGCAGATGAAGTGGGGCCCAGGCCCCCAGCTTGAGCGTCTTGCATGCGCGACACGTAGTCAGGGAGCGTACTTCAGAACAGTGGCTCCAGGGAATTGGTACGGAAAGTGACCCAAAACCCACGTGGCCACACTGTTCAAGGAAGGGTGCAGGCAAGCTTTTCCTGCAGAGTGGGCGGTGGCAGCGGAAATTGTGGAACAAGTTGGTCTAGTTTTAAAAACCCACTTCTGAGGGGAAAAGAACGTTGCAGTGGTTCAAGAGTGAAAGAGTGAGTTTACCTCCATTCTTCTCTTTTCTCTCCTTCACAGTGCGATTCAGGCATCCTTAAGCACCAGTACGACGAACGATGACTGCCCTCAGAGCACCTGGGAGGTTCTCTGCAAGTTCTCCAAACTAGACGCTAAAACAGAGCTAAGGCATCTTTAAGCTTCGACGGGTTTTGGAACTCCTGGTGTTTTGCGCAAGTCCAGGTAAGGGAAGCTAGCTTTATTTTCAATAAAAGCTGTAGATTAGATGTTTCTGAAGTGAGGGCGACGTGGTCGCCGGTTTTTCAACTGTTATTGCAAAATCCCCTGTTTTGGATGTGATCGCCGGTTTTAATATTGTTGTTCGAACTCCCCTGTTTAATGTCGCTCTGAACTTGTTGAGATTGAAATGAAAAATGTATATGCTATTCGAAAACCTGATCGGTGGTATGCTTGTTCTTGTGAGTGGGGTTGTTTAAGAAAAGATTCAAGGTATTCTATGATGGATTTATTCTTTATGTGTGGAATGATGCTTTGAATGTTGTGGATGTGGGATCAAGGCATAGTATTTTCAGGAAAGAAAATACCGTGTAAGATCGTGTAGAGTGTGCAATGACCGGTGATTCGTTTTATGAGATATCCTGACTCTCTTGATGTAATGGAATCACATAGATGAAGTTATTCAGGCGTTGAGAGTCGAAGGAGGTCCACAGGTATGGGTGAGTTGTGTGAAAGAGAACGAGCTCGACCCGTTGTGTGGATTAACCCTGTCATGCTAGGATAGTGATAATATTGAGATTCATTTATACGCTTGTGAATGTGTGTGATTTCACAGCGACCCTGTGAATGTGTGTGATTTCACAGTGGTGCAGCATGACAGGTGCAGATCTCTGAGTCTAGTCAATGCACGTGTCTTCCGGAAGTAGTGTCAAGTGTCTATGTGTGATGAGTCAGTGGAAGTCTGACGTGAGAAATGTGAAATATTGAGAATTGTTGATAGACACTTGATGCTTGTGTGATATGAATGAGAAAGTGATGGACTCTTGTGAATGTTTAAAAAGGGCTGATCTACGTTGGTTGTCCAGTTTATAATTTAAAGTTTTAAAAAAAAAAATATCTAGCTTACCCTGTGTTTTTGTTGTGTGGATGTTTTCTTAAAACTGTGATGATCGTGTATTTTACACGGGAGCAGATGATCTTCCAGGGAGTAGAGCTCCTCAGTGAGTGGTCGCCAGAAGGAGATCGCCTGTTTCTGTCTCTATGTGGTGATCGCCTGTTTTCTGTTCTGATAGAAGATCGGTTGTTTTGGGTCTTCTGATAGGAGATCGCCTGTTTTATATTGGGAGACCGCCGGTTTCATTTTATTTGACTGTATTTTGTTTTTGGAAAACTGACTGGATATGTATTAATTTTCCCTGTGGGGAGCATTTTCATTATATATATATATATATATGTGTTCACTTCGAAATTTTTGTTTTATCTTTATTTCATTATATAAATGTGAAATGTATTTTGGTGGGATGTTACATTAATGGTATCAGAGCAGTTCGTCCTTAGGATGACCTGAGGGCTGTGGATCCATTGTGTTTCTTCTGCTCATAAAATTTATTTGAGTTTTAAACAAAAACTATGGTGAAAGGCTTTCAAACGTTTTTGTATTGAAATTTTGTGTGTGCTGTAGTGAATATATGCTCTAACTGAAAATTTTAGTATTGAGAATGAAAGGATCTTGATAAAGTAGTGAGGGTGCACACTCATAACTGGATCGAGATGTTCTCAATCTTAATTCTAAAGATTGATGTTTAGCATACAATGAATTCTGGTGTGATTTATTTCATTCTCTTGAGTGTCTTTGTAATTGATTGAAAGTGGTTGTTTGGATTGATGATTGTATACCAGTAGTTATCCTGGTGTTATACTTGATGTTACAAGCATGATGATTCTGTTGATGAACTCAAACTCTAAATGATTTTGAGATGCTGACCTTTGTAAGGTCTAAATGTCACCTCCTGAATGAATTGATTTCTTATCGATTTCATTCTTATAGTTGTTGGAAATATGGAAAACAATAGTTTCAGGATCTCTAGAAAGTAAAATGGATAGTTACCCAATAAGTGTAAGGCAAGTGCAAGTTAGATTTAGTTGCGCCATGATTTAGTTTCAGATAGATATAAGACACGAAGAGTAAATCAGCAGTATATTGAGGGTTTAAAGATTTAAGCACGTGCTTCTATAGGGAGTGCTGGAGTTAAGTTCCAAGATGAAAGTAGGAATTTTTCGTTGATCTGGAGCTTGGAAGGTGTTAGTATCAATAACACAACATAAGATGGCTCTAGCTGGACAACAAGGCTTAAGAGGAAATTTCAGATTTGGTGGAGAATAAGTTTACAAGATGATTTTATCATCTTGAGATGTATCAATGATTTTGGGAAGAGGAAAGATGAAATATCTTAATTGTGTTTAAAATTACAGTTAGGCAAAGAAAATTTGTTGAAAAGCAACAGGCGGAGGAATTGTTTGGATGAGAGAGAAAGTTGCACGCAGAATGGATGTTGTTTAATTGATTTAGTTTTGAAAGCAGTATGTGATTCGAAATTTGGACCCTAGTTTATGTTGAGTATGTAGGAGATGAATTGGATGTTATTCCAGGAAGGGAATTGGCGATCTGTCAATCACGTTTTCAAAGGTTATGCTCAACGAAAGATAGTATTTCCAAAGTTCAGCTGAGTTGATTAAATTGAAGAAAATAAGTGGAAGAGTTGTTAGAGACGCAGTTAGTCAAGCCCAATATATCTCCTTGGGGTTTCCAGCGTTGTTGGTTAAAAAGGAAGATGAAGGACCTCAATTGTGTATGGACTACAGGAGTTGTATATGTTCAATGCAACTCAAATTTCATGAGAGAAAATTATTCTACTTATGATTTAGAATCGGCAGTGGTAGTATTGTTATGAAGATTTGAAGACAGTAATTGTATGAAGCTTTGTATGGGAGGGAAATGCAGAACTCCCTTATTGTTGGAACCAGGAGGGTGAACCAGTTTTGATTGAACAATTAGAGGATCCTAGTCTGAAACGTATTGTGGAATTACTAGGCACCGATCAGGCTAAAGGCTTTGTAATGGGTGAAGATGAGATATTAAGATTAATGGCAGAATTTGCATACTAGCAAATGAAGAATTTAAGAGATAACAGAAAATTTAACTTTGCTCTTCTGGCGAAATGGAAATGGTGGATGATGAGTGATGAAAAAGGGAAATGGAAAAATATTCTTGTATCCAAATATGGCTCGGAACTTGGGAGAAGTCGAGCTCATTTGAAATATCAATCGTGGTGGTGGAGAGATGTATGTAAGGTGGGCGAGGAGGGTGAAGATGATGGTTGGTTCCAAAAAGTCATTGTTTGGAAAGTTGGAGGCGGAGGAGATGTGAGATTTTAGGAAGATGCGTGGGCCACTAACTTTAACTTTAAATCTTTGTTCCCTAGACTTTACTCCATTTCTATGGACCAAGGCAAGACGATGGGAAAAGTAAGTTTTTGGGAGGATTCTGGTTGGCAATGGCGGCTAAATTGGGAGAGGGATAGATTTGGATGGGAATTGGGCTTGGAGGAAAATTTGTTGACGTACATAAACAGGGGCAACATCAACAAGGAATCCAAGGATCGTCTTGTTGGGAGAGGGGATACCAAAGGGGTCTTTCCTGTGAAATCAGCTTACGTTCGCTTGGCTAACCAAACCTACGGGTGGAGTTTTCTCTAGCCCATGGCAAGCAAAAGAAATGCCTAAAACACTAATCACTGGGTGGAGAATCCTACTGGACAAAATTTCAACTAAGTTTCAACCTTCTCAGGAGAGGGGTGGCAATAAATTCTTCTACATGTGCACTGGGTAGGGAGTCAGAAGAATTCACTCAACACTTTTTCTTGGATTGTACCATTGCGCAACGTGGCTGGTCTATGTGCTTCAAGTGGTTAGGTGTTCTATTTGTTCAACATAAGGATTTGAGGTCTCACCTTGAGAACTTTTATTTTATACATATGTCATCCAAGTAGAATCAGGTGTGGAAGGGAATGTGGGTGGCAATAGTCTGTTGTATCGGGGAGAAGAAGAATAGAGTTGTCTTTAAGCAAGAAATTCCGGATGCAGAGGAAATCTTCCAATCGGCTCCACTACTTGTATGGTTGTGGTTGAGATATAGGGTGCGTTCGTTCTCGTATGCCTTTTCGGATTGGCACCTGAACCCAAATCAATGCATTCAATGTATACATTGAAAAAGGAGGTCATAATGGGAGCAGGAAGCCGAGTTGGCAAAAGAAGTCATAATAATGATTTAGAAAGTAATAGCAACAGGAACTTTGTCTTTATAAGGTGCAGAATTATGTAGTATAGTGGTGAACCAAAGGTGTTCCTTTAGGGAGCGTGAGAATTAGATCAGCAGTTGGGAGGTCCAAATTTTCTAAAGAAGAATACTCATTAAGTTCCACAACATCTTAGATATCCCTTCTAAGACCACTAACAAATCTAGCCATTTTAGTTTCATCATTCTCATGCATATTGGCTTTAATTAAAAGCGTTTCAAGTTCTTTATAATAAGCATCCACACTTAGCGTGCCTTGGTGAAGCCTTTGGAGCTTCAACAATAGGTCTTTCCTAAAGTGTGGAGGCACAAATCTAGCACGCATGCAAGCTTTTAAATCATCCCAAGAGACCACGGGCGGTCTCTTGTTTAGCCCAATGTCCATGAGAGTTTTGTGCCACCATTGCATGGCATAGTCCGTAAATTCTAGGGAGGCTAGCTTAATCTTTTGGTCTTCTTGGACCTCATGTACAAAAAATATTTGCTCTACCTTAGCCTCCCATCCTAAATACACATTAGGATCTCCTTCACCACTAAAACTAGGTAATTTTACATAAGGCATAAAAGGCTTAGCCACATTTTGGCGCCTATCTTCATGATTGTGATGCATCCTCCAATTGGTCTCTTCATGATATCCATAAGAACTTTGAGAAGACCTTGAGGTATGCCTATGATGATGATGGTGTCTTCTCTCATGGTTGTGATGATGATCTTCATGGTCCAACTCCAATCTTTGGAGCCTTGCCTCCATTTGTCTTAATGCCTCATCTTTTTATGCAATTGTTAGTTTAGCATCCTTTAATTCACCAATTAGGTATGCTTTTTGAGGTGAGTGAGGCTTAGATGATTCTCCACTAGAAAGATTAGCCATGATAAAATGAAACACAAAAACACAAAGAAGAAACTATTATAGAAAACAAAGTTAGAAAAACAAGGTGAAAAACAAATATAGCTTGCGGAAATGATGTAAAATCTCTCAAACCACTCCAAGAAAATATATCCTTCCTTTACCAAGCCTCTCTTGTGGATTGGATGAGCCTCAAGTGAAAGATGCCAAAGCAAACCACACTTAGTCAAAGAACAATTCACCACAAAACTAGAGGAAACAAGAAAGACAAGCAAGAAAAGGTATAAGCAAGAAAAGCTAAACCAAAGTGGAAGTAAAGATATGACAAAACTTTGGAAAAGAATATTGAATAAAAATGACAAGCAAAGAAAATAAGGCACTCAATAAAAAGGTAGTACACAAATAGAACCTAGAGAATGGTACTAGAATTGGATTAACAAAACCAAAACAGTACTACAGAATATTAAGGTGTCAAAATGCGTGACTTAAACTAATTATGCTGAGCTGGATAATTCAAATTTGAATTTGAAATTTAAACCACAGAAATTTCAAGATCTTAGCTCAAATTTGGCGCTGGAATCACACCAAAATAATGCACCAATAAATTGTGATAATTTTTCCAAATCTGATGCCACTTCACTGTTTTTTTCGCGCCAGAATTGCACACTGATTGTATTTGATTTATCATTTTTTTTCTATTTTGAATTTTTCTTCACTTTTTTTTTTCACTTTTTTCTAACACATCAATCTGTTCAGATCCAGAATTTTAGAACTTTTCATAAACGGAATTAAATTCTGTAAACAAAAACAGCCAGCACAATTTCAACAAAAACAGAGGAAGCCTAATTTGGAATTAAAACAATATTAAGAAACTTCAAAGACACAATAGAATTGATGTATGTGAACTTGTATGGATCTATCACACAAGCATGAACTAAAATCTAAAATTAAAATGGACCAAAGGCTCAACAAAACAGATTAGAAACTGCACTCAAAATTAAAAGCAATCAACCAAAAATTATCAAGAAAAGTACTACATAGAAGTGATGACAATTTAGGAGAAACATGACTTGACAAAACTTGTATGGATTCAAAAAGCAAAATGACTCAAACACAATTAATTTGCACCAATTAAAACAGCAAGGAAAGACTCAAATTAAAGCAAAAACAGAATAGCTAACACAACAAGGAACCTAAAAAAAAATTCTGCACAAAAATAAAGTGCTGGAAAATGGAAATTGCTTGAATAGAAAGTGTCAATTCAACTCAACAAGAACAAAACATCACCATAGCTCTGATACCACATGATGTGAGTTGATTTTAGGTTCATTATATTTGTGACACTTTCTTAGAATTAGGATCAAGATTCTTAGCAATTTAGAGTGAGTCACCTAAGGAAAATCCCCACTGGACATTAACTTAACAAGTGTTAAGTAGATGTGAAGGTTCATTTCCAAAGGTCCAAGGTTAAAACACAATTAATGGTGATGAATGAATGAAGAACAAGGTGCTGAACTCAAAAAAAGAATAGGTGCAGAATTTAAACACAAAAAAACAGAATGGAAACACAAATTGAAACAAAAGAACCGATTGAAATTCAAGAACAAGACATAGAATCAAAACTACCGATTGAAATGACTATGGAAGATGAAAGAAGATGAAACTTATGTGGTTGTAGCCATGGATTGGGAATGGACACGCCACTTGGAGGTGATGATCCAAGATAAGTACAGATTTGCCGCCACTTGAGAGCTTCCAAAACTCACAAGATGAGACTAGAAAGGAGAAAACAATTCTCACACTCACACAAATTTGTGTATAGTAACTTTACTCTAAATTCAATCCTATTTTACATGAGCATAGCACCTCTATTTATAGTGTGAGAGGGCTGAAATTAAAGTGGGAAAATTCAAATGAGAAGCATTTGAATTTGGAGCCAAAACACATGTCACAAGGGAGGTGTGACTTGATTTCTACTTTGGCACCTCCTAAAACTACACCTACACCTACTTTTTATGTCACATGGAAGGTGTGACTTGTTTTTGTACATTAGCACCCCTTATTTTAATATCTACACCTTCCTTTAATGTTCTACTAAAAACTACACAAAAGAAATTACAAAAGAGATACATCCATTCATGCTTATTTCCCAAAGCTTTAGCCTTGCTCCTATTGATGCTCATGGATTGGGCTTGGGCCCCACTTGACTTGGGCTTCTTGGGTTGGGCCCTCTTTATTTATACTACTACTTGGATTCTTCAAGAGAACCCAATTATTTACAAAAATGTTCTACTCTTTAAGAAGACTAGTAAGAAGAACTTCAAGTGCTTTGGAATATGGCCCTTTCTTATTTTTGTGAAGTCTTCTTTTGATTGTTGAGATGAACCTTTATATATAGCATCTTTGGTCATCCTTAAGTGGTCTTGACTTGCATCAAAAGGTCATCTAAACATTCAAGTGAAGACCTCACCAAAGGCAGAAATGGACAAAGACCAGAGCATCTTAAGTTCTTCCTGCTGGTCTTCTTAAGAATAAAACAAGTTGTAAATAATTTGGGCTACTTTGGAGGGTCGAAATAGCAAGTATAGGCTAGAATAAGGTGCCTTTATCATAATAGGGGGTGTAATTATCATTTTAGCTTGTTCCTAGCCCTTTTGGAAGGCATTTTGGCCTAGTTTCTAGAAGGACAAGCCTAGGATGCGAGTTTGACTTAGTCAAACTCTAAGGCTGCTCATGTTTTCCCTTTTCCAATCCTACCCCTTTAGCTTGTTCTCCAAGGCTCCTTCACCTATAAATAGGAGGCCTACCTAGTGTATTTTTCATAATGAAACGGAATGGTAAAGAAACTCTACACAATTTGTGTGAGAATTGTGAGCTTGTTAGCATAGGTCTTATCTTGTGAAAGTGTGAGCTCTTCAAGTGGCGACCATCTTTCACTTATCTTGCAGGACCTCCATACTCCAAGTGGCGTGTTTCTTCCATTGCCATCACCATAAGCTTCCTCTCCTTCATCTTGTTTCCATTTTCATTTATGTCTTATTTTCTTAAAGTTCATGTTCTTGCTTTCTGTTCTGCAGGAACGCTCCAAGAACCACCACCGGAACTCCAAACGCTGCCTGCAAAACACACAGACAGATGATCCTGCCGCTTGACTCGAACGTGGAGGATTGCCTCGTCACTCCTTCGTCTAACCCTCTGTTCTGCAGGAACGCTCCAAGAACCACCACCGGAACTCCAAACGCTGCCTGCAAAACACACAGACGGTGCCTCTGGCGGCCGTTGTAGCTCCGACGCTCAAGTCAGGCAACAGGAACACCAAATCTATCACTGAATCTCTCTGTGAGACTCGTGTGTGCTCTCAGATCCACTTTCTCTCTCTATAACTGTTTTCTGTTATCACTGTGCCACGTGTAAGAACGCTCCCACAGTGACTCAGAAACTCAGTGTAGTGAGCATGTGTAAACTTGTAATCTGGAAGGAATCCCCGTACCTTACATGACGTGGAGTGCTTTATACCTGAGTCGCGCCTCTCTCCCAGATGGTGACACGTGGAGGCACCAGCTGGAATCTACCGTACACGCGTCACACCTGGAGGGCTTCTGCGCTTCTCTCTGTGCGGGCCGCATGCTCCCAGGAGAGCGCCAGGCGCATCCTGCCTGCATGGCCTCGCCGCACGTCCTCTGAGTGGGCATCATGCGAGGTGCATGCGTAGCGTTCTCGTTGGGAACCCCGATGACCGACCTCCCTCTGCATGTACTTACGACTGATCTCCCTCTTCATGCACTTACGACCGATCTCCCTCTTAACGCCCGATCGCGCTCTTCATGCAGTCACACCATATCGGTGCCTCATAACTTCCACCGATGACCGGGCGGTGCATCATAACTTCCCCTGATGACCGGGCGGTGCCTCATGACTTCCCCTGATGATCGGGCGGTGGCTCATGAATATCCATCGACGTTCGTGCGGTGCCTCATGACTATCCACCAACGTCCGTACGGTGCTTCCAGGCGCTTATCTATGCTCTGAACTGGGAGTGGTGGCCACTTGGTATCTGACTACCGATCACCGTTCTAGGTGATCTCCTCCCTGATTCACTTGCTCTTTCTACCACGTGCCACCCTGTGCATGGTCCACGTGGTCAACGGCTGCTGACGTCATCAACTACTGATGACCGACCGGATCACTTTCCTTTTGTCTTCCATTTGGCCATCTCTTCTTTAATTTGTTTCCTTTCATGTTCTTCAATTTCCGCACCATCATCATGTTCACCATATCATGTGTTTTCCTTTTGCCTTTGTGAAGTGAACCTTCACACTTACTTAACCACTTGGTTAAGTTTGTGTCCAGTGGGAATCTTCCTTAGGTTTCACCATTAAAAGTGCTAAAATCTCAATCTAAGTAAAGTTTCACCTCTTAAAATGAACAATCCTAAAATCAACTGACATCAGAATCTTTCATAACTTTTCTGCACCAAGAACTCCTCAGCAGAATGGTGTACTAGAAAGGAAGAACAGATCTCTTGAAGAGCCTACAAGAACCATTCTAAGTGAATCTTCCTTACCCAAGTATTTTTGGGCTGATGCAGTAAGCACTTCTTGCTATGTCATGAATAGAGTGCTTATAAGGCCAATTTTGAAGAAGACTCCATATAAACTTTTCAATGGAAGGAAGCCAAGCATTAGCCACATAAAAGTGTTTGGATTCAGATGTTTCTTTCTGAACAATAGGAAAGAAAATCTGGGCAAGTTTGATGAGAAAACCGATAATGGCATCTTTATTGGCTATTCTTCAACTAGCTATGCTTATAGGGTCTACAACAAGAGACTCATGACTGTGGAGGAGTCTGTTCATGTGGTGTTTGATTAAATTAATCATGCAAATCAGGTTTCTTTGAAGAATTATGCAGAAGAAGATGAACAAAACATCATTATGCAGAAGCTGGAATCCTGCCCAAAAAAATAACTGATTGATTCTACGAAACAACTGGCTAAAATTTTGCAACAGTAAAAGTTGCCAAAGGAATGGAGAATTCCAAGAGATCTTTCTGTGGATAACATAATTGGGCAGATTCAGAAGGGTATTTTTACACGTAGTACTATCTCTAACTACTGCAAGCACATGGCTTTTGTCTCCCAAATTTAACCTAAGTCAATTTGAAAAGCTCTCAAGGATGATAAGTGGATAGCTGCCATGCATGAGGAGCTACATCAATTTACAAGAAATGATGTCTAGTTTCTTGTTCCTAACACAGACTAGATGAACATCATAGGAACCAAATGGGTTTAAAGAAACAAGCTGGATGAATCTAGTGTGATGACAAGGAACAAAGCAAGACTTGTTGCTAAAGGTTATAATCAAGAAGAGGGCATAGATTATGATGAAACCTTTGCTCCAGTTACAGGATTAGAAGCTGTAAGGTTGTTGCTTGCCTTTGCCTTTGCTTTTATGAGTGGATTCAAATTGTTTCAAATGGATGTTAAGAGTGCTTTCCTCAATGGAATAATAAATGAGAAAGTCTATGTTGCACAACAACCGAGTTTTGAAGATCATCAACATCCTACCCATGTATACAAGCTGAAAAAGGCCTTGTGTGGACTTAAGCAAGCTCCAAGGTAGTGGTATGAAAGACTAAGTAACTTTCTTTTGTCCAATGGCTATGAGAGAAGGAAGATTGACAAGACTCTCTTTATCAAGAAGTTAAATTCTGAAATTATCTTGGTCCAAATCTATGTTGATGACATCATTTTTGGTGCTACCAAAGATAGTTTATGTGAAGAATTTGTGGTTTCCATGCAAGGAGAATTTGAAATGTCAATGATGGGGGAGCTTTCATTCTTTCTTGGACTGCAAGTCAAGCAATCCAAAGATGGAATTTTCCTAGTCCAATCAAAGTATTGCAAAGAAATTCTCACAAAGTTTGAAATGGAAAGTTGCAAAGCAGCTAGCGCACCTATGCCATCAAGTTGCTACATGGATGCTGACTTGGCTGGAAAAGAGGTAGATCAACCCAAATATAGAGGGTTGATTGGTTCCTTACTCTATCTCATCGCAAGTAGGCCGAATATTGTAAGGACCTGTAAAATTAAATTGGAATAAAAGGAATATATTTTAAATGAATTCTAAGTATGTTTTTATTTAAAATAAAAAGGAAGGAAAGTGTAGCTTAGAAGACTATGAGATCGCCTAGACTACATATGCGGACATCGCCAGGGCGCGAGGTATGCGGACATCGCCAGGGCGCGAGGTATGCGGACATCGCCAGGGCGCGAGGTATTCGGACATCGCCAGGGCGCGAGACACATGCGGACATCGCCAGGGCGCGAGGTATGCGGACATCGCCAGGGCGCGAGGTATGTGGACATCGCCAGGGCGCGAGGTATGCGGACATCGCTAGGGCGCGAGAGACATGCGGACATCGCCAGCGCGCGAAGCATGCGGGCATCGCCAGGGCGCGAGAGGCATGCGGGCATCGCCGGGGCGCGAGAGGCATGCGGGCATCGCCAGGGCGCGAGAGACATGCGGGCATCGTCAGGGCGCGAGGCATGCGGGAATCGCTAGGGCGCGAGAGACATGCGGGCGTCGCCAGGGATAGACATCGGTCGTCTCCCAGAGAGAGACATCGGTCATCTTCCAGAGAGAGACATCGGTCGTCCTCCAGGATGAGTCATTGGTGGAAGGTTATCGCGCGATGTCGTGTTTCACACAGATAAGGTGGGACCCAGGCTCCCAGCATGAAACGTCCTGCACGCGGGCCACGTGGACAAAAAGGGTGGTTCAGAATAGTGACATCAGAAAGTTGGCATGCGCAAGAGACACCCACGACCGTACTGTTCAGGGAAGTGGTTGGCATGCGCAAGAGACACCGTGGTCGTACTGTTCAGGGAAACGTACACTCAGGCTTTCCTGCAAAGTGGGTGGTGACAGCAGCATGTGTGGACAAGTTAGTGTAGATTCAACAACCCACTTCGGGGAGGCAAAGAACGTTGCAGTAGTTCAAGAGCGAAAGAGTGAGTTCACCTTCACCCTTCTCTTTTCTCTCCTTCGCGCTGCGATTTAGGCACCCTCAAGCACCAGTACGACGAGCGACGACTGCCCTTGGACACCTGGGAGGTTCTCTGCAAGTTCTCCAGACCGGGACGCTAAAACAAAGTGAAAGCATCTTTAAGCTTCGGTGGGTTTTCGGAGCTCTTGGTGTTTTGCGCTAGTCCAGGTAAGGGAAGCTAGCCTTATTTCCAACGAAAAACCTTATATTAGATGATTTTGATGATGGGGCGACGTGGTCGCCGGTTTTCAACTGTTATTGCATAATCCCCTGTTTTTGGACGAGATCGCCGGTTTTGGCGTTGTTTTTCGAAATCCCCTGTTTTAGTGTCGTTTGAAGTTGTTTGAGATTGAAATGTGATATTTTAAAGTCTGAACCTTGGAATGATTGTTGCTGTGATTGGAAATCGTTCATTTAAGTGTTATATGATGTGTTGAATGTTTGAATGTGGGATCAAGACATAGTATTTTCAGGAAAGGAAATACCGTGTTGAGATTAGTTATGAGGTGTATTGATCAGTGAGTATCCTGTGAATGAGACGATCCTGACTCTGCTGATATGATGGAGTCACATAGATGAAGTCATTCGGTTGGTGAGAGTCGAAGGAGGTCCATATGTATGGGTAAGTCGTTTGAAAGATAACTGACTTGACCTGTTATATGGATTAACCCTGTCATACTGTGAGAGTGATGAGATTGAGATCGAGATTATGTTGATGCGCATGGCTGTGGGAACATTACAGCAATGAAGTATGACAGGTGCAGGTCTCTGGATGCTAAGTTCAATGCACGAGTCTTCCGGAAGTAGTGTTAAGTGTCGGTGTGTGATGAGTCAGTGGAAGTCTGACGTGAGAAATGAGAAACATTGAAATTGGTAGACACTTGATGAATTATGTGAATTGAAAGACTCTTGAGGAAATTGTGAAATATGTGATTACTTGATGGTCATGTGATGGGAATGAGAAAGTTGATGGTTTTTACGTGGGTGTCTTAAATTTGTTTTATCTTGATTTTAAAGTTTCATATCTAAATTCTCTTTAAAATATCTAGCTTACCCTGTGTTCTTGTTTGTGGATGTTTTCTTAAACCTGTGATGATCGTGTATGATTTTACACGGGAGCAGATGATGTTGCAGGAAGTAGAGCTCCTCAGTGAGGGGTCGCCGGAAGGAGATCGCCTGTTTCTGTTTCTGTTAGGCGATCACCCCTTTTTCTGTTTTCTGATAGGAGATCGCCTTATCTGTTAGGAGATCGCCTGTTTTTTTTTCTATTATGCTGTATTTTGTTTAAGTTTTGGAAATTGACCGATTATGTATTAAACTCCCTGTGAGGAGAAACTTCATTACATATATATAATTATGTTCACTTCAATATATTTGTTTACCTTTATTTTCATTATATAAATATGAAAAGTATTTTGGCGGGATGTTACAAATATGATGTTTGCCGAATGTCTGTGTTCAAGATTCCAAGCAATTCCAAAGGAATCTCAGCTTAAGGCTGCAAAACGCATTCTAAAGTATCTCAAGGGGAAAACCAATGTTGGGCTATAACTCTCCTATACACTTAATTGGATATTCTAATACTAATTTTGCAGGGTGTAAGCTGGATCGAAAAAGCACAAGTGGGACTTGCCATCTTCTTGGTTCAAGTCTTATTTCTTGGCATAGCAAGAAACAAGCTTGTGTGGATCTTTCCACTGCAGAGACTAAGTACATTGCTGCTGGAAGTTGTTGTGCACAAGTTCTTTGGCTCAAACAGAAACTAAAAGATTTTTGGATTAAAGGTTAGCAAGGTGCCTTTGCTGTGTGACAACACAAGTGCTATAAATCTCACCAAAAATCAGATTCAGCACTTAAGGACAAAGCACATTTAGGTCCGTCATCACTTTATAAGGGATCATGTGCAGAATGGAGATTATGAAGTGAAGTTCATTGAGACAGGAACGCAACTTGCTGATATTTTCACAAAGCCTTTGCCAAAGGATAGATTTTTCTTTCTAAGAAATGAGTTAGGTATTCTTGATTCTCAAACTCTTTCTTGATTGTGTTTTACTCTTTCTTCATTCTATTTGTGAAGACAAATAGAGGGAGAAGAGAAGGTGTGTGGTTTATATGTTGTAAACTGCTGCAAAACTCTGGATTTGAATGGTTTATATTTATGCTACTGCACACACACTGTTTTAACTAGTTTGTGTGCCTTGATAACCTGCTATTATATATGCTCTGTGTTTGCATAGATTCTGTTTTGTAGGTGTTGGTTCATATTCAAACAGATCAACACAAGCAACTAGGGATTTGTCTTCATCAAGTAGGAGGAGATTGTTGATCAAGGATGACCTTGTGCTTTGATGTCTACAAATCCAAGGTGTTTGGTGGAAGGCTGGAGTTGCTACTTGTGTGGGTGGGATTTGGGTAGGTTAAAGTATAATCCTGATGTAAGCCAAGTCAGCAAAGAGATGACCAAGGACCCAAGAAACCATTAACAATCATCTTAACAAACAAGTCAAGACCCCACCAAAAAATCTATCAGACCTCATCAGAAGAAGAAGGAGGCGTAGACCAGAACACCAATTGTTCTTTCTTCTGGTCTACTTAAGAATAAAACATGTTGTGAATAATTTAGACTCACTTTACAGGTCGAAATATCAAAGATAGGCTACAATAAGGTGCCTTTAGCATAATAGGGGGTGTGAGTATCATTTTAGCTTGTTCCTAGCCCTTTTGGAAGGCATTTTGACCTAGTTTCTAGAAGGACAAGCCTAGGATGCGGGTTTGACTTAGTCAAATCCTAAGGCTACCCAATTTTCCCCCCTTAAGCTTGTTCTCCAAGGATTCTTCACTTATAAATAGGAGGCCTACCTAGTGTATTTTTCATGTTGAATTATATAGAAGGAAAACTCTACACAAATTGTGTGAGAATTGTGAGCTTATCGCTTAGGTCTTATCTTGTGGGAGTGTGAGCTCTTCAAGTGGCGGCCAACTTTCACTTATCTTGGAGGACCTCCATACTCCAAGTGGCGTGTTTCTTCCATTGCCATCACCATAAACTTCCTCTCCTTCATCTTATTTCCATTTCCGTTTATGCCTTTCTTTCCTAGATTTTATGTTCTTGTTTTCCTCTTGTCTTCCATTCGGATATCTTGTGTTTAATTTGTTTCCTTTCATGTTTTTCACTTTCCGCACCTTCATCATGCTCACCATATCATGTGTTTTCCTTTTGCTTTGATAAGTGAACCTTCACACTTACTTAACCACCTTGTTAAGTTCGTGTCCAGTGGGAATCTTCCTTAGGTTTCACCTTCTAAAAGTGCTAAAATCTCAATCTAAGTGAAGTGTCACACCTTAAAATGACCAATTCAAAATCAACTCACATCATGTGGTTATCAGAGCTTTGGTTCTTTTTTAGCTTAATTATTTGAGTTAATTTCGGCACTTTACATTCTTGCACTTTTAATTTCTTGCTTTTACCTTTCAAGCAATTTAAATTCCGCCCTTACATTCTTGTCTTTATTTTTCTTGCAATTTAATTCAGCCCTTTATTTTCTTGCAATTTCAATTCGGCCATTTTTACCTTTCCATAGCTTTGTTTCGCTTTTGGATTGTTATTTTGTGTCTTGTTGTGTTCTTGCCTTTTGCTTTGAGTCAAATGTTCATTAGTGTTTCTAGGAGTCCTTGCTTTGATTCTACTTACTTTGCTTTTAATTTTGAAAGTTTATAAGTATTTGGAAAATTGTTTTAGTAAGAGTAGATTTAGGTTCTAAACAAAATATTTCAAGTGATCAATTATTTTGAAGCCCAATCTTTTGTGAAAATTGGAGTTATATGGAAAATATGCATGATCAAAACTATGGATATCTCTTTTCCATAAGCCAAAAACAAGTATGAAGAAAAGGAGTTTGTGCAACAAAGATTGTTTTCCATTCTTTCAAAGAGCAACAACATTTTCAAAATTTTGGATTCAACTTGATTGGAAAATTGATTTCAACCATTGTGGAATTTTTATCCTTTTGCTTTAACAATTTCTAAAGAAAATTTCATTGTTAAAAGTTTAGTAAGTATCTTTGAGTCCTTTTTGTGTGCCTTTTCTTGTTTGTCTTTCTTCAAATTTTTGTCATATATCTCTCTCCATTTTTGGTTTAGCTTTTCTTGTTTAAGCTTTTCTTGCTTGCCTTTTTGTTTTTCTCAAGTTCTTTTGTGGTTTCCTTTGAGATCAAGTGTTAAGGGCTTTGTCCTTTCATTTGAAGAGCTTTCCACCCCAAGAAAGACCTTTGTGGAGTGAAACAAAATTTCTTTGAGTGCCTTGAGTGATTTCTTCTTGTTCTTCACCAAAGTGACGCAAACTTGAGAGTGTTTTTACTAACTTTTATTTCACTAATTGTTTATCACTTGTGAATTATGACTCATCTTTCTTTAGGAGAATCATCTAAGCCTCAATCTTCCCAAAAGGATTTCCTTATGGGTGAATTGGCCGCGACAAAGAGGTCCTTGGCCCAAAAGGAGGACAAGATGAGACAAATGGAGGAAAGACTCCAAAGGCTAGAAATGGCTCAAGAAAGACAACCCCAAGGAAGGAGATGTGATCAAAGGAGAGCGTCTAGGAGCTACCACCATTATGCTAGCTAAGAAGAGGAAGAAGAATGGAGGTTGAACAATTTTGTGGAAAGGCGCCAACAAGCTTTAAGAATTTCTTTCCCTTATGTAAAATTGCCTGGTTTTAGTGGGGAAAATGATCCCAATGTATATTTAGGATAGGAAACTAAGGTAGAACAAACTTTTAATGTACATGAGGTCCAAGAGGACCAAAAGGTTAAGTTAGCCTCTTTAGAATTTTTAGACTATGCCATGCAGTGGTGGGATAAAACTGTAATGTACATTGGACTTAATAAGAGGCCAGTCGTGGTCTGTTGGGATGATTTAAAGGTTTGCATGCGCGCACGGTTTGTTCCTCCTCATTATAGGAAGGAACTCTTGTTGAAGCTCCAACGGCTTCAACAAGGACTGTAAGGACCTGTAAAATTAAATTGGAATAAAAGGAATATATTTTAAATGAATTCTAAGTATGTTTTTATTTAAAATAAAAAGGAAGGAAAGTGTAGCTTAGAAGTCTACGAGATCGCCGTTGTTGAAGACGGAGGCGACCTCCGACTTCTCTGGTACATAGTCGCCAGGGCGAGAGAGACATGCGGACGTCGCCAGGGTGCGAGAGACATGCGGACGTCGCCAGGGCGCGAGAGACATGCGGCATCGCCAGGGCGCGAGGCATGCGGACATCGCCAGGGCGCGAGGCATGGGACGTCGCCAGGGCGCGAGAGACATGCGAACATCGCCAGGGCGCGAGAGACATGCGGGCATCGCCAGGGCGCGAGGCATGCAGACATCGCCAGGGCGCGAGGCATGCAGGAATCGCCAGGGCGCGAGAGACATGCGGACATCGCCAGGGCGCGAGACATGCGGGCATCGCCAGGGCATGAGACATGCGGGCGTCGCCAGGGATAGACATCGGTCGTCTTTCAGAGAGAGAGATCGGTCGTCTTCTAGAGAGAGACATCGGTCGTCCGCCAGGATGAGTCATCGGTGGAAGGTTATCGCGCGATGTCGTGTTTCACACAGATAAGGTGGGACCCAGGCTCCCAGCATGAAACGTCCTGCACGCGCGCCACGTAGACAAAAAGGGTGGTTCAGAATAGTGACATCAGAGAGTTGGCATGCGCAAGAGACACTCATGGCCGTACTGTTCAGGGAAGCGTACACTCAGGCTTTCCTGCAGAGTGGGTGGTGGCAGCAGCATGCGTGGACAAGTAGGCTTAGATTCAAAAACCCACTTCGGGGAGGCAAAGAAGGTTGCAGTGGTTCAAGAGTGAAAGAGTGAGTTCACCTTCATCTTACTCTTTTCTCTCCTTCGCGCTGCGATTTAGGCACCCTCAAGCACAAGTACGACGAGCGACGACTGCCCTTGGACACCTGGGAGGTTCTCTGCAAGTTCTCCAGACCGGGACGTTAAAACAGAGTGAAAGCATCTTTAAGCTTCGGTGGGTTTCAGAGCTCTTGGTGTTTTGCGCTAGTCCAGGTAAGGGAAGCTAGCATTTTCATTTATAAAAACGTTAGGCGAGTCGGTTCTGAAGTGAGGGCGACGTGGTCGCCGGTTTTCATTTTCCTTTTCATAATGCTCTGTTTTCATGTGTGGGGCGACGTGATCGCCGGTTTTAATGTTGTTTTCGAAATCCCCTGTTTTAGTGTCGTTTGAAACTGTTTGAGATTGAAATGTGAAATGCATGTGATATTCGAAAATCTGAACCTTGGAATGATTGTTTCTGTGATTGGGATTGTTTAAGAAAAGATTCAAAATATTATATGATGGGATTGTGCTTTTACGTGTTGTATGATGCATTGAATGTTGTGAATGTGGGATCAAGGCATAGTATTTTCAGGAAAGAAAATACCGTGTAAGATCGTGTGTAATGTGCATTGACTAGGGACTTGTCTAGAAGGAGATATCCTAACTCTGCTGATATAATGGAATCACATAGATGAAGTTATTCAGTTATGGAGAGTCGAAGGAGGTTCATATGTATGGGTAAGTTGTTTGAAAGATAACTGACTTGACCTGTTATATGAATTAACCCTGTCATACCGGGAGAGTGATGATATTGAGATTATGTATTCGTATGGCTGTGTGGATTTCACAGTGGTGTGGTATGACGGGTGCAGATCTCTGAGTCTGAGTCAACGCACGAGTCTTCCGGAAGTAGAGTCATGTGTCTATATGTTATGAGTCAGTGGAAAGTCTGACGTGTGATCCATGAATATTGAATGTAGTGAATAGACACTTGACGAGTTTGTGGAATATGGGGATGTTGATGGTTGAAATTGATATAGATTATGAATGGTGTGAAGAATTATGTTTTTTTAATTGATATAAAGTTTCATATTTAAAGTTTTTAAAATATCTAGCTTACCCTTTTATCTGTGTCGTGGTTGTTTTCTTAAACCTGTGATGATCGTGTATTTTTGGCACGGGAGCAGACGAGGTTGCAGGTAGTAGAGCTCCTCTGTGAGTGGTCGCCGGAAGGAGATCGTCTTTTTCTGTTCCTATTAGGCGATCGCCCATTTTTCTATTCTCTGTTAGGAGATCGCATGTTTTTTTCTAATTTTGCTGTATTTTGTTTAAGTTTTGGAAATTGACTGATTATGTATTAAACTCCCTGTGAGGAGAAACTTCATTACATATATATAATTATGTTCACTTCAATATATTAGTTTACCTTTATTTTCATTATATAAATATGAAAAGAATTTGGCGGGATGTTACAAGGACCAAAAAGTGTAGATGAATATTTTAAAGAACTTGAAACGACTTTAACTAAAATTGATATGCATGAAAGTAAGGAGTCTAAAATGGCTAGATTTATAAGTGGTTTGTGATGGAAACCATCCAGCCACACAAAACCACATAATAAGGAGGATAAAAACCTAGAGGTTGTTCAGGGATTTATTTGCAAATATGGGTCTAATTGGGCTTTTGTTTCTTTTTCTAGGCCCAATCAAGAGGACAACTCTAGGGTGAAGGAATGTACAAACATATCCAAGAAAACCTCCAAGTCATCAAAACATAAACTAAAGCTTTGGTAAGAAGAATACAAGAAGACTGAGTTCCTGTTGACTAGTCAACATTATTTTTGGGCCAAGCTTTAGCTTAAATAAATTGTATAAAGTTGTTTAGGATTTCATGGGCCATGTATTGGGCCTAGTAGCATAAAATAATTGGACCAAATATTTGGGCCAAGTAGCATAGGTTGTTGGGCTTGTATTTGGGCCAATAGTAAAATATGACTAGTTAGGGTTAAAAGTGACTAGTTAGGGTAACAATTGGGCTTCTTTGAGCCCAATGTAACCCTAAAACGTCTAGGGTGTTTTGGAGGACGAAAATCACCTTGGCATGGAGCACATGGACGTCCACATGGCAGCCTAGGAGTGGAGAGGATTTAGCATGGAAGGTGTGAGCTAAAACATGGAAAGCATGACTCCACATGGCACCTTCTCATTGGAGAGTTTTATTTTGAATTTTCAAATTTTGGCTCCAAAATGTTCAGCCCTCTCTCCTATATAATGAGGTGATTGGCTCATGTAAATGGAAGATTAATTTGAGTGAAATTGCTGCCAACTTTGTGCCAATTGTCACTCTTGTCTCCTACCTCTAGGATAGACACCTTAGTCTTCATTCTTCATCTTTCCCAAGTGAGATGGCCTCACCACTCACTCTCCACACCTAACACTTCACCTTCAAGGTTTCCACAGCTCCTAGGAGTGCCTTGCACGCTTCCAACCATTGCTTCCGCCACCTTCAAATTCGTTTTCAGCTCATGGAAGAAAGCACTCAAGCTAGGCTACATCAAGTGGTATCTAGAGCCATGGTTCTTCAAGAGCTAAGTGTCTTCTTCTAATTTTTTTTGATTTTGTGTTGTTCTTCATATTTCCATGTTGTTCTTCATTAGATCCTTGAATGTCTTGCCATTTTTTGCAATTTAATTTTGATTTGAATGCTGTTTGGATGAATCCAATCGGTAGAATGTGTTCAACTTGTTCTTGAGCTTCTAATTTCAATTTTGTGTAGGATTCTTGTGTGTTTTGGTGTGCTGCTTGATTTTATTAGGATTTTGAGTCTTTCTTGCACATTTTAATTGGTTCAATCTGTTTTAATTTGAGTCATTTTGATTTTGAGATCTATACATGTTTTGTTAAGTCATGTTTCTCCAAGAAATGTCATCAAATCCTAGTAGTACTTTTCTTGATTGATTTTGTTTCTTGATTTGATCTTGAGTCCAGTTTTTAATCTGAATTGTTTTATCCTTTGGTGCATTTTTCTTTTAGATTTGAGTTCATATTTATGTGATAGATCCACACAAATTCTTATACAATCATTCTATTGTGTCTTTGCAAGTTTTCAACTCTGTTTTTAATTCCAGATTAGGATTTCTAAACTGTGCTGGCTGTTTTTCATTGTGAAAATTAATTCCGTTGGAGAAAAATTCTAGAAATCTGGATCTGAGAAGTTTAATGTCTTACAAAAAAAGAAAAAAAAAGTGAATCAAAATTCGAAGTGAAAAAAAAATGATAAATCAAACAAAATCAGTGTTCAAAACTGGCGCGAAAAAAAAATGGTAATCTGGCACCAGATTTGAAAATTTTATTGTAATTGATTGGTGCTTGTGTTTCGAGTGATTCCAGCGCCAAAATTTGGTTAACATCATGAAGTATCTGTGTTTAAAAATTCAAATTCAAATTTGAAAAATACAGCTCAGCATAAATCGTGTAAGTCACGCTTTTTGACACTTAAATTCCAGTAGTTCAGTTTTGGTTTTTGTAATCCAATTCTAGTACCTTTCCCTAGGTTTATTTTGTGTGCTAGCTTTGTTGATTACCTTATTTTGCTTGATTGTCAATTTTTCTTCAATATTCCTTCTAGTTTTGTCACATTTAAATCCCTTTGCTGTTGTCCAAATTTAAATTGAGCTTTTGTTGCTTTAATTTTGTTGACCTCTTATGTGGTGGAAGTTTTCAAAAAGTGCTTGTTAAGTTTGGAGCTAACCTTTGTGGTGAGTGCTATTATCACTTAGTAGGTGCTGAATTGATTACTTCAAGTTACTATCCTAAAAGAGGTATAGCAAGAGGGCAGCAACAAGGTTATACACAAATATACACAAAGAGGGGGAGTGCAAATAGAAAAGGTGCAAAACAAAAGAAGGAATGCCAAAAGGAAGAAGTGCATAGATTAAAATTTACAATTTTTGTTAATCCAATTTCCATTGTATTTTCTTGAGTTGTAATTTGTTAAACCTTGAACAATTAGTGGATTAATCACGTAATTAGTCAATGAGTGTGTCTTGAAGGTTCACAAGTGCCAACAAACCTCATCATTAGGAATCCGACCAGTTTAAAGCTTTCTAGGTAGAATTAATTCATTTGTGTTTAATTGTTTTAGCATATTTGTTTCTTGTATTAAAATTGTGTTTTCATTCTTGATTGTGCTCTAAGCAAATTACTTAGAGAAAGGTTTGTGAAAGTCTTGAAGGATAGAATTTGGCTAGGAAAGGCTTGGTACTTAAGTGATCCAAGTGATCCACCTCCATTTCCTGGGAATCTACCCACATTACTCCACCTATCTTTCTTGTGGTAAATTGCTTTTAACACATAACTTTAATCATGTCTTCTCATTCTCCTCATTCTAATGAAAATGATAGAAAGTCTATTAAATCTCTTTTGAAACAATTAGCTCAAGACTTTCAATCATTTTCACATAGACAATTGCAACATGAGGCCCAACTCAAAGAAAGGGATGCTTGTCTTGCTTTGTTAGAAGAAGAGTTGAAAATGGTTGAAGAAAGGGATGAATACATCAACAAAACCAAAAGAAATTCTCATGCATCTAGCTCTAGGGTGAGTGAATCTTTTAAAGAAGAGAGTCTTAGAATTAATGAATACTATCAACCTCAACCTAGGAGAGTTAGAAAAGAAAGAAAAGAAAGCCCAAGGGAGGTTAGGGTACATTTACCTTATTTCTATGGGAAAGAAAACATAGAAACCTACCTAGATTGGGAAATGAAGGTAGAACAATTGTTTGCTTGTTATCAAGTAGGTGAGGAAAGAAAAGTACCCTTAGCCATCCTAAGCTTTCAAGGTAATGGTATGAATTGGTGGATTGCCCTAAAAAGAGAGAGACATCTCCACAAGGACCCTCCCATTACATGTTGGAATGATCTTAGGGGAGCCTTGAGATGTCGCCATATTCCCTCAAACTACAATAGGAAGTTGATGGACAAGCTCCAAAGACTTCATCAAAAAAATCTGAGTGTAGAAGAATATTGGCAAGAGATGGTGTTATATATTATAAGGGCAGAGATTAAGGAAGAAATTAATACCACCATTTCAAGGTTTTTAAATGGTCTCAAACTTGAGATAAGAAACAAAGTTGAACTTTTACCTTATAAATATTTAAATGACTTGATTCAACTTTGCATTAAAGTTGAAAAAGAAATTTTGAAAAAAGAATCAAGTCAAAAACAAAGTTCATACTTTGTACCTTATGACAAGGATGAGTTCCAAAGAGGGGAAAAGCATATAAAAGAAAAATCTCTAGAACCTTCACCCGTAAGATAGGGAGGTGTGTGAGTTCCTGTCCGGCCTCGAGGCAGTGGTCAACACCTCCAAACTCATCCAGTACGAGTACCTGCCCAAGAGCTTGCAGGGGTACATCGGTAGGGCTTTAGCCTATCTTCCTTGCAATTCTTCTCTTTCCCTTAACTGCTTCTGTTTGTCTGACTTCTTCTATTATATTTCTTTTACTATTGTTTTTATGGTGACCTGTCTTCATGCTTGTTGCAGAGATGACAATTGGGGCCGAGCGAAGAAGGCAGCTGGTCGTGCGTGCCCTGAAGAAGAGCGGCGCGAGCTCATCCTGACTAGTCTAGGAGGAAGCCCCTCCTTCTGCCGACGACGTGGCTCTCGACGCCACACCTCTGGCAGCCGCGACCGCTGCAGAAACAACTGCCCCTCCACAAGGCCTGATTGCGGCTATTGAGGTCGCTCCTTCCGACGACGAGGGCACATGCTCCTAGCTGGTGTTCAAGCGTAGGCGCACACAGGACACGGTCGTGCTTCCCTCGTCTGGCTCAGAGGGAGATGGTCCTTGGGCCCCCTTAGGCGCTTCCTCCTCCCCTCATGTCGTTGTAAAATAGGGAGAGAGCGTCCCTGGGGAAGGGCAGCTGAGCCCCCTACCTCTCAGTGCCTTTCCTACAGCGTACCCTGAAGTCCTCTCAGGAAATTGAAGAGGTCGAGAGCTTGGAGGTAGGGCCACTGATGGACCAGGTGGCCCGGGGTTTCGGCAAGGCTCTTGGGAGTGCCAGCCTTCTCTTTACAAAGATGATGAAGGCCCACCAGGAAGCTGAGCATCGGGCCCTGGCCGCTGTGGGGGCAGAGCGTCACATCACAAGCCTCACCCTGGAGGTGGCCAAGCTACGAAAGTCAGATAAGGAGGTCAGGGACCTCTTGTTCTCTAAGTCCCAAGAGGCCCTGCGGGCTCACGCAAAGTGTAATGACTTTCGCTTGGCATTGGAGGACCTAAAGGGTGAGGCGAGCTGCCAAGAGGAAACAATTGCTGATCTTAAAGAAGAATTGGTGCGGCGTGATGACGACCTGGCCCAGCGGGACGTCGAGCTGGCCAGGGTGAAGGAGGAGGCGGCCAAAACTGAGGCAGAGTTGAGGACGGAGATGGCCCGAAGGGAGGAGCTCTATCAGAAGTCCAGAGAGGAGCTTAGCGATAAGGCAAGTGAAGCCTACAGCGCGGGGTTTGGTGACGCCATTGCCCAGGTTGCCTGCGCGCATTGGGGGTGGACCTCTCCCAAACCGGTCTGGACAAGGTCATCCGCGATGGGTACCTAGTGGATGCTCCTGTCGACCCTTGAGCCCTCATTTTTTCTTTCTGTCTTTAACATAAACAGCCTCTTGTAATTATTTGTACATTTCATCTTAATGAATTTATTCTTCAACGCTTTAGTCTTCTCTTGGTAACTTGATGTTTTTGTGTATAGCTGAATACTTTAACTCATGGTGCACTTCGCACCCTTCTCGCCTTCTGCTCCTGCATCTTCTATTTCTTTATCTATACATGTTTCCTTTTGTGATTGCACCGACGCATCTATACCCTTTTGCTTTGATTTCTACTTCTCGAGTAACTTCTAGGTGACCTTCATGTCGCAATCCCGTTGGTCAGTGTTTATGACTTTGTGCGCTAGATGTGGGCGAGGTGGTTTTTCCCTGTTGACCTTGTCTGATAAGGCAAGGAGAACCTCTTCCTTTGCCGACCCCGACCATTGAGTCACGGGAGACCTCTTTCTCTGTCGACCTCATCTGATGAGGTGAGGAAGATCGCTTTCTCTGTCGACCTCGACGGATAAGCCAAGGTATACCTCTTTCTCTATCGACCTCGGCTGATGAGCCAAGGAAGACCTCTTTCTTAGGGAAAGGGATTGTTTTGAACCATACTAATCTTCCCCTTTCTTTAACAAGGTAGAAGAGGCTCGTTTTTCTCACCCCAGCCCCTACTGTAAAAGGAAATTTGTAACATCCCGCCAAATTCTTTCCATATTTATATAATAAAATAAGCGTAGACATTTATTTATAAAATCACATATGTATGTATATTGAAAGTACATCATCCCATACATTGTATCTCAAAAAGAAACGTCCCTCTTATAGGGGTTTTAATACATTCCATCAACTGTTTCAAAATAAAACTAAAATACAGCATAAAAAGAAAACAGGCGATCTCTTCCTCCAACTGCTCACTGAGGAGCTCGACTACCTGCAACATCATCTGCTCCCGTGTAAAATACACGATCATCACAGTTTTAAGAAAAACAGCCACAGAACAAAAACGCAGGGTAAGCTAGATATTTTAAAGAGAATTTAGATATGAAACTTTAAAATCAAGATAAAACAAATTTAAGACACCCACGTAAAATCCATCAATTTCCCATTCATTTCACACACTTCACAATTTCATCAAGAGTTTATTTGTTTCACATAAAACATCAAATGCCTATCAAATCTCAATATTTCGCTTTCTCACGTCCGACTTCCACGGACTCACCACACATAGACACATACCACACCACTGTAAAGTCCACACAGGACAGCTACTGAAGTCCACACAGGACAGCTACTGAAGTCCACACAGGACAGCTACTGAAGTCCACACAGGACAGCTACTGAAGTCCACACAGGACAGCTACTGAAGTCCACACAGGACAGCTACTGAAGTCCACACAGGACAGCTACTGAAGTCCACACAGGACAGCTACTGAAGTCCACACAGGACAGCTACTGAAGTCCACACAGGACAGCTACTGAAGTCCACACAGGACAGCTACTGAAGTCCACACAGGACAGCTACTGAAGTCCACACAGGACAGCTACTGAAGTCCACACAGGACAGCTAATGAAGTCCACACAGGACAGCTATTTAACATCAATTCACCCAATGCACCATACAACACTTAAATGAACACAGCAACAATCATTCCACGGTTCAGATTTTCGAATATCACATGCATTTCACATTTAAATCTCAAACAGTCTCAACGACACTAAAACAGGGGATTTCGAAAGCTGTATTTAAAACCGGCGATCACGTCGCCCAAATAAATAAAAACAGAACATCGTGAAATAGAGTTTAAAACTGGCGACCACGTCGCCCAAACACATAGAACAGAGCATCGTGAAATAGAGTTCAAAACCGACGACCACGTCGCCCAAACACATAGAACAGAGCATCACGAAATAGAGCTTAAAACCGGCGACCACGTCGCCCTCACTTCAGAAACAGCTAATCTACGGCTTTTATTGAAAAACAAAGCTAGCTTCCCTTACCTGGACTTGCGTAAACTTCACTAAGAGTTCCAACCCAACGAAGCTTAAAGATGTCCTAACTCTGTTCTAGAGTCCTGACGGAAAACTCGCAGAGAACTCCCCAGGTATCCAAGTGCAGTCGTCGCTCGTCGTACTGGTGTTTGGGGATGTCTGAAATGCAGCGCGAAGGAGAGAAAAGAGAAGGATGAAGGTAGACTCACTCTGTCCCTCTTGAACCACAGCAACGTTCTCCCTCTCCGAAGTGGTTTTTGAATCTAAACCAACTTGTCCACAAATGCCGCTGCCACCACCCACTCTGCAGGAAGGCTTGCGTGCACGCTTCCTTGAACAGTACGGCCACGTGTGTCTCTGCGCATGCCAACTCTCTGATGTCACTCTTCTGAAACACCCTTTTTGTCTACGTGTCGCGCGTGCAGGACGTTTCATGCTGGGAGCCTGGGTCCCACCTTATCTGTGTGAAACACGACATCGCGCGATAACCTTCCACCGATGACTCATCCTAGCGAACGACCAACGTCTCTCTCTGGAAGACGACCGATCTCTCTCTCTGGAAGACCACCGATGTCTCTCCCTGCAAGACGACCGATCTCTCTCTCTCTGGAAGACGACCGATGTCTCTCTCTGTAAAACGACCGATGTCTCTCGCCCTGGCGATGCCCGCATGTGTCTCGCCCCCTGGCGATGCCCGCATGTCTCTCGCGCCCTGGCGATGTCCGGATGTGTCTCGCCCCCTGGCGATGCCTGCATGTCTCTCGCGCCCTGGCGATGCCCGCATGTGTCTCGCCACCTGGCGATGACTGATGACAATCGCCACGCCTGGCTGAAGGTTCTTCATCCCACAATGTTACGTCCAAGGTATCACCTCCACATGATTACCTCACGATAAAGTCATCGCACCTAACTACTTGGTTAATAAAATGGTCAGCCGACCGACCTCTACCAGCTGACCCCAGACCTTGGGCGATGTCCAAGGTCTGACTACTACGAAACTTCTATTACCAGCTCTTTGTATTTTAAATAATAACATCTTCTGAAATTATTTAAATATAACACTTTTATTCCAATTAAAGTTTCTAGGTCCTTACATTCTCCCCAACAAGAAAAATTTTCGTCCTCGAAAATTGAATTACAAGGAAAAGAGGTAGGGATAGGCTTCTCTCATGGTTTCTTGTAACTCCCAAGTTGAATCCCCTGATCTGTCATTTCATTGGTTGAAGTGGAGACTTGCAGACCAGAAAACCTGTCTCAAATACTTGATCCTTAAAACTCCTAATTCCTCTTGTTTTAGATGTCCTTCATTGGCATGAACAGATCTGCGATGACTTGGGTGACATCAACATTATTATTCTGTCTAGAAACTGCAGAGATGGAGTTTCTTCCAGGATTTTCATTTTTCAGTTCAGAAACAACCGGTTTGTAGCTTGGCTTCACATTAGACACCGTTTCTTGTCAAACCGATGGTGAAACAGCAAAAACTTGAGGGAGCACGGTCTCTTTCTTCAGGCGCCCCTCTGGTTCATCTCTTCGTTGATTACTAATAGCAGATCAGGAAAAACCCACCCCTTTAACAGATGGTTGGGATTTCAGAGCTGCTAACTCAGGAATTCCAATGGATACATCCATATTAGTATTGCATGGGATCTCAAGGTGCTCAGTATTCAACATGCAGATCATAAATCCCTCACTGTGTTCAGGGTGAGGACTTGTTGCCACAGCTGACAATGCAGCAGTGTTTCTAGGATCAGAAACGAAACGCTGACCACCACAACTGCCCATTTAAAGGACTAGCTGTAAATCCCATCCCATTAGAAACACAAGGCACGGAAAGTTCTGCTTCCACATCCAACTTTCTGCAATTTACTAACATCGCTAGAAGAACTCAACATCATCATAACACGGCTTACCCTTATTCTTATCCATAGCCATTACCTCCTTCCCTTCTACATTCACAGGCAGAACTGCATCCTCATTTGCCAAGTTCAGGAGATCTACGGCATCAGAAGCCTTTAGTCTCAACCCACCATTTCCATACTCATCTTTCGAATCACGATCAACAAAACAACATCCATTCTGCGTGAAGCTTTCTCTCTTATCCCAGTAACTTCTCTACCTAGTATTTTTCAGCAAATTTCTCTGTCTAATTGAACTTTAGACATAAATACAATATCTCATCTTTCCTTTTAAGCTTGTGGTTAAGCTAGAGCCATCTCATGCTGTTTCATCGACATAACCATCTTCCAAGCTTCAAATAAAAGAAAATTCATTCTTTCATTCTTGGAACTTAACCCTGGTACTTCCCATGGATACACATGCTTAAGTCTTTAAACCCTCAACATACTGCTTATTTACTCTCCATAACTTATATGTAGCTGAAACTAAACCTTGGTACAACTAAATCTAACTTACACTTGCTTCTTTAATTCCATCAACTCTGCTGGAGCCATTGACACTGGTCCAGCTCCAGGTACCAAAACAATAGAGAATTCCATCTCTCTCTTAGGAGGTAGTCCAGGTATTTCTTCTGAAATACATCCATGAAATCCTTCACCACATGTATACTGCCCATATCTTCATCATTCTTCACTCCCCCTTGAGCTAGGAACACAAGGCACGTCGCCCCTTCTTTCAACTCCGACCATACATGCTTAGCAGATATCATATCTGTCTCTTGGAGATCTGGAACACCACTTCCTGCCTACTGCAATCTATGAGAATGTGATTGGCAGATAGCCAATCCATTCCCAGGATGACATCCAGATCCTGAAGAGGTAGACAGATCAAATTCACTTTGAACCTGCGTCCCTTACTATCACTGGACATTCAGAGCAAACTGGGGAGGTCAAAACCTGTCCTGATGCAGGTGTAGAGATCAACCGTTCAAACGACAGCTCCTTCACTAGAAGGCCCAGTTCGGTTGCACACCGATTTGACACAAAAGAGTGTGTCGCTCCAGAATCAAACAAAACTCTAACGTATCTACCAGCTATAAACAAGCACCTTGTACTAGGTTACCTGACTGAGATGCCTCCGCTCCAGACATGGCAAACACTCTCCCTGCTGCCTGAGGTCTGCTGCCTTCGTTCCTCAACTGCTGGGAACCACTGGGTTGAGTCGCCCTATTCCCGTTAGGACACTCTCTAGCAAGGTGTCCCGTCTCTCGGCAGATGTAGCATCTTCTCCCTAAATCTCTCTTGGGGCACACATTGGATGTGTGTGGTCCACAACAATGGAAACATCTGAGTTTCCAGGGCTGCTGCTGTTGAAACTGGGGAGGTGCTGCTTCTGCCCTATGCTGTGGAGGTCTCGCATAAGGCTTATTCTGCTGTTGCTGCACCTTGGCCTTCCCATTGGAAGAACCCCCTGGGTATGACCTGATCACCCGGGAGTCACTCTTCTCCAGTGTCTCCACCATCTTCGCCTTCTCCACTAAGGCGTGAAATTCTCTTATGCACATAGGTGCTATGGTCCTCTTCAGCTCATGCTTCAGTCCTTCTTCAAATTTCCTACACCTCCAAGCCTCAGAGGTCGCCTGGGTATAGAATTGGGCGAGGTACTCAAACCGAGCAGCATAAGCATTCACTGACATCTCCCCCTGTTCCAACCTGAGGAATTCTGCTTCCTTCGCAAACCTTGCACTATCTGGGAAGTATTTTTCCAGAAATCTCACCCTGAAGCTCTCCCAGTCTAAAACATCAGCTTTGGCTTCCATCATCTGCTGAGCTCCCATCCACCAGAACTCGGCTTCTCCAGATAGCAGATAGGTGGCGAATACCAATTTCTTCTCTTCAGGGCAGGCGGTCGCCCTAAAGATTTTCTCCAACTCCCTGACCCACTGATCTGCTTGATCAGGGGTAGCATTCCCACTGAACTTGGGTGGGTTGTGCCTCATGAACTCGGTCAGTCCCATCTGTTCCTGAGGCTGTCCAACGTGAGAAGTTGTTTCAGCCGACCGAGCAGTTTCCCAATGGTGCATTGCAGCTTGATGATTTTGAGCCATTGCTGCATTCTGTTGTTGGATAGCACTCGCCATCATCTCAATGGCCCTGGCGATCTGGCCCATTTCCGAAGAAGGTTGGGGAGGGGTAGGAGGTCTACGTGCCATCTTCTGTGTAAGATTAGGAAACTATTATTCTCTAATCATATTCCTATAAAATGAACTTGATGAGGAATCAATTCATTTAGAAGACCACATCTAGGTCTTACAAAGGCCAGCATCTCAAATTCATCAAGAATTTTGAGTTTATCAGCCGATCATGATACTTACAGCAGCAAGCATAACACCAAAACAGCCACTGGTATAAAACCATCAGTCCAAACAACCACTTTCAATCAATTACAAAGACACTCAACAAAGTGAAATAATTCACACCAGAATCCAATATATGCTAAACATCAAACTTTCAGGACTAAGATTGAGAATCATCTTGATCCAGTTATGAGTGTGCACCCTCACTACTTTATCAAGATCCTTTCATTCTTAATACTAAAATTTTCAGTTAGGGCATATATTCACTAAAGCACACACAAAATTTCAATACAAAAACGTTTGAAAACCTTTCACTAGAGTTTTTATTTAAAACTCAATTAAATTTTATGAGCAGAAGAAACACAATGGATCCACAGCCCTCAGGTCATCCTAAGGACGAACTGCTCTGATACCATTAATGTAACATCCCGCCAAATTCTTTCCATATTTATATAATAAAATAAGCGTAGACATTTATTTATAAAATCACATATGTATGTATATTGAAAGTACATCATCCCATACATTGTATCTCAAAAAGAAACGTCCCTCTTATAGGGGTTTTAATACATTCCATCAACTGTTTCAAAATAAAACTAAAATACAGCATAAAAAGAAAACAGGCGATCTCTTCCTCCAACTGCTCACTGAGGAGCTCGACTACCTGCAACATCATCTGCTCCCGTGTAAAATACACGATCATCACAGTTTTAAGAAAAACAGCCACAGAACAAAAACGCAGGGTAAGCTAGATATTTTAAAGAGAATTTAGATATGAAACTTTAAAATCAAGATAAAACAAATTTAAGACACCCACGTAAAATCCATCAATTTCCCATTCATTTCACACACTTCACAATTTCATCAAGAGTTTATTTGTTTCACATAAAACATCAAATGCCTATCAAATCTCAATATTTCGCTTTCTCACGTCCGACTTCCACGGACTCACCACACATAGACACATACCACACCACTGTAAAGTCCACACAGGACAGCTAATGAAGTCCACACAGGACAGCTACTGAAGTCCACACAGGACAGCTACTGAAGTCCACACAGGACAGCTACTGAAGTCCACACAGGACAGCTACTGAAGTCCACACAGGACAGCTACTGAAGTCCACACAGGACAGCTACTGAAGTCCACACAGGACAGCTACTGAAGTCCACACAGGACAGCTACTGAAGTCCACACAGGACAGCTACTGAAGTCCACACAGGACAGCTACTGAAGTCCACACAGGACAGCTAATGAAGTCCACACAGGACAGCTATTTAACATCAATTCACCCAATGCACCATACAACACTTAAATGAACACAGCAACAATCATTCCACGGTTCAGATTTTCGAATATCACATGCATTTCACATTTAAATCTCAAACAGTCTCAACGACACTAAAACAGGGGATTTCGAAAGCTGTATTTAAAACCGGCGATCACGTCGCCCAAATAAATAAAAACAGAACATCGTGAAATAGAGTTTAAAACCGGCGACCACGTCGCCCAAACACATAGAACAGAGCATCGTGAAATAGAGTTCAAAACCGACGACCACGTCGCCCAAACACATAGAACAGAGCATCACGAAATAGAGCTTAAAACCGGCGACCACGTCGCCCTCACTTCAGAAACAGCTAATCTACGGCTTTTATTGAAAAACAAAGCTAGCTTCCCTTACCTGGACTTGCGTAAACTTCACTAAGAGTTCCAACCCAACGAAGCTTAAAGATGTCCTAACTCTGTTCTAGAGTCCTGACGGAAAACTCGCAGAGAACTCCCCAGGTATCCAAGTGCAGTCGTCGCTCGTCGTACTGGTGTTTGGGGATGTCTGAAATGCAGCGCGAAGGAGAGAAAAGAGAAGGATGAAGGTAGACTCACTCTGTCCCTCTTGAACCACAGCAACGTTCTCCCTCTCCGAAGTGGTTTTTGAATCTAAACCAACTTGTCCACAAATGCCGCTGCCACCACCCACTCTGCAGGAAGGCTTGCGTGCACGCTTCCTTGAACAGTACGGCCACGTGTGTCTCTGCGCATGCCAACTCTCTGATGTCACTCTTCTGAAACACCCTTTTTGTCTACGTGTCGCGCGTGCAGGACGTTTCATGCTGGGAGCCTGGGTCCCACCTTATCTGTGTGAAACACGACATCGCGCGATAACCTTCCACCGATGACTCATCCTAGCGAACGACCAACGTCTCTCTCTGGAAGACGACCGATCTCTCTCTCTGGAAGACCACCGATGTCTCTCCCTGCAAGACGACCGATCTCTCTCTCTCTGGAAGACGACCGATGTCTCTCTCTGTAAAACGACCGATGTCTCTCGCCCTGGCGATGCCCGCATATGTCTCGCCCCCTGGCGATGCCCGCATGTCTCTCGCGCCCTGGCGATGTCCGGATGTGTCTCGCCCCCTGGCGATGCCCGCATGTCTCTCGCGCCCTGGCGATGCCCGCACGTGTCTCGCCACCTGGCGATGACTGATGACAATCGCCACGCCTGGCTGAAGGTTCTTCATCCCACAATGTTACGTCCAAGGTATCACCTCCACATGATTACCTCACGATAAAGTCATCGCACCTAACTACTTGGTTAATAAAATGGTCAGCCGACCGACCTCTACCAGCTGACCCCAGACCTTGGGCGATGTCCGAGGTCTGACTACTACGAAACTTCTATTACCAGCTCTTTGTATTTTAAATAATAACATCTTCTGAAATTATTTAAATATAACACTTTTATTCCAATTAAAGTTTCTAGGTCCTTACAAAATTTACTGTGAACCATACTATTCTTCCCCTTTCTTTAACAAGGTAGAAGAGGTTCATTTTACTTGCCTCGACCTTGCTGTAAAAAGTCAAGGAAGAGGACTTTCACTGCGAACCATACTATTCTTCCCCTTTCTTTAACAAGGTAGAAGAGGTTCATTTTACTTGCCTCAACCTTGCTGTAAAAAGTCAAGGAAGAGGACTTTTACTGTGAACCATACTATTCTTCCGTTTTCTTTAACAAGGTAGAAGAGGTTCATTTTACTTGCCTCGACCTTGCTGTAAAAAGTCAAGGAAGAGGACTTTTACTGTGAACCATACTATTCTTCCCCTTTCTTTGACAAGGTAGAAGAGGTTCGTTTTACTATTTAACACAAATATATCTTTCTTAATTCTTTTTCTTTTCTTTTATTGGGTGACCTCATTAGAAAACCCCGTAGGGAAAATGATGGAGGACGGCTAGTCACACCCCCTCTAGTGCCAAGATGTAAGCTTGAAAGGATAGATCAAGAGCTTCTAGACCAAGAGGAAGACCGTCTAGCACCTTGCATGGAGCGTCTAGGACCTATCACAAGGTCCATGGCCAAACAAATCCAAGAGGAGACGGCCCAAGCTAAGGATGGGAGAGAAAGATACCTATACATGTTGCAAGAAGGCCCATCATGAAATTAGCTTAGTTTATGTGGTGTAAATAGCATTTTTCTTTCAAGACTTGACCTATCCTTCTTGGCAAGTTTGTGCCCACTTTTGCATTTCATTTCAAACACATTTGGTTAGCATCTAGGGTAACATTTAAGGTACTCCTTAGCTTATAAAACGGGTAGCCTCCTTCATGAAACTTAAGATTAATTTGAGTAAAGTTATGCTGCCAAATTTGTGCCATACTTACTCTCTTGCCTAAATCTCTTGATTTATGGTTTTAATCTTCACTCCTTCACCACCAAAGAGAGTTGGCCAAACCTCTCTCATTTTCATACACTTCATGCACCTACAAGCCACCACCACTCTTAGGAGGGCTTGACCCATTTCATCCATTGAACTTCCGCTGCATTCATCACCCAAAACGCACCATGAAGAACTCAAGAATGCCACCAGAAAAAGAGTGTCCCCTTGACTGGATGATACAATTGTGTTCAAATACAACTTTACTAACTGAAATAAAACTTGAGGTTGGCACCGTTCCATGTGCGGGGAATTGCACCGCCCTCTAAGGTTTCCAACCTGTATGCCCTGTTTCCCAAGGCCCCTGTTACTCGAAACGGGCCTGTCCACTCGGGGGATAGTTTGTTTTCTAACTGGTAGGAGTGGGCTTTCCGCATTACCAGGTCGGTGACTTGGAACTGCCGAGGTCTCAATTTTGACCTGTATTGGCGTTCTACTCTCCTCTTTAACACTTCAGACTTAACGCGGGCCTCCTCTCTGACCTCTGTAGTAGGTCTAGATTCACCCTTCTTTCTTCATTTGATTCTTCCGCCACAAAGTTCTAGAATCGAGGCGAGCTTTCCTGTATCTCTACTGGAATAATGGCATCTGACCCGTATACTAGGCTGAAGGGCGTTTCTTTAGTGGTGGATTGTGGAGTGGTTTGATATGCCCACACAATCCTGGGGACCTCTTCTGCCCAAGTCCCTTTAGCTTTCTCGAGCCTCGTCTTCAGGCCCCTAAGCAGGACCCTGTTAGCCGACTCGACTTGCCCATTTGTTTGGGGGTGCTCGACTGACGCGAACACCAGTTTGATGCCAAGCTCCAAGCGCAACTTTCCCAACTATTGACTTGCAAACTGTGTACCATTATCAGAACTAGACGCCTTAGGATTCCAAAACGACACACGATATTCTTCCAAACGAAGTGTTGGACCTTATGTGTCGTAATTTGCGCCACTGGTTCAGCTTCGATCCATTTGGTGAAGTATTCTATAGCCACCACAAGGTATTTCATCTGTCTGACCGCGAGTGGGAAAGGTCCCAAGATGTCAATTCCCCATGTGTGGAAAGGCCACAGACTATGGAAGGATCTCAACTCTTCTAGTGGCGTGCGATGCCAGTCCGCATGCTCTTGACACTTTTTACACTGCTGCATGTACCTTATACAGTCTTCTCTCATTGTGGGCCAATAATACCCTGCTCGAATGGCCTTGGCTGCCAGGGCTCGTCCCCCGATGTGACTTCCACATATTCCTTCGTGAAGCTCTGCTATTATGCGAGTGCACTGTGCCCCACTTACACATGTCAAAAGAGGATGGGAATAGCCATGTCTGAACAAGTTTCCGTACAAGGTGTAGCGGGGCACGTTCTTCTTCACAACTCTAGCTTTCGCGGGGTCTAACGGAAGTGTCTCATCTGCTAGGTAACGTTGAAAGGGAATTACCCAAGTCTCTCCTTCTTCCATCAAGCAAACTTGCGACGAAATTTCAGCTAGCAGGCCATAAGAATTTATGCGAGGTGCTTTCATTGTTTCTTGTGTTAATGACCTATGACTCCTTCTTCCTTCGTGAACAACGTTTATCATTTGTACATCCGCGGGGTCTTCTACAGCCGTTCGAGGTGCTCTTAAAGTTTCCTGAATTACCGTTCTTTGCCTCCCCCCCTTGCCCGAGCTGGCAAGTTTTGCCAACAAGTCAGCTCTCGCATTTTGCTCTCGTGGAACATGGAGCAACTCGAACTCTAGGAATGTGCCTTTCAATAATTGTACATAGCTGAGATAGGTGGCCAACTGCGGGTCCTTGGCTTGGTACTCGCCAGTGACTTGTCCTATGACCAAGAGTGAGTCACTTTTTGCCAGCAAACGTCTCGTGCCCATCTCCTTTGCTAACCACATCCCTACTATCAAGGCTTCGTACTCCGCCTGGTTATTACTGGCCTTGAAAGCGAAATGTAAGGACCTGGAAAATCTTATTGGAATAAAAGTGATATATTTTAAGTGAATTCTAAGTATGTTTTTATTTAAGATAAAAATGAAGGAAAGTGTAGTTAGAAAGCCATGAGATCGCATGGAACATGATCGCCAGGGCGCGAGAGGCATGCGAGCATCGCCAGGGCGCGAGAGGCATGCGGACATCGCCAGGGCGCGAGACATGCGATCATCGCCAGGGCGCGAGAGGCATGCGGGCATCGCCAGGGCGCGAGAGGCATGCGGACATCGCCAGGGCGCGAGACATGCGAGCATCGTCAGGGCGCGAGAGGCATGCGGGCATCGCCAGGGCGCGAGATGCATGTGGGCTTCGCCCGGGCGCGAGAGTCATGCGGGTGTCGCCAAGAGGAGACCTCGGTCGGTCTCCAGGAGGAAGAGACCGCGGCCGGTCTCCAGGAGGAAGAGACCGCGGCCGGTCTCCAGGAGGAAGAGACCGCGGCCGGTCTCCAGGAGGAAGAGACCGCGGCCGGTCTCCAGGAGGAAGAGACCGCGGCCGGTCTCCAGGAGGAAGAGACCGCGGCCGGTCTCCAGGAGGAAGAGACCGCGGCCGGTCTCCAGGAGGAAGAGACCTCGGTCGGTCTCCAGGAGGAAGAGACCTCGGTCGGTCTCCAGGAGGAGGAGACATCGGTCGTCTTCCAGAGAGAGACATCGGTCGTCTTCCAGAGAGAGACATCGGTCGTCTTCCAGAGAGAGACATCGGTCGTCTTCCAGAGAGAGACATCGGTCGTCCTCCAGGATGGGTCATCGGTGGATTGTCTTTGCGCGAGTGGTCATCGGCGAAAGGTTATCGCGCGATGTCGCGTTTCACGCAGATGAAGTGGGGCCTTGGTTTCCAGGATGAACGTGCTGCATGTGCGACATGTAGGCAGTGAAAGTCCTTCAGGAACAGTAGCTCCATGTGCGCAGAGACGCCACGTGGCCATACTGTCAGGTTGCACTTAATTCGAGGAAGAAAACCCACCCAGGAGGGTTAGTTAGAGAATAGGTAATGATGGCTACATGGCAGGCCTATGTTCCTAGTATCAGAATGCACCGCCTCTTAGTGAGTTTAGAAACGCAGTGAGAGTATAAAAGGTGACAGAGTGAGTTCACCTTCATCTTTCTCTTTTCTCTCCTTGCGCTGCGACTCAGTATTCCCCAGGCCACCAGCTTGACTACCAGTGATTGCCATAGAGCATTTGAGAAGGTTCTCTACAAGTTTTACCAATTAGAACGCTTAGGCAGAGTTCAGGCATCCTTTACGTTCGGTGGTTAGAGCTTGAAGTGAGTTTCACGTTGATCCAGGTAAGGGAAGCTAGCCTTACTTCTAATGAAAACTGTATGTGTGATGATTTTTGATGTTGGGGGCGACGTGGTCGCCGGGTGTTCAAACTGTTCTTGCTTTAAACCCAGTTTTGTTCGTGATCGCCGGTTTTTCATCTGTTATTGAAATATCCCCTGTTTTATGCTGTTTCAAAAGTGTTTGAGATTTTAAATGTGGTTTTCGAAAATTTGAACCTTGGTATGAGTTTTGCTGTGATTGAAATCGTTTCATTGAAGTGTTATGTGATGTGTTGAATGTTGTGATTGTGGATCGAGGCATAGTATTTTCAGGAAAGAAAATACCGTGTAAGGTCGTGTAATAGGTGTATTGATCGGTGATCCTATAATGAGACATCCTGACTCTACTGAGGTAATGAAATCACATAGAGGAAGTTACTCAGTTGTGGAGAGTCGATGGAGGTTCATACGTATGGGTGTCTCGTGTGAAACAGAACGAGTTCGGCCTGTTGTATGGATTAACCTTGTCATACCGTGATAATGAGAATATTGAGATGGTGTGATGCGCATGGCTGAGGGCACTTTCCAGCCTTTTGGTATGACAGGTGCGAATCTCTGGGTCTAATCAACGCACGAGTCTCCGGAAATAGTGGTCAAGTGTCTGGTGTGATGAGTCAGTGGAAAGTCTGACGTGAGAAATGAGAAATTGAATTAATAGACACTTGATTGCTGATGTGAATTGAAATACTCTTGGATTGATTTGTGAAATATGGGATTTCCTGATAGTCTTGTGGAATATGGAAATGTGATGGCTGATATTGTTATGGTTCATGGATGTTGTGAAGTTCTTATGTATGCTCTTGATTCAAAGTTTTTTTAAATATATAGCTTACCCTGTATTTTGTTTCTGTGGCTGTTTTCTTAAACCTGTGATGATCGTGTAACTTTACACGGGAGCAGATGAGGTTGCAGGAAGTGGATTTCCCCTGTGAGTGATCACCGTATGTGGTCGCCGGTTTTTCTGTTCTTGCTGGGCGATCGCCCCTTTTGCCATTTCCTGATAGGCGATCTCCGTTTTCTGTTAGGAGATCGGTAGTTTTGTATTTTTGCTGTCTTTATGTTTAAGTTTTGTAAAACGACCGATTTGTATTAAACTCCCTGCGAGGAGAACTCCTTTGTATATATATACAATTATGTTTATTTCAATGTATTTGTTTTACCGTTATTTCATATTACGAAAATGAAAAAAAAAATGCAATAAAATGCGAAATGTATTTGGCGGGATGTTACATTAATGGTATCAGAGCAGTTCGTCCTTTGGATGACCTGAGGGCTGTGGATCCATTGTGTTTTCTTCTGCTCATGAAAACTTATTTGAGTTTTAAGTGACAACTATTGTGAAAGGTTTTCAAACGTTTTTGTATTGAACTTTTTGTGTGTGCTGTAGTGAATGTATGCCTAACTGAAAATCTTAGTATTTAGAATGAGAGGGTCTTGATAAGGTGGTGAGGGTGCACACTCATGACCGGATCGGGGTGATTCTCAATCTAAATTCCAGAGGTTTAATGTTTAGCATACTTTGACTTCTGGTGTGATCTATTTCATGTTATTGAGTGTTCTTGTAATTGATTGTGAGTGGCTGTGTGGATTGATGGTTGCACACCAGTAGCTGTTCTGGTGTTTTGCTTGAGGTTATAAGCTTTATGGTTCTGTAGATGGACTCAATTTCCTAAGGAATTTGAGAAGCTGACCTTGTGAGGTCGAAATGTTATCCCCCTTGAATGAATTGATTTCTTTATCGATTTCATTCTTGTAGTTGTAGGGAATATAGAAGCTAGTGGTTTCGGAATCTGAGAACGAAGAAGATGACTCGTAGACCTCCTACCTCTCCCCAACCTTCTTCTGAAATGGGCCAGATCGCCAGGGCCATTGAGATGATGGCAGGTGCCATCCAGCAGCAGAATGCGGCGATGGCGCAGAACCATCAAGCTACCATGCAGCATTGGGAGACTACTCGGTCGGCTGATACGAATTCGCCCGTCGGTCAGCCTCAGGAGCGGATGGGACTGGCTGAGTTCATGAGGCACAACCCACCCAAGTTCTGTGGGAATGCTACCCCTGATCAAGCAGATCAGTGGGTCAGGGAAATGGAGAAAATCTTTAGGGCGACCTCCTGCCCTGAAGAGAAGAAGTTGTTGTTTGCCACTTATCCGCTGTCTGGAGAAGCAGAGTTCTGGTGGATGGGAGCTCAGCAAATGATGGAGGCCAGAGAGGAGGTGTTGGACTGGGAAAGCTTTAGGGTGAGGTTCTTGGAGAAATACTTCCCTGACAGCGCAAAGTTTGCGCGGGAAGCGGAGTTCTTAAAGTTGGAGCAGGGGGTGATGTCGGTGAACGCCTATGCTGCTAGGTTTGAGTACCTCGCCCGATTCTACACTCAGGCGACCTCCGAAGCTTGGAGGTGCAGGAAGTTTGAGGAAGGGCTGAAGCACGGGCTGAAGAGGACGATAGCCCCAATGTGCATCAGGGAATTTCACGCCTTGGTAGAAAAGGCGAAGATGGTGGAGACCCTGGAAAAGGGTGATCCCCGGGTGATCAGGTCGCACCCAGGGGGTTCTTCCAGTGGGCGGGCTAAGGTGCAGCATTCACAAGGCAGGCCATATGCGAGACCTCCACTACATCGGGCGGGAACAGGGTCACCCCAGTTTCAACAGCAGCAACCCTGGAAACCAAAATGTTCCCTCTGTGGTGGACCACACATGCCCAACGTGTGCCCCAAGAAGAATTCGGAGAGGAGGTGTTTTGTATGCCAAAGGACAGGGCACGTTGCTAGAGAATGCCCTAACCGGAATGGGGCGACTCAACCTAGTAGTTCTCAGCAGTTGAGAAATGAAGGCAGCAGACCCCAGGCAGCAGGGAGGGTGTTTGCCATGTCAGGAGCAGAGGCGTCTAAATCAGGTAACCTCGTGCAAGGTGTCTGTTTTATATCTGGTAGAAGTGTAGAAGCGTTGTTTGATTCTGGAGCGACACACTCTTTTGTGTCAAGTCGGTGTATAGCCGAGTTGGGCCTCCTAGTGAAGGAGCTGCCTTTTGAACTGTTGGTCTCCACACCTGCATCAGGACAGGTTATGACCTCTACGGTTTGCCCTGAATGTCCAGTAATAGTAGAGGGACGCAGATTCAAAGTGAACTTGATCTGCCTGCCTCTTCAGGACCTAGATGTTATCCTGGGAATGGATTGGCTTTCTGCCAATCACGTTCTCATAGATTGCGGTAGGCAGAAAGTGATGTTGCCCGATCTCCAAGAGCAGGATGTGGTATCTGCTGGGCATGGGTGGTTGGAGATGGAAGAAGGGGCGAGGTGCTTCGTGATGCTAGCTCGGATGGAAGTGAAGAACGAAGGGGACGTGAGTAGGATACCTGTAGTGAAAGACTTCATAGATGTGTTCCCAGAAGAGGTACCTGGATTACCCCCTAAGAGAGAAGTGGAATTCTCTATTGATTTGGTACCTGGGGCTGGACCAGTGTCTATGGCGCCCTACAGGATGGCACCAGCCGAGTTGGTGGAATTAAAGAAGCAAGTGGAAGAGTTGCTGGAGAAACAATTCATCAGACCCAGTGTATCTCCATGGGGGGCTCCAGTACTCCTAGTTAAGAAGAAGGATGGAGGGTCTCGGCTGTGTATAGATTACAGGCAGTTAAACAAGTTGACCATCAAGAACAAGTACCCTCTACCCAGAATTGATGATTTAATGGATCAAGTAAATGGGGCCTCAGTGTTCTCAAAGATTGATCTGAGATCGGGGTACCATCAAATTTTGGTAAAGGCCGACGATGTCCAGAAAACAGCCTTTAGGTCCCGGTATGGGCACTATGAGTACGTGGTGATGCCGTTTGGAGTGACCAATGCCCCAGCTCTGTTCATGGATTATATGAATAGGATTTTCCGCCTTTTCTTGGATAAGTTTGTGGTAGTCTTCATAGACGACATACTTGTCTATTCAAAGACCGAGGAAGAACATGAAGGACATCTGAGGTCGGTGTTGGAGGTTCTGAGGGAGAAGCAACTCTATGCCAAGTCCTCTAAGTGCGAGTTTTGGCTGAGGGAAGTCAACTTCTTAGGACACGTGATATCTGCCCAGGGGATCTCGGTAGACCCAGCCAAAGTAGAGACAGTGCTGCAGTGGGAACGTCCCAAGACAGTCACTGAGATAAGGAGCTTTGTGGGTTTGGCGGGTTACTATCGGAGATTTATTGAGGACTTTTCCAAGGTGGTGGCTCCGTTAACACAGCTGACCCGTAAGGACCAACCTTTTGCTTGGACCGACCGATGTGAGCTCAGCTTCAGGGAACTAAAGGAGAGGTTGACCAGTGCCCCAGTGCTGGTGATCCCCGAGGTAGGAAGACCTTTTGACGTCTACTGTGATGCCTCACATCAGGGACTGGGATGCGTTTTAATGCAAGAGAAAAGGGCAGTCGCCTATGCTTCAAGGCAACTCAAGGTCCATGAGAGGAACTACCCTACGCATGATTTGGAGTTGGCGGCAGTGGTCTTCGCCCTAAAGATCTGGAGGCACTACTTATATGGAGCTCGGTTCCAGGTGTTCAGCGACCATAAGAGCCTGAAATACCTGTTCGATCAGAAGGAACTGAACATGAGGCAAAGAAGGTGGATGGAGTTCCTAAAGGACTACGATTTTCAACTCATGTATCACCCAGGGAAGGCCAATGTAGTGGCAGACGCTTTGAGTAGAAAATCAATGCAAGTAGCCACCATGATGATAAAAGAGCAGAAACTGATCGAGCAGTTCAGAGACTTAAACCTTGGAGTGGAATTTCACGTAAATCACATTAGTTGTAGTAAGCTGGCTATAACTAATGACTTCCTTGGGATGTTAAAGGATAAGCAGTTGGAGGACCCTAGTCTGAAGCATACTATGGAGTCACTAGGGACAGATCAGGCGAGAGACTTTGTAATGGGCGATGATGGGATCTTGAGATTTAATGGCAGAATTTGCATACCTGCAAATGAAGAGTTGAAGAAGATGATCCTAGAAGAAGGTCATAAGAGTCGCCTTAACCTACACCCAGGTATGAACAAGATGTACCATGACTTGAAGGAGTCATTTTGGTGGTCAGGCATGAAGAGGGACATCGCCCAGTATGTTGCAACCTGCTTAACGTGTCAGAAGGCGAAGGTAGAGCATCAAAGACCTGGCGGGCTGTTGCAGCAACTGGATATCCCTGAGTGGAAATGGGACAGCATTGCCATGGATTTTGTCACCCATTTACCCAGATCGGTAAAGGGTCATGATGCAATCTGGGTTATCATTGATAGGCTGACGAAGAGTGCCCACTTCCTTCCAGTGAATATGAAGATGTCTATGGCCAAGCTGGCACAGTTATACATCCAAGAAATAGTGAGGTTGCATGGAGTGCCTTCCAGCATCGTTTCAGATAGAGATCCCAGGTTCACTTCACGGTTTTGGCAGACCTTGCAAGAGTGCTTGGGAACTAAGTTGAGGATGAGCTCTGCATATCATCCCCAAACAGATGGTCAGTCAGAGAGAACGATCCAATCCTTGGAAGATCTGCTGAGGGCGTGCGTCTTGGATCAATTGGGAAGTTGGGACGAGGTGTTGCCACTGGTGGAGTTTACGTATAATAACAGTCACCACGCCAGCATTGGGATGGCACCTTATGAAGCCCTGTACGGGAGAAAATGCAGGACTCCCTTATGTTGGTATCAAGAGGGCGATGCAATCTTGGTTGGGCCAGAGTTGATTCAGCAGACGACCGAGAAGGTGAAACAGATACAAAGCAGAATGAAAGCTTCTCAGAGTAGGCAGAAGTCCTATGCAGATCAGAGGAGAAGACCTTTGGAGTTTGCTGCTGGAGACCATGTATTTTTGAGAGTGACCCCAACCAAGGGTGTAGGACGAGCTATCAGACCAAAGAAGCTGTCTCCTAAGTTTGTTGGACCTTACCAGATCTTGAGGAAAATTGGTCCAGTAGCCTATGAGATCGCCCTACCTCCACATTTAGCAAATCTGCATAATGTCTTTCACGTATCACAGTTAAGGAAATATCTCGCCGACCCTTGTCACGTGTTGGAGGTGGACGACGTGCAGATCAGGGACGACTTGTCTTTTGAAGCAAGACCAGTCAGGATAGACGATCACCAAAGCAAACAGCTCAGGAATAAGACCATCCATATGGTTAAGGTGGTGTGGGATGAGAGATCCGGTGATTCGACTTGGGAGTTGGAAGAGAACATGAGAAACGACTATCCACATCTCTTTTCTTTGTAATTCAATTTTCGAGGACGAAAATTTTTGTTGTTAGGGAGATTGTAAGGACCTGGAAAATCTTATTGGAATAAAAGTGATATATTTTAAGTGAATTCTAAGTATGTTTTTATTTAAGATAAAAATGAAGGAAAGTGTAGTTAGAAAGCCATGAGATCGCATGGAACATGATCGCCAGGGCGCGAGAGGCATGCGAGCATCGCCAGGGCGCGAGAGGCATGCGGACATCGCCAGGGCGCGAGACATGCGAGCATCGCCAGGGCGCGAGAGGCATACGGGCATCGCCAGGGCGCGAGAGGCATGCGGACATCGCCAGGGCGCGAGACATGCGAGCATCGTCAGGGCGCGAGAGGCATGCGGGCATCGCCAGGGCGCGAGATGCATGTGGGCTTCGCCCGGGCGCGAGAGTCATGCGGGTGTCGCCAAGAGGAGACCTCGGTCGGTCTCCAGGAGGAAGAGACCGCGGCCGGTCTCCAGGAGGAAGAGACCGCGGCCGGTCTCCAGGAGGAAGAGACCGCGGCCGGTCTCCAGGAGGAAGAGACCGCGGCCGGTCTCCAGGAGGAAGAGACCGCGGCCGGTCTCCAGGAGGAAGAGACCTCGGTCGGTCTCCAGGAGGAAGAGACCTCGGTCGGTCTCCAGGAGGAGGAGACATCGGTCGTCTTCCAGAGAGAGACATCGGTCGTCTTCCAGAGAGAGACATCGGTCGTCTTCCAGAGAGAGACATCGGTCGTCTTCCAGAGAGAGACATCGGTCGTCCTCCAGGATGGGTCATCGGTGGATTGTCTTTGCGCGAGTGGTCATCGGTGAAAGGTTATCGCGCGATGTCGCGTTTCACGCAGATGAAGTGGGGCCTTGGTTTCCAGGATGAACGTGCTGCATGTGCGACATGTAGGCAGTGAAAGTCCTTCAGGAACAGTAGCTCCATGTGCGCAGAGACGCCACGTGGCCATACTGTCAGGTTGCACTTAATTCGAGGAAGAAAACCCACCCAGGAGGGTTAGTTAGAGAATAGGTAATGATGGCTACATGGCAGGCCTATGTTCCTAGTATCAGAATGCACCGCCTCTTAGTGAGTTTAGAAACGCAGTGAGAGTATAAAAGGTGACAGAGTGAGTTCACCTTCATCTTTCTCTTTTCTCTCCTTGCGCTGCGACTCAGTATTCCCCAGGCCACCAGCTTGACTACCAGTGATTGCCATAGAGCATTTGAGAAGGTTCTCTACAAGTTTTACCAATTAGAACGCTTAGGCAGAGTTCAGGCATCCTTTACGTTCGGTGGTTAGAGCTTGAAGTGAGTTTCACGTTGATCCAGGTAAGGGAAGCTAGCCTTACTTCTAATGAAAACTGTATGTGTGATGATTTTTGATGTTGGGGGCGACGTGGTCGCCGGGTGTTCAAACTGTTCTTGCTTTAAACCCAGTTTTGTTCGTGATCGCCGGTTTTTCATCTGTTATTGAAATATCCCCTGTTTTATGCTGTTTCAAAAGTGTTTGAGATTTTAAATGTGGTTTTCGAAAATTTGAACCTTGGTATGAGTTTTGCTGTGATTGAAATCGTTTCATTGAAGTGTTATGTGATGTGTTGAATGTTGTGATTGTGGATCGAGGCATAGTATTTTCAGGAAAGAAAATACCGTGTAAGGTCGTGTAATAGGTGTATTGATCGGTGATCCTATAATGAGACATCCTGACTCTACTGAGGTAATGAAATCACATAGAGGAAGTTACTCAGTTGTGGAGAGTCGATGGAGGTTCATACGTATGGGTGTCTCGTGTGAAACAGAACGAGTTCGGCCTGTTGTATGGATTAACCTTGTCATACCGTGATAATGAGAATATTGAGATGGTGTGATGCGCATGGCTGAGGGCACTTTCCAGCCTTTTGGTATGACAGGTGCGAATCTCTGGGTCTAATCAACGCACGAGTCTCCGGAAATAGTGGTCAAGTGTCTGGTGTGATGAGTCAGTGGAAAGTCTGACGTGAGAAATGAGAAATTGAATTAATAGACACTTGATTGCTGATGTGAATTGAAATACTCTTGGATTGATTTGTGAAATATGGGATTTCCTGATAGTCTTGTGGAATATGGAAATGTGATGGCTGATATTGTTATGGTTCATGGATGTTGTGAAGTTCTTATGTATGCTCTTGATTCAAAGTTTTTTTAAATATATAGCTTACCCTGTATTTTGTTTCTGTGGCTGTTTTCTTAAACCTGTGATGATCGTGTAACTTTACACGGGAGCAGATGAGGTTGCAGGAAGTGGATTTCCCCTGTGAGTGATCGCCGTATGTGGTCGCCGGTTTTTCTGTTCTTGCTGGGCGATCGCCCCTTTTGCCATTTCCTGATAGGCGATCTCTGTTTTCTGTTAGGAGATCGGTAGTTTTGTATTTTTGCTGTCTTTATGTTTAAGTTTTGTAAAACGACCGATTTGTATTAAACTCCCTGCGAGGAGAACTCCTTTGTATATATATACAATTATGTTTATTTCAATGTATTTGTTTTACCGTTATTTCATATTACGAAAATGAAAAAAAAAATGCAATAAAATGCGAAATGTATTTGGCGGGATGTTACACGAAACGCAGAGCCTGTTCTATCAAGACACCATCTGGTCCTTCTAATATGACCCCGGCGCCGCTACCTTGGAGGTTGGATGACCCGTCGACTGAAAGGACCCATTTAAATCTTGTCTCTCTCTGGGATGGAGCTGCTGAGGTGAGCTCGGCCACAAAATTAGCATAAACCTGACCCTTGATGGGGCCCCTGGGTTCATACTGTATCTCAAATTCGGATAGCTCTACTACCCAACTAACCATGCGTCTTGCTACATCAGGTTTCTGCAGGACTTTGCGGATGGAGAGGTTTGTCATAACTGTGATAGTAAAGCTGTGGAAGTAATGACGCAACCTTCTTGATGAGAATACCACAGCCAGAGCTGCCTTTTCGATTGCCTGGTATCGTACCTCAGGTCCTTGTAGGACCTTACTAACAAAATAGATGGGCCTTTGCACCTGCTCCTGGTCCTAGACGAGGACCGAGCTGATTGCTCGATCTGTGATGGCAAAGTAGAGTCGAAGTGGAATGCCCAACACCGGTTTACACAGTACCGGTGGGCTAGCTAGGTACTCCTTTAATTTGAGAAAGGCCTCCTCGCATTCACTGGTCCATGAAAACCTGTTGTTCCGTTTGAGGCATTGGAAGTAAGGATACCCCTTTTCTACTCCTGCAGAGACGAAACGTGAGAGGGCGACCATCCGACCTGTCAACTGTTGGACTTCCTTTACCGTGGTCGGGCTCCTCATCGCCATGATGGCTGGGCATTTCTCTGGGTTGGCCTCTATCCCTCGCTCTGTCAGTAAGAACCCTAGAAACTTTCCGGCTTCCACCCTAAACACGCATTTTTCAGGGTTCAACTTTAAATTATACCTGGTGATGGTGCTGAAGAGCTCATCCAAATCTGTCACATGTTGACCCCTTTCCTGAGACGTGACCACCATATCATCTACGTATGCCTGGACGTTTCGACCTATCATTGGGGCGAGAATGCGGTCCATCAATCTCTGATACGTCGCCCCTGCGTTCTTCAATCCAAAGGGCATTACCTTGTAGCAGTAACTGGACAGTTCTGTCATGAACGCTATTTTTTCCTCATCGTGGGGGTGCATCTGTATCTAGTTGTACCCTGAGAAGGCGTCTAGAAAGCGAGCAGTTTACAGCCCAACGCGTTGTCAACCAAAGAGTCGATGCTAGGCAGAGGGTATGAATCCTTAGGACAAGCCCTATTGAGGTCTGTGAAATCAATACACATTCTCCACTTGCCGCTTGCCTTCTTTACTAGTACCACGTTGGCCAGCCACTCAAGGTACTGAATTTCCCTAATGTGGCCTGCCTTCAGCATTTTCTGGGTCTCCTCTCTGATGACCTGCCACCTTTCTTCATTAAACTTCCGACGTCTCTGGCGCACCGGGCGGACCTGGGGTTCCAAAGTGAGGTGCTGGCATAAGAAGTCAGGATCAATCCCTGGCATGTCGGCTGTGGTCCATGCGAAGGAGCTTAGGTGTCGTGACAGAAAAGTGGCTATCTGGTCCTGATCATCCTGGCTCAACGCCTTGCCGAGCTTGAAGGTCTTGCCTTCAATCACCCGCTCCAACACCTCTCCCGCGGGTTCTGGTCTTCTGTCAGGGGCGACCTCTTCCTGGTCTGTGCCCTTCCCAGAGGGTGAGTGGAACGTTACTAAGCATACCCCTCTCTTCGTTTTGAGGCTATTTTCATAACACTTCCGGGCTGTTTTCTGATCAGATTTAATGGTGATGACCGTTCCCTCAAGGGAGGGCAGCTTCATCTTCATGTGCCTTGACGAGGGTAGCGCCCCTAACCTGTTTAAGGCTGGCCTGCCCAACAGGATGTCCTAAACCGAAGGAGCGTTGACCACGAGGTACCTGATGTCCACGGTGCGAGATCTTTGACCATCTGTGAACGTCGTCCTTAGCTCGATGTGCCCCCTGACCTCTACCTGGTCTCCTGCGAACCCATACAGGCAGCCGTCGTACGGCCTCAGCTGATTAGGAGATAACTGTGCGTCGGAGTGCAAACGGCCTCTAGGGTGCCCCTTTATCTTTGCAGTTACAGGTGTTTCAATCCAAGGAAAGCACAAACCCAAGTGGAGAGAAGGAGGCGTGTGAATGTCGTTAGAGTCAATCGACAAGTGAGTCAACAGGCAAGAACAACAACCAAAGAAGAATTACGCAGAACCAACGAGGAATTACGAAGAGAGATAGGAGAACGTGCAACGGGGGAGTAGGGTGTACCCCCCCCTCAGCCAGGGTTCGCCCCATGCCTTTCTCCCAGGCGATCATGGAGACGGTGATACCAGCAACATTCATGATCCTAAATATCACCTTCACAGGTGTTGAAGATCCGGAGGCCCACATCACGGCCTTCCACAGACAGATGATGATCTCAGGAGGAACCGACGCAATGCATTGTAAGTTGTTTATAGGAACGTTTGCAGGAACAATGCTAGACTGGTTCATTGGACTCCCTAACGGACACATTACGTCATTCGATCAGTTCTCAACACTATTTAAGGAAAAGTTCATTGTCAACCAAGCTTGTCCTCTTGTTTCCTTCGATCTTTTTGATGTGAAGCAGTACCAGGGAGATCCATTGAAGGACTTCCTAAACCGCTTTGGAGCGCTCGTGGTGAAGTTGCACACCAAGAACGAGGCCATGATGGTACACGCGTTTAGGAAGGGGATCTTACCAAGACCTTTCAGTGATTCCCTGATCAGGTGTCAGCGTAAGACTTTCAATGAGATCCGTCGTTGAGCTGTGGCCTACATCAGCGCAGAATAACAGGTAACAGAAAAGTGCGCGAGGGTAGATTTGTCTAAACGTCGTGCAGTGGGTCGCACTCAACCTATGAGGGTGCATGAGGCCACAACGGGAAGGAAGGCTAAGTTGACACAATATGAGTCGAAGAAGCCTAAGCCCACAAGGCACAACTTCAGAGTAAACCTCAAAGAGCTAATCGCCATTTCCGAGGTGGCTAGCAGACTGAAGTTTCCCCAAAAAACTGACAAGAGGTTGGGACCCAACAAAGACAAGTGGTGTGACTTCCACCAGGCATGTGGTCACGGACTGGGCAACTGCCTAGCGCTAGGACACCAATTGGATGAATTGGTAAGAAACGGTTTTCTGACTGACTACTTGCATGAACCACAGGGGACCCTAGCAACGGTGGCCTCAGTAGGAGACCAGGGGCACAAGGTACCCATCCACGGAAAGATCAACACCATCTCTGGGGGTTTCTCAGGAGGAGGGTGTACCACTTCCTAGTGAAGGAAATATGCTAAAGGAGTGATGACTGTCGAGGAGGGGGAAGTCGACCAGTTCCTAGAGCCTGACCTCGTTTTCACGAAGGCTAATTGGCTGGACGTGGTCCCACACGACAATGACCCGACGGTGATTTCAGTGGTGACAGTGGGAAGGAAGGTGCATCGGGTCCTCGTCGACCAGGGAAGTTCAGCAGATGTGATGTTTTGGCCGACCTTCAATAAGTTATAGTTATCACCTGACTAGCTGTGGCCTTACGATGGCTGCCTATACGGTTTTGTGGGAGACCAGGTGGAGGTTAAAGGGCAATCGAGCTAAGGACGACGTTCACAGACGAAAATGCATCTCGCATTGTCAACATAAGGTATCTTGTGGTAAACGCTCCTTCTACTGATAACATTCTTTTGGGCAGGCCAGCTTTGAACAGATTAGGAGCAATACCCTCGACGAGACACATGAAGATGAAGCTACCCTCCCTTGATGGAACAGTGATCACCATCAAGTCTAACCAGAAGACGGCTAGAAAGTGTTATGAGAATAGCCTTAAGACAAAAGAGAGGGGTGTACTCTATCACCAGTCGACCACCTAGGGATGAAGGGATCGTCCGTGTAGAGGTCGCCCCTGAAAGACAATCCGAGCCCACAGAAGAGGTCATGGAACGAGAGATTGGGGGCAAACAGTTCAAACTTGGTAAGTCCCTGAGTCAGGAAGCGTAGGACCAGGTCGCCGAGGTCTTGGCCTGACATCTGTACGCCTTCGCGTGGATTGCCTCAGAAATGCCAGGTATTGACCCTGACTTCTTGTGCCATCATCTTACCATGAACCCATAGGTCCGACCTATACGCCAGAGACGGAGAAAGTTCAATGAGGAGAGGCGACAGGTCATCAAGCAGGAAACCCAGAAGCTGCTGAAGGCTGGTCACATCAGGGAAATCCAATACCCTGAGTTGTTGGCCAATGTGGTGTTAGTCAAGAAAGCCAATGGCAAGTGGAGGATGTGCGTGGACTTCACAGATCTGAATAAAGCTTGCCCCAAGGACTCTTACCCATTGCCTAGCATTGATGCCTTGGTGGACAGCACGTCAGGATGCAAACTCCTCAGCTTCTTGGATGCATTTTCTGGATACAACCAAATCCGCATGCACCCTAGAGATGAATGCAAGACAGCATTCATGATAGAGCTCTCAAGTTATTGTTACAAGCTTTGGACTGAAGAATGTTGGAGCGACCTATCAAAGACTGATGGACAGGATACTCACCCCTATGATAGGGCAAAATGTGCAGGCATACATGGACGACATGGTCGTCACCTCTCAGGAAAAGGACCACCACGTCGTTGACCTAGAAGAGTTGTTCAACACTATAGCTAGGTACAAGTTAAAACTAAACCCTAAAAAATGTGTGTTTGGGGTAGAAGCGGGAAAGTTCTTAGGGTTCTTGTTGACTGAGCGTGGAATAGAAGCAAACCCCGATAAGTGTGCGGCAATTATGGCCATGAAAAGCCCGATCTCAGTGAAGGAAGTACAACAGTTAACAGGTCAAATGGCCGCCCTGTCCCGATTTGTTTCAGCAGGAGGGGACAGGGGGTATCTTTACTTCCAGTGTTTGAAGAGGAACAACAGGTTCGTATGGACTGACGAGTGTGAGGAATCATTCCTCAAGCAGAAAGAGTATATGACCGGTCCCCTAGTGTTGTGCAAGCCGCTACCAGGCACTCCACTCCGCCAGTACTTCGCCATCACGGAGCGGGCGATCAGTTCAGTCCTTGTCCAAGAGCAGGACCAGGTGCAGAAACCCATCTATTTTAGTGGGAGGCTTAGAATCCTAGGTTTGAAAGATGAATCTTTAGAAGGAAACTTTGAAAAAGATTTGTTTTTATTTTTCCAAGAGTAGTTGTAGTAGCCATCATTATGAGAATTTTTGAAAGCATTTTTCTTTGCAAGTTGAGATTCAACCTTGATGGCAAGGTCAACCAAATTTTCCAAAGATGAATACTGATAAAGTTCTACAACATCTTGAATATCCCTTCTAAGACCACTCACAAATCTAGCCATCTTAGCTTCCTCACTTTCATGCATATCTACTTTAATTAAAAGTGTCTCTAACTCTTTAAAATAAGCATCCACACTTAGCGTGCCTGGGTGAATCCTTTAGAGCTTCAACAAAAGGTCTTTCCTAAAGTGTGGTGGAACAAATCTAGCACGCATATACTCTTTCAAATCGTTCTAAGAAACCATGGGAGGTCTCTTGTTTAGGCCAATGTCTATAGAGTTTTATGCCACCATTGCATGGCATAGTCCGAAAATTCTAAAGAAGCTAGTTTAACCCTTTGGTCTTCTAGGACCTCATGTACATGAAAGATTTGTTCAACCTTTGCTTCCCACCCCAAATATACATTAGGATCACCCTCACCACTAAAGGTAGGTAATTTTACAAAAGGCAAATAGGCCTTTGCTTCATGGTGCCTCCTATCTCCATGATGATGATCATGATGTCTTCTCCATGCGGTTTCTTCCTCATGGCCGAGAGAATGGGAAGAGCTCCTTGAAGAATGTATATGGTAATGGTGCCTTCCATGTGTAGAATGATTGGAACGTTCATGAGTCACTTCAAGTCTTTGCAATCTTTCCTCCAGTTGTCTTATAGCTTCATCTTTTAGTATAAGTGACCGTTTTGCTTCCTTTAATTCACCAATAATGAAAGCTTTTTGTGGAGAATATGGTTTGCAAGATTCACCACTTGAAAAATTAGCCATTTCAAAAACAAGACAGCAAACACAATGAACAAACAATTAAAGAAAACAAGGTTAGAAAAAGTAGACAAATAGTGTTGTGGTAATTGGAATTTAAAGGCATTCAAACCACTCCAAGAAATGATACTTTCCTCAATCAAGCTTCTCTTGTGGATTGGAATAGCCTCAAGTGAAAGATGCCAAAGCACTCAAACACTCACCCAAAAACAACCACCACAAAACTTGAAGAAACAATAAAAGACAAGCAAGAAAAGGGACAAAAATAAGAAAGGGTATAGCAAAAGGAATAGAAGATTTATGACAAAACTTAAAGAATAGAAGACAAGAAAGAAAAGGCACAAGATAAGAATCAAAGAATACTCACTAAACTTGTAATCAAGAAAGAAAGTAAAACTCAAAAACTTGTCAAAGTAAATGGATCAAAAGTTTCACAATGTAGACAACAATTTGCCAATCAATATGAATCCAACTTTTGTATGGAATTTAATGTGCAAAAGATAGAAAAGATGCAAATGGCAAACTGTTTTGGATGTTTTAAAAACAGAATGGGTTCTGTTTTCCTCTGTTTTGGTTCTGTTTTGGTATATATATATGTAGTGGCCAGACCTCGGACATCGGCAATATACAGTAGAGGTCAACATGGCAGAGGTCGGCACAGTAGGACCCATAGAGCGACCCCCAGAGACTACATGTCATAGTAAGCAGACCTCGGACATCAGCAGTGTGCAGTAGATGTTGACGTAGCAGAGGTCGACACAGTAGAGTATTACATTAGTGAAAGCCTGATTCACAGAGATACATTGCATGCGAAATGTGTATAAGACATTTGGGTCTGGCACAAGCAGATTTCCCCTAGGGGCGCCGAAGCCCAAGAGAGCTAGGGTTCTTAGAGAAAGCTACATGCAAGGCACGTGAGAAATCAAGGCACTTACAAGAACGGATTGGTCTCGCGGCGCTGGTACACACGTTGTAACCCTAGCGGCCATATCGTTAGATACACACTCCAAAAAAGGAATGTTGCCATGAGAGTTGCACTTTAAGAAAGGAATGTTGCCACGGGAGTTGCACTAAGACTATGTGATACTATCTCAAAAAGGTAACCCTAAATTCCCTAGAGGCAAGGCTTTGGCAAGAGAATGTCAGCGGCAGGTTAACCTAGAAGTAGTTATAAAAGGGGGGTAAACCCCAAGGTAAAGAAACGTTGTCTTTTACGCAAGACATTGAACACCCTCGGACTCAATACCAGCACGTATTATTGTCGAAGGTCCAAATACAAACACGATATTCTATTCTAATGTAACAACTAACATAACATAAATTCTATTATAAACTAACAACTAATTACTAAATAATATAAATTTTAGAAAATAGAAATTATATAATACAAATTATATAAATTAATACAAATTTATATTAAATAATATACAAATTATAATACATAAAAAAAATATTCAAAATACAGCAAAAAAAATTCACAAAATCTAAAACAAAACTAACATAAAAACTACCTACTAAATAATATAAATTTTAGAAAATAAAAATTATATAATACAAATTTATATTAAATAATATACAAATTATAATACATAAAGTCAAATATTCAAAATAAACCAAGTAAAATTCAAAAAATCTAAAAATGAACCAACCTTGTGTGCGAAATGGTGATTGAAGTGGTAGACAACCAGCGGTGACAGCGGAAGTGTGGCGGGACAGTGGCGGACCAGCGATGGAGATGAGTACAGCAATGCAACAGTACCTTCCACCAATGCAAGGAAAAAAGCAAATATAACAACGACATTTGTAAAGTGAACTGAAGAGAATGAAATGGGTTTAAGAAACTCACAATGGAAGCAAGGAACTGAAGATGCAGAGAAGCAAGGAACTCACAGAGCGCAGGAACAGTGAAAATGAGCAAAAGCGGAGAAGAAAGTGTGAAAGTGCAGTGGCGCGCTTCAAATTTTAGGGTAAAAACATTTTACAAATGCGGCTATTTGTTAAAACCACATTTGTAAATGAAAGCTTTTCATTTACAAATGCGGCTATGTGTATAGCCACATCTGTAACACATAACCGCATTTGTAAATGAAAAGCTTTCATTTACAAATGTGGTTTTAACAAATAGTCGCATTTGTAAAACAAACTAATTTCAAAAATGCCACCGCGTTTTTAACAAATGCGTTTTAGCGCAAAGCCGCACTTGGAAAGTGATCCTGCCGCGGACTCGAATGTGGAGGATATGCCTCGTCACTCCTTCGTCTAGCCTTCTGAAACTGCACGTTCTACAAGAACGCTCCAAGAACCTTCTCCGGAACTCCAAACGATGCCTGCAAAACACACAGACGGCGCCTCTAGCGGCCGTTGTAGCTCCGACGCTCAAGTCAGCCAACAGGAACACCAAAAACTCTCACTAAATCTCTCTGTGAGACTCGTGTGTGCTCAGATCCACCTTCTCTCTCTGTGTAACTCAATTCTGTTATCACTGTGCAACGTGTATAAACGCTCCCACAATGACTCAGAAACTGTGTGTAGTAAATCTGTGTAAACTTGTAATCTAAAAAACCCCGTGTACCTGACATAAGGTGGAGTACTTTATACTGGGCCGCGCCTCTCTCTCAGATGGTGACATGTGGAGGCATGCAGCTGACATCTAACCATACACGTGTCACATCTGAAGGGCTTCTTCGCTTTTCTCTGTGCGGCTAAGTTATCCTCTTGCGGAGTAACTTAGCACGTTTCTTCTCTCTGAGTGAGTCGCATACTCCCAGGAGAGTGCCAGGTGTGGCTGGTCGGAGCACACTCACCAGGCGCATCCTGCCTGCATGGTCTCACCGCACGTCCTCTGAGTGGGCATCATGCGAGGTGCATGCGTAACGCTCTCGCTGGGAACCTGGGTCCGAGCTTAACACGTGTTGGCAAGAAACCCGATGACCGATCGCGCTCTGCATGCACTAACGACCGAGCGGTGCCTCATTACTTTCCACCGATGACCGTGCGGTGCCTCATTACCTTCCACCGATGACCGTGCGGTGCCTCATTACTTTCCACCGATGACCGTGCAGTGCCTCATTACCTTCCACCGATGACCGTGCGGTGCCTCATTACTTTCCGCGCTCTGCGAAGAGACTAAGCGGTCGATGGCGAGCTCATTCCTCCTCCTTGAGCTACTCCCCTTGCCACTTCTCCTTCTGTGTAATTTCTTTTTATGCTACATAACTTGTATAAACCTTTTAGCTGTAAAGGCTCACTATATTGACTTCAATATGAATGAAATCTTTGCTCCAGCTGCACGTCTCTTTCCATTTTTAACTCTCTACATGTGACTAACCGTTAACTGCCTTAGGCTTTAGCGCGATCTCACTGTAACCCTTCAAACTTGGTTTCTGACTTGATCACTACTAACTGTTACCTCAGCATTGTCTTTAACAGCTTTTATGCATAACTTCATGCTGAACGACTGACTTGACGGGCCTAAATCACCATCAACCACCGACTAGCATGTTAGTACACCACTGATCAGTCATCGTGCTTCAGGCTTTGCTTTACTTCTCTGTTACTCCAGCGCTAAGCACATAGAGGGCCTGAACGCCAAAGATGATGCTTATGTTTTTGGGAAGAAAAGTGCTTCTCGATGACTCCTCTTGCCTCAGCCTCGCTGTAAGAAGTCGAGGGTGAGGTCTTGCTTCTCTCGCCTCAGCCTCACTGTACAAAGTCGAGGGTGAGGTCTTTCTGCTCTCGCCTCAGCCTCGCTGTACAAAGTCGAGGGTGAGGTCTTTCTGCTCTCGCCTCAGCCTCGCTGTACAAAGTCGAGCGAGAGGTCTTTCTCCTCTCGCCTCAGCCTCGCTGTACAAAGTCGAGGGAGAGGACTTTCTTCTCTCGCCTCAGCCTCGCTGTACAAAGTTGAGGTGAGGACTTTTTTCTCTTGCCTCTGCCTCGCTGTACAAAGTCGAGGTGAGGACTTTTTTCTCTTGCCTCTGCCTAGCTGTACAAAGTCGAGGGAGAGGACTTTTCTCTCGCCTCTGCCTCGCTATACTAAGTCGAGGGAGAGGACTTTCTTATCTTGCCTCAGCCTCGCTGTACAAAGTCGAGGTGAGATCTTTTCCCTCGCCTCCGCCTCGCTGTACAAAGTCGAGGTGAGGTATTTTTTCTCGCACCTCTGCCTCGCTGTACAAAGTCGAGGGAGAGGGCTTGTTCTCTCGCCTCTGCCTTGCTGTACAAAGTCGAGGGAGAAGACTTTCTTATCTCGCCTCAGCCTCGCTGTACAAAGTCGAGGTGAGGTCTTTTTCCTCTCGCCTCAGCCTCGCCGTACAAAGTCGAGGTGAGGTCTTTTTTCTCGTGCCTCTGCCTCGCTGTACAAAGTCGAGGGAGAGGGCTTGTTCTCTCGCCTCTGCCTCGCTGTACAAAGTTGAGGGAGAGGACTTTCTTATCTCGCCTCAGCCTCGCTGTACAAAGTCGAGGTGAGGTCTTTTTCCTCTCGCCTCAGCCTCGCTGTACAAAGTCGAGGTGAGGACTTTTTTCTCTTAGTGGGTGCATGCTCCCAGGAGAGCACCAGGTGTGGCTGTCTAAGCGCACTCACCAGGCGCATCCTGCCTGCATGGTCTCACCGCACGCCCTTTGAGTGGGCAACTCTTCTTCTTCTGGTTTGGAATCATGCGAGGTGCATGCGTAACGCTCTCGGCTGGAGCCTGGGTCCGAGCTTAACACGTGTTAGCAAGCCCCCGATGACCATGCACCGACCGAGCTCTCTGCTTCTGGAATCATGCGAGGTGCATGCGTAACGCTCTCGCTGGGAGCCTGGGTCCCAGCTTAACACGAGTTGGCAAGACCCCGATGACCATGCACCGACCGAGTGCTCTGATTCTGGAATCATGTGAGGTGCATGCGTAACGCTCTCGCTGGGAGCCTGGGTCCCAGCTTAACACGAGTTGGCAAGACCCCGATGACCATGCACCGACCGAGTGCTCTGATTCTGGAATCATGTGAGGTGCATGCGTAACGCTCTCGCTGGGAGCCTGGGTCCCAGCTTAACACGTGTTAGCAAGCCCCCGATGACCATGCACCGACCGAGCTCTCTGCTTCTGGAATCATGCGAGGTGCATGCGTAATGCTCTCACTAGGAGCCTGGGTCCTAGCTTAACACGTGTTGGCAAGACCCCGATGACCATGCACCGACCGAGTGCTCTGATTCTGGAATCATGCGAGGTGCATGCGTAACACTATCGCTGGGAGCCTGGGTCCCAGCTTAACACGTGTTGGCAAGACCTCGATGACCATGCACCGATCGAGTGCTCGAGCTCAACATCCAGGCGCTCCTCTAGGAACTGATCTGTGGGTGGTGGCCACTCGGTAACTGACCACCGATCACCTGCACTTGCGCCTGGGGCAAGGAGAACTTTAAACTGGGAAAAACTTGCACACTTTATGTACTGAAATCTTTTTTATTGGGTGGCCTTGTTAAAAAAGTGCCCCCTGATCTGCTCAACTGTTTGCAGTAAATATACTGAGGGTATGTACAGCGCGAGAACGTATCTACTTTACAACTTAACTGAAGTAGAAACTTAAGTGTGTAGCGTTCCACATCCTGGGGATAGCTGCTCCATCCAAAGTCTCCGGCCGATAAGCTCCATTCTCCAACGCCTCAACCACTCTGTATGGACCCTTTCCTTTCATAGGCGATGACCGCCCTGGCGACACCTGATTCACTAGGAGCTTCCTCCTGAGCTACTTGGGAGCCCCCCAGCGTTGCATCATCCATCATCTCACGTCCCCATGCACAGGGATTTCGTGTTGCTGATCATGTAAAGACCTAGAAACTTTAATTGGAATAAAAGTGTTATATTTAAATAATTTCAGAAGATGTTATTATTTAAAATACAAAGAGCTGGTAATAGAAGTTTCGTAGTAGTCGAACCTCGGACGTCACCCAAGGGCTGGGGTCAGCTGGTAGAGGTCGGTCGGCTGACTCTTGTATTAACAAAGTAGTCAGGTGCGATGACCTTATCGTGAGGTAATCACGAGGGTGTGCTCGAGGAAGACATGTGGATCAAGAAGAGTAAAGGAAGGAAAGTGTAGCTTAGAAGACTATGAGATCGCCTGGTTAGTACATAATCGCCTGTCGCCTAGACTACCCATGCGGACATCGCTAGGGCGCGAGGTATGCGGACATCACCGGGGCGCGAGAGACATGCGGGCATCGCCTGGGAGAGACATCGGTCGTCTCCCAGAGAGAAACATCGGTCGTCTCCCAGAGAGAGACATCGGTTGTCTCCCAGAGAGAGACATCGGTCGTCTCCCAGAGAGAGACATCGGTTGTCTCCCAGAGAGAGACATCGGTCGTCTCCCAGAGAGAGACATCGATCGTCTTCCAGAGAGAGAGATCGGTCGTCTTCCAGAGATGAGTCATCGGTGGAAGGTTATCGCGCGATGTCGTGTTTCACACAGATAAGGTGGGACCCAGGCTCCCAGCATGAAACGTCCTGCACGCGCGCCACGTGGACAAAAAGGGTGGTTCAGAATAGTGACATCAGAAAGTTGGCATGCGCAAGAGACACCCACGGCCGTACTGTTCAGGGAAGTGGTTGGCATGCGCAAGAGACACCGTGGTCGTACTGTTCAGGGAAACGTACACTCAGGCTTTCCTGCAAAGTGGGTGGTGGCAGCAGCATGTGTGGACAAGTTAGTGTAGATTCAAAAACCCACTTCGGTTCAAGAGTGACAGAGTGAGTCTACCTTCATCCTTATCTTTTCTCTCCTTCACTCTGCGATTCAGGCCTTATCACGTCCCTGCTTGGCTATCGACGACTGCCATAGAGCACCTGGGAGGTTCTCTGCAAGTCCTCCAAACCAGACGCTAAAACAGAGTTAAGGCATCCTTGAAGCTCGTTGGGTTGGAGCTCTTAGTGAAGTTTACGCAAGTCCAAGTAAGGGAAGCTAGCTTTGTTTTTCAATAAAAGCCGTAGATTAGCTGTTTCTGAAGTGAGGGCGATGTGGTCGCCGGTTTTAAGCTCTATTTCGTGATGCTCTGTTCTATGTGTTTGGGCGACCACGTCGCCGGTTTTAAACTCTATTTCACGAGGTTCTGTTTTTTATGTATTTGGGCGACGTGATCACCGGTTTTAAATACAGCTTTCGAAATCCCCTGTTTTAGTGTCGTTGAGACTGTTTGAGATTTAAATGTGGAATGCATGTGATATTCGAAAATCTGAACCGTGGAATGAATGTTGCTATGTTTGAAATCGTTCATTAAGTGTTGTATGATGTGTTGAATGTTGTGAATGTGGGATCAAGGCATAGTATTTTCAGGAAAGAAAATACCGTGTAAGATTGTGTAGAATGTGCATTGATCGGTGATTTCTATAATGAGATATCCTGACTCTCCTGATATAATGGAATCATATAGATGAAGTTATTCAGGCGTTGAGAGTCGATGGAGGTTCATATGTATGGGTAAGTGGTTTGAAAGATAACTACTTGACCTGTTGTATGGATTAACCCTGTCATACTAGGAGAGTGATGAGATTGAGATTGAGATTATGTTTATGCGCATAGCTGTGGGAACTTTACAGCAATGTAGTATGACAGGTGCAGATCTCTGAGTCTACTCAATGCACGAGTCTTCCGGAAGTAGTGTCAAGTGTCTATGTGTGATGAGTCAGTGGAAGTCTGACGTGAGAAATGTGAAATATTGAGAATTGTTGATAGACACTTGATGGTTGTGTGATATGAATGAGAAAGTGATGGACTCTTGTGAATGTTTAAAAAGGGCCGATCTACGTTGGTTGTCCAGTTTATAATTTAAAGTTTTAAAAATATCTAGCTTACCCTTTGTATTGTTCTGTGGCTATTTTCTCTTAAAACTGTGATGATCGTGTATTTTACACGGGAGCAGATGATCTTCCAGGGAGTAGAGCTCCTCAGTGAGTGGTCGCCGGAAGGAGATCGCCTGTTTCTGTCTCTATGTGGTGATCGCCTGTTTTTCTGTTCTGATAGCAGATCGGCTGTTTTGGGTCTTCTGATAGGAGATCGCCGGTTTATGTAGGGAGACCGCCGGTTTCATTTTATTTGGCTGTATTTTGTTTTAAGTTTTGGAAAATTGACCGGTTATGTATTAAACTCCCTGTGAGGAGCAACTCCAATTTATATAAATACGTATGTTCACTTCAATATTATTGTTTTACCTTTATTTCATTTTATAATTGTGAAAAGGATTTGGTGGGATGTTACAGTAAGGACTTGTCAGATTGGGTTAGAAGTCTTGGAAGCGGGGAAGGAAGGTTCATAGAGAAAGCCTCCCATTCCGAGTGAGAACACCAAATCAGCGAAATCCTCCTTCGCCTACGAGTGATCAGAGGTCAGCTCAAACCTTTCGTTTGGGGTTAGAAGTTTCGACAGTTGGAAGGTAGGTTCGTATAGAACACCTCCTCTTCGAGTGAGAACTCCCAATTTGAACAAAAGGTTCATGAGTGAAGTCCACCCTCGCCTAAGAGCGATGAGTGGTCAGTGGAAACTCGTTAGCTTCCTCCACTGCCTCGAGCAAGGAGGGGTCAAGTGCATACAAATCGGTGCTGGAATCCTCACGGGGGTAAAGAGATATGGGCGATGACGATATAGGTGAGGTACTTTTCGGCAGAGAAGTTCTTATGAAGTCTTGCCCGCCGTATAATCTCCTATCCTAATGAAAAGCAAAGCTCATAACGACTTGGCCGAGTTAAGCGTGCTATCTATGGATTGATTCTATGCCGAAGAGAGAGCTTAACCAAGTATGCCAAAGTAGTCAGACAGCAATAGAGATACCAATACAAGTAAATTGATGCATAAAGTCAGACAACTATGTAAGCCAAGTAAATGTATTAATTGGATTGGAAGAATAATTAAACAAGATAGTTACAAGAAGTCTAGCTACAGATAAAGCTATCCAAGAAGACCTATCTAGGCACTATTTGCCCATCGACTACCTGCATTGACATAGAGAAGGGCAAGAGGTCCATCTCAGGATGCGCGCAAGCAACCTGAGCAAGGGCATCGCCAAACCCCTCCCCGTAGGCATCGGTGACATCTTCAGTTAGTTCTGCCTCGGTCTTCTTGAACAGCTCGGCTTGTTGAGCAAGCTCTTCCTCGACTTTGTCCAGCTGAACTTCTTGACTGGTAGCCCTTTCCTCCAGCTTGGTCATCTTAGCTTGGTTCCCCTCCAACTGCTCTTCCAAGTCGATGACTTTGTTACGGAGGGGAAGAATTTTGGCCTCAAGCTGGAGGGCCTCCTGCCCCTTGGAGAAGAGGAGCCTCTTGGTCTCCTTCTCTGATTGGCACAGACTGCCCAGCTCCTGGTTCAGAGCAGTCTCGCGCTTGGCAGCCAGTTGAACTTGGAGCTCCACGTCTTTCTTTTGCTCCAGCTCTTTCTCCAATCTGGCTACCTTCTCTCGTAGCTCTGCCTCGGTGTTCCCTTTGGCTAGCAAGACACTAGAAGCAGCAAAGAACTCACCAAGGTCGTGACTGATGAAGTCCCTTAGTGAGTCCCCGTCCAGGGTTTCCATCGCCTCTTGGCCAGGCATTTGAGTGAGGGTTCGCTGGAGGAGAGAAGGGAGTTCGGGGACAGGAGGTGCTTGACTGGTTGGATGGGCACTCTCTCCTCAACCCTCGAGCGCTAGGAGTGGCTCGGGGGGAGATGAGGCGCTAGGAGGGTGCTCCCTGAAAGATGGAGGCTGTCCCTCTGTTGCAGAAGAGGTCACCGCAGTAACCTCCACCCTTTTCCTCTTGAAGAAGAGGCCCGAGCATGTGTCCTCGTCTTAAGAGATCACTACTACGGCTGCCCTCTTTAACTTATCAAAAGTGGGGCCTGGGGCAGCCGCAGCAGGTGAAGAAGGACCAGCCGGGCATGAACCACCTGCTGAACGGTGATCTAGCAAGGCGATTAGCCTCTTCTTCTTCTCAGCGTCTAATACCATACCTGCGATGAACAACGAGTAAAGAGTAAGAAGTGGCATGCAGAAAACACGTGTTGACAGATACAAGATGAAGGCAATTATATCGATATAGACGCTGAGGGTTTCAGCATCATATTCGTGCCTGATCAGCTGGGTGGTGTCGAACACCACACCCCAGCTGGAGAGGAGTTGGCACATGTCACGATCATAGGGCGTCAGCTCCTCGAGTCCGCGAGGCTTCTTGAACTTCAACTTCTCCACCCAGTATAATGGGAACCCATAGAGCATGGTGGAGTCGTAGGAGATGCAGCAGACCCAGAAGAACTTCCCCTTGAAGCCTTTGTAGGACTACTGGAAGAGGGTTAGCAGAACCCTCCCCGCCACCCCATTGAGGCTTACCCAAAGCCTCTTCCCAGGGCTCTTCTCCTCGAAGAAGTATAGGAATACGTCTACCGAGGGAATGAACCCTAGGTTGTTGCAGAGAATCGAGAACGCCTTGATAAAGGCCCAGTTGTTGGGGTGCAGCTGGGCAGGGCCACATTCAGTTCAGTAAGCAAAGCCCTCTCGAACCTGGTGAAAGGAAGACAGACTTTGACTCATTTAAAGACAGTGGCGTAGAAGAAAAAGAAGGGCTCCCCGTCGTTGCAGTGGTCGTCAGAGTAGACATATTCACCCTCAGTGCAGGGTCGAACCCATATGTACGCGTCACTCTCCCTGCCAAAAACGCGCCCCTTGATCTCATGCTCGTCGTCCCTTTGTTTTCTTAGGTCCTCACAGGTTGTGAGCTTGGAGGTTTCGGCAAGGAGATCCTCTGAGGCTCCGGAGTAGAGGGCCCTGTAGTCAACGACTGGAGGAGGGTTGGAGGTGGTTTTAGTTCTGGCCATCTCGAATCTAAAACAAATGAGAGGCAAGAAGAAGGGAAAATGGGTTTAGAGGAAAGTGATGGCGAAAACAATGGCGGACAAAGACCCACAGAAGAAGAGCGAAAGCGAGAAAGAAGACTTGTGTACCGACCAGTCCTCGGGCACTGAGAATAGTTAGTAATGGTGAGCCACGTCAGTTGGGCCCCACAGCATGGGCCAAAGCCACATGGGATGGACTCCACAGGTAGTATGAACAACCAGGATGATTAGTCATCAGCGTGTCGATCACCAGAAGGGACTGATTTGTCCTCGTCACTCAGCAGGATGATGTGTCCTCGGCGACAGAGTAGGATGAGGTGACATCGATCTTAGGTGTTTCGAACAACAAAACTAAAGCATCTGATGTGGGTCCTAAGAGAAGATCAATTATCAGTAAAATGCCCAGAAGTATGGAGAGGCCTAAGTCACGAAGTGTCTATGCGTGTGGTAGGGAAAGCACAGTTAGGTGCAGAGTCCTGAGGGGTCGAGTACTCATCAGAACTAGGGTTTCCCAGTGAAGCTCCATGCATGGCACGTGAACAGAGAAGGCGCTCCAGGACAGGTGGCCCCAGAGACTAGGTGCATGAGGGGGCACCCAGGTGGCCATCCTGTTAGAGTTTGCACTCTAGTTAAGGAAATCTTATGTGCTAGATTATGTAAGGACCTGGAAAATCTTATTGGAATAAAAGTGTCATATTTAAATGGATTCGAAGTATGTTGTATTTAAAATGAAAAGGAAGGAAAGTGTAGTTTAGAAGACTATGAGATCGCCTGGAACATGATCGCCAGGGCGCGAGAGGCATGCGGACATCGCCAGGGCGCGAGGCATGCGGGCATCGCCAGGGCGCGAGAGGCATGCGGACATCGCCAGGGCGCGAGGCATGCGGGCATCGCCGGGGCGCGAGAGGCATGCGGACATCGCCAGGGCGCGAGAGACATGCGGGCGTCGCCAAGAGGAGACCTCGGTCGGTCTCCAGGAGGAGGAGACCTCGGTCGGTCTCCAGGAGGAGGAGACATCGGTCGTCTTCCAGAGAGAGACATCGGTCGTCCTCCAGGAGGAGTCATCGGTGGAGATTCTTCGCGCCAGTGATCATCGGTGGAAGGTTATCGCGCGAAGGTTATCGTGCGATGTCGAGTTGTACGTAGAAAAGGTGGGACCCAGACTCCCAGCATGAGACGCGCAGCACGCGCGACACGTAGACAAAAAGTGTTGGTTGAGAACAGTGACATCAGAATGTTGGCATGCACAAGAGACAACAGTGGTCGTACTGTTCAGAGCAGTGGTTGGCATGCACAAGAGACAACAGTGGTCGTACTGTTCAGAGCAGTGGTTGGCATGCACAAGAGACAACAGTGGTCGTACTGTTCAGTGAAACGTACACTCAGACTTCCCTGCAGAGTGGGTGATGGCAGCTGCTTTTGTAGACAAGTTGGTTTAAGAGGCAAGAACCCACTTCTGAGAGGAGGGAACGTTGCAGTGGTTCAAGAGCGAAAGAGTGAGCTACCTCCCTTCTCCTCCATTTCTCTCCTTCGCGCTGCGATTCAAGCACCTTCAAGCACCAGTACGACGAGAAACGACGACTGCCATTAGAGCACCTGAGGAGTTCTCTGCAAGTCTACCGATCAGAACGCTTAGGCTGAGTTCGGGCATCCTTGGGTTCGATGGATTAGAACTTGAAGGGAGAGTTTCACGCTAGTCCAGGTAAGGGAAGCTAGCCTTGTTTCAAATAAAAACTGTGTACTTACTGATTGGGATGTGGGGCGACGGGGTCGCCGGTTTTGTTTCTTGTTCTGGTGTTCTGATGTTGGATGCGAAGTGGTTACTGTAATCAATTCTGTTTTGATGTTGGGGGCGATGTGGTCGCCGGTTTTCAAAATTTTCTTGTTTAAAACCCAGTTCTGTTCGTGATCGCCGGTTCCTTGAGGTGATCGCCGGTTTTTCATCTGTTATTGAAATAACCCCTGTTTTTGTATTGTTTGAGAACTGTTTGAGATTTATATGTGAAATGCATGTGATATTTGGATATCTGAACCTTGGCATGAGTTTTGCTGTGACTGGAATCATTTGTTGAAATGTTATGTGAGGATGTGTGGATTCCTCTATACGCTTGTGAATGTGTGGATTTCACAGCGACCATGTGAGGATGTGTGGATTCCTCTATACGCTTGTGAATGTGTGGATTTCACAGCGACCATGTGAGGATGTGTGGATTCCTCTATACGCTTGTGAATGTGTGGATTTCACAGCGACCATGTGAATGTGTGGATTTCACAGTGGTATGTGAATTGAGAAATTGAATTGTTAGGCACTTGATTGCTGATATGAATTGAAAGACTCTTGAATTGATTTGTGAAATATGTGATTACCTGATGGTTTTGTGGAAAATGAGAAAGTTGATGGTTTTATGTGGATGTCTTAAATTGGTTTCAGGATTGGTTTTTAAGTTCATATTCAAACTCTCTTTTAAATGCCTAGCTTACCCTGTATTTTGGTTCTGTGGCTGTTTTCTTAAAACCTGTGATGATTGTGTACTTTACACGGGAGCAGATGATCTTGCAGGAAGAAGAGCTCCTCAGTGAGTGGTCGCCGGGAGGAGATCGCCCGTTTTGCTTCTGTTGGGCGATCACCCGTTTCCTGTTCTCTGATCGGAGATCGCCCTTTTGATCGGAGATCGCCCTTTTGATAGGAGATCGCCCTTTTTATGTTAGGAGATCGCCCTTTTTATGTTGGGAGATCGGTTGTTTGGTTGTTTTTGCTGTTTTTATGTTTAAGTTTTGGAAAATGACCGTTTTGTATTAAACTCCCTGCGAGGAGAAACATCATTACATATATATAATTATGTTCATTTCAACATTTTGGTGTTACGTATATTTTCATTATATAATTGTGAAAGGGTATTTGGCGGGATGTTACAGATTACCCTAAGCCTAGGTGATAGCGGCGCAAGGGTATTCCTGTAAACCCTAAATATGGGTAGCAGCACAGAGAAAACCCTAGACTATATAAAGGGTAGTAAAATACTTCACAAAGGTACGCAGTTTCTAGACCTAACACAGATACTGAATACACTTGGTGTGCTTGCCCTAGTTTTTGACTTCAGCGTCGGAGTGCAAACAGCCTTTAGGGTGCCCCTTTCTATCTTGCAGGTGCAGGTTGTTTTGAGACAATGAAGCGTAATTCAAGGTGAGGAAAGGAGGCATGTGAGCGTCGTAGAGTCAACTGACAGGAGAGTCAACTGACAAGAACATCACCCAATAAAAGAAAAGAAAAAGAATTAAGAAAGATATATTTGTGTTAAGTAGTAAAATGAACCTCTTCTACGTTGTGAAAGAAAGGGGAGGAATAGTATGGTTCGCAGTAAAAGTCCTCTTCCTTGACTTTTTACAGCAAGGTCGAAGCAAGTAAAGACGAACCTCTTCTACCTTGTTAAAGAAAGGGGAAGAATAGTATGGTTCGCAGTAAAGTCCTCTCCCTTGACTTTTTACATCAAGGTCGAGGCAAGTAAAGACGAACCTCTTCTACCTTGTTAAAGAAAGGGGAAGAATAGTATGGTTCGCAGTAAAGTCCTCTCCCTTGATTTTTTACAGCAAGGTCGAGGCAAGTAAAGATGAACCTCTTCTTCCTTGTTAAAGAAAGGGGAAGAATAGTATGGTTCATAGTAAAAGTCCTTTTACAGTGAGGTTGGGGCACGAAAAACGAGCCTCTTCTACCTTGTTAAAGTAAGGGGAAAATTAGTATGGTTCACAACAATCCTTTTCCTTGATTTTTATAGGATCAAAGACAGGAGGAGTTTTCAGTTTGCACAGCAAGAACTAAGATAAGAGAGAGGTCTTCCTTGGCTCATCAGCCGAGGTCGACAGAGAAAGAGGTCTTCCTTTGCTTATCAGCCGAGGTCGATAGAGAGAGAGGTCTTCCTTGGCTTATCAGTTGAGGTCGACAGAGAAAGTGGTCTTCCTCGGCTCATCAGACGAGGTCGACAGAGAGAGAGGTCTTCCATGAATCAATGGTCGGGGTCGGCAGAGGAAGAGGTTCTCATTGCCTTATCAGACAAGGTCGATAGGGAAAAACCATCTCGCCCACATCTAGCGCACAAAGTCATAAACACAGACCGAGCAGGATGGCGACATGAAGGTCACCTAGAGGTTACTCGAGAAACAGTAATTATAGTAAAAAGGTATAGTTGCACTGGCGTAATCATCAAAGGAAACATGCAGAGATAAAGAGACAGAAGATGCAGAAGCAGAGCAACCAGTGACAAGAAAGTTATAACCAAGTAACTCTCAAATACATATACAGGTTATTTAAGGAAGAGGTAGAAGACCAAGTGGCGCGATTTAAGCAATCAGTTGCATACACACATCGTCAATGCGCAAAGAAGGTGATAAAGAGACAAGTGCACCATGAGTTAAAATATTCAGCTATACACAGAAACATCAAGGTGCCAAGAGAAGACTAAAGCGTTGAAGAATAAATTCATTGAGATGAAATGTACAAATATTTATAAGAGGCTGTTTATGTTAAAGACAGAAAGAAGGAAGAAGGGCTCAAGGGTCGACAGGAGCATCCACCAGCTGCCATCACGAATAATCTTGTCCAGACCGGTTTGCGAGAGGTCCACCCCTGGATGCGCGCAGGCTGTAAGGACCTGTAAAATTAAATTGGAATAAAAGGAATATATTTTAAATGAATTCTAAGTATGTTTTTATTTAAAATAAAAAGGAAGGAAAGTGTAGCTTAGAAGAGTATGAGATCGCCTGGTTAGTACATAATCGCCTGTCGCCTAGACTACCATGCGGACATCGCCAGGGCGCGAGGTATGCGGACATCACCGGGGCGCGAGAGACATGCGGGCGTTGCCTGGGATAGACATCGGTCGTCTCCCAGATTGAGACATCGGTCGTCTTCCAGAGAGAGAGATCGGTCTTCTTCCAAGATAAGTCATCGGTGAAAGGTTATCGCGCGATGTCGTGTTTCACACAGATAAAGTGGGACCCAGACTCCCAGCATGAAACGTCCTGCAGGCGCGCCACGTAGACAAAAAGGGTGGTTCAGAATAGTGACATCAGAAAGTTGGCATGCGCAAGAGACACTCGCGGTCATACTGTTCAGGGAGGTGGTTGGCATGCGCAAGAAGACAAAAAGGGTGGTTCAGAATAGTGACATCAGAAAGTTGGCATGCGCAAGAGACAACCGTGGGCGTACTGTTCAGTGAAACGTACACTCAGGCTTTCCTGCAGAGGGGGTGGTGGCAGCAGCATGCGTGGACAAGTAGGCTTGGATTCAAAAACCCACTGCGGGGAGGCAAAGAACGTTGCAGTGGCTCAAGAGTGAAAGAGTGAGTGCATCTTCATCCCTCTCTTTTCTCCCCTTCGCGCTGCGATTCAGGCAACCTCAAGCACCAGTACGACGAGCGACGACTGCCCTTGGACACTTGGGAGGTTCTCTGCAAGTTCCCCAGATCGGGACACTAAAACAGAGTGAAAGCATCTTTAAGCTTCGTTGGGTTTCGGAGCTCTTGGAGTTTTGCGCTAGTCCAGGTAAGGGAAGCTAGCTTTGTTTTTCAATAAAAGCCGTAGGCTAGCTGTTTCTGAAGTGGGGGCGACGTGGTCGCCGGTTTCATATTTTGTTTTCGTGATACTCTGTTCTATGTGTTTGGGCGACGTGGTCGCCGGTTTTAAACTCAATTTCACGATGCTCTGTTTTATGTGTGGGGGCGACGTGATCGCCGGTTTTAAACCCCTTTTTCATGATGCTCTGTTTTCATGAGCTTGGGCGACGTGATCGCCGGTTTTAAATACAGATTTCGAACTCCCCTGTTTTAGTGTCGTTGAGACTGTTTGAGATTTAAATGTGGAATGCATGTGATATTTTAAAGTTTGAACCTTGGAATGATTGTTGCTGTGATTGGAAATCGTTCATTTAAGTGTTATGATGTGTTGAATGTTTGAATGTGGGATCAAGACATAGTATTTTCAGGAAAGGAAATACCGTGTTGAGATTATTTATGAGGTGTATTGATCAGTGAGTATCCTGTGAATGAGACGATCCTGACTCTGCTGATATGATGGAGTCACATAGATGAAGTCATTCGGTTGGTGAGAGTCGAAGGAGGTCCATATGTATGGGTAAGTCGTTTGAAAGATAACTGACTTGACCTGTTATATGGATTAACCCTGTCATACTGTGAGAGTGATGAGATTGAGATCGAGATTATGTTGATGCGCATGGCTGTGGGAACATTACAGCGATGAAGTATGACAGGTGCAGGTCTCTGGATGCTAAGTTCAACGCACGAGTCTTCCGGAAGTAGTGTCAAGTGTCTATGTGTGATGAGTCAGTGGAAGTCTGACGTGAGAAATGTGAAATATTGAGAATTTGTTGATAGACACTTGATGGTTGTGTGATATGAATGAGAAAGTGATGGACTCTTGTGAATGTTTAAAAAGGGCTGATCTACGTTGGTTGTCCAGTTTATAATTTAAAGTTTTAAAAATATCTCGCTTACCCTTTGTATTGTTCTGTGGCTGTTTTCTCTTAAAACTGTGATGATCGTGTATTTTACACGGGAGCAGATGATCTTCCAGGGAGTAGAGCTCCTCAGTGAGTGGTCGCCGGAAAGAGATCGCCTGTTTCTGTCTCCATGTGGTGATCGCCTGTTTTCTGTTTTGAGAGCAGATCGGCTGTTTTGGGTCTTCTGATAGGCGATCGCCGGTTTGTGTAGGGAGACCGCCGGTTTCATTTTATTTGGCTATATTTTGTTTAAGTTTTGGAAAATTGACCGGTTATGTATTAAACTCCCTGTGAGGAGAAACTTCATTACATATATATAATTATGTTCACTTCAATATTATTGTTTTACCTTTATTTCTTTTTTTTTATTTATTCCAAAGTATTTGGCGGGATGTTACACAGGCAACCTGGGCAATGGCGTCACCAAACCCTGCACTGTAGGCTTCAGCTGCCTCATCGCTAAGCTCCTCTTTGGACCTCTGATAGAGCTCTTCCCTTTGAGCCATCTCCGTCCTCAGCTCTGCCTCAGTTTTTGCCACCTCCTCCTTCACCCTGGGCAGCTCGACATCCCACTAGGCCAGGTCGTCATCACGTCGTGCCAATTCTTCTTTAAGGTCAACAATTGTTTCCTTTTGGCGGCTCGCCTCACCCTTGAGGTCCTCCACTGCCAGGCGAAAGTCATTACATTTAGCGTGAGCCCACAGGGCGTCCTGGGACTTATAAAATAGGAGGTCCCTGAACTCCTTATCTGACTTACGCAGCTTGGCCACCTCCAGGGTAAGGCTGGTGATGCGATGCTCCACCCCCACAGCGGCCAAGGCCCAATGCTCGGCTTCCCGTTAGGCCTTCATCATCTTTGTAAAGAGAAGGTTGGCACCCCCAAGAGCCTTGCCGAAACCCCGGGCCACTTGGTCCATCAGCGGCCCTACCTCCAGGCTTTCCACCTCTTCAATCTCCTGAGAGGACTTCAAAGTACGCTGTAGGAAAGGCACCAGGGAGGTAGGGGGGCTCAGTTGCCCTTCCCCATAGACGCTCTCTCCCCGTTCTTCGACAACATGAGGGGAGGAGGATGCACCTAGGGGGGTCGAGGGCTCTCTTCCCTTGAATCGGACGAAGAGAGCACGACAGTGTCCTGCATGCGCCTACGCGTGAACACCAGCTCGGAGCACGTGCCCTCGTCGTCAAAAGGAGCCACCTCAGCAGCCATAACGATGCCTTGTGAAGGGGCAGTTGTTTCTGTGACGGGCGCGGCTGCCAGAGGTACGGCATCGAGAGCCACGTCGTCGGTGGAAGGAGGGGCTTCGTCCTTGACTAGTCAAGATGAGCTTGTGCCGCTCTTCTTCAGGGCAAGCGCAGCCAGCTGCCTTCTTCGCTCGGCCCCAATTGTCATCTCTACAACAAGCACGAAGACAGGGCACCATAAGAACAACATGAAGGAAATATATCAGAAGAAATCACAAACAGAAGCAGTTAAGGGAAAAAGAAGAAATACAAGAAAGATAGGCTAAAGCCCTACCAACGTACCCCCGCAAACTCTTGGGGAGGTACTCATATTGGATGAGTTTGGTGGTGTTGAACACTGCCTCAAGGCTAGACAGGAACTCACACACCTTCCTATCTTCTGGGTGCAAGTCCGTCAGGGTCCTAGGTTTGGCCAGATTGGGTTTCTCCACCCAGTAAAGTGGGAACCCATCCAGGAGGGTGGGGTCAGTAGGGAGGCAGCGGATCTTCATAAATTTGCCCTTGAATCCCTTGTAAGATTGCTGGAAAAGGGTTAGGAGTGCTTTCCCAACAACCCAATTGAGGTTGACCCAGAGGTTCTTCCCAGGGCTCTTGGCCTCGAATAAATAGAGGAAGGAATCTACTGAAGGTAGGCGCCTAAAGTAGTTGCAAAGGATGGCATAGGCGCGCACGAAGGCCCAGCCATTTGGGTGAAGCTGGGCTGGAGCCACGTTCATCTCCGTCAGCAACGCAATCTCGAAGCCACTGAGGGTTAGGCGAAGGCAAACGCTTTTAAAAATAGTGGAGTAAATGAAACAGAAGGGGCCCTCCTGGCCCGAAGTCTCGTCGCAGCACACGGGCTCGCCTAACGTGCAAGGGACCACCCCGACGTATTTGTCATTGTCTTTCTCAAAGACGCGAGTGGAGTGGCTGGTTTTGCTCCGCACCTCAGCCTTCCTGTAGGTCACAATGGACTCAAAGGTGGTAAAATCGGAAGACTCCTTCAGGAGCCCTTCAGGGGCCCAGGGATACAGAAGTTGGTAGAAGTCCAAGTGGAGCCCTAGAACTATTGGACGGGCAGAAGATTGGGAGGAGTTCGACTCAGACCCCGAAGGGGAAGAAGAAGACTGGTCCATTTCGAAGGCTAAAACACAAGGGTCGACAAAAAAGACAAGCTCAGAAAGGAGAAAAGGATAGCGCGTTCCAGATAAACGCGGCAGAACAGTAAGGTAGGGCACAGCGAAATGAAAACAATCCCAGGCAATTACAGGTAAAGAAAGAACATCGCAGTAGAAAAACAAAGATAAAAGAGGCTGAAAGAACATACCTTTGTCTGATGGAGGGATGAAAGATCGAAATTTGAGAGGATTGGAAGGCTCTCGAAGAACAGTTTGAAGAGAAGAGGTTTTGAAACGGGAGAATGAGAGGGAATGAAACAGTGGGGAGCGTAGGAGACAAGGGAGTAACGTATAGAGGAAAACATGAAGCGATGAGCCACCCTAGCCGTTGAGATTGCCACGTGTACGCTCCAGGGAAAATGCGCGAAAGTGTCACTTCTTGGTACGGTACACGTCAAATCACTCAAAATTGTAATAAGGACGCGTGGGCCAGTGCCGCAGAGGTCGATTGGGCAAGCAGTAAGGCTCTTCGCTGAGGCATGTCCCAGCTCGAGCCTGGGGTCCTTGTGTAGTGGCCAGACCTTGGACGTTGGCCACTGAGTGAGAGGTCGGCACATGGGTGGTCAGCATGATGGGGACCACAAAGGGGTCCACAAAATCACACGTGTGAAAATATAAACCAGATTCACGGATACGCCATGCATGCAGGGTATAGGCGAGACGTAAGGCTTTGGCATGAGGGATTTATCCCTAGAAACGTATAAAGAGGCACGTGAGTGATTAGCTTAAGACTGAAGATTTGGCCATGCGGCGCTAGGGTTACAGTGTATGCCTTAGCGCCCATGCCCAAGTTAAGCACTCCAGAAAAGGAAAGTTGCCACGAGTTTTGCACTCTAAGAATAGAAGGTTGCCACGGGACGCACACCAAGATTGTGTGATAGAATCCCAGAAAGGTAACCCTAAATTCTCTAAGAGGCAACACTTGGGCGCAAGGATGGGGCAGCAGGAAACCTAGAACGGCTATACAAAGGGTAGTAAGGCATTCACAAAGGTATGCAGCTTTTGAGACTAGAACTCTTTGCTATACACTTGGTGTTTCTTGCCCTAGTTTTGACTTGAGCGTTGGAGTGCGAACGGCTGCTAGGGCGCCCGTCTTTTCTTTCTTTGTAGGTTAGCTGTTCCAGTCGAAGGGAAGGGAGAAGGTGCAAGTGATCATAGAAGTCAACTAACGGGAGAGTCTACCGGCGAGAACACTACTCGTGGGACCCAACCCACATGGCTCTGGCCCATGCTGTGAGACCCAGCTCACGTGGCTCACCATTACTAGTTGTTCTCAGTGTCCGAGGATTGGTCGGTACAATTACAATGTTTTACAAAGAAGAAGGAAATCAAGAATCCGCAGGATGCTCCACCAGTTGCCCATCAACGATGACCTTTGTCAAGCCAGTTTGGGAAAGATGCACCCCAGGATGCACGCAGGCAACCTGGGCGATGGCATCCCCAAACCCTTCACCATAGCTTCAACTACCTTGTTAGTGAGATCATCGGTGCTCTTCTAAAAGAGTTCCTCCTTGCAAGCCATTTCCTCCTTCATTTGGCCCATCTCCTCCCGCAACCTGGCCAGCTCCACCTCCCTTTGAGCCAGGTCTTCTTTGCTCCGCTCCAGCTCCTCGGCAGCCTGGGTCATGGCCTCATCCTTGCTGCCCAGCTCTTTCTTCAGGCCCTCCACGGAGAGGTGGAGGTCATTGTTTCTTGCATATAACCGAAGGGTCTCTTGCGATCTCGCAAACAAGAGGTAGTTGGTTTCTTTGTCAGCCTTGCGAAGCTCAGCCACCTCCAAGGTAAGCCTCGTTAGGCGATGCTCCGCCCTAACAGCCACGAGCACTCGTCGTTCAGCCTCTTCCTGGGTCCCCCGCACCTTGGTGAGAAGGAGGTTGGACCTAGCAAGAGCCTCCCCGAAGCTCTTGGCCACTTGCTCCGCGAGGGATCCCACTCCCATGCTCTCCAGGTCCTCCCGAGCTTGAGTGCCCGTTGGAGGAATGGAGAGAGGGCAGCAGGAGGACCCCATGCTCCGTCCTCAGGGGCATTCTCCCCCCAGTCCTCTTCAACATTAGGGGGAGAGGAGGCGCTTGGTGGGCACTCCCTGAAGGAAGGAGTCCCTCCATCTTCTGAACTTGAAGCCACTCAGATGGCAGCTTCGGCTTTATGCTTCCTCTTGAAGACCAGGCCAGAGCAAGTGTCCTCTTCATCAAAAGGAGTAGCTTCAGCGGCCACGGCCACGCCTTGGGATCTGGTGGCGTGGGGGTGGCTTGGAGCAGGTGGGAGGGGGAGGACAGCGGCACAAGGATCGACAGCAACAACAGCCTCAGCTGGAGCAGCAGTGGAGGGGCCAGCACCACTCTTCTTTGTAGCCAGGACGACCAGGCGCCTCTTTCTATCAACACCAATCGCCATGCCTACAACAAAACAAGAAGACTTAGTTAGCAACAGGTAACGGGTAAACAAAAAATAGAAATATGCAGGACAAACAATGATGATCAGAGCAAGAAGAAAGGTACCGATATAGCCCTTTAAGGCCTTAGGATTGTATTCACTCTTTATCAGGTCACCGTGCTAAATACAGTCTTGAGGTCAGAAAGGAACTCACACACCTCTCAATCTTTAGGGTGCAAGTCTGAGAGGCTCCTAGGCTTCGCCAGTGTGGGTGTCTCGACCCAATATAGGGGAAACCCATCCAGGAGGGTGGGGTTGCGTTTGTTGCAGCAGATTTTGAAGAATTTCCCCTTGAAGCCTTTGTAGGATTGCTGGAAGAGAGTCAACAGTGCCCTTCCAGCAACCCCGCTTATGCTCACCCACAAGTTCTTCCCCGGGCTCTTGGCCTTGAAGAAGTACAAGAAGGCACCCATAGAAGGGAGGTGGCCAAAGTGTTCGCATAGGATGGCGAAGGCCTTGACGAAGTAGATTGGCTTGTAAACCTGGTCCTGTTCCTGCACAAGAACTTAACTAACCGCCCGATCAGTGACTGCAAAATACAGGCGCAGCGGATTGCCCAGCTGTGGTTTGCATAACACTGGTGGACTACCCAGGTAGTCCTTTAGCTTGAGGAACGCCTCCTCACATTCTTTGATCCACAAGAACCTACTGTTCCTCCTCAGGCACTGCAAGTAGGGGTGACCCTTATCTCCCTCAGTTGATACAAATCTAGACAAAGTGGCCATCCGCCCTGCCAACTACTGCACCTCCTTTATTGAAGTCGAGCTTCTCATTGCGAGGATTGCAGCGCACTTGTCAGGGTTCGCTTCTATCCCACGCTCAGTGAGTAAGAAGCCTAAGAACTTGCCGTCTTCTACCCCAAACACACACTTCTCCGGGTTCAGTTTTAGCTCGTATGTAGCTATTGTTGTAAATAGCTCTTCTAGATCAATGACGTGCTGATCTTTCACCTGTGAGGTCACCGCCATGTCATCCACATAGGCTTGCACGTTTCGCCCTATCATGGGCACGAGCACGCTGTCCATCAGCCTCTGGTAGGTGGCACCTGCATTCTTTAGCCCAAAGGGAATCATTGTGTAACAATAGCAAGACAACTCTGTCATGAACGCCGTCTTGCACTCGTCCATGGGATGCATCTTGATCTGGTTGTACCCAGAAAAGGTATCCTGGAAACTAAGCAACTTGCAACCTGAGGCACTGTCTACCAAAGCATCAATGCTTGGCAGGGGGTAGGAGTCCTTCGGGTAGGCCTTGTTGAGGTCAGTGAAGTCTATGCACATTCTCCACTTCCCGTTGGCCTTCTTTACGAGCACCACATTTGCCAACCACTCTGGGCATTGGATCTCCCTGATGTGGCCAGCTCTCAACAACTTTTGTGTTTCCTCCTTAATGACTTGTCACCTTTCTTCATTGAACTCCCTCCTTCTCTGGCGAACAGGTCTGACCTGGGGGTCCATGGCAAGGCGATGACATAGGAAGTCGGGGTCTATGCCAGGCATGTCTGAGGCAGACCATGCGAAGGCATCCAGGTGCTGTGCAATGACTTTAGCGATCTGGTCCTGTGTCCCTTGGTATAAAGACTTGCCAAGCTTGAACATCTTTCCATAAAATCTCCCTCTCCAAGATGTCCTCAACTGGTTCGGGTTGTCTCTCCCGAGCGACCTCTACTCGGGTGACCCCTTCCCCACCTAGGGGCTGGGCGGTAATGGTGCACACCCCACCTGGTGGTTGTGTGGTAACGGTGCACATCCCCCTTTTTGTCTTAAGGCAATTCTCATAACACTTCTTGGCCTCTTTCTGGTCTGATCTGATGGTGATCACCGCCCCTTCCATGGAAGGCAACTTCATCTTCATATGCCTCGTCGACGCCACCTGTCACAACCTATTCAGGGCAGGTCTTCCCAAAAGTATGTTGTAAGCTGAGGGAGCGTTAACGACAAGGTACCTGATGTTTTCTGTGCAGGAGGCCACCCCATCTATGAAGGTGGTCCTCAACTTTATGTGTTTATGCAATTCTACCTGGTTCCCTACAAATTCATACAAACAACCAGTGTAAGGCCTCAACTGGTCAGGAGACAACTACAGTTTGTTGAAGGTCGACCAGAACATCACATCGGCTGAGCTCCCTTGATCTACTAGCACACAGTGAACCTTCCTTACCATTGTTACTACCGATACTACCACCGGGTCATTGTCGTGGGGAACGACATCCTGGCGATCGGACTTGGTGAAGGTGAGGTCGATGTCAGGAGTGTGGTCTTCCTCGTACATCTCTACCGCCATCACCGATCGTGCGTATTTCTTCCGCTGAGAAGCGGTGCACCCCTTCCTGAAAAACCTCCTAAGATGGTATGGATTTCACCATGAATGGGCACCTCGTGCCCCTGATCACTCTTCGGGGCTGCTAACGCCTGATCCTCCTGTGGTTCGTGCAAGTAGTACTTCAAGAAGTTGCTCTTCACCAGCTCATCCAACTGGTGACCTAGGGCCAAATAGTTATGGATGGGGTGACCAAACACTTGGTGGAACTCGCACCACACGTTCTTATTAGGCCCCAATCTCTTGTCAGTCTTTGGGGGCATCTTCAGTCTCTCCGCTATGTTGGGGATAGTGATCAGCTCCTTCAATTCCACTAGGAAGCTATGTCGAGGGGGTGCATCCTCCTACGCACGTAAGGTTGTTGTTTCCCTTGGGCCTTCTTTTCTGTCTTCGCCTCATGCACCCTCATGAGCTAAGGTCGACTTGGCCCTCGTGATCGGGCGGGGGCAATGCTCTCGTGCTTCTCAGTGAGTTTCCCTTCTGTGATGATATGGGCTATCACTCGACGCCTGATCTCACAAAAGGTTTTGGGGTGATTCCTAATGAGTGACTCACTGAAGGGTCTTGGCAAAATCCCCTTCCTGAAGGCGTGCACCACCATATCCTTGTCCTTGGTGTGCAGCCTCACCACCATCGCTTCGCACCTGTTAAGGTAATCCTTCAAGGACTCTCGCTGGTACTGTCTTACGTTGAAAAGGTCGTAAAACACTGGCGAGGGAGCCCGATTGACGATGTACTGCTCCCTAAACAGCATAGAGAACTGTGCGAATGATGTCACGTATCTGTCAGGAAGGCTGACAAACCACTCTAATGCTTTGCCTGTCACCGTGGTCATGAACAACTTGCAATGTACGGCATCAGAGCCTTCTGATAGCATCATCTGAGTATTGAACGTCGTGAGATGCACCTCCGGGTCCTCCACCCCTATAAAGGTGGTCTTAGGACCTACGAAGGTGGCTAGTACAATGGTGTCCATGATAGCATGTGAGAATGACATAGGGAATGCCCTGGATGGCGTAGGCGGGGCTCGATCATCCACCACGCGTTCCCCTGCCTAATGCAAATTCTACAAATTCATGCGCAGTTCCTCATTGGTCTTGCGCAGCTCTTTGTTCCTGGCTTGTGACGTGGCCAGATCAATCTGGATGCGTTCTTGATCTGCCCTAGACGCCACCATCGTCTCCTGGAGGGCGCGCATCCTCTCCATAATCTCCTACATGGTGATGTTTTTCCCTCCGTTTTGTGCGGTAGTGATGGGTCCTTGTCTGGTGTTCCTCATATTGTTGGATCTCTTCTCTATGCTCGTGAATGGGACCTTGTTTTATTTCGGGCCCACGATGGGTGCCAAATGTTCTTGCCGGTTGACTCTCCTGTCGGTTGACTCTAACGACAATCTTGCACCCTCTTCTTCCTTCTTAGGTTGATGCTTCACTGGATCGAAACACCCTATACCTACAAAGCAAAGGGGCGCCCTAGAGGCCGTTTGCACTCCGACGCTCAAGTCAATACTAGGGCAAAGACACGGTGTGTATGTGTTGTAAAAGTTCTAGCCTCAAAAGCTGCGTACCTTCTGAGGTTTTTTACTGTATAGTCTAGGGTTTCCTCTGTTATCGTTACCCATATTTAGGGTTTCTGGAGGAATGCTGTTGCGCTGCTATTACCCAGTCTTGGTGTAAATTTTGCAAAGTTTAGGCATATCAAAAATTTTTGATAGTCAATTTTTTGAGTAATAATAAAAAAGGTTCTTAACATTTCAGATTGTTAGTTTTGGATTAGAAACTAAAGATTGATTCAAATCGGAATATGAGAAAAGGGTTTCTAATAATTAATAAAGGAGATTTTCTATTTTAATAATTCAATTATATGCCAAATCAATAAATATATTTTTTGTGGTTGTTGAAGATTTTTTTTCTATTTTCTTCTACATGAATTCGAAGTGAAATAAAATGAAATAACAAAGTTATTATTCTTTGTTTGAATATTCATAATTTTTTGCATCAGGCCCCTCTTACTGAAGTGCAACCTTTAACAGAATGGCCACTCGGGTACCAACTCGTGCACCTAATCTTTAGAGCCATTTTTCCTAGGAATTCCCTAACTATTCACGTGCCATGCATGCAGCTTCTCTTGGAAACCCTAACCCTGATATTCATGACTTTTAAGACTCTGCGCCTAGTTGTGCCCTTCACACCACACGCATGGGTACTCCGTGACTTAGGCTTTCCCCTACCTCTGGGTGTTTTACTGATAATTGGTATTATTCTCGGGACCCACCTTCCACGGTTTAGTTCAACTATTCGAAACACCAAAGTCTGATGTCACATCGTCCTACTCTGTTGCCGAGGACACATCATCCTACTCTGTTGTCGAGGACACATCGTCCTACTCTGTTGTCGAGGACACATTGTCCTACTCTGTGACGAAGACGCATTGTCCTACTCTGGTGGTCGACATACTAATAACTAGTCAGCACACTAGCCCAGCCGTTCATGGGGCCCAGCCCACGTGGCTCTAGCCCATGCTACTTATGGAGCCCAGCTCACGTGGCTCACCATTACTAGCTGTTCTCAGTGTCCAAGGACTGGTCGGTACAGGTAAGAATTTTATTTTTAATTTTTCCTAGGTTGAAATTTGGTACCTAAAAACCAACCTTGATTAAATTAGGGTTTCTAAAACACCTAATTTAATCAAGGCCGGTCATGAGAAAGCCCATGAAGGAGGTGCACGTTCACAAAGTGTCACACCTTCCATGTGCTCACCTTTAGGCACCAAATTCAAATGCTTTTCATTTGAATTTCCCACCAATTCTCTTGTTCAAATTCGGCCCTCTAAATGCTATATAAGGAGGTGCTTGGCTCATGTAAATTCAAGATTAATGAATGAGTGAATTGCAACCCAAGTTGCTAGCCAATCTCACTCTTGTCTCTACCTCTTTAGGATAGACACTTTAGTCTTCAATTCTCCACCTAGATCAAGTGATTAGGCCTCACCTATCACTCTCCATACTTAGCATTCACCTTCAAGGAATCTACAAGCTCTACGTGAGCTGCTTGTCCACAACATCCATGAAGCTTCCGTAACTCTCCACCAAGAAATACAAACTGGAATGAAGGCACAATTCCACAATTCCATCAATTGGTATCTAGAGCCAAGGTTCTTCAAGAGCTAAGTGTGCCTTCTTCTTTTCATTTTAATTTCTATTGATTCTTGATTTTGTGTTGTTCATTACCTCCATATTGTCTTGCTGTTTTTAATTTTCAATTTGATTTGGTGTGCTGTTTGGAAATTTCAATCGGTGCATCTTGTTCAATTGTTCTTGAACAATCCGTGAACAATTTTGTGTAGCATTCCATGAAGTATTTTGTGTTGCTGTTTTGTTTTGCTTTATTTGTGATAGGTCGTTCTTCATGACCAATGTTCTTGTTGAATAAATGAGGTGAAAAAGGTGGCGGAAGCAATGGAGGTGATGGATCAAGGATGGCTCATATAGAGCTATGGGTTCCTTGTAGGTGCATGAAAGGTATGGAGAGTGATAGGTTGGGCCAAATCACTTGGAGGAAGGTGAATGTACTGACCTGTCCTCGGGCACCAAGAACAGTTAGTAATGATAAGCCACGTCCGCTGGGCCCCAAAACATGGGTCAGAGCCATGTGGGCTGGGTCCTACAAGTCGCATGGGTTACTTGGCTGATTAGTCATCAACATGTCGATCACCAGAGTGGAACGATGTGTCCTCGTCACGCAACGGGGTGATGAGTCCTCGGCAATAGAGTGTGATGAGGTGACATCGGTCTTGGGTGTTTTGAACAATAGTGCTAGACCATAGAAGGTGGGTCCCGAGAGAAGACTAGTTATCAGTGAAATGCCCAGAGGTAGGCAGAGGCCAAGTAATGAAGCATCCATACATGTGGCAGGGAAAGCACAGTTAGGTGCAAAGTCTTGAAGGGTTTGAGTGCCCATCAGGATTAGGGTTTCGAAGTGAAGCTACATTCATGGCACGTGAACAGTGAGGGCACTCCTAGGACAGATGGCCCCAAAGTTTAGGTGCACGAGGGGGTACCTAGGTGGCCATTCTGTTAGAATTTGCACTCTAGTTAAGGGAAGCCTTACGCCCTAGATTACCCTAAGACTGGGTAATAGCGGTGCAAGGGCATTTCTGCAGAAACCCTAAATATGGGTAGTGGCGCAGAGAAAACCCTAGATTATATAAAGGATAGTAAAACACTTCACAAAGGTACATAGTTTTTAGACCTAAACTAAGATACTCTATACACTTGGTGTGCTTGCCCCAGTATTAACTTGAGCGTCGGAGTGCAAACGGCCTCTAGGGCGCCCCTTTTGTCTTTGCAAGTGCAGGTTGTTTCGATCCACTGAAGCATTACCTAAGGAGAGGGAAGGAGGCGTGAGATTGTCGTAGAGTCAACCAACAAGAGAGTCAGCTAGCAAGAACATTTGCCACCCACCATGGGGCCGAAATAATACAAGGTCCCATTCACAAGCGAAAGAGGAGAATCTAGCGAAATGAGGAATACCAGGCAAGGATCTGTCCCATCGAATGGGGGTGAAGGTGTCACCATGCAACAACTCATGGAAACGATGCGCACCCTCCAGGAGACGATGGCATAATCTAGGGCAAATCAGGCACGTATTCAGATGGACCTGGCCGCATCACAGGCCAGGAATGAAGAATTGCATAGGGCAAATGAGGAGTTGCGCATGAACCTGTGTAATTTGCAGCAGACAGGGGATCGCGCAGTGGGTGATCAAGCCCCGCTTACACCACCTAGGGCTTTCCCAATGCCCTTTTCCCAGGCGATAATGGACACCGTAGTGCCAGCGACCTTCATGGGCCCTAAAACCATGTTTACGGGGCTAGAGGACCCAAAGGCGCATCTCACAGCATTCCACACTCTGATGATGCTGTCAGGAGGTTCCGATGCGGTGCATTGCAAACTCTTTATGACCACGTTGATGGGGACAACGCTGGAATGGTTCATTAGCTTGCCTGAGGGACACATAACGTCCTTCACACAGTTTTCCACGCTGTTCAGGGAGCAGTACATTGTTAATCGGGGCCCCCCGCCAGTGTCTTATGACCTATTTGATATAAGGCAATATCAGGGAGAGTCCTTAAGGGATTATCTCACCCGATTTGGAGCAATGGTGGTGAGGCTGCACACCAAGGACGAGGATATTGTGGTGCACGTCTTTAGGAAGGGGATACTGCCAGGACCCTTCAGTGAGTCGCTCATCAGAAATTGCCCCAAGACCTTTGGCGATATCAGGCGCCGTGTCGTCGCCCACATCGCAGCAGAGGGGGAGCTCAATGAAAAATGCGAGAGCATGGCCCCCTCACGGTCATGGGTGCCTAGTCGTCCACAACCCATGCGGGTTGATGTGAGTTAATTTTATGATTTAGCATTTTATGGTGGCACTTTAATTAGGATTTAGATTTTAGGATGATTAAGGTAAGAACCTAAGGAAAATCCCCACTGGACATTAACTTAACCAAGTGGTTAAGTAGATGTGAAGGTTCATTTCACAAAGACAAAAGGAAAACACAATTATAAGGTGTGATGATGACAAGTTATGGTGTGGAATTACATAAGGAAAACAAGAGCAACATATAAGACCGAATAGACATAATGAAGCAAAATAAGAACATGTTAACGAATAAATGGAATGATAATGGAAGGAAAAGATGAAGGAAAAGGAAGCTTATGAGAAATGGAATTGAGAATGGTTGCACGCCACTTGGATGGTGAAATGACTCCAAGATAAGTGAAGGATGCCGCCACTTGAGAGCTCTCAAAACTCACAAGATAAGACCAATTTTGGAGAGGCCTCCCTATTTATAGATTTAGGAGCCTTGGAAAAGAAGAAAAGACGGTAGAATGGGAAAAGGGAAAAAAGTGGGCAGCCATAGGGTTTGACTAAGTCAATACCATATTGTAGGCTTATCCTTCTAGAAATTAGGTCAAAATGCCTTCAAAAGGGCTAGGAACAAGCAAGAATGCTACCCACACCCCCTACTATGCTAAAGGCACTTTATTCTACCTTATTTCTACTATTTGGACCCCTCATTTGAGCCCAATTTATTTACAACATTTTTCTAAATATTAAAGAAGACTAATAGGAAGAACTTCAAATGTTTTGGCCCTTGTCCATTCCTCCTATGAATGAAGTCTTTATTTGCTTATTGAGATGACCCTTCAAGTTTAGCATCCTTGGTCATCTTTATGTGGTCATGGCTTGCATCACGGGTGCATGAGGCGATGACGGAGAAGAGGGCACAGGGTAAGCAGAAACCCTACGAGGCCAGGAAGCCCTAGACCAGGGCACACGTGAAGTAGGATGTGCCCCCAGACATAACTTCCTGGTAGAGTTGAAGGAGTTGATTGCTATTCCTAACGTAGCAGAAAGACTAAAGGTGCCCCCAAAGACAGACAAGAGGCTGGGGCCCAATAAGAACGCATGGTGTAAGTTCCACCAGGTGTTTGGCCATCCCATCTGCAACTGCTTGGCCCTAGGTCACCAGTTGGATGAGTTGGTCAAGAGTGGTTTCTTGAACGACTACCTACGGGAGTCACAAAGGGGAGAGGTGGTAGTGACCCCAAGAACTGACCAGCAGCACGAGATGCCCATACATGGTGAGATCCACACCATCTCAGGAGGGTTCTCGAGAGGAGGGTGCACTTCATCGCAACGGAAGAAGTACGCATGATCGGTGATGGCAGTTGAAGCACACAAGGAGGACCACTTCCCAGATGTTGATCTGACGTTCACGAAGGCAGATCGCTAAGATGTTGTCCCTCGTGACAATGATCCAGTGGTGATATCGGTGGTTACTGTGGGGAAGAAGGGTGCATCGGGTACTTGTGGATCAAGGAAGTTCAGCCGATGTAATGTTCTGGGACCTTCAACAAGCTGCAGTTGTCTCCAGACCAGTTAAGACCTTACACTGGTTGCTTATATGGGTTTGCTGGAGACCAGTTCGAAGTGCAGGGGCATATAGAACTGAGGACCACCTTCACGGATGGAGTGGCCTCCCGTATAGAGAACATCAAGTACCTTGTCGTGAATGCCCCCTCAGTTTACAACATATTATTGGGCAGACCAACCCTGAACAGGTTAGGGGCACTGGCATCTACAAGGCATATGAAGACGAAACTACCTTCTATGAAAGGAGCAGTGATCACCATCAGGTCAGATCAGAAGGAGGCAAAGAAGTGCTATGAGAATAGCCTCAAAACAAAGAGGGAAGTGTGCACAGTGACCACCCAACCAACAGGTGGGGCGTGTACCGTTGTTGACCTGCCCCGAGGAGGAGTCGGGATCACACGAGCAGAGGTCACCCGAGAGAGACGGCCTGAGCCAGCTGAAGATGTCCTGGGAAGAGAGATCAAGCTCGACAAATCCTTGTGCCAAGACGCTCAGGACCAGATTGCCAGAGTCATAGAGCGACACCTGGATGCTTTCGCATGGTCTGCCTCAGACATGCCAGGCATCAACCCTGATTTCCTGTGTCATCGCATTGCAATGGACCCTCAGGTCAGACCTATCCATCAGAGGAGGAGGAAGTTCAATGAAGAGAGGAGATACGTGATGAAAGAGGAGACACAGAAGTTGTTGAGGGCTGGTCATATCCGGGAAATTCAATATCCTGAATGGCTAGCGAATGTGGTGTTGGTGAAGAAAGCCAATGGGAAGTGGAGGATGTGTGTAGACTTCACCGACCTCAACAAGGCATGCCCAAAGGACTCTTATCCTTTGCCAAACATTGATGCATTGGTAGACAACGCCTCAGGTTGCAAGCTGCTCAGTTTCCTGGATGCTTTTTCTGGCTACAACCAGAGAAAGATGCATCCCATGGATGAGTGTAAGATAGTGTTCATGACTGAGCTGTCTTGCTCTTGCTACACAGTCATGCCCTTTGGGTTGAAGAATGCAGGTGCCACCTACCAAAGACTAATGGACAAGGTACTTGCACCCATGATAGGACGCAATGTGCAAGCCTATGTGGACAATATGGTGGTGACGTCACAGGTAAAGGATCAACACATCGCTGATTTTGAGGAGCTATTCACTACGATAGCTAAGTACAGGCAAGCTGAACCCAGAGAAGTGCGTTTTTAAGGTGGAAGCAGGCAAGTTTTTAGGCTTCTTGCTCACTGAGCGTGGGATAGAAGTTAATCCTGATTAATGCGCTCCAATCCTCGCTATGAGGAGCCCGACATCAGTGAAGGAGGTTCAAAAGTTGACGGGATGGATGACCACCCTATCCAGATTCGTATCAGCTGGGGGAGATAAGGGTCACCCTTATTTTCAGTGCTTGAGGAGGAAAAGCAAGTTCTTGTGGACCAAGGAGTGTGAGGAAGAATTCCTCAAGCTGAAAGAATATCTGGCCAGCCCACCAGTGTTGTGCAAACCACAGCTTGGCACCCCGCTACGCCTATATTTTGCAGTCACTGAGAGGGCAGTGAGCTCAGTTTTTGTGCAGGAGCAAGACCAAATTCAGAAGCCCATCAGCAAAGTGTTGCAAGGGCCTGAGGTGAGATACCAAGCCTTAGAGAAGGCAGCACTAGTCGTGGTGTTCTCCACAAGAAGGCTTCGCCATTAGTTCTAGAGTTTCACAATGGTGGTGATGACACACAGTACGAGCCCAGTGGCACCATCAAAGGCCAAGTTTTTGCCAATTTTGTGGCTGAGTTGTCCTCGGCAGAAACCCACCAGGAAGAGCCTGACTTCCGATGGGTTCTCTCGGTAGATGGGTCTTCTAATCAACAAGGCAGCGGGGCTGACGTGATCTTGGAAGGACCAAAGGGGCTTTTAATTGAGCAGGCCCTACGGTTCACTTTCAAGGCTACTAAGAACCAGGTAGAGTACGAGTCCCTAATCGCAGGAATGCTGTTGGCCAAAGAGATGCGTGCGTAGAGTCTTCTAGCAAAAAGTGACTTCCTATTGGTCACGGGCCAAGTGGCGCGAGAGTACCAGGCCAAAGACCCTCAGATGGCCTCCTACCTAGAATACGTCCAAGTGTTGAAGAGTTCATTTGCACCATTTGAGTTGGTGCATGTCCCCAGAGAACAGAATGCCCGAGCCAACTTGTTAGCAAAACTTGCAAGCTCGGGCAAGGGGGGCAGGTAGAGGACGGTCATCCAGGAGACCTTGAGGACACCTCGCACCTATACTGTTTACAATTTGGTAGGAGTCCATCAGATTAGCAAGTCAGATGGTGGAAGAGGAGTCATCGCTCGTTGACTCAAAAAACCTTGAAGAAGCCAAGGGTCAACGCATGTCCAGCGTTGGGGGGAGAGTTGTCACAGGTCTGCCTGGTGCAGAGAGGAGAGACATGGATGACGCCTTACAAGCACTACTTGCCTAATGGGATGCTACCAACGGAGCCAACGGAGGTGAGAAAAATAAAGAAGAACTCGACCAAGTATACACTCATTGATGGGCAGTTGTACAGGCATGGGTTTACCCACCCCATCCTGGTGTGTGTACATGGTGAGCAGTGCACACAGATAATGGTGGAGCTCCATGAAGGAATATGTGGGAGCCACATTGGAGGTCGTGCTCGGCATCCAAGGCCATTCGTGCAGGGTACTATTGGCCAACCATGAGGGAAGATTGCACGAAGTACGCGCAACAGTGCAAGCAGTGTCAACTACATGCTGATTGGCACAAGGCGCCGCTAGAAGAGCTCAGGTCGATATATAGCCCTTGGCCATTCCACACATGGGGAATCGATATTCTGGGGCCTTTCCCTTTGGTTGTGCAGCAAATGAAGTATCTCATGGTCGCCATAGAATACTTCACGAAGTGGATAGAGGCTGAGCCAGTAGCACAAATCACAGCCCATAAGATCCAGCATTTCGTTCGGAAGAACATAGTATGTGTAACATCCCGCAAAATTCTTTTCATATTTATATAATAAAATAAGCGTAGACATTTATTTATAAAATCAACATATGTATATATATTGAAAGTACATCATCCCATACATTGTATCTCAAAAAGAAACGTCCCTCTTATAGGGGTTTTAATACATTCCATCAACTGTTTCAAAATAAAACCAAAATACAGTATAAAAAGAAAACAGGCGATCTCTTCCTCCAACTGCTCACTGAGGAGCTCGACTACCTGCAACATCATCTGCTCCCGTGTAAAATACACGATCATCACAGTTTTAAGAAAAACAGCCACAGAACAAAAACGTAGGGTAAGCTAGATATTTTAAAGAGAATTTAGATATGAAACTTTAAAATCAAGATAAAACAAATTTAAGACACCCACGTAAAACCATCAATTTCCCATTCATTTCACACACTTCACAATTTCATCAAGAGTTATTTGTTTCACATAAAACATCAAATGCCTATCAAATCTCAATATTTCGCTTTCTCACGTCCGACTTCCACGGACTCACCACACATAGACACATACCACACCACTGTAAAGTCCACACAGGACAGGTAATGAAGTCCACACAGGACAGCTAATGAAGTCCACACAGGACAGCTGATGAAGTCCACACAGGACAGCTACTAAAGTCCACACAGGACAGCTACTGAAGTCCACACAGGACAGCTACTGAAGTCCACACAGGACAGCTACTGAAGTCCACACAGGACAGCTAATGAAGTCCACACAGGACAGCTACTGAAGTCCACACAGGACAGCTACTTAACATCAATTCACCCAATGCACCATACAACACTTAAATGAACACAGCAACAATCATTCCACGGTTCAGATTTTCGAATATCACATGCATTTCACATTTAAATCTCAAACAGTCTCAACGACACTAAAACAGGGGAGTTCGAAATCAATAATAACACAGGCGATCACGTCCAAAACAGGGGATTTCGAAATCTGTATTTAAAACCGGCGATCACGTCGCCCAAACACATAAGAACAGAACATCATGAAAAAGGGGTTTAAAACCGGCGACCACGTCGCCCAAACACATAGAACAGAGCATCGCGAAAAGAATATGAAACCGGCGACCACGTCACCCTCACTTCAGAAACAGCTAGCCTACGGCTTTTATTGAAAATAAAGCTAGCTTCCCTTACCTGGACTTGCGTAAACTTCACTAAGAGTTCCAACCCAACGAGCTTCAAGGATGCCTTAACTCTGCTTTAGCGTCTGCTTTGGGGGACTTGCAGAGAACCTCCCAGGTGCTCTATGGCAGTCGTCGATAGCCAAGCAGGGACGTGATAAGGCCTGAATCGCAGAGTGAAGGAGAGAAAAGAGAAGGATGAAGGTAGACTCACTCTGTCACTCTTGAACCACAGCAACGTTCTCCCTCTCAGAAGTGGTTTTTGAATCTAAACCAACTTGTCCACAAATGCCGCTGCCACCACCCACTCTGCAGGAAGGCTTGCGTGCACGCTTCCTTGAACAGTACGGCCACGTGTGTCTCTGCGCATGCCAACTCTCTGATGTCACTCTTCTGAAACACCCTTTTTGTCTACGTGTCGCGTGTGCAGGACGTTTCATGCTGGGAGCCTGGGTCCCACCTTATCTGTGTGAAACACGACATCGCGCGATAACCTTCCACCGATGACTCATCCTGGCGAACGACCGATGTCTCTCTCTGGAAGACGACCGATGTCTCTCCCTGCAAAGACCGATCTCTCTCTCTGGAAGACGACCGATGTCTCTCCCTGCATGACGACCGATGTCTCTCCCTGCATGACGACCGATGTCTCTCTGGAAGACGATCGATGTCTCTCCCTGGAAGACGACCGATGTCTCTCCCTGGCGATGCCCGCATGTCTCTCGCGCCCTGGAGATGCCCGCATGCCTTGCGCCATGGCGATGTCCGTGTGCCTCTCGCGCCCCGGCGATGCCCGCATGCCTCGCGCCCTGGCGATGTCCGCATGCCTCTCGCGCGCTGGCGATATCCGCATGTCTCGCGCCCTGGCGATGACTGATGACAATCGCCACGCCTGGCTGAAGGTTCTTCATCCTACAATGTTACGTCCAAGGTATCACCTCCACATGATTACCTCACGATAAAGTCATCGCACCTGACTACTTGGTTAATAAAATGGTCAGCCGACCCCAGACCTTGGGCGATGTCCGAGGTCCGACTACTACGAAACTTCTATTACCAGCTCTTTTGTATTTTAAATAATAACATCTTCTGAAATTATTTAAATATAACACTTTTATTCCAATTAAAGTTTCTAGGTCCTTACAGTATGTCGCTTTGGCGTACCCAAGCGCTTGGTGTCTGATAATGGCACTCAGTTTGCAAGCCAACAGCTGGGAAAGTTATGTAGAGAGTTGGGAATCAAACAGGTGTTTGCATCAGTTAAGCATCCTTAGACTAATGGGCAGGTCGAGTCAGCCAACCAAGTCCTACTCAGAGGACTAAAGAGAAGGCTGGAGAAAGCCAAAGGGACTTGGGCTGAGGAGGTTCCCAAAATTGTGTGGGCTTACCACACTACTCCTTAGTCCACCACCAAAGAGACACTCTTCAGCTTGGTGTATGGTTCGGACGCTACGATCCCTATTGAGATCCAGGAGAGCTCGCCATGCTTCCAGAATTTTGTGGCTGAGGAATCCAATGAAGAAAGAAAGGTGAACCTGGACCTCTTAGATGAAGTAAGGGAAGAAGCGGGAATCAAAGCCGAAGCATTGAAGAGAAGGGTGGAACTCAAGCATAGTTTAGAGTTCAGAGCTCGGCAGTTCCAGGTCCCAGACTTGGTGATGCGGAAGGCCCATCCCTACCAGATGGAGAACAAGCTATCCCCCAAGTGGACTGGTCCCTTCAGAGTGATAGAGGCCATGGGAAATGGGGCGTACAGACTCAAGACTTTATTAGGAATGATTTTCCAATTCCTCCTAAATGTTTACCCCTTCTAAGAGGCTTTTCTTCACAAAGTTTTATCATTCCTAAACATTCTTTCCAAAGTTGGTATACAGATAATAAACCTTCCTATGAACTTCCCGCGCTTCAAGATTATAAGTCAACTTCTAATATCACTTCTTATCCTCTTTTATCTATGAGCAAGTTGACTTTGTTATATGCAGGAATTCTGAATTCGTGGTCGAATTCTCTCCAACTTGGGGGGTATGATGCAAGTCAAGACCACTTAAGGATGACCAAAGATGCTATATATAAAGGGTCATCTCAACAATCAAAAGAAGACTTCACAAAAATAAGAAAGGGCCATATTCCAAAGCACTTGAAGTTCTTCTTACTAGTCTTCTTAAAGAGTAGAACATTTTTGTAAATAATTGGGTTCTCTTGAAGAATCCAAGTAGTAGTATAAATAAAGAGGGCCCAAGCCCAAGAAGCCCAAGCCAAGAAGCCCAAGTCAAGTGGGGCCCAAGCCCAATCCATGAGCATCAATAGGAGCAAGGCTAAAGCTTTGGGAAATAAGCATGAATGGATGTATCTCTTTTGTAATTTCTTTTGTGTAGTTTTTAGTAGAACATTAAAGGAAGGTGTAGATATTAAAATAAGGGGTGCTAATGTACAAAAACAAGTCACACCTTCCATGTGACATAAAAAGTAGGTGTAGGTGTAGTTTTAGGAGGTGCCAAAGTAGAAATCAAGTCACACCTCCCTTGTGACATGTGTTTTGGCTCCAAATTCAAATGCTTCTCATTTGAATTTTCCCACTTTAATTTCAGCCCTCTCACACTATAAATAGAGGTGCTATGCTCATGTAAAAGAAGATTGAAATTAGAAGAAAAGTTACTATACTCAAATTGTGAGTGAATTTTGTGAGACTTGTTCTCCTCTTCCTTGTCTCATCTTGTGAAGCTTTGGGAGCACTCAAGTGGCGGCAAATCTGCACTTATCTTGGATCATCACCTCCAAGTGGCGTGTCCATTCCCAATCCATGGCTACAACCACATAAGTTTCATCTTCTTTCATCTTCCATTGTCATTTCAATCGGTAGTTTTGATTCTATGTCTTGTTCTTGAATTTCAATCGGTTCTTTTGTTTCAATTTGTGTTTCTATTCAGTAATTCTGTTTTCCTTTCCATTTCTGTTCTGTTTTTGTGTTCTTCCTATATCAATTGTTGTGTACAAGGATATAGCACTCATAGTTGAGTTTGGTTCATCATTTTGGAAGGCATTGTCTCCATTGATGATTCCTTAAGCTTCCTTTAATTTGTGTGTTGTTTCAATTCTGTTTTTGTGATTAATTTCAATTTTGTTTCCAGCTTTGTTTTGCACCATTCAAATATGGATTCTGCACCTTAATTGTCATCCATTCATATCTCTATTTGTGTTTTAACCTTGGACCTTTGGAAATGAACCTTCACATCTACTTAACACTTGTTAAGTTAATGTCCAGTGGGGATTTTCCTTAGGTGACTCACTCTAAATTGCTAAGAATCTTGATCCTAATTCTAAGAAAGTGTCACAAATATAATGAACCTAAAATCAACTCACATCACCCTTTAGCTTGGTGTATGGTTCAGACGCTACGATCCCTATTGAGATCCAGGAGAGCTCGCCATGCTTCCAGAATTTTGTGGCTGAGGAATCCAACGAAGAAAGAAAGGTGAACCTGGACCTCTTAGATGAAGTAAGGGAAGAAGCGGGAATCAAAGCCGAAGCATTGAAGAGAAGGGTGGAACTCAAGCATAGTTCAGAGTTCAGAGCTCGGCAGTTCCAGGTCCCAGACTTGGTGATGCGGAAGGCCCATCCCTACCAGATGGAGAACAAGCTATCCCCCAAGTGGACTGGTCCCTTCAGAGTGATAGAGGCCATGGGAAATGGGGCGTACAGACTCAAGACTTTAGAGGGTGGGCAGATTTCTCGTACATGGAATGCGACTCACCTTAAGTTTTATTTTAGTTAAGTTGTAACATTGTACACAGTTTAGGGGACACTCTTTTTTCCTTTATAAGGGTTTTTAATTAGGTCACCCAATAAAATATTCAGTTAATATATATAGTTAAGATATATTCTTGAATATTTTGTACAATGCAGTTAAGAACATGTCACTTGGGGTTAGAGGTCTCGAAAGTGGGAAGGTAGGTTCGCATAGAACACCCATGGATGAGTGCAAGAAAGCGTTCATGACCGAGTTGTCCTACTACTGTTACACAGTCATGCCATTTGGGTTGAAGAATGCAGGTGCCACCTACCAAAGGCTGATGGACAAGGTCCTCGCGCCCATGATAGGACGCAATGTGCAAGCATATATGGATGATATGGTGGTGACATCACAGGTGAAGGATCAGCACGTTGCAGATTTGGAGGAGCTATTCACCATAATAGCTAAGTACAAGCTGAAGCTGAATCCAGAGAAGTTTGTTTTTGGGGTGGAAGCACGCAAGTTTCTGGGCTTCTTGCTCACTAAGCGTGGGATAGAAGCTAATCCAGACATATGCGCTGTGATCCTCGCTATGAAGAGATCGACATCAGTTAAGGAGGTTCAGCAGTTGACAGGACAGATGACTGCTCTCTCCAGATTCGTATCAGCTGGGGGAGATAAACGTCACCCCTATTTTCAGTGCTTGAGGAGGAACAATAGGTTCTTGTGGACCAAGGAGTGTGAGGAAGCATTCCTCAAGCTGAAACAATACCTAGCCAGCCCACCAGTGTTGTGCAAACCTCAGCTTGGCATCCCGTTGCGCTTGTATTTCACAGTTACTGAGAGGGAAGTGAGCTCAGTCCTTGTACAGGAGCAAGACCAAATTCAGAAGCCCATCTACTTCGTTAGCAAAGTGTTGCAAGGGCCTAAGGTGAGATACCAAGCCTTGGAGAAGGCAGCACTGGCCGTGGTGTTCTCTGCAAGAAGGCTTCTCCATTACTTCCGGAGCTTTACAGTAGTGGTGATGACAGACCTGCCCATCCGTAGGGTTTTGCAGAAGCCAGATGTAGCAGGAAGGATGGTGCGATGGGCAGTAGAATTGTCAGAATTTAACATACGGTATGAACCCAGAGGTCCAATCAAAGGCCAAGTTTATGCCGATTTTGTAGCCGAGATGTCCTCGGTGGAAATCCAACAAGACGAGCCTGACTACAGATGGGTGCTCTCGATAGATGGATCTTCTAATTGGGTCTTCTAACCAACAAGGCAACGGAGCTGGGGTGATCTTGGAAGGACCAAAGGGGCTGTTGATTGAGCAGGCTCTATGGTTTGCCTTCAAGGCCAGCAACAATTAGGCAGAGTATGAGGCTTTAATCGCTGGAATGTTGTTGGCCAAGGAGATGGATGCGCAAAGTCTTCTAGCAAAAAGTGACTCCCTATTGGTCATGGGCCAAGTGACGGGAGAGTACCAGGCCAAAAACCCTCAGATGGCCTCCTACCTAGAATATGTCCAAGTTTTGAAGAGTTCATTTGCAGCTTTCGAGTTGGTGCATGTCCCCAGAGATCAGAATGCCTGAGCTGACTTGTTAGCAAAACTCGTGAGCTCGGGCAAGGGGGGCAGACAGAGGATGGTCATCCAGGAGACCGTAAGGACACCTTGCACCTATAGGACTGACAATCTGGTAGGAGTCCATCAGATTAGCAAGTCAGATGGTGGGAAGAGGAGTCATCGGTCGTTAACCCAAGACACATTAAAGAAGCCAAGGGTCAATGCGTATTTGGCGTTGGAGGAAGTGTCGTCGCAAGTCTGCTTGGTGCAGAGGGGAGAAACGTGGATGACGCCTTACAAGCGCTACTTGGCTGATGGGATGTTGCCAATGGAGCCAACGGAGGCGAGGAAGATAAAGAAGAACTCGATCAAGTATACACTCATTGATGGGGAGTTGTACAAGCACGGATTTATCCACCCTATCTTGTTGTGCGTACATGGTGAGCAGTGCACGCGGATAATGGCGGAGGTCCATGAAGGAATATGTGGGACCCACGTTGGAGGTCGTGCTCTGGCATCCAAGGCCATTCGTGCAGGGTACTACTGGCCAACCATGAGGAAAGATTGCACGAAGTATGCGCAGCAATGCAAGCAGTGTCAACTAGATGCTGGTTGGCTCAAGGCGCCGCTAAAAGAGCTCAGGTCGATATATAGCCCTTGGCTATTCCACACATGGGGAATTGATATTCTGAGACCCTTCCCTTTGGCTGTGCGGCAGATGAAGTATCTCGTGGTCGCCATAGAATACTTTACGAAGTGGATAAAGGCTGAGCCAGTAGCACAAATCACAGCCCATAAGATCCAGCATTTCGTGTGGAAGAATATAGTATGTCGTTTTGGTGTACCCAAACGCTTGGTGTCTGATAATGGCACTCAGTTTTCAAGCCAATAGCTGGGGAAGTTATGCACAGAGTTGGGAATCAAACAGGTGTTTGCATCTGTCGAACATCCCCAGACTAATGGGCAGGTCGAGTCAGCCAACCGAGTCCTACTCAGAGGACTGAAGAGAAGGCTGGAGAAAGCCAAGGGGACCTCGGCTGAGGAGGTTCCCAGAATTGTGTGGGCCTACCATACTACTCCTCATTCCACCACCAAGGAGACACCCTTCAGCTTGGTGTATGGTTCGGATGCTATGATCCCTGTCGAGATCCAGGAGAGCTTGTCCCGCTTCCAGAATTTTGTGGCTGAGGAATCCAACGAAGAAAGGAAGGTGAACCTAGACCTCTTAGATAAAGTAAGGGAAGAAGCAAGAATTAAAGCCGAAGCATTGAAGAAAAGGGTTGAGCTCAAGCACAGTTCCAAGTTGAGAGCTTGGCAATTCTAGGTCGCCGACTTGGTGATGCGGAAGGCATCTCCCTACCAGATCGAGAACAAGCTGTCCCCCAAGTGGATTGGTCCCTTTAGAGTGACAGAGGCCCTGGGAAACAGGGTATACAGACTTGAGACTTTAGAAGGTGGGCCAATCCTCGTACATGGAATGCGACTCACCTTAAGTTTTATTTTAGTTAAGATGTAACATTGTACACAGTTTAGGGGACACTCTTTTTTCCCTTATAAGGGTTTTTAATGAGGTCACCCAATAAAATTTTCAATTAAGATATATAGTTAAGATATATTCTTGAATGTTTTGTACATTGCAGTTAAGAACCTGTTAGTTGGGGTTAGAGGTTGATCCTGCCGCGAACTTGAATGTGGAGGATGTGCCTCGTCACTCCTTCGTCTAGCCCTCTGCAACTGCGTGTTCTGCAAGAATGCTCCAAGAACCTCCTCCGGGACTCCCGACGATGCCTGCAAAACAACACAGACGACACCTCTAGCGGCCGTGTGCACTCCAACGCTCAAGTCAGGCAACAGGAACACCAAAAACTATCACTGAATCTCTCTGTGAGACTCGTGTGTGCTCAAATCCAACCTCTGTTATCACTGTGCAACGTGTAGAAACGCTCCCACAATGACTCAGAGAAAATTGTGTGTAACTGTCCAAACTGTAAGAAATGTAATTCTGTCCCTACCTTACATGAGGTGGAGTACCTTTATACTTGGGTCGTGCCTCTCTCTCAGATGGTGACACGTGGAGGCATGCAACTGGCATCTGACCGTTCACGTATCACACCTGAAGGGCTCTTGGGCTTTCTCTGTGCGGCTAAGTTATCCTCTGGCGGAGTAACTTAGCGCCTTTCTTCTCTCTGACTGAGTGCATGCTCCCAGGAGAGCCCCTAGCGTGGCTGGTCTGAGCGCACACGCCAGGCGCATCCTGCCTGCATGGCCTCATTGCGCGGTGCTATTCATGTAATGGGCTAAGAGAAACACTAATCACTGTCCAGCTTAACTAGCTCCCTTACGCCATCCTCCTACACGACCCCATCGGCGAGCAACTCTTCTTCTTCTATTCTGGCATCATGCGAGGTGTAAGAACCTAGAAAATTATATTGGAATAAAAGTGATATATTTTAAATGAATTCTAAGTATATCCTTATTTAAAATATAAAGGAAGGGAAGTATAGTTTAAAAGTCTACGAGATCGCCGAAATTGAAAGAGTAGGCGATCTCCGACTTCTCTGGCACGTGATCGCCTGTCGCTTTGATTTCACCTAAACGCCAATCGCCTGTAGTGTACCTAGTCGCCTGTCGCCTAGAGTACACATGATCGCCGAAACTACACTTAGTGTGTAGTCAAGATGTTGGATCAACCATAGTGGGTTCCCAAAAACCACGTGCGTCAAGGTGTGGGTTAAGCCTTAGACACGCGGTGCATGCGAAGCTCTATGCTTGAGTATAGGAGATCGTCCTTAGTGTTGCATGCATGGGCGCACGAGGGCAAGTGCCAATCTACCCTTGGAAATGTGAAGCTACCGACGTCACCGAGTCATGTGGAGATGATACCTTGGACGTAACATAGTGGAATGGAGAACCTTCAGGAAGGCGAGGTGTGTCGTCGGGCATCGCCGGGGCGCGAGGCATGCGGGCATCGCCGAGGCGCGAGGCATGCGGGCATCGCCAGGGCGCGAGGCATGCGGGCATCGCCAGGGCGCGAGGCATGCGGACATCGCCGGGGCGGGAGGCATGCGGGCATCGCCAGGGCGCGAAGCATGCGGGCATCGCCGGGGCGCGAGGCATGCGGGCATCGCCAGGGCGCGAGGCATGCGGGCATCGCCAGGGCGCGAGGTATGCGGGCATCGCCAGGGCGCGGGGCATGCGGGCATCGCCAAAGAGAGACATCGGTCGTCTTCTAGAGAGAGACATCGGTCGTCCTCCAGGATGAGTCATCGGTGGAGAGTCTTCACGCAAGAGGTCATCGGTGGAAGGTTATCGCGCGATGTCGAGTTGTACGTAGAGAAGGTGGGACCCAGACTCCCAGCATGAGACGCGCAGCACGCGCGACACGTAGACAAAAAGTGTTGGTTGAGAACAGTGACATCAGAATGTTGGCATGCACAAGAGACAACAGTGGTCGTACTGTTCAGAGCAGTGGTTGGCATGCACAAGAGACAACAGTGGTCGTACTGTTCAGTGAAACGTACACTCAGACTTCCCTGCAGAGTGGGTGGTGGCAGCTGCTTTTGTGGACAAGTTGGTTTAAGAGGCAAGAACCCACTTCTGAGAGGAGGAAAAACGTTGCAGTTATCCAAAGAGCGAAAAAGTGAGTTACCTCCCTTCTCCTCCATTTCTCTCCTTCGCGCTGCGATTCGGGCACCTTCACACAAGAGTACGACGAGCGACGGCCACCATTAGAGCACCTGGGAAGTTCTCTACAAGTCCTTCAAACCAGACGCAAAAATAGAGCCAAGGCATTCTTCAAGCTTCGTTGGATTTAGGAGCTCTTGGTATTTTGCGCAAGTCCAGGTAAGGGAAGCTAGCCTTCATTTTCAATACAAGTCATAGATTAGCTGTTCCTGAAGTGAGGGCGACGTGGTCGCCGGTTTCGTTTCCATCTTCGTGAATGCTCTGTTCTATGTGTTTGGGCGACGTGGTCGCCGGTTTTAAATGCAGATTTCGAAAACCCCTTCTTTTGAATCAGATCGCCGGTTTTGGCGTGGTTTTACGAACTCCCCTGTTTTTGGTGTGGTTTGAGACTGTTTTGAGATTTAAATGTGATATACGAAAATCTGAATCCTTGGCATGAGTTTTATTGTGACTGAAATTGTTCATTAAGTGTTGTATGATGTGTGAAATGTTGTGAATGTGGGATCAAGGCATAGTATTTTCAGGAAAGAAAATACCGTGTAAGATCGTGTGTAATGTGTATTGACTAGGGGCTCGTCGAGAAGGAGACATCCTGACTCTGCTGAGATAATGGAATCACGTAGATGAAGTTATTCAGTGGGTGAGAGTCGAAGGAGGTTCATACGTATGGGCGTCTCGTGTGAAAAAGAACGAGCTCGGCCTGTTATATGAATTTACCCTGTCATACCGGAAGAGTTATGATATTGAGATTGTGGTTATGTGCACAGCTGTGGGAACTTTACAGCAATGTGGTATGACAGGTGCAGATCTCTGAGCCTGAGTTAACGCACGAGTCATCCGGAAGTAGAGTCATGTGTCTATGTATTGTGAGTCAGTGGAAAGTCTGACGTGAGAAATGAGGAGCATTGTTTTTTTGATAGACACTTGATGCATTGTGTGACTTGAACGACTCTCGAGAAATTGTGAAATATGTGTTTTGCTTGATAGTCATGTGGGAAGAATGAGAAAGCTGATGGTTTTACGTGGGTGCCTTAAATTGATTTTTATCTTGATTTTTAAGTTCATATTTAAACTCTCCTTAAAATATCTAGCTTACCCTGCGTTTTCGTTTTGTGGGTGTTCTTCTTAAAACTTGCGATGATCGTGTATAATTTGCACGGGAGCAGATGACGTTACAGGAAGTTGAGATCGCCGGTTTGATAGGAGATCGCCTGCCTGATAGGAGATCGCCCTTTCGTAGGGAGATCGCCTGTTCGTCTATTTTGTTGTATTTTGTTTAAGTGTTGAAAACATTTGACTGGTTATGTATTAAACTCCCTAAGAGGAGCAACTTCATTACTTATATATATATTATCATGTACTCTTCGATATTATTTGTTTACCTTTATTTTCATTATACATGTATGTATGGTTTTATTTTGGCGGGATGTTACATTAATGGTATCAGAGCAGTTCGTCCTTAGGATGACCTGAGGGCTGTGGATCCATTGTGTTTCTTCTGCTCATAAAAGTTATTTGAGTTTTTTAAATAACAACTATTGTGAAAGGTTTTCAAACGTTTTTGTATTGAAATTTTGTGTGTGTGCTGTAGTGAATGTATGCCTAACTGAAAATCTTAGTATTTAGAATGAGAGGGTCTTGATAAGGTGGTGAGGGTGCACACTCATGACCGGATCAGGGTGATTCTCAATCTAAATTCCAGAGGTTTAATGTTTAGCATACTTTGAATTCTGGTGTGATCGATTTCATTTTATTGAGTGTGGTTGTAATTGATTGTGAGTGGCTGTTTGGATTGATGGTTGCACACCAGTAGCTGTTCTGGTGTTTTGCTTGAGGTTATAAGCTTCATGTTTCTGTTGATGAAATCAAATTCTTAAGGAATTTGAGAAGCTGACCTTGTAAGGTCGAGATGGTACCCCCTTGAATGAATTGATTCCTTATCGATCTCATTCTTATAGTTGTAGGGAATATAGAAGCTAGTAGTTTCGGAATCTGAGAACGAGGAAGATGACTCGTAGACCTCCTACCTCTCCCTGACCTTCTTCAGAGATGGGCCAGATCGCCAGGGCCATGGAGATGATGGCAACTGCCATCCAACAACAGAATACGGTAATGGCCCAGATTCATCAGGCTGTAATGCATCATTTGGGAACTGCTGGATCGGCTGCAACAGCTTCCCCTGTAAATCAGCTTCGGGAGCAGATGGGGATGACCGAGTTCATGAGGCACGACCCAACCCCGTTCCGTGGTTACGTTTCTCCGAACCAACCAAATCAGTGGATCAGGGAGTTCCATGCCTTAGTGGAGAAGGCAAAGAGGGTGGAGACCCTGGAGAGGGGTGATTCCAGGGTAATCAGATCACACCCAGGGGGTCCCTCCAGTGGGAAGGCCAAGGTGCAGCACCCACAAAGAAAGCCTTATGCGAGACCTCCACCACATCGGGCAGGAGCAGTTCCGCTCCAGTTTCAGCAGCAACAACCATGGAAACCAAGGTGTTTCCGTTGTGGTGGGTTACATAACGTCAAGGTGTGCCCCAAGAGGAATTCAGAGAAAGGGTGCTTCACATGTCAAGAGATGGGGCACATTTCTCGAGATTGTCCTAACAGAAAAAGGATGACTCAACCCGTTGGTTCCCAGCAGTTGAGGAGCAAAGGCAGCAGACCTCAGGCAGGAGGGAGAGTGTTTGCCATGTCTGGAGCAGAGGCACCTCAGTCAGGTAACTTAGTACAAAGTGTTTACTCTATAGCTGGTAGATGCGTTAGAATTTTGTTTGATTCCGGAGCGACACACTCCTTTGTGTCAAGCCTGTGTGTAGCCGAGCTGGGCCTTCTAGTGAAGGAGTTACCCTTCGAAACTGTTGGTCTCTACACCTGTGTCAGGGCAGGTGTTGACCTCTACAGTTGCCCCGAATGTCCAGTGATAGTAGAGGGACGCAGATTCAAAGTGAATTTGATCTGTCTACCTCTGCAGGATCTAGATGTTATCCTAAGAATGGATTGGCTGTATGCCGATCACGTTCCCATAGTTTACGGTAGGCAGAAAGTGGTGTTTTCCGATCTCCAAGAGCCAGATGTGAGATCTGCTCGGCATGGGCGATCAGAGTTGGAAGAAGGGGCGAGGTGTTTCGTGATCATAGCTCGGTGGGAAGTGAAGAACGAAGAGGACGTAAGAAGGATTCATGTGGTGAAAAGTTTGATGGATATATTTCCAGAAGAAGTACCTGGGTTACCTCCTAAGAGAGAAGTGGAATTCTCTACTGATTTGGTACCTGGAGCTGGACCAGTGTCAATGGCACCTTGCAGGATGACTCCAGCCGAGTTGGTAGAATTGAAGAAGCAAGTGGAAGAGCTGTTGGGGAAGCATTTCATCAAATCCAGCGTATCTCCATGAGGTACTCCAGTGCTGGTAATTCCAGAGGTCGGAAGACCTTTTGACGTCTACTGTGATGCTTCACATCAGGGCTTAGGATGCGTCTTGATGCAAGAGAAGAGAGTGGTTGCATATGCTTCAAGGCAACTCAAGGTGCACGAGAGAAACTACCCTACTCATGATTTGGAATTGGCAGCGGTGGTGTTCGCCTTGAAGATCTGGAGGCACTATCTGTATGGAGCTCGGTTCCAGGTGTTCAGTGACCATAAGAGCCTGAAATACCTGTTTGATCAGAAGGAACTAAACATGAGGCAAAGAAGGTGGATGGAGTTCCTAAAGGACTACGATTTTCAACTCATGTATCATCCAGGGAAGGCCAATGTAGTGGCAGATGCATTGAGTAGGAAATCAATACAAGTCGCCACTATGATGATGGAAGAGCAGAAGCTGATCGAGCAGTTCAGAGACTTAAACCTTGGGGTAGAATTTCACGTGAATCACATTAGTTGTAGTAAGCTGGCTATAACTAATGACTTCCTTGGGACGTTAAGGGATAGGCAATTGGAGGACCCTAGTCTGAAGCGCACTGTGGAGTCGCTAGGGACAGATCAGGCTAGAGACTTTGTGATGGGCGATGATGGGATCTTGAGATTTAATGGCAGAATTTGCATCCCTGCAAATGATGAGTTGAAGAAGATGATCCTAGAGGAAGGTCACAAGAGTCGCCTTAGCCTACACCCAGGCATGAATAAGATGTACCATGACTTGAAGGAGTCATTTTGGTGGTCGGGCATGAAGAGGGACATTGCCCAGTATGTTACTACCTGCTTGACGTGTCAGAAGGCAAAGGTAGAACATCAAAGACCTGGCGGGTTGTTACAGCAACTGGATATCCCTGAGTGGAAATGGGACAGCATTGCCATGGATTTTGTCACCCATTTACCCAGAGCGGTGAAGGGTCATGATGCAATCTGGGTCATAGTAGATCGGCTAACAAAGAGTGCCCACTTCCTCCCAGTAAATATGAAGATGCCCATGGCCAAGTTGGCACAGCTGTACATCAAGGAGATTGTGAGGTTGCATGGAGTGCCTTCCAGCATCATTTCGGATAGAGATCCCAGGTTCACTTCACGGTTTTGGCAGACCTTACAAGATTGCTTGGGAACTAAGTTGAGGATGAGCTCTGCATATCATCCTCAAACAGATGGGCAGTCTGAGAGAACAATTCAGTCCTTAGAAGATCTGCTGAGGACGTGTGTCTTGGATCAATTGGGAAGCTGGGATGAGGTGTTGCCGCTGGTGGAGTTTACCTATAATAACAGTTACCACGCCAGTGTTGGGATGGCACCATATGAAGCCCTGTATGGGAGAAAATGCAGAACTCCCTTATGTTGGTACCAGGAGGGCGAAGCAGTCTTGGTTGGACCAGAGTTGATTCAGCAGAGAACCGAGAAGGTGAAACAGATACAAGGCAGTATGAGAGCTTCTCAAAACCGACAGAAGTCCTATGCAGATCAGAGGAGAAGACCTTTGGAGTTTGCTGCTGGAGACCATGTGTTCATGAGAGTAACACCAACCAAGGGCGTAGGAAGGGCAATCAGATCTAAGAAATTGTCCCCTAAGTTCGTGGGACCATATCAGATCTTAAGGAGGATTGGTCCTGTTGCTTATGAGATCGCCCTACCTCCCCATTTAGCGAATCTGCACAATGTCTTTCACGTGTCACAGTTGAGGAAGTACATGGCAGACCCTAGTCATGTGCTGGGAGTGGACGATGTGCAGATTAGGGATGACTTGTCCTTTGAAGCAAAACCAGTTAGAATCGACGACCGGCAGAGTAAACAGCTCAGAGACAAGACCATCAACATGGTGAAAGTGGTGTGGGATGAGAGATCGGGTGATTCAACTTGGGAGTTAGAAGAACCCATAAGGGAAGCCTATCCATACCTCTTTTCCTTGTAATCCAATTTTCGGGGACGAAAATTTTTCTTGTTGGGGAGATTGTAAGAACCTAGAAAATTATATTGGAATAAAAGTGATATATTTTAAATGAATTCTAAGTATATCCTTATTTAAAATATAAAGGAAGGGAAGTATAGTTTAAAAGTCTACGAGATCGCCGAAATTGAAAGAGTAGGCGATCTCCGACTTCTCTGGCACATGATCGCCTGTCGCTTTGATTTCACCTAAACGCCAATCGCCTGTAGTGTACCTAGTCGCCTGTCGCCTAGAGTACACATGATCGCCGAAACTACACTTAGTGTGTAGTCAAGATGTTGGATCAACCATAGTGGGTTCCCAAAAACCACGTGCGTCAAGGTGTGGGTTAAGCCTTAGACACGCGGTGCATGCGAAGCTCTATGCTTGAGTATAGGAGATCGTCCTTAGTGTTGCATGCATGGGCGCACGAGGGAAAGTGCCAATCTACCCTTGGAAATGTGAAGCTACCGACGTCACCGAGTCATGTGGAGATGATACCTTGGACGTAACATAGTGGAATGGAGAACCTTCAGGAAGGCGAGGTGTGTCGTCGGGCATCGCCGGGGCGCGAGGCATGCGGGCATCGCCGGGGCGCGAGGCATGCGGGCATCGCCAGGGCGCGAGGCATGCGGGCATCGCTAGGGCGCGAGGCATGCGGACATCGCCGGGGCGGGAGGCATGCGGGCATCGCCAGGGCGCGAGGCATGCGGGCATCGCCGGGGCGCGAGGCATGCGGGCATCGCCAGGGCGCGAGGCATGCGGGCATCGCCAAGGCGCGAGGCATGCGGGCATCGCCAGGGCGCGGGGCATGCGGGCATCGCCAAAGAGAGACATCGGTCGTCTTCCAGAGAGAGACATCGGTCGTCCTCCAGGATGAGTCATCGGTGGAGAGTCTTCACGCAAGAGGTCATCGGTGGAAGGTTATCGCGCGATGTCGAGTTGTACGTAGAGAAGGTGGGACCCAGACTCCCAGCATGAGACGCGCAGCACGCGCGACACGTAGACAAAAAGTGTTGGTTGAGAACAGTGACATCAGAATGTTGGCATGCACAAGAGACAACAGTGGTCGTACTGTTCAGAGCAGTGGTTGGCATGCACAAGAGACAACAGTGGTCGTACTGTTCAGTGAAACGTACACTCAGACTTCCCTGCAGAGTGGGTGGTGGCAGCTGCTTTTGTGGACAAGTTGGTTTAAGAGGCAAGAACCCACTTCTGAGAGGAGGAAAAACGTTGCAGTTATCCAAAGAGCGAAAAAGTGAGTTACCTCCCTTCTCCTCCATTTCTCTCCTTCGCGCTGCGATTCGGGCACCTTCACACAAGAGTACGACGAGCGACGGCCACCATTAGAGCACCTGGGAAGTTCTCTGCAAGTCCTTCAAACCAGACGCAAAAACAGAGCCAAGGCATTCTTCAAGCTTCGTTGGATTTAGGAGCTCTTGGTATTTTGCGCAAGTCCAGGTAAGGGAAGCTAGCCTTCATTTTCAATACAAGTCATAGATTAGCTGTTCCTGAAGTGAGGGCGACGTGGTCGCCGATTTCGTTTCCATCTTCGTGAATGCTCTGTTCTATGTGTTTGGGCGACGTGGTCGCCGGTTTTAAATGCAGATTTCGAAATCCCCTTCTTTTGAATCAGATCGCCGGTTTTGGCGTGGTTTTACGAACTCCCCTGTTTTTGGTGTGGTTTGAGACTGTTTTGAGATTTAAATGTGATATACGAAAATCTGAATCCTTGGCATGAGTTTTATTGTGACTGAAATTGTTCATTAAGTGTTGTATGATGTGTGAAATGTTGTGAATGTGGGATCAAGGCATAGTATTTTCAGGAAAGAAAATACCGTGTAAGATCGTGTGTAATGTGTATTGCCTAGGGGCTCGTCGAGAAGGAGACATCCTGACTCTGCTGAGATAATGGAATCACGTAGATGAAGTTATTCAGTGGGTGAGAGTCGAAGGAGGTTCATACGTATGGGCGTCTCGTGTGAAAAAGAACGAGCTCGGCCTGTTATATGAATTTACCCTGTCATACCGGAAGAGTTATGATATTGAGATTGTGGTTATGTGCACAGCTGTGGGAACTTTACAGCAATGTGGTATGACAGGTGCAGATCTCTGAGCCTGAGTTAACGCACGAGTCATCCGGAAGTAGAGTCATGTGTCTATGTATTGTGAGTCAGTGGAAAGTCTGACGTGAGAAATGAGGAGCATTGTTTTTTTGATAGACACTTGATGCATTGTGTGACTTGAACGACTCTCGAGAAATTGTGAAATATGTGTTTTGCTTGATAGTCATGTGGGAAGAATGAGAAAGCTGATGGTTTTATGTGGGTGCCTTAAATTGATTTTTATCTTGATTTTTAAGTTCATATTTAAACTCTCCTTAAAATATCTAGCTTACCCTGCGTTTTCGTTTTGTGGGTGTTCTTCTTAAAACTTGCGATGATCGTGTATAATTTGCACGGGAGCAGATGACGTTACAGGAAGTTGAGATCGCCAGTTTGATAGGAGATCGCCTGCCTGATAGGAGATCGCCCTTTCGTAGGGAGATCGCCTGTTCGTCTATTTTGTTGTATTTTGTTTAAGTGTTGAAAACATTTGACTGGTTATGTATTAAACTCCCTAAGAGGAGCAACTTCATTACTTATATATATATTATCATGTACTCTTCGATATTATTTGTTTACCTTTATTTTCATTATACATGTATGTATGGTTTTATTTTGGCGGGATGTTACACGAGGTGCATGTGTAACGTTCTCGCTGGGAGTCTGGGTCCCAGCTCAACACAAGTTGGCAAGAACACCGATGACCGATCTAGCTCTGCATGCACTAACGACCGAGCGGTGCCTCATGACCTCCCATCGACGTCCGTGCGGTGCCTCATTACTATCCACCGACATCCGTGTGGTGCCTCATTACCTTCCACCGACGTCCGTGCGGTGCCTCATTACTTTCCACTGACGACCGATGCTTCGTCACTTCACGCGCCCTGTTTCCAGGCGCTCATCTAGGAAATGCTTTGGGGGTGGCGGCCACTGGGCAACTGACCACCGACCGCCTTCCTGAAGGATCTCCTCCCTTATTCTCCTACTATCTCGTTCCACGTGGCGCCCTGTGATTGGTCCACGTGGTCATCTGTTGCTGACGTCATTGACTAACAATGACCGACCGGATCAGAGGTCTTGAAAGTGGGAAGGTAGGTTCGCATAGAACACCTCCTTTTTGAGTGAGAACACCCAAGTTGAAAAGAAGGGTTCACCAGTTAAATCCTCCCTCGCTTACGGTCGATGATAGGTCAGTTAAGAACCTGTCACTTGGGGTTAGAGGTCTCGAAAATGGGAAGGTATGTTCACATAGAACACCTCCTCTTCGAGTGAGAACACCGAAGTTGAATAGAAGGGTTCGCCAGTTAAATCCTCCCTTGCTTACGGGCGATGAGAGTTCAGTTAAGAACCTATCACTTAGGGTTAGAGGTCTCGAAAGTGGGAAGGCAAGTTCGCATAGAATACCTCCTCTTCGAGTGAGAACACCCAAGTTGAACAGAAGGGTTCGACAATTAAATCCTCCTTTGCTTACGGGCGATGAGAGGTCAGTTAAGACTCGTCAGCTTGAGTTAGAAGTCTCGGAAGCGGGAAAGGAAGGTTCACAGAGAACGCCTCCCCTTTCGAGTGAGAACACCAAGGACGACTCATACCAGTGAAATCCTCCCTTGCCTCGAGCAAGGAGAGTTCAGGTGAATACAAATCGATGTTAGAAGTCTCAAAGGGGTAAAGGGAAGGTTCGCAAAGAACACCTTCTCCTCGAGTGAAAGCACCCAAGTTTAACAGCAGGGTTCGCCAGTGAGATCCTCGCGTGCCTATGGGCGATGAGAGGTCAGGAAGGAGTGGTCAGCTGAGAAATAGTTTGCGTGTTAGAAGTCTCGAGGTGTAGAGTTTAGGTGTGTTCTTGTTTAATTTTTGAGTTGTGTTGCACTTTAATTCAAGAGCTCTATATTCTTGTGTTTACATTTCTGTTTTTAGGCTTATTTCGAGTTTTATTGTTGTTTTCTTATTTGTGCCTATCATATGTTTGAGTATTTTCCTTTTTGAATCTATAATAGTTTTGTCATTGTCTTGTTTTTCCATAATATGTCATCACTTCTTGTAGTACTTTTATTGCAATTTTTTGTTTCTTGCTTTGGTTTACATCTGTTTTTTGAGTTTATTGCTTGATCCTTTGTGCATTTTCTGTTTTAGATTGAGTTCATACTTGTATTTTAGACCTATACAAGTTCTATTACACAATTTCCATTATGTCTTTGCTAGTTCATAATTCTGTTTTTCATTCCTCTTAGGATTCCTCTGTTTCTGAAAACAAGTGCTTACTGTTTTTGCTTATTGCAATTGATTTACTCACTGGAAATTTCTGAAATTCTGGATTTGTGATCTTCAAAGTGTTAGAAAAGAATATAAAAAAGAAGTACACAAAAAATGATAAATCAAATACAAAAAGTGTACATTCCTGCCGAAAAAAATACGGTAATCTGGCAGCGATTTTGAAAAATTTATCTCATTTTATTCGCTTGCTATTTTTACATAATTCCAGTGCCATTTTTGAGTTAACATCTTGAAGTTTGTGTGGTTAAATTTCATAGTCCAGTTCGCTCTATATCATTCCAGATAAATCAGTGAATATCAAGCACAGTTTGCATAATTTTTTTTTTCCAGTAGCTCATTTTTTTTGTTTTCTTCATCTACTCTAGTGCTTTTCTTTAAGTATTCTTTTGTGTACCTACTTTCTCATTGAGTTCCTTATTTTTCTTGCTTGTCTAATTGTTCATTACTCTTTGAGTTTGTATACATCTAGTATTCCTTTTGAAATTGCCTTTTCTTGCTTATACCTTTTCTTGTTTGTCTTTATTGTTTCTTTGGTTTTGTGGTGTTGGCTTTGAGATTGGTGTGCCTTGCTTTGACATATTTCATTTGAGGTTTCCAAGATCTCAAGATCAGATTGGTGCAAGGACTTTATTTCTTTGAGAGTGATATATTTTCTGCCTCAATTCACTTCGGCAGTTTCATTGCCAAGCTCACTGTTTTGCCAATTTTAATTCTTGACTTGATTGCTGTTTTGTGTCTTTGCTGTTTTTGTTCTTTTTAATTACAAATGGCAGGATTTTCAAGTGATGCATCCTACAAGCAGAATTCTCCTTCCAAAGCTTCAATCCTTGGTGAATTACAGGAAGCACAAAGAACCATTAGATGCTTGGAAGAAAAATTACAAGAGATGGAGTTGCAACATGTTAGGCCATCTCCCTCTATTCATAATGGACATCATTCACAAAGACATTCCACAAGAGCTTCCTCAAATGACATAGGCCGTGAAGAGGACCATAGGAGAAGAAGGACTTCACCCCAATTTCATGGCCAAAGACATCACAATCAAGGGGAGAGACCTCACCATGGCAATGGATACTATCAAGATGCAAAGTCAAGGCTTCCTTCGGTCAAGCTTCCTAATTTTAGTGGCTCTAGTGATCCAAATGTATATTTAGATTGGGAAGCCAAGTGTGAACAAATATTTGAGATCCATGAGATCCAAGAAGAGCACAAACTTAAGCTAGCTACCTTAGAATTTAGTGATTATGCCATGAAATGGTGGCATGGAGTTGTAAAGGACATTATATATCACAAGGGTCCTCCCGTGGACTCTTGGAACTCTTTAAGATATCAAATGCGCGCTAGGTTTGTGCCTCCACATTTTAGGAAAGACCTTATGTTGAAACTCCAACGGTTTCAACAAGGCACGCTAAAAGTGGATGAATATTTTAAGGAGCTTGAAACGCTTGTGCTTAAAATTGAGTTAGAAGAAAGTGAGGAGGCCATGATTGCTAGGTTTATTAGTGGACTTAGGAAGGATATTCAAGACATTGTGGAATTGCAAGAGTACTCATCATTGGGATCTTTAGTTCACTTAGCAATGAAGGTGGAAGCCCAACTTGCTAAGAAAAATTCTTTTAAAAACTCTTCCAATGATGGCTACTATAACAAGTCTTGGAGAAATAAAAAATCTTTTTCAAAATTTCCTTCCCAAGATTCCTCTTTCAAACCCAAGGAATCTAAGCCATCTACTTCTAGGCCTAAGTCACCAATCAAAATGTCTAGTAAGAAATGCTTTAAGTGTTTGGGTTATGGTCATATTGCTTCAAATTGTCCTTCTAAAAGGAACATGTACATGCATGATGGCATTCTTATGAGTGAGCATGATTCGGATACACCTAGGCATTCTTCACATTCAAGTGCATATAGTGGGAATGAGAGTGAGAGTCCCTTACAAGGAGACTTGTTGGTTGTGAGAAGACTTCTTGGTCAAGTTTCACAACCCTTTGATGAAAGTCAAAGGGCAAATATTTTTCATACAAGATGTCTTATTCAAAACAACATATGCTCCTTGATAGTGGATGGGGGTAGTTGTGCAAACGTAGCTAGTACAAGAGTTGTAGATAAGCTTGGCTTGCCTACCATCTCTCATAGCCAACCCTATAAGTTGCAATGGCTTAGTGAAGTAGGGGAAATAGTTGTGAATAGGCAAGTCCTCATCCATTTCTCTATTGGAAAATACAAAGATGAGGTCTTGTGTGATGTTGTGCCCATGGAAGCCACACATGTGCTTTTGGGAAGGCCTTGGCAATTTGATAGAAAAATTTTACATGATGGCTTTTCCAACAAAATTTCTTTTGATTTCCATGGTCACAAGATTACTCTAAAATCTCTCTCTCCTAGAGAAGTCCATGAGGACCAAATCTTAATGAAGAAAAAGAGGGAGAGTGAAAAAGATAAAAAAGATAAAAAGGATAAGAGTTCCAAGCCTACACTCCTTGTGTCTATGCATGAGCTTCATAGGGAATTAGTGGCACACCATCCTCTTTTCTTAGCCATCCCTAGAACTCTTAAGATAGAACCACTTGTTGATAGTCCTCATAGTTTGGAAAAGTTGGTAGAAGAGTTTCAAGATGTGTTTCAAGATCCTCCAAAAGGACTTCCACCTTTGCGAGGGATTGAGCACCAAATTGATTTGATACCGGGCTCTTCTTTACCAAATCGTCCAGCCTATAGGACCAATCCAAGTGAAACCATGGAAATTCGCCAACAAGTAGAAGCCTTAATAGAGAAAGGGTGGGTCCAAGATAGTATGAGCCCATGTGCTATGCCTGTCATCCTAGTGCCTAAGAAAGATGGATCATGGAGGATGTGTTCGGATTGTAGGGCCATAAACAACATAACAATTAAGTATAGGCATCCCATACCTAGGCTTGATGACTTGTTGGATGAGTTGCATGGTTCTAAAATATTTTCAAAGATTGATCTTAAAAGCGGCTACAATCAAATCCGTATCAAACCGGGTGATGAATGGAAGACACCTTTTAAGACCAACTTTGGTCTCTATGAGTGGTTGGTTATGCCTTTTGGCTTGACCAATGCACCAAGTACTTTCATGCGCCTCATGCATCATGTGTTAAGACCTTTCATTGGTAAGTTTGTTGTTGTTTATTTTGATGATATTCTCATTTATAGCTTATCTTTGAATGAACATAGGTTGCATGTTAGGAAAGTTTTGGAAACCCTTCGGAAGGAACATTTGTATGCTAACCTTGCTAAATGTATGTTTGCTCTTGATCATATAGAATTCCTAGGGTTTGTTGTGAGTTGTAAGGGGGTCCATGTGGACCAAGCTAAGGTGGTGGCCATTCAAAATTGGCCTACACCTTCAAACATCAATGAAGTCCGCAGTTTCCATGGACTTGCGTCTTTCTATAGACGCTTTGTACCTAACTTTGGTACAATTGCCGCACCACTCAATGACATAGTGAAAAAGGATGTGGTATTTCAATGGGGAGAAGCACAACAAAAAGCTTTTGAGATTTTAAAAGAAAGATTGACTAATGCTCCCATATTGGCCCTTCCTAATTTCACTAAGACATTTGAGATAGAGTGTGATGCTTCCAATATAGGTATTGGGGCTGTCCTCCTTCAAGAGGGCCACCCCATAGCCTATTTTAGTGAGAAATTGAAAGGTAGTCATCTCAACTATTCTACCTATGATAAAGAGTTATATGCACTTGTTAGAGCTTTGCATACTTGGCAACATTATCTTTTTCCTAAAGAGTTTGTGATCCATAGTGATCATGAATCTCTTAAATATTTGAAAAGCCAAAACAAGCTCAACAAGAGGCATGCCAAATGGGTAGAATTCCTTGAGCAATTTCCTTATGTGATCAAGCACAAGCAAGGCAAAGTAAACATTGTGGCGGATGCACTTTCTAGAAGATATACTTTGCTAAACATTTTGGGATCTCAATTTCTTGGCTTTGATCACATTAAGGATCTTTATCATGATGACCTTGATTTTTCTCAAATCTTTCAAGAGTGTCTTAAGGGAGGACACAAAGATTTTTTTATACAAAATGGATTTCTTTTTAAAGGAAAACGTCTTTGTGTTCCTCATGGTTCTATTAGATCATCTCTTGTTAGAGAAGCACATGAAGGGGGTTTGATGGGACATTTTGGGGTTGCTAAAACTTTGGATGTGTTGCATGAACATTTCTTTTGGCCTCATATGCATAAACATGTTCATAGTTTGTGTGATAAATGCATAGCTTGCCGCAAAGCTAAATCTAGGATGCATCCCCATGGATTGTATACTCCTCTTCCTATCCCTTCAATGCCTTGGGTTGATATTTCTATGGATTTCATCTTAGGATTACCCAAGACATCAAAGGGAAAGGATTCCATTTTTGTGGTAGTGGATCATTTTTCAAAGATGGCTCACTTTATTCCTTGCCACAAAGTGGATGATGCATGTCATATAGCAAACCTCTTCTTCCAAGAAGTGGTTCGCTTGCATGGGATACCTAGGACTATTGTGTCCGATAGAGACCCAAAGTTCTTAAGCCATTTTTGGAAGACCTTGTGGGGCAAGCTTGGTACTAAGCTTTTATTTTCTACCACTTGTCACCCACAAACTGATGGTCAAATCGAAGTGGTTAATAGAACATTGGGCCAACTATTGAGATGCTTTATTTCGGGAAACCCTAGAGTGTGGGAGAATTTACTACCTCATGTTGAGTTTGCATATAACAGTGTAGTACATTCTACCACCTCTCATTCTCCTTTTGAGGTTGTCTATGGGTTTAATCCCTTAACATCTCTTGATCTTCTTCCTATTCCCCTTCTTGAGGATGTCTTGTGCAAAGATGGTGATGAAAAGGCTTCTTTTGTGAAAACTTTGCATAAAGACATCAAGAAGAGAATTGAGAAGAAGGTTGGCAAGTATGCGGAACTTGCCAACACAAGGAGAAAAACATTGGTCTTTGATGAGGGTGATTGGGTTTGGCTTCATTTGAGGAAGGATTGTTTTCCTACTCAAAGGAAGTCCAAACTTATGCCTCGAGGAGATGGACCTTTCCAAATCCTCAAGAGGATTAATGACAATGCTTATGAGTTAGATATGCCTGATACATTCTTAGGTAGTCATACTTTTAATATCAGCGATCTAACTCCTTTTTCTGTAGGTCTCCAGAATTCGTGGTCGAATTCTCTCCAACTCGGGGAGTATGATGGAGATCAAGCTCAAGAGGACATGGAGGCCAATCATCACGAAGAAGAAGAGGTTGAGGACGTTCATGGAGATCAAAGTCAACCTCAAAGGCTCACAAGAAGCATGTTCAAAGCTTTAGGAGCAAGGGGACGTTTATTTTCCCTTTTTGTAATTTCTTTGTGTGAGGGTGCTTAGAGGAAAACATGAGAAACCTCTTATGTTAAAGCATCTTTAGGTCTTTAGTTAGGAGCATTAGGAGGGGGGTGCGTTAGTAGATAGGTGTAGGAGTTAAAATAGGAGGTGCCAAAGTGAGAAAAGAAGTCACACCTTCCTCATGACTTGTTTTGGCGCCATTTTCATTTGAATTTGGGGAGGAATTTTTGAATTCATTTAGCTTGCATTTCAGCACCTTCACATTATAAATTAAGGTGCTGTCCTTGTATTTTTCAGATTTGAATTTTTGAATTTTGAATTAGAGAAACTTTACTCAATTTTTGAGTGAGCATTGGAGAGCTTTGCATCTTCTTCACTAGTCTTATCTTGAAGGTTCAATGGTTACCTCAAGTGGCGGCTTGCACACTCATCTAGGAGCCTTCATCCTCTTAGTGGCGTGATCATCCAACCATACCTCCATCTTCATGAGCATTCTCTTCTCCTTCCTTCCTTCTCTTTTAGTTTTCATGTCTTAGCTTGTGTTCTTGTGTTTTGGTTCGGTGCCTTTAATTTCCAGCACTTATATTCAGTTTTCTATCACTTTAATCGATTCAATTTGACAATAATTGGAACTTCCATATGAGTTTGTGTTTTGGCATTAGTTTTTGGTGAGTTCTTGACTTAGAACATTGATCCAATTCTAAGAAAAAGTGCATCTCTAATGACCAACTCAAGATGTTTCCTAAGAATGTCAAGAACCTTTCATCTTATGTTCTTGAATTCACATCAAGAATGCCTCCCACTCGAGTGAGAACGCCAAGGTTAAATAAGGTGGTTCGTTAGTTAAATCCTCTCTTGCGTGGGGCAAGGAGAGGCCAGTGAGTAGTTTTCCGCTTGGGTTAGAGGTCTCAAGGTCAGCAAGGGAGTCAAGAAGAACCCTTCTCCCTTGAGTGAAAACGCCAAGATAGACAAAGGAGTGTTTTCTTACCCTGGGGTGGTGATTACACTTATTAGTCAGAAATAAGCGCGCCACCTACGGGGTGATTCTATGTTGAAGAGATTGACCAGCTGAGTATGCCGAGGTAGCCAAACAACAATCAAGATACAAATACAAGTAAGTTGTTCACAATTATACGCACAACGTCAAGATGGTTATTTGCACAAGGTTAAATATTATTAGATTGGAAGGGTGATTACAAGATGTTCAGCTATTGAATACAGCTGCTCAAGAGACCAATCTGGGCACTATTTGTCCATCTACTACTTGCATAGATACAGAGAAAGGTGAGAAGTCCATCTCAGGATGCGCGCAGGCAACCTGAGCAAGGGCATTACCAAAACCCTCCCTGTACCGACCAGTCCTCGAACACCGAGAATAGCTAGTAATGGTAAGCCGTGTCAGCTGGGTCCCATAGCATGGGCCAAAGCCACGTGGGTTGGGCCCCACAGGTAGTATGGACTAGTGGGATGATTAGTCATCAGCGTGTTGATCACCAGAGTGGACTGATGTGTCCTCGTCACTTAGCAGGGTGATGAGTCCTCGGCAACAGAGTGGGACGATATGACATCAATCTTAGGTGTTTTGAACAACAGAACTAGAACATCTAACGTGGGTCCCGAGAGAAAAAACCAGTTATCAGCAAAATGCCCAGAGGTAGGGAGAGGCCTTAGTCACGAAGTACCCATGTGTGTGGCAGGGAAAGCACAGTTAGGTGCAGAGTCTTGAAGGGTTGAGTGCCCATCAGGATTAGGGTTTCCAAGTGAAGCTACATGCATGGCACGTGAATAGTGAGGGCACTCCCAGGACAGGTGGCCCCAGAGATTAGGTGCACGAGGGGGTACCCAGGTGGCCATCCTGTTAGAATTTGCACTCCAGTTAAGGGAAGCCTTACGCGCTAGATTACCCTAAGACTGGGCAATAGCGACGCAAGGGTATTCCTACAGAAACCCTAAATATGGGTAGCGGCACAGAGGAAACCCTAGACTATATAAAGGGTAGTAAAACACTTCACAAAGGTACACAGTTTTTAGACCTAAACCTAGATACTCAATACACTTGGTGTGCTTGCCCCAGTATTGACTTGAGCGTCAGAGTGGAAACGGCCTCTAGGGCACCTCTTTCTGTCTTTGTAGGTGCAGGTTGTTTCGACCCAGTGAAGCATAACCAAAGGAGAGGGAAAGAGGCGTGTGATTTTCGTAGAGTCAACCGGCAGGAGAGTCAACCGGCAAGCACATTTGGCGCCCACCGTGGGGCCGAAATAAAACAAGGTCCCATACACAAGCGAAAAGAAGAGAATGGGGCTGATGGTGTCACCATGCAACAACTCATGGAAACTGATCCGGTCGGTCATTGTTAGTCAATGACGTCAGTAACAGATGACCACGTGGACCAATCACAGGGTGCCATGTGGAACGAGATAGCAGGAGAATCAGGGAGGAGATCCTTCAGGAAGGCGGTCGGTGGTCAGTTGCCCAGTGGCCGCCACCCCCAGAGCGTTTCCTAGATGAGCGCCTGGAAACAGGGCGCGCGAAGTGACGAAGCATCGGTCGGTCGATGGAGTAATAAGGCATCGCACGGACGTCGGTGGAAGGTCATGAGGCACCGCACGAACGTCGGTGAAAGGACATGAGGAACCGCACGGACGTCGGTGGATGATCATGAGCCACTGCACGGTCATCGGTGGATAGTAATTGGGCACCGCTCGGTCGTTGGTGCATGCAGAGCGAGATCGGTCATCGGGGTTTCTTGCCAACACGTGTTAAACTGGGACCCAGACTCCCAGCGAGAACGTTACGCATGCACCTCGCATGATGCCAGAATAGAAGAAGAAGAGTTGCTCGCCGGTGGAGTCGTGCATGAGGATGGCGTAAGGGAGCTAGTTGAGCTGGACAGTGATCAGTGTTTCTCTTAGCCCATTACATGCATAGCACCACGATGAGGCCATGCAGGCAGGATGCGCCTGGCGTGTGTGCTTAGACCAGCCACGCCAGGGGCTCTCCAGGGAGCATGCACTCTGATCCTGCCGCTTGACTCGAACGTTGAGGATTGCCTCGTCACTCCTTCGTCTAGCCTTCTGTTCTGCAAGAACGCTCCAAGAACCACCACCGGAACTCCAAACACTGCCTGCAAAATACACAAACAGCGCCTCTAGCGGCCATTGTAGCTCCGACGCTCAAATCAGGCAACAAGAACACCAAAAACTATCACTGAATCTCTCTGTGAGACTCGTGTGTGCTCTTAGATCCACTTTCTCTCTCTATAACCGTTTTCTGTTATCACTGTGCAACGTGTAAAAACGCTCCCACAGTGACTCAAAGACTATGTGTAACTGTAAACTGTAAAGTGTGTAAACTGTAAGAATTTGGAAAAAACTCTCCCTACCTTACATGACGTGGAGTGCTTTATACCTGGGCCGCGCCTCTCTCCCAGATGGTGACACGTGGAGGCATGCAGCTGGCATTTACCGTACACGCGTCACACCTGAAGGGCTTCTGCGCTTCTCTCTGTGCGGGCCGCATGCTCCCAGGAGAGCGCCAGGCGCATCTTGCCTGCATGGCCTCGCCGCACGTCCTCTGAGTGGGCATCATTCGAGGTGCATGCGTAACGTTCTCGCTGGGAACCTTGGTCCCAACTTAACACGCGTTGGCAAGAAACCCGATAACCGATCGCCCTCTGCATGCACTTACGACCGATCGCCCTTTGCATGCACTTACGACCGACCGCCCTCTGCATGCACTTACGACCGATCGCCCTCGTAACGCCCGATCGCGCTCTTCATGCAGTCACGCCCAACCGGTGCCTTATAACTTTCCCCCGATGATCGGGCGGTGCCTCATGCCTATCCACCATGACCGTGCGGTGCCTCGTGCCTATCCACCGACGTCCGTGCGGTGCTTCCAGGCGCTTATCTAGGCACCACTCTGGGGGTGGTGGCCACTTGGTATCTGACTACCGATCACCGTTCTAGGTGATCTCCTCCCTGATTCACTTGCTCTTTCTACCACGTGCCACCCTGTGCATGGTCCACGTGGTCAACTGCTTCTGACGTCATCAACTACTGATGACCAACCGGATCACAAGCCCCCCAGTCTCGAGCTGTGAACTTGTTCTCAGCGAAGAGACTAAGTGCTCGCGCCCTCGGTCCACGTGGCAAGTGGGGCCACGCCACGTGCTGCTCACATATCTGCTCCACGGCGTCACGGCTTCAATACTTTATCTCTCGACACATGGATGCATTAATGGCCCCCACTGAGTGTCGCTACCGTTTCCTTCATTCAACAGAGGCGTGCGCATTCCTCTGGATCATCTAGAGATTCACCTTTTCTGTTTTCTTCTTCTCAACCGCGCTAGGGTTCGCTGCGTTTCTCCTCTTTAACTCTCTGCATGTGACTAACTGTTAACTAGCTTAGGCTTTAGCGCGATCTCACTGCAACCCCTCAAACCTGGCTTCTGACGTGATCGCGGCTAACTGTTACCTTAGCATTGCCTTCAACATAACTTCGTGCTGGATGACTGACTTAACGGGGCCTAAACGCTTCGGCTTCACGCAGCAGAACTTGCTTCTACCACCGACCACCGACTAGCATGTTAGTGCACCATCGATCAGTCATCGCGCTTCTGGCTTTGCTACACTTCTCTGCCTCTCCAGCGCTGAGTACATAGAGGGCCTGAACACCAACTATGACGCCCGTGTTTTGGGGAAGGAAAGTGCTTCTCGATAACCCCTCTTGCCTCAACCACGCTGTAAGAAGTCGTGGGTGAGGTCTTGCTTCTCTCACCTCAGCCTCGCTGTACAAAGTCGAGGTGAGGACTTTTTCTCTCGCCTCGGCCTCGCTGTAAAAAGCAGAGGGAAGGGACTTGGTTCTCTTGCCTCAACCTTGCTGTAAGAAGCAGAGGTAGAGGACTTTTCTCTCGCCTCAACCTTGCTGTGAAAAGCAGAGGAAGAGGACTTGGTTCTCTTGCCTCAACCTTACTGTAAGAAGCAGAGGAAGAGGACTTTTCTCTCGCCTCAACCTTGCTGTAAGAAGCGAAGGAAAATGACTTTTCTTCTTGCCTCAACCTTGCTGTAAAAAGCAGAGGAAGAGGACTTTCCTCTCGCCTCAACCTTGCTGTAAAAAGCAGAGGAAGAGGACTTTTCCTCATTCCTCAGCCTCGCTGTACAAAGTCGAGGTGAGGACTTTCTCTTGCCTCAGCCTTGCTGTACAAAGCCGAGGTGAGGACTTTCTCTTGCCTCAGCCTCGCTGTACAAAGCCAAGGGTGAGGACTTTCTCGCCTCTGCCTCGTTGTACAAAGTTGAGGGAGAGGACTTTCTCTCTATTGCCTACACTTGCTCAAAGGCAAGGAGGTCTTCCTCTTTCTCGCCTGCACTCGCTCAAAGGCAAGGAGGTCTTCTTCTGTTGCCTACACTTGCTCAAAGGCAAAGAGGACTTCCTCTGTTGCCTACACTTGCTCAAAGGCAAGGAGGTCTTCCTCTGTTGCCTACACTTGCTCAAAGGCAAGGAGGTCTTCCTCTATTCTCAGCTGCACTTGCTCAAAGGCAAGGAGGTCTTCCTCTATTCTCACCTGCACTTGCTCAAAGGCAAGGAGGACTTCCTCTGTTGCCTACACTTGCTCAAAGGCAAGGAGGTCTTCCTCTTTCTCGCCTGCACTTGCTCAAAGGCAAGGAGGACTTCCTCTGTTGCCTACACTTGCTCAAAGGCAAGGAGGTCTTCCTCTTTCTCGCCTGCACTTGCTCAAAGGCAAGGAGGACTTCCTCTGTTGCCTACACTTGCTCAAAGGCAAAGAGGTCTTCCTCTTTCTCGCCTGCACTTGCTCAAAGGCAAGGAGGACTTCCTCTGTTGCCTACACTTGCTCAAAGGCAAGGAGGTCTTCCTCTTTCTCGCCTGCACTTGCTCAAAGGCAAGGAGGACTTCCTCTGTTGCCTACACTTGCTCAAAGGCAAGGAGGACTTCCTCTTTCTCGCCTGCACTTGCTCAAAGGCAAGGAGGTCTTCCTCTGTTGCCTCAACCTTGCTGTAAAAAGCAGAGGAAGAGGACTTTCGCTCTTGCCCCAACCTTGCTGTATAAAGCAGAGGAAAAGGACTTTCTCGTGGGTGCACGCTCCTAGGGGAGTGCCAGGCGTGGCTATCTAAGCGCACTCACCAGGCGCACCCTTCCTGCATGGCCTCACCGCGCGTTCTCCGTGTGAGTGCATGCTCCCAGGAGAGCACCTGGCGTGGCTGGTCTGAGCGCACTCGCCAGGCACATCCTGCCTACATGGCCTCATCGCGCGTTCTCTGCACGTCCCCACCGGCGAGGAGCTCTTCTTCTGGAATCATGCGAGGTACATGCTTAACGCTCTCGCTGGGAACTTGGGTCCCAGCTTAACACGTGTTAGCAAGACCCCGATGACCATGCACCAACCGAGTGCTCACTCCCTACATGCACCGACGGCTGATCGCGGTCTGCATGCACTGATGGCTGATCGCGCTCTACATTCAAGCGCTTATCTAGGGGTTGATCTGCGGGTGGTGGCCACTCGGTAACTGACCACCGATCACCTGGACTTGCACCTGGGGCAAGGAGAACTTTAAACTGGGAACACTCGCACACTTTATGTACTGAAAATCTTTTATTGGGTGGCATCGTTAAAAAGAGTGCCCCCTGATCTGCTCAACTGTTTAATACACTAAGTGTGCGTACAGCGCGATAGCGCATCTACTTTACAACTTAACCAGAGTAGGAAACAAGCGTGTAGCATCCTGGGTTCTGGGAATAGCCGTTCCGTCCAGAGTCTCCAGCCGACAAGCTCCATTCTCCAACGTCTCAACCACTCTGGATGGGGTCTCCTTTAACCGGCGATGACTGCCCTGGCGATGCACACACGTGGGGCGATCATGCCTTCCGCTTTAGCTCTGGGAGCCCCCCCTAGTGTAGCCTCTTCCATCACCTCACCTCCCCAAACACAGGGAGTTCATGCTGTTGGTCGCCTGCCTGGGACCCCGAAGCGCGATCACCTCGTGTCTTCTGCAGGTAATCGGTCAGGAACCCTGTCTTCACCAACTCAGCAAGCTGACGCCCCAACGACAGGTAGGTACGGAGTGTATGTCCATAAGCTTGATGGAATTCACACCACTCATCCTTCCTCCCTCCAAGTACCCTGTCGATTTTCTCTAGCACATGGAGTCTCGCTGCCACAGCAGGGATGGCGATCAGCTCCGCCAAACTTATCATGAAATCATACCTGGGGGGTGCGTTGCTTGCACGCCCCATGGTCTGGTCCTTCCTGGGTGCATAAGGGCGAGACCTTCCCTGCTCCTTCCTCCCTTCCTTGGTCTCATGCACCCGTGCTTGTTGCTGCTGATTCCCCTGACCTCCATGTGGCTTCGACGGTGCAACACTTCCTCTCTTCTCATAGACCTCTCTCTCTGCTACTATGTGTGCCACCGCGCGTCGCCGTATCTCGGTGAAGGTGGCAGGGTGGCTCCTGATGAGCGATTCACTGAAAGGACCAGGGAGGACACCTCTCTTGAACGCATGCACCAGCATGTCCTCGTCCTTGCAGGGCAATGTCACCACCTGCGCCCCAAAGCGATTGAGGTAGTCCTTCAACGGCTCCCCCTGATACTGGCGCACGTCAAACAGGTCGTAGGACACCACTGGCGCCGGTCGGTTGATGATGTACTACTCCGTGAACAGCTTCACAAACTGATGGAAGGAAGTGACGTGGCCCTTTGGCAGGCTCACGAACCACTCCATAGCCACTCCGCTCAGCGTACTCATGAACATCTTGCAGTACACAACATCTGAACCTCCAGTCAGCACCATCTAAGTGTGGAAGGCTGTCAGGTGTGCTTCTGGATCTTCCACCCCTGTGAACGACGCTTTCAGTCCCACCAGATTGGGAGGCACTACCGTGTTCATGATCTCGGGGGAGAAAGGCATAGGGAATGCTCTAGGAGGCGATGGCAGCGTCGACGTCCTCTCTTCAACTGTGCGCTCCTTCTGCGCCTGTAATTCCCTACGCATCTCTTCATTCATACGGTTCAACTCTTCGTTTCTTCTCTGCGATGCAGTCAGCTCTACGCGCATCCTCTCTTGCTCAACTCTTGATGCCGCGACACTATCTTGCAGCACGCGCATCATCTCCATGACCTGCGCTATGGTAACAGCACCTTCTTCAGCAGGTGGCGTAGGTGAGGTTCGTCTGGTTCTTCTACTCATCTCCTTTACACTTCGACGTAACTTCACTTCGACGAAATGATCAAGAAGCTCCAAGAAACTTCAAGAAACCTCAAGAAACTTCAAGAGCTGCGATGTGGATGGGAACAAAATTCACACGGGCCCCACGGTGGGCGCCAAATGATCCTGCCGCTTGACTCGAACGTGGAGGATTTCCTCGTCACTCCTTCGTCTAGCCTTCTGTTCTGCAAGAACGCTCCAAGAACCACCACCGGAACTCCAAACGCTGCCTGCAAAATACACAGACGGTGCCTCTAGCGGCCGTTGTAGCTCCGACGCTCAAGTCAGACAACAAGAACACCAAAAACTATCACTGAATCTCTCTGTGAGACTCTTGTGTGCTCTCAGATCCACTTTCTCTCTCTATAACCGTTTTCTGTTATCACCGTGCAACATGTAAAAATGCTCCCACAGTGACTCAGAGACTATGTGTAACTGTAAACTGTAAAGTGTGTAAACTGTAAGAATCTGGAAAAAACTCTCCCTACCTTACATGACGTGGAGTGCTTTATACCTGGGCCGCGCCTCTCTCCCAGATGGTGACACGTGGAGGCATGTAGCTAGCATCTACCGTACACGCGTCACACCTGGAGGGCTTCTGCGCTTCTCTCTGTGCGGGCCGCATGCTCCCAGGAGAGCGCCAGGCGCATCCTGCCTGCATGGCCTCGCCACACGTCCTCTGAGTGGGCATCATGCGAGGTGCATGCGTAACGTTCTCGCTGGGAACCTTGGTCCCAGCTTAACACGCGTTGGCAAGAAACCCGATGACCGATCGCCCTCTGCATGCACTTACGACCGATCGCCCTCTGCATGCACTTACGACCGACCGCCCTCTGCATGCACTTACGACCGATCGCCCTCTGCATGCACTTACGACCGACCGCCCTCTACATGCACTTACGACCAATCGCCCTTGTAACGCCCGATCGCGCTCTTCATGCAGTCACGCCCGACCGGTGCCTTATAACTTCCCCCGATGACCGGGCGGTGCCTCATGCCTATCCACCGATGACCGTGCGGTGCCTCGTGCCTATCCACCGATGTCTGTGCGGTGGCTCATGACTATCCACCGACGTCCGTGCGGTGCTTCCAGGCGCTTATCTTGGCACCGCTTTGGGGGTGGTGGCCACTTGGTATCTGACTACCGATCACCGTTCTAGGTGATCTCCTCCCTGATTCACTTGCTCTTTTTACCACGTGCCACCCTGTGCATGGTCCACGTGGTCAACTGCTGCTGACGTCATCAACTACTGATGACCGACCGGATCACACTCAGTCAGAGAGAAGAAAGGCGCTAAGTTACTCCGCCAGAGGATAACTTAGCCGCACAGAGAAAGCCGAAGAGCCCTTCAGGTGTGATACGTGAACGGTCAGATGCCAGTTGCATGCCTCCACGTGTAACCATCTGAGAGAGAGGCGCGGCCCAAGTATAAAGGTACTCCACCTCATGTAAGGTAAGGGGATTTTTTTGGACACAGCCTTACACAGAATAACACTTCTTACAGTTTTGACAATTACACACAGTTTTCTCTGAGTCACTGTGGGAGCGTTTCTACACGTTGCACAGTGATAACAGAGGGTGGATTTGAGCACACACGAGTCTCACAGAGAGATTCAGTGATAGTTTTTGGTGTTCCTGTTGCCTGACTTGAGCATCGGAGTGCACACGGCCGCTAGAGGCGCCGTCTGTGTTGTTTTGCAGGCATCGTCGGGAGTCCTGGAGGAGGTGCTTGGAGCGTTCTTGCAGAACACGCAGTTGTAGAGGGCTAGACGAAGGAGTGACGAGGCATATACTCCACGTTCAAGTCCGCGGCAGGATCAGAAACGATGCGCGCCCTCCAGGAGACGGTGGCAGAATCTAGGGCGGATTAGGCACGTATGCAGATGGACTTGGCCGCATCACAGGCCAGGAACAAAGAGTTACACAGGACGAATGAGGAATTGCGCATGAATCTTCGTAATTTGAAGCAAACAGGGGATCGCGTGGTGGATGATCGAGCCCCGCCTACACCACCTAAGGCGTTCCCAATGCCCTTCTCACAAAGGATCATGGACACGGTGGTCCCAGCCACCTTCGTGGGCCCTAAAACTGTGTTCACGGGGGTGGAGGACCCAGAGGTGCATCTCACGACATTCCACACTTAAATGATGCTGTCAGGAGGTTCGGATGCGGTGCATTACAAACTTTTCATGACCACGTTGATGGGAACAGTGCTGGAATGGTTCATCAGCCTACCTGAGGGACACATAACGTCCTACGCGCAATTTTCCATGCTGTTCAAGGAGCAGTACATTGTCAATTGAGCTCCCCCGCCAGTGTCGTATGACCTTTTTGATGTAAGGCAATATCAAGGAGAGTCCCTAAGGGATTATCTCAACCGATTTGGAGCGATGGTGGTGAGGCTGCACACCAAGGACGAGGATATGGTGGTGCATGCCTTCAGGAAGGGAATACTGCCAGGACTCTTCAGTGAATCACTCATCAGAAATCATCCCAAGACTTTTGGCGATATTAGGCGCCATGCCATCGCTCACATCGCAACTGAGGGGGAACTCAATGAGAAACGCGAGAGCATGGCCTCCTCACGATCGCGGGTTCCCAGTCGTCCATAACCCATGTGCGTGCATGAGGCAGCGATGGAGAAGAGGGCGCAGGGTAAGCAGAAACCCTACGAGGCTAGGAAGCCCAAAACCAGGGCACCAGACATAACTTCCTGGTAGAGCTGAAGGAGCTGATCGCTATTCCTAACGTAGCGGAAAGGCTAAAGGTGCCCACTGAGACAGACAAGAGGCTAGTGCCAAATAAGAATGCATGGTGTGAGTTCCACCAGGCGTTTGGCCATCCAATCCGCAACTATTTGGCCCTCGGTCATCAGTTGGATGAGTTGGTCAAGAGTGGTTTCTTGAACGACTACCTGCGGGAGTCACAAGGGGGCGAGGTGGTAGTAACCCAAGAGCTGACCAGGGGCACGAGGTGCCCATACATGGCGAGATCCATACCATCTCAGGTGGATTCTCAGGAGGAGGGTGCACCTCGTCGCAACGCAAGAAGTACGCACGATCAGTGATGGCGGTTGAGCCACATGAGGAGGACCACTTCCTAGATGTTGACATCACATATACGAAGGCAGATCGCCTGGATGTTATCCCTCATGACAATGATCCAGTGGTGATATCGGTGGTTACCGTGGGAAGAAGGGTGCATCAGGTCCTTGTTGATCAAGGAAGTTTAGCCGATGTGATGTTCTGGTCGACCTTCAACAAGTTGCAGTTGTCTCCAGACTAGTTAAGACCTTATACCGATTGTTTATATGGGTTTGCTGGAGACCAGGTCGAAGTGCGGGGACATATAGAACTGAGGACCACCTTCACTGATGGAGTGGCCTCCCGTATAGAGAACATCAGGTATCTTGTCGTGAATGCCCCATCAGCTTACAATATATTGCTGGGCAAGCCAGCCCTGAACAGACTGGGGGCAGTGGCATTGACAAGGCACAAGAAGATGAAGTTGCCTTCGATGGAAGGAGCGGTGATCACCATCAGGTCAGATCAGAAAGAGGCAAAGAAGTGTTATGAAAATAGCCTCAAAACAAGAAGAGGAATGTGCACAGTGACCACCCGACAACCAGGTGGAGAGTGCGTCGTTGCTGACCTGCCCCGAGGAGGAGTCAGGGTTACACGAGTAGAGGTTTCCCGAGAGAGGCGACCTAAGCCAGCTGAAGATGTAGTTGAGAGGGAGATTGGAGGCAAGGTATTCAAGCTTGGCAAATCCCTGTGCCAAGATACACAAGACCAAGTGGCGGGAGTCATAGAGCGACACTTGGATGCCTTTGCTTGGTCTGCCTTAGACATGCTAGGCATCGACCCAGATTTTTGTGTCATCGCCTGGCGATGAATCCCCAGGTCAGACCTATCCGTTAGAGGAGAAGGAAATTCAATGAAGAGAGGAGGCAAGTGATCAAGGAGGAGACGCAGAAGTTGCTCAAGGCTGGTCATATACAGGAAATTCAATATCCTGAATGGCTAGCGAATGTTGTATTGGTAAAGAATGCCAATGGGAAGTGGAGGATGTGTGTGTACTTCACTGACCTCAACAAGGCATACCCAAAGGACTCTTATCCTCTGCCAAGTATTGATGCGTTGGTAGATAGTGCCTCAGGCTGCAAGCTACTCAGTTTCCTGGATGCTTTTTCTGGTTCCAACCAGATCAAGATGCATCCCATGGATGAGTGCAAGACAGCGTTCATGACCGAGCTGTCCTACTACTGTTACACAGTCATGCCATTTGGGTTGAAGAATGCAGGTGCCACCTACCAAAGGCTGATGGACATGGTCCTCGTACCCATGATAGGACGCAATGTGCAAGCCTATGTGGATGATATGGTGATGACATCATAGGTGAAGGATCGGCACGTTGCTGATTTTGAGGAGCTATTAACATTAATAGCTAAGTACAGGCTGGAGTTGAATCCAGAGAAGTGCGTTTTTGGGGTGGAAGCAGGCAAGTTTCTGGGCTTCTTGCTCACTGAGCGTGGGATAGAAGCTAATCCAGACAAATGCGCTGCGATCCTCGCTATGAAGAGCCCGACGTTAGTTAAGGAGGTTCAGCAGTTGACAGGACAGATGGCTGCTCTCTCCAGATTCGTATCAGCTGGGGGAGATAAAGGTCACCCCTATTTTCAGTGCTTGAGGAGGAACAGCAGGTTGTTGTGGACCAAGGAGTGTGAAGAAGCATTCCTCAAGCTGAAATAATACCTAGCCAGCTCACCAGTGTTGTGAGAACCTCAGCTTGGCATCCCACTGCACTTATATTTCGCAGTTACTGAGGGGGTAGTGAGCTCAGTCCTTGTGCAGGAGTAAGACCAAATTCAGAAGCCCATCTACTTCGTTAGCAAAGTGTTGCAAGGGCCTGAGGTTAGATACCAAGCCCTAGAAAAGGCAGAACTGGCCGTGGTGTTCTCTGAAAGAAGGCCTCTCCATTACTTCCAGAGCTTTACAGTAGTGGTGATGACAGACCTGCCCATCCGTCGGGTTTTGCAGAAGCCAGATGTAGAAGGAAGGATGGTGCGATGGGCAGTAGAATTGTTAGAATTCGACATACAGTATGAACCCAGAGGTCCAATCAAAGGCCAAGTTTATGCCGATTTTGTAGCCGAGATGTCCTCGGTGGAAATCCAACAAGACGAGCCTGATATCAGATGGGTGCTCTCGATAGATGGGTCTTCTAAAGGCAGCGGAGCTGGGGTGATCTTGGAAAGACCAAAGGGGCTGTTGATTGAGCAGGCTCTATGGTTTGTGTAGTGGCCAGACCTCGGACGTCGGCCACTGAGCGAGAGGTCAGCAAAGGAGAGGTCGGCACGATAGGACCCATAGAGGGGCCCACAGAATCACACGTGTAAAAATATAAATCAGGTTCATGGATATGTCACGCAGGCAGGGTTTCTATGTGACGTAAGACTTTGGCAGGGGATCTGTCCTTAAAAGAAAGAAACACATAAAAGGCACGTGCGTATTAATTTAAGACAGAAGATTTGGCCGTGCGGCGCTAGGGTTACAGTGTATGTCCTAGCGCCCACGTTTAAGTTAATCACTCTAGAAAAGGAAGGTTGCCATGAGAGTTGCACTCCAAGAATGGAAGGCTGCCGTGAGACACGCAGGGAAATTGTATGATGGAGTCAGAAAGGTAACCCTAAATTTGGTAAGAGGCAACGCAAGGACACAAGGATAGGCGCGGCAGGAACCCTAGAAAGGCTATAAAACAGGTAGCAAAGCATTCTCAAAAGCCAGTTTCCCAGGGCCTCTACTACTCGAAACGGGCCTGTCCACTTGGGGGATAGTTTGTTTTCTAACTGGTAGGAGTGGGCTTTCCGCATTACCAGGTCAGCGACTTGGAACTGCCGAGGTCTCAATTTCGACCTGTATCGGCGTTCCACTCTCCTCTTTAACACTTCAGACTTGACGCGGGCCTCCTCTCTGACCTCATCTAGTAGGTCTAGATTCACCCTTCTTTCCTCATTTGATTCTTTCGCCACAAAGTTCTGGAATCGAGGCGAGCTTTCCTGTATCTCTACTGGAATCATGGCATCTGACCCGTATACTAGGCTGAAGGGCGTTTCTTTAGTGGTGGATTGTGGAGTGGTGTGATATGCCCACACAATCCTGGGGACCTCTTGATGGGTTGTTCTTCATGACCATTTGTTCTTCTTAAAATATGAGGTAAAAAGGTCGTGGAAGCTATGGATGATATGGGTCAAGGATGGCTCATATAGAGCTATGGGTTCCTTGTAGGTGCATGAAAGGTGAGGAGAGTGATAGGTTAGGCCAAATCACTTGGAGGAAGGTGAAGATGAAGATCAAAGTGTCTAACCTAGAGAGACTAGACAAAGAGTAGAAGCTAGCATAATTTTCGCAGCATTTACTCATATAAATTGATCTTAAAAAAACACGAGCCAAAGCACCCTATTTATAGGAGATGGTGCCTTGGAGAGTAAGGAACAAGGGTAGGATGGGGAATACATAAAAGAGGGGGCTGCTAGGGTGTTGACTAAAGGTCAATGCAGCCCCTTAGCATGCTTCTAGAAGGTAGGGCTACATTCCTACCCTAAAAGGCCTAGGTACAAGCTAAATTGTTAAATACACCCCCGATTGTGCTAAATGAACCCTACTCTACTAAAATTATAAATAAACTAAAATTAATTTATGCTCAGCTCCCATGGCTTGGGCTTTACTCCTTGTAGTCCTCTAAAGGGTCTTTGAATATGTAGAGAAAAGTTTCTCTGCCATCAGTAGCAGAGTCCCACTCTTCTTGAATCCTCTTTGCCATGGACCTAGTTGTTGGGCCTGAGCTTAGGCCTCTTCCATCAAGAGGATTTGTCCTCAAATCACATGCTTCTGCCTCTTCATTTTCTCTACCTGCAAAGGGTGTTAGATCCATAACATTGAAGGTAGTATGTACTCCATATTCCTCAGGCAGGTCAATTTGATATGCATTATTATTGATTCTTTTAAGAACTTGGAAAGGACCATCACCCCGGGGACTAAGTTTACACTTCCTCTGATTAAGGAATCTATCTTTTCTAAGGTGAAGCCAAACCCAGTCTCCCTCCTCAAAAATCATCTCTCTCTTCCCCTTATTGCTATGTTTCATGTATTTCTCTGTTTGTTGTTGTATTTGGTTCTTAATCCTCTCATGCATTTTCTTTACAAATTCAGCCTTCGTTACTCCTTCCTTATGCACAAAATTTTGTGGATTAGGTAGAGGTAACAAATCCAAAGGAGTAAGAGGATTGAACCCATACACAGCCTCAAAAGGAGAAATATTAGTAGTTTTATGAACTACCCTATTATATGCAAATTCAATATGAGGAAGGTACTCATCCCAAGATTTGTGGTTTCCTTTCATGATTGACCTAAGCATAGTGGAAAGAGATCTATTTACAACTTCAGTTTGTCCATCCGTTTGAGGATGACAAGAAGTTGAGAAGTTCAACTTAGTTCCTAGCTTTTCCCAGAGAGTTCTCCAGAAATGGCCAATAAATTTAGGATCTCTATCCGACACTATGGTCTTAGGTAAACCATGTAGTCTTACCACTTCTCTAAAGAAGAGCTTAGAGATGTTGCTAGCATCATCCACTTTATGGCAAGGTATAAAATGAGCCATCTTGCTAAACCTATCCACTACCACAAAAATGGAATCAAAACCTCTTTGTGTCCTAGGAAGTCCTAATATGAAATCCATGCTTATATCTTCCCAAGGAGCACTTGCAAAAGGTAAAGGAGTGTAGAGTCCATGAGGCATTGTCTTAGACTTAGCTTTTAAACATGAAATGCATCTATGACAATGTCTTTGGACATCTTTCCTCATGTGTGGCCAAAAGAATTTTCCTTTCAAAAGCTCAAGAGTTTTATCAACTCCAAAATGGCCCATGAGTCCTCCTTCATGTGATTCTTTTACAAGGAGTTTTCTATGTGTTCCTTGGGGTATGCAAAGTTTTCCTTCTTTAAATAAGTACCCCTCAGAAACATAAAAACCTCCTTGTGCTCTATGTTGGCACTCAGCAAAAGTGGGTGCTAAATCCTGATCTTCTTTATAAAGTTCAGGTATGTTTTCAAATCCAAGAATTTGGGCTCCAAGTTTAGAAAAGAGGATATGTCTCCTTGAGAGAGCATCAGCCACAATGTTTGTACTGCCCTTCTTGTATTTGATAACATATGGAAATTGCTCAAGAAATTCCATCCACTTTGCATGTCTTTTGTTCAACTTGTGTTGACCCCTTAGATATTTCAAAGACTCATGATCACTATGTATGATAAATTCTTTTGAAACTAGATAGTGTTCCCAAGTCTGTAGGGCCCTCACAAGTGCATAAAGCTCTTTGTCATAGGTGGGGTAGTTGAGGGTGGCACCGTGAAGTTTTTCACTAAAATATGCAATTGGGTGCCCACCTTGCAACAACACAACACCTATTCCTACTCCTGATGCATCACACTCTAGCTCAAAATTTTTTGAAAAGTTTGGCAAAGCTAGAATGGGTGCATTAGTGAGTTGAGCTTTCAAACTTTGAAAGGCTTGCTCATGCTTCTCTGTCCAACAAAATGGAGTGTCTTTCTTTACTAACTCATTGAGTGGTGAAGCTAGACTTGAGAAGTTAGGAACAAATCTTCTATAAAAACTTGCTAGACCATGAAAGCTCCTAACATCTCCTACATTTTGCGGGGTTGGCCACTCTTGGATGGCTTTGATTTTCTCGGGGTCAACATGTACCCCATTTTTGTTTACTATAAAACCTAAAAACACTACACTATCTACACAAAAAGTGCATTTATCTATATTGGCAAACAAACTATTTTTCCTAAGCACTAAAAGAACCTCCCTAAGGTGACTTAGGTGGGACTCTAGGCTTTGACTATATACTAAGATATCATCAAAATAGACTACTACATACTTACCTATGCAATCCCTAAAGACATGATTCATAAGCCTCATGAAAGTGCTAGGTGCATTAGTGAGTCCAAAAGACATCACTAACCACTCATATAGTCCAAATTTGGTCTTAAAAGCAGTTTTCCACTCATCACCTTCTTTAATTCTAATTTGGTGATATCCACTTTTAAGGTCAATCTTGGAAAATATGGTAGACCCATGCAATTCATCAAGCATATCATCAAGTCTAGGAATTGGATGCCTGTATTTGATGGTGATATTTTTGATGGCCCTACAATCACAACACATTCTCCACTTGCCATCTTTCTTTGGAACCAACAAAACAGGTACAGCACAAGGACTTAGGCTTTTTTGAACCCAGCCTTTCTCCAACAAATCCTAAACCTGTGACTCTATCTCCTTAGTCTCTTCCGGATTAGTTCTGTAAGCTGGTCTATTTGGTAAACTAGCTCCCGGAACTAAATCTATTTGGTGTTCTATACCCCTAACAGGTGGAAGTCCAATAGGTCCTTCCTCAGGGAATACATCACCAAATTCTTTTAAAAGTTTTTGGACTTGAAGAGGTAGTTCACAAACTTCAGAAAGTGTGGCAGTGCATGCAAGTGTTCCTTTACACAGAAGGAGGCCTGAAGGTTGTTCAGATAGAAGTATCTTTTCAATTTTACTTTCAAATTTTTCTTCTTTCTGAATAACCTTGTGGGAAGGAACACTCTTCTCCCAGGCCTCAACATCGTTCCTAAGGATTTTCTCTTGTTTTCCTTTTTTTTTTCTTTTTCTCATTTTCTCTTTTTATTTTCATTTGTACTTGGTCCTTTACCACTTGTGAAGGTGTTAAAGGATAAAGTACAAACTTTTTTTCCTTATGGGTAAAAGTTATCTCGTTGGTAAGACCATTATGGATGGTTTTCTTGTCAAATTGCCATGGTCTTCCCAATAAGATGTGGCAGGCTTCCATGGGTACTACATCACATAAAATCTCATCTTTATAGTTCCCCACAGAAAGACTGATTTTTACTCGCTTATCTACAGTTAATTCCCCATCTTCATTTATCCACTGAAGTTTGTAAGGTTTTGGATGAGGTATTAATTGTAGATTAAGCTTTTCAACCATCCTAGTGCTACAACAATTGCAGCAAGAGCCACTATCCACAATGAGAGAACAAATGTTTTCTGAAACTTTGCATCTTGTATGAAAGATGTTCTCTCTCTGTGTTTCATGGTTCACACTAGGTTGATTGTTGAGGGTTCTTCTGATCATCATTAATTCTCCCTCACAAGGATATGCCCCCTTACTACTTTCCTTCTCTTCTTCCCCACTAGACTCTTCATCTTGGCTGCTATACTCATCCCTCCCTCTTAAGATCATGGTTCTCCTATTTGGGCATTGGGATGCTATATGGCCTCTACCAAGATGATCCGGTCGGTCATCAGTAGTTGATGACGTCAGCAGCCATTGACCACGTGGACCATACACAGTGTAACATCCCACCAAATCCTTTTCACAAATATAAAATGAAATAAAGGTAAAACAATAATATTAAAGTGAACATACGTATTTATATAAAATGGAGTTGCTCCTCACAGGGAGTTTAGTACATAACCGGTAAATTTTCCAAAACTTAAACAAAATACAGCCAAAAAAAATGAAACCGGCGGTCTCCCTACATAAACCGGCGATCTCCTATCAGAAGACCCAAAACAGCCGATCTTCTATCAGAACAGAAAAGCAGGCGATCACCACATAGAGACAGAAACAGGCGATCTCCTTTCGGCGACCACTCACTGAGGAGCTCTACTCCCTGGAAGATCATCTGCTCCCGTGTAAAATACACGATCATCACAGTTTTAAGAGAAAACAGCCACAGAACAATACAAAGGATAAGCTAGATATTTTTAAAACTTTACATTATAAACTGGACAACCAACATAGATCGGCCCTTTTTAAACATTCACAAGAGTCCATCACTTCCTCATTCATATCACACAACCATCAAGTGTCTATCAACAGTTTTCAATATTTCACATTTCTCACGTCAGACTTCCACTGACTCATCACACATAGACACTTGACACTACTTCCGGAAGACACGTGCATTGACTAGACTCAGAGATCTGCACCTGTCATGCTGCACCACTGTGAAATCACACACATTCACAGGGTCGCTGTGAAATCACACACATTCACAAGCGTATAAATGAATCTCAATATTATCACTATCCTAGCATGACAGGGTTAATCCACACAACGGGTCGAGCTCGTTCTCTTTCACACAACTCACCCATACCTGTGGACCTCCTTCGACTCTCAACGCCTGAATAACTTCATCTATGTGATTCCATTACATCAGGAGAGTCAGGATATCTCATAAAACGAATCACCGGTCATTGCACACTTTACACGATCTTACACGGTATTTTCTTTCCTGAAAATACTATGCCTTGATCCCACATCCACAACATTCAAAACATCATACCACTCAAATGAATGATTCAAATCACAACAACAATCATTTCAAAGGTTCAGATTTTCGAATATCACATGCATTCCACATTTAAATCTCAAACAGTTTCAAACAACACTAAAAACAGGGGAGTTCGAAATCAATATTTAAAACCGGCGATCACCAACCGGCGATCACATCCAAAACAGGGGATTTCGAAACACAAGGGAAAAACTGGCGACCACATCGCCCCAACATCAAAAACAGAGGATTATGCAATACAGTTGAAAACCGGCGACCACGTCGCCCCATCATCAAAATCATCTAACTTAAGGTTTTCGTTGGAAATAAGGCTAGCTTCCCTTACCTGGACTTGCGTGAAAAGTACTAAGAGCTCCAACCCAACGAGCTTCAAGGATGCCTTAACTCTGTTTTAGCGTCCGCTTTGGAGGACTTGCAGAGAACCTCCCAGGTGGTCTGTGGTAGTCGTCGCTCGTCGTACTGGTGCTTGATGGTGCCTGGATCGCAGCGCGAAGGAGGGAAAAGAGAAGGATGAAGGTAACTCACTCACTCACTCTGTCACTCTTGAACCACAGCACCTTCCTTGCCTCTCAGAAGTGAGTTTTTAAATCTAACTCAACTTGCCCAGAATTGCCGCTGCCACCACCCACTCTGCAGGAAAGCTTGCGTGCACACTTCCTTGAACAGTATGACCACGTGGGTTTTGGGTCACTTTCCATACCAACTCTCTGGAGCCACTGTTCTGAAGTACGCTCACTGACTACGTGTCGCGCATGCAAGACGCTCATGCTGGGGACCTGGGCCCCACTTTATCTGCGTGAAACACGACATCGCGCGATAACCTTCCACCGATGACTCATCCTGGAGGACGACCGATGTCTCTCCCTGGAAGATGACCGATGTCTCTCAGTGGGAGACGACCGATGTCTCTCTCACTGGGAGACGACCGCAGTCTCTCGCTGGGAGACGACCGATGTCTCTCTCTGGGAGACGACCGATGTCTATCCCTGGCGATGCTCGCATGCCTCTCGCGCCCTGGCGATACCCGCATGCTTCGCGCCCTGGCGATGCCCGCATGGGTAGTCTAGGCGACAGGCGATTATGTACTAACCAGGCGATCTCATAGTCTTCTAAGCTACACTTTCCTCCCTTTTTATTTTAAATAAAAACATACTTAGAAGTCATTTAAAATATATTCCTTTTAATCCAATTTAATTTTACAGGTCCTTACACACAGGGTGGCACGTGGTAGAAAGTGTAACATCCCGCCAAATTGCTTTTCATATTTATATATTGAAATAAAGGTAAAACAATAATATTTAAGTGAACATACGTATTTATATAAAATGAAGGTTCTCCTCACAGGGAGTTTAATACATAACCGGTCAATTTTCCAAAGCTAAAAAAAAAATACAGCAAAATAGAAAAAAACAGGCGATCTCCCTACAGAAAAGGCGATCTCCTATCAGAGAAGGCGATCTCCTATCAGAGATCAGAAAAAGGGTGATCGCCTAACAGAAATAGAGACAGGCGATCTCCTTCCGGCGACCACTCACTGAGGAGCTCTACTTCCTGCAACATCATCTGCTCCCGTGTAAATTATACACGATCATCACAGTTTTAAGAAAAACAGCCACAAAACCAAACACAGGGTAAGCTAGATATTTGAAAGAGAGTTTAAATATGAACTTAAAAATCAAGATAAAACAAATTTAAGACACCCACGTAAAAACCATCAACTTTCTCATTGATATCACACAGGCATCAAGTAATCACATATTTCACAATTTCCTCAAGAGTCGTTCAATTCACATAATTCCATCAAGTGTCTATCAACAATTTCTCAACATTTCTCACGTCAGACTTCACTGACTCTTCACACATAGACACTTGACACTACTTCTGGAAGACACGTGCATTGACTAGACTCAGAGATCTGCACCTGTCATACTACATCACCCACACAGGGTCGCTGTGAAACTCACACAGCCATGCGCATAAATGAATCTCAATCTCAATCTCATCACTCTCCTAGTATGACAGGGTTAATCCATGTAACAGGCCAAGCTCGTTCTTTTTCACACGACTCACCCATTCATGAACCTCCTTCGACTCTCAACGCCTGAATAACTTCCTCTATATGGTTCCATTATATCAGTAGAGTCAGGATATCTCATTATAGAAATCACCGATCAATGCACATCCTACACAATCTTACACGGTATTTTCTTTCCTGAAAATACTATGCCTTGATCCCACATTCATAACATTCAACACATCATATGACACTTAAATGAACGATTCCAATCACGGCAGCAATCATTCAGAGGTCCAGATTTTCGAATATTGCATGCATTTCACATTTCAATCTCAAACAGTTTCAAACAACACTAAAAACAGGGGAGTTCGAAATCAATATTTAAAACCGGCGATCACCAACCGGCGATCACATCCAAAACATGGGAATTCGAAACACAAGGGAAAAACTGGCGACCGCATCGCCCCAACATCAAAAACAGAGGATTATGCAATAACAGTTGAAAACCGGCGACCACGTCGCCCCATCATCAAAATCATCTAACTTAAGGTTTTCGTTGGAAATAAGGCTAGCTTCCCTTACCTGGACTTGCGTGAAAAGTACTAAGAGCTCCAACCCAACGAGCTTCAAGGATGCCTTAACTCTGTTTTAGCGTCCGCTTCGGAGGACTTGCAGAGAACCTCCCAGGTGGTCTGTGGTAGTCGTCGCTCGTCGTACTGGTGCTTGATGGTGCCTGGATCGCAGCGCGAAGGAGGGAAAAGAGAAGGATGAAGGTAACTCACTCACTCTCTCTGTCACTCGTGAACCACAGCACCTTCCTTGCCTCTCAGAAGTGGGTTTTTAAATCTAACTCAACTTGCCCAGAATTGCCGCTGCCACCACCCACTCTGCAGGAAAGCTTGCGTGCACACTTCCTTGAACAGTATGACCACGTGGGTTTTGGGTCACTTTCCATACCAACTCTCTGGAGCCACTGTTCTGAAGTACGCTCACTGACTACGTGTCGCGCATGCAAGACGCTCATGCTGGGGACCTGGGCCCCACTTTATCTGCGTGAAACACGACATCGCGCGATAACTACCCACCGATGACTCATCCTGGAGGACGACCGATGTCTCTCCCTGGAAGATGACCGATGTCTCTCAGTGGGAGACGACCGATGTCTCTCTCACTGGGAGACGACCGAAGTCTCTCGCTGGGAGACGACCAATGTCTCTCTTTGGGAGACGACCGATGTCTATCCCTGGCGATGCTCGCATGCCTCTCGCGCCCTGGCTATGTCCGCATGGGTAGTCTAGGCGACAGGCGATTATGTACTAACCAGGCGATCTCATAGTCTTCTAAGCTACACTTTCCTCCCTTTTTATTTTAAATAAAAACATACTTAGAATTCATTTAAAATATATTCCTTTTATTCCAATTTAATTTTACAGGTCCTTACAGAAAGAGCTAGTGAATCAGGGAGGAGATCACCTAGAACGGTGATCGGTAAATAGATAACAAGTGGCCACCACTCTCAGTTCAGAGCATAGATAAGCGCCTGGAGGCACCGCACGGACGTCGGTGGATAGTCTTGAGGCACCGCACGGACGTCGGTGGATAGTCATGAGGCACCGCCCGGTGGTAAGTGCATGCAGAGGGCGGTCGGTCATCGGTGTTCTTGCCAACGCGTGCTAAGCTGGGACCAAGGTTCCCAGCGAGAGCGTTACACAAGAAGTACAGATCAGTAATCGCCTGTCGCCTGTGATGATGAGTAATCGCCTATCGCCTTGAGGATGAGTGATCGCCTATCGCCTTGAGGATGAGTAATCGCTCATCGCCGGTATGGATCAGTACTCGCCTAGATTACACATGATCACCGTGTGTGAAGGTTAGGAGATCAGATGGTCAGCAAGTCGCCGAAAGAGCACATCGTCGGGTGTTTGAGAAGACTTGGCAAGCACTTGTTGTATGGTCTATGTACAGAGAATAAGTGGCATATCTGCCACCATGTGTAGTGTGAGCTGCGATGCCCAGTGTTGACCAGCTCGCCATGTTAAGGTTGCGCCCAGAGTAGCCTGTGTACTAAGCTACTCCCTGTGTGGATAACTTAGTCGCAGGGGCACAGTGGAAGTAACGTTTCAGCTGCAGATACTCCAGATGGTGACACGTGTATGACTAGATGTTATCCACGTGTCAAGAGGAATAACCGTCAGGAGAGAGAAAGACTCAGGTATATCTACGAAACTCTTAACGAAATTAAGGAGTTTTGGACAGATCTTACAACTTACACATTTTAGAGTTTACAGTTACACACGAGTCTCACAGAGAGATTCAGTGATAGTTTTGGTGTTCCTGTTGCCTAACTTGAGCGTCGGAGCTACAACGGCCGCTAGAGGCGCCGTCTATGTGTTTTGCAGGCAGCGTTTGGAGTTCCGGTGGTGGTTCTTGGAGCGTTCCTGCAGAACAAAGGGCTAGACGAAGGAGTGACGAGGCAATCCTCCACGTTCGAGTCAAGCGGCAGGATCACAAGACACTTGAAGCACTGTATGTCTCTACTGCGGGGTTGTGAGGTAGACACATCTTTTCCTACACTCTTGGGAGTTTCTTTGGATTTATCCTTTGAAAGACTATCCTCCTTTTCTCTTCTATACTCTCTCTTGGGATAAGAGTTAGAGTAAGAACTCTCCTTGCGACTAGATCCCTTTCTTAAATTTTGTTGTTCAACTTTTATACAAAGTTGGATCAAATCATTCAAGTCCCTGTAGGGCAAAAGTTCTACTTTATCCCTTATCTCAAGATTGAGACCACTTAGGAACCTAGCTATGGTGGTGGTGGCTTCTTCCCTAATAGAGGCTCTCATCATGTAGAGCTCCATCTTTTGCCTATACTCCTCTACACTCATGTTTTTCTGTTGGAGTCTTTGGAGCTTGTCCATTAACTCCCTATCATAGTATGAAGGAATATGGCGGCGTCTCAAGGCTCCCCTAAGGTCATTCCAATATTCTATGGGAGGGTCCCTGTGGAGGCGCCTATCTCTCTCTAGGGCTGTCCACCAATACATAGCATTTCCTTGAAAGCTTAAAGTGGCTAAGGGTACTTTCCTTTCCTCGCTAACATGATGGCAAGCAAAAAGTTGTTCTACTTTCATTTCCCAATCTAGGTATGTTTCAACATTTTCCTTTCCATAAAAATGAGGTAAGTCTACCGTAGTCTCTTTTAGGTGGCTTTCTCTCCTAGTTCTTCTAGGTGGAGGTTGATAATAATCATTTACTCTCAGACTCCCCTCAACATGTGAGTCACTTGACGTAGAACTAGATGCATGTGATGCATGTGATTTTTTTAATTTTCGAATGTATTCATCTTTTTCTCTAACAATTCTCAACTCCTCTTCCAAAAGTGCAAGATGGGCATCTCTTTCTTTTTTATCTTCCAAAAGTTGAGTCTCATGTTGCAATTGTCTTAGTGATAGTGATTGAAAATCTCTAGCCAATTGTTTCAAAAGAGATTTTGTGGATTTTCTATCACTTTCACTATGACTTGAAGAATGAGTAGACATGTTTAGGGTTTGTGATAAAAGTAATTTTCAAAAAGAAAGATAAGTGGAGTGAAGTAGGTAATTTCCCAGGAAAGGGAGGTGGATCACTAGGATCTCTTAAGTACCAAGTCTTTCCTTAGCCAGATACTATCCCACAACACTTTCAAAAACCTTTCTCTAAGCAATTTACTTAGAGCACAATCAAAGATAAAAACAAAATTTTTATGCAAGAAAAACTATATGTAAAGCAATAAAACACAAATGAAAATTGCTATCTAGAAAGCTTTTAAAACTAGTCGAATCCTAAGGTGAGGCTTCTTGGCACTTTGGAACCTTGAAGACACACTCACCGTCTAAGACGTATTAATCCACTAATTAATCAATGTCCTTGCAAATTACAACTCAAAGAAATACAAAGAAATTAGGTTAACAAATTTTGATGCACAAAAATTTAAAGTCCTATTCTATGCACTCCTTCACTTGTAGCTCCTTTGTGTATATTTGTGTATTTTTCAATGAGGTTGCTGCTGTCCCTTGCTTTGTCTCCTTAGGTTATTCAACCTTAAATCTTTAATCCAGCTCCTCTTTAGTGATATGGCTTTCACCAAAACAAAATTTTAGCTCCACACTCACCAAAACACTTTTTAGGTCAAATCCACCAAAGAGAGGTCAAGCAAGTTTTAAAGCAACAAAACTCAAATTTAAAATCAAGGACTACTGCAAATGGAGTTGATATTTGACAAGACTTGAAAGAGTATTCAATAAAATTGACAAGCAAAAAATTAAGGCACACAAGAAAAGGTAGCACACAAAGTGGAATCCTAGTGAATGGAACTAGAATAGATGAATAAAACCAAAACAGCACTACAGAATTTTTTTGTGTACATTTTTCACAACTTTCCAATTTTATGCTGGACAGAATACTTCAAATTTGAGCTTGAAATTTTAACCACAGAAACTTCAATGTTTTAGCTCAATATAGGCGTTGGAATTTCACCAAAAAAGTGAGCCAAATAATTGTAATAATTTTTCCGAAATCACTGCCGCGTCAGCGTTTTTTCAGAGTCAGGATTTTTGCACTCTGTTCGTATTTCATTTATCATTTTTTTTGTATTTTGAATTTTGATGTGCTTCTTTTTTTCACTTTTTCTTAACACATGAAAATACTCAAATCCAAAATTTCAGAATTTTTTACCAACAAATGTAATTTCTGGGAATGATTCAAGCCAGCACAGTAGCAGTGAAAACAGAGAAATCCTAACTTGGAATTAGAAAACGGTAAAGAAACTTCAAAAACACAATGGAAATGATTGGAAACGAACTTGTATGGAACTAACACACAAGTATGAACTCAAATATGAAAATATAAAAGGCACCAAAGCTTCAAAACCAGAAATATAAACTGCACTCAAAACAAAATCAAGCAACCAAATCAACAATAAAAGGCACCACTTGGAATTTATGACATTGTAGGATGAACATGACTTTGACAAAACTTGTATGGATTCAAAAATCAAAATGACTCAACCACAAACACTTTGCACCGATTAAAAACATCAATAAGACTCAAATAAAATAAAAACAGAACAGCCAACACAAAAGGAACCTAAAACAGTTTGAAAAAAGGAAGTTCAAGATCAAGTTGAACCAAAAATACCAAATAGAAATTTAAAAAACAGCAACACCAACTTAAAAAGAAATTAAAAACAGCAAGACATTTAAGGATATGATGAACAACATGGAATAAAGAAGACTCAAAAAATAAAATGAAGAGAACACTTATCTCTTGAAGAACCAAAGCTCTGATACCAAATGATGGGTTGTTCTTCATGACCATTTGTTCTTCTTAAAATATGAGGTAAAAAGGTGGTGGAAGCTATGGATGATATGGGTCAAGGATGGCTCATATAGAGCTATGGGTTCCTTGTAGGTGCATGAAAGGTGTGGAGAGTGATAGGTTAGGCCAAATCACTTGGAGGAAGGTGAAGATGAAGATCAAAGTGTCTAGCCTAGAGAGACTAGACAAAGAGTAGAAGCTAGCATAATTTTGGCAGCATTTACTCATATAAATTGATCTTAAAAAAACATGAGCCAAAGCACCCTATTTATAGGAGATGGTGCCTTGGAGAGTAAGGAACAAGGGTAGGATGGGGAATACATAAAAGAGGGGGCTGCTAGGGTGTTGACTAAAGGTCAATGCAGCCCCTTAGCATGCTTCTAGAAGGTAGGGCTACATTCCTACCCTAAAAGGCCTAGGTACAAGCTAAATTGTTAAATACACCCCCGATTGTGCTAAATGAACCCTACTCTACTAAAATTATAAATAAACTAAAATTAATTTATGCTCAGCTCCCATGGCTTGGGCTTTACTCCTTGTAGTCCTCTGAAGGGTCTTTGAATATGTAGAGAAAAGTTTCTCTGCCATCAGTAGCAGAGTCCCACTCTTCTTGAATCCTCTTTGCCATGGACCTAGTTGTTGGGCCTGAGCTTAGGCCTCTTCCATCACCTCTTCTGCCCAAGTCCCTTTAGCTTTCTCAAGCCTCCTCTTCAGGCCTTTGAGCAGGACCCTGTTAGCCGACTCGACCTGCCCGTTTGTTTGGGGGTGCTCGACTGATGCGAACACCTATTTGATGCCGAGCTCTGAGCACAACTTTCCCAACTACTAACTTGCAAACTAGGTACCATTATCAGATACTAGACGCCTCGGGATTGCAAAACGACACACGATATTCTTCCAAACAAAGTGTTGGACCTTATGTGCCGTAATTTGCGCCACTGGTTCAGCTTCGATCCATTTGCTGAAGTATTCTATAGCCACCACAAGGTATTTCATCTGTCTAGCTGCGAGTGGGAAAGGTCCCAGGATGTCGATTCCCCATTGTAAGGACCTGGAAAATCCTATTGGAATAAAAGTGATATATTTTAAGTAAATTCTAAGTATGTTTTATTTAAAATAAAAGTAAAGGAAAGTGTAGTTAGAAAGCCATGAGATCGCATAGAACATGATCGCCAGGGCGCGAGAGGCATGCGGACATCGCCAGGGCGCGAGACATGCGAGCATCGCCAGAGCGCGAGAGGCATGCGGGCATCGCCAGGGCGCGAGATGCATATGGGCTTTGCCCAGGCGCGAGAGTCATGCGGGTGTCGCCAAGAGGAGACCTCGGTCGGTCTCCAGGAGGAAGAGACCGCGGCCGGTCTCCAGGAGAAAGAGACCGCGGCCGGTCTCCAGGAGGAAGAGACCGCGGCCGGTCTCCAGGAGGAAGAGACCTCGGTCGGTCTCCAGGAGGAAGAGACCTCGGTCGGTCTCCAGGAGGAAGAGACCTCGGTCGGTCTCCAGGAGGATGGAGACATCGGTCGTCTTCCAGAGAGAGACATCGGTCGTCCTCCAGGATGGGTCATCGGTGGATTGTCTTTGCGCGAGTGGTCATCGGCGAAAGGCTATCGCGTGATGTCGCGTTTCACGCAGATGAAGTGGGGCCCTGGTTTCCAGGATGAACGTGCTGCATGTGCGACATGTAGGCAGTGAAAGTCCTGCAGGAGCAGTAGCTCCATGTGCGCAGAGACGCCACGTGGCCATACTGTCAGGTTGCACTGAATTCGAGGAAGGAAACCCACCAAGGAGGGTTAGTTAGAGAATAGGTAATGATGGCTACATGGCAGGCCTATGTTCCTAGTGTCAGAATACACCGCCTCTTAGTGAGTATAAAAACGCAGTGAGAGTATGAAAGGTGACAGAGTGAGTTCACCTTCAGCTTTCTCTTTTCTCTCCTTTGCACTGCGACTCAGAAATTCCAGGCACCAGTTAAATTACCAGCAATTTCCATAGAGCATTTGAGAAGGGTCTCTGCAAGTTTTACCAATTAGAACGCTTAGGCAGAGTTCAGGCATCCTTTACGTTCGGCGGTTTAGAGCTTGAAGTGAGATTTCACGCTGATCCAGGTAAGGGAAGCTAGTCTTTTTCCAACGATAACTGGATATTTAATGTTTGAAATGATAGGGCGACATGGTCGCCGGTTTTAGTTCGATTTCAAGGTGTTTTTGATGTTGTAAGGGAAGCTAATCTTTTTCCAACGATAACTGGATATTTGATGTTTGTGATGATAGGGCGACGTGGTCGCCGGTTTTTCATCTGTTATTGATATATCCCCTGTTTTATGCTGTTTCAAAAGTGTTTGAGATTTTAAATGTGGTTTTCGAAAATTCGAACCCTGGTATGAGTTTTGCTGTGATTGAAATCATTCATTGAAGTGTTATGTGATGTGTTGAATGTTGTGATTGTGGATCGAGGCATAGTATTTTCAGGAAAGAAAATACCGTGTAAGGTCGTGTAATAGGTGTATTGATCGGTGATCCTATAATGAGACATCCAGACTCTACTGAGGTAATGAAATCACATAGAGGAAGTTACTCAGTTGTGGAGAGTCGATGGAGGTTCATACGTATGGGTGTCTCGTGTGAAACAGAACGAGTTCGGCCTGTTGTATGGATTAACCCTGGTCATACCGTGATAATGAGAATATTGAGATGGTGTGATGCGCATGGCTGAGGTCACTTTCCAGCCTTTGGTATGACAGGTGCGAATCTCTGGGTCTAATCAACGCACGAGTCTCCGGAAATAGTGGTCAAGTGTCTGGTGTGATGAGTCAGTGGAAAGTCTGACGTGAGAAATGAGAAATTGAATTAATAGACACTTGATTTCTGATGTGAATTGGAATACTCTTGGATTAATTTGTGAAATATGGGATTTTCTGATAGTCTTGTGGAATATGGAAATGTGATGGCTGATACTGTTATGGTTCGTGGATGTTGTGAAGTTCTTATGTATGCTCTTGATTCAAATGTTTTCTTAAATATATAGCTTACCCTGTATTTTGTTTCTGTGGCTGTTTTTCTTAAACCTGTGATGATCGTGTAACTTTACACGGGAGCAGATGATGTTGCAGGAAGTGGATTTCCCCTGTGAGTGATCGCCGTATGTGGTCGCCGGTTTTCTGTTCTTGTTGGGCGATCGCCCCTTTTACTATTTTCTGATAGGCGATCTCCGTTTTCTGTGAGGAGATCGGTAGTTTTGTATTTTTGCTGTTTTCTTTATGTTTAAGTTGTGTACTAAACTCCCTGCGAGGAGAACTCCTTTGTATGTATATATACAATTATGTTTATTTCAATATATTTGTTTTACCATTATTACATATTACGAAAATGCAAAAATGCGAAAGGTATTTGGAGGGATGTTACAAGAGATCGCCTGTTTTTCTATCTCTTGGTGGTGATCGCCGGTTTTATGTCCTGTAGCAGATCGCCTGTTTTGGGGCCTTCTGTTACCAGATCGCCGGTTCATGTATGGAGATCGCCGGTCTTGTAGTTTTGATTGAATTTCATTAAATTGTGAAGCATTTGACTGGTTATGTATTAAACTCCATGAGAGGAGTAAGTTCATTACTTATATATATATATATTACCATGTACTCTTCAATATTTATTGTGTACCTTTATTTTCATTATACATGTATGTCTGGAATTATTTTTTTTGGGATGTTACATTAATGGTATCAGAGCAGTTCGTCCTTTGGATGACCTGAGGGCTGTGGATCCATTGTGTTTTCTTCTGCTCATGAAAACTTATTTGAGTTTTAAGTGACAACTATTGTGAAAGGTTTTCAAACGTTTTTGTATTGAGCTTTTTGTGTGTGCTGTAGTGAATGTATGCCTAACTGAAAATCTTAGTATTTAGAATGAGAGGGTCTTGATAAGGTGGTGAGGGTGCACACTCATGACCGGATCGGGGTGATTCTCAATCTAAATTCCAGAGGTTTAATGTTTAGCATACTTTGACTTCTGGTGTGATCTATTTCATGTTATTGAGTGTTCTTGTAATTGATTGTGAGTGGCTGTGTGGATTGATGGTTGCACACCAGTAGCTGTTCTGGTGTTTTGCTTGAGGTTATAAGCTTTATGGTTCTGTAGATGGACTCAAATTCCTAAGGAATTTGAGAAGCTGACCTTGTAAGGTCGTGATGTTATCCCCCTTGAATGAATTGATTCCTTATCGATCTCATTCTTATAGTTGTAGGGAATATAGAAGCTAGTGGTTTCAGAATCTTAGAACGAAGAAGATGACTCGTAGACCTCCTACCCCTTCCCAACCTTCTTCTGAGATGGGCCAGATCGCCAGGGCCATTGAGATGATGGCAGGTGCCATCCAGCAGCAGAATGCAGCGATGGCGCAGAACCATCAAGCTACCATGCAGCATTGGGAGACTACTCGGTCGGCTGATACGAATTCGCCCGTCGGTCAGCCTCAGGAGCGGATGGGACTGGCTGAGTTTATGAGGCACAACCCACCCAAGTTCTGTGGGAATGCTACCCCTGATCAAGCAGATCAGTGGGTCAGAGAAATGGAGAAAATCTTTAGGGCGACCTCCTGCCCTGAAGAGAAGAAGTTGTTGTTTGCCACTTATTTGCTGTCTGGAGAAGCAGAGTTCTGGTGGATGGGAGCTCAGCAAATGATGGAGGCCAGAGAGGAGGTGTTGGACTGGGAGAGCTTTAGGGTGAGGTTCTTGGAGAAATACTTCCCTGACAGCGCAAAGTTTGCGCGGGAGGCGGAGTTTTTAAAGTTGGAGCAGGGGGTGATGTCGGTGAACGCCTATGCTGCCAGGTTTGAGTATCTCGCGCGATTCTACACTCAGGCGACCTCCGAAGCTTGGAGGTGCAGGAAGTTTGAGGAAGGGCTGAAGCACGGGCTGAAGAGGACGATAGCCCCAATGTGCTCCCTTGGTAGAAAAGGCGAAGATGGTGGAGACCCTGGAAAAGTGTAACATCCCGCCAAAATAAAACTAGACATACATGTATAATGAAAATAAAGGTACACAATTAATATTGAAGAGTACATGGTAATATATATATATATATAAGTAATGAACTTACTCCTCTCATGGAGTTTAATACATAACCAGTCAAAATGCTTACAAATTTAATGAAATTCAATCAAAACTACAAGACCGGCGATCTCCATACATGAACCGGCGATCTGGTAACAGAAGGCCCCAAAACAGGCGATCTGCTACAGGACATAAAACCGGCGATCACCACCAAGAGATAAAAAAAAACGGCGATCTCTTGTAACATCCCTCCAATATACACTTCGCATTTTTGCATTTTCGTAATATGAAATAATGGTAAAACGAATATATTGAAATAAACATAATTGTATATATATATACAAGGAGTTCTCCTCGCAGGGAGTTTAGTACAAAACTTAAACATAAAGAAAACAGCAAAAATACAAAACTACCGATCTCCTCACAGAAAACGGAGATCGCCTATCAGAAAATAGTAAAAGGGGCGATCGCCCAACAAGAACAGAAAACCGGCGACCACATACGGCGATCACTCACAGGGGAAATCCACTTCCTGCAACATCATCTGCTCCCGTGTAAAGTTACACGATCATCGCAGGTTTAAGAAAAGCAGCCACAGAAACAAAATACAGGGTAAGCTATATATTTAAGAAAACATTTAAATCAAGAGCATACATAAGAACTTCACAACATCCACGAACCATAACAGTATCAGCCATCACATTTCCATATTCCACAAGACTATCAGAAATCCCATATTTCACAAATCAATCCAGAGTATTTCAATTCACATCAGAAATCAAGTGTCTATTAATTCAATTTCTCATTTCTCACGTCAGACTTTCCACTGACTCATCACACCAGACACTTGACCACTATTTCCGGAGACTCGTGCGTTGATTAGACCCAGAGATTCGCACCTGTCATACCAAAGGCTGGAAAGTGACCTCAGCCATGCGCATCACACCATATCAATGTTCTCATTATCACGGTATGACCAGGGTTAATCCATACAACAGGTGGAGCTCGTTCTTTTTCACACGAGACACCCATACGTATGAACCTCCATCGACTCTCCACAACTGAGTAACTTCCTCTACGTGATTTCATTACCTCAGTAGAGTCTGGATGTCTCATTATAGGATCACCGATCAATACACCTATTACACGACCTTACACGGTATTTTCTTTCCTGAAAATACTATGCCTCGATCCACAATCACAACATTCAACATATCACATAACACTTCAATGAAACAATTTCAATCACAGCAAATCTCATACCAAGGTTCAAATTTTCGAAAACCACATTTAAAATCTCAAACACTTTTGAAACAGCATAAAACAGGGGATATTTCTATGACAGATGAAAAACCGGCGATTACAAACAAAACTGGGTTTAAAGCAAGAACAGTTTGAACACCCTGCGATCACGTTGCCCCAACATCAAAATCATCACGCATACGGTTTTCATTAGAAGTAAGGCTAGCTTCCCTTACAACATCAAAAACACCTTGAAATCGAAGTAAAACCGGCGACCATGTCGCCCTACCATTTCAAACATTAAATATCCAGTTATCGTTGGAAAAAGATTAGCTTCCCTTACCTGGATCAGCGTGAAATCTCACTTCAAGCTCCAAACCGCCGAACGTAAAGGATGCCTGAACTCTGCCTAAGCGTTCTAATTGGTAAAGCTTGCAGAGACCCTTCTCAAATGCTCTATGGCAATCGCTGGTAATTTAACTGGTGCCTGGAATTTCTGAGTCGCAGTGCAAAGGAGAGAAAAGAGAAAGCTGAAGGTGAACTCACTCTGTCACCTTTCATACTCTCACTGCGTTTTTATACTCCCTAAGAGGCGGTGTATTCTGACACTAGGAACATAGGCCTGCCATGTAGCCATCATTACCTATTCTCTAACTAACCCTCCTTGGTGGGTTTTCTTCCTCGAATTCAGTGCAACCTGACAGTATGGCCACGTGGCGTCTCTGCGCACATGGAGCTACTGCTCCTGCAGGACTTTCACTGCCTACGTGTCGCACATGCAGCACGTTCATCCTGGAAACCAGGGCCCCACTTCATCTGCGTGAAACGCGACATCGCGCGATAACCTTTCGCCGATGACCACTCGCGCAAAGACAAACCACCGATGACCCATCCTGGAGGACGACCGATGTCTCTCTCTGGAAGACGACCGATGTCTCCATCCTCCTGGAGACCGACCGAGGTCTCTTCCTCCTGGAGACCGACCGAGGTCTCTTCCTCCTGGAGACCGGCCGCGGTCTCTTCCTCCTGGAGACCGACCGAGGTCTCTTTCTCCTGGAGACCGACCGAGGTCTCCTCTTGGCGACACCCGCATGACTCTCGCGCCTGGCCAAGCCCACATGTATCTCGCGCCCTGGCGATGCCCGCATGCCTCTCGCGCTCTAGCGATGCTCGCATGTCTCGCGCCCTGGCGATGTCCGCATGCCTCTCGCGCTCTGGCGATCATGTTCTATGCGATCTCATGGCTTTCTAACTACACTTTCCTTTACTTTTATTTTAAATAAAACATACTTAGAATTTACTTAAAATATATCACTTTTATTCCAATAGGATTTTCCAGGTCCTTACAATCTCCCTAACAACAAAAATTTTCGTCCTCGAAAATTGAATTACAAAGAAAATAGATGTGGATAGTCGTTTCTCATGTTCTCTTCCAACTCCCAAGTCGAATCACCGGATCTCTCATCCCACACCACCCTAACCATATGGATGGTCTTATTCCTGAGCTGTTTGCTTTGGTGATCGTCTATCCTGACTGGTCTTGCTTCAAAAGACAAGTCGTCCCTGATCTGCACGTCGTCCACCTCCAACACGTGACAAGGGTCGGCGAGATATTTCCTTAACTGTGATACGTGGAAGACATTATGCAGATTTGCCAAATGTGGAGGTAGGGCGATCTCATAGGCTACTGGACCAATTTTCCTCAAGATCTGGTAAGGTCCAACAAACTTAGGAGACAGCTTCTTTGGTCTGATAGCTCGTCCTACACCCTTGGTTGGGGTCACTCTCAAAAATACATGGTCTCCAGCAGCAAACTCCAAAGGTCTTCTCCTCTGATCTGCATAGGACTTCTGCCTACTCTGAGAAGCTTTCATTCTGCTTTGTATCTGTTTCACCTTCTCGGTCGTCTGCTGAATCAACTCTGGCCCAACCAAGATTGCATCGCCCTCCTGATACCAACATAAGGGAGTCCTGCATTTTCTCCCGTACAGGGCTTCATAAGGTGCCATCCCAATGCTGGCGTGGTGACTGTTATTATATGTAAACTCCACCAGTGGCAACACCTCGTCCCAACTCCCCAATTGATCCAAGACGCACGCCCTCAGCAGATCTTCCAAGGATTGGATCGTTCTCTCTGACTGACCATCTGTTTGGGGATGATATGCAGAGCTCATCCTCAACTTAGTTCCCAAGCACTCTTGCAAGGTCTGCCAAAACCGTGAAGTGAACCTGGGATCTCTATCTGAAACGATGCTGGAAGGCAATCCATGCAACCTTACTATTTCTTGGATGTATAATTGTGCCAGCTTGGCCATAGCCATCTTCATATTCACTGGAAGGAAGTGGGCACTCTTTGTCAGCCTATCAATGATAACCCAGATTGCATCATGACCCTTCACCGATCTGGGTAAATGGGTGACAAAATCCATGGCAATGCTGTCCCATTTCCACTCAGGGATATCCAGTTGCTGCAACAGCCCGCCAGGTCTTTGATGCTCTACCTTCGCCTTCTGACACGTTAAGCAGGTTGCAACATACTGGGCGATGTCCCTCTTCATGCCTGACCACCAAAATGACTCCTTCAAGTCATGGTACATCTTGTTCATACCTGGGTGTAGGTTAAGGCGACTCTTATGACCTTCCTCTAGGATCATCTTCTTCAACTCTTCATTTGCAGGTATGCAAATTCTGCCATTAAATCTTAAGATCCCATCATCGCCCATTACAAAGTCTCTCGCCTGATCTGTCCCTAGTGACTCCATAGTATGCTTCAGACTAGGGTCCTCCAACTGCTTATCCTTTAACATCCCAAGGAAGTCATTAGTTATAGCCAGCTTACTACAACTAATGTGATTTACGTGAAATTCCACTCCAAGGTTTAAGTCTCTGAACTGCTCGATCAGTTTCTGCTCTTTTATCATCATGGTGGCTACTTGCATTGATTTTCTACTCAAAGCGTCTGCCACTACATTGGCCTTCCCTGGGTGATACATGAGTTGAAAATCGTAGTCCTTAAGGAACTCCATCCACCTTCTTTGCCTCATGTTCAGTTCCTTCTGATCGAACAGGTATTTCAGGCTCTTATGGTCGCTGAACACCTGGAACCGAGCTCCATATAAGTAGTGCCTCCAGATCTTTAGGGCGAAGACCACTGCCGCCAACTCCAAATCATGCGTAGGGTAGTTCCTCTCATGGACCTTGAGTTGCCTTGAAGCATAGGCGACTGCCCTTTTCTCTTGCATTAAAACGCATCCCAGTCCCTGATGTGAGGCATCACAGTAGACGTCAAAAGGTCTTCCTACCTCGGGGATCACCAGCACTGGGGCACTGGTCAATCTCTCCTTTAGTTCCCTGAAGCTGAGCTCACATCGGTCGGTCCAAGCAAAAGGTTGGTCCTTACGGGTCAGCTGTGTTAACGGAGCCACCACCTTGGAAAAGTCCTCAATAAATCTCCGATAGTAACCCGCCAAACCCACAAAGCTCCTTATCTCAGTGACTGTCTTGGGACGTTCCCACTGCAGCACTGTCTCTACTTTGGCTGGGTCTACCGAGATCCCCTGGGCAGATATCACGTGTCCTAGAAAGTTGACTTCCTTCAGCCAGAACTCACACTTGGAGAACTTGGCATAGAGTTGCTTCTCCCTCAGAACCTCCAACACCGACCTCAGATGTCCTTCATGTTCTTCCTCGGTCTTTGAATAGACAAGTATGTCGTCTATGAAGACTACCACAAACTTATCCAAGAAAGGGCGGAAAATCCTATTCATATAATCCATGAACAGAGCTGGGGCATTGGTCACTCCAAACGGCATCACCACGTACTCATAGTACCCATACCGGGACCTAAAGGCTGTTTTCTGGACATCGTCGGCCTTTACCAAAATTTGATGGTACCCCGATCTCAGATCAATCTTTGAGAACACCGAGGCCCCATTTACTTGATCCATTAAGTCATCAATTCTGGGTAGAGGGTACTTGTTCTTGATGGTCAACTTGTTTAACTGCCTGTAATCTATACACAGCCGAGACCCTCCATCCTTCTTCTTAACTAGGAGTACTGGAGCCCCCCATGGAGATACACTGGGTCTGATGAATTGTTTCTCCAGCAACTCTTCTACTTGCTTCTTTAATTCCACCAACTCGGCTGGTGCCATCCTGTAGGGCGCCATAGACACTGGTCCAGCCCCAGGTACCAAATCAATAGAGAATTCTACTTCTCTCTTAGGAGGTAACCCAGGTACCTCTTCTGGGAACACATCTGTGAAGTCTTTTACTACAGGTATTCTGCTCACGTCCCCTTCGTTCTTCACTTCCAACCGAGCTAGCATCACGAAGCACCTCGCCCCTCCTTCCATCTCCAACCGCCCATGCCCAGCAGATACTACATCCTGCTCTTGGAGATCGGGCAACACCACTTTCTGCCTACCGCAATCTATGAGAACGTGATTGGCAGAAAGCCAATCCATTCCCAGGATAACATCTAGGTCCTGAAGAGGCAGGCAGATCAAGTTCACTTTGAATCTGCGTCCCTCTACTATTACTGGACATTCAGGGCAAACTGTAGAGGTCATAACCTGTCCTGATGCAGGTGTGGAGACCAACAGTTCAAAAGGCAGCTCCTTCACTAGGAGGCCCAACTCGGCTATACACCGACTTGACACAAAAGAGTGTGTCGCTCCAGAATCAAACAACGCTTCTACACTTCTACCAGATATAAAACAGACACCTTGCACGAGGTTACCTGATTGAGACGCCTCTGCTCCTGACATGGCAAACACCCTCCCTGCTGCCTGGGGTCTGCTGCCTTCATTTCTCAACTGCTGAGAACTACCAGGTTGAGTCGTCCCACTCCGGTTAGGGCATTCTCTAGCAACGTGCCCTGTCCTTTGGCATACGAAACACCTTCTCTCCAAATTCTTCTTGGGGCACACATTTGGCATGTGTGGTCCACCACAGAGGGAACATTTTAGTTTCCAGGGTTGCTGCTGTTGAAACTGGGGTGGCCCTGTCCCCGCCCGATGTAGTGGAGGTCTCGCATATGGCCTGCCTTGTGAATGCTGCACCTTAGCCCGCCCACTGGAAGAACCCCCTGGGTGTGACCTGATCACCCGGGGATCACCCTTTTCCAGGGTCTCCACCATCTTCGCCTTTTCTACCAAGGCGTGAAATTCTCTGATGCACATTGGGGCTATCGTCCTCTTCAGCCCGTGCTTCAGCCCTTCCTCAAACTTCCTGCACCTCCAAGCTTCGGAGGTCGCCTGAGTGTAGAATCGCGCGAGGTACTCAAACCTGGCAGCATAGGCGTTCACCGTCATCACCCCCTGCTCCAACTTTAAAAACTCCGCTTCCCGCGCAAACTTTGCGCTGTCAGGGAAGTATTTCTCCAAGAACCTCACCCTAAAGCTCTCCCAGTCCAACACCTCCTCTCTGGCCTCCATCATTTGCTGAGCTCCCATCCACCAGAACTCTGCTTCTCCAGACAGCAGATAGGTGGCAAACAACAACTTCTTCTCTTCAGGGCAGGAGGTCGCCCTAAAGATTTTCTCCATTTCTCTGACCCACTGATCTGCTTGATCAGGGGTAGCATTCCCACAGAACTTGGGTGGGTTGTGCCTCATGAACTCAGCCAGTCCCATCCGCTCCTGAGGCTGACCGACGGGCGAATTCGTATCAGCCGACCGAGTAGTCTCCCAATGCTGCATGGTAGCTTGATGGTTCTGCGCCATCGCCGCATTCTGCTGCTGGATGGCACCTGCCATCATCTCAATGGCCCTGGCGATCTGGCCCATCTCAGAAGAAGGTTGGGAAGGGGTAGGAGGTCTACGAGGCATCTTCCTTCTTTCTCAGGTTCCGAAACTACTAGCTTCTATATTCCCTACAACTACAAGAATGAAATCGATAAGGAAATCAATTCATTCAAGGGGGATAACATCACGACCTTACAAGGTCAGCTTCTCAAATTCCCTAGGAATTTGAGTCCATCTACAGAACCATAAAGCTTATAACCTCAAGCAAAACACCAGAACAGCTACTGGTGTGCAACCATCAATCCACACAGCCACTCACAATCAATTACAAGAACACTCAATAACATGAAATAGATCACACCAGAAGTCAAAGTATGCTAAACATTAAACCTCTGGAATTTAGATTGAGAATCACCCCGATCCGGTCATGAGTGTGCACCCTCACCACCTTATCAAGACCCTCTCATTCTAAATACTAAGATTTTCAGTTAGGCATACATTCACTACAGCACACACAAAAAGCTCAATACAAAAACGTTTGAAAACCTTTCACAATAGTTGTCACTTAAAACCCAAATAAGTTTTCATGAGCAGAAGAAAACACAATGGATCCACAGCCCTCAGGTCATCCAAAGGACGAACTGCTCTGATACCATTAATGTAACATCCCGCCAAAATAAAACTAGACATACATGTATAATGAAAATAAAGGTACACAATTAATATTGAAGAGTACATGGTAATATATATATATATAAGTAATGAACTTACTCCTCTCATGGAGTTTAATACATAACCAGTCAAAATGCTTACAAATTTAATGAAATTCAATCAAAACTACAAGACCGGCGATCTCCATACATGAACCGGCGATCTGGTAACAGAAGGCCCCAAAACAGGCGATCTGCTACAGGACATAAAACCGGCGATCACCACCAAGAGATAAAAAAAAACGGCGATCTCTTGTAACATCCCTCCAATATACATTTCGCATTTTTGCATTTTCGTAATATGAAATAATGGTAAAACGAATATATTGAAATAAACATAATTGTATATATATATACAAGGAGTTCTCCTCGCAGGGAGTTTAGTACAAAACTTAAACATAAAGAAAACAGCAAAAATACAAAACTACCGATCTCCTCACAGAAAACGGAGATCGCCTATCAGAAAATAGTAAAAGGGGCGATCGCCCAACAAGAACAGAAAACCGGCGACCACATACGGCGATCACTCACAGGGGAAATCCACTTCCTGCAACATCATCTGCTCCCGTGTAAAGTTACACGATCATCGCAGGTTTAAGAAAAGCAGCCACAGAAACAAAATACAGGGTAAGCTATATATTTAAGAAAACATTTAAATCAAGAGCATACATAAGAACTTCACAACATCCACGAACCATAACAGTATCAGCCATCACATTTCCATATTCCACAAGACTATCAGAAATCCCATATTTCACAAATCAATCCAGAGTATTTCAATTCACATCAGAAATCAAGTGTCTATTAATTCAATTTCTCATTTCTCACGTCAGACTTTCCACTGACTCATCACACCAGACACTTGACCACTATTTCCGGAGACTCGTGCGTTGATTAGACCCAGAGATTCGCACCTGTCATACCAAAGGCTGGAAAGTGACCTCAGCCATGCGCATCACACCATATCAATGTTCTCATTATCACGGTATGACCAGGGTTAATCCATACAACAGGTGGAGCTCGTTCTTTTTCACACGAGACACCCATACGTATGAACCTCCATCGACTCTCCACAACTGAGTAACTTCCTCTACGTGATTTCATTACCTCAGTAGAGTCTGGATGTCTCATTATAGGATCACCGATCAATACACCTATTACACGACCTTACACGGTATTTTCTTTCCTGAAAATACTATGCCTCGATCCACAATCACAACATTCAACATATCACATAACACTTCAATGAAACAATTTCAATCACAGCAAATCTCATACCAAGGTTCAAATTTTCGAAAACCACATTTAAAATCTCAAACACTTTTGAAACAGCATAAAACAGGGGATATTTCTATGACAGATGAAAAACCGGCGATTACAAACAAAACTGGGTTTAAAGCAAGAACAGTTTGAACACCCTGCGATCACGTTGCCCCAACATCAAAATCATCACGCATACGGTTTTCATTAGAAGTAAGGCTAGCTTCCCTTACAACATCAAAAACACCTTGAAATCGAAGTAAAACCGGCGACCATGTCGCCCTACCATTTCAAACATTAAATATCCAGTTATCGTTGGAAAAAGATTAGCTTCCCTTACCTGGATCAGCGTGAAATCTCACTTCAAGCTCCAAACCGCCGAACGTAAAGGATGCCTGAACTCTGCCTAAGCGTTCTAATTGGTAAAGCTTGCAGAGACCCTTCTCAAATGCTCTATGGCAATCGCTGGTAATTTAACTGGTGCCTGGAATTTCTGAGTCGCAGTGCAAAGGAGAGAAAAGAGAAAGCTGAAGGTGAACTCACTCTGTCACCTTTCATACTCTCACTGCGTTTTTATACTCCCTAAGAGGCGGTGTATTCTGACACTAGGAACATAGGCCTGCCATGTAGCCATCATTACCTATTCTCTAACTAACCCTCCTTGGTGGGTTTTCTTCCTCGAATTCAGTGCAACCTGACAGTATGGCCACGTGGCGTCTCTGCGCACATGGAGCTACTGCTCCTGCAGGACTTTCACTGCCTACGTGTCGCACATGCAGCACGTTCATCCTGGAAACCAGGGCCCCACTTCATCTGCGTGAAACGCGACATCGCGCGATAACCTTTCGCCGATGACCACTCGCGCAAAGACAAACCACCGATGACCCATCCTGGAGGACGACCGATGTCTCTCTCTGGAAGACGACCGATGTCTCCATCCTCCTGGAGACCGACCGAGGTCTCTTCCTCCTGGAGACCGACCGAGGTCTCTTCCTCCTGGAGACCGGCCGCGGTCTCTTCCTCCTGGAGACCGACCGAGGTCTCTTTCTCCTGGAGACCGACCGAGGTCTCCTCTTGGCGACACCCGCATGACTCTCGCGCCTGGCCAAGCCCACATGTATCTCGCGCCCTGGCGATGCCCGCATGCCTCTCGCGCTCTAGCGATGCTCGCATGTCTCGCGCCCTGGCGATGTCCGCATGCCTCTCGCGCTCTGGCGATCATGTTCTATGCGATCTCATGGCTTTCTAACTACACTTTCCTTTACTTTTATTTTAAATAAAACATACTTAGAATTTACTTAAAATATATCACTTTTATTCCAATAGGATTTTCCAGGTCCTTACAAAAAGGGTGATCCCCGGGTGATCAGGTCACACCCAGGGGGTTCTTCCAGTGGGCGGGCTAAGGTGCAGCATTCACAAGGCAGGCCATATGCGAGACCTCCACTACATCGGGCGGGGACAGGGCCACCCCAGTTTCAACAGCAGCAACCCTGGAAACTAAAATGTTCCCTCTGTGGTGGACCACACATGCCAAATGTGTGCCCCAAGAAGAATTTGGAGAGAAGGTGTTTCGTATGCCAAAGGACAGGGCACGTTGCTAGAGAATGCCCTAACCGGAGTGGGGCGACTCAACCTGGTAGTTCTCAGCAGTTGAGAAATGAAGGCAGCAGACCCCAGGCAGCAGGGAGGGTGTTTGCCATGTCAGGAGCAGAGGCGTCTCAATCAGGTAACCTCGTGCAAGGTGTCTGTTTTATATCTGGTAGAAGTGTAGAAGCGTTGTTTGATTCTGGAGCGACACACTCTTTTGTGTCAAGTCGGTGTATAGCCGAGTTGGGCCTCCTAGTGAAGGAGCTGCCTTTTGAACTGTTGGTCTCCACACCTGCATCAGGACAGGTTATGACCTCTACAGTTTGCCCTGAATGTCCAGTAATAGTAGAGGGACGCAGATTCAAAGTGAACTTGATCTGCCTGCCTCTTCAGGACCTAGATGTTATCCTGGGAATGGATTGGCTTTCTGCCAATCACGTTCTCATAGATTGCGGTAGGCAGAAAGTGGTGTTGCCCGATCTCCAAGAGCAGGATGTAGTATCTGCTGGGCATGGGCGGTTGGAGATGGAAGAAGGGGCGAGGTGCTTCGTGATGCTAGCTCGGTTGGAAGTGAAGAACGAAGGGGACGTGAGCAGAATACCTGTAGTAAAAGACTTCACAGATGTGTTCCCAGAAGAGGTACCTGGGTTACCTCCTAAGAGAGAAGTAGAATTCTCTATTGATTTGGTACCTGGGGCTGGACCAGTGTCTATGGCGCCCTACAGGATGGCACCAGCCGAGTTGGTGGAATTAAAGAAGCAAGTGGAAGAGTTGCTGGAGAAACAATTCATCAGACCCAGTGTATCTCCATGGGGGGCTCCAGTACTCCTAGTTAAGAAGAAGGATGGAGGGTCTCGGCTGTGTATAGATTACAGGCAGTTAAACAAGTTGACCATCAAGAACAAGTACCCTCTACCCAGAATTGATGACTTAATGGATCAAGTAAATGGGGCCTCGGTGTTCTCAAAGATTGATCTGAGATCGGGGTACCATCAAATTTTGGTAAAGGCCGACGATGTCCAGAAAACAGCCTTTAGGTCCCGGTATGGGCACTATGAGTACGTGGTGATGCCGTTTGGAGTGACCAATGCCCCAGCTCTATTCATGGATTATATGAATAGGATTTTCCGCCCTTTCTTGGATAAGTTTGTGGTAGTCTTCATAGACGACATACTTGTCTATTCAAAGACCGAGGAAGAACATGAAGGACATCTGAGGTCGGTGTTGGAGGTTCTGAGGGAGAAGCAACTCTATGCCAAGTTCTCCAAGTGTGAGTTCTGGCTGAAGGAAGTCAACTTTCTAGGACACGTGATATCTGCCCAGGGGATCTCGGTAGACCCAGCCAAAGTAGAGACAGTGCTGCAGTGGGAACGTCCCAAGACAGTCACTGAGATAAGGAGCTTTGTGGGTTTGGCGGGTTACTATCGGAGATTTATTGAGGACTTTTCCAAGGTGGTGGCTCCGTTAACACAGCTGACCCGTAAGGACCAACCTTTTGCTTGGACCGACCGATGTGAGCTCAGCTTCAGGGAACTAAAGGAGAGATTGACCAGTGCCCCAGTGCTGGTGATCCCCGAGGTAGGAAGACCTTTTGACGTCTACTGTGATGCCTCACATCAGGGACTGGGATGCGTTTTAATGCAAGAGAAAAGGGCAGTCGCCTATGCTTCAAGGCAACTCAAGGTCCATGAGAGGAACTACCCTACGCATGATTTGGAGTTGGCGGCAGTGGTCTTCGCCCTAAAGATCTGGAGGCACTACTTATATGGAGCTCGGTTCCAGGTGTTCAGCGACCATAAGAGCCTGAAATACCTGTTCGATCAGAAGGAACTGAACATGAGGCAAAGAAGGTGGATGGAGTTCCTTAAGGACTACGATTTTCAACTCATGTATCACCCAGGGAAGGCCAACGTAGTGGCAGACGCTTTGAGTAGAAAATCAATGCAAGTAGCCACCATGATGATAAAAGAGCAGAAACTGATCGAGCAGTTCAGAGACTTAAACCTTGGAGTGGAATTTCACGTAAATCACATTAGTTGTAGTAAGCTGGCTATAACTAATGACTTCCTTGGGATGTTAAAGGATAAGCAGTTGGAGGACCCTAGTCTGAAGCATACTATGGAGTCACTAGGGACAGATCAGGCGAGAGACTTTGTAATGGGCGATGATGGGATCTTGAGATTTAATGGCAGAATTTGCATACCTGCAAATGAAGAGTTGAAGAAGATGATCCTAGAAGAAGGTCATAAGAGTCGCCTTAACCTACACCCAGGTATGAACAAGATGTACCATGACTTGAAGGAGTCATTTTGGTGGTCAGGCATGAAGAGGGACATCGCCCAGTATGTTGCAACCTGCTTAACGTGTCAGAAGGCGAAGGTAGAGCATCAAAGACCTGGCGGGCTGTTGCAGCAACTGGATATCCCTGAGTGGAAATGGGACAGCATTGCCATGGATTTTGTCACCCATTTACCCAGATCGGTAAAGGGTCATGATGCAATCTGGGTTATCATTGATAGGCTGACAAAGAGTGCCCACTTCCTTCCAGTGAATATGAAGATGGCTATGGCCAAGCTGGCACAATTATACATCCAAGAAATAGTAAGGTTGCATGGAGTGCCTTCCAGCATCGTTTCAGATAGAGATCCCAGGTTCACTTCACGGTTTTGGCAGACCTTGCAAGAGTGCTTGGGAACTAAGTTGAGGATGAGCTCTGCATATCATCCCCAAACAGATGGTCAGTCAGAGAGAACGATCCAATCCTTGGAAGATCTGCTGAGGGCGTGCGTCTTGGATCAATTGGGGAGTTGGGACGAGGTGTTGCCACTGGTGGAGTTTACGTATAATAACAGTCACCACGCCAGCATTGGGATGGCACCTTATGAAGCCCTGTACGGGAGAAAATGCAGGACTCCCTTATGTTGGTATCAGGAGGGCGATGCAATCTTGGTTGGGCCAGAGTTGATTCAGCAGACGACCGAGAAGGTGAAACAGATACAAAGCAGAATGAAAGCTTCTCAGAGTAGGCAGAAGTCCTATGCAGATCAGAGGAGAAGACCTTTGGAGTTTGCTGCTGGAGACCATGTATTTTTGAGAGTGACCCCAACCAAGGGTGTAGGACGAGCTATCAGACCAAAGAAGCTGTCTCCTAAGTTTGTTGGACCTTACCAGATCTTGAGGAAAATTGGTCCAGTAGCCTATGAGATCGCCCTACCTCCACATTTAGCAAATCTGCATAATGTCTTTCACGTATCACAGTTAAGGAAATATCTCGCCGACCCTTGTCACGTGTTGGAGGTGGACGACGTGCAGATCAGGGACGACTTGTCTTTTGAAGCAAGACCAGTCAGGATAGACGATCACCAAAGCAAACAGCTCAGGAATAAGACCATCCATATGGTTAAGGTGGTGTGGGATGAGAGATCCGGTGATTCGACTTGGGAGTTGGAAGAGAACATGAGAAACGACTATCCACATCTCTTTTCTTTGTAATTCAATTTTCGAGGACGAAAATTTTTGTTGTTAGGGAGATTGTAAGGACCTGGAAAATCCTATTGGAATAAAAGTGATATATTTTAAGTAAATTCTAAGTATGTTTTATTTAAAATAAAAGTAAAGGAAAGTGTAGTTAGAAAGCCATGAGATCGCATAGAACATGATCGCCAGGGCGCGAGAGGCATGCGGACATCGCCAGGGCGCGAGACATGCGAGCATCGCCAGAGCGCGAGAGGCATGCGGGCATCGCCAGGGCGCGAGATGCATATGGGCTTTGCCCAGGCGCGAGAGTCATGCGGGTGTCGCCAAGAGGAGACCTCGGTCGGTCTCCAGGAGGAAGAGACCGCGGCCGGTCTCCAGGAGAAAGAGACCGCGGCCGGTCTCCAGGAGGAAGAGACCGCGGCCGGTCTCCAGGAGGAAGAGACCTCGGTCGGTCTCCAGGAGGAAGAGACCTCGGTCGGTCTCCAGGAGGAAGAGACCTCGGTCGGTCTCCAGGAGGATGGAGACATCGGTCGTCTTCCAGAGAGAGACATCGGTCGTCCTCCAGGATGGGTCATCGGTGGATTGTCTTTGCGCGAGTGGTCATCGGCGAAAGGCTATCGCGCGATGTCGCGTTTCACGCAGATGAAGTGGGGCCCTGGTTTCCAGGATGAACGTGCTGCATGTGCGACATGTAGGCAGTGAAAGTCCTGCAGGAGCAGTAGCTCCATGTGCGCAGAGACGCCACGTGGCCATACTGTCAGGTTGCACTGAATTCGAGGAAGGAAACCCACCAAGGAGGGTTAGTTAGAGAATAGGTAATGATGGCTACATGGCAGGCCTATGTTCCTAGTGTCAGAATACACCGCCTCTTAGTGAGTATAAAAACGCAGTGAGAGTATGAAAGGTGACAGAGTGAGTTCACCTTCAGCTTTCTCTTTTCTCTCCTTTGCACTGCGACTCAGAAATTCCAGGCACCAGTTAAATTACCAGCAATTTCCATAGAGCATTTGAGAAGGGTCTCTGCAAGTTTTACCAATTAGAACGCTTAGGCAGAGTTCAGGCATCCTTTACGTTCGGCGGTTTAGAGCTTGAAGTGAGATTTCACGCTGATCCAGGTAAGGGAAGCTAGTCTTTTTCCAACGATAACTGGATATTTAATGTTTGAAATGATAGGGCGACATGGTCGCCGGTTTTAGTTCGATTTCAAGGTGTTTTTGATGTTGTAAGGGAAGCTAATCTTTTTCCAACGATAACTGGATATTTGATGTTTGTGATGATAGGGCGACGTGGTCGCCGGTTTTTCATCTGTTATTGATATATCCCCTGTTTTATGCTGTTTCAAAAGTGTTTGAGATTTTAAATGTGGTTTTCGAAAATTCGAACCCTGGTATGAGTTTTGCTGTGATTGAAATCATTCATTGAAGTGTTATGTGATGTGTTGAATGTTGTGATTGTGGATCGAGGCATAGTATTTTCAGGAAAGAAAATACCGTGTAAGGTCGTGTAATAGGTGTATTGATCGGTGATCCTATAATGAGACATCCAGACTCTACTGAGGTAATGAAATCACATAGAGGAAGTTACTCAGTTGTGGAGAGTCGATGGAGGTTCATACGTATGGGTGTCTCGTGTGAAACAGAACGAGTTCGGCCTGTTGTATGGATTAACCCTGGTCATACCGTGATAATGAGAATATTGAGATGGTGTGATGCGCATGGCTGAGGTCACTTTCCAGCCTTTGGTATGACAGGTGCGAATCTCTGGGTCTAATCAACGCACGAGTCTCCGGAAATAGTGGTCAAGTGTCTGGTGTGATGAGTCAGTGGAAAGTCTGACGTGAGAAATGAGAAATTGAATTAATAGACACTTGATTTCTGATGTGAATTGGAATACTCTTGGATTAATTTGTGAAATATGGGATTTTCTGATAGTCTTGTGGAATATGGAAATGTGATGGCTGATACTGTTATGGTTCGTGGATGTTGTGAAGTTCTTATGTATGCTCTTGATTCAAATGTTTTCTTAAATATATAGCTTACCCTGTATTTTGTTTCTGTGGCTGTTTTTCTTAAACCTGTGATGATCGTGTAACTTTACACGGGAGCAGATGATGTTGCAGGAAGTGGATTTCCCCTGTGAGTGATCGCCGTATGTGGTCGCCGGTTTTCTGTTCTTGTTGGGCGATCGCCCCTTTTACTATTTTCTGATAGGCGATCTCCGTTTTCTGTGAGGAGATCGGTAGTTTTGTATTTTTGCTGTTTTCTTTATGTTTAAGTTGTGTACTAAACTCCCTGCGAGGAGAACTCCTTTGTATGTATATATACAATTATGTTTATTTCAATATATTTGTTTTACCATTATTACATATTACGAAAATGCAAAAATGCGAAAGGTATTTGGAGGGATGTTACAAGAGATCGCCTGTTTTTCTATCTCTTGGTGGTGATCGCCGGTTTTATGTCCTGTAGCAGATCGCCTGTTTTGGGGCCTTCTGTTACCAGATCGCCGGTTCATGTATGGAGATCGCCGGTCTTGTAGTTTTGATTGAATTTCATTAAATTGTGAAGCATTTGACTGGTTATGTATTAAACTCCATGAGAGGAGTAAGTTCATTACTTATATATATATATATTACCATGTACTCTTCAATATTTATTGTGTACCTTTATTTTCATTATACATGTATGTCTGGAATTATTTTTTTTGGGATGTTACACCCCATGTGTGGAAAGGCCACAGACTATGCAGGGATCTCAACTCTTCTAGTGGCGCACGATGCCAATCTGCATGCTCTTGACACTTTTTACACAGCTGCGTGTACCTTATGCAGCCTTATCTCATTGTGGGCCAACAATACCCTGCTCGGATGGCTTTAGCTGCCAGGGCTCGTCCCCCAATGTGACTTCCACATATTCCTTCGTGAAGCTCTGCTATTATGCGAGTGCACTATGCCCCACTTACGCATATCAAAAGAGGATGGGAATAGCCATGTCTGAATAGGTTTTCGTCAATCAAGGTGTAGCGGGGCGCGTTCTTCTTCACAACTCTAGCTTCTGCGTGGTCTAACGGAAGTGTCTCATCTGCTAGGTAACGTTGATAGGGCGTTACCCAAGTCTCTCCTTCTTCCATCAAGCAAACTTGCGACGAAATTTCAGCTGGCAGGCCATAAGAATTTATGCAAGGTGCTTTCAGTGTTTCTTGAGTTAATGACCTATGACTCCTTCTTCCTTCGTGAACAATGTTTATCATTTGTACATCCGTGGGGTCTCCTGCAGCCGTTCGAGGTGCTCTTAAAGTTTCCAGAATTACCGTCCTTTGCCTTCCCCCCTTGCCCGAGCTGGCGAGTTTTGCCAACAAGTCAGCTCTGGCATTTTGCTCTCGTTGAACATGGAGCAGCTCAAACTCTAGGAATGTGCCTTTCAATAATTGTACATAGCTGAGATAGGCGGCCAACTGCGGGTCCTTGGCTTGGTACTCGCCAGTGACCTATCCTGTGACTAAGAGTGAGTCGCTTTTTGCCAGCAAACGTCCCGCGCCCATCTCCTTTGCCAACAACATCCCTGCTATCAAGGCTTCGTACTCCGCCTGGTTATTACTGGCCTTGAAAGCGAAACGCAGAGCCTATTCTATCAAGACACCATCTGGCCCTTCTAATATGACCCCAGCGTCGCTGCCTTGCAGGTTGGATGAGCCGTTAACTGAAAGGACCCATGTAAATGCTGTCTCTCTAGGATGGAGCTGCCGAGGTGAGCTCGACCATGAAATCAGCATAAACCTGACCCTTGATGGGGCCCTCTGGGTTCATACTGTATCTCAAATTCGGATAGCTCTACTGCCCAACTAACCATGCGTCCTGCTACATCAGGTTTCTGCAGGACTTTGCGGATGGGGAGGTCTGTCATCAGTATGATAGTAAAGTTGTGGAAGTAATGACGCAACCTTCTTGACAAGAATACCACAGCTAGAGCTGCCTTTTCGATTGCCTGGTATCACACCTCAAGTCCCTATAGGAGCTTACTGACAAAATAGATGGGCCTTTGCACCAGCTCCTGGTCCTGGACGAGGACCGAGCTGATTGCTCGATCTGTGATGGCAAAGTAGAGGCGAAGTGGGATGCCCGACACCGGTTTACACAGAACCGGTGGGCTAGCTAGGTAATCCTTTAATTTGAGAAAGGCCTCCTCACATTCGCTGGTCCATGAAAACTTGTTGTTCCGTTTGAGGCATTGGAAGTAAGGATACCCCTTTTCGCCTCCTGCAGAGACGAAACGTGAGAGGGCGGCCATCCGACCGTCAGCTGTTGGACTTCCTTTACCGTGGCCGGGCTCCTCATCGCCATGATGGTTGCGCATTTCTCTAGGTTGGCCTCTATCCCTTGCTCTGTTAGTAAGAACCGCAGAAACTTTCCTGCTTCTACCCCAAACACGCATTTCTCAGGGTTCAACTTTAAATTGTACCTGGTGATGGTGCTGAAGAGCTCCTCCAAATCGGTCACATGTTGACCCCTTTCCTGAGACGTGACCACCATATCATCTACGTATGCCTAGACGTTTTGACCTATCATTGGGGCGAGAATGCGGTCCATCAATCTCTGATACGTCGCCCCTGCGTTCTTCAGTCCAAAGGGCACATTACCTTGTAGCAGTAACTGGACAGTTTTGTCATGAACGCTGTTTTTTCCTCATTGCGGGGGTGCATCCGTATCTGGTTGTACCCTGAGAAGGCGTCCAGGAAGCTGAGCAGTTTATAGCCCGACATGTTGTCAACCAGAGTGATGGAGGACGACTAGTCACACCCCCTCTAGTGCCAAGACGTGAGCTTGAAAGGATAGATCAAGAGCTTCTAGACCAAGAGGAAGATCGTCTAGCACCTTGCATGGAGTGTCTAGGACCTATCACAAGGTCCATGGCCAAACAAATCCAAGAGGAGACGGCCCAAGCTAAGGATGGGAGAGAAAGATACCTATACATGTTGCAAGAAGGCCCATCATGAAATTAGCTTAGTTTATGTGGTGCAAATAGCATTTTTCTTTAAAGACTTGACCTATCTTGCTTGGCAAGTTTGTGCCCTCTTTTGCATTTCATTTCAAACACATTTGGTTAGCATCTAGGGTAACATTTAAGGTACTCCTTAGCTTATAAAAGGGGTAGCCTCCTTCATGAAACTTAAGATTAATTTGAGTAAAGTTATGTTGCCAAATTTGTGCCATACTTACTCCCTTGCCTAAATCTCTTGATTTATGGTTTTAATCTTCACTCCTTCACCACCAAAGAGAGTTGGCCAAACCTCTCTCATTTTCATACACTTCATGCACCTACAAGCCACCACCACTCTTAGGAGGGCTTGACCCATTTCATCCATTGAACTTCCGTTGCATTCATCACCCAAAACGCACCATGAAGAACTCAAGAATGCCACCATTTGGTATCAGAGCTATGGTTCTTTAAAGATGAGTGTCTCTTCATTTTATTTTTTTTGAGTTCTTATATTCAAGTTGTTCATCTTGGTTCCAAGTTGTCTTGCTGTTTTTTGCTTTTTATTTTTGCATTGGATGCTATTCTTGGCATTTCAATCGGTAGAATTGTTCAATTTGTGCTTGAGCATCTCTTGTCAAATTTTTTTGTAGGTTTCTTGCTATATTTGTGTGGCTGTCTTTTATTTTTAGGTATTTGAGTCTTGCTTGTTTTTATTTTCTTTTGGGTCATATGATGCTTTGAGTCTTTTTATTTTATGAATCCATATGTTTTGTCTAAGTCATGTGTTTCCAAATTTGTCATCAAAATCTTAGTGGTACTTGTTCTTGATGATTTGGTTTCTTGCTTTATTTTGGGTCCAGCTTTTATTTTTCTGTTTTGGATGATCTTTTGGTGCATTTTTCTTTTAGTTTGAGTTCATATTTGGGTGTTAGATCCACGCAAATTCCTATATCTTCACTCCATTGTGTTCTTGAAAATTTTCTTTGCTGTTTTTGGTTCCAGCTTTAGGATCCCCTGTTTTCACTGCAACTGGCCTGGCTGTTTTTATGTGTTAAAATTAAATACGTCACAAGAAATTTATGAGCCTCTGGATTTGAGTCATTTGAGATCTTAGCAAAAGAATAAAAAAAGAATCAGTTGAAAAGGACAAATAGAAAAAAAATGATAAATCATACAAAAAAAGTGTGCAATCTGTTGTTCCAGCTGGCGGAAAATGAGCACTGGTAGTAAAAAATTTATCAAAATTAATTGTTGCATGCGTTTGGCGTGAAACCAACTCCAAAAGTTTTTTAAGATCTTGACCTAATTGTGTGTAAAATTTCAAAAGCAAAGTCAAAATATCCAGCTCAATACACACGTTTTAAGTGACGCTTTTTGTGCCAGGGAAACTTTTTCAGTAGTGCTGTTTTTGTTTTTCAAATCAATTCTAGTACCATTCTAGGATTCCTTTTGTGTGCCCACTTTATTTGTGTACCTTTTATTTGCTTGTCACATTTTATTGCAACTCTTCCTAGTTGTGTCACATTATAACTTCATTTGTGTGGTCCTATTTTTTGCAATTAATTTGTTTCTTGCTTTATTTCCTTGACCTCTAAGTTTTTGTGGTGGATGAAATTTTCATTTGGTGCTTGTTGAGTGAGATTTTGACATGGGCTGTCGAGCTTGCTTAATAGGTGCTGGAATGAGGATTTTATTGACCTAATTTCAAGAGGAACAAAGGCCAAAGGTGCAGAAACAAATACATACCACAAATACCCATACACTTTGGAAGGCCCAACAAGTAGAAAGACAACAAAAAGGGGGGGTGCATATAGTCAAGCAACAAAGGGAGTGTTCTTTAACTTTCTTGCAAGATTAACTTTCTATTAATTACTTGTTAATCATGTTTTAGACGGTGAGTGTGTCTTCAAGGGCTCCAAGTGTCCAAGAAGCCTCACCTAGGGCCGCCTAGAATTAATTGTTGCTATTTCAATTTCTTTGGGATTTGCTTAATCTTGTTTAATCTTGCTATTTGCGCGTTTTGTTTTGGGCTTTGCATAAGCTTTCATTTGCATAAAAAAAAAATTTGTTTTCTCATTGTATTCTAAGTGTTTAACCTAAAGAGAGGATTGCGAGAAGATTTTGAGGGATAATTTTTGGCTAAGGCAAGACTTGGTACTTAAGAAGTCCTTTGTGACTCACCTCTCTTACCTGGAAAGCTACCTTCATTAACTTCCCTATTCTTTCTTAAAGAAGAACATTTATATACACAACGTTTTAACCATGTATTCTCATGCATCCAAGTCTAGTGATAGTGATGAAAAGTCCATTAAATCACTTTTGAAACAACTTGTCAAGGATGTACAACATCTTTCATATAGACAATTGGAAAATGAATCTAAAATCAATGATTTGGCTAGAACAAGGAAAGAGAAATCACAAAATTCAAAAAAATCTCATTCACATGCATCTCATTCTCTACTCCAAGAGTCTCTAGGAGAGGTAAGCATTAGAAACCATGAGTATTACCAACCACCACCTAGAAGACTTAGGCAAAGAGAGGAAGAAGCCCCAAGGGAAGTAAGGGTAGACCTACCACATTTCTATGGTAAGGACAATGTAGAAGTTTACCTAGATTGGGAAATGAAAGTGGAACAACTCTTTGCTTGTCATAGGGTGAGTGAAGAGAGAAAGGTACCCTTAGCCACCCTTAGTTTTCAAGGAAATGCCATGTATTGGTGGACCTCTCTAGAGAGAGATAGACGTCTTCATAGGGACCCTCCCATAGAGTATTGGAATGACCTTAGGGGAGCCCTAAGATGTCGCCATATACCTTCCTACTACCATAGGGAGCTAGTGGACAAGCTCCAAAGGCTCCAACAAAAGAACATGAGTGTGGAAGAGTATAGGCAAAAGATGGAGCTATACATGATGAGAGCCTCTATTAGAGAGGAAGAGGTCACCACCATATCTCGGTTTTTAAGTGGACTCAACCTTGAGATAAGAGATAAAGTAGAGCTTCTTCCCTACCAAGACTTGAATGATTTGGTTCAACTTTGCATTAAAGTTGAACAACAAAATTTGCGCAAAACTTCAAGTCAAAGGGTGGGAATCTACTCTAACTCCTATCCCAAGAGAGAATATAAAAGGGAGGGTAGTACATCTAGAGAAAAACCAAAGGAAACTACCAAGCCCATAACCAAAGACACCTCTACCCCACCCATCCGAGCTAGGGACATCAAGTGCTTTAAGTGTTTTGGAAGAGGACATGTGCAAGCCCAATGCCCAAACCAAAGGACCATGTTTTTAATAGGCAAGGATGAGTACACTAGTGGTGAGGATGAGCCTAGTGTAGAAGAAGAAGAAAGGGGAGAGGATGAGAGGGTTAGTCCTTTAGAAGGAGAATTACTCATGATTAGGAGAACCCTCAACAATCATCCTAGCACATCCATGGAAACACAAAGAGAGAACATCTTTCACACAAGGTGTAATGTTTTAGAAAATATATGTTCTCTTATTGTGGATAGTGGATCAAGTTGCAATTGTTGTAGCTCTAGGATGGTTGAGAAGCTCAATCTACAATTAGTTCCTCATCCTAAGCCATACAAGTTGCAATGGATCAATGAGAATGGGGAACTAAGTGTAGATAAGCAAGTGGAAATCAAGTTCTCCATAGGTAACTAGAAAGATAAAGTTTTATGTGATGTAGTACCAATGGAAGCTTGCCATATCTTGTTAGGTAGACCATGGCAATTTGATAAAAAAAAACCTTGCATGATGGTCTAACTAATGAGATTTCCTTCACCCATAGGCAAAATAGATTTGTACTTAGTCCCTTACCACATTCTCAAGTGGTGAGAGACCAAATACAAATGAGAGAAAAGAGGGATGAAGAAAATAAGAGAAAGAAGAAAGAAAAACAAAGAGAGATAGAAAAAGAGAAAGTTCTTAAGGATAGAAAGGAGTGGGAGAAGAGTGTTCCTTCCCACATGGTTGCTCAACAAGAAAGATCTTTTGAAAACATTTTGGAAAACTTGCTTCTTGTTGAACAACCAAGCCTTGTTTTTTGTAAGGGAACACTTGCATGCACTGCCACAAGTAGTGAACTTATGAGTCTACCTCCTCAAGTGGAAAATCTTTTGAGTAAATTTGATGATGTATTCTCTAGTGAGGGACCCCATGGTCTTCCTCCCATTAGAGGTATAGAACATCAAATTAACTTTATCCCGGGGGCTAGCCTACCAAATAGGCCAGCTTATAGAACTAACCCCGAGGAAACCAAGGAGATAGAGTCATAAGTTCAAGACTTGTTGGATAAGGGTTGGGTTCAAAAGAGCCTTAGTCCTTGTGCTGTGCCTGTCTTGTTGGTGCCAAAAAAAGATGGAAAATGGCGCATGTGTTGTGATTGCCGAGCAATCAACAACATCACCATCAAGTACAGGCACCCAATCCCAAGGCTTGATGACATGCTTGATGAACTACATGGATCCACCATATTTTCCAAGATTGACCTTAAAAGTGGTTATCACCAAATTAGGATCAAAGAGGGTGATGAGTGGAAAACTGCTTTTAAGACCAAATTTGGATTATATGGTGGTTAGTGATGCCTTTTGGCCTTACTAATGCTCCTAGTACATTCATGAGGCTCATGAATCATACCTTAAGGGATTGCATAGGTAAATATGTAGTAGTTTACTTTGATGATATCCTAGTGTATAGCAAAACCCTAGAAGACCATCTAAGTCACCTTAGGGAAGTCCTTCTAGTGCTTAGGAAAAATAGTTCGTTTGCCAATAAGGATAAGTGTACCTTCTGTGTAGATAGTGTAGTTTTTTTAGGTTTCATAGTTAACCAAAAGGGGGTGCATGTTGATCCTGTGAAAATCCAAGCCATCAAAGAGTGGCCCACTCCACAAAATGTAAGTCAAGTAAGAAGTTTTCATGGGTTAGCTAGCTTCTATAGAAGGTTTGTGCCTAATTTTTCAAGCTTAGCTTCCCCTCTCAATGAACTTGTTAAAAAGGATGTTGCATTTTTTTGGAATGAAAAGCATGAACAAGCCTTTCAAAGGCTAAAAGCTCAACTCACCCATGCTCCCATTCTAGCTCTCCCAAATTTTTCTAAAACTTTTGAGATAGAATGTGATGCATCGGGAGTGGGCATAGGTGCAGTGTTGTTACAAGGTGGACACCCCATTGCGTATTTTAGTGAAAAGCTACATGGTGCCACCCTTAACTACCCCACTTATGACAAAGAGCTATATGCACTTGTGAGGGCCTTAAAGACTTGGGAACATTATCTCATTTCAAAAGAGTTTGTTATCCATAGTTGATCCTGCCGCGGACTCGAGCTTGGGGAAAGAGCCTCGTCACTCCTTCGTCTAGCCTTCTAGCTGCTGCGCGTTCTGCAAGGAGGCTCCAGGAACCTTCGCCGGAATTCCAAATGATGCCTGCAAAACACACAGACGGCGCCTCTAGCGGCCGTTGTAGCTCTGACGCTCAAGTCAGGCAACGGGAACACCAAAAACTCTCTCTCGGATCTATCTGTGCGATGTAAGGATCTAGATAATTATTTGGAATAGAAGAAGTATAATTTTAATGAATTCTGAATATGTTATTACTTAAAACGAAAAGAGCTTGTAATGGAAATTTCATGGTGGTCAGACCTCGGATGTCGCCCAAGGTCTGAGGGCGGCGTGGTAGAGGTCGGTCGGTGGACCATAGTGGGTTCCAGAAATCACATGTAGGGAGGTGTGATTTGAACCTTAGGAGCGCCATGCATGCAGAATAACTACGGGACTTTACGCTTGGACATAAGGGATTTACCTTAGTGTTGCATGCTTAGGCACGTAAGGATTGAGTACTGAGCTGCCCTCGGGCAGGAGAAGCTACGGACGTCACCGAGCCATGTGGGGGTGATAACACAGGCGTGGAGTAGTGGTAGGACGAGCCCTCAACAGGGTGTGACGATGTGGCATCAGTCGGCAGAAGCAAGGCGATGTGTCCTCGCCACATCAAGGACGATGAGAGATCGCCAGGGCGAGAGACACGCGGGGATCGCCAGGGCGAGAGACAGACGGTCATCGCCAGGATGAGGGACGCATCGGTCGACTTCCAGGGGGAGACATCAGTCGTCTTCAAGGGAGAGACATCGGTCGTCTTCCAGGGAGAGACATCGTTCGTCTTCCAGGGAGAGACATCGGTCGTCTTCCAGGGAGAGACATCGTTCGTCCGCTAGGATGAGATATCGGTGGATGGTCATCGCACGAGGTCGTGTTCCACACAGATGAGGTGGGGCCCAGGCTCCCAGCATGAGCGTCTTGCATGCGCGACACGTAGTCAGTGAGAGTGCTTCAGAACAGTGGCTCCAGAGAGTTGGTATGGAAAGTTGTAACGCCCCTCAAAATATTGTTCATTTTTATATAATAAAATAAAGGTGAAACAATAATATCAAAAATTTAACATAGGTATATACAGAATATAATTCATCCATTAATACAAATGTGCCTCAGAATAATATCCCTTTTCGAGGAAGTTTTAATACATCTCCATACAGGAGTTTTCAAAATAAAACAAAACAACAGCATTCAAAAACCGGCGATCTCCTCCTCCAGAAATGCTCACTGAGGAGCTCTACCACCTGCAACCTCATCTGCTCCCGTGCAAATATACACGATCATCACAGGTTTAAGAAAAACAACCACGATACAAAACAAAGGGTAAGCTAGATATTTTTAAAAACTTTAAATATGAAACTTTATATCAATAGAAAGCATAAATCTTCACACCATTCATAATCTATATCAATTTTCAACCATCAATATCCCCATATTCCACAAACTCGTCAAGTGTCTATTCAATACATTCAATACTCATGGTTCACATGTCAGACTTTCCACTGACTCGTAACACATAGACACATGACTCTACTTCCGGAAGACTCGTGCGTTGAACTTAGCATCCAGAGACCTGCACCTGTCATACTACATTGTTGTAAAGTTCCCACAGCTATGCGCATAAACATAATCTCGATCCCAATCTCAATATCCTCACTCTCTCAGTATGACAGGGTTAATCCATATAACAGGTCAAGTCAGTTATCTTTCAAACGACTTACCCATACATATGGACCTCCTTCGACTCTCACCAACTGAATGACTTCATCTATGTGATTCCATCATATCAGCAGAGTCAGGATCGCCTCATTCACAGGATACTCACAGATCAATACACCCTCATAAAATCTCCACACGGTATTTTCTTTCCTGAAAATACTATGCTTTGATCACTCTTTCACATTCATCCAGTACATCATACCACACGTAAAAGCACAGTTCCATCATATAATATTTTGAATCTTTTCTTAAACAATCCCAATCACAGAAACAATCATACCAAAGTTCAGATTTTCGAATATCATATGCATTTCACCTTTCAATCTCAAACAATTTCAAAACGACACTAAAACAGGGGATTTCTAAATTTGCATTAAAACCGGCGATCACATCGCCCCACACATAAAAACAGAGCATCGTGAAATAGAATATGAAACCGGCGACCACGTCGCCCTCACTTCAGAACCTACTCGCCTAAAGTTTTTATAAACGAAAATGCTAGCTTCCCTTACCTGGACTTGCGTAAAATCTCACTAAGAGCTCCAAACCCACCGAGAACTCAAGGATGCCTTAACTCTGTTTTAGGGCTTTTAGCAGAAAACTTGCAGAGTAACTTCCCAGGAGGACAATGGCAGTCGCCGATCGTAGCACTGGTACGTGAGGATAGCCGCATCTTTGAGTGGAGGGGAAAGGAGAAAGGGGAATTAAATGAGCTGATTCCCTTAGCTCTTAAGGTCGAACGACTCTTTAGCCTTCACTGCCATTACCCACTCTCTGAGCAACCTTGCGTGCACACTTCCTTGAACAGTATGACCACGTGGGTTTCTGCGCATACCAACTCTCTGATGCTAACTATTCTGAAACACCCTTTTTGTCTACGTGTCGCGCATGTAGGACGTCTCGTGCTGGGAGCCTGGGTCCCACCTTATCTGTGTGAAACACGACATCGCGCGATAACCTTCCACCGATGACTGCTCGCGCGATGACTATGCCTCTCATACCGACGATGATTGATTCCTCTTCCTGACGGACGACTGATTCCTCACCCTGGCAGACAACCGATGTCTCACCCTGGAAGACCACTGATGTCTCACCCTGGCAGACCACCGATGTCTCACCCTGGCAGACAATCGATGTCTCACCCTTGCAGACAACCGATGTCTCACCCTGGCAGACCACCGATGTCTCACCCTGGCAGACCACCGATGTCTCACCCTGGCAGACAACCGATGTCTCACCCTGGCAGACCACCGATGTCTCACCCTGGCAGACCACCGATGTGTCTCCCATCCTGGCTGATGACCGATGTTCCTCTCATCCCGGTGATGACTATGTCCCTCTCATCCCGGCGATGACCGTCTGTCTCTCGCCCTGGCGATGCCCGCGTGTCTCTCGCCCTAGCGATCCCCGCGTGTCTCTCGCCCTGGCGATCTCTCATCGTCCTTGATGTGGCGAGGACACATCGCCTTGCTTATGTCGACTGATGCCACATCGTCACACCCTGTTGAGGGCTCGTCCTACCACTACTCCACGCCTGTGTTATCACCCCCACATGGCTCGGTGACGTCGGTAGCTTCTCCTGCCCGAGGGCAGCTCAGTACCCAATCCTTACGTGCCTAAGCATGCAACACTAAGGTAAATCCCTTATGTCCAAGCGTAAAGTCCCGTAGTTATTCTGCATGCATGGTGCTCCTAAGGTTCAAATCACACCTCCCTACATGTGATTCTGGAATCCACTATAGTCCACCGACCGACCTCTACCACGCCGCCCTCAGACCTTGGGTGACATCCGAGGTCTGACCACCATGAAATTTCCATTACAAGCTCTTTTCGTTTTAAGTAATAACATATTTAGAATTCATTAAAATTATACTTCTTCTATTCCAAATAATTATCTAGATCCTCACAAAAGTGACCCAGAGTTGGTGTGCGGAGAGACCCACGTGGCCATACTGTTAGAGGAAACCCACACGCAAGGTTGCTCAGAGAGTGGGTAATGGCAGTGAAGGCTAAAGAGCCGTTCGACCTTAAGAGCTGAGGGAATCAGCTCATTTAGTTCCCCTTTTCTCCTTTCTCCTCCACTCGAAGACGCAGCTATCCTCACATTCCAGCGCTACGATCGGCGACTGCCATTGTCCTTCTGGAAAGTCTCTGCAAGTTCTTCCGTCAGGACGCTAGAACAGAGTTAGGACATCTTTAAGCTTCGGTGGGTTTTGGAGCTCTTAGTGTTTTTGCGCAAGTTCAGGTGAGGGAAGCTAGCATTTTCGTTTATAAAAACTTTAGGCAAGTAGGTTCTGAAGTGAGGGCGACGTGGTCGCCGGTTTCATATTCTATTTCACGATGCTCTATTTTTATGTGTGGGGCGACGTGATCGCTGGTTTTAATGCAAATTTCGAAATCCCCTGTTTTAGTATCGTTTTGAAATTGTTTGAGATTGAAAGGTGAAATGCATATGATATTCGAAAATCTGAACTTTGGTATGATTGTTTCTATGATTGGGATTGTTTAAAAAAAAGGATTCAAAATATTATATGATGGAATTGTGCTTTTACGTGTGGTATGATGTACTGGATGAATGTGAAAGAGTGATCAAAGCATAGTATTTTCAGGAAAGAAAATACCGTGTGGAGATTTTATGAGGGTGTATTGATCTGTGAGTATCCTGTGAATGAGGCGATGCTGACTCTGCTGATATGATGGAATCATATAGATGAAGTCATTCAGTTGGTGAGAGTCGAAGGAGGTCCATATGTATGGGTAAGTCGTTTGAAAGATAACTGACTTGACCTGTTATATGGATTAACCCGGTCATACTGAGAGAGTGATGATATTGAGATGGTTTATGCGCATGGCTGTGTGGATTCACAGCGACCCTGTGTGGATTCACAGTGGTGTAGTATGACAGGTGCAGGTCTCTGGATGCTAAGTTCAACGCACGAGTCTTCCGGAAGTAGAGTCATGTGTCTATGTGTTATGAGTCAGTGGAAAGTCTGACATGTGAACCATGAGTATTGAATGTATTGAATAGACACTTGACGAGTTTGTGGAATATGGGGATATTGATGGTTGAAATTGATATAGATTATGAATGGTGTGAAGATTTATGCTTTCTATTGATATAAAATTTCATATTTAAAGTTTTAAAAATATCTAGCTTACCCTTTTGTTTTGTATCGTGGTTGTTTTTCTTAAACCTGTGATGATCGTGTATATTTGCACGGGAGCAGATAAGGTTGCAGGTAGTAGAGCTCCTCAGTGAGCATTTCTGGAGGAGGAGATCGCCGGTTTTTTAATGTTGTTGTTTTGTTTTATTTTGAAAACTCCTGTATGGAGATGTATTAAAACTTCCTCGAAAAGGGATATTATTTTGAGGCACATTTGTATTAATGGATGAATTATATTATGTATATATCTATGTTAAATGTTGATATTATTGTTTCACCTTTATTTTATTATATAAAAATGAACAATATTTTGAGGGGCGTTACATTAATGGTATCAGAGCAGTTCGTCCTTAGGATGACCTGAGGAGAGTGGGTTCATTGTGTTTCTTCTGCTATTGGAGTCTTAATCAAAGCTATAGTGAAAGGTTTTCAAATGTTTTCTGATTGAAATCTTGTTTGTGCTTTAGTAGATATAGGCTCTAAATGAAAAATTTTAGTATTAAGAGTGAAAGGATCTTGATAAAGTAGTGAGGGTGCACACTCATAACTGAATCGAGATGTTCTCAATCTTAATTCTAAAAGTTTGATGTTGAGCATATATCCACTTCTGGTGTGTTTTATCCCAATTATTAAGTGTGGTGATATTTGATTGATAGTTTTCTACCCATGACTGTTCGGTGTTATGCTTTCTATTTTGAGCATTATGATTCTGTTGATGAACTCAAATTCTAAATGACTTTGAGATGCTGACCTTTGTAAGGTCTAGATGTTACCTCCTGAATGAATTGATTTCTTATCGATCTCATTCTTATAGTTGTAGGGTGATGGAAGAGGCCTAAGCTCAGGCCCAACAACTAGGTCCATGGCAAAGAGGATTCAAGAAGAGTGGGACTCTGCTACTGATGGTAGAGAAACTTTTCTCTACATATTCAAAGACCCTTCAGAGGACTACAAGGAGTAAAGCCCAAGCCAAGGGAGCTGAGCATAAATTAATTTTAGTTTATTTATAATTTTAGTAGAGTAGGGTTCATTTAGCACAATCGGGGGTGTATTTAACAATTTAGCTTGTACCTAGGCCTTTTAGGGTAGGAATGTAGCCCTACCTTCTAGAAGCATGCTAAGGGGCTGCATTGACCTTTAGTCAACACCCTAGCAGCCCCCTCTTTTATGTATTCCCCATCCTACCCTTGTTCCTTACTCTCCAAGGCACCATCTCCTATAAATAGGGTGCTTTGGCTCATGTTTTTTTAAGATCAATTTATATGAGTAAATGCTGCCAAAATTATGCTAGCTTCTACTCTTTGTCTAGTCTCTCTAGGTTAGACACTTTGATCTTCATCTTCACCTTCCTCCAAGTGATTTGGCCTAACCTATCACTCTCCATACCTTTCATGCACCTACAAGGAACCCATAGCTCTATATGAGTCATCCTTGACCCATATCATCCATAGCTTCCACCACCTTTTTACCTCATATTTTAAGAAGAACAAATGGTCATGAAGAACAACCTATCATTTGGTATCTAGAGCTTTGGTTCTTCAAGAGATAAGTGTTCTCTTCATTTTATTTTTTGAGTCTTCTTTATTCCATGTTGTTCATCATATCCTTAAATGTCTTGCTGTTTTTAATTTCTTTTTAAGTTGGTGTTGCTGTTTTTTAAATTTCTATTTGGTACTTTTGGTTCAACTTGATCTTGAACTTCCTTTTTTCAAACTGTTTTAGGTTCCTTTTGTGTTGGCTGTTCTGTTTTTATTTTATTTGAGTCTTATTGATGTTTTTAATCGGTGCAAAGTGTTTGTGGTTGAGTCATTCTGATTTTTGAATCCATACAAGTTTTGTCAAAGTCATGTTCATCCTACAATGTCATAAATTCCAAGTGGTGCCTTTTATTGTTGATTTGGTTGCTTGATTTTGTTTTGAGTGCAGTTTATATTTCTGGTTTTGAAGCTTTGGTGCCTTTTATATTTTCATATTTGAGTTCATACTTGTGTGTTAGTTCCATACAAGTTCGTTTCCAATCATTTCCATTGTGTTTTTGAAGTTTCTTTACCGTTTTCTAATTCCAAATTAGGATTTCTCTGTTTTCACTGCTACTGTTCTGGCTGGAATCGTTCCAAGAAATTACATTTGTTGGTAAAAAATTCTGAAATTTGGATTTGAGTAGTTTGATGTGTTAAGAAAAAGTGAAAAAAAGAAGCACATCAAAATTCAAAATACAAAAAAAAATGATAAATGAAATACGAACAGAGTGCAAAAATCCTGACTCTGAAAAAATGCTGACGCGGCAGTGATTTTGGAAAAATTATTACAATTATTTGGCTCACTGTTTTGGTGAAATTCCAACGCCTATATTGAGCTAAAACATTGAAGTTTCTGTGGTTAAAATTTCAAGCTCAAATTTGAAGTATTCTGTCTAGCATAAAATTGGAAAGTTGTGAAAAATTTACACAAAAAAATTCTGTAGTGCTGTTTTGGTTTTATTCATCTATTCTAGTTCCATTCACTAGGATTCCACTTTGTGTGCTACCTTTTCTTGTGTGCCTTAATTTTTTGCTTGTCAAATTTTATTGAATACTCTTTCAAGTCTTGTCAAATATCAACTCCATTTGCAGTAGTCCTTGATTTTAAATTTGAGTTTTGTTGCTTTAAAACTTGCTTGACCTCTCTTTGGTGGATTTGACCTAAAAAGTGCTTTGGTGAGTGTGGAGCTAAAATTTTGTTTTGGTGAAAGCCATATCACTAAAGAGGAGTTGGATTAAAGATTTAAGGTTGAATAACCTAAGGAGACAAAGCAAGGGTGATGGCATTTTCATGTGTTCTTCTTGAATCAAAGTAGAAATAGATGGGGCGGAAGCAATGGATGAGTGAAACAAGACCCTCCTAGGAGTTGTGTTGGTCTTGAAGGTGCATGATGAGTATGGGTTGAGTGGTTCGGCCAGCTCAAGGGAGAAGGTGAAAGGATTGAAGTTTATAGCCTAGATTTCTAGGAGGAGTAAAGCTTGTGCACAAAAATGGCAGCATAACATTACTCAAATAAACTTGAAAATACAAGGTGTAGGCTCCTCCTTTTATAGGCTAAGGAGGACCATAATGCAACCCTAATGCTAGCCAAATGAAATGTAAATGTGAAGCACATGGGCCACATGGAAAGTGTGAGCACATGGGGAGGGGTGTGTCTAGTTTGTAAGTTCACCCCCTCCATGGGCTTTCTAGAATAGTGGGAAGGTTAACTTCTCCTTAATTATAATGTGCAGAAAAATAAACATTTGTACACATGGCTATGCTATTTACACCCCAATTAAAGCTAAACTACATTTGATGGGCCTTCACGGAATATGTGCTAGTATGCCACTCTCCCATTCATAGCTTTGATCCAAGTCTTCTTGTCCTAGACGCTTCTAGCTTGGCCTTCTCGTCCTAGACGCTCCTAGCTTGTCTTAGACGCTCCTAGCTTGGTCTTAGACGCTCTTGACTTGGCTCTTGCCTTTCATGGAAGGTTGTGCTTGGCCCTCTTCCATCAAAGGGACAGCAGCAACCTCATTGAAAAATACACAAATATACACAAAGGAGCTACAAGTGAAGGAGTGCATAGAATAGGACTTTAAATTTTTGTGCATCAAAATTTGTTAACCTAATTTCTTTGTATTTCTTTGAGTTGTAATTTGCAAGGACATTGATTAATTAGTGGATTAATACGTCTTAGACGGTGAGTGTGTCTTCAAGGTTCCAAAGTGCCAAGAAGCCTCACCTTAGGATTTGACTAGTTTTAAAAGCTTTCTAGATAGCAATTTTCATTTGTGTTTTATTGCTTTACATATAGTTTTTCTTGCATAAAAATTTTGTTTTTATCTTTGATTGTGCTCTAAGTAAATTGCTTAGAGAAAGGTTTTTGAAAGTGTTGTGGGATAGTATCTGGCTAAGGAAAGGCTTGGTACTTAAGAGATCCTAGTGATCCACCTCCCTTTCCTGGGAAATTACCTACTTCACTCCACTTATCTTTCTTTTTGAAAATTACTTTTATCACAAACCCTAAACATGTCTACTCATTCTTCAAGTCATAGTGAAAGTGATAGAAAATCCACAAAATCTCTTTTGAAACAATTGGCTAGAGATTTTCAATCACTATCACTAAGACAATTGCAACATGAGGCTCAACTTTTGGAAGATAAAAAAGAAAGAGATGCCCATCTTGCACTTTAGGAAGAGGAGTTGAGAATTGTTAGAGAAAAAGATGAATACATTCGAAAATTAAAAAAATCACATGCATCTAGTTCTAGGTCAAGTGACTCACATGTTGAAGGGAGTCTGAGAGTAAATGATTATTATCAACCTCCACCTAGAAGAACTAGGAGAGAAGGCCACCTAAAAGAGACTAGGGTAGACTTACCTCATTTTTATGGAAAGGAAAATGTTGAAACATACCTAGATTGGGAAATGAAAGTAGAACAACTTTTTGCTTGCCATCATGTTAGCGAGGAAAGGAAAGTACCCTTAGCCACTTTAAGCTTTCAAGGAAATGCTATGTATTGGTGGACAGCCCTAGAGAGAGATAGGCGCCTCCACAGGGACCCTCCCATAGAATATTGGAATGACCTTAGGGGAGCCTTGAGACGCCGCCATATTCCTTCATACTATGATAGGGAGTTAATGGACAAGCTCCAAAGACTCCAACAGAAAAACATGAGTGTAGAGGAGTATAGGCAAAAGATGGAGCTCTACATGATGAGAGCCTCTATTAGGGAAGAAGCCACCACCACCATAGCTAGGTTCCTAAGTGGTGTCAATCTTGAGATAAGGGATAAAGTAGAACTTTTGCCCTACAGGGACTTGAATGATTTGATCAAACTTTGTATAAAAGTTGAACAACAAAATTTGAGAAAGGGATCAAGTCGCAAGGAGAGTTCTTACTCTAACTCTTATCCCAAAAGAGAGTATAGAAGAGAAAAGGAGGATAGTCTTTCAAAGGATAAATCCAAAGAAACTCCCAAGAGTGTAGGAAAAGATGTGTCTACCTCACAACCCCGCAGTAGAGACATCCAGTGCTTCAAGTGTCTTGGTAGAGGCCATATAGCATCCCAATGCCCAAATAGGAGAACCATGATCTTAAGAGGGAGGGATGAGTATAGCAGCCAAGATGAAGAGTCTAGTGGGGAAGAAGAGAAGGAAAGTAGTGAGGGGGCATATCCTTGTGAGGGAGAATTAATGATGATCAGAAGAACCCTCAACAATCAACCTAGTGTGAACCATGAAACACAGAGAGAGAACATCTTTCATACAAGATGCAAAGTTTCAGAAAACATTTGTTCTCTCATTGTGGATAGTGGCTCTTGCTGCAATTGTTGTAGCACTAGGATGGTTGAAAAGCTTAATCTACAATTAATACCTCATCCAAAACCTTACAAACTTCAGTGGATAAATGAAGATGGGGAATTAACTGTAGATAAGCGAGTAAAAATCAATCTTTCTGTGGGGAACTATAAAGATGAGATTTTATGTGATGTAGTACCCATGGAAGCCTGCCACATCTTATTGGGAAGACCATGGCAATTTGACAAGAAAACCATCCATAATGGTCTTACCAACGAGATAACTTTTACCCATAGGGAAAAAAAGTTTGTACTTTATCCTTTAACACCTTCACAAGTGGTAAAGGACCAAGTACAAATGAAAATAAAAAGAGAAAATGAGAAAAAGAAAAAAAAATAATAGGAAAACAAGAGAAAATCCTTAGGAACGATGTTGAGGCGTGGGAGAAGAGTGTTCCTTCCCACAAGGTTATTCAGAAAGAAGAAAAATTTGAAAGTAAAATTGAAAAGATACTTCTATCTGAACAACCTTCAGGCCTCCTTCTGTGTAAAGGAACACTTGCATGCACTGCCACACTTTCTGAAGTTTGTGAACTACCTCTTCAAGTCCAAAAACTTTTAAAAGAATTTGGTGATGTATTCCCTGAGGAAGGACCTATTGGACTTCCACCTGTTAGGGGTATAGAACACCAAATAGATTTAGTTCCGGGAGCTAGTTTACCAAATAGACCAGCTTACAGAACTAATCCGGTCGGTCATCAGTAGTTGATGACGTCAGCAGCCGTTGACTACGTGGACCATGAACAGGGTGGCATGTCGTAGAAAGAGCAAGTGAATCAGGGAGGAGATCACCTAGAATGGTGATCGGTAGTCAGATATCAAGTGGCCACCACTCCCAGTTCAGAGCATAGATAAGCGCCTGAAAGCCCCGCACGGACGTCGGTGGATATTCATGAGGCATCGCACGGACGTCGGTTGCAAGTCATGAGGGACCGCCCGGGTGTGACTGCATGAGGAGCGCGATCGGGCGTTGAGAGGGAGATCGGTCGTAATTGCATGCAGAAGGAGGTCGGTCATCGGGGTTCCCAGCGAGAACGCTACGCATGCACCTCGCATGATGCCCACTCAGGGGACGTGCGGCGAGGCCATGCAGGCAGGATGTGCCTGGCGCTCTCCTGGGAGCATGCGGCCCGCACAGAGAGAAGCGCAGAAGCCCTCCAGGTGTGACGCGTGTACGGTAGATTCAAGCTGGTGCCTCCACGTGTCACCATCTGGGAGTGAGACGCGGCTCAGGTATAAAGCTCTCCACATCATGTAAGGTAAGGGGATTCCTTTCATTCTTTTCCAAGTTTACACAGGCTCTCTACACTGGGATTCTGAGTCACTGTGAGAGCGTTCTTACACGTGGCACAGTGATAACAGAAAACAGTTATAGAGAGAGAAAGTGGATCTGAGAGCACACACGAGTCTCACAGAGAGATTCAGTGATAGATTTGGTGTTCCTGTTGCCTGACTTGAGCGTCGGAGCTACAACGGCCACCAGAGGCGCCGTTCGTGTGTTTTGCAGGCAGCGTTTGGAGTTCCGGTGGTGGTTCTTGGAGTGTTCCTGCAGACCAGAGGGCTAGACGAAGGAGTGACGAGGCAATCCTCCACGTTCGAGTCAAGCGGCAGGATCAAGAACTAATCCGGAAGAGACTAAGGAGATAGAGTAAGAGGTTCAGGATTTGTTGGAGAAAGGCTGGGTTCAAAAAAGCCTAAGTCCTTGTGCTGTACCTGTTTTGTTGGTTCCAAAGAAAGATGGCAAGTGGAGAATGTGTTGTGATTGTAGGGCCATCAAAAATATCACCATCAAATACAGGCATCCAATTCCTAGACTTGATGATATGCTTGATGAATTGCATGGGTCTACCATATTTTCCAAGATTGACCTTAAAAGTGGATATCACCAAATTAGAATTAAAGAAGGTGATGAGTGGAAAACTGCTTTTAAGACCAAATTTGGACTATATGAGTGGTTAGTGATGTCTTTTGGACTCACTAATGCACCTAGCACTTTCATGAGGCTTATGAATCATGTCTTTAGGGATTGCATAGGTAAGTATGTAGTAGTCTATTTTGATGATATCTTAGTATATAGTCAAAGCCTAGAGTCCCACCTAAGTCACCTTAGGGAGGTTCTTTTAGTGCTTAGGAAAAATAGTTTGTTTGCCAATATAGATAAATGCACTTTTTGTGTAGATAGTGTAGTGTTTTTAGGTTTTATAGTAAACAAAAATGGGGTACATGTTGACCCCGAGAAAATCAAAGCCATCCAAGAGTGGCCAACCCCGCAAAATGTAGGAGATGTTAGGAGCTTTCATGGTCTAGCAAGTTTTTATAGAAGATTTGTTCCTAACTTCTCAAGTCTAGCTTCACCACTCAATGAGTTAGTAAAGAAAGACACTCCATTTTGTTGGACAGAGAAGCATGAGCAAGCCTTTCAAAGTTTGAAAGCTCAACTCACTAATGCACCCATTCTAGCTTTGCCAAACTTTTCAAAAAATTTTGAGCTAGAGTGTGATGCATCAGGAGTAGGAATAGGTGCTGTGTTGTTGCAAGGTGGGCACCCAATTGCATATTTTAGTGAAAAACTTCACGGTGCCACCCTCAACTACCCCACCTATGACAAAGAGCTTTATGCACTTGTGAGGGCCCTACAGACTTGGGAACACTATCTAGTTTCAAAAGAATTTATCATACATAGTGATCATGAGTCTTTGAAATATCTAAGGGGTCAACACAAGTTGAACAAAAGACATGCAAAGTGGATGGAATTTCTTGAGCAATTTCCATATGTTATCAAATACAAGAAGGGCAGTACAAACATTGTGGCTGATGCTCTCTCAAGGAGACATATCCTCTTTTCTAAACTTGGAGCCCAAATTCTTGGATTTGAAAACATACCTGAACTTTATAAAGAAGATCAGGATTTTGCACCCACTTTTGCTGAGTGCCAACATAGAGCACAAGGAGGTTTTTATGTTTCTGAGGGGTACTTATTTAAAGAAGGAAAACTTTGCATACCCCAAGGAACACATAGAAAACTCCTTGTAAAAGAATCACATGAAGGAGGACTCATGGGCCATTTTGGAGTTGATAAAACTCTTGAGCTTTTGAAAGGAAAATTCTTTTGGCCACACATGAGGAAAGATGTCCAAAGACATTGTCATAGATGCATTTCATGTTTAAAAGCTAAGTCTAAGACAATGCCTCATGGACTCTACACTCCTTTACCTTTTGCAAGTGCTCCTTGGGAAGATATAAGCATGGATTTCATATTAGGACTTCCTAGGACACAAAGAGGTTTTGATTCCATTTTTGTGGTAGTGGATAGGTTTAGCAAGATGGCTCATTTTATACCTTGCCATAAAGTGGATGATGCTAGCAACATCTCTAAGCTCTTCTTTAGAGAAGTGGTAAGACTACATGGTTTACCTAAGACCATAGTGTCGGATAGAGATCCTAAATTTATTGGCCATTTCTGGAGAACTCTCTGGGAAAAGCTAGGAACTAAGTTGAACTTCTCAACTTCTTGTCATCCTCAAACGGATGGACAAACTGAAGTTGTAAATAGATCTCTTTCCACTATGCTTAGGTCAATCATGAAAGGAAACCACAAATCTTGGGATGAGTACCTTCCTCATATTGAGTTTGCATATAATAGGGTAGTTCACAAAACTACTAATATTTCTCCTTTTGAGGCTGTGTATGGGTTCAATCCTCTTACTCCTTTGGATTTGTTACCTCTACCTAATCCACAAAATTTTGTGCATAAGGAAGGAGTAACGAAGGCTAAATTTATAAAGAAAATGCATGAGAGGATTAAGAACCAAATACAACAACAAACAGAGAAATACATGAAACATAGCAATAAGGGGAAGAGAGAGATGATTTTTGAGGAGGGAGACTGGGTTTGGCTTCACCTTAGAAAAGATAGATTCCCTAATCAGAGGAAGTGTAAACTTAGTCCCCGGGGTGATGGTCCTTTCCAAGTTCTCAAAAGAATCAATAATAATGCATATCAAATTGACCTGCCTGAGGAATATGGAGTACATACTACCTTCAATGTTATGGATCTAACACCCTTTGCAGGTAGAGAAAATGAAGAGGCAGAAGCATGTGATTTGAGGACAAATCCTCTTCAAGAGGGAGGGGATGATGGAAGAGGCCTAAGCTCAGGCCCAACAACTAGGTCCATGGCAAAGAGGATTCAAGAAGAGTGGGACTCTGCTACTGATGGCAGAGAAACTTTTCTCTACATATTCAAAGACCCTTCAGAGGACTACAAGGAGTAAAGCCCAAGCCAAGGGAGCTGAGCATAAATTAATTTTAGTTTATTTATAATTTTAGTAGAGTAGGGTTCATTTAGCACAATCGGGGGTGTATTTAACAATTTAGCTTGTACCTAGGCCTTTTAGGGTAGGAATGTAGCCCTACCTTCTAGAAGCATGCTAAGGGGCTGCATTGACCTTTAGTCAACACCCTAGCAGCCCCCTCTTTTATGTATTCCCCATCCTACCCTTGTTCCTTACTCTCCAATGCACCATCTCCTATAAATAGGGTGCCTTGGCTCATGTTTTTTTAAGATCAATTTATATGAGTAAATGCTGCCAAAATTATGCTAGCTTCTACTCTTTGTCTAGTCTCTCTAGGTTAGACACTTTGATCTTCATCTTCACCTTCCTCCAAGTGATTTGGCCTAACCTATCACTCTCCATACCTTTCATGCACCTACAAGGAACCCATAGCTCTATATGAGTCATCCTTGACCCATATCATCCATAGCTTCCACCACCTTTTTACCTCATATTTTAAGAAGAACAAATGGTCATGAAGAACAACCTATCATAGGGGATATAGAAACCAATAGTTTCAAAATCTGAAACGAAGAAAGATGACTCGTAGACCTCCTACCCCTCCCCAACCTTCTTCGGAAATGAGCCAGATTGCCAAGGCTATTGAGATGATGGCAACTGCCATCCAACAACAGAATGCAGCAATGGCTCAGAATCATCAAGCTGCAATGCACCATTGGGAAACTGCTCGGTCGACTGAAATAGCTTCCCACGTCGGTTAGCCTCAGGAACAGATGGGACTGACCGAGTTCATGAGGCACAACCCACCCAAGTTCAGTGGGAATGCTACCCCTGATCAAGCAGATCAGTGGGTCAGGGAGTTGGAGAAAATCTTTAGGGCGACCTCCTGCCCTGAAGAGAAGAAATTGGTGTTCGCCACCTATCTGCTATCTGGAGAAGCCGAGTTCTGGTGGATGGGAGCTCAGCAGATGATGGAAGCCAGAGCTGACGTTTTAGACTGGGAAAGTTTCCGAGAGAGGTTCCTAGAGTAATATTTTCCAGATAATGCAAGGTTTGCGAAGGAAGCGGAATTTCTCAGGTTGGAGCAAGGGGAGATGTCCGTGAACGCTTATGCTGCTAGGTTTGAATACCTAGCCAGATTTTATACCCAAGCTACCTCTGAGGCTTGGAGGTGTAGGAAGTTTGAAGAAGGTTTAAAGCATGAGCTGAAGAAGACCATAGCACCCATGTGCATCAGGGAGTTTCATGCCTTAGTAGAGAAGGCAAAGATGGTGGAAACCTTGGAAAGGGGTAATTCTCGGGTGATCAGATCACACCCAGGGGGTTCTTCCAGTGGGAAGGCCAAGGTGCAACACCCACAAAGCAAGCCTTATACGAGACCTTCACCACATCGGGCAGGAGCAGTTCCGCCCCAGTTTCAGCAGCAACAAACATGGAAACCCAGATGTTTCACATGCCAAAAGATGGGGCACATTTCTAGAGATTGTCCTAGCAAAAATAGGATGACTCAACCCGTTGGTCCTCAGCAGTTGAGGAATGGAGGCAGTAGACCTCAAGCAGCAGAGAGAGTGTTTGCCATGACAGGAGCAGAGGTGTCTCAGTCAAGTAACCTAGTGCAAGGTGTTTGTTTTATAGCTGGTAGAGGTGTAAAAGCCTTGTTTGATTCTGGAGCGACACACTCCTTTGTGTCAAGCCTGTGTGTAGCCGAGTTTGGCCTTCTAGTGAAGGAGTTACCGTGTGAATTGTTAGTCTCTACACCTGCGTCAGGATAGGTGTTGACCTCTACAGTTTGCTCTGAATGTCCAGTGATAGTAGAGGGACGCAGGTTCAAAGTAAACTTGATCTGCCTACCTCTTCAGGACCTGGATGTTATCCTGGGAATGGATTGGCTATCTGCCAATCACGTTCTCATAGACTGCGGTAGTCAGAAAATAGCGTTTCCAGACCTCCAAGAGTCAGATGTGATATCTGCTCAGCATGGGTGGTTGGAGTTGGAAAAAGGGGCGAGGTGCTTCGTGATCCTAGCTCGGTTGGAAGTGAAGAATGAAGAGGACGTAAGCAGGATACATGTGGTGAAAGATTTCATGGATGTATTTCCAGAAGAAATACCTGGATTACCTCCTAAGAGAGAAGTGGAATTCTCTATTGATTTGGTACCTGGAGCTGGACCAGTGTCAATGGCACCTTACAGGATGGCTCCAGCCGAGTTGGTAGAATTAAAGAAGCAAGTGGAAGAGTTGTTGGAAAAACAATTCATCAGACCCAGTGTATCTCCATGGGGGGCTCCAGTGCTTCTAGTTAAGAAAAAGGATGGAGGGTCTCGGCTGTGTATAGATTACAGGCAGTTGAACAAGTTGACCATCAAGAACAAGTATCCTCTACCTAGAATTGATGATTTGATGGATCAATTACATGGGGCCTCGGTGTTCTCAAAGATTGATCTGAGATCGGGGTACCACCAAATTTTGGTAAAAGCTGAAGATGTTCAAAAGACAGCATTTAGGTCTCGTTATGGGCACTATGAGTATGTGGTGATGCCGTTTGGAGTAACAAATGCTCCAGCTCTGTTCATGGATTTCATGAATAGAATTTTTCGTCCTTTCTTGGATAAGTTTGTGGTAGTCTTCATAGACGACATACTCATTTATTCAAGGACCGAGGAAGAACATGAAGAACATCTGAAGACAGTATTGGAGATTCTGACGGAGAAGCAATTATATGCCAAGTTCTCTAAGTGTGAGTTCTAGTTGAAGGAAGTCAACTTCTTAGGACATGTAATATCTGCCTAGGGGATCTCGGTGGATCCAGCCAAAGTGGAGGCAGTGCTTCAGTGGGAACGTCCTAAGACAGTTACTGAGATAAGGAGTTTTGTGGGTTTAGCAGGCTACTATCGGAGGTTCATTGAAGATTTTTCCAAGGTAGTAGCTCCTTTGACTCAGTTAACTCGCAAAGATCAACCTTTTGCTTGGACTGAAAAGTGTGAGCAGAGTTTCATGGGGCTTAAGAAGAGGTTGACTAGCGCCCCAGTGTTAGTGATCCCGGATGTGGGAAATCCTTTTGATGTTTACTGTGATGCTTCACATCAAGGTTTGGGATGTGTGTTGATGCAAGAGAAAAGAGTGGTTGCATATGCTTCAAGGCAACTTAAAGTTCACGAGAGGAACTATCCTACCCATGACTTAGAGTTGGCGGCTGTGGTGTTTGCCTTGAAGATTTGGAGGCATTATTTGTATGGAGCTCGGTTTCAGGTGTTTAGTGACCATAAAAGCCTGAAATATCTGTTTGATCAGAAGGAGTTAAATATGAGACAAAGAAGATGGATGGAGTTCCTAAAAGATTATGACTTCCAACTGATATATCATCCAGGGAAGGCCAATGTAGTGGCAGATGCCTTGAGTAGGAAATCAATACAAGTATCAACCATGATGATTGAAGAGCAGAAATTGATTGAGCAGTTTAGAGATTTAAACTTTGGAGTGGAATTTCACGTAAATCATATTAGTTGTAGTAAGTTAACTACAACTAATGATTTCATTGGAATGATAAAGGATAAGCAATTAGAGGATCCTAGCCTGAAGCGTATTGTAGAATTACTAGGCACCGATCAGGCTAAAGGCTTTGCGATGGGCGATGATGGAATCTTGAGATTTAATGGCAGAATTTGCATACCTGCAAATGAAGAGTTGAAGAAGATGATCCTAGAAGAAGGCCACAAGAGTTACCTTAGTCTGCACCCCGATATGAATAAGATGTACCAGGATTTAAAAGAGTCATTTTGGTGGTCGGGCATGAAGAAGGAGATAGCTCAGTATGTTGCTACCTGCTTGACATGTCAGAAGGCGAAGGTAGAACATCAAAGGCTTGGCGGTTTGTTGCAGCAATTGGATATCCTTGAATGGAAATGGGAAAGCATCACCATGGATTTTGTTACCCATTTACCCAGATCGGTAAGGGGTCATGATGCAATCTAGGTCATCATTGATCGGCTGACGAAGAGTGCTCACTTTCTTCCAGTGAATATGAGGATGCCTATGGCCAAGTTGGCACAACTGTACATCAGAGAAATTGTGAGGTTGCATGGAGTGCCTTCCAGCATTGTTTCGGATAGAGATCCCAGGTTCACTTCACGGTTTTGGCAGACCTTACAAGATTGCTTGGGAACTAAGTTGAGAATGAGCTCAGCATATCATCCTCAAACAGATGGACAGTCAGAGAGAACGATCCAGTCCTTGGAAGATCTGCTGAGGACGTGTGTCTTGGATCAATTGGGAAGTTGGGATGAGGTGTTGCCGCTGGTGGAGTTTACTTATAATAACAGTTACCACGCCAGTATTGGGATGGTACCATATGAAGCCCTGTATGGGAGGAAATGTAGAACTCCTTTATGTTGGTACCAAGAGGGCGAAGCAGTCTTGGTTGGGCCAGAGTTGATTCAGCAGACAACCGAGAAGGTGAAACAGATACAAGGCAGAATGAAAGCTTCTCAAAGCCGGCAGAAATCCTATGCAGATCAGAGGAGAAGACCTTTGGAGTTTGCTGCTGGGGATCATGTGTTTATGAGAGTGACGCCAACCAAGGGTGTAGGACGAGCTATCAGATCAAGGAAGCTGTCTCCTAAGTTTGTTGGACCATATCAGATCTTAAGGAAGATAGGTCCTGTAGCTTATGAGATTGCTCTACCTCCCCAATTAGCAAATCTACGTAATGTCTTTCACGTGTCACAGCTAAGGAAGTATCTTGCAGACCCTAGTCACGTTTTGGAAGTGGACGATGTGCAGATCAGGGATGACTTGTCGTTTGAAGCGAAACCAGTCAGGATTGACGATCAGCAGAGTAAGCAGCTCAGAGGCAAGACCATCAACATGGTAAAGGTGGTGTGGGATGACAGATCGGGTGATTCAACTTGGGAATTAGAAAAAACCATGAGAGAAGCCTATCCCTACCTCTTTTCCTTGTAATTCAATTTTCGAGGACGAAAATATTTCTTGTTGTGGAGATTGTAAGGATCTAGATAATTATTTGGAATAGAAGTTCCGGAAGACTCGTGCATTGACTAGACTCAGAGATCTGCACCTGTCATACTACACCACTGTGAAATCAACACAGGGTCGCTGTGAAATCCACACACCTATGCACATAAACAATAATCTCAATCTCAATATCATCACTCTCCTAGTATGACAGGGTTAATCCATACAACAGGTCAAGTTAGTTATCTTTCAAACAACTTACCCATAGATATGAACCTCCTTCGACTCTCAACACATGAATAACTTCATCTATATGATTCCATTATATCAGGAGAGTCAGGATATCTCCTTCTAGACGAATCACCGGTCAATGCACATTCTACACGATCTTACACGGTATTTTCTTTCCTGAAAATACTATGCCTTGATCACATTTTCACATCATTCCATATTCATACAACACATCCATGAACGATTCAATCATATCATATTTTCAACCATTTCTAAACAATCCAAATCATACCAAAGTTCAAGATTTCGAAAATCATATGTATTTCACAGCATCTACCATATTTAAAGTATCACATTTTCAAGCTTAAACAAATTTCCAAATCCACACACCAAAAACAGAGCATCGTGTAAGAACGTTTGAAACCGACGACCACGTCGCCCCAACATCAGAATCTTCTAGCTTAAGGTTCTATTGAAAATAAATCTAGTTTCCCTTACCTGGACTTGCATAAAATCTCACTACGAGCTCTAACCCACCGAACTTAAGGACACCCGAACTCTATTTTAAGGCTTGATTGGAAACTTGCAGCGAACCTTCCCAGGTGCTCTATGGCAGTCGCCGGTAGCCAAGTTGGGACGTGAGAAGGCCTGAATCGTAGAGTGAAGGAGAGGAAGGAAAAAGGATGAAGACTAAACTCACTCTATCTCTCGCTACTCCAACAGCGTTCGAACTCCAACTAAGAGGAGGTGTGTTCTGAGACTAAGAAACGTAGACCCGCTATGCAGCTGCCATTACCCACTCTGTGGGAAGCTTGCGTACACGTTTCCTCTGACAGAACTGCCACGTGATGTCTCTGCGCGTTCCAACTTTGGGTTACCTGCCTTACCAACTCTCTGGCGTCAACTATTCTGAAGCACTCCTAATGTCTACGTGTCACGCATGCAGAACGTTCATGCTGGGAGCCTGGGTCCCACCTTATCTGTGTGAAACACTACCTCGCGCGATGACCATCCACCGATGACTAACCGCGCGATGATTACCCGCCGATGAACGATGTGTCTCTTACCCTGGCAGACGACTGATGTGCCTCTCATTCCGGTGATGAGTGACGTGTCTCTCATCCCGGTGATGACTGATGCCTCTCATACTGGCGATGACTGATTCCTCTTCCTGTCGGACGACTGATTCCTCACCCTGGCAGACAACCGATTTCTCACCCTGGCAGACAACTGATGTGTCTCCCATCCTGGTTGATGACCGATGTTCCTCTCATCCTGTTGGCGATCTCTTATCGCCCTTGTGTGTGACGAGGACACGTCGCCTCACTCTGGTCACCGATGTCACATCGTCACACCCAGCTGAGGGCTCGTCCTCCCACTCCTCTAGGTCTGTGGTATCATGACTCACACTACTCATGGTGGTAGATATGCCACCTATCTTCTATATCACTCATCTTCTGTATTAGACCACATACTAAGTGCTTACCAAGTCTTCTCGAATACTCGGCGATGTGCTCTTTTCGGCGATCATGTACACCATAGGCGATTGGCGATCATGTACACCATAGGCGATTGGCGATCATGTGAAATCTTCGCACACAGCGATCATGCGCAAAATAGGCGATTTCTAATTTCATACGGGTGAAGTCGGAGGCCGCCGCCTTCTTCAACAAACGGCGATCTCATCGACTTCTAAGCTACACCTTCTTTTCTCTTACCCTTCTTGATTCACGTGCCCCCCCTTCAAGCACACCCACGTGATTACCTCACGATAAATTCATCGCACCTGACTACTTGGTTAGCACAATGGTCAACCGACCGCCCTCTACCAGCTGACCCCAGACCTTGGGCGACGTCCGAGGTCTGACCACTATGATATTTTCTATTTTTATGTCTTTTTTATTTTAAATAATAACATACTCAGAAATTATTTAAAATCTATCACTTCTATTCCAAATAATTTATAGGTCCTTACAAAATCTAAACAAACTCCCATCAATGAGAGTAAACTTACTCGAGCTCTTCTTTATCCTCTTTGCCTCTGCCGGGTCCAATGGAAGCACACCATCCTCTAGGTACAACTGGTACAGTGTTATCCACGTGTCGGGCTCCCTAACAGTGCAAATTTCCATCACCTCATCGGTCCTTGCCGGTCACGCCCTCACCCTCGGCGGTTTCAGCGTTTCCTGAGTTAGGGACCGATGACCAATCGCCAGATGCTCCATCGACCTTGATACTTGAAGCACTTGATTCTCTGATACGAATGCTCGTGGCACCTTCAAAGTCTCCTGAATGACGGTCCTCTGCCTTCCCCCCTTGCCTGAGCTGGCCAACTTGGCAAGTAGGTCAGCTCTGGCATTTTGCTCGCGGGGCACATGCACCAACTCAAACTCATCGAAGGACGTCTTCAGGAGCTGTACATACTCCAGGTAAGCTGCCATCTGAGGATCTTTTGCCTGGAACTCCCCTGTAACTTGCCCAGTGACTAGCAACGAGTCACTCTTAGCCACCAGACTTCTTGCTCCCATTTCTCTTGCCAGCAACATCCCTACGATCAGGGCTTCATACTCCGCCTGATTGTTGCTGGCCTTGAAGGCAAAGCGAAGGGACTGCTCGATCAGTACCCCGTTCGGGCCTTCCAGAATGACTCCAGCACCGCTCCCCTGCTGATTGGAGGAGCCATCCACCGATAAGACCCATCGAAAAACTACGCCGTCTGCAAGTGTCGCGACCGACGACAGCTCAACCACGAAATCGGCGAACACCTGCCCCTTGATCGGTCCTCGGGGCTCGTACTGGATGTCGAATTCTAAGAGTTCCACAGCCCACTTGACCATCCTTCCTGCTACGTCTGGCTTCTTCAACACCTTCTGGATGGGCAAGTCTGTCATGACCACTATGGTGAAGCTGTGGAAGTAGTGTCTAAGCCTTCTAGCTGAGAAAACTACCGCCAGTGCTGCCTTCTCCAGAGCCTGATACCTTGTTTCCGGGCCCTGCAGCACCTTACTCACAAAATACACAGGCTTCTGGATCTGCTCTTGCTCTTGAATCAGGACTAAGCTGACTGCCCTCTCCGTCACAGCAAAGTACAGACAAAGAGGGGTGCTCACTTGTGGTTTACACAATACTGGTGGGCTCGCCAGATACTCCTTCAGCTTTAGGAAGGCCTCTTCGCACTCCTGTGTCCAAAGGAATCTGCTGTTGCGTTTGAGACACTGGAAATACGGATGACCCTTCTCTCCTCCAGCAGACATAAACCTGGACAATGCGGCCAACCGACCAGTGAGCTGCTGCACCTCCTTCACCGTCGTTGGGCTCCTCATTGCCACGATTGCTGCGCACTTCTCTGGGTTTGCCTCGATCCCACGCTCTGTTAGAAGGAAACCTAAGAATTTCCCAACCTCCACACCGAAGATACACTTTTCAGGGTTGAGCTTCAACCTGTACTTGGCGATGGTGGTGAAAAGTTCCTCCAGATCAACCACATGATGCGCCTTATCTCGCGACGTGACCACCATGTCATCTACATACGCATGCACGTTCCTTCCAAGCATGGGTGAGAGCACCCTATCCATAAGTCTCTGATAGGTAGCTCCTGCGTTCTTCAACCCAAACGGCATTACCTTGTAGCAGTAGCAAGATCGTTCCGTCATGAAAGCAGTCTTGCACTCATCCATGGGGTGCATCCTTATCTGGTTGTAGCCTGAGAAAGCGTCCAGAAAGCTGAGGAGCTTCCCCCCCGACGCGCTATCCACCAATGCGTTTATACTGGGGAGAGGGTAGGAATCCTTGGGGCAGGCCTTATTAAGGTCCGTGAAGTCCACACACATCCTCCACTTGCCGTTTGACTTCCGCACCAGTACCACGTTCGCCAACCACTCGGGGTACTGGATCTCTCTGATATGTCCAGCAGCAAGGAGCTTCTGTGTCTCATTATGGATCACCTTCCTCTTCTCTTCATTGAATTTCTTTCGCCTTTGGCGTACTGGTCGCACCTTGGGGTCCATTGACAGGTGGTGGCAAAGGAAATCGGGGTTGATCCCTGGCATGTCAGATGCTGACCCTGCAAAGGCGCCCATGTGCCTCTCAATCACACCGGCAATCTGTGCTCATTCTTCTGCAGCGAGCGATTTCCCCAACTTAAACCTCTTTCCCCTTATCTCCGCCTCTTCCCATCCCATAGCTGAATGGGGTTTCCTTTCATCGGCGATGACCGCCCTAGCGACGCCTGACTCACGAGGAGCGATCATGCCCCCTGCTTCAGCTTCAACTTGAGCTACCTGGGAGCCCCCCAGCGTAGCATCTTCCATTACCTGATTTGCCTGTGCCCCACGAACAACCGATCTCTCCTGGAGCACGCCTGCTGGTGGTGTTGTGGTGACATGGCAGATGCTTCTCTTCTGCTTGAGGCTATTCTCATAACAGCGCCTAGCCTCAGCCTGATCTGACTTGATGGTAATGACAGCCCCTTCCACCGACGGCAGCTTCAACTTCATGTGCCTCGTCGATGGCACTGCACCCAACCTGTTGAGCGTGGGTCTTCCCAGCAAGATACTGTATGCAGATGGGGCATTTACCACCAAGTACCTTATCCTCTCTGTGCGGGATGCCACTCCATCGGTGAACGTCGTCCTCAGCTCTATGTAGCCCAGCACCTTGACCTGGTCCCCTGCGAAACCATAAAGACACCCCACATATGGCCTCAACTGATCGGGGGACAGCTGCAACTTGTTGAAAGTCGGCCAGAACATGACGTCTGCTGAGCTTCCTTGGTCTACAAGCGCCCTGTGCACTCGTCTTCCTGCTATCACAAGAGATATGACCACAGGATCGTTGTCGTGGAGTACAACGTCCTGCAGATCAACCTTTGTGAATGTGATATTCACCTCGGGAAAATGGCTTCCATCCACTGAGTCCACGGCCATCACTGATCGTGCATACCTTCTTCTCTGCGACGCAGAACACCCTCCGCCAGAAAAGCCCCCTGCAATTGTCATCAATTCCCCATGCACAGGGATTTCATGCTGTTGATCATCTGCCTGAGGCCTCAAAGCGCGATCACCCTGCGCCTCCCGCAGGTAATCGTTCAGGAAACCTGTCTTCACCAACTCAGCGAGTTGATGCCCCAACGCCAGGCAGGTGCGGAGTGTGTGTCCATAGGCCTGATGGAACTCACACCACTCATCCTTCTTCCTTCCAAGTACCTTGTCAGTTTTCTCTGGTACTCGGAGTCTTGCAGCCACGGCAGGGATGGCGATTAGCTCCGCCAACTCTACCATGAAATCATACCTAGCGGGTGCGTTGCTCTCCCTTGCACGCCCCCTGGTCTGGTCCTTCTTGGGTGCATAAGGGCGAAGCCTTCCCTGCGCTTTCTTCCCTTCCTTTGTCTCATGCACCCGCGCCGGTTGCTGTTGCCTCCCCTGACCTCCGCGCGGCTTTGACGGTGCAGCGCTCCCTCTCTTCTCAGAGACCTCGGTCTCTGTGACTATGTCAGCCACCGCGCATCGCCGAATCTCAGCAAAGGTGGCAGGTTGGCTCCTGATGAGCGATTCGCTGAAAGGACCAGGCAGCACACCTTTCTTGAACGCATGCACCAGCATATTCTCATCCTTGCTGGGCAACCTCACCACCTGCGCACCGAAACGGTTGAGGTAGTCCTTCAGTGACTCCCCCTGATACTGGCGCACATCAAACAGGTCATAGGACACTACCGGTGGCGCTCTGTTGACAATATATTACTCTGTGAATAGCTTGGAAAACTGATGGAAGGAAGTGATGTGGCCCTCTGGCAGGCTCACGAACCACTCCATAGCTATTTCGCTCAGTGTACTCATTAAAATTTGGCAGCATTTACTCGTTAAAATTGATCTTACAAAACATGAGCCAAACATCCTTATTTATAGGTGCAAGTGCCTTGGAGGACAAGTGAGAGTGGATGGTAGGAAACCCTAAAGAGAGGGGTGGCTAGGGCATTGACTAAGGTCAATGCAGCCCCCTAGCATGCTTCTAGAAGGTAGGGCTACATCCCTACCCTAAAAGGCATAGGTACAAGCTAAATTGTTAAATATACCCCCCTATTGTGCTAAATGAACCCTACTCTACTAAATTGTTAAATACATCCCCTATTGTGCTAAATGAACTCTACTCTACTGAAATTACAAATAAACTGAAATTAATTGATGTTCAGCTCCCATGGCTTGGGCTCTACTCCTTGTGTTCCTCTAAGGGGTGTTTGAACATGTAGAGAAAAGTCTCTCTGCCATCAGTAGCAGAGTCCCACTCTTCTTTAATCCTCTTTGCCATGGACCTAGTTGTTGAGCTTGAGCTTGGGCCTCTTCCATCAATTTGAGTCTTTCTTGCAATTTTAATTTGTTCTTTCTTGATGTTTTAATCGGTTAATTTTCAGTATATTTGAATCATTTTGATTTTTTTGAATCCATATAAGTTTTGTCAAGTCATGTTTCTCTTAAAATGTCATCAATTCTATGTAGTACTTTAATTGATAATTTTGGTTGTTTGATTTTAAATTTGAGTGCAGTTTCATATTCTACTTTTGGAGCCTTTGGTGCATTTTAATTTTCATATTTGAGTTCATGCTTGTGTGCTAGATCCAAACAAGTTCTTATACATCAATTCTATTGTGTCTTTGAAGTTTCTCAATGCTGTTTTTAATTCAAGAATAGGTTTCCTTTGTTTCACCGAATCTGGGCTGGCTGAAATTGTTTATGAAAATTAATTTCGTTGGATAAAAATTATGAAACTCTATATTTGAGTATTTTGAAGTGTTAGAAAAAAGTGAAAAAAAAACTGAATCAAAATTCAAAATACAAAAAAAAATGATAAATCAAATACGTCCAGTGTGTAATTCTGGCGCAAAAAAAAAATGAAGTGGTAGTAGTTTTGAAAATTTTATCACAATTAATTGGTGCATCATTTTAGTGTGATTCCAGCGCCAAATTTGAGTTAAGAAATTGAAATTTCTGTGGTTTAAATTTCAAATTCAAATTTGAATTATCCAGCTTAGCATAAATATTTTAAGTCACGCATTTTACACCTCAAATTTTCAGTAGTACTGTTTTGGTTTTCTTAATCCGAATCTAGTGCTATTCTTTAGGTTCAATTTGTGTGCCATCTTTTATTGAGTACCTTATTTTGTTTTCTTGTCATTTTCATTCAATACTCTTTCTAGTTTTGTCATATACATCAACTCTCTATGCTGTAGTCCAATTTTAAATTTAAACTTTTGTTGCTTTAATTTTTGTTGACCTCTTTCTTGGTGGAAGTATTTCAAAAGTGCCTTGTTCATTTTGGAGCTAACAATTTTCGGTGAGTAGCCTTATCACTTAAAGAGGTGCGGATTGGAATACTCAAAGTTGAATATCCTTGAAAAGTTTAGCAAGAGGACAACAAGAAGTTTGTACAAAAATATACACAAAGAGGGAGTGCAAATAGAAGGAGTGCAAAAGAAAAAGAAGGAGTACAAAAAGAAGAAGTGCATAGATTAGGATTTAAAATTTGTAGATCCAATTTTCATTGTATTTTCTTTGAGTTGTATCTTGTAAAACCTTGAACAATTAGTGGATTAATGGCACAATTAGACGATGAGTGTGTCTTTGAGGTTCTAAGTGCCAAGAAGCCTCACCATTAGGATTTCAACTAGTTTAAAGCTTTCTAGTTAGAATATATTTCAACTGTGTTTAGTTGTTTTTGCATTCTTGTTTTCTTGCATAAAATTTTGTTTTCATTCTTGATTGTGATCTAAGTGAATTACTTAGAGAAAGGTTTGTGAAAGTCTTAAAGGATAGAATCTAGCTAAGGAAAGGCTTGTTACTTTACTGATCCAAGTGATCCACCTCCATTTCCTGGGAATCTACCTACATTACTCCACTGATCTTTCTTGTGGTAAATTGCTTTCAACACATAACTTTAATCATGTCTTCTCATTCTCCTAGTTCTAGTGATGTGAGTTGATTTTAGATTCATTACTTTGGTGACACTTTCTTAGAATCAGGATCAAGATTCTTAAGCAGTTTAGGTGACAAATCTAAGGAAAATTCCCACTGGACATTAACTTAACAAGTGTTAAGTAGATGTGAAGGTTCATTTCCAAAGATCAAAGGAAAAACACAATTAAAAGTGATGAATGAATGGATGAATAGGTACGGAACATAAAAACAAAATCAAAACAGAGTTGGACAGAATTAAAACGCAACAAACAATTCAAATGAAGAATATAAACCAAATTGAATTAGAAGACACAAAACAAGAAATATTTTGGAATTGAATTGGAATGGAATTGGAAGATGAAAATAAGAATAACTTATGTGGTTGAAGACATGGAAGGGAAGAACACGCCACTTGGAAGGTGATTGATCCAAGATAAGTGCAAGAATGTCGCTACTTGAGAGCTTCCCAAACACTCACAAGATGAGACAAAGCTAGGAGAAAAAATTCTCACAACTCACACACAATTTGTGTATAGTAACTTTACTTCAAATTCAATGTGATTTTACATGAGCCAAGCACCTCTATTTATAGTGTGAGAGGGCTGAATTTAAGGTGGGAAAATTCAAATGAGAAGCATTTGAATTTGGCGCCTAAACATGTCACAAGGAAGGTGTGACTTGGTTTCTCACTGTTCTTGCCGGTTGACTCGCCTGTCAGTTGACTCCACGACAGTCACACGCCTCCTTCCTCACGTTGATACGTGCTTGGTTCTTGCGAAACAATCTGCACCTGCAAAAGAGAAAGGGGCGCCCTAGAGGCTGTTTGCACTCCGACGCTCAAGTCAATAGGGGGCAAGTAACACCAAGTGTATTGAGTTTCTCTCTGTGTTTAGGTCTAGAAACTGCGTACCTTTGTGAAGTATTTTACTGTCCCTTATATAGTCTAGGGTTTACTGCGCCTCTAGCCCTAATTAGGGTTCCCTGCGCTACTAGCCACATTTAGGGTTTACTGGAATACCCTTGCACCGCTATCACCCAATCTTAGGGTAATCTAGCACATAAGGTTTCCTTCTCTGGAGTGCAAACTCTCACAGGGTGACCGCCTGGGTGCCTCCTTGTGCACCTAGTCTCTGGGGCCACCTGTTCTGGGAGTGCCTTCTGTAACATCCCGCCAAAATAAAACCATACATACATGTATAATGAAAATAAAGGTAAACAAATAATATCGAAGAGTACAAGATAATATATATATAAGTAATGAAGTTGCTCCTCTTAGGGAGTTTAATACATAACCAGTCAAATGTTTTCAACACTTAAACAAAATACAACAAAATAGACGAACAGGCGATCTCCCAACGAAAGGGCGATCTCCTATCAGGAAGGCGATCTCCTATCAGCCAGGCGATCTCCTATCAACCCGGCGATCTCAACTCCCTGTAACGTCATCTGCTCCCGTGTAAAATACACGATCATCACAGGTTTTAAGAAAACAGCCACAGAACCAAAATACAGGGTAAGCTAGACATTTAAAAGAGAGTTTGAATATGAACTAAAAAAATCAATCATGAAACCAATTTAAAACGATCACGTACAAACCATCAACTTTCTCATATTCCACCAAACCATTCGAAAATCACCTATCTCACAAATCAATTTCAAGAGTCTCACAATTCACATCAGCAATCAAGTGTCTAACAATTCAATTTCTCAATACTTCACGTCAGACTTTCCACTGACTCATCACACAAGACACTTGACCACTATTTCCGGAAAAACACGTGCATTGACTGACTCAGGGATTTGCACCTGTCATACAAAAGGCTGGAAAGTGTCCTCAGCCATGCGCATCACCCAATCTCAATATCATTTCTCACGTATGACAAGGTTAATCCATACCACAGGCCGAACTCGTTCTTTTTCACACGAGTCACCCATACGTATGGACCTCCATCGACCCTCAACGCCTGAATTACTTCATCTATTTGATTCCATTATATCAGGAGAGTCTGGATATCCCATTATAGACATCACCGATCAATGCACATCCTACACAATCTTACACGGTATTTTCTTTCCTGAAAATACTATGCCTCGATCCACAATCACAACATTCAACACATCATACAACACTTAATGAACCATTCCAATCACAGCAAAACTCATACCAAGGTTCAGATTTTCGAAAACCACATTTAGAATCTCAAACACTTTTGAAACAGCATAAAACGGGGGATATTTCAATAACAGATGAAAAACAGGCGATCACCTCCAGAAACCGGCGATCACGAACAAAACTGGGTTTTTAAACAAGAACATTTTGAACACCGGCGACCACGTCGCCCCCAACATCCAAACAGAACTGTTATCGTAAACATCTCACATTTCAACATCAAACACCGTGAAAGCGAAGTAAAACCGGCGACCACGTCGCCCTATCATCACAAACATCAAATATCCAGTTATCGTTGGAAAAAGACTAGCTTCCCTTACCTGGACTAGCGTGAAACTCTCTCTTCAAGCTTTAATCCACCGAACTCACGGATGCCCGAACTCAGCCTAAGCTTTCTGATCGGTAGACTTGCAGAGAACCTTCCCAGGTGCTCTATGGCAGTCGTCGCTCGTCTTGCTTTTTGCTCGAAGGTGCTTGAATCGCAGCGCGAAGGAGAGAAATGGAGGAGAAGGGAGGTAACTCACTTTTTCGCTCTTTGGATAACTGCAACGTTTTTCCTCCTCTCAGAAGTGGGTTCTTGCCTCTTAAACCAACTTGTCCACAAAAGCAGCTGCCACCACCCACTCTGCAGGGAAGTCTGAGTGTACCTTTCTCTGAACAGTACGACCACTGTTGTCTCTTGTGCATGCCAACCACTGCTCTGAACAGTACGACCACTGTTGTCTGTTGCGCATGCCAACATTCTGATGTCACTGTTCTGAACCAACACTTTTTGTCTACGTGTCGCGCGTGCTGCGCGTCTCATGCTGGGAGTCTGGGTCCCACCTTCTCTACGTACAACTCGACATCGCGCGATAACCTTCCACCGATGATCACTGGCGCGAAGAATCTCCACCGACGACTCATCCTGGAGGACGACCGATGTCTCTCTCTGGAAGACGACCGATGTCTCCTCTTCCTGGAGACCGACCGAGGTCTCCTCTTCCTGGAGACCGACCGAGGTCTCCTCTTGGCGACGCCCGCATGTCTCTCGCGCCCTGGCGATGCCCGCATGCCTCTCGCGCCCTGGCGATGCCCGCATGCCTCTCGCGCCCTGGCGATGCCCGCATGCCTCTCGCGCCCTGGCGATGCCCGCATGCCTCGCGCCCTGGCGATGCCCGCATGCCTCGCGCCCTGGCGATGTCCGCATGCCTCTCGCGCCCTGGCGATCATGTTCCTGGCGATCTCATAGTCTTCTAAACTACACTTTCCTTCCTTTTCATTTTAAAAACAAACATACTTCGAATCCATTTAAATATAACACTTTTATTCCAATAATATTTTCCAGGTCCTTACAATCTCCCTAACAACAAAAATTTTCGTCCTCGAAAATTGAATTACAAGGAAAAGAGATGTGGATAGTCCTTTCTCATGGTTTCTTCCAACTCCCTAGTTGAATCACCCGATCCCTCATTCCACACCACTTTCACCATGTTGATGGTCATACCTCTGAGCTGTTTACTTCGCTGATCGTCAATCCTTACTGGTTTTACTCCAAAGGAAAAGTCATCCCTGATCTGCCATCGTCCTCTCCCAGCACATAACTAGGGTCTGCCATGTACTTCCTCAGCTGTGATATGTGAAGGACATTATGCAGATTCGCTAAAAGGGAAGATAGGGCGATCTCGTACGCTACAGGACCTTTCTTCCTCAAAATCTGGTATGGTCCAACAAACTTAGGAGACAGCTTCTTTGATCTGATAGCTCGTCCTACACCCTTGGTTGGTGTCACTCTCATAAACACATGGTCTTCAGCAGCAAACTCCAAAGGTCTTCTCCTCTGAATCTGCCGACTTTGAGAAGCTCTCATTCTGCCTTGTATCATCTTCAGCTCCTCGGTTGTCTGCTGAACCAACTCTTACTACTCCAATACTTCATCAAATTCCATTCCCTTTCTCATCACTCATCATTCACCACTTCCATTTCGCCAAAAGAGCAAAGTTAAATTTTCTGTTATCCCTTAAATCATTCATTTACTGGTATGCAAATTTTTTTTTTTTGCCCTTAATCTTAATATCCCATCTTCACCCATTACAAGGCCTTTAGCTTGCTCGGTGCCTAGAACTCCCATAATACGCTTCAGACTAGGCTCCCCTAATTGTTCAATCAAAACTGGTTCGCCCTCCTGGTTCCAACAATAAGGGAGTTCTGCATTTTCCCCCATACAGAGCTTCATACAATCACTGACTTCAAAACCCCATAACACCACTGATCCAGCCCCTGGACCAGATGCCAGAGCTTCTTCTTCTAGCCTCCTCCTTCTCACCAGCTTCGCGCCAAGCACCTCAATGACTTCACCTGAAAGAACAAGTTGGCGCCTCTGAATCTTTCTCTCTCCTGACGGTTATCCCTCTTGACACGTGGAGGATATCTGGTCACACACGTGTCGTCATCTGGAGAACCTACAACTGAGTCGTTACTTCTACTTTGCTCCTGCGGCTAAGTTATCCACACAGGGAGTAGCCTAGTGCGCTAGCTACTGTGGGCGCAGCCTTAACACGATGAACTGGCAGCCTTAACGTGATGAACTAATCTTCTCAAATGTACGGCGATGTGAAAACCCCGGCGATCTGAATATCAGGCGATGTGCTCCTTTCGGCGTTTTGTTGACCACTGATCTCGTATTCTCCACACACGGTCGATAGGCGTGTACTGATTTTCTCTCCCGGCGATAGGCGTGTATTGATCCACACGGCGATAGGCGTGTTCTATTCTTAACACACGGCGATAGGCGATTGCTACTCTGTGTTTCTTTACTTCTCGGGTTCAGCTTACAGGCGCTCGCCTGATACTGATCCGCAAGTGTTGGTCCCTTAACCACCCCAACCAATCACCATTCTGGGCGATCGCCTCTCCGATTCACTTGCCACCCTCTACCACATGACTCCTTTGAACGATCTACGTAATCAACTGTTGCTGGCATCATCTACTGCTGATAGCCAACCAGATCAACCACTACCACTGCCGATTCTAAATCATAAGTAGAATAATTATCTCTCATGAACTTTGAGTTGCCTTGAAGCATATGCAACCACTCTCTTCTCTTGCATCCAAAACGCATCCCAACCCTTGATATGAAGCACCACAGTAGACGTCAAAAGGTCTTCCGACCTCTGGAATTTCCCGCACTGGAGTACCTCATGGAGATACGCTGGGTTTGATGAAATGCTTCTCCAACAGCTCTTCCACTTGCTTCTTCAATTCTACCAACTCGGCTGGAGCCATCCTGCAAGGTGCCATTGACACTGGTCCAGCTCCGGGTACCAAAACAATAGAGAATTCCACTTCCCTCTTAGGAGGTAACCCAGGTACTTCTTCTGGAAATACATCCATCCAATCTTTCACCACATGAATCCTGCTTACGTCCTCTTCATCCTTCACTTCCAACCGAGCTACCATCACGAAACACCTCGCCTCTTCTTCCAACTCTGATCGCCCATGCCGAGCAGATCTCACATCTGGCTCTTGGAGATCGGAAAACACCACTTTCTGCCTACCGCAAACTATGGGAACGTGATCGGCAGACAGCCAATCCATTCACAGGATAACATCCAGATCCTGCAGAGATAGACAGATCAAATTCACTTTGAATCTGCGTCCCTCTACTATCACTGAACATTCGGGGCAACTGTAGAGGTCAACACCTGCCCTGACACAGGTGTAGAGACCAACAGTTTCGAAGGGTAACTCCTTCACTAGAAGGCCCAGCTCGGCTACACACTGGCTTGACACAAAGGAGTGTGTCGCTCCGGAATCAAACAAAATTCTAACGCATCTACCAGCTATAGAGTAAACACTTTGTACTAAGTTACCTGACTGAGGTGCCTCTGCTCCAGGCATGGCAAACACTCTCCCTCCTGCCTGAGGTCTGCTGCCTTTACTCCTCAACTGCTGGGAACCAACGGGTTGAGTCATCCTTTTTCTGTTAGGACAATCTCGAGAAATGTGCCCCATCTCTTGACATGTGAAGCACCCTCTCTCTGAATTCCTCTTGGGGCACACCTTGACGTTATGTAACCCACCACAACGGAAACACCTTGGTTTCCATGGTTGTTGCTGCTGAAACTGGAGCGGAACTGCTCCTGCCCGATGTGGTGGAGGTCTCGCATAAGGCTTGCTTTGTGGGTGCTGCACCTTGGCCTTCCCACTGGAGGAACCCCCTGGGTGTGATCTGATTACCCTAGGATTACTCCTCTCTAGGGTCTCCCCCCTCTTTGCCTTCTCCACTAAGGCATGAAATTCCCTGATCCACTGATCTGGTTGGTTCGGAGAAACATTCCCACGGAATTGGGGTGAGTTGTGTCTCATGAACTCGGTCATCCCCATCTGCTCCTGGGGCTGATTGACATGGGAAGCTGTTGCAGCCGATCCAGCAGTTCCCAAATGATGCATTACAGCTTGATGAATATGGGCCATTACTGTATTCTGTTGTTGGATGGCAGTTGCCATCATCTCCATGGCCCTGGCGATCTGGCCCATCTCTGAAGAAGGTCGGGGAGGGGTAGGAGGTTTACGCGCCATCTTTCTTCGTTCTCAGATTTTGAAACTATAGGTTTTCTATATTCCCTACGACTACAAGAATGAGATCGATAAGAAATCAATTCATTCAGGAGGTAACATCTAGACCTTACAAAGGTCAGCATCTCAAAATCATTGAGAATTTGAGTTCATCAACAGAATCATAATACTTATAACTTCAAACAAAACACCAGAACAGTTCCTGGTGTACAATCATCAATCCAAACAGCCACTTTCAGTCAATTACAAGGACACTCAATAAATCACACCAGAATTCAATGTAGGCTAAACATCAAACCTCTGGAATTAAGATTAAGAATCATCCCGATCCAGTTATGAGTGTGCACCCTCATTACTTTATCAAGATCTTCTCACCCTTAATACTAAGATTCTCAGTTAGGGCATACATTCACTAAAGCACAAAAGCACACACAAAATTTCCATACAAAACGTTTGAAAACCTTTCACTATATTCGTTATTTAAAAACTCAAATAACTTTTATGAGCAGAAGAAACACAATGGATCCACAGCCCTCAGGTCATCCTAAGGACGAACTGCTCTGATACCATTAATGTAACATCCCGCCAAAATAAAACCATACATACATGTATAATGAAAATAAAGGTAAACAAATAATATCGAAGAGTACAAGATAATATATATATAAGTAATGAAGTTGCTCCTCTTAGGGAGTTTAATACATAACCAGTCAAATGTTTTCAACACTTAAACAAAATACAACAAAATAGACGAACAGGCGATCTCCCAACGAAAGGGCGATCTCCTATCAGGAAGGCGATCTCCTATCAGCCAGGCGATCTCCTATCAACCCGGCGATCTCAACTCCCTGTAACGTCATCTGCTCCCGTGTAAAATACACGATCATCACAGGTTTTAAGAAAACAGCCACAGAACCAAAATACAGGGTAAGCTAGACATTTAAAAGAGAGTTTGAATATGAACTAAAAAAATCAATCATGAAACCAATTTAAAACGATCACGTACAAACCATCAACTTTCTCATATTCCACCAAACCATTCGAAAATCACCTATCTCACAAATCAATTTCAAGAGTCTCACAATTCACATCAGCAATCAAGTGTCTAACAATTCAATTTCTCAATACTTCACGTCAGACTTTCCACTGACTCATCACACAAGACACTTGACCACTATTTCCGGAAAAACACGTGCATTGACTGACTCAGGGATTTGCACCTGTCATACAAAAGGCTGGAAAGTGTCCTCAGCCATGCGCATCACCCAATCTCAATATCATTTCTCACGTATGACAAGGTTAATCCATACCACAGGCCGAACTCGTTCTTTTTCACACGAGTCACCCATACGTATGGACCTCCATCGACCCTCAACGCCTGAATTACTTCATCTATTTGATTCCATTATATCAGGAGAGTCTGGATATCCCATTATAGACATCACCGATCAATGCACATCCTACACAATCTTACACGGTATTTTCTTTCCTGAAAATACTATGCCTCGATCCACAATCACAACATTCAACACATCATACAACACTTAATGAACCATTCCAATCACAGCAAAACTCATACCAAGGTTCAGATTTTCGAAAACCACATTTAGAATCTCAAACACTTTTGAAACAGCATAAAACGGGGGATATTTCAATAACAGATGAAAAACAGGCGATCACCTCCAGAAACCGGCGATCACGAACAAAACTGGGTTTTTAAACAAGAACATTTTGAACACCGGCGACCACGTCGCCCCCAACATCCAAACAGAACTGTTATCGTAAACATCTCACATTTCAACATCAAACACCGTGAAAGCGAAGTAAAACCGGCGACCACGTCGCCCTATCATCACAAACATCAAATATCCAGTTATCGTTGGAAAAAGACTAGCTTCCCTTACCTGGACTAGCGTGAAACTCTCTCTTCAAGCTTTAATCCACCGAACTCACGGATGCCCGAACTCAGCCTAAGCTTTCTGATCGGTAGACTTGCAGAGAACCTTCCCAGGTGCTCTATGGCAGTCGTCGCTCGTCTTGCTTTTTGCTCGAAGGTGCTTGAATCGCAGCGCGAAGGAGAGAAATGGAGGAGAAGGGAGGTAACTCACTTTTTCGCTCTTTGGATAACTGCAACGTTTTTCCTCCTCTCAGAAGTGGGTTCTTGCCTCTTAAACCAACTTGTCCACAAAAGCAGCTGCCACCACCCACTCTGCAGGGAAGTCTGAGTGTACCTTTCTCTGAACAGTACGACCACTGTTGTCTCTTGTGCATGCCAACCACTGCTCTGAACAGTACGACCACTGTTGTCTGTTGCGCATGCCAACATTCTGATGTCACTGTTCTGAACCAACACTTTTTGTCTACGTGTCGCGCGTGCTGCGCGTCTCATGCTGGGAGTCTGGGTCCCACCTTCTCTACGTACAACTCGACATCGCGCGATAACCTTCCACCGATGATCACTGGCGCGAAGAATCTCCACCGACGACTCATCCTGGAGGACGACCGATGTCTCTCTCTGGAAGACGACCGATGTCTCCTCTTCCTGGAGACCGACCGAGGTCTCCTCTTCCTGGAGACCGACCGAGGTCTCCTCTTGGCGACGCCCGCATGTCTCTCGCGCCCTGGCGATGCCCGCATGCCTCTCGCGCCCTGGCGATGCCCGCATGCCTCTCGCGCCCTGGCGATGCCCGCATGCCTCTCGCGCCCTGGCGATGCCCGCATGCCTCGCGCCCTGGCGATGCCCGCATGCCTCGCGCCCTGGCGATGTCCGCATGCCTCTCGCGCCCTGGCGATCATGTTCCTGGCGATCTCATAGTCTTCTAAACTACACTTTCCTTCCTTTTCATTTTAAAAACAAACATACTTCGAATCCATTTAAATATAACACTTTTATTCCAATAATATTTTCCAGGTCCTTACACCTTCACTGTTCACGTGCCATGCATGTAGCTTCACTGGGAAACCCTAGTTCTGATGAGTACTCAACCCCTCAGGACTCTGCACCTAACTGTGCTCTCCCTGCTACCCGCGTGGGCACTTTGTGATCTAGGCCTCTCCCTAACTCTGGGTATTTAACTGGTCATTGGCCCACTCTGGGAACCAATCTTAGCTGTTCTGTTTACGCTGTTCAAATCACCCAAGACCGATGTTGTAACATCCCGCAAAATTCTTTTCATATTTATATAATAAAATAAGCGTAGACATTTATTTATAAAATCAACATATGTATATATATTGAAAGTACATCATCCCATACATTGTATCTCAAAAAGAAACGTCCCTCTTATAGGGGTTTTAATACATTCCATCAACTGTTTCAAAATAAAACCAAAATACATTATAAAAAGAAAACAGGCGATCTCTTCCTCCAACTGCTCACTGAGGAGCTCGACTACCTGCAACATCATCTGCTCCCGTGTAAAATACACGATCATCACAGTTTTAAGAAAAACAGCCACAGAACAAAAACGTAGGGCAAGCTAGATATTTTAAAGAGAATTTAGATATGAAACTTTAAAATCAAGATAAAACAAATTTAAGACACCCACGTAAAACCATCAATTTCCCATTCATTTCACACACTTCACAATTTCATCAAGAGTTATTTGTTTCACATAAAACATCAAATGCCTATCAAATCTCAATATTTCACTTTCTCACGTCCGACTTCCACGGACTCACCACACATAGACACATACCACACCACTGTAAAGTCCACACAGGACAGGTAATGAAGTCCACACAGGACAGCTAATGAAGTCCACACAGGACAACTGATGAAGTCCACACAGGACAGCTGATGAAGTCTACACAGGACAGCTGATGAAGTCCACACAGGACAGCTACTGAAGTCCACACAGGACAACTACTGAAGTCCACACAGGACAGCTACTGAAGTCCACACAGGACAGCTAATGAAGTCCACACAGGACAGCTACTGAAGTCCACACAGGACAGCTAATGAAGTCCACACAGGACAGCTACTTAACATCAATTCACCCAATGCACCATACAACACTTAAATGAACACAGCAACAATCATTCCACGGTTCAGATTTTCGAATATCACATGCATTTCACATTTAAATCTCAAATAGTCTCAACGACACTAAAACAGGGGAGTTCGAAATCAATAATAACACAGGCGATCACGTCCAAAACAGGGGATTTCAAAATCTGTATTTAAAACCGGCAATCACGTCGCCCAAACACATAAGAACAGAACATCATGAAAAAGGGGTTTAAAACTGGCGACCACGTCGCCCAAACACATAGAACAGAGCATCGCGAAAAGAATATGAAACCGGCGACCACGTCACCCTCACTTCAGAAACAGCTAGCCTACGGCTTTTTTTGAAAATAAAGCTAGCTTCCCTTACCTGAACTTGCGCCAAAACACCAAGAGCTCCAACACCCACCGAAGCTTAAAGATGTCCTAACTCTGTTCTAGCATCCTGACGGAAAACTCGCAGAGAACTCCCCAGGTATCCAAGTGCAGTCGTCGCTCGTCGTACTGGTGCTTGGAGATGTCTGAAATGCAGCGCGAAGGAGAGAAAAGAGAAGGATGAAGGTAGACTCACTCTGTCACTCTTGAACCACAGCAACGTTCTCCCTCTCAGAAGTGGTTTTTGAATCTAAACCAACTTGTCCACAAATGCCGCTGCCACCACCCACTCTGCAGGAAGGCTTGCGTGCACGCTTCCTTGAACAGTACGGCCACGTGTGTCTCTGCGCATGCCAACTCTCTGATGTCACTCTTCTGAAACACCCTTTTTGTCTACGTGTCGCGCGTGCAGGACGTTTCATGCTGGGAGCCTGGGTCCCACCTTATCTGTGTGAAACACGACATCGCGCGATAACCTTCCACCGATGACTCATCCTGGCGAACGACCGATGTCTCTCTCTGGAAGACGACCGACGTCTCTCCCTGCATGACGACCGATGTCTCTCCCTGCATGACGACCGATGTCTCTCTCTGGAAGACGACCGATGTCTCTCCCTGGAAGACGACTGATGTCTCTCCCTGGCGATGCCCGCATGTCTCTCGGGCCATGGCGATGTCCGTGTGCCTCTCGCGCCCCGGCGATGCCCGCATGCCTCGCGCCCTGGCAATGTCCGCATGCCTCTCGCGCGCTGGCGATATCCGCATGTCTCGCGCCCTGGCGATGACTGATGACAATCGCCACGCCTGGCTGAAGGTTCTTCATCCCACAATGTTACGTCCAAGGTATCACCTCCACATGATTACCTCACGATAAAGTCATCGCACCTGACTACTTGGTTAATACAGTGGTCAGACGACCGACCTCTACCAGCTGACCCCAGACCTTGGGCGATGTCCGAGGTCCGACTACTACGAAACTTCTATTACCAGCTCTTTGTATTTTAAATAATAACATCTTCTGAAATTATCTAAATATAACACTTTTATTCCAATTAAAGTTTCTAGGTCCTTACAGATGTCACCTCGCCACACTCTGTTGCCGAGGACTCCTCGACCTGCTGAGTGACGATGACACCTCCACCCATCCTGGTGATCTGATGACTACTCACCCGTCTCTGTAGGCTGATGACTAATCACCCCTCTCTATAGGCTGATGACTAATCACCCCTCTCTGTAGGCCGATGACTCGTCACCCTTCTCTGTTCAATACCCCCTGTGGGGTCCATTCCATGTGGCTTTGGCCCATGCTGTGGGACCTAGCTGACGTCCGAGGACTGGTCAGTACACTCACGTTGGCACCCCCTAAATCTACACCTACACCTTCTTTTTATGTCACATGGAAGGTGTGACTTAGCTTTGTACATTGGCACCCCCTATTCCTATATCTACACCTTCCTTTTATGTTCTACTAAAAGCTACTCTAAAGAAATTACAAAAAGAGACATCAATTGATGCTCAAGTCTTTGCCCTACAACTAGTAATTCTCTGAGGCATATTGGACCTTAGTTTGGGCTTGGGCTTAATTAGGCTTGGGCTTCTTGGGCTTGGGCCCTATTTTTGCCACTTGACTCAGCCGCCATTGACTCAGAGGTAGATGGTGGCTCCTTATATCTTTGCGGTGGTTCTATGCTTTCCAAAGGATGGCTCCATTGAGACAGAGGGGGGCCCTACCTATAACTGCACTCCGACACTCAAGTCAATAAAGGGCAAGAAACATCAAACAAGAAAAAGTGCTTAAGCTTATAATCTGTGTGTAAGAACTATGTCTTGCATAGAAGACAACGTGCCTTTACCTTGGGTCTTACCCCCTTTTATAATTGTTTATAGGTTAACCTGCCACTGACATTCTCTTGCCAAAGCCTTGCCTCTAGCAAATTTAGGGTTACCTTTTCGGGATACTATCGCACAGTCTTAATGCAACTCCCGTGGCAACATTCCTTTCTTAGAGTGCAGCACTCGTGGCAACATTCTTTTTCTGGAGTGCGTATCTAACGATATGGCCGCTAGGGTTACAACGTGTGTACCAGCGCCGCGAGACCAACCCGTTCTTGTAAGTGCCCTAATTTCTCACGTGCCTTGCATGCAGCTTTCTTTGAAAACCCTAGCGCTCTTGGGCATTGGCGCCCCTAGGGGTAATCTACTTGTGCCAGACCCAAATGTCTTACACACGTTTTGCATACAAGGTATATCTGTGAATCGAGCTTTCACTAACATAATAATTAACATGTGTAATTTTTGGGGACCCCCCTGTGGGTCCTACTATGCCGACCTCTACTGTGCCGACCTCTACTGTATATTGCTGACGTTCGAGGTCTGGCCACTATACAAGCCCCCCAGGCTGGAGCTGGAGCTTGCTTCAGCGAAAAGCCTAACTGCTCGCCCTGGCGACCTACGTGGCAATAAGTGATTGGACGTGCATAGTGCCTCGAGGTGACGTCCCACCACACTTTTTCTAAAGCGTACAGGAGGCAAATTTAACGGTTGGGGAGTGTTGTCACTTCGTGCTTCCCCTATATGTTAAACCCTTACCCTATACACCATTCACTGTTTCATTCCCTCTCTTGTTCATCTTTCAAACATCTCTACTTCTTGAGCATTTTACTTCCTTCCTTGATACCTCATCATCTCTACTTAGAATCACTTAAAGGTATGTTCTTTTCTCCATTTCTGTCTTTGTTTCTGCTATTGCGATGCTCTTTAATCTGCTATAACTGCCTGGAATTGTTTATGATTCTCGCATTTTACATTTCATCACTCTTTGTTTTTCTGTTTCACTGCGTTCATTGAAACGCACGCGTTCTACCCTTTCTGAGTCTCGCCTTTCTTTTCTTTTCTTTGTTTTAGCCATTTCTTCACACAATGGACCAGTCCAACTCACCCGAACCCATGGATGAATCGCACACCCCAACCCTTGGCTCCATCAACAACCCTAGCTCTTCCTTCTGCTTATTACCAAACACTGTATCCCTGGGCTTCCAGTGGACTCTTGAAAGAGGTCTCTGACTTCACTACCTCCAAAAGCATAGTGGACTATAAAAAAAGCGAGACTTGCCACCTATCCCGCATCTTTGCGAAAGAAAGTTCTTGTGGGTGACCCCGTGTAGGGTAGGTGAGCTCGTTTGCTATGATGAGGCATCTGGCCAGGAGGGTCCATTCTGCTTCCTCTACTCCGCGGTCTTTAGGAAGGTCCTCCTCCGCCTTCCCTTTACTGGCTTCAAGCGAGCGCTCTAAACGGATATTAATTTCGCCCCCGCTCAGCTTCATCCCAATGGCTGGGCCTTCGTTAGGGCCTTCGCCATTCTCTGAGAGTATTTTGGCCACCTACCTTCCGTGGACACCTTCCTGTATTTCTTCGACGTGGGGAAGAACCTATGCGTGAGCCTCAATGGGGTCGCTGGAAGAGCATTGCTAACTCTCTTTCAGCAATCATACAAGGGCTTCAAAGGGATGTTCTTCAAAATTCGCTGCAACGAGCACGACCCCACCCTCCTAGACGGGTTCCCCCTTTACTAGGTTGAGAAGCCCATACTGGCGAAGCCCAAGAGCCTTAAGGACTTGCACCCGAAGGATCGAGAGGTTTGCGAGTTCCTCTCTGGCCTCCAATCGATATTCAGCTCCGCTGACCTAATTAAGAACGAGTACAACCCTAAAACCTTGAAAGGCTACATCGGTACTTGTCTTCTTACCTTGATTATCATTGCTTGTTCTGCATATGCCTGTGTTTTGCTTATTCTGTATGTGTTACCTGTTGCTGATACTTTCTCACAAGTTTCTATTTTGTTATTGGCATGGTGATTGGTGTTGATAGAAGGAGGAGACTGGCTGCCCTAGCCGCAAAGAAGGGTGGTGTACTGACCAGTCCTCGGACGTCAGTTGGGTCCCACAGCATGGGCCAAAGCCACGTGGAATGGACCCCACATGTAGGTCGCCCGGGCCGATGACTTAGTCTCTTCGCTGAAACAAGTTAACAGCTTGAGACTGGGGGGCTTGTGTACCGACCAGTCTTCGGGCACCGAGAACAGGTAGTAAAGGACGAACCACATCAGCTGGGTCCCACAGCATGGGCCAAAGCCACGTGGAGTGGACCCCGCAGGCAGCTTGGATTAAAGGGTGATCAGTCATCGGTGTGTCACCTTAGAGAAGGGTGATCAGTCATCGGTGTGTCACCTTAGAGAAGGGTGATCAGTCATTAGCATGTTCCCACAGAGAAGGGTGATTAGTCATCAGCGTGACGATCACCAGGAAGGGCTGATGTGTCCTCGTCACTCCGCAGGGTGATCAGTCCTCGGCAACAGAGTGTGATGAGGTGACATCGGTCTTGGGTGATTTGAACAGCGTAGACAGAACAGCTAAGATTGGTTCCCAGTGTGGGCCAATGACCAGTTAAATACACAGAGGTAGGGAGAGGCCTGAATGACGAAGAGCCTATGCGGGTAGCAGGGAGAGCACAGTTAAGTGCAGAGTCCTGAGGGTCGAGTACTCATCAGAACTAAGGTTTCCCAGTAAAGGCTATATGCATGGCACGTGAACAGCAAGGGCACTCCCAGAACAGGTGGCCCCAGAGACTAGGTGCACAAGGAGGCATCCAGGTGGTCACCCTGTTAGAGTTTGCACTCCAGAGAAGAAAACCTTATGTGCTAGATTACCCTAAGATTGGGTGATAGCGGCGCAAGGGTATTCCAGTAAACCCTAAATATGGCTAGCAGCGTAGTAAACCCTAATTAGGGCTAGCGGCGCAGTAAACCCTAGACTATATAAGGGACAGAAAAATACTTCACAAAGGTAGGCAGTTTCTAGACCTAAACACAGAGAAACTCAAGACACTTGGTGTTACTTGCCCCCTATTGACTTGAGCGTCGGAGTGAAAATGGCCTCGAGGGCGCCCCTTTCTCTTTTGCAGGTGCAGATTGTTTCGCAAGATTCGAGCACGTATCAACGTGAGGAAGGAGGCGCGTGAGTGTCGTGGAGTCAACTGACAGGCGAGTCAACCGGCAAGAACATTTGGCGCCCACCGTGGGGCCGGAGTAAAACAAGGTCCCATACACGAGAGTGAGAGAAAAAACCGGAGAAGATGAGGAATACAAGACACGGGTCCGTTCCGCCAAATGGAGGCGACAGCGTTACCATACAACAACTCATGGAAACGATGTGCGCCCTCCAGGAGACAGTGGCAGAGTCCAGAGCGCATCAGGCGCGTATGCTGTAAGGACCTGTAAAAATTAAATTGGAATAAAAGGAATATATTTTAAATGAATTCTAAGTATGTTTTTATTTAAAATAAAAAGGGAGGAAAGTGTAGCTTAGAAGACTATGAGATCGCCTGGTTAGTACATAATCGCCTGTCGCCTAGACTACCCATGCGGACATCGCCAGGGCGCGAGGTATGCGGACATCGTCAGGGCGCGAGGTATGCGGACATCGCCAGGCGCGAGGCATGCGGGCATCGCCAGGGCGCGAAGCATGCGGGCATCACCAGGGCGCGAGAGGCATGCGGGCATCGCCAGGGATAGACATCGGTCGTCTCCCAGAGAGAGACATCGGTCGTCTTCCAGAGAGAGACATCGGTCGTCTTCCAGGATGAGTCATCGGTGGAAGGTTATCGCGCGATGTCGTGTTTCACATAGATAAGGTGGGACCCAGGCTCCCAGCATGAAACGTCCTGCACGCGCGACACGTAGACAAAAAGGGTGTTTCAGAAGAGTGACATCAGAGAGTTGGCATGCGCAGAGACACACGTGGCCGTACTGTTCAAGGAAGCGTGCACGCAAGCCTTCCTGCAGAGTGGGTGGTGGCAGCGGCATTTGTGGACAAGTTGGTTTAGATTCAAAAACCCACTTCTGAGAGGGAGAACGTTGCAGTAGTTCAAGAGCGAAAGAGTGAGTTCACCTTCATCCTTCTCTTTTCTCTCCTTCACTCTACGATTCAGGCCTTATCACGTCCCTGCTTGGCTATCGACGACTGCCATAGAGCACCTGGGAGGTTCTCTGCAAGTCCTCCAAACCAGACGCTAAAACAGAGTTAAGGCATCCTTGAAGCTCGTTGGGTTGGAACTCGTAGTGAAGTTTACGCAAGTCCATGTAAGGGAAGCTAGCCTTATTTCCAACGAAAACCTTAAGTTAGATGATTTTGATGATGGGGCGACGTGGTCGCCGGTTTCATCTTCTTTTTCACGATGCTCTGTTTTTATGTGTTTGGGCGACGTGGTCGCCGGTTTTAAACCCCTTTTTCATGATGTTCTGTTCTTATGTGTTTGGGCGACGTGATCGCCGGTTTTAAATACAGATTTCGAAATCCCCTGTTTTGGACGTGATCGCCTGTGTTATTATTGATTTCGAACTCCCCTGTTTTAGTGTCGTTGAGACTGTTTGAGATTGAAAAGTGAAATGCATGTGATATTCGAAAATCTGAACCTTGAAATGATTGTTGCTGTGATTTGAATCGTTCATTTAAGTGTTATATGATGTGTTGAATGTTGTAGATGTGGGATCAAGGCATAGTATTTTTAGGAAAGAAAATACCGTGTAAGATCATGAGTAAAGTGTATTGACTAGGGACTTGTCTAGAAAGAGATATCCTGACTCTGCTAAGATAATGGAATCACGTAGATGAAGTTATTCTGTTGGTGAGAGTCGAAGGAGGTTCATATGAATGGGTGAGTCGTGTGAAAAAGAACGAGCTCGGCCTGTTATATGAATTAACCCTGTCATACTAGGAGAGTGAAGATATTGAGATTCATTTATGCGCATGGCTGTGTGAGTTTCACAGCGACCCTGTGTGGGTGATGTAGTATGACAGGTGCAGATCTCTGGGTCTGAGTCAACGCACGAGTCTTCCGGAAGTAGTGTCAAGTGTCTATGTGTGATGAGTCAGTGGAAGTCTGACGTGAGAAATGTGAAATATTGAGAATTGTTGATAGACACTTGATGGTTGTGTGATATGAATGAGAAAGTGATGGACTCTTGTGAATGTTTAAAAAGGGCTGATCTACGTTGGTTGTCCAGTTTATAATTTAAAGTTTTAAAAATATCTAGCTTACCCTTTGTATTGTTCTGTGGCTGCTTTCTCTTAAAACTGTGATGATCGTGTATTTTACACGGGAGCAGATGATCTTCCAGGGAGTAGAGCTCCTCAGTGAGTGGTCGCCGGAAGGAGATCGCCTTTTTTTGTCTCTATGTGGTGATCGCCTGTTTTCTGTTCTGATAGCAGATCGGCTGTTTTGGGTCTTCTGATAGGAGATCGCCTGTTTTATATTGGGAGACCGCCGGTTTCAGTTTATTTGGCTGTATTTTGTTAAGTTTGGAAAACTGACTGGATATGTATTAATTTTCCCTGTGGGGAGCAATTTCATTATATATATATATGTTCACTTCGAAATTTTTGTTTTATCTTTATTTCATTATATAAATGTGAAATGTATTTTGGTGGGATGTTACATATGCAGGAGGACCTGGCCGCCTCAAAGGCCAGAAATGAGGAGCTGCACAGGGCCAACGAAGAGTTACACTTGAATCTGCATCACATGCAGCAAGCTGGGGATCGCGTGGGGGTGGATCAGACTCCACCTACGCCCCCAAGAGCCTTTCCCATGCCTTTTCCCAAAGAAATCATGGACGCGGTGGTCCCAGTCACATTCGTGGGGCCAAAGACTGTGTTCACAGGGAAAGAAGATCCAGAAGCGCATCTGACAGCCTTCCACACTCAGATGATGCTGTCCGGAGGCTCAGACGCGGTGTACTGCAAAATGTTTATGAGTACACTGAGCGGAATAGCTATGGAGTGGTTCGTGAGCGTGCCAGAGGGCCACATCACCTCTTTCCATCAGTTCTCGAAGCTGTTCACAGAGCAGTATATAGTCAACAGAGCGCCACCGGTGGTGTCCTATGATCTGTTTGACGTGCGCCAATATCAGGGGGAGTCGCTGAAGGACTACCTCAACCGTTTTGGTGCGCAGGTGGTGAGATTGCCCAGCAAGGACGAGAACTTACTGGTGCACGCATTCAAGAAAGGCGTACTGCCTGGTCCTTTCAGTGAATCGCTCATCAGGAGCCACCCTGCCACCTTTGCTGAGATTCGACGACGCGCGGTGGCACACATAGTAGCAGAGACAGAGGTCTCTGAGAAGAGAGGCAGCGCTGCACCGTCGATGTCGCGTGGAGGTCAGGGGAAGCTGCAGCAGCAGGTGCAGGTGTATGAGGCCAAGGAAGTGAAGAAGGTGCAGGGAAGGCCTCGTCCCTATGCACCCAGGAAGGACCAGACCAGGGGGCGTGCAAGGGAGAACAACGCACCCCCTAGGTATGATTTCATGGTGGAGTTGGCAGAGCTGATCGCCATCCCTGCCGTGGCTGCAAGACTCCGAGTACCAGAGAAAACCGACAAGGTGCTTGGAGGGAGGAAGGATGAGTGGTGTGAATTCCATCAGGCTTATGGACACACACTCCACACCTACCTGTCATTGGGGCATCAACTTGCTGAGTTAGTAAAGACAGGATTCCTGACCGATTACCTACAGGAGGCGCAAGGTGATCGCACTTCGGGGTCTCAGACAGGTGATCGCACTTCGGGGTCTCAGACAGGTGATCAGCAGCACGAAATCCCTGTGCATGGGGACGTGAGGTGATGGAGGATGCAACGCTGGGGGGCTCCCAAGTAGCTCAGGAGGAAGCTCCTCGTGAATCAGGCGTCACCAGAGCGGTCATCGCCTATGAAAGGAAGGGGTCCATACAGAGTGGTTGAGGCTTTGGAGAATGGAGCTTATCGGCTGGAGACTCTGGATGGAACAGCTATCCCCAAGATGTGGAACGCTACACACTTAAGTTTCTACTTCAGCGCAAGTGCAGGTGATCGGTGGTCAGTTGCTAAGTGACCACCACCAGCAGATCAGTCTCTAGATGAGCGCCTGGAAGCAGAGCGCGAGAAGTAATGGAGCACAGATCCGTCATCGGTGTATGGTCATCGGGGTTTCTTGCTACACGCAGTTAAACTGGGACCCGGGCTCCGAGAGCGTTACGCATTCACCTCGCATGATTCCAAACTAGAAGAAGAAGAGTTGCTCGCCAGTAGGGTTGTGCATGAGGATGGTGTAAGAAAGCTAGTAAGCTGGTCAGTGATCGGTGACTTCGTGCATGCAGGATGCAGCGCCTGACGAGTGTGTTTACACCAACCACCTCTGGTGCTCTCGTGGGAGCATGCGACTCGCTCAGAGGGAAGAAACGCGCTAAGTTACTTCCCAAGGGAATAACTTAGGCGCACAGAGAAAAGCGCAAAGGCCCTTCAGGTATGACATGCGTACAGTTAAATCCTCCCTCGCCTATGAGCGAAGTGAGGTCAGTGAGAACCTGTCACTTGGAGTTAGAGGTCTCGTAAGCGGAGAGGTAGGTTCGTAGAGAACACCTCCCCTTCGAGTGAGAACTTCCAACGTGAAAGAAGGGCTCGCCCAGTGAAATCCTTCCTCGCCTATGAGCGAAGTGAGGTCAGTGAGAACCTGTCACTTGGAGTTAGAGGTCTCGTAAGCGGAGAGGTAGGTTCATAGAGAACACCTCACCTTTAACTTCTTACAGCGAGGCTGAGGCCAGAGAGAAGACCTCACCTCGACTTCTTACAGCGAGGCTGAGGCGAGAGAAGAAAGTCCTCTCCCTCGACTTTGTACAGCGAGGCAAAGACAAGAGAAAAAAGATCTCACCTCGACTTTTTACAGCGAGGCTGAGGCGAGAAGAAAGACCTCACCCTCGACTTTGTACAGTGAGGCTGAGGCGAGAGCAGAAAGACCTCACCTCGACTTTGTACAGCGAGGCTGAGGCGAGAGGAGAAAGACCTCACCTCGACTTCTTACAGCGAGGCTGAGGCAAGAAGGGTCATCGATAAGCACTTTTCTTCCCCAAAACACAAGCATCATCTTTGGCGTTCAGGCCCTCTATGTGCTTAGCGCTGGAGTAACAGAGAAGTAAAGCAGAGCCTGAAGCACGATGACTGATCGGTGGTGCACCAACATGCTAGTCGGTGGTCGGTGGTAGAAGCAAGTTCTGCTGCGAGAAGTCGAAGCATTTAGGCCCGTCAAGTCAGTCGTCCAGCATGAAGTTAAAGACAATGCTGAGTCACATGCAGAGAGTTAAAAATGGAAAGGGACATGCAGCTGGAGCAAAGATTTCATTCATATTGAAGTCAATGCAGTGAGCCTTTACAGCTAAAAGGTTTATACAAGTTATGAAGCAGATAAAGAAATTACACAGAAAAGAAGAAGTTGCAAAGGGAGAAGCTCAAGGAGGAGGAATGATCTTGCCATCAACCACTTAGTCTCTTCGCTGAGAACGAGTTCACAGCTCGAGACTGGGGGGCTTGTGATCCGGTCGGTCACCGGTAGTCGATGACGTCAGCAGCAGATGACCACGTGGACCATTCACAGGGTGACACGTGGTAGAAGATATCAGGTGAATCAGAGGGGAGATCATTCAGAACGGTGATCGGTGGTCAGTTGCTAAAGTGACCGCCACCAGCAGATCAGTGCCTAGATGAGCGTCTGACAGCAGAGCGCGAGAAGTAATGAAGCACCGATCAGTCATCGGTGCAAGGTCATCGGGGAGAAGGGTGATTAACACCTCTTTGTCGAGAAAGAAGTCCTCAATTCGAGCAGAGAGCTCACCAATGAAGTCCTCAGACGGTAAGAGATGTGGGCGATGACAAGGTGGTGAGATGTCTCTTCAGCGCGCTACTCATGTCCTTACGCGCAGAGCCACGTAGGTCGCCCGGGCTGATGACTTAGTCTCTTCGCTGAAACAAGTTAACAGCTTGAGACTGCGGGGCTTGTGTACCGACCAGTCCTCGGGCACCGAGAACAGGTAGTAAAGGACGAACCACATCAGCTGGGTCCCACAGCATGGGCCAAAGCCACGTGGAGTGGACCCCGCAGGCAGCTTGGATTAGAGGGTGATCAGTCATCGGTGTGTCACCTTAGAGAAGGGTGATCAGTCATTAGCATGTTCCCACAGAGAAGGGTGATTAGTCATCAGCGTGACGATCACCAGGAAGGGCTGATGTGTCCTCGTCACTCCGCAGGGTGATCAGTCCTCGGCAACAGAGTGTGACGAGGTGACATCGGTCTTGGGTGATTTGAACAGCGTAGACAGAACAGCTAAGATTGGTTCCCAGTGTGGGCCAATGACCAGTTAAATACACAGAGGTAGGGAGAGGCCTGAATGACGAAGAGCATATGCGGGTAGCAGGGAGAGCACAGTTAGGTGCAGAGTCCTGAGGGTCGAGTACTCATCAGAACTAAGGTTTCCCAGTAAAGGCTATATGCATGGCACGTGAACAGCAAGGGCACTCCCAGAACAGGTGGCCCCAGAGACTAGGTGCACAAGGAGGCATCCAGGTTGATGGAAGAGGCCCAAGCTCCAACCCAAGTTCAGGCCCAACACAAGGTCCATGGCCAAGCACATTCACGCCCAAATGAGTCAAGCCACGGATGGGAGGGAGAAGACCTTGTACATGCTACTTGGAGGCCCATTAGGGGTAGCTTAGTAGATTAGTGTATTGTAGAAAGCAAAACTTGCTCACTTAGGGGTGTGCTATCAAAAAGGTGCCCTTAGCAATAGAAGGAGGGGTGTGCTAGCAAATAGGTGCCTTTAGCAAAAGAAGGAGGGGTGTACTATCAAATGTTGCATTTTTGACCTATCTTCTAGAATATTAGGATGATGGTGTGGTTTGACTAAAGTCAATACCCTAGGCAGCCCCCACTTTTTGTATTTCCATCCCTACCCTTTAAGCTTGCTCACCAAGGCTCCTAAATCTATAAATAAGAAGGCCTACCTTATGTATTAACAAGATTAATATGAGTAAAGTTATGCTGCCAAATTTGTGCCAAGCTTTGCTCTCTCCTAGTTTCTAGGAATTGATCTTCATCTCCTTCACCTCACCAAGGGTTGGCCGAACCTCCCTACTCCCATACACATCATGCACCTTCAAGATCACCATCACTCCTAGGAGGGTCTTGCTCATTTAAACCATTGCTTCCGCACCATCTTCAACATCCAAGGAGAGCTCAACATGTGAAGGCCATCATTTGGTATCATGAGCATGGGGTTCTTCAAAGATGAGTAGTTCTTGGTCCTTTTTCATTTTGAGTTCTTCTTTAATCCTTGTTGTTCATCTTTGTTTTCCATACTTGTCTTGCTGTTTTTTTAATTTTTAATTTGCATTGGTGTGCTGTTTGGAAATTCCAATTGGTGCATCTTGTTCAATTGTTCTTGAGCAATCTTTGTGCAATTTTTGGTAGGATTCCATACACCTTTGTGTTGCTGTTTTTATTTTTAGGTATTTGAGTCTTGCTTGTTTTTATTTTCTTTTGGGTCATATGATGCTTTGAGTCTTTTTATTTTATGAATCCATATGTTTTGTCTAAGTCATGTGTTTCCAAATTTGTCATCAAAATCTTAGTGGTACTTCTTCTTGATGATTTGGTTTCTTGCTTTATTTTGGGTCCAGTTTTTATTTTGCTGTTTTGGATGATCTTTTGGTGCATTTTTCTTTTAGTTTGAGTTCATATTTGGGTGTTAGATCCACGCAAATTCCTATATCTTCACTCCATTGTGTTCTTGAAAAATTTTCTTTGCTGTTTTTGGTTCCAGCTTTAGGATCCCCTGTTTTCACTGCAACTGGCCTGGCTGTTTTTATGTGTTAAAATTAAATACGTCACAAGAAATTTATGAGCCTCTGGATTTGAGTCACTTGAGATCTTAGCAAAAGAATACAAAAAGAATCAGGTCAAAAAAAACAAATAGAAAAAAAATGATAAATCATACAAAAAAAGTGTGCAATCTGTTGTTCCAGCTGGCGGAAAATGAGCACTGGTAGTAAAAAATTTATCAAAATTAATTGGTGCATGCGTTTGGCGTGAAACCAACTCCAAAAGTTTGTTAAGATCTTGACCTAATTGTGTCTCAAATTTCAAAAGCAAAGTCAGAATATCCAGCTCAGTACACATGTTTTAAGTGACGCTTTTTGTGCCAGGGAAACTTTTTCAGTAGTGCTGTTTTGGTTTTTCAAATCAATTCTAGTACCATTCTAGGATTCCTTTTGTGTGCCCACTTTATTTGTGTACCTTTTATTTTCTTGTCACATTTTATTGCAACTCTTCCTAGTTGTGTCACATTATAACTCCATTTGTGTGGTCCTATTTTTTGCAATTAATTTGTTTCTTGCTTTAATCCTTTGGCCTCTAAATTTGGTGCTGGAATTGTTTCTCAATTGGTGCCTATTTGAGTAGAAATTTAACTTGAGTGAGGTCTAGCTTGTGTGATAGGTGCTGGATTGGAGAATTAATTTCCTAATTCTAAGAGGAGCCAAAGCAAGGGCAGCAAACAAATATTACCCAAAAAAAAAAAAAAACACCACAAACACTTGGAGGGCCCAACAAAGAAAAAGACAACCAAGGGAGTGCCAATAGCAAAACAAGGATCAACAAAAGGGGGTTTTCTTAATCTTCTTTGCAACTTAACCTTGTTAATTACTTCTTTAATTACGTGATTAGACGGTGAGTGTGTCTTCAAGGGCTCCAAGTGTCCAAGAAGCCTCACCTAGGGCCGACTAGTGTAGACTTTAATTGGTTTAGCATGTGTTAATTGTTTTCCTTGCTTAATTAATTACGTTTGCTAATTGTCTTGCCTTGTTTAAGTTTGTTAATTCTTTGCTTGGTTAATTAGCTAGTTTGCATTGTTTTCTTGCATCAAAAAGGATTTCTTCAACTTGATTGTGTTTTAAGTGGTTTACTAAGAGAAAGCTTTGTGTGAAGACATTGAGGGATAGTCTTTGGCTAAGGCAAGGCTTGGTATTTAAGTAGTCCTTTGAGACTCACCTCCCTTACCTGGAAGACTACCTTCTTTGACTTTCCTAAATTTTCTCAAGGTAAAATACTTCTACACACAAAGCTTTAGTCATGTCTTCTTCTTCTCATTTGCCAAAGTCTATTGAAAATGAATTAAAATCTATGAAAACTCTTTTGGAAGAAGTTTCACAAGCCGTGCAAATGATTTCTTTTAGACAATTGGAGAATGAGTCTAAAATTAATGAGTTGACTAAAGCCCAAGAAGAGAAGTCACAAAAATCAAAAAAATCTCAAACTCATGCATCTCATTCACAAGTCCAAGAGTCTCTAGGGGAGGGAAGCCTTAGAATGTATGACTACTACCAACCACCCCCTAGAAGAAATAGGCAAAGGGAGCAAGAGGGCCCAAGGGAGGTTAGAGTAGACCTACCTCATTTCCATGGTAAGGAGAGTGTAGAAACCTACCTAGATTGGGAGATGAAAGTAGAGCAACTATTTGCTTGCCATAGGGTGAGTGAAGAACGCAAGGTACCTCTAGCCACCCTTAGCTTCCAAGGGAACGCCATGTATTGGTGGACCTCTCTCGAAAGAGAAAGACGTCTTCATAGGGAACCTCCAATTGAATATTGGAACGACCTTAGGGGAGCCCTAAGACGTCGCCACATACCCTCATACTACCATAGGGAGTTGATGGACAAGCTCCAAAGACTCAGGCAAAACAATATGAGTGTTGAGGAGTATAGACAAAAAATGGAGCTCTACATGATGAGAGCCTCCATTAGAGAAGAGGAGCATATCACCATAGCTAGGTTCCTTAGTGGCCTCTCACTTGAGATAAGGGATAGAGTAGAACTCCTTCCATACCAAGACTTGAATGATTTGGTTCAACTTTGCATTAAAGTTGAACAACAAAATTTGCGCAAAACTTCAAGTCAAAGGGTGGGAATCTACTCTAACTCTTATCCTAGGAGAGAGTATAGAAGAGAAAGGGAGGATAGTTTTTCAAAGGATAAATCCAAAGAAACTCCCAAGAGTGTAGGAAAAGATGTGTCTACCTCACAACCCCGCAGTAGAGACACCCAGTGCTTCAAGTGTCTTGGTAGAGGCCATATAGCATCCCAGTGCCCAAATAGGAGAACCATGATCTTAAGAGGGAGGGATGAGTATAGCAGCCAAGATGAAGAGTCTAGTGGGGAAGAAGAGAAGGAAAGTAGTGAGGGGGCATATCCTTGTGAGGGAGAATTAATGATGATCAGAAGAACCCTCAACAATCAACCTAGTGTGAACCATGAAACACAGAGAGAGAACATCTTTCATACAAGATGTAAAGTTTCAGAAAACATTTGTTCTCTCATTGTGGATAGTGGCTCTTGCTGCAATTGTTGTAGCACTAGGATGGTTGAAAAGCTTAATCTACAATTAATACCTCATCCAAAACCTTACAAACTTCAGTGGATAAATGAAGATGGGGAATTAACTGTAGATAAGCGGGTAAAAATCAGTCTTTCTGTGGGGAACTATAAAGATGAGATTTTATGTGATGTAGTACCCATGGAAGCCTGCCACATCTTATTGGGAAGACCATTTGACAAGAAAAATGGTCTTACCAACGAGATAACTTTTACCCATAGGGAGAAAAAGTTTGTACTCTATCCTTTAACACCTTCACAAGTGGTAAAGGACCAAGTACAAATGAAAATAAAAAGAGAAAATGAGAAAAAGAAAAAAGAATTAAAGGAAAATCCTTTGTTTGGAGTTGAACTAGGCATTGACTTAAATTCTTCTTCCACAGAAAACCCTTGTGAGAATATGCTTGAAGATAAATCTGTGTCTGGAGCTGAACCAGATATAGATATAAACCTTTCCTCCACAGAAAAGCCAAGTGAGGGGTTGTTTGAAAAAGAAGAAGAGGAATCTAGAAAGAATGAAGAGTATCTTACAACACCTCCTACAAGCATAGTGGGAAAAGAATCCTTAAAGGGGGATTGCAATAATTTTAACTCTTCTTTTCCTTTGAATCATGATGCTTACTCTTATTTTCAAAAATCACAAAAACAACACTTTGTGATGTTGTTGCTTATCTTGGGCAATGAACAACACAAAGGAAGCAAAAATATTTTTGTAAAGGGCCCTATTTCTTTCCAACAAAACTTTTATAAAAATAGCAAAGGGGCTTATTTCCTAACTATTTTATTTGAATACACTAGTCTTAATTTTCTTATCTCACTTTTCTTTGATGTTTATTGTAGGTTAATATTTGATCCTGGAGGACAAGCATAGTTTTCAAAGCAAGAATAAGGCTGTTGTTTGAGATCAACCCTGTAGATCTGAGGACAGATCCTCTCAAGAAGGAGGGGATGATGGAAGAGGCCCAAGCTCCAACCCAAGTTCAGGCCCAACACAAGGTCCATGGCCAAGCACATTCACGCCCAAATGAGTCAAGCCACGGATGGGAGGGAGAAGACCTTGTACATGCTACTTGGAGGCCCATTAGGGGTAGCTTAGTAGATTAGTGTATTGTAGAAAGCAAAACTTGCTCACTTAGGGGTGTGCTATCAAAAAGGTGCCCTTAGCAATAGAAGGAGGGGTGTGCTAGCAAATAGGTGCCTTTAGCAAAAGAAGGAGGGGTGTACTATCAAATGTTGCATTTTTGACCTATCTTCTAGAATATTAGGATGATGGTGTGGTTTGACTAAAGTCAATACCCTAGGCAGCCCCCACTTTTTGTATTTCCATCCCTACCCTTTAAGCTTGCTCACCAAGGCTCCTAAATCTATAAATAAGAAGGCCTACCTTATGTATTAACAAGATTAATGAGTAAAGTTATGCTGCCAAATTTGTGCCAAGCTTTGCTCTCTCCTAGTTTCTAGGAATTGATCTTCATCTCCTTCACCTCACCAAGGGTTGGCCGAACCTCCCTACTCCCATACACATCATGCACCTTCAAGATCACCATCACTCCTAGGAGGGTCTTGCTCATTTAAACCATTGCTTCCGCACCATCTTCAACATCCAAGGAGAGCTCAACATGTGAAGGCCATCACAGGTGGTCACCCTGTTAGAGTTTGCACTCCAGAGAAGAAAACCTTATGTGCTAGATTACCCTAAGATTGGGTGATAGCGGCGCAAGGGTATTCCAGTAAACCCTTAATATGGCTAGCGGCGCAGTAAACCCTAATTAGGGCTAGCGGCACAGTAAACCCTAGACTATATAAGGGACAGAAAAATACTTCACAAAGGTAGGCAGTTTCTAGACCTAAACACAGAGAAACTCAAGACACTGGGTGTTACTTGCCCCCTATTGACTTGAGCGTCGGAGTGCAAACGGCCTCGAGGGCGCCCCTTTCTCTTTTGCAGGTGCAAATTGTTTCGTAAGATTCGAGCACGTATCAACGTGAGGAAGGAGGCGCGTGAGTGTCGTGGAGTCAACTGACAGGCGAGTCAACCGGCAAGAACAGGTGGTGCTGGCCCCTCCACCGCTGCTCAATTTGACCCCTCCATTGCTGCTCCCTCCCTTCCGCTTGCTCCAAGTCATTCTCACGCGACTCGGTCCCAAGGTGTGGTTGTAGTCGTTGAAGCCACTCCTTCTGATGATGAGGGCACCGACTTTGGCCTGGTCTTCAAGAGGAAGCACAAGGCTGAAACTACCATCCCGGTTGCCTCAGATTCAGAGGATGGTGATGATGGCCTTCACATGTTGAGCTCTCCTTGGATGTTGAAGATGGTGCGGAAGCAATGGTTTAAATGAGCAAGACCCTCCTAGGAGTGATGGTGATCTTGAAGGTGCATGATGTGTATGAAAATGAGAGAGGTTTTGCCAGCTCTCTTTGGTGGTGAAGGAGTGAAGATTAAAACCATAAATCAAGAGATTTAGGCAAGGGATTAAGTATGGCACAAATTTGGCAGCACAACTTTACTCAAATTAATCTTGAAAATACATGAGGTAGGCCTCCTTATTTATAGATTTAGGAGCCTTGGTGAGCAAGCTTAAAGGGTAGGGATGGAAATACAAAAAGTGGGGGCTGCCTAGGGTATTGACTTTAGTCAAACCACACCATCATCCTAATATTCTAGAAGATAGGTCAAAAATGCAACATTTGATAGTACACCCCTCCCTCTTTTGCTAAAGGCACCTATTTGCTAGCACACCCCTCCTTCTATTGCTAAGGGCACCTTTTTGATAGCACACCCCTAAGTTAGCAAGTTTTGCTTTCTACACTACACTAATCTACTAAGCTACCCCTAATGGGCCTCCAAGTAGCATGTACAAGGTCTTCTCCCTCCCATCCGTGGCTTCTTCTATGTGTGCTTGGATATGTTTAGCCATGGATCTTGTGAGAGGTCCTAGACGGTCTAGCTCCATGGATAGCCTCCCTCCTTCACGTCCTAGACGCTCACTTCTTGGAACTAGACGCTCCTCTTGGTCTAGACGGTCTTCTTGGTTTGGGCCTTGGCTTCCTTGGTTAGATGTGCTTGGCCCTCCTCCATCATCCCCTCCCCCTTGGAAAGGATTTGTCCTCAAATCCAGCTCGTCATCGTCATTGGTACCTACAAATGGAGAAAGATCAATTACATTAAATGTGTCATGTACTCCATATTCAAGAGGTAGGTCCAATTTATATGCATTGTTGTTGACTCGCTTAAGGACTTGGAAGGGTCCCTCACCTCGGGGACTTAGTTTGGACTTCCTTTGATTTGGAAATCTTTCTTTTCGAAGATGAAGCCAAACTAAGTCTCCTTCCTCAAAAATTATTTCTCTCTTCCCTTTGTTGTTGTGTTTTGTGTACTTCTCATTTTGTTGTTGTATTTGAATTTTAATCTTCTCATGCATTTTCTTGACAAAATCAGCCTTGATTACTCCTTCCTTATGCACAAAATCTTGTGGATTAGGAAGAGGAATTAAATCCATGGGCGTGAGAGGATTAAAACCATATACTACCTCAAAAGGAGAAGCATTAGTAGTCTTGTGAACTACTCTATTGTAAGCAAATTCAATGTGGGGAAGGTACTCATCCCAAGATTTGTGGCTGCCCTTCATGATAGCCCTAAGCATAGTTCCAAGAGATCTATTGACTACTTCGGTTTGCCCATCCGTTTGAGGATGACAAGAAGTTGAGAATTGTAGTCTTGTTCCAAGTTTACCCCAAAGAGTTTTCCAAAAGTGACTTATAAACTTGGGATCTCTATCGGACACTATACTTCTAGGGAGACCATGGAGTCTCACCACTTCTCTAAAGAAGAGTTTAGAAATATTTTGAGCATCATCTACTTTGTGGCATGGAATAAAGTGAGACATTTTGCTAAAACGGTCCACTACCACAAAGATAGAGTCATGGCCTCTTGCAGTCCTAGGAAGTCCTAAAATGAAATCCATGCTAATGTCTTCCCAAGGAGCATTTGCAATCGGCAAAGGGGTGTAGAGTCCATGCGACATTGTTCTAGACTTTGCTTTTAAACATGAGATACATCTAGAGCAATGGCGTTGGACATCTTTCCTCATGTGTGGCCAACAAAATTTTGCTTTCAAAAGATCTAGAGTCTTATCAACTCCAAAATGGCCCATGAGTCCCCCTTCATGTGATTCTTTGACAAGGAGTTTTCTATGTGTTCCTTGGGGAATGCAAAGTTTTCCTTCTTTAAAAAGATATCCCTCGGACACATAGTAACCTCCTTGCGCTCTATGTAGACATTGGGCATAGATGGATGAAAGTTCTTGATCTTCTTGGTAAAGCTCTCTTATGTGGTCAAATCCAAGAATTTGGGCACCCAATTTTGAAAAGAGTGTGTGGCGTCTTGAAAGAGCATCGGCCACTATATTGGTGCTTCCTTTCTTGTATTTGATTACATAAGGAAATTGTTCAAGAAATTCCATCCATTTTGCATGTCTCTTATTGAGCTTGTGTTGGCCCTTTAAATATTTTAAAGACTCGTGATCACTATGGATAACAAATTCTTTGGACACAAGATAGTGTTCCCAAGTCTTTAGGGCTCTCACAAGAGCATAGAGCTCTTTGTCATAAGTGGGGTAGTTGAGGGTGGCACCATGGAGTTTTTCACTAAAATAAGCAATGGGGTGTCCACCTTGCAACAATACCGCGCCTATGCCTACTCCCGATGCATCACACTCTATCTCAAAAGTTTTGGAAAAATTTGGGAGAGATAGGATGGGTGCATTGGTGAGTTGAGCTTTTAGCCTTTGAAAGGCTTGCTCATGCTTTTCATTCCAACAAAATGCAACATCTTTTTTAACAAGTTCATTCAAAGGAGAAGCTAGGCTAGAAAAATTAGGCACAAACCTTCTATAGAAGCTAGCTAACCCATGAAAACTTCTTACATCACTTACATTTTGTGGAGTTGGCCACTCTTGGATGGCTTTGATTTTCTCGGGATCTACATGTACCCCCGTTTTGTTTACTATAAAGCCTAAAAAGACTACACTATCTACACCAAAGGTACACTTATCCCTATTTGCAAAAAGACTATTTTTCCTAAGAACTAGAAAGACTTCCCTAAGGTGACTTAGATGGTCTTCTAGGGTTTTACTATATACTAAGATATCATCAAAGTAAACTACTACATATTTACCTATACAATCCCTCAAGGTGTGATTCATAAGCCTCATGAATGTGCTTGGAGCGTTAGTGAGTCCAAAGGGCATCACCAACCACTCATATAATCCAAATTTGGTCTTAAAAGCGGTTTTCCACTCATCACCCTCCTTGATTCGAATTTGGTGATATCCACTTTTAAGGTCAATTTTGGAGAATAGAGTTGACCCATGCAATTCATCAAGCATATCATCAAGCCTTGGGATTGGATGCCTATACTTGATGGTGATGTTGTTGATTGCTCTACAATCACAACACATGCGCCATTTTCCATCTTTTTTAGGCACCAACAAGACAGGTACAGCACAAGGGCTTAGACTCTTTTGAACCCAACCCTTCTCCAACAAGTCTTGAACTTGTGATTCTATCTCCTTTGTTTCCTCGGGGTTGGTTCTATAAGCAGGCCTATTTGGTAGGCTTGCCCCCGGAATGAAGTCAATTTGATGTTCTATCCCCCTAAGAGGAGGAAGCCCATTGGGTCCTTCTTGTGAGAATAGATCGTCAAATTCACTCAAAAGGTTTTCTATTTGAGGAGGTAAAACCGTGAGTTCATTACTTGTGGCAGTGCATGTAAGTGCTCCTTTACAAAAGATAAGGCTTGGTTGTTCAACAAGAAGCAAGTTTTCTAAAACATTTTCAAAAGGCTTTTCTTGTAGACCAACCTTGTGGGAAGGAACACTCTTCTCCCACGCCTTCCTATCCCTAAGGATTTTCTCTTTTTCTAGCACTCTTTTTTTTTTGTTTTCCTCATCCCTCTTTTGTTTCATTTGTATTTGGTCTTTCACCACTTGAGAATGTGGTAAAGGACTAAGTACAAACTTCTTATATTTATGGGTGAAGGAAATCTCGTTAGTGAGACCATCATGCAAGGTTTTCTTGTCAAATTGCCATGGCCTCCCTAATAAGATATGGCAAGCTTCCATAGGCACTACATCACATAAAACTTTATCTTTGTATTTCCCTATGGAAAACTTGATTTCCACTTGCTTATCTACATGTAGTTCCCCATTTTCATTAAGCCATTGAAGTTTGTAAGGTTTTGGGTGAGGAACCACTTGTAGCTTAAGCTTTTCAACCATCCTAGCACTACAACAATTACAACTAGATCCACTATCCACAATGAGGGAACATATATTTTCTAAAACATTGCATCTTGTATGAAATATGTTCTCCCTTTGTGTTTCAATGGATGTGCTAGGGTGATTGTTGAGGGTTCTCCTAATCATAAGCAATTCTCCCTCTAATGGAGCTACCCTCTCATCCTCTCCCCCTTCCTCTTTCTCACTAAGCTCATCCTCGCCACTAGTGTATTCGTCTACACCTTTAAGAAACAAAGTCCTTTGGTTTGGACATTGTGCTTGCACATGCCCCCTACCATAGCACTTAAAACATTTAACATCTCTAGCTCGGATGGGTGGGGTTGAGGTTTCTTTGGTGAAGGGTTTGGTAGGTTCTTTTGGTTTTTCCTTAGATGTACTACCCTCCCTTTTAAACTCTCTCTTGGGATAAAAGTTAGAATAGGGGCTCACCTTTTGACTTGATGTTTTGCGCAAATTTTGTTGCTCAACTTTAATGCAAAGTTGAACCAAATCATTCAAGTCTTGATAAGGTAAGAGCTCTACTCTATCTCTTATCTCAAGTGATAGGCCACTAAGGAACCTAGATATGGTGGTTTCCTCTTCCTCTCTAATAGAGGCTCTCATCATATAGAGCTCCATCTTTTGCCTATACTCTTCTACACTCATATTCTTTTGTTGGAGTCTTTGGAGCTTGTCCATCAACTCCCTATGGTAGTAAGAAGGTATATGTCGACGTCTTAGGGCTCCCCTAAGGTCATTCCAATATTCTATGGGAGGTTCCCTATGAAGACGTCGGTCTCTTTCTAAAGAGGTCCACCAATACATGGCATTTCCTTGGAAACTAAGGGTGGCTAAGGGTACTTTTCGTTCCTCACTTACCCTATGGCAAGCAAAGAGTTGCTCTACCTTCATCTCCCAATCTAGATATATTTCTACATTTTCCTTTCCATGAAAATGAGGCAGGTCTACTCTAGTTTCCCTTGGCACCTCTTGTTCCCTTTGCCTAGTTCTTCTAGGGGGTGGTTGGTAGTAGTCATTAATTCTAAGGCTTCCCTCCCCTAGAGTTGCAATGCTTTGGGATGCATGAGTATTTGTTTTTTTTGATTTTTGAGATTTTTGGGATTTCTCTTCTTGAGCTCTAGCCAACTCATTAATCTTGTTTTCATTCTCCAATTGCCTAGAAGAGATTAATTGTACCGCTTGGGATACCTCTTTCAAAAGGGTTTTCAAAGATTTTACTTCACATTCTATAGACTTTGGAGAATGAGAAGAAGAAGACATGGCTAGACCTTTGTGTATTTAGGCGTTTTTACTTTGAGAAAGATTAGGGAAGATAAAGAAGGTAGTTTTCCAGGTAAGGGAGGTGAGTCTCAAATGACTACTTAAGTACCAAGCCTTTTCCTTGCCAAAAACTAGTCTCCAATGCCTTCTCACAAAAATTTCTCTTAGTGAAACACTTAAAACACAAGAAGTTGAGAAATCAAAAAGCAATAAAACTATGTAAGCTAAAAAAAAAAGATATGCAACAAACTAGTCGGTTTTAGCACAAATTAAACTAAACTAATCATGCAAAACGTTTCTACCAAAACAATAGAAAACAAGTTCAAACAAGCAACAAATTACTAAGCAAAAAATTTACTATGCTATTCGGCCCTAGGTGAGGCTTCTTGGACACTTTGAGCCCTTGAAGACACACTCACCGTCTAAACGTAATTAAAGAGGTAATTAACAATAAACCAAGTTGCAAAGGAAAAGAAGACTCCCTTTGTTGATCCTCTTTTGGGTTAGTGCACTTCCTTGTTGTCTTGAATTTTTTTTTTGATCTTCTAGGTGTTTGTATTGTTTGTTTCAAGCAACCTTGTTTCGGCTTTAGCTTTGTCTCCTCCTTAAAATGATGGCTTTAATTCTCCAATTTCCAGCACCTATTCACAAGAGCTAAACCTAAACCAAGTCAAGTTCCATGCACATATGCACCAAGGAGAATTAAATTCCAGCACCCAAAAGAGAGGTCAAGAAACAAAAGCAAGAAACAAATTTAATTGAATAAAAACAGTACCACCAAAAGGATTTATAATATGACAACTTAGAAAGAGAGTCAAGAAATTAAAGCAAACAATTAAAGGTACTCAAAAAAAGTTGGCACACAAAAGGAATTCCTAAAGAAAAGCACTAGATTAGATGACCAAATAAAAAAAAAACAGCACCACTGAAAATTGTTGTGGGCCAGAAAACGTGTTTGTTCCCCGATTTATGCTGAGCTGTATTTTTAAAATTTGTCTCTGAAATTTATATGCAAGAAAATTCAGGATCTTATCTAAACAATGGCTTTGGAATCACCTAAAACGCATGCACCATTTTTTTTTAATAATTTTTGCAAATTTGGTGTGCAGTTAGGCCAGCTGGAGCGCTCAAGATTTGCACTCTGATTTTGTAAGAGTTATCATATTTTTTCTGTTGCCTTTTTTGATCTGATTTTTTTTTTGTCCTTTTTGTAACACTTCAAACTTGCATTTTCCAGAGAATCACAAATTTCCTATGAGTGGAAATAATTTTTGAAACAAAAAACAGCCAGACAGAGAGAGAAACAGGGGAAATCTGGAAAACTGGAAAAAAAAAAGCAAGATACCAAAATTTAACACAAAGGAAAATGTAAGAAGGAAATTGTGTAAGAACTAAGACACAATTATGAACTCAAACTAAAATTAAAAAGGCAGCAAAGGATCAAAATAACAGCAGATTAAGGCAAATTAAAGAGACCCAAAAACAAGAAACAATCAAGCCAAAAAATAGGACTACTAAGAATTGATGACAATTATGGATTCACATGACTTGACACAACATTTATAGATTCAGAAAATAAAGACTCAAAGCATAAAATGAAGCAATTATAAGAAAGCAATAAAGACTCAAATTCCTAAAAGAAAACAGCCACTCAATGTGTAAGGAATCCTATCACAATTGCACAAGAAAATGTTCAAGATCAATTGAACACATGTGCTTCGGTTGGATCTTCCATAAGCACACCAAGAACAATTTAAAATGTAAAAGAAACAGCAAGACAATTATGGAATTGAAATGACAAGATGAAAATAAAGAAGAACTGAAAATTTAAAAAGACAAGCTACTCATCTTGAAGAACCAAAAGCTCATGATACCAAATGATGGCCTTCACATGTTGAGCTCTCCTTGGATGTTGAAGATGGTGCGGAAGCAATGGTTTAAATGAGCAAGACCCTCCTAGGAGTGATGGTGATCTTGAAGGTGCATGATGTGTATGAAAATGAGAGAGGTTTGGCCAGCTCTCTTTGGTGGTGAAGGAGTGAAGATTAAAACCATAAATCAAGAGATTTAGGCAAGGGATTAAGTATGGCACAAATTTGGCAGCACAACTTTACTCAAATTAATCTTGAAAATACATGAGGTAGGCCTCCTTATTTATAGATTTAGGAGCCTTGGTGAGCAAGCTTAAAGGGTAGGGATGGAAATACAAAAAGTGGGGGCTGCCTAGGGTATTGACTTTAGTCAAACCACACCATCATCCTAATATTCTAGAAGATAGGTCAAAAATGCAACATTTGATAGTACACCCCTCCCTCTTTTGCTAAAGGCACCTATTTGCTAGCACACCCCTCCTTCTATTGCTAAGGGCACCTTTTTGATAGCACACCCCTAAGTTAGCAAGTTTTGCTTTCTACACTACACTAATCTACTAAGCTACCCCTAATGGGCCTCCAAGTAGCATGTACAAGGTCTTCTCCCTCCCATCCGTGGCTTCTTCTATGTGTGCTTGGATATGTTTAGCCATGGATCTTGTGAGAGGTCCTAGACGGTCTAGCTCCATGGATAGCCTCCCTCCTTCACGTCCTAGACGCTCACTTCTTGGAACTAGACGCTCCTCTTGGTCTAGACGGTCTTCTTGGTTTGGGCCTTGGCTTCCTTGGTTAGATGTGCTTGGCCCTCCTCCATCAGGTGAGACCCCCTCCTTCACGGAATGCCCACTGAGTGCCTCCTCTCCCCCTAATGTTGAAGAGCAAGAGGGTCGGGGGGAGAGTACCCTCTCTCCCTTCCTCCAAAGGGTGCTGAAGTCCACCCAAATACAAGAGGACCTGGAGAGCATGGAGGTGGGCTCTCTAATGGAGCAAGTGGCCAAGGACTTCGGGAAAGCTCTTGCTGGGTCCAACCTTCTCCTTACCAAAATGCGGAGGGCCCAGGAAGAGGCTGAGCGAAGGGTACTGCTGCCGCTGGGGTGGAGCGTCGCCTAACTTGATGCAAACCAAGCCCAGAAGATGATGACAAAGGATGCTAAAGGACACAAAGAGAAGTCATCTCAAAGTAGAGACCTTAGAGGAAGAATTGGAAGAAGACTAGAGCATAAAGTTCTTCCTGCTAGTCTTCTTAATGAGTAGAAAATATTGTAAATAAGTTGGGCTCATTTGAGGGGTCTAAATAGCAAATATAGGCTAGAATAAGGTACCTTTAGCATAGTAGGGGGTGTGGGTAGCATTCTAGCTTGTTCCTAGCCCATTTGAAAATTTTGACCTAGTTTCTAAAAGGATAAGCCTAGAATACGAGATTTACTTAGTCAAACCCTATGGCTGCCCACTTTTTTCCCTTTTCCCATTCTACCCTCTTTTCTTTTTTTCCAAGGCTCCTAAATCTATAAATAGGGAGGCCTACCTCATGTATTTCTAAGTTGAAAATTAGAGTAAAGTTACTGTACACAAATTCTTGTGTGAATTGTGAGTGAGTAAGCTCCTCCAAAATTGGTCTTATCTTGTGAGTTTTGAGAGCTCTCAAGTGGCGGCATCCTTCACTTATCTTGGAGTCATTTCACCATCCAAGTGGCGTGCAACCATTCTCAATTCTATTTCTCATAAGCTTCCTTTTCCTTCATCTTTTCCTTCCATTATCATTCCATCTATTCATAAACATGTTCTTATTTTGCTTCATTATGTCTATTCGGTTTTTATATGTTGCTCTTGTTTTCCTTATGTAATTCCGCACCATAACTTGTCATCATCATCACCTTATAATTGTGTTTTCCTTTTGCCTTTGTGAAATGAACCTTCACATCTACTTAACTACTTGGTTACGTTAATGTCCAGTGGGGATTTTCCTTAGGTTCTCACCATACTTGTCTCATAAAATCCAATCCTAAGTAAAGTGTCACCATAAAAATGAACAATTATAAAATCAACTCACATCATAACTGGGCTCACCTTGGAGGTGGCTGAGCTTCGTAAGGCCAATAAAGAGACCAAGGACCTCTTGTTTGGGAAATCCCAAGAGGCCCTTCGGTTATATGCTAAGAACAACGACCTCCACCTAGCCGTGGAGGATCTGAAGAAGGAGCTGGGTGGCAAGGATGAGGCCATGGCCCAGGTTGCTGAAGAGTTGGCTAGGAAAAGCAAGGACTTGGCCCAGCGGGATGTGGAGCTGGCCAAGTTGAGGGAGGAAATGGCCCAAGCCAAAGCTGAGATGAAGATGGAGGTGGCCCGCAGGGAGGAGCTCCACCGGCAGACCAAGGATGATCTCACTAATGAGGCAGCTGAAGCCTATGGTGCTGGTTTTAGGGATGCCATCACCGAGGTTGCCTGCATGCATCCCAGGGTGGATCTTTCCCAGACCGATCTTACAAAGGTCATAGTGGATGGCCAGTTGGTGGAGGCCTGCTGACTCTTGATTTTCTTCTCTTGTAAAGTTTTTGAATTCTAACATGCACTTTGTTATTATCTGTACAGTTTATCTTAATGAATTTATTCTTCCACGCTTTAGCCTTCTCTTGATAACTTGATATTTCTGTGTATAGCTGAATATGATCCTGCAATGCTTCCTCTTTCAACATTGTCTCTGTTTTCTTTTGAACTGTATCTGTGTGGCTTTTTCCCTTAACAAACTCGCGTGGCCCCCATCTGACAAACTTACGAACCTGTGATGTCCTATCTGTACTCTTCTTTTTCGTCTTTGCATCTGTTTTTGAGGCCATTTTGTTAATTCAAAGTACCCAATCACCCGCTTTTGCCCAAACATCGCGATACCTGTTTAACTCGTTCCCTTAATCTCTTGCCCTGGCCTCTACCTTGACGTACAAGTAGTGGAAGGAAACTTCACTAGTATCAACCTCGCCTGATGAGTCCAGGAGGATCTCTTACTGACCTCGACCTTGCTGTACAAAAACAGGGGCGAGGACTTTTACTGTTGTTGACCTTGGCTGACAAGTCAAGGAGGACCTCTTGCTAGCCTCAACCTTGTTGTACAAAGACAAGGAAGAGGACTTTCACTTGTGTCGACCTTGGCTGATAAGTCAAGGAAGACCTCTTACTAGCCTCAACCTTGCTGTACAAAGACAAGGAAGAGGACTTTCACTGGTGTCAACCTTGACTGACAAGTCAAGGAAGACCTCTTACTAGCCTCAACCTTGCTGTACAAAGACAAGGAAGAGGACTTTCACTGGACCTTGGCTGACAAGTCAAGAAAGACTTCTTACTAGCCTCAACCTTGCTGTACAAAGACAAGGAAGAGGACTTTCACTTACCTCGACCTCACTGTACAAAGACGAGGCAGAGGGCTTTATTCACTTGCCTCGACCTTGCTGTATAAAGACGAGGAGGAGGACTTTCACTGTGGAACCATACTATTCTCAGCCTTGCCGTATAAAGGTAAGGGAGAGGTTCACTTATTGCTCAGTACAAACATGTCTTTCTTAATTCTTTTTTCTTTTATCGGGTGACCTCGTTAAAAAACCCCGTGGGGAAAAAGAGTGTCCCCTTAACTGAATACAATTGAAATACAATTTAACTGAATACAATGTAACTAATTGAAATAAAATTTGAGGTTGGCACCATTCCATGTGCGGGGGGATTGCTCCTCCTTCCAAGGTCTGCAACTTGTACGCTCCGTTTCCAAGGGCCTCTGTCACACGGAATGGACTAGTCCACTTGGGAGACAACTTGTTTTCTAGCTGATAGGGATGAGCTTTTCGCATCACTAAGTCGGCTACCTGGAACTGCCGAGGTCTCAGCTTGGATTTGTGCTTATACTCTATCTTTCTCTTTAAAGCTTAAGATTTGATGTGGTCCTCTTCCCTGACCTCATCTAGCAGATTTAAATTCACTCTTTTTTCCTTGTTAGATTCTTCAGCCACAAAGTTATGAAAACAAGGCGAGCTCTCCTGGATTTCTACGGTAATCATGGCATGTGACCCATATACCAAGCTAAAGGGTGTTTCTTTGGTGGTGGACTATGGGGTGGTGTGATATGCCCATACAATCTTGGAAACCTCCTCTGCCCAAGTTCCTTTAGCTTTTTCTAGTCTTCTCTTTAAGCCCCTGAGTAGGATTCTGTTGTCTCATTCGACCTGTCCGTTAGTCTGGGGGTGCTCAACCAAAGCGAACACTTGCTTGATGCCGAGCTCTGTGCACAACTTGCCCAACTGCTAGCTTGCGAACTGGGTGCCATTTTTAGACACCAATCGTTTCAGGATTCCAAAACAGCAAACTATATTCTTCCACACAAGGTGTTGGACTTTGTGAGCTGTGATTTGTGCCACTGGTTCAGCCTCGATCCACTTGGTAAAATATTCTATGGGCACCACGAGGTACTTCATCTGTCGAATCGCTAGGGGAGCCAAAATTTGAAAATTCAAAATAAAACTCTCCAATGAGAAAGTGCCATGTGGAGTCATGCTTTCCATGTTTTAGCTCACACCTTCCATGCTAAATCCTCTCCACTCCTAGGCTGCCATGTGGACGTCCATGTGCTCCATGCCAAGGTGATTTTTGTCCTCCAATATACGCTAGACGTTTTTGGGTTACATTAGGCTCAAAGAAGCCCAATTGTTACCCTAACTAGTCACTTTTAACCCTAACTAGTCATATTTTACTATTTGCCCAAATACAAGCGCAAAAACCTATGCTACTTGGCCCAAATATTTGGTCCAATTATTTTATGCTACTAGGCTCAATACATGGCCCATGAAATCCTAAACAACTTTATACAATTTATTTAAGCTAAAGCTTGGCCCAAAAATAATGTTGATTAGTTAGCAGGAACTCTGTCTTCTTGTGTTCTTCTGACCAAAGCTTTAGTTTATGTTTTGATGACTTGGAGGTCTTCTTGGATATATTTGTACATTCCTTCACGCTAGAGTTTCCCTCTTGATTGGGCCTACAAAAAGAAACAAAAGCCCAATTAGACCCATATTTGCAAATAAATCCCTAAACAACCTCTAGGTCTTTGTGCTCCTTATGATGTGGTTGTGTGTGGCTGGAGGCTCTACCATCAATACCCCCCAAGTTAGAGAGAATTCAACCACGAATTCAGAACTCCTGCATATAACAAAGTCAACTTGCTCATTAATAAAAGAGGATAAGAAGTGATTTTAGAAGTTGACTTATAATCTTGAAGCGTGGGAAGTTCATAGGAAGGTTTATTATCAATATACCAACTTTGGAAAGAATGTTTAGGAATGATAAAACTTTGTGAAGAAAATCCTCTTAGAAGAGGTAAACCTTTAGGAGGAATTGGAAAATCATTCCTAACATTCTTTAACAAAGAAAGCAAATAGGTAGAAACCTTGGGTAATGAAAAAGATAAGGAAGAATAACACCTTGGAGGTGCAAATTGTAGCATAGCCCGAGTCAACATGATTGATTTAGTTGCATATGATGAGACTTGGAGACTCGGTTTTTCTTTTCTTTCATTCTCTTTTTCATTTTCTCTTTTGGTTTTCATTTTTAATTGGTCTTTATGGTCCTCACTTGGAGAAAGAGATCTTATGCCTATAGAAGGTAAAAGAAATGTTGTTGGTAAGGCCATCATGTAAATTTTTCCTATCAAATTGCCATGGCCTGCCTAAAAGAATATGAGTTGCTTCCACAGGGACAACATCACATAAGACCTCACCTTTATATTTGCCAATTGAAAAAGCAATGAGGACTTGTTTATTTACAATAATTTCCCCTTTGTTACTTAACCATTGGAGTTTATAAGGTTTAGCATGAGAGATAGTAGACAATCCAAGCCTATCTACTACTCTTGTCCTTACCACATTTGTACAACTTCCTCCATCAATGATTAAGGAACACAAATTGTTATTAATAAGGCACCTTCTGTGAAAGATATTTTCTCTTTGAGTTTCATCAAAAGGTGTTTGAATTTGACCTAGGAATCTCCTTATCACTGACAAGTCTCCTTCACATGGTATCTCACATTATTCTTCACTTTGATTGGTTGAAGAGGAAGGAGAGTGAGACTGTTGAGAACTATGGTCACTCATGACAACTCCCTCTTTAACCATCATATTGTGTTTAGAAGGACATTGAGATGCAATGTGTCCAAAACCTAAGCATTTAAAACATTTTTTATGAGAGGTTTTGGTAGGGGATTTAGGGGTTGAAGGTGAGGGTTGAGAATCTCTAGACTTGGAAGTAAAGTCTTTAGAAGGAGGTTTTGAAAAAGATTTATTTTTGTTTTTCCAAGAAGAGTGGTAATAGCCATCATTATGAGTATTTTTAAGAGAATTTTTCCTTGCAAGTTGAGATTCTACCTTGATGGCAAGGTGAACCAAATTTTCTAAAGAAGTATACTCATTAAGTTCCACCACATCTTGGATATCCCTTCTAAGACCACTAACAAATCTAGCCATTTTAGCTTCATCACTTTCATGCATATTAACTTTAGTTAAAAGCGTTTCAAGTTCTTTAAAATAACGATCCACACTAAGCGTGCCTTGATGAAGCCTTTGGAGCTTCAACAAAAGTCTTTCCTAAAGTGTGGAGGGATAAATCTAGCGCGCATACATGCTTTTAAATCATCCCAAGAGACCACGGGCGGCCTCTTGTTTAGTCCAATGTCCATAAGAGTTTTATGCCACCATTGCATGGCATAATCTAAGAATTCTAAAGAAGCTAGCCTAACCCTTTGGTCTTCTTGGACCTCATGTACATGAAATATTTGTTCAACTTTTGCCTCCCATCCCAAATACATGTTAGGATCTCCCTCACCACTAAAACTTGGTAATTTTACATAAGGAAAATAAGGCTTAGCCATATGTTGGCGCCTATCTTCATGATTGTGATGCATTCTCCAATTGGCTTCTTCATGATATCCATAAGAACTTTGAGAAGACCTTGAGGTATGCCTATGATGATGATGGTGTCTTCTTTCACGGTTGTGATGATGATTGTTCTCACTGGTTGACTTAGCTGCTGTTGACTCTGAGGTAGGGAGTGGCTCCTTCTATCTTTACGGTGGTTCTCTAAGGTGTGGCTCCGTTGAGACAGAGGGGGCCCTACCTGTAACTGCACTCCGACGCTCAAGTTAATTCAGGGCAAGAAACATCAAACAAGAAAAGTGCTTAAGCTTATAATATGTGAGTGTAAAAACTGTCTTGCGTAGAAGACTGTGTGCCTTTACCTTGGGGTTTACTCCCCTTATATAATTGTTTCTAGGTTAACCCGTCGCTGACATTCTCTTGCCAAAGCCTTGCCTCTAGCGAATTTAGGGTTACCTTTTCGGGATACTATCGCACAGTCTTAGTGCAACTCCCATGGCAACATTCCTTTCTTAGAGTGCAACACTCGTGGCAACATTCCTTTTCTAGAATGCGTATCTAATGGTATGGCCGCTAGGGTTACAAAGTGTGTACCAGCGCCGCGAGACCACCTGTTCTTGTAAGTGCCCTAATTTCTCACGTGCCTTGCATGCAACTCTCTCTGAAAACCCTTAACGCTCTTGGGCATTGATGCCCCTAAGGTAATATGCTTATGTCAAACCCAAATGTCTTATACACGTTTTGCATGCAAGGTATCTCTGTGAATCAGGCTTTCACTAATACAATACTTAACTGTGCCGACCTCTGCTACGTCGACCTCTACTGTACACTGCCGACGTCCGAGGTCTAGCCACTATAACATGTAATCTCTGGGGTCCCTCTGTGGGCCCTACTGTGTTGACCTTTGCCACGTTGACTTCCACTATACACTGCCGACGTCCGAGGTCTAGCCACTATAACATGTAATCTCTGGGGTCCCTATGTGGGCCCTACTGTGTTGACCTTTGCCACATTGACTTCCACTGTACACTGCCGACGTCCGAGGTCTGGCCACTACATAAGCCCTCAGCTTAAAGTTTAACTGCTCTTGCTGGCGACCTACGTGGCACTGACGTGGCCCTAAGTGATTGGACGCGCATAGTGCCTCGAGGTGATGTCTCACCACACTTTTTTTGGAGCGTACACGTGACAATCTTAACGGTTGGGGAGCGTTGTCTCTTCGTGCTTCCCCTATACGTTAAACCCTTTGCCCCATACACCCTTCACTATTTCATTCCCTCTCTTGGTCATTTTTCAAACATTTCTACTTTTGAGCGCTCTGCTTCTGTTCTTCATACCTCATCTGCCACAACTAGAATCACTCAAAGGTATGTTTTTTTTGCCACTTGCCTTCATTTCTACTATTGCGATGTCTTTTAATTTGCTAAAACAGCCTGGGATTGTTTATGATTCCCGCCTTTTACACTTTTTCGTTCTCTATTTTTCTGTATTGCCGTTGATCCGGTCGGTCATCGGTAGTCGATGACGTTAGCAGCAGATGACCACGTGGACCATTCACAGGATGACATGTGGAATGAGATAGCAGGTGAATCAGGGAGGAGATCACTTAGAATGGTGATCGGTGGTCAGCTGCTAAGTGACCACCACCCGCAGATCAGTGCCTAGATGAGCGCTTGGAAGCAGAGCGCGAGAAGTGAAGAAGCACTGATCAGTCATTGGGGTTTCTTGTTAACACGCAGTTAAGCTGGGACCTAGGCTCCCAGCGAGAGCGTTACGCAAGAAGCACTGATCAATCATCGGTGCATGGTCATCGGGGTTTCTTGCTAACACGCAGTTAAGCTGGGACCCAGGCTCCCAGCGAGAGCGTTACGCATGCACCTCGCATGATTCCGAACCAGAAGAAGAGCTGCTCGCCAGTAGGGTCATGCATGAGGATGGTATGAGAGAGCTAGTAAGCTGGTCAGTGATCAGTGACTCTCTTAACCCATTACGTGCATGGCACTGTGTGGTGAGGTCATGCATGCAGGATGCAGCGCTTGGTGAGTGTGCCTAGACCAGCCACACCTGGTGTTCACCTGGGAGCATGTGACTCACTCAGAGGGAAGAAACACGCTAAGTTACTCTGCAAGGGAATAACTTAGGCGCACAGAGAAAAGCGCAAAGGCCCTTCAGGTGTGACACGCGTACGGTTAGATGCAAGTTGCATGCCTCCACGTGTCACCATCTGAGAGAGAGGCGCGGCCCAGGTATAAAAGCACTCCACGTCATGTAAGGTACACAAGTTTTACAGATTTTACAAATCTTGACAGTTTTTACAGTTTCACAGATTACACACATTTCTGAGTCATTGTTCGCACATTTTATACACGTTGCACAGTGATAACAGAATTCAGTTATAGAAAGAGAAAGTGGATCTAAGAGCACACACGAGTCTCACAGAGAGATTCAGAGAGAGTTTTTGGTGGTTCTGTTGCCTGACTTGAGCGTCGGAGTGCACACGGCCGCTAGAGGCGCCGTCTGTGTTGTTTTGCAGGCATCGTTGGGAGTTTCAGAGAAGGTTCTTAGAGCGTTCTTGCAGAACACGCGGTTGCAGAGGGCTAGACGAAGGAGTGACGAGGCACATACTACACGTTCAAGTCCGCGGCAGGATCAGCCGTGTTCTTCGAACATACGCGCTCTACCCATTATGAACTTTGCCTTTCTTTTTCTTTTTTCTATTTTAGCCATTTCCTCATTCAATGGATCAGTCTAACTTTTCCCAACCCATGGATGAATCCAACTCACCCCAACCTGCAACTCCACCAACAACCCTAGCCCTTCCACCCGCTCACTACTAAACGCTGTACCCCTGGGCTTCCAGCGGGCTTCTGAAGGAGGTCTCCATGTTCACTACTTCCAAAAGCGTAGTGGAGTATAGGAAGAGAGAGACCTGTCACCCATCCTACATATTTGCAAAAGAGCACGACAAGTTTGTGTGGGTGGCTCCCTGTAAGGTATGCAAGTCCGTTTGTTGTGATGAGGCGTCCGGCCAAGAGGGCCTACACCCCAACAGCTGGGCCTTCGTGAGGGCGTTCGCGACCCTGTGCAACCATCTAGGGCACACCCCCTCAATGGACGTCTTCCTCTACTTCTTTGAGGCAAAGAGTCCAGGGAAGAGGCTTTGGGTAAGCTTCAACGGGGTGGCGGGGAGAGTTCTCCTAACCCTCTTTTAGCAATCGTATAAGGGCTTCAAAGGGAAGTTCCTTAAGGTGTGCTGCACCGCTCATGACCCCACCCTGCTAGATGGGTTTCCCCTTTACTGGGTGGGGAAACTGAAGTTCAAGAAACCCAGGGGTCTTGAGGAGCTGACTCCCCCTAATCGCAAAATGTGCTAGCTTCTCTCAAGCTTGGGAGTGGTGTTTAACACCGCTCAACTAATCAAGATTGAGTTCAATGCCAAGGCCCTATAGGGTTACATCGGTACTTGTTTCTACCTTTTCCCCGCCTTGTTTTACATATCTGTTGTTAGCTTACACATCATGTGCTTTATCTTTTCATGCTTGTGCATCCACTGATTTACCCTTTGCATATTATGGCTCTTTTGTTTCTTGTTACTGGTTGCATGCTGTGTAGGATAACCTTCTCATATTTCATTGTCTTGGTCCAGGTATGGTGTTCAATGAAGAGAAGAGGAAGAGACTGGTTGAGTTAAATGCTCGCCACCGAGCGGCATCTGCTGGTGCAAGTGGCTTAGCCCCTGCCGGTCCTCTTACTCTTATCTAGGACTTGCCCAACCCAGCCTCTGCTGATAAAGTGATGGTTGCAATCGATCCAGAGGACGAGGACACAGAGGAGGGCCTTGTCTTCAAGAGGCCAAGGGTGGGGGTCGCGGCGACCTCACTCTCTACTTCAGATGACCTCTCTCCTTCATTCAGGGACAACCCCCCAGCGCCTCTTCTCCTCGCGGACATCCTGCGCTTGAAGGTGGTGGGGAGAGCACTCCTGGGGGTGGCCAAGTGCTCCTGCCCCTGAGCTTTCCATCATACTCCAAGAATCCCTCAAGCACTTCCAAGATAAGGAGGCGGCGGAGGCTTTGGACGGAGACGTGCTGAGGGAGTGCATGGGCCAAAGCCTTGGGAAGTTCCTCGTCAACTCCCTTGCCTTCGTAAGCCAAGCGGAGGCAAGGATAAAGGAGGAACTTGCCCTCCAAGCCTGGGTCTTCGCCAACCGCGAAATGGCCTTGACCCAAGAGCTGAGCAGCCTCCGCCAATCAGAGAAAGAGACCAAGAAGCTGCTCTTCGACAAGGGTCAGGAGGCCCTTCAGCTGGAGGCGAAGATCCTGCCTTTGCGCAACAAAGTTATTGATCTGGAGGAGCAGGCAGAGGAGACAAAGGATAAGATGGCCAAGTTGGAGAAGCGGGCCACCCAACAAGAGGTCCAATTGGGCCGTGTGGAGGGTGAGCTTGCCCAGAAGATTGAGCTCTTCAACAAGACTGAGGCGAAGCTCACCGAAGATGCCGCCGACGCATATGGAGCAGGGTTTGAGGATGCCCTCGCTCAGGTTGCCTGCTTGCACCCTGAGCTGAACCTCTCTCCCTTCACGGTGACGAAGGGCGTCGTTGATGGGCAGCTCGCGCTCAGAATCTAGCTCACTTCAATTTGTAATATCTTGGCTTTTTGAAGAACCATTTGTACTTTGTATATATACTTTGTCCTTATGTATGAATCTGATCCTGCCGCTTGACTCGAACGTGGAGGATTGCCTCGTCACTCCTTCGTCTAGCCTTCTGTTCTGCAGGAACGCTCCAAGAACCACCACCGGAACTCCAAACGCTGCCTGCAAAACACACAGACGGCGCCTCTGGCGGCCGTTGTAGCTCCGACGCTCAAGTCAGGCAACAGGAACACCAAAACTATCACTGAATCTCTCTGTGAGACTCGTGTGTGCTCTCAGATCCACTTTCTCTCTCTCTAACCGTTTTCTGTTATCACTGTGCAACGTGTAAGAACGCTCTCACAGTGACTCAGAAACTCAGTGTAGTAAGCATGTGTAAACTTGTAATCTGAAAAGAATCCCCTACCTTTCATGACGTGGACTGCTTTATACCTGAGCCGCGCCTCTCTCCCAGATGGTGACACGTGGAGGCATGCAGCTGGCATCTACCGTACACGCGTCACACCTAGAGGGCTTCTGCGCTTCTCTCTGTGTGGGCCGCATGCTCCCAGGAGAGCGCCAGGTGCATCCTGCCTGCATGGCCTCGCCGCACGTCCTCTGGGTGGGCATCATGCGAGATGCATGCGTAACGTTCTCGCTGGGAACCCCGATGACCGATCGCCCTCTGCATGCACTTACGACCGACCTCCCTCTGCATGCACTTACGACCGATCTCCCTCTTAACGCCCGATCGTGCTCTTCATGCAGTCACACCCAATCGATGCCTCATAACTTCCACCGATGACCGGGCGGTGCCTCATAACTTCCCCTGATGACCGGGCGGTGCCTCATGACTATCCACCGACGTCTGGGCGGTGCCTCATGACTATCCATCGACGTCCGTGCGGTGCTTCCAGGCGCTTATCTATGCTCTGAACTGGGAGTGGTGGCCACTTGGTATCTGGCTACCGATCACCGTTCTAGGTGATCTCCTCCCTGATTCACTTGCTCTTTCTACCACGTGCCACCCTGTGCATGGTCCACGTGGTCAACGGCTGCTGACGTCATCAACTACTGATGACCGACCGGATCACAAGCCCCCCAGTCTCGAGCTGTGAACTTGTTCTCAGCGAAGAGACTAAGTGGTCGCGCCCTTGGTCCACGTGGCAAGTGGGGCCACGCCATGTGCTGCTCACGTATCTGCTCCTCGGTGTCACGGCTTCCATACTTTATCTCTCGACACATGGACGCAATAATGGCCCCCACTGACTGTCGCTACCGTTTCCTTCATTCAACAGAAGTGTGCGCATCCCTCTGGATCATCTAGAGATTAACCTTTTCTGTTTTCTTCTTCTCAACCGCGCTAGGGCTCGCTGCGTTTCTTCTCTTTAACTCTCTGCATGTGACTAACTGTTAACTAGCTTAGGCTTTAGCGCGATCTCACTGCAACCCCTCAAACTTGGCTTCTGACTTGATCGCGGCTAACTGTTACCTTAGCATTGCCTTCAACATAACTTCATGCTGGATGACTGACTTAACGGGGCCTAAACGCTTCGGCTTCACGCAACAGAACTTGCTTCTACCACCGACCACCGACTAGCATGTTAGTGCACCACCGATCAGTCATCGCGCTTCTGGCTTCGCTACACTTCTCTGTTACTCCAGCGCTAAGCCCTGATGACCGATCTTCTTCTGGAATCATGCGAGGTGCATGCGTAACGCTCTCGTTGGGGGCCTGAGTCCCAGCTTAACACGTGTTGGCAAGAAACCCCGATGACCATGTGCCGATGGGCGCTCTGCATGCCCCGACGGCTGATCGCGCTATACCCAGGCGCTCGTCTAAGTATTGGTCTGCGGGTGGTGGCCACTCAGTAACTGACCACCGATTGCCTGCACTTGCGCCTGGGGCAAGGAGAGCTTTGAACTGGGAATTACTTGCACACTTTATGTACTGAAAATCTTTTATTGGGTGGCATCGTTAAAAAGAGTGCCCCCTGATCTGCTCAACTGTTTTGCAGTATACCAACTAAGTGTGTGTACAGCGCGAAAACGCATCTACTTTACAACTTAACTGAAATAGAAACACAAGTGTGTAGCATTCTACGTCCTGGGGATAGCCTTTCCATCCAGAGTCTCCAGCCGACAAGCTCCATTCTCCAACGTTTCAACCACTCTGGATGGGGTCTCCTTTAATCGGCGATGACCGCCCTGGCGATGCCTGACTCACGAGGGGCGATCATGCCCTCTGCTTTAGCTTCCACTTGAGCTACTTGGAAGCCCCCTAGCGTAGCATCTTCCATCACATCAGGTCCCCATGCATAGGAATTTCATGTTGCTGGTCGCCTGCCTGAGACCCCGAAGCGCGATCACCTTGCGCCTTCTGCAGGTAATCGGTCAGGAATCCTGTCTTCACCAACTCAGCAAGTTGATGCCCCAACGCCTGGCAGGTGCGGAGTGTGTGTCCGTAAGCCTGATGGAATTCACACCACTCATCCTTCCTCCCTCCAAGTACCTTGTCAGTTTTCTCTGGTACTCGGAGTCTTGCAGCCACTGTAGGGATGGCGATCAGCTCCGCCAACTCTATCATGAAATCATACCTGGGGGGTGCGCTTGCACGCCCCCTGGTCTGGTCCTTCCCTGGTGCATCCCCTGACCTCCGCGTGGCCTTGACGGTGCAGCATTTCCTCTCTTCTCAGAGACCTCTGTCTCTGCTACTATGTGTGCCACCGCGCGTCGCCGAATCTCAGCGAAGGTGACAGGGTGGCTCCTGATGAGCGATTCACTGAAAGGACCAGGGAGGACCTCTTTCTTGAACGCATGCACCAACATGCCCTCGTCCTTGCTGGGCAACCTCACCACCTGCGCACTGAAATGGTTGAGGAAGTCCTTCAGCGACTCCCCCTGGTCCTGGCACAGATCGAACAGATCGTAGGACACCACCGGTGGAGCTCTTTTGACGACATACTGCTCTGCGAACAGCTTCGCAAACTGATGGAAAGAGGTGACGTGGCCCTCTGGCAGGCTCACGAACCACTCCATGGCTACCCCACTCAGCGTGCTCATGAACATCTTGAATCTCCAGTCAGCATCATCTGAGTGTGGAAAGCTGTCAGGTGTGCTTCTGGATCTTCCACCCCCGTGAACGACGCTTTCAGTCCCACCAGATTGGGAGGCACCACCGTGTTCATGATTTCGGGGGAGAAAGGCATAGGGAATGCTCTCGCAGGCGACGGTGGCGTCGACGTCCTCTCTTCAACTGCGCGCTCCTTCTGCGCCTGCAATTCCCTACGCAGCTCTTCATTCATACGGTTCAACTCTTCGTTTCTTCTCTGTGATGCATTCAGCTCTGCATGCATTTTCTCTTGCTCAGCTCTCGATTCCACGACGCTATCTTGCAGCGTGGGCATCATCTCCACTACCTGCGCCATGGCAACAGCTCCTTCTTCAGCAGATGGCGCAGGTGAGGTTTGCCTGGTTCTTCTACTCATCTTCTCAACACTTCGACGTAACTTCAAGAAAATTCTAAGAAACTTCGACGAAAAGATCAAGAAGCTCTAAGAAACTTCAATATGAGCCCAGAGGCCCTATCAAAGGCCAGGTCTATGCTGATTTTGTAGCTGAGCTGTCATCGGCAGAATCACACAATGAAGAAGCCTACTTCCGATGGGTGCTCTTTGTAGATGGGTCCTCTAATTAACAGGGCAGCGGAGCTGGCGTCATCTTGGAGGGACCGAAGGGGCTATTGATTGAACAGGCCCTTCGGATTGCTTTCAAGGCCAATAAAAACCAAGCAGAGTATGAGGCCCTGATCGCTGGGATACTTTTGGCCAAGGAGATGAAAGCGCGAAGTTTGCTGGTAAAAAGTGACTCCCTACTAATCACGGGCCAGGTAACAGGAGCGTATCAGGCCAAAGACCCTTAGATGACCTCTTATCTAGAGTATGTATAGGCGTTGAGGCAATCATTTGCAACGTTCGAGTTGGTGCATGTTCCCAGAGAGCAGAATGCCCGAGCGAACTTCCTAGCAAAGCTCGCCAGCTCGGGCAAGGGGGGCAGGTAGAGGACAGTCATCCAGGAAACCCTGAAGACACCTCGCACCTACACTACGGAAAATTTGGTAGGGGTCCATCAGATTAGCACATCAGATGGGAGGAAGAGGAGTCATTGTTCATTGATTCAGGAGACACTGAAGATGCCCAGAATACGCGCGTATCCAGCACCAGGGGAATAGTTATTGCAGGTATGCCTGGTTGTGAGAGGAGAAACCTGAATGACACCCTACAAGCGCTACCTGGCTGATGGGATGCTCCCACTGGAACCCACAGAGCCCAGAAAAATAAAGAAGAACTTGAACAAGTACACACTCATTGATGGATAATTATACAGACACGGGTTTACCCACCCCATCTTAGTGTGTGTGCATGGTGAGCAGTGCACGCGAATAATGGCAACCAGCTCAGCCAATCTTTTCTTCTTTTCTGCATCGAGCGCCATATCTGCACAAGAGCAATAACCGTAAGAAGAGAATTCAACAGCAATACACAGCAGCATCAAATACAGGCAGAATCAGTTAAAGGATAGAGGGACAGGTACCAATATAGCCTTTGAGGGACTCGACATTATACTCATGCTTAATGAGCTGGGTAGTGTTAAACACTACTCCCAAGCTTGATAGAAGCTGGCATAGTTCACGATTGAGTGGGGCCAGCTCTTGGAGACCCTTGGGTTTCTTGAATGTCATTTTTTCAACCCAATACAGGGGAAACCCATCGAGCAGAGTGGGATCATATGAGCTGCAGGATACCCTAAAGAACTTCCTTTTGAAGCCCTTGTAGGATTGTTGGAAGAGAGTCAGGAGGACTCTCCCTGCCACCCCGTTGAGGGTGACCAAAAGCCTCTTCCTGGGGCTCTTCGCTTTGAAGAAGTGGAGGAAGACGTCCACGGAAGGAGTGTGCCCTAGGTGATTGCACAGAATGGCGAAGGCCCTCTCAAAGGCTCAATTGTTGGGATGCAGCTGAATAGGGGCCACATTGAGCTCTGTGAGCATCGCCCACTCGAACCCAGTGAAGGCCAAGTGAAGCTTAATCCGCTTGAAGATGGTGGCATATAGGAAGAAGAAGGGCTCCCCATTATTGGCGCGATCGTCAGCGCAAACAGGTTTGCCCTCTGTGTAGGGTCGAACAGAGACGTAGGCGTCACACTCCCTCCCGAACACACGGGTCATGCAAGCGGGCGTGTCCTCCCTATGCTAGGTCACGTCCCCACTGGACATGAGTAGAGAGGTCTCAGCAAGAAGGTCATCAGAGGCCCAGGGGTAGAGGGCTTTGTAGTCAACCGAGGGAGGAGGGTTGAGAGTTGTACCGACCAGTCCTCGAATACCGATAACAGCTAGTGATCCGGTCGGTCATCAGTAGTTGATGACGTCAGCAGCCGTTGACTACGTGGACCATGAACAGGATGGCATGTCGTAGAAAGAGCAAGTGAATCAGGGAGGAGATCACCTAGAATGGTGATCGGTAGTCAGATATCAAGTGGCCACCACTCCCAGTTCAAAGCATAGATAAGCGCCTGAAAGCCCCGCACGGACGTCGGTGGATATTCATGAGGCACCGCACGGACGTCGGTGGCAAGTCATGAGGGACCGCCCGGGTGTCGGTGGCAGGTCATGAGGCACCGCACGGATGTCGGTGGCAGGTCATGAGGCACCGCACGGATGTCGGTGGCAGGTCATGAGGCACCGCACGGACGTCGGTGGATATTCATGAGGCACCGCACGGACGTTGGTTGCAAGTCATGAGGGACCGCCCGGGTGTGACTGCATGAGGAGCGCGATCGGGCGTTGAGAGGGAGATCGGTCGTAATTGCATGCAGAAGGAGGTCGGTCATCGGGGTTCCCAGCGAGAACGCTACGCATGTACCTCGCAGGATGCCCACTCAGGGGACGTGCGGCGAGGCCATGCAGGCAGGATGCGCCTGGCGCTCTCCTGGGAGCATGCGGCCCGCACAGAGAGAAGCGCAGAAGCCCTCCAGGTGTGACGCGTGTACGGTAGATTCAAGCTGGTGCCTCCACGTGTCACCATCTGGGAGTGAGACGCGGCTCAGGTATAAAGCTCTCCACATCATGTAAGGTAAGTGGATTCCTTTCATTCTTTTCCAAGTTTACACAGGCTCTCTACACTGGGATTCTGAGTCACTGTGAGAGCGTTCTTACACGTGGCACAGTGATAACAGAAAACAGTTATAGAGAGAGAAAGTGGATCTGAGAGCACACACGAGTCTCACAGAGAGATTCTGATGGAGGAGGGCCAAGCACATCTAACCAAGGAAGCCAAGGCCCAAACCAAGAAGACCGTCTAGACCAAGAGGAGCGTCTAGCTCCAAGAAGTGAGCGTCTAGGACGTGAAGGAGGGAGGCTATCCATGGAGCTAGACCGTCTAGGACCTCTCACAAGATCCATGGCTAAACATATCCAAGCACACATAGAAGAAGCCACGGATGGGAGGGAGAAGACCTTGTACATGCTACTTGGAGGCCCATTAGGGGTAGCTTAGTAGATTAGTGTAGTGTAGAAAGCAAAACTTGCTAACTTAGGGGTGTGCTATCAAAAAGGTGCCCTTAGCAATAGAAGGAGGGGTGTGCTAGCAAATAGGTGCCTTTAGCAAAAGAGGGAGGGGTGTACTATCAAATGTTGCATTTTTGACCTATCTTCTAGAATATTAGGATGATGGTGTGGTTTGACTAAAGTCAATACCCTAGGCAGCCCCCACTTTTTGTATTTCCATCCCTACCCTTTAAGCTTGCTCACCAAGGCTCCTAAATCTATAAATAAGGAGGCCTACCTCATGTATTTTCAAGTTTATTTGAGTAATGTTATGCTGCCATTTTTGTGCACAAGCTTTACTCCTCCTAGAAATCTAGGCTATAAACTTCAATCCTTTCACCTTCTCCCTTGAGCTGGCCGAACCACTCAACCCATACTCATCATGCACCTTCAAGACCAACACAACTCCTAGGAGGGTCTTGTTTCACTCATCCATTGCTTCCGCTCCATCTATTTCTACTTTGATTCAAGAAGAACACATGAAAATGCCATCATTTGGTATCATGAGCTTTTGGTTCTTCAAGATGAGTAGCTTGTCTTTTTAAATTTTCAGTTCTTCTTTATTTTCATCTTGTCATTACAATTCCATAATTGTCTTGCTGTTTTTTTTTTTACATTTTAAATTGTTCTTGGTGTGCTTATGGAAGATCCAACCGAAGCACATGTGTTCAATTGATCTTGAACATTTTCTTGTGCAATTGTGATAGGATTCCTTACACATTGAGTGGCTGTTTTCTTTTAGGAATTTGAGTCTTTATTGCTTTCTTATAATTGCTTCATTTTATGCTTTGAGTCTTTATTTTCTGAATCTATAAATGTTGTGTCAAGTCATGTGAATCCATAATTGTCATCAATTCTTAGTAGTCCTATTTTTTGGCTTGATTGTTTCTTGTTTTTGGGTCTCTTTAATTTGCCTTAATCTGCTGTTATTTTGATCCTTTGCTGCCTTTTTAATTTTAGTTTGAGTTCATAATTGTGTCTTAGTTCTTACACAATTTCCTTCTTACATTTTCCTTTGTGTTAAATTTTGGTATCTTGCTGTTTTTTTTTTCCAGTTTTCCAGTTTTCCCCTGTTTCTCTCTCTGTTTGGCTGTTTTTTGTTTCAAAAATTATTTCCACTCATAGGAAATTTGTGATTCTCTGGAAAATACAAGTTTGAAGTGTTACAAAAAGGACAAAAAAAAGAATCAGATCAAAAAAAGGCAACAGAAAAAATATGATAAATCTTACAAAATCAGAGTGCAAATCTTGAGCGCTCCAGCTGGCCTAACTGCACACCAAATTTGCAAAAATTATTAAAAAAAAATGGTGCATGCGTTTTAGGTGATTCCAAAGCCATTGTTTAGATAAGATCCTGAATTTTCTTGCATATAAATTTCAGAGACAAATTTTAAAAATACAGCTCAGAATAAATCGGGGAACAAACACGTTTTCTGGCCCACAACAATTTTCAGTGGTGCTGTTTTTTTTTATTTGGTCATCTAATCTAGTGCTTTTCTTTAGGAATTCCTTTTGTGTGCCAACTTTTTTTGAGTACCTTTAATTGTTTGCTTTAATTTCTTGACTCTCTTTCTAAGTTGTCATATTATAAATCCTTTTGGTGGTACTGTTTTTATTCAATTAAATTTGTTTCTTGCTTTTGTTTCTTGACCTCTCTTTTGGGTGCTGGAATTTAATTCTCCTTGGTGCATATGTGCATGGAACTTGACTTGGTTTAGGTTTAGCTCTTGTGAATAGGTGCTGGAAATTGGAGAATTAAAGCCATCATTTTAAGGAGGAGACAAAGCTAAAGCCGAAACAAGGTTGCTTGAAACAAACAATACAAACACCTAGAAGATCAAAAAAAAAATTCAAGACAACAAGGAAGTGCACTAACCCAAAAGAGGATCAACAAAGGGAGTCTTCTTTTCCTTTGCAACTTGGTTTATTGTTAATTACCTCTTTAATTACGTTTAGACGGTGAGTGTGTCTTCTGTAACATCCCGCCAAATCCATTTCATATTTATATAATAAAATAAGAGTAGACATTTATTTATAAAATCAACATATGTATATATATTGAAAGTACATCCTCCCATACATTATATCTCAAAAAGAAACGTCCCTCTTATAGGGGTTTTAATACATTCCATCAACTATTTCAAAATAAAACCAAAATACAGCATAAAAAGAAAACAGGCGATCTCTTCCTCCAACTGCTCACTGAGGAGCTCGGCTACCTGCAACATCACCTGCTCCCGTGTAAAATACACGATCATCACAGTTTTAAGAAAAACAGCCACAGAACAAAAACGCAGGGTAAGCTAGATATTTTAAAGAGAATTTAGATATGAAACTTTAAAATCAAGATAAAACAAAGTTAAGACACCCACGTAAAACCATCAATTTCCCATTCATTTCACACACTTCACAATTTCATCAAGAGTTATTTGTTTCACATAAAACATCAAATGCCTATCAAATCTCAATATTTCTCTTTCTCACGTCCGACTTCCACGGACTCACCACACATAGACACATACCACACCACTGTAAAGTCCACACAGGACAGCTAGTGAAGTCCACACAGGACAGCTACTGAAGTCCACACAGGACAGCTAGTGAAGTCCACACAGGACAGCTACTGAAGTCCACACAGGACAGCTAATGAAGTCCACACAGGACAGCTACTTAACATCAATTCACCCAATGCACCATACAACACTTAAATGAACACAGCAACAATCATTCCACGGTTCAGATTTTCGAATATCACATGCATTTCACATTTAAATCTCAAACAGTCTCAACGACACTAAAACAGGGGAGTTCGAAATCAACAATATTAAAACCGGCGATCACATCCAAAACAGGGGATTTTGCAATAACAGTTGAAAAACCGGCGACCACGTCGCCCCATCACCAAAACAGAGCATCGTGACAATAGGATTTTAAAAACCGGCGACCACGTCGTCCAAACACATAGAACAGAGCATTCACAAAGATGAAAACGAAACCGGCGACCACGTCGCCCTCACTTCAGAAACAGCTAATCTATGGCTTGTATTGAAAATGAAGGCTAGCTTCCCTTACCTGGACTTGCGCAAAACACCAGGAGCTCCGAAACCCAACGAAGCTTAAAGAATGCCTTGGCTCTGTTTTTGCGTCTGGTTCGAAGGACTTGCAGAGAACTTCCCAGGTGCTCTAATGGTGGCCGTCGCTCGTCGTACTCTTGTGTGAAGGTGCCAGAATCGCAGCGCAAAGGAGATAAAAGGAGAAGAATGGAGGTAAACTCACTCTTTTCCTCTTGAACCACTGCAACGTTCCTTTTTCTCAAAAGTGGGTTTTTGAATCTTAAACCAACTTGCCCACAAAAGCCGCTGCCACCACCCACTCTGCAGGGGAGTTTGCGTGTACGCTTCCCTGAACAGTACAACTACGCGTGCCTCTGCGCAGGCTAACACTCTGAGGTCACTATTCTGAACCACCCTTTTTGTCTACGTGTCGCGCGTGCAGTACGTCTGATGCTGAGAGCCTGGGTCCCAACTTATCTGCATGAAACTCGACATCGTGCGTTAACCTTCCACCGATGACTCAACCTGGAAGACGACCAATCTCTCTCTCTGGAAGACGACCGATCTCTCTCTCTGGGAGACGACCGATGTCTATCCCTGGCGACGCCCGCATGTCTCTCGCGCCCTGGCGATGCCCGCATGCCTCGCGCCCTGACGATGCCCGCATGCCTCTCGCGTCCCGGCGATGCCCGCATGCCTCTCGCGCCCCGGCGATGCCCGCATGCCTCTCGCGCCCCGGCGATGCCCGCATGCCTCTCGCGCCCTGGCGATGCCCGCATGCCTCTCGCGCCCTGGCGATGCCCGCATGCCTCTCGCGCCCTGGCGATGCCCGCATGCCTCTCGCGCCCTGGCGATGTCCGCATACCTCGCGCCCTGGCGATGCTCGACGACACATCGCCACGCCTTCCTGAAGGTTCTTCATTCCACTATGTTACGTCAAATGTATTATCTCCACATGACTCGGGGACGTCGGTAGCTTCACATTCCAAGAGAAGATCAGCACCACTCCTCTTGCGCCCATGCATGCAACACTAAGGACGATCTCTTTTGCTCAAGCATAGAGCTTCGCATGCACAGCGTATCTAAGGCTTAACCCACACCTTGATACGCGTGGTTGTTGGAACCCACTCTGGTTGATCCAGTATCTTGACCACATACTACGTGCACTCCCGTCGATCACGTACGCCCTAAACGATTGGCGGTCATGTCTCCTCTAGGCAACAGGCGATTATGTGCCAGAGAAGTCGGAGATCGCCTCCGTCTTCACTAACGGCGATCTCGTAGAAGACTTCTTAGCTACACTTTTCCTCCTTTACTCTTCTTGATCCACATGTCAGTCGACCGACCTCTACCAGCTGACCCCAGACCCTGGGCGACGTCCGAGGTCCGACTACTATGAAACTTCTATTACCAGCTCTTTGTATTTTAAATAATAACATCTTCTGAAATTATTTAAATATAACACTTTTATTCCAATTAAAGTTCTAGGTCCTTACATCTTCAAGGGCTCAAAGTGTCCAAGAAGCCTCACCTAGGGCCGAATAGCATAGTAAATTTTTTGCTTAGTAATTTGTTGCTTGTTTGAACTTGTTTTCTATTGTTTTGGTAGAAACGTTTTGCATGATTAGTTTAGTTTAATTTGTGCTAAAACCGACTAGTTTGTTGCATATCTTTTTTTTTAGCTTACATAGTTTTATTGCTTTTTTGATTTCTCAACTTCTTGTGTTTTAAGTGTTTCACTAAGAGAAATTTTTGTGAGAAGGCATTGGAGACTAGTTTTTGGCAAGGAAAAGGCTTGGTACTTAAGTAGTCATTTGAGACTCACCTCCCTTACCTGGAAAACTACCTTCTTTATCTTCCCTAATCTTTCTCAAAGTAAAAACGCCTAAATACACAAAGGTCTAGCCATGTCTTCTTCTTCTCATTCTCCAAAGTCTATAGAATGTGAAGTAAAATCTTTGAAAACCCTTTTGAAAGAGGTATCCCAAGCGGTATAATTAATCTCTTCTAGGCAATTGGAGAATGAAAACAAGATTAATGAGTTGGCTAGAGCTCAAGAAGAGAAATCCCAAAAATCTCAAAAATCAAAAAAAACAAATACTCATGCATCCCAAAGCATTGCAACTCTAGGGGAGGGAAGCCTTAGAATTAATGACTACTACCAACCACCCCCTAGAAGAACTAGGCAAAGGGAACAAGAGGTGCCAAGGGAAACTAGAGTAGACCTACCTCATTTTCATGGAAAGGAAAATGTAGAAATATATCTAGATTGGGAGATGAAGGTAGAGCAACTCTTTGCTTGCCATAGGGTAAGTGAGGAACGAAAAGTACCCTTAGCCACCCTTAGTTTCCAAGGAAATGCCATGTATTGGTGGACCTCTTTAGAAAGAGACCGACGTCTTCATAGGGAACCTCCCATAGAATATTGGAATGACCTTAGGGGAGCCCTAAGACGTCGACATATACCTTCTTACTACCATAGGGAGTTGATGGACAAGCTCCAAAGACTCCAACAAAAGAATATGAGTGTAGAAGAGTATAGGCAAAAGATGGAGCTCTATATGATGAGAGCCTATATTAGAGAGGAAGAGGAAACCACCATATCTAGGTTCCTTAGTGGCCTATCACTTGAGATAAGAGATAGAGTAGAGCTCTTACCTTATCAAGACTTGAATGATTTGGTTCAACTTTGCATTAAAGTTGAGCAACAAAATTTGCGCAAAACATCAAGTCAAAAGGTGAGCCCCTATTCTAACTTTTATCCCAAGAGAGAGTTTAAAAGGGAGGGTAGTACATCTAAGGAAAAACCAAAAGAACCTACCAAACCCTTCACCAAAGAAACCTCAACCCCACCCATCCGAGCTAGAGATGTTAAATGTTTTAAGTGCTATGGTAGGGGGCATGTGCAAGCACAATGTCCAAACCAAAGGACTTTGTTTCTTAAAGGTGTAGACGAATACACTAGTGGCGAGGATGAGCTTAGTGAGAAAGAGGAAGGGGGAGAGGATGAGAGGGTAGCTCCATTAGAGGGAGAATTGCTTATGATTAGGAGAACCCTCAACAATCACCCTAGCACATCCATTGAAACACAAAGGGAGAACATATTTCATACAAGATGCAATGTTTTAGAAAATATATGTTCCCTCATTGTGGATAGTGGATCTAGTTATAATTGTTGTAGTGCTAGGATGGTTGAAAAGCTTAAGCTACAAGTGGTTCCTCACCCAAAACCTTACAAACTTCAATGGCTTAATGAAAATGGGGAACTACATGTAGATAAGCAAGTGGAAATCAAGTTTTCCATAGGGAAATACAAAGATAAAGTTTTATGTGATGTAGTGCCTATGGAAGCTTGCCATATCTTATTAGGGAGGCCATGGCAATTTGACAAGAAAACCTTGCATGATGGTCTCACTAACGAGATTTCCTTCACCCATAAATATAAGAAGTTTGTACTTAGTCCTTTACCACATTCTCAAGTGGTGAAAGACCAAATACAAATGAAACAAAAGAGGAATGAGGAAAACAAAAAAAAAAGAGTGCTAGAAAAAGAGAAAATCCTTAGGGATAGGAAGGCGTGGGAGAAGAGTGTTCCTTCCCACAAGGTTGGTCTACAAGAAAAGCCTTTTGAAAATGTTTTAGAAAACTTGCTTCTTGTTGAACAACCAAGCCTTATCTTTTGTAAAGGAGCACTTACATGCACTGCCACAAGTAATGAACTCACGGTTTTACCTCCTCAAATAGAAAACCTTTTGAGTGAATTTGACGATCTATTCTCACAAGAAGGACCCAATGGGCTTCCTCCTCTTAGGGGGATAGAACATCAAATTGACTTCATTCCGGGGGCAAGCCTACCAAATAGGCCTGCTTATAGAACCAACCCCGAGGAAACAAAGGAGATAGAATCACAAGTTCAAGACTTGTTGGAGAAGGGTTGGGTTCAAAAGAGTCTAAGCCCTTGTGCTGTACCTGTCTTGTTGGTGCCTAAAAAAGATGGAAAATGGCGCATGTGTTGTGATTGTAGAGCAATCAACAACATCACCATCAAGTATAGGCATCCAATCCCAAGGCTTGATGATATGCTTGATGAATTGCATGGGTCAACTCTATTCTCCAAAATTGACCTTAAAAGTGGATATCACCAAATTCGAATCAAGGAGGGTGATGAGTGGAAAACCGCTTTTAAGACCAAATTTGGATTATATGAGTGGTTGGTGATGCCCTTTGGACTCACTAACGCTCCAAGCACATTCATGAGGCTTATGAATCACACCTTGAGGGATTGTATAGGTAAATATGTGGTAGTTTACTTTGATGATATCTTAGTATATAGTAAAACCCTAGAAGACCATCTAAGTCACCTTAGGGAAGTCTTTCTAGTTCTTAGGAAAAATAGTCTTTTTGCAAATAGGGATAAGTGTACCTTTGGTGTAGATAGTGTAGTCTTTTTAGGCTTTATAGTAAACAAAACGGGGGTACATGTAGATCCCGAGAAAATCAAAGCCATCCAAGAGTGGCCAACTCCACAAAATGTAAGTGATGTAAGAAGTTTTCATGGGTTAGCTAGCTTCTATAGAAGGTTTGTGCCTAATTTTTCTAGCCTAGCTTCTCCTTTGAATGAACTTGTTAAAAAAGATGTTGCATTTTGTTGGAATGAAAAGCATGAGCAAGCCTTTCAAAGGCTAAAAGCTCAACTCACCAATGCACCCATCCTATCTCTCCCAAATTTTTCCAAAACTTTTGAGATAGAGTGTGATGCATCGGGAGTAGGCATAGGCGCGGTATTGTTGCAAGGTGGACACCCCATTGCTTATTTTAGTGAAAAACTCCATGGTGCCACCCTCAACTACCCCACTTATGACAAAGAGCTCTATGCTCTTGTGAGAGCCCTAAAGACTTGGGAACACTATCTTGTGTCCAAAGAATTTGTTATCCATAGTGATCACGAGTCTTTAAAATATTTAAAGGGCCAACACAAGCTCAATAAGAGACATGCAAAATGGATGGAATTTCTTGAACAATTTCCTTATGTAATCAAATACAAGAAAGGAAGCACCAATATAGTGGCCGATGCTCTTTCAAGACGCCACACACTCTTTTCAAAATTGGGTGCCCAAATTCTTGGATTTGACCACATAAGAGAGCTTTACCAAGAAGATCAAGAACTTTCATCCATCTATGCCCAATGTCTACATAGAGCGCAAGGAGGTTACTATGTGTCCGAGGGATATCTTTTTAAAGAAGGAAAACTTTGCATTCCCCAAGGAACACATAGAAAACTCCTTGTCAAAGAATCACATGAAGGGGGACTCATGGGCCATTTTGGAGTTGATAAGACTCTAGATCTTTTGAAAGCAAAATTTTGTTGGCCACACATGAGGAAAGATGTCCAACGCCATTGCTCTAGATGTATCTCATGTTTAAAAGCAAAGTCTAGAACAATGTCGCATGGACTCTACACCCCTTTGCCGATTGCAAATGCTCCTTGGGAAGACATTAGCATGGATTTCATTTTAGGACTTCCTAGGACTGCAAGAGGCCATGACTCTATCTTTGTGGTAGTGGACCGTTTTAGCAAAATGTCTCACTTTATTCCATGCCACAAAGTAGATGATGCTCAAAATATTTCTAAACTCTTCTTTAGAGAAGTGGTGAGACTCCATGGTCTCCCTAGAAGTATAGTGTCCGATAGAGATCCCAAGTTTATAAGTCACTTTTGGAAAACTCTTTGGGGTAAACTTGGAACAAGACTACAATTTTCAACTTCTTGCCATCCTCAAACGGATGGGCAAACCGAAGTAGTCAATAGATCTCTTGGAACTATGCTTAGGGCTATCATGAAGGGCAGCCACAAATCTTGGGATGAGTACCTTCCCCACATTGAATTTGCTTACAATAGAGTAGTTCACAAGACTACTAATGCTTCTCCTTTTGAGGTAGTATATGGTTTTAATCCTCTCACGCCCATGGATTTAATTCCTCTTCCTAATCCACAAGATTTTGTGCATAAGGAAGGAGTAATCAAGGCTGATTTTGTCAAGAAAATGCATGAGAAGATTAAAATTCAAATACAACAACAAAGGGAAGAGAGAAATAATTTTTGAGGAAGGAGACTTAGTTTGGCTTCATCTTCGAAAAGAAAGATTTCCAAATCAAAGGAAGTCCAAACTAAGTCCCCGAGGTGAGGGACCCTTCCAAGTCCTTAAGCGAGTCAACAACAATGCATATAAATTGGACCTACCTCTTGAATATGGAGTACATGACACATTTAATGTAATTGATCTTTTTCCATTTGTAGGTACCAATGACGATGACGAGCTGGATTTGAGGACAAATCCTTTCCAAGGGGGAGGGGATGATGGAGGAGGGCCAAGCACATCTAACCAAGGAAGCCAAGGCCCAAACCAAGAAGACCGTCTAGACCAAGAGGAGCGTCTAGCTCCAAGAAGTGAGCGTCTAGGACGTGAAGGAGGGAGGCTATCCATGGAGCTAGACCGTCTAGGACCTCTCACAAGATCCATGGCTAAACATATCCAAGCACACATAGAAGAAGCCACGGATGGGAGGGAGAAGACCTTGTACATGCTACTTGGAGGCCCATTAGGGGTAGCTTAGTAGATTAGTGTAGTGTAGAAAGCAAAACTTGCTAACTTAGGGGTGTGCTATCAAAAAGGTGCCCTTAGCAATAGAAGGAGGGGTGTGCTAGCAAATAGGTGCCTTTAGCAAAAGAGGGAGGGGTGTACTATCAAATGTTGCATTTTTGACCTATCTTCTAGAATATTAGGATGATGGTGTGGTTTGACTAAAGTCAATACCCTAGGCAGCCCCCACTTTTTGTATTTCCATCCCTACCCTTTAAGCTTGCTCACCAAGGCTCCTAAATCTATAAATAAGGAGGCCTACCTCATGTATTTTCAAGTTTATTTGAGTAATGTTATGCTGCCATTTTTGTGCACAAGCTTTACTCCTCCTAGAAATCTAGGCTATAAACTTCAATCCTTTCACCTTCTCCCTTGAGCTGGCCGAACCACTCAACCCATACTCATCATGCACCTTCAAGACCAACACAACTCCTAGGAGGGTCTTGTTTCACTCATCCATTGCTTCCGCTCCATCTATTTCTACTTTGATTCAAGAAGAACACATGAAAATGCCATCAGATTCAGTGATAGATTTGGTGTTCCTGTTGCCTGACTTGAGCGTCGGAGCTACAACGGCCGCCAGAGGCACCGTTCGTGAGTTTTGCAGGCAGCGTTTGGAGTTCCGGTGGTGGTTCTTGGAGCGTTCCTGTAGACCAGAGGGCTAGACGAAGGAGTGACGAGGCAATCCTCCACGTTCGAGTCAAGCGGCAGGATCAGCTAGTAATGGTGGGCCACGTCAGTTGGGTCTCACAGCATAGCCTAAAGCCACGTGGGATGGACCCCGCAGGTAGTGTAAGGACCTAGAAACTTTAATTGGAATAAAAGTGTTATATTTAAATAATTTCAGAAGATGTTATTATTTAAAATACAAAGAGCTGGTAATAGAAGTTTCATAGTAGTCGCACCTCGATCGTCACCCAAGGGCTGGGGTCAACTGGTAGAGGTCGTTCGGCTGACTCTTGTATTAACAAAGTAGTCAGGTGCGATGACCTTATCGTGAGGTAATCACGAGGGTGTGCTCGAGGAAGACATGTGGATCAAGAAGAGTAAAGGAAGGAAAGTGTAGCTTAGAAGACTATGAGATCGCCTGGGATAGACATCGGTCGTCTCCCAGAGAGAGACATCGGTCGTCTCCCAGAGAGAGACATCGGTCGTCTCCCAGAGAGAGACATCGGTCGTCTCCCAGAGAGAGACATCGGTCGTCTTCCAGAGAGAGAGAGATCGGTCGTCTTCCAGAGATAAGTCATCGGTGAAAGGTTATCGCGCGATGTCGTGTTTCACACAGATAAAGTGGGACCCAGACTCCCAGCATGAAACGTCCTGCAGGCGCGCCACGTAGACAAAAAGGGTGGTTCAGAATAGTGACATCAGAAAGTTGGCGTGCGCAAGAGACACTCGCAGTCGTACTGTTCAGGGAAGTGGTTGGCATGCGCAAAAAGACAACCGTGGCCGTACTGTTCAGTGAAACGTACACTCAGGCTTTCCTGCAGAGGGGGTGGTGGCAGCAGCATGCGTGGACAAGTAGACTTGGATTCCAAAACCCACTGCGGGGAGGCAAAGAATGTTGTTGTGGTTCAAGAGTGACAAAGTGAGTCTACCTTCATCCTTCTCTTTTCTCTCCTTCACTCTGCGATTCAGGCCTTATCACGTCCCTGCTTGGCTATCGACGACTGCCATAGAGCACCTGGGAGGTTCTCTGCAAGTCCTCCAAACCAGACGCTAAAGCAGAGTTAAGGCATCCTTGAAGCTCGTTGGGTTGGAGCTCTTAGTGAAGTTTACGCACGTCCAGGTAAGGGAAGCTAGCTTTGTTTTTCAATAAAAGCCGTAGATTAGCTGTTTCTGAAGTGAGGGCGACGTGGTCGCCGGTTTTAAGCTCTATTTCGTGATGCTCTGTTCTATGTGTTAGGGCGACGTGGTCGCCGATTTTAAACTCTATTTCACGATGTTCTGTTTTTATGTATTTGGGCGACGTGATCGCCGGTTTTAAATACAGCTTTCGAAATCCCCTGTTTTTGGACGAGATCGCCGGTTTTGGCGTTGTTTTTCGAAATCCCCTGTTTTAGTGTCGTTTGAAATTGTTTGAGATTGAAATGTGATATTTTAAAGTCTGAACCTTGGAATGATTGTTGCTGTGATTGGAAATCGTTCATTTAAGTGTTATATGATGTGTTGAATGTTTGAATGTGGGATCAAGACATAGTATTTTCAGGAAAGGAAATACCGTGTTGAGATTATTTATGAGGTATATTGATCAGTGAGTATCCTGTGAATGAGACGATCCTGACTCTGCTGATATGATGGAGTCACATAGATGAAGTCATTCGGTTGGTGAGAGTCGAAGGAGGTCCATATGTATGGGTAAGTCGTTTGAAAGATAACTGACTTGACCTGTTATATGGATTAACCCTGTCATACTGTGAGAGTGATGCGATTGAGATCGAGATTATGTTGATGCGCATGGCTGTGGGAACATTACAGCGATGAAGTATGACAGGTGCAGGTCTCTGGATGCTAAGTTCAATGCACGAGTCTTCCGGAAGTAGTGTCAAGTGTCTATGTGTGATGAGTCAGTGGAAGTCTGACGTGAGAAATGTGAAATATTGAGAATTGTTGATAGACACTTGATGGTTGTGGGATATGAATGAGAAAGTGATGGACTCTTGTGAATGTTTAAAAAGGGCCGATCTACGTTGGTTGTCCAGTTTATAATTTAAAGTTTTAAAAATATCTAGCTTACCCTTTGTATTGTTCTGTGGCTGTTTTCTCTTAAAACTGTGATGATCGTGTATTTTACACGGGAGCAGATGATCTTCCAGGGAGTAGAGCTCCTCAGTGAGTGGTCGCCGGAAGGAGATCGCCTGTTTCTGTCTCTATGTGGTGATCGCCTGTTTTTCTGTTCTGATAGCAGATCGGCTGTTTTGGGTCTTCTGATAGGAGATCGCCGGTTTATGTAGGGAGACCACCGGTTTCATTTTATTTGGCTGTATTTTGTTTAAGTTTTGGAAAATTGACCGGTTATGTATTAAACTCCCTGTGAGGAGCAACTCCATTTTATATAAATACGTATGTTCACTTCAATATTATTGTTTTACCTTTATTTCATTTTATATTTGTAAAAAGGATTTGGCGGGATGTTACAGGTAGTATAAACTAGCAGGATGATTAGTCATCAGCGTGTCGATCACAGGAGTGGACTGATGTGTCCTCGTCACTCCGCAGGTTGATGAGTCCTCGACGACAGAGTTGACGAGGTGACATCGGTCTTGGGTGTTTTGAACAACAGAGCTAGAACATCTGGTGTGGGTCCTGAAAGAAGACCAGTTATCAGTAACATGCCCAGAGGTAAGGAGAGGCCTGAATCACGAAGAGCTTATGCGTGTGGCAGGGAAAACACAGTTGGTGCAGAGTCCTGAGGGGTCGAGTACTCATCAGAACTAGGGTTTCCCAGTGAAGCTACATTCATGACATGTGAACAGTGAAGGCACTCTTAGAACAGGGGGCCCCAGAGGCTAGGTGCATGAGGAGGCACCCAGGTGGTCACCCTGTTAGAGTTTGCACTCCAGTTAAGGAAACCTTACTTGCTAGATTACCCTAAGTCTGGGTGATAGTGGCGCAAGGGTATTCCTGTAAACCCTAAATATGGGTAGCAGCGCAGAGGAAACCCTAGACTATATAAAAGGTAGTAAAACACTTCACAAAGGTACGTAGTTTCAAACCCTAAACAAAAATACTCAATACACTTGGTGTGCTTGCCCTAGTTTTGACTTGAGCATCGGAGTGCAAACGACTTCGAGGGCACCCCTTTCTATCTTGCAGGTGCAGGTTGTTTCGAGACAGCAAAGCATAATTCAAGGAAAGGGAAGGAGGCGTGTGAATGCCGGGTCAACCGACAGGAGAGTCAACTGGCAAGAACATTTGGCGCCCACGTGGGGCCGAAGTAAAACAAGGTCCCATACACGAGAGAAAGAGAAGAAACCACAGAGATGAGGAATACCAGGCAAGGGTCTGTCCCACCAAATGGGGGTGAGAGCATTACCATGCAACAACTAATGGAAACGATGCGCACCCTCCAGGAGACGGTGGCAGAGTTAAGGGCGGATCAGGCTCGAATGCAGATGGACCTGGTCGCATCACAGGCCAGGAACGAGGAATTACACAGGACAAATGAAGAATTGCGTGTGAACCTGCGTAATTTGCAGCAAGCAGGGGATCACGTGGTGGACGATCGAGCTCCACCAACGCCGCCAAGGGCTTTCCCCATGCCCTTCTCCCAAGCAATCATGGATACAGTGGTACCAGCCACCTTCGTGGGCCCTAAGACCGTGTTCACCGGGGTAGAGGATCCTGAAGCGCATCTCACGGCATTTCACACGCAGATGATGCTGTTAGGAGGGTTTGATGCGGTGCATTGCAAGCTCTTCATGACCACGTTGACAAGGACAGTGCTGGAATGGTTTGTCAGCCTACTTGAGGGACATATCACGTCTTTCGCGCAGTTCTCCACGTTGTTCAGAGAATAGTACATTGTCAACCGGGCCCCTCCACCGGTGTCCTATGACCTCTTTGACGTGAGGCAATATCAGAGGGAGTCCCTTAAAGATTACCTCAACAGATTTGGGGTGATGGTAGTGAGGTTGCATACCAAAGACGAAGATATGGTGGTGCACGCCTTTAGAAAGGGTATATTGCCAGGACCTTTCAGTGAGTCCCTTATTAGAAGTCGCCCGAAGACCTTCGGTGACATCAAGCGTTGTGCTGTTGCTCACATTGCCGCTGAAGGAGAACTCAATGAGAAGCGGGAGAGCACAGCCTCCTCGCGGCAACGAGTACCTAGTCGCCCTCAGCCCTTGCGGGTACATGAGGCAACGACAGAAAAGAGAACCCAGGGAAAGCAGAAGCCCTACGAGGCTAGGAAGCCCCAGACTAGGGTACGCGCTAAGGAGGATGTGGCCCCTAGACATAACTTCCTGGTGGAGCTCAAAGAGCTGATCGCAATTCCCAATGTGGCAGAGAGGCTGAAGGTGCCCCCAAAGACAGATAAGAGATTAGGGCCCAACAAGAACTGTAACATCCCACCAAAATACATTTCACATTTATATAATGAAATAAAGATAAAACAAAAATTTTGAAGTGAACATATATATATATATATATATATAATGAAAATGCTCCCCACAGGGAAAATTAATACATATCCAGTCAGTTTTCCAAACTTAACAAAATACAGTCAAATAAAATGAAACCGGCGGTCTCCCAATATAAAACAGGCGATCTCCTATCAGAAGACCCAAAACAGCCGATCTTCTATCAGAACAGAAAACAGGCGATCACCACATAGAGACAGAAACAGGCGATCTCCTTCCGGCGACCACTCACTGAGGAGCTCTACTCCCTGGAAGATCATCTGCTCCCGTGTAAAATACACGATCATCACAGTTTTAAGAAAACATCCACACAACAAAAACACAGGGTAAGCTAGATATTTTTTTTTTTTAAACTTTAAATTATAAACTGGACAACCAACGTAGATCAGCCCTTTTTAAACATTCACAAGAGTCCATCACTTTCTCATTCATATCACACAAGCATCAAGTGTCTATCAACAATTCTCAATATTTCACATTTCTCACGTCAGACTTCCACTGACTCATCACACATAGACACTTGACACTACTTCCGGAAGACACGTGCATTGACTAGACTCAGAGATCTGCACCTGTCATGCTGCACCACTGTGAAATCACACACATTCACAGGGTCGCTGTGAAATCACACACATTCACAAGCGTATAAATGAATCTCAATATTATCACTATCCTAGCATGACAGGGTTAATCCACACAACGGGTCGAGCTCGTTCTCTTTCACACAACTCACCCATACCTGTGAACCTCCTTCGACTCTCAACGCCTGAATAACTTCATCTATGTGATTCCATTACATCAGGAGAGTCAGGATATCTCATAAAACGAATCACCGGTCATTGCACACTCTACACGATCTTACACGGTATTTTCTTTCCTGAAAATACTATGCCTTGATCCCACATCCACAACATTCAAAGCATCATTCCACACATAAAGAATAAATCCATCATAGAATACCTTGAATCTTTTCTTAAACAACCCCACTCACAAGAACAAGCATACCACCGATCAGGTTTTCGAATAGCATATACATTTTTCATTTCAATCTCAACAAGTTCAGAGCGACATTAAACAGGGGAGTTCGAACAACAATATTAAAACCGGCGATCACATCCAAAACAGGGGATTTTGCAATAACAGTTGAAAAACCGGCGACCACGTCGCCCTCACTTCAGAAACAGCTAATCTACAGCTTTTATTGAAAATAAAGCTAGCTTCCCTTACCTGGACTTGCGCAAAACACCAGGAGTTCCAAAACCCGTCGAAGCTTAAAGATGCCTTAGCTCTGTTTTAGCGTCTGGTTTGGAGAACTTGCAGAGAACCTCCCAGGTGCTCTAAGGGCAGTCGTCGTTCGTCGTACTGGTGCTTGAGGATGCCTGAATCGCACTGTGAAGGAGAGAAAAGAGAAGAATGGAGGTAAACTCACTCTTTCACTCTTGAACCACTGCAACGTTCTTTTCCCCTCAGAAGTGGGTTTTTAAAACTAGACCAACTTGTTCCACAATTTCCGCTGCCACCGCCCACTCTGCAGGAAAAGCTTGCCTGCACCCTTCCTTGAACAGTGTGGCCACGTGGGTTTTGGGTCACTTTCCGTACCAATTCCCTGGAGCCACTGTTCTGAAGTACGCTCCCTGACTACGTGTCGCGCATGCAAGACGCTCAAGCTGGGGGCCTGGGCCCCACTTCATCTGCGTGAAATACAACATCGTGCGTTAACCTTCCACCGATGACTCAACCTGGAAGACGACCAATCTCTCTCTCTGGAAGACGACCGATGTCTCTCTCTGGGAGACGACCGATGTCTATCCCTGGCGACGCCCGCATGTCTCTCGCGCCCAGGCGATGCCCGCATGCCTCGCGCCCTGACGATGCCCTCATGCCTCTCGCGCCCCGGCGATGCCCGCATGTCTCTCGCGCCCTGGCGATGTCCGCATACCTCGCGCCCTGGCGATGTCCGCATACCTCGCGCCCTGGCGATGTCCGCATACCTCGCGCCCTGGCGACGTCCGCATGGGTAGTCTAGGCGACAGGCGATTATGTACTAACCAGGCGATCTCATAGTCTTCTAAGCTACTCTTTCCTCCCTTTTTATTGTAAATAAAAACATACTTAGAATTCATTTAAAATATATTCCTTTTATTCCAATTTAATTTTACAGGTCCTTACATTCTCCCCAACAAGAAAAATTTTCATCCTCGAAAATTGAATTACAAGGAAAAGAGGTATGGATAAGCTTCTCTCATGGGTTCTTCTAACTCCCAAGTTGAATCACCCAATCTCTCATCCCACACCACTTTCACCACATTGGTTGTCTTGCCGCTGAGCTGTTTACTCTGCCGATCGTCAATCCTAACTGGTTTTGCTTCAAAAGACAAGTCATCCTTGATCTGTACATCGTCCACTTCCAGCACGTGACTAGGGTCTGCCATGTACTTCCTTAGCTGTGATACATGAAAGACATTATGCAGGTTTGCTAATTGGGGAGGTGGGGCGATCTCATAAGCCATTGTACCGATCCTCCTCAGGATCTGATATGGCCCAACAAACTTAGGGGACAACTTCTTTGATCTGATAGCTCGTCCTACACCCTTGGTCGGGGTCACTTTCATAAACACATGATCTCCAGCTGCAAACTCCAAAGGTTTTCTCCTCTGATCTGCATAAGATTTCTGCCGACTTTGAGAAGCTTTCATTCTGTCTTTTATCTGTCTCACCTTCTCGGTTGTCTGCTGAACCAACTCTTACTACTCCAATACTTCATCAAATTTCCATTCTACATCCCTGCATATGGAATATGCTGCTCCATTGAGCGCCAACTCCAGCATTCACACTCTACTTCCAACCTTGAAGACTTGGTCGAGCAAGTCCAGAACTAGGCCCTTAACAGAACCAGGACTAGCCCCTTTAGAGAAAAGTGAGCAAGATCCCTTCATCGGAAGGAAAGGGGACAACTGACTACTGCTCATGCCCCCTAGCCAAATCAAACTAGGATCCGAAATATCCTTCTAGGAATCAACTTCTGCGTCTTAATCAAAACCATCCATCGACCTCCCAACTGCTGATCTAATTCTCACGCTCCCTAAAGGAACACCTTTGGTTCACCACTATACTACATAATTCTGCACCTTATAAAGACAAAGTTCTTGTTGCTATTACTTTCTAAATCATTATTATGACTTCTTTTGCCAACTCGGCTTCCTGCTCCCATTATGACCTCCTTTTTCAATGTATACATTGAATGCATTGATTTGGGTTCAGGTGCCAATCCGAAAAGGCATACGAGAACGAACGCACCCTATATCTCAACCACAACCATACAAGTAGTGGAGCCGATTGGAAGATTTCCTCTGCATCCGGAATTTCTTGCTTAAAGACAACTCTATTCTTCTTCTCCCCGATACAATAGACTATTGCCACCCACATTCCCTTCCACACCTGATTCTACTTGGATGACATATGTATAAAATAAAAGTTCTCAAGGTGAGACCTCAAATCCTTATGTTGAACAAATAGAACACCTAACCACTTGAAGCACATAGACCAGCCACGTTGCGCAATGGTACAATCCAAGAAAAAGTGTTGAGTGAATTCTTCTGACTCCCTACCCAGTGCACATGTAGAAGAATTTATTGCCACCCCTCTCCTGAGAAGGTTGAAACTTAGTTGAAATTTTGTCCAGTAGGATTCTCCACCCAGTGGTTAGTGTTTTAGGCATTTCTTTTGCTTGCCATGGGCTGGAGAAAACTCCACCCGTAGGTTTGGTTAGCCAAGCGAACGTAAGCTGATTTCACAGGAAAGACCCCTTTGGTATCCCCTCTCCCAACAAGACGATCCTTGGATTCCTTGTTGATGTTGCCCCTGTTTATGTACGTCAACAAATTTTCCTCCAAGCCCAATTCCCATCCAAATCTATCCCTCTCCCAATTTAGCCGCCATTGCCAACCAGAATCCTCCCAAAAACTTACTTTTCCCATCGTCTTGCCTTGGTCCATAGAAATGGAGTAAAGTCTAGGGAACAAAGATTTAAAGTTAAAGTTAGTGGCCCACGCATCTTCCTAAAATCTCACATCTCCTCCGCCTCCAACTTTCCAAACAATGACTTTTTGGAACCAACCATCATCTTCACCCTCCTCGCCCACCTTACATACATCTCTCCACCACCACGATTGATATTTCAAATGAGCTCGGCTTCTCCCAAGTTCCGAGCCATATTTGGATACAAGAATATTTTTCCATTTCCCTTTTTCATCACTCATCATCCACCATTTCCATTTCGCCAGAAGAGCAAAGTTAAATTTTCTGTTATCTCTTAAATTCTTCATTTGCTAGTATGCAAATTCTGCCATTAATCTTAATATCTCATCTTCACCCATTACAAAGCCTTTAGCCTGATCGGTGCCTAGTAATTCCACAATACGTTTCAGACTAGGATCCTCTAATTGTTCAATCAAAACTGGTTCACCCTCCTGGTTCCAACAATAAGGGAGTTCTGCATTTCCCTCCCATACAAAGCTTCATACAATTACTGTCTTCAAATCTTCATAACAATACTACCACTGCCGATTCTAAATCATAAGTAGAATAATTTTCTCTCATGAAATTTGAGTTGCATTGAACATATACAACTCCTGTAGTCCATACACAATTGAGGTCCTTCATCTTCCTTTTTAACCAACAACGCTGGAAACCCCAAGGAGATATATTGGGCTTGACTAACTGCGTCTCTAACAACTCTTCCACTTATTTTCTTCAATTTAATCAACTCAGCTGAACTTTGGAAATACTATCTTTCGTTGAGCATAACCTTTGAAAACGTGATTGACAGATCGCCAATCCCCTTCCTGGAATAACATCCAATTCATCTCCTACATACTCAACATAAACTAGGGTCCAAATTTCGAATCACATACTGCTTTCAAAACTAAATCAATTAAACAACATCCATTCTGCGTGCAACTTTCTCTCTCATCCAAACAATTCCTCCGCCTGTTGCTTTTCAACAAATTTTCTTTGCCTAACTGTAATTTTAAACACAATTAAGATATTTCATCTTTCCTCTTCCCAAAATCATTGATACATGTAACATCCCGCCAAATTCTTTCCATATTTATATAATAAAATAAGCGTAGACATTTATTTATAAAATCACATATGTATGTATATTGAAAGTACATCATCCCATACATTGTATCTCAAAAAGAAACGTCCCTCTTATAGGGGTTTTAATACATTCCATCAACTGTTTCAAAATAAAACTAAAATACAGCATAAAAAGAAAACAGGCGATCTCTTCCTCCAACTGCTCACTGAGGAGCTCGACTACCTGCAACATCATCTGCTCCCGTGTAAAATACACGATCATCACAGTTTTAAGAAAAACAGCCACAGAACAAAAACGCAGGGTAAGCTAGATATTTTAAAGAGAATTTAGATATGAAACTTTAAAATCAAGATAAAACAAATTTAAGACACCCACGTAAAATCCATCAATTTCCCATTCATTTCACACACTTCACAATTTCATCAAGAGTTATTTGTTTCACATAAAACATCAAATGCCTATCAAATCTTAATATTTCTCTTTCTCACGTCCGACTTCCACGGACTCACCACACATAGACACATACCACACCATTGTAAAGTCCACACAGGACAGCTAGTGAAGTCCACACAGGACAGCTAATGAAGTCCACACAGGACAGCTAATGAAGTCTACATAGGACAGCTACTGAAGTCCACACAGGACAGCTACTGAAGTCCACACTGGACAGCTATTTAACATCAATTCACCCAATGCACCATAGAACACTTAAATGAACACAACAACAATCATTCCACGGTTCAGATTTTCGAATATCACATGCATTTCACATTTAAATCTCAAACAGTCTCAACGACACTAAAACAGGGGAGTTCGAAATCAATAATAACACAGGCGATCACGTCCAACACAGGGGATTTCGAAATCTGTATTTAAAACCGGCGATCACGTCGCCCAAACACATAAGAACAGAACATCATGAAAAAGGGGTTTAAACCCGGCGACCACGTCGTCCAAACACATAGAACAGACCACGTCGCCCTCACTTCAGAAACAGCTAGCCTACGGCTTTTATTGAAAATAAAGCTAGCTTCCCTTACCTGAACTTGCGCCAAAACACCAAGAGCTCCAACACCCACCGAAGCTTAAAGATGTCCTAACTCTGTTCTAGCGTCCTGACGGAAAACTCGCAGAGAACTCCCCAGGTATCCAAGTGCAGTCGTCGCTCGTCGTACTGGTGCTTGGGGATGTCTGAAATGCAGCGCGAAGGAGAGAAAAGAGAAGGATGAAGGTAGACTCACTCTGTCACTCTTGAACCACCGCAACGTTCTCCCTCTCAGAAGTGGTTTTTGAATCTAAACCAACTTGTCCACAAATGCCACTACCACCACCCACTCTGCAGGAAGGCTTGCGTGCACGCTTCCTTGAACAGTACGGCCACGTGTGTCTCTGCGCATGCCAACTCTCTGATGTCACTCTTCTGAAACACCCTTTTTGTGTACGTGTCGCGCGTGCAGGACGTTTCATGCTGGGAGCCTGGGTCCCACCTTATCTGTGTGAAACACGACATCGCGCGATAACCTTCCACCGATGACTCATCCTGGCGAACGACCGACGTCTCTCTCTGGAAGACGACCGATCTCTCTCTCTGGAAGACCACCGATGTCTCTCCCTGCAAGACGACCGATCTCTCTCTCTGGAAGACGACCGATGTCTCTCCCTGCATGACGACCAATGTCTCTCTCTGGAAGACGACCGATGTCTCTCCCTGGCGACGCCCGCATGCCTCTCGCCCTGGCGATGTCCGCATGTGTCTCGCCCCTGGCGATGCCCGCATGTCTCTCGCGCCCTGGCGATGCCCGCATGCCTCGCGCCCTAGCGATGTCCGTGTGCCTCTTGCGCCCCGGCGATGCCCGCATGCCTCGCGCCCTGGCGATGTCCGCATGCCTCTCGCGCGCTGGCGATATCCGCATGTCTCGCGCCCTGGCGATGACTGATGACAATTGCCACGCCTGGCTGAAGGTTCTTCATCCCACAATGTTACGTCCAAGGTATCACCTCCACATGATTACCTCACGATAAAGTCATCGCACCTGACTACTTGGTTAATAAAATGGTCAGCCGACCCCAGACCTTGGGTGATGTCCGAGGTCCGACTACTACGAAACTTCTATTACCAGCTCTTTGTATTTTAAATAATAACATCTTCTGAAATTATTTAAATATAACACTTTTATTCCAATTAAAGTTTCTAGGTCCTTACAATACATCTCAAGATGATAAAATCATCTTGTAAACTTATTCTCCACCAAATCTGAAATTTCCTCTTAAGCCTTGTTGTCCAGCTAGAGCCATCTTATGTTGTGTTATTGATACTAACACCTTCCAAGCTCCAGATCAACGAAAAATTCCTACTTTCATCTTGGAACTTAACTCCAGCACTCCTTATAGAAGCACGTGCTTAAATCTTTAAACCCTCAATATACTGCTGATTTACTCTTCGTGTCTTATATCTATCTGAAACTAAATCATGGCGCAACTAAATCTAACTTGCACTTGCCTTACACTTATTGGGTAACTATCCATTTTACTTTCTAGAGATCCTGAAACTATTGTTTTCCATATTTCCAACAACTATAAGAATGAAATTGATAAGAAATCAATTCATTCAGGAGGTGACATTTAGACCTTACAAAGGTCAGCATCTCAAAATCATTTAGAGTTTGAGTTCATCAACAGAATCATCATGCTTGTAACATCAAGTATAACACCAGGATAACTACTGGTATACAATCATCAATCCAAACAACCACTTTCAATCAATTACAAAGACACTCAAGAGAATGAAATAAATCACACCAGAATTCATTGTATGCTAAACATCAATCTTTAGAATTAAGATTGAGAACATCTCGATCCAGTTATGAGTGTGCACCCTCACTACTTTATCAAGATCCTTTCATTCTCAATACTAAAATTTTCAGTTAGAGCATATATTCACTACAGCACACACAAAATTTCAATACAAAAACGTTTGAAAGCCTTTCACCATAGTTTTTGTTTAAAACTCAAATAAATTTTATGAGCAGAAGAAACACAATGGATCCACAGCCCTCAGGTCATCTTAAGGACGAACTGCTCTGATACCATTTGATCCGGTCGGTCATCAGTAGTTGATGACGTCAGCAGCCGTTGACTACGTGTGATGGCATTTTCATGTGTTCTTCTTGAATCAAAGTAGAAATAAATGGAGCGGAAGCAATGGATGAGTGAAACAAGACCCTCCTAGGAGTTGTGTTGGTCTTGAAGGTGCATGATGAGTATGGGTTGAGTGGTTCGGCCAGCTCAAGGGAGAAGGTGAAAGGATTGAAGTTTATAGCCTAGATTTCTAGGAGGAGTAAAGCTTGTGCACAAAAATGGCAGCATAACATTACTCAAATAAACTTGAAAATACATGAGGTAGGCCTCCTTATTTATAGATTTAGGAGCCTTGGTGAGCAAGCTTAAAGGGTAGGGATGGAAATACAAAAAGTGGGGGCTGCCTAGGGTATTGACTTTAGTCAAACCACACCATCATCCTAATATTCTAGAAGATAGGTCAAAAATGCAACATTTGATAGTACACCCCTCCCTCTTTTGCTAAAGGCACCTATTTGCTAGCACACCCTTCCTTCTATTGCTAAGGGCACCTTTTTGATAGCACACCCCTAAGTTAGCAAGTTTTGCTTTCTACACTACACTAATCTACTAAGCTACCCCTAATGGGCCTCCAAGTAGCATGTACAAGGTCTTCTCCCTCCCATCCGTGGCTTCTTCTATGTGTGCTTGGATATGTTTAGCCATGGATCTTGTGAGAGGTCCTAGACGGTCTAGCTCCATGGATAGCCTCCCTCCTTCACGTCCTAGACGCTCACTTCTTGGAGCTAGACGCTCCTCTTGGTCTAGACGGTCTTCTTGGTTTGGGCCTTGGCTTCCTTGGTTAGATGTGCTTGGCCCTCCTCCATCATCCCCTCCCCCTTGGAAAGGATTTGTCCTCAAATCCAGCTCGTCATCGTCATTGGTACGTACAAATGGAGAAAGATCAATTACATTAAATGTGTCATGTACTCCATATTCAAGAGGTAGGTCCAATTTATATGCATTGTTGTTGACTCGCTTAAGGACTTGGAAGGGTCCCTCACCTCGGGGACTTAGTTTGGACTTCCTTTGATTTGGAAATCTTTCTTTTCGAAGATGAAGCCAAACTAAGTCTCCTTCCTCAAAAATTATTTCTCTCTTCCCTTTGTTGTTGTGTTTTGTGTACTTCTCATTTTGTTATTGTATTTGAATTTTAATCTTCTCATGCATTTTCTTGACAAAATCAGCCTTGATTACTCCTTCCTTATGCACAAAATCTTGTGGATTAGGAAGAGGAATTAAATCCATGGGCGTGAGAGGATTAAAACCATATACTACCTCAAAAGGAGAAGCATTAGTAGTCTTGTGAACTACTCTATTGTAAGCAAATTCAATGTGGGGAAGGTACTCATCCCAAGATTTGTGGCTGCCCTTCATGATAGCCCTAAGCATAGTTCCAAGAGATCTATTGACTACTTCGGTTTGCCCATCCGTTTGAGGATGACAAGAAGTTGAAAATTGTAGTCTTGTTCCAAGTTTACCCCAAAGAGTTTTCCAAAAGTGACTTATAAACTTGGGATCTCTATCGGACACTATACTTCTAGGGAGACCATGGAGTCTCACCACTTCTCTAAAGAAGAGTTTAGAAATATTTTGAGCATCATCTACTTTGTGGCATGGAATAAAGTGAGACATTTTGCTAAAACGGTCCACTACCACAAAGATAGAGTCATGGCCTCTTGCAGTCCTAGGAAGTCCTAAAATGAAATCCATGCTAATGTCTTCCCAAGGAGCATTTGCAATCGGCAAAGGGGTGTAGAGTCCATGCGGCATTGTTCTAGACTTTGCTTTTAAACATGAGATACATCTAGAGCAATGGCGTTGGACATCTTTCCTCATGTGTCGCCAACAAAATTTTGCTTTCAAAAGATCTAAAGTCTTATCAACTCCAAAATGGCCCATGAGTCCCCCTTCATGTGATTCTTTGACAAGGAGTTTTCTATGTGTTCCTTGGGGAATGCAAAGTTTTCCTTCTTTAAAAAGATATCCCTCGGACACATAGTAACCTCCTTGCGCTCTATGTAGACATTGGGCATAGATGGATGAAAGTTCTTGATCTTCTTGGTAAAGCTCTCTTATGTGGTCAAATCCAAGAATTTGGGCACCCAATTTTGAAAAGAGTGTGTGGCGTCTTGAAAGAGCATCGGCCACTATATTAGTGCTTCCTTTCTTGTATTTGATTACATAAGGAAATTGTTCAAGAAATTCCATCCATTTTGCATGTCTCTTATTGAGCTTGTGTTGGCCCTTTAAATATTTTAAAGACTCGTGATCACTATGGATAACAAATTCTTTGGACACAAGATAGTGTTCCCAAGTCTTTAGGGCTCTTACAAGAGCATAGAGCTCTTTGTCATAAGTGGGGTAGTTGAGGGTGGCACCATGGAGTTTTTCACTAAAATAAGCAATGGGGTGTCCACCTTGCAACAATACCGCGCCTATGCCTACTCCCGATGCATCACACTCTATCTCAAAAGTTTTGGAAAAATTTGGGAGAGATAGGATGGGTGCATTGGTGAGTTGAGCTTTTAGCCTTTGAAAGGCTTGCTCATGCTTTTCATTCCAACAAAATGCAACATCTTTTTTAACAAGTTCATTCAAAGGAGAAGCTAGGCTAGAAAAATTAGGCACAAACCTTCTATAGAAGCTAGCTAACCCATGAAAACTTCTTACATCACTTACATTTTGTGGAGTTGGCCACTCTTGGATGGCTTTGATTTTCTCGGGATCTACATGTACCCCCGTTTTGTTTACTATAAAGCCTAAAAAGACTACACTATCTACACCAAAGGTACACTTATCCCTATTTGCAAAAAGACTATTTTTCCTAAGAACTAGAAAGACTTCCTTAAGGTGACTTAGATGGTCTTCTAGGGTTTTACTATATACTAAGATATCATCAAAGTAAACTACTACATATTTACCTATACAATCCCTCAAGGTGTGATTCATAAGCCTCATGAATGTGCTTGGAGCGTTAGTGAGTCCAAAGGGCATCACCAACCACTCATATAATCCAAATTTGGTCTTAAAAGCGGTTTTCCACTCATCACCCTCCTTGATTCGAATTTGGTGATATCCACTTTTAAGGTCAATTTTGGAGAATAGAGTTGACCCATGCAATTCATCAAGCATATCATCAAGCCTTGGGATTGGATGCCTATACTTGATGGTGATGTTGTTGATTGCTCTACAATCACAACACATGCGCCATTTTCCATCTTTTTTAGGCACCAACAAGACAGGTACAGCACAAGGGCTTAGACTCTTTTGAACCCAACCCTTCTCCAACAAGTCTTGAACTTGTGATTCTATCTCCTTTGTTTCCTCGGGGTTGGTTCTATAAGCAGGCCTATTTGGTAGGCTTGCCCCCGGAATGAAGTCAATTTGATGTTCTATCCCCCTAAGAGGAGGAAGCCCATTGGGTCCTTCTTGTGAGAATAGATCGTCAAATTCACTCAAAAGGTTTTCTATTTGAGGAGGTAAAACCGTGAGTTCATTACTTGTGGCAGTGCATGTAAGTGCTCCTTTACAAAAGATAAGGCTTGGTTGTTCAACAAGAAGCAAGTTTTCTAAAACATTTTCAAAAGGCTTTTCTTGTAGACCAACCTTGTGGGAAGGAACACTCTTCTCCCACGCCTTCCTATCCCTAAGGATTTTCTCTTTTTCTAGCACTCTTTTTTTTTTGTTTTCCTCATCCCTCTTTTGTTTCATTTGTATTTGGTCTTTCACCACTTGAGAATGTGGTAAAGGACTAAGTACAAACTTCTTATATTTATGGGTGAAGGAAATCTCGTTAGTGAGACCATCATGCAAGGTTTTCTTGTCAAATTGCCATGGCCTCCCTAATAAGATATGGCAAGCTTCCATAGGCACTACATCACATAAAACTTTATCTTTGTATTTCCCTATGGAAAACTTGATTTCCACTTGCTTATCTACATGTAGTTCCCCATTTTCATTAAGCCATTGAAGTTTGTAAGGTTTTGGGTGAGGAACCACTTGTAGCTTAAGCTTTTCAACCATCCTAGAACTACAACAATTACAACTAGATCCACTATCCACAATGAGGGAACATATATTTTCTAAAACATTGCATCTTGTAGGAAATATGTTCTCCCTTTGTGTTTCAATGGATGTGCTAGGATGATTGTTGAGGATTCTCCTAATCATAAGCAATTCTCCCTCTAATGGAGCTACCCTCTCATCCTCTCCCCCTTCCTCTTTCTCACTAAGCTCATCCTCGCCACTAGTGTATTCGTCTACACCTTTAAGAAACAAAGTCCTTTGGTTTGGACATTGTGCTTGCACATGCCCCCTACCATAGCACTTAAAACATTTAACATCTCTAGCTCGGATGGGTGGGGTTGAGGTTTCTTTGGTGAAGGGTTTGGTAGGTTCTTTTGGTTTTTCCTTAGATGTACTACCCTCCCTTTTAAACTCTCGGGATAAAAGTTAGAATAGGGGCTCACCTTTTGACTTGATGTTTTGCGCAAATTTTGTTGCTCAACTTTAATGCAAAGTTGAACCAAATCATTCAAGTCTTGATAAGGTAAGAGCTCTACTCTATCTCTTATCTCAAGTGATAGGCCACTAAGGAACCTAGATATGGTGGTTTCCTCTTCCTCTCTAATAGAGGCTCTCATCATATAGAGCTCCATCTTTTGCCTATACTCTTCTACACTCATATTCTTTTGTTGGAGTCTTTGGAGCTTGTCCATCAACTCCCTATGGTAGTAAGAAGGTATATGTCGACGTCTTAGGGCTCCCCTAAGGTCATTCCAATATTCTATGGGAGGTTCCCTATGAAGACGTCGGTCTCTTTCTAAAGAGGTCCACCAATACATGGCATTTCCTTGGAAACTAAGGGTGGCTAAGGGTACTTTTCGTTCCTCACTTACCCTATGGCAAGCAAAGAGTTGCTCTACCTTCATCTCCCAGTCTAGATATATTTCTACATTTTCCTTTCCATGAAAATGAGGCAGGTCTACTCTAGTTTCCCTTGGCACCTCTTGTTCCCTTTGCCTAGTTCTTCTAGGGGGTGGTTGGTAGTAGTCATTAATTCTAAGGCTTCCCTCCCCTAGAGTTGCAATGCTTTGGGATGCATGAGTATTTGTTTTTTTTGATTTTTGAGATTTTTGGGATTTCTCTTCTTGAGCTCTAGCCAACTCATTAATCTTGTTTTCATTCTCCAATTGCCTAGAAGAGATTAATTGTACCGCTTGGGATACCTCTTTCAAAAGGGTTTTCAAAGATTTTACTTCACATTCTATAGACTTTGGAGAATGAGAAGAAGAAGACATGGCTAGACCTTTGTGTATTTAGGCGTTTTTACTTTGAGAAAGATTAGGGAAGATAAAGAAGGTAGTTTTCCAGGTAAGGGAGGTGAGTCTCAAATGACTACTTAAGTACCAAGCCTTTTCCTTGCCAAAAACTAGTCTCCAATGCCTTCTCACAAAAATTTCTCTTAGTGAAACACTTAAAACACAAGAAGTTGAGAAATCAAAAAGCAATAAAACTATGTAAGCTAAAAAAAAAAGATATGCAACAAACTAGTCGGTTTTAGCACAAATTAAACTAAACTAATCATGCAAAACGTTTCTACCAAAACAATAGAAAACAAGTTCAAACAAGCAACAAATTACTAAGCAAAAAATTTACTATGCTATTCGGCCCTAGGTGAGGCTTCTTGGACACTTTGAGCCCTTGAAGACACACTCACCGTCTAAACGTAATTAAAGAGGTAATTAACAATAAACCAAGTTGCAAAGGAAAAGAAGACTCCCTTTGTTGATCCTCTTTTGGGTTAGTGCACTTCCTTGTTGTCTTGAATTTTTTTTTTGATCTTCTAGGTGTTTGTATTGTTTGTTTCAAGCAACCTTGTTTCGGCTTTAGCTTTGTCTCCTCCTTAAAATGATGGCTTTAATTCTCCAATTTCCAGCACCTATTCACAAGAGCTAAACCTAAACCAAGTCAAGTTCCATGCACATATGCACCAAGGAGAATTAAATTCCAGCACCCAAAAGAGAGGTCAAGAAACAAAAGCAAGAAACAAATTTAATTGAATAAAAATAGTACCACCAAAAGGATTTATAATATGACAACTTAGAAAGAGAGTCAAGAAATTAAAGCAAACAATTAAAGGTACTCAAAAAAAGTTGGCACACAAAAGGAATTCCTAAAGAAAAGCACTAGATTAGATGACCAAATAAAAAAAAAACAGCACCACTGAAAATTGTTGTGGGCCAGAAAACGTGTTTGTTCCCCGATTTATGCTGAGCTGTATTTTTAAAATTTGTCTCTGAAATTTATATGCAAGAAAATTCAGGATCTTATCTAAACAATGGCTTTGGAATCACCTAAAACGCATGCAACATTTTTTTTTAATAATTTTTGCAAATTTGGTGTGCAGTTAGGCCAGCTGGAGCGCTCAAGATTTGCACTCTGATTTTGTAAGATTTATCATATTTTTTCTGTTGCCTTTTTTGATCTGATTCTTTTTTCTGTCCTTTTTGTAACACTTCAAACTTGCATTTTCCAGAGAATCACAAATGTCCTATGAGTGGAAATAATTTTTGAAACAAAAAACAGCCAGACAGAGAGAGAAACAGGGGAAATCTGGAAAACTGGAAAAAAAAAAACAGCAAGATACCAAAATTTAACACAAAGGAAAATGTAAGAAGGAAATTGTGTAAGAACTAAGACACAATTATGAACTCAAACTAAAATTAAAAAGGCAGCAAAGGATCAAAATAACAGCAGATTAAGGCAAATTAAAGAGACCCAAAAACAAGAAACAATCAAGCCAAAAATAGGACTACTAAGAATTGATGACAATTATGGATTCACATGACTTGACACAACATTTATAGATTCAGAAAATAAAGACTCAAAGCATAAAATGAAGCAATTATAAGAAAGCAATAAAGACTCAAATTCCTAAAAGAAAACAGCCACTCAATGTGTAAGGAATCCTATCACAATTGCACAAGAAAATGTTCAAGATCAATTGAACACATGTGCTTCGGTTGGATCTTCCATAAGCACACCAAGAACAATTTAAAATGTAAAAAAAAAAACAGCAAGACAATTATGGAATTGAAATGACAAGATGAAAATAAAGAAGAACTGAAAATTTAAAAAGACAAGCTACTCATCTTGAAGAACCAAAAGCTCATGATACCAAATGATGGCATTTTCATGTGTTCTTCTTGAATCAAAGTAGAAATAAATGGAGCGGAAGCAATGGATGAGTGAAACAAGACCCTCCTAGGAGTTGTGTTGGTCTTGAAGGTGCATGATGAGTATGGGTTGAGTGGTTCGGCCAGCTCAAGGGAGAAGGTGAAAGGATTGAAGTTTATAGCCTAGATTTCTAGGAGGAGTAAAGCTTGTGCACAAAAATGGCAGCATAACATTACTCAAATAAACTTGAAAATACATGAGGTAGGCCTCCTTATTTATAGATTTAGGAGCCTTGGTGAGCAAGCTTAAAGGGTAGGGATGGAAATACAAAAAGTGGGGGCTGCCTAGGGTATTGACTTTAGTCAAACCACACCATCATCCTAATATTCTAGAAGATAGGTCAAAAATGCAACATTTGATAGTACACCCCTCCCTCTTTTGCTAAAGGCACCTATTTGCTAGCACACCCCTCCTTCTATTGCTAAGGGCACCTTTTTGATAGCACACCCCTAAGTTAGCAAGTTTTGCTTTCTACACTACACCAATCTACTAAGCTACCCCTAATAGGCCTCCAACTAGCATGTACAAGGTCTTCTCCCTCCCATCCGTGGCTTCTTCTATGTGTGCTTGGATATGTTTAGCCATGGATCTTGTGAGAGGTCCTAGACGGTCTAGCTCCATGGATAGCCTCCCTCCTTCACGTCCTAGACGCTCACTTCTTGGAGCTAGACGCTCCTCTTGGTCTAGACGGTCTTCTTGGTTTGGGCCTTGGCTTCCTTGGTTAGATGTGCTTGGCCCTCCTCCATCAACGTGGACCATGAACAGGGTGGCATGTCGTAGAAAGAGCAAGTGAATCAGGGAGGAGATCACCTAGAATGGTGATCGGTAGTCAGATATCAAGTGGCCACCACTCCCAGTTCAGAGCATAGATAAGCGCCTGAAAGCCTCGCACGGACGTCGGTGGATATTCATGAGGCACCGCATGGACGTCGGTGGGAAGTCATGAGGGACCGCCCGGGTGTCGGTGGCAGGTCATGAGGCACCGCACGGATGTCGGTGGCAGGTCATGAGGCACCGCACGGATGTCGGTGGCAGGTCATGAGGCACCGCACGGACGTCGGTGGATATTCATGAGGCACCGCACGGACGTCGGTTGCAAGTCATGAGGGACCGCCCGGGTGTGACTGCATGAGGAGCGCGATCGGGCGTTGAGAGGGAGATCGGTCGTAATTGCATGCAGAAGGAGGTCGGTCATCGGGGTTCTCAGCGAGAACGCTACGCATGCACCTCGCATGATGCCCACTCAGGGGACGTGCGGCGAGGCCATGCAGGCAGGATGTGCCTGGCGCTCTCCTGGGAGCATGCGGCCCGCACAGAGAGAAGCGCAGAAGCCCTCCAGGTGTGACGCGTGTACGGTAGATTCAAGCTGGTGCCTCCACGTGTCACCATCTGAGAGTGAGACGCGGCTCAGGTATAAAGCTCTCCACATCATGTAAGGTAAGGGGGATTCCTTTCATTCTTTTCCAAGTTTACACAGGCTCTCTACACTGGGATTCTGAGTCACTGTGAGAGCGTTCTTACACGTGGCACAGTGATAACAGAAAACAGTTATAGAGAGAGAAAGTGGATCTGAGAGCACACACGAGTCTCACAGAGAGATTCAGTGATAGATTTGGTGTTCCTGTTGCCTGACTTGAGCGTCGGAGCTACAACGGCCGCCAGAGGCGCCGTTTGTGTGTTTTGCAGGCAGCGTTTGGAGTTCCGGTGGTTGTTCTTGGAGCGTTCCTGCAGACCATAGGGCTAGACGAAGGAGTGACGAGGCAATCCTCCACGTTCGAGTCAAGCGGCAGGATCACCATTAATGTAACATCCCACCAAAATACATTTCACATTTATATAATGAAATAAAGATAAAACAAAAATTTCGAAGTGAACATATATATATATATATATATATAATGAAAATGCTACCCACAGGGAAAATTAATACATATCCAGTCAGTTTTCCAAACTTAACAAAATACAGTCAAATAAAATGAAACCGGCGGTCTCCCAATATAAAACAGGCGATCTCCTATCAGAAGACCCAAAACAGCCGATCTTCTATCAGAACAGAAAACAGGCGATCACCACATAGAGACAGAAACAGGCGATCTCCTTCCGGCGACCACTCACTGAGGAGCTCTACTCCCTGGAAGATCATCTGCTCCCGTGTAAAATACACGATCATCACAGTTTTAAGAAAACATCCACACAACAAAAACATAGGGTAAGCTAGATATTTTTTTTTTTAAACTTTAAATTATAAACTGGACAACCAACGTAGATCAGCCCTTTTTAAACATTCACAAGAGTCCATCACTTTCTCATTCATATCACACAAGCATCAAGTGTCTATCAACAATTCTCAATATTTCACATTTCTCACGTCAGACTTCCACTGACTCATCACACATAGACACTACTTCCGGAAGACACGTGCATTGACTAGACTCAGAGATCTGCACCTGTCATGCTGCACCACTGTGAAATCACACACATTCACAGGGTCGCTGTGAAATCACACACATTCACAAGCGTATAAATGAATCTCAATATTATCACTATCCTAGCATGACAGGGTTAATCCACACAACGGGTCGAGCTCGTTCTCTTTCACACAACTCACCCATACCTGTGAACCTCCTTCGACTCTCAACGCCTGAATAACTTCATCTATGTGATTCCATTACATCAGGAGAGTCAGGATATCTCATAAAACGAATCACCGGTCATTGCACACTCTACACGATCTTACACGGTATTTTCTTTCCTGAAAATACTATACCTTGATCCCACATCCACAACATTCAAAGCATCATTCCACACATAAAGAATAAATCCATCATAGAATACCTTGAATCTTTTCTTAAACAACCCCACTCACAAGAACAAGCATACCACCGATCAGGTTTTCGAATAGCATATACATTTTTCATTTCAATCTCAACAAGTTCAGAGCGACATTAAACAGGGGAGTTCGAACAACAATATTAAAACCGGCGATCACATCCAAAACAGGGGATTTTGCAATAACAGTTGAAAAACCGGCGACCACGTCGCCCTCACTTCAGAAACAGCTAATCTACAGCTTTTATTGAAAATAAAGCTAGCTTCCTTTACCTGGACTTGCGCAAAACACCAGGAGTTCCAAAACCCGTCGAAGCTTAAAGATGCCTTAGCTCTGTTTTAGCATCTGGTTTGGAGAACTTGCAGAGAACCTCCCAGGTGCTCTAAGGGCAGTCGTCGTTCGTCGTACTGGTGCTTGAGGATGCCTGAATCGCACTGTGAAGGAGAGAAAAGAGAAGAATGGAGGTAAACTCACTCTTTCACTCTTGAACCACTGCAACGTTCTTTTCCCCTCAGAAGTGGGTTTTTAAAACTAGACCAACTTGTTCCACAATTTCCGCTGCCACCGCCCACTCTGCAGGAAAAGCTTGCCTGCACCCTTCCTTGAACAGTGTGGCCACGTGGGTTTTGGGTCACTTTCTGTACCAATTCCCTGGAGCCACTGTTCTAAAGTACACTCCCTGACTACGTGTCGCGCATGCAAGACGCTCAAGCTGGGGGCCTGGGCCCCACTTCATCTGCGTGAAATACGACATCGTGCGTTAACCTTCCACCGATGACTCAACCTGGAAGACGACCAATCTCTCTCTCTGGAAGACGACCGATGTCTCTCTCTGGGAGACGACCGATGTCTATCCCTGGCAACGCCCGCATGTCTCTCGCGCCCTGGCGATGCCCGCATGCCTCGCGCCCTGATGATGCCCGCATGTCTCTCGCGCCCCGGCGATGCCCGCATGCCTCTCGCACCCCGGCGATTCCCGCATGCCTCTCGCGCCCTGGCGATGCCCGCATGCTTCGCGCCCTGGCGATGTCCGCATGTCTCTCGCGCCCTGGCGATGTCTGCATACCTCGCGCCCTAGCGATGTCCGCATACCTCAAGCCCTGGCGATGTCCGCATATGTAGTCTAGGCGACAGGCGATTATGTACTAACCAGGCGATCTCATAGTCTTCTAAGCTACACTTTCCTTCCTTTTTATTTTAAATAAAAACATACTTAGAATTCATTTAAAATATATTCCTTTTATTCCAATTTAATTTTACAGGTCCTTACATGACTCATACAAAAACTTCTCAATTTTCTCATCATCACCCGAAAGCCAAATCTCAAGGTATCCAACCTTTTCGATAGCACGTTTTTTTGTCCTTTTTGGTGAGGTAGATGAATAGGCCATGATGCATAGATGAATTTTGAGAAGTAGTGGAAAACAACGAGTTTCAAGTGAGGTAGCAGAAAAAACAATGGGTTGTTACTGTGAAATATTTAGTTGAAACCACATATATATATAAGTAGAAAAAGCTAATCTGTAGTAGTGGGAATATGCAATGCGTCAGCCCCAAACAGAGATAGCTTTTACTAACCCATTATTTTTTATTTGACCAACCATAAAGAGCACTTAAATTTCAAAGGAAACCATAGAATATATTCCTTTATGACCAAAATATATTCCATTTTTTATTTGATTTAGAGACTCAATAAATGCATATTTGATTCACAATAGGTTTTGAAAAAATAGAAATAGCTTTAGCCATGCGTAAGCAGTCATAATTTCTTTATCCAAAGGTGCCAAAGGTAAAACAATCGGTTGTTTTGTGAAAATAATTGGTTGTTTTACTGTGAGAACAAGTAAATGTTTTTTGTTCTTGCCGGTTGACTCAGCTGTCATTGACTTTGAGGCAGATGGTGGCTCCTCCTATCTTCGCGGTGGTTCTCCAAAGTATGGCTCCGTTGAAACAGAGAGAGGCCCTACCTGTAATTGCACTCCGATGCTCAAGTCAATACAGGGCAAGAAACATTAAACAAACAAAAGTGCTTAGGCTTATGATATGTGTGTGTAAGAACTGTGTCTTGCATAGAAGACAACGTGTCTTTACCTTGGGGTTTACCCCCCTTATATAATTGTTTCTAGGTTAACTTGCTGCTGACATTCTCTTGCCAAAGCCTTGCCTCTAGTGAATTTAGGGTTACCTTTTCGAGACGCTATCACACAATCTTAGTGCAACTCCCGTGGAAATATTCCTTTCTTAGAGTGCAACTCTCGTGGTAACATTCCTTTTCTGGAGTGCGTATCTAACAGTATGGCTGCTAGGGTTACAACGTGTTTACCAGCGCCGTGAGACCAATTCGTCCTTGTAAATGCCCTAATTTCTCATGTGCCTTGCATTCAGCTTTCTTTGAGAACCCTAGCGCTTCTTGGGCATTGATGCCCTTAGGGGTAATCTACTTGTGCCAGACCCAAATGTCTTATACACGTTCCGCATGCAAGGCATCTCTGTGAGTTAGGCTTTCACTAATGCAATACTCTACTATGCCGACCTCTGCTACGTCGACCTCTATTGTACACTATCGACGTCCGAGGTCTGGCTACTATGTTTTTGTTCTCTCTGGGGGTCCCTTCGTGGGTCCTACTGTGTTGACCTCTGCCACGACGACTTCCATTGGATATTGCCGACATCCGAGGTCTGGCCACTACACAAGCCCCCCCAGGCTTAAGTTGGAGCTTGCTTCAGCGAAAGGCCTAACTGCTCTTCCTGGCGACCTACGTGGCACTGATGTGGCTCTGAGTGATTGGATGCGCACAACGCCTCGAGGTGATGCCCCACCACACTTTTTCTGAAGCGTACACGTGGGAATCTTATCGGTTGGGGAGCGTTGTCGCTTCGTGCTTCCCCTATACGTTAAACGCTTTGCCCCATATGCCCTTCACTATTTCATTCCCTCTCTTGCTTATCTTTCAAACGTTTCTGCTTCTTGAGCGCTCTGCTTCCTTTCTCGATACCTCACCATCTACAACCAGAATCACTTAAAGGTACGTTCTTTTTGCTATTTTTGTCTTCATTTCTACTATTGCGATGTCTTTTAATCTGTTATAACTACCTCGGACTGTTTATGATTCTCACATTTTACATTTCCCCGTTCTCTATTTTTCTGTTGCACTGTGTTCTTTGAAACGCATGCATTCTTCCCATTCTGAACCTCGCCTTTCTTTTTCTTTTCTTGGTTTTAGCCGTTTCTTCATTCAATGGATCAGTCTAACTCTCCCCAACCTATGGATGAATCCAACTCACCCCAACCTTCAACTCCACCAACAACCCTAGCTCTTCCTCCTGCTCACTACCAAACACTATACCCCTGGGCTTCCAGTGAACTCCTGAAGCAGGTCTCTGAGTTCACTACCTCCAAGAGCATAATAGATTATAGGAAGAGCGAAACCTGCCACCCCTCCCGCATTTTCGCGAAGGAACACGACAACTTCGTATGGGTGGCCCCCTACAAGGTAGGGGAGCCGGTGTGCTGTGATGAGGCATTTGGCCAGGAGGGTCTGTTCTGCTTCATTTACTTGACGGTCTTCAAGAAGGTCCTCCTCCGCCTTCCTCTCACCGGTTTTGAGCGGGCACTGCTAACGGAGATGAATGTCGTCCCCGCTCAACTCCATCTCAACGGGTGGGCCTTTGTCAGGGCCTTCGCCATTTTGTGCGAGCACTTTGGCCACCTCCCCCCCGTGGACGCCTTCTTGTACTTCTTCGAGGCCAAAATCCTGGGGAAGAACTTGTGGGTGAGCATCAACGGGGTTGCTAGAAGGGCACTGCTGACTCTCTTCCAACAATCCTACAAAGGCTTCAAGGGGAAATTCTTCAAAAATCCGCTGCAACAAACACAACCCCACCCTCCTAGAAGGGTTCCCCCCATATTGGGTCGAGACAACCATGCTAGCAAAGCTTAGGAGTCTCTTAGACTTGCACCCCGAAGATCGAGAGGTGTGTGAGTTCCTTTCTGACCTCGAGACTATATTCAGCACGGCTAACTTGATAAAGAATGAATACAGTCCTAAGGCCTTAAAGGGCTATATCGGTACCTTTCTTCTTGCTCTACTCATCATTGTTTGTTTTGCATATTTCTACTTTTTTATTACTGTTCTTTCCGGTTGACCCTCCTGCTGGTTGACTCTATGACACTCACACACCTCCTTTCCTCACCTTGAATTATGATTAGCTGTCCCGAAACAATCCGCACCTGCAAGATAGAAAGGGGCGCCCTAGAGGCCGGTTGCACTCCGACGCTCAAGTCAAAAACTGGGCAAGCACACCAAGTGTATTCAGTATCGATGTGATGGAGGTCAAGCTCAAGAGGACATGGAGGCCAATCATCACGAAGACGAAGAGGTTGAGGACGTTCATGGAGATTGATCCTGCCGCTTGACTCGAACGTGGAGGATTGCCTCGTCACTCCTTCGTCTAGCCTTCTGTTCTGCAGGAACGCTCCAAGAACCACCGCCGGAACTCCAAACGCTGCCTGCAAAACACACAAACGGCGCCTCTGGCGGCCGTTGTAGCTCCGACGCTCAAGTCAGGCAACAGGAACACCAAAACTATATCTGAATCTCTCTGTGAGACTCGTGTGTCACTGAAACTCTCAAATGTGTAAGCTGTAAGAATCTCAAAAAACCCTCTCTCAATTTCGTTAAGAGTTTGTATATATACCTGAGTCTTTCTCTCTCCTGACGGTTATTCCTCTTGACACGTGGATAACATTTGGTCGTACACGTGTCACCATCTGGAGTATCTGCAGCTGAAACGTTACTTCCACTGTGCCCCCGGCGACTGAGTTATCCACACAGGGAGTAGCTTAGTACGCAGGCTACTCTGGGCGCAACCTTAACAGGGCGAGCTGGTTAACCCTGGGCATTGCAGCTCACACTACACATGGTGGCAGATATGCCACTTATCCTCTGTACTTAGACCATACAACAAGTGCTTGCAAGGTCTTCTCAAACACCCGGCGATGTGCTCTTTCGGCGACTTGCTGACCACCTGATCTCCTAACCTTAACACACGGTGATCATGTGCAATCTGGGCGATTACTGATCCATACCGGCGATGAGCGATTACTCATCCTCAAGCCGATAGGCGATTACTCATCCTCAAGGCGATAGGCGATTACTCATCCTCAAGGCGATAGGCGATTACCTATCTCCAAGGCGATAGGCGATTACTCAACATCACAGGCGATAGGCGATTACCATTCTGAGTGGTCGCCTCCCTGATTCGCCTGCTATCCTCTACCACGTGTGACTCTGTGAATGGTCCACGTGGTCAACTGTTGCTGATGTCATCGACGACCGATGACCGACCGGATCAAGGAGCAAGGGGACCTTTATTTTCCCTTTTTGTAATTTCATTGTGTGAGGGTGCTTAGAGGAAAACATGAGAAACCTCTTGTGTTAAAGCATCTTTAGGTCTTTAGTTAGGAGCATTAGGAGGGGGGTGCGTATGTAGATAGGTGTTAAAATAGGAGGTGCCAAAGTGAGAGAAGAAGTCACACCTTCCTCATGACTTGTTTAGGCGCCATTTTCATTTGAATTTGGGGGGAGTTTTGAATTCATTTAGCTTGCATTTCAGCACCTTCACACTATAAATTAAGGTGCTGCCCTTGTATTTTTCAGATTTGAATTTTGAATTAGAGAAACTATACTCAATTTTTGAGTGAGCATTGGAGAGCTTTGCATCTTCTTCACTAGTCTTATCTTGAAGGTTAAATGGTTACCTCAAGTGGCGGCTTGCACACTCATCTAGGAGCCTTCATCCTCTTAGTAGCGTGATCATCCAACCATACCTCCATCTTCATGAGCATTCTCTTCTCCTTCCTTCCTTCTTGGTCCAGTCGGTCATCGGTAGTTGATGACGTCAGCAGCAGATGACAACGTGGACCACGCATAGGGTGACACGTGGAATAAGATAGCAGGTGAATCAGGATGGAGATCATTCAGAGATGTGATCGGTGGTCAGTTGCTGAGTGACCACCGCCAGCAGATCAGTTCCTAGAGGAGCGCCTGGAAGGAGAGCGCGACAAAGTAAAGAAGCGCCGATCAGTCATCGGTTCCTGGTCATCGGGTTTCTTGCTAACACGTAATTAAGCTGGGACCCAGTCTCCCAGCGAGAGCGTTACGCATACACCTCAAATGATTCCAGAAGCAGATCAGTCATCGGGGTTTATTGCTAACACGTGTTAAGCTGGGACACAGGCTCCCAGTGAGAGCGTTACGCAGGCACCTCGCAGGATTCCAAACCAGAAGAAGAAGAGCTGCTCGCCAGTAGGGTAGTGCATGAGGATGGTATAAGAGAGCTCGTAAACTGGTCAGTGATCACTGACTCTTTTAGACCCATTACGTGAATGGCATTGCGCGTTGAGACCATGCAGGAAGGATGCGCCTGGTGAGTTTGCTTAGACCAGCCCCACCTGGTGCTTCCCTGGGAGCATGCAACTTACTCAGAGGAAAGGAACGCGCTAAGTTACTCCGCAAGGGAATAACTTACGCGCACAGGGAAAAACGCAGAAGCCCTTCAGGTGTGACACGTGTACGGGTAGATGCAAGTTGCATGCCTCCACGTGTCACCATCTGAGAGAGAGGCGCGACACAGTTTTTACAGTTAGAGAGATCACACATTCTCTGAGTCATTGTGGGGACGTTTATACACGTTGCGCAATGGTAACAGACTTCAGTTACTGTGGTGGCCAGATACATCGGTCATCGGTCAGGGTGACACATCGATCATCGGTCAGGATGAGACATCGATCATCGGTCATCGGTGTGTGTCGAGGTGACATCGGCCACGGCGATGTGAACAACGCGACCAGTAATCAGTAAAGCGCCCAGAGGCAGGGAGTGGCCTTAGTCACGAAACGACCATGCATGAGGCTGGGAAGGCACAATTAGGTGCAGAATCCTGTTGGGACGAGAACCCATCAAGGTTAGAGTTTCCCAGTGAGGTTGCATGCATGGCACGTGGACCGTGAAGGTGTTCCCAGAGATTAGGTAGGACAGGTGGGCACAGAAATTGAGGGTATACAGAGGTACCCACGTGGCCTTCCCTGTCAGACTTTACACTCAAGTAGGAGAAACCCGCACGCAAGATTGCCCGGAGAGTGGGTAATGGCAGTGTAGAGTAATCAAGTGACCCTAGAGGTAGTCAGTAGACAGGAGACGCTGAGATTATATGAGAGGCAGAGGAACACTCAGAGAGGTACACAATACATAACCCAGAACACTCAGTTTTCGAACTCAAGAACACTGAGGGCACACACGAGTCTCACAGAGAGATTCAGAGAGAGTTTTTGGTGTTCCTGTTGCCTGACTTGAGCGTCGGAGCTACAACGGCCGCTAGAGGCGCCGTCTGTGTGTTTTGCAGGCATCGTTTGGAGTTCCGACGAAGGTTCTTGGAGCATTCTTGCAGAACGTGCAGTTGCAGAAGGCTAGACGAAGGAGTGACGAGGCATTTCCTCCACGTTCGAGTCAGCAGCGGGATCACTTCTCTTTTAATTTTCATGTCTTAGCTTGTGTTCTTGTGTGTTGGTTCGGTTGTTTTGTGTTTCCAGCAGCTTGTTCTTCATTTATCTTTGTTTTGGTTCGGTGCCTTTAATTTCCAGCACTTATATTCAGTTTCCTTGCCTTTAATTTCATTTTTGTTCGGTTCAATTCTCTTCTATGCCAATTCTATTCGGTGCTATGGTTTTTCCTATCACTTTAATCGATTCAATTTGACAATAATTGGAACTTCCATATGAGTTTGTGTTTTGGCATTAGTTTTGGTGAGTTCTTGACTTAGAACAACATTGATCCAATTCTAAGAAAAAGTGCCTCTCTAATGACCAACTCAAGATGTTTCCTAAGAATGTCAAGAACCTTTCATCTTATGTTCTTGAATTTCACATAATTGTATTAGGTCTAGAAACTGCATACCTTTGTGAAGTATTTTACTACCCTTTATATAGTCTAGGGTTTCCTTTGCGTCGCTACCCATATTTAGGGTTTATAGGAATACCCTTGCACCGCTATCACCCAGGCTTAGGGTAATCTAGCACATAAGGTTTTCTTAACTGGAATGCAAATTCTAACAGAATGGCCACCTGGGTACCCCCTCGTGCACCTAGTCTTTGGGGCCACCTGTCCTAGGAGCGCCTTCACTGTTCACGTGCCATGCATGTAGCTTCACTAGGAGACCCTAATCCTGATGAGTACTCGACCCTTCAGGACTCTGCACCTAACTGTGCTTTCCCTGCCACACGCATGGGCGCTTCGTGACTTAGGCTTCTCCCTTCCTCTGGGCATTTTACTAATAATTGGTCTTCTCTTAAGACCTATTGTAGATATTCTAGTTTTGTTGTTCGAAACATCCACGACTGATGTCACATCGTTGCACTTAGTTGCCGAGGACTCATCACCCTGCTGAGTGACGAGGACACCTCAGTCCACTCTGGTGATCGACATGCTGATGACTAATCATCCCGCTGGTCAATACTACCTGTGGGACCCAGCCCACGTGGCTCTGGCCCATGCTGTGGGACCCAGCTGACGTGGCTCACCCTTACTAGCTGTTCTCGGCGTCTGAGGATTGGTCGGTACACAAGCCCCCCAGTCTCGAGCTGTTAACTTGTTCAGCGAAGAGACTAAGTCATCGGCTCGGGCGACCTACGTGGCACTAAGAGAAAGGACATGAACAGCGCGTTGAAGGGACATCTGACCAACCCCCTCTTAATTTGCGGACACGTAGCTAGATCAACGGTTAGGGTTTTTTAACGTTTGCGCTTCCTTACCTACGTTAAACCCTTTCAAAAGCCCACGCCTCTACACTGTTTCATCACTTTCCACTCAAGCCTCCATACTTTCTAACTTCTCTCGCATGCTTCTATTCTACTCCATCCCTCGTGACTCCTCATCCTCACTTACTCAAAAGGTATGGTTTTTAATATTCTTCTCGCCTTTGTTTTATGATTCCGCTACCCTTTTGATGCCATATCTGCACTGGGTCTGTTTATGATTTCTGCATTTTAGGGTTTATGTTCTTCTTTCTTGCTTTCGCTCTTCTTCTGTGAGTCTTTGCCCGCCATTGTTCACGCCATCACTTTCTTCTAAACCCTTTTTTCCTTCTTCCTACCTCTCATTTGTTTTAGATTCGAGATGGCCAGAACCAAAACCACCTCCAACCCTCCTCCAGCCGTTGACTACAGGGCCCTCTACCCTTGGGCCCCCGAGGATCTCCTTACTGAGACCTCCCAACTCACCTCTAGTGAAGACTGGAGGAAACACAAAGACGACGAAAACGAGATTAAAGGGCGTGTCTTTGGCAGAAAGAGCGACGCGTACATATCGGTTCGACCCTGTACCGAGGGCGAACCTATCTGCTCTGATGACCGATGTAACAATGGGGAGCCCTTTGTCTTCTTTTACGCCATCGTCTTTAAACGAGTCAAAGTCCGTCTACCTTTTACTGGCTTTGAGAGGGCTCTGCTCACTGAACTGAATGTGGCACCTGCCCAGCTGCACCCCAACAGCTGGGCCTTCATCAGGGCGTTCTCAGTCCTCTGCAACAACCTGGGGTTCACTCCCTCGGTAGATGTATTCTTGTACTTCTTCGAGGCGAAGAGCCTTAGGTAGAGGCTCTGGGTAAGCCTCAACGGGGTGGCGAGGAGGGTTCTGCTAACCCTCTTCCAGCAGTCCTACAAAGGCTTCAAGGGGAAGTTCTTCCGGGTCTGCTGCAGCTCCTACGACGCCACCATGCTCGATGGGTTCCCCCTATACTGGGTGGAGAAACTGAAATTCAAGAAACCCAGAGGACTTGAGGAGCTGACACCCTTCGACTGCGACTTGTGCCAACTCTTGGCCAGCTGGGGGTAGTATTCAACATTGCCCAGCTGATCAGGCACGAGTATGATGTTGAGACCCTCAGCATCTACATTGGTATTCACTTTCTTTCTTTACCATCTGCATGTATCTGCATTTAAAAAATGTATGTCTCTTCTCATGACCTTGTTGTTTGTTGCAGATATGGTGCTGGACGCTGGTAAAAAGAAGAGGCTGGCTGATCTGCTAAGCCGCTGCCTAGTAGGTGACTCATGCCTTGTCAGTCCTTCTTCCCCCGCCGTGGCTGCCCCAGGCCCAACCTCCGAAAGTAAGCACAAGAGGGGAGCTACGGTGGTCATCTCTGAAGACGAGGATACCTGTTCAGGCCTCATCTTCAAGAGAAATAGGGTGGAGGTCGCTGTGGTGACCTCTTATGCAACAGAGGGGCAACCTCCATCCTTTAGGGAGCATCCTCCCAACACCTCCTCTCCCCCCGAGCCACTCCTGGCGCTCGAGGGTGGAGGAGAGAATGCTACCCCAGCCAACCAAGCACCTCCTGCCCCAGAACTGCCTCCCCTTCTCCAAGAAACTCTTTCGCACCTGCCAGCCAAAGAGCTTATGGAGGCCCTCGACAAGGACTCACTAAGGACCCGCATTAGCCACAACCTTGGTGAGTTCATTGCCGCCTCTAGCGCCTTGCTAGTTCATGCTGATGCGGGGCTGAAGGAGAGGGTGGCCCAACTGGAGAGGGAGCTGGAACTTCAAGCCTAACTGGCTAGCAAATGCGAGGCTGCTCTGAACTAGGAGTTGAGTAGTCTTCGCCAGTCAGAGAAAGAAACCAAGAAGCTCCTCTTCTCCAAGGGGTAGGAGGCCCTCTAGCTTGAAACCAAGATTCTCCCCCTCCGCAACAAAATCATAGACCTGGACGAACAATTGGAGGGGGCCCAAGCGAAAATGACCAAGCTGGAGGACAGGGCGACCACCCAAGAGGTTCAGCTGGGCAAGGTTGAGAAAGAGCTTGCCCAGCAAACTGAGCTGCTTAAGAAGACCGAGGCCAAACTTACTAAAGACGCCGCCAATGCCTACGGGGAGGGGTTTGGCGATGCCCTTGCTCAGTTTGCCTGTGCGCATCCTGAGATGGACCTCTCGCCATTCTTTGTATCAAAGCAGGTAGTCGACGGGCAAATAGTGCCCATATAGGTCTCTCGAGCAGCTATATACTGTGGCTGGACCTCGTGTAATCACCTTTGTACTTATTCTTCCAATCTAATAAAGTATTTAACTGTGTATATAATTTGTCTTGACCAACTTACTTTCATTGGTGCTTCACATTTCCTTTGCACAACTTGCATATCTGGTACTCATTGGTTGCTTGGATACCTTAGCGTGCTTAGCTTATAGCTTCGACTCCTTGTAATGTAGCACGCTTGACTCTGATGAGAGGCGACGAATGTAATTCCTCTTTAGGATAAGAGTCCACACCATAGCCGAGCCCTGGCAAATGGACTACATCACTTCATTGACCTCTCCTTCCAAACCACCCCAATCAACCCTGGTGTTCTCACTCGAGTGGGAGGATATCATCTATGAACCCCTCTCTTCCACTTCGATACTTCGAACACACAGGCTATTCCTTGGCCGTCCTTTTATCGCCCATAGGCATGTGTGATTTCACTGGTACGAGTCGTCCTTGGTGTTCTAACTCGAAAGGGGAGGCGTTCCCTATGAACCTTCCTTTCCCGCTTCCAAGACTTCTAACCCAATCTGACGAGTCCTTACTGACCTCACATTGCCCTAAGGCAGAGGAAGATTTAACTAGTGAACCTTTCTGTGCAAGTTGGGAGTTCTCACTCGAAAGGGGGGGGGGGGGTGTTCCTTGCAAACATACCTTCCCACTTACGAGACCTCTAACCCCAAATGACAAGTTCGAACTGACTTCACATCACTCATAGGCAAGGGAGGATTTCGCTGGTGAACCTTTCTGTTCAACTTTGCGTTCTCACTCGAAGAGGAGGTGTTCCTTACGAACCTTCCTTCCCACTTACGAGACTTCTAACCCAAGTGACAGGTTCGAACTGGCCTCACATCGCTCATAGCGAGGGAGAATTTCGCTGGTGAACCTTTCTGTTCAACTTGGCGTTCTCACTCGAAGAGGAGGTGTTCCTTACGAACCTACCTTCCCACTTACGAGACTTCTAACCCCAAGTGACAGGTTCAAACTGACCTCACATCGCTCATAGGTGAGGGAGGATTTCGCTGGTGAACCTTTCTGTTCAACTTGGCGTTCTCTCTCGAAGAGGAAGTGTTCCTTACGAACCTACCTTCCCACTTACGAGACATTTAACCCCAAGTGACAGGTTCGAACTGGCCTCACATCCCTCATAGGCGAGGGAGGATTTCGCTAGTGAACCTTTCTGTTCAACTTGGCGTTCTCACTCGAAGAGGAGGTGTTCCTTACGAACCTACCTTCCCACTTACGAGACTTCTAACCATAAGTGACAGGTTCGATCTGCATTGTACAAATACATTCAAAAATATATCTTAACTGAAAATTTTATTGGGTGACCTCATTAAAAACCCTTAACAGGGAAAAAAGAGTGTCCCCTAAACTGTGTACAATGTTACATAATTTTAACTGAAATAAAACTTCAGGTGAGTCGCATTCCTTGTACAAGGAATCAGACCACCTTCTAGAGTCTCAAGCCTATACGCTCTATTCCCCAGGGCCTCTATCACTCTAAAGGGACCAGTCCACTTAGGGGAGCTTATTCTCTATTTGGTAGGCAGATGCCTTCCGCATGACTAGGTCGGCGACCTGGAACTGCCGAGCTCTCAACTTGGAACTGTGCTTGAGCTCAACCCTTTTCTTCAACACTTCGGCTTTGATTCCTGCCTCTTCCCTAACTTCATCCAAGAGATCCAAATTCACCTTCCTTTCCTCATTGGATTCCTCAACCACGAAGTTCTGGAAACGTGGTGAGCTCTCTTGGATCTCCACCGAGATCATGGCGTCTGAACAGTACACCAAGCTGAAAGGGGTCTCCTTGGTGGTGGACTGAGGAGTGGTATGATAGGCCCATACAATTCTGGGAACCTTCTCATCCCAAGTTCCCTTTGCCTTTTCCAGCCTTCTCTTCAGCCCTCTGAGTAGGACTCGGTTGGCTGACTCGACCTGTCCATTAGTCTGAGGGTGCTCGACTGATGGAACACCTGCTTGACTCCCAACTCTGTGCATAGCTTTCCCAACTGTTGACTTGCAAACTGGGTGCCATTATCAGACACCAAGCGCTTGGGTACCCCAAAGGGGCATACTATGTTCTTCCACACGAAATGCTGGATCTTGTGAGCTGTGATTTGTGCTACTGGTTCAGCCTCGATCCACTTCGTGAAGTATTCTATGGTGACTACGAGGTACTTCATCTGTCGCACAGCCAAAGGAAAGGGCCCCAGGATGTCAATTCCCCAGGTGTGGAATGGCCAAGGGCTGTATATAGATCTGAGCTCCTCGGGAGGCGCCTTGTGCCAATCTGCATGTAGCTGACACTGTTTGCACTGCTGCGCATACTTCGTGCAATCTTCCCTCATTGTTGGCTAGTAATACCCTGCTCGAATGGCCTTTGATGCCAAAACGCGACCTCCTATGTGACTCCCACATATTCCTTCATGGAGCTTTGCCATTGTACGCACGCACTGCTCACCATGCACACACACCAGAATGGGGTGTGTGAACCCGTGCCTATAAAGCTCCCCATCAATGAGTGTGTACTTAGTTGAGTTCTTCTTCACTTTCCTCGCCTCTGTCGGCTCCATAGGCAACATCCCATCAGCCAAGTAGCGCTTGTAGAGCGTCATCCACGTTTCCCCATTCTGCAACAAGCATACCTGTGGTGAGGACACCTCAGTCCACTTTGGTGATCGACATGATGATGACTAATCATCCCGCTGGTCCATACTACCTGTGGGACCCAGCCCACATGGCTTTGGCCCATGCTGTGGGGCCCAGCTGCCGTGGCTCACCCTTACTAGCTGTTCTCGGCGTCCGAGGACTGGTCGGTACAATTACTGTAAGGACCTGGAAAATCTTATTGGAATAAAAGTGTCATATTTAAATGGATTCGAAGCATGTTGTATTTAAAATGAAAAGGAAAGAAAGTGTAGTTTAGAAGACTATGAGATCGCCTGGAACATGATCGCCGGTCGCCTACTACACATGATCGCCAGGGCGCGAGAGGCATGCGGGCATCGCCAGGGCGCGAGATGCATGTGGGCGTCGCCAAGAGGAGACCTCGGTCGGTCTCCAGGAGGAGGAGACCTCGGTCGGTCTCCAGGAGGAGGAGACATCGGTCGTTTTCCAGAGAGAGACATCGGTCGTCCTCCAGGATGGGTCATCGGTGGATTGTCATCGCGCGAGTGGTCATCGGCGAAAGGTTATCGCACGATGTCGTGTTTCATGCAGATGAAGTGGGGGCCCAGGGCCCAGCATGAACGTCTTGCATGCGCGACACGTAGTCAGTGGCTCCAGAGAGTTGGTACGGTAGTGCACAGTGTTTGTGTGCGCAAAGTCAACCACGCAACCTTACTGTCAGGTTTGTGCTTGAGTAAAGGAAAACTCACACGCTAGGTATCTCAGAGAGTAGGCTAGGGCGGCTACACAGCAGGCCTACGTCCTTAGCTTCAGAAGGCTCCTCTTAGGGAGTTTTGAAACGCAGTGGGAGATAAAAGGTGACAGAGTGAGTTCACCTTCATCTTTCTCTTTCTCTCCCTTGCACTGCGACTCAGTATTTCCCAGGCACCTTCAAGCAAAAGCAAGACGAGCGACGACTGCCATAGAGCTTTTGGGAAGGTTCTCTACAATATTTACCTATTTGAACGCTTAGGCAGAGTTCGGACATCCTTTACGTTCGGCGGTTCAGAGCTTGAAGTGAGTTTCACGCTGATCCAGGTAAGGGAAGCTAGTCTTTTTCCAACGATAACTGGATATTGGATGTTTGTGATGATAGGGCGACGTGGTCGCCGGTTTTACTTCGCTTTCACAGTGTTTGATGTTGAAATGTGAGATGTTTACGATAACAGTTCTGTTTGGATGTTAAGGGCGACGAGGTCGCCGGTTTCAAAATGTTCTTATTTAAAACCCAGTTTTGTTCGTGATCGCCGGTTTCTGGAGGTGATCGTCGGTTTTCATCTGTTATTGAAATATCCTCTGTTTTTGTGATTATTTGGAACTGTTTGAGATTTAAATGTGATATTCGAAAATCTGAACCTTGGCATGAGTTTTCTGTGACTGGAATCATTTGTTGAAATGTTATGTGATGTGTGAATGTTGTGAATGTGGGATCGAGGCATAGTATTTTCAGGAAAGGAAATACCGTGTAAGATCTGTGTAGGATGTGTATTGATCAGTGAGTGTCCTGGTGTAATGAGACGATCCTGACTCTACTGAGGTAATGAAATCACATAGAAGAAGTTACTCAGTTGTGGAGAGTCGAAGGAGGTCATACGTATAGGGGTCTCGTGTGAAACAGAACGAGTTCGGCCTGTAGTATGGATTTACCCTGTCATGCTGTGATAATGATGATATTGAGATTGTGTAATGCGCATGGCTGAGGGCACTTTCCAGCCTTTTAGCATGACAGGTGCATGTCTCAGGACGCTAAGTTCAATGCACGTGTTTTCCGGAATAGTGGTCAAGTGTCTGGTGTGATGAGTCAGTGGAAAGTCTGACGTGTGAAATATTGAGAAATTGAATTGATAGACACTTGATTGCTGATGTGAATTGAGAGACTCTGGAATTGATTTGTGAGTTATGTGATTATCGAATGGTTTGGTGGAATATGAGAAAGTTGATGGTTTTATGTGGATGTCTTAAATTGATTTCATCTTGATTTTTTTAGTTCATTTTGAAACTCTCTTTTAAATGTCTAGCTTACCCCTTTGCGTTTTGGTTCTGTGATTGTTTCTTAAAACCTGTGATGATCGTGTAATCTTTACACGGGAGCAGATGAATCTTGCAGGAAGAAGAGCCCCTCAGTGAGTGGTCGCCAGGAGGAGATCGCCCGTTTTGCTTCTGTTGGGCGATCACCCGTTTCCTGTTCTCTGACCGGAGATCGCCCTTTTGATAGGAGATCGCCCTTTTGTTAGGAGATCGCCTTTTTATGTTGGGAGATCGGTTGTTTGGTTGTTTTTGCTGTTTTTATGTTTAAGTTTTGGAAAATGACCGTTTTGTATTAAACTCCCTGCGAGGAGAACTCCTTTGTACATATATACAATTATGTTTATTTCAATATATTTGTTTTACCGTTATTTCATATTACGAAAATGCAAAAAAATGCGAAATGTATTTGGCGGGATGTTACATTAATGGTATCAGAGCAGTTCGTCCTTTGGATGACCTGAGGGCTGTGGATCCATTGTGTTTTCTTCTGCTCATGAAAACTTATTTGAGTTTTAAGTGACAACTATTGTGAAAGGTTTTCAAACGTTTTTGTATTGAACTTTTTGTGTGTGCTGTAGTGAATGTATGCCTAACTGAAGATCTTAGTATTTAGAATGAGAGGGTCTTGATAAGGTGGTGAGGGTGCACACTCATGACCGGATCGGGGTGATTCTCAATCTAAATTCCAGAGGTTTAATGTTTAGCATACTTTGAATTCTGGTGTGATCTATTTCATGTTATTGAGTGTTCTTGTAATTGATTGTGAGTGGCTGTGTGGATTGATGGTTGCACACCAGTAGCTGTTCTGGTGTTTTGCTTGAGGTTATAAGCTTTATGGTTCTGTAGATGGACTCAAATTCCTAAGGAATTTGAGAAGCTGACCTTGTAAGGTCGTGATGTTATCCCCCTTGAATGAATTGATTTCCTTATCGATTTCATTCTTGTAGTTGTAGGGAATATAGAAGCTAGTGGTTTCAGAATCTTAGAACGAAGAAGATGACTCGTAGACCTCCTACCCCTTCCCAACCTTCTTCTGAGATGGGCCAGATCGCCAGGGCCATTGAGATGATGGCAGGTGCCATCCAGCAACAGAATGCGGCGATGGCTCAGAACCATCAAGATACCATGCACCACTGGGAAGCTGCTCGGTCGGCTGATACGAATTCGCCCGTCGGTCAGCCTCAGGAACGGATGGGACTGGCCGAGTTCATGAGGCACAACCCACCCAAGTTCTATGGGAATGCTACCCCTGATCAAGCAGATCAGTGGGTCAGGGAAATGGAGAAAATCTTTAGGGCGACCTCCTGCCCTGAAGAGAAGAAGTTCTTGTTCGCCACCTATCTGCTATCTGGTGAAGCAGAATTCTGGTGGATGGGAGCTCAGCAAATGATGGAGGCCAGAGAGGAGGTGTTGGACTGGGAGAGCTTCAGGGTGAGGTTATTGGAGAAATACTTCCCTGACAGCGCAAAGTTTGCGAGGGAAGCTGAGTTCTTAAAGTTGGAGCAGGGGGAGACGTCTGTGAACGCCTATGCTGCTCGGTTTGAGTACCTCGCCAGATTTTATACCCAGGCGACCTCCGAGGCTTGGAGGTGCAGGAAGTTTGAGGAGGGGCTGAAGCATGGGCTGAAGAGGACTATAGCCCCGATGTGCATCAGGGAATTTCACGCCTTAGTAGAGAAGGCGAAGATGGTGGAAACCCTGGAAAAGGGTGATTCTCGGGTGATCAGGTCACACCCAGGGGGTTCTTCCAGTGGGAAGACAAGGATGCAGCAACAGCAGTTTGAGCCTTATGAGAGACCTCCACAGCATAGGGCAAGAGCAGCACCGCCCCAGCCTCAGCAGCAACCACCTTGGGAACCCAGATGTTTCACGTGCAAAAGGATGGGGCACATTTCTAGAAATTGCCCCAACAGAAAAGAGATGAGTCAACTCAGGGGACCTCGGCGGTAGAGGAATGAAAGTAGCAGACCTCAGGCAACAGGGAGAGTGTTTGCCATGGCAGGAGCTGAGGCGTCCCAGTCAGGTATATTGGTATAAGATGTTTGTTTTATATCTGGTAGGGGTGTAGAAGCTTTGTTTGATCCTGAGCGACACACTCCTTTGTGTCAAGTCGGTGTAGCCGAGCTGGGCCTTATAGTGAAGGAGTTACCCTTCGAACTGTTGGTCTCTACACCTGTGTCAGGGCAGGTGGTGACCTCTACAGTTGCCCCGAATGTTCAGTGATAGTAGAGGGACGCAGATTCAAAGTGAATTTGATCTGTCTATCTCTGCAGGATCTGGATGTTATCCTGTGAATGGATTGGCTGTCTGCGGATCACGTTCCCATAGTTTGCGGTAGGCAGAAAGTGGTGTTTTCCGATCTCCAAGAGCCAGATGTGAGATCTGCTCGGCATGGGCGATCAGAGTCGGAAGAAGGGGCGAGGTGTTTCGTGATGGTAGCTCGGTTGGAAGTGAAGGATGAAGAGGACGTAAGCAGGATTCATGTGGTGAAAGATTGGATGGATGTATTTCCAGAAGAAGTACCTGGGTTACCTCCTAAGAGGGAAGTGGAATTCTCTATTGTTTTGGTACCCGGAGCTGGACCAGTGTCAATGGCACCTTGCAGGATGGCTCCAGCCGAGTTGGTAGAATTGAAGAAGCAAGTGGAAGAGCTGTTGGAGAAGCATTTCATCAAACCCAGCGTATCTCCATGAGGTACTCCAGTGCGGGTAATTCCAGAGGTAGGAAGACCTTTTGACGTCTACTGTGGTGCTTCACATCAAGGGTTGGGATGCGTTTTGGATGCAAGAGAAGAGAGTGGTTGCATATGCTTCAAGGCAACTCAAAGTTCATGAGAGATAATTATTCTACTTATGATTTAGAATCGGCAGTGGTAGTGGTTGATCTGGTTGGCTATCAGCAGTAGATGATGCCAGCAACAGTTGATTACGTAGATCGTTCAAAGGAGTCATGTGGTAGAGGGTGGCAAGTGAATCGGAGAGGCGATCGCCCAGAATGGTGATTGGTTGGGGTGGTTAAGGGACCAACACTTGCGGATCAGTATCAGGCGAGCGCCTGTAAGCTGAACCTGAGAAGTAAAGAAACACAGAGTAGCAATCGCCTATCGCCGTGTGTTAAGAATAGAACACGCCTATCGCCGGGAGAGAAAATCAGTACACGCCTATCGACCGTGTGTGGAGAATACGAGATCAGTGGTCAACAAGACGCCGAAAGGAGCACATAGCCTGATATTCAGATCGCCGGGGTTTTCACATCGCCGTACATTTGAGAAGATTAGTTCATCACGTTAAGGCTGCCAGTTCATCGTGTTAAGGCTGCGCCCACAGTAGCTAGCGCACTAGGCTACTCCCTGTGTGGATAACTTAGCCGCAGGAGCAAAGTAGAAGTAACGACTCAGTTGTAGGTTCTCCAGATGACGACACGTGTGTGACCAGATATCCTCCACGTGTCAAGAGGGATAACCGTCAGGAGAGAGAAAGATTCAGAGGCGCCAACTTGTTCTTTCAGGTGAAGTCATTGAGGTGCTTGGCGCGAAGCTGGTGAGAAGGAGGAGGCTAGAAGAAGAAGCTCTGGCGTCTGGTCAAGGGGCTGGATCAGTGGTGTTATGGGGTTTTGAAGTCAGTGATTGTATGAAGCTCTGTATGGGGGAAAATGCAGAACTCCCTTATTGTTGGAACCAGGAGGGCGAACCAGTTTTGATTGAACAATTAGGGGAGCCTAGTCTGAAGCGTATTATGGGAGTTCTAGGCACCGAGCAAGCTAAAGGCTTTGTAATGGGTGAAGATGGGATATTAAGATTAAGGGCAAAAAAAAAAATTTGCATACCAGTAAATGAATGATTTAAGGGATAACAGAAAATTTAACTTTGCTCTTTTGGCGAAATGGAAGTGGTGAATGATGAGTGATGAGAAAGGGAATGGAATTTGATGAAGTATTGGAGTAGTAAGAGTTGGTTCAGCAGACAACCGAGGAGCTGAAGATGATACAAGGCAGAATGAGAGCTTCTCAAAGTCGGCAGATTCAGAGGAGAAGACCTTTGGAGTTTGCTGCTGAAGACCATGTGTTTATGAGAGTGACACCAACCAAGGGTGTAGGACGAGCTATCAGATCAAAGAAGCTGTCTCCTAAGTTTGTTGGACCATACCAGATTTTGAGGAAGAAAGGTCCTGTAGCGTACGAGATCGCCCTATCTTCCCTTTTAGCGAATCTGCATAATGTCCTTCACATATCACAGCTGAGGAAGTACATGGCAGACCCTAGTTATGTGCTGGGAGAGGACGATGGCAGATCAGGGATGACTTTTCCTTTGGAGTAAAACCAGTAAGGATTGACGATCAGCGAAGTAAACAGCTCAGAGGTATGACCATCAACATGGTGAAAGTGGTGTGGAATGAGAGATCGGGTGATTCAACTTGGGAGTTGGAAGAGACCATGAAAAAGGGCTATCCACATCTCTTTTCCTTGTAATTCAATTTTCGAGGACGAAAATTTTTGTTGTTAGGGAGATTGTAAGGACCTGGAAAATCTTATTGGAATAAAAGTGTCATATTTAAATGGATTCGAAGCATGTTGTATTTAAAATGAAAAGGAAAGAAAGTGTAGTTTAGAAGACTATGAGATCGCCTGGAACATGATCGTCGGTCGCCTACTACACATGATCGCCAGGGCGCGAGAGGCATGCGGGCATCGCCAGGGCACGAGATGCATGTGGGCGTCGCCAAGAGGAGACCTCGGTCGGTCTCCAGGAGGAGGAGACCTCGGTCGGTCTCCAGGAGGAGGAGACATCGGTCGTTTTCCAGAGAGAGACATCGGTCGTCCTCCAGGATGGGTCATCGGTGGATTGTCATCGCGCGAGTGGTCATCGGCGAAAGGTTATCGCACGATGTCGTGTTTCATGCAGATGAAGTGGGGGCCCAGGGCCCAGCATGAACGTCTTGCATGCGCGACACGTAGTCAGTGGCTCCAGAGAGTTGGTACGGTAGTGCACAGTGTTTGTGTGCGCAAAGTCAACCACGCAACCTTACTGTCAGGTTTGTGCTTGAGTAAAGGAAAACTCACACGCTAGGTATCTCAGAGAGTAGGCTAGGGCGGCTACACAGCAGGCCTACGTCCTTAGCTTCAGAAGGCTCCTCTTAGGGAGTTTTGAAACGCAGTGGGAGATAAAAGGTGACAGAGTGAGTTCACCTTCATCTTTCTCTTTCTCTCCCTTGCACTGCGACTCAGTATTTCCCAGGCACCTTCAAGCAAAAGCAAGACGAGCGACGACTGCCATAGAGCTTTTGGGAAGGTTCTCTACAATATTTACCTATTTGAACGCTTAGGCAGAGTTCGGACATCCTTTACGTTCGGCGGTTCAGAGCTTGAAGTGAGTTTCACGCTGATCCAGGTAAGGGAAGCTAGTCTTTTTCCAACGATAACTGGATATTGGATGTTTGTGATGATAGGGCGACGTGGTCGCCGGTTTTACTTCGCTTTCACAGTGTTTGATGTTGAAATGTGAGATGTTTACGATAACAGTTCTGTTTGGATGTTAAGGGCGACGAGGTCGCCGGTTTCAAAATGTTCTTGTTTAAAACCCAGTTTTGTTCGTGATCGCCGGTTTCTGGAGGTGATCGTCGGTTTTCATCTGTTATTGAAATATCCTCTGTTTTTGTGATTATTTGGAACTGTTTGAGATTTAAATGTGATATTCGAAAATCTGAACCTTGGCATGAGTTTTCTGTGACTGGAATCATTTGTTGAAATGTTATGTGATGTGTGAATGTTGTGAATGTGGGATCGAGGCATAGTATTTTCAGGAAAGGAAATACCGTGTAAGATCTGTGTAGGATGTGTATTGATCAGTGAGTGTCCTGGTGTAATGAGACGATCCTGACTCTACTGAGGTAATGAAATCACATAGAAGAAGTTACTCAGTTGTGGAGAGTCGAAGGAGGTCATACGTATAGGGGTCTCGTGTGAAACAGAACGAGTTCGGCCTGTAGTATGGATTTACCCTGTCATGCTGTGATAATGATGATATTGAGATTGTGTAATGCGCATGGCTGAGGGCACTTTCCAGCCTTTTAGCATGACAGGTGCATGTCTCAGGACGCTAAGTTCAATGCACGTGTTTTCCGGAATAGTGGTCAAGTGTCTGGTGTGATGAGTCAGTGGAAAGTCTGACGTGTGAAATATTGAGAAATTGAATTGATAGACACTTGATTGCTGATGTGAATTGAGAGACTCTGGAATTGATTTGTGAGTTATGTGATTATCGAATGGTTTGGTGGAATATGAGAAAGTTGATGGTTTTATGTGGATGTCTTAAATTGATTTCATCTTGATTTTTTTAGTTCATTTTGAAACTCTCTTTTAAATGTCTAGCTTACCCCTTTGCGTTTTGGTTCTGTGATTGTTTCTTAAAACTTGTGATGATCGTGTAATCTTTACACGGGAGCAGATGAATCTTGCAGGAAGAAGAGCCCCTCAGTGAGTGGTCGCCAGGAGGAGATCGCCCGTTTTGCTTCTGTTGGGCGATCACCCGTTTCCTGTTCTCTGACCGGAGATCGCCCTTTTGATAGGAGATCGCCCTTTTGTTAGGAGATCGCCTTTTTATGTTGGGAGATCGGTTGTTTGGTTGTTTTTGCTGTTTTTATGTTTAAGTTTTGGAAAATGACCGTTTTGTATTAAACTCCCTGCGAGGAGAACTCCTTTGTACATATATACAATTATGTTTATTTCAATATATTTGTTTTACCGTTATTTCATATTACGAAAATGCAAAAAAATGCGAAATGTATTTGGCGGGATGTTACAATTACCCTTTACCTATTGCTAACTGAGTCTTTCTGTTTTGTTATTGGCATGGCATTTGGTGCCGATAGGAAGGGGCGCCTGGTTGCCCTGGCCACAAAGAAGGGTGGCGATGGCCCCTCCACTGCTGCTCCACTGAGGCTGCTGCTGCTGCTGTTGCCGGCCCCGTCTGCCGCCGTCTTTTCCCCCCTGCCTGCTCCAAACCATCCCCACGCAACTAGATCCCAGGGTGTGGCCGTGGCCGCTGAGGCCACTACTTCTGAAGACGAGGACACCTACTCTGGCTTGGTCTTCAAGAGGAAGTGTAAAGCCAAAGCTGCCATCCCGGTGGCTTCAAGTTTAAAAGATAGGGCAACCCCTTCCTTCAGGGAGTGCCTACCAAGAGCCTCCTCTCCCCCTAATACTGAAGAGGTCCGGGGGGAGAACGCTCCTGAGGGCGGAGCCTAGGGTCCTCCCACTGCCCTCTCTCCATTCCTCCAGCGGGTACTAAAGTCTACCCAAGCTCGAGAGGATCTGGAGGGCATGGAGGTGGGCTCCCTCGAACAACAGGTGGCCAAGAGCTTCTAGGAGGCTCTTGCTGGATCCAACCTCCCTCTCACCAAGGTGCGAGGGGCCCAGGAAGAGGATGAACGAAAAGTGGTTGCAACTGCTGGGGCGGAGCATTGCCTAATGGGGCTCACCTTGGAGGTGGTTGAGCTCCGTAAGGCTGACAAAGAGACCAAGGACCTTTTGTTTGCAAAATCGTAAGAGGCCCTTCGGTTATATGTAAAGAACAACGACCTCCGCCTCTCGGTGGAGGACCTGAAGAAAGAACTGGGTGGCAAGGATGAGGCCATGGTCCACACTGTCGAGGAGCTGAAGCTGAGCAAAGAAGACCTGGCCCAAGGGGAGGTGGAGCTAGCTGGGCTACGGGAGGAGATGAACCAGCTGAAGAAGGAGATGGCCCGCAAGGAGGAGCTCTTTCAGAAGACCACTGATGATCTCACCAACGAGGCAGCTGAAGCCTATGGTAGAGGGTTTAGGGACGCCATCGCCTAGGTTTCCTGCGTGCATCCTGGGTAGATCTTTCCCAAACTGGCCTGACAAAGGACATCATCGATAGGCAACTGGTGGAGGCCCCTGTGGACTCTTGATTTCCCTCTTCTCTGTAACACATTTGTAATTATCTGTACACTCTACCTTTAATGAATTTTGTTCTTCAATGTCCCTACCTTCTCTTTATAACTCTCACGTTTCTATGCATGAGTGAACATAATTGTGTGATGCTTCTTTCAATACTATCTCTGTGTCTGTGCGGCCTACTTATTTAAAGTTGGACTCGTATGATGAACTTGTGCTAATTTGTATATGTTATTCTTCGCTTTTTGCATCTGTTTCTGAGGCAACCTTGCCAACTCCAAATTACCCCACGACTGCCTTTGCCTAAACACCATAATGTCTGCTTAACTCAATTTCGTGCACTGGCCTTTGCCTTAGCGTGTTAATCATGGTAGGAAATTTCGCTAGTGTCGACCTTGGCTGATGAGTTAAGGAGGACCTCTTTCTCGCTTCAACCTTGCTGTACCTAGACAAGGAAGAGGACTTTCACAATGTCGACCTCGACTGACAAGTCAAGGAAGACCTCTTACTCGCCCCGACCTTGCCGTACAAAGACAAGGAAAAGGACTTTCACTGCGTCGGCCTCGACTGACAAGCCAAGGAAGACCTTTCACTTGCCTCAACCTTGCTGTACAAAGACAAGGAAGACGACTTTCACTACGTCGACCTCAACTGACAAGCCAAGAAAGACTTCTTTCTTGCCTCAGCCTTGCTGTACACAGACAAGGAAGAGGACTTTCACTATGGAACCATACTATTCTCGTCCTTGGTGTATAAGGCAAGGGAGAGGTTCGCTTTCTGTTTAGCATAAACATATCTTTCTTAATTATTTTTCTTTTATTGGGTGACCTCGTTAAAAAACCCGGTAGGGAAAAAGAGTGTCCCTATAATTGAATACATTGAAAATACAATTTAACTAAATTCAACTAAATGAAATCTGAATACAATGTAATTAACTGAAATAGAATTTAAGGTTGGCACCATTCCATGTGCGGGGGATTGCCCCACCTTCCAAGGCCTCCAACCTATATGCTCTGTTCCCAAGGGCCTCTGTCACAGGGAATGGACCAGTCCACTTGGGAGACAACTTGTTCTCTAGCTGGGAGGGATGAGCTTTCCGTATTACCAAGTCAGCTGCCTGGAATTGCCGAGGTCTCAGCTTGGATTTGTGCTTATAGTCTGTCCTTCTCTTTAAAGCTTCAGACTTGATGTGGGCCTCTTCTCTGACCTCATTTAGAAGATCTAAGTTCACTCTTCTTTCTTCGTTAGATTCTTCAGCCACAAAGTTCTGAAAGCGAGGCGATCTCTCCAGGATTTCTACGAGAATTATAGCATATGACCCATACACCAAGCCAAAGGGTGTTTCTCTGGTAGTGGATTGTGGGGTGGTGTGATACACCCACACCATCCTGGGAACCTCCTTTACCCATGTTCCTTTAGCTTTCTCTAATCTTCTCTTTAAGCCCCTGAGTAGGACTCTGTTGGCTGATTCGACCTGCCCGTTAGTTTGGGGGTGTTTGACTGATGCAGATACCTGCTTGATGCCGAGCTCTGTGCACAACTTGCTCAACTGCTGGCTTAGGAACTGGGTGCCATTGTCAGACACCAATCGTTTCGGGACTCCAAAATGGCAAACTATATTCTTCCACACAAAGTGCTGGACTTTGTGAGCTGTGATTTGTGCCACTACCTCAGCCTCGATCCACTTGGTAAAATATTCTATGGCCACCACAAGGTACTTCATCTGTCGAATCACTAAGGGAAAAGGCCCCAGGATATCAATCCCCCAGGTGTGGAAAGGCCATGGGTTATGGATCAACCTCAATTCCTCTGGTGGCGCATTATGCCAGTCGGCGTGTTGCTGACACTTCTTGCACTGCTGTGCGTATCTCACGCAATCTTCTCTCGTAGTTGGCCAATAGTATCCGACTCAAATGGCTTTGGACGACAGAGCTCGGCGGTCGATGTGGCTCCCGCATATGCCTTCATGGAGCTCAGACATGATATGGGTGCACTGCTCCCCGCTTACACAGGTGAAGATAGGATGGGTGTAACCATGCCTCAACAAGTTACCATCGATCAAAGTGTAGCAAGTTGTGTTTTTCTTCACAATTCTGGCCTCTGTCAGGTCCATGGGAAGCACTCTGTTAGTTAGGTAGCGTCGGTAGGGTGTCATCAAAGTTTCACCTTCCTCGATCAGGTGCACCTGTGACGATCTCTCCTTTGGCGGTCCATATGCGCTTATGTGGGGTGTTTTCAACGTCTCCTGGGTTAGCGATCTGTGACTTCTTTTTCCTTCTTCTAAAACGCCTACCATTTGAACGTCACCCATGCTGTCTATGGCTGTTTGAGGTGCTCTAAGAGTCTCTTGTATGAATGTCCTCTGCCTGCCCCCCTTGCCTAAGCTGGCGAGCTTTGCCAGCAAGTCAGCTCTGGCATTCTGTTCTCGGGGGACATGTAGCAACTCGAACGCAACGAAAGTTCTCTTTAGAAGTGTAGTGGCCAAACCTCGGACATCGGCCACTGAGTAAGAGGTCACCACATGGAGAGGTCGGCATGGTAGGGCCTGCAGAGGGGTCCACAAAATCACACGTGTAAGAATATAAACCAGGTTCACAAATACGCCATGCATGCAGGGTATATGCGTGACGTAAGGCTCTGGCATAGAAGATCTATCCCTATAAACACACAAGGGGGTACATGAGTGATTAGCTTAACACTGAAGGTTTGGCCATGCGGTGCTAGAGTTACAGCGTATGCCTAAAGCGCCCACGCCTAAGTTAAGCACTCCAGAAAAGGAAGATTGCCACGAGAGTTGCACTCTAAGAATAGAAGGCTTCCACGGGACGCGCACCAAGATTGTGTGATAGAATCCCAGAAAGGTAACCCTAAATTCGCTAAGAGGCAACACTTGGGCGCAAGGATAGGTGGCAGGAACCCTAGAAAGGCTATATAAAGGGTAGTAATGCATTCACAAAGGTACGCAGCTTTTGAGACTAGAACTCTTTTGCTATACATTTGGTGTTTCTTGCCCTAGTTTTGACTTGAGCGTTGGAGTGCGAATGGCCGCTAGGGCGCCCATGTTTCTTTCTTTGCAGAATAAGCTATTCCAGACGAAGGGAAGGGAGAAGGCGTGTAAGGACCTAGAAACTTTAAATTGGAATAAAAGTGTTATATTTAAATAATTTCAGAAGATGTTATTATTTAAAATACAAAGAGCTGGTAATAGAAGTTTCGTAGTAGTCGGACCTCGGACGTCACCCAAGGTCTGGGGTCAGCTGGTAGAGGTCGGTCGACTGACCATTGTATTAACCAAGTAGTCAGGTGCGAGGGCTTTATCGTGAGGTATTCACGTGGGTGTGCTCGAGGAAGACTTGTGGATCAAGAAGAGTAAAGGAAGAAAAGTGTAGCTTAGAAGTCTACGAGATCGCCGTTGTTGAAGACGGAGGCGACCTCCGACTTCTCTAGCACATAATCGCCTGTCGCCTAGAGTACACACGATCGCCAATCGCCTATGGTGCACATGATCGCCGAAAGTGCACTTAGTATGTGGTCAAGATGCTGGATCAACCATAGTGGGTTCCAAAAACCACGCGTATCAAGGTGTGGGTTAAGCCTTAGATACGCTGTGCATGCGAAGCTCCATGCTTGAGCATAAGAAATCGTCCTTAGTGTTGCATGCATGGGCGCACGAGGAGTAGTGCTGATCTACTCTTGGAAATGTGAAGCTACCGACGTCACCAAGTCATGTGGAGATGATACCTTGGACGTAACATAGTGAAAAGAAGAACTTTCAGCAAGGCGTGGCGATGTGTCGTCGGGCATCGCCAGGACGCGAGACGTATCGCCAGGTTGCAAGGCATGCGGGCATCGCCAGGGCAAGAGACATGCGGACATCGCCAGGGCGCGAGGCATGCGGGCATCGCCAGGACGAGAGACATGCGGGCATCGCCAGGGCGAGAGACATGCGGGCATCGCCAGGGCGCGAGACATGCGGGCATCGCCAGGGCGCGAGACGTGCGGGCGTCGCCAGGGATAGACATCGGTCGTCTTCCAGAGAGATATCGGTCGCCCGCCAGGATGAGTCATCGGTGGAAGGTTATCGCGCGATGTCGTGTTTCACACAGATAAGGTGGGACCCAGGCTCCCAGCATGAGACGTCCTGCACGCGCGACACGTAGACAAAAAGGGTGTTTCAGAAGAGTGACATCAGAGAGTTGGCATGCGCAGAGACACACGTGGCCGTACTGTTCAAGGAAGCGTGCACGCAAGCTGTCCTGCGGAGTGGGTGGTGGCAGCGGCATGTGTGGACAAGTTGGTTTAGATTCAAAAAAACCCACTTCTGAGAGGCAATGAACGTTGCAGTGGTTCAAGAGTGAAAGAGTGAGTTTACCTTCATCCTCCTCTTTTCTCTCCTTCGCGCTGCGATTCAGGTATCCTCAAGCACCAGTACGACGAGCGACGACTGCCCTTGGACACTTGGGAGGTTCTCTGCAAGTTCTCCAAACCGGACACTAAAGCAGAGTTAAGGCATCTTTAAGCTTCGGTGGGTTTTGGAGCTCTTGGTGAAGTTTACGCTAGTCTAGGTAAGGGAAGCTAGTATTTTCGTTTATAAAAACTTTAGGCGAGTAGGTTCTGAAGTGAGGGCGACGTGGTCGCCGGTTTCATATTCTTTTTCACGATGCTCTGTTTTTATGTGTGGGGCGACGTGATTGCCGATTTTCAATGTTGATTTTGAACTCCCCTGTTTTAGTGTCGCTTTGAACTTGGTTGAGATTGATATGTGAAATGCATGTGATATTGGAAAACCTGAACCTTGGTACGATAGTTGCTGTGTTTGGAATCGTTCATTTAAGTGTTGTATGGTGCATTGGGTGAATTGATGTTATTAGCTGTCCTGTGTGGACTTCATTAGCTATCCTGTGTGGACTTCACTTGCTGTCCTGTGTGGACTTCACTTGCTGTCCTGTGTGGACTTCATTAGCTATCCTGTGTGGACTGCACTTGCTGTCCTGTGTGGACTTCATTAGCTGTCCTGTGTGGACTTCACTTGCTGTCCTGCGTGGACTTCATTAGCTGTCCTGTGTGGACTTCACTTGCTGTCCTGTGTGGACTTCATTAGCTGTCCTGTGTGGACTTCACTAGCTGTCCTGTGTGGACTTTACAGTGGTGTGGTATGCGTCTATGTGTGGTGAGTCCGTGGAAGCTGGACGTGAGAAAGAGAAATATTGAGATTTGATAGGCATTTGATGTTTTATGTGAAACAAATAACTCTTGATGAAATTGTGAAGTGTGTGAAATGAATGGGAAATTGATGGTTTTACGTGGGTGTCTTAAATTTGTTTTATCTTGATTTTAAAGTTTCATATCTAAATTCTCTTTAAAATATCTAGCTTACCCTGCGTTTTTGTTCTGTGGCTGTTTTCCTTAAAACTGTGATGATCGTGTATTTTACACGGGAGCAGATGATGTTGTAGGTAGTCGAGCTCCTCAGTGAGCAGTTGGAGGAAGAGATCGCCTGTTTTCTTTTTATGCTGTATTTTGGTTTTATTTTGAAACAGTTGATGGAATGTATTAAAACCCCTATAAGAGGGACGTTTCTTTTTGAGATACAATGTATGGGATGATGTACTTTCAATATATATACATATGTTGATTTTATAAATAAATGTCTACGCTTATTTTATTATATAAATATGAAAAGGATTTGGCGGGATGTTACAAGGCGCGAGCAATTGTAGAAGTCAACTAATGGGAGAGTCAACCGGCGAGAACATTTGGCGCCCACCGTGGGGCCCGTTAAAACTAGGTCCCATCCACAGTTGCAACCAGTAGAACCAATCAACATGAGGAGTACAAGGCAAGGTGATTTTGGAAGAGATGAGGGTGATCATATGGCCACCATCCAGGAACTCATGGAGACTGTATCGACCAGTCCTCGGACATCGAGAACAGATAGTAAAGGGTGAACCACGTCAGCTGGGTCCCACAGCATGGGCCAAAGCCACGTGGAATGGACCCCGCAGGCAGTTTGGATTAGCGGGTGATTAGTCATCAGCGTGTCCCCACAGAGAAGGGCGATTACTAGAAGGGACTGATGTGTCCTCGTCGCTCCGCAGGTTGATCAGTCCACGGCAACAGAGTGCGACGAGGTGACATCGGTCTTGGGTGATTTGAACAACACAACCAGAACAGTTAAGGTTGGTTCCCAGAGTGGGCCAATGACCAGTTAAATACCCAGAAGTAGGGAGAGGCCTGAATCACGAAGAGCTTATGCGTGTGGCAGGGAAAGCACAGTTAGGTGCGGAGTCCTGAGGGGTCGAGTACTCATCAAAACTAGGGTTTCCCAGTAAAGGCTACATGCATGGCACGTGAACAGTAAGGGCACTCCCTGAACAGCGTGGCCCTAGAGACTAGGTGCACGAGGAGGCATCCAGGTGGTCATCCTGTAGTGTTTGCACTCCAGAAAAGGAAACCTTATGTGCTAGATTACCCTAAGACTGGGTGATAGCGGCGCGAGGGTATTCCAGTAAACCCAGAATATGGCTAGCAGCGCAGTGAACCCTAATTAGGGCTAGCGGCGCAGTAAACCCTATACTATATAAGGGAAAGTGAGATACTTCACAAAGGTACGTAGTTTCTAGACCTAAACACAGAGAGACTCAATACAGTTGGTGTTTTTTGCCCCATCTTGACTTGAGCGTCGGAGTGCAAACGGCCTCTAGGGCGTCCCTTTCTCTTTTGCAGGTGCAGATTGCTTCGAAAGGACCAAGCATTTATCAAGGTGAGGAAGGAGGCGTGTGAGTGTCGTAGAGTCAACCGACAGGAGAGTCAACCGACAAGAACAGAGACCATCCGCAACCTCCAGCAAGCGTTCGCAGCATCCCACGCTGATCAGGCCCTTAGGCAGGATCACTTTAGGGCAGACTTGAATGCTTCGTTGGTGGCCAATGAGGAGTTGCGAAGAGCCAATGAAGAATTAAGGAGAGGAATAGGGGAATGGGCCGTGGCGGAACAGGGAAGCACACCCCCAGTCAGGGCCCGACCAATGCCTTTTTCACGAGAAATCATGGAGACGGTGTTACCTGCGTCTTTCGTGATCCCAAAAATAACCTTCACAGGGGTTGAGGACCTAGAAGCCCACATAATAGCCTTCCACACCCAGATGATGATCTCTGGGGGCACGGATGCCATGCACTGTAAGTTGTTCATGGGTACTTTTGTAGGAACGACGTTAAACTGGTTCGTGGGGCTCCTAGACGGGTACATAACATCCTTTGAACATTTTTTGGAGTTGTTCAAGAAGCAATTCATCGTCAACCGAGCACGGCCCCCCGTTGCTTTCGACCTTTTTAACGTAAAGCAATTCCAGGAGGAGCCGCCGAAAGATTTCCTCAACCGATTTGGAGCATTGGTAGTGAGATTGCAGACCAAAGACGAGGCCATGATTGTGCATGCCTTTGAGAGAGGAATCCTCCCTGGACCCTTTAGTGATGCTCTGATACGATGTCCAGCAAGGATATTCGATGAGATCTAATGCAGGGCGGTCGCCCATATCACAGCAGAAGAACGGGTGGTAGAGAAACGCGTAAGGATTGATCTATCCAAACCTCGCGCAACGGGACATGTTCAACCCCCAAGAGTGCACGCCACCGCCGTGGAGAAGAAGGCGAGGACCGCGCCTTATGAATGCAAAAGGCCCAAGCCTACCAGGCACAACTTCAAAGTTGGGCTCAAGGAGCTCATAGCGCTCCCAGAGGTGGCAAGCAGGTTAAAGGCTCCCCCAAAGTCTGATAAGCAAGTGGGCCCTCGCAAAAACCAGTGGTGTAACTTCCACTAGGCTCACGGTCACACCTTGAGCAATTGCCTCACCTTGGGGTATCAGCTGGACGATCTGGTAAGAAATGGTTTCTTGACACCTTACTTGCAGGATTCGTAGGGAGATATGGTGATAGCAGCCCCATTAGGGGATCAAGGGCATTAGGTGCCTATCCATGGGGAAATCAACACCATCGTTGGGGGATTCTCGGAAGGAGGATGCACTGCCTCCCAGAGGAGGAGATATGCTAGGGAGGTCTTGATGGTGGAAGAGGTCGAGGCCGATCAGTTCCCAGAACCCGACTTGACCTTCACAAAGGCAGATCGCCAAGACGTGATACCCCATGACAATGACTTGATCGTAATTTCAGTAGTCACTGTCAGTAGGAGGGTCCACCGCGTCCTCATGGACCACCTTCCAGAAGCTACAGTTATCTCCTGATCATCTGAGGCCGTACGACGGCTGCCTGTATGGGTTTGCAAGAGACCAGGTAGAGGTCAGGGGGCACATTGAGCTGAGGACGACGTTCATGGATGGTCAAAGATCTCGCACTGTGGACATTAGGTACCTCGTGGTCAACACTCCTTCAACTTACAACATCCCATTGGGTAGGCCAGCCTTAAACAGGTTAGGGGCGGTACCCTCGTCAAGGCACATGAAGATGAAGCTGCCCTCCCTTGAGGGAACGGTCATGACCATCAAATCTGACCAGAAAATAGCCCGGAAGTGTTACGAAAACAGCCTCAAAATGAAGAGAGGGGTATGCTCAGTAATGTTCCACTCACCCTCTAGGAAGGGCACAGACCCGGAAGAGGTCGGCCTTGACAGAAGACCAGAACCCACGGGAGAGGTGTTGGAGCGGGTGATCGAAGGAAAGACCTTCAAACTCGGCAAGGTGTTGAGCCAAGAGGATCAGGACCAGATAGCCATTGTTCTGTCACGACACCTGAGCTCCTTCTCATGGACCGCAGCTGACATGCAGGGATTGGTCCCGACCTCTTGTGCCACCACCTCACTTTGGACCCCCAGGTCCGCCCGGTGCGCCAGAGACGTCGGAAGTTTAATGAAGAAAGGCGACAGGTCATCAGAGAAGAGACCCAAAAACTACTAAAGGCAGGCCACATTAGGGAAATTCAGTACCCTGAGTGGCTGGCCAACGTGGTAACGTGAACAGTGAAGGTACTCCCAGAACAGGTGGCCCCAGAGACTAGGTGCACAAGGAGGCACCCAGGTGGTCACCCTGTGAGAGTTTGCACTCCAGAGAAGGAAACCTTATGTGCTAGATTACCCTAAGATTGGGTGATAGCGGCGCAAGGGTATTCCAGTAAACCCTAGACTATATAAGGGACAGTAAGATACTTCACAAAGGTACGCAGTTTCTAGACCTAAACACACAGAGAGAAACTTAATACACTTGGTGTTCCTTGCCCTACACTGACTTGAGCGTCGGAGTGCAAACGGCCTCTAGGGCGCCCCCTTTCTCTTTTGCAGGTGCAGATTGCTTCGAAAGGACCAAGCACACATCAACGTGAGGAAGGAGGCGTGTGAGTGTCGTGAGTCAACCGACAGGCGGGTCAACCGGCAAGAACAAGTGTGAAATAAACTTTATATTTTTAATATATGGAAACAGTACTCAAATGCAGATTTGTGTTATATGTGTGATTACTCCAGTGAAAATAGTTTTCTTGTAATTGAAACATGTGGAATAATTGTCATAGAGACTAAAGTTATATGTACGTAATTCATTATTTATGGTGCTGACAGAAAAAATATCATTTAAAATGGAAGAAAAAAAATGGAAAAATAGTAAAAATTTGGGTTAATTGTAATTCCATCAAAAAGGAAATAATAATCCCCCATAATTCCATCTTGGGGAATACGAAATAATCACAAATTTTTCAATTCTCTTTGGTCCATATAAAACTCTCTTTTACCATAAGAGGTTATAGGAGCTTTTATTCAGCATTATGTTATGAATTTAAGTGAAGTTATTATTTTATTATGTTGATATTCATGTAAAATCAATAATTTCAAGAAAAAACATTTATATTTAGATAATTTCAAAAAAATATTTTTAATTTGGTTATAAAAATTGTTTCAATTTTTCTTATTTTTATGAGATATTAATTTTACCCTTAATATAAATCCTTACATTTTTTCTTATCTTTTAAATTTCTTTCTATAGTTATTCATTTTCTCCTATATTTAAGTTTTGCTTTTTGTTTTAAAGTCTTTTTATTATATCTTCTTTTGATTCTTCATATGAATGTGTTTAAAGTTTCATATGCTTAATCAGTTAAGAAAATTATTATCTCAACTAATTCAATATTTCATAAGTCTTGTGAATGATTATGTGGTGTTTTATTAGATTCTTAGATTTTTTTTTTTTATGTACTTTCAATTTCTTTTATCATAAGATTATTATTGCTTCTAGAAAAATCAATCTTTAGGTATTTTGATTGAAATATCAATTTATTGCATTTGATTGTAAAACATTACTAGTGCAAAATGAGTAAAAGAATGCTGTTTATTTAATGCGGTTTGCGCTCATACGCATTCGTAAAAAATGCGGTGGCATTTTTGAAATTATTTTGATTGGCGCTTGATTTACAAATGCGGCTATTTGAATAGCCACCTTTGTAATTCAAGCGCATTGATTTACAAATGCAGCTATTTGAATAGCCGCATTTGTAAATCAAGCGCCTTGATTTACAAATGTGGTTTTACATTTTAGCCGCATTTGTAAATAGTTTTTTACCCTAAATTTTGAAGCGTGTCACACTTTCCTACTTCTCCTCTTGCCTTTCGTTTGCATTGTTCCTGCGCTCGCGAACGTTGTTGGAGTTCATCTTCCTCTGCATCTTCATTAATTTGGGTCATATTGTATATTCTCTTGAATCGTTTCTTCCTCTACATCTTCACTACGTATAATATTTTTATGTTTTCATTATATTTGTTTATTTTCCTTGCATTGGTGGTCAAAGGTAGTGTTTCATTAGCTTCGCTGCTCCGTCACTGCTCCGCCACCGCTCCGTCACTATTCCGCCACCGCTTCTGCTGCTGGCGCTCTCCTGTCACTCTTCACCACCAACGTTCGTTCACACACAAGGTTGGTGTGGTTTTTTAAATTTTTTGAATTTTTCTTTAATATTTTGAATTTATTTTTTATGTATTATAATTTGTATATTTTAAATTTTATATTATTTAGTATTTATTAACTTTTGAATTTTTTTTTAAATATCAGAAGCATATACAAGTGCGGCTACAAGAAACAGTCGCACTTGTAAATAGTATTTATAAATGCGGCTATATAACCGCATTTGTATCTCTTTGATTTACAAGTGCGTGTTGATCAACTGCGGCTATATAGCCACATTTATAAATATAAAAAAACCGCACTTGTTCTGTGTTTTTGCACTAGTGCATGTTCCATTTAGCATTAAAATGTATTGAATGATTTAAATTGATTTTGCGTTTCACTAGTACAAAAATGTAAAACAACTACTATTTATTAAATGTGTTTTTACCTCAGCCGTAGTCCTACAAAATGCGGTGGCATTTTTGAAATTATTTTCATTTATGAGTGTGGCGATTTGAAACAGCCGCATTCATAAATCAAGCGCTTTGATTTATGAGTGCGGCTATTTGTAATAGTCGCATTTATAAATCAAGCACGTGATTTTTAAATGGTGAGAGGTCGGCACCAAAGAAGAGCTCATAGGCAAGGAGTAGTGTATGGCACAATTTGGGCAGCATAACAATACTCTATTTAATCTTGAAAATACAAGGTGTAGGCTCCTCCTTTTATAGGCTAAGGAGGACCATAATGCAACCCTAATGCTAGCCAAATGAAATGTAAATGTGAAGCACATGGGCCACATGGAAAGTGTGAGCACATGGGGAGGGGTGTGTCTAGTTTGTAAGTTCACCCCCTCCATGGGCTTTCTAGAATAGTGGGAAGGTTAACTTCTCCTTAATTCTAATGTGCAGAAAAATAAACATTTGTCCACATGGCTATGCTATTTACACCCCAATTAAAGCTAAACTACATTTGATGGGCCTTCACGGAATATGTGCTAGTATGCCACTCTCCCATTCATAGCTTTGATCCAAGTCTTCTTGTCCTAGACGCTTCTAGCTTGGCCTTCTCGTCCTAGACGCTCCTAGCTTGTCTTAGACGCTCCTAGCTTGGTCTTAGACGCTCTTGACTTGGCTCTTGCCTTTCATGGAAGGTTGTGCTTGGCCCTCTTCCATCAGGGTGTGTTGTTCTCCCTTGCACGCCCCCTGGGCTGGTCCTTCCTGGGTGCATACGGACGAGGCCTTCCCTGCGCCTTCCTCTCCTCCTTGGTCTCATACACCCGCACCTGCTGCTGCTGCTTCCCCTGACCTCCACGCGGCTTCGTCGGTGCAGTGCTGCCTCTCTTCTCAGAGACCTCTGCCTCTGCTACAATGTGCGCCACCGCGCGTCGCCGTATCTTAGCAAAGGTGGCGGGGTGGCTCCTGATGAGGGATTCACTGAAAGGACCAGGCAGCACGCCTTTCTTGAATGCGTGCACTAACATGTTCTCGTCCTTGCTGGGCAATCTCACCACCTGCGCAGCGAAACGGTTGAGGAAGTCCTTTAGCGACTCCCCCTGGTACTGGCGCACGTCGAACAAATCGTAAGACACCACTAGTGGCGCTTTGTTGACGATGTACTGCTCCGTGAACAGCTTTGAAAACTGATGGAAAAAGGTGATGTGGCCCTCCGACAGGCTCACGAACCACTCCATAGCTACTCCGCTCAGCGTGCTCATGAACATTTTGCAGTACACAGCGTCTGAACCTCCAAACAGCATCATCTGGGTGTGGAAGGCTGTCAAATTTGCCTCTGGGTCTTCCACCCCCGTGAACGACACCTTCACTCCCACCAGGTTGGGAGGCACCACCGTGTTCATGATCTCGGGGGAGAAAGGCACAGGAAATGCTCTAGGGGGCGACGGCGGCATCGACGTCCTATCTTTGAATACGTGCTCATTCTGCGCCTGCAATTCCCTACGCAACTCCTCGTTCACGCGGTTCAGCTCTTCATTTCTGCTATGCGATGCAGTCAGCTCTGCATGCATCTTCTCTTGCTCAACTCTCGACGCCGCTACATTCTCTTGCAGCGCGCGCATCATCTCCATGACCTGCGCCATGGTAACAGCTCCTTCTTCAGCAGATGGCGCAGGTGCCGTTTGTCTGGTTCTCCTACTCATCTGTGCACTTTCTACTCTCGTTCTTGTGTATGGGGGCTTCGTTTTACTTCGTGCCCCACGGTGGGCGCCAAATGATCCCGCCGCAGACTCGAGCGTGGATGGGCTCCGCATTCCTCCCGCGTCCGTGTCTGTTCCTCCGGTCGGCTTCCCTTCGAACGAAGCAAACAATTCCTGCAAACACAGAGGGGCGCCCTAGCGGCCGGTGTAGCTCCGACGCTCAAGTCAGTTTTGGGCAAGGAAACACCAAGAACTCTCTTTGTCTAATTTCTGGGTTACGTATTGTGATCCTGCCGCTTGACTTGAACGTTAACACTCCTCCTTCTCCAACTCCAAACTTTCCAAGAAACCTGAAAGAACAGAAAGGCGCCTCTGCGGCCAGTGTAGCTCCGACGCTCAAGTCAGTGGACGAATCAATCAAATTCTCTCAGAGAAAACTAGGAACCGTGCAAGTGAGTTGTTACCAAATAAAAAAAACTCCCCTGAATACCGTTAGGAATTCTATATATACCTGTGTTTTTCTCTCTCCTGACGGTTATTCCTCTCGACACGTGGACCGCATCTGGTCGTACACGTGTCACCATCTGGAGTACCTGCAACTGAAATGTTACTTTCCCTTCACTCCTGTGACTAAGTTATCCACACAGGGAGTAACTTAGCATGCAGGCTACTCTGGGCACAGCCTTAAAGCTGGTTAACACTGGTTATCACGGTTCTCAGAGCACACGGGCAAATATACCACTTATCTCCTGTATCTAGACCATGTAATAAACGTTTACCAAGTCTTCTCTAATACCCGGCGATGTCCTCTTTTGGCGATGTCCTCTTTCGGCGATGTCCTCTTCCGGCGATCACGTGCAATCTAGGCGTTTACTGATTACATACGAGAGAAGTAGGAGACCGCCGCCTTCTTCAACAAACGGCGATTCCTTCAACTTCTGATGGAGATCAAGTAGAAGAGGATTTTACTAATGGAGAAAGAGGTCATCCACCCAAGCATTTAAAATTCTTCTTACTAGTCTTCTTAAAAAGTAGAACATTTTGGGTTCTCTTGAAAATTCAAAAGATAGTAGTATAAATAAATCTTTGTAAATACTCTTGTATAAATTTGTAAATAATATAGAAATATCCTTAGGAGTATGCCAAAGAGGAAAACCAAAAGAAGCCTCTAAATGTAAGGCATTTTAGGCACTTTCTTTAGGAAAAAGTGGAAAAAGTGACTTTTCTACTCCTTTCTCTCTTAGGCACTAGAAGGAGCTAGAAGAGTGACTCTTCCCACTCCTTCCCCTTTGTAACATGACCAGCCCTCTCCATTATAAATAGGGGTGCTTGGTACTTTGAATAGAAAAGTTGAAAGTTAGAAGAAAAGAAACTATCTTGAAATTGAGAGAGAGTGAGTTTGTGAGACTTGTCTCTTCTTCTCCTTCATGTCTTATCTTGTGAGCTTTGGAGACTCTCAAGTGGCGGCACCACCCACTCATCTTGGAAGAACCACCCTCCAAGTGGCGTGAATCACATCTCCAAAAGGCTACAACCACATAAGTCATTTCTATTCATCTTCTAAAAATACCCATTTGTGTTTTCTTGTAGTTTTTCCATTTTTAATCGGTTCAATCTTTTCCATGAGTTGTTTCCTTTCATTTGCTGCCATTGTTCTACACTTTGTTGGTTTATTTCCTTGTTTTCTTGCTGTTTTAATTTCGTCCAAACCATGGGTTTCCATATACATGTGTTGTTCTTGTTTTCCATCCATGGGTTTTTGTTCTTTGATGAATTTCTTTGTGATTTTCTAATTCCTATTGAATTTCAATCAGTATTTTCACTTGTTCTTGGTGTTCTTATGTTGTTCTTGTGTTTCCTTTGAAGTTTGGTACTGTTCTTGAATTACCCATTCATATTCCATTGTTATCTTACACTACAAGTTACCTATTCATGTGTTTTTAGTATGAACCTTTGTTTTCTTGAGTAGAAACTCTATTAATTGTTCTTTAGAATTTTGATCCTAATTCTTGAAAGTGTCATGAATACAATGAAACCTATATCAACTCAACCCAAACCAAGAAAGGTTCATAATGAACTCACATCAACTTCTAAGCTACATTCTCTTTTCTCTTGCTCTTCTTGATCCATGTATTCCCTTGCCATGTCGTTCCACGTGGCACCCTGTGATTGGTCCACGTGGCAATCTACTGCTGAAGTCATCGACTACCGATGACCGACCGGATCAGTTCTCGCTGGGAACCTTGGTCTCAGCTTAACACGCGTTGGCCAGAAACCCCGATGACCGATCGCCCTCTGCATGCGCTTATGACCGACCGGTGCCTCATAACTTCCTCCCGATGACCGGGCGGTGCCTCATGCCTATCCACCGATGACCGTGCGGTGCCTCATAACTTTCCCCCGATGACCGGGCGGTGCCTCCAGGCGCTTATCTAGGCACCGCTCTGGGGGTGGCGGCCACTTGGTGTCTGACTACCGATCACCGTTGTAGGTAATCTCCTCCCTGATTCACTTGCTCTTTCTACCACGTGCCACCCTGTGCATGGTCCACGTGGTCACCTGCTGCTGACATCATCAACTACTGATGACCGACCAGAACACAAGCCCCCCAGTCTCGAGCTGTGAACCTGTTCACAGCAAAGAGACTAAGAAGTCGTCTTCTAGTGGTCTACAGGAACGCACACTCTAAAGGTCTGTAGTCAAGCCCCCCAGGCCCGAGTTGTAACTTGTCTCAACGAAGAGCCTTACAACTCGCCTGATTGCTATTGGACCTACCGGGCTGACGGGCTCTCACCTTTTTGCCGATGACCGATGTCATGTAACGAATGAATTATAAATCTTGTCTTTACAACTCGAATTACTCTTTCTCCTTTACAACTCAACTTTCTCCTTGTGTGGGTTGTTTGTAAAGGTCATCTTCCGCTCTCTTCACTTAGCCTTGTTTCTTTGTGCGTTTAACTGACATGCCAAGCGTTCTGCATCACCGCCAGAAATTCCTCTGATCTGGTACTCGCCGAATTAAATTTGGGCGTTGTTGCCTTCTTTACCCAAATAAGACGTCCTCTGTGGGATCACCTTTTGCAACCTTCTATTCACTTTTTTGTTGAACCAAGTGGTGTTCAAGGTTTTGAAGAATCCAAATCCTTTGAAGGATGATGAAGCTTTTGCTGTGCTTGCTGTTGCTGTGCTGGTTTAGTTAGGATCTGGGTAGTTTGAGTTGTGTAACTCAACCTTTGATTGAATCTAAAGCTCAAGCATCTCAACTTTCAAACAAAGTAAAGTGTTTTTTCAAACTGAGTTGAAACAACCGATTGTTTTATCGAAACAACCGATTGTTTAAGCTTAGGTGTTTTGAAAACTGTTTTAAAGTGTGAAAATTGGTTAAGTAACAAAACAACCGATTGATTCGAGGAAACAATCGATTGTTTGTTATGTTTTTATAACAGAAAACAGTTTTAACTTTGACTGAGCTTTTAAATGCTTTTAATTCTTACGCTCCAGTCATTGAATGCTTTGACCAATCTTTCTGAAAGCTTTTATGGGTTTGTTAAGATTTGATAAACAAACTTCCTTTTATATAATTCAGAAAATCTCTTTTAAAAAGAGAAGAATGCTTTTGACAAAGTGCTGCTAAGAGAGTTTTGGAAAATTGCTGAGATTGCTTAAAAGCTAAAGAGATTGATCAAAGTGCTGAGATAGGATTCTCTTGTATTGATTTCAGATTGCTTCTGTAACAAGTGTAATCCTTGTAATTCTGTGAACTTTCGTTTTGTGCTGTTGCTAAGAAGAGCTGTGTGTTCTTGAGGGGATCAAGATCAGCTTTCTTAGTGTGGTGTGCTGACCAAGGAAAGTGTGTTTCTTGAGGGTGTTCAAGGTCACTTTCTTGGTTGTGTGTAAGTAATCTAGTGTTGATTGCTTAGTGGATTTCCTCAGGGTTTCTGAGAAGACTGGATGTAGCTCTGGGTTGGAGTGAACCAGTATAAACATCTGTGTACAATCTCTCTATCCCTAACTCTTTAATTTCAGTTTGTTTGTTGTTTGTTGGTATAAACAACCGATTGTTTCGAAGAAACAACCGATTGTTTTCCTGGCAGTGCTGTTTTTCTTGCTGTTTTGGCAAACTGAATTGCTTAATCATTTGATTTCTGAAAGACATTCATTCTAGCTTTGAAAAGTTTGCGAAAACCTCTTTAAACAATTCACCCCCCCTCTAGTTTAAAGTCATCTTTCCTAACAATTGGTGTAGTGGCCAGAGCTCGGTCGTCCGGAACACAGAGAGGGGTGATCGGTCATCAGCCTGTTCTCACAGAGAGGGGGTGATCGGTCATCAGCCTGTTCTCATAGAGAGGGGTGATCGGTCATCAGCCTGTTCTCACAGAAAGGGGGTGATCGGTCATCAGCCTGTTCTCATAGAGAGGGGTGATCGGTCATCAGCCTGTTCTCACAGAGAGGGGTGATCGGTCATCAGCCTGTTCCCGCAGAGAGGGAGATCGGTCATCAGCCTGTTCTCACAGAGAGGGGTGATCGGTCATCAGCCTGTTCCCGCAGAGAGGGAGATCGGTCATCAGCCTGTTCTCACAGAGAGGGTGATAGCGGCCTATCAGTGTTTGCACTCCAGAGAAGGAAACCCTATGTGCTAGATTACCCCAAGACTGGGTGATAGCGGCGCAAGGGTATTCCAGTAAACCCTAAATATGGCTAGCAGCGCAGTAAACCCTAATTAGGGTTAGCGGCACAGCCAGGCTATATAAGGAACAGTAATATACTTCACAGAGGTACGGAATTCTAGACCTAAACACAGAGAGAATTCAGACTTTAATGCTTCTTGCCCCGTTCTGACTTGAGCGTCGGAGTGCACACGGCCGCGAGGGCGCCCCCCTTTTTTCTTTTGCAGGTGCGATCATACCAGCACAGACTAGGTGAGGAAGGAGGTGCGTGGCGGCTGCAGAAGTAAGCTGACGCAGGGTCAACCGGCAGGAACATTAGGCGCCCACCGTGGGGCCGAGTAAATCAAGGTCCCATCCACAGTTGTGAAGAGGAAAGCCAGACAGCATGAGAAGCACTAGGCAAGGTACCGCTGGAGGAGGCGACGGTAATCACACCGCCACCATCCAGGAGCTAATGGAGACAATCCGCAATCTCCAGCAGGCGTTCACCGCCTCCAGCGCTGATCAGGCCTTGAAGCAGGAGCAGTTTAGGGCCGACCTGAACGCGTCTTTGGCGGCGAATGAGGAGCTGCGGAGAGCCAACGAGGAACTGAGGAGAGGAATGGGAGAAAGGGCCGCAGCGGGACAGGGGGCCATGCCTCCAGCCAGGCCCCGACCCATGCCTTTCTCGCAGGAGATCATGCAGACAGTAATACCAGCGTCTTTCGTAATCCCAAAGATTACCTTTACAGGCGTAGAAGATCCAGAAGCCCACATCACAGCGTTCCATACGCAGATGATGATCTCTGGGGGGACTGATGCCATGCACTGCAAGCTGTTCATGGGTACCTTTGCAGGGACAGCGCTAAACTGGTTCGTGGGACTCCCAGACGGACACGTTACATCCTTCGAGCAGTTTGCAGAATTGTTCAAAAGGCAGTTCATTGTCAATCGGGCTCGGATGCCGGTTGCGTTCGACCTCTTTGATGTAAAGCAGTTCCAGGAAGAACCACTGAAGGATTTCCTCAACCGGTTCGCGGCATTGGTGGTGAGACTGCCAACCAAGGACGACGCCGTGATAGTGCATGCCTTCGAGAGGGGCATCCTTCCTGGACCATTCAGCGACGCACTCATACGATGTCCAGCAAGGACATTTGATGAGATACAGTGCAGGGCGCTCGCCCACATCACGGCAGAAGGAAGAGTCGCCGAAAAGCGTACGAGGGGCGACCTCTCCAAACCTCGCGCCCCAGTACGCGCCCAACCCCTAAGGGTGCATGTGGCCGCTGAGAAGAAGGATAGACACGCACCCTACGAGTCCAGAAGGCCCAGACCAACCCGGCACAGCTTCAAGGTCAGCCTCAAGGAGCTCATCGCCATCCCTGAGGTGGCAAGCAAGTTGAAGCCTCCCCAGAAGGCCGAGGGACCAGTCGGACCTCGGAAAAGCCATTGGTGTGATTTCCATCAAGCCCAAGGCCACAATCTGCGCAACTGCCTCAGCTTAGGTTATCAGTTAGATGACCTAGTAAAAAGCGGCTTTTTAGCGCCCTACCTGCAGGAATCACAGGGAGACACGGCGACAACAAACCCAACGGGAGACGAGAGGCACGAGGTGCCCATTCATGGAGAAATCTACACCATCTCAGGGGGATTTTCAGGAAGAGGAGCACGCCTCCCAGAGGAGCATGCCTCCCAGTAAAGCACGCCTCTCCGAGGAGCACGCCTCCCAGCGGAGCACGCCTCCCAGAGGAGCACGCCTCCCAGAGGAGCACGCCTCCCAGAGGAGCACGCCTCCCAGAGGAGCACGCCTCCCAGAGGAGCACGCCTCCCAGCGGAGCACGCCTCCCAGAGGAGCACGCCTCCCAGAGGAGCACGCCTCCCAGCGGAGCACGCCTCCCAGAGGAGCACGCCTCCCAGAGGAGCACGCCTCCCAGAGGAGCACGCCTCCCAGAGGAGCACGCCTCCCAGCGGAGCTCGCCTCCAAGTTTTATTTCAGTTAATAGATACATGTTTTAACACAATTGTATTTTTCAGTCTAGGGGACACTCTTTTTAACGAGGTCACCCAATAAAGAGAAGAATTTAGGCAGACATATTTGACCATGTTGACTGTTCAAAGGGTGTCACGGGGTAGAGGATAGTAAGCCAGTTGGAGAGGCGATCACCCAGAATGGTGATTGGTTGTCAGTGGCTAAGGTGATCACCCAGTGTTAAGAGAGCGCCTGGAAGCAAAGCGGGAGAAGTAAAGAAGCACAGATTGGTAGTCGCCTATCGCCATGTGCGAAGATACAAGTGATCGCCTACCGCCATGTGTGTGAAGATACAAGTGACCGCCTATCGCCAGGTGTGCGAAGATATAAGTGATCGCCTATCGCCATATGTGAAGATACAAATAATCGCCTATCGCCATATGTGAAGATACAAGTAATCGCCTATCGCCAGGTATTCACATCGCCGGGTGTGAAGATTTGGAGATCAGGTTGTCAGCAAGTCGCCGAAAGGAGCACATCGCCGAGTGTTTGAGAAGACTTGTGTGAGCTGTGATACCCAGTATTAACCAGATCGCCAGGTTAAGGTTGCGCCCAGAGTAACCTGTGCCCTAAGCTACTCCCTGTGTGGATAACTTAGTCGCAAGGTCAAGGTGAAAGTAGCGTTTTAGCTGCAGGTACTCCAGATGGTGACACGTGAATGACCAGATGATAAAAGTCCTCACCTCGTCCTTTTACAGCGAGGCTGAGGCGAGAAGATAAGAAAGTCCTCACCTCGTCTTTTTACAGCGAGGCTGAGGCGAGAAGAGTCGAAAGTCCTTGATCCGGTCGGTCATCAGCAGTTGACCACGTCGAGTCATGCCACATAGGTCCACTGGGCGAGTTGTAAGGCTCTTCGTTGAAGCAAGCCACAACTCGAGCCTGGGGGGCTTGTGTAGTGGCCAGAGCTCGGTCGTCCGGAACACAGAGAGGGGTGATCGGTCATCAGCCTGTTCTCACAGAGAGGGGGTGATCGGTCATCAGCCTGTTCTCATAGAGAGGGGTGATCGGTCATCAGCCTGTTCTCACAGAAAGGGGGTGATCGGTCATCAGCCTGTTCTCATAGAGAGGGGTGATCGGTCATCAGCCTGTTCTCACAGAGAGGGGTGATCGGTCATCAGCCTGTTCCCGCAGAGAGGGAGATCGGTCATCAGCCTGTTCTCACAGAGAGGGGTGATCGGTCATCAGCCTGTTCCCGCAGAGAGGGAGATCGGTCATCAGCCTGTTCTCACAGAGAGGGTGATAGCGGCCTATCAGTGTTTGCACTCCAGAGAAGGAAACCCTATGTGCTAGATTACCCCAAGACTGGGTGATAGCGGCGCAAGGGTATTCCAGTAAACCCTAAATATGGCTAGCAGCGCAGTAAACCCTAATTAGGGTTAGCGGCACAGCCAGGCTATATAAGGAACAGTAATATACTTCACAGAGGTACGGAATTCTAGACCTAAACACAGAGAGAATTCAGACTTTAATGCTTCTTGCCCCGTTCTGACTTGAGCGTCGGAGTGCACACGGCCGCGAGGGCGCCCCCCTTTTTTCTTTTGCAGGTGCGATCATACCAGCACAGACTAGGTGAGGAAGGAGGTGCGTGGCGGCTGCAGAAGTAAGCTGACGCAGGGTCAACCGGCAGGAACAATTGGCATCAAGAGCTTGGTTCTTGAAAGTTATTCAAGTTGATCTAAAATCTTTTTTTATGGCTGGAAAACTATCTTTTGAGGAGGGTGCTTCAATCTACAAACCACCTTTATTCTGTGGATTGAATTACAAGTTTTGGGAAGCAAGAATGAAAATCTTTATTGAATCAATTGATCAAAGAATTTGGGACTCAATTGAGAATGGCCCTTACATTCCAAAGTTCAAAAAGAATAATTCATTTACTATAAAACCTTTGTCCAAATGGACAGATGATGAATGTAAGATGGCTCAGCTTGATAGGTCTGCTCAAAACATTATAGCTTCTGCACTAGATGCTAATGAATTTTTCAGGATATCAAAGTGCAAAACTGCTAAGGAAATGTGGGAGACTCTCAAGGCTGCTCATGAACCAAAGGAAGCAATGACAAAGAGTCAAGCAAGAAGGGAGAAGAAAGGCAAGACAAAAAGAGCCTACATAGCTTGGGATGAAAACGAGGTGTCATCATCAAGTTCTTCATCAAGTGAAGATGAAAAAGCCAACATATGTTTAGTGGCTGAGGATGATGATGATGCTTGCAGTTCAAGTGAGGTAAGTTCTTGTGCTTCCTTAAATGAACAAAATTATTGTGAATTGCTTGAAGCTTTTCAAGAAACTCATGATGAAGCTAATCGATTGGTGCTTTCAAACAATCGATTGAGAGATCTTAACAATGGGCTTGAAAAGAGAGTTAAATCACTTGAAGAGGATCTGAGAAAAGCAAAAATTGATTTTGAAAAGATGGAAAATCATTTCAAAAACACCTCTTGTAAGTGTGATACTCTCATTTGTGAAAATTGTGAAAATCTTGAGAAAAAGGTTCAATATCTTGTTGAAACTGTGGACAAGCTTTCAAAAGGGAAATCAAACTTTGAGAATGTCTTGGCATCTCAAAGTTGTGTTTTTGGAAAGGCTGGTTTAGGCTTCAATCCACAGAACAAGCAAGATAGGTTTTCAAAAAGTTTTTTAAGAAAACCAGAAAAACAACCGATTGTTAAGACGAAACAATCGATTGTGACATGCTTTTATTGCATGAAAAAGGGCCATTCGGTTAGATTCTGCAAAATAAGAAAGTTCTCTGTTCCAAGAGGCTACATGAAATGGATCCCTAAAGGATGTGAGGTTCCAAGTGTGAAAAAGAAACCAATTGGACCCACATTTGTGAAAGGACCAAATCTTGTTGCTTGAACTAATGTTTGTGCAGGAAAATAAATAGAAAAAGAGGAGCTGAGCCAACTGGTTAGACTGTTAAAGACAAAGGGAAATCATTGAAGCTGAATCAATGCTTTGCAGAAGATCAATTCAATGAAAAGAAGCCTTCTTGATCAACAAGCATTTGGCTCATTGAGGAAACAACACAAGGATGAGAATTTTTTTTCTGTCCTCAATTTCAGTATTAAAGTTCTTTCCTGTGATTAATTCCTCTTTGGTCAATGTTATCTGTTGTTATCTGCTTATGTTTTTGGTTAAAATTTCTTAAAATCAAGTTTTAACTGCTGCAGCAAAACAACCGATTGTTTCTTAGAAACAACCGATTGTTTTGAGTCTGACAGCACTGTGAAGAAATTGATTTAATTTTGAATTCTTCTTCTATCCGTTGCAGATCAAATTCAAAAGGGAGAATCTTGGTCAAAATATCTGTATTGAAAGCTGAACGTGCTCAGAAAGTGGTTACAACATTCATAAAGGAATATATTCCAAAATCTTGGAAATTCAAGAGCCTTTATGACTAGTCAAAAGACCATGTGTTTTTCTGTTTCTTTTTCTGACATGTTCTGTGCAGAACAACCTTCTCTCTCTGAAAATCAGGTACCCATTGAATGGAATTAATCATAAATTGATTTTCGGATGATTATAAAATCAGGTGCAGATGAACAACCAATTGCAACATCTCTTGCAACATCTCTTGCACCATTTCTTGAGAAAATCTGTAAAGAAGAGCTGCCCTCTGTTTTCACATCTCTGCTGCCATGGAATCAACTCCTCCCACTTCTGGAAGAATCAAAACCAGAGCTGTAAGGTCTGGAGGAAGGCTGGAAGGATGGTTTTCTGGTGATAAAGATCTCATAGAAAAATATAGATATGAGACAAGCCTCAAGAAAATCAACAACCCCAAGGTTGTGAGTTTTGACTGGCTGAAAAGTCAAAAGCTGGACAATGTGAGGAAACTTCTCAAAGATCAGTATCTCAGAAGGTTTTTGGAGATGAAGGGCAACATATATCCAGACTTGGTGAAGGTTTTCTACACCAATTTGAAATTTGAGGGAAACAACCTAGTTTCTCATGTAAAAGGTGTGGACATGGAGATAACCCATGAGGTTTGGGCTGCTGTTGCTGGACTCAAGTTTTCTGGACTGCGAATCAGCAAAGGCAATCTTGGTGTGGTGGAGGATTTCAACAAAATTCAGTTCTACAGAAGCTGTTTGAAAAACACTCAAGCTCAAGTGAGTGCATGCTCAGTTGGAGGGTTGAAACTGGATGAGAGGCTGCTTGCTCTCATTGTGACATGGATTCTAACTCCAAGGGGGAGCAACCATTCTGTTTTGACTGAAGAAGATCTGGTTTACATCTTCTGCATCACCAAGAAGGTCAAGCTAAATTGGATTCACATTATCAAAGAGCACATACAAAAAGCAATGAGGTTGGGTGACTATCACTATCCCTATGCTGTTTTGATATCTAAATTCCTAAACTATTTTGAAGTTAATCTGGAAGATGAGACTTCTGAGCTGGTCAAGTCAACTCAAGAGTTGAACAATGGATCACTCAGCAAGATGGGATTTACAAAAATAGGTGGAAAATGGGTAAGCAAGGATGGTGATCATGGTGCCTCCTCTAGTGGTGCTGCTCAAGAAGAACCTACAGATATGGATGTTGAACATGAAGATCCAACAGGAGAGTTTCAAGATGCTGGACCCAGTGCGGCTGCTGAACATCCAGAAGAAAGGATTCAATCAATGTCACCTTTTGAAAGGTTCATGATGAATAGGATGGATAGCTTTGCTGAAAACCAAAGAAACCTCCATGATCTGTGTGTTAGCAATTTCCAGAGGTTTGATACCAGGTTTGACAACATGGATGCAAGGTTCATGAGCCTGGATGAACAAATTGAAGCTGTTCAGAACCAAATCTTTGATCTTCAGTTTGGAGATAAGGAAGAATGAAGAAAAACAACCGATTGGATTGTCGAAACAATCGATTGTTTTTGCTGCTGTTGAAGTTTGATGTTCTTTTCTTTCCTTCTGCTGTTGCTTTTATAATTCTGATGTAATATGAACATTTTATGGCTTTATCTCTTATATTTGTCTATTTGTGAAGACAAATAGGGGGAGATTTTATGCTTGTTTGCTTATATGCTTGTTTAAGACTGCTTGTAGCTGTTTTTACTGATATTAGTTGTTTAAAGCTTTAACTGTGTATATATTTTCTAACAAAATATCAGAAGCTCTATGTCTGCTAAAAGTTCAATTGCAGGAACTGCTTCAGATCTAATCAGAACAACACAAGCATTAGGGATCAAGCATCAGGGATTTGTCTTCATCAAATAGGGGGAGATTGTTGAACCAAGTGGTGTTCAAGGTTTTGAAGAATCCAAATCCTTTGAAGGATGATGAAGCTTTTGCTGTGCTTGCTGTTGCTGTGCTGGTTTAGTTAGGATCTGGGTAGTTTGAGTTGTGTAACTCAACCTTTGATTGAATCTAAAGCTCAAGCATCTCAACTTTCAAACAAAGTAAAGTGTTTTTTCAAACTGAGTTGAAACAACCGATTGTTTTATCGAAACAACCGATTGTTTAAGCTTAGGTGTTTTGAAAACTGTTTTAAAGTGTGAAAATTGGTTAAGTAACAAAACAACCGATTGATTCGAGGAAACAATCGATTGTTTGTTATGTTTTTATAACAGAAAACAGTTTTAACTTTGACTGAGCTTTTAAATGCTTTTAATTCTTACGCTCCAGTCATTGAATGCTTTGACCAATCTTTCTGAAAGCTTTTATGGGTTTGTTAAGATTTGATAAACAAACTTCCTTTTATATAATTCAGAAAATCTCTTTTAAAAAGAGAAGAATGCTTTTGACAAAGTGCTGCTAAGAGAGTTTTGGAAAATTGCTGAGATTGCTTAAAAGCTAAAGAGATTGATCAAAGTGCTGAGATAGGATTCTCTTGTATTGATTTCAGATTGCTTCTGTAACAAGTGTAATCCTTGTAATTCTGTGAACTTTCGTTTTGTGCTGTTGCTAAGAAGAGCTGTGTGTTCTTGAGGGGATCAAGATCAGCTTTCTTAGTGTGGTGTGCTGACCAAGGAAAGTGTGTTTCTTGAGGGTGTTCAAGGTCACTTTCTTGGTTGTGTGTAAGTAATCTAATGTTGATTGCTTAGTGGATTTCCTCAGGGTTTCTGAGAAGACTGGATGTAGCTCTGGGTTGGAGTGAACCAGTATAAACATCTGTGTACAATCTCTCTATCCCTAACTCTTTAATTTCAGTTTGTTTGTTGTTTGTTGGTATAAACAACCGATTGTTTCGAAGAAACAACCGATTGTTTTCCTGGCAGTGCTGTTTTTCTTGCTGTTTTGGCAAACTGAATTGCTTAATCATTTGATTTCTGAAAGACATTCATTCTAGCTTTGAAAAGTTTGCGAAAACCTCTTTAAACAATTCACCCCCCCTCTAGTTTAAAGTCATCTTTCCTAACATTTTTCACCTGTCACTCCTTTATACGAACTCTTCTTGCCTGCACCTGCTCGAAGGCAAGGAGGACTTCTCCTTTCTCGCCTGCACTTGCTCAAAGGCAAGGAGGTCTTCCTCTGTTGCCTACACTTGCTAAAAGGCAAGGAGGACTTCCTCTGTTGCCTACACTTGCTCAAAGGCAAGGAGGACTTCCTCTGTTGCCTACACTTGCTCAAAGGCAAGGAGGTCTTCCTCTGTTCTCGCCTGCACTTGCTCAAAGGCAAGGAGGACTTCCTCTGTTGCCTACACTTGCTCAAAGGCAAGGAGGTCTTCCTCTGTTCTCGCCTGCACTTGCTCAAAGGCAAGGAGGTCTTCCTCTGGTGCCTACACTTGCTCAAAGGCAAGGAGGTCTTCCTCTGTCTCGCCTGCACTTGCTCAAAGGCAAGGAGGACTTTGAACTTCCCTGGATGCCTCCGATCGCCAAAGGACGATGAGGACTTTAAAAACCTTTCACTTGTGCCCCTGATCGCCTAGGGGCGATGAGGACTTTAAAACCTTTCACTTGTGCCTCCGATCGCCTAAGGGCGATGAGGACTTTAAAACTTTTCACTTGTGCCTCTGATCGCCTAAGGGCGATGAGGACTTTAAAACTTTTCACTTGTGCCTCTGATCGCCTAAGGGCGATGAGGACTTTAAAACTTTTCACTTGTGCCTCTATCGCCTAAGGGCGATGAGGACTTTAAAACTTTTTCACTTGAAACGTGCGCACTCATTTTACTTCTACCTTGAATCACTTTAGGTGATAAGGTTTTTTTCAAAAACTTCTGATAAGCACTCACACTTTAGTATACTTCAAAATTTTAATTTTGACTTTCTTATTTCTTGGGTGGCCTCGTTAAAAACCCTCCTTAGGGAAAAAAGAGTGCCCCCTTTGCATCTGTTTTTACAAAACTGTTAATGACTCCTCTGAGTTTGTACTACTTACAAAGCTTTAACTGAAATAAAACTTGAGGTGAGTGGCGTTCCAAGTACGAGGAATCGCCCCTCCTTCTAGCGTCTCCAAGCGGTAGGCGCCGTTCCCGAGTGCTTCGGTTATTCTAAATGGTCCTGTCCACTTGGGCGACAAGTTATTCTCCATCTCGTACTGGTGGGCTTTCCTCATCACCAGATCGCCGGTTTTAAACTGCCTCTGTATTACCCTAGAATTGTGTCTGCGTTCAATTCTTCTTTTCACCACTTCAGCTTTCACTCTTGCTTCCTCTCTGACCTCATCTAATAAATCCAGGTTCATTCTTCTCTCTTCATTTGATTCTTCTGCTACAAAGTGTTGAAATCTCGGCGAGCTCTCCTGGATCTCAACTGGAATCATTGCGTCACAGCCATACACTAAACTAAAAGGAGTTTCGTGGGTACCTGACTGCTCAGTTGTGTGGTATGCCCAAATTATGCGAGGTACCTCATCAGCCCACGATCCTTTAGCTTTCTCTAACCTCTTCTTCAAGCTCTCAACAGAACCCGATTAGCGGATTCTACCTCGCCATTCGTCTGTGGGTGCTCCATGGATGCAAACACTTGTTGAATTCCCACATCCTCACACAGCTTCTTCAACAGGTGGCTTGCAAACTGAGTCCCATTATCCGATACTAGACGCTTAGGCACCCCAAATCGGCACACAATGTTCTTCCACACAAAGTTTTCGATCTTGGGTGCCGTGATTTGGGCAACTGGCTCTGCTTCAATCCACTTAGTGAAGTACTCGATCGCCACCACCAAGTACTTCCTCTGCCTGATCGCCATCGGGAAGGGCCCCAGAATATCAATTCCCCATGTATGAAATGGCCAAGGGCTATAAATCGACTTAAGCTCTTTTGGGGGCGACTTATGCATATCGGCGTGCTGCTGGCACTGCTTGCAGCAGTGGGCGTACTTCTTGCAATCCTCTCTCATTGACGGCCAATAATATCCTGCACGAAAAGTTCTAGCGGCTAGAGCTCGACCCCCGATGTGACTTCTGCATATACCTTCATGGAGCTCAGCCATAATCCTTGTGCATTTCTCCCCGTGTATACATACCAGGAGTGGATGTGTGAACCCGAACCTGTACAACTCACCATCTACCAGGGTGAACCTGGTAGAGTTCTTCTTGATCTTCCTGGACTCTGCTGGATCCATTGGAAGCACGCCATCGGCTAAGTAACGCTGGTACTGTGTAATCCACGTATCTGGCTTATGTGTGGCACAGACCTGTGCGACGTTCACTCCCACCACAAGGAATGGCCTTATCCTTGGCGTTCTCAAGGTCTCCTAAGTCAAAGACCTGTGACTCCTCGCCGTTCCCCCCGTCGACTTGGTCACCTGAAACACCTGGTGATCTGCCACGAACGTCCTTGGTGTCTTCAATGTTTCTTGAATAACAGTCCTCTACCTACCCCCCTTGCCTGAACTGGCGAGCTTGGCAAGCAAGTCAGCTCGGGCATTTTGCTCCCTTGGTATGTGCACTACCTCAAATGAGGTAAAAGAACTCTTCAACTCCTGCACATATGCCAAGTAAGCCGCCATCTGCGGGTCCTTGGCCTGGAACTCGCCAACTACTTGCCCTGTGACCAGCATCGAGTCACTTTTGGCCACCAACACTTTAGCTCCCATCTCCTTTGCCAACAGGATACCTGCAATCAATGCCTCATACTCTGCTTGATTGTTGCTGGCTTTGAAAGCAAACCTCAGGGACTGTTCTATCAGCACGCCGTTGGGCCCCTCCAGAATGACTCCAGCACCGCTACCCTGCTGGTTCGACGATCCATCTACCGAAAGGACCCAACGAAATCCATTTTCTTCAACGTGAGTTGCCTCTGACGAGAGCTCGACAAGAAAATCAGCGAAAACCTGCCCCTTAATTGGCCCTCAGGGTTCAAAGTTAATGTCGAACTCTGACAGCTCTACCGCCCACTTCACCATTCTTCCAGCGATATCAGGTTTCTTCAAGACCTTCTGAATTGGCAAATTGGTCATTATCAGGACGGTGAAGCTCTGAAAGTAAGGACGCAACCTCCTCGCCGAAAATACCACCACTAGAGCAGCTTTCTCCAAGGCCTGATACCTCACTTCGGGACCTTGTAGCACTTTACTCACAAAATAAATAGGCTTCTGGACCTGGTTTTGGTCTTGAACAAGCACCGCACTCACCGCTCTCTCAGTTACAGCATAATACAACCTGAGAGGCACTCCTACTAGCGGTTTGCACAGAACCGGCGGGCTTGCTAAATATGCCTTAAGCTTCACGAAAGCTTCTTCACACTCCTGGGTCCAGACAAACCTATTGTTTCTATTCAAACATTGGAAATATGGGTGGCCCTTCTCGCCGCTAGCTGACACAAAGCGTGAGAGAGAAGCCATCCGACCTGTCAACTGCTGCACCTCCTTCACCGTAGCTGGGCTTCTCATCGCTATAATAGCAGCACACTTGTCAGGATTTGCCTCTATTCCTCTCTCCGTCAAAAGAAAGCCTAAAAATTTTCCTGCTTCCACGCCAAAAATGCACTTCTCCGGGTTCAGTTTCAGCTTATACTTTGCTATCGTTACAAACAACTCTTCTAAGTCCAAGACGTGCCTGCTCCTCTCCAGGGAGGTCACCACCATATCATCAACATAGGCCTGCACATTCCTTCCCAGCATCGGTGCAAGTACCTTATCCATTAACCTTTGGTACGTGGCCCCAGCATTCTTCAGCCCAAACGACATTACTTTATAGCAAAAACACGATCTCTCTGTCATGAAGGCAGTCTTTTCCTCATCCATAGGATGCATCTTGATCTGATTATACCCCGAGAAGGCATCCAGAAAGCTCAACAACTTGCACCCTGCTGCACTGTCAACCAGGGCGTCTATACTTGGCAAAGGATATGAGTCCTTTGGACAAGCCTTGTTCAAATCCGTGAAATCGACACACATGCGCCATTTCCCGCTGCTCTTCTTAACCAGTACAACGTTAGCGAGCCACTCGGGGTACTGGATTTCCCGAATGTGACCTGCGGCGAGGAGCTTCTGCGTTTCATCTCTAATCGCCTGCCTCTTCTCCTTTGTCGCACTGGTCTAATCTGGGGGTCCATCGCCAGGTGGTGGCACAAGAAGTCAGGGTCGATACCAGGCATATCCAAAGCAGACCATGCAAACGCGTCCAAATGCCTTTCTATCACCCCGGCGATCTGGTCTTGTGCTTCACGATCCAAAGATTTTCCCAGCTTGAAGACCTTGCCTTGTATTTTCCTCTCAACCCACTCCTCCACTGGTTGAGGCCTCCTTTCACTGGCGATCACCGCTTTGGCGATCCCTGTAGCCTTAGCCTCTTCTGGGCGATCGGCATTACTAACACCTTTCCCAACATCTGCCACATGTGCATTCCCCTCGGCGATCACCTCCATCACAACATCAACTGCTTCCCCCCCTTGTCGCCTAGACTCCACGCCAGGAGACGGTGTGGTTGAGATGTAGCTTATTGATCGCTTATTCTTGAGGCTGTTTTCGTAACACTTCTTTGCCTCCTTTTGATTAGACCGCAGGGTTATTACAACACCTTCCATTGAAGGGAGCTTAACCTTCATGTGCCTTGTTGAAGGCACCGCCCCTATCCGGTTGAGAGTTGGCCTCCCTAACAGGATGTTGTATGCTGAGGGGGCATTCACGACAAGGTATTTGATTTTCTCTGTCCTTGAAGCCGCCTCATCCGTGAAGGTGGTTCTCAACTCAATATACCCCCTGACCTCCACCTGATCACCGGTGAAACCATATAAGCATCCTCCATAAGGTCTCAACTGATCAAGGGGTAGCTGCAACTTGTTGAAAGTTGGCCAGAACATTACATCGGCCGAACTTCCCTGATCAACCAGCACCCGATGGATCTTCCTTCCTGCCGTGACAAGAGAAACCACTATAGGATCGTTGTCATGCGGTACAACATCCCTTCGGTCTTCTTTGGTAAACGTGATGTCCACATCGGGCGAGTGATCCTCAAACGCTTCCACTGCCATCACGGACCGAGCATATTTCTTGCGCTGTGATGCGGTGCACCCACCTCCTGAGAAACCCCCAGCTATAGTGTGGATTTCCCCGTGAATGGGCACTTCGTGTTGTTGGCTCTCACTACTCGTCGGATGGGAGATCGACGCACTTGCTGCCTTCTTCTCCAGCAAATAGTCTTTCAGAAATCCACTTTTCACCAGCTCGTCCAGTTGGTATCCCAACAACAGGCAGGATTCAAGGGCGTGACCAAAACTTTTGTGGAATTCACACCACGCGTCTGGCTTTGGCCCCAACACCTTATCCGACACCTTCTCAGGCACCTTCAGCTTGGCAGCTATATTGGGAATGGCGATCAGGTCCGCCAATCCCATCACGAACTCATGCCTTGGAGGGCGCTTGAAATCCCTCTGGCGACCTGGCGCTCTTCCTCTACTATTGCCATCGCCTTTGTTTTTCTTTAGGTCATAAGGACGGTATGTCCTTTCATCCTTCTTCAACGCCGCTGATCCTGCCGCTTGACTCGAACGTGGAGGATTGCCTCGTCACTCCTTCGTCTAGCCTTCTGTTCTGCAGGAACACTCCAAGAACCACCGCCAGAACTCCAAACGCTGCCTGCAAAACACACAGACGGCGCCTCTGGCGGCCGTTGTAGCTCCGACGCTCAAGTTAGGCAACAGGAACACCAAAACTATATCTGAATCTCTCTGTGAGACTCGTGTGTAACTGAGACTCTCAAATGTGTAAGCTGTAAGAATCTCAAAAAACCCCCCCTCAATTTCGTTAAGAGTTTGTATATATACCTGAGTCTTTCTCTCTCCTGACGGTTATTCCTCTTGACACGTGGATAACATCTGGTCGTACACGTGTCACCATCTGGAGTATCTGCAGCTGAAAAGTTACTTCCACTGTGCCCCCGGTGACTGAGTTATCTACACAGGGAGTAGCTTAGTACGCAGGCTACTCTGGGCGCAACCTTAACATGGCGAGCTGGTTAACCCTGGGCATTGCAGCTCACACTACACATGGTGGCAGATATGCCATTTATCCTCTGTACTTAGACCATACAACAAGTGCTTGCAAGGTCTTCTCAAACACCCGGCGATGTGCTCTTTCGGCGACTTGCTGACCACCTGATCTCCTAACCTTAACACACGGCGATCATGTGCAATCTGGGCGATTACTGATCCATACCGGCGATGAGCGATTACTCATCCTCAAGCCGATAGGCGATTACTCAACTCAAGGCGATAGGCGATTACTCATCCTCAAGGCGATAGGCGATTACTCATCCTCAAGGCGATAGGCGATTACCATTCTGAGTGATCGCCTCCCTGATTCGCCTGCTATCCTCTACCACGTGTTACTCTGTGAATGGTCCACGTGGTCAACTGCTGCTGATGTCATCGACTACCGATGACCGACCGGATCAGCCGCCGTCTCCAATACCCTCTGAGGCTGAGGTTTGGTTTGGGCGCGTGGTTTCGCAGGAGCCGTATTCCCTCTCTTCTCTATCACTTCATTCTCGGCGGCGATGTGAGCCACAGCACGTCGCCGAATCTCTGCAAACGTTGCAGGGTGGCTCCTGATCAATGACTCGCTGAAGGGTCCAGGCAACACGCCCTTCTTAAAGGCGTGCACAAACATCTCCTCATCTTTACCTGGCAGTCGGACTATCTGAGCTCCAAATCTATTCAAGTAGTCCTTCAAAGATTCCCCCTGAAACTGCCTCACATCGAACAGGTCATACGACACCATAGGCGGCGCCTTATTGACAATGTACTGATCGACGAACAGCTTGGAGAATTGTTGGAAACTGGAAATGTATCCAGTAGGCAGGCTCACAAACCAATCCAACGTGGTGCTGTGGAGGGTGCTCATGAACATCTTACAATAGGCCGCATCCGATCCTCCTGACAGCATCATCTGCGTATGGAACGCAGTAAGGTGAGCCTCTGGATCTTCCACTCCAGTGAAATAGGCCTTCACCGCCGCGACATTTGCAGGAATCGCAGCGTCCATGATCGCCTGCGAAAATGGCATTGGAAAAACTCGTGGTGGAGACGGTGGCGCACCTCCACTAGTCGCAGCACTCTCCCTTTGCTCGCGAAGAGCCTTGCGTAACTCTTCATTAACCTTGCTCAGCTCTTCGTTCCTGGCCTGAGAAGCGACCAGGTCATCGTGCATCTTCGTCTGCTCGACACGCGACGCTGCCACATTTTCTTGCAAAGTACGCATCATCTCCAGCATTTGCGCCATCGTCACGGTGTCCTCTCCAGACTGCGCCGCGACTGAACTTGATCTGGTTGTCCTCATCTTCCTCATGAAACTTCTACTACCTTCACACAGCTACATTTCAGCATGCAAAAGTTATCTCGCAACAGCGCTCAAGAAACGCTTCAACTTCCTTCGCACAACGATCGATTCAGTAATCAATCGGTAGAAACCTCCAGAAACAATTCTTCACCGATTAAACGCAACTCAAACGGTTAAAACCTCCAAAAACCGATTGCGACAGCAAGCAATCGAACAGAAACCACCGAAAACCTCACAAACTCAACAGTGGATGGGAATCACAGTTTACACGGCCCCACGGTGGGCGCCTGATGATCCTACCGCTTGACTCGAACGTCAACACTCCTCCTTCTCCAGCTCCAAACCTTCCAAGAAACCTGAAAGAACAGAAAGGCGCCTCTGCGGCCAGTGTAGCTCCGACGCTCAAGTCAGTGGACGAATCAATCAAATTCTCTCAGAGAAAACTAGGAATCGTGCAAGTGAGTTGTTACCAAATAAAAAAAACTCCCCTGAATACCGTTAGGAATTCTATATATACTTGTGTTTTTCTCTCTCCTGACGGTTATTCCTCTCGACACGTGGACCGCATCTGGTCGTACACGTGTCACCATCTGGAGTACCTGCAACTGAAATGTTACTTTCCCTTCACTCCTGCGACTAAGTTATCCACACAGGGAGTAACTTAGCATGCAGGCTACTCTGGGCACAGCCTTAAAGCTGGTTAACACTGGTTATCACGGTTCTCAGAGCACACGGGCAAATATACCACTTATCTCCTGTATCTAGACCATGTAATAAACGTTTACCAAGTCTTCTCTAATACCCGGCGATGTCCTCTTTTGGCGATGTCCTCTTTCGGCGATGTCCTCTTCCGACGATCACGTGCAATCTATGTAACATCCCGCCAAAACGTTTCACAAATATATAAAATGAAAATATACGTAAAACCAAAGTGTTGAAATGAACATAATTATATATATGTAATGATGTTTCTCCTCGCAGGGAGTTTAATACAAAACGGTCATTTTCCAAAACTTAAACATAAAAACAGCAAAAACAACCAAACAACCGATCTCCCAACATAAAAAGGGCGATCTCCTATCAGGCAGGCGATCTCCTATCAACCAGGCGATCTCCTATCAGGCAGGCGATCTCCTATCAAACCGGCGATCTCAACTTCCTGTAACGTCATCTGCTCCCGTGTAAAGATTACACGATCATCACAGGTTTTAAGAAAACAGCCATAGAACCAAAACGCAGGGTAAGCTAGACATTTAAAAGAGAGTTTGAATATGAACTTAAAAACCAATCATGAAACCAATTTAATACATCCACATAAAACCATCAACTTTCTCATTTTCCACAAAACCATTCGATAATCATATATCTCACAAATCAATTCCAGAGTCTCAAAATTCACATCAGCAATCAAGTGTCTATCAATTCAATTTCTCATTTCACACGTCAGACTTTCCACTGACTCATCACACCAGACACTTGACCACTATTCCGGAGACTCGTGCATTGAACTTAGCGTCCTGAGACATGCACCTGTCATGCTAAAAGGCTGGAAAGTGCCCTCAGCCATGCGCATTACACAATCTCAATATCATCATTATCACAGCATGACAGGGTAAATCCATACTACAGGCCGAACTCGTTCTGTTTCACACGAGACACCCATACGTATGACCTCCTTCGACTCTCCACAACTGAGTAACTTCTTCTATGTGATTTCATTACCTCAGTAGAGTCAGGATCGTCTCATTACACCAGGACACTCACTGATCAATACACATCCTACACAGATCTTACACGGTATTTCCTTTCCTGAAAATACTATGCCTCGATCCCACATTCACAACATTCACACATCACATAACATTTCAACAAATGATTCCAGTCACAGAAAAACTCATGCCAAAGTTCAGATTTTCGAATATCACATTTAAATCTCAAACACTTTTGAAACAGCATAAAACAGGGGATATATCAATAACAGATGAAAAACCGGCGACGTGGTCGCCCCCAGCATTCAAACAGAACTGTTATCGTAAACATCTCACATTTCAACATCAAACACCGTGAAAACGAAGTAAAAACCGGCGACCGCGTCGCCCTATCATCACAAACATCAAATATCCAGTTATCGTTGGAAAAAGACTAGCTTCCCTTACCTGGATCAGCGTGAAATCTCACTTCAAGCTCTAAACCGCCGAACGTAAAGGATGCCTGAACTCTGCCTAAGCGTTCTAATTGGTAAAACTTGCAGAGACCCTTCTCAAATGCTCTATGGCAATCGCTGGTAATTTAACTGGTGCCTGGAATTTCTGAGTCGCAGTGCAAAGGAGAGAAAAGAGAAAGCTGAAGGTGAACTCACTCTGTCACCTTTCATACTCTCACTGCGTTTTTATACTCACTAAGAGGCGGTGTATTCTGATACTAGGAACATAGGCCTGCCATGTAGCCATCATTACCTATTCTCTAACTAACCCTCCTTGGTGGGTTTTCTTCCTCGAATTAAGTGCAACCTGACAGTATGGCCACGTGGCGTCTCTGCGCACATGGAGCTACTGCTCCTGAAGGACTTTCACTGCCTACATGTCGCACATGCAGCACGTTCATCCTGGAAACCAGGGCCCCACTTCATCTGCGTGAAACGCGACATCGCGCGATAACCTTTCGCCGATGACCACTCGCGCAAAGACAATCCGCCGATGACCTCTCGCGCGGTGACAATCCACCGATGACCCATCCTGGAGGACGACCGATGTCTCTCTCTGGAAGACGACCGATGTCTCCATCCTCCTGGAGACCGACCGAGGTCTCTTCCTCCTGGAGACCGACCGAGGTCTCTCCCTCCTGGAGACCGGCCGCGGTCTCTTCCTCCTGGAGACCGGCCGCGGTCTCTTCCTCCTGGAGACCGACCGAGGTCTCCTCTTGGCGACACCCGCATGACTCTCGCGCCTGGGCAAAGCCCACATGCATCTCGCGCCCTGGCGATGCCCGCATGCCTCTCGCGCTCTGGCGATGCTCGCATGTCTCGCGCCCTGGCGATGTCCGCATGCCTCTCGCGCCCTGGCAATGCTCGCATGTCTCGCGCCCTGGCGATGTCCGCATGCTTCTCGCGCCCTGGCGATCATGTTCTATGCGATCTCATGGCTTTCTAACTACACTTTCCTTTACTTTTATTTTAAATAAAACATACTTAGAATTTACTTAAAATATATCACTTTTATTCCAATAAGATTTTCCAGGTCCTTACAATCTCCCTAACAACAAAAATTTTCGTCCTCGAAAATTGAATTACAAAGAAAAGAGATGTGGATAGCCCTTTTTCATGGTCTCTTCCAACTCCCAAGTTGAATCACCCGATCTCTCATTCCACACCACTTTCACCATGTTGATGGTCATACCTCTGAGCTGTTTACTTCGCTGATCGTCAATCCTTACTGGTTTTACTCCAAAGGAAAAGTCATCCCTGATCTGCCATCGTCCTCTCCCAGCACATAACTAGGGTCTGCCATGTACTTCCTCAGCTGTGATATGTGAAGGACATTATGCAGATTCGCTAAAAGGGAAGATAGGGCGATCTCGTACGCTACAGGACCAATTTTCCTCAAGATCTGGTAAGGTCCAACAAACTTAGGAGACAGCTTCTTTGGTCTGATAGCTCGTCCTACACCCTTGGTTGGTGTCACTCTCATAAACTCATGGCCTTCAGCAGCAAACTCCAAAGGTCTTCTCCTCTGAATCTGCCGACTTTGAGAAGCTCTCATTCTGCCTTGTATCAGCTTCAGCTCCTCGGTTGTCTGCTGAATCAACTCTGGCCCAACCAAGATTGCATCGCCCTCCTGATACCAACATAAGGGAGTCCTGCATTTTCCCCCATACAGAGCTTCATAAAATCACTGACTTCAAAACCCCATAACACCACTGATCCAGCCCCTTGACCAGACGCCAGAGCTTCTTCTTCTAGCCTCCTCCTTCTCACCAGCTTCGCGCCAAGCACCTCAATGACTTCACTTGAAAGAACAAGTTGGCGCCTCTGAATCTTTCTCTCTCCTGACGGTTATCCCTCTTGACACGTGGAGGATATCTGGTCACACACGTGTCGTCATCTGGAGAACCTACAACTGAGTCGTTACTTCTACTTTGCTCCTACGGCTAAGTTATCCACACAGGGGGTAGCCTAGTGCGCTAGCTACTGTGGGCGCAGCCTTAACACGATGAACTGGCAGCCTTAACGTGATGAACTAATCTTCTCAAATGTACGGCGACGTGAAAACCCCGGCGATCTGAATATCAGGCGATGTGCTCCTTTCGGCGTTTTGTTGACCACTGATTTCGTATTCTCCACACACGGTCGATAGGCGTGTACTGATTTTCTCTCCCGGCGATAGGCGTGTTCTATTCTTAACACACGGCGATAGGCGATTGCCACTCTGTGTTTCTTTACTTCTCGGGTTCAGCTTACAGGCGCTCGCCTGATACTGATCCGCAAGTGTTGGTCCCTTAACCACCCCAACCAATCACCATTCTGGGCGATCGCCTCTCCGATTCACTTGCCACCCTCTACCACATGACTCCTTTGAACGATCTACGTAATCAACTGTTGCTGGCATCATCTACTGCTGATAGCCAACCAGATCAACCACTACCACTGCCGATTCTAAATCATAAGTAGAATAATTATCTCTCATGAACTTTGAGTTGCCTTGAAGCATATGCAACCACTCTCTTCTCTTGCATCCAAAACGCATCCCAAACCTTGATGTGAAGCACCACAGTAGACGTCAAAAGGTCTTCCGACCTCTGGAATTACCAGCACTGGAGTACCTCATGGAGATACGCTGGATTTGATGAAAGGCTTCCCCAACAGCTCTTCCACTTGCTTCTTCAATTCTACCAACTCGGCTGGAGTCATCCTGCAAGGTGCCATTGGCACTGGTCCAGCTACAGGTACCAAATCAGTAGAGAATTCCACTTCTCTCTTAGGAGGTAACCCAGGTACTTCTTCTGGAAATACATCCATCCAATCTTTCACCACATGAATCCTGCTTACGTCCTCTTCATCCTTCACTTCCAACTGAGCTACCATCACGAAACACCTCGCCTCTTCTTCCAACTCTGATCGCCCATGCCGAGCAGATCTCACATCTGGCTCTTGGAGATCGGAAAACACCACTTTCTGCCTACCGCAAACTATGGGAACGTGATCGGCAGACAGCCAAATCCATTCACAGGATAACATCCAGATCCTGCAGAGATAGACAGATCAAATTCACTTTGAATCTGCGTCCCTCTACTATCACTGAACATTCGGGGCAACTGTAGAGGTCACCACCTGCCCTGACACAGGTGTAGAGACCAACAGTTCGAAGGGTAACTCCTTCACTATAAGGCCCAGCTCGGCTACACCGACTTGACACCAAGGAGTGTGTCGCTCAGGATCAAACAAAGCTTCTACACCCCTACCAGATATAAAACAAACATCTTATACCAATATACCTGACTGGGACGCCTCAGCTCCTGCCATGGCAAACACTCTCCCTGTTGCCTGAGGTCTGCTACTTTCATTCCTCTACCGCCGAGGTCCCCTGGGTTGACTCATCTCTTTTCTGTTGGGGCAATTTCTAGAAATGTGCCCCATCCTTTTGCACGTGAAACATCTGGGTTCCCAAGGTGATTGCTGCTGAGGCTGGGGCGGTGCTGCTTTTGCCCTATGCTGTGGAGGTCTCTCATAAGGCTCAAACTGCTGTTGCTGCATCCTTGTCTTCCCACTGGAAGAACCCCCTGGGTGCGACCTGATCACCCGGGGATCACCCTTTTCCAGGGTCTCCACCATCTTCGCCTTTTCTACCAAGGCGTGAAATTCCCTGATGCACATCGGGGCTATCGTCCTCTTCAGCCCGTGCTTCAGCCCTTCCTCAAACTTCCTGCACCTCCAAGCTTCGGAGGTCGCCTGAGTATAAAATCTGGCGAGGTACTCAAACCGAGCAGCATAGGCGTTCACAGACGTCTCCCCCTGCTCCAATTTTAAGAACTCAGCTTCCCTCGCAAACTTTGCGCTGTCAGGGAAGTATTTCTCCAAGAACCTCACCCTGAAGCTCTCCCAGTCCAACACCTCCTCTCTGGCCTCCATCATTTGCTGAGCTCCCATCCACCAGAACTCTGCTTCCCCAGACAGCAGATAAGTGGCAAACAACAACTTCTTCTCTTCAGGGCAGGAGGTCGCCCTAAAGATTTTCTCCATTTCCCTGACCCACTGATCTGCTTGATCAGGAGTAGCATTCCCACAGAACTTGGGTGGGTTGTGCCTCATGAACTCAGCCAGTCCCATCCGCTCCTGAGGCTGACCGACGGGCGAATTCGTATCAGCCGACCGAGTAGTCTCCCAATGCTGCATGGTAGCTTGATGGTTCTGCGCCATCGCCGCATTCTGCTGCTGGATGGCACCTGCCATCATCTCAATGGCCCTGGCGATCTGGCCCATTTCAGAAGAAGGTTGGGGAGAGGTAGGAGGTCTACGAGTCATTTTCCTCGTTCTCAGATTCCGAAACTACTAGCTTCTATATTCCCTACAACTATAAGAATGAGATCGATAAGGAATCAATTCATTCAAGGGGGTAACATCACGACCTTACAAGGTCAGCTTCTCAAATTCCCTAGGAATTTGAGTCCATCAACAGAACCATAAAGCTTATAACCTCAAGCAAAACACCAGAACAGCTACTGGTGTGCAACCATCAATCCACACAGCCACTCACAATCAATTACAAGAACACTCAATAACATGAAATAGATCACACCAGAAGTCAAAGTATGCTAAACATTAAACCTCTGGAATTTAGATTGAGAATCACCCCGATCCGGTCATGAGTGTGCACCCTCACCACCTTATCAAGACCCTCTCATTCTAAATACTAAGATTTTCAGTTAGGCATACATTCACTACAGCACACACAAAAAGTTCAATACAAAAACGTTTGAAAACCTTTCACAATAGTTGTCACTTAAAACTCAAATAAGTTTTCATGAGCAGAAGAAAACACAATGGATCCACAGCCCTCAGGTCATCCAAAGGACGAACTGCTCTGATACCATTAATGTAACATCCCGCCAAAACGTTTCACAAATATATAAAATGAAAATATACGTAAAACCAAAGTGTTGAAATGAACATAATTATATATATGTAATGATGTTTCTCCTCGCAGGGAGTTTAATACAAAACTGTCATTTTCCAAAACTTAAACATAAAAACAGCAAAAACAACCAAACAACCGATCTCCCAACATAAAAAGGGCGATCTCCTATCAGGCAGGCGATCTCCTATCAACCAGGCGATCTCCTATCAGGCAGGCGATCTCCTATCAAACCGGCGATCTCAACTTCCTGTAACGTCATCTGCTCCCGTGTAAAGATTACACGATCATCACAGGTTTTAAGAAAACAGCCATAGAACCAAAACGCAGGGTAAGCTAGACATTTAAAAGAGAGTTTGAATATGAACTTAAAAACCAATCATGAAACCAATTTAATACATCCACATAAAACCATCAACTTTCTCATTTTCCACAAAACCATTCGATAATCATATATCTCACAAATCAATTCCAGAGTCTCAAAATTCACATCAGCAATCAAGTGTCTATCAATTCAATTTCTCATTTCACACGTCAGACTTTCCACTGACTCATCACACCAGACACTTGACCACTATTCCGGAGACTCGTGCATTGAACTTAGCGTCCTGAGACATGCACCTGTCATGCTAAAAGGCTGGAAAGTGCCCTCAGCCATGCGCATTACACAATCTCAATATCATCATTATCACAGCATGACAGGGTAAATCCATACTACAGGCCGAACTCGTTCTGTTTCACACGAGACACCCATACGTATGACCTCCTTCGACTCTCCACAACTGAGTAACTTCTTCTATGTGATTTCATTACCTCAGTAGAGTCAGGATCGTCTCATTACACCAGGACACTCACTGATCAATACACATCCTACACAGATCTTACACGGTATTTCCTTTCCTGAAAATACTATGCCTCGATCCCACATTCACAACATTCACACATCACATAACATTTCAACAAATGATTCCAGTCACAGAAAAACTCATGCCAAAGTTCAGATTTTCGAATATCACATTTAAATCTCAAACACTTTTGAAACAGCATAAAACAGGGGATATATCAATAACAGATGAAAAACCGGCGACGTGGTCGCCCCCAGCATTCAAACAGAACTGTTATCGTAAACATCTCACATTTCAACATCAAACACCGTGAAAACGAAGTAAAAACCGGCGACCGCGTCGCCCTATCATCACAAACATCAAATATCCAGTTATCGTTGGAAAAAGACTAGCTTCCCTTACCTGGATCAGCGTGAAATCTCACTTCAAGCTCTAAACCGCCGAACGTAAAGGATGCCTGAACTCTGCCTAAGCGTTCTAATTGGTAAAACTTGCAGAGACCCTTCTCAAATGCTCTATGGCAATCGCTGGTAATTTAACTGGTGCCTGGAATTTCTGAGTCGCAGTGCAAAGGAGAGAAAAGAGAAAGCTGAAGGTGAACTCACTCTGTCACCTTTCATACTCTCACTGCGTTTTTATACTCACTAAGAGGCGGTGTATTCTGATACTAGGAACATAGGCCTGCCATGTAGCCATCATTACCTATTCTCTAACTAACCCTCCTTGGTGGGTTTTCTTCCTCGAATTAAGTGCAACCTGACAGTATGGCCACGTGGCGTCTCTGCGCACATGGAGCTACTGCTCCTGAAGGACTTTCACTGCCTACATGTCGCACATGCAGCACGTTCATCCTGGAAACCAGGGCCCCACTTCATCTGCGTGAAACGCGACATCGCGCGATAACCTTTCGCCGATGACCACTCGCGCAAAGACAATCCGCCGATGACCTCTCGCGCGGTGACAATCCACCGATGACCCATCCTGGAGGACGACCGATGTCTCTCTCTGGAAGACGACCGATGTCTCCATCCTCCTGGAGACCGACCGAGGTCTCTTCCTCCTGGAGACCGACCGAGGTCTCTCCCTCCTGGAGACCGGCCGCGGTCTCTTCCTCCTGGAGACCGGCCGCGGTCTCTTCCTCCTGGAGACCGACCGAGGTCTCCTCTTGGCGACACCCGCATGACTCTCGCGCCTGGGCAAAGCCCACATGCATCTCGCGCCCTGGCGATGCCCGCATGCCTCTCGCGCTCTGGCGATGCTCGCATGTCTCGCGCCCTGGCGATGTCCGCATGCCTCTCGCGCCCTGGCAATGCTCGCATGTCTCGCGCCCTGGCGATGTCCGCATGCTTCTCGCGCCCTGGCGATCATGTTCTATGCGATCTCATGGCTTTCTAACTACACTTTCCTTTACTTTTATTTTAAATAAAACATACTTAGAATTTACTTAAAATATATCACTTTTATTCCAATAAGATTTTCCAGGTCCTTACAATCTAGGCGTTTACTGATTACATATGAGAGAAGTAGGAGACCGCCGCCTTCTTCAACAAACGGCGATTCCCTCAACTTCTAAGCTACATTCTCTTTTCTCTTGCTCTTCTTGATCCATGTATTCCCCTGCCATGTCGTTCCACGTGGCACCCTGTGATTGGTCCACGTGGCAATCTACTGTTGAAGTCATCGACTACCGATGACCGACCGGATCAGTTCTCGCTGGGAACCTTGGTCTCAGCTTAACACGCGTTGGCAAGAAACCCCGATGACCGATCGCCCTCTGCATGCGCTTACGACCGACCGGTGCCTCATAACTTCCCCCCGATGATCGGGCGGTGCCTCCAGGTGCTTATCTAGGCACCGCTCTGGGGGTGGCGGCCACTTGGTGTCTGACTACCGATCACCGTTGTAGGTAATCTCCTCCCTGATTCACTTGCTCTTTCTACCACGTGCCACCCTGTGCATGGTCCACGTGGTCACCTGCTGCTGACGTCATCAACTACTGATGACCGACCGGAACACGCATTATCACTTTGGACGACACAAAAATCTGTTCACGACTGGTTACTGTTCAATCAATAGAGAGAATGAAAGAATTTGTTACGCTGCTATTGGTGTCAATGCATGCGTGCCCTTAAGCCTATTCATGTCTCTCTCTCTTATATATATTAGGCATGAAAGGCTATTATTATTTTCAGTTTACAGTACATGAAAAAGACTGGTATAAATAATCATCCATAATGTTGTAGAATTTTCTACACTATATATGCAACTTAATTTCACACAATTTTATTTTGCTTATAGTTGCCTTCCAATTAAACCTCTTAAATATTAATCTTGGAGTATTAATTAAGATTATAGTCTCTTATATATCATCTTAGTTTTACGTGAGTTATTATTAATGTTCCTTACAGTTAAGTGTGGGCAAAAAATTCAAAATTCAAAATCCAATTCATAATTATTCAAATTCATATTAGTTTTAATCCCTTTAAATGGATTTATCTCAAATCCAAATCCATATGTTTAGATTTTAAATCCAATCCATTTAATTGGATATGGATTTGATATAGATTGCATACATTTTTGGATGATCCAAATTGCATTTTGGGTTGGATTTTGACTTGGCCCGATCCAGGTTGAGACAAGACAATCCAGGCCCAAGTTGAGCAAAGTCGGCCCAAGTCCATGTCGAGTCGAGACATCCGGGCCCAAGTCGAATCGAGTCGGTATGGGTCAAAATTGAGCCAAGTCGTTCCGGGCAAAAGTCGAGCCGAGTCAACCCTGGACCAAGTCGAGCTAAGTGGGCCAAAGCCCAAGTCAAATTGGCACCTAGACCAGGTTCAGTTGGCACCGAGCCCATGTCGAGCCAAGTCGTCCTAGGCCCATGTCCAACAGAGTCGGTCTAGGCCCATGTCGAGACGAGTCAGTCCAAACCCATCTGGAGTCAAGTCGACCCGAGCCATGTCCAACTGAGTCGCCTCGGGCCGATGTCAAGTCGAGTTGATGTTGGCCGATTTCAAGTCCAGTTGGTGTGGGTCGACATCGGCTCGAGCCGATGTGGAGTTGTGTCGGCCTAGGCCCATGTTAAGCCAAGACTATTCAATCCGATATCGAGCTCAGCATTCCCGAGCTGATGTTGAGCCAAGTGGGCCAAGGACGATATCGTACTGAGAAGGACTAGGCCGATGTCGAACCGAGTTGGCCAAAGCCAATATTGAGCCGAGTTGGCCCAGGCTAATGTCGAGCGGAGTCAGGTCGAGCCGATGTCGAGTCGAGCCGGTCCAGGCCCATGTTGACCTGATTCTTCCGGGTCCAACATTGAGTCCAACGGGCCCGGGCCAATATCAAAATGACCAGGTCAAGGCTAATATCAAGCCGAGCGAGCCCATGCCAATGTCGAGCCGAGTGAGCCCGGACCAATGTCGAGCTGAGTAGTCCCGAGTCAGTATCGAGCCAAGAGGGCTCGGGTCAATGTCAAGCTGAGTAGGCCCGAATCGATGTTGAACCAAGCGGGTCTAGATCAATGTTGGGCCGAGCGGGCCGGATCGATGTCGGGACAACGGTCCCGAATCAATGTCGGGCCAAGCGGGCCTATGTCGATGTCGGGCCGAGCAACCCTGGATTGATGTGGGCCGAGCAGGCCTCGATCGATGTGAGTCGAGCGGACCCGGATCGATATCGGGCCTAGCATGCCCGGATTGATGTCGGGCCGAGCATGCCCGGATCGATGTCGGGTTGAGCAAACCCGAATCGATATTGGGCCGAGCGGGCCTAGATCACTTTTGGGTCGAGCAGACTCGGATAGATGTCGGGTCGAGCGGGCCCGGATAGATATCGGGTCGAGTGGGCCCGGATCGATGTTGGGTTGAGTGGGCCCGAGTTGATGTCGGGTCGAGCGGGTCCGGGCCGATTTCGAGTAGAGCGGGCTCGGATCGATGTCTAGGCCGATATCGAGCAAAATCGGCCTGAGCCCATGTCCAACTGAATTTTATCCGGGCCCATGTCGAATCGAATCGATTCGGGCCAATGTCGAGCTGAGTTGGTGTCGAGTCAAGTCGGTCTGAGCCCATGTCGAGTCAAGTCATTCCAAATCGATGTCGAGACTGGTCGGCCTGTGCCCATCTCATGCCAAATAAGTATGGGCCGATGTCAAGCTGAGTCAATTTGGGCCGATGTCGAGCCGAGTCGGCTCAAGCCCATGTCGAGTAGAGTCGGTCCTAGTCAATGTTGAGCAGAGTCGGTTTGGGCCGTTGTTGGGCCGAGTCGGCCTGGGAAGATGTCGAGCTGAGTCGATCAGGGTCGATGTTGAGCGGAGTCGGCCTAGGCTGATGTCGAGCGAAGTTGGCTCGAACCCACGTCGAGCAAATTTGGTCTTGGACAATGTTGAACCGAGTCAGCTTAGGCCGATGGTGTGCCGAGTTGGTCCGTGTCCAGGTTGAGGTGGCTTAGACCCAGTTCTAATCAAGTTAGTCTGTGTCTATATCAAAATGAATTTAATGTAATTGACAAAATAAATTTAATCTAATTAAAATGGATATGGATTTTAAATCCAATTCATTTGTTTGGATTTTGAAAAATCCAATCCATCACCACTCTTACTTTACTGTTTGAGACAGAATTGGATGTAGTGGGGCTTTGCTTTTGCTTGGTTCACCCTTCTGACAAAAAAGATAAAGTGTAACTTGGAATTTGATTTTGGTTCACAGCTGGCCGAAGTGATTGACAGTTCTGAACTTTCACTTGCCAAAATGGTACCCTGAGCCATGCATGTCCCACGATATTACAGAATTGATAGCAAGAATATGAACGCAACTAAGTTCCAAGGTTTTCTTTATGTTTTTTCAAGACGATGATGGGATAATACTGATGTGCACACGCTACCACAAATAAAACGATATGTGTGTGTGTGCAGAGCTAAATTCCATGTATAAGATGATGACAAGGTTAAGGTTTAACAAAATAGTCTACCTCATATATTTTCGCTCTGTTGTTTTAGTGTTCTCTAAGGAATTCAAATTGCATGTGTATTCTGTATTTTGTAAATTTGATAGTGCACGAAAATGACTTAACAAAATTGGGCAATATCTACCAAAACAATATGTTCATGAAAAGAGGGAACAAAGACAAAAGTAAGAACCGTAGGTTTTTTAATACGTTTGAGGTTAGCGTATCTATGTGATTTTGATCTTATGCAAAGTTCCATTGCTAATTTGGACCACAACATGATGGCAACTTGATGTAGAGACTATATTGTTATATTCCATTCTGAGATAGCGATTAATATACATGCAGCGTTGGTTTAAAGTTGAAAGATGTAAGATGAATACAGCTATATATATGTTTTTCAATAGAAGACTTCTTCAAAAGCGAACAAAAGCAGTATGTACGGTGCTTCTACAAAATCTGCTGCCCAAAATGCGTCCAAAAAAGATTGCCCCTCTTGGAAAATGAAGCCATCAAGTCTTCATTGTGACCTGGTAATTGTTGGGGAAAATAACCAACCAAACATACATACAGAATTGTTGAGCCAAGCAACTCTACTTTGCCGCTTTTCTCTTAATATTCTTCTAAAACGTGGGAATACAATTTCAAATTTTATAGAATAAAAATATAATTAAATTTGAAAACTATTTCAATTATTTGAGCAAACTAACCATCCATAAAAAATTAGGTAAAAAAAGTGTCCATGCATAAAATTCACTAGCTTATTGAAACAACTTAACCATTTCCCTCTTCTAGTTTATTTATTGGGGAAATTTTGTTTATTCCTTATATTTTTAATAAAATGAAATCTATATATCAATCTATCTTTTAGATAGATATTTACGTTTATTATTTTTTAATAAATGTTGATCCTCCATCTTATATTTTACTAAATTGAAATTAACTTCACTTATTTTGTTTTTTAATAAATGTCATTTGTCTATTTTTTTATATATATAAAAGTTCTCATGTTAGGCATTACTTGAAACTTGACATCTCAATTAGGCTTCTCAATTAGGCTGACACTTCAAGTAACAACAATCATATACTATCACATAAAAAAAATATTACTAAAAGAAAAAAAAAATAAATACAAGTAAATATGGGAGATTAGACCAAAACTCATATATTAACAAAATCGATACATAGATAGTTTATACCTATTCAGAAAGAACTCTAAGAAAAGATTAGATGGAAGCCTATTATACCAATGAAAATGTTCTTTATGAATATAAATTCTAAGTTAGCAAGTTTATCAGCACAAGCATTCCCTTCACAAAAAATGTGAGAAACCCTAAACTTGATTTTTCCACAGTAATTAAAACGAGTATTCCACCTATTACGAAGCATCCAATAAACATTAGTTCTAGCAGTAAATGCAACAATCAAGGAAAATTCACATTCAAGCCATAAATTAGTAAGACTCGTCTTTTGAGCTTCTTCAATAACATGTATAACTCCATAAAACTCAACAACCAAAACAATCTGAATTTCAAGGAAAGCAGAGAAACCACCAATAATGATGGAAACCCTCTAGCCACACATAACCACATAATAAGGAGGATGAAGACCTAGAGGTTGTTTATGGATTTATTTGCAAATATCGGTCTAATTGGGTTTTTGTTTCTTTTTGTAGGCCCAATCAAGAGGATAACTCTAGGGTGAAGGAATGTCCAATCATATCCAAGAAGACCTCCAAGTCATCAAACATAAACTAAAGCTTTGGTCAGAAGAACACAAGAAGACTGAGTTCCTACTAACTAGTCAACATTATTTTTGGGCCAAGCTTTAGCTTAAATAAATTGTATAAAGTTGTTTAGGATTTCATGGGCCATGTATTGGGCCTAGTAGCATAAAATAATTGGACCAAATATTTGGGCCAAGTAGAATAGGTTTTTGGGCTTGTATTTGGACCAATAGTAAAATATAACTAGTTAAGGTTAAAAGTGACTAGTTAGGGTAACAATTAGGCTTCTTTGAGCCCAATGTAACCGTAAAACGTCTAGGGTGTTTTGGAGGAAGAAAATCACCTTAGCATGGAGCACATGGACGTCCACATGGTAGCCTAGGAATGGAGAGGATTTAGCATGGAAGGTGTGAGCTAAACATGGAAAGCATGACTCCACATGGCACCTTCTCATTGGAGAGTTTTATTTTGAATTTTCAAATTTTGGCTCCAAAATGTTCAGCCCTCTCTCCTATAAATTGAGGTGCTTGATTCATGAATTTAGAAGATTAATGAATGAGTGAATTGCTGCCAAATTGCTAGCCAATATCACTCTTGTCTCCTACCTCTTTAGGACAGACACTTAGTCTTCAAATTTCCACTAGATCAAGTGATTAGGCCTCACCTATCACTCTCCATACTTATCCTTCACCTTCAAGGAATCCACAAGCTCTACGTAAGCTCCATGATCATTTCAATCCATGAAGCTTTCGCACCTCTCCACCAAGAAAATCTAAATCAGATGAAGGCACAATTCCATCAAATAAACTCCCCCATACTCCCATGGAAAATACCTCCACAAGTGGCAAGACCAGGAGAACCCCTAGAAGCATCATCAGTATTAATTTTAACCCAATTTGGTGAAGGAAACTCCCATCTAACAGGAAAAGTGATGTGAGTTAATTTTAGGATTGCACATTTTTATGGGTTACTCTTTTATTCATTATTGTTTGGTTCTCTTCTTCATCTTATGTCTCTTTTCATGTCCTTTATTTTTGCAACTTCATCGTCATCATAACCATAATTGTGTTTTTCTCCTAACTCTCTAGAAGTGAACCTTCACACTTACTTAACCACTTGGTTATGTTTGTGTTCAGTGGGAATCTTCTTTGGGTTTCTCACCATATTCTGCTAGTCCAAAAATCACAAACAAAAGAGTAACCCATAAAAATGTGCAATCCTAAAATCAACTCACATAAAAGAGGATGTAGAATTTTACCACTACGAGTATTAATATAAGGAAACTTAAGCACATTGAAATTACATATCATTGCACATAGAACTTTTAGACAAATTTTCCACTAGACAAGTGAGATCTTTAATGACCGAAATAGCTCTAGAAACATCAATTTTAACCTAAAATATAGCATAATTCCTCATACGCCATATCATCCAAATAGAAAAAATTATAACAGCAAGCTTAATAGAATTAACCAAAGACCACCATTACTCTTAATAAAAGAAAGAAAATCATCCACATTAGAGAAATGAGAATTAAGAAAAAATTGTCGAACCCAACTCCAAATATGCAAAACAATAGGTCATTCAAAAAATAAATGTTGAATAGATTCTTCCTGTTTTTCACACAATGTACACATTGAACATATATGCAAACCTCTATGTTAAATGAGTGATCTGTAGGAAGTCGCCAATGAAAAACTTTCCAGAGTACTAGAATTTCGGAAGGAGGAATATATGGAGACCAAATGAGTTTGCCCCAACCATATGGAACTTCTGGATCCAAGAAAAAAGTCCTAGCCAATTTGAGAGTGAAATATCGTCCAGAATCCAATTAGGAATATCTTAATCCTATAAATGTCACTCATCTATTTTATATTTTAATAAAGTGATATTTACTTTCATTGTTTTATTTTAAAATATTATTTTAATTAAAACTTTAACAAAAGAAATTAAAGTTTTAAATTATAATGTTATTGTATAATTAATTTTTTCACTTTGGTCGGACTTCACTTCCTTTCTTCGCTCCTTATTCTCTAACTTCAGCTCCCGATCGGGAGGACACATGTATAAAGTGCTTCAATGCTCATGAGGAAGTTTTGGCCGAGAAGGCGGCCGTTGAAACTGAGCTTTGTGATAAAGGGTCAGTCGAAGTTGAACTTTTCAAACTCATGGATAACATCCTTGGGTTGTGCGAGTCAAGCTTGCAACAGGTCATTCGATAGACCCATGTTCTCTATCATGGATCTCTCGAGAAAGGTGAATTTGAGGTGAACTAAGATGTTTATGAGGGATGACTGATCTAGATAAAAGGTATCCCTTCAGCGAGCATTGTCAGCGTACTTGTTGAAGATGTTGAAGACAAAGACAATTAGGTCTTAGGCTTTGACATTTTCAATTTGTTTTTCCTTAAGGTTGGGATGTGGCATCCTCATTCACTTTTTGGAACTTATATGCATCGATCTTCCTCCATTTATTTGTTGTGTGTGTTTACCTGTTTCTTGACTTTGAATGAACTAAGAATTTTAACAAACTTTAAGCCTAATGAATATCTATTAATGACATCCAGTCGATCACGTTTTTTGATAAACATTAAATGAATGACTGTAGGGCAGAATTATTACCAATGTAATGATAAGTTTGTCCGAGAGGTTCATTATTTCAAACCTTCGTGGCTTCAGGAGGGATTGTCATTTTCGGACAAAATATCTTTGATCGAGTAGATTGGTGGCGTTAGGAAGGATTGTCATTTTCAGGAAAAACTTCCTTGATCGAGTCGATTCTTATGGAGAGCATTCCGGTCTCGGCGCTTGACTTTAGTTTTAATTTTTGTTGCTAAAATAACAAGTGATATTTGGTAAATGTCTCGTTAAAAGCTTTCTAGAGGAAAACCTTCCTTAGGGACAAAGCGACCGAGAGAGGAAATAGTGCACGTAATTTTGTTAACTATAATAGAATTTGAGGTGAGTTACATTTCATGTTCTCAATACAATTTTTCTTGACAAAAACTCTAAATAGTAGGCGCTCCCAACTGCCACTCCTCTATTGCCTCACTGCGCATTCACCAAACAAGGTCTCCTTTTTAGAAAATCCTCGGTTTGACTTTAAAGTTGTATCTTTGTGCCACTCAGAGCTTGCACGCCTATTCTCTTATTCTTCTTTTGTATAAGAAATCGTTTATGAGGTCAAGGTCGATTGTTAAGCTTTCTTGATCTAGGTCCAGGTTGAACATTTGCCTTCTTAGAGAGGGTTCTCCTATTTCAACCAAGATCATGGCCTCGGTGTCGTACATCAGGCTATATAGAGTTTCTTGAGTTGTAGTTTGGGGCGTACATCAGTAGGTCAAAAGTGTTAGAATATATGGCCTTAAACAAGAGGGGGTGAATTGTTTATAAACGATTTTCGTAAACTTGAAAGGTATAATGAAATCTAATGAAAAATAAATCAATTGAAAAATCTGTTCAAACAATAAAAATTGTTTTAAGCTAGATTCCAAAAAATCAACCTGTCATTTTTACGAAACAACCGGTAGTTTATACCAGTAGAAAATAAAACTAAGTTAAAACAGTTTATAAGAGAAAAGATAGAGAGCTTCACACAAGATGTTTAGATTGGTTCACTCTTACACCAAGAGCTACATCCAGTCCCCAGAAACCACTGGGTATTCCACTATGCAATTAATCACAGATTACAAAACACATTAAGAATGTTGATCTTGAACCCCTCAAGAACACACAATACTTCTCAGCCAAAACCACACCAAGAGTGTTGATCTTGAACCCCTCAAGAACACACAACACTCCTTGGTCAAAACCACAAATACATAAATACAATGATCAAGGAAGAAGGGAAAAGAATACACTTGGGTATTACAAAGCTTAAAGTTCAGAAGTACAACCCAATCCTATTCCACACAGTTAAGAATGATCCAAAGCTCTTTCAAATCTTGGAAAAACTGTTTTTGATAATCTCTCTTTCTTACTCCAAGATTAGGAGCGTAAAACCACATTTTATATAGACCAACCAAGTGGTCAAAAACAATTAATAAAGGAGCCAAGGTAGTTAGGATCATTTAAAACAGATTAAAATCACTTAACAAAATTCTGTTAAGGTTTTCAGAAAAACAATCAGTTGAATTCTCGAAACAATCGGTTGAATTGACTTGACAGCAAAGTCAAGCTTTTCAAAACCTTTTCACATTCCACTAAGTTAAAACAACCTGTTGACTCAAAATTTCAACTTGTTGAAATTTCAACAGCTTTTTAGAAAATCCATCTTTTCAAAAGATTAAAGATTCAAATGAACTTGGATCATCTTAAGGAGTGAATTAACAAGTTTCAAACAACTAAACAACACACACAAACCCAACAACAAGGTCTTCAAACTTTTCATTTGGATCTGGAGACATCAAAGCATCTTCTTCAAGAAAAAGGACTTCCAACAATTCTTCAATTCCTTTCCCCTTTGCAAATTCGAGTCGCTTTTTGAGCTCGTTCACTATGACCTTATTTTTTGCCTCTGCTTGCCCATTGGTTTGCGGGTGTTCCATGTAAGAACCTAGAAAATTATATTGGAATAAAAGTGCTATATGAATTCTAAGTATGTTTTATTTAAATATAAAGGAAGGAAAGTAGAGCTTAGAAGTCTACAAGATCGCCGTTATTGAGAAAGTAGGCGATCTCCGAGTTCTCTGGCACATGATCGCCTGTCGCCTAGAGTACACATGATCGCCGAAGCTACCCTTTGTATTGTGGTCAAGGTATTGGATCAACCATAGTGGTACGTTCCAAAAACCACGCGTATCAAGGTGCGGGTTAAGCCTTAGATACGCTGGGCATGCGAAGCTCTATGCTTGAGCATAAGAGATCGTCCTTAGTGTTGCATGCATGGGCGCACGAGGACTAGTGCTAATCTACTCTTGGAAATGTGAAGCTACCGACGTCACCAAGCCTTGTGGAGGTGGTACCTTGGACGTAACATAGTGCAATGAGGAACCTTCAGCAAGGCGTGGCGATTTTCATCAGTCATCGCCGGGATGAGAAGCACATCAGTCATCGCCAGGGTGAGAGGCATGCGGGCATCGCCGGGGCGCGAGGCATGCGGGCATCGCCGGGGTGCGAGGCATGCGGGCATCGCCGGGGCGCAAGGCATGCGGGCATCGCCGGGGCGCGAGGCATGCGGGCATCGCCGGGGCGCGAGGCATGCGGGCATCGCCGGGGTGCGAGGCATGCGGGCATCGCCGGGGCGCGAGGCATGCGGGCATCGCCGGGGCGCGAGGCATGCGGGCATCGCCGGGGCGCGAGGCATGCGGGCATCGCCGGGGCGCGAGGCATGCGGACATCGCCGGGGATAGACATCGGTCGTCTTCCAGGTTATCGCGCGATGACGTGTTGCACACAGTTAAAGTGGGACCCAGACTCCCAGCAGAAGGCACGCGGCACGCGCGACACGTAGACAAAAAGTGTTGGTTCAGAACAGTGACATCAGAATGTTGGCATGCACAAGGGACAACAGTGGTCGTACTGTTCAGAGCAGTGGTTGGCATGCACAAGAGACAACAGTGGTCGTACTGTTCAGAGAAACGTACACTCAGGGTCCTGCAGAAGGGAGTGGCAGCAGCATATGTGGACAAGTATGCTTGGATTCAAAAACCCACGGCGGGGAGGCGAAGAACGTTGGAGTGGCCCAAGAGTGAAAGAGTGAGAGCATTTCCATCCTTCTCCTTTCTCTCCTTCACGCTGCGTTTCAGGCATCCTCAAGCACCAGTACGACGTCCGCCCTTAGAGCACCTGGGAGGTTCTCTGCAAGTTCTCCGAAACAGACGTTAAAACAGAGCTTAAGGCATCCTTGAAACTCGTGGGTTTGGAGTTCTTAGTGAAGTTACGCAAGTCCAGGTAAGGGAAGCTAGCCTTCATTTTCAATACAAGCCATAGATTAGCTGTTTCTGAAATGAGGGCGACGTGGTCGCCGGTTTCATTTTCATCTTCGTGTATGCTCTGTTCTATGTGTTTTGGGCGACGTGGTCGCCGGTTTTAAATCCTTTTTCAGTAATGTTCGGTTCTTATGCGTTTGGGCGACGTGATCGCCGGTTTTAGTATCGTTTTGAAACTGTTGAGATTGAAATGAAAAATGTATATGCTGTTCGAAAACCTGATCGGTGGTATGCTTGTTCTTGTGAATGGGGTTGTTTAAGAAAAGACTCAAGGTATTCTATGATAGATTTATTCTTTATGTGTGGAATGATGCTTTGAATGTTGTGGATGTGGGATCAAGGCATAGTATTTTCAGGAAAGAAAATACCGTGTAAGATCGTGTAGAGTGTGCAATGACCGGTGATTCGTTATGAGATATCCTGACTCTCCTGATGTAATGGAATCACATAGATGAAGTTATTCAGGCGTTGAGAGTCGAAGGAGGTTCACATGTATAGGTGGGTTGTTTGAAAGAGAACGAGCTCGACCTGTTTGGTGTGGATTAACCCTGTCATGCTTGGATAGTGAGGATACTGAGATTCATTATACGCTGGTGAATGTGTGTGATTTCCCAGCGACCCTGTGAATGTGTGTGATTTCACAGTGGGGCAGTATGACAGGTGCAGATCTCTGAGTCTAGTCAACGCACGAGTATTCCGGAAGTAGTGTCAAGTGTCTTGTGTGATGAGTCAGTGGAAGTCTGACGTGAGAAATGAGGAACATTGAATTTGATAGACACTTGATGCATGATGTGATTTGAACGACTCTTGAGGATTTGTGAAATGCGTGTTTACTTAATGATCATGTGAAGAGAATGAGAAACTGATAGTCTTGCGTGGGTGTTTGTAACTTGTCTTATCTTGATCTTAAAGTTTCATATCTAAACTCTCTTTTAAAATGTCTAGCTTACCCTGCGTGTTTTGGTTCTGTGGCTGTTTTCTTAAAACTGTGATGATCGTGTATAATTTACACGGGAGCAGATGATGTTGCAGGAAGCCGAACTCCCCAGTGAGTGGTCGCCGAAAGGAGATCGCCGGTCTGATGGGAGATCGCCCTTTTGCTAGGAGATCGCCTGTTCTTCTATTTTGTTGTATTTGTTTAAGTTTTGGGAAAATTGACCGAGTATGTATTAAACTCCCTGTGAGGAGAAACTTCATTACATATATATAATTATGTTCACTTCAATATTATTATTTTAGCTCTATTTCATTTAATAATTATGAAAAGGTTTTTGGCGGGATGTTACATTCCACCGAGCTCATGATTGATCTTATGTTGAGTCCCTCACAAAAGGCATTCAATCCTTGGTGGATGAATTGTCGTTAATTATCCATGATGATTGTATGGGATGCCGAATCGACATACTATGTTTTTCCACACAAAATTTTGCATTTTTTTTTTTTAGATTGATGCGAAGGGTTCAACCTTGATCAACTTTGATATGAGTTGATTTTAGGATTTCACATTTTATGAGGTTCCACTTTTGTTTAAAATTATTGAGATTAACAATTTAAGGTGAGATCCTAAAGAAGATCCCTACTGGACACAAACTTAACCAAGTGGTTAAGTAAGTGTGAAGGTTCACTTCTAGAGGGCAAAGAGAAAAACACAATATGGTGATTATGATGAAGGTAAATTGGAAAAATGGAAAGAACATAAGATGAAGAAAGACAAGTGATAACCAAAATTAAAAGATAAAAATGATATCATAAAGAGGAATTAAATGGATGGCGCAAAAGGAAGATAAAAAGAGGAAGGGATGAAGAAAGCTTATGGAAGAAGAAAGGATGTCACGCCACTTGGAGAAGGAGGCATTCCAAGATGAGTGGTGAAAGAGCCACCACTTGAAGTGCTCATGTAACATCCCGCCAAATTTCTTTTCATATTTATATATTGAAATAAAGTAAAACAATAATATTGAAGTGAACATACGTATTTATATAAAAAGGAGTTGCTCCTCACAGGGAGTTTAATACATAACCGGTCAATTTTCCAAAACTTAAACAAAATACAGCCAAATAAAATGAAACCGGCGGTCTCCCAATATAAAACAGGCGATCTCCTATCAGAAGACCCAAAATAGCCGATCTGCCATCAGAACAGAAACAGGCGATCTCCTTCCAGCGACCACTCACTAAGGAGCTCTACTCCCTGGAAGATCATCTGCTCCCGTGTAAAATACACGATCATCACAGTTTTAAGAGAAAGCAACCACAGAACAATACAAAGGGTAAGCTAGATATTTTTAAAACTTTAAATTTATAAATTGGACAACCAACGTAGATCAGCCATTTTAAACATTCACAAGAGTCCATCACTTTCTCATTCATATCACAGAACCATCAAGTGTCTATCAACAATTCTCAATATTTCACATTTCTCACGTCAGACTTCCACTGACTCATCACACATAGACACTTGACACTACTTCCGGAAGACTCGTGCGTTGACTCAGACCCAGAGATCTGCACTTGTCATACTACATCACCCACACAGGGTCGCTGTGAAACTCACACAGCCATGCGCATAAATGAATCTCAATATCTTCATTCTCCTAGTATGACAGGGTTAATTCATATAACAGGCCGAGCTCGTTCTTTTTCACACGACTCACCCATTCATATGAACCTCCTTCGACTCTCACCAACTGAATAACTTCATCTACGTGATTCCATTATCTCAGCAGAGTCAGGATATCTCCTTCTAGACAAGTCCCTAGTCAATACACTTCACTCATGATCTTACACGGTATTTCCTTTCCTGAAAATACTATGCCTTGATCCCACATTCACAACATTCAACACGTCATACCACTCAAATGAATGATTCAAATCACAGCAACAATCATTTCAAAGGTTCAGATTTTCGAATATCGCATGCATTCCACATTTAAATCTCAAACAGTCTCAACGACACTAAAACAGGGGAGTTCGAAATCTGTATTTAAAACCGGCGACCACGTCGCCCAAACACATAGAACAGAGTATCACGAAAACAAAATATGAAACCGGCGACCACGTCGCCCCCACTTCAGAAACAGCTAGCCTACGGCTTTTATTGAAAAACAAAGCTAGCTTCCCTTACCTGGACTTGCGTAAACTTCACTAAGAGTACCAACCCAACGAGCTTCAAGGATGCCTTAACTCTGTTTTAGCGTCTGGTTTGGAGGACTTGCAGAGAACCTCCCAGGTGCTCTATGGCAGTCGTCGATAGCCAAGCAGGGACGTGATAAGGCCTGAATCGCAGAGTGAAGGAGAGAAAAGAGAAGGATGAAGGTGAACTCACTCTTACGCTCTTGCACTACTGTCACGTTCTCCCTCTCAGAAGTGGGTTTTTGAATCTAAACCAACTTGTCCACAATTGCCGCTGCCACCACCCACTCTGCAGGAAGGCTTGCGTGCATGCTTCCTTGAACAGTACGGCCACGTGTGTCTCTGCGCATGCCCACTCTCTGATGTCACTCTTCTGAAACACCCTTTTTGTCTACGTGTCGCGCGTGCAGGACGTTTCATGCTGGGAGCCTGGGTCCCACTTTATCTGTTTGACACACGACATCGCGCGATAACCTTCCACCGATGACTCATCCTGGAAGACGACCGAAGTCTCTCGCTGGGAGACGACTGAAGTCTCTCGCTGGGAGACGACCGAAGTCTCTCGCTGGGAGACGACCGAAGTCTCTCGCTGGGAGACGACCGAAGTCTCTCGCTGGGAGACGACCGAAGTCTCTCGCTGGGAGACGACCTGGCGATGCCCGCATGCCTCGCGCCTGGCGATGTCCGCATACTTCGCGCCCTGGCGACGTCCGCATACCTCGCGCCCCGGCGACGTCCGCATTGGTAGTCTAGGCGACAGGCGATTATGTACTAACCAGGCGATCTCATAGTCTTCTAAGCTACACTTTCCTCCGTTTTTGTTTTAAATAAAAACGTACTTAGAATTCATTTAAAATATATTCCTTTTATTCCAATTTAATTTTACAAGTCCTTACAGCTCACACACTCAAGATAAGACCCACTATGAGAACTCTCAAGTCTCATAAAAACACTCCTGCAGAGTTTCTTTACTATATTCAAATTCAATGTGTCAAATACATGAGGCAAGGCACTCTATTTATAGGAGAGAGTGTCTTGGAGAGCAAGATAGAGGGGTAGGGTTGTCATTTGTGAGAAACCTTCTAGAAGGTAGGTCAAAGAAACCCTAAACCTAGGCGCACATGTCATGAAAGGTGGGCTTGGCACAAGCTCAAACTACTAAGCACACCCTACTCAAATTACTAAGCACACCCTACTTTAGCTTATTCTTCTATTTGGCACCCCTAAAGTGAGCCCAATTTATTTTACATAAACTTGTCTTGTGAAAAGACTAGAAGGAAGAACAATTGATATTCTGGTCCATGTTTGGTTCTTCTTCTGCGAAGGCTTTTCTGATGCCTAGTGGGGTCTGGTCTTGTATGCTGAGATGACTGACCTAGTTGTGAAGTGTCTATTGTGTCCTTGGTCATCTGCTTGTCGAGTTGAGTTGTATCACACTTTGTGAAATAGTTGACTCTTACCAAGAGGAATTTGCACTATTTTTTCCACAGGCTAAATGAACCGATGATGTCCTTTTCCCACACACAAAAGACTATGGGGACATAACATTATGCAACATCTCAAGTTTGAGGTGCGACAATGTGCCATGCTCTTGACATTTGAGGCATTTTTTGACGTACATGGCATATTCACTCTGCTGGTCAGCCAATAATACCATGCTCTGAGGACTTTAGATGCCATGGTTCCGGTCCCCAAATGGTTCCCACATATGCCTTAATGAATCTCTCTCAATATGTATCCGACTTGGTCGTCTGAGACACACTTTGGTAGCGATCGAGAGTAGCCCCTTTTGAAGTGCTCTTGGCCAACTAGGTTGTACCTCGCACATCGCTGCCTCATGGCCTTTTCCTCGTTCGACTCACAAGTTTGGAGCTCCAATTTTTTTTTTTTTATGAATGTCATCCCAGTCTCCCCCTCATTCGTTGTCAAGCATTCGATTTGGCTTACGGTCAAAGCTTTCAAAGATATTTCGATCGACCGATGATGGCTTTTCATTTTAGCCGGGGAGAGACGTGACAATGCTTTGGCCTTAACATTGTCTTCTCGCTGAATGTGCTCGATGTTAACCTTCTTGAATTTGGGGATGAGTCGAAAGACTATGTGATAATAGCATTGGAGTAAGAGATTTGTAACCTCTCCCTTTACCTAACTGACCATGAACGAGGAGTTGCTTTTGAATGTCACCTTGTGGGCTCTCATGTCACGTGTTAAGTTTAGGCTAGCAAAGATGGCTTCACAATTTCGCCTAGTTATTGGTTGTCTTGAACTTGAACTTGAGGGCTTGCTCGATTAAGAGGGCTTCTGGGCCTTCAAGAAAGACCCTTGCTATACATAATTTATTCTTGGACGATTTGTCGGCGTAGATTGTCTACTCAGATGGTTATTTTGGTTTGGGACTTAATTTAGCAGAGAAGTCAGCTAAGCATTGTGGGTCGCCCCTCTCGACTCAAACCAGATGTCAAACTATGAAAGCTCGACCGACCATCCAATCATTCTTCTGGCTAGGTCCGACTTGGTGAGTGATGTGAGTTGATTTTAATATTGCACATTTTATGGGTTACACTTTGTTTATGGTTTTTTATTTTAAGCATAATAGGGTGAGAAACCCAAAGAAGATTCTCAATGGACACGAACTTAACCAAGTGGTTAAGTAAGTGTGAACGTTCACTTCTAGAGGGCAAAGAGAAAAACACAAATATGGTGATTATGATGATGAAGGTAACTTGCAAAAATTAAAGAATATAAGATGAAGAATGACATGTGAAAACCAAAATAAAGACAAGCATAACAACATAAAGAGGAAAGGATGGATGGCGCAACAAGAAGATAAAAAGAGGAAGGGATGAAGGAAGCTTATGGAATAAGAGGGGTTGTCACGCAACTTGGAGAAGGAGGTACTCCAAGATGAGTGGTGAAAGAGCCGCCACTTGAGGTGATGCACACTCAAGATAAGACCCAAGAATAGGAGAACACTAGTCTTACTAAACACTCCTACAGAGTTTGTTTACTATATTCAAATTCAATGTGTGAAATACATGAGGCAAGACATTCTATTTATAGGAGAGAGTGTCTTGGAGAACAAAATAGAGGGGTACGGGTGTCATTTGTGAGGAACCTTCTAGAAGGTAGGTCAAGGAACCCTAAACCTAGAAGCACTTGTCATGAAAGGTGGGCTTGGCACAAGCCCAACTTACTAAGCACACCCTACTCAAATTACTAAGAACACCCTACTCAAATTTCTAAGCACACCCTACTCAAATTACTAAGTACACCCTACTCAAGCTTATTCTTCTATTTGGACCCTAAAGTGAGCCCAATTTATTTACATAACTTCTGTAAGGACCTGGAAAATATTACTGGAATAAAAGGATATAATTTAATGGATTCGAAGTATGGTTGTACTTAAAATGAAAATGGAAGGAAAGTGTAGTTTAGAAGACTATGAGATCGCCTACTACACATTATCGCCGGGGCGCGAGGCATACGGTCATCGCCGGGGCGCGAGGCATGCGGGCATCGCCGGGGCGCGAGGCATACGGTCATCGCCAGGGCGCGAGGGATGCAGACGTCGTCAGGGCGCGAGGCATGCGGGCATCGCCAAAGAGAGACATCGGTCGTCCTCCAGGATGAGTCATCGGTGGATAGCCTTCGCGAGGAAGGTCATCGGTGGAGAGTCTTCGCGCGAGAGGACATCGGTGGAGATTCTTCGCGCAAGAGGTCATCGGTGGATGGTCATTGGGGGTTCTGTTATACGCGGATGAGGTGGGGCCCTGGTTTCCAGGATGAACGTGCTGCATGTGCGACATGTAGGCAGTGAAAGTCCTTCGGAACAGTAGCTCCATGTGCGCAGAGACGCCACGTGGCCATACTGTCAGGTTTGCATTTAATTCGAGGAAGAAACCCACACGGAAGTGGTAGTTAGAGAGTAGGTAATGATAGCTACATGGCAGGCCTATGTTCCTAGTATCGGAATGCACCGCCTCTTAGTGAGATTAGAACGCAGTAAGAGAAAATAGTGACAGAGTTTCATCTTTCTCTTTTCTCTCCTTTGCGCTGCGATTCAGTCATCCCCAGGCACCAGCTTGACTACCAGCGACTGCCATAGAGCATTTGGGAAGGTTCTCTGCAAGTTCTACAAACCAGACGCTAAAACCGAACTAAGACATCCTTTAAGCTCGGTGGGTTTAGGAACTCTTGGTGTTTTACGCTAGTCCAGGTAAGGGAAGCTAGCCTTATTTCGAATGAAAACTATACGTGTGATGATTTTGATGTTGGGGGCGACGTGGTCGCCGGGTTCAAATTGTTCTTGCTTAAATTCTTTGTTTTTGGGTTGTTTGAGATTTAAATGTGATATTCGAAAATCTGAACCTTGGCATGAGTTTTGCTGTGATTGGAATCAATTGTTGAAATTGTTATGTGATGTGTGAATGTTGTGAATGTGGGATCGAGGCATAGTATTTTCAGGAAAGAAAATACCGTGTAAGATTTGTGTAGGATGTGTATTGATCAGTGAGTATCCTGTTAATGAGATGATCCTGACTCTGCTGATATGATGGAGTTACGTAGATGAAGTCATTCAGTGGTGAGAGTCGAAGGAGGTCCCTATGTATGAGTGGCCCGTGTGAAAAAGAACGAGCTCAGCCGTCATATGGATTCACCCTGTCACACTGTGAGAGTGATGATATTGAGATTGTGTGATGCGCATGGCTGTGGAAACATTACAGCATTTTAGTGTGACAGGTGCAGGTCTCTGGATGCTAAGTTCAACACACGAGTCTCCGGAAATAGTGGTCAAGTGTCTGGTGTGATGAGTCAGTGGAAAGTCTGACGTGTGAAATGAGAAATTGAATTGATAGACACTTGATTGCTTATGTGAATTGAAAGACTCTTGGATTGATTTGTGAAATATGTGATTACCTGATGGTTTTGTGAAATATGGAAATGTGATGGCTGATATTGATATGGATCATGAATGGTGTGAAGATTTATGTTTTCTGTGGATTTTAAGTTTTCAAAACATCTAGCTTACCCTTTTTATCTGGTATTGTGATTGCTGTCTTAAACCTGTGATGATCGTGTATTTTGCACGGGAGCAGACGAGGTTGCAGAAGGAAGAGCTCCTCAGTGAGAGGTCGGCTGTTAGGAGGTCGGCTGTTATGAGGTCGGCTGTTATGAGGTCGGCTGTTAGGAGGTCGGCTGTTATGAGCGCGGCTGGTAGGAGATCAGCTGTTAGGAGATCGGTTGTTTTCTTTTTTTTTTTTGTTGTTGTTCTTTGCTGTATCTTGCTTAAGATTTTGGAATATTGACCGATGTTGTATTAAACTCCCTGTGAGGAGAAACTTCATTACATATATATAATTATGCACATTTCAACATTTTGATTTTACGTTTAGTTTCATTATATATTTGTGAAACGATTTGGCGGGATGTTACAACTTCTCTTGTGGAAAGGCAAGAAGGAAGAACCTTGTAGTGCGCCTAGGTTCCGGCCTCTTTTCTCTAGTTAATCTCTCTTGAGTCTCTTTAAGCCGGTGCATTCTTTCTACTAGTTGTCTCATTTCTTCTTATTTGTGGGCCAAGCTCCTCTTGACATCCTCAAGCTCCCCCGAAAGATGTGCCTTTTGAGGAGATTGTTGTTTAGAATATTCCCCTGAAGATAAATGATACATGATGTTGCACAAAGAAATCAAACAATTAGTGAAAATAACAATTAATGCACTCACGCAGATGTATCACTTGGCTTTTTTTGTAAAGGTGAAAAAAAAAGGCTAACTTCACTCAAGAAAGGTTTTGCAATTTTTCCAAAAAGGGTCCACACTTGGTAGCAACACTTCAAGTGAAAAAGGTCAAAGCTCTTAACACTTGCTCACCAAAGAAACCCACAACAAAACTTAAGAAAATTGGAAAGACAATCATGAAAAGCTTAAAGAAAGAAAGCTAAACCAAAATAAAATTAGGATGAAGACAAAACTTAGAGAAGACAGACAAGAAAAGCACTTAAAAAGACTCAAAGAAACTTACTTAAACTTTAATTATGAAGGTTTGACTGTCCTTAGAAATTGTGAAAGCAAGAAGGATTAAATTCCACAAGTATGAACACAATTTGCCATATACTTAGAATCCTCTTTAGTAATTTGAAATTTGAAAGTTTAAATGCGAATGCTCTCAATTTCTTTTTGTCTTTGTTTTTATGGATTCAAAATTTCCATATCCTTTTTTTTTCATGCATATTTTTAATTTACTTTTCAATTTTCGAAAAAGATATTGGGTTAGGATTCAATTCATATGAACACTTGCATTCTATGTTTAGAACTAAATCAACCACTACTCAAACAACTTATAATTTTTTTTAGCTTTTCACAATTAAAATCAAAATAAGTATAATGGATTTAAGACTCCTAGAACAATAAGAACATATGACTCAAGCAAAGAGATAAGGTAAAAAAATTGACACAAAATAATTTAAAAGCAGAATTTAAATTGCTTAATGAATAAAAATATGAAATTGTAAATGAAAAGAATTTAAAGGAGGAATTGAAATTGCTTGAAGATAAAAGAAATAATTGAAATGTGCTGAAAATTTTAAGGCATAAATTAACTCAAAAGCAATTAAGCACAAGATAGCGATGCTCTGAATACAACATGATGTGAGTTGATTTTAAGATTGCACAGGTTATGGTTGCACTTTGTTTATGGTTTTTTATTTTAAGTAGAATAGGGTGAGAAACCCAAAAGAAGATTCCCACTAGACACGAACTTAACTAAGAGGGAAAAAAGAAAAAAACAAATACGGTTATTATGATGATGAAGCTAACTTGCAAAAATTAAAGAATATAAGATGAAGAATAACAAGTGAAAACCAAAATAAAAGACAAGCATAACAACATAAAGAGGAAAGGATGGATGGTGCAAAAAGAAGATAAAAAGAGGAAGGGATGAAGGAAGCTTATGGAAGAAGAGGGGTTCTCACTCCACTTGGAGAAGGAGGTACTCCAATATGAGTGGTGAAAGAGCCGCCACTTGAGGTGATGCACACTCAAGATAAGACCCAAGGATAGGAGACCACTAGTCTTACTAAACACTCCTGAAACAATTTCTTTACTATATTCAAATTTCAGAGTGTGAAATACATGAGGCAAGACACTCTATAGGAGAGAGTGTCTTGGAGAACAAGATAGAAGGGTAGGGGTGTCATTTGTGAGAAACCTTCTAGAAGGTAGGTCAAAGAAACCCTAAACCTATAAGCACTTGTCATGAAAGGTGGGCTTGGTACAAGCCCAAATTACTAAGCACATCCTACTCAAACTACTAAGCACACCCTACTCAAATTACTAAGAACACCCAACTCAAATTTCTAAGCAGACCCTATTCAAATTACTAAGCACACCCTACTCTAGCTTATTCTTCTATTTGGATCCCTAAAGTAAGCCCAATTGATTTACATAACTTCTCTTATGGAAAGACAAGAAGGAAGAATTTATGGTATTCTGGTTTATGTTTGGTTCTTCTTCTGCTGATGCTCTCTCGAGGTTTGGTGGGGCCTGACTTTATATACGGAGATGATTGACCTATTTGTGAAGTGCTTGTTGTGCCCTTAGTTATCTGTTGGTTGATGTGGTTTGTATCAGGTAGGATCTTCACTATGGGGTAATCGATTCACACCACGACAACGTGGTCAAAAAATAAGGTCGCATCCTACGAGCGGTAAGACGAGGGCGAATGTGACATTCTCTATCATTTGGTATCAATTTTTGGCATCATGCAATGTATGGCTGATTAAATAAACTGATCGCTCTTCCTTATTGACATCTTGGATGAGTGTCATGCTGAGTGCGTCCCCAAGGCCGATAGTTATACAATGATTGGCTACTCGGGATCAGGCGTTTGTATTACAGCAGGGGAAGCCAAGAAGGTCTTCAACTGTTGAAAAATCTCTTCACACTTTCCGTCCCAATTGAGTTTTGTCAGCTTCTTGAGAAGTTGTACGATTGGTCAAGTTCGTTCGACCAATCTAGGGAGGAATCTAGATAGGGTAGTGAGACATTTGATCAACTTCTACACCTCCTTCACATTTTGTGGGCTTTTCTTTTCAGCGATTGCCCAACATTTATCTGTGTTAGCTTCTATACCTTGGTACGTACGCATGAAACCCAAGAACTTTCCCCCCTCTACCTTGAAAGCGCACTTCTCGGGGTTAAACCTGATGGAAGAGGGCCAAGCACAACCTTCCATGAAAGGTAAGAGCCAAGTCAAGAGCGTCTAAGACCAAGCTAGGAGCGTCTAAGACAAGCTAGGAGCGTCTAGGACGAGAAGGCCAAGCTAGAAGCGTCTAGGACAAGAAGACTTGGATCAAAGCTATGAATGGGAGAGTGGCATACTAGCACATATTCCGTGAAGGCCCATCAAATGTAGTTTAGCTTTAATTGGGGTGTAAATAGCATAGCCATGTGGACAAATGTTTATTTTTCTGCACATTAGAATTAAGGAGAAGTTAACCTTCCCACTATTCTAGAAAGCCCATGGAGGGGGTGAACTTACAAACTAGACACACCCCTCCCCATGTGCTCACACTTTCCATGTGGCCCATGTGCTTCATATTTACATTTCATTTGGCTAGCATTAGGGTTGCATTATGGTCCTCCTTAGCCTATAAAAGGAGGAGCCTACACCTTGTATTTTCAAGATTAAATAGAGTATTGTTATGCTGCCCAAATTGTGCCATACACTACTCCTTGCCTAACACTTAGGTTTTAGTCTTCAATTCATCACTACCAAAGGGGCTGGCCAAACCTCCCCATTTCCTCACTCTTCATGCACCTTCAAGGCACCCATGCTTCCTAGGAAGGCCTTGCTCACCTCCTCCATAAGCTTCCGCATCCATCATCACCAAGGAACTCCAAAATCCAAAGAAGAGCCATAGGAATGCTATCATTTGGTATCATGAGCTATGGTTCTTCAAAGATGAGTGTCTCTTCATTTTATTTTTTTTGAGTTCTTCTTTCTCCAAGTTGTTTATCTTTATTCCAAGTTGTCTTGCTGTTTTTTGTGTTTTAATATGATTTGAATGCTTGTTTATTCATTTCATTTGGTGGGTTTGTTCAAACTTGTGCTTGAACATCTATTTTCAATTTTGTGAAGGATTCTTGATATATTTGTGTTGCTGTTTTTATTTTTAGGTATTTGAGTCTTCCTTGAAATTTCATTTGGGTCATATGATTGTCTTGAGTCTTTTCATTTTATGAATCCATAAGTTTTGTCTAAGTCATGTGTTTCCATATTTGTCATCAAATCCTAGTAGTACTCTTTTTGATTTATTTGTTTCTTGTTTTTGGTCTGAATGTTTGACCTGAAATCTGTTTTGTGTTGATCCTTTGGTGCATTTTTAATTTTAGTTTGAGTTCTTATTTGTGTGTTAGATCCACACAAATTCCATCATATTAACTCCATTGTGTTTTTGAGGTATATCATTCTGTTTTTGATTCCAGTTTTCAGAACCCCTGTTTTCACATTTCTGTGCTGACTGTTTTGTCTTATGAAAATTACATACATCATCAAAAATTTCTGAGCCTCTGGATTTCACAAATTTGAGGTGTTAGAAAAAGGAAAAAAAAAGAACCATCTGAAAAGAAGAAATAGAAAAAAAAAGATAAATATTACAAAAAAAGTGTGCAATCCTGACGTTCCAGCTGGCAGCTCTGAGCACTGATTTTATAAAATTTACCAAAATTAATTGGTACATGCGTTTGGAGTGAAACCAGCGCCAAAAGTTTGTTAAGATCTTGTTCTGATTGTGTCTCAATTTTCAGAAGCAAATACAAAAGGGTCAGCTCAGCATAAATCTTTTAAAGATACACTTTCTGGACCACAACAATATGTGCTTTTCTGTGGTGCTGTTTTTTTTGGTTTTTAAATCAAATCTAGTGCTATTCCTAGGTTCCTTTTTGTGTGCCATCCATTATTTGAGTACCTTTTATTTGCTTGTCTAATTTCATTTGAACTCTTTCTAGTTGTGTCACATTTAAATTCCATTTGTGTGGTACTGTTTTTCAAATTAATTTGTTTCTTGCTTTCTTTTTTTGGCCTTTAAGCTTGTTGGTGGATTAAATATCAATTGGTACTTGTTGAGTGAGAATTTGACTTGAGGGGAGTCTAGCTTGCTTAATAGGTGCTGGATTGAAGATTTTATTGACCTAATTCCAAGAGGAACAAAGGCAAAGGGCAGCAACAAACACCATACTACAAATACACCACACACTTTGGAAGGCCCAACAAGTAGAAAAGCAACAAAAGGGGTGCAACTAGAAGAACAACAAAAGGGGTGCAAATAGTAAAAGCAACAAAGGGAGTGTCATTTAATTTCTTTGCAATCTTGCTTGTGTTAATTACTTGTTAATCACGCAATTAGTCGGTGAGTGTGTCTTCAAGGGCTCCAAGTGTCCAAGAAGCCTCACCTAGGGCCGACTAGTGTAGACCTTACTTGTTTTAGCATGTGTTAATTGTTTTAATTGCTTTCCTTGCTTAATTAGTTACGTTTGGTAATTGTTTTGTTTTGTTTAAGTTCGTTAATTCTTTTGCTTGGTTAATTAGCTAGTTTGCATTGTTTTCTTGCATCAAAATTTGATTTCTTCAACCTAATTGTGTTTTAAGTGGTTTACTAAGAGAAAGCTTTGTGTGAAGACATTGAGGGATAGTCTTTGGCTAAGGCAAGGCTTGGTATTTAAGTAGTCCATTGTGACTCACCTCCCTTACCTGGAAGACTACCTTCTTTGACTTCCCTAAATTTTCTCAAGGTAAAATATTTCTATACACAAAGGTCTAGTCATGTCTTCTCATTCCTTTAAATCTCTTAAAAGTGAGGTGAAATCCATGAAATCTCTTTTGGAACAACTTTCCAAGAATATTCAATCAATTTCATCTAAACAATTGGAGAATGAGGCCAAAACTAATGAATTGACTAAATCAAAGGATGAGAAGTCTCACATTTCAAAAAAATTACCTTCTCATGCATCTATCTCAAAAAAGCATGATTCTTTTGGGGAGGGAAGACATAGAAGAGATAGAAAAGAACAAGAAAGCCCAAGAGAGGTTAGGGTAGACTTACCTCATTTTTAAGGAAAGGAAAATGTTGAAACATGCCTAGATTGGGAAATGAGGGTAGAAAAATTGTTTGCTTCCCATTAAGAAAGAAAGGAAAGAAAGATACAAAAGAAAAGAGAGGAAGCTGAAAGGGAAGCTAAAGAAAAAGAAAAAGAAAAAGAAAAGCATGAGAAGACCCTTGAGAAACAAAAGGCGTGGGAGAATAGTGTTCCTTCTCACAAGGTCATTCAATAAGACAAAAGATTTAAAAATACCTTTGAAAATATGCGTCTTGTTGAACAACCTAGCTTTTCCTTTTGTAAAGGAACACTTGCAAGCATAGTAACAAAAAAAGAGTCTTTAAAAGAAGCTTGCATAGATAAAGATAAAATGGATTAATTCTCATATGTGCTAGGATATCACCAAGTGAATGTCAAGTTATTTACAAGCATCTACAAAAACAAATTTTTATGTGAAGTAGTGCCTAAAGAAACTTGTCATGTCCTATTGAGACAACCATTGCCAAGTGTGCAACTTCTCATAAACAATGGTTGTAACAACGAGACTATCTTTACACATAAGAGAAAAATTCTTCATGAAGGAGAACTCATGGACCAAATTAGAGTTGATAAAACTCTAGAGCTTTTAAAAGGAAAACTTTTGTCACCCATGAGAAAAGATGTTCAAAGACATTACCCTAGATACATTTCTTGTTTTAAAAATACACCTAAGGTGATGTCTCATGAACTCTATACTCCTTTACCTTTTGCAAATGATCCTTGGGAAGACATAAACCTCAATTTTATCTTAGAGCTTCCTAGGACAACAAAAGGTTTTGATTCCATTTTTATGGATATGGATAATCTCTTCTATATAGAAGTGACAAGTCTTCATGGTTTATCTTCAAGCATAGTATTGGACAGAGCTCCAAAATTTGAAAACCATCATTTGAGGAATCTTTTAGAAAAACTTGAAATTAAGTTGTACTCTTCAAATTTTTATCCTCAAAAGAATGGTCAAAATAAAATTCAAAACATAGCTCTTTTTACTATGCCTAGAGAAATCATGAAAGACAATCACAATTCTTGGGATGAGTATCCTTTTGAGCATGCATACAATGGAGTAGTCCACAAGACTACTAATATTTCTACATTTGAAATTGCATGTGGACTTAATCCTCTTTCGCTTTTTAAGTTGTTACCCTTTCCTAAAGGTATTGTGCTTAACGAAAAGGTAACCAATATTGAAAATTTTCAAATACATAAGAGGATTAGAGAACACATACAACCATCAAAAGAGAAATATTGTACAAAGTTGCCAAAAACAAAAGAAAAACAAAAATGGCAACTTCATACAATTAAGTTCTCTCCAATTGCTCACACTAACACCTTTACTTTGTTTGATGATTTCCGTAGGTGGACGTTTGATCCGGGAGGACAAGCTTTGCCGAAACAATAGGCTGCTATCCGAGATCAAATCTGTAGATGTGAGGATAGATCTTCTCAAAGGAGGAGGAGATGATGGACACCATCCAGCCCCCCATCCCCCTAGTTGAAGACAAAGCAAGGGATTTGAGGACAAATCCTTTTTCAAGAGGGAGGGGATGATGGAAGAGGGCCAAGCACAACCTTCCATGAAAGGTAAGAGCCAAGTCAAGAGCGTCTAAGACCAAGCTAGGAGCGTCTAAGACAAGCTAGGAGCATCTAGGACGAGAAGGCCAAGCTAGAAGCGTCTAGGACAAGAAGACTTGGATCAAAGCTATGAATGGGAGAGTGGCATACTAGCACATATTCCGTGAAGGCCCATCAAATGTAGTTTAGCTTTAATTGGGGTGTAAATAGCATAGCCATGTGGACAAATGTTTATTTTTCTGCACATTAGAATTAAGGAGAAGTTAACCTTCCCACTATTCTAGAAAGCCCATGGAGGGGGTGAACTTACAAACTAGACACACCCCTCCCCATGTGCTCACACTTTCCATGTGGCCCATGTGCTTCACATTTACATTTCATTTGGCTAGCATTAGGGTTGCATTATGGTCCTCCTTAGCCTATAAAAGGAGGAGCCTACACCTTGTATTTTCAAGATTAAATAGAGTATTGTTATGCTGCCCAAATTGTGCCATACACTACTCCTTGCCTAACACTTAGGTTTTAGTCTTCAATTCATCACTACCAAAGGGGCTGGCCAAACCTCCCCATTTCCTCACTCTTCATGCACCTTCAAGGCACCCATGCTTCCTAGGAAGGCCTTGCTCACCTCCTCCATAAGCTTCCGCATCCATCATCACCAAGGAACTCCAAAATCCAAAGAAGAGCTCATAGGAATGCTATCAAAACCGCATGTTGGTGGCTCTCAGCGTGTCGAATACCTCTTCAAGATCCTTTACCTGTTGGCGACACAAGTCATACTTGATGACAATTTCGTCAACATACACCTTGACACTTCATCCCAGTATGCCCCTAAAGACATTGTCCATGAGTCATTGATTGGTTGCTTCGGCGTTCTTCATCGATCATGAACGTCGTCTTCTGCTTGTCTCTCGTGTGCATGCAAATCTGGTTATAGCCAGAATATGCATCCAAAAAACTAAGGACCCGGTGTCCGACTGCTCCGTCAACGAGCTGGTCGATGCTTGGCAATGGATAAACGTCCTTTTGGCAGGCATTATTCAAGTTACTATAGTCAGTACACATTTATCATTTCTGACTTTCCTTCTGAACCATTACCACATTGGCTAACCATGTGGTGTAATGAGTCTTACGAATGAATCCGTCTTGTAGAAGCTTCTAAGCTACAGACCTCGTTGCTCTTTTTTCTTCGCCTAACTTTCTTTTCTTTTGGGCGACCAATCATGCCTCTTTATAAACTGAAAGTCTATATGTTATTAGCTCGAGGCTCACCCCCGACATGTCCGACGTGGTCCACCCTTAGAGGTTGGCATTTCCCCTATGCATTTTGTGAATCAAGGAAGCGTCACTAGAAGATAGTGACGTTCCTAGATTGGTTGTGATCCGGTCGGTCATCGGTAGTCGATGACGTCAGTAGCAGATGACCACGTGGGCCAGTCACAGAGCAACGCGTGGCATGAGATAGCAGATGAACCAGGGTGGAGATCGTTCAAGAACGGTGATCAGTGGTCAGTTACTGAGTGACCACCACCAGAAGATCAGTTCCTACATGAGCGCCTGGAAGCAGAGCGCGAGAAGTGATGAAGCACCGATCAGTCATCGGTGCATGCAGAGCGATCAGTCGTCGGGGGTCCTTGCCAACGCGTGTTAAACTGGGACCCAGGCTCCCAGCGAGAACGTTACCCAAGGACCACGCCTGATTCCATAAGCAGAGCACGACCACGTAAAGAAGCGCCATCGGTCATCGGTCAGGATGACACATCGATCACCGGCCAGGATGAGACATCAGCCATCGGTCAGGATGATAGACACCTCGGTCATCGGTATGTGTCGAGGTGACATCGTCCGTGGCAATGTGAACAACGCGACCAGTGATCAGTAAAGCGCCCAGAGGCAGGGAGTGGCCTTAGTCGCGAGACGACCATGCATGAAGATGGGAAGACGCAGTTAGGAGCAGTATCCTGCTGGGACAAGAACCCATCAAGGTTAGAGTCTCCCAGTGAGGTTGCATGCATGCCACGTGGACCGTGAAGGTGTTCCCAGAGATTAGGTAGGGCAGATGGGCACAGAAATTGAGGGGTACAGAGGTACCCACGCGGCCTCCCCTGTAAGACTTTGCACTCAAGTGAGGAAGGCCTGCACGCAAGGTAGCCCTAGAGGGTAGATAACGGCGGTGCAGAGCAATCAAGTGGCCCTAGAGGTAGCCAGTAGGGGGCGACACGGGTTTATATGAGGAAGAAGAACACTACACCAGGTACGCAATCTTTGCCACACAACACACAACACAAACCGAGAACACTCAGTCTTCGAATCAAAGAGGACTGAGGGCCCACACATGGGTCTCGCACAGATAGATCCGAGAGAGAGTTTTTGGTGTTCCCGTTGCCTGACTTGAGCGTCGGAGCTACAACGGCCGCTAGAGGCGCCGTCTATGTGTTTTGCAGGCATCATTTGGAGTTCCGGCGAAGGTTCCTGGAGCCTCCTTGCAGAACGCGTAGCAGCTAGAAGACTAGACGAAGGAGTGACGAGGCTCTTTCCCCACGCTCGAGTCCGCGGCAGGATCATTTGGCGCCCACCGTGGGGCACAAAGTAAAACGAAGCCCCCATACACAAGAACGAGAGTAGAAATCGCACAGATGAGTAGAAGAACCAGACAAACGGCACCTGCGCCATCTGCTGAAGAAGGAGCTGTTACCATGGCGCAGGTCATGGAGATGATGCGCGCGCTGCAAGAGAATGTCGCGGCGTCGAGAGTTGAGCAAGAGAAGATGCATGCAGAGCTGACTGCATCGCACAGCAGAAATGAAGAACTGAACCGCGTGAATGAGGAGTTGCGTAGGGAATTGCAGGCGCAGAATGAGCGCGTATTCGAAGATAGGACGTCGATGCCGCCGTCGCCCCCTAGAGCATTTCCTATGCCTTTCTCCCCCGAGATCATGAACACGGTGGTGCCTCCCAACCTGGTGGGAGTGAAGGCGTCGTTCACGGGGGTGGAAGACCCAGAAGCACATTTGACAGCCTTCCACACTCAGATGATGCTATCTGGAGGTTCAGACGCTGTGTACTGCAAAATGTTTATGAGCATGCTGAGCGGAGTAGCTATGGAGTGGTTCGTGAGCCTGCCGGAGGGCCACATCACCTCTTTCCATCAGTTTTCAAAGTTGTTCACGGAGCAGTACATCGTCAACAGAGCGCCACCAGTGGTGTCTTACGATTTGTTCGACGTGCGCCAGTACCAGGGGGAGTCGCTGAAGGACTTCCTCAACCGTTTCGCTGCGCAGGTGGTGAGATTGCCCAGCAAGGACGAGAACATGTTAGTGCACACGTTCAAGAAAGGCGTGCTGCCTGGTCCTTTCAGTGAATCCCTCATCAGGAGCCACCCCGCCACCTTCGCTGAGATACGGCGACGCGCGGTGGCGCACATTGTAGCAGAGGCAGAGGTCTCTGAGAAGAGAGGCAGCACTGCGCCGACGAAGCCGCGCGGAGGTCAGGGGAAGCAGCAGCAGCAGGTGCGGGTGTATGAGGCCAAGGAGGAGAGGAAGGCGCAGGGAAGGCCTCGTCCGTATGGACCCAGGAAGGACCAGTCCAGGGGGCGTGCAAGGGAGAACAACACGCCCCCTAGGTATGATTTCGTGATAGAGTTGGCAGAGCTGATCGCCATCCCTGCCGTGGCTGCAAGACTCCGAGTACCAGAGAAAACTGACAAGGTACTTGGAGGGAGGAAGGACGAGTGGTGTGAGTTCCATCAGGCTTATGGACACACGCTCCGCACCTGCCTGGCGTTGGGGCATCAACTTGCTGAGTTGGTGAAGACAGGATTCCTGACCGATTACCTGCGGGAGGCGCAAGGTGATCGCGCTTCGGGGTCTCAGACAGGCGATCAGCAACACGAGATCCCTGTGCATGGGGACGTGAGGTGATGGAGGATGCAACGCTGGGGGGGCTCCCAGGCAGCTGAGGAGGAAGCTCCCCGTGAATCAGGCGTCGCTAGGGCGGTCATCGCCTATGAAAGGAAGGGGTCCATATAGAGTGGTTGAGGCGTTGGAGAATGGAGCTTATCGGCTGGAGACTCTGGATGGAGTAGCTATCCCCATGATGTGGAACACTACACGCTCAAGTTTCTACTTCAGTTAAGTTGTAAGGTAGATGCGTTCTTGCGCTGTACACGCACTCAATGTATATACTGTAAATGGTTGAGCAGATCAGGGGGCACTCTTTTCCCTGATGAGGGTTTTTAACGAGGCCACCCAATAAAAAAGATTTCAGTATACCAAGTGTGCACGTGTTTTCCAGTTTCAAGTTCTACTTGCCCCAGATGAAAGTGCAAGTGATCGGTTGGAGCCTGCTCGCCCCAGGCGCGAGTACGGACGACCGACCTATATCCTCCTCACCCCAGGCATGAGTGCAGGTGGCTGAAGTTTGGAAACCCGGGTGTACTAGTAAGACCAAGAGAGGGAAAGGGAAGATTTCGAGAAACGTCCTTACCCACTCGGCGTATATCATTTTTTGGCTAAGTAAAGCCCTTAGTGGAGGCTCTTCTCATCCCAGGAGTGAGGGAGGATAGGGCGGTCCACCTCAATGAAGGACTCAAGGTCGGCACATCAGAAGGTCTTCCTTGGCGAGTTGACGTGTGCTGGGAGAAGAAAGACCTCACCCTCGACTTCTTACAGCGAGGTGGAGGCAACACGAACCAGACCTAAAGGTCGATGACCTTGGGGCCAGCAGGAGGGGTCAACAAGAAAAACTCTTCTTCCCCAAAGCAGGACATCATCTTTGCATTTAAGCACCAAGAAGCAGAGCTCGATCAGTCATCGGTGCACTCAGAGCACGATCAGTCATCGGTGCGCTCAGAGCACGATCAGTCATCGGTGCGCTCAGAGCACGATCAGTCATCGGTGCGGTCAGAGCACGATCAGTCATCGGTGCGCTCAGAGCACGATCAGTCATCGGTGCAATCAGAGCAGAGCACTCATCGGTGCATGGTCATCGGGGTCTTGCTAACACGTGTTAAGCTGTGACTCAGGTCCCCAGCGAGATCGTTACGCAAGCACCTCGCACGATTCCAAACCCGAAGAAGAGCTGCTTACCAGAGGGCGTGCGGTGATACCATGCAGGCAGGGATGCGCCTGGTGAGTGCGCTTGGACAGCCACCCCTGGTGCTCCCCTGGGAGCATGCACCCACTCAGAGAAGAAAGTCCTCACCCTCGACTTTGTACAGCGGGGTGCAGGCGAGAGAAAGTCCTCACCCTCGACTTTGTACAGTGGGGTGCAGGCGAGAGAAAGTCCTCTCCCTCGACTTCGTACAGCGAGGCATGGGCCAGAGAAGAAAGTCCTCACCCTCGACTTTGTACAGCGAGGTGCAGGCGAGAGAAAGTCCTCTCCCTCGACTTCGTACAGCGAGGCATGGGCCAGAGAAGAAAGTCCTCACCCTCGACTTTGTACAGCGGGGTGTAGGCGAGAGAAAGTCCTCTCCCTCGACTTCGTACAGCGAGGCATGGGCCAGATAAAAAATGTCCTCACTCTCGACTTTGTACAGCGGGGTGCAGGCGAGAGAAAGTCCTCTCCCTCGACTTCGTACAGCGAGGCATGGGCCAAAGAAGAAAGTCCTCACCCTCGACTTTGTACAACGAGGTGCAGGCGAGAGAAAGTCCTCTCCCTCGACTTCGTACAGCGAGGCATGGGCCAGAGAAGAAAGTCCTCACCCTCGACTTTGTACAGCGAGGTGCAGGCAGAGAAAGTCCTCTTCCTCTGTTTTTTACAGCAAGGTTGAGGCGAGAGAAAAGTCCTCTTCCTCTGCTTCTTACAGCAAGGTTGAGGCAAGAGAACTAAGTCTTTTTCCTCTGCTTCATACAGCAAGGTTGAGGCGACAGAGAAAGTCCTCTTCCTCTATTTTTTACAGCAAGGCTGAGGCGAGATAAGAAAGTCCTCACCTCGACTTTATACAGCGAGGCTGAGGCGAGAAAAAAAGGTCCTCACCTCGACTTTGTACAGCGAGGCTGAGGCGAGCGGAGAAAGACCTCATCTCGACTTCTTACAGCGAGGCTGAGGAAAGAGGGGTCATCGAGAAGCATTTTCCTTCCCCAAAACACAGGCGTCATCTTTGGCGTTCGAGCCCTCTATGCACCTAGCGCTGGAGTGGCACAGAAGTGATGCGAAACCTGAAGCGCGATGACTGATCGGTGGTGCGCTAACATGCTAGTCGGTGGTCGGTAGTAAAGCTCTGAGTATGCAAGCTTCCCCAAACAAGCTCTTGGGCGATCAGTCGAAGCATTTACACACCATCAGGTCAGTCATCCAACATGAATTTATGCATAAAAACTGTTAAAGAGAATGCTAAGGTACAGCTGGTCGCGATCAAGTTAGAGGCCAAGTTTGAAGGGTCACAATGAGATCGCGCTGAAATCTAAGCCAGTTAACAGTTAGTCAGATGCAGAGAGTAAAAGATGGAGAGAGAGAAAGGCAGCTGAGAAAAAGAGATTACACAAAAGGAAGAGTTTGAAGGAAAAAATCTCAAGGAAGAAGAGTGAACTTGCCGTCGACCACTGAATGGTGGAGGCTAGGTTGGGTAGAGTGCAAGTCTGGCAGGACGCAGTGAACCTGCTACAAAGCCCATGGAACCCATCTATCAGAGCCTCGGCACCAGCAACCATGGTCTCAGGAACATCGGCTTCGAGCTCCTTCTTCTCTTCGGCAAGGAAGACCACTTAGTCTCTTCGCTGAGAACAAGTTCACAGCTCGAGACTGGGGGGCTTGTGATCCGGTCGGTCATCGGTAGTCGATGACGTCAACAGCAGATGACCACGTGGGCCAGTCACAGAGCAACGCGTGGCATGAGATAGCAGATGAACCAGGGTGGAGATCGTTCAGGAACGGTGATCAGTGGTCAGTTACCGAGTGACCACCACCAGAAGATCAGTTCCTACATGAGCGCCTGGAAGCAGAGCGCGAGAAGTGATGAAGCACCGATCAGTCATCGGTGCATGTAGAGTGATCAGTCGTCGGGGGTCCTTGCCAATGCGTGTTAAACTGGGACCCAGGCTCCCAGCGAGAACGTTACGCAAGGACCACGCCTGATTCCATAAGCAGAGCACGACAACGTAAAGAAGCGCCATCGGTCATCGGTCAGGATGACACATCGATCACCGGCCAGGATGAGACATCAGCCATCGGTCAGGATGATAGACACCTCGGTCATCGGTATGTGTCGAGGTGACATCGACCGCGGCAATGTGAACAACGCAACCAGTGATCAGTAAAGCGCCCAGAGGCAGGGAGTGGCCTTAGTCGCGAGACGACCATGCATGAATATGGGAAGACGCAGTTAGGTGCAGAATCTTGCTGGGACAAGAACCCATCAAGGTTAGAGTCTCCTAGTGATGTTGCATGCATGCCACGTGGACCGTGAAGGTGTTCCCAGAGATTAGGTAGGGCAGATGGGCACAGAAATTGAGGGGTACAGAGGTACCCACGCAGCCTCCCCTGTCAGACTTTGCACTCAAGTGAGGAAGGCCTGCAAGCAAGGTAGCCCTAGAGGGTAGATAACGGCAGTGCAGAGCAATCAAGTGGCCCTAGAGGTAGCCAGTAGGGGGTGACGCGGGTTTATATGAGGAAGAAGAACACTACACCAGGTACGCAATCTTTGCCACACAACACACAACACAAACCGAGAACACTCAGTCTTCGAATCAAAGAGGACTGAGGGCACACACACGGGTCTCACACAGATAGATCTGAGAGAGAGTTTTTGGTGTTCCCGTTGCCTGACTTGAGCGTCGGAGCTACAACGGCCGCTAGAGGCGCCGTCTGTGTGTTTTGCAGGCATCATTTGGTGTTCCGGTGAAGGTTCCTGGAGCCTCCTTGCAGAACGCGCAGCAGCTAGAAGGCTAGACGAAGGAGTGACGAGGCTCTTTCCCCACGCTCGAGTCCGCGGCAGGATCAAAAGCGAACAAGATTGAAAGCAAGTGAATAAGGTAATTACATTATAAAGGAGGGTAATTACAAGATGTTCAGCCAGTAGTTACAATTGCTCAAAAGACCTATCTAGGCACTATTTGCCCGTCGACTACCTGTATGGTTGCAGAATATGGTGAGAGGTCCATCTCAGGATGCACGCTGGCAACCTGAGCAAGGGCATCACCAAAACCTTCCCCATAGGCGTCGGCGGCGTCCTCAGTGAGCTCGACCTCGGTCTTCTTCAGCAATTCGATTGGTTGGGCAAGTTCCTCATCAACCTTGCCCAGCTGAACCTCTCGGTTTGTAGCTCTGTCCTCCAGCTTGGTCATTTTGGCTTGAGCCCCCTCCGCTTGCTCTTCCAGTTCGATGATCTTGTTGCGAAGGGGGAGAATCTTGGCTTCAAGCTGGAGGGCCTCCTGCCCCTTGGAGAAGAGGAGCTTCTTGGTCTCCTTCTCAGATTGGCGGAGACTACCCAATTCTTGATTAAGGGCAGTCTCGCGCTTAGCTGCTTGGTGGAGTTAGTGATCCTTCTACTCCAGCTCTTTCTCCAATCTAGCAGCCTTCTCAAGCAGCTCAGCCTCAGCGCTGCCTTTGACCAGCAAGAAGTTAGAAGCAGCGAGGAACTCCCCAAGACCATGGCTGAGGAGATTCTCAAGAGAGTTCCTGTCCATGGCCTCCAAAGCAGCTTGGCCAGGCATTTGCGCAAGAGACCGCTGGAGTAGAGGGGTCAGCTCCGGGGCAGAAGGAATTTGGCTGGTGGAAGGAGCACTCTCCCCACCTCCCTCAAGCGCCAAGATTGGCTTAGGGGGAGACGAAGCGCTGGGGGGGTGCTCCCTGAAGGATGGAGGTTGCCCTTCTGTTGCTGAGGAGACTTCTGCAGCAACCTCCACCCTTTTTCTCTTGAAGACGAGGCCAAAGCAGGTGTCCTCGTCCTCAGAAATTTCCACTGGGGCTACCCTTTTTGATTTTTCAGCAACTGGTTCTAGGGCAGCAACAGTGGGCGATGAAGGGCCAGCAGGGGCCGAGCCACCAGCATTGCGACGATTCAGCACATCTGCCAGCCTTTTCTTCTTATCAGCACTGAGCACCATGCCTACAGTGGACAATAAGAAAGGGTAAGAAAGACAAAGCATGAAGTATGTAAACAGTTAGATGCAAGACAAAGTTAATGTACCGATGTATACGCTGAGGGTCTCAGCGTCGTATTCATGCCTAATTAGCTGGGTGGTGTCAAATACCACGCCCCAGCTGGAGATAGTTTGGCACAGTTCTCGGTCAGAGGCTGTCAGCTCTTCGAGTCTGCGGGGTTTCTTGAACCTCAACTTCTCCACCCAATATAATGGGAACCCGTCGAGCATGGTGGAGTCGTAGGAGCTGCAGCAGACTCAGAAGAACTTCCCCTTGAAGCCTTTGTATGATTGCGAGAAGAGGGTGAGTAGGAATCTCCCTGCCACTCCATTCAGGCCCACCCAAAGCCTCTTCCCAGGGCCCTTCGCCTTGAAGAAGTATAGAAATACATCTACCGAGGGAGTGAACCCTAGGTTGTTGCAAAGTATGGAGAACGCCCTGATGAAGGCCCAGCTGTTGGGGTGTAGCTGGGCAGGTGCCACGTTCAACTCTGTACGTAAAGTCCTCTCAAACCCAGTGAAAGGGAGGTGGACTTTGACTCGTTTGAAGATAGTGGCATAGAAGAAGAAGAAGGGTTCCCCGTTGTTGCAGCGATCATCGGTGCAAATGGGTTCATCTTTTGTACAGGGTCGCACAAAGATGTACGCGTCAGTTTCCCTGCCAAAGACGTGCCCCTTGATTTCGTTCTCATCATCCCTATGTTTTCGTAGGTCTTCACAGGATGTGAGTTTTGAGGTCTCAGCAAGGAGATCCTCAAAAGCCCAGGGGTAGAAGGCCTTGTAATCAACCGCTACGGTTGGAGGAGGGTTGGAGGTTGTTTTGGTTCTGGCCATCTCGAATCTAAACATGTGAGAGGCAGGAAGAGAAAAAGGCTTAGAAGAAAACAATGGTGGACGAAGACTCAAAGGAAGAATGAACCCAGAAAAGAAGAACAGAAATCCTAGAATGCAGAAATCAGAAACAGGCCCAGAACAGTTACAACATGCAACATGGATGATCAAAATTATGTTATAAAGAGGGGAGAAGACATAAAAATCATACCTTTAGTTGAGCGAAGACGAAAGAGGTTGAAAAGGTAGGTGTGAGGAAGAAAGCGTGCACTGGAAGACAGAGTTCGCAGAAGTTGAGAATGCAAAGTGATGGAACAGTGATGGAACAGTTAAAGACCCAGAGGTAGGGAGAGGCCTGAATCACGAAGAGCATATGCGGGTAGCAGGGAGAGCACAGTTAGGTGCAGAGTTCTGAGGGGTCGAGTACTCATCAGAACTAGGATTTTCCCGGTAAAGGCTACATGCATGGCACGTGAACAGTGAAGGCACTCCCAGAACAGGTGGCCCCAGAGACTAGGTGCACGAGGAGGCACCCAGGTGGTCACCTTGTTAGAGTTTGCACTCCAGAAAAGGAAACCTTATGTGCTAGATTACCCTAAGACTGGGTTATAGCGGCGCGAGGGTATTCCAGTAAACCCTGAATATAGCTAGCAGCGCAGTGAACCCTAATTAGGGCTAGCAGCACAGTAAACCCTAGACTATATAAGGGAAAGTGAAATACTTCACAAAGGTACGCAGTTTCTAGACCTAAACACAGAGAGACTCAATACACTTGGTGTTTCTTGCCCTACATTGACTTGAGCGTCGGAGTGCAAACGGCCTCTAGGGTGCCCCTTTCTCTTTTGCAGGTTCAGATTGTTTCGCAAGAATCAAGCACATATCAACGTGAGGAAGGAGGTGTGTGAGTGTCGTGGAGTCAACTGACAGGCGAGTCAACCAGCAAGAACACTTAGCAACCCCAAAATGTCCCATAAGCCCGCCCTCAAGAGCCTCTCTAACAAGATATTGTCTTATAGAAATATGGGGAACACAAAGTGTTTTTCCTTTGAAGAGAAAACCATTATGTAAGAAAAATTCTTTGTGTCCTCCTTTGGAACACTCTTGATAGATAAGTGAGAAATCTAAGTCATCATGATATAGTTCCTTTATGTGATCAAAACCTAAATATTGAACATCCAAAACATTTAACAAGGTATGTCTTCTTGAAAGAGCATCAACAACCACATTAATTTTACCTTGTTTATGTTTGATCACATAAGGAAACTGTTCAATAAACTCCACCCACTTTGCATGTCTCTTACTAAGCTTGCTTTGGCCTTTCAAATATTTTAGGGACTCATGATCACTATGGATCATAAATTCCTTAGGAAAAATATAATGTTGCCAATTTTGCAAATGTCAAACAAGAGCATAAAGTTCTTTATCATAAGTGGAGTAATTGATATGACTCCCTTTGAGTTTCTCACTAAAATAAGCTATGGGGTGGCCCTCTTGAAGGAGGACAATCTCAATGCCTATATTAGAGGCATCACACTCTATCTCAAACGTTTTAGCAAAGTTAGGAAGGGCTAAGATGGGGGCCTTAGTCAATTTTTCTTTCAAAGTCACAAAAGCTTTTTCTTACTCGTGTCTCCACTTAAAGACCACATCCTTCTTTACTATGGCATTGAGAGGTGTGGCAATAGTACTGAAGTCTTTCACAAATCGCCTATAAAAACTAGCAAGTCCATGAAAGCGCCGTACTTCATTAACATTGATGGGTGTTGGACAATGTTGAATTGCTGTAACCTTTGTTTGATCAACATGCACCCCTTTATAACTTACAGCAAGCCCTAGGAAGTCTATATTATCTAATGCAAAGAAACATTTAGCATGGTTAGCATACAACTTCTCCTTCCTAAGGGTTTCAAGAACTTCCCTAACATGCTGCTCATGTTGTTCTAAAGACAAGCTATATATGAGAATATCTGTAACATCCCGCCAAAATAAAACCAGACATACATGTATAATGAAAATAAAGGTACACAATTAATATTGAAGAGTACATGGTAATATATATATATATATAAGTAATGAACTTACTCCTCTCATGGAGTTTAATACATAACCAGTCAAATGCTTCAAAATTTAATGAAATTCAATCAAAACTACAAGACCGGCGATCTCCATACATGAACCGGCGATCTGGTAACAGAAGGCCCCAAAACAGGCGATCTGCTAGCAGGACATAAAACCGGCGATCACCACCAAGAGATAGAAAAACCGGCGATCTCTTGTAACATCCCTCCAAATACATTTCGCATTTTTGCATTTTCGTAATATGAAATAACGGTAAAACAAATATATTGAAATAAACATAATTGTATATATATATACAAAGGAGTTCTCCTCGCAGGGAGTTTACTACAAAACTTAAACATAAAAACAGCAAAATACCAAAACTACCGATCTCCTAACAGAAAACGGAGATCGCCTATCAGAAAATGGTAAAAGGGGGCGATCGCCCAACAAGAACAGAAAACCGGCGACCACATACGGCGATCACTCACAGGGGAAATCCACTTCCTGCAACATCATCTGCTCCCGTGTAAAGTTACACGATCATCACAGGTTTAAGAAAAACAGCCACAGAAACAAAATACAGGGTAAGCTATATATTTAAGAAAACATTTGAATCAAGAGCATACATAAAAACTTCACAACATCCATGAACCATAACAATATCAGCCATCACATTTCCATATTCCACAAGACTATCAGAAATCCCATATTTCACAAATCAATCCAAGAGTATTTCAATTCACATCAGCAATCAAGTGTCTATTAATTCAATTTCTCATTTCTCACGTCAGACTTTCCACTGACTCATCACACCAGACACTTGACCACTATTTCCGGAGACTCGTGCGTTGATTAGACCCAGAGATTCGCACCTGTCATACCAAAGGCTGGAAAGTGACCTCAGCCATGCGCATCACACCATCTCAATACTCTCATTATCACGGTATGACAAGGTTAATCCATACAACAGGCCGAACTCGTTCTGTTTCACACGAGACACCCATACGTATGAACCTCCATCGACTCTCCACAACTGAGTAACTTCCTCTATGTGATTTCATTACCTCAGTAGAGTCAGGATGTCTCATTATAGGATCACCGATCAATACACCTATTACACGACCTTACACGGTATTTTCTTTCCTGAAAATACTATGCCTCGATCCACAATCACAACATTCAACACATCACATAACACTTAAATGAATGATTTCAATCACAGCAAAACTCATACCAAGGTTCGAATTTTCGAAAACCACATTTAAAATCTCAAACACTTTTGAAACAGCATAAAACAGGGGATATTTGGATATCAGATGAAAAACCGGCGACCACGTCGCCCCCAGCATTCAAACAGAACTGTTATCATAAACATCTCACATTTCAACATCAAACACCGTGAAAACGAAGTAAAAACTGGCGACCACGTCGCCTTATCATCACAAACATCAAATATCCAGTTATCGTTGGAAAAAGACTAGCTTCCCTTACCTGGATCAGCGTGAAATCTCACTTCAAGCTCTAAACCGCCGAACGTAAAGGATGCCTGAACTCTGCCTAAGCGTTCTAATTGGTAAAACTTGCAGAGAACCTTCTCAAATGCTCTATGGCAATCGCTGGTAATTTAACTGGTGCCTGAAATTTCTGAGTCGCAGTGCAAAGGAGAGAAAAGAGAAAGCTGAAGGTGAACTCACTCTGTCACCTTTTATACTCTCACTGCGTTTTTAAACTCACTAAGAGGCGGTGCATTCTGATACTAGGAACATAGGCCTGCCATGTAGCCATCATTACCTATTCTCTAACTAACCCTCCTGGGTGGGTTTTCTTCCTCGAATTAAGTGCAACCTGACAGTATGGCCACGTGGCGTCTCTGCGCACATGGAGCTACTGTTCCTGAAGGACTTTCACTGCCTACATGTCGCACATGCAGCACGTTCATCCTGGAAACCAGGGCCCCACTTCATCTGCGTGAAACACGACATCGCGCGATAACCTTTCGCCGATGACCACTCGCGCAAAGACAATCCGCCGATGACCTCTCGCGCGGTGAAAATCCACCGATGACCCATCCTGGAGGACGACCGATGTCTCTCTTTGGAAGACGACCGATGTCTCTCTCTGGAAGACGACCGATGTCTCTCTCTGGAAGACGACCGATCGAGGTCTCTTCCTCCTGGAGACCGACCGAGGTCTCTTCCTCCTGGAGACCGGCCGCGGTCTCTTCCTCCTGGAGACCGGCCGCGGTCTCTTCCTCCTGGAGACCGGCCGCGGTCTCTTCCTCCTGGAGACCGACCGAGGTCTCCTCTTGGCGACACCCGCATGACTCTCGCGCCCGGGCAAAGCCCACATGCATCTCGCGCCCTGGCGATGCCCGCATGCCTCTCGCGCTCTGGCGATGCTCGCATGTCTCGCGCCCTGGCGATGTCCGCATGCCTCTCGCGCCCTGGCGATCATGTTCCATGCGATCTCATGGCTTTCTAACTATACTTTCCTTTACTTTTATTTTAAATAAAACATACTTCGAATTAATTTAAATATGACACTTTTATTCCAATAAGATTTTCCAGGTCCTTACAATCTCCCTAACAACAAAAATTTTCGTCCTCGAAAATTGAATTACAAAGAAAAGAGATGTGGATAGCCCTTTTTCATGGTCTCTTCCAACTCCCAAGTTGAATCACCCGATCTCTCATTCCACACCACTTTCACCATGTTGATGGTCATACCTCTGAGCTGTTTACTTCGCTGATCGTCAATCCTTACTGGTTTTACTCCAAAGGAAAAGTCATCCCTGATCTGCCATCGTCCTCTCCCAGCACATAACTAGGGTCTGCCATGTACTTCCTCAGCTGTGATATGTGAAGGACATTATGCAGATTCGCTAAAAGGGAAGATAGGGCGATCTCGTACGCTACAGGACCTTTCTTCCTCAAGATCTGGTATGGTCCAACAAGCTTAGGAGACAGCTTCTTTGATCTGATAGCTCGTCCTACACCCTTGGTTGGTGTCACTCTCATAAACACATGGTCTCCAGCAGCAAACTCCAAAGGTCTTCTCCTCTGAATCTGCCGACTTTGAGAAGCTCTCATTCTGCCTTGTATCAGCTTCAGCTCCTCGGTTGTCTGCTGAACCAACTCTTACTACTCCAATACTTCATCAAATTCCATTTCCCTTTCTCATCACTCATCATTCACCACTTCCATTTCGCCAAAAGAGCAAAGTTAAATTTTCTGTTATCCCTTAAATTATTCATTTACTGGTATGCAAATTTTTTTTTTTGCCCTTAATCTTAATATCCCATCTTCACCCATTACAAAGCCTTTAGCTTGCTTGGTGCCTAGAACTCCCATAATACGCTTCAGACTAGGCTCCCCTAAATGTTCAATCAAAACTGGTTCGCCCTCCTGGTTCCAACCATAAGGGAGTTCTGCATTTTCCCCCATACAGAGCTTCATACAATCACTGACTTCAAAACCCCATAACACCACTGATCCAGCCCCTTGACCAGACGCCAGAGCTTCTTCTTCTAGCCTCCTCCTTCTCACCAGCTCCGCGCCAAGCACCTCAATGACTTCACCTGAAAGAACAAGTTGGCGCCTCTGAATCTTTCTCTCTCCTGACGGTTATCCCTCTTGACATGTGGAGGATATCTGGTCACACACGTGTCGTCATCTGGAGAACCTACAACTGAGTCGTTACTTCTACTTTGCTCCTGCGGCTAAGTTATCCACACAGGGAGTAGCCTAGTGCGCTAGCTACTGTGGGCGCAGCCTTAACACGATGAACTGGCAGCCTTAACGTGATGAACTAATCTTCTCAAATGTACGGCGATGTAAAAACCCCGGCGATCTGAATATCAGGCGATGTGCTCCTTTCGGCGTTTTGTTGACCACTGATCTCGTATTCTCCACACACGGTCGATAGGCGTGTACTGATTTTCTTTCCCGGCGATAGGCGTGTATTGATCCACACGGCGATAGGCGATTGCTACTCTGTGTTTCTTTACTTATCGGGTTCAGCTTACAGGCGCTCGCCTGATACTGATCCGCAAGTGTTGGTCCCTTAACCACCCCAACCAATCACCATTCTGGGCGATCGCCTCTCCGATTCTCTTGCCACCCTCTACCACATGACTCCTTTGAACGATCTACGTAATCAACTGTTGCTGGCATCATCTACTGCTGATAGCCAACCAGATCAACCACTACCACTGCCGATTCTAAATCATAAGTAGAATAATTATCTCTCATGAACTTTGAGTTGCCTTGAAGCATATGCAACCACTCTCTTCTCTTGCATCCAAAACGCATCCCAACCCTTGATGTGAAGCACCACAGTAGACGTCAAAAGGTCTTCCGACCTCTGGAATTACCCGCACTGGAGTACCTCATGGAGATACGCTGGGTTTGATGAAATGCTTCTCCAACAGCTCTTCCACTTGCTTCTTCAATTCTACCAACTCGGCTGGAGCCATCCTGCAAGGTGCCATTGACACTGGTCCAGCTCCGGGTACCAAAACAATAGAGAATTCCACTTCCCTCTTAGGAGGTAACCCAGGTACTTCTTCTGGAAATACATCCATCCAATCTTTCACCACATGAATCCTGCTTACGTCCTCTTCATCCTTCACTTCCAACCGAGCTACCATCACGAAACACCTCGCCTCTTCTTCCAACTCTGATCGCCCATGCCGAGCAGATCTCACATCTGGCTCTTGGAGATCGGAAAACACCACTTTCTGCCTACCGCAAACTATGGGAACGTGATCGGCAGACAGCCAATCCATTCACAGGATAACATCCAGATCCTGCAGAGATAGACAGATCAAATTCACTTTGAATCTGCGTCCCTCTACTATCACTGAACATTCGGGGCAACTGTAGAGGTCACCACCTGCTCTGACGCAGGTGTGGAGACCAACAGTTCTAAGGTTAACTCCTTCACTAGAAGGCCCAGCTCGGCTACACTGACTTGACACAAAAGAGTGTGTCACTCCAGAATCATACAAGACTCTTATACTTCTACCAGATATAAAACAAGCAATCTTACACCAAATTACCTGACTGGGGCGCCTCAGCTCCTGCCATGGCAAACACTCTCCCTGTTGCCTGAGGTCTGCTGCCTTCATCCCTCAACTGTTGGGAACCACTGGGTTGAGTCGTCCTATACTGGGTAGGACAATCTCTAGCAACGTGCCCCACCTTTTGGCATTCGTAACACCTTCTCCCCGAAGTCTTCTTGGGGCATACATTGGGCATGTGTGGTCCACCACAGAGGGAACATTTTGGTTTCCAGGGTTGCTGCTGTTGAAACTGGGGTGGCCCTGTTCCCGCCCGATGTAGCGGAGGTCTCGCATATGGCCTGCCTTGTGAATGCTGCACCTTAGCCCGCCCATTGGAAGAACCCCCTGGGTGCGACCTGATCACCCGGGGATCACCCTTTTCCAAGGTTTCCACCATCTTCGCCTTTTCTACCAAGGCGTGAAATTCCCTGATGCACATTGGGGCTATCGTCCTCTTCAGCCCGTGCTTCAACCCTTCCTCAAACTTCCTGCACTTCCAAGCTTCGGAGGTCGCCTGGGTATAAAATCTGGCGAAGTACTCAAACCGAGCAGCATAGGCGTCCACAGACATCTCTCCCTGCTCCAACCTTAGAAATTCGGCTTCCTTCGCCAACCTTGCACTATCTGGAAAACATTCCTCCAGAAACTTCACCGTGAAGCTCTCCCACTGCTGTATCGCAGCTTGATGACTCTGAGCCATCACTGCATTCTGCTGTTGGATGGCACCCGCCATCATCTCAACGGCCCTGGCGATCTGGCCCATTTCAGGAGAAGGTTGGGGAGAGGTAGGAGGTCTACGAGTCATCTCCCTCGTTCTCAGATTCCGAAACTACTAGCTTCTATATTCCCTACAACTATAAGAATGAGATCGATAAGGAATCAATTCATTCAAGGGGGATAACATCTCGACCTCACAAGGTCAGCTTCTCAAATTCCTAAGGAATTTGAGTCCATCTACAGAACCAAAAAGCTTATAACCTCAAGCAAAACACCAGAACAGCTACTGGTGTGCAACCATCAATCCACACAGCCACTCACAATCAATTACAAGAACACTCAATAACATGAAATAGATCACACCAGAATTCAAAGTATGCTAAACATTAAACCTCTGGAATTTAGATTGAGAATCACCCCGATCCGGTCATGAGTGTGCACCCTCACCACCTTATCAAGACCCTCTCATTCTAAATACTAAGATCTTCAGTTAGGCATACATTCACTACAGCACACACAAAAAGTTCAATACAAAAACGTTTGAAAACCTTTCACAATAGTTGTCACTTAAAACTCAAATAAGTTTTCATGAGCAGAAGAAAACACAATGGATCGACAGCCCTCAGGTCATCCAAAGGACGAACTGCTCTGATACCATTAATGTAACATCCCGCCAAAATAAAACCAGACATACATGTATAATGAAAATAAAGGTACACAATTAATATTGAAGAGTACATGGTAATATATATATATATATATAAGTAATGAACTTACTCCTCTCATGGAGTTTAATACATAACCAGTCAAATGCTTCAAAATTTAATGAAATTCAATCAAAACTACAAGACCGGCGATCTCCATACATGAACCGGCGATCTGGTAACAGAAGGCCCCAAAACAGGCGATCTGCTAGCAGGACATAAAACCGGCGATCACCACCAAGAGATAGAAAAACCGGCGATCTCTTGTAACATCCCTCCAAATACATTTCGCATTTTTGCATTTTCGTAATATGAAATAACGGTAAAACAAATATATTGAAATAAACATAATTGTATATATATATACAAAGGAGTTCTCCTCGCAGGGAGTTTACTACAAAACTTAAACATAAAAACAGCAAAATACCAAAACTACCGATCTCCTAACAGAAAACGGAGATCGCCTATCAGAAAATGGTAAAAGGGGGCGATCGCCCAACAAGAACAGAAAACCGGCGACCACATACGGCGATCACTCACAGGGGAAATCCACTTCCTGCAACATCATCTGCTCCCGTGTAAAGTTACACGATCATCACAGGTTTAAGAAAAACAGCCACAGAAACAAAATACAGGGTAAGCTATATATTTAAGAAAACATTTGAATCAAGAGCATACATAAAAACTTCACAACATCCATGAACCATAACAATATCAGCCATCACATTTCCATATTCCACAAGACTATCAGAAATCCCATATTTCACAAATCAATCCAAGAGTATTTCAATTCACATCAGCAATCAAGTGTCTATTAATTCAATTTCTCATTTCTCACGTCAGACTTTCCACTGACTCATCACACCAGACACTTGACCACTATTTCCGGAGACTCGTGCGTTGATTAGACCCAGAGATTCGCACCTGTCATACCAAAGGCTGGAAAGTGACCTCAGCCATGCGCATCACACCATCTCAATACTCTCATTATCACGGTATGACAAGGTTAATCCATACAACAGGCCGAACTCGTTCTGTTTCACACGAGACACCCATACGTATGAACCTCCATCGACTCTCCACAACTGAGTAACTTCCTCTATGTGATTTCATTACCTCAGTAGAGTCAGGATGTCTCATTATAGGATCACCGATCAATACACCTATTACACGACCTTACACGGTATTTTCTTTCCTGAAAATACTATGCCTCGATCCACAATCACAACATTCAACACATCACATAACACTTAAATGAATGATTTCAATCACAGCAAAACTCATACCAAGGTTCGAATTTTCGAAAACCACATTTAAAATCTCAAACACTTTTGAAACAGCATAAAACAGGGGATATTTCGATATCAGATGAAAAACCGGCGACCACGTCGCCCCCAGCATTCAAACAGAACTGTTATCATAAACATCTCACATTTCAACATCAAACACCGTGAAAACGAAGTAAAAACTGGCGACCACGTCGCCTTATCATCACAAACATCAAATATCCAGTTATCGTTGGAAAAAGACTAGCTTCCCTTACCTGGATCAGCGTGAAATCTCACTTCAAGCTCTAAACCGCCGAACGTAAAGGATGCCTGAACTCTGCCTAAGCGTTCTAATTGGTAAAACTTGCAGAGAACCTTCTCAAATGCTCTATGGCAATCGCTGGTAATTTAACTGGTGCCTGAAATTTCTGAGTCGCAGTGCAAAGGAGAGAAAAGAGAAAGCTGAAGGTGAACTCACTCTGTCACCTTTTATACTCTCACTGCGTTTTTAAACTCACTAAGAGGCGGTGCATTCTGATACTAGGAACATAGGCCTGCCATGTAGCCATCATTACCTATTCTCTAACTAACCCTCCTGGGTGGGTTTTCTTCCTCGAATTAAGTGCAACCTGACAGTATGGCCACGTGGCGTCTCTGCGCACATGGAGCTACTGTTCCTGAAGGACTTTCACTGCCTACATGTCGCACATGCAGCACGTTCATCCTGGAAACCAGGGCCCCACTTCATCTGCGTGAAACACGACATCGCGCGATAACCTTTCGCCGATGACCACTCGCGAAAAGACAATCCGCCGATGACCTCTCGCGCGGTGAAAATCCACCGATGACCCATCCTAGAGGACGACCGATGTCTCTCTTTGGAAGACGACCGATGTCTCTCTCTGGAAGACGACCGATGTCTCTCTCTGGAAGACGACCGATCGAGGTCTCTTCCTCCTGGAGACCGACCGAGGTCTCTTCCTCCTGGAGACCGGCCGCGGTCTCTTCCTCCTGGAGACCGGCCGCGGTCTCTTCCTCCTGGAGACCGACCGAGGTCTCCTCTTGGCGACACCCGCATGACTCTCGCGCCCGGGCAAAGCCCACATGCATCTCGCGCCCTGGCGATGCCCGCATGCCTCTCGCGCTCTGGCGATGCTCGCATGTCTCGCGCCCTGGCGATGTCCGCATGCCTCTCGCGCCCTGGCGATCATGTTCCATGCGATCTCATGGCTTTCTAACTATACTTTCCTTTACTTTTATTTTAAATAAAACATACTTCGAATTAATTTAAATATGACACTTTTATTCCAATAAGATTTTCCAGGTCCTTACAATATCATCAAAGTAAACTACAACAAACTTGCCAATGAATGCTTTTAAAACATGATGCATGAGTCGTATGAAGGTACTAGGAGCATTAGTCAAGCCAAAAGGCATGACCAACCACTCATATAAACCAAATTTGGTCTTAAAAGCAGTTTTCCATTCACACTAGCGCAGAAAAGTAAATCAAATGCGGTTATTTTTCATTTATAAATGCAGTCACAGGACCGCATTTGCTCAGCACGCATTCATAAATCGTAGATATACAAATGCGGTCAAAGGACCGCATTTATAAATTAGATTTACAAATGCGGTCATTTGATATAACCGCATCTGTATATTAACCTGAATGAGGGGATGCGGAGCTTGGGTTTATGATTTACGAATGCAGCCTTGTATGAGAAGCCTTCGTTGGTGGCAGCGGCAGCAGTAGAGAGCGGTGGCGGCAGCAGATAACGCTCAAGCTACAGAGGGAAAAAAAACCAAAACGAAAACAAAAGCCAAAACCAATCGATGCAAGGAACTCAAAAACGAAAATGAAGGAGAATATTACCAAATGTGAAAGAGAAGAAGGCCAACGGGAACGAATGCACGAGCGAATGGGAACCAGCAGCGCAACAACAAAACAAAAACGAAAAGCGGTGAAGAGAAACTGTTTAGCGCGTTCAAAATTTTAGGGTAAATATTATTTACAAATGCGGTCATTTGGTAAGACCGCATTTGTAAATCACGCGTTTTGATTTACAAATGCGGTCATATGGTAAGACCGATATAATTACAAAAATGCCACCGTTTTTTTAACGAATGCGTTTTGGCGTTGGACCGCGTTAAATAATGAGCAGTCTTTTGTTATTTTTGTACTAGTGTCATCTCCCAATTTAATCCGGATTTGGTTATAACCACTTTTAAGATCAATTTTAGTAAATATTTTAGACCCATACAATTCATCCAACAAGTCGTCCAACCTAGGAATGGGATGCCTATATTTGATGGTTATATAATTTATTGCTCTACAATTTGTACACGTCCTCCATGACCCATCCTTTTTAGGAACAAGGATGACAGGCATAGCACATGGGCTCATGCTATCTTGTACCCATCCCTTGGATATTAAATCCTCAACCTGTTGTTGAATTTCTTTGGCCTCTGTGGGATTGGTCCTATATGCTGGGCGATTTGGTAAAGAAGCCCCGAGAATGAAGTCTATTTGGTGTTCAATCCCTCTTAGAGGTGGTAAGCCTTTAGGAGGATCTTGAAACACATCTTCAAATTCCTTTACCAAATTTTCCAAACATGTGGGACTATCCTTAGCCAACTCACAATCAAGGACACTAGGAATAGCTAAAAAAATAGGCTTCTGAGCAACTATTACCTTTTGGACCCCTTGAGTTGTCATGAGAAGGCTCTCTTTGAACTTTTTTTATCATATTCATTCTCTCTCTTTTGCTTCATTTTAATTTGGTCCTCATGGACTTCCTTTGGAGAGAGAGAGTTAAGTATGATCTTGTGCCCATGGAAGTTAAAAGAAATTTTTTTGGTAAAGCCATCATGAAAAACTTTTCTATCATATTGCCATGGCCTACCCAAAAGAACATGTGTTGCTTCCATTGGGACAACATCACACAAGACCTCATCTTTCTATTTACCAATGGAAAAAGCAATGAGGACTTGTTTTTTAACCATGATCTCCCCAACCACACTTAACTATTGTAGTTTGTAGGGCTTTGCATGAGAGATAGTAGACAATCCAAGCTTATCTACCACTCTTGTGCTAGCCACATTAGTGCAACTTCCCCCATCCACTATCAAAGAACAAAAATTATCATTAATGAGACATCTTGTATGGAAAATATTTTCTCTTTGGCTTTCATCAAAAGGTTTTAAAACTTGTCCAAGCATTCGTCTCACTACTAATAAGTCGCCTTCAAGTGGACTTTCACTCTCATGCTCACTTGGGGACCTAGGAGGTGTGGAAAATCTAGAAGAATCCGAACTATGCTCACTCACCACCCCATCATGCATCATCATATTTCTTTTTGAAGGACAATTAGCCGTGATATGACCATAGCCTAAACATTTAGAGCACTTTTTACTTGAATATTTAGTTGGTGATTTAGGAGTGGAAGTGGAAGGCTTGGAATCTCTAGGTTTCAAAGTAGAGTCCTTAGAAGGATATTTTGTGTATTGACCAGTTCTCAGACATCGACGACCGCTAGCAGTAGTGGGCCACATAAGCTGGGTCCCACAAGTGGCATGAGACAGTGTCCCTCAAGCGACATGAGCCAGTGTGCCGATTAGTTGATCGAGAGAGGCCAAGCTCACCCCACCATGAAAGCCAAAGGCCAAGACTAGACCGTCTAGAACCACATGGAGAGCGTCTAGCACAAGACAAGGGGGAGCTACATGAGGAGCGTCTAGGAGGGAGCCTAGACCGTCTAGGACCTCTCACAAGGTCCATGGCCAAGCACATTCACGCCCAAATAAGTCAAGCCACGGATGGGAGGGAGAAGACCTTGTACATGCTACTTGGAGGCCCATTAGGGGTAGCTTAGTAGATTAGTGTAGTGTAGAAAGCAAAACTTGCTCACTTTTTAATGTACCCTAGCTTGGTGCTCATGTTGGAACTTTCTAACACCTAGGGCCGACCATGTGTGAGTGTGTGTGTTCCATGTGACCAAAATTACATTACATTTGTGGCACATTTCATTAGAATTAGGTTAAGCTTGGTGGTCACCCTTTAGCTTATAAAAAGGGTAGCCTACACCTTGTATTTTCAAGATTAATATGAGTAAAGTTATGCTGCCAAATTTGTGCCCAGCTTTGCTCTCTCCTAGCTTCTAGGAATTGATCTTCATTTTCCTTCACCTCACTAAGCGTTGGCCGAACCTCCCTACTCCCATACACTTCATGCACCTTCAAGATCACCATCACTCTTAGGAGGGTCTTGCTCATTTCAACCATTGCTTTCGCACCATCTTCAACATCCAAGGAGAGCTCAACATGTGAAGGCCATCATTTGGTATCATGAGCATGGGGTTCTTCAAAGATGAGTAGTTCTTGGTCTTTTTTTTTTTAATTTTGAGTTCTTCTTTAATCCTTGTTGTTCATCTTTTTTTTCCATACTTGTCTTGCTGTTTTTTGAATTTTTAATTTGAATTAGTGTGCTGTTTGGAAATTCCATTTGGTGCATCGTGTTCAATTGTTCTTGAGCAATCTTTGTGCAATTTTTGGTAGGATTTCATACACCTTTGTGTTGCTGTTTTTCTTTTAAGTTTTGAGTCTTTATTGCAATTTTTATTTTGGTTCATTTTATGCTCTTTAAGTCTTTAATTTTTGAATCTATATATGTTGTCTAAGTCATGTTTCTCCAAAATGTCATAAAATCATAAGTAGTACTTTGTTTGGCTTATTTGTTTCTTGATTTTGGTCTAAAAGTTTGATTTGAATCTGCTGGGTTTTTGAGCTTTTGGTGCCTTTTTAATTTTAGGTTGAGTTCATATTTGTGTTTTAGTTCTACACAAATTCATTTACATCTTTTTCCATTGTGTCTTTTGGTATATCTTTCTGTTTTTCCAATTTACACAGAATCCCCTGTTTTGCATCAATCTGTGCTGGCTGTTTTTGCTTAGGAAAATTTTTTGCCACATAGGAAAGTTTTGATTCTCTGGAATATGCAAGATTGAGGTGTTATTGAAACTAAAAAAAAAGAATTAGGTCAAAAAAACAAATAGAAAAAAATGATAAATATTTTAAAAACAGTGTGCAAATCTGGGCGCTCCAGCTGGCGTAACTGAACACTGTTTTTGCAAAATTTATTAAAAAAAAATGGCTCATGCGTTTTGGGTGAAATCTGTCCCACAATCTTGAAATATTTGCATATCAATTTTCAGAGGCAAATCTGTAAAGGACAGCTCAGCATAAATAGGGGAAAATCACGTTTTCTGGCCAGAACAGTTTTTCAGTGGTGCTGTTTTTGTTTTTTTTAAATCAATATTAGTGTTATTCTTAGGATTCACTTTGTGTGCCTACCTTTCCTTGAGTACCTTTATTTGCTTGTTTTATATTTCTTTGGAACTCTTTCTAGTTGTCACAATATTTTAACTCCATTTTGGTGGTACTATTTTTCTAATTAATTTGTTTCTTGCTTTAATCCTTTTTCCTCTAAATTTGGTGCTGGAATTGTTTCTCAATTGGTGCCTATTTGAGTAGAAATTTAACTTGAGTGAGGTCTAGCTTGTGTGATAGGTGCTGGATTGGAGAATTAATTTCCTAATTCTAAGAGGAGCCAAAGCAAGGGCAGCAAACAAATATTACCCAAAAACACCACAAACACTTGGAGGGCCCAACAAAGAAAAGACAACCAAGGGAGTGCCAATAGCAAAACAAGGATCAACAAAAGGGGGTTTTCTTAATCTTCTTGGCAACTTAACCTTGTTAATTATTTCTTTAATTACGTGATTAGAGGGTGAGTGTGTCTTCAAGGGCTCCAAGTGTCCAAGAAGCCTCACCTAGGACCGACTAGTGTAGACTTTAATTGGTTTAGCATGTGTTAATTGTTTTTAATTGTTTTCCTCACTTAATTAATTACGTTTGCTAATTGTCTTGCCTTGTTTAAGTTTGTTAATTCTTTGCTTGGTTAATTAGCTAGTTTGCATTGTTTTCTTGCATAAAAAAGGATTTCTTCAACTTGATTAGTCTTTGGCTAAGGCAAGGCTTGGTATTTAAGTAGTCCATTGTGACTCACCTCCCTTACCTGGAAGACTACCTTCTTTGACTTCCCTAAATTTTCTCAAGGTAAAATACTTCTACACAGAAAGCTTTAGTCATGTCTTTTTCTTCTCATTCTCCAAAGCCTATTGAAAATGAATTAAAATCTATGAAAACTCTTTTGGAAGAAGTTTCACAAGCCGTGCAAATGATTTCTTTTAGACAATTGGAGAATGAGTCTAAAATTAATGAGTTGACTAAAACCCAAGAAGAGAAGTCACAAAAATCAAAAAAATCTCAAACTCATGCATCTCATTCACAAATCCAAGAGTCTCTAGGGGAGGGAAGCCTTAGAATGTATGACTACTACCAACCACCCCCTAGAAGAAATAGGCAAAGGGAGCAAGAGGGCCTAAGGGAGGTTAGAGTAGACCTACCTCATTTCCATGGTAAGGAGAGTGTAGAAACCTACCTAGATTGGGAGATGAAAGTAGAGCAACTCTTTGCTTGCCATAGGGTGAGTGAAGAACGCAAGGTACCTCTAGCCACCCTTAGCTTCCAAGGGAACGCCATGTATTGGTGGACCTCTCTCAAAAGAGAAAGACGTCTTCATAGGAAACCTCCAATTGAATATTGGAACAACCTTAGGGGAGCCCTAAGACGTCGCCACATACCCTCATACTACCATAGGGAGTTGATGGACAAGCTCTAAAGACTCCGGCAAAACAATATGAGTGTTGAGGAGTATAGACAAAAAATGGAGCTCTACATGATGAGAGCCTCCATTAGAGAAGAGGAGCATATCACCATAGCTATGTTTCTTAGTGGCCTCTCACTTGAGATAAGGGATAGAGTAGAACTCCTTCCATACCAAGACTTGAATGACTTGGTCCAACTTTGCATTAAAGTTGAGCAACAAAATTTGCACAAAACTTCAAGTCTAAAGGTTGGATCCTACTCTAACTCCTATCCCAAGAGAGAATATAGAAGGGAGGGTAGTACATTAAAAGAAAAACCTAGGGAAACTACCAAAACCTTAGCCAAAGATGCCTCCACCCCACCCATCCGAGCTAGGGACGTTAAGTGCTTTAAGTGCTATGGAAGAGGGCATGTGCAAGCACAATGCCCAAACCAAAGGAATTTGTTTTTGAAAGGTGTAGATGAGTACACTAGTGGCGAGGATGAGCCAAGTGAAAGAGAGGAAGGGGGAGAGGATGAGAGGGTAGATCCATTAGAGGGAGAATTGCTAATGATTAGGAGAACCCTCAACAATCATCCTAGTGCATCTATGGAGACACAAAGAGAGAACATCTTTCACACAAGATCTAAAGTTTTAGAAAATATATGTTCCCTCATTGTGGATAGTGGATCAAGCTGCAATTGTTGTAGCTCTAGAATGGTTGAAAAACTCAATCTACAAGTAGTTCCTCATCCTAAGCCATACAAGTTGCAATGGATAAATGAGAATGGGGAACTAAGTGTAGATAAGCAAGTGGAAATCAAGTTTTCCATAGGGAACTATAAAGACAAGGTTTTATGTGATGTAGTGCCTATGGAAGCTTGCCATATACTCTTAGGAAGACCATGGCAATTTGATAAAAAAAGCTTGCATGATGGTCTTACTAATGAGATTTCCTTCACCCATAAGCATAAAAAGTTTGTACTTAGTCCTTTACCACATTCCCAAGTGGTGAAAGACCAAATACAAATGAAAGAAAAGAGGGATGAGGAAAAGAAAAAGAAAAGAGAGCTTGAAAGGAAAAAGTCCTTAGGGATAGGAAGGAGTGGGAGAAGAGTGTTCCTTCCACCAAGGTTGCTAAACAAGAGAAGCCTTTTGAAAACATCTTGGAAAATTTGCTTCTTGTTGAACAACCAAGCCTTTTTTTTTGTAAAGGAACACTTGCATGCACTGCCACAAGTAGTGAACTTATGAGTCTACCTCCTAAAGTAGAAAAACTTTTAAGTGAATTTGATGATGTATTCTCTAATGAGGGACCCAATGGACTCCCTCCCATTAGAGGTATAGAACACCAAATTGACTTGATTCCGGGGGCAAGCCTACCAAATAGGCCCGCCTATAGAACTAACCCCGAGGAGACCAAGGAGATAGAGTCACAAGTTCAAGACTTGTTGAAGAAGTGATGGAAGAGGCCCAAGCCCAAGCCAAAGCCCAAGCTCAGGCCCAACAACTAGGTCCATGGAAAAGAGTATTTAAGAAGATTGGGACTCTGCTACTGATGGCAGAGAAACTTTTCTTTACATATTCAAGGACCCCTCAGAGGTCCACAAGGAGTAGAGCCCAAGCCATGGGAGCTGAGCATCAATTAATTTCAGTTTATTTGTAATTTCAGTAGAGTAGGGTTCATTTAGCACAATAGGGGGTGTATTTAACAATTTAGCTTGTACCTAGGCCTTTTAGGGTAGGAATGTAGCCCTACCTTCTAGAAGCATGCTAAGGGGCTGCATTGACCTTTAGTCAACACCCTAGCAGCCCCCTCTTTTATGTATTCCCCATCCTACCCTTGCTCCTTACTCTCCAAGGCACCATCTCCTATAAATAGGGTGCTTTGGCTCATGTTTTTTTAAGATCAATTTATATGAGTAAATGCTGCCAAAATTATGCTAGCTTCTACTCTTTGTCTAGTCTCTCTAGGTTAGACACTTTGATCTTCATCTTCACCTTCCTCCAAGTGATTTGGCCTAACCTATCACTCTCCATACCTTTCATGCACCTACAAGGAACCCATAGCTCTATATGAGCCATCCTTGACCCATATCATCCATAGCTTCCACCACCTTTTTACCTCATATTTTAAGAAGAACAAATGGTCATGAAGAACAACCCATCATTTGGTATCTAGAGCTTTGGTTCTTCAAGAGATAAGTGTTCTCTTCATTTTATTTTTTGAGTCTTCTTTATTCCATGTTGTTCATCATATCCTTAAATGTCTTGCTGTTTTTAATTTCTTTTTAAGTTGGTGTTGCTGTTTTTTAAATTTCTATTTGGTATTTTTGGTTCAACTTGATCTTGAACTTCCTTTTTTTCAAACTGTTTTAGGTTCCTTTTGTGTTGGCTGTTCTGTTTTTATTTTATTTGAGTCTTATTGATGTTTTTAATCGGTGCAAAGTGTTTGTGGTTGAGTCATTTTGATTTTTGAATCCATACAAGTTTTGTCAAAGTCATGTTCATCCTACAATGTCATAAATTCCAAGTGGTGCCTTTTATTGTTGATTTGGTTGCTTGATTTTGTTTTGAGTGCAGTTTATATTTCTGGTTTTGAAGCTTTGGTGCCTTTTATATTTTCATATTTGAGTTCATACTTGTGTGTTAGTTCCATACAAGTTCGTTTCCAATCATTTCCATTGTGTTTTTGAAGTTTCTTTACCGTTTTCTAATTCCAAGTTAGGATTTCTCTGTTTTCACTGCTACTGTGCTGGCCGGAATCATTCCCAGAAATTACATTTGTTGGTAAAAAATTCTGAAATTTTGTATTTGAGTAATTTCATGTGTTAAGAAAAATTGAAAAAAAGAAGCACATCAAAATTCAAAATAAAAAAAAAATGATAAATGAAATACGAACAGAGTGCAAAAATCCTGACTCTGAAAAAACGCTGACGCGGCAGTGATTTCGGAAAAATTATTACAATTATTTGGCTCACTCTTTTGGTGAAATTCCAACGCCTATATTGAGCTACAACATTGAAGTTTCTGTTTTTAAAATTTCAAGCTCAAATTTGAAGTATTCTGTCCAGCATAAAATTGGAAAGTTGTGAAAAATTTTACACAAAAAAATTCTGTAGTGCTGTTTTGGTTTTATTCATCTATTCTAGTTCCATTCACTAGGATTCCACTTTGTGTGCTACCTTTTTCTTGTGTGCCTTAATTTTTTGCTTGTCAAATTTTATTGAATACTCTTTCAAGTCTTGTCAAATATCAACTCCATTTGCAGTAGTCCTTGATTTTAAATTTGAGTTTTGTTGCTTTAAAACTTGCTTGACCTCTCTTTGGTGGATTTGACCTAAAAAGTGCTTTGGTGAGTGTGGAGCTAAAATTTTGTTTTGGTGAAAGCCATATCACTAAAGAGGAGCTGGATTAAAGATTTAAGGTTGAATAACCTAAGGAGACAAAGCAAGGGACAGCAGCAACCTCATTGAAAAATACACAAATATACACAAAGGAGCTACAAGTGAAGGAGTGCATAGAATAGGACTTTAAATTTTTGTGCATCAAAATTTGTTAACCTAATTTCTTTGTATTTCTTTGAGTTGTAATTTGCAAGGACATTGATTAATTAGTGGATTAATACGTCTTAGACGGTGAGTGTGTCTTCAAGGTTCCAAAGTGCCAAGAAGCCTCACCTTAGGATTCGACTAGTTTTAAAAGCTTTCTAGATAGCAATTTTCATTTGTGTTTTATTGCTTTATATAGTTTTTCTTGCATAAAAATTTTGTTTTCATCTTTGAATGTGCTCTAAGTAAATTGCTTAGAGAAAGGTTTGTGAAAGTGTTGTGGGATAGTATCTGGCTAAGGAAAGACTTGGTACTTAAGTGATCCAAGTGATCCACCTCCCTTTCCTGGGAAATTACCTACTTCACTCCACCTATCTTTCTTTTTGAAAATTACTTTTATCACAAACCCTAAACATGTCTACTCATTCTTCTAGTCATAGTGAAAGTGATAGGAAATCCACAAAATCTCTTTTGAAACAATTGGCTAGAGATTTTCAATCACTATCACTAAGACAATTGCAACATGAGGCTCAAATTTTGGAAGATAAAAAAGAAAGAGATGCCCATCTTGCAGTTTTGAATGAAGTGTTGAAGATTGGTAGGGAAAAAGATGAATACATTAGAAAATTAAAAAAATCCCAGGCATCACATGCATCTAGTTCTAGGTCAAATGACTCACATGCTGAGGGGAGTCTGAGAGTTAATGATTATTATCAACCTCCACCTAGAAGAACTAGAAGAGAAAAAGAGTTTAAAGAAAAATTACAAGCTCTTGTCACAAAGAAAGAAGAGAAAGACAAAAGAGAAAGAGAGGAGAATGAAAGGAAAGATAGAGAAGAGAAAGAAAAGAGAGAAAAAGTGAGGATAGAAAAGGAAAGTACAAAAAATCCTTTGTTTGGAGTTGAACCAAACATTGACTTAAATTCTTCTTCCATAGAAAACCCTTGTGAGAATATGCTTGAAGAAAAATTTGTGTCTGGAGCTGAACCAGATATAAATATAAATCTTTCCTCCAAAGAAAAGCCAAGTGAGGGATTGTTTGAAAAAGAAGAAGAGGAATCTAGAAAGAATGAAGAGTATCTTACAACAACTCCTACAAGAATAGTGGGAAAAGAATCCTTAAACAGAGATTGCAATACTTTGAACTCTCATTTTCCTTTGAATCATGATGCTTACTCTTATTCTCAAAAATCACAAAAACAACACTTTGTGATGTTGTTGCTTATCTTGGGCAATGAACAACACAAAGGAAGCAAAAATATTTTTGAAAAGGGCCCTATTTCTTTCAAACAAAACTTTTATAAAAATAGCAAAGGGCCTTATTTCCTTACTATTTTATTTGAATACACTAGTCTTAATCTTCTTATCTCACTTTTCTATAATGTTTACTGTAGGTTAATATTTGATCCTGGAGGACGAGCATAGTTTTCAAAGCAGGAATAAGGCTGCTGTTTGAGATCAACCCTGTAGATCTGAGGACAGATCCTCTCAAGAAGGAGGGGATGATGGAAGAGGCCCAAGCCCAAGCCAAAGCGCAAGCTCAGGCCCAACAACTAGGTCCATGGAAAAGAGTATTTAAGAAGATTGGGACTCTGCTACTGATGGCAGAGAAACTTTTCTTTACACATTCAAGGACCCCTCAGAGGTCCACAAGGAGTAGAGCCCAAGCCATGGGAGCTGAGCATCAATTAATTTTAGTTTATTTGTATTTCAGTAGAGTATGGTTCATTTAGCACAATAGGGGGTGTATTTAACAATTTAGCTTGTACCTAGGCCTTTTAGGGTAGGAATGTAGCCCTACCTTCTAGAAGCATGCTAAGGGGCTGCATTGACCTTTAGTCAACACCCTAGCAGCCCCCTCTTTTATGTATTCCCCATCCTACCCTTGCTCCTTACTCTCCAAGGCACCATCTCCTATAAATAGGGTGCTTTGGCTCATGTTTTTTTAAGATCAATTTATATGAGTAAATGCTGCCAAAATTATGCTAGCTTCTACTCTTTGTCTAGTCTCTCTAGGTTAGACACTTTGATCTTCATCTTCACCTTCCTCCAAGTGATTTGGCCTAATCTATCACTCTCCATACCTTTCATGCACCTACAAGGAACCCATAGCTCTATATGAGTCATCCTTGACCCATATCATCCATAACTTCCACCACCTTTTTACCTCATATTTCAAGAAGAACAAATGGTCATGAAGAACAACCCATCAAGAAGGGTTGGGTTCAAAAGAGCCTAAGCCCTTGTGCTGTACCTGTCTTGCTGGTGCCCAAAAAGATGGAAAATGGCGCATGTGCTGTGATTGTAGAGCAATCAACAACATCACCATCAAGTATAGGCATCCAATCCCAAGGCTTGATGACATGCTTGATGAATTGCATGGGTCCACCATGTTTTCCAAAATTGACCTTAAAAGTGGTTATCACCAAATAAGAATCAAAGAGGGAGATGAGTGGAAAACCGCTTTTAAAACCAAATTTGGACTATATGAGTGGTTAGTGATGCCCTTTGGGCTCACTAATGCCCCTAGCACATTCATGAGGCTCATGAATCACACCTTAAGGGATTGTATAGGTAAATGTGTAGTAGTGTATTTTGATGATATATTAGTATATAGTAAAACCCTAGAAGACCATTTAAGTCACCTTAAGGAGGTCCTTCTAGTGCTTAGGAAAAATAGTTTGTATGCCAATAGGGATAAGTGTACCTTTTGTGTAGATAGTGTAGTTTTCTTAGGTTTCATAGTCAACCAAAAGGGGGTGCATGTTGACCCCGAGAAAATCAAAGCCATCCAAGAGTGGCCCACTCCACAAAATGTAAGTGATGTAAGAAGTTTCCATGGGTTAGCTAGCTTTTATAGAAGGTTTGTGCCTAATTTTTCAAGTCTAGCTTCTCCTTTGAATGAACTTGTGAAAAAAATGTTGCATTTTGTTGGAATGATAAGCATGAGAAAGCCTTCCAAAGGCTAAAAGCTCAACTCACCAATGCACCAATTCTAGCTCTCCCAAAATTTTCCAAAACTTTTGAGATAGAATGTGATGCATCGGGAGTAGGCATAGGTGCGGTATTATTGCAAAGTGGTCACCCCATTGCATATTTTAGCGAAAAAATCCATGGTGCCACCCTCAATTACCCCACCTATGAAAAAGAGCTTTATGCTCTTGTGAGAGCCCTAAAGACTTGGGAACACTACCTTGTGACCAAAGAATTTGTAATCCATAGTGATCACGAGTCTTTAAAATATCTAAAGGGCCAACACAGGCTCAACAAGAGACATGCTAAATGGATGGAATTTCTTGAACAATTTCCTTATGTAATCAAGTACAAGAAAGGAAGCACCAATATAGTGGCCAATGCTCTTTCAAGACGGCACACACTCTTTTCAAAATTGGGTGCTCAAATTCTTGGATTTGATCACATAAGAGAGCTTTATCAAGATGATCAAGAATTTTCATCCATTTATGCCCAATGTCAACATAGAGCGCAAGGAGGTTACTATGTGTCCGAGGGATATCTTTTTAAAGAAGGAAAACTTTGCATTCCCCAAGGCACACATAGGAAACTCCTTGTCAAAGAATCACATAAGGGGGGACTCATGGGCCATTTTGGAGTTGATAAGACTCTAGACATTTTGAAAGTAAAATTTTGTTGGCCACACATGAGGAAAGATGTCCAAAGACATTGTTCTAGATGTATAGCATGTTTGAAAGCAAAATCTAGAGCAATGCCTCATGGACTCTACACTCCCTTGCTGATTGCAAATGCTCCTTGGGAAGACATTAGCATGGATTTCATTTTAGGACTCCCTAGGACTGCAAGAGGCCATGACTCTATCTTTGTGGTAGTGGACCGTTTTAGCAAAATGTCCCATTTTATTCCATGCCACAAGGTAGATGATGCTCAAAATATTTCTAGGCTCTTCTTTAGAGAAATGGTGAGACTCCATGGTATACCTAGAAGTATAGTGTCCGATAGAGATCCCAATTTTATAAGCCACTTTTGGAAAACTCTTTGGAGTAAACTTGGAACAAGACTACAATTTTGCACTTCTTGTCATCCTCAAACGGATGGTCAAACCGAAGTAGTCAATAGATCTCTAGGAACTATGCTTAGGGCTATCATGAAGGGAAACCACAAGTCTTGGGATGAGCACCTTCCCCACATTGAGTTTGCTTATAATAGAGTAGTCCACAAGACTACTAATGCTTCTCCTTTTGAAGTAGTATATGGATTTAATCCTCTCACACCTATGGACTTGTTACCCCTTCCTAATCCACAAGATTTTGTGCATAAGGAAGGAGCAATCAAGGCCGATTTTGTTAAGAAAATTCATGAGAAGGTTAAACTTCAAATACAACAACAAAATGAGAAGTATGCCAAATACCACAATAAGGGGAAGAGAGAATTGATTTTTGAGGAAGGAGACTTAGTTTGGCTTCATCTTTGAAAAGATAGATTTCCCACTCAAAGGAAGTCCAAACTAAGTCCCCGAGGAGATGGACCCTTTCAAGTCCTCAAGAGAGTCAACAACAATGCATACAAGTTGGACCTACCTCTTGAATATGGAGTGCATGACACATTTAATGTAATTGACCTATCTCCATTTGTAGGTACCAATGAAGACTTGGATTTGAGGACAAATCCTTTCCAAGGGGGAGGGGATGATAGAGAGAGGCCAAGCTCACCCCACCATGAAAGCCAAAGGCCAAGACTAGATCGTCTAGAATCACATGGAGAGCGTCTAGCACAAGACAAGGGGGAGCTACATGAGAAGCGTCTAGGAGGGAGCCTAGACCGTCTAGGACCTCTCACAAGGTCCATGGCCAAGCACATTCACACCCAAATAAGTCAAGCCACGGATGGGAGGGAGAAGACCTTGTACATGCTACTTGGAGGCCCATTAGGGGTAGCTTAGTAGATTAGTGTAGTGTAGAAAGCAAAATTTGCTCACTTTTTGATGTACCCTAGCTTGGTGCTCACATTGGAACTTTCTACCACCTAGGGCCGGCCATGTGTGAGTGTGTGTGTTCCATGTGACCAAAATTACATTACATTTGTGGCACATTTCATTCGAATTAGGTTAAGCTTGGTGGTCACCCTTTAGCTTATAAAAAGGGTAGCCTACACCTTGTATTTTTAAGATTAATATGAGTAAAGTTATGCTGCCAAATTTGTGCCCAGCTTTGCTCTCTCCTAGCTTCTACGAATTGATCTTCATTTTCCTTCACCTCACTAAGGGTTGGCCGAACCTCCCTACTCCCATACACTTCATGCACCTTCAAGATCACCATCACTCTTAGGAGGGTCTTGCTCATTTCAACCATTGCTTCCGCACCATCTTCAACATCCAAGGACAGCTCAACATGTGAAGGCCATCATTAGTGGTCGTCGGAGATCGATCAAGAGGGTATGCCGATGTGTACTCGGCAACAGAGTAAAGCTGATGTGACATCGAGCATCAGTAATTCAAACAGCTAAACTGGGTCACAAAAGGTAGACCCCAGGAAACACACCAGTTATCAGTGAAACGCTTAGAGTTAGGGGGAAGCCTGAGTCACAAGGGGCTCGTGCGTGTGGTGTGAATAGCTCATTTGGGCGCAGCACCAGCAAAGGGCCCTGGAAACTCTAAGGCTCATTAGGGTTAGGGTTTCCCAGGGGTAGTCTGCATGCATGGCATGTGAACAGTTAGGGCACCCCCAGGATGGATGGCCCCAGAGATTAGGTGCACAAGTTGGTACCCAGGTGGCCATACAACGAGAGGTTGCACTCCAGCAAGGGAAGCCTTATGCGTTAGATTACACTAAGACTGGCTAATAGCGGCACAAGGGCATTCCCCCAGAAACCCTAAATGCGGGTAACAAAGACAGGGGAAACCCTAGACTATATAAACAACAGTAAGAAACCCTAACCAGGTATGCAGCTCTTGAGACTAAAACTGTTAGACACATACACACTGTTTCTTAGCCCCAATATTGACTTGAGCGTCGGAGTGCAAATGGCCTCTAGGGCGCCTCCTTGTCTTTGCAGGTACAGAGTGTTTCGATCCAGTGAAGCAACAACCTAAGAAAGAAGAAGAGGGTGCGAGATTGTCGTAGAGTCAACCGGCAAGAGCATTTGGCTCCCACCGTGGGGCCGAAATAAAACAAGGTCCCATTCACAAGCAGAGAGGAAAGATCTAGAAAAATGAGGAATCCCAAACAAGTAGCCGCCACTGCTGCACCAAACGGAGGTGAAAACATCACCATGCAGCAGATTATGGAGACGATGTGCGCCCTCCAGGAGATGGTGGCGGCGTCCAGGGCAAATCAAGAACAAATCCAGATTGACTTGGTCGCGTCGCAAGCTAGGAATGAAGAGTTATGCAGGACCAATGAGGAATTGCGCATGAATTTGCAGAATTTATAGCAGGCAGGGGAACGCGTGGTGGATGATCGAGCCCTGCCTATGCTGCCCAGGGCATTCCCAATGCCATTTTCGCAGGCTATCATGGACACGTCGTACCACCCACCTTCGTAGGTCCTAAGACCACCTTTATAGGAGTAGAGGACCCAGAGGCGCATCTCACGCCATTCCATACCCAGATAATGTTGTCAGGAGGCTCTGATGCTGTACATTGTAAGTTGTTCATGACCACGCTGACTGGCACAATGTTAGAATGGTTCATCAGCCTACCTGACGGACACGTGATGTCATTTGCACAATTCTCTACAAAATTCAAGGAGCAATACATCGTCAATCAGGCTCCCCCGCCGGTGTCTTATGATCTTTTCTATGTAAGGCAGTACCAGGGAGAGTCCTTGAAGGATTACCTTAACAGGTTTGGAGCAATGGTGGTAAGGCTGCACACTAAGGATGAGGATATGGTGTTGCACGCTTTCAGGAAGGGGATTTTTCCAGGACCCTTCAGTAAGTCCCTCATCAGGAATCGCCCCAAAACCTTTTGTGAGATTAGGCGTAGGGCGGTAGCCCATATAGTCGCAGAAGGGGAACTCACAGAGAAGTGCGAGAGCATTGCCCCCGCACAATCACGAGGGCCAACTCGATCTCAGCCCATGAGGGTACATGAGGCGGCAATAGAGAAGAAGGCCCAAGGGAAACAGCAACCCAACGTGGCCAGGAAGCCCCAGACCAGGGCTCGCACGAAGGAGGATGCGCCCCCCAGACATAGCTTTGTGGTAGAATTGAAGGATTTGATCACTATCCCCAACATAGCCGAGAGGCTGAAGATGCCCCCAAAGACTGACAAGATATTGGGCCCTAGCAAGAATGTGTGGTGCGAGTTCCACCTAGCGTTTGGTCACCCCATCCGCAACTATTTGGCCCTAGGCTACCAGTTGGATAAGCTGGTGAAGATCGGTTTCTTGAATGACCACTTGTGCCAACCACAGGAGGATCGCGCATTAGCAGTCCCGAGGAGTGATCAGGTGCATGAGGTGCCAATTCATGGTGAAATCCACACCATCTCAAGAGGTTTTTCAGGAGGGGGCTGCACCGCTTCTCAGTGGAAGAAATATGCGCGCTCAGTGATGGCAGTAGAGATGTACGAGGAAGACCACACTTCTGACATCGACCTCACCTTCACCAAGGCTGATCACTAGGATGTCGTTCCCCATGACAATGACCCAGTGGTGATATCGATAGTAATGGTGGAAGGAAGGTGCACCGTGTGCTGGTGGATCAGAGGAGCTCGGTCGATGTGATATTCTTGTTGACCTTCAACAAACTACAATTGTCTCCTGACCAGTTGAGACCTTACACTGATTGTTTGTATGGGTTTGCGAGAGACCAGGTAGAAGTGCGTGGACACATAGAACTGAAGACCACATTCATAGATGGTGTGGCCTCATGCACAGAGAACATCAGGTACCTTGTTGGTAACGCTCCCTCAGCTTACAACATCCTCTTGGGCAGACCTTCCCTGAACAGGTTCGGAGCAGTGGCATCGACAAGTAATATGAAGATGAAGCTACCTTCCATGGAAGGGATGTCTCACTGCTGTCGCACCAAACGGAGGTGAAAACATCACCAAGCAACAGATTATGGAGACGATGCATGCCCTCCAGGAGACGGTGGCGGCGTCTAGGACAAGGAGGGGGGTGTGCACCGTTACCACTCAACCACCAGATGTGCTGTGCACCATTACTGCCCAGCCCCCACGTGAGGAAGGGGTCACTCAAGTAGAGGTCACCCAGGAGAGACGACCCGAACCAGCTGAGGACATCTTGGAGAGGGAGATGGAGATTGGTGGAAAGATGTTCAAGCTTGGCAAGTCTTTATGCCAAGAGACACAAGACCAGACCGCTAAAGTCATCGCACGACACTTGGATGCGTTCGCATGGTCTGCCTCAGACATGCCTGGCATAGACCCCGACTTCCTGTGTCATTGCCTTGCCATGGACCCCTAGGTCAGACCTGTTGACCAGAGAAGGAGGATGTTCAATGAAGAAATGTGATAAGTCATTAAGGAGGAGACATAGAAGTTGCTGAGAATCGACCACATCAGGGAGATCCAATACCCAGAGTGGTTGGCAAATGTGGTGCTCATGAAAAAGGCCAACGAGAAGTGGAGAATGTGTGTAGACTTCACTGACCTCAACAAGGCCTGCCAGAAGGACTCCTACCCACTGCCAAGCATTGATGCTTTGGTAGACAGTGCCTCGGGTTGCAAGTTGCTCAGCTTCCTGGATGCCTTTTTCTGGGTACAACCAGATCAAGATGCATCCCATGGACGACTGCAAGATGGTGTTCATGACAGAGCTGTCTTGCTACTATTACACAGTGATGCCCTTTGGGCTAAAGAATGCAGGTGCCACCTACCAGAGGCTGATGGAAAGGGTACCTGCGTCCATGATAGGACGAAACGTGCAAGCCTATGTGGATGACATGGAGGTGACCTCATAGGTGAAAGATCAGAACGTTGCTGATCTAGAAGAGCTATTTACAACAATAGCTAAATACAGGCTGAAGCTGAACCCAGAGAAATGCGTGTTTGGGGCTGAAGCAGGCAAGTTCTTAGGCTTCTTGCTCACTAAGTGTGGGATAAAAGCGCACCCTGACAAGTGCACTGCAATCCTCGCTATGAGAAGCCCGACTTCAGTAAAGGAGGTGTAGTAGTTGACAAGGCAGATGGCCGCTCTGTCTAGGTTCGTATCAGCTGGAGGAGATAAGGGTCACCCCTACTTCCAGTGGCTGAGGAGGAACAACAAGTTCTTGTGGACCACAGAATGTGAAGAGGCATTCCTCAAGTTGAAGGAATACCTGGCTAGTCCGCCAGTGTTAAACCACAGCTGGGCACTCCGCTACGCCTATATTTTACAGTCACTGATTGAGCTGTTAGCTCAGTTCTTGTGCAGGAACAGGATCAGGTTTAGAAGCCAATCTACTTTGTCAACAAAGTATTACCGGGGCTTGAGGTGAGGTACCAAGCCCTAGAAAAGGCGACACTGGCAGTGGTGTTCTCAGCTAGACGACTTCGCATCTACTTCCAGAGTTTCACAGTGGTGGTGATGACAGACCGTCCCATTCGTAAGGTCTTACAGAAGCCAAACGTCACAGGAAGAATGGTGTGCTGGACTGTAGAGCTCTCAGAGTTCGACATACAGTATGAGCCGAGAGGCACTATCAAAGGCAAGGTCTATGCTGATTTTGTGGCCGAGCTCTCATTGGCAGAAACACATAATGAAGAAGCTACTTTCGATGGGTGCTGTTAGTAGATGGGTCCTCTAACCAATAGGGCAGCGGAGCTGGCGTCATCTTGGAGGGGCCAAAGGGGCTATTGATTGAACAGGCCCTTCGGTTCACTTTCAAGGCCAGTAACAACCAGGTAGAGTATGAGGCCCTGATCGCTGGGATACTGTTGGCCAAGGAAATGGGAGCGCAAAGTTTGCTAGCAAAGAGTGACTCCCTACTAGTCACGGGCCAAGTAATAGGAGAGTACCAGGCCAAAGACCCTCATATCGCCTCTTATGTAGAGTATGTACAGGCGTTAAGGCAGTCATTTGCAACGTTCGAATTGGTGCACGTCCCCAAAGAGCAGAATGCCTGAGCGGACTTGCTAGCAAAGCTCGCCAGCTCGGGCAAGGGGGACAGGTATAGGACAGTCATCCAGGAGACCCTGAAGACACCTCGTACCTACACTATGGACAATTTTGTAAGGGTCCATCAGATTAGCACATCAGATGGGATGAAGAGGAGTCATCGATCATTGACTCAGGAGACATTGAAGATGCCTAGAATACGCGTGTATCCAGCATTAGTGGAAGAGTCATTGCAGGTCTGCCTGGTTGTGAGAGGAGAAACCTGGATGACACCCTATAAGCGCTACTTGGCCGATGGGATGCTCCCGCTAGAACCCACAAAGGCCAAAAAAATAAAGAAGAACTCGACCTAATACACCCTCATCAATGGAGAATTGTACAGACATGGGTTTACCCACCCCATCTTAGTTTGTGTGCATGGCGAGCAGTGCACGCGAATAATGGTAGAGCTCCACGAGGGAATATGCAGGAGTCATATTAGTGGTCGAGCTCTTGCATCAAAGGCCATTCGCGCAGGATACTATTGGCCAACCATGAGACGAAGTACGCACAGCAGTTCAAGCAGTGTCAACAACACACTGACTGGTACAAGGCGCCACCAGAAGAGCTTAGGTTAATCTATAGCCCTTGGCCATTCCACACCTGGGGAATCGACATTCTGGGGCCTTTTCCCTTGGCTATGCGGTAGATGATGATGTGAATTCAAGAACATAAGATGAAAGGTTCTTGACATTCTTAGGAAACATCTTGAGTTGGTCATTAGAGAGGCACTTTTTCTTAGAATTGGATCAATGTTCTAAGTCAAGAACTCACCAAAAACTAATGCCAAAACACAAACTCATATGGAAGTTCCAATTATTGTCAAATTGAACCGATTAAAGTGATAGAAAACTGAATATAAGTGCTGGAAATTAAAGGCACCGAACCAAAACATAAGAACACAAGCTAAGACATGAAAACTAAAAGAGAAGGAAGGAAGGAGAAGAGAATGCTCATGAAGATGGAGGTATGGTTGGATGATCACGCCAATAAGAGGATGAAGGCTCCTAGATGAGTGTGCAAGCCGCCACTTGAGTAACCATTGAACCTTCAAGATAAGACTAGTGAAGAAGATGCAAAGCTCTCCAATGCTCACTCAAAAATTGAGTAAAGTTTCTCTAATTCAAAATTCAAAAATTCAAATCTGAAAAATACAAGGACAGCACCTTAATTTATAATGTGAAGGTGCTGAAATGCAAGCTAAATGAATTCAAAAATTCCCCCTAAAATTCAAATGAAAATGGTGCCTAAACAAGTCATGAGGAAGGTGTGACTTCTTCTCTCACTTTGGCACCTCCTATTTTAACTCCTACACCTATCTACTAACGCACCCCCCTCCTAATGCTCCTAAGTAAAGACCTAAAGATGCTTTGACACAAGAGGTTTCTCATGTTTTCCTCTAAGCACCCTCACACAAAGAAATTACAAAAAGGGAAAATAAACGTCTCCTTGTTCCTAAAGCTTTGAACATGCTTCTTGTGAGCCTTTGAGGTTGAATTTGATCTCCATGAACGTCCTCAACCTCTTCTTCTTCGTGATGATTGGCCTCCATGTCCTCTTGAGCTTGATCTCCATCATACTCCCCGAGTTGGAGAGAATTCGACCACGAATTCTGGAGACCTACAGAAAAAGGAGTTAGATCGCTGATATTAAAAGTATGACTACCTAAGAATGTATCAGGCATATCTAACTCATAAGCATTGTCATTAATCCTCTTGAGGATTTGGAAAGGTCCATCTCCTCGAGGCATAAGTTTGGACTTCCTTTGAGTAGGAAAACGATCCTTCCTCAAATGAAGCCAAACCCAATCACCCTCATCAAAGACCAATGCTTTTCTCCTTATGTTGGCAAGTTCCGCATACTTGCCAACCTTCTTCTCAATTCTCTTCTTGATGTCTTTATGCAAAGTTTTCACAAAAGAAGCCTTTTCATCACCATCTTTGCACAAGACATCCTCAAGAAGGGGAATAGGAAGAAGATCAAGAGGTGTTAAGGGATTAAACCCATAGACAACCTCAAAAGGAGAATGAGAGGTGGTAGAATGTACTACACGGTTATATGCAAACTCAACATGAGGTAGTAAATTCTCCCATACTCTAGGGTTTCCCGAAATAAAGCATCTCAATAGTTGGCCCAATGTTCTATTAACCACTTCAGTTTGGCCATCAGTTTGTGGGTGACAAGTGGTAGAAAATAAAAGCTTAGTACCAAGCTTGCCCCACAAGGTCTTCCAAAAATGGCTTAAGAACTTTGGGTCTCTATCGGACACAATAGTCCTAGGTATCCCATGCAAGCGAACCACTTCTTGGAAGAAGAGGTTTGCTATATGACATGCATCATCCACTTTGTGGCAAGGAATAAAGTGAGCCATCTTTGAAAAACGATCCACTACCACAAAAATGGAATCCTTTCCCTTTGATGTCTTGGGTAATCCTAAGATGAAATCCATAGAAATATCAACCCAAGGCATTGAAGGGATAGGAAGAGGAGTATACAATCCATGGGGATGCATCCTAGATTTAGCTTTGCGGCAAGCTATGCATTTATCACACAAACTATGAACATGTTTATGCATATGAGGCCAAAAGAAATGTTCATGCAACACATCCAAAGTTTTAGCAACCCCAAAATGTCCCATCAAACCCCCTTCATGTGCTTCTCTAACAAGAGATGATCTAATAGAACCATGAGGAACACAAAGACGTTTTCCTTTAAAAAGAAATCCATTTTGTATAAAAAAATCTTTGTGTCCTCCCTTAAGACACTCTTGAAAGATTTGAGAAAAATCAAGGTCATCATGATAAAGATCCTTAATGTGATCAAAGCCAAGAAATTGAGATCCCAAAATGTTTAGCAAAGTATATCTTTTAGAAAGTGCATCCGCCACAATGTTTACTTTGCCTTGCTTGTGCTTGATCACATAAGGAAATTGCTCAAGGAATTCTACCCATTTGGCATGCCTCTTGTTGAGCTTGTTTTGGCTTTTCAAATATTTAAGAGATTCATGATCACTATTGATCCGGTCGGTCATCAGTAGTTGATGACATCAGTAGCCGTTGACCACATGGACCATGCACAGGGTGGCACGTGGTAGAAAGAGCAAGTGAATCAGGGAGGAGATCACCTAGAACGGTGATCGGTAGTCAGATAACAAGTGGCCACCACTCCCAGTTCAGAGCATAGATAAGCGCCTTGAGGCACTGCACGGACGTCGGTGGATAGTCATGAGGCACCGCACGGATGTTGGTGGATAGTCATGAGACCGCACGGACGTCGGTGGATAGTCAGGAGGCACCGCACGGACGTTGGTGGATAGGCATGAGGCACCGCCCGGTGGTAAGTGCATGCATGGGGCGGTCGGTCATCGGTGTTCTTGCCAACGCCTGCTAAGCTGGGACCAAGGTTCCCAGCGAGAGCGTTACACAAGAAGTACAGATCAGTAATCGCCTATCGCCCTGAGGATGAGTGATCGCCTATCGCCTTGAGGATGAGTAGTCGCTCATCGCCGGTATGGATCAGTACTCGCCTAGATTACACATGATCGCCGTGTGTGAAGGTTAGGAGATCAGATGGTCAGCAAGTCGCCGAAAGAGCACATCGCCGGGTGTTTGAGAAGACTTGGCAAGCACTTGTTGTATGGTCTAAGTATAGAGGATAAGTGGCATATCTGCCACCATGTGTAGTGTGAGCTGCGATGCCCAGTGTTAACCAGCTCGCCATGTTAAGGTTGCGCCCAGAGTAGCCTGTGTACTAAGCTACTCCCTGTGTGGATAACTTAGTCGCAGGGGCACAGTGGAAGTAACGTTTCAGCTGCAGATACTCCAGATGGTGACACGTGTATGACCAGATGTTATCCACGTGTCAAGAGGAATAACCGTCAGGAGAGAGAAAGACTCAGGTATATCTACGAAACTCTTAACGAAAATAGGGGGATTTTACAGATTCTTACAGCTTACACATTTGAGAGTTTACAGTTACACACGAGTCTCACAGAGAGATTCAGTGATAGTTTTGGTGTTCCTGTTGCCTGACTTGAGCGTCGGAGCTACAACGGCCGCCAGAGGCGCCGTCTGTGTGTTTTGCAGGCAGCGTTTGGAGTTCCGGTGGTGGTTCTTGGAGCGTTCCTGCAGAACAGAGGGCTAGACGAAGGAGTGACGAGGCAATCCTCCACGTTCAAGTCAAGCGGCCGGATCAACTATGGATCACAAACTCTTTAGGAAAAAGATAATGTTGCCAAGTATGCAAAGCTCTAACAAGTGCATATAACTCTTTATCATAGGTAGAATAGTTGAGATGACTACCTTTGAATTTCTCACTAAAATAGGCTATGGGGTGGCCCTCTTGAAGGAGGACAGCCCCAATGCCTATATTGGAAGCATCACATTCTATCTCAAATGTCTTAGTGAAATTAGGAAGGGCCAATATGGGAGCATTAGTCAATCTTTCTTTTAAAATCTCAAAAGCTTTTTGTTGTGCTTCTCCCCATTGAAAGACCACATCCTTTTTCACTATGTCATTGAGTGGTGCGGCAATTGTACCAAAATTAGGTACAAAGCGTCTATAGAAAGACGCAAGTCCATGGAAACTTCGGACTTCATTGATGTTTGAAGGTGTAGGCCAATTTTGAATGGCCACCACCTTAGCTTGGTCCACATGGACCCCCTTACAACTCACAACAAACCCTAGGAATTCTATATGATCAAGAGCAAACATACATTTAGCAAGATTAGCATACAAATGTTCCTTCCTAAGGGTTTCCAAAACTTTCCTAACATGCAACCTATGTTCATTCAAAGATAAGCTATAAATGAGAATATCATCAAAATAAACAACAACAAACTTACCAATGAAAGGTCTCAACACATGATGCATGAGGCGCATGAAAGTACTTGGTGCATTGGTCAAGCCAAAAGGGATAACCAACCACTCATAGAGACCAAAGTTGGTCTTAAAAGCCGTCTTCCATTCATCACCCGGTTTGATACGGATTTGATTGTAGCCGCTTTTAAGATCAATCTTTGAAAATATTTTAGAACCATGCAACTCATCCAACAAGTCATCAAGCCTAGGTATGGGATGCCTATACTTAATTGTTATGTTGTTTATGGCCCTACAATCCGAACACATCCTCCATGATCCATCTTTCTTAGGCACTAGGATGACAGGCATAGCACATGGGCTCATACTATCTTGGACCCACCCTTTCTCTATTAAGGCTTCTACTTGTTGGCGAATTTCCATGGTTTCACTTGGATTGGTCCTATAGGCTGGACGATTTGGTAAAGAAGAGCCCGGTATCAAATCAATTTGGTGCTCAATCCCTCGCAAAGGTGGAAGTCCTTTTGGAGGATCTTGAAACACATCTTGAAACTCTTCTACCAACTTTTCCAAACTATAAGGACTATCAACAAGTGGTTCTATCTTAAGAGTTCTAGGGATGGCTAAGAAAAGAGGATGGTGTGCCACTAATTCCCTATGAAGCTCATACCTAGACACAAGGAGTGTAGGCTTGGAACTCTGATCCTTTTTATCTTTTTTATATTTTTCACTCTCCCTCTTTTTCTTCATTAAGATTTGGTCCTCATGGACTTCTCTAGGAGAGAGAGATTTTAGAGTAATCTTGTGACCATGGAAATCAAAAGAAATTTTGTTGGAAAAGCCATCATGTAAAATTTTTCTATCAAATTGCCAAGGCCTTCCCAAAAGCACATGTGTGGCTTCCATGGGCACAACATCACACAAGACCTCATCTTTGTATTTTCCAATAGAGAAATGGATGAGGACTTGCCTATTCACAACTATTTCCCCTACTTCACCAAGCCATTGCAACTTATAGGGTTGGCTATGAGAGATGGTAGGCAAGCCAAGCTTATCTACAACTCTTGTACTAGCTACGTTTGCACAACTACCCCCATCCACTATCAAGGAGCATATGTTGTTTTGAATAAGACATCTTGTATGAAAAATATTTGCCCTTTGACTTTCATCAAAGGGTTGTGAAACTTGACCAAGAAGTCTTCTCACAACCAACAAGTCTCCTTGTAAGGGACTCTCACTCTCATTCCCACTAGATGCACTTGAATGTGAAGAATGCCTAGGTGTATCCGAATCATGCTCACTCATAATAATGCCATCATGCATGTACATGTTCCTTTTAGAAGGACAATTTGAAGCAATATGACCATAACCCAAACACTTAAAGCATTTCTTACTAGACATTTTGATTGGTGACTTAGGCCTAGAAGTAGATGGCTTAGATTCCTTGGGTTTGAAAGAGGAATCTTGGGAAGGAAATTTTGAAAAAGATTTTTTATTTCTCCAAGACTTGTTATAGTAGCCATCATTGGAAGAGTTTTTAAAAGAATTTTTCTTAGCAAGTTGGGCTTCCACCTTCATTGCTAAGTGAACTAAAGATCCCAATGATGAGTACTCTTGCAATTCCAAAATGTCTTGAATATCCTTCCTAAGTCCACTAATAAACCTAGCAATCATGGCCTCCTCACTTTCTTCTAACTCAATTTTAAGCACAAGCGTTTCAAGCTCCTTGAAATATTCATCCACATTTAGCGTGCCTTGTTGAAACCGTTGGAGTTTCAATATAAGGTCTTTCCTAAAATGTGGAGGCACAAACCTAGCGCGCATTTGATATCTTAAAGAGTTCCAAGAGTCCACGGGAGGACCCTTGTGATATATAATGTCCTTTACAACTCCATGCCACCATTTCATGGCATAATCACTAAATTCTAAGGTAGCTAGCTTAAGTTTGTGCTCTTCTTGGATCTCATGGATCTCAAATATTTGTTCACACTTGGCTTCCCAATCTAAATATACATTTGGATCACTAGAGCCACTAAAATTAGGAAGCTTGACCGAAGGAAGCCTTGACTTTGCATCTTGATAGTATCCATTGCCATGGTGAGGTCTCTCCCCTTGATTGTGATGTCTTTGGCCATGAAATTGGGGTGAAGTTCTTCTTCTCCTATGTTCCTCTTCACGGCCTATGTCATTTGAGGAAGCTCTTGTGGAATGTCTTGGTGAATGATGTCAATCATGAAGAGAGGGAGATGGCCTCGCCTGTTGCAACTCCATTCTTGTAGTTGTAGGGAATATAGAAACCAATAGTTTCAAAATCCGAAACGAAGAAAGATGGCACATAGACCTCCTACCCCTCCCCAACCTTCTTCGGAAATGAGCCAGATTGCCAAGGCTATTGAGATGATGGCAACTGCCATCCAACAACAGAATGCAGCAATGGCTTAGAATCATTGAGCTGCCATGCACCACTGGGAAACTGCTCGGTCGGCTGAAACAAATTCCCACGTCGGTCAGCCTCAGGAACAGATGGGACTGACCAAGTTCATGAGGCACAACCCACCCAAGTTCAGTGGGAATGCTACCCCTGATCAGGCAGATCAGTGGGTCAGAGAGTTGGAGAAAATCTTTAGGGCGACCTCCTGCCCTGAAGAGAAGAAATTGGTGTTCGCCACCTATCTGCTATCTGGAGAAGCCGAGTTTTGGTGGATGGGAGCTCAGCAGATGATGGAGGCCAGAGCTGATGTTTTAGACTGGGAGAGCTTCAGGGCGAGATTTCTGGAAAAATACTTCCCAGATAGTGCAAAGTTTGCGAAGGAAGCTGAGTTCCTAAGGTTGGAACATGGGGATATGTCAGTTAATGCTTATGCTGCTCGGTTTGAGTACCTCGCCCGATTTTATACCCAGGCGACCTCCGAGGCCTGGAGGTGTAGGAAGTTCGAAGAGGGGCTGAAGCATGGGCTGAAGAGGACCATAGCCCCTATGTGCATCAGGGAATTTCACGCCTTAATAGAGAAGGCGAAGATGGTGGAGACTCTGGAAAAGGGTGATTCCTGGGTGATCAGGTCACACCCAGGGGGTTCTTTCAGTGGGAAGGCCAAGGTGCAGCACCCACAAAGCAAGCCCTATGCGAGACCTCCACCACATCGGGCAGGAGCAGCGTCATCCCAGTTGCAGCAGCAACAATCTTGGAAACCCAAATGTTTCCATTGTGGTGGACCACACACATCCAATGCGTGCTTCAAGAGGAATTCAGAGAGAAGGTGTTACACCTGCCAAAAGACGGGGCACGTTGCTAGAGAGTGCCCTAACAGGAATGGGGTGACTCAACCCAGTGGTTCTCAACAGTTGAGGAATGAAGGCAGCAGACCTCAGGCAGCAGGGAGAGTGTTTGCCATGACAGGAGCGAAGGCGTCTCAGTCAGGTAACCTCGTGCAAGGTGTTTGTTTTATAGCTGGTAGAGGTGTAAAAGCCTTGTTTGGTTCTGGAGCGACACACTCCTTTGTGTCAAGCCTGTGTGTAGCCGAGGTTGGCCTTCTAGTGAAGGAGTTACCTTTCGAACTGTTGGTCTCTACACCTGCGTCAGGACAGGTGCTGACCTCGACAGTTTGCCCCGAATGCCCAGTGATAGTAGAGGGACGCAGATTCAAAGTGAACTTGATCTGCCTACCTCTTCAGGACCTGGATGTTATCCTGGGAATGGATTGGCTAGACGTTTGTGGTGATGCCGTTTGGAGTAACAAACGCTCCAGCACTGTTCATGGATTTCATGAATAGGATTTTTTGCCCATTCTTGGATAAGTTTGTGGTAGTCTTCATAGACGACATACTCATTTATTCAAGGACCGAGGAAGAACATGAAGAACATCTGAAAACAGTATTGGAGATTCTGAGGGAGAAGCAATTGTATGCCAAGTTCTCTAAGTGTGAGTTCTGGTTGAAGGAAGTTAACTTCTTAGGACATGTAATATCTGCCCAGGGGATCTCGGTGGATCCAGCCAAAGTGGAGGCAGTGCTTCAGTGGGAACGTCCTAAGACAGTTACTGAGATAAGGAGTTTCGTGGGCCTAGCTGGCTACTATCGGCGGTTTATTGAGGACTTTTCCAAGGTAGTGGCTCCTTTAACACAGCTAACCCGCAAGGATCAACCTTTTGCTTGGACCGACAGATGTGAGCAGAGCTTCATGGAATTAAAGGAAAGGTTGACTAGTGCCCCAGTGCTAGTGATCCCCGATGTAGGAAGACCTTTTGACGTCTACTATGACGCTTCACATCAGGGTTTGGGATGCGTTTTGATGCAAGAGAAAAGAGTGGTTGCATATGCTTCAAGGCAACTCAAGGTTCATGAGAGAAACTATCCTACTCATGATTTGGAGTTGGCGGCGGTGGTGTTTGCCTTGAAGATTTGGAGGCACTATTTATACGGAGCTCGGTTCCAGGTGTTCAGTGACCATAAGAGCCTGAAATACCTGTTTGATCAAAAGGAGTTGAATATGAGACAAAGCAGATGGATGGAGTTCCTAAAAGACTATGACTTCCAACTGATATATCATCCAAGGAAGGCCAATGTAGTAGCAGATGCCTTGAGTAGGAAATCAATACAAGTATCAACCATGATGATTGAAGAGCAGAAATTGATTGAGCGGTTTAGAGATTTAAACTTTGGAGTGGAATTTCATGTAAATCACATTAGTTGTAGTAAGCTGGCTATAACTAATGACTTCCTTGGAGCGATAAAGGATAAGCAGTTGGAGGACCCTAGTCTGAAGCGTACTGTGGAGTCACTAGGGACCGACCAGGCTAAAGACTTTGTGATGGGCGATTATGGGATCTTGAGATTTAATGGCAGAACTTGCATACCTGCAAATGGAGAGTTGAAGAAGATGATCCTAGAGGAAGGTCACAAGAGTCGCCTTAGCCTACATCCAGGCATGAACAAGATGTACCATGACTTGAAGGAGTCATTTTGGTGGTCGGGCATGAAGAGAGACATCGCCCAGTATGTTACTACCTGCTTGACGTGTCAGAAGGCAAAGGTAGAGCATCAAAGACCTGGCGGTTTGTTACAGCAATTGGATATCCCTGAATGGAAATGGGACAGCATTGCCATGGATTTTGTTACCCATTTACCCAGATCGGTAAAGGGTCATGATGCAATCTGGGTCATCATTGATCGGCTGACGAAGAGTGCTCACTTCCTTCCGGTGAATATGAGGATGCCTATGGCCAAGTTGGCACAGCTGTTGATGGAGATCAAGTAGAAGAGGATTTTACTAATGGAGGAAGAGGTCATCCACCCAAGCATTTAAAATTCTTCTTACTAGTCTTCTTAAAAAGTAGAACATTTTGGGTTCTCTTGAAAATTCAAAAGATAGTAGTATAAATAAATCTTTGTAAATACTCTTGTATAAATTTGTAAATAATATAGAAATATCCTTAGGAGTATGCCAAAGAGGAAAACCAAAAGAAACCTCTAAATGTAAGGCATTTTAGGCACTTTCTTTAGGAAAAAGTGGAAAAAGTGACTTTTCTACTCCTTTCTCTCTTAGGCACTAGAAGGAGCTAGAAGAGTGACTCTTCCCACTCCTTCCCCTTTGTAACATGACCAGCCCTCTCCATTATAAATAGGTGTGCTTGGTACTTTGAATAAAAAAGTTGAAAGTTAGAAGAAAAGAAACTATCTTGAAATTGAGAGAGAGTGAGTTTGTGAGACTTGTCTCTTCTTCTCCTTCATGTCTTATCTTGTGAGCTTTGGAGACTCTCAAGTGGCGGCACCACCCACTCATCTTGGAAGAACCACCCTCCAAGTGGCGTGAATCACATCTCCAAAAGGCTACAACCACATAAGTCATTTCTATTCATCTTCTAAAAATACCCATTTGTGTTTTCTTGTAGTTTTTCCATTTTTAATCGGTTCAATCTTTTCCATGAGTTGTTTCCTTTCATTTGCTGCCATTGTTCTGCACTTTGCTGGTTTATTTCCTTGTTTTCTTGCTGTTTTAATTTCGTCCAAACCATGGGTTTCCATATACATGTGTTGTTCTTGTTTTCCATCCATGGGTTTTTGTTCTTTGATGAATTTCTTTGTGATTTTCTAATTCCTATTGAATTTCAATCAGTATTTTCACTTGTTCTTGGTGTTCTTATGTTGTTCTTGTGTTTCCTTTGAAGTTTGGTACTGTTCTTGAATTACCCATTCATATTCCATTGTTATCTTACACTACAAGTTACCTATTCATGTGTTTTTAGTATGAACCTTTGTTTTCTTGAGTAGAAACTCTATTAATTGTTCTTTAGAATTTTGATCCTAATTCTTGAAAGTGTCATGAATACAATGAAACCTATATCAACTCAACCCAAACCAAGAAAGGTTCATAATGAACTCACATCAGCTGTACATCAGAGAAATTGTGAGGTTGCATGGAGTGCCTTCCAGCATTGTTTCGGATAGAGATCCCAGGTTCACTTCACGATTTTGGCAGACCTTACAAGATTGCTTGGGAACCAAGTTGAGAATGAGCTCGGCATATCATCCTCAAACAGATGGATAGTCAGAGAGAACGATCCAGTCCTTGGAAGATCTGCTGAGGACGTGTGTCTTGGATCAATTGGGAAGTTGGGATGAGGTGTTGCCGCTGGTGGAGTTTACTTATAATAATAGTTACCACGCCAGTATTGGGATGGCACCATATGAAGCCCTGTATGGGAGGAAATGCAGAACTCCTTTATGTTGGTACCAGGAGGGCGAAGCAGTCTTGGTTGGGCCAGAGTTGATTCAGCAGACAACCGAGAAGGTGAAACATATACAAGACAGAATGAGAGCATCTCAAAGTAGGCAGAAATCCTATGCAGATCAGAGGAGAAAACCTTTAGAGTTTGCTGCTGGAGACCATGTGTTCATGAGAGTGACGCCAACCAAGGGTGTAGGACGGGCGATCAGATCAAAGAAGTTGTCCCCTAAGTTCGTGGGACCATATCAGATCTTAAGGAGAATTGGTCCAGTGGCTTATGAGATCGCCCTACCTCCCCAATTAGCAAATCTGCATAATGTCTTTCACGTATCACAGCTGAGGAACTACATGGCAGACCCTAGTCATGTGCTGGAAGTGGACGATGTGCAGATCAGGGATGACTTGTCGTTTGAAGCGAAACCAGTCAGGATTGACGATCGGCAAAGTAAACAGCTCAGAGGCAAGACCATCAACATGGTGAAAGTGGTGTGGGATGAGAGATCGGGTGATTCAACTTGGGAGTTAGAAGAACCCATGAGAGAAGCCTATCCATACCTCTTTTCCTTCTAATTCAATTTTCGAGGACGAAAATTTTTTCTTGTTGGGGAGAATGTAAGGACCTGTAAAATTAAATTGGAATAAAAGGGTATATTTTAAATGAAGTCTAAGTATGTTTTTATTTAAAATAAAAAGGAAGGAAAGTGTAGCTTAGAAGACTATAAGATCGCCTGGTTAGTACATAATCGCCTGTCGCCTACTACACATGATCGCTAGGGCGCGAGGCATGCGGACATCGCCAGGGCGCAAGGCATGCGGACATCGCCAGGGCGCGAGGCATGCGGGCATCGCCAGGGCGCGAGAGACATGCGGACGTCGCCAGGGTGCGAGAGACATACGGACATCGCCAGGGCGCGAGGCATGCGAACATCGCCAGGGCGCGAGAGACATGCGGGCATCGTCAGGGCGCGAGGCATGCGAGCATCGCCAGGGCGCGAGAGACATGCGGGCATCGCCAGGGCATGAGACATGCGGGCGTCGCCAGGGATAGACATCGGTCGTCTTCCAGAGAGAGAGATCGGTCGTCCGCCAGGATGAGTCATCGGTGGAAGGTTATCGCGCGATGTCGTGTTTCACACAGATAAGGTGGGACCCAGGCTCCCAGCATGAAACGTCCTGCACGCGCGCCACGTAGACAAAAAGGGTGGTTCAGAATAGTGACATCAGAAAGTTGGCATGCGCAAGAGACACCCGCGGCCGTACTGTTCAGGGAAGTGGTTGGCATGCGCAAGAGACACCCGTGGCCGTACTGCTCAGGGAAGCCTACACTCAGGCTTTCCTGCAGAGTGGGTGGTGGCAGCAGCATGCGTGAACAAGTAGGCTTAGATTCAAAAACCCATTTCGGGGAGGCAAAGAACGTTGCAGTGGTTCAAGAGTGAAAGAGTGAGTTCACCTTCATCCCTCTCTTTTCTCTCCTTCGCGCTGCGATTCAGGCAACCTCAAGCACCAGAGTCGACGAGCGACGACTGCCCTTGGACACCTGGGAGGTTCTCTGCAAGTTCTCCAGACCGAGACGCTAAAACAGAGTGAAAGCATCTTTAAGCTTCGGTGGGTTTTGGAGCTCTTGGTGCTTTGCGCTAGTCCAGGTAAGGGAAGCTAGCACTTTGCATTTATAAAAACGTTAGGCGAGTAGGTTCTGAAGTGAGGGCGACGTGGTCGCCGGTTTCATTTTCCTTTTCACAATGCTCTGTTTTTATGTGTGGGGCGACGTGATCGCCGGTTTTTAATTTTGTTTTCGAAATCCCCTGTTTTTGAATGAGATCGCCGGTTTTGGCGTTGTTTTTCGAACTCCCCTGTTTTAGTGTTGTTTGAAACTGGTTGAGTCTTAAATGTGAAATGTGTAAGGACCTGTAAAATTAAATTGGAATAAAAGAGTATATTTTAAATGAATTCTAAGTATGTTTTTATTTAAAATAAAAAGGAAGGAAAGTGTAGCTTAGAAGACTACAAAAGTTCCTTGTTAACACATAATCGCCGGTCGCCTAGACTTCACGTGATCGCCAGGGCGCGAGGCATGCGGGTTAGTCATCGCGCGGAAGGTCATCGGTGGGTAGTCTTCGCGCGAGAGGACATCGGGGGGTTAGTCTTCGCGCGAGATGTCATCGGTGAATTGTCTTCGCGCGAGAAGTCATCGGTGGATTGTCTTTGCGCGAGAGGTCATCGGTGGATTGTCTTCGCGCCAGTGGTCATCGGCGAAAGGTTATCGCGCGATGTCGTGTTTCACGCAGATGAAGTGGGGCCCAGGGCCCAGCATGAGCGTCTTGCATGCACGACACGTAGTCAGGTAGCGTACTTCAGAGCAGTGGCTCCAGAGAGTTGGTACGGAAAGTGACCCAAAACCCACGTGGGCACACTATTCAAGGAAGTGTGCAGGCAAGCTTTTCCTGCAAGAGTGGGCGGTGGCAGCGGAAATTGTGGAACAAGTAGGTATAGTTTTAAAAACCCACTTCTGAGAGGAAAAGAAGGTTGCAGTGGTTCAAGAGTGAGTGAGTTACCTCCTCCCTTCTCTCCTTCACTTTGCATTTCAGACCTCATCACGTCCCTGTTTGGCTATCGACGTCTACCATTAGAGCACCTGGGAAGTTCTCTGCAAGTCCTTCAAACCAGACGCAAATCCAGAGCCAAGGCATTCTTTAAGCTTCATTGGGTTTTGGAGCTCTTGGTGTTTTGCGCAAGTCCAGGTAAGGGAAGCTAGCCTTCATTTTCAATACAAGCCATAGATTAGCTGTTTTCTGAAGTGAGGGCGACGTGGTCGCCGGTTTCGTTTTCATCTTCGTGAATGCTCTGTTCTATGTGTTTAGGCGACGTGGTCGCCGGTTTTACATACAGATTTCGAACTTCCCTGTTTTAGTGTTGTTTTAGAGTGTTTGAGATTGAAATGTGAAATGTATGCAATATTCGAAAATCTGGACCTCTGAATGATTGTTGCTGTGATTGGAATCGTTCATTTAAGTTTCATATGATGTGTTGAATGTTGTGAATGTGGGATCAAGGCATAGTATTTTCAGGAAAGAAAATACCGTGTAAGATTGTGTAGGATGTGCATTGATCGGTGATTTCTATAATGAGATATCCTGACTCTCCTGATATGATGGAACCATATAGAGGAAGTTATTCAGGCGTTGAGAGTCGAAGGAGGTTCATGAATGGGTGAGTCGTGTGAAAAAGAACGAGCTTGGCCTGTTACGTGGATTAACCCTGTCATACTAGGAGAGTGATGAGATTGAGATTATGTTCATGTGCACAGCTGTGGAAACTTTACAGCAATGTAGTATGACAGGTGCAGATCTCAGTCTAGTCAATGCACGTGTGTTCCGGAAGTAGTGTCAAGTGTCTTGTGTGATGAGTCAGTGGAAGTCTGACGTGAGAAATGAGAAACATTGAATTGATAGACACTTGATGCAGTTTTGTGAAATAGAATGACTCTTGAAAATATTTTGAAATATGTGATTTACTTGATGGTTTTACGTGGGTGTCTTAAATTGGTTTTATCTTGATTTTTTTTCAGTTCATATCTAAACTCTCTTTCAAATATCTAGCTTACCCCTGCATTTTCGTTTTGTGGATGTCTTTTCTTAAAACTGTGATGATCGTGTATAATTTACACGGGAGCAGATGATGTTGCAGGAAGTGGAGATCCTCGGTGAGTGATCGTCGGAAGGAGATCGCCTATCTCCGTTCTGTTAGGCGATCACCCCTTTTTGTTTTCTGATAGGAGATCGCCGGTATGATAGGAGATCGCCTGTCTGATGGGAGATCGCCCTTTTGTTAGGAGATCGCCTGTTCTTCTATTTTGTTGTATTTTGCTTACGTTTTATGAAAAAGTGACCGAATATGTATTAAACTCCCTGTGAGGAGAAACTTCATTATATATATATATATATTTATGTTCACTTCAATATAATTGTTTACCTTTATTTTTATTATATAAATGTGAAAAGAATTTGGCGGGATGTTACATTAATGGTATCAGAGCAGTTCGTCCTTAGGATGACCTGAGGGCTGTGGATCCATTGTGTTTCTTCTGCTCATAAAATCTATTTGAGTTTTGAATAACAACTATAGTGAAAGGTTTTCAAAACGTTTTTGTATTGAAATCTTGTGTGTGTCTTAGTGAATGTATGCCCCAATTGAAAATCTTAGTATTAATAATGAGAGGATCTTGATAAAGTAATGAGGGTGCACACTCATAACTGGATCGAGATGGTTCTCAATCTTAATTCCAAAGGTTTGATGTTTAGCATACATTGAATTCTGGTGTGATTTATTTCATGTTATTGAGTGTTTTTGTAATTGATTGAAAGTAGTTGTTTGGATTGAGGGTTGTGTACCAGTAGCTGTTCTGGTGTTTTGTTGGAGGTTATAAGTATTGCGATTCTGTTGATGAGCTCAAATTCTTAATGACTTTGAGATGCTGACCTTTGTAAGGTCTAGATGTTACCTCTTGAATGAATTGATTTCTTATCGATTTCATTCTTATAGTTGTAGGGAATATAGAAGCTAGTAGTTTCAGAACCTGAGAACGAAGAAGATGGCACGTAGACCTCCTACCTCTCCCCAACCTTCTTCGGAGATGGGCCAGATCGCCAGGGCCATTGAGATGATGGCAAGTGCCATCCAGCAACAGAATGCAGCAATGGCTCAAAACCATAAAGCTGCAATGCACCACTGGGAGACTGCTCGGTCGGCTGAAACAGCCTCTCACGCTAGTCAGCCTCAGGAGCAGATGGGACTAACCGAATTCCTCAGGCATAGCCCACCTAAGTTCAGTGGGAATGCTACCCCTGATCAAGCAGATCAGTGGGTCAGGGGGTTAGAGAAGATCTTCAGGGCGACCTCCTGCCCTGAGGATAAGAAGTTGGTGTTTGCCACATACCTTCTATCTGGAGAAGCCGAGTTCTGGTGGATGGGAACTCAACAAATGATGGAATCCCGAGAAGAAGTATCAGACTGGGAGGGCTTCAGGGTGAAGTTTCTGGAGAAATACTTCCCAGACAGCGCAAGGTTTGCGAAGGAAGCTGAGTTCCTAAGGTTGGAGCAGGGGGATATGTCTGTGAACGCCTATGCTGCTCGGTTTGAGTACCTCGCCAGGTTTTATACCCAAGCTACCTCTGAGGCTTGGAGGTGCAGAAAATTTGAAGAAGGACTGAAGCATGGGCTGAAGAGGACCATAGCCCCGATGTGCATAAGAGAATTTCATGCCTTGGTAGAGAAGGCGAAGATGGTGGAGACCCTGGAGAAGGGTGAGTCTCGGGTGATCAGGTCCCACCCAGGGGGTTCCTCCAATGGGAAGGCAAGGGTGCAGCAGCAGCAGAGTAAGCCTTATGCGAGACCTACACAGCATAGGGCAGGAGCAGCGTCGCCCCAGTTTCAGCAGCAGCAACCGTGGAGACCCAAATGTTTCCATTGTGGTGGACCACACACGCCCAATGTGTGTCCCAAGAAGGCTTCAGAGAGAAGGTGTTTTGCATGCCAAAAGGCGGGACACGTTGCTAAAGATTGTCCTACCCAGAATAGGATGACTCAACCCAGTAGTTCCCAACAGTTGAGGAACGGAGGCGGCAGACCTCAGACAACAGGAAGAGTGTTTGCCATGTCAGGAGCTGAGGCGTCCCTATCAGGTAACCTTGTGCAGGGTGTTTGTTTTATGGCTGGTAAAGGTGTAAAAGCTTTGTTTGATTCTGGAGCGACACACTCCTTTGTGTCAAGTCTGTGTGTAGCCGAGCTGGGCCTTCTAGTGAAGGAACTACCTTTTGAACTGTTGGTCTCTACACCTGCGTCAGGACAGGTGCTGACCTCTACAGTTTGCCCCGAATGCCCAGTGATAGTAGAGGGACGCAGATTCAAAGGACCGAGGAAGAACATGAAGAACACCTGAGGACAGTGTTGGAGATTCTGAGGGAGAAGCAACTCTATGCCAAGTTCTCCAAGTGTGAGTTCTGGCTGAAGGAAGTCAACTTCTTAGGTCACGTAATATCTGCTCGGGGGATCTCGGTGGATCCAGCCAAGGTGGAGGCAGTGCTGCAGTGGGAACGTCCTAAGACAGTCACTGAGATAAGAAGCTTTGTGGGTTTGGCGGGCTACTATCGGAGGTTTATTGAGGATTTTTCCAAGGTAGTGGCTCCTTTAACACAGCTGACCCGCAAGGACCAACCTTTTGCTTGGACCGACCGATGTGAGCAAAGCTTCATGGAACTAAAGGAGAGGTTGACCAGTGCCCCAGTGCTGGTGATCCCCGAGGTAGGAAGACCTTTTGATGTCTTCTGTGACGCTTCACATCAGGGCTTGGGATGTGTTTTGATGCAAGAAAAGAGAGTGGTTGCATATGCTTCAAGGCAACTCAAGGTTCATGAGAGAAACTACCCTACTCATGATTTGGAGTTAGCGGCGGTGGTGTTTGCCTTGAAGATTTGGAGGCACTATTTATATGGAGCTCGGTTCCAGGTGTTCAGTGACCATAAGAGCCTGAAATACCTGTTCGATCAGAAAGAATTAAACATGAGACAAAGAAGGTGGATGGAGTTTCTAAAGGACTACGATTTTCAACTCATGTATCATCCAGGGAAAGCCAATGTAGTGGCAGATGCTTTGAGTAGAAAATCAATACAAGTAGCCACCATAATGATGGAAGAGCAGAAACTGATCGAGCAATTCAGAGACTTAAACCTTGGGGTAGAATTTCATGTAAATCACATTAGTTGTAGTAAGCTGACTATAACTAATGACTTCCTTGGAATGATAAGAGATAAGCAGTTGGAGGACCCTAGTCTGAAGCGTACTATGGAGTCACTAGGGACAGATCAGGCGAGAGACTTTGTAATGGGCGATGATGGGATCTTGAGATTTAATGGCAGAATTTGCATACCTGCAAATGAAGAGTTGAAGAAGATGATCCTAGAAGAAGGTCATAAGAGTCGCCTTAACCTTCATCCAGGCATGAACAAGATGTATCATGACTTGAAGGAGTCATTTTGGTGGTCGGGCATGAAGAGGGACATCGCCCAGTATGTTGCAACCTGCTTAACGTGTCAGAAGGCGAAGGTAGAGCATCAAAGACCTGGCGGGCTGTTGCAGCAACTGGATATCCCTGAGTGGAAATGGGACAGCATCGCCATGGATTTTGTCACCCATTTACCCAGATCGGTAAAGGGTCATGATGCAATCTGGGTTATCATTGATAGGCTGACGAAGAGTGCCCACTTCCTTCCAGTGAATATGAAGATGCCTATGGCCAAGCTGGCACAGTTATACATCCAAGAAATTGTGAGGTTGCATGGGGTGCCTTCCAGCATCGTTTCAGATAGAGATCCCAGGTTCACTTCACGGTTTTGGCAGACCTTACAAGAGTGCTTGGGAACTAAGTTGAGGATGAGCTCTGCATATCATCCCCAAACAGATGGTCAGTCAGAAAGAACGATCCAGTCCTTAGAAGATCTGCTGAGGACGTGTGTCTTGGATCAATTGGGAAGTTGGGATGAGGTGTTGCCACTGGTAGAGTTTACCTATAATAATAGTTACCACGCCAGTATTGGGATGGCACCATATGAAGCCCTATATGGGAGGAAATGCAGGACTCCCTTATGTTGGTACCAGGAGGGCGAAGCAGTCTTGGTTGGGCCTGAATTGATTCAGCAAACGACCGAGAAGGTGAAACAGATACAAAGCCGAATGAGAGCTTCTCAGAGTAGGCAGAAGTCCTATGCAGATCAGAGGAGAAAGCCTTTGGAGTTTGCTGCTGGAGACCATGTGTTCATGAAAGTGACACCAACCAAGGGTGTAGGACGGGCGATCAGGTCAAGGAAGTTGTCCCCTAAGTTCGTGGGACCATATCAGATCTTAAGGAAGATTGGTCCAGTGGCTTATGAGATCGCCCTACCTCCCCATTTAGCGAATCTGCACAATGTCTTTCACGTATCACAGCTGAGGAAGTACATGGCAGACCCTAGTCATGTGCTGGAAGTGGACGATGTGCAGCTCAGGGATGACTTGTCCTTTGAAGCAAAACCAGTCAGGATTGACGATCGGCAAAGTAAACAGCTCAGAGGCAAGACCATCAACGTGGTGAAAGTGGTGTGGGATGAGAGATCGGGGGATTCAACTTGGGAGTTAGAAGAACCCATGAGAGAAGCTTATCCATACCTCTTTTCCTTGTAATTCAATTTTCGGGGACGAAAAATTTTCTTGTTGGGGAGAATGTAAGGACCTGTAAAATTAAATTGGAATAAAAGAGTATATTTTAAATGAATTCTAAGTATGTTTTTATTTAAAATAAAAAGGAAGGAAAGTGTAGCTTAGAAGACTACAAAAGTTCCTTGTTAACACATAATCGCCGGTCGCCTAGACTTCACGTGATCGCCAGGGCGCGAGGCATGCGGGTTAGTCATCGCGCGGAAGGTCATCGGTGGGTAGTCTTCGCGCGAGAGGACATCGGGGGGTTAGTCTTCGCGCGAGATGTCATCGGTGGATTGTCTTCGCGCGAGAGGTCATCGGTAGATTGTCTTTGCGCGAGAGGTCATCGGTGGATTGTCTTCGCGCCAGTGGTCATCGGCGAAAGGTTATCGCGCGATGTCGTGTTTCACGCAGATGAAGTGGGGCCCAGGGCCCAGCATGAGCGTCTTGCATGCGCGACACGTAGTCAGGTAGCGTACTTCAGAGCAGTGGCTCCAGAGAGTTGGTACGGAAAGTGACCCAAAACCCACGTGGGCACACTATTCAAGGAAGTGTGCAGGCAAGCTTTTCCTGCAAGAGTGGGCGGTGGCAGCGGAAATTGTGGAACAAGTAGGTTTAGTTTTAAAAACCCACTTCTGAGAGGAAAAGAAGGTTGCAGTGGTTCAAGAGTGAGTGAGTTACCTCCTCCCTTCTCTCCTTCACTTTGCATTTCAGACCTCATCACGTCCCTGTTTGGCTATCGACGTCTACCATTAGAGCACCTGGGAAGTTCTCTGCAAGTCCTTCAAACCAGACGCAAATCCAGAGCCAAGGCATTCTTTAAGCTTCGTTGGGTTTTGGAGCTCTTGGTGTTTTGCGCAAGTCCAGGTAAGGGAAGCTAGCCTTCATTTTCAATACAAGCCATAGATTAGCTGTTTTCTGAAGTGAGGGCGACGTGGTCGCCGGTTTCGTTTTCATCTTCGTGAATGCTCTGTTCTATGTGTTTGGGCGACGTGGTCGCCGGTTTTACATACAGATTTCGAACTTCCCTGTTTTAGTGTTGTTTTAGAGTGTTTGAGATTGAAATGTGAAATGTATGCAATATTCGAAAATCTGGACCTCTGAATGATTGTTGCTGTGATTGGAATCGTTCATTTAAGTGTCATATGATGTGTTGAATGTTGTGAATGTGGGATCAAGGCATAGTATTTTCAGGAAAGAAAATACCGTGTAAGATTGTGTAGGATGTGCATTGATCGGTGATTTCTATAATGAGATATCCTGACTCTCCTGATATGATGGAACCATATAGAGGAAGTTATTCAGGCGTTGAGAGTCGAAGGAGGTTCATGAATGGGTGAGTCGTGTGAAAAAGAACGAGCTTGGCCTGTTACGTGGATTAACCCTGTCATACTAGGAGAGTGATGAGATTGAGATTATGTTCATGTGCACAGCTGTGGAAACTTTACAGCAATGTAGTATGACAGGTGCAGATCTCTGAGTCTAGTCAATGCACGTGTGTTCCGGAAGTAGTGTCAAGTGTCTTGTGTGATGAGTCAGTGGAAGTCTGACGTGAGAAATGAGAAACATTGAATTGATAGACACTTGATGCAGTTTTGTGAAATAGAATGACTCTTGAAAATATTGTGAAATATGTGATTTACTTGATGGTTTTACGTGGGTGTCTTAAATTGGTTTTATCTTGATTTTTTTTCAGTTCATATCTAAACTCTCTTTCAAATATCTAGCTTACCCCTGCATTTTCGTTTTGTGGATGTCTTTTCTTAAAACTGTGATGATCGTGTATAATTTACACGGGAGCAGATGATGTTGCAGGAAGTGGAGATCCTCGGTGAGTGATCGTCAGAAGGAGATCGCCTATCTCCGTTCTGTTAGGCGATCACCCCTTTTTGTTTTCTGATAGGAGATCGCCGGTATGATAGGAGATCGCCTGTCTGATGGGAGATCGCCCTTTTGTTAGGAGATCGCCTGTTCTTCTATTTTGTTGTATTTTGCTTACGTTTTATGAAAAAGTGACCGAATATGTATTAAACTCCCTATGAGGAGAAACTTCATTATATATATATATATTTATGTTCACTTCAATATAATTGTTTACCTTTATTTTTATTATATAAATGTGAAAAGAATTTGGCGGGATGTTACAAAATGCATGTGATATTCGAAAATCTGAACCGTGGAATGAATGTTGCTGTGACTGAAATCGTTTATTAAGTGTTGTATGATGTGTTGAATGTTGTGAATGTGGGATCAAGGCATAGTATTTTCAGGAAAGAAAATACCGTGTAAGATCGTGTGTAATGTGCATTGACTAGGGACTTGTCTAGAAGGAGATATCCTGACTCTGCTGATATAATGGAATCACATAGATGAAGTTATTCAGTTGTGGAGAGTCGAAGGAGGTTCATATGTATGGGTAAGTTGTTTGAAAGATAACTGACTTGACCTGTTATATGAATTAACCCTGTCATACCGGGAGAGTGATGATATTGAGATTGTGTATGCGCATGGCTGTGTGGATTTCATAGCGACCCTGTGTGGATTTCACAGTGGTGTGGTATGACGGGTGCAGATCTCTGAGTCTGAGTCAACGCACGAGTCTTCCGGAAGTAGAGTCATGTGTCTATATGTTATGAGTCAGTGGAAAGTCTGACATGTGAACCATGAGTATTGAATGTATTGGATAGGCACTTGACGAGTTTTGTGGTATATGGGGATGTTGATGGTTGAAAATTGATATAGTTTATGAATGGTGTGAAGATTTATGTTTTCTACTGATATAAAGTTTCATATTTAAAGTTTTGAAAAATATCTAGCTTACCCTTTTATCTGTATCGTGGTTGTTTTCTTAAACCTGTGATGATCGTGTATTTTTGGCACGGGAGCAGACGAAGTTGCAGGTAGTAGAGCTCCTCTGTGAGTGGTCGCCGGAAGGAGATCGCCTATTTCTGTTCTGTTAGGCGATCACCCGTTTTCTGTTTCCAAATAGGAGATCGCCTGTTTTTTTTATTTTGCTGTATTTTGTTTAAGTTTTGGAAATTGACCGATTATGTATTAAACTCCCTGTGAGGAGAAACTTCATTACATATATATAATTATGTTCACTTTAATATATTTGTTTACCTTTATTCTATTTCATTATATATATATATATATATATATATATATATATATGAAAAGAATTTGGCGGGATGTTACATGCTTCATGTAATTCACCAAGGATTGAAGCTTTGGAAGGAGAATTCTGCTTGTAGGATGCATCACTTGAAAATCCTGCCATTTGTAATTAAAAAAAACAAAAACAGCAAAGACACAAAACAGCAAACAAGTTAAGAATTAAAATGGGCAAAACAGTGAGCTTGGCAATGAAACTGCCGAACTGAATTGAGGCAGAAAATATATCACTCTCAAAGAAATAAAGTCCTTGCACCAATCTGATCTTGAGGTCTTGGAAACCTGAAATGAAATATGTCAAAGCAAGGCACACCAATCTCAAAGCCAACACCACAAAACCAAAGAAACAATAAAGACAAACAAGAAAAGGTATAAGCAAGAAAAGGCAATTTCAAAAGGAATACTAGATGTATACAAACTCAAAGAGTAATGAACAATTAGACAAGCAAGAAAAATAAGGAACTCAATGAGAAAGTAGGCACACAAAAGAATACTTAAAGAAAAGCACTAGAGTAGATGAAGAAAACAAAAAATTGAGGTACTGGAAAAAAAAAATTTATGTAAACTGTGCTTGATATTCACTGATTTATCTGGAATGATATAGAGCGAACTGGACTATGAAATTTTAACCACACAAACTTCAAGATGTTAACTCAAAAATGGCACTGGAATTATGTAAAAATAGCAAGCCAATAAAATGAGATAAATTTTTCAAAATCGCTGCCAGATTACCGTATTTTTTTCGGCAGGAATGTACACTTTTTGTATTTGATTTATCATTTTTTGTGTACGTTGAATTTTTTTGTACTTCTTTTTTCTATTCTTTTCTAACACTTTGAAGATCACAAATCCAGAATTTCAGAAATTTCCAGTGAGTAAATCAATTGCAATAAGCAAAAACAGTAAGCACTTGTTTTCAGAAACAGAGGAATCCTAAGAGGAATGAAAAACAGAATTATGAACTAGCAAAGACATAATGGAAATTGTGTAATAGAACTTGTATAGGTCTAAAATACAAGTATGAACTCAATCTAAAACAGAAAATGCACAAAGGATCAAGCAATAAACTCAAAAAACAGAATGTAAACCAAAGCAAGAAACAAAAAATTGCAATAAAAGTACTACAAGAAGTGATGACATATTATGGAAAAACAAGACAATGACAAAACTATTATAGATTCAAAAAGGAAAATACTCAAACATATGATAGGCACAAATAAGAAAACAGCAATAAAACTCAAAATAAGCCTAAAAACAGAAATGTAAACACAAGAATATAGAGCTCTTGAATTAAAGTGCTACACAACTCAAAAATTAAACAAGAACACACCTAAACTCTAGATACCACATGATGTGAATTCAAGAACATAAGATGAAAGGTTCTTGACATTCTTAGGAAACATCTTGAGTTGGTCATTAGAGAGGCACTTTTTCTTAGAATTGGATCAATTTTCTAAGTCAAGAACTCACCAAAAACTAATGCCAAAACACAAACTCATATGGAAGTTCCAATTATTGTCAAATTGAACCGATTAAAGTGATAGAAAACTGAATATAAGTGCTGGAAATTAAAGGCACCGAACCAAAACACAAGAACACAAGCTAAGACATGAAAACTAAAAGAGAAGGAAGGAAGGAGAAGAGAATGCTAATGAAGATGGAGGTATGGTTGGATGATCACGCCACTAAGAGGATGAAGGCTCCTAGATGAGTGTGCAAGCCGCCACTTGAGGTAACCATTGAACCTTCAAGATAAGACTAGTGAAGAAGATGCAAAGCTCTCCAATGCTCACTCAAAAATTGAGTAAAGTTTCTCTAATTCAAAATTCAAAAATTCAAATCTGAAAAATACAAGGACAGCACCTTAATTTATAATGTGAAGGTGCTGAAATGCAAGCTAAATGAATTCAAAAATTCCCCCTAAAATTCAAATGAAAATGGTGCCTAAACAAGTCATGAGGAAGGTGTGACTTCTTCTCTCACTTTGGCACCTCCTATTTTAACTCCTACACCTATCTACTAACGCACCCCCCTCCTAATGCTCCTAAGTAAAGACCTAAAGATGCTTTGACACAAGAGGTTTCTCATGTTTTCCTCTAAGCACCCTCACACAAAGAAATTACAAAAAGGGAAAATAAACGTCCCCTTGTTCGTAAAGCTTTGAACATGCTTCTTGTGAGCCTTTGAGGTTGAATTTGATCTCCATGAACGTCCTCAACCTCTTCTTCTTCGTGATGATTGGCCTCCATGTCCTCTTGTCCTTGATCTCCATCAGATGAAGTACCTCGTGGTTGCCATAGAGTATTTCATAAAGTGGATAGAGGCTGAGCCAATAGCACAAATCATACTCCACAAGATCCAACACTTCGTATGGAAGAACATAGTATGCCGCTTTGGAGTACCAAAGCAATTGGTGTCTGACAATGGCACTCAGTTCGCAAGCCAACAGTTGGGCAAGTTGTGTACAGAGCTTGGGATAAAGCAGGTGTTCGCATCAGTCGAGCACCCCCAGACTAATGGGCAGGTTGAATCAGCCAACCGAGTCCTACTAAGTGGGTTGAAGAGAAGGCTGGAGAAGGCCAAAGGGACTTGGGCAGACGAAGTCCCTAGAATTGTGTGGGCGTACCACACCACTCCCTAGTCAACTACCAAGGAAACACCCTTCAACTTGGTGTATGGTTCTGACGCAATGATCCCTGTGGAGATCCAGGAGAATTCGCCACATTTTCAGAACTTCGTAGCTGAAGAGTCCAACAAAGAGAGAAAGGTGAACCTGGACCTATTAGATGAAGTGAGGGAGGAAGCGGGAATCAAAGTCAAAGCCTTGAAGAGAAGGGTGGAGCACAAGCACAGCTCCAAGCTGAGACCTCGGTAGTTCTAGGTCACCGATCTGGTGATGCGGATAGCCCATCCATATCAGTTGGAGAAAAAGTTGTCCCCTAAGTGGACTGGTCCCTTCAGAGTGACAGAGGCCCTTGGGAACGAGGCATACAGGCTTGAAACTTTAGAGAGTGGGCCGATTCCTCATACATGGAATGCAACTCACCTGAAGTTTTATTTCAGTTGAATTGTAACATTGTACAAAGTTTCTAGGGGACACTCTTTTTTCCTTATAAGGGTTTTTAATGAGGTCACCCAATAAAATTTTTGATTGAAGTATATTTTCGAATATTTTGTGCAATGCAGTTAAGAACCATTCACTTGGAGTTAGAAGTCTCGAGAATGGGAAGGAAGGTTCACCTCCTCCTTGAGTGAAAACGCCAAGGTTGAATAGTATGGTTCACCAGTTAAATCCTCCCTTGCTTATGGGCGATGAAAGGCCAGCTAAGAACCATTCACCTGGGGTTAGAAGTCTTGAGTGTGGGAAGGAAGGTTCGCAGAGAACACCTCCCCCTCGAGTGAAAACGCTAAGGTTGAACAGTATGGCTCACCAGTTAAATCCTCCCTTGCCCTTGGGCGATGAGAGGTCAGTTAAGAATTTTCTGCTTGGGTTAGAAGTCTCGAAAATGAGAAAGGAAGGTTCGCAGAGAACATCTCCCCTTTGAGTGAAAATGCCAAGAACGATTCGCACTAGTTAAATCCTCCCTTGCCTTTGGGCAATGAGAGGTCAATTAAGAACCGTCTGCTTGGGTTAGAAGTCTTGAAAGCGGGAAACGAAGGTTCGCATAGAACACCTACTCCTTTATGAGTGAAAATGCCAAGGTGGAACAGTATGGTTCATCAGTAAAATCTCCCTTTGCCTAGAGCAAGGAGAGGTTAGTTAAAAACAATCCGTGCGTTAGAGGTCTCGAGGTCGGGAAAGGAAAGTTCACAGAGAACACCTCCCCCTTGAGTGAGAACGCTAAGAATGGTTTGTATGGTTCAAAGGTCCTCGCCTGAGGCTTCGCATAAATAGGGGGTGATCATTAAAATAGTGGAGTATGCCCCCAGCAGGAGGATCTTTCTTATGACTTGATAAGAAAGAGTCATCTAAAGTAGCATGGTTTCCTCTTGGAATTTAGTGTGATACCTAAGGGGTGAACCTATGTCGAAGACGTTGTTAGCAAAGATTCTGATTCGGTCGGTCATCGGTAGTCAATGACGTCAGCAGCAGATGACCACGTGGACCACTCACAGGGTGACACGTGGTAGAAGATAGCAGGTGAATCAGAGAGGAGATCACTCAGAACGGTGATCAGTGGTCAGTTGCTAAAGTGACCACCACTAGCAGATCAGTGCCTAGATGAGCGCCTGATAGCAGAGCGCGAGAAGTAATGAAGCATCGGGGAGAAGGGTGATCAACACCTCTTTGTCGAGAAAGAAGTCCTCAATTCGGGCAGAGGGCTCACCAATGAAGTCCTCAGAGGGTTAAGAGATGTGGGCGATGACAAGGTGGTGAGATGTCCCTTCAGCATGCTACTCATGTCCTTACGCGCAGAGCCACGTAGGTCGCCCGAGCCGATGACTTAGTCTCTTTGCTGAAACAAGTTAACAGCTTGAGACTGAGGGGCTTGTGTACCGACCAGTCCTCGGACACCGAGAACAGGTAGTAAAGGGCGAACCACGTCAGTTGGGTCCCATAGCATGAGCCAAAGCCACGTGGAGTGGACCCCGCAGGCAGCTTGGATTAGAGGGTGATCAGTCATCAGTGTGTCCAATCAGAGTAGGGTGATCAGTCATCGGTGTGTCCCCTCAGAGAAGGGTGATTAGTCATCAGCATGTTTGTTAGGAAAGATGGCTTTAAACTAGAGGGGGGGGTGAATTGTTTAAAGAGGTTTTCGCAAACTTTTCCAAGCTAGAATGAATATCTTTCAGAAATCAAATGATTAAGCAATTCAGTTTGCCAAAACAGCAAGCAAAACAGCACTACCAGGAAAACAATCGGTTGTTTCTTCGAAACAATCGGTTGTTTATACCAGCAAACAACAAATAAACTGAAATTAAAGAGTTAGGGATAGAGAGATTGTACACAGATGTTTATACTGGTTCACTCCAACCCAGAGCTACATCCAGTCTTCTCAGAAACCCTGAGGAAATCCACTAAGCAATCAACACTAGATTACTTACACACAACCAAGAAAGTGACCTTGAACACCCTCAAGAAACACACTTTCCTTGGTCAGCACACCACACTAAGAAAGCTGATCTTGATCCCCTCAAGAACACACAGCTCTTCTTAGCAACAGCACAAAACGAAAGTTCACAGAATTACAAGGATTACACTTGTTACAGAAGCAATCTGAAATCAATACAAGAGAATCCTATCTCAGCACTTTGATCAATCTCTTTAGCTCTTAAGCAATCTCAGCAATTTTCCAAAACTCTCTAAGCAGCTCATTGTTAAAAGCATTCTAAACCTTTTAAAAGAGATTTCTGAATTATATAAAAGGAAGTTTGTTTATCAAATCTTAACAAACCCATAAAAGCTTTCAGAAAGATTGGTCAAAGCATTTAATGACTGGAGCGTAAACAGTTTCAAATCATTTAAAGCTCAGTCAAAATCAAAACTGTTTTCTGTTATAAAAACATAACAAACAATCGATTGTTTCCTCGAATCAATCGGTTGTTTTGTTACTTAACCAATTTTCACACTTTAAAACAGTTTTCAAAACACCTAAGCTTAAACAATCAGTTGTTTCGATAAAACAATCGGTTGTTTTAACTCAGTTTGAAAAAACACTTTACTTTGTTTGAAAGTTGAGATGCTTGAGCTTTAGATTCAATCAAAGGTTGAGTTACACAACTCAAACTACCCAGATCCTAACTAAACCAGCACAGCAACAGCAAGCACAGCAAAAGCTTCATCATCCTTCAAAGGATTTGGATTCTTCAAAACCTTGAACACCACTTGGTTCAACAATGTTCCCACAGAGAAGGGTGATTAGTCATCAGCGTGACGATCACCAGAAAGGGCTGATGTGTCCTCGTCACTCCGCAGGGTGATCAGTCCTCGGTAACAGAGTGTGACGAGGTGACATCGGTCTTGGGTGATTTGAACAGCATAGACAGAACAGCTAAGATTGGTTCCCAGAGTGGGCCAATGACCAGTTAAATACCCAGAGGTAGGGAGAGGCCTGAATCACGAAGAGCCTACGCGGGTAGCAGGGAGAGCACAGTTAGGTGCAGAGTTCTGAGGGGTCGAGTACTCATCAGAACTAGGGTTTCCCAGTGAAGCTACATGCATGGCACGTGAACAGTGAAGGCACTCCCAGAACAGGTGGCCCCAGAGATTAGGTGCACAAGGAGGCATCCAGGTGGTCACCCTGTTAGAGTTTGCGCTCCAGAGAAGGAAACCGTATGTGCTAGATTACCCTAAGGTTGGGTGATAGCGGCGCAGGGGTATTCCAATAAACCCTGAATATGGCTAGCAGCGCAGTGAACCCTAATTAGGGCTAGTAGCACAGTAAACCCTAGACTATATAAGGGACAGTAAAATACTTCAGAAAGGTACGCAGTTTCTAGACCTAAACACAGAGAAACTCGAGACACTTGGTGTTTCTTGCCCATTATTGACTTGAGCGTCGGAGTGCAAACGGCCTCTAGGGCGCCCCTTTCTCTTTTGCAGGTGCAGATTGTTTCGCAAGAATCAAGCACATATCAACATGAGGAAGGAGGCGTGTGAGTGTCGTGGAGTCAACTGACAGGCGAGTCAACCGGCAAGAACAGATTCCTAAGGTGATGATTCCTAAGGCGATCAAGTGGAGATTAAGTTAAAGACATACAGAACATGAGAAAAAGGCGCAATATAAAGTAGTAAATTGATTATAAGTCAAATTATATAAATGAAAGCAATGATTACAAGGAGTTCCAAAGGTCCGGTTATTACAACTCAAGAGACCGAACCCTAGCAGTGAGCTGCCCATCGACAACCTGCATCGACACAGAGAAGGGTGAGAGGTCCATCTTAGGATGCACGCAGGCAACCTGAGCAAGGGCATCCTCAAACCCTAATCCAAAGGCGTCAGTAGCGTCTTCAGTCAGCTCGGCCTTGATCTTTTTGAGCAGTTCAATCTATTAGGTGAGCTCTCCCTCCATCCTACCCTGCTGGACCTCTTGATTGGTGGCCCTTTCCTCCAACTTGGCCACCCTGGCTTGTGCCCCCTCCAGCTACTCCTCTAGATCAATTATCTTGTTGTGGAGGGGGAGAATTTTTGCTTCAAGCTGGAGGGCCTCAGCCTCCTTTTCTTCTCTGCATCGAGCATAATATCTGCACCAAAATAATAAGTGTAAGAAGACAGTTCAAGCATTAAATGCAAGCAGTGACAGTTGAAAAATAGAAGAATAGATACCAATATAATCTTTGAGGGACTCGGCGTTGTACTCATGCTTAATCAGTTGGGTAGTGTTAAACACCACTCCCAAGCTTGAAAGAAGCTGGCACAATTCGTGATCAAAGGGGGCCAGCTCCTCGAGACCCTTGTGTTTCTTCAATACAGGGGAAACCCATCAAGAAGAGTGGGGTCGTGGGAGCTGCAACACACCCTAAAGAACTTCCCTTTTAAGCCCTTGTAGGACTGCTAGAAGAGAGTCAGGAGGACTCTCCTGCCCCCCCGTTGAGGCTTACCCAAAGCCTCTTCCCGGGGCTCTTCGCTTCAAAGAAATGGAGGACGGCTTCCACGAAAGGAGGGTGCCCCAGGTGATTGCACAGAATGGCGAAGGCCCTCGCAAAGGCCCAATTGTTGGGATGCAGCTGGGCAGGGGCCACATTGAGCTTTGTGAGGAGTGCCCTCTCGAACCCAGTGAGGGGCAAGCAAAGCTTGATCCACTTGAAGATGGTGGCATAGAGGAAGAAGAAGGGCTCCCCGTCGTTGGAGCGATTGTTGACACATACAAGTTCACCCTCTGTGCAAGGTTGAACCGAGACATATGCATCGCATTCCCTGCCAAACACAAGGCCCTTGGTCTCGGCGTCATTGTCTCTGTGTTTCCTCAAGTCACCGTAGGTGGTGAGTTTGGAGGTTTTAGCGAGGAGGTCTTCAGAGGTCCAAGGGTAGAGGGCTCTATAGTCAACTGTGGGAGGAGGGTTGGAAGTGGTTTTGGTTCTTGCCTTCTCGAACAAAGCTAAAATAGGAGAGGCAAAAGGAAGGAAAATGAGGGTTTAGAAGAAATGATGGCGTGGCTCAATGAAGCAGAAGAACAGAAACTCAAAGGCGAAGAACATGAATGGTGTAAAATAGAAACCCTAAGGTGCAGAAATTATAAACAGAGCCAGAGCAGTTATCGCATGTTATGAATGGAGAAATTATGAAATAAAGGCAACCAAAGGAATAAAAATCATACCTTTAGAGCAGTTGAGGGTTGAAGGTCGAGATTATTGAGAGGGAAGTGAGAGCGTTTGAGAGAAAGAAGATGATCAAAGGAAAGCTTGAGAAAAGTGATGAAATAGTGCAGAAGCGCGGGGTTTTGAAAGGGTTTAACGTGAGCAAGGGAGCGCAAGTGGCAATGAGCCCTAACCGTTGATCTAGCTACGTGTATGCAGATTAAAGAAGTATGGTGAGACATCCCTCCGATGTACTGTTCACGTCCTTTCACCCAGAGCCACGTAGGTCGCCCAGGGCGATGACTTAGTCTCTTTGCTGAACAAGTTAATAGCTTGAGACTGGGGCCTTGTGTATCGACTAGTTCTCGGACATCGACGATCGCTAGCAGTAGTAGGCCACGTAAGCTAGGTCCCACAAGTGGCGTGAGACAGTGTCCCTCAAGTGGCATGAGCCAGTGTTCCGATTAGTGGTCGGAGATCAATCAGGAGGGTATGCGGATGTGTACTCGGCAACAGAGTAAAGCCGATGTACCATCGAGCATCAGTGATTCGAATAGCTAAACTGGGTCACGAAAGGTAGACCCTAGGAAACATACCAGTTATCAGTGAAATGCCCAGAGTTAGGGGCAAGCCTGAGTCACAAGGTGCTCGTGCGTGTGGTGTGAATAGCGCATTTGGGTGCAGCACCAGCAAAGGGCCTTGGGAACTCTATGGCCCGTTAGGGTTAGGGTTTCCCAGGGCAGTCTGAATGCATGGCACATGAACAGTTAGGGCACCCCTAGGATGGATGGCCCTAGAGATTAGGTGCACAAGTTGGTACCCAGGGGGCCATACAGTGAGAGGTTGCACTCCAGCAAGGGAAGTCCTACGCGCTAGATTACACTAAGACTGGGTAATAGCGGCGCAAGGGCATTCCCCTAGAAACCCTAAATGTGGGTAACAGAGGCAGGGGAAACCCTAGACTATATAAACAACAGTAAGAAACCCTAACCAGGTACGTAGCTCTTGAGACTAGAATTTTTAGACACATACACACTGTTTCTTAGCCCTAGTATTGACTTGAGTGTCGGAGTACAAACGGCCTCTAGGGCGCCCCCTTGTCTTTGCAGGTACAGAGTGTTTCGATCCAGTGAAGCAGCAACCTGAGAAAGAAGAAGAGGGTGCGAGATTGTCGTAGAGTCAACCGACAGGAGAGTCAATCGGCAAGAACATTTTGAAAAAGATTTATTTTTGTTCTTCCAAGAATTGTTGTAGTAGCCATCATTATAAGTATGTTTAAAAGAATTTTTCCTGGCAAGTTGAGATTCTACCTTGATGGCAAGGTGAACCAAATTTTCTAAAGAAGTATACTCATTAAGTTCCACAACATCTTGGATATCCTTTCTAAGACCACTAACAAATCTAGCCATTTTAGCTTCATCACTTTCATGCAAAGCAACTTTGATTAAAAGCGTTTCAGGTTCTTTAAAATAAGCATCCACACTTAGCGTGCCTTGGTGAAGCCGTTGGAGCTTCAGAAAAAGGTCTTTCCTAAAGTGTGGAGGCACAAATCTAGTGCGCATACATGCTTTTAAATCATCCCAAGAGACCACGGACGGCCTCTTGTTTAGCCCAATGTCTATAAGAGTTTTATGCCACCATTGCATGGCATAGTCTAAGAATTCTAAAGAAGATAGCCTAACCCACTGGTCTTCTTGGACCTCATGTTCATGAAATATTTGTTCAACTTTGGCCTCCCATCCCAAATACACATTAGGATCTCCCTGACCACTAAAACTTTGTAATTTTAGATAAGGAAAATAAGGCTTAGCCACATGTTGGTGCCTATCTTCATGATTGTGATGTATCCTCCAATTGGCATCTTCATGATATCCGTAAGAACTTTGAGAAGACCTTGAGGTATGCCTATGATGATGATGCTGTCTTCTCTCACGGTTGTGGTGATTATCTTCACAGTCCAACTCCAATCTTTGGAGCCTTGCCTCCATTTGTCTTATCACCTCATCCTTTTGTGCAATTGTTAGTTTAGCATCATTTAATTCACCAATTAGGTATGCTTTTTTAGGTGAGTGAGGTTTAGCTGATTCTCCACTAGAAATATTAGCCATGATAAAAGTGTAACGCCCCTCGATATCTTATTCATTTTTATATAATAAAATAAAGGTAAAACAATAATATCAAAATTAACATAGGTATATATATAAAATTCATCCATTCCATACATCGTATCTCCAAAGGAAACATCTCTCCTCGCAGGGAGTTTAATTTATACATCAAAAGTTTTCAAAAACGGAAATACAACAATTGAGTCGAATTAAAACTATTCTTTTTCTCCATCTGCTCACTGAGGAGCTCTACTGCTTGCAACATCATCTGCTCCCGTGTAATTACACACGATCATCACAATTTCAAGAACACGAAACACAACACAAAACACAGGGTAAGCTAGATATTTTTAAAACTTTAAAACATGAAACTTGATATTAACGTAAACCATCAAATATTCACACATTTCACAATTCCCTCAAGTGTCATTCATTTCACATAATCCATCAAGTGTCTATCAAATTTCAATATTCATCTTTCTCATGTCAGGCTTCCACTGACTCATCACACATAGACACTTGACACTACTTTCGGAAGACTCGTGCATTGACTAGACTCAGAGATCTGCACCTGTCATACTACACCACTGTGAAATCCACACAGGGTCGCTGTGAAATCCACACAGCTATGCGCATAAACAATAATCTCAATCTCAATATCATCACTCTCCCAGTATGACAGGGTTAATCCATACAACAGGTCAAGTTAGTTATCTTTCAAACAACTTACCCATACATATGAACCTCCTTCGACTCTCAACACCTGAATAACTTCATCTATATGATTCCATTATATCAGGAGAGTCAGGATATCTCCTTCTAGACGAATCACCGGTCAATGCACACTCTACACGATCTTACACGGTATTTTCTTTCCTGAAAATACTATGCCTTGATCACATTTTCACATCATTCCATATTCATACAACACATCCATGAACGATTCAATCATATCATATTTTCAACCGTTTCTAAACAATCCAAATCATACCAAAGTTCAAGATTTCAAAAATCATATGTATTTCACAGCATCTACCATATTTAAAGTATCACATTTTCAAGCTCAAACAAATTTCCAATCCACACACCAAAACAGAGCATCGTGTAAGAACGTTTGAAACCGGCGACCACGTCGCCCCAACCTCAGAATCTTCTAGCTTAAGGTTCTATTGAAAATAAATCTAGCTTCCCTTACCTGAACTTGCGTAAAATCTCACTACGAGCTTTAACCCACCGAACTTAAGGATACCCGAACTCTGTTTTAGCATTCTGATCGGAAAACTTGCAGAGAACTTCCCAGAAGGACAATGGCAGTCGCCGATCGTAGCACTGGTACGTGAGGATAGCCGCGTCTTCGAGTGGAGGAGAAAGGAGAAAGGGGAACTAAATGAGCTGATTCCCTCAGCTTTTAAGGTCGAACGGCCCTTTAGCCTTCACTGCCATTACCCACTCTCTGAGCATCCTTGTGTGTGGGTTTCCTCTAATAGGATGGCCACGTGGGTCTCTGCGCACACCAACTCTGGGTTACCTGCCTTACCAACTCTCTGATGCCAACTATTCTGAAACACCCCTTTCCGTCTATGTGTCGCGCATGCAGAACGCTCATGCTGGGAGCCTGGGTCCCACCTTATCTGTGTGAAACACGACATCGCGCGATAACCATCCACCGATGACTGCTCGCGTGATTACCATGCCTCTCATACCGGCGATGACCGATGCCTCTCATACTGGCGGTGACTAATGCCTCTGATACTGGCGATGACTGATTCCTCTTCCTGACGGACAACTGATTCCTCACCCTGGCAGACAACCGATGTCTCACCCTGGCAGACAACCGATGTCTCACCCTGGCAGACGACCGATGTGTCTCCCATCCTGGTTGATGACCGATGTTCCTCTCATCCTGTTGATGATCGATGTTCCTCTCATCCTGTTGGCGATCTCTTATCGCCCTTGTGTGTGACGAGGACACATCGCCTCACTCTGGTCACCGATGTCACATCGTCACACTCAGCTGAGGGCTTGTCCTCCCATTCCTCTAAGTCTGTGGTATCACGGCTCACACTACTCATGGTGGCAGATATGCCACCTATCTTCTATATCACTCATCTTCTGTATTTAGACCACATACTAAGTGCTTACCAAGTCTTCTCGAATACTCGGCGATGTGCTCTTTTCGGCGATCATGTACATCATAGGCGATTGGTGATCATGCACACCATAGGCGATTGGCGATCATGTACACCATAGGCGATTGGCGACCATGTACACAATCGGCGATTTCTGATTTCATACGGGTGAAGTCGGAGGCCGCCGCCTTCTTTAACAAACGGCGATCTCATCGACTTCTAAGCTACACCTTCCTTTCTCTTACCCTTCTTGATTCACGTGCCCCCCCGCCTTCAAGCACGCCCACGTGATTACCTCACGATAAAGTCATCGCACCTGACTACTTGGTTAGTACAATGGTCAACCGACCGCCCTCCACCAGCTGACCCCAGACCTTGGGCGACGTCCGAGGTCTGACCACTATGATATTTTCTATTTTTATGTCCTTTTTATTTTAAATAATAACATACTCAGAAATTATTTAAAATCTATCACTTCTATTCCAAATAATTTATAGGTCCTTACAATAAAATGAAACACAAAAAACACAAAGAACAAACAATTATAGAAACAAGGTTAGAAAATCAAGGTGAAAAAGCTAGTATAGCTTGCAGCAATAAGGTATAAAGCACTCAAACCACTCCAAGAAAATTTTCTTTCCTTTACCAAGCCTCTCTTGTGGATTGGATGAGCCTCAAGTGAAAGATGCCAAAGCGAAGCACACTTACTCAAGAACAATCACCACAAAACTTTGAGGAAACAACAAAAGATAAGCAATAAAAGGTATAAGCAAGAAAGCTAAACCAAAGTGGAAGTAAAGATATGACAAAACTTTGGAAAAGAGTATTGAATGAAAATGAAAAGCAAAGAAAATAAGACACTCAATAAAAGGTAGTACACAAAGAGAACCTCGAGAATGGTACTAGAATTGGATTAACAAAACCAAAATAGTACTACAGAATATTAAGGTGTCAGAATGCGTGACTTAAAAAATTTATGTTGAGCTGGATAATTCAAATTTGAATTTGAAATTTAAACCACAGAAATTTCAAGATCTTAGCTCAAATTTGGCGCTCGAATCACACCAAAATGATACACCAATTAATTGTGATAAATTTTCCAAATCTGATGCCACTTCACTGTTTTTTTCGCACCAGAATTGCACACTGATTGTATTTGATTTATCATTTTTTTTCTATTTTGAATTTTGCTTCACTTTTTTTTTTCACTTTGTTCTAACACATCAATCTGTTTACATCCAGAATTTCACAATTTTTAATAAATGGAATGAAATTCTGTAAACAAAAACAGCCAGCACAGTTTCAACAAAAACAGAGGAAGCCTAATTTGGAATTAAAACAATATTAAGAAACTTCAAAGACACAATAGAATTGGTGTATATGAACTCAAATCTAAAACTAAAATGCACCAAAGGCTCAACAAAATAGATTAGAAACTGCACTCAAAATTAGAAGCAATCAACCAAAAATTATCAAGAAAAGTACTACATAGAAGTGATGACAATTTAGGAGAAACATGACTTGACAAAACTTGTATGGATTCAAAAAGCAAAATGACTCAAACAAAATTAATTTGCACCAATTAAAACAGCAAGGAAAGACTCAAATTAAAGCAAAAAACAGAATAGCTAACACAACAAGGAACCTAAAAAATATTCTGCACAAAAATAAAGTGCTAGAAAAACAAATTGCTTGAAAGAAAGTGCCAATTCAACTCATCAACAACAAAACATCACCATAGCTCATGATACCATATAATGTGAGTTGATTATAGATTCATTATATTTGTGACACTTTTAAGAATTAGGATCAAGATTCTTAGCAATTTATAGGTGAGTCACCTAAGGAAAATCCCCACTGGACATTAACTTAACAAGTGTTAAGTAGATGTGAAGGTTCATTTCCAAAGGTCAAAGGTTAAAACACAATTAGAGGTAAAGGATGATGACAATGAAGGTGCAAAATTAAAACAAAAAAACAAAACAAAATTAGGCACAAAAACAGAATACAAAATAGAATTGAATTTAAAAACTGTACCGACCAGTCCTCGGACACCGAGAACAGCTAGTAAAGGGTAAGTCACGTCAGCTGGGTCCCACAACAGGGGTCAAAGCCATGTGGGATGGACCCGCAAGTGGTATGGACTAGCAGGGTGATTAGTCATCAGCGTGATGATCACCAGAATAGGCTGATATATCTTCGTCACTTCGCAGGTTGAGGAGTCCTCGGCAACAGGGTGTGACGAGGTGACATCGGTTGTGGGTGATTTGAACAACATAACCAAAACAGCTAAGATTGGTTCCTAGAGTGGGCCAATGAGAAGGAAATACCCAGAGGTAAGGAGAGGCCTGAATCACGAAGAGCTTATGCGGGTGGCAGGGAAAGCACAGTTAGGTGCAGAGTCCTGAGGGGTCGAGTACTCATCAGAATTAGGGTTTCCCAGTGAAGCTACATGCATGGCACGTGAACAGTGAAGCCACTCCCAGAACAGGTGGCCCCAGAGGTTAGGTGCACGAGGAGGCATCCAGGTGGTCACCCTGTTAGAGTTTGCACTCCAGGAAAGGAAACCTTATGTGCTAGATTACCCTAAGATTGGGTGATAGCGGCGCAGTAAACCCTAGACTATATAAGGGACAGTAAAATACTTCACAAAGGTACGCAATTACAAACCCTAAACGCAGTTACTCAAACACTTGGTGTTTCTTGCCCAATCTTGACTTGAGCGTCGGAGTACAAACAACCTCTAGGGCACCTCCTTTCTCTTTTGTAGGTGTAGATTGCTCCGAAAGAACCAAGCACAACACAACATGAGGAAGAAGGTGTGTGAGTGTCGTGGAGTCAACCGATAGGCGAGTCAACCGGCAAGAACATTTGGCGCCCACCGTGGGGCCGGATTAAAACAAGGTCCCATACACGAGAGTGAGAGTAGAAACTGCAAAGATGAGGAATACTAGACACGGATCCGTTCCACCAAATGGGGGCGAAAGCGTTACCATGCAACAACTCATGGAAACAATGTGCGCTCTCCAAGAGATGGTGGCAGAGTCCATAGCGCATCAAGCGCGTATGCAGGAGGACCTGGCCGCCTCACAGGCCAGGAATAAGGAGTTACACAGAGCAAATGAGGAGCTACGCTTGAACCTGCACCATCTGCAGCAAGCTGGAGACCGCGGGGGAGATGATAGGGCTCCACCAACACCCCCAAGGTCCTATCCCATGCCTTTCTCCCAAGCAATTATGGACACGGTGGTCCCAGCCACCTTCATGGGGCCCAAGACCGTGTTCACCGGGAAAGAAGATCCTAAAGCACATCTCACTGCCTTCCACACGCAGATGATGCTATCAGGTGGGTCCGATGCAGTGCACTGCAAGCTCTTCATGACCATGTTGACAGGAACGACGCTGGAGTGGTTTTTGAGTCTGCCCGAGGGACATATCACGTCCTTCGCGCAATTGTCCACGCTGTTCAGGGAGTAGTATCTTGTTAACAAGGCCCCTCCACCAGTGTCTTATGATCTTTTCGATGTAAGGCAGCATCAGAGGGAGTCCCTTAGAGATTACCTCCACAGGTTTGGGGCAATGGTGGTGAGGTTGCACACCAAAGATGAAGATATGGTGGTGCATGCCTTCAGGAAAGGAGTATTGCCAGGGCCTTTCAGCGAGTCCTTGATCCGCAATCGCCCCAAGACCTTCGGTGACATTAAACGACGTGCTGTTGCACACATTGTCGCCGAGGGAGAGCTCAATGAGAAGCGAGAAAGCGCAGTCTCATCAAGGCCCCGAGTGCCCAGTCGACCTCAACCCCTGCGGGTGCACGAGGCGACAACAGAAAAGAGGGCTCAGGGAAAGCAGAAACCCTATGAGGCCAGGAAGCCCCAGACTAGGGCACGCACCAAGGATGATGTGCCCCCCAGGCATGATTTCCTGGTGGAGTTGAAGGAGCTAATTGCCATTCCCAATGTGGCAGAAAGGTTGAAGATGCCCCCAAAGACGGACAAGAGGCTGGGGCCAAACAAGAACGCTTGGTGCGAATTCCATCAGGCCTTTGGGCACCCCATTCGCAACTGTCTGGACTTGGGCCACCAGTTGGACGAGTTGGTCAAAGGTGGTTTCCTGAGCGATTACCTCAAGGAGGCACAAGGGGGCGAGGCGGTGGTAGTACCGAGGGCTGATCAGGGGCACGAAGTGCCCATACATGGTGAGATCCACACTATAGCAGGTGGATTCTCAGGAGGAGGGTGCACCTCGTCGCAGCGCAAAAAATACGCGTGTTCAGTGATGACAGTGGAGACATGTGAGGAAGACCACTTCCCAAACATCGACCTTGTCTTCACAAAGGCAGATCGCCGGGATGTTGTCCCTCACGATAATGATCCGGTGGTGATATCAGTAGTCACCGCGGGACGCAGGGTGCATCGAGTTCTGGTAGATCAAGGAAGTTCGGCCGACGTTATGTTCTGGTTGACCTTCAACAAATTGCAGTTGTCCCCTGACCAGCTGCGGCCCTACGTCGGCTGTTTATATGGGTTTGCAGGAGACCAAGTAGAGGTGCGGGGGTACATAGAGCTAAGGACCACTTTCACTGATGGAGTGGCCTCCCGCACAGAGAGTATCAAGTATCTGGTGGTGAACGCCCCATCTGCCTATAACATGCTGTTGGGTAGACCAGCCCTGAATAGGTTAGGGGCGGTGGCATCCACGAGGCATATGAAGATGAAGTTGCCTTCGATGGAGGGGATGGTGATAACCATAAAATCAGATCAAAAGGAGGCTAAGATGTGTTATGAGAACAGCCTCAAGACGAGGAGGGGAGTCTACATGGTGACCACCCAACCTCCAGGTGGGAGGTGTGATAACCCTGACATGCCCCGAGGAGACATCGGGGTCACGTGAGCAGAGGTCGCCTGGGAGAGGCGACCTGAACTGGCAGAGGAGGTGGTGGACAAGAAGATCAGGGGCAGGATTTTTAAACTTGGCAAGTCCTTGCCTCAAGAGACCCAGGACCAAGTGGTAGGAGTGGTAGAGCGACACATGAACGCCTTCGCTTGGTCCGCTTCTGACATGCCAGGAATCGACCCTGATTTCTTGTGTCATCGCCTGGTGCTAGATCCCCAAGTCAGACCAGTCCGCCAGAGGAGGAGGAAGTTCAACGAAGAGCGGAGGCAGGTGGTCAGGGAGGAGACGCAGAAGTTACTCAAGGCAGGCCACATATGGGAAATCCAGTATCTTGAGTGGCTAGCGAATGTCATATTGGTAAAGAAGGCCAATGGAAAATGGAGGATGTGCGTAGACTTTACAGATCTCAACAAAGCATGCCCGAAGGACTCCTACCCTCTGCCCAACATTGATGCGTTGGTAGATAACGCCTCTGGGTGGAAGTTACTTAGTTTCTTGGATGCCTTCTCTGGGTATAATCAGATCAAGATGCACCCGATGGACGGATGCAAGACTGCGTTCATGACTGAACTGTCTTGCTACTGCTACACTGTCATGCCATTTGGGTTAAAGAATGCGGGTGCCACTTATCAGAGGCTGATGGATAAAGTCCTTGCGCCTATGCTGGGACGCAATGTACAAGCCTATGTTGATGACATGGTGGTAACGTCCCAGGCACGAGATCAGCATGTAGCTGACTTGGAGGAGCTATTTATACCATAGCCAAGTACAGGTTGAAGCTGAATCCTGAGAAGTGCGTCTTCAGGGTAGAGGCAGGCAAATTCCTTGGTTTCCTCCTTACTGAACGGGGGATTGAGGCCAACCCGGACAAGTGTGTGGCGATCATCGCCATGAGGAGCCCTACATCGGTCAAGGAGGTCCAGCAATTGACAGGTCGAATGGCTGCCCTTTCTAGGTTTGTCTCAGCAGGTGGAGACAAGGGCCATCCATATTTCCAGTGCTTGAGAAGGAACAGCAGAATCTCGTGGACCCCAGAATGTGAGCAGGCTTTTGTCAAGCTCAAAGAGTATCTAGCCAGCCCACCAGTCTTGTGCAAGCCTCAGCTTGGCACACCCCTGCGGCTGTACTTTACAGTCACGGAGAAGGCGGTAAGTTCAGTATTGGTCCAGGAACAGGAGTAGACCCAAAGGCCCATATACTTTGTCAGTAAGGTGTTGCAGGGGCCAGAGGTGAGGTATCAGGCCATCGAAAAGGCAGCGTTGGCTGTGGTGTTCTTGGCACGGCGACTTCGGCACTACTTCCAGAGTTTCACTGTGGTGGTGATGACAGACCTGCCAATACGAAAGGTCTTGCAAAAACCAGACGTGGCGGGAAGAATGGTGCGATGTGTAACATCCCGCCAAATCCTTTTCACAACTATAAAATGAAATTAAGGTAAAACAATAATATTGAAGTGAACATACGTATTTATATAAAATGGAGTTGCTCCTCACAGGGAGTTTAATACATAACCGGTCAATTTTCCAAAACTTAAAACAAAATACAGCCAAATAAAATGAAACCGGCGATCTCCTATCAGAAGACCCAAAACAGCCGATCTGCTATCACAACAGAAAACAGGCGATCACAACATAGAGACAGAAACAGGCGATCTCCTTCCGGCGACCACTCACTGAGGAGCTCTACTCCCTGGAAGATCATCTGCTCCCGTGTAAAATACACGATCATCACAGTTTTAAGAGAAAACAGCCACAGAACAATACAAAGGGTAAGCTAGATAATTTTTTTTAAAACTTTAAATTATAAACTGGACAACCAACGTAGATCAGCCTTTTTAAACATTCTCAAGAGTCCATCACTTTCTCATTCATATCACACAACCATCAAGTGTCTATCAACAAATTCTCAATATTTCACATTTCTCACGTCAGACTTCCACTGACTCATCACACATAGACACTTGACACTACTTCCGGAAGACTCGTGCGTTGACTCAGGCTCAGAGATCTGCACCTGTCATACCACACCACTGTGAAATCCACACAGGGTCGCTGTGAAATCCACACAGCCATGCGCATACATAGTCTCAATATCAACACTCTCCCGGTATGACAGGGTTGATTCATATAACAGGCCGAGCTCGTTCTTTTTCACACGACTCACCCATACATATGAACCTCCTTCGACTCTCCACAACTGAATAACTTCATCTACGTGATTCCATTATATCAGCAGAGTCAGGATATCTCCTTCTAGACAAGCCCCTAGTCAATACACATTACACACGATCTTACACGGTATTTTCTTTCCTGAAAATACTATGCCTTGATCCCACATTCACAACATTCAACACGTCATACCACTCAAATGAATGATTCAAATCACAGCAACAATCATTTCAAAGGTTCAGATTTTCGAATATCACATGCATTCCACATTTAAATCTCAAACAGTCTCAACGACACTAAAACAGGGGAGTTCGAAATCTGTATTTAAAATCGGCGATCACGTCGCCCAAGCTCATGAAAACAGAGCATCATGAAAAAGGGGTTTAAAACCGGCGATCACGTCGCCCCCACACATAAAATAGAGCATCGTGAAATTGAGTTTAAAACCGGTGACCACGTCGCCCAAACACATAGAACAGAGTATCACGAAAACAAAATATGAAACCGGCGACCACGTCGCCCCCTCTTCAGAAACAGCTAGCCTACGGCTTTTATTGAAAAACAAAGCTAGCTTCCCTTACCTGGACTTGCGTAACTTCACTAAGAGCTCCAACCCAACGAGCTTCAAGGATGCTTTAACTCTGTTTTAGCGTCTGGTTTGGAGGACTTGCAGAGAACCTCCCAAGTGTCCAAGGGCAGTCGTCGCTTGTCGTACTGGTGCTTGAGGTTGCCTGAATCGCAGCGCGAAGAGGAGAAAAGAGAGGGATGAAGATGCACTCGCTCTTTCACTCTTGAGCCACTGCAACGTTCTTTGCCTCCCCGCAGTGGGTTTTTGAATCCAAGCCTACTTGTCCACGCATGCTGCTGCCACCACCCCCTCTGCAGGAAAGCCTGAGTGTACGTTTCACTGAACAGTACAGCCACGGTTGTCTCTTGCGCATGCCAACTTTCTGATGTCACTATTCTGAACCACCCTTTTTGTCTTCTTGCGCATGCCAACCACTGCCCTGAACAGTACGACCGCGAGTGTCTCTTGCGCATGCCAACTTCCTGATGTCACTATTCTGAACCACCCTTTTTGTCTACGTGGCGCGCCTGCAGGACGTTTCATGCTGGGAGTTTGGGTCCCACTTTATCTGTGTGAAACACGACATCGCGCGATAACCTTTCACTGATGACTCATCCGGAAAGACGACCGATCTCTCTCTCTGGGAGACGACCGATGTCACTTGCGCCCTGGCGATGCCCGCATGCCTCGCGCCCTGACGATGCCCGTATGCCTCTCGCGCCCCGGCGATGCCCGTGTAACATCCCGCCAAAATAAAACCATACATACATGTATAATGAAAAATAAAGGTACACAAATAATATTGAAGAGTACATGGTAATATATATATATATATAAGTAATGAACTTGCTCCTTTTATGGAGTTTAATACATAACCAGTCCAATGTTTCAAAATTTAAACGAAATTTAATCAAAACTACAAGACCGGCGATCTCCATACATGAACCGGCGATCTGGTAACAGAAGGCCCCAAAACAGGCGATCTGCTAGCAGGACATAAAACCGGCGATCACCACCAAGAGATAGAAAAACCGGCGATCTCTTGTAACATCCCTCCAAATACATTTCGCATTTTTGCATTTTCGTAATATGAAATAACGGTAAAACAAATATATTGAAATAAACATAATTGTATATATATATACAAAGGAGTTCTCCTCGCAGGGAGTTTAATACAAAACTTAAACATAAAAACAGCAAAATACAAAACTACCGATCTCCTAACAGAAAACGGAGATCGCCTATCAGAAAATGGTAAAAGGGGGCGATCGCCCAACAAGAACAGAAAACCGGCGACCACATACGGCGATCACTCACAGGGGAAATCCACTTCCTGCAACATCATCTGCTCCCGTGTAAAGTTACACGATCATCACAGGTTTAAGAAAAACAGCCACAGAAACAAAATACAGGGTAAGCTATATATTTAAGAAAACATTTGAATCAAGAGCATACATAAGAACTTCACAACATCCATGAACCATAACAATATCAGCCATCACATTTCCATATTCCACAAGACTATCAGAAATCCCATATTTCACAAATCAATCCAAGAGTATTTCAATTCACATCAGCAATCAAGTGTCTATTAATTCAATTTCTCATTTCTCACGTCAGACTTTCCACTGACTCATCACACCAGACACTTGACCACTATTTCCGGAGACTCGTGCGTTGATTAGACCCAGAGATTCGCACCTGTCATACCAAAGGCTGGAAAGTGACCTCAGCCATGCGCATCACACCATCTCAATACTCTCATTATCACGGTATGACAAGGTTAATCCATACAACAGGTGGAGCTCGTTCTTTTTCACACGAGACACCCATACGTATGAACCTCCATCGACTCTCCACAACTGAGTAACTTCCTCTATGTGATTTCATTACCTCAGTAGAGTCAGGATGTCTCATTATAGGATCACCGATCAATACACCTATTACACGACCTTACACGGTATTTTCTTTCCTGAAAATACTATGCCTCGATCCACAATCACAACATTCAACACATCACATGATACTTCAACGAACGATTTCAATCACAGCAAAATTCATACCAAGGTTCAGATTTTCGAAAATCCACATTTAAAATCTCAAACACTTTTAAAACAGCATAAAACAGGGGATATATCAATAACAGATGAAAAACCGGCGACCACGTCGCCCCCAGCATTCAAACAGAACTGTTATCATAAACATCTCACATTTCAACATCAAACACCGTGAAAACGAAGTAAAAACCGGCGACCACGTCGCCTTATCATCACAAACATCGAATATCCAGTTATCGTTGGAAAAAGACTAGCTTCCCTTACCTGGATCAGCGTGAAATCTCACTTCAAGCTCTAAACCGCCGAACGTAAAGGATGCCTGAACTCTGCCTAAGCGTTCTAATTGGTAAAACTTGCAGAGAACCTTCTCAAATGCTCTATGGCAATCGCTGGTAATTTAACTGGTGCCTGGAATTTCTGAGTCGCAGTGCAAAGGAGAGAAAAGAGAAAGCTGAAGGTGAACTCACTCTGTCACCTTTTATACTCTCACTGCGTTTTTAAACTCACTAAGAGGCGGTGCATTCTGATACTAGGAACATAGGCCTGCCATGTAGCTATCATTGCCTACTCTCTAACTAACCCTTCAGTGTGGGTTTTCTTCCTTGAATTAAATGCAACCTGACAGTATGGCCACGTGGCGCCTCTGCGCACATGGAGCTACTGTCCCGAAGGACTTTCACTGCCCACATGTCGCACATGCAGCACGTTCGTCCTGGAAACCAGGACCCCACTTCATCTGCGTGAAACACGACATCGCGCGATAACCTTTCGCCGATGACCACTCGCGCAAAGACAATCCACCGATGACCCATCCTGGAGGACGACCGATGTCTCTCTCTGGAAGACGACCGATGTCTCTCTCTGGAAGACGACCGATGTCTCTCTCTGGAAGACGACCGATGTCTCTCTCTGGAAGACGACCGATGTCTCCTCCTCCTGGAGACCGACCGAGGTCTCTTCCTCCTGGAGACCGGCCGCGGTCTCTTCCTCCTGGAGACCGGCCGCGGTCTCTTCCTCCTGGAGACCGGCCGCGGTCTCTTCCTCCTGGAGACCGACCGAGGTCTCCTCTTGGCGACACCCGCATGACTCTCGCGCCCGGGCGAAGCCCACATGCATCTCGCGCCCTGGCGATGCCCGCATGCCTCTCGCGCCCTGGCGATGCTCGCATGTCTCGCGCCCTGGCGATGTCCGCATGCCTCTCGCGCCCTGGCAATGCTCGCATGTCTCGCGCCCTGGCAATTGCCCGCATGCCTCTCGCGCCCTGGCGATCATGTTCCATGCGATCTCATGGCTTTCTAACTACACTTTCCTTTACTTTTATTTTAAATAAAACATACTTAGAATTCACTTAAAATATATCACTTTTATTCCAATAAGATTTTCCAGGTCCTTACAGCCCGCATGCCTCTCGCGCCCTGGCGTTGCCCGCATGCTTCGCGCCCTGGCGATGCCCGCATGCCTCTCGCGCCCTGGCGTTGCCCGCATGCTTCGCGCCCTGGCGATGCCCGCATGCCTCTCGCGCCCTGGCGATGTCCGCATACCTCGCGCCTGGCGATGTCCTCATACCTCGCGCCTGGCGATGTCCTCATACCTCGCGCCCTGGCGATGTCCGCATGGGTAGTCTAGGCGACAGGCGATTATGTACTAACCAGGCGATCTCATACTCTTCTAAGCTACACTTTCCTTCCTTTTTATTTTAAATAAAAACATACTTAGAATTCATTTAAAATATATTCCTTTTATTCCAATTTAATTTTACAGGTCCTTACACGATGGGCGGTCGAGTTGTCAGAGTTTGACATACAGTATGAGCCTAGAGGTCCAATCAAGGGACAGGTCTACGCTAATTTTGTGGCCGAGATGTCCTCGGCAGAGACCCACCAGGAAGAACCTAACTTCAAATGGGTGTTATCAGTAGATGGTTCCTCGAACTAGCAAGGCAGTGGAGCGGGGGTAATTCTCGAGGGGCCCAAGGGGTTATTGATAGAACAACCCCTGCGATTCGCCTTCAAAGCCACCAATAACCAAGCAGAGTACGAAGCCTTGATCGCTGGAATGCTGCTGGCCAAGGAGATGGGAGCGTAGAATCTCATGGCGAAAAGTGACTCATTATTGGTCACAGGTCAGGTGGCGGGAGAGTATCAGGCCAAAGATCCCCAGATGGCCTCCTACTTGGAGTATGTCTAGCGGTTGAAGAGTTCATTTCAAACCTTCGAGCTGGTGCATGTGCCCAGGGAGCAGAATGCCAGAGCTGACTTGTTGGCCAAACTCGCCAGCTCAGGCAAGGGGGGTAGGCAGAGGATGGTCATCCAGGAGCCCCTGAGGGCACCCCGCACCTATACAACTGATAATTTGGTAGGAGTCCATCAGATCATCCTGTCAGATGGTGAGAAGAGGAGTCATCGGTCATTAACCCAAGAGACTCTGAAGAAGCCACGGGTCAACACGTGTATACCGCTAGAGGAGGAGTCATCGCAAGTCTACCTGTTGCAGAGTGGGGACACATGGATGACGCCCTATAAGCGGTACATAGCCGATGGGATGCTACCAATGGAGCCAATTGAGGCGAGGAAGATAAAGAAGAACTCGGCCAAGTACACACTCATTGATGGCGAGTTGTACAGGCATGGGTTTACTCATTCCATCCTGGTGTGCGTACATGGTGAGCAGTGTGCGAGAATAATGGCAGAGCTCCATGAAGGCATATGTTGGAGTCATATCCGAGGTCGTGCTTTGGCATCTAAGGCCGTTCGAGCAGGGTATTACTGGCCGACTATGAGGGAGGATTGCACTAAATACACGCAGCAGTGCAGGTAGTGCCAATTGCATGCTGATTGGTATAAGGCGCCACCAGAAGAGCTCAGGTCGATATACAACCCTTGGCCATTCCATACCTGGGGAATTGATATCCTGGGGCCTTTTCCTTTGGCGGTGCGGCAAATGAAATACCTCGTGGTCGCCATCGAATATTTCACGAAGTGGATCGAGGTTGAGCTAGTAGCTCAGATCACAGCCCAGAAGATCCAACACTTCATGTGGAAGAATATAGTGTGCTGCTTTGGAGTACCCAAGCGTTTGGTGTCTGATAATGGCACCCAATTTGCAAGTCAACAGTTGGGAAAGCTATGCACAGAGCTGGGAATCAAGCAGGTGTTTGCATCGGTCAAGCACCCACAAACCAATGGGCAAGTTGAGTCAGCCAATCGAGTCCTACTCAGAGGACTGAAGAGAAGGCTGGAGAAAGCAAAGGGAAGGTTGGCCGAGGAGGTTCCCAGAATTGTATGGGCTTACCATACTACTCCCCAGTCCACTACCAAGGAGACCCCCTTCAGTTTGGTGTATGGTTCAGATGCCATGATCCCTGTGGAGATCCAGGAGAGCTCGCCACTTTTCCAGAACTTTGTGGCTGAGGAGTCAAATGAAGAGAGGAAAGTAAATCTCAATCTCTTGGATGAAGTTAGGGAAGAGGCAGGAATCAAGGCCGAGGCGTTGAAGAGGAGAGTTGAGCTTAAGCACAGTTCTAAGTTGAGAGCTCGATAGTTCCAAGTGGCCGACCTAGTTATGCGAAAGGCATCTTCATACCAGATAGAGAACAAACTATCTCCCAAGTGGACTGGTCCCTTTAGAGTGACAGAGGCCCTGGGAAATAGAGCATATAGGTTGGAGACTTTAGAAGGTGGTCCGATTCCTCGTACATGGAATGCGACTCACTTGAAGTTCTATTTTAGCTAAAGCCATGTAATATTGTACACAGTTTAGGGGACCCTCCTTTTTCCCTTTTAAGGGTTTTTAATGAGGTCACCCAATAAAATTTTCAATTAAAATGTATATCTGGATGTGTTGTACAATGAGTTAAAATGAATATCTGGATGTGTTGTACAATGCAGTTTGAACCTGTCACTTGGGGTTAGAAGTCTCGTAGGCGGGAAGGTAGGTTCGTAGAGAACACCTCCCCCTCGAGTGAGAACTCCCAATGTGAACAGAAGGGTTCACCCAGTTAAATCCTCCCTCGCCTATGAGCGATGTGAGGTCAGTTAGAACCTGACACTTGGGGTTAGAAGTCTCGTAAGTGGGAAGGTAGGTTCGTAGAGAACACCTGCCCTTCGAGTGAGAATTCCCAATGTGAACAGAAGGGTTCACCCAGTTAAATCCTCCCTCGCCTATGAGCGATGTGAGGTCAACTCGAACCTGTTAGTTGGGGTTAGAGGTCTCGTAAGCGGGAAGGTAGGTTGGTAGAGAACACCTCCCCTTCGAGTGAGAACTCCCAATTTGAACAAGGGTTCACCCAGTTAAATTCTCCTTCGCCTATGAGCGATGTGAGGTCAGTAAGGACTCGTTCCCTGGGGTTAGAAGTCTTGGAAGCAGGAAAGGAAGGTTCGTGTAGAACGCCTCCCCCTCCAAGTGAAAACGCCAAGGACGACTCGTACCAGTGAAAACCTCTCTCACCCACGGCGATCTGAGGTCAGATCGAGCCTTTCAGGTGAGGTTAAAGTCCCGACAGTGGGAGAGTGGGTTTGCATAGAACACCCCCTTATCGAGGAAGAAGTCCTCAGTTCGAGCAAAGGATTCATCAGTGAGGTCCACCTTCACCTAAGGGTGAGGAGTGGCCATATAAAGTTTGTTAGCCTGTCAAATGCATCCCTGAAGTCCTCAAAGGGCTAAGTGATGTGGGCGACGACAAAGTGGCGAGGCATTTTTCGGGAAAGAAGATGTTTATGAGGTCTCGCCAATAACTACCCAACAGAACTAAGCGTGCTACCTATAGTTTATTATGAGTCAAGCGCGCTATTTGTGGTATGAATTTATGCTGAGTAGTGAGTTCCACCAAGCATGTCAAACAGTTAAACAACAACAGAGATGCGAAGGCAAGCAAAGTGGAATATAAAGCAAACAAGAGTGAAGGCAAGTAAATAAGTTAATTACATTATAATGGAGGTTAATTACAAGAAGTTCAGCCATGAGATACAATTTCTTAGAAGACCTATCTAGGCACTATTTGCCCGTCGACCACCTGCGAAGTTACGGAGAATGGCGATAGGTCCATCTCAGGATGCACGCAGGCAAACTGAGCAAGGGCATCGCTAAACCCCTCCTCGTAGGCGTCGGCAGCATCTTCAGTGAGCTCCACCTCAGTCTTCTTCAGCAATTTAGTTTGATGGGCAAGTTCCTCCTCAACCTTGCCCAGCTGAACCTCTCGGTTGGTAGCCCTCTCCTCCAGCTTCGTCATTTTGGTTTGAGCCCCCTCCAATTGCACTTCCAATTCAATAATTCTATTGTGGAGGGGGAGTATCTTGGCCTCAAGCTGGAGGGCCTCCTGCCCCTTGGAGAAGAGGAGCTTCTTAGTCTCCTTCTCAGACTGGCGAAGGCTGCCCAACTCCTGGTTCAGGGCAGTCTCGCGCTTGGCCGCCTGGTGGAGTTGGAGATCTTTCTGCTCCAACTCTTTCTCCAGTTTGACAGCCTTCTCTAAGAGCTTTGCCTTTGCGCTATTCTTGGCCAGGAGGAAATTGGAAGTGGCAAGGAACTCCCCAAAGCCATGGCTGATGAGGTCCCCCAGGGAGTTCCCGTCCATGGTGATGGAAGAGGGCCAAGCACAACCTTCCATGAAAGGCAAGAGCCAAGTCAAGAGCGTCTAAGACCAAGTTAGGAGCGTCTAAGACAAGCTAGGAGCGTCTAGGACGAGAAGGCCAAGCTAGAAGCGTCTAGGACAAGAAGACTTGGATCAAAGCTATGAATGGGAGAGTGGCATACTAGCACATATTCCGTGAAGGCCCATCAAATGTAGTTTAGCTTTAATTGGGGTGTAAATAGCATAGCCATGTGGACAAATGTTTATTTTTCTGCACATTAGAATTAAGGAGAAGTTAACCTTCCCACTATTCTAGAAAGCCCATGGAGGGGGTGAACTTACAAACTAGACACACCCCTCCCCATGTGCTCACACTTTCCATGTGGTCCATGTGCTTCACATTTACATTTCATTTGGCTAGCATTAGGGTTGCATTATGGTCCTCCTTAGCCTATAAAAGGAGGAGCCTACACCTTGTATTTTCAAGATTAAATAGAGTATTGTTATGCTGCCAAATTGTGCCATACACTACTCCTTGCCTAACACTTAGGTTTTAGTCTTCAATTCATCACTACCAAAGGGGCTGGCCAAACCTCCCCATTTCCTCACTCTTCATGCACCTTCAAGGCACCCATGCTTCCTAGGAAGGCCTTGCTCACCTCCTCCATAAGCTTCCGCATCCATCATCACCAAGGAACTCCAAAATCCAAAGAAGAGCTCATAGGAATGCTATCATTTGGTATCAGAGCTATGGTTCTTCAAAGATGAGTGTCTCTTTTCATTTTCTTTTTGAGTTCTTCTTTTCTCCAAGTTGTTTATCTTTATTCCAAGTTGTCTTGCTGTTTTTTGTGTTTTAATATGATTTGAATGTTTGTTTATTCATTTCATTTGGTGGGTTTGTTCAAACTTGTGCTTGAACAACTATTTTCAATTTTGTGTAGGATTCTTGATATATTTGTGTTGCTATTTTTATTTTTAGGTATTTGAGTCTTGCTTGAAATTTCATTTGGGTCATATGATGTTCTTGTGTCTTTTCATTTTATGAATTCATAAGTTTTGTCTAAGTCATGTGTTTCCATATTTGTCATCAAATCCTAGTAGTACTCTTTTTGATTTATTTGTTTCTTGTTTTTGGTCTGAATGTTTGATCTGAAATCTGTTTTGTGTTGATCCTTTGGTGCATTTTTAATTTTAGTTTGAGTTCTTATTTGTGTGTTAGATCCACACAAATTCCATCATATTAACTCCATTGTGTTTTTAAGGTATATCATTCTGTTTTTCATTCCAGTTTTCAGAACCCCTTGTTTTTCACTTTTCTGTGCTGACTGTTTTGATTTATGAAAATCACATACATCATCAAAAATTTCTGAGCCTCTGGATTTCACAAATTTGAGGTGTTAGCAAAAGGACAAAAAAAGAACCATCTGAAAAGAAGAAATAGAAAAAGAAAGATAAATATTACAAAAAAAGTGTGCAATCCTGACGTTCCAGCTGGCAGCTCTGAGCACTGATTTTATAAAATTTACCAAAATTAATTGGTATATGCGTTTGGAGTGAAACCAACGCCAAAAGTTTGTTAAGATCTTGTTCTCATTGTGTCTCAATTTTCAGAAGCAAATACAAAAGGGTCAGCTCAGCATAAATCTTTTAAAGATACGCTTTCTGGACCACAACAATTTGTGCTTTTCTGTGGTGCTGTTTTTTGGTTTTTAAATCAAATCTAGTGCTATTCCTAGGTTCCTTTTTGTGTGCCATCCATTATTTGAGTACCTTTTATTTGCTTGTCTAATTTCATTTGAACTCTTTCTAGTTGTGTCACATTTAAATTCCATTTGTGTGGTACTGTTTTTCAAATTAATTTGTTTCTTGCTTTCTTTCTTTGGCCTTTAAGCTTGTTGGTGGATTAAATATCAATTGGTACTTGTTGAGTGAGAATTTGACTTGAGGGGAGTCTAGCTTGCTTAATAGGTGCTGGATTGAAGATTTTTTTGACCTAATTCCAAGAGGAACAAAGGCAAAGGGCAGCAACAAACACCATACTACAAATACACCACACACTTTGGAAGGCCCAACAAGTAGAAAAGCAACAAAAGGGGTGCAACTAGAAGAACAACAAAGGGGTGCAAATAGTAAAAGCAACAAAGGGAGTGTCATTTAATTTCTTTGCAATCTTGCTTGTGTTAATTACTTGTTAATCACGCAATTAGTCGGTGAGTGTGTCTTCAAGGGCTCCAAGTGTCCAAGAAGCCTCACCTAGGGCCGTCTAGCTTAATTTGGTTTTGTTAATTGCTTTAATTGAACCAACTTGCTTTAATCACTTTGTTAATTTCTTGTTTAATCTTGTTTAAGGCTTTCATAGCTTGCATTGTTTTCTTGCATTAAAAATTTGATTTCTTCATCCTAATTGTGTTTTAAGTGGTTTACTAAGAGAAAGCTTTGTGTGAAGATATTGAGGGATAGTCTTTGGCTAAGGCAAGGCTTGGTATTTAAGTAGTCCATTGTGACTCACCTCCCTTACCTGGAAGACTACCTTCTTTGACTTCCCTAAATTTTCTCAAGGTAAAATATTTCTATACACAAAGGTCTAGTCATGTCTTCTCATTCCTTTAAATCTCTTAAAAGTGAGGTGAAATCCTTGAAATATCTTTTGGAACAACTTTCCAAGAATATTCAATCAATTTCATCTAAACAATTGGAGAATGAGGCCAAAACTAATGAATTGACTAAATCAAAGGATGAGAAGTCTCACATTTCAAAAAAATTACCTTCTAATGCATCTATCTCTAAAAAGCATGATTCTTTTGGGGAGGGAAGACATAGAAGAGATAGAAAAGAACAAGAAAGCCCAAGAGAGGTTAGGGTAGACCTACCCCATTCCCATGGAAAAGAAAATATAGAAACTTGCCTAGATTGGGAAATGAGGGTAGAAAAATTGTTTGCTTCCCATAAAGAAAGAAAGGAAAGAAAGATACAAAAGAAAAGAGAGGAAGCCGAAAGGGAAGTGATCCGGTCGGTCATCGGTATCCAATGACGTCAGCAGCAGATGACCACGTGGGCCAGTCATAGAGCAACACGTGGCATGAGATAGCAGATGAACAAGGGTGGAGATCGACTCCTACATGAGCGCCTGGAAGCAGAGCGCGAGAGTGATGAAGCACCGATCAGTCATCGGTGTATACAGAATGATCAGTCATCAGGTGTATACAGAATGATCAGTCATCGGTATATACAGGGTGATCAGTCATCGGTGCATGCAGAGTGATCAGTCATCGGTGTATACAGAGTGATCAGTCATCGGTATATAGAGAGTGATCAGTCATCGGTGTATATAGAATGATCAGTCGTCGGGGGTTCCTTGCCAACGCGTGTTAAACTGGGACCCAGGCTCCCAGCGAGAACGTTACCCAAGGACCTCGCCTGATTCCATAAGCAGAGCACGACAACGTGAAGAAGCGCCATCGGACATCGGCCAGGATGAGAGATACCTCGGTCATCGGTGTGTGTCGAGGCGACATCGGCCGCGCGATGTGAACAACGTGACCAGTGACCAGTAAAGCACTCAGAGGCAGGGAGTGGCCTTAGTCGCGAGACGACCATGCATGAAGATGAGAAGACGCAGTCAGATGCAGAATCCTGCTGGGACGAGAACCCATCAAGGCTAGAGTCTCCCAGTGAGCTTGCATGCATGCCACGTGGACCGTGAAGATGTTCCCAGAGAATAGGTAGGGCAGATAGGCACAGAAGTCGAGGGGTCCAGAGGCACCCACGCAGCCTCCCTTGTCAGACTTTGCACTCAAGTGAAGAAGGCTGGCACGCAAGGTAGTCCTGGGGAGTGGAAACGACAGTGCAGAGTAATCAAGTGGCCCTAGAGGTAGCCTGTAGGGGCTACGCCGGCTTATATGAGGAAGAAGAACACCAAACCAGGTATGAGTTTTTTGTCTCAGAATACACAACACAAAAACGAAGAACACTCAGTTTCCGAATCAAAGGGGACTGAGGGCACACACACACGGGTCTCACACAGAGAGAGATCCGAGAGAGAGTTTTGGTGTTCCCGTTGCCTGACTTGAGCGTCGGAGCTACAACGGCCGCTAGAGGCGCCGTCTGTGTGTTTTGCAGGCATCGTTCGGAGTTCCGTCGAAGGTTCCTGGAGCCTCCTTGCAGAATGCGCAGCAGCTGGAAAGCTAGACGAAGGAGTGACGAGGCATTTCCCCACGCTCGAGTCCGCGGCGAGATCATTTGGCGCCCACCGTGGGGCACGAAGCGAAACGAAGCCCCCATACACAAGAACGAGAGTAGGAATCGCGCAGATGAGTAGAAGAACCAGACAAACCACACCTCCACCACCTGCTGGTGAAGGAACTGTGACCATGGCGCAGGTCATGGAGATGATGCGCGCGTTGCAGGATAACGTCGCGACGTCGAGAGTTGAGCAGGAGAAGATGCATGCAGAGCTGACTGCATCGCATAGCAGGAATGAAGAGTTGAACCGCGTGAACGAGGAGTTGCGTAGGGAGTTGCAGGCGCAGAATGAGCGCGTATCCGAGGATAGGACGCCGATGCCGCCGTCGCCTCCTAGAGCATTTCCTATGCCCTTCTCCCCCGAGATCATGAACACGGTGGTGCCCCCCAACCTGGTGGGAGTGAAAGCGTCGTTCACGGGGATGGAAGACCCAGAGGCACATTTGACAGCCTTCCACACTCAGATGATGCTGTCTGGAGGTTCAGACGCTGTGTACTGCAAAATGCTTATGAGCACGCTGAGCGGAGTAGCTATGGAGTGGTTCGTGAGCTTGCCGGAGGGCCACATCACCTCCTTCCATCAGTTCTCAAAGCTATTCACGGAGCAGTATATAGTCAACAGAGCGCCGCCGTTGGTGACTTACGATCTGTTCGACGTGCGCCAGAACCAGGGGGAGTCGCTGAAGGACTTCCTCAACCGCTTTGGTGCGCAGGTGGTGAGATTGCACAGCAAGGATGAGAACATGTTAGTGCACGCGTTCAAGAAAGGCGTGCTGCCTGGTCCTTTCAGTGAATCCCTTATCAGGAGCCACCCCGCCACCTTTGCTGAGATACGGCGACGCGCGGTGGCGCACATTGTGGCAGAGACAGAGGTCTCTGAGAAGAGAGGCAACACTGCACCGACGAAGCCGCGCGGAGGTCAGGGGAAGCAGCAGCAGCAGGTGCCGGTATATGAGGCCAAGGAAGGGAGGAAGGTGCAGGGAAGGCCTCGTCCGTATGCGCCCAGGAAGGACCAGCCCAGGGGGCGTGCAAGGGAGAACAACACACCCCCTAGGTATGATTTCGTGATAGCGTTGGCAGAGCTGATCGCCATCCCTGCCGTGGCTGCAAGACTCCGAGTACCAGAGAAAACCGACATGGTACTTGGAGGGAGGAAGGACGAGTGGTGTGAGTTCCATCAGGCTTATGGACACACACTCCGATCCTGCCTGACGTTGGGGCATCAACTCGCTGAGTTGGTGAAGACAGGATTCCTGACCGATTACCTGCGGGAGGCCCAAGGTGATCGCGCTTCGGGGTCTCAGACAGGCGATCAGCAACACGAGGTCCCTATGCATGGAGACGTGAGGTGATGGAGGATGCAACGCTGGGGGGGCTCCCAGGCAGCTAAGGAGGAAGCTCCTCATGAATAAGGCGTCGCCAGGGCGGTCATCGCCTATGAAAGGAAGAGGTCCATACAGAGTGGAGCTTATTGGCTGGAGACTCTGCATGGAGCACCTATCCCCAGAACATGGAACGCTACACACTCAAGTTTCTACTTCAGTTAAGTTGTAAGGTAGATGCGTTCTTGCGCTGCACACACACCCAATGTATGTACTGTAAATAGTTGAACAGATCAGGGGGCACTCTTTTCCCGATGAGGGTTTTTAACGAGGCCACCCAATAAAAAAGATTTCAGTATGTCAAGTGTGCACATGTTTCCCAGTTTCAAGTTCCGCTTGCCCCAAATGCAAGTCCAAGGGATCGGTTGGAGCCTGCTCGCCCCAGGCGCGAGTATGGACTACTGACCTATATTCTCCTCACCCCAGGGGTGAGTGCAGGTGGCCAAAGTTTGGGAACTCGGGAGTACTAGTAAGACCGAGAGAGGGAAAGGGAAGATTTCGAGAAACGTCCAAACAGGAACCAGACCTAAAGGTCGATGACCTCGGGGCAAGCAAGAGGGGTCAACAAGAAAAACTCTTCTTCCCCAAAGCAAGACATCATCTTTGCGTTTAATCACTAAGGAGCAGAACGCGATCATTCATCGGTGCACCCAAAGGACGATAAGTCATCGGTGCACCCGAAGCAGATCACTCGGTCGGTTCATGGTCATCGGGGTCTTGCTAACACGTGTTAAGCTGGGACCGAGGTTCCCAGCGAGAACGTTACGCATGCACCTCGCATGATTCCAGAAAGAAGGTTGGTCATCGAGGTCTTGCTAACACGTGTTAAGCTGGGACCCAGGTTCCCAGCGAGAATGTTACGCATGCACCTCGCATGATTCCAGAAAGAAGGTTGGTCATCGAGGTCTTGCTAACACGTGTTAAGCTGGGACCCAGGTTCCCAGCGAGAACGTTACGCATGCACCTCGCATGATTCCAGAAAGAAGGTTGGTCATCGAGGTCTTGCCAACACGTGTTAAGCTGGGACCCAGGTTCCCAGTGAGAACGTTACGCATGCACCTCGCATGATTCCAGAAAGAAGGTTGGTCATCGAGGTCTTGCCAACCGTGTTAAGCTGGGATCCAGGCTCCCAGCAAGAGCGTTACGCATGCACCTCGCATGATTCCAAACCGGAAGAAGGGGAGTTGCCCACTCAAAGGACGTGCGGTGATACCATGCAGGCAGGGATGCGCCTAGCGAGTGCGCTTAGACAGCCACCCCTGGTGCTCCCCTGGGAGCATGCACCCACTCAGATAGAAAGTCCTCGCCCTCGACTTTGTACAGCGGGGTGCAGGCGAGAGAAAGTCCTCTCCCTCGACTTCGTACAGCGAGGCATGGGCCAGAGAAGAAAGTCCTCACCTCGACTTTGTACAGCGGGGTGCAGGCAGAGAAAGTCCTCTTCCTCTGCTTCTTACAGCAAGGTTGAGGCAAGAGATCCAAGTCCTTCTCCTCTGCTTCATACAGCAAGGTTAAGGCAACAGAGAAAGTCCTCTTCCTCTGCTTTTACAGCAAGGCTGAGGCGAGAGGAGAAAGACCTCACCTCGACTTCTTACAGCGAGGCCGAGGCAAGAGGGGTCATCAAGAAGCATTCCCCAAAACACAGACATCATCCTTGGCGTTCGGGCCCTCTATGCAACTAGCGCTGGAGTGACACAGAAGTAATGCGAAACCTGAAGCACGGTGACTGATTGGTGGTGCGCTAACATGCTAGTCGGTGGTCGGTAGCAAAGCTCTGGGTATGAAAGCTTCCCCAAACAAGCTCTTGGGCGATCAGTCGAAACACTTAGACACCATCAGGTCAGTCATCCAACATGAATTTATGCATAAAAACTGTTAAAGAGAATGCTAAGGTACAGTTGGTCGCGATCAAGTTAGAGGCCAAGTTTGAAGGGTCACAGTGAGATCGCGCTGAAGCCTAAGCCAGTTAACAGTTGGCCACAGGCAGAGTGAGTTAAAGATGGAGAGGGAGAAAGGCAGTTGAGAAAAAGAGATTACACAAGAGGAGAAGCCGCAAGAGAAGAAGCTCAAGGAGGAGAAATGAGCTTGCTATCAACCACTGAATGGTGGAGGCTAGGTTGGGTAGAGTCCAAGTCTGGAAGGACGCAGTGAACCTGCTGCCAGCCCATGGAACCCATCTATCAGAGCCTCGGCACCAACAGCCATGGTCTCAGGTACATCGGCTTCGAGCTCCTTCTTCTCTTTGGCAACGGAGAGCACTTAGTCTCTTCGCTGAGAACAAGTTCACAGCTCGAGACTGGGGGGCTTGTGATCCGGTCGGTCATCGGTATCCAATGACGTCAGCAGCAGATGACCACGTGGGCCAGTCACAGAGCAACACGTGGCATGAGATAGCAGATGAACAAGGGTGGAGATCGACTCCTACATGAGCGCCTGGAAGCAGAGCGCGAGAGTGATGAAGCACCGATCAGTCATCGGTGTATACAGAATGATCAGTCATCAGGTGTATACAGAATGATCAGTCATCGGTATATACAGGGTGATCAGTCATCGGTGCATGCAGAGTGATCAGTCATCGGTGTATACAGAGTGATCAGTCATCGGTATATAGAGAGTGATCAGTCATCGGTGTATATAGAATGATCAGTCGTCGGGGGTTCCTTGCCAACGCGTGTTAAACTGGGACCCAGGCTCCCAGCGAGATTGTTACCCAAGGACCTCGCCTGATTCCATAAGCAGAGCACGACAACGTGAAGAAGCGCCATCGGACATCGGCCAGGATGAGAGATACCTCGGTCATCGGTGTGTGTCGAGGCGACATCGGCCGCGCGATGTGAACAACGCGACCAGTGACCAGTAAAGCACTCAGAGGCAGGGAGTGGCCTTAGTCGCGAGACGACCATGCCTGAAGATGAGAAGACGCAGTCAGATGCAGAATCCTGCTGGGACGAGAACCCATCAAGGCTAGAGTCTCCCAGTGAGCTTGCATGCATGCCACGTGGACCGTGAAGATGTTCCCAGAGAATAGGTAGGGCAGATAGGCACAGAAGTCGAGGGGTCCAGAGGCACCCACGCAGCCTCCCCTGTCAGACTTTGCACTCAAGTGAAGAAGGCTGGCACGCAAGGTAGTCCTGGGGAGTGGAAACGACAGTGCAGAGTAATCAAGTGGCCCTAGAGGTAGCCTGTAGGGGCTACGCCGGCTTATATGAGGAAGAAGAACACCAAACCAGGTATGAGTTTTTTGTCTCAGAATACACAACACAAAAACGAAGAACACTCAGTTTCCGAATCAAAGGGGACTGAGGGCACACACACACGGGTCTCACACAGAGAGAGATCCGAGAGAGAGTTTTGGTGTTCCCGTTGCCTGACTTGAGCGTCGGAGCTACAACAGCCGCTAGAGGCGCCGTCTGTGTGTTTTGCAGGCATCGTTCGGAGTTCCGTCGAAGGTTCCTGGAGCCTCCTTGCAGAACGCGCAGCAGCTAGAAAGCTAGACGAAGGAGTGACGAGGCATTTCCCCACGCTCGAGTCTGCGGCGAGATCAGGAAGCTAAAGAAAAAGAAAAAGAAAAAGAAAAGCATGAGAAGACCCTTGAGAAACAAAAGGCGTGGGAGAATAGTGTTCCTTCTCACAAGGTCATTCAACAAGACAAAAGATTTAAAAATACCTTTGAAAATATGCGTCTTGTTGAACAACCTAGCCTTTCCTTTTGTAAAGGAACACTTGCAAGCATAGTAACAAAAAAAGAGTCTTTAAAAGAAGCTTGCATAGATAAAGATAAAGTGGATTATTTCTCATATGTGCTAGGATATCACCAAGTGAATGTCAAGTTATTTACAAGCATCTACAAAAACAAATTTTTATGTGAAGTAGTGCCTAAAGAAACTTGTCATGTCCTATTGAGACAACCATTGCCAAGTGTGCAACTTCTCATAAACAATGGTTGTAACAACGAGACTATCTTTACACATAAGAGAAAAATTCTTCATGAAGGAGAACTCATGGACCGAATTAGAGTTGATAAAACTCTAGAGCTTTTAAAAGGAAAACTTTTGTCACCCATGAGAAAAGATGTTCAAAGACATTACCCTAGATACATTTCTTGTTTTAAAAATACACCTAAGGTGATGTCTCATGAACTCTATACTCCTTTACCTTTTACAAATGATCCTTGGGAAGACATAAACCTCAATTTTATCTTAGAGCTTCCTAGGACAACAAAAGGTTTTGATTCCATTTTTATGGATATGGATAATCTCTTCTATATAGAAGTGACAAGTCTTCATGGTTTATCTTCAAGCATAGTATTGGATAGAGCTCCAAAATTTGAAAACCATCATTTGAGGAATCTTTTAGAAAAACTTGAAATTAAGTTGTACTCTTCAAATTTTTATCCTCAAAAGAATGGTCAAAATAAAATTGAAAACATAGCTCTTTTTACTATGCCTAGAGAAATCATGAAAGACAATCACAATTCTTGGGATGAGTATCCTTTTGAGCATGCATACAATGGAGTAGTCCACAAGACTACTAATATTTCTACATTTGAAATTGCATGTGGACTTAATCCTCTTTCGCTTTTTAAGTTGTTACCCTTTCCTAAAGGTATTGTGCCTAAGGAAAAGGTAACCAATATTGAAAATTTTCAAATACATAAGAGGATTACAAAACACATACAACCATCAAAAGAGAAATATTGTACAAAGTTGCCAAAAACAAAAGAAAAACAAAAATGGCAACTTCATACAATTAAGTTCTCTCCAATTGCTCACACTAACACCTTTACTTTGTTTGATGATTTCCATAGGTGGACGTTTGATTCGGGAGGACAAGCCTTGCCGAAACAATAGGCTGCTATCCGAGATCAAATCTGTAGATCTGAGGATAGATCTTCTCAAAGGAGGAGGAGATGATGGACACCATCCAGCCCCATCCATCCCCCTAGTTGAAGACAAAGCAAAGGATTTGAGGACAAATCCTTTTTCAAGAGGGAGGGGATGATGGAAGAGGGCCAAGCACAACCTTCCATGAAAGGCAAGAGCCAAGTCAAGAGCGTCTAAGACCAAGTTAGGAGCGTCTAAGACAAGCTAGGAGCGTCTAGGACGAGAAGGCCAAGCTAGAAGCGTCTAGGACAAGAAGACTTGGATCAAAGCTATGAATGGGAGAGTGGCATACTAGCACATATTCCGTGAAGGCCCATCAAATGTAGTTTAGCTTTAATTGGGGTGTAAATAGCATAGCCATGTGGACAAATGTTTATTTTTCTGCACATTAGAATTAAGGAGAAGTTAACCTTCCCACTATTCTAGAAAGCCCATGGAGGGGGTGAACTTACAAACTAGACACACCCCTCCCCATGTGCTCACACTTTCCATGTGGCCCATGTGCTTCACATTTACATTTCATTTGGCTAGCATTAGGGTTGCATTATGGTCCTCCTTAGCCTATAAAAGGAGGAGCCTACACCTTGTATTTTCAAGATTAAATAGAGTATTGTTATGCTGCCAAATTGTGCCATACACTACTCCTTGCCTAACACTTAGGTTTTAGTCTTCAATTCATCACTACCAAAGGGGCTGGCCAAACCTCCCCATTTCCTCACTCTTCATGCACCTTCAAGGCACCCATGCTTCCTAGGAAGGCCTGGCTCACCTCCTCCATAAGCTTCCGCATCCATCATCACCAAGGAACTCCAAAATCCAAAGAAGAGCTCATAGGAATGCTATCACATGGCCTCCATGGCAGCTTGGCTAGGCATCTGCGCAAGAGCCCGCTGGAGAAGGGGAGGCAGCTCGGGAGCAGGAGGCATTTGGCTGGTTGAAGGGGCACTCTCCCCTCCACCCTCGAGCGCTAAGATTGGCTTAGGGGGAGATGAAGCACTGGGAGGGTGCTCCCTGAAAGAGGGAGGTTGCCCCTCTGTTGCGGAGGAGACCTCTGTGGCAACCTCTACCCTCTTCCTCTTAAAGACGAGGCCAGAGCAGGTGTCCTCATCCTCAGAGATCTCTACTGGGGCTGCCCTCTTTGTCTTCTCAGCAGTTGCAGCAGTTGGTTTTAAGGCAGCCACGGCAGGTGATGAAGGGCCAGCAGGGGCCGAGCCACCAACAGTGCGGTGACTTAGCACATCCGCCAACCTCTTCTTCTTCTCAGCATTTAGCACCATGCCTGCAATGGACAAAAATGGGTAATGAGAAAAGCCAAGTATGAAACACAAAGGCAGGTAGATACCAGGCAAAGACAATATACCAATATATACACTGAGGGTCTCAGCATCGTACTCGTGCCTAATTAGCTGAGTGGTGTCGAACACCTCACCCCAGCTAGAGAGTGTTTGGCACACTTCTAGGTCAAAGGGCGTCAGCTCTTCGAGTCCGCGGGGTTTCTTGAACTTCAACTTCCCCACCCAATACAGAGGGAAACCATCGAGCATGGTGGAGTCGTAGGAGCTGCAGCAGACTTGGAAGAACTTCCCCTTGAAGCCCTTGTACGATTGCGAGAAGAGGGTGAGTAGAACCCTCCCAGCCACTCCGTTAAGGCTTACCCAAAGCCTTTTCCCAGGGTTCTTCGCCTCGAAGAAGTATAGAAACACATCTACCGAGGGAGTGAACCCTAGGTTGTTGCAAAGAACGGAGAAGGCCCTGATGAAGGCCCAGCTGTTGGGGTGCAGCTGGGCAGGCGCCACGTTTAGTTCCGTGAGCAAAGCCCTCTCGAACCCAGTGAAGGGAAGGCGGACTTTGACTCGTTTGAAGACGGTGGCGTAGAAGAAGAAGAAGGGCTCCCCTTCGTTGCAACGGTCATTAGCGCACACGGGTTCACCCTCGGTGCAAGGACGCATTGAGACGTACGCGTCACTCTCCCTGCCAAAGACGCACCCTTTTATCTCATTTTCATCATCCTTGTGCTTCCTCCAATCTTCAGTGGAGGTGAGTTTCGAGGTCTCAGCAAGGAGATCCTCAGAAGCCCAGGGGTAGAGGGCCCGGTAATCAACCGCTGCGGTCGGAGGAGGTTGGAGGTGGTTTTGGTTCTGGCCATCTCGAATCTAAAACAAATGAGAGGCAGGAACAAGGAAATGGGTTTTAGAAGAAAATGGTGACGAATACTCTGGCGGACAAAGACTCAAAGGAAGAGCAAACTCAGAAAAGAAGAACAGAAACCCTAGAATGCAGAAATCGTAAACAATCCTAGCGCAGTTAATGTGTTAATGCATGCGAAGAGAAGTAGAACCATGAAACAAAGGTGAGAAGAAGATTAAAAACCATACCTTTGTGTGAGCGAAGTTGAAGGATTGCGAGTGTAGGGGTTGGAGTAGGGTAGAAGCGTGCAAGAGAAGTTGAAGGTTTGAAGGCTCAAGTGAAAGGTGATAAAACAGTGTAGGGGCGTGGGTTTTTGAAGGGGTTTAACGTAGGCAAAGAAGCGCAAACGTTAAAAACACCTTAACCGTTGATCTAGACACGCATCCTCAGATTAAGAGGGGGTTGGTGAGATGTCCCTTCAGCGCACTATTCACGTCCTTACGAGCAGAGCCAAGTAGGTCACCGAGCCGATTGCTTAGTCTCTTCGCTGAAACAAGTTAACAACTTGAGACTGGGGGGCTTGTGTACTGACTAGTCCTCAGACACCGAGAACAGCTAGTAAAGGGTAAGCCACGTCAGCTGGGTCCCACAACAGGGGTCAAAGCCATATGGGATGGACCCGCAAGTGGTATGGACTAGCAGGGTGATTAGTCATCAGCGTGTCCCCTAAAGAAAGGGTGATTAGTCATCAGCGTGATGATCACTAGAATAGGCTGATGTATCTTCGTCACTCCGTAGGTTGAGGAGTCCTCGGCAACAGGGTGTGACGAGGTGACATCGGTCGTGGGTGATTTGAACAACATAACCAGAACAGCTAAGATTGGTTCCCAGAGTGGGCCAATGAGAAGGAAATACCCAGAGGTAAGGAGAGGCCTGAATCACGAAGAGCTTATGCGGGTGGCAGGGAAAGCACAGTTAGGTGCAGAGTCCTGAGGGGTCGAGTACTCATCAGAATTAGGGTTTCCCAATGAAGCTACATGCATGGCACGTGAACAATGAAGCCACTCCCAGAACAGGTGGCCCCAGAGATTAGGTGCACGAGGAGGCATCCAGGTGGTCACCCTGTTAGAGTTTGCACTCCAGGAAAGGAAACCTTATGTGCTAGATTACCCTAAGATTGGGTGATAGCGGCGCGAGGGCATTCCAGTAAACCCTGAATATGGCTAGCAGCGCAGTGAACCCTAATTAGGGCTAGCGGCGCAGTAAACCCTAGACTATATAAGGGACAATAAAATACTTCAGAAAGGTACGCAATTACAAACCCTAAACGCAGTTACTCAAACACTTGGTGTTTCTTGCCCAATCTTGACTTGAGCGTCGGAGTGCAAACGGCCTCTAGGGCGCCCCCTTTCTCTTTTGTAGGTGTAGATTGCTCCGAAAGAACCAAGCACAACACAACATGAGGAAGAAGGTGTGTGAGTGTCGTGGAGTCAACCGATAGGTGAGTCAACCGGCAAGAACAAAAACAAATGAACGGAATAGAAATACAAGAAGGACAAGAATAACCGATTGAAATTGGAAACAAAGAAGAACAACCGATTGAAATGACTATGGAAGATGAAAGAAGATGAAACTTATGTGGTTGTAGCCATGGATTGGGAATGGACATGCCACTTGGAGGTGATGATCCAAGATTAGTGCAGATTTGCCGCCACTTGAGAGCTCCCAAAACTCACAAGATGAGACTAGGGAAAGGAGAACAAGTCTCACAAAATTCACTCACAATTTGAGTATAGTAACTTTACTTCTATTTCAATCTTATTTTACAATGACCAAGCACCTCTATTTATAGCTTTAGAGGGCTGAAATGAAAGTGAAATAAATTCAAAATTCCCTCCTAATTCTAATTCAAATTTGGTGCCTATTATAGTCACAAGGGAGGTGTGACATTTTTTCTACTTTTACCTCCTAAAAACTACACCTACACCTACTCTTTATGTCATATGGAAAGTGTGAATTGTTTTTGTACATTTAGCACCCGTTATTTAATGTCTACACCTTCCTTTAAAGTTCTACTAAAAGCTATATAAAAGTAATTACAAAAAGAGACATCCATTGATGCTCTTCTCCCAAAGCTTTAGCCTTGCTCCTAGTTATCCTTTGAGGCATAAAGCATGTTGAGCTAATTGATTGGGCTTGGGCCCCAACTTGGGTTTGGGCTACTTGGGCTTGGATCTCAGGTGCCTCCCTACTTGTTCTTCATCACGAAGAGTCTTTCGAGTACCCTGGCAATTGATGTGATAGTTTCTCAGGGGTAGGTGGGGCACGGCGCACGAAGTGTCTTTGAATTGACACTTCACCACATTCAATCTTGTATGTACACATGGCTTACCATCAACGGTGGAGAAACCCTACCATTTCGCATTCCCCACTCGCTCATAAACTCATTTTTGCGCCTTACTGTTTCATCACTTTGAATTTTTGAAACCCTTTATTCTCCACAAACCTCTCGCTACCCAGAACTCCTGCACTCCACAACATCGAAGCTTCTTCCTTTCGACCGCAATAGGTATTTCCTCTTTACCAATCTTTGTTATTGTTCATTCATAATATCTGTTTTGCTCGGGATGATTATCTGTTATATCTGCCAACATGCATATACTTGTTGATCGCTATGTATGACATTGTATGAGTTTTGAAATGTATGTTCATCTTGTTTGCTTCCTTATTGATCCGGTCGGTCATCGGTATCAAATGACGTCTGTAACATCCCGCAAAATTCTTTTCATATTTATATAATAAAATAAGCGTAGACATTTATTTATAAAATCAACATATGTATATATATTGAAAGTACATCATCCCATACATTGTATCTCAAAAAGAAACGTCCCTCTTATAGGGGTTTTAATACATTCCATCAACTGTTTCAAAATAAAACCAAAATACAGTATAAAAAGAAAACAGGCGATCTCTTCCTCCAACTGCTCACTGAGGAGCTCGACTACCTGCAACATCATCTGCTCCCGTGTAAAATACACGATCATCACAGTTTTAAGAAAAACAGCCACAGAACAAAAACGTAGGGTAAGCTAGATATTTTAAAGAGAATTTAGATATGAAACTTTAAAATCAAGACAAAACAAATTTAAGACGCCCACGTAAAACCATCAATTTCCCATTCATTTCACACACTTCACAATTTCATCAAGAGTTATTTGTTTCACATAAAACATCAAATGCCTATCAAATCTCAATATTTCGCTTTCTCACGTCCGACTTCCACGGACTCACCACACATAGACACATACCACACCACTGTAAAGTCCACACAGGACAGGTAATGAAGTCCACACAGGACAACTGATGAAGTCCACACAGGACAGCTAATGAAGTCCACACAGGACAGCTGATGAAGTCCACACAGGACAGCTACTGAAGTCCACACAGGACAGCTACTTAACATCAATTCACCCAATGCACCATACAACACTTAAATGAACACAGCAACAATCATTCCACGGTTCAGATTTTCGAATATCACATGCATTTCACATTTAAATCTCAAACAGTCTCAACGACACTAAAACAGGGGAGTTCGAAATCAATAATAACACAGGCGATCACGTCCAAAACAGGGGATTTCGAAATCTGTATTTAAAACCGGCGATCACGTCGCCCAAACACATAAGAACAGAACATCATGAAAAAGGGGTTTAAAACCGGCGACCACGTCGCCCAAACACATAGAACAGAGCATCGCGAAAAGAATACGAAACCGGCGACCACGTCACCCTCACTTCAGAAACAGCTAGCCTACGGCTTTTATTTAAATTAAAGCTAGCTTCCCTTACCTGGACTTGCGTAAACTTCACTAAAAGCTCCAACCCAACGAGCTTCAAGGATGCTTTAACTCTGTTTTAGCGTCTGGTTTGGAGGACTTGCAGAGAACCTCCCAAGTGTCCAAGGGCAGTCGTCGCTTGTCTACTGGTGCTTGAGGTTGCCTGAATCGCAGCGCGAAGAGGAGAAAAGAGAGGGATGAAGATGCACTCGCTCTTTCACTCTTGAGCCACTGCAACGTTCTTTGCCTCCCCGCAGTGGGTTTTTGAATCCAAGCCTACTTGTCCACGCATGCTGCTGCCACCACCCCCTCTGCAGGAAAGCCTGAGTGTACGTTTCACTGAACAGTACAGCCACGGTTGTCTCTTGCGCATGCCAACTTTCTGATGTCACAATTCTGAACCACCCTCTTTGTCTTCTTGCGCATGCCAACCACTGCCCTGAACAGTACGACCGCGAGTGTCTCTTGCGCATGCCAACTTTCTGATGTCACAATTCTGCACCACCCTTTTTGTCTACGTGGCGCGCCTGCAGGACGTTTCATGCTGGGAGTCTGGGTCCCACTTTAACTGTGTGAAACACGACATCGCGCGATAACCTTCCACCGATGACTCATCCTGGCGAACGACCGATGTCTCTCCCTGCAAAGACCGATGTCTCTCTCTGGAAGACAACCGATGTCTCTCCCTGCATGACGACCGATGTCTCTCCCTGCATGACGACCGATGTCTCTCTCTGGAAGACGACCGATGTCTCTCCCTGGCGATGCCCGCATGCCTCACGCCCTGGCGATGTCCGCATGCCTCTCGCGCGCTGGCGATATCCTCATGTCTCGCGCCCTGGCGATGACTGATGACAATCGCCACGCCTGGCTGAAGGTTCTTCATCCCACAATGTTACGTCCAAGGTATCACCTCCACATGATTACCTCACGATAAAGTCATCGCACCTGACTACTTGGTTAATAAAATGGTCAGCCGACCGACCTCTACCAGCTCTTTGTATTTTAAATAATAACATCTTCTGAAATTATTTAAATATAACACTTTTATTCCAATTAAAGTTTCTAGGTCCTTACAACGTCAGCAGCAGATGACCACGTGGGCCAGTCACAGAGCAACACGTGGCATGAGATAGCAGATGAACAAGGGTGGAGATCGGCTCCTACATGAGTGCCTGGAAGCAGAGCGCGAGAGTGATGAAGCACCGATCAGTCATCGGTGTATACAGAGTGATCAGTCATCGGTATATACAGAGTGATCAGTCATCGGTGCATGCAGAGTGATCAGTCGTCAGGGGTTCCTTGCCAACACGTGTTAAACTGGGACCCAGGCTCCCAGCGAGAACGTTACTCAAGGACCTCGCCTAATTCCATAAGCAGAGCACGACAACGTGAAGAAGCGCCATCGGACATCGGCCAGGATGAGAGATACCTCGGTCATCGGTGTGTGTCGAGGTGACATCGGCCGCGCGATGTGAACAACGCAACCAATGATCAGTAAAGCACCCAGAGGTAGGGAATGGCCTTAGTCGCGAGACGACCACGCATGAAGATGAGAAGACGCAGTTAGATGCAGAATCCTGCTGGGACAAGAACCCATCAAGGTTAGAGTCTCCCAGTGGGGTTGCATGTCTGCCACGTGGACGGTGAAGATGTTCCCAGAGAATAGGTAGGGCAGATAGGCACAGAAGTCAAGGGGTACAGAGGTACCCACGCAGCCTCCCCTGTCAGACTTTGCACTCAAGTGAAGAAGGCTGGCACGCAAGGTAGCCCTGGGGAGTAGAAACGACAGTGCAGAGTGATCAAGTGGCCCTAGAGGTAGCCAGTAGGGGCTACGCGGGTTTATATGAGGAAGAAGAACACCAAACCAGGTATGCAGTCTTTGCCTCAGAATACACAACACAAAACCAAGAACACTCAGTTTTCGAATCAAAGAGGACTGAGGGCACACACACACGGGTCTTACACAGAGAGATCCGAGAGAGAGTTTTGGTGTTCCCGTTGCCTGACTTGAGCGTCGGAGCTACAACAGCCGCTAGAGGCGCCGTCTGTGTGTTTTGCAGGCATCGTTCGGAGTCCCGTTGAAGGTTCCTGGAGCCTCCTTGCAGAACGCGCAACAGCTGGAAAGCTAGACGAAGGAGTGACGAGGCATTTTCCCCACGCTCGAGTCCGCGGCGAGATCACTTATTTTACCTGTTTTGAATTGTCTCTCGCATTCTATTTGTGCTTGATGTTTAGATACAAACCGCAATGGATTATAAAACCTTATACCCTTGGGCGCCCCAAAATCTTCTAGAAGAGACCTCTTTCTACACCTCTTATGAAAAGATAGTAATTCTTTGGAAGAGTGGTTGCCACTTTGGTAGGGAAAAAAATAGGATAAACCTAGTACCCTGTGGGGAGGACGAGCCTATGTGCTGCGATGAGTCCATATCTCCTGGCCAACCTTTCTGTTTCTTTTACGCCACAATTTTCAAAATCGCTCCTGCCCAGCTACATCCTAATAGCTAGGCATTCGTCCAAGCTTTCTCAAACCTTCGCTCCCAACTTGGCCTGTCACCATCCGTAGAGGTCTTTCTATATTTCTTTGAGGCCAAAAGACTGGGTCGTCAACTCTGGGTATCCCTGAACGATGCCCCTGGGAGGGGCTTACTCATCCTCTTCCAATCTTCTTAAAAAAACATTAAAGGCCGTTTTCTAAAGGTTCGTGCCAGCAAGCACCTTCTGGATGGATTTTCACTGTATTGGACTCAAGAACCTAGCTTCAAGGTGGCTCAGCGCCTAGAAGATCTGCCTCCTTCTAATCAGGAGGTCTGCAAGTTTCTATCAAGCCTACAAGTCATTTTTTACACGGCTTTCCTTCTGAGCAAAAAATTCACCCCAAAGGCTTTAAAGATTTATATTGGTACCTCTTCTACTTTAGCTTTAGCGAATCTTACTTCTCAAGGTCAGGCCGCATCTAACGTTGCCTCTCCTCCTAGACTTTCAAGCTTTCCTTTGGCCACCTCTTGAAGGGGGCGCGAAGAGCTCTAGGAGGAAAGGTGATGGAGAGAGGCCAAGCTCACCCCACCATGAAAGCCAAGGGCCAAGACTAGACCGTCTAGAACCACATGGAGAGCGTCTAGCACAAGACAAGGGGGAGCTACATGAGCAGCGTCTAGGAGGGAGCCTAGACCGTCTAGGACCTCTCACAAGGTCCATGGCCAAGCACATTCACGCCCAAATGAGTTAAGCCACGGATGGGAGGGAGAAGACCTTGTACATGCTACCTGGAGGCCCATTAGGGGTAGCTTAGTAGATTAGTGTAGTGTAGAAAGCAAAACTTGCTCACTTAGGGGTGTGCTATCAAAAAGGTGCCCTTAGCAATAGAAGGAGGGGTGTGCTAGCAAATAGGTGCCTTTAGCAAAAGAAGGAGGGGTGTACTATCAAATGTTGCATTTTTGACCTATCTTCTAGAATATTAGCATGATGGTGTGGTTTGACTAAAGTCAATACCCTAGGCAGCCCCCACTTTTTGTATTTCCATCCCTACCCTTTAAGCTGGCTCACCAAGGCTCCTAAATCTATAAATAAGGAGGCCTACCTCATGTATTTTCAAGATTAATTTGAGTAAAGTTATGCTGCCAAATTTGTGCCATACTTACTCCCTTGCCTAAATCTCTTGATTTATGGTTTTAATCTTCACTCCTTCACCACCAAAGAGAGTTGGCCAAACCTCTCTCATTTTCATACACTTCATGCACCTTCAAGATCACCATCACTCCTAGGAGGGTCTTGCTCATTTCAACCATTGCTTCCGCACCAACTTCAACATCCAAGGATAGCTCAACATGTGAAGGCCATCATTTGGTATCATGAGCTATGGTTCTTCAAAGATGAGTGTCTCTTCATTTTATTTTTTTTGAGTTCTTCTTATATTCAAGTTGTTCATCTTGGCTCCAAGTTGTCTTGCTGTTTTTTGCTTTTTTATTTTTGCATTGGATGCTATTCTTGGCATTTCAATCGGTTGAATTGTTCAATTTGTGCTTGAGCATCTCTTGTCAAATTTTTTTGTAGGTTTCTTGCTATATTTGTGTGGCTGTCTTTTATTTTTAGGTATTTCAGTCTTGCTTGTTTTTATTTTCTTTTGGGTCATATGATGCTTTGAGTCTTTTTATTTTATGAATCCATATGTTTTGTCTAAGTCATGTGTTTCCAAATTTGTCATCAAAATCTTAGTGGTACTTGTTCTTGATGATTTGGTTTCTTGCTTTATTTTGGGTCCAGTTTTTATTTTGCTGTTTTGGATGATCTTTTGGTGCATTTTTCTTTTAGTTTGAGTTCATATTTGGGTGTTAGATCCACGCAAATTCCTATATCTTCACTCCATTGTGTTCTTGAAAAATTTTCTTTGCTGTTTTTGGTTCCAGCTTTAGGATCCCCTGTTTTCACTGCAACTGGCCTGGCTGTTTTTTATGTGTTAAAATTAAATACGTCACAAGAAATTTATGAGCCTCTGGATTTGAGTCATTTGAGATCTTAGCAAAAGAATACAAAAAGAATCAGTTGAAAAGGACAAATAGAAAAAAAATGATAAATCATACAAAAAAACTGTGCAATCTGTTGTTCCAGCTGGCGGAAAATGAGCACGGGTAGGAAAAAATTTATCAAAATTAATTGGTGCATGCGTTTGGCGTGAAACCAACTCCAAAATTTTGTTAAGATCTTGACCTAATTGTGTCTCAAATTTCAAAAGCAAAGTCAGAATATCCAGCTCAGTACACACGTTTTAAGTGACGCTTTTTGTGCCAGGGAAACTTTTTCAGTAGTGCTGTTTTGGTTTTTCAAATCAATTCTAGTACCATTCTAGGATTCCTTTTGTGTGCCCACTTTATTTGTGTACCTTTTATTTTCTTGTCACATTTTATTGCAACTCTTCCTAGTTGTGTCACATTATAACTCCATTTGTGTGGTCCTATTTTTTGCAATTAATTTGTTTCTTGCTTTAATCCTTTGGCCTCTAAATTTGGTGCTGGAATTGTTTCTCAATTGGTGCCTATTTGAGTAGAAATTTAACTTGAGTGAGGTCTAGCTTGTGTGATAGGTGCTGGATTGGAGAATTAATTTTCTAATTCTAAGAGGAGCCAAAGCAAGGGCAGCAAACAAATATTACCCAAAAACACCACAAACACTTGGAGGGCCCAACAAAGAAAAAGACAACCAAGGGAGTGCCAATAGCAAAACAAGGATCAACAAAAGGGGGTTTTCTTAATCTTCTTTGCAACTTAACCTTGTTAATTACTTCTTTAATTACGTGATTAGACGGTAAGTGTGTCTTCAAGGGCTCCAAGTGTCCAAGAAGCCTCACCTAGGGTCGACTAGTGTAGACTTTAATTGGTTTAGCATGTGTCAATTGTTTTTAATTATTTTCCTTGCTTAATTAATTACGTTTGCTAATTTGTTTTACCTTGTTTAAATTTGTTAATTCTTTGCTTGGTTAATTAGCTAGTTGCATTGTTTTCTTGCATCAAGAAAAAAAAAAAAAGGATTTCTTCAACTTAATTGTGTTTTAAGTGGTTTACTAGGAGAAAACTTTGTGTGAAGACATTGAGGAATAGTCTTTGGCTAAGGCAAGGCTTGGTATTTAAGTAGTCCATTGTGACTCACCTCCCTTACCTAGAAGACTACCATCTTTGACTTCCCTAAATTTTCTCAAGGTAAAATTGATCCAGTCGGTCATCGGTAGTCAGTGACGTCAGCTGCAGATGACCACGTGGACCAGTCACAGGGTGACACGTGGCATGAGATGGTAGGCGAATCAGGGAGGAGTCCACTTAGAATGGTGATCGGTGGTCAGTTACCAAGTGGCCACCACCCCCAGAGCGGTGCCTAGATAAGCTCCTGGAAGCACCGCATAGACGCCGGTGGAAAGTAATGAGACACCGCACGGACGTCGGTGGAAGGTCATGAGGCACCGCACGGACGTCGGTGGAAAGTAATGAGACACTGCACGGACGTCGGTGGAAGGACATGAGGAACCGCACGGACATCGGTGGATAGTAATGGGGCACCGCTCGGTCGTTGGTGCATGCAGAGCAAGATCGGTCATCGGGGTTCTTGCCAACACGCGTTAAGCTGGGACCCAGGTTCCCAGCAAGAGCGTTACGCATGCACATCGCATGATGCCCACTCAGAGGACGTGCGGTGAGACCATGCAGGCAGGATGCGCCTGGTGGGTGTGCTTAGAACAGCCACACCCGGCGCTCTCCTGGGAGCATGCACTAACTCAGAGGACGTGTGGAGAGGCCATGCAGGCAGGATACGCCTGGTGAGTATGCTTAGACCAGCCCCACTAGGCGCTCTCCTGGGAGCATGCACTCATTCAGACAGAAGAAACGCGCTAAGTTACTCTGCAAGAGGATAACTTAGCCGCATAAGAGAAACGCGCAGAAGCCTTCCAGGTGTGACGCGTGTACGGTCAGATTCCAGTTGCATGCCTCCACGTGTCACCATCTGGGAGAGAAGCATGGCCCAAGTATAAAGGTACTCTACCTTATGTCAGGTACACACAAGTTTTTCAGACACAAGTTTACACAAATTCACTACACATAGTTGCTGAGTCATTGTGGGAGTGTTTGTACACGTAGCACAGTGATAACAGAATTCAGTTACAGAGAGAGAGAGGGTGGATCTGAGCACACACGAGTCTCACAGAGAGATTCAGTGAGAGTTTTCGGTGATCTTGTTGCTTGACTTGAGCGTTGGAGTGCACACGGCCGCTAGAGGCGCCGTCTGTGTTGCTTTGCAGGCATTGTTTGGAGTTCCGGCGGAGGTTCTTGGAGCGTTCTTGCAGAACATGCAGTTGCAGAAGGCTAGACGAAGGAGTGATGAGGCTCATCCTCCACGTTCAAGTCCGCGGCAAGATCATTTGGCGCCCACCATGGGGCCCGTGTGAATCTTGTTCCCATCCACATCACAGTTCTTGAAGTTTTCGTCGAAGGTTGTGCTGAAAAGATGAGTAGAAGAACCAGACAAATCTCACCTGCGCCATCTGCTGAAGAAGGAGCTGTTACCATGGCGCAGGTCATGGAGATGATGCACGCGCTACAAGATAATGTTGCGGCATCGAGAGCTGAACAGGAGAAGATGCATGCAGAGCTGACTGCATCACAGTGCAGAAATGAAGAGCTGAACCGTGTCAACGAAGAGTTGCGCAGGGAGTTACAGGCGCATTAGGAGCGCGCAGCTGAAGGTAGGACGACGCCGCCGTCGTCGCCTCCTAGAGCATTCCCTATGCCTTTCTCCCCTGAGATCATGAATACGGTGGTGCCTCCCAGTCTGGTGGGAGTGAAGGCGTCGTTCACAGGGGTGGAAGATCCAGAAGCACATTTGACAGCTTTCCATACTCAGATGATGCTGTCTGGGGGCTCAGATGCTATGTACTGCAAAATGTTCATGAGTACACTGAGCGGAATAGCCATGGAGTGGTTCGTGAGCCTGCCAGAGGGCCACATCACTTCCTTCCATCAGTTTTCCAAGCTATTCACAGAGCAATATATCGTCAACAGAGCGCCACCGGTAGTGTCCTATGACTTGTTTGATGTGCGCCAGTATCAGGGGGAGTCACTGAAGGACTACCTCAACCGTTTCGGTGCGCAGGTGGTGAGGTTGCCCAGCAAGGATGAGAATATGCTGGTGCATGCGTTCAAGAAAGGTGTGCTACCTAGTCCTTTCAACGAATCGCTCATCACGAGCCAACCTGCCACCTTCGCTAAGATTCTGCGACGCGCGGTGGCTCACATAGTCGCAGAGACTGACGTCTCTGAGAAGAGAGGGAGCGCTGCACCGTCAAAGCCGCGCGGAGGTCAGGGGAGGCAATAGCAACCGGCGCGGGTGCATGAGGCAAAGGAAGGGAAGAAAGTGCAGGGAAGGCCTCGCCCTTATGCACCCAAGAAGGACCAGACCAGGGGGCGTGCAAGGGAGAGCAACGCACCCCCTAGGTATGATTTCATGGTAGAGTTGGCGGAGCTAATCGCCATCCCTGCCGTGGCTGCAAGACTCTGAGTACCAGAGAAAACTGACAAGGTACTTGGAAGGAAGAAGGATGAGTGGTGCGAGTTCCATCAGGCCTATGGACACACACTCCGCACCTGCCTGGCGTTGGGGCATCAACTCGCTGAGTTGGTGAAGACAGGTTTCCTGACCGATTACCTGCGAGAGGCGCAGGGTGATCGCGCTTTGAGGCCTCAGGCAGATGATCAGCAGCATGAAATCCCTGTGCATGGGGAAGTGATGACAATTGCGGGGGGCTTTTCTGGCGGAGGGTGTTCTGCGTTGCAGAGAAGAAGGTATGCACGATCAGTAATGGCCGTGGACTCAGTGGATGGAAGCCATTTTCCCGAGGTGGATATCACATTCACAAAGGCTGATCTGCAAGACGTTGTACCCCACGACAATGATCCTATGGTCATCTCTCTTGTGACAGTAGGAAGACGAGTGCACAGGGCGCTTGTAGACCAAGGAAGCTCAGCAGACGTCATGTTCTGGGCAACGTTCAACAAGTTGTAGCTGTTCCCTGATCAGTTGAGGCCATATGTGGGGTGTCTTAATGGTTTTGCGGGGGACCAGGTTGAGGTGCGGGGCTACATAGAGCTGAGGACGACGTTCACCGATGGAGTGGCGTCCCGCATAGAGAAGATAAGGTACTTGGTGGTAAATGCCCCATCTGCATACAATATCTTGCTGGGAAGACCCACGCTCAACAGGTTGGGTGCAGTGCCATCGACGAGGCACATGAAGTTGAAGCTGCCGTCGGTGGAAGGGGCTGTCATTACCATCAAGTCAGATCAGGCTGAAGCTAGGCGCTGTTATGAGAACAGCCTCAAGCAGAAGAGAAGCATCTGCCATGTCACTACAACACCACTAGCAGGCGTGCTCCAGGAGAGATCGGTGGTTCGTGGGGCGCAGGCAGATCAGGTAATGGAAGATGCTACGCTGGGGGGCTCCCAAGTAGCTCAAGTTGAAGCTGAAGCAAGGGGCATGATCGCTCCTCGTGAGTCAGGCGTCGCCAGGGCGGTCATCGCCAATGAAAGGAGACCCCATCCAACTGAGGGATGGGAAGAGGCGGAGATAAAGGGAAAGAGGTTTAAGTTGGGGAAATCGCTCGCTGCAGAAGAACGAGCACAGATTGCCGGTGTGATTTGTAAGGACCTGTAAAATTAAATTGGAATAAAAGGAATATATTTTAAATGAATTCTAAGTATGTTTTTATTTAAAATAAAAAGGAAGGAAAGTGTAGCTTAGAAGAGTATGAGATCGCCTGGTTAGTACATAATCGCCTGTCGCCTAGGCTACATATGCGGACATCGCTAGGACGCGAGGTAAGCGGACATCACCAGGGCGCGAGGTATGCGAACATCGCCAGGGCGCGAGAGACATGCGGACATCGCCAGGGCGCGAAGCATGCGGGCATCGCCAGGGCGCGAGAGGCATGCGGGCATCGCCGGGGCGCGAGAGGCATGCGGGCATCGCCGGGGCGCGAGAGACATGCGGGCATCGTCAGGGCGCGAGGCATGCGGGCATCGCCAGGGCGCGAGAGACATGCGGGCGTCGCCAGGGATAGACATCGGTCGTCTCCCAGAGAGAGACATCGATCGTCTTCCAGAGAGAGACATCGGTCGTCCTCCAGGATGAGTCATCGGTGGAAGGTTATCGCGCGATGTCGTGTTTCACACAGATAAGGTGGGACCCAGGCTCCCAGCATGAAACGTCCTGCACGCGCGCCACGTGGACAAAAAGGGTGGTTCAGAATAGTGACATCAGAAAGTTGGCATGCGCAAGAGACACCCACGGCCGTACTGTTCAGGGAAGTGGTTGGCATGCGCAAGAGACAGCGTGGTCGTATTGTTCAGGGAAACGTACACTCAGGCTTTCCTGCAAAGTGGGTGGTGGCAGCAGCATGTGTGGACAAGTTAGTGTAGATTCAAAAACCCACTTCGGGGAGGCAAAGAAGGTTGCAGTAGTTCAAGAGCGAAAGAGTGAGTTCACCTTCATCCTTCTCTTTTCTCTCCTTCGCGCTGCATTTCAGACATCCCCAAGCACCAGTACGACGAGCGACGACTGCCCTTGGACACCTGGGAGGTTCTCTGTAAGTTCTCCAGAATGGGACGCTAAAACAGAGTGAAAGCATCTTTAAGCTTCGGTGGGTTTTCGTAGCTCTTGGTGTTTTGCGCTAGTCCAGGAAAGGGAAGCTAGCCTTATTTTCAACGAAAAACCTTATATTAGATGATTTTGATGATGGGGCAACGTGGTCGCCGGTTTTCAACTGTTATTGCATAATCCCCTGTTTTTGGACGAGATCGCCGGTTTTGGCGTTGTTTTTCGAAATCCCCTGTTTTAGTGTCGTTTGAAATTTGTTTGAGATTGAAATGTGATATTTTAAAGTCTGAACCTTGGAATAATTGTTGCTGTGATGCGAAATCGTTCATTTAAGTGTTATATGATGTGTTGAATGTTTGAATGTGGGATCAAGACATAGTATTTTCAGGAAAGGAAATACCGTGTTGAGATTAGTTATGAGGTGTATTGATCAGTGAGTATCTTGTGAATGAGACGATCCTGACTCTGCTGATATGATGGAGTCACATAGATGAAGTTATTCGGTTGGTGAGAGTTGAAGGAGGTCCATATGTATGGGTAAGTCGTTTGAAAGATAACTGACTTGACCTGTTATATGGATTAACCCTGTCATACTGTGAGAGTGATGAGATTGAGATCGAGATTATGTTGATGCGCATGGCTGTGGGAACATTACAGCAATGAAGTATGACAGGTGCAGGTCTCTGGATGCTAAGTTCAACGCACGAGTCTTCCGAAAGTAGTGTCAAGTGTCGGTGTGTGATGAGTCAGTGGAAGTCTGGCGTGAGAAATGAGAAACATTGAAATTGGTAGACACTTGAATGTTTATGTGAAACAAATAACACTTGATGAAATTGTGAAGTGTGTGAAATGAATGGGAAAATTGATGGATTTTACGTGAGTGTCTTAAATTTGTTTTATCTTGATTTTAGAGTTTCATATCTAAATTCTCTTTAAAATATCTAGCTTACCCTGTGTTCTTGTTTGTGGATGTTTTCTTAAACCTGTGATGATCGTGTATGATTTTACACGGGAGCAGATGATGTTGCAGGAAGTAGAGCTCCTCAGTGAGGGGTCGCCGGAAGGAGATCGCCTGTTTCTGTTTCTGTTAGGCGATCACCCCTTTTTCTGTTTTCTGATAGCAGATCGCCTTATCTATCAGGAGATCGCCTGTTTTTCTTTATTTTGCTGTATTTTGACATCGTCTGTTGTTTCGGAGTACCCAAGAGGCTGGTATCTGACAATGGCACTCGGTTCACCAGTCATCAGTTGAGAAAGATGTGTGAAGAATTGAAGATACAGCAAGTGTTTGCCTCGGTAGAACACCCGCAGACCAACGGGCAGGTGGAGTCAGCCAACCGAGTGCTACTCAGGGGACTGAAGCGAAGACTAGAAAAGGCCAAGGGGAATTGGGCAGAAGAAGTTCCCAGGATAATATGGTCCTACCATACCACTCCACAGTCTAGCACCCATGAGACACCCTTTAGTCTTGTCTATGGGACAGATGCCATGATTCCCGTGGAGATACAGGAGAGCTCCCCTAGATTTCTAAACTTCATCGCTGAAGAGTCCAATCAAGAGCGAAAAGTGAATCTCGATCTCCTGGATGAAGTGCGAGAGGAAGCCAGAGTTAGTGCCGAAGCTGTCAAGAGAAGAATAGAACGCAGGCACAACTCCAAGGTGAGGCTCAGGCGTTTTCAGGAAGGCGATCTGGTGATGAGGAAAGCGCATCAGAATGAGATGGAAAACAAGCTATCTCTGAAGTGGACGGGTCCATACAGAGTAGTTGAGGCGTTGGAGAATGGAGCTTATCAGCTGGAGACTCTGGATGGAGCAGCTATCCCCAGAACGTGGAACGCCACACACTTGAAATTCTACTTTAGTTAAGTTGTAAAGTAAAGGCGTTCTCGCGCTGTACAAACACTCAGTGTTTATATACTGTAAACAGTTGAGCAGATCAGGGGGCACTCTTTTTTCCCTAAGGAGGGTTTTTAACGAGGCCACCCAATAAAATAAGGTTTTCAGTATATCAAGTGTGCAAGTGTTTCTTAGTAGTTTAAAATCCTCCTTGCCCCAGGCGCAAGTACGAACAGCCGACCGAGGTCCTCCTCACCCCAGGCGTGAGTGCAGACGGCCAAGGTTTGAAAGGCCAGGGGGACTAGTAAGACCAAGAGTGGGAAAGGAAGGATTTCGAGAAACATCCTTACCCACTTGGCATATGCCAGTATGGCTTAGTAAAGCCCTTAGTTAAGGATCTCCTCACCCCAGGAGTGGGAAGAGATAGAATAACCCGATGCACGTGAGGTCGATGACCTTGGGGTAGGCAAGAGGGGTATCGAGAAACACTCTTCTTCCCCAAAATAAGGCGTTAGAGCAGGCAAGAGGGGTCATCGAGAAATACTCTTCCTCTCCAGAACAAGGTGTCATCAATGGTGGTCGGTATTCTGATCTTAAGGTCGGTGACCTTGGTGTAAGCAAGAGGGGACAACGAGAAACACTCTTCTTCCCAAGACAAGGCATCATCTTGAGCGTTCAGGCCCTCTATGCATTTAGCGCTGGAGTGGTAGAAAGGTAAAGCGAAGTATGAAGTGCGATGACTGATCGGTGGTTCCCTAACATGCTAGTCGGTGGTCGGTGGTTGCTTGCTACACGTGTTAAACTGGGACCCAAGCTCCTAGCGAGAGCGTTACGCATGCACCCACTCAGAGAAGGTGCAGTGAGACCATGAAGGCAGGATGCGCCTGGTGAGTGTGCTTAGACCAGCCACACCTGGCGCTCTCCTGGGAGCATGCAACTCACTCAGAAAGCTTTGAGTAAGGAAACTTTTTCCAAGCAAGTTCTTATACGATAAGCCGAAGCATTTAGGCCTCATCAAGTCAGTCGTCCAGCATGAGGTTATACGTAAGAACTGTTAAAGGTAATGTTAAGGCAACATATAGTCGCGGTCAAGTCAGAAGCCAAGTTTGAAGGGGTACAGTGAGATCGTGCTAAAGCCTAAGTTGGTTAGCAGTTAGTCACATACAGAGAGTAAAGATAGAGAAACAAGTAGCTGAAGTAAGCAGATTTCATTCAACTGAAGTCAATACAAAGAGGCTTTACAGTAAAAGAGTTTGTACGTAAGTTGTGTTGCAGAAAGAGAGATTACAAAAAAGAAGAAGTTGCAATGGAGGAAGCTCAAGGAGGAGGAATGAGCTTGTCGTCGGCGACCGAATGGCCAGGGGTGAATTGGGTAAGGTCCAAGTCCAGTAGGACGCAGTGAACCTGCTCCAAGGCCGCCTGAACCCGTCTATCCATGCATCGGCACTAGCCTCCATGGTCTCAGCTATGTCGGCCTCAAGCTCCTCCTTCTGCTTGGCAAAGGAAGACACAGCCTCTTCCAGTCTGCCGTCGGCCCCTTCGAGCTCCTCCTGGATCCTTGTCAGTTTGCTCTGTGCCTCCAGGAGTTGGACCAGAACCTCTTCAAGCTTCTTCTCCTTCAGAGCAAGCTCCTCCCTAGAAGCCTTGAGATCCTCCGCCTGTTGGTCACTCAGTTGGCGCAAGGAAGAAATCTCAGCCGCCTGTTGGTCGCTCAGTTGGCGCAAGGAGGAAGTCTCAGCCTCTAGACGTATGTTTTGCCCCTTTAGCTCCATAGCTTGACTATCTAGAGCAGTCACAGTGATGGAGGAGGGCCAAGCACATCTAACCAATGAAGCCAAGGCCCAAACCAAGAAGACCGTCTAGACCAAGAGGAGCGTCTAGTTCCAAGAAGTGAGCGTCTAGGACGTGAAGGAGGGAGGCTATCCATGGAGCTAGACCGTCTAGGACCTCTCACAAGATCCATGGCTAAACATATCCAAGCACACATAGAAGAAGCCACGGATGGGAGGGAGAAGACCTTGTACATGCTACTTGGAGGCCCATTAGGGGTAGCTTAGTAGATTAGTGTAGTGTAGAAAGCAAAACTTGCTAACTTAGGGGTGTGCTATCAAAAAGGTGCCCTTAGCAATAGAAGGAGGGGTGTGCTAGCAAATAGGTGCCTTTAGCAAAAGAGGGAGGGGTGTACTATCAAATGTTGCATTTTTGACCTATCTTCTAGAATATTAGGATGATGGTGTGGTTTGACTAAAGTCAATACCCTAGGCAGCCCCCACTTTTTGTATTTCCATCCCTACCCTTTAAGCTTGCTCACCAAGGCTCCTAAATCTATAAATAAGGAGGCCTACCTCATGTATTTTCAAGTTTATTTGAGTAATGTTATGCTGCCATTTTTGTGCACAAGCTTTACTCCTCCTAGAAATATAGGCTATAAACTTCAATCCTTTCACCTTCTCCCTTGAGCTGGCCGAACCACTCAACCCATACTCATCATGCACCTTCAAGACCAACACAACTCCTAGGAGGGTCTTGTTTCACTCATCCATTGCTTCCGCTCCATCTATTTCTACTTTGATTCAAGAAGAACACATGAAAATGCCATCATTTGGTATCATGAGCTTTTGGTTCTTCAAGATGAGTAGCTTGTCTTTTTAAATTTTCAGTTCTTCTTTATTTTCATCTTGTCATTTCAATTCCATAATTGTCTTGCTGTTTCTTTTACATTTTAAATTGTTCTTGGTGTGCTTATGGAAGATCCAACCGAAGCACATGTGTTCAATTGATCTTGAACATTTTCTTGTGCAATTGTGATAGGATTCCTTACACATTGAGTGGCTGTTTTCTTTTAGGAATTTGAGTCTTTATTGCTTTCTTATAATTGCTTCATTTTATGCTTTGAGTCTTTATTTTCTGAATCTATAAATGTTGTGTCAAGTCATGTGAATCCATAATTGTCATCAATTCTTAGTAGTCCTATTTTTGGCTTGATTGTTTCTTGTTTTTGGGTCTCTTTAATTTGCCTTAATCTGCTGTTATTTTGATCCTTTGCTGCCTTTTTAATTTTAGTTTGAGTTCATAATTGTGTCTTAGTTCTTACACAATTTCCTTCTTACATTTTCCTTTGTGTTAAATTTTGGTATCTTGCTTTTTTTTTTTTCCAGTTTTCCAGATTTCCCCTGTTTCTCTCTCTGTCTGGCTGTTTTTTGTTTCAAAAATTATTTCCACTCATAGGAAATTTGTGATTCTCTGGAAAATGCAAGTTTGAAGTGTTACAAAAAGGACAAAAAAAAAATCAGATCAAAAAAGGCAACAGAAAAAATATGATAAATCTTACAAAATCAGAGTGCAAATCTTGAGCGCTCCAGCTGGCCTAACTGCACACCAAATTTGCAAAAATTATTAAAACAAAATGGTGCATGCGTTTTAGGTGATTCCAAAGCCATTGTTTAGATAAGATCCTGAATTTTCTTGCATATAAATTTCAGAGACAAATTTTAAAAATACAGCTCAGCATAAATCGGGGAACAAACACGTTTTCTGGCCCACAACAATTTTCAGTGGTGCTGTTTTTTTTTATTTTTTATTTGGTCATCTAATCTAGTGCTTTTCTTTAGGAATTCCTTTTGTGTGCCAACTTTTTTTGAGTACCTTTAATTGTTTGCTTTAATTTCTTGACTCTCTTTCTAAGTTGTCATATTATAAATCCTTTTGGTGGTACTGTTTTTATTCAATTAAATTTGTTTCTTGCTTTTGTTTCTTGACCTCTCTTTTGGGTGCTGGAATTTAATTCTCCTTGGTGCATATGTGCATGGAACTTGACTTGGTTTAGGTTTAGCTCTTGTGAATAGGTGCTGGAAATTGGAGAATTAAAGCCATCATTTTAAGGAGGAGACAAAGCTAAAGCCGAAACAAGGTTACTTGAAACAAACAATACAAACACCTAGAAGATCAAAAAAAAAAATTCAAGACAACAAGGAAGTGCACTAACCCAAAAGAGGATCAACAAAGGGAGTCTTCTTTTCCTTTGCAACTTGGTTTATTGTTAATTACCTCTTTAATTACGTTTAGACGGTGAGTGTGTCTTCAAGGGCTCAAAGTGTCCAAGAAGCCTCACCTAGGGCCGAATAGCATAGTAAATTTTTTGCTTAGTAATTTGTTGCTTGTTTGAACTTGTTTTCTATTGTTTTGGTAGAAACGTTTTGCATGATTAGTTTAGTTTAATTTGTGCTAAAACCGACTAGTTTGTTGCATATCTTTTTTTTTTAGCTTACATAGTTTTATTGCTTTTTGATTTCTCAACTTCTTGTGTTTTAAGTGTTTCACTAAGAGAAATTTTTGTGAGAAGGCATTGGAGACTAGTTTTTGGCAAGGAAAAGGCTTGGTACTTAAGTAGTCATTTGAGACTCACCTCCCTTACCTGGAAAACTACCTTCTTTATCTTCCCTAATCTTTCTCAAAGTAAAAACGCCTAAATACACAAAGGTCTAGCCATGTCTTCTTCTTCTCATTCTCCAAAGTCTATAGAATGTGAAGTAAAATCTTTGAAAACCCTTTTGAAAGAGGTATCCCAAGCGGTACAATTAATCTCTTCTAGGCAATTGGAGAATGAAAACAAGATTAATGAGTTGGCTAGAGCTCAAGAAGAGAAATCCCAAAAATCTCAAAAATCAAAAAAAACAAATACTCATGCATCCCAAAGCATTGCAACTCTAGGGGAGGGAAGCCTTAGAATTAATGACTACTACCAACCACCCCCTAGAAGAACTAGGCAAAGGGAACAAGAGGTGCCAAGGAAAACTAGAGTAGACCTGCCTCATTTTCATGGAAAGGAAAATGTAGAAATATATCTAGATTGGGAGATGAAGGTAGAGCAACTCTTTGCTTGCCATAGGGTAAGTGAGGAACGAAAAGTACCCTTAGCCACCCTTAGTTTCCAAGGAAATGCCATGTATTGGTGGACCTCTTTAGAAAGAGACCGACGTCTTCATAGGGAACCTCCCATAGAATATTGGAATGACCTTAGGGGAGCCCTAAGACGTCGACATATACCTTCTTACTACCATAGGGAGTTGATGGACAAGCTCCAAAGACTCCAACAAAAGAATATGAGTGTAGAAGAGTATAGGCAAAAGATGGAGCTCTATATGATGAGAGCCTCTATTAGAGAGGAAGAGGAAACCACCATATCTAGGTTCCTTAGTGGCCTATCACTTGAGATAAGAGATAGAGTAGAGCTCTTACCTTATCAAGACTTGAATGATTTGGTTCAACTTTGCATTAAAGTTGAGCAACAAAATTTGCGCAAAACATCAAGTCAAAAGGTGAGCCCCTATTCTAACTTTTATCCCAAGAGAGAGTTTAAAAGGGAGGGTAGTACATCTAAGGAAAAACCAAAAGAACCTACCAAACCCTTCACCAAAGAAACCTCAACCCCACCCATCCGAGCTAGAGATGTTAAATGTTTTAAGTGCTATGGTAGGGGGCATGTGCAAGCACAATGTCCAAACCAAAGGACTTTGTTTCTTAAAGGTGTAGACGAATACACTAGTGGCGAGGATGAGCTTAGTGAGAAAGAGGAAGGGGGAGAGGATGAGAGGGTAGCTCCATTAGAGGGAGAATTGCTTATGATTAGGAGAACCCTCAACAATCACCCTAGCACATCCATTGAAACACAAAGGGAGAACATATTTCATACAAGATGCAATGTTTTAGAAAATATATGTTCCCTCATTGTGAATAGTGGATCTAGTTGTAATTGTTGTAGTGCTAGGATGGTTGAAAAGCTTAAGCTACAAGTGGTTCCTCACCCAAAACCTTACAAACTTCAATGGCTTAATGAAAATGGGGAACTACATGTAGATAAGCAAGTGGAAATCAAGTTTTCCATAGGGAAATACAAAGATAAAGTTTTATGTGATGTAGTGCCTATGGAAGCTTGCCATATCTTATTAGGGAGGCCATGGCAATTTGACAAGAAAACCTTGCATGATGGTCTCACTAACGAGATTTCCTTCACCCATAAATATAAGAAGTTTGTACTTAGTCCTTTACCACATTCTCAAGTGGTGAAAGACCAAATACAAATGAAACAAAAGAGGGATGAGGAAAACAAAAAAAAAAGAGTGCTAGAAAAAGAGAAAATCCTTAGGGATAGGAAGGCGTGGGAGAAGAGTGTTCCTTCCCACAAGGTTGGTCTACAAGAAAAGCCTTTTGAAAATGTTTTAGAAAACTTGCTTCTTGTTGAACAACCAAGCCTTATCTTTTGTAAAAGAGCACTTACATGCACTGCCACAAGTAATGAACTCACGGTTTTACCTCCTCAAATAGAAAACCTTTTGAGTGAATTTGACGATCTATTCTCACAAGAAGGACCCAGTGGGCTTCCTCCTCTTAGGGGGATAGAACATCAAATTGACTTCATTCCGGGGGCAAGCCTACCAAATAGGCCTGCTTATAGAACCAACCCCGAGGAAACAAAGGAGATAGAATCACAAGTTCAAGACTTGTTGGAGAAGGGTTGGGTTCAAAAGAGTCTAAGCCCTTGTGCTGTACCTGTCTTGTTGGTGCCTAAAAAAGATGGAAAATGGCGCATGTGTTGTGATTGTAGAGCAATCAACAACATCACCATCAAGTATAGGCATCCAATCCCAAGGCTTGATGATATGCTTGATGAATTGCATGGGTCAACTCTATTCTCCAAAATTGACCTTAAAAGTGGATATCACCAAATTCGAATCAAGGAGGGTGATGAGTGGAAAACCGCTTTTAAGACCAAATTTGGATTATATGAGTGGTTGGTGATGCCCTTTGGACTCACTAACGCTCCAAGCACATTCATGAGGCTTATGAATCACACCTTGAGGGATTGTATAGGTAAATATGTAGTAGTTTACTTTGATGATATCTTAGTATATAGTAAAACCCTAGAAGACCATCTAAGTCACCTTAGGGAAGTCTTTCTAGTTCTTAGGAAAAATAGTCTTTTTGCAAATAGGGATAAGTGTACCTTTGGTGTAGATAGTGTAGTCTTTTTAGGCTTTATAGTAAACAAAACGGGGGTACATGTAGATCCCGAGAAAATCAAAGCCATCCAAGAGTGGCCAACTCCACAAAATGTAAGTGATGTAAGAAGTTTTCATGGGTTAGCTAGCTTCTATAGAAGGTTTGTGCCTAATTTTTCTAGCCTAGCTTCTCCTTTGAATGAACTTGTTAAAAAAGATGTTGCATTTTGTTGGAATGAAAAGCATGAGCAAGCCTTTCAAAGGCTAAAAGCTCAACTCACCAATGCACCCATCCTATCTCTCCCAAATTTTTCCAAAACTTTTGAGATAGAGTGTGATGCATCGGGAGTAGGCATAGGCGCGGTATTGTTGCAAGGTGGACACCCCATTGCTTATTTTAGTGAAAAACTCCATGGTGCCACCCTCAACTACCCCACTTATGACAAAGAGCTCTATGCTCTTGTGAGAGCCCTAAAGACTTGGGAACACTATCTTGTGTCCAAAGAATTTGTTATCCATAGTGATCACGAGTCTTTAAAATATTTAAAGGGCCAACACAAGCTCAATAAGAGACATGCAAAATGGATGGAATTTCTTGAACAATTTCCTTATGTAATCAAATACAAGAAAGGAAGCACCAATATAGTGGCCGATGCTCTTTCAAGACGCCACACACTCTTTTCAAAATTGGGTGCCCAAATTCTTGGATTTGACCACATAAGAGAGCTTTACCAAGAAGATCAAGAACTTTCATCCATCTATGCCCAATGTCTACATAGAGCGCAAGGAGGTTACTATGTGTCCGAGGGATATCTTTTTAAAGAAGGAAAACTTTGCATTCCCCAAGGAACACATAGAAAACTCCTTGTCAAAGAATCACATGAAGGGGGACTCATGGGCCATTTTGGAGTTGATAAGACTCTAGATCTTTTGAAAGCAAAATTTTGTTGGCCACACATGAGGAAAGATGTCCAACGCCATTGCTCTAGATGTATCTCATGTTTAAAAGCAAAGTCTAGAACAATGCCGCATGGACTCTACACCCCTTTGCCGATTGCAAATGCTCCTTGGGAAGACATTAGCATGGATTTCATTTTAGGACTTCCTAGGACTGCAAGAGGCCATGACTCTATCTTTGTGGTAGTGGACCGTTTTAGCAAAATGTCTCACTTTATTCCATGCCACAAAGTAGATGATGCTCAAAATATTTCTAAACTCTTCTTTAGAGAAGTGGTGAGACTCCATGGTCTCCCTAGAAGTATAGTGTCCGATAGAGATCCCAAGTTTATAAGTCACTTTTGGAAAACTCTTTGGGGTAAACTTGGAACAAGACTACAATTTTCAACTTCTTGTCATCCTCAAACGGATGGGCAAACCGAAGTAGTCAATAGATCTCTTGGAACTATGCTTAGGGCTATCATGAAGGGCAGCCACAAATCTTGGGATGAGTACCTTCCCCACATTGAATTTGCTTACAATAGAGTAGTTCACAAGACTACTAATGCTTCTCCTTTTGAGGTAGTATATGGTTTTAATCCTCTCACGCCCATGGATTTAATTCCTCTTCCTAATCCACAAGATTTTGTGCATAAGGAAGGAGTAATCAAGGCTGATTTTGTCAAGAAAATGCATGAGAAGATTAAAATTCAAATACAACAACAAAATGAGAAGTACACAAAACACAACAACAAAGGGAAGAGAGAAATAATTTTTGAGGAAGGAGACTTAGTTTGGCTTCATCTTCGAAAAGAAAGATTTCCAAATCAAAGGAAGTCCAAACTAAGTCCTCGAGGTGAGGGACCCTTCCAAGTCCTTAAGCGAGTCAACAACAATGCATATAAATTGGACCTACCTCTTGAATATGGAGTACATGACACATTTAATGTAATTGATCTTTCTCCATTTGTAGGTACCAATGACGATGACGAGCTGGATTTGAGGACAAATCCTTTCCAAGGGGGAGGGGATGATGGAGGAGGGCCAAGCACATCTAACCAAGGAAGCCAAGGCCCAAACCAAGAAGACCGTCTAGACCAAGAGGAGCGTCTAGTTCCAAGAAGTGAGCGTCTAGGACGTGAAGGAGGGAGGCTATCCATGGAGCTAGACCGTCTAGGACCTCTCACAAGATCCATGGCTAAACATATCCAAGCACACATAGAAGAAGCCACGGATGGGAGGGAGAAGACCTTGTACATGCTACTTGGAGGCCCATTAGGGGTAGCTTAGTAGATTAGTGTAGTGTAGAAAGCAAAACTTGCTAACTTAGGGGTGTGCTATCAAAAAGGTGCCCTTAGCAATAGAAGGAGGGGTGTGCTAGCAAATAGGTGCCTTTAGCAAAAGAGGGAGGGGTGTACTATCAAATGTTGCATTTTTGACCTATCTTCTAGAATATTAGGATGATGGTGTGGTTTGACTAAAGTCAATACCCTAGGCAGCCCCCACTTTTTGTATTTCCATCCCTACCCTTTAAGCTTGCTCACCAAGGCTCCTAAATCTATAAATAAGGAGGCCTACCTCATGTATTTTCAAGTTTATTTGAGTAATGTTATGCTGCCATTTTTGTGCACAAGCTTTACTCCTCCTAGAAATCTAGGCTATAAACTTCAATCCTTTCACCTTCTCCCTTGAGCTGGCCGAACCACTCAACCCATACTCATCATGCACCTTCAAGACCAACACAACTCCTAGAAGGGTCTTGTTTCACTCATCCATTGCTTCCGCTCCATCTATTTCTACTTTGATTCAAGAAGAACACATGAAAATGCCATCACACAGCCTCACCCATCAGGAGCTCGGTCCTGATAGTCTCCTGCACCTGTAGACAGTAGTCTTTTCTGGTCCTCTCCACCATATCGCTTAGCATTTTCACCGAACCTTGAGAAGCTTCAAGGTCGCTCATCAAGGAGGTTTTGTCATGCTCAAGCTCTTGAATTCTATTTCCCAAGAGCTCCTGCTTGTGATGCTGGGTGGAGAATTGCAAGGAGAGCACCAGGTTATTGGCTAGATGTGCATCCACATCCTGCGCGCTCCGTGAGTCGAATCCCTTGTTTTTGATGCAGTGCCTCGCCAAGGAGATTACCCTGCTGAGGTTCTCATTAGTAATTCCAAGAATGCTCAATTGTGAAGAAGCCCCACCGCCTTGAGAGGTTGTAGCAGTGGTTTGCATTGGCGGTGAGACAGGAGGCCTTGGTACACCCCCAGCAGGTGGATTGGGTGAGCTTGGCGTTTGGCTCACTGGGAATGGTGGAGCAGGGGGAGTTGAAGAGGAAGGAAGGGTGCTTGGAGAAGGTGGCGGTGGGGGAGATGATGGTGCAGAGGGTGTAGGTGCAGGTTGAGAGGTAGGAGATAAGGCTTCATCTTCTTCCTTTTCCTCAACCTGCAGCACTTCAGTGTCTCCAGCTTCAACTGCTGAAGGTCCCCCAGTCTCCTGTCGGGTCCTCTTGTGACGAAGGAGGGGAACATTAAAACTCTCCTCTTCGGTCGAAGCAGCAGCAAAAGCAGCAACGGCAGTGGCTGCGTGGCAGGGAACACTTTGACCAGCTTCCTCTTTTTCTTTTCAGCTTCAGGACCCCTCGCAGGTGCCACCGAGAGTGGAGGAGCCTCGAGTACCTCAAAGCTGGAGGAGGTGGAAACAGGAGCAGTTTTGGGCCCGGTTGCTGCAGAAGCAAACCTGGACTGAGCCAGTGCTCGCAAGGCTTGCCTCCTATCTTTCCCGGAAGTCATATCTACATCAGAGGTCAAGAGGAAAAATCAGATAACAAGACTGAAACAGTAAATGTACATGAGGATGCTGTGCAGATGCATGGAGTGAGGAAAGAGTTAAGGAGGAAGGGTGGTCTACCTATGTACTTTTTCAGGGACACTACATCAAACTCGTGCTTGATGAGAGTAGCAGAGTTGTACTTTACCCCCTGCAGAAGATTGCACAGTTCGCGCTCGTAGGGGGTCAGGGTTTCCAAATCCCTGGGTCTTTTGAACTCAACCCCTGGGACCCAGTAGAGGGGAAATCCTTCGAGCAGAATGGGGTCCCGAGGAGTAGCCGAGATCATGTAAAACCTGCCTTTCCAGTCTTTGAAGGATTGCTGGTATAGGCCCAAGATAACCCTGCCAGCAACCCCGTTTAAACTGACCCAAGACCGGTCCCCTGGTTTCTTTGTCTTAAAGAAATAAAGGAAGACGTCGACCGAGGCAGGGTGACCGAAATGGTCGCACAGAATCTCAAATGCCCGAATGAAGGCCCAGGCATTTGGATGGAGCTGGCAGGGGGCGACGTTCAGTTCCATCATCAACTCCTTCTCAAAGAAGGTGAAGGGCAAGCGTAGCTTCAGTCTCTTGAAGATGGCGGAATATACAAAGGTGAAGGGTACCCCATTGGTAGCCCTGTCGTCAGCACAGACGGGTATCCCTCGTGGAGGAATACGTACGACCACTCGGAAGTCATTCTCCCTGTGAACGGCGCACGTGGGTTCGTCTGGGTCGCTGCTGAGAATGGTCTTTAGGTGGTTTGGAGGGAGTTGTGTGGAGGTCTCAGCCAGGAGCACCAAAGGAGCCCACTCGTACACCCTGGCTTGGTCTGTGGGGAAGGTTGCGTCAGGTTGGGGTGGAGTTGGTGTAGAGGATGACGACGGTGCAGGCCTTGGGGGCTGGGCACCGGAGGAAGAGGCAACGAGGCGTGCCGTTTGCCTTACACGAGCCATTGCCGAAAGCTGCAATGGAGGAAAGGAAGGAGCAAAATCAGATGAAAGAGAGAACAGGGAAATAATGAATGGTTCGGTAAAAAATTAGAGGGTGAGAGCAAGAAAGAAGGTTCAGGTGAAGAAGAGGAATAAGGAGAAGCAGAGATTGAGAGAAAAGAACAGTGAACCATGGCGCGGGTTTAGAAGAAGAAAATAGAGAAGATGAATGAACAGTGATGAAAAACATGAATGCAAACAGTAGAAATGCTCTAAATACACCAAGGGAGAAGAAAAGACAAACCTTTTGATGATCGGAGAAGGGTGGAAGATCGAAAGATCGAAGAGAATGTGCACGCAGAGAGAAGGCTGAGGGTTCTGGAAGACAGATTGAGCATGCTGAAGAAGGTGATGCAACAGTGCTAGCGCGCGCCTCTTTTGAATGAAGGAAACGGTAGCGACACTCAGTATGAGCCGTTGATGCGTCCACGTGTCGAGAGATAAAGCGTGGAAGTCATAACGTTAAAGAGCAGACATGTGAGCAGCACGTGACGTGGCCTCACCTGCCACGTGGACCGAGGGTGCGACCACTTAGTCTTTTCGCTGAGAAAAAGTTCACAGCTCGAGACTGGGGGGCTTGTGATCCGGTCGGTCATCGGTAGTCAGTGACGTCAGCTGCAGATGACCACGTGGACCAGTCACAGGGTGACACGTGGCATGAGATGGCAGGCGAATCAGGGAGGACTCCACTTAGAATGGTGATCGGTGGTCAGTTACCAAGTGGCCACCACCCCCAGAGCGGTGCCTAGATAAGCGCTTGGAAGCACCGCACGGACGTCGGTGGAAAGTAATGAGACACCGCACGGAGTCGCTGGAAGGTCATGAGGCACCGCACGGACGTCGGTGGATAGTAATGGGGCACCACTCGTTCCTTGGTGCATGCAGAGCGAGATCGGTCATCGGGGTTCTTGCCAACACGCGTTAAGCTGGGACCCAGGTTCCCAGCAAGAGCATTACGCATGCACCTCGCATGATGCCCACTCAGAGGACGTGCGGTGAGACCATGCAGGCAGGATGCGCCTGGTGGGTGTGCTTAGAACAGCCACACCTGGCGCTCTCCTGGGACCATGCACTCACTCAGAGGACGTGTGGAGAGGCCATGCAGGCAGGATACGCCTGGTGAGTATGCTTAGACCAACCCCACCAGGCGCTCTCCTGGGAGCATGCACTCATTCAGACAGAAGAAACGCGCTAAGTTACTCCGCAAGAGGATAACTTAGCCGCACAAGAGAAACGCGCAGAAGCCTTCCAGGTGTGACGCGTGTACGGTCAGATTCCAGTTGCATGCCTCCACGTGTCACCATCTGGGAGAGAAGCATGGCCCAAGTATAAAGGTACTCTACCTTATGTCAGGTACACACAAGTTTTTCAGACACAAGTTTACACAAATTCACTACACATAGTTGCTGAGTCATTGTGGGAGTGTTTGTACACGTAGCACAGTGATAACAGAATTCAGTTACAGAGAGAGAGAGGGTGGATCTGAGCACACACGAGTCTCACAGAGAGATTCAGTGAGAGTTTTCGGTGTTCTTGTTGCCTGACTTGAGCGTTGGAGTGCACACGGCCGCTAGAGGCGCCGTCTGTGTTGTTTTGCAGGCATTGTTTGGAGTTCCGGCGGAGGTTCTTGGAGCGTTCTTGCAGAACTTGCAGTTGCAGAAGGCTAGACGAAGGAGTGACGAGGCTCATCCTCCACGTTCAAGTCTGCGGCAGGATCAAAAATACTTCTACACACAAAGCTTTAGTCATGTCTTCTTCTTCTCATTCTCCAAAGCCTATTGAAAATGAATTAAAATCTATGAAAACTCTTTTGGAAGAAGTTTCACAAGCTGTGCAAATGATTTCTTTTAGACAATATGAGAATGAGTCTAAAATTAATGAGATGACTAAAGCCCAAGAAGAGAAGTCACAAAAATCAAAAAAATCTCAAACTCATGCATCTCATTCACAAGTCCAAGAGTCTCTAGGGGAGGGAAGCCTTAGAATGTATGACTACTACCAACCACCCCCTAGAAGAAATAGGCAAAGGGAGCAAGAGGGCCCAAGGGAGGTTAGAGTAGACCTACTGTAAGGACCTGTAAAATTAAATTGGAATAAAAGGAATATATTTTAAATGAATTCTAAGTATGTTTTTATTTAAAATAAAAAGGAAGGAAAGTGTAGCTTAGAAGAGTATGAGATCGCCTGGTTAGTACATAATCGCCTGTCGCCTAGGCTACATATGCGGACATCGCCAGGGCGCGAGACACATGCGGACATCGCCAGGGCGCGAGGTATGCGGACATCGCCAGGGCGCGAGAGACATGCGGACATCGCCAGGGCGCGAAGCATGCGGGCATCGCCAGGGCGCGAGAGGCATGCGGGCATCGCCGGGGCGCGAGAGACATGCGGGCATCGTCAGGGCGCGAGGCATGCGGGCATCGCCAGGGCGCGAGAGACATGCGGGCATCGCCAGGGATAGACATCGGTCGTCTCCCAGAGAGAGACATCGGTCGTCTTCCAGAGAGAGACATCGGTCGTCCTCCAGGATGAGTCATCGGTGGAAGGTTATCGCGCGATGTCGTGTTTCACACAGATAAGGTGGGACCCAGGCTCCTAGCATGAAACGTCCTGCACGCGCGCCACGTGGACAAAAAGTGTGGTTCAGAATAGTGACATCAGAAAGTTGGCATGCGCAAGAGACACCCACGGCCATACTGTTCAGGGAAGTGGTTGGCATGCTCAAGAGACACCGTGGTCGTACTGTTCAGGGAAACGTACACTCAGGCTTTCCTGCAAAGTGGGTGGTGGCAGCAACATGTGTGGACAAGTTAGTGTAGATTCAAAAACCCACTTCGGGGAGGCAAAGAACGTTGCAGTAGTTCAAGAGCGAAAGAGTGAGTTCACCTTCACCCTTCTCTTTTGTCTCCTTCGCGCTGCGATTTAGGCACCCTCAAGCACCAGTACGACGAGCGACGACTGCCCTTGGACACCTGGGAGGTTCTCTGCAAGTTCTCCAGACCGGGACGCTAAAACAGAGTGAAAGCATCTTTAAGCTTCGGTGGGTTTTCGGAGCTCTTGGTGTTTTGCGCTAGTCCAGGTAAGGGAAGCTAGCCTTATTTCCAACGAAAACCTTACGTTAGATGATTTTGATGATGGGGCGATGTGGTTGCCGGTTTTTCAACTGTTATTGCATAATCCCCTGTTTTTGGATGAGATCGCCGGTTTTGGTGTTGTTTTCGAACTCCCCTGTTTTAGTGTCGTTTGAAATTGTTTGAGATTGAAATGTGATATTTTAAAGTCTGAACCTTGGAATGATTGTTGCTGTGATTGGAAATCGTTCATTTAAGTGTTATATGATGTGTTGAATGTTTGAATGTGGGATCAAGACATAGTATTTTCAGGAAAGGAAATACCGTGTTGAGATTAGTTATGAGGTGTATTGATCAGTGAGTATCTTGTGAATGAGACGATCCTGACTCTGCTGATATGATGGAGTCACATAGATGAAGTCATTCGGTTGGTGAGAGTCGAAGGAGGTCCATATGTATGGGTAAGTCGTTTGAAAGATAACTGACTTGACCTGTTATATGGATTAACCCTGTCATACTGTGAGAGTGATGAGATTGAGATCGAGATTATGTTGATGCGCATGGCTGTGGGAACATTATAGCAATGAAGTATGACAGGTGCAGGTCTCTGGATGCTAAGTTCAACGCACGAGTCTTCCGGAAGTAGTGTCAAGTGTCGGTGTGTGATGAGTCAGTGGAAGTCTGACGTGAGAAATGAGAAACATTGAAATTGGTAGACACTTGATGAATTATGTGAATTGAAAGACTCTTGAGGAAATTGTGAAATATGTGATTACTTGATGGTCATGTGATGGGAATGAGAAAGTTGATGGTTTTTACGTGGGTGTCTTAAATTTGTTTTATCTTGATTTTAAAGTTTCATATCTAAATTCTCTTTAAAATATCTAGCTTACCCTGTGTTCTTGTTTGTGGATGTTTTCTTAAACCTGTGATGATCGTGTATGATTTTACACCGGAGCAGATGATGTTGCAGGAAGTAGAGCTCCTCAGTGAGGGGTCGCCGGAAGGAGATCGCCTGTTTCTGTTTCTGTTAGGCGATCACCCCTTTTTCTGTTTTCTGATAGGAGATCGCCTTATCTGTTAGGAGATCACCGTTTTCTGTTTTCTATCAGGAGATCGCCTGTTTTTTTTTATTTTGCTGTATTTTGTTTAAGTTTTGAAAATTGACCGATTATGTATTAAACTCCCTGTGAGGAGAAACTTCATTACATATATATAATTATGTTCACTTCAATATATTTGTTTACCTTTATTTTTTATTATATAAATATGAAAAGGATTTGGCGGGATGTTACACCTACCTCATTTCCATTGTAAGGAGAGTGTAGAAACCTACCTAGATTGGGAGATGAAAGTAGAGCAACTCTTTGCTTGCCATAGGGTGAGTGAAGAACGCAAGGTACCTCTAGCCACCCTTAGCTTCCAAGGGAACACCATGTATTGGTGGACCTCTCTCGAAAGAGAAAGACGTCTTCATAGGGAACCTCCAATTGAATATTGGAACGACCTTAGGGGAGCCCTAAGACGTCGCCACATACCCTCATACTACCATAGGGAGTTGATGGACAAGCTCCAAAGACTCAGGCAAAACAATATGAGTGTTGAGGAGTATAGACAAAAAATGGAGCTCTACATGATGAGAGCCTCCATTAGAGAAGAGGAGCATATCACCATAGCTAGGTTCCTTAGTGGCCTCTCACTTGAGATAAGGGATAGAGTAGAACTCCTTCCATACCAAGACTTGAATGACTTGGTCCAACTTTGCATTAAAGTTGAGCAACAAAATTTGCGCAAAACTTCAAGTCTAAAGGTTGGATCCTACTCTAACTTCTATCCCAAGAGAGAATATAGAAGGGAGGGTAGTACATCAAATGAAAAACCTAGGGAAACTACCAAACCCTTAGCCAAAGATGCCTCCACCCCACCCATCCAAGCTAGGGACGTTAAGTGCTTTAAGTGCTATGGTAGAGGGCATGTGCAAGCACAATGCCCAAACCAAAGGACTTTGTTTTTGAAAGGTGTAGATGAGTACACTAGTGGCGAGGATGAACCAAGTGAAAGAGAGGAAGGGGGAGAGGATGAGAGGGTAGATCCATTAGAGGGAGAATTGCTAATGATTAGGAGAACCCTCAACAATCATCCTAGTGCATCTATGGAGACACAAAGAGAGAACATCTTTCACACAAGATGTAAAGTTTTAGAAAATATATGTTCTCTCATTGTGGATAGTGGATCAAGCTGCAATTGTTGTAGCTCTAGAATGGTTGAAAAGCTCAATCTACAAGTAGTTCCTCATCCTAAGCCATACAAGTTGCAATGGATAAATGAGAATGGGGAACTAAGTGTAGATTGTTGAACCAAGTGGTGTTCAAGGTTTTGAAGAATCCAAATCCTTTGAAGGATGATGAAGCTTTTGCTGTGCTTGCTGTTGCTGTGCTGGTTTAGTTAGGATCTGGGTAGTTTGAGTTGTGTAACTCAACCTTTGATTGAATCTAAAGCTCAAGCATCTCAACTTTCAAACAAAGTAAAGTGTTTTTTCAAACTGAGTTAAAACAACCGATTGTTTTATCGAAACAACCGATTGTTTAAGCTTAGGTGTTTTGAAAACTGTTTTAAAGTGTGAAAATTGGTTAAGTAACAAAACAACCGATTGATTCGAGGAAACAATCGATTGTTTGTTATGTTTTTATAACAGAAAACAGTTTTAACTTTGACTGAGCTTTTAAATGCTTTTAATTCTTACGCTCCAGTCATTGAATGCTTTGACCAATCTTTCTGAAAGCTTTTATGGGTTTGTTAAGATTTGTTAAACAAACTTCCTTTTATAGAATTCAGAAATCTCTTTTAAAAGGTTTAGAATGCTTTTGACAATGTGCTGCTAAGAGAGTTTTGGAAAATTGCTGAGATTGCTTAAGAGCTAAAGAGATTGATCAAAGTGCTGAGATAGGATTCTCTTGTACTGATTTCAGATTGCTTCTGTAACAAGTGTAATCCTTGTAAATTCTGTGAACATTCATTTTGTGCTGTTGCTAAGAAGAGCTGTGTGTTCTTGAGGGGATCAAGATCAGCTTTCTTAGTGTGGTGTGCTGACCAAGGAAAGTGTGTTTCTTGAGGGTGTTCAAGGTCACTTTCTTGGTTGTGTGTAAGTAATCTAGTGTTGATTGCTTAGTGGATTTCCTCAGGGTTTCTGAGAAGACTGGATGTAGCTCTGGGTTGGAGTGAACCAGTATAAACATCTGTGTACAATCTCTCTATCCCTTACTCTTTAATTTCAGTTTATTTGTTGTTTGCTGGTATAAACAACCGATTGTTTCGAAGAAACAACCGATTGTTTTCCTGGCAGTGCTGTTTTGCTTGCTGTTTTGGCAAACTGAATTGCTTGATCAATTGGTTTTTGAGATAAACTCATTCTAGCTTCAAAAAGATTGCGAAAACCTCTTTAAACAATTCACCCCCCCTCTAGTTTAAAGCCATCTTTCCTAACATAGATAAACAAGTGGAAATCAAGTTTTCCATAGGGAACTACAAAGACAAGGTTTTATGTGATGTAGTACCTATGGAAGCTTGCCATATTCTCTTAGGAAGACCATGGCAATTTGATAAAAAAACCTTGCATGATGGTCTTACTAATGAGATTTCCTTCACCCATAATCATAAAAAGTTTGTACTTAGTCCTTTACCACATTCCCAAGTGGTGAAAGATCAAATACAAATGAAAGAAAAGAGGGATGAGGAAAAGAAAAAGAAAAGAGAGCTTGAAAAAGAAAAGGTCCTTAGGGATAGGAAGGAGTGGGAGAAGAGTGTTCCTTCCCCCAAGGTTGTTCAACAAGAGAAGCATTTTGAAAACATCTTGGAAAATTTGCTTCTTGTTGAACAACCAAGCCATGTCTTTTGTAAAGGAACACTTGCATGCACTGCCACAAGTAGTGAACTTATGAGTCTACCTCCTAAAGTAGAAAAACTTTTAAGTGAATTTGATGATGTATTCTCTAATGAGGGACCCAATGGACTCCCTCCCATTAGAGGTATAGAACACCAAATTGACTTGATTCCGGGGGCAAGCCTACCAAATAGGCCTGCCTATAGAACTAACCCCGAGGAGACCAAGGAGATAGAGTCACAAGTTCAAAACTTGTTGGAGAAGGGTTGGGTTCAAAAGAGCCTAAGCCCTTGTGTTGTACCTGTCTTGTTGGTGCCCAAAAAAGATGGAAAATGGCACATGTGTTGTGATTGTAGAGCAATCAACAACATCACCATCAAGTATAGGCATCCAATCCCAAGGCTTGATGACATGCTTGATGAATTGCATGGGTCCACCATGTTTTCCAAAATTGACCTTAAAAGTGGTTATCACCAAATAAGAATCAAAGAGGGTGATGAGTGGAAAACCGCTTTTAAAACCAAATTTGGACTATATGAGTGGTTAGTGATGCCCTTTGGGCTCACTAATGCCCCTAGCACATTCATGAGGCTCATGAATCTCACCTTAAGGGATTGTATAGGTAAATACGTAGTAGTGTATTTTGATGATATATTAGTGTATAGTAAAACCCTAGAAGACCATCTAAGTCACCTTAGGGAGGTCCTTCTAGTGCTTAGAAAAAATAGGTTGTTTGCTAATAGGGATAAGTGTACCTTTTGTGTAGATAGTGTAGTTTTCTTAGGTTTCATAGTCAACCAAAAGGGGGTGCATGTTGACCCCGCGAAAATCAAAGTCATCCAAGAGTGGCCCACTCCACAAAATGTAAGTGATGTAAGAAGTTTCCGTGGGTTAGCTAGCTTTTATAGAAGGTTTGTGCCTAATTTTTCAAGTCTAGCTTCTCCTTTGAATGAACTTGTTAAAAAAAATGTTGCATTTTGTTGGAATGATAAGCATGAGCAAGCCTTACAAAGGCTAAAAGCTCAACTCACCAATGCACCAATTCTAGCTCTCCCAAATTTTTCCAAAACTTTTGAGATAGAATGTGATGCATCGGGAGTAGGCATAGGTGCTGTATTATTACAAGGTGGTCACCCCATTGCATATTTTAGTGAAAAACTCCATGGGGCCACCCTCAATTACCCCACCTATGACAAAGAGCTTTATGCTCTTGTGAGAGTGTAACATCCCGCCAAATACATTTCGCATTTTTTTTTTGCATTTTTCGTAATATGAAGTAACGGTAAAACAAATATATTGAAATAAACATAATTGTACATATATATAAATGAGTTTCTCCTCGCAGGGAGTTTGATACAAAACGGTCCTTTTCCAAAACTTAAACATAAAAACTGCAAATAATACAAACAGCCGATCTGCTAACAGAAACGGCGATCTCCCATCAGACAGGCGATCTCCTATCATACCGGCGATCTACTATCAGAAAGCAAAAACGGGTGATCGCCTAACAGATCAGAGATAGGCGATCTCCTTCCGGCGATCACTCACAGGGGAATTCCACTTCCTGCAACCTCATCTGCTCCCGTGTAAAGATACACGATCATCACAGTTTTAAGAAAGACATCCACAGAACAAAATACAGGGTAAGCTATATATTTAGGAAAAACTTTGAATCAAGAGCATACATAAGAACTTCACAACATCCATGAACCGTGTCAATATCAGCCATCACATTTCCATATTCCACAAGACTATCAGGAAATCCCCAAATTCACAAATCAATCCAAGAGTATTTCAATTCACATCAGCAATCAAGTGTCTATTAATTCAATTTCACATTTCTCACGTCAGACTTTCCACTGACTCATCACACCAGACACTTGACCACTATTTCCGGAGACTCGTGCGTTGATTAGACCCAGAGATTCGCACCTGTCATACCACACCACTGTGAAATCCACACAGGGTCGCTGTGAAATCCACACAGCCATGCGCATACACCATCTCAATATTCTCATTATCACGGTATGACAAGGTTAATCCATACAACAGGTGGAGCTCGTTCTTTTTCACACGAGACACCCATACGTATGAACCTCCATCGACTCTCCACAACTGAGTAACTTCCTCTATGTGATTTCATTACCTCAGTAGAGTCAGGATGTCTCATTATAGGATCACCGATCAATACACCTATTACACGACCTTACACGGTATTTTCTTTCCTGAAAATACTATGCCTCGATCCACAATCACAACATTCAACACATCACATAACACTTAAATGAACGATTTCAATCACAGCAAAACTCATACCAAAGTTCAGATTTTCGACAAACCACCTTCAAAATCTCAAACACTTTTGAAACAGCATAAAACGGGGGATATTTCAATAACAGATGAAAAACCGGCGATCACGAACAAAACTGGGTTTTTAAACAAGAACATTTTTAAAACCGGCGACCACGTCGCCCCCAACATCCAAACATAACTGTTATCGTAAACATCTCACATTTCAACATCAAACACCGTGAAAGCGAAGTAAAACCGGCGACCACGTCGCCCTATCATCACCAACATCCAATATCCAGTTATCGTTGGAAAAAGACTAGCTTCCCTTACCTGGACTTGCGCAAAACACCAGGAGCTCCGAAACCCAACGAAGCTTAAAGAATGCCTTGGCTCTGTTTTTGCGTCTGGTTTGAAGGACTTGCAGAGAAGTTCCCCGGTGCTCTAATGGTGGCCGTCGCTCGTCGTACTCTTGTGTGAAGGTGCCAGAGTCGCAGCGCGAAGGAGAGAAATGGAGGAGAAAGGAGGTAACTCACTCTTTGGCTTTTGAACAACTGAAATGTTTTCTTTCCCTCAACAGTGGGTTTTTCCCTCTTAAACCAACTATTCCACAAAAGCCGCTGCCACCAACCACTCTGCAGGGAAGTTGCGTGTACGCTGCACTGAACAGTACTACTAAGCGTGCCTCTGCGCAGGCTAACACTCTGAGGTCACTATTATGAACCACCCTTTTTGTCTACGTGGCGCACGTGCAGGACGTTCCATGCTGAGAGTCTGGGTCCCACCTTCTCTACGTACAACTCGACATCGCGCGCTAACCTTCCACTGATCTCTCTCTCTGGAAGACGACCGATGTCTCTCTCTGGAAGACGACCGATGTCTCTCTCTGGAAGACGACCGATGTCTCTCTCTGGAAGACGACCGATGTCTCTCTCTGGAAGACGACCGATGTCTCTCTCTGGAAGACGACCGATGTCTCCTCCTCCTGGAGACCGACCGAGGTCTCTTCCTCCTGGAGACCGACCGAGGTCTCTTCCTCCTGGAGACCGGCCGCGGTCTCTTCCTCCTGGAGATCGGCCGCGGTCTCTTCCTCCTGGAGACCGGCCGCGGTCTCTTCTTGGCGACACCCGCATGACTCTCGCGCCCGGGCGAAGCCCACATGCATCTCGCGCCCTGGCGATGCCCGCATGCCTCTCGCGCCCTGGCGATGCCCGCATGCCTCTCGCGCCCTGGCGATGTCCGCATGCCTCTCGCGCCCTGGCGATGCTCGCATGTCTCGCGCCCTGGCGATGTCCGCATGCCTCTCGCGCCCTGACGATCATGTTTCATGCGATCTCATGGCTTTCTAACTACACTTTCCTTCATTTTTTATCTTAAATAAAAACATACTTAGAATTCACTTAAAATATATCACTTTTATTCCAATAAGATTTTCTAGGTCCTTACAATCTCCCTAACAACAAAAATTTTCGTCCTCGAAAATTGAATTACAAAGAAAAGAGATGTGGATAGTCGTTTCTCATGTTCTCTTCCAACTCCCAAGTCGAATCACCGGATCTCTCATCCCACACCACTTTAACCATATGGATGGTCTTATTCCTGAGCTGTTTGCTTTGGTGATCGTCTATCCTGACTGGTCTTGCTTCAAAAGACAAGTCGTCCCTGATCTGCACGTCGTCCACCTCCAACACGTGACAAGGGTCGGCGAGATATTTCCTTAACTGTGATACGTGAAAGACATTATGCAGATTTGCTAAATGTGGAGGTAGGGCGATCTCATAGGCTACTGGACCAATTTTCCTCAATATCTGGTAAGGTCCAACAAACTTAGGTGACAGCTTCTTTGGTCTGATAGCTCGTCCTACGCCCTTGGTTGGGGTCACTCTCAAAAACACATGGTCTCCAGCAGCAAACTCCAAAGGTCTTCTCCTCTGATCTGCATAGGACTTCTGCCGGCTTTGGGAAGCTCTCATCCTGCCTTGTATCTGTTTCACCTTCTCGGTCGTCTGCTGAATCAACTCTGGCCCAACCAAGACTGCCTCGCCCTCCTGATACCAACATAAGGGAGTCCTGCATTTCCTCCCGTACAGGGCTTCATAAGGCGCCATCCCAATGCTGGCGTGGTGACTGTTATTATACGTAAACTCCACCAGTGGTAACACCTCATCCCAACTTCCCAAATGATCCAAGACACACGTCCTTAGCAGATCTTCCAAAGACTGGATCGTTCTCTCTGACTGACCATCTGTTTGGGGATGATATGCAGAGCTCATCCTCAACTTAGTTCCTAAGCAATCTTGTAGAGTCCGCCAAAACCGCGAAGTGAACCTGGGATCCCTATCCGAAATGATGCTGGTGGGCACTCCATGCAACCTTACAATGTCCTTGATGTACAGTTGTGCCAACTTTTCCATGGGCATCTTCATATTCACTGGGAGGAAGTGGGCACTCTTTGTCAGCCGATCTACTATGACCCAGATTGCCTCATGACCCTTCACCGATCTAGGCAGATGGGTGACAAAGTCCATGGCAATGCTGTCCCATTTCCACTCAGGGATATCCAGCTGCTGCAACAGCCCGCCAGGTCTTTGATGCTCTACCTTTGCCTTCTGACACGTTAAGCAGGTTGCAACATACTGGGCGATGTCTCTCTTCATGCCCGACCACCAAAATGACCCCTTCAAGTCATGGTACATCTTGTTCATACCTGGGTGTAGGTTAAGGCGACTCTTATGACCTTCTTCTAGGATCATCTTCTTCAACTCTTCATTTGCAGGTATGCAAATTCTGCCATTAAATCTCAAGATCCCATCATCGCCCATTACAAAGTCTCTCGCCTGATCTGTCCCTAGTGACTCCATAGTATGCTTCAGACTAGGGTCCTCCAACTGCTTATCCTTTAACATCCCAAGGAAGTCATTAGTTATAGCCAGCTTACTACAACTAATGTGATTTACGTGAAATTCCACTCCAAGGTTTAAGTCTCTGAACTGCTCGATCAGTTTCTGCTCTTTTATCATCATGGTGGCTACTTGCATTGATTTTCTACTCAAAGCGTCTGCCACTACGTTGGCCTTCCCTGGGTGATACATGAGTTGAAAATCGTAGTCCTTTAGGAACTCCATCCACCTTCTTTGCCTCATGTTCAGTTCCTTCTGATCGAACAGGTATTTCAGGCTCTTATGGTCGCTGAACACCTGGAACCGAGCTCCATATAAGTAGTGCCTCCAGATCTTTAGGGCGAAGACCACTGCCGCCAACTCCAAATCATGCGTAGGGTAGTTCCTCTCATGGACCTTGAGTTGCCTTGAAGCATAGGCGACTGCCCTTTTCTCTTGCATTAAAACGCATCCCAGTCCCTGATGTGAGGCATCACAGTAGACGTCAAAAGGTCTTCCTACCTCGGGGATCACCAGCACTGGGGCACTGGTCAACCTCTCCTTTAGTTCCCTGAAGCTGAGCTCACATCGGTCGGTCCAAGCGAAAGGTTGGTCCTTACGGGTCAGCTGTGTTAACGGAGCCACCACCTTGGAAAAATCCTCAATAAATCTCCGATAGTAACCCGCCAAACCCACAAAGCTCCTTATCTCAGTGACTGTCTTGGGACGTTCCCACTGCAGCACTGTCTCTACTTTGGCTGGGTCTACCGAGATCCCCTGGGCAGATATCACATGCCCTAAGAAGTTGACTTCCCTCAGCCAGAACTCGCACTTAGAGAATTTGGCATAGAGTTGCTTCTCCCTCAGAACTTCCAACACCGACCTCAGATGTCCCTCATGTTCTTCCTCGGTCTTTGAATAGACAAGTATGTCGTCTATGAAGACTACCACAAACTTATCCAAGAAAGGGCGGAAAATCCTATTCATATAATCCATGAACAGAGCTGGGGCATTGGTCACTCCAAACGGCATCACCACGTATTCATAGTGCCCATACCGGGACCTAAAGGCTGTTTTCTGGACATCGTCGGCCTTTACCAAAATTTGATGGTACCCCGATCTCAGATCAATCTTTGAGAACACCGAGGCTCCATTTACTTGATCCATTAAATCATCAATTCTGGGTAGAGGGTACTTGTTCTTGATGGTCAACTTGTTTAACTGCCTGTAATCTATACACAGCCGAGACCCTCCATCCTTCTTCTTAACTAGGAGTACTGGAGCCCCCCATGGAGATACACTGGGTCTGATGAATTGTTTTTCCAGCAACTCTTCCACTTGCTTCTTTAATTCCACCAACTCGGCTGGTGCCATTCTGTAGGGCGCCATAGACACTGGTCCAGCCCCAGGTACCAAATCAATAGAGAATTCCACTTCTCTCTTAGGGGGTAACCCAGGTACCTCTTCTGGGAACACATCCATGAAGTCTTTCACTACAGGTATCCTGCTCACGTCCCCTTTGTTCTTCACTTCCAACCGAGCTAGCATCATGAAGCACCTCGCCCCTTCTTCCATCTCCAACCGCCCATGCCGAGCAGATACCACATCCTGCTCTTGGAGATCGGGCAACACCACTTTCTGCCTACCGCAATCTATGAGAACGTGATTGGCAGAAAGCCAATCCATTCCCAGGATAACATCCAGGTCCTGAAGAGGTAGGCAGATCAAGTTCACTTTGAATCTACGTCCCTCTACTATTACTGGACATTCAGGGCAAACCGTAGAGGTCATAACCTGTCCTGATTCAGGTGTGGAGACCAACAGTTCAAAAGGCAGCTCCTTCACTAGGAGGCCCAGCTCGGCTATACACCGACTTGACACAAAAGAGTGTGTCGCTCCAGAATCAAACAAAGCTTCTACACTTCTACCAGATATAAAACAGACACCTTGCACAAGGTTACCTGATTGGGACGCCTCTGCTCCTGACATGGCAAACACCCTCCCTGCTGCCTGGGGTCTGCTGCCTTCATTTCTCAACTGCTGAGAACCACTGGGTTGAGTCGCCCCATTCCGGTTAGGGCATTCTCTAGCAACGTGCCCTGTCCTTTGGCATACAAAACACCTTCTCTCCGAACTCTTCTTGGGGCACACATTGGGCATGTGTGGTCCACCACAGAGGGAACATTTTGGTTTCCAGGGTTGCTGCTGTTGAAACTGGGGTGACCCTGTTCCCGCCCGATGTAGTGGAGGTCTCGCATATGGCCTGCCTTGTGAATGCTGCACCTTAGCCCGCCCACTGGAAGAACCCCCTGGTTGCGACCTGATCACCCGGGGATCACCCTTTTCCAGGGTCTCCACCATCTTCGCCTTTTCTACCAAGGCGTGAAATTCCCTGATGCACATCGGGGCTATCGTCCTCTTCAGCCCGTGCTTCAGCCCTTCCTCAAACTTCCTGCACCTCCAAGCTTCGGAGGTCGCCTGAGTGTAGAATCGGGCGAGGTACTCAAATCTAGCAGCATAGGCGTTCACTGACATCGCCCCCTGCTCCAACTTTAAGAACTCCGCTTCCCGCGCAAACTTTGCGCTGTCAGGGAAGTATTTCTCCAAGAACCTCACCCTAAAGCTCTCCCAGTCCAACACCTCCTCTCTGGCCTCCATCATTTGCTGAGCTCCCATCCACCAGAACTCTGCTTCTCCAGACAGCAGATAAGTGGCAAACAACAACTTCTTCTCTTCAGGGCAGGAGGTCGCCCTAAAGATTTTCTCCATTTCCCTGACCCACTGATCTGCTTGATCAGGGGTAGCATTCCCACAGAACTTGGGTGGGTTGTGCCTCATGAACTCAGCCAGTCCCATCCGCTCCTGAGGCTGACCGACGGGCGAATTCGTATCAGCCGACCGAGTAGTCTCCCAATGCTGCATGGTAGCTTGATGGTTCTGCGCCATCGCCGCATTCTGCTGCTGGATGGCACCTGCCATCATCTCAATGGCCCTGGCGATCTGGCCCATCTCAGAAGAAGGTTGGGGAGAGGTAGGAGGTCTACGAGTCATCTTCTCCGTTCTCAGATTCCGAAACCACTAGCTTCTATATTCCCTACAACTACAAGAATGAAATCGATAAGGAAATCAATTCATTCAAGGGGGATAACATCTCGACCTCACAAGGTCAGCTTCTCAAATTCCTTAAGAATTTCAGTCCATCTACAGAACCATAAAGCTTATAACTTCAAACAAAACACCAGAACAGCTACTGGCGTGCAACCATCAATCCACACAGCCACTCACAATCAATTACGAGAACACTCAATAACATGAAATAGATCACACCAGAAGTCAAAGTATGCTAAACATTAAACCTCTGGAATTTAGATTGAGAATCACCCCGATCCGGTCATGAGTGTGCACCCTCACCACCTTATCAAGACCCTCTCATTCTAAATACTAAGATCTTCAGTTCGGCATACATTCACTACAGCACACACAAAAAGTTCAATACAAAACGTTTGAAAACCTTTCACAATAGTTGTCACTTAAAACTCAAATAAGTTTTCATGAGCAGAAGAAAACACAATGGATCCACAGCCCTCAGGTCATCCAAAGGACGAACTGCTCTGATACCATTAATGTAACATCCCGCCAAATACATTTCGCATTTTTTTTTTGCATTTTTCGTAATATGAAGTAACGGTAAAACAAATATATTGAAATAAACATAATTGTACATATATATAAATGAGTTTCTCCTCGCAGGGAGTTTGATACAAAACGGTCCTTTTCCAAAACTTAAACATAAAAACTGCAAATAATACAAACAGCCGATCTGCTAACAGAAACGGCGATCTCCCATCAGACAGGCGATCTCCTATCATACCGGCGATCTACTATCAGAAAGCAAAAACGGGTGATCGCCTAACAGATCAGAGATAGGCGATCTCCTTCCGGCGATCACTCACAGGGGAATTCCACTTCCTGCAACCTCATCTGCTCCCGTGTAAAGATACACGATCATCACAGTTTTAAGAAAGACATCCACAGAACAAAATACAGGGTAAGCTATATATTTAGGAAAAACTTTGAATCAAGAGCATACATAAGAACTTCACAACATCCATGAACCGTGTCAATATCAGCCATCACATTTCCATATTCCACAAGACTATCAGGAAATCCCCAAATTCACAAATCAATCCAAGAGTATTTCAATTCACATCAGCAATCAAGTGTCTATTAATTCAATTTCACATTTCTCACGTCAGACTTTCCACTGACTCATCACACCAGACACTTGACCACTATTTCCGGAGACTCGTGCGTTGATTAGACCCAGAGATTCGCACCTGTCATACCACACCACTGTGAAATCCACACAGGGTCGCTGTGAAATCCACACAGCCATGCGCATACACCATCTCAATATTCTCATTATCACGGTATGACAAGGTTAATCCATACAACAGGTGGAGCTCGTTCTTTTTCACACGAGACACCCATACGTATGAACCTCCATCGACTCTCCACAACTGAGTAACTTCCTCTATGTGATTTCATTACCTCAGTAGAGTCAGGATGTCTCATTATAGGATCACCGATCAATACACCTATTACACGACCTTACACGGTATTTTCTTTCCTGAAAATACTATGTCTCGATCCACAATCACAACATTCAACACATCACATAACACTTAAATGAACGATTTCAATCACAGCAAAACTCATACCAAAGTTCAGATTTTCGACAAACCACCTTCAAAATCTCAAACACTTTTGAAACAGCATAAAACGGGGGATATTTCAATAACAGATGAAAAACCGGCGATCACGAACAAAACTGGGTTTTTAAACAAGAACATTTTTAAAACCGGCGACCACGTCGCCCCCAACATCCAAACATAACTGTTATCGTAAACATCTCACATTTCAACATCAAACACCGTGAAAGCGAAGTAAAACCGGCGACCACGTCGCCCTATCATCACCAACATCCAATATCCAGTTATCGTTGGAAAAAGACTAGCTTCCCTTACCTGGACTTGCGCAAAACACCAGGAGCTCCGAAACCCAACGAAGCTTAAAGAATGCCTTGGCTCTGTTTTTGCGTCTGGTTTGAAGGACTTGCAGAGAAGTTCCCCGGTGCTCTAATGGTGGCCGTCGCTCGTCGTACTCTTGTGTGAAGGTGCCAGAGTCGCAGCGCGAAGGAGAGAAATGGAGGAGAAAGGAGGTAACTCACTCTTTGGCTTTTGAACAACTGAAATGTTTTCTTTCCCTCAACAGTGGGTTTTTCCCTCTTAAACCAACTATTCCACAAAAGCCGCTGCCACCAACCACTCTGCAGGGAAGTTGCGTGTACGCTGCACTGAACAGTACTACTAAGCGTGCCTCTGCGCAGGCTAACACTCTGAGGTCACTATTATGAACCACCCTTTTTGTCTACGTGGCGCACGTGCAGGACGTTCCATGCTGAGAGTCTGGGTCCCACCTTCTCTACGTACAACTCGACATCGCGCGCTAACCTTCCACTGATCTCTCTCTCTGGAAGACGACCGATGTCTCTCTCTGGAAGACGACCGATGTCTCTCTCTGGAAGACGACCGATGTCTCTCTCTGGAAGACGACCGATGTCTCTCTCTGGAAGACGACCGATGTCTCCTCCTCCTGGAGACCGACCGAGGTCTCTTCCTCCTGGAGACCGACCGAGGTCTCTTCCTCCTGGAGACCGACCGAGGTCTCTTCCTCCTGGAGACCGGCCGCGGTCTCTTCCTCCTGGAGATCGGCCGCGGTCTCTTCCTCCTGGAGACCGGCCGCGGTCTCTTCTTGGCGACACCCGCATGACTCTCGCGCCCGGGCGAAGCCCACATGCATCTCGCGCCCTGGCGATGCCCGCATGCCTCTCGCGCCCTGGCGATGTCCGCATGCCTCTCGCGCCCTGGCGATGCTCGCATGTCTCGCGCCCTGGCGATGTCCGCATGCCTCTCGCGCCCTGACGATCATGTTTCATGCGATCTCATGGCTTTCTAACTACACTTTCCTTCATTTTTTATCTTAAATAAAAACATACTTAGAATTCACTTAAAATATATCACTTTTATTCCAATAAGATTTTCTAGGTCCTTACAGAGAGCCCTAAAGACTTGGGAACACTACCTTGTGACCAAAGAATTTGTAATCATAGTGATCACGAGTCTTTAAAATATCTAAAGGGCCAACACAAGCTCAACAAGAGACATGCTAAATGGATGAAATTTCTTGAACAATTTCCTTATGTAATCAAGTACAAGAAAGGAAGCACCAATATAGTGGCCGATGCTCTTTCAAGACGGCACACACTCTTTTCAAAATTGGGTGCTCAAATTCTTAGATTTGATCACATAAGAGAGCTTTATCAAGATGATCAAGAATTCTCATCCATCTATGGCCAATGTCAACATAGAGCGCAAGGAGGTTACTATGTGTCCGAGGGATATCTTTTTAAAGAAGGAAAACTTTGCATTCCCCAAGGCACACATAGGAAACTCCTTGTCAAAGAATCACATGAGGGGGGACTCATGGGCCATTTTGGAGTTGATAAGACTCTAGACATTTTGAAAGTAAAATTTTGTTGGCCACACATGAGGAAAGATGTCCAAAGACATTGTTCTAGATGCATAGCATGTTTGAAAGCAAAATCTAGAGCAATGCCTCATGGACTCTACACTCCCTTGCCGATTGCAAATGCTCCTTGGGAAGACATTAGCATGTGATCCGGTCGGTCATCAGTAGTTGATGACGTCGGCAGCCGTTGACCACGTGGACCATGCACAGGGTGGCACGTGGTAGAAAGAGCAAGTGAATCAGGGAGGAGATCACCTAGAACGGTGATCCGAAGTCAGATACCAAGTGGCCACCACTCCCAGTTCAGAGCATAGATAAGCGCCTGGAGGCACCGCACGGACGTTGGTGGATAGTCATGAGGCACCGCACGGACGTCGGTGGATGGTCATGAGGCACCGCCCGGTCATCAGGGGAAGTTATGAAGCACCGCCCGGTCATCGGTGGAAGTTATGATGCACCGATCGGCTGTGACTGCATGAAGAGCGCGATCGGGCGTTAAGAGGGAGATCAGTCGTAAGTGCATGCAGAGGAAGGTCGGTCGTAAGTGCTTGCAGAGGGCGGTCGGTCATCGGGGTTCCCAGTGAGAACGCTACGCATGCACCTCGCATGATGCCCACTCAGAGGACGTGCGGCGAGGCCATGCAGGCAGGATGCGCCTGGTGCTCTCCTGGGAGCATGCGGCCCGCACAGAGAGAAGCGCAGAAGCCCTCCAGGTGTGACGCGTGTACGGTAGATGCCAGCTGCATGCCTCCACGTGTCACCATCTGGGAGAGAGGCGCGGCTCAGGTATAAAGCACTCCACGTCATGTAAGGTGAGGGATTCTTTCTGAGATTACAAGTTTTACATGCTCACTAGACTGAGTTTCTGAGTCACTGTGAGAGCGTTCTTACACGTTGCACAGTGATAACAGAAAACGGTTATAGAGAGAGAAAGTGGATCTGAGAGCACACACGAGTCTCACAGAGAGATTCAGTGATAGTTTTGGTGTTCCTGTTGCCTGACTTGAGCGTTGAAGCTACACCGGCCGCCAGAGGCGCCGTCTGTGTGTTTGCAGGCAGCGTTTGGAGTTCCGATGGTGGTTCTTGGAGCGTTCCTGCAGAACAGAAGGCTAGACAAAGGAGTGACGAGGCAATCCTCCACGTTCGAGTCAAGCGGCAGGATCAACATGGATTTCATTTTAGGACTCCCTAGGACTGCAAGATGCCATGACTCTATCTTTGTGGTAGTGGACCGTTTTAGCAAAATGTCCCATTTTATTCCATGCCACAAGGTAGATGATGCTCAAAATATTTCTAGGCTCTTCTTTAGAGAGGTGGTGAGACTCCATGGTATACCTAGAAGTATAGTGTCCGATAGAGATCCCAAGTTTATAAGGCACTTTTGGAAAACTCTTTGGAGTAAACTTGGAACAAGACTACAATTTTCCACTTCTTGTCATCCTCAAACGGATGGTCAAACCGAAGTAGTCAATAGATCTCTAGGAACTATGCTTAGGGCTATCATGAAGGGAAACCACAAGTCTTGGGATGAGCACCTTCCCCACATTGAGTTTGCTTATAATAGAGTAGTCCACAAGACTACTAATGCTTCTCCTTTTGAAGTAGTATATGGATTTAATCCTCTCACACCTATGGACTTGTTACCCCTTCCTAACCCACAAGATTTTGTGCATAAGGAAGGAGCAATCAAGGCCGATTTTGTTAAGAAAATTCATGAGAAGGTTAAACTTCAAATACAACAACAAAATGAGAAGTATGCCAAATACCACAATAAGGGGAAGAGAGAAATGATTTTTGAGGAAGGAGACTTAGTTTGGCTTCATCTTCGAAAAGATAGATTTCCCACTCAAAGGAAGTCCAAACTAAGTCCCCGAGGAGATGGACCCTTTCAAGTCCTCAAGAGAGTCAACAACAATGCATACAAGTTGGACCTACCTCTTGAATATGGAGTGCATGACACATTTAATGTAATTGACCTATCTCCATTTGTAGGTACCAATGACGACTTGGATTTGAGGACAAATCCTTTCCAAGGGGGAGGGGATGATGGAGAGAGGCCAAGCTCACCCCACCGTGAAAGCCAAGGGCCAAGACTAGACCGTCTAGAACCACATGGAGAGCCTCTAGCACAAGACAAGGGGGAGCTACATGAGGAGCATCTAGGAGGGAGCCTAGACCGTCTAGGACCTCTCACAAGGTCCATGCCAGGCACATTCACGCCCAAATGAGTCCAGCCACGGATGGGAGGGAGAAGACCTTGTACATGCTACTTGGAGGCCCATTAGGGGTAGCTTAGTAGATTAGTGTAGTGTAGAAAGCAAAACTTGCTCACTTAGGGGTGTGCTATCAAAAAGGTGCCCTTAGCAATAGAAGGAGGGGTGTGCTAGCAAATAGGTGCCTTTGCAAAAGAAGGAGGGGTGTACTATCAAATGTTGCATTTTTGACCTATCTTCTAGAATATTAGGATGATGGTGTGGTTTGACTAAAGTCAATACCTAGGCAGCCCCCACTTTTTGTATTTCCATCCCTACCCTTTAAGCTTGCTCACTAAGGCTCCTAAATCTATAAATAAGGAGGCCTACCTCATGTATTTTCAAGATTAATTTGAGTAAAGTTATGCTGCCAAATTTGTGCCATACTTACTCCCTTGCCTAAATCTCTTTATTTATGGTTTTAATCTTCACTCCTTCACCACCAAAGAGAGCTGGCCAAACCTCTCTCATTTTCATACACTTCATGCACCTTCAAGATCACCATCACTCCTAGGAGGGTCTTGCTCATTTCAACCACTGCTTCCGCACCATCTTCAACATCCAAGGAGAGCTCAACATGTGAAGGCAATCAAAAGGAATGATTACTCACACGCTGAGTTAGCCCAACTTACCATGTGCTAAGCCGGATGATTTATCTATGCAACTTTACCTGCAGGGCGACTTCCTTAGAAAGATCGTCTTATCTGCCTATGGTAATTACTTCACACACAAGGCGCCTATTCAGAAAGTGTTCTCACTGGTTGACTTTCTCGTTAGTTGACTTCTACGATCGCTCGCACCTTCTCCCTTCCCTTTGGCTAGAACAGCTGAACCTACAAAGAAAGAAAGATGGGCGCCCTAGCGACCGTTTGCACTCCGATGCTCAAGTCCAGATTAGGGCATGAAAATCCAATGTATAGCAAAGAGTTCTAGTCTCAAGTGCTGCGTACCTTTGGGAATGCCTTACTGCTTGTTATATAGCCCTTCTAGGGTTCCTGCTGCACCTATCCTTGCGTCCCTGCGTTGGCTCCCAGCGAATTTAGGGTTACCTTTCTGGGACTCCATCACACAATTTCCCTGTGTGTCTCGCGGCAGTCTTCCATTCTTGGAGTGCAACCCTCGTGGCAACCTTCCTATCCTGGAGTGATTAATCTAAGCGTGGGCACTTAGACATACACTGTAACCCTAGCGCCGCACGGCTAAATCTTCTGTCTTAAGTTAAGTACTCACGTGCCTTCTTATGTGTTTCTTCTGTTTAAGGAAAGATCTTCTATGCCAAAACCTTACGTCACATAGAATCCCTGCGTGCGTGACGTATTCACGAATCTAATTTATATTCTTACACGTGTGATTCTGTGGGCCCCTCTATGGGTCCCATCATACCGACCTCTATTGCACCGACCTCTCACTCAATGGCTGACATCCGAGGTCTGGCCACTACACAAGCCCCCCAGGCTCGAGCTGGGACTTGTTCCAGTGAAGAGCCTTACAACTCGCCTAGTCGACCTCTACAGCACTGGCCCACGCGTCCTTGTTACACTCCTGAGTGATTTGACGTGTGCCGTACCAAGAAGTAACATTTTCGCGCATTTTTCCTGGAGCGTACACGTGGCAATCTCTAGCGGCTGGGATGGCTTGACACTTCATGTTCTCATTTATACGTTACTCTCTTATTCCCTACACTCCTTACTATTTCATTCCCTCTCATTCCTTCATTTCAAAGCCTCTTCTCTTCAAACTGTTCTTCGAGCGCCTACCACTCTTCTCAAATTCCAACCTTTCATCCCTTCATCAGACAAAGGTACGTTCTTTCGTCTATTTTTGTTTTTTTATTACGATGTTCGTTGTTTACCTGTAACTGCCTGGGATTGTTTTCTGGATTCTCGTCTTCGTTTACTTTGCCCTACCTTACTGTTTTGCCGCATTTTCCTGGAACGCACTATCCTTTCCCTCTTTCTGAGCTTATCTTTTTTGTCTACCCTTGTGTTTTAGTCTTCGAAATGGACCAGCCTTCCTCCTCCCATTCGGGGTCTAAATCAGACTCCCCCCAATCTTCTGCCCATCAAGTAGTTCTAAGGCTCCACTCAGACTACTATCAGCTTCTGTACCCCTGGGCCCCGAAAGGGCTTCTCAAGGAATCCTCTTATTTCACTACCTCCGAGTCCATCGTCACCTACAGGAAGGCTGAGGTGCGAAGCAGAAGCAGCCACGCCAATCGCGTCTTTGGGAAAGACAATGATAAGTATGTTGGGGTGGTTCCCTGCACTGCAGGCGAACCCGTCTGCTGTGACGAGACCTCAGGGCAGGAGGCCTCCTTCTGCTTCATTTATTCCACCATCTTCAAAAGGGTTTTCCTTCGCTTACCCCTCAGTGGCTTCGAGAGGGCGTTGCTAACGGAGATGAATGTGGCCCTAGCCCAGCTTCACCCAAATGGCTGGGCCTTCATGCGCGCCTACGCCATTCTCTACAACTACTTTGGGTGGGAGAGCACTCCTGACTCTCTTCCAGCAGTCTTACAAGGGATTTAAGGGTAAATTCCCGAAGATCCGCTGCCTCCCTACTGACCTTACCCTCCTGGACAGGTTCCTGCTCTACTGGGTGGAGAAGCCTAATCTGGCCAAACCCAGGGCCCTGACGAACTTGCACCCGCAAGATAGGGAGGTGTGTGAATTCCTGTCTAGCCTCGAGGCAGTGTTCAACACCGCCAAACTCATCCAACATGAGTACCTGCCTAAGAGCTTGTAGGGGTGCATAGGTAGGGACTTAGGCCATCTTCTTTACAACTCTTCTCTTTCTCTTAACTACTTTTATTTGTGTAGAAGAAGACAGTTGGCCGTGCACGCCCTGAAGAAGAAGAGCGGCGCTAGCTCGTCCCGATCTGTCCAGGAGGAGGCCCCTCCTTCTACTGACGACATGGCTCTTAACGCCACGTCCCTGGCGGCCGCGGCCGCCATAGAGACCACCGCTCCTCCCCAGATCACGGCTGCTGAGGCTGCTCCTTTGGACGACGAGGGGACCTGCTTCAGGCTGGTGTTCAAGCGAAGACGCACTCAAGACACCGTGGCGCTTCCCTCGTCTGGCTCAGAGGAAGAGGGTCCTCGGGCCCCCTTGGGCGTTTCGTCCTCCCCTCGCGTTGCCGTGGAGCAGGGAGAGAGCGTTCCAGTGGAAGGGCAGCTGAGCCCCCCTACCTCCCTGGCGCCATTTCTGCAACGCACCCTAAAATCCTCCCAAGAGATCGAGGAGGTGGAGAGCTTGGAAGTAGGGCCGCTGATAGACCAGGTGGCCCGGGGCTTTGGCAAGGTTCTTGGGAGTGTCAGCCCCCTCTTCACAAAAATGATGAAGGCACACTAGGAAGCTGAGCATCGGGCAGCGGCCGCTGTGGAGGCAGAACGTCACATCACGAGCTTCACCCTGGAGGTGGCTGAGTTGCGAAAGTTAGATAAAGAGGTCAGGGACCTCCTGTTCTCTAAGTCTCAGGAGGCCTTGCGAGCCCACGCAAAGTGTAATGACTTTCGCATGGCCGTGGAGGACCTAAAGGGTGAGGTGAGTCGCCAAGAGGAAGTCATTGTAGATCTGAAGGAAGAAGTGGCGCGTCATGATGACGACCTAGCCCAACGGGACGTCGAGCTGGTCAGGGTGAAGGAGGAGGCAGCAGAGCTGAAGGCGGAGATGGCTCGAAGGGAGGAGCTCTACCGAAAGTCCAGAGAGGAGCTTAGTGATGAGATCAATTTAGAAGTATCTTTTGTATTTTTTTATGTCTTTGTTCCAGAGCTCTACTAAGATAAAATTAACCTTATCAAGATGAGTTTTAAGTAGTGTACCCTTCTTCATATGCAACACAAATAACCTTCTCTTCAAGATAAACTTGTTAGAGATGAACTTTATTGTAAATAAATTCTCTAGCTTTAGCCACGTTGTAGAGAACTTCTCCCTCACAACTTCAAAAATGACCTCATTTGATAATGTACCGACCAGTCCTCAGACACCGAGAACAGCTAGTAATGGTGAGCCACGTCAGCTGGGTCCCACAGCATGGGCCAGAGCCACGTGGGTTGGGTCCCATAGATAGTATGGACTAGTGGGCTGATTAGTCATCAACGCGTCGATCACCAGAGTGGAACGATGTGTCCTCGTCACGCAACAGGGTGATGAGTCCTCGGCAACAGGGTGTGACGAGGACACATCGGTCTTGGGTGTTTTGAACGAAAGAGCTAGAACATCTAAGGTAGGTCCTGAGAGATGACCAGTTATCAGTAAAATGCCCAGAGGTAGGGAGAGGCCTAAGTCACGAGGCTTCCATGTGTGTGGCGGGAAAAGCACAGTTAGGTGCAAAGTCTTGAAATGGTTGAGTGCCCATTAGGATTAAGGTTTCCAAGTGAAGCTACATGCATGGCAAGTGAGCAGTGAAGGCACTCCTAGGACAGATGGCTCCAGAGATTAGGTGCACGAGTGGGTACCCAGGTGGCCATCCTGTTAGAATTTGCACTCTAGTTAAGGGAAGCCTTACGCACAAGATTACCCTAATTCTGGGTGGTAGTGGCGCAAGGGTATTCCTATAAACCCTGAATATGGGTAGCAGTGTAGAGGAAACCCTAGACTATATAAAGGGTAGTAAAACACTTCACAAAGGTACGCAGTTTCTAGACCTAAAAAAAGGATACTCAATACACTTGGTGTGCTTGCCCCAGTACTGACTTGAGCGTTGGAGTGCAAACGGCCTCTAGGGTGCCCCTTTTATCTTGAAGGTGCACGTTGTTTAAACACAGCAAAGCATAACCTGAGGAAAGGTAAGGAGGCGTGTGATTGTCGTAGAGTCAACCGACAGGAGAGTCAACCGGCAAGCATTTGGCGCCCACCGTGGGGCCGAAGTAAAACAAAGTCCCATACACAAGCGAAAGAGGACAATCTAACGACATGAGAAACACCAGACAAGGATCTGTCCCACCAAATGGGGGTGAAGGCGTCACCATGTAACAGCTCATGGAAATAATGCGTGCCCTCCAGGAGACGGTGGTGGAGTCTAGGACGGATCAAGCACGTATACAGATGGACCTGGCCACATCACAGGCCAAGAATGAAGAGTTACACAGGGCGAATGAGGAATTGCGCATGAATCTGCGTAATTTGCAGCAAATAGTGGACCGCGTGGTGGATGATCAAGCCCCGCCTACACCACCTAGGGCATTCCCAATGCCTTTCTCACAAGCGATCATGGACACAGTGGTCCCAGCCACCTTCGTGGGCCCTAAAACTGTGTTCACAGGGGTGGAGGACCCAGAGGTGCATCTCACGGCATTCCACACCCAGATGATGCAGTCAGGAGGTTCATATGCGATGCATTGCAAGCTTTTCATGACCACGTTGACAGGGACAGTGCTGGAATGGTTCATCAGCCTGCTTGAGGGACACATAACGTCTTTCGCGCAATTTTCCATGCTGTTCAGGGAGCAATACATTGTCAATCGGGCTCCCCCGCTAGTGTCATATGATCTAAACTAGTTTGGAGCAATGGTAGTAAGGCTGCACACCAAGGACGAGGATATGGTGGTGCATGCCTTCAGGAAGGGAATACTGCCATGGCCCTTCAGTGAATCACTCATTAGAAGTCGCCCCAGGACTTTTGGCGATATCAGGCACTGCACCGTCGCTCACATCACGGCTGAGGGGGAACTCAACGAGAAGCGTGGCCCCCTCATGACCGTGACTACCCAGTCGTCCATAACCCATGCGGGTGCATGAGGCGGCGACGGAGAAGAGGACGCAGGGTAAGCAAAAACCCTACAAGGCCAGGAAGCCCCAAACCAGGGCATGCGCGAAGGAGTATGTGCCCCCCAGACACAACTTTCTAGTAGAGCTGAAGGAGCTGATCGCTATTCCTAATGTAGTGGAAAGGCTAAAGATGCCCTCAAAGACAGACAAGAGGCTGGGGCCCAATAAGAACGCATGGTGTGAGTTCCATCAGGCGTTTGGCCATCCCATCCGCAACTGTTTGGCCCTAGGTCATCAGTTGGACGAGTTGGTCAAGAGCGGTTTCTTGAACGACTACCTGCGTAAGGGTAGTAGAGGCACATGAGGAGGACCACTTCCCAGACGTTGACCTTGTTGAAGCTGAAGGAAGCTTCTTCCCAACCTTGGCTTAAAGTGTGTTTGATGAAGAAAATTGCTTTGGTGCTTTATAGTTTGTAATAAGTCTTAAGTGAATTTTGTTTTTAGGCTTAGGATGTTATAAAGTTGCCTTCGGTCATTGGGGAAGTAATGAGGAACCAATCGGTCATCGGTCATTGGGGAAGTAATGAGGAACCAATCGGTCATCGGGGAAGTAATGAGGAACCAATCGGTCATCGGTCATTGGGGAAGTAATGTGGCACGATCGGTCATCGGTCATCGGGATAATCTGTTCCAGTTGCCAAAGCAAGCTTAGATCAAGCACTTAGAGTAATTAAAAGCTTTTTTGATATTTTGTTACGGCACCAAAGGGAAGTCAATTCAGTTATTTCAGTTAACTGAGTTGGGAGCCTTTCAGAAAATAAATCTGTTAAGATGTGCACAGAATCCGTTGTTTCTGATCCGGTCGGTCATCGGTAGTCGATGACATCAGCAGCAGATGACCACGTGGACCAGTCACAGTGTGACACGTGACATGAGATAGCAGGCGAATCAGGGAGGAGACCGCTTAGAACGGTGATTGGTGGTTAGTTACCAAGTGGCCACCACCCCCAGAGCGGGGCCTAGATAAGCGCCTGGAAGCAGAGCGCGGATGAGCCACCGCATGGTCATCGGTGGATAGTAATGGGGCACCACTCGGTCGTTAGTGCATGCAGAGCTAGATTGGTCATCGGTGTTCTTGCCAACACGTGTTAAGCTGGGACCCAGGTTCCCAGCGAGAGCGTTACGCATGCACCTCGCATGATGCCCACTCAGAGGACGTGCGATGAGACCATGCAGGCAGGATGCGCCTAGTGAGTGTGCTTAGAACAGCCACACCCGGTGCTCTCCTGGGAGCATGCACCCACTCAGAGGATGTACGGTGAGACCATGTAGGCAGGATGCGCCTGGTGAGTGTGCTCAGACCAGCCATGTAACATCCCGCCAAATACATTTCGCATTTTTTTTCATTTTCGTAATATGAAGTAACGGTAAAACAAATATATTGAAATAAACATAATTGTACATATATATAAATGAGTTTCTCCTCGCAGGGAGTTTGATACAAAACGGTCCTTTTCCAAAACTTAAACATAAAAACTGCAAATAATACAAACAGCCGATCTGCTAACAGAAACGGCGATCTCCCATCAGACAGGCGATCTCCTATCATACCGGCGATCTCCTATCAGAGAGCAAAAACGGGTGATCGCCTAACAGATCAGAGATAGACGATCTCCTTCCGGCGATCACTCACAGGGGAAATCCACTTCCTGCAACCTCATCTGCTCCCGTGTAAAGATACACGATCATCACAGTTTTAAGAAAGACATCCACAGAAACAAAATACAGGGTAAGCTATACATTTAGGAAAAACTTTGAATCAAGAGCATACATAAGAACTTCACAACATCCATGAACCGTGTCAATATCAGCCATCACATTTCCATATTCCACAAGACTATCAGGAAATCCCCAAATTCACAAATCAATCCAAGAGTATTTCAATTCACATCAGCAATCAAGTGTCTATTAATTCAATTTCACATTTCTCACGTCAGACTTTCCACTGACTCATCACACCAGACACTTGACCACTATTTCCGGAGACTCGTGCGTTGATTAGACCCAGAGATTCGCACCTGTCATACCACACCACTGTGAAATCCACACAGGGTCGCTGTGAAATCCACACAGCCATGCGCATACACCATTTCAATATTCTCATTATCACGGTATGACAAGGTTAATCCATACAACAGGCCGAACTCGTTCTGTTTCACACGAGACACCCATACGCATGAACCTCCATCGACTCTCCACAACTGAGTAACTTCCTCTATGTGATTTCATTACCTCAGTAGAGTCAGGATGTCTCATTATAGGATCACCGATCAATACACCTATTACACGACCTTACACGGTATTTCCTTTCCTGAAAATACTATGCCTCGATCCACACTCACAACATTCAACACATCACATAACACTTCAATGAACGATTTCAATCACAGCAAAACTCATACCAAGGTTCAGATTTTCGAAAACCACATTTAAAATCTCAAACACTTTTGGAACAGCATAAAACGGGGGATATTTCAATAACAGATGAAAACCGGCGATCACCTCCAGAAACCGGCGATCACGAACAAAACTGGGTTTTTAAACAAGAACATTTTTAAAACCGGCGACCACGTCGCCCCCAACATCCAAACAGAACTGTTATCGTAAACATCTCACATTTCAACATCAAACACCGTGAAAGCAAGTAAAACCGGCGACCACGTCGCCCTATCATCACAAACATCAAATATCCAGTTATCGTTGGAAAAAGACTAGCTTCCCTTACCTGGACTAGCATGAAACTCTCTCTTCAAGCTTTAATCCACCGAACTCACGGATGCCCGAACTCAGCCTAAGCTTTCTGATCGGTAGACTTGCAGAGAACCTTCCCAGGTGCTCTATGGCAGTCGTCGCTCGTCTTGCTTTTTGCTCGAAGGTGCTTGAATCGCAGCGCGAAGGAGAGAAATGGAGGAGAAGGGAGGTAACTCACTTTTTCGCTCTTTGGATAACTGCAACGTTTTTCCTCCTCTCAGAAGTGGGTTCTTGCCTCTTAAACCAACTTGTCCACAAAAGCAGCTGCCACCACCCACTCTGCAGGGAAGTCTGAGTGTACCTTTCTCTGAACAGTACGACCACTGTTATCTCTTGTGCATGCCAACCACTGCTCTGAACAGTACGACCACTGTTGTCTGTTGCGCATGCCAACATTCTGATGTCACTGTTCTGAACCAACACTTTTTGTCTACGTGTCGCGCGTGCTGCGCGTCTCATGCTGGGAGTCTGGGTCCCACCTTCTCTACGTACAACTCGACATCGCGCGATAACCTTCCACCGATGATCACTGGCGCGAAGAATCTCCACCGATGACTCATCCTGGAGGACGACCGATGTCTCTCTTTGGAAGACGACCGATGTCTCCTCCTCCTGGAGACCGACCGAGGTCTCCTCCTCCTGGACACCGACCGAGGTCTCCTCTTGGCGACGCCCGCATGTCTCTCGCGCCCAAGCGATGCCCGCATGTCTCTCGCGCCCTGGCGATGCCCGCATGCCTCTCGTGCCCTGGTGATGCCCGCATGCCTCGCGCCCTGGCGATGCCCGCATGCCTCTCGCGCCCTGGCGATGTCCGCATGCCTCGCGCCCTGGCGATGCCCGCATGCCTCTCGCGCCCTGGCGATGCCCGCATGCCTCTCGCGCCCTGGCGATGCCCGCATGCCTCTCGCGCCCTGGCGATGTCCGCATGCCTCTCGCCCTGGCGATCATGCTCCAGGCGATCTCATGGCTTTCTAACTACGCTTTCCTTCATTTTTATTTTAAATAAAAACATACTTAGAATTGACTTAAAATTTATCACTTTTATTCCAATAAGATTTTCCAGGTCCTTACAATCTCCCTAACAACAAAAATTTTCGTCCTCGAAAATTGAATTACAAGGAAAAGAGATGTGGATAGTCGTTTCTCATGTTCTCTTCCAACTCCCAAGTCGAATCACCGGATCTCTCATCCCACACTACCTTAACCATATGGATGGTCTTACCCCTGAGCTGTTTGCTTTGGTGATCGTCTATCCTGACTGGTCTTGCTTCAAAAGACAAGTCGTCCCTGATCTGCACGTCGTCCACCTCCAACACGTGACAAGGGTCGGCAAGATATTTCCTTAGCTGCGATACGTGGAAGACATTATGCAGATTTGCTAAATGTGGAGGTAGGGCGATCTCATAGGCTACTGGACCAATTTTCCTCAATATCTGGTAAGGTCCAACAAACTTAGGTGACAGCTTCTTTGGTCTGATAGCTCGTCCTACGCCCTTGGTTGGGGTCACTCTCAAAAACACATGGTCTCCAGCAGTAAACTCCAAGGGTCTTCTCCTCTGATCTGCATAGGACTTCTGCCGGCTTTGGGAAGCTCTCATCCTGCCTTGTATCTGTTTCACCTTCTCGGTCGTCTGCTGAATCAACTCTGGCCCAACCAAGACTGCCTCGCCCTCCTGATACCAACATAAGGGAGTCCTGCATTTCCTCCCGTACAGGGCTTCATAAGGCGCCATCCCAATGCTGGCGTGGTGACTGTTATTATACGTAAACTCCACCAGTGGTAACACCTCATCCCAACTTCCCAAATGATCCAAGACACACGTCCTTAGCAGATCTTCCAAAGACTGGATCGTTCTCTCTGACTGACCATCTGTTTGGGGATGATATGCAGAGCTCATCCTCAACTTAGTTCCTAAGCAATCTTGTAGAGTCCGCCAAAACCGCGAAGTGAACCTGGGATCCCTATCCGAAATGATGCTGGTGGGCACTCCATGCAACCTTACAATGTCCTTGATGTACAGTTGTGCCAACTTTTCCATGGGCATCTTCATATTCACTGGGAGGAAGTGGGCACTCTTTGTCAGCCGATCTACTATGACCCAGATTGCCTCATGACCCTTCACCGATCTAGGCAGATGGGTGACAAAGTCCATGGCAATGCTGTCCCATTTCCACTCAGGGATATCCAGCTGCTGCAACAGCCCGCCAGGTCTTTGATGCTCTACCTTTGCCTTCTGACACGTTAAGCAGGTTGCAACATACTGGGCGATGTCCCTCTTCATGCCTGACCACCAAAATGACTCCTTCAAGTCATGGTACATCTTGTTCATACCTGGGTGTAGGTTAAGGCGACTCTTATGACCTTCTTCTAGGATCATCTTCTTCAACTCTTCATTTGCAGGTATGCAAATTCTGCCATTAAATCTCAAGATCCCATCATTGCCCATTACAAAGTCCCTAGCCTGGTCGGTCCCTAGCGACTCCACAGTCCGCCTCAGACTTGGGTCCTCCAACTGCTTATCCTTGATCTCTCCAATGAAGTCATTAGTTATAGTCAGCTTACTACAACTAATGTGATTTACATGAAGTTCTACCCCAAGGTTTAAGTCTCTGAACTGCTCGATCAGTTTCTGTTCTTCCATCATCATGGTGGCTACTTGCATTGATTTTCTACTCAAAGCGTCTGCCACCACATTGGCCTTCCCTGGGTGATACATGAGTTGAAAATCGTAGTCCTTTAGGAACTCCATCCACCTTCTTTGCCTCATGTTCAGTTCCTTCTGATCGAACAGGTATTTCAGACTCTTATGATCGCTGAACACCTGGAATCGAGCTCCATATAAGTAGTGCCTCCAAATCTTTAGGGCGAAGACCACTGCCGCCAACTCCAAATCATGCGTAGGGTAGTTCCTCTCATGAACCTTGAGTTGCCTTGAAGCATAGGCGACTGCCCTTTTCTCTTGCATTAAAACGCATCCCAGTCCCTGATGTGAGGCATCACAGTAGACGTCAAAAGGTCTTCCTGCCTCGGGGATCACCAGCACTGGGGCACTGGTCAACCTCTCCTTTAGTTCCTTGAAGCTGAGCTCACATCGGTCGGTCCAAGCGAAAGGTTGGTCCTTACGGGTCAGCTGTGTTAACGGAGCCACCACCTTGGAAAAATCCTCAATAAATCTCCGATAGTAACCCGCCAAACCCACAAAGCTCCTTATCTCAGTGACTGTCTTGGGACGTTCCCACTGCAGCACTGTCTCTACTTTGGCTGGGTCTACCGAGATCCCCTGGGCAGATATCACGTGTCCTAGAAAGTTGACTTCCTTCAGCCAGAACTCACACTTGGAGAACTTGGCATAGAGTTGCTTCTCCCTCAGAACCTCCAACACCGACCTCAGATGTCCTTCATGTTCTTCCTCAGTCTTTGAATAGACAAGTATGTCGTCTATGAAGACTACCACAAACTTATCCAAGAAAGGGCGGAAAATCCTATTCATATAATCCATGAACAGAGCTGGGGCATTGGTCACTCCAAACGGCATCACCACGTACTCATAGTGCCCATACCGGGACCTAAAGGCTGTTTTCTGGACATCGTCGGCCTTTACCAAAATTTGATGGTACCCCGATCTCAGATCAATCTTTGAGAACACCGAGGCTCCATTTACTTGATCCATTAAATCATCAATTCTGGGTAGAGGGTACTTGTTCTTGATGGTCAGCTTGTTTAACTGCCTGTAGTCTATGCACAGCCGAGACCCTCCATCCTTTTTCTTCACCAGAAGTACTGGAGCTCCCCATGGAGATACACTGGGCCTGATAAACTGTTTCTCCAACAGCTCTTCCACTTGCTTCTTTAACTCCACCAACTCGGCTGGGGCCATCCTGTAAGGCGCCATTGACACTGGTCCAGCTCCAGGGACCAAATCAATGGAGAATTCCACTTCTCTCATAGGAGGTAACCCAGGTACCTCTTCTGGGAACACATCCGTGAAGTCTTTCACTACAGGTATCCTGCTCACGTCCCCTTCGTTCTTCACTTCCAACCGGGCTAACATCACGAAGCACCTCGCCCCTTCTTCCATCTCCAACCGCCCATGCCCAGCAGATACCACATCCTGCTCTTGGAGATCGGGCAACACCACTTTCTGCTTACCGCAATCTATGAGAACGTGATTGGCAGAAAGCCAATCCATTCCCAGGATAACATCCAGGTCCTGAAGAGGCAGGCAGATCAAGTTCACTTTGAATCTGCGTCCCTCTACTATTACTGGACATTCAGGGCAAACCGTAGAGGTCATAACCTGTCCTGATGCAGGTGTGGAGACCAACAGTTCAAAAGGCAGCTCCTTCACTAGGAGGCCCAGCTCGGCTATACACCGACTTGACACAAAAGAGTGTGTCGCTCCAGAATCAAACAACGCTTGTACACTTCTACCAGATATAAAACAGACACCTTGCACGAGGTTACCTGATTGGGACGCCTCTGCTCCTGACATGGCAAACACCCTCCCTGCTGCCTGGGGTCTGCTGCCTTCATTTCTCAACTGCTGAGAACTACCAGGTTGAGTCGCCCCACTCCGGTTAGGGCATTCTCTAGCAACGTGCCCTGTCCTTTGGCATACAAAACACCTTCTCTCCAAATTCTTCTTGGGACACACATTTGGCATGTGTGGTCCACCACAGAGGGAACATTTTGGTTTCCAGGGTTGCTGCTGTTGAAACTGGGGTGGCCCTGTTCCCGCCCGATGTAGTGGAGGTCTCGCATATGGCCTGCCTTGTGAATGCTGCACCTTCGCCCGCCCACTGGAAGAACCCCCTGGGTGCGACCTGATCACCCGGGGATCACCCTTTTCCAGGGTCTCCACCATCTTCGCCTTTTCTACCAAGGCGTGAAATTCCCTGATGCACATCGGGGCTATCGTCCTCTTCAGCCCGTGCTTCAGCCCTTCCTCAAACTTCCTGCACCTCCAAGCTTCGGAGGTCGCCTGAGTGTAGAATCGGGCGAGGTACTCAAATCTAGCAGCATAGGCGTTCACTGACATCGCCCCCTGCTCCAACTTTAAGAACTCCGCTTCCCGCGCAAACTTTGCGCTGTCAGGGAAGTATTTCTCCAAGAACCTCACCCTAAAGCTCTCCCAGTCCAACACCTCCTCTCTGGCCTCCATCATTTGCTGAGCTCCCACCCACCAGAACTCTGCTTCTCCAGACAGCAGATAAGTGGCAAACAACAACTTCTTCTCTTCAGGGCAGGAGGTCGCCCTAAAGATTTTCTCCATTTCCCTGACCCACTGATCTGCTTGATCAGGGGTAGCATTCCCACAGAACTTGGGTGGGTTGTGCCTCATGAACTCAGCCAGTCCCATCCGCTCCTGAGGCTGACCGACGGGCGAATTCGTATCAGCCGACCGAGTAGCCTCCCAGTGGTGCATGGTATCTTGATGGTTCTGAGCCATCGCCGCATTCTGTTGCTGGATGGCACTTGCCATCATCTCAATGGCCCTGGCGATCTGGCCCATTTCAGAAGAAGGTTGGGGAGAGGTAGGAGGTCTACGAGTCATCTTCTTCGTTCTCAGATTCCGAAACCACTAGCTTCTATATTCCCTACAACTACAAGAATGAAATCGATAAGGAAATCAATTCATTCAAGGGGGATAACATCTCGACCTCACAAGGTCAGCTTCTCAAATTCCTTAGGAATTTCAGTCCATCTACAGAACCATAAAGCTTATAACTTCAAACAAAACACCAGAACAGCTACTGGCGTGCAACCATAAATCCACACAGCCACTCACAATCAATTACGAGAACACTCAATAACATGGAATAGATCACACCAGAAGTCAAAGTATGCTAAACATTAAACCTCTGGAATTTAGATTGAGAATCACCCCGATCCGGTCATGAGTGTGCACCCTCACCACCTTATCAAGACCCTCTCATTCTAAATACTAAGATCTTCAGTTATGCATACATTCACTACAGCACACACAAAAGTTCAATAAAAAACGTTTGAAAACCTTTCACAATAGTTGTCACTTAAAACTCAAATAAGTTTTCATGAGCAGAAGAAAACACAATGGATCCACAGCCCTCAGGTCATCCAAAGGACGAACTGCTCTGATACCATTAATGTAACATCCCGCCAAATACATTTCGCATTTTTTTTCATTTTCGTAATATGAAGTAACGGTAAAACAAATATATTGAAATAAACATAATTGTACATATATATAAATGAGTTTCTCCTCGCAGGGAGTTTGATACAAAACGGTCCTTTTCCAAAACTTAAACATAAAAACTGCAAATAATACAAACAGCCGATCTGCTAACAGAAACGGCGATCTCCCATCAGACAGGCGATCTCCTATCATACCGGCGATCTCCTATCAGAGAGCAAAAACGGGTGATCGCCTAACAGATCAGAGATAGACGATCTCCTTCCGGCGATCACTCACAGGGGAAATCCACTTCCTGCAACCTCATCTGCTCCCGTGTAAAGATACACGATCATCACAGTTTTAAGAAAGACATCCACAGAAACAAAATACAGGGTAAGCTATACATTTAGGAAAAACTTTGAATCAAGAGCATACATAAGAACTTCACAACATCCATGAACCGTGTCAATATCAGCCATCACATTTCCATATTCCACAAGACTATCAGGAAATCCCCAAATTCACAAATCAATCCAAGAGTATTTCAATTCACATCAGCAATCAAGTGTCTATTAATTCAATTTCACATTTCTCACGTCAGACTTTCCACTGACTCATCACACCAGACACTTGACCACTATTTCCGGAGACTCGTGCGTTGATTAGACCCAGAGATTCGCACCTGTCATACCACACCACTGTGAAATCCACACAGGGTCGCTGTGAAATCCACACAGCCATGCGCATACACCATTTCAATATTCTCATTATCACGGTATGACAAGGTTAATCCATACAACAGGCCGAACTCGTTCTGTTTCACACGAGACACCCATACGCATGAACCTCCATCGACTCTCCACAACTGAGTAACTTCCTCTATGTGATTTCATTACCTCAGTAGAGTCAGGATGTCTCATTATAGGATCACCGATCAATACACCTATTACACGACCTTACACGGTATTTCCTTTCCTGAAAATACTATGCCTCGATCCACACTCACAACATTCAACACATCACATAACACTTCAATGAACGATTTCAATCACAGCAAAACTCATACCAAGGTTCAGATTTTCGAAAACCACATTTAAAATCTCAAACACTTTTGGAACAGCATAAAACGGGGGATATTTCAATAACAGATGAAAACCGGCGATCACCTCCAGAAACCGGCGATCACGAACAAAACTGGGTTTTTAAACAAGAACATTTTTAAAACCGGCGACCACGTCGCCCCCAACATCCAAACAGAACTGTTATCGTAAACATCTCACATTTCAACATCAAACACCGTGAAAGCAAGTAAAACCGGCGACCACGTCGCCCTATCATCACAAACATCAAATATCCAGTTATCGTTGGAAAAAGACTAGCTTCCCTTACCTGGACTAGCATGAAACTCTCTCTTCAAGCTTTAATCCACCGAACTCACGGATGCCCGAACTCAGCCTAAGCTTTCTGATCGGTAGACTTGCAGAGAACCTTCCCAGGTGCTCTATGGCAGTCGTCGCTCGTCTTGCTTTTTGCTCGAAGGTGCTTGAATCGCAGCGCGAAGGAGAGAAATGGAGGAGAAGGGAGGTAACTCACTTTTTCGCTCTTTGGATAACTGCAACGTTTTTCCTCCTCTCAGAAGTGGGTTCTTGCCTCTTAAACCAACTTGTCCACAAAAGCAGCTGCCACCACCCACTCTGCAGGGAAGTCTGAGTGTACCTTTCTCTGAACAGTACGACCACTGTTATCTCTTGTGCATGCCAACCACTGCTCTGAACAGTACGACCACTGTTGTCTGTTGCGCATGCCAACATTCTGATGTCACTGTTCTGAACCAACACTTTTTGTCTACGTGTCGCGCGTGCTGCGCGTCTCATGCTGGGAGTCTGGGTCCCACCTTCTCTACGTACAACTCGACATCGCGCGATAACCTTCCACCGATGATCACTGGCGCGAAGAATCTCCACCGATGACTCATCCTGGAGGACGACCGATGTCTCTCTTTGGAAGACGACCGATGTCTCCTCCTCCTGGAGACCGACCGAGGTCTCCTCCTCCTGGACACCGACCGAGGTCTCCTCTTGGCGACGCCCGCATGTCTCTCGCGCCCAAGCGATGCCCGCATGTCTCTCGCGCCCTGGCGATGCCCGCATGCCTCTCGCGCCCTGGTGATGCCCGCATGCCTCGCGCCCTGGCGATGCCCGCATGCCTCTCGCGCCCTGGCGATGTCCGCATGCCTCGCGCCCTGGCGATGCCCGCATGCCTCTCGCGCCCTGGCGATGCCCGCATGCCTCTCGCGCCCTGGCGATGCCCGCATGCCTCTCGCGCCCTGGCGATGTCCGCATGCCTCTCGCCCTGGCGATCATGCTCCAGGCGATCTCATGGCTTTCTAACTACGCTTTCCTTCATTTTTATTTTAAATAAAAACATACTTAGAATTGACTTAAAATATATCACTTTTATTCCAATAAGATTTTCCAGGTCCTTACAAGCCACACCTGGCGCTCTCTTGGGAGCATGCGGCTCACTCAGAGAGAAGAAACGCGCTAAGTTACTCCGCAAGAGGATAATGTTCCTGCCGGTTGACTCTGCGTCAGCTGACTTCTGCGGCCGCCACACACCTCCTTCCTCACCTAGTCTGTGCTGGTATGATCGCACCTGCAAAAGAGAAAAGGGGGGGCGCCCTCGCGGCCGTTTGCACTCCGACGCTCAAGTCAGAACGGGGCAAGAAACATCAAAGTCTGAATTTCTCTCTGTGTTTAGGTCTAGAATTGCGTACCTCTGTGAAGCATGTTACTGTTCCTTATATACTTAGGGTTTTCTGCGCCGCTAACCCTAATTAGGGTTTATTGCGCTGCTGGACACACTTAGGGTTTACTGGAATGCCCCCTGCGCCACTCTTACCCAGTCTTTGGGATAACCTAGCGCATAGGGTTTCCTTCTCTGGAGTGCAAACTCTAACAGGATGAACACCTGTTCTGGGAGGGCCTTCACTGTTCACGTGCCATGCATGTAGCCTTCGTGATTCGGGACTCTCTTTACCTCTGGGAATATTTACTAATAATCTGCGGAGCAGGCGATGACCGATTACCCATCTCTCTGTGGAGCAGGCGATGACCGATTACCCATCTCCCTACGGAGCAGGCGATGACCGATCACCCATCTCTATGCGGGCAGGCGATGACCGACCACCTTCCTCTGTGGGACACAGGCCGATCACCCCTGATGGGGTCTACTCCACGTGGCTTTGGCCCATGCTGTGGGGCCCATCTGACGTCCGAGGACTGGTCAGTACACAAGCCCCCCAGTCTCAAGCTGTTAACTTGTTTCAGCGAAGAGACTAAGTCATTGACTCCTTTACTACCTGCTCTTGGTGCTCGAGGACCAGCATTTGGCATCATCGCCAGGAACTCTTCTGATCTGGTACTCGCCGAATTATCTTTAGGCGACTTCCTTTCTCTTACTCTTCTCGATCCACGTGTCCTCCTCCAGCACGCCTCTCTCCTCAGCCTCGCTTTAAGAAGTCGAGGGCGAGGTCTTTCCTATCTCGCCTCACTTGCTCAAAGGCAAGGAGGTATTCTTTCTCGCCTGCACTTGCTCCCAAGCAAGGAGGTCTTCCTCTGTTGCCTCAGCCTCGCTGTAAGAAGACGAGGTGAGGACTTTATATCCTCTCGCCTCAGCCTCGCTGTAAGAAGACGAGGTGAGGACTTTCTTATCTTCTCGCCTCAGCCTCGCTGTAAAAAGACGAGGTGAGGACTTTCGACATCTTGCCTTAGCCCCGCTGTAAGAAGACGAGGTGAGGACTTTCAACATCTTGCCTCAGCCTCGCTGTAAGAAGACGAGGTGAGGACTTTCGACATCTTGCCTCAGCCCCGCTGTAAGAAGACGAGGTGAGGACTTTCAACATCTTGCCTCAGCCTCGCTGTAAGAAGACGAGGTGAGGACTTTCGACATCTTGCCTTAGCCCCGCTGTAAGAAGACGAGGTGAGGACTTTCAACATCTTGCCTCAGCCTCGCTGTAAGAAGACGAGGTGAGGACTTTTATCATCTTGCCTCAGATCGCCAAAGGGCGAGGTGAGGACTTTTATCATCTTGCCTCAGCCTCGCTGTAAGAAGACGAGGTGAGGACTTTTATCATCTTGCCTCAGCCTCGCTGTAAGAAGACGAGGTGAGGACTTTTATGATCTTGCCTCAGATCGCCAAAGGGCGAGGTGAGGACTTTTATCATCTTGCCTCAGCCTCGCTGTAAGAAGACGAGGTGAGGACTTTTATCATCTTGCCTCAGCCTCGCTGTAAGAAGACGAGGTGAGGACTTTTATCATCTTGCCTCAGATCGCCAAAGGGCGAGGTGAGGACTTTTATCATCTTGCCTCAGCCTCGCTGTAAGAAGACGAGGTGAGGACTTTTATCATATTGCCTCAGCCTCGCTGTAAGAAGACAAGGTGAGGACTTTCACTCGCCTACACCTCGCTGTACAAAGTCGAGGGAGGACTTTCTTCTTTCTCGCCTGCACTCGCTCAAAGGCAAGGAGGACTTCCTCTGGTGCCTGCACTTGCTCAAGGGCAAGGAGGACTTCCTCTGGTGCCTGCACTTGCTCAAAGGCAAGGAGGTCTTCCTCTTTTCTCGCCTGCACTTGCTCAAAGGCAAGGAGGACTTCCTCTGGTGCCTCAACCTTGCTGTAAAAAGCAGAGGAAGAGGACTTTCGCTCTTGCCCCAACCTTGCTGTAAAAAGCAGAGGAAGAGGACTTTCTCTTGCCTCAGCCTCGCTGTATAAAGCAGAGGTGAGGACTTTCTCTGTTGCCTCAACCTTGCTGTAAAAAGCAAAGGAAAAGGACTTTCTCTTGCCTCAACCTTGCTGTATAAAGTAGAGGAAAAGGACTTCCTCTTGGGTGCACGCTCCCAGGGGTGCGCCAGGCGTGGCTGATCTGAGCGCACTCGCCAGGCGTGCCCTGCCTGCATTGCCCCATCACGCGTTCTCCGCACGTCCCGACCGGCGAGGAGCTCTTCTCTGGAATCATGCGAGGTGCATGCTTAACGCTCTCGCTGGGAACTTGGGTTCCAACTCAACACGTGTTAGCAAGACCCCGATGAACCTGCACCGACCGAGCGCTCACTCTCTACATGCACCGACGGCTGATCGCGGTCTGCAGGCACTGATGGCTGATCGCGCTCTACATCCCAGCGCTTATCTAGGGGCTGATCTGCTGGTGGTGGCCACTCGGTAACTCACCACCGATCACCTGGTCTTGCACCTGGGGCAAGGAGAACTTTAAACTGGGAACACTCGCACACTTTATGTACTGAAAATCTTTTATTGGGTGGCATCGTTAAAAAGAGTGCCCCTGATCTGCTCAACTGTTTTAATACACTAGGTATGTGTACAGCGCGATAGCGCATCTACTTTACAACTTAACGACAGTAGGAAAGAAGCGTGTAGCGTCCTAGGTTCTGGGAATAGTCGTTACGTCCAGAGTCACCAGCCGATGAGCTCCATTCTCCAACGTCTCAACCACTCTGGATGGGGTCTCCTTTAACCGGCGATGACCGCCCTGGCGATTGACACACGTGGGGCGATCATGCCTTCCGCTTCAGCTCTGGGAGCCCCCCTAGTGTAGCCTCTTCCATCACCTCACCTCCCCAAACACAGGGAGTTCATGCTGCTGGTCGCCTTCCTGGGACCCCGAAGCGCGATCACCTTGTGTCTTCTGCAGGTAATCGGTCAGGAACCCTGTCTCCACCAACTTAGCAAGCTGACGCCCCAACGCCAGGCAGTTACAGAGTGTATGTCCATAAGCTTGATGGAATTCACACCACTCATCCTTCCTCCCTCCAAGTACCCTGTCGGTTTTCTCTGGCACATGGAGTCTTGCTGCCACAGCAGGGATGGCGATCAGCTCCGCCAAACTTATCATGAAATCATACCTGGGGGGTGCGTTGCTTGCACGCCCCCTGGTCTGGTCCTTCCTTGGTGCATAAGGGCGAGACCTTCCCTGCTCCTTCCTCCCTTCCTTGATCTCATGCACCCGTGCCTGTTGCTGCTGATTCCCCTGACCTCCACGTGGCTTCGACGGTGCAGCACTTCCTCTCTTCTCAGAGACCTCTGTCTCTGCTACTATGTGTGCCACCGCGCGTCGCCGTATCTCGGTGAAGGTGGCAGGGTGGCTCCTGATGAGCGATTCACTGAAAGGACCAGGGAGGACACCTCTCTTGAACGCATGCACCAGCATGTCCTCGTCCTTGCTGGGCAATCTCACCACCTGCGCCCCAAAGCGATTGAGGTAGTCCTTCAACGGCTCCCCCTGATACTGGCGCACGTCAAACAGGTCGTAGGACACCACAGGCGGCGCCTTATTCACGATGTACTGATCGACAAACAGCTTGGAAAATTGCCGGAAACTGGAAATATGTTCGGTAGGTAGACTCACAAACCAGTCCAACGCTGTGCTGTGGAGGGTGCTCATAAACATCTTGCAGTAGACCGCATCCGATCCTCCCGACAGCATCATCTGCGTATGGAAAGCGGTGAGATGCCTTTCGGGGTCTTCTTTCCCAGTGAACACGGTCTTAGGCCCTACGAAGGTGGCAGGGACCACCGTGTCCATGATTTCCTGGGAGAAATGCATGGGAAAGGCCCTTGTGGGCGTTGGTGGAGCCCGATCCTCTCCCCCACAATCTCCATCTTGCCGCACGTTTTGCAGACTCACACGCAGCTCCTCGTTCACTTTGTGCAACTCCTCATTCCTGGCCTGTGAGGCGGCCAGGTCTTCCTGCATCCGCGCTTGATGCGCCCTGGACTCCGCCACCGTCTCCTGGAGGGCGCGCATTGTTTCCATGAGTTGCTGCATGGTAACGCTTTCGCCTCCATTCGGTGGAACGGAACCGTGCCTTGTCGTCCTCATCTTCTGTGGTTTCTCTCTCACTCTCGTGTATGGGACCTTGTTTTACTCGGCCCCACGGTGGGCGCCTAATGTTCCTGCCGGTTGACTCTGCGTCAGCTGACTTCTGCGGCCGCCACACACCTCCTTCCTCACCTAGTCTGTGCTGGTATGATCGCACCTGCAAAAGAGAAAAGGGGGGGCGCCCTCGCGGCCGTTTGCACTCCGACGCTCAAGTCAGAACGGGGCAAGAAACATCAAAGTCTGAATTTCTCTCTGTGTTTAGGTCTAGAATTGCGTACCTTTGTGAAGCATGTTACTGTTCCTTATATACTTAGGGTTTTCTGCGCCGCTAACCCTAATTAGGGTTTATTGCGCTGCTGGACACACTTAGGGTTTACTGGAATGCCCCCTACGCCACTCTTACCCAGTCTTTGGGATAACCTAGCGCATAGGGTTTCCTTCTCTGGAGTGCAAACTCTAACAGGATGAACACCTGTTCTGGGAGGGCCTTCACTGTTCACGTGCCATGCATGTAGCCTTCGTGATTCGGGACTCTCTTTACCTCTGGGAATATTTACTAATAATCTGCGGAGCAGGCGATGACCGATTACCCATCTCTCTGTGGAGCAGGCGATGACCGATTACCCATCTCCCTACGGAGCAGGCGATGACCGATCACCCATCTCTATGCGGGCAGGCGATGACCGACCAACTTCCTCTGTGGGACACAGGCCGATCACCCCTGATGGGGTCTACTCCACATGGCTTTGGCCCATGCTGTGGGGCCCATCTGACGTCCGAGGACTGGTCAGTACAGATAACTTAGCCGCACAGAGAAAAGCGCAGGAGCCCTTCAGATGTGACACGTGTACGGTTAGATGTTAGCTGCATGCCTCCACGTGTCACCATCTGAGAGAGAGGCGCGACCCAGTATAAAGGTACTCCACCTCATGTAAGGTAAAGAGAGGTCTGACACAGTCTGACAAAAATTCTACACACAGTTTCTGAGTCATTGTGGGAACGTTTATACACGTTGCACAGTGATAACAGAATTGAGTTACACAGAGAGAGAAAGTGGATCTGAGCACACACGAGTCTCACAGAGAGATTCAGTGAGAGTTTTTGGTGTTCCTGTTGCCTGACTTGAGCGTCGGAGCTACAACGGCCGCTAGAGGCGCCGTCTATGTGTTTTGCAAGCATCGTTGGGAGTTCCGGAGGAGGTTCTTGGAGCGTTCTTGCAGAACACGCAGTTGCAGAAGGCTAGACGAAGGAGTGACGAGGCATATCCGCCACGTTTGAGTCTGCAACAGGATCATTTGGCGCCCACCGTGGGGCTCGTGTGAATCTTGTTCCCATCCACATCGCAGTTCTTGAAGTTTCTTGAAGTTCTTGCAGTTTCTTGAAGCTTTCGTCGAAGTTCTTAAGAAGATGAGTAGAAGAACCAGACAAACCATACCTGCGCCACCTGCGGAAGAAGGAGCTGTTACCATGGCGCAGGTCATGGAGATGATGCGCGCGCTGCAGGATAATGTCGCGGCATCGAGAGCGGAGCAGGAGAAGATGCATGCAGAGCTGATTGCATCGCATGGCAGAAATGAGGAGTTGAACCGCATAAACGAAGAATTGCGTAGGGAGTTGCAGGCGCAGAGGGAGCGCGCAGTCGAAGATAGGACGTCGACACCGCCGTCGCCTCCTAGAGCATTTCCTATGCCTTTCTCCCCCAAAATCATGAACACAGCGGTGCCTCTTGACAGCATTCCACACTCAGATGATGCTGTCTGGAGGTTCAGATGCTGTGTACTGCAAGATGTTTGTGAGCACGCTGAGCGGAGTAGCTATGGAGTGGTTCGTGAGCCTGCTAGAGGGCCACATCACCTCTTTCCATCAGTTTTCGAAGCTATTCAGGGAGCAGTACATCGTCAATAGAGCGCCACCAGTGGTGTCCTATGATCTGTTCGACGTGCGCCAGTACCAGGGGGAGTCGCTGAAGGACTTCCTCAACCGTTTCGGTGCGCAGGTGGTGAGGTTGCCCAGCAAGGACGAGAGCATGCTGGTGCATGCATTCAAGAAAGGCGTACTGCCTGGCCTTTTCAGTGAATTGCTCATCAGGAGCCACCCTGCCACCTTTGCTGAGATTCGGCGGCGCGCGGTGGCACACATAGTAGCAGAGACAGAGGTCTCTGAGAAGAGAGGCAGTGCTGCACCGTCGAAGCCGTGCGGAGGTCAGGGGAAGCAGCAGCAGCAGGCGCGGGTGTATGAAGCCAAGGAAGGGAAGAAGGCGCAGCGAAGGCCTTGTCCATATGCACCCAGGAAGGACCAGACCAGGGGGCGTGCAGGGGAGAACAACGCACCCCCTAGGTATGATTTCATGGTGGAGTTGGCGGAGCTGATTGCCATCCCTGACGTGGCTGCAAGACTCTGAGTACCAGAGAATACTGACAAGGTACTTGGAGGGAGGAAGGACGAGTGGTGTGAGTTCCATCAGGCTTATGGACACACGCTCCGCACCTGCCTGGCGTTGGGGCATCAACCTGCTGAGTTGGTGAAGACAGGATTCCTGACCGATTACCTGCGGGAGGTGCAAGGTGATCGCGCTTCGGGGTGATCAGCAACACGAAATCCATGTGCATGGGGACGTGAGGTGATGGAGGATGCTGTAACATCCCGCCAAAACGTTTTACAAATATATAAAATGAAAATATACGTAAAACCAAAGTGTTGAAATGAACATAATTATATATATGTAATGATGTTTCTCCTCGCAGGGAGTTTAATACAAAACGGTCATTTTCCAAAACTTAAACATAAAAACAGCAAAAATAACCAAACAACCGATCTCCCAACATAAAAAGGGCGATCTCCTATCAGGCAGGCGATCTCCTATCAACCAGGCGATCTCCTATCAGGCAGGCGATCTCCTATCAATCCGGCGATCTCAACTTCCTGTAACGTCATCTGCTCCCGTGTAAAGATTACACGATCATCACAGGTTTTAAGAAAACAGCCATAGAACCAAAACGCAGGGTAAGCTAGACAGTTTAAAAGAGAGTTTGAATATGAACTTAAAAACCAATCATGAAACCAATTTAAGACATCCACATAAAACCATCAACTTTCTCATTTTCCACAAAACCATTCGATAATCACATATCTCACAAATCAATTCCAGAGTCTCAAAATTCACATCAGCAATCAAGCGTCTATCAATTCAATTTCTCATTTCACACGTCAGACTTTCCACTGACTCATCACACCAGACACTTGACCACTATTCCGGAGACTCGTGCATTGAACTTAGCGTCCTGAGACATGCACCTGTCATGCTAAAAGGCTGGAAAGTGCCCTCAGCCATGCGCATTACACAATCTCAATATCATCATTATCACAGCATGACAGGGTAAATCCATACTACAGGCCGAACTCGTTCTGTTTCACACGAGACCCCCATACGTATGACCTCCTTCGACTCTCCACAACTGAGTAACTTCTTCTATGTGATTTCATTACCTCAGTAGAGTCAGGATCGTCTCATTACACCAGGACACTCACTGATCAATACACATCCTACACAGATCTTACACGGTATTTCCTTTCCTGAAAATACTATGCCTCGATCCCACATTCACAACATTCACACATCACATAACATTTCAACAAATGATTCCCGTCACAGAAAAACTCATGCCAAGGTTCAGATTTTCGAATATCACATTTAAATCTCAAACAGTTCCAAATAATCACAAAAACAGAGGATATTTCAATGACAGATGAAAACCGGCGATCACCTCCAGAAACCGGCGATCACGAACAAAACTGGGTTTTAAACAAGAACATTTTGAAACCGGCGACCTCGTCGCCCTTAACATCAAAACAGAATCGATTACAGTAAACACTTCGCATTTCAACATGAGAACCCCAGAACGAAAGCAAGAACCCGCGACTACGTCGCCCCAACATCTCAATCAGCAAATATAACATTTTCGTTGGAAAAAGACTAGCTTCCCTTACCTGGACTAGCGTGAAACTCTCTCTTCAAGCTTTAATCCACCGAACTCACGGATGCACGAAATACTGCCTAAGCGTTTTGATCTGGAGAACTTGCAGAGAACCTTCCCAAAAGCTCTATGGCAGTCGTCGCTCGTCTTGCTCTTGCTTGAAGGTGCCTGGGAATACTGAGTTGCAGTGCAAGGGGGAGAAAAGAGAAAGATGATGGTGGACTCACTCTGTCCCCTTTTTATCTCTCACTGCGTTTCTAGACTCTCTAAGAGGAGCCTTCTGAAGCTAAGGACGTAGGCCTGCTGTGTAGCCGCTTTAGCCTACTCTTTGAGATATCTAGCGTGTGAGTTTTCCTTTACTCAAGCACAAACCTGACAGTACGGTTGCGTGGTTGACTTTGCGCACACAAACACTGTGCACTACAGTACCAACTCTCTGGAGCCAATGACTACGTGTCGCGCATGCAACACGTTCAGGCTGGGAGTCTGGGTCCCACCTTCTCTACTTACAACTCGACATCGCGCGATAACCTTCCACCGATGACTCATCCTGGAAGACGACCGATGTCTCTCTCTGGAAGACGACCGATGTCTCTCTGTGGCGATGTCCACATGCCTCGCGCCATGGCGATGTCCGCATGCCTCTCGCGCCCCGGCGACACCCGTATGCCTCACGCCCCGGCGACACCTGCATGCCTCACGCCCCGGCGATGCCCGCATGCCTCACGCCCCGGCGACGCCCGCATGCCTCACGCCCGGCGACGCCCGCATGCCTCACGCCCGGCGATGACCGACGACACTCCTTGCTGAAGGTTTCTCATTGCACTATGTTACGTCCAAGGTATCATCTCCACGTGACTCGGTGACGTCGGTAGCTTCACATTTCCAAGGGTGGATTGGCACTTGCCCTCGTGCGCCCATGCATGCAACACTAAGGACGATCTCCAATACCCAAGCATAGAGCTTCGCATGCACAGCGTGTCTAAGGCTTAACCCACACCTTGATGCACGTGGTCTTTGGGAACCCACTATGGTTGATCCAACATCTTGACTACACACTAAGTGTAGTTTCGGCGATCATGTGTACCCTAGGCGACAGGCGACTAGGTACACTACAGGCGATAGGCGTTCTGTGAAATCAAGGCGACAGGCGATCATGTGCCAGAGAAGTCGGAGATCGCCTACTCTTTCAATTACGGCGGTCTCGTAGACTTTTAAGCTATACTTCCCTTCCTTTATATTTTTAAATAAAGACATACTTAGAATTGACTTAAAATATATCACTTTTATTCCAATAAGATTTTCCAGGTCCTTACAATCTCCCTAACAACAAAAATTTTCGTCCTCGAAAATTGAATTACAAGGAATTACAAGGAAAAGAGATGTGGATAGGCGTTTCTCATGGTTTCTTTCAACTCCCTAGTTGAATCACCCGATCTCTCATCCCACACCACTTTGAGAAGCTTTCATCCTGCCTTGTATCAGCTTCACCTTCTCGGTTATCTGCTGAACCAACTCTTACTACTCCAATACTTCATCAAATTCCATTGTACATCCCAACTGCTGAGCTAGTTCTCACGCTCCCTGAAGGAACACCTTACATACGTCTCTTCACCACCACGATTGATATTTCAAATGAGCTCGGCTTCTCCCAAGTTCCGAGTCATATTTGGATACAAGAATATCCTTACATTTCCCTTTCTCATCACTCATCATCCACCATTTCCAATTCGCCAGAAGAGCAAAGTTAAATTTTCTGTTATCCCTTAAATTATTCTTTTACTGGTATGCAATTCTGCCCTAAATCTTAATATTCCATCTTCCCCCATTACAAAGCCTTTAGCTTGCTCGGTGCCTAGAACTCCCATAATACGCTTCAGGCTAGGCTCCCCTAATTGTTCAATCAAAACTGGTTCGCCCTCCTGGTTCCAACAATAAGGGAGTTCTGCATTTTCCCCCATACAGAGCTTCATACAATCACTGACTTCAAAACCCCATAACACCACTGATCCAGCCCCTTGACCAGACGCCAGAGCTTCTTCTTCTAGCCTCCTCCTTCTCACCAGCTTCGCGCCAAGCACCTCAATGACTTCACCTGAAGAACAAGTTGGCGCCTCTGAATCTTTCTCTCTCCTGACGGTTATCCCTCTTGACACGTGGATGATATCTGGTCACACACGTGTCGTCATCTGGAGAACCTACAACTGAGTCGTTACTTCCACTTTGCTCCTGCGGCTAAGTGATGAACTAATCTTCTCAAATGTACGGCGATGTGAAGACCCCGGCGATCTGAATATCAGGCGATGTGCTCCTTTCGGCGTTTTGTTGACCACTGATCTCGTATTCTCCACACACGGTCGATAGGCGTGTACTGATTTTCTCTCCCGGCGATAGGCGTGTATTGATCCACACGGCGATAGGCGTGTTCTATTCTTAACACACGGCGATAGGCGATTGCTACTCTGTGTTTCTTTACTTCTCGGGTTCAGCTTACAGGCGCTCGCCTGATACTGATCCGCAAGTGTTGGTCCTTTAACCACCCCAACCAATCACCATTCTGGGCGATCGCCTCTCCGATTCACTTGCCACCCTCTACCACATGACTCCTTTGAACGATCTACGTAAACAACTGTTGCTGGCATCATCTACTGCTGATAGTCAACCAGATCAACCACTGCCACTGCCGATTCTAAATCATAAGTAGAATAATTATCTCTCATGAACTTTGAGTTGCCTTGAAGCATATGCAACCACTCTCCTTCCTTGCATCCAAAACGCATCCCAACCCTTGATGTGAAGCACCACAGTAGACGTCAAAAGGTCTTCCGTCCTCTGGAATTACCAGCACTGGAGTACCTCATGGAGATACGCTGGGTTTGATGAAATGCTTCTCCAACAGCTCTTCCACTTGCTTCTTCAATTCTACCAACTCGGCTGGAGTCATCCTGCAAGGTGCCATTGACACTGGTCCAGCTCCAGGTACCAAATTAGTAGAGAATTCCACTTCTCTCTTAGGAGGTAACCCAGGTACTCCTTCTGGAAATACATCCATCAAACTTTTCACCACATGAATCCTTCTTACGTCCTCTTCGTTCTTCACTTCCCACCGAGCTATGATCACGAAACACCTCGCCCCTTCTTCTAACTCTGATCGCCCATGCCGAGCAGATACCACATCCTGCTCTTGGAGATCGGGCAACACCACTTTCTGCCTACCGTAAACTATGGGAACGTGATCGGCAGACAGTCAATCCATTCATAGGATAACATCCAGATCCTGCAGAGGTAGACAGATCAAATTCACTTTGAATCTGCGTTCCTCTACTATCACTGAACATTCGGGGCAACTGTAGAGGTCACCACCTGCCCTGACACAGGTGTAGAGACCAACAGTTCGAAGGGTAACTCCTTCACTATAAGGCCCAGCTCGGCTACACCGACTTGACACAAAGGAGTGTGTCGCTCAGGATCAAACAAAGCTTCTACACCCCTACCAGATATAAAACAAACATCTTATACCAATATACCTGACTGGGACGCCTCAGCTCCTGCCATGGCAAACACTCTCCCTGTTGCCTGAGGTCTGCTACTTTCATTCCTCTACCGCCGAGGTCCCCTGGGTTGACTCATCTCTTTTCTGTTGGGACAATTTCTAGAAATGTGCCCCATCCTTTTGCACGTGAAACATCTGGGTTCCCAAGGTGGTTGCTGCTGAGGCTGGGGCGGTGCTGCTCTTGCCCTATGCTGTGGAGGTCTCTCATAAGGCTCAAACTGCTGTTGCTGCATCCTTGTCTTCCCACTGGAAGAACCCCCTGGGTGTGACCTGATCACCCGAGAATCACCCTTTTCCAGGGTTTCCACCATCTTCGCCTTCTCTACTAAGGCGGGAAATTCCCTGATGCACATCGGGGCTATAGTCCTCTTCAGCCCATGCTTCAGCCCCTCCTCAAACTTCCTGCACCTCCAAGCCTCGGAGGTCGCCTGGGTATAAAATCTGGCGAGGTATTCAAACCGAGCAGCATAGGCGTTCACCGACATCTCCCCCTGCTCCAACTTTAAGAACTCCGCTTCCCGCGCAAACTTTGCGCTGTCTGGGAAGTATTTCTCCAAGAACCTCACCCTGAAGCTCTCCCAGTCCAACACCTCCTCTCTGGCCTCCATCATTTGCTGAGCTCCCATCCACCAGAATTCGGCTTCACCAGATAGCAGATAGGTGGCGAACAACAACTTCTTCTCTTCAGGGCAGGAGGTCGCCCTAAAGATTTTCTCCATTTCCCTGACCCACTGATCTGCTTGATCAGGGGTAGCATTCCCACAGAACTTGGGTGGGTTGTGCCTCATGAACTCGGCCAGTCCCATCCGTTCCTGAGGCTGACCGACGGGCGAATTCGTATCAGCCGACCGAGCAGCTTCCCAGTGGTGCATGGTATCTTGATGGTTCTGAGCCATCGCCGCATTCTGTTGCTGGATGGCACCTGCCATCATCTCAATGGCCCTGGCGATCTGGCCCATCTCAGAAGAAGGTTGGGAAGGGGTAGGAGGTCTACGAGTCATCTTCTTCGTTCTAAGATTCTGAAGCCACTAGCTTCTATATTCCCTACAACTACAAGAATGAAATCGATAAGGAAATCAATTCATTCAAGGGGGATAACATCACGACCTTACAAGGTCAGCTTCTCAAATTCCTTAGGAATTTGAGTCCATCTACAGAACCATAAAGCTTATAACCTCAAGCAAAACACCAGAACAGCTACTGGTGTGCAACCATCAATCCACACAGCCACTCACAATCAATTACAAGAACACTCAATAACATGAAATAGATCACACCAGAATTCAAAGTATGCTAAACATTAAACCTCTGGAATTTAGATTGAGAATCACCCCGATCCGGTCATGAGTGTGCACCCTCACCACCTTATCAAGACCCTCTCATTCTAAATGCTAAGATCTTCAGTTAGGCATACATTCACTACAGCACACACAAAAAGTTCAATACCAAAAACGTTTGAAAACCTTTCACAATAGTTGTCACTTAAAACTCAAATAAGTTTTCATGAGCAGAAGAAAACACAATGGATCCACAGCCCTCAGGTCATCCAAAGGACGAACTGCTCTGATACCATTAATGTAACATCCCGCCAAAACGTTTTACAAATATATAAAATGAAAATATACGTAAAACCAAAGTGTTGAAATGAACATAATTATATATATGTAATGATGTTTCTCCTCGCAGGGAGTTTAATACAAAACGGTCATTTTCCAAAACTTAAACATAAAAACAGCAAAAATAACCAAACAACCGATCTCCCAACATAAAAAGGGCGATCTCCTATCAGGCAGGCGATCTCCTATCAACCAGGCGATCTCCTATCAGGCAGGCGATCTCCTATCAATCCGGCGATCTCAACTTCCTGTAACGTCATCTGCTCCCGTGTAAAGATTACACGATCATCACAGGTTTTAAGAAAACAGCCATAGAACCAAAACGCAGGGTAAGCTAGACAGTTTAAAAGAGAGTTTGAATATGAACTTAAAAACCAATCATGAAACCAATTTAAGACATCCACATAAAACCATCAACTTTCTCATTTTCCACAAAACCATTCGATAATCACATATCTCACAAATCAATTCCAGAGTCTCAAAATTCACATCAGCAATCAAGCGTCTATCAATTCAATTTCTCATTTCACACGTCAGACTTTCCACTGACTCATCACACCAGACACTTGACCACTATTCCGGAGACTCGTGCATTGAACTTAGCGTCCTGAGACATGCACCTGTCATGCTAAAAGGCTGGAAAGTGCCCTCAGCCATGCGCATTACACAATCTCAATATCATCATTATCACAGCATGACAGGGTAAATCCATACTACAGGCCGAACTCGTTCTGTTTCACACGAGACCCCCATACGTATGACCTCCTTCGACTCTCCACAACTGAGTAACTTCTTCTATGTGATTTCATTACCTCAGTAGAGTCAGGATCGTCTCATTACACCAGGACACTCACTGATCAATACACATCCTACACAGATCTTACACGGTATTTCCTTTCCTGAAAATACTATGCCTCGATCCCACATTCACAACATTCACACATCACATAACATTTCAACAAATGATTCCCGTCACAGAAAAACTCATGCCAAGGTTCAGATTTTCGAATATCACATTTAAATCTCAAACAGTTCCAAATAATCACAAAAACAGAGGATATTTCAATGACAGATGAAAACCGGCGATCACCTCCAGAAACCGGCGATCACGAACAAAACTGGGTTTTAAACAAGAACATTTTGAAACCGGCGACCTCGTCGCCCTTAACATCAAAACAGAATCGATTACAGTAAACACTTCGCATTTCAACATGAGAACCCCAGAACGAAAGCAAGAACCCGCGACTACGTCGCCCCAACATCTCAATCAGCAAATATAACATTTTCGTTGGAAAAAGACTAGCTTCCCTTACCTGGACTAGCGTGAAACTCTCTCTTCAAGCTTTAATCCACCGAACTCACGGATGCACGAAATACTGCCTAAGCGTTTTGATCTGGAGAACTTGCAGAGAACCTTCCCAAAAGCTCTATGGCAGTCGTCGCTCGTCTTGCTCTTGCTTGAAGGTGCCTGGGAATACTGAGTTGCAGTGCAAGGGGGAGAAAAGAGAAAGATGATGGTGGACTCACTCTGTCCCCTTTTTATCTCTCACTGCGTTTCTAGACTCTCTAAGAGGAGCCTTCTGAAGCTAAGGACGTAGGCCTGCTGTGTAGCCGCTTTAGCCTACTCTTTGAGATATCTAGCGTGTGAGTTTTCCTTTACTCAAGCACAAACCTGACAGTACGGTTGCGTGGTTGACTTTGCGCACACAAACACTGTGCACTACAGTACCAACTCTCTGGAGCCAATGACTACGTGTCGCGCATGCAACACGTTCAGGCTGGGAGTCTGGGTCCCACCTTCTCTACTTACAACTCGACATCGCGCGATAACCTTCCACCGATGACTCATCCTGGAAGACGACCGATGTCTCTCTCTGGAAGACGACCGATGTCTCTCTGTGGCGATGTCCACATGCCTCGCGCCATGGCGATGTCCGCATGCCTCTCGCGCCCCGGCGACACCCGTATGCCTCACGCCCCGGCGACACCTGCATGCCTCACGCCCCGGCGATGCCCGCATGCCTCACGCCCCGGCGACGCCCGCATGCCTCACGCCCGGCGACGCCCGCATGCCTCACGCCCGGCGATGACCGACGACACTCCTTGCTGAAGGTTTCTCATTGCACTATGTTACGTCCAAGGTATCATCTCCACGTGACTCGGTGACGTCGGTAGCTTCACATTTCCAAGGGTGGATTGGCACTTGCCCTCGTGCGCCCATGCATGCAACACTAAGGACGATCTCCAATACCCAAGCATAGAGCTTCGCATGCACAGCGTGTCTAAGGCTTAACCCACACCTTGATGCACGTGGTCTTTGGGAACCCACTATGGTTGATCCAACATCTTGACTACACACTAAGTGTAGTTTCGGCGATCATGTGTACCCTAGGCGACAGGCGACTAGGTACACTACAGGCGATAGGCGTTCTGTGAAATCAAGGCGACAGGCGATCATGTGCCAGAGAAGTCGGAGATCGCCTACTCTTTCAATTACGGCGGTCTCGTAGACTTTTAAGCTATACTTCCCTTCCTTTATATTTTTAAATAAAGACATACTTAGAATTGACTTAAAATATATCACTTTTATTCCAATAAGATTTTCCAGGTCCTTACAGATGCAACGCTGGGGGGCTCCCAAGTAGCTCAGGAGGAAGCTCCTCATGAATCAGGCGTCGCCAGGGCGGTCATCGCCTATGAAAGGACGGGGTCTATACAGAGTGGTTGAGGCGTTAGCGAATGGAGCTTATCGGCTGGAGACTCTGGATGGAGCAGCTATCCCCAGGATGTGGAACGCTACACACTTAAGTTTCTACTTCAGTTAAGTTGTAAAGTAGACGCGTTCGTGCGCTGTACACACACTCAGTATATCTACTGCAAACAGTTTAGCAGATCAGGGGGCACTTTTTTAACAAGGCCACCCAATAAAAAATATTTCAGTACATAAAGTGTGCAGGTTTTTCCCAGTTTAAAGTTCTCCTTGCCCCAGGCGCAAGTGCAGGTGATCGGTGGTCAGTTACCGAGTGGCCACCACGCACAGATCAGTGCCTAGAGGAGTGCCTGGATGTAGAGCGCGAGCACTCGGTCGGTGCATGGTCATTGGGGTCTTGCCAACACGTGTTAAGCTGGGACCCAGGCTCCCAGCGAGAGCGTTACGCATGCACCTCGAATGATTCCAGAAGCAGAGCACTCTGTCGGTGCATGGTCATCGGGGTCTTGCCAACACGTGTTAAGCTGGGACCCAGGCTCCCAGCGAGAGCGTTACGCATGCACCTCGCATGATTCCAGAAGCAGAGCACTTGGTCGGTGCATGGTCATCGGGGTCTTGCCAACATGTGTTAAGCTGGGACCCAGGCTCCTAGCGAGAGCGTTACGCATGTACCTCGCATGATTCCAAACCAGAAGAAGAGGAGTTGCCCACTCAAAGGGCGTGCGGTGAGACCATGCAGGCAGGATGCGCCTGGTGAGTGCGCTTGGACAGCCACACCTGGTGCTCTCCTGGGAGCATGCACCCACTCAGAAGGCGTGCGGTGAGACCATGCAGGCAGGATGCGCCTGGTGAGTGCGCTTAGACAGCCACACCTGGTGCTCTCTTGGGAGCATGCACCCACCAAGAGGAAAAAGTCCTCACCTCGACTTTGTACAGCGAGGCTGAGGCGAGATAAGAAAGTCCTCTCCCTCGACTTTGTACAACGAGGCAGAGGCGAGAGAAAGTCCTCTCCCTCGACTTTGTACAGCAAGGCAGAGGCAAGAGAAAAAAGTCCTCACCTCGACTTTGTACAGCGAGGCTGAGGCAAGATAAGAAAGTCCTCTCCCTCCACTTTGTACAGCGAGGCAGAGGCGAGAGAAAAGTCCTCTCCCTCGACTTTGTACAGCGAGGCAGAGGCAAGAGAAAAAAGTCCTCACCTCGACTTTGTACAGCGAGGTTGAGGCGAGACAAAAAAGCCCTCACCCTCGACTTTGTACAGCGAGGCTGAGGCGAGAGCAGAAAGACCTCACCCTCGACTTCTTACAGCAAGGCTGAGGCGAGAGGAAAAAGACCTCACCTCGACTTTGTACAGCGAGGCTGAGGCAAGAGAGAAAGCCCTCACCCTCGACTTTGTACAGCGAGGCTGAGGCGAGAGCAGAAAGACCTCACCCTCGACTTCTTACAGTGAGGCTGAGGCTAGAGGAAAAAGACCTCACCTCGACTTTGTACAACGAGGCTGAGGCAAGAGAGAAAGACCTCACCCTCGACTTTGTAGAGCGAGGCTGAGGCGAGAGAAGCAAGACCTCACCCTCGACTTTGTACAGTGAGGCTAAGGTGAGAGGAGAAAGACCTCACCCTCGACTTCGTATAGCGAGGCTGAGGCGAGAGGAGCAAGACCTCACCCTCGACTTTGTACAGCGAGGCTGAGGCGAGAGGAGAAAGACCTCACCCTCGACTTTGTACAGCGAGGCTGAGATGAGAGGAGAAAGACCTCACCCTCGACTTTGTACAGCGAGGCTGAGGCGAGAGGAGAAAGAACTCACCCTCGACTTTGTACAGCGAGGCTGAGGCAAGAGGAGAAAGAGCTCACGTTGACTTTGTACAGCGAGGCTGAGGCGAGAGGAAAAAGACCTCACCTCGACTTTGTACAGCGAGGCAGAGGCGAGAGGAAAAAGACCTCACCTCCACTTTGTACAGCGAGGCTGAGGCGAGAGGAGAAAGACCTCACCCTCAACTTTGTACAGCGAGGCTGAGGCGAGAGCAGAAAGACCTCACCCTCGACTTTGTACAGCGAGGCTGAGGCGAGAGAAGCAAGACCTCACCCATGACTTCTTACAGCGAGGCTGAGGCAAGAGGGGTCATCGAGAAGCACTTTTCTTCCCCAAAACACAGGCATCATCTTTGGCGTTCAGGCGTATGTGCGTAGCGTTGGAGTAACAGAGAAGTAAAGCAAAGGCTGAAGCATGATGACTGATCAGTGGTGAACTAACATGCTAGTCGGTGGTTGATGGTGATTTAGGCCCGTCAAGTCAGTCGTCCAGCATGAAGTTATGCATAAAAGCTGTTAAAGACAATGCTGAGAGAGTTCAAAGATGGAAAGAGACGTGCAGCTGGAGCAAAGATTTCATTCATATTGAAGTCAATACAGTGAGCCTTTACAGCTAAAAGGTTTATACAAGTTATGTAGCAGAAAAAGAAATTACACAGAAGGAGAAGTGGCAAGGGGAGTAGCTCAAGGAGGAGGAATGAGCTTGCCATCCACCGCTTAGTCTCTTCGCTGAGAACAAGTTCACAGCTCGAGACTGGGGGGCTTGTGATCTGGTCGGTCATTTGTAGTCGATGACGTCAGCAGCAGATGACCACGTGGACCAGTCACAGTGTGACAAGTGGCATGAGATAGCAGGCGAATCAGGGAGGAGACCGCTTAGAACGGTGATCGGTGGTTAGTTACCAAGTGGCCACCACCCCCAGAGCGGTGCCTAGATAAGCGCCTGGAGGCAGAGTGCGGAAAGTAATGAGGCACCGCACGGTCATCGGTGGAAGCTCATGAGGCACTGCACGGTCATCGGTGGAAGGTCATGAGGCACCGCATGGTCATCGGTGGAAGGTCATGAGGCACCGCACGGTCGTCGGTGGAAGGTCATGAGGCACCGCAGGGTCATTGGTGGATAGTAATGGGGCACCGCTCGGTCATTAGTGCATGTAGAGCTAGATTGGTCATCGGTGTTCTTGCCAACACGTGTTAAGCTGGGACCCAGGTTCCCAGCGAGAGCGTTACGCATGCACCTCGCATGATGCCCACTCAGAGGACGTGCGGTGAGACCATGCAGGCAGGATGCGGCTGGTGAGTGTGCTTAGAACAGCCACACCTGGTGCTCTCCTGGGAGCATGCACCCACTCAGAGGATGTACGGTGAGACCATGTAGGCAGGATGCGCCTGGTGAGTGTGCTCAGACCAGCCACACCTGGCGCTCTCCTGGGAGCATGCGGCTCACTCAGAGAGAAGAAACGCGCTAAGTTACTCCGCAAGAGGATAACTTAGTCGCACAGAGAAAAGCGAAGAAGCCCTTCAGATGTGACACGTGTACGGTTAGATGTCAGCTGCATGCCTCCACGTGTCACCCTCTGAGAGAGAGGCGCGACCCAGTATAAAGGTACTCCACCTCATGTAAGGTAAAGACAGTCTTACACATTCTTACACAAGTTTTTCAGATTACAAGTTTACACAGAGAGAGAAAGTGGATCAGAGTGTTGAACCAAGTGGTGTTCAAGGTTTTGAAGAATCCAAATCCTTTGAAGGATGATGAAGCTTTTGCTGTGCTTGCTGTTGCTGTGCTGGTTTAGTTAGGATCTGGGTAGTTTGAGTTGTGTAACTCAACCTTTGATTGAATCTAAATCTCAAGCATCTCAACTTTCAACAATGTAAAGTGTTTTTTCAAACTGAGTTAAAACAACCGATTGTTTTATCGAAACAACCGATTGTTTAAGCTTAGGTGTTTTAAAAACTGTTTTAAAGTGTGAAAATTGGTTAAGTAACAAAACAACCGATTGATTCGAGGAAACAATCGATTGTTTGTTATGTTTTTATAACAGAAAACAGTTTTGACTTTGACTGAGCTTTAAATGATTTGAAACTGTTTACGCTCCAGTCATTAAATGCTTTGACCAATCTTTCTGAAAGCTTTTATGGGTTTGTTAAGATTTGATAAACAAACTTCCTTTTATATAATTCAGAAATCTCTTTTAAAAGGTTAAGAATGCTTTTGACAATGGGTTGCTAAGAGAGTTTTGGAAAATTGCTGAGATTGCTTAAGAGCTAAAGAGATTGATCAAAGTGCTGAGATAGGATTCTCTTGTACTGATTTCAGATTGCTTCTGTAACAAGTGTAATCCTTGTAAATTCTGTGAACATTCGTTTTGTGCTGTTGCTAAGAAGAGCTGTGTGTTCTTGAGGGGATCAAGATCAGCTTTCTTAGTGTGGTGTGCTGACCAAGGAAAGTGTGTTTCTTGAGGGTGTTCAAGGTCACTTTCTTGGTTGTGTGTAAGTAATCTAGTGTTGATTGCTTAGTGGATTTCCTCAGGGTTCTGAGAAGACTGGATGTAGCTCTGGGTTGGAGTGAACCAGTATAAACATCTGTGTACAATCTCTCTATCCCTTACTCTTTAAATTCAGTTTGTTTGTTGTTTGCTGATAAAAACAACCGATTGTTTCGAAGAAACAACCGATTGTTTTTCTGACAGTGCAGTTTTGCTTACTGTTTTGACTAACTGAATTGCTTGATCAATTGGTTTTTGAGATAAACTCATTCTAGCTTCAAAAAGATTGCGAAAACCTCTTTAAACAATTCACCCCCCCTCTAGTTTAAAGCCATAATATCTAACACAGAGCACACACGAGTCTCACAGAGAGATTCAGTGAGAGTTTTTGGTGTTCCTGTTGCCTGACTTGAGCATCGGAGCTTCAATGGCCGCTAGAGGCGCTGTCTGTGTGTTTTACAGGCATCGTTAGGAGTTCCGGAGGAGGTTCTTGGAGCGTTCTTGCAGAACACGCAGTTGCAGAAGGCTAGACGAAGGAGTGACGAGGCATATCCTCCACGTTCGAGTCCGCGGCAGGATCATTTCCCAAATTGTTTTCAACTGGTTTTTGAAAAAACAGTTAGAATCTGATTTCTTTAAAAGGCAAAGGTCTCTCTCTCTCAGAAAAACACACTGAGCAATCACGTTTTTAAATGAGGTCAAACAAGTTCTGAAAGAGAAGAAGGATCAAAACACTTTTGTGAAAGGTTTTCAAAAGGAATTTCAAGTGTGCTTGTTCTAGGAAAACCTTGTGCTTTGTGAAGGTGCTGGTGCAGTTTCTGCAGCAGATTGAACTACTGGTTTGAGTTCTTGCATCTTCTTTTCAGGTGTAATTTTTCCTTTCTCATTTGTTGTAAAGGTGTAAGTGTTAGTCACTCCTTGATAGGGTTTCTTGGAGTGCAAGGTGTGCTAAAATAGGTGTTTTTCAGCCTTGTATGTGAGTGTTCTTGTAGGTTTCAAGAACTGCTGTATATGCTGTAATTGTTGTATGTGTTTAGTGGATTTCACCTTGGTGTAAGGTGAACTGGATGTAGCTCTTGATGAGTGAACCAGTATAAAAACTTGTGTGCAATCTTCTTTCCTTCCTTGCACTTATTTCTGGAATTTGAATTGATAACTGTCCAAAATAAATCTGTTCATGTGAAATTGAATCTATTAATTCTGGGTTTAATAAGAACTGTTCTTCTCTTGGTTGAAACCTTCTTGCAAATATCTGAACAAGTGTGTTCTGCTGTTCCTTCTAATTGAGTAAAATCTTGTTTGATTAAGTTCTGATTGTACGAAGGTGATTTGGAAAAATAAATCTGTTTTGCTTAAAATCAATCTGTTTTTAAGTTCTGCTTGTACAAAGGTAATTTGAAAAATAAATCTGTTTTGTTTGAAATCAATCTGTTATTTTAATCTCTGTTAAACAGAAGTCAGTTCCTATTGCAAAAATTTTAAAAGATCAATTCACCCCTCCCCTCTTGATCTTCAGACCCTGCTTAACTTCACAATTGGTATCAAGAGCAAGGGCTTGTAGGTTACTCAAGTTGTGCAGATATGTCTGAATTCAAGATGCCTTTTGCTGAGGGAGCATCCATCAATAGGCCTCCTATGTTCGGTGGAGTCAACTATGCCTTCTGGAAAATCAGAATGAAGATTTTCATGGAGTCCATTGATATGGGCATTTGGGATGCTATGGTTAATGGACCTTTTATACCTATGAAGGAAGTTAAAGAAGAAACTGTGAAGAAGTCTGGGTCTGAATGGAGTGAAGCTGAAAGGAAGAAGGCTCAATATGATTCTTTGGCCAAGAACATCATCACCTCTGCACTGAATATGGATGAGTTCTTTAGGGTGTCTCAATGTCAATCAGCTAAGGAAATGTGGGAGATACTGGAGGTAACTCATGAAGGCACAGAAGATGTTAAACGGGCTAGGAAGCACTCATTGATCCAGGAATATGAGTTGTTCAGAATGCAATTTGGTGAGAGCATTGCAGATGTACAGAAACGATTTACACACATCGTAAATCATCTCACGGGTCTTGGCAAGGTTTTTGATAAGGAAGAGCTCAAGATAAAGGTATTGAAATGCCTTGATAGGAGTTGGCAGCCAAAGGTAACGGCAATTTCAGAATCAGGGGATCTTTCCAAGATGTCCACTGCAACACTCTTTGGAAAGCTGATGGAACATGAATTGGAGCTGAAAAGATTGAAAGACCAAGAAACTGTGGAAAAGAAAGCCAAAGGAATTGCCTTAAAGACCACCATGGAGCATGACACAAGTGAAGAAGAAGAAGAGAATCCTGAACAAGATGAAACCTTAAGCTTGCTCACTAGAAAATTCAGCAAATTCCTTAAAAGGAAGACTAGAGACAGAACACAACAAAGAAAAAGGTATTCAAAACAGAATGATTCTAATTCTTCTACTTACACCTGTTTTGGATGTGGCAAACCAGGTCATATAAAAGCTGATTGTCCAAACAATCCAAATAAAGAAAAATCAGCAAGCAAGAAGAATGAAAAAGGCAAGGGAAAAAGGGCTTACATATCTTGGGAGGATAATGATGTATCTTCAACAAGTGAATCCTCAAATGAGAGTGAAGAAGAAAATCTGTGCTTCATGGCAAATGATGAAGGTTCAACTTCAGACTCAGTAAGTAATTACTCAACTGATTCTGAAAACTATGATCAGCTTTTAATTGCATTTAAGGAAACTCATGATGAAGCCAATAGACTTGCTGTCGTGTGTAATAAGCTGACCAGAATTAATAAAGTTCTTGAACCTAAGGTAAAGGCTCTTGAAGAAGAACTAAACAAAGCTAAAACTGAGTTAATTAGTCTTGAATTAACCTGCCTGCATGCATCCATCAAAACATGTGAAAATTGTAAGAAACTTGAAAATCAGGTTGAATATCTTTTGAAAGCTTTATCAAATTTCACCAAAGGTAGAGAGAATCTTGAAACACTGTTGGGTTCTCAAAATGCTGTTTTCAATAAAAATGGATTAGGATATAATCCTAGAACAAGGCAAAATATTAAGAAACTGTCCAGTTTTCTTGTTCCTGCTAAAACAGGTTTTTCCTCTTTTAACAGCTTAAATACAGTACATACTGCATCCTGTTTCTACTGCATGAAATCTGGTCATACATCAAGAACATGTAGGGCTAGAAAATATCTTGTTCCTAAAGGTTTAGTCAAATGGCTTCCTAAGGAAAGGTATTAATCATGTTGGACCCTATACTAAGAGGGGTACCATATGTGTAATCTGTTTTGTAGAAAAACAGCAGGAAAAATCAGTGGTACCTTGATAGTGGCTGCTCAAACCATATGACTGGTGATCTGTCCCAGTTCATAAGTCTGAAACTCAAGGCTGAAGGTTTTGTCACATATGGGGACAACAATAGAGGAAAAATTCTTGGTAGAGGAGATGTTGGAACCAAGGATTCTACTGCAATTGAAAATGTGTTGTATGTTGAAGGCTTGAAGCATAACCTTCTCAGTATTAGCCAGCTTTGTGATAAGGAATACAAAGTGAATTTTGAGGCCAACACATGTACAATTTCAAATCAGAATTCTAGTAAGGTGCTGTTCACAGGGAAAAGGGTAAACAACATCTATCTCCTAGACATTGTTAATAACAATTCTAAAAATGAATGCTTGTTGTCAAAAAGTGATGAGTCTTGCTGATCCGGTCGGTCATCGGTGTATACAGAATGATCAGTCATCGGTGTATACAGAATGATCAGTCATCGGTGTATACAGAATGATCAGTCGTCGGTATATACAGAGTGATCAGTCATCGGTGCATGCAGAGTGATCAGTCCTCGGGGGTTCCTTGCCAACGCGTGTTAAACTGGGACCCAGGCTCCCAGCGAGAACGTTACCCAAGGACCTCGCCTGATTCCATAAGCAGAGCACGACAACGTGAAGAAGCGCCATCGGACATCGGCCAGGATGAGAGATACCTCGGTCATCGGTGTGTGTCGAGGCGACATCGGTCGCGCGATGTGAACAACGCGACCAGTGACCAGTAAAGCGCTCAGAGGCAGGGAGTGGCCTTTGTCGCGAGACGACCATGCATGAAGATGAGAAGACGCAGTCAGGTGCAGAATCCTGCTGGGACGAGAACCCATCAAGGCTAGAGTCTCCCAGTGAGGTTGCATGCATGCCACGTGGACCGTGAAGATGTTCCCAGAGAATAGGTAGGGCAGATAGGCACAGAAGTCGAGGGGTACAGAGGCACCCACGCAGCCTCCCCTGTCAGACTTTGCACTCAAGTGAAGAAGGCTGGCACGCAAGGTAGCCCTGGGGAGTGGAAACGACAGTGCAGAGTAATCAAGTGGCCCTAGAGGTAGCCTGTAGGGGCTACGCCGGTTTATATGAGGAAGAAGGACACCAAACCAGGTATGCAGTCTTTTGCCTCAGAATACACAACACAACACAACACACACACGGGTCTCACACAGAGAGAGATCCGAGAGAGAGTTTTGGTGTTCCCGTTGCCTGACTTGAGCGTCGGAGCTACAACGGCCGCTAGAGGCGCCATCTGTGTGTTTTGCAGGCATCGTTCGGAGTTCCGTCGAAGGTTCCTGGAGCCTCCTTGCAGAACGCGCAGCAGCTGGAAAGCTAGACGAAGGAGTGACGAGGCATTTCCCCACGCTCGAGTCCGCGGCGAGATCATTTGGCGCCCACCGTGGGGCACGAAGTAAAACGAAACCCCCATACACAAGAACGAGAGTAGGAATCGCACAGATGAGTAGAAGAACCAGACAAACTACACCTCCACCGCCTGCTGGTGAAGGAACTGTGACCATGGCGCAGGTCATGGAGATGATGCGCGCGTTGCAGGATAACGTCGCGGCGTCGAGAGTTGAGCAGGAGAAGATGCATGCAGAGCTGACTGCATCGCATAGCAAGAATGAAGAGTTGAACCGCGTCAACGAGGAGCTGCGTAGGGAGTTGCAGGCGCAGAATGAGCGCGTATCTGAAGATAGGACGTCGATGCCGCCGTCGCCCCCTAGAGCATTTCCTATGCCCTTCTCCCCCGAGATCATGAACACGGTGGTGCCCCCCAACCTGGTGGGAGTGAAAGCGTCGTTCACGGGGATGGAAGACCCAGAGGCACATTTGACAGCCTTCCACACTCAGATGATGCTGTCTGGAGGTTCAGACGCTGTGTACTGCAAAATGCTTATGAGCACGCTGAGCGGAGTAGCTATGGAGTGGTTCGTGAGCTTGCCGGAGGGCCACATCACCTCCTTCCATCAGTTCTCAAAGCTATTCACGGAGCAGTATATAGTCAACACAGCGCCGCCGGTGGTGACTTACGATCTGTTCGACGTGCGCCAGAACCAGGGGGAGTCGCTGAAGGACTTCCTCAACCGCTTTGGTGCGCAGGTGGTGAGATTGCCCAGCAAGGATGAGAACATGTTAGTGCACGCGTTCAAGAAAGGCATGCTGCCTGGTCCTTTCAGTGAATCCCTTATCAGGAGCCACCCCGCCACCTTTGCTGAGATACGGCGATGCGCGGTGGCGCACATTGTAGCAGAGACAGAGGTCTCTGAGAAGAGAGGCAACACTGCGCCGACGAAGCCGCGCGGAGGTCAGGGGAAGCAGCAGCAGCAGGTGCGGGTATATAAGGCCAAGGAAGGGAGGAAGGTGCAGGGAAGGCCTCGTCCGTATGCGCCCAGGAAGGACCAGCCCAGGGGGCGTGCAAGGGAGAACAACACACCCCCTAGGTATGATTTCGTGATAGAGTTAGCAGAGCTGATCGCCCTCCCTGCCGTGGCTGCAAGACTTCGAGTACCAGAGAAAACCGACAAGGTACTTGGAGGGAGGAAGGACGAGTGGTGTGAGTTCCATCAGGCTTATGGACACACGCTCCGATCCTGCCTGATGTTGGGGCATCAACTCGCTGAGTTGGTGAAGACAGGATTCCTGACCGATTACCTGCGGGAGGCGCAAGGTGATCGTGCTTCGGGGTCTCAGACAGGCGATTAGCAACACGAGGTCCCTATGCATGGGGACGTGAGGTGATGGAGGATGCAACGCTGGGGGGGCTCCCAGGCAGCTCAGGAGGAAGCTCCTCATGAATAAGGCGTCGCCAGGGCGGTCATCGCCTATGAAAGGAAGAGGTCCATACAGAGTGGAGCTTATTGGCTGGAGACTCTGCATGGAGCACCTATCCCCAGGACATGGAACGCTACACACTCAAGTTTCTACTTCAGTTAAGTTGTAAGGTAGATGCGTTCTTGCACTGTACACACTCAATGTATATACTGTAAATAGCTGAGCAGATCAGGGGGCACTCTTTTCCCTGATGAGGGTTTTTAACGAGGCCACCCAATAAAAAAGATTTCAGTATACCAAGTGTGCACGTGTTTTCCAGTTTCAAGTCCTACTTGCCCCGGATGAAAGTGCAAGTGATCGGTTGGAGCCTGCTCGCCCCAGGCGCGAGTACGGACGACCGCTAGGGGTCTACAAGAAAAACTCTTCTTCCCCAAAGCAAGACATCATCTTCGCGTTTAATCACTAAGGAGCAGAACGCGATCATTCATCGGTACACCCAAAGGACGATCAGTCATCGGTGCACCCGAAGCAGAGCACTCGGTCGGTTCATGGTCATCGGGGTCTTGCTAACACGTGTTAAGCTGGGACCCAGGTTCCCAGCGAGAACGTTACGCATGCACCTCGCATGATTCCAGAAAGAAGGTTGGTCATCGGGGTCTTGCCAACACGTGTTAAGCTGGGATCTAGGCTCCCAGCAAGAGCGTTACGCATGCACCTCGCATGATTCCAAACCGGAAGAAGGGGAGTTGCCCACTCAAAGGACGTGCGGTGATACCATGCAGGCAGGGATGCGCCTAGCGAGTGCGCGTAGACAGCCACCCCTGGTGCTCCCCTGGGAGCATGCACCCACTCAGAGAAGAAAGTCCTCACCTCGACTTTGTACAGCGGGGTGCAGGCGAGAGAAAGTCCTCTCCCTCGACTTCGTACAACGAGGCATGGGCCAGAGAAGAAAGTCCTCACCTCGACTTTGTACAGCGGGGTGCAGGCAGAGAAAGTCCTCTTCCCCTGCTTCTTACAGCAAGGTTGAGGCAAGAGATCCAAGTCCTTCTCCTCTGCTTCAAACAGCAAGGTTAAGGCAACAGAGAAAGTCCTCTTCCTCTGCTTTTGACGGCAAGGTTGAGGCGAGATAAAAGGTCCTCACCGCGGCTCAGTACAGCGAGGCTGAGGCGAGAGGAGAAAGACCTCACCTCGACTTCTTACAGCGAGGCTGAGGCAAGAGGGGTCATCAAGAAGCATTCCCCAAAACACAGGCATTATCCTTGGCATTCGGGCCCTCTATGCAACTAGCGCTGGAGCGACACAGAAGTAATGCGAAAAATGAAGCGCGGTGACTGATCGGTGGTGCGCTAACATGATAGTCGGTGGTCGGTAGCAAACTGAGTATGAAAGTTCCCCAAACAAGCTCTTGGGCGATCAGTCGAAGCATTTAGACACCATCAGGTCAGTCATCCAACATGAATTTATGCATAAAAACTGTTAAAGAGAATGCTAAGGTACAGTTGGTCGCGATCAAGTTAGAGGCCAAGTTTGAAGGGTCACAGTGAGATCACGCTGGAGCCTAAGCCTGTTAACAGTTGGCCACATGCAGAGTAAGTTAAAGATGGAAAGAGAGAAAGGCGGCTGAGAAAAAGAGAGATCACACAAATGGAGAAGTCGCAAGGGAGGAAGCTCAAGGAGGAGGAATGAGCTTGCCATCAACCACTGAATGGTGGAGGCTAGGTTGGGCAGAGTCCAAGTCTGGAAGGACGCAGTGAACCTGCTGCCAGCCCATGGAACCCATCTATCAGAACCTCGGCACCAGCAGCCATGGTCTCAGGTACATCAGTTTCGAGCTCCTTCCTCTCTTTGGCAACGGAGAGCACTTAGTCTCTTCGCTGAGAACAAGTTCACAGCTCGAGACTGGGGGGCTTGTGATCCGGTCGGTCATCGGTATCCAAAGACGTCAGCAGCAGATGACCACGTGGGCCAGTCACAGAGCAACATGTGGAATGAGATAGCAGATGAACAAGGGTGGAGATCGACTCCTGCATGAGCGCCTGGAAGCAGAGCACGAGAGTGATGAAGCACCGATCAGTCATCGGTGTATACAGAGTGATCAGTCATCGGTGTATACAGAGTGATCAGTCATCGGTGTATACAGAGTGATCAGTCATCGGTGTATACAGACTGATCAGTCATCGGTATATACAGAGTGATCAGTCATCGGTGTATACAGAATGATCAGTCATCGGTATATACAGAGTGATCAGTCATCGGTATATACAGAGTGATCAGTCGTCGGTATATACAGAGTGATCAGTCATCGGTGTATACAGAGTGATCAGTCATCGGTGTATACAGAATGATCAGTCATCGGTATATACAGAGTGATCAGTCATCGGTGTATACAGAATGATCAGTCGTCGGTATATACAGAGTGATCAGTCATCGGTGTATACAGAGTGATCAGTCATCGGTGTATACAGAATGATCAGTCATCGGTATATACAGAGTGATCAGTCATCGGTGTATACAGAATGATCAGTCATCGGTATATACAGAGTGATCAGTCATCTGTGTATACAGAATGATCAGTCATCGGTATATACAGAGTGATCAGTCATCAGTGTATACAGAGTGATCAATCATCGGTGTATACAGAATGATCAGTCATCGGTATATACAGAGTGATCAGTCATCGGTGTATACAGAATGATCACTCGTCGGTATATACAGAGTGATCAGTCATCGGTGCATGCAGAGTGATCAGTCCTCGGGGGTTCCTTGCCAACGCGTGTTAAACTGGGACCTAGGCTCCCAGCGAGAACGTTACCCAAGGACCTCGCCTGATTCCATAAGCAGAGCACGACAACGTGAAGAAGCGCCATCGGACATCGGCCAGGATGAGAGATACCTCGGTCATCGGTGTGTGTCGAGGCGACATCAGCCGCGCGATGTGAACAACGCAACCAGTGACCAGTAAAGCGCTCAGAGGCAGGGAGTGGCCTTTGTCGCGAGACGACCATGCATGAAGATGAGAAGACGCAGTCAGGTGCAGAATCCTGCTGGGACGAGAACCCATCAAGGCTAGAGTCTCCCAGTGAGGTTGCATGCATGCCACGTGGACCGTGAAGATGTTCCCAGAGAATAGGTAGGGCAGATAGGCACAGAAGTCGAGGGGTACAGAGGCACCCACGCAGCCTCCCCTGTCAGACTTTGCACTCAAGTGAAGAAGGCTGGCACGCAAGGTAGCCCTGGGGAGTGGAAACGACAGTGCAGAGTAATCAAGTGGCCCTAGAGGTAGCCTGTAGGGGCTACGCCGGTTTATATGAGGAAGAAGAACACCAAACCAGGTATGCAGTCTTTTGCCTCAGAATACACAACACAACACAACACACACACGGGTCTCACACAGAGAGAGATCCGAGAGAGAGTTTTGGTGTTCCCGTTGCCTGACTTGAGCGTCGGAGCTACAACGGCCGCTAGAGGCGCCGTCTGTGTGTTTTGCAGACATCGTTCGGAGTTCCGTCGAAGGTTCCTGGAGCCTCCTTGCAGAACGCGCAGCAGCTGGAAAGCTAGACGAAGGAGTAACGAGGCATTTCCCCACGCTCGAGTCCGCGGCGAGATCACTTGCCTATGGCACAGGAGGTTGGCTCATATCCATATAGATCACTTGAATAAATTGTTGTCTAAGGACCTTGTTTCTAGTCTACCAAAAATATGTTTTAAAAATAACAGGTTGTGTGATGTGATCCAGCATCTTGATCAAAGCGTTAGAGCTTCTCCTTCCCGAACCTCGTCCTCACCAGCTTCACGCCAAGTACACCGGTAACCTTCACCTGAAAATCCTCCAAGAAACCTGAAAGAACAGTATGGCGCCTCTGCGGCCGGTTGCGCTCCAACGCTCAAGTCAGTGATTGAATCAACAAAGAATCTCAAAGAAAACTCAGAACCGTGTACAAGTGAATCACCACCAAAAAATGAATCCCCCCGAAATTCCGTTAAGAATTCTATATATATACCTGAGTCTTTCTCTCTCCTGACGGTTATTCCTCTTGACACGTGGATAACGTCTAGTCATACGCGTGTCACCATCTGGAGTACCTACAGCTGAAACGTTACCTTCACTTTGCTCCTACGACTAAGTTATCCACACAGGGAGTAGCTTAGTGCACAGGCTACTCTGGGCGCAACCTTAACATGATGAGCTGGTTAACACTGGGTATCACGGCTCACACTACTCATGGTGGCAGATATGCCACTTATCTTCCCTACTTCGGCGGCAGACATGCCACTTACCTTCTGTATTTAGACCATATAACAAGTGCTTACCAAGTTTTCTCAAATACCCAGCGATGTGCTTCTTTCGGCGTCTTGTTGACCACCTGATCTCCCAATCTTCACACACGGCGATCATGTGCAATCTAGGCGATTACCGATCTTCACACACGGCGATCATGTGCAATCCAGGCGATTACTGATCTGTGCTTCTTGCGTAACGCTCTCGTTGGGAGCCTGGGTCCCAGCTTAACTGCGTGTTAACAGGAAACCCCCGATGACTGGTCAGTGCTTCTTTACTTCTCGCACTCTGCTTCCAGGCGCTCATCGTGCTCTGCCTCCAGGCGCTCACCTGGCACTGATCTGCGGGTGGTGGTCCCTTAGCAACTGAACACCGATCACCATTCTGAGTGATCTCCTCCCTGATTCATCTGCTATCTTCTACCACGTGTCACCCTGTGAATGGTTCACGTGGTCAAGTGATGCTCACGTCATCGACTACCGATGACCGACCGGATCACAAGCCCCCCAGTCTCGAACTGTGACTGGTCCAGCGAAAAGGCTAAGAAATCGTATTCTGGCGGTCTACAGGAGCGCACACTCTAGCACTAACACTGTTTGTTGACCTGATATTTCACCAACCCCTTTTAATCGCATGACATGCGGACACATCAACGGCCCTCTTTAACTATCGTTTCCGCTTCTTACAACGTTCGAAACCCTTAAAACACTCGCGCCATTCACTGTTTCATTCCTTCTTCTTCGCCTTCAGACATTCAAAGCATTTCTCTATGAGACCCTTCGACTTCCTCAATCTCCAACCTTTGTGACATTTTTCTGATCATCCAAAGGTAACCTTTTTATCTCTTCTACTGATGACTGATCACCCCTCTCCGAGGAGGCACACCGATCACCCTTCTCCGAGGGAACCACCGATGACTGATCACCTTTCTCTGAGGGGACACACTGATGACCGATCACTCGCTAATCCAAGCTGCCAGCAAGGTCCACTCCACATGGCTTTCGTCCATGCTGTGGGACCCAGCTGACGTGGTTCACCCTTTACTATCTGTTCTCGACGACCGAGGTCTGACCACTACACAAGCCCCCCAGGCTCGAGTTATGACTTGTCTCAACGAAGAGCCTTACAACTCGCCTGATCGCTATTGGCCCTACCGGGCTGACGGGCTCTCACCTCTTGGCCGACGACCGAGGTCTTGCCACTACATCAATGTTCTTACTTCTGCCCCTTTCCTTCGACGACCATTATCTGCTTGAATGAATTATAAATCTTGTCTTTACAACTCGAATCACTCTTTCTTCTTTAAAGCTCAACTTTCACCTTGTGTAGGTTGTGCTTGGTGACCGTGCTAACTGATGTGTGCATCTCACCCTTCAATCCTCAGCAGAAACCTTTCCTGAGCTAACTTGATGTGGTGCTAACTTTACTTCTTTACTCATGTTGGTTCCTTTGACTGATTAATCTTTGAAGTCCCCCTTCTCGACTGATAAGCTCCAGAATACCTCTTGTTTATACTTTGATGATGGGAGATTCCTCCTAAGTCGACCTTGGCTGATAAGCTGAGGAGGACCTCTTCAGTGGATGTCTTCTTATTCTTGTTCGAAGCCAAAAATCCTGGAGATCGCCTCTGGGTAAGCCTGAACGGGATTGTTGGAAGGTCCTTCTTCTCGATATTCCAGCAATCTTATAAGGATTGAAAGAGAAAGTTTGTAAACGTTTGTAAAAACGACGAGGACCCTCCTTTGCTCGATGGCTTTCCCTTGTACTGGGTGGACAAGGGAAATAAAGGCTCCAAGGATAGCTTCAGGAGAGCAAGGAGCCCTGACAACATGGGAGCACTGGACAGAGACCTCTGCCTTTTCTGGAAAAGCGTAGCCGCCTCCAACATCACCCTTCCCACAGCGTCTATCAATAGCTTTGAGTTTCTCGAATACCGGCTAGACAAGCATAAAGGTTATTTTTCGTTCTCTTCACTTAGCCTTGTTTCTTTGTGTGTTTAACTGACATGCCAAGTGTTCTGCATCATCGCCAGAAATTCCTCTGATCTGGTACTCGTCGAATTAATTGTGGGCGATGTTGCCTTCTTTACCCAAATAAGGCGTCCTTTGTGGGATCACCTTTTGCAACCTTCTATTCGCTTTTTCCCCTATCGTTCCTTTATATGAACCCTTCTTGCCTGCTGCTCGAAGGCAAGGAGGTCTTCCTCTGTTGCCTACACCTGCTCAAAGGCGAGGAGGACTTCTTCTTTCTCGCCTGCACTTGCTCAAAGGCAAGGAGGTCTTCTTCTTTCTCGCCTACACTTGCTCAAAGGCAAGGAGGTCTTCCTCTGTTGCCTACACTTGCTCAAAGGCAAGGAGGACTTCTTCTTTCTCGCCTGCACTTGCTCAAAGGCAAGGAGGTCTTCCTCTGTTGTGTAAGGACCTGGAAAATATTACTGGAATAAAAGTGATATATTTTAAATGAATTCTAAGTATGTTCTTATTTAAAATATAAAGGAAGGGAAGTATAGCTTAAAAGTCTACGAGATCGCCGTAATTGGAAGAGTAGGCGATCTCCGACTTCTCTGGCACATGATCGCCTGTCGCCTTGATTGCACCAGAACGCCAATCGCCTGTAGTGTACCTAGTCGCCTGTCGCCTAGAGTACACATGATCGCCGGAACTACACTTAGTGTGTAGTCAAGATGTTGGATCAACCATAGTGGGCTCCCAAAAACCACGTGCATCAAGGTGTGGGTTAAGCCTTAGACACGCTGTGCATGCGAAGCTCTATGCTTGAGTATAGGAGATCGTCCTTAGTGTTGCATGCATGGGCGCGCGAGGGCAAGTGCCAATCTACCCATGGAAATGTGGAGCTACCGACGTCACCGAGTCATGTGGAGATGATACCTTGGACGTAACATAGTGGAATGAAGAACCTTCAGGAGGGCGTGGTGTGTCGTCGGGCATCGCCAGGGCGCGAGGCATGCGGGCATCGCCAGGGCGCGAGGCATGCGGGCATCGCCAGGGCGCGAGGCATGCGGGCATCGCCGGGGCGCGAGGCATGCGGGCATCGCCAGGGCGCGAGGCATGCGGGCATCGCCAGGGCGCGAGGCATGCGGGCATCGCCAGGGCGCGAGGCATGCGGGCATCGCCAGGGCGCAGGGCATGCGGGCATCGCCAAAGAGAGACATCGGTCGTCTTCCAGAGAGAGACATCGGTCGTCCTCCAGGATGAGTGGGTGGAAGGTTATCGCGCGATGTCGAGTTGTACGTAGAGAAGGTGGGACCCAGACTCCCAGCATGAGACGCGCGGCACGCGCGACACGTAGACAAAAGTGTTGGTTCAGAACAGTGACATCAGAATGTTGGCATGCGCAAGAGACACTCGCGGTCGTACTGTTCAGAGCAGTGGTTGGCATGCACAAGAGACAACCGTAGTCGTACTGTTCAGAGAAAGGTACACTCAGACTTCCCTGCAGAGTGGGTGGTGGCAGCTGCTTTTGTGGACAAGTTGGTTTAAGATGGAAAAACCCACTGCTGAGGGAACAAGACATTTCAGTTGTTCAAGAGCGAAAGGGTGAGTACCCCCCTTCTCCTCCATTTCTCTCCTTCGCGCTGCGATTCGGGCACCTTCACACAAGAGCACGACGAGCGACGGCCACCATTAGAGCACTTGGGAAGTTCTCTGCAAGTCCTTCAAAACCAGACGCAAAAACAGAGCCAAGGCGTTCTTCAAGCTTCGTTGGATTTCGGAGCTCCTGGTGTTTGTGCAAGTCCAGGTAAGGGAAGCTAGCCTCCATCTTTAATACGAGCCATAGTTTAGCTATTTTCTGAAGTGTGGGCGGCGTGGTCGCCGTTTTCGCTTTCGTCTTCGCGAAATACTCTGTTTTATGTGTTTGGGCGATGTGGTCGCCGGTTTTATATAAAGCCTTCGAAACGCCCTGTTTTTGAACTAGATCGCCGGTTTTGGCGTTGTTTGTGAACTCTCTGTTTCTGGGTGTTGCTTTGAAACTACTTGAGATTTAAACGAGATATTCGAAGATCTGAACCTTTGAAATGATTGTTTTATGATTGAATCATGTATTTGAGTGGTATGATGTTTTGAATGCTGTGAATGTGGGATCGAGGCATAGTATTTTCAGGAAAGGAAATACCGTGTAAGATCTGTATAGGTGTATTGACTAGGGGCTTGTCTAGAAGGAGATATCCTGACTCTGCTGAGATAATGGAATCAAGTAGATGAAGTTATTCAGTTGGTGAGAGTCGAAGGAGGTTCGTACGTATGGGTGAGTTGTTCAAATGGGAACGAGCTCGGCCTGTTATACGAATTTACCTTGTCATACCGAGAGAATGGTAACAATGAGATGGTATATGCGCATGCTGTGTGGATTCACAGTGGTAGGTATGACAGGTGCAAATCTCTGGGCCTGAGTCAACGCACGAGTCAATCCGGAAGTAGTGTCATGTGTCTATGCATTGTGGGCCAGTGGAAAGTCTGGCATGTGAAATGAGAAACTGGAATATTGATAGGCACTTGATGCTGTATTGTGAAATGGAAATGACTATGGGTGAATGTTGTGAAGTCTGTGGTTTTGGGCGAGCAGTTGAATGCTATGAGTAGCTCCACGTTTTACATGGATATCTTGGAAAATGTTTTACCTTGATCTATTACGTTCATGATTTTAAATGCCTTATTTTAAACCTCCTTAAAATATCTAGCTTACCCTGCGTTTTCGTCTTGTGGGTGTTCTTCTTAAAACTTGTGATGATCGTGTATAATTTGCACGGGAGCAGATGACGTTACAGGAAGTTGAGATCGCCGGTTTGATAGGAGATCGCCTGCCTGATAGGAGATCGCCTGCCTGATAGGAGATCGCCTGCCTGATAGGAGATCGCCCAGTTGTAGGGAGATCGCCTGTTCGTCTATTTTGTTGTATTTTGTTAAGTGTTGAAAACATTTGGCTGGTTATGTATCAAACTCCCTAAGAGGAGCAACTTCATTACTTATATATATATTATCATGTACTCTCCAATATTATTTGTGTACCTTTATTTTCTTTATATATGTATGTATGGTTTTATTTTGGCGGGATGTTACATATATTATCATGTACTCTCCAATATTATTTGTGTACCTTTATTTTCTTTATATATGTATGTATGGTTTTATTTTGGCGGGATGTTACATTAATGGTATCAGAGCAGTTCGTCCTTAGGATGACCTGAGGGCTGTGGATCCATTGTGTTTCTTCTGCTCATAAAAGTTATTTGAGTTTTTAAATAACAAATATAGTGAAAGGTTTTCAAACGTTTTGTATTGAAATTTTGTGTGTGCTTTTGTGCTTTAGTGAATGTATGCCCTAACTGAGAATCTTAGTATTAAGGGTGAGAGGATCTTGATAAAGTAATGAGGGTGCACACTCATAACTGGATCGGGATGATTCTTAATCTTAATTCCAGAGGTTTGATGTTTAGCCTACATTGAATTCTGGTGTGATTTATTGAGTGTCCTTGTAATTGACTGAAAGTGGCTGTTTGGATTGATGATTGTACACCAGGAACTGTTCTGGTGTTTTGTTTGAAGTTATAAGTATTATGATGCTGTTGATGAACTCAAATTCTTAATGATTTTGAGATGCTGACCTTTGTAAGGTCTAGATGTTACCTCCTGAATGAATTGATTTCTTATCGATCTCATTCTTGTAGTCGTAGGGAATATAGAAAACCTATAGTTTCAAAATCTGAGAACGAAGAAAGATGGCGCGTAAACCTCCTACCCCTCCCCGACCTTCTTCAGAGATGGGCCAGATCGCCAGGGCCATGGAGATGATGGCAACTGCCATCCAACAACAGAATACAGTAATGGCCCATATTCATCAAGCTGTAATGCATCATTTGGGAACTGCTGGATCGGCTGCAACAGCTTCCCATGTCAATCAGCCCCAGGAGCAGATGGGGATGACCGAGTTCATGAGGCACAACCCACCCCAATTCCGTGGGAATGTTTCTCCGAACCAACCAGATCAGTGGATCAGGGAATTTCATGCCTTAGTGGAGAAGGCAAAGAGGGGGGAGACCCTAGAGAGGAGTAATCCCAGGGTAATCAGATCACACCCAGGGGGTTCCTCCAGTGGGAAGGCCAAGGTGCAACAGCAGCAGAATAAGCCTTATTCGAGACCGCCACAGCATAGGGCAAGAGCAGCACCGCCCCAGTCTCAGCAGCAACAACCCTGGAAACTTAAATGTTTCCATTGTGGTGGACCACACACAGCCAAGGTGTACCCCAAGAAAGATGCAGAGAGAAGATGTTTCACATGCCAAGAGGTGGGGCACATTTCTAGAGATTGTCCTAACAGAAAAAGGATGACTCAACCCAGTGTTTCCCAGCCGTTGAGGAACGAAGGCAGCAGACCTCAGGCAGCAGGGAGAGTGTTTGCCATGCCTGGAACGGGGGCATCTCAGTCAGGTAACCTAGTACTAGGTGCTTGTTTATAGCTGGTAGATACGTTAGAGTTTTGCTTGTTTCTGAGCGACACACTCTTTGGTGTCAAGTCGGTGTAGCCGAGCTGGGCCTTCTAGTGAAGGAGTTACCCTTCGAAACTGTTGGTCTCTACACCTGTGTCAGGGCAGGTGTTGACCTCTACAGTTGCCTCGAATGTCCAGTGATAGTAGAGGGACGCAGATTCAAAGTGAATTTGATCTGTCTACCTCTACAGGATCTAGATGTTATCCTAAGATTGGATTGGCTGTATGCCGATCACGTTCCCATAGTTTACGGTAGGCAGAAAGTGGTGTTTTTCCGATCTCCAAGAGCCAGATGTGAGATCTGCTCGGCATGGGCGATCAGAGTTGGAAGAAGGGGCGAGGTGTTTCGTGATCATAGCTCGGTGGGAAGTGAAGAACGAAGAGGACGTAAGAAGGATTCATGTGGTGAAAAGTTTGATGGATGTATTTCCAGAAGGAGTACCTGGGTTACCTCCTAAGAGAGAAGTGGAATTCTCTACTGATTTGGTACCTGGAGCTGGACCAGTGTCAATGGCACCTTGCAGGATGACTCCAGCCGAGTTGGTAGAATTGAAGAAGCAAGTGGAAGAGCTGTTGGGGAAGCCTTTCATCAAATCCAGCGTATCTCCATGAGGTACTCCAGTGCTGGAAATTCCAGAGGTCGGAAGACCTTTTGACGTCTACTGTGGTGCTTCACATCAAGGTTTGGGATGTGTTTTAGATGCAAGAGAAGCGAGTGGTTGCATATGCATCAAGGCAACTCAAATTTCATGGGAGAAATTATTCTACTTATGATTTAGAATCGGTCGTGGTAGTAGTGTTATGGAGTTTTGAAAACAGTGATTGTATGAAGCTTTGTATGGGAGGAAATGCAGAACTCCCTTATTATGGGAACCAGGAGGGCGAACCAGTTTTGATTGAACAATTAGAGGAGCCTAGTCTGAAGCGTGTTGGGAGAGTTCTAGGCGCCGAGCAAGCTAAGGGCTTTGTAATGGGTAAAGATGGGATATTAAGGTTAAGAGCAGAATTTGCATACCAGTAAATGAATAATTTAAGGGATAACAGAAAATTTAACTTTGCTCTTCTGGCGAAATGGAAATGGTGGGTGATGAGTGATGAGAAAGGGAAGTGGAAAGATATTCTTGTATCCAAATATGACTCGGAACTTGGGAGAAGCCGAGCTCATTTGAAATATCAATCGTGGTGGTGAAGAGATGTATGTAAGGTGTTCCTTTAGGGAGCGTGAGAATTTGATCAGCAGTTGGGATGTCGATGGATGGTTTTGATCAAGATGCAGAAGTTGATTCCTAGAAGGATATTTCGGATCCTAGTTTGTATTAGCTAGGGGGCATGAGCAGTAGGCAGTTGTTCTCTTTCCTTCCGATGAAGGGATCATGCTCGCTTTTCTCTAAGGAGGCTAGGCCTGGTTCTGTTAAGAGCCTAGTTGTGGAAATGCTCGACCAAGTCTTCAAGGTTGGGAGTAGAGTGTGAATGCTGGAGTTGGCGCTCAATGGAGCAGCATATCCCATATGCAGGGATGTACAATGGAATTTGATGAAGTAGTGGAGTAGTAAGAGTTGGTTCAGCAGGCAACCGAGAAGGTGATGCTGATACAAGGCAGGATGAAAGCTTCTCAAAGTCGGCAGATTCAGAGGAGAAGACCTTTGGAGTTTGCTGCTGAAGACCATGTGTTTATGAGAGTGACACCAACCAAGGGTGTAGGACGAGCTATCAAATCAAGGAAGCTGTCTCCTAAGTTTGTTGGACCATACCAGATCTAGAGGAAAGATAGGTCCTGTAGCGTATGAGATCGCCCTATCTTCCCTTTTTGCAACCCTGCATAACGTCTTTCTCGTATCACAGCTGAGGGAGTACATGGCAGACCCTAGTCACATTTTTTTTAAAGTGGGCGATGTGCAGATCAGGGATGATTGTTCGTTTGAAGCAACCAGTCAAGATCGACGATCGCTAAAGTAATCAGCTCGGAGGTAAGACCATCAACCTGATGAAAGTGGTGTGGGATGAGAGATCGGGTGATTCCACTTGGGAGTTAGGAGAAACCATGAGAAAGGACCATCCACATCTCTTTCCTTGTAATTCAATTTTCGAGGACGAAAATTTTTGTTGTTAGGGAGATTGTAAGGACCTGGAAAATATTACTGGAATAAAAGTGATATATTTTAAATGAATTCTAAGTATGTTCTTATTTAAAATATAAAGGAAGGGAAGTATAGCTTAAAAGTCTACGAGATCGCCGTAATTGGAAGAGTAGGCGATCTCCGACTTCTCTGGCACATGATCGCCTGTCGCCTTGATTGCACCAGAACGCCAATCGCCTGTAGTGTACCTAGTCGCCTGTCGCCTAGAGTACACATGATCGCCGGAACTACACTTAGTGTGTAGTCAAGATGTTGGATCAACCATAGTGGGCTCCCAAAAACCACGTGCATCAAGGTGTGGGTTAAGCCTTAGACACGCTGTGCATGCGAAGCTCTATGCTTGAGTATAGGAGATCGTCCTTAGTGTTGCATGCATGGGCGCGCGAGGGCAAGTGCCAATCTACCCATGGAAATGTGGAGCTACCGACGTCACCGAGTCATGTGGAGATGATACCTTGGACGTAACATAGTGGAATGAAGAACCTTCAGGAGGGCGTGGTGTGTCGTCGGGCATCGCCAGGGCGCGAGGCATGCGGGCATCGCCAGGGCGCGAGGCATGCGGGCATCGCCAGGGCGCGAGGCATGCGGGCATCGCCGGGGCGCGAGGCATGCGGGCATCGCCAGGGCGCGAGGCATGCGGGCATCGCCAGGGCGCGAGGCATGCGGGCATCGCCAGGGCGCGAGGCATGCGGGCATCGCCAGGGCGCAGGGCATGCGGGCATCGCCAAAGAGAGACATCGGTCGTCTTCCAGAGAGAGACATCGGTCGTCCTCCAGGATGAGTGGGTGGAAGGTTATCGCGCGATGTCGAGTTGTACGTAGAGAAGGTGGGACCCAGACTCCCAGCATGAGACGCGCGGCACGCGCGACACGTAGACAAAAGTGTTGGTTCAGAACAGTGACATCAGAATGTTGGCATGCGCAAGAGACACTCGCGGTCGTACTGTTCAGAGCAGTGGTTGGCATGCACAAGAGACAACCGTAGTCGTACTGTTCAGAGAAAGGTACACTCAAACTTCCCTGCAGAGTGGGTGGTGGCAGCTGCTTTTGTGGACAAGTTGGTTTAAGATGGAAAAACCCACTGCTGAGGGAACAAGACATTTCAGTTGTTCAAGAGCGAAAGGGTGAGTACCTCCCTTCTCCTCCATTTCTCTCCTTCGCGCTGCGATTCGGGCACCTTCACACAAGAGCACGACGAGCGACGGCCACCATTAGAGCACTTGGGAAGTTCTCTGCAAGTCCTTCAAAACCAGACGCAAAAACAGAGCCAAGGCGTTCTTCAAGCTTCGTTGGATTTCGGAGCTCCTGGTGTTTGCGCAAGTCCAGGTAAGGGAAGCTAGCCTCCATCTCTAATACGAGCCATAGTGTAGCTATTTTCTGAAGTGTAGGCGGCGTGGTCGCCGTTTTCGCTTTCGTCTTCGTGAAATACTCTGTTTTATGTGTTTGGGCGATGTGGTCGCCGGTTTTATATAAAGCCTTCGAAACACCCTGTTTTTGAACTAGATCGCCGGTTTTGGCGTTGTTTGTGAACTCTCTGTTTCTGGGTGTTGCTTTGAAACTACTTGAGATTTAAACGAGATATTCGAAGATCTGAACCTTTGCAATGATTGTTTTATGATTGAATCATGTATTTGAGTGGTATGATGTTTTGAATGCTGTGAATGTGGGATCGAGGCATAGTATTTTCAGGAAAGGAAATACCGTGTAAGATCTGTATAGGTGTATTGACTAGGGGCTGGTCTAGAAGGAGATATCCTGACTCTGCTGAGATAATGGAATCAAGTAGATGAAGTTATTCAGTTGGTGAGAGTCGAAGGAGGTTCGTACGTATGGGTGAGTTGTTCAAATGGGAACGAGCTCGGCCTATTATACGAATTTACCTTGTCATACCGAGAGAATGGTCACAATGAGATGGTATATGCGCATGCTGTGTGGATTCACAGTGGTAGGTATGACAGGTGCAAATCTCTGGGCCTGAGTCAACGCACGAGTCAATCCGGAAGTAGTGTCATGTGTCTATGCATTGTGGGCCAGTGGAAAGTCTGGCATGTGAAATGAGAAACTGGAATATTGATAGGCACTTGATGCTGTATTGTGAAATGGAAATGACTATGGGTGAATGTTGTGAAGTCTGTGGTTTTGGGCGAGCAGTTGAATGCTATGAGTAGCTCCACGTTTTACATGGATATCTTGGAAAATGTTTTACCTTGATCTATTATGTTCATGATTTTAAATGCCTTATTTTAAACCTCCTTAAAATATCTAGCTTACCCTGCGTTTTCGTCTTGTGGGTGTTCTTCTTAAAACTTGTGATGATCGTGTATAATTTGCACGGGAGCAGATGACGTTACAGGAAGTTGAGATCGCCGGTTTGATAGGAGATCGCCTGCCTGATAGGAGATCGCCTGCCTGATAGGAGATCGCCCAGTTGTAGGGAGATCGCCTGTTCGTCTATTTTGTTGTATTTTGTTAAGTGTTGAAAACATTTGGCTGGTTATGTATCAAACTCCCTAAGAGGAGCAACTTCATTACTTATATATATATTATCATGTACTCTCCAATATTATTTGTGTACCTTTATTTTCTTTATATATGTATGTATGGTTTTATTTTGGCGGGATGTTACATGTTGCCTACACTTGCTCAAAGGCAAGGAGGACTTCCTCTTTCTCGCCTGCACTTGCTCAAAGGCAAGGAGGTCTTCTTCTTTCTCGCCTACACTTGCTCAAAGGCAAGGAGGTCTTCCTCTGTTGCCTACACTTGCTCAAAGGCAAGGAGGACTTCTTCTTTCTCGCCTGCACTTGCTCAAAGGCAAGGAGGTCTTCCTCTGTTGCCTACACTTGCTCAAAGGCAAGGAGGACTTCCTCTTTCTCGCCTGCACTTGCTCAAAGGCAAGGAGGACTTCCTCTTTCTCGCCTGCACTTGCTCAAAGGCAAGGAGGACTTCCTCTTTCTCGCCTGCACTGCCTCAAAGGTAAGGAGGTCTTCCTCTATTGCCTCAAGATGCGCGAGAACATCGAGGACTTTGAACTTCGCTGGATGCCTCCGATCGCCAAAGGACGATGAGGACTTTAAAAACTTTTCACTTGTGCCTCTAATCGCCCAAGGGCGATGAGGTCTTAAAAACGTTTACTTAAAACGTGCGCAATCAGTTTACTTCTACCTCGAATCACTTTAGGTGATAAGGTTTTTCCAAAAACTTCTTTAAAACGATATGCACACAAACTTTAGTATACTTCAAAATTTCGATTTTGAATATCTTATTTCTTGGGTGGCCTCGTTAAAAACTTTCCTTAGGGAAAAAAGGGTGCCCCCTTGTAACTGCTTTTACAAAATTGTTTATGATTCCCCTGAGTTTGTACTACTTACGAAGCTTTAACTGAAATAAATATGAGGTGTGTGGCGTTCCAAGTACGAGGAATCGCCCCTCCTTCTAGTGTCTCCAAGTGGTAGGCGACGTTCCCGAGTGCTTAGGTTATTCTAAACGGTCCTGTCCACCTGGGTGACAACTTATTCTCCATCTCGTACTGGTGGGCCTTCCTCATCACCAGATCGCTGCTTTTGAATTGCCTCGGTATTACTCTAGAATTGTATCTTCGTTCTATTCTTCTTTTCACCGCTTCAACTTTCACTCTTGCTTCCTCTCTGACCTCATCTAGTAAATCCAGGTTCATTCTTCTCTCTTCATTTGATTCTTCTGCTACAAAGTGTTGAAAACTCGGCGAGCTCTCCCGGATTTCAACTGGAATCATCGCGTCACAGCCATACACTAAACTAAAAAGGGTTTCGTGATGTCCACATCGGGCGAGTGGTCCTCGAATGCTTCCACTGCCATCACAGATCGAGCATATTTCTTGCGCTGTGACGCGGTGCACCCACCTCCTGAGAAACCCCCAGCTTTAGTGTGGATTTCCCCATGGATGGGCACTTCATGTTGTTGGCTCTCGCTGCTCGCCGGCTGGGAGCTCGACTCATTTGCTGCCTTCTTCTCCAGCAAATAGTCCTTCAGAAATCCACTTCTAACCAACTCGTCGAGTTGGTATCCCAGCGACAGGCAGGAGTCAAGGGTGTGGCCAAAACTTTCATGGAATTCACACCACGCGTCTGGCTTTGGCCCCAACACCTTATCCGACATCTTTTCAGGCACCTTCAGCTTGGCAGCTATATTGGGAATGGCGATCAGGTCCACTAATCCCCTCACAAACTCATGCCTCGGAGGGCACTTGAATTCCCTCAGGCGACCTGGTCCTCTTCCTCTACTACTGTCATCACCTTTGTTTTTCTTCGGATCATAAGGATGGTATGTCCTTTGATCCTTCTTCACCGTCGCCGTCTCCAACACCCTCTGAGGCTGAGTCTTGGCTTGGGTGCGTGGTTTCGCAGGAGCCATATTCCCTCTCTTCTCTATCACTTCATTCTCAGCGGCGATGTGAGCCACAGCACGTCGCCGAATCTCTGCAAACGTTGCAGGGTGGCTCCTGATTAACGATTCGCTGAAGGGTCCAGGTAGCACGCCCTTCTTAAAGGCGTTCATGAACATCTCCTCATCTTTACCTGGTAGTCAGACTATCTGAGCTCCAAACCTATTCAGATAGTCCTTCAAAGATTCCCCCTGGAATTGCCTTACGTCGAACAAATCGTACGACACCATAGGCGGCGCCTTATTCACAATGTACTGATCGATGAAAAGCTTGGAGAATTGTTGGAAACTGGAAATGTGTCCAGTAGGTAGGCTTACAAACCAATCCAACGCTGTTCTGTGGAGAGTGCTCATGAACATCTTGCAATAGACCGCATCCGATCCTCCCGACAGCATCATCTGCGTATGGAACGCGGTAAGGTGAGCCTCCGGATCTTCCACTCCAGTGAAGGAGGCCTTCACTGATGGCATTTTCATGTGTTCTTCTTGAATCAAAGTAGAAATAGATGGAGCGGAAGCAATGGATGAGTGAAACAAGACCCTCCTAGGAGTTGTGTTGGTCTTGAAGGTGCATGATGAGTATGGGTTGAGTGGTTCGGCCAGCTCAAGGGAGAAGGTGAAAGGATTGAAGTTTATAGCCTAGATTTCTAGGAGGAGTAAAGCTTGTGCACAAAAATGGCAGCATAACATTACTCAAATAAACTTGAAAATACATGAGGTAGGCCTCCTTATTTATAGATTTAGGAGCCTTGGTGAGCAAGCTTAAAGGGTAGGGATGGAAATACAAAAAGTGGGGGCTGCCTAGGGTATTGACTTTAGTCAAACCACACCATCATCCTAATATTCTAGAAGATAGGTCAAAAATGCAACATTTGATAGTACACCCCTCCCTCTTTTGCTAAAGGCACCTATTTGCTAGCACACCCCTCCTTCTATTGCTAAGGGCACCTTTTTGATAGCACACCCCTAAGTTAGCAAGTTTTGCTTTCTACACTACACTAATCTACTAAGCTACCCCTAATGGGCCTCCAAGTAGCATGTACAAGGTCTTCTCCCTCCCATCCGTGGCTTCTTCTATGTGTGCTTGGATATGTTTAGCCATGGATCTTGTGAGAGGTCCTAGACGGTCTAGCTCCATGGATAGCCTCCCTCCTTCACGTCCTAGACGCTCACTTCTTGGAACTAGACGCTCCTCTTGGTCTAGACGGTCTTCTTGGTTTGGGCCTTGGCTTCCTTGGTTAGATGTGCTTGGCCCTCCTCCATCATTCACCGCCGTGATGTTTGTAGGAATCGCAGCGTCCATGATCGCCTGTGAAAATGGCATTGGAAAAACTCGTGGCGGAGACGGTGGCGCACCTCCACTGGTCGCAGCACTCTCCCTCTGCTCGCGAAGAGCCTGACGTAACTCTTCATTAACCTTACTCAGCTCTTCGTTCCTGGCCTGAGAAGCGACCAGGTAGTCGTGCATCTTCGTCTGCTCGACGCGCGATGCTGCCACATCTTCTTGCAAAGCACGCATCCTCTCCAGCATTTGCGGCATTGTCACGTTATTCCCTCCGGATTGTGGCGCAACTGAACTAGATCTGGTTGTCCTCATTTTCCTCATGAAACTTCTACTAATTTCACACAGTTACCTTTCAACACGCAAAATTTATCTCGCAACTACGCTCAAGAAACGTTTCCACTTCCTTCGCACAACGATTGATGCAGGAATCAATCGGTAGAAACCTCCAGAAAACCACTCTCCACCGATTGAACTTCGATTCAAACGGTCAAAACTTCCAGAAAACCACTCTTCACCGATTGAACTTCAATTCAAATGGTCAAAACCTCCAGAAAACCGATTGCGGCAGCAAGCAATCGAACAGAAACTACCGAAAACCTCACAAACTCAACTGTGGATGGGAATCACAGTTTACACGGCCCCACGGTGGGCGCCAGATGATCCAGCATCTTAATCAAAGCGTTAGAGCTTCTCCTTCCCGAACCTCGTCCTCACCAGCTTCACGCCAAGTACACCGATAACCTTCACCTGAAAATCCTCCAAGAAACCTGAAAGAACAGTATGGCGCCTCTGCGGCCGGTTGCACTCCGATGCTCAAGTCAGTGATTGAATCAACAAAGAATCTCAAAGAAAACTCAGAACCGTGTACAAGTGAATCACCACCAAAAAATGAATCCCCCCTAAATTCCGTTAAGAATTCTATATATATATCTGAGTCTTTCTCCCTCCTGACGGTTATTCCTCTTGACACGTGGATAACGTCTGGTCATACACGTGTCACCATCTGGAGTACCTGCAGCTGAAACGTTACCTTCACTTTGCTCCTGCGACTAAGTTATCCACACAGGGAGTAGCTTAGTGCACAGGCTACTCTGGGCGCAACCTTAACATGATGAGCTGGTTAACACTGGGTATCACGGCTCACACTACTCATGGTGGTAGATATGCCACTTATCTTCCCTACTTCGGCAGCAGACTTGCCACTTACCTTCTGTATTTAGACCATATAACAAGTGCTTACCAAGTCTTCTCAAATACCCGGCGATGTGCTCCTTTCGGCGTCTTGTTGACCACCTGATCTCCCAATCTTCACACACAGCGATCATGTGCAATACACACGGTGATCATGTGCAATCTAGGCGATTACTGATCTTCACACACGGCGATCATGTACAATCTAGGCGATTACTGATCTGTGCTTCTTGCGTAACGCTCTCGTTGGGAGCCTGGGTCCCAGCTTAACTGCGTGTTAACAGGAAACCCCCGATGACTGATCAGTGCTTCTTTACTTCTCGCGCTCTGCTTCCAGGCGCTCATCGCACTCTGCCTCCAGGCGCTCATCTGGCACTGATCTGCGGGTGGTGGTCCCTTAGCAACCGAACACCGATCACCATTCTGAGTGATCTCCTCCCTGATTCACCTGCTATCTTCTACCACGTGTCACCCTGTGAATGGTTCACGTGGTCAACTGCTGCTCACGTCATCGACTACCGATGACAGACCGGATCATGATGCATGTGTAAAAGGAAAACAGATTAGAACCTCTTTTAAATCTAAAGATATAGTTTCTACAAATAAAATTCTGGATGTATTGCATATGGATTTATTTGGACCATCTAGGACTGCTAGCCTTGCTAGAAATTATTATGCTTTGGTGATTGTTGATGACTTTTCTAGATATACTTGGACTTTATTCATTGCTTCTAAAAATGATACATACAAAGCTTTCAAGAAATTGGCAAAGGTTTTGAACAATGAAAATGAGAACTGCATAAAACAGATTCGTAGTGATCATGGGGGAGAATTTCAAAATGCAAAATTTGATAAGTTTTGTGAAAAGCATGGCATAACACATAGCTATTCTGCTCCTAGGACAGCTCAACAAAATGGTGTGGTTGAAAGAAAGAATAGATCTTTGGAAGAATTAGCAAGAACTATGTTAAATGAATCAAATTGACCAAAGTATTTCTGGGCTGATGCTGTTCATACTGCTTGCTATGTGCTTAACAGAACTTTAATAAGACCTATTCTTAAGAAAACCCCTTATGAACTGTACAAAGGAAGAAAGCCTAGTGATCTCGCCGCGGACTCGAGCCTGGGGAAATGCCTTGTCACTCCTTCGTCTAGCTTTCCAGCTACTGCGCGTTCTGCAAGGAGGCTCCAGGAACCTTCGACGGAACTCCGAACGATGCCTGCAAAACACATAGACGGCGCCTCTAGCGGCCGTTGTAGCTCCGACGCTCAAGTCAGGCAACGGGAACACCAAAACTCTCTCTCGGATCTCTCTCTGTGTGAGACCCGTGTGTGTGTGCCCTCAGTCCCCTTTGATTCGGAAACTGAGTGTTCTTCGTTTTGTGTTGTGTATTCTGAGGCAAAAGACTGCATACCTAGTTTGGTGTTCTTCTTCCTCATATAAACCGGCGTAGCCCCTACAGGCTACCTCTAGGGCCACTTGATTACTCTGCACTGTCGTTTCCACTCCCCAGGGCTACCTTACGTGCCAGCCTTCTTCACTTGAGTGCAAAGTCTGACAGGGGAGGCTGCATGGGTGCCTCTGTACCCCTCGACTTCTGTGCCTATCTGCCCTACCTATTCTCTGGGAACATCTTCACGGCCCACGTGGCATGCATGCAACCTCACTGGGAGACTCTAGCCTTGATGGGTTCTCGTCCCAGCAGGATTCTGCACCTGACTGCGTCTTCTCATCTTCATGCATGGTCGTCTCGCGACAAAGGCCATTCCCTGCCTCTGAGCGCTTTACTGGTCACTGGTCGCGTTGTTCACATCGCGCGGCCGATGTCGCCTCGACACACACCGATGACCGAGGTATCTCTCATCCTGGCCGATGTCCGATGGCGCTTCTTCACGTTGTCGTGCTCTGCTTATGGAATCAGGCGAGGTCCTTGGGTAACGTTCTCGCTGGGAGCCTGGGTCCCAGTTTAACACGCGTTGGCAAGGAACCCCCGAGGACTGATCACTCTGCATGCACCGATGACTGATCACTCTGTATATACCGACGATTGATCATTCTGTATACACCAATGACTGATCACTCTGTATATACCGATGACTGATCATTCTGTATACACCGATGACTGATCACTCTGTATATACCGATGACTGATCATTCTGTATACACCGATGACTGATCACTCTGTATACACCGATGACTGATCACTCTGTATATACCGATGACTGATCATTCTGTATACACCGATGACTGATCACTCTGTATACACCGATGACTGATCGGTGCTTCATCACTCTCGCGCTCTGCTTCCAGGCGCTCATGCAGGAGTCGATCTCCACCCTTGTTCATCTGCTATCTCATGCCACGTGTTGCTCTGTGACTGGCCCACGTGGTCATCTGCTGCTGACGTCTTTGGATACCGATGACCGACCGGATCACCTAGCATTAGCCATCTTAGAGTATTTGGGTGCAAATGTTTTATTCTAAATAATGGTAAAGATAATCTTGGGAAATTTGACCCTAAATCTGATGAAGGTATACACCTTGGTTATGCTATAAATGGACATGCTTATAGAGTCTATAACAAAAGATTGCTTGCTGTAGAAGAGTCTATGCATGTGGTGTTTGATGAAACAGATTGTTCTATACCGAAATCTGTTTTGGATGAATCTGGTGTGGATGATTTAAGAATAATTCTGCAGAAAAATCAATCCACTGAATTTGATACAACTAATCCAAATGTTGTCAAAGAGTCTGTTGTGAATGCAGGGTTGCCTAAGGAATGGAAGACTCCCAAGGATCTTACTCTTGACAATGTAATTGGAAAACTAGAGAAAGGAGTCTCAACCAGAAATTCTCTCAACAATTTATGCAGAACAGTAGCTTTTGTGTCACAGATTGAGCCTAAAAGCCTGGAAGAAGCACTGCAAGACAGCAATTGGATAACATTAATGCAGGAAGAACTGAACCAGTTTGAATACAATGAAGTGTGGACCTTGGTTCCAAGAAAGCATGAGATGAATATCATAGAAACCAAGTGGGTGTACAGGAACAAGCTGGATGAACATGGAGCTATCACTAGAAACAAAGCAAGGCTGGTTGCTAAAGGATACAACCAAGAAGAAGGTATTGATTTTGGTGAAACCTATGCACCAGTAGCACGTCTTGAAGCTGTCAAATTACTTCTAGCATTTTCCAGCATCAAAGGCTTCAAATTGTTTCAAATGGATGTTAAAAGTGCATTCCTAAATGGGTACATAAATGAGGAGGTGTTTGTTTCCCAGCCCCTAGGCTTTGAAGTTTACAAAAATCCAGAACATGTGTACAAGCTTAAGAAGGCCTTGTATGGACTAAAACAAGCACCAAGGCAATGGTATGAAAGGTTAAGTGAATTTTTGCTTTCTCAAGGCTATAACCGTGGTAATTCTGACAAGACTCTATTCATTAAGAAGAAAAGGGAAGATATTATTCTGGTACAAGTGTATGTAGATGATATAATCTTTGGCTCAACCAATGAGGAAATGTGTGAAGCTTTTGTCAATACAATGAAGAGAGAGTTTGAGATGTCAATGTTGGGGGAAATGAACTTCTTCCTTGGCCTACAAGTGAAACAACTCAAGGATGGAATCTTCATTAGTCAAGAAAAATAATGTAAAGAGCTGCTGAAAAAGTTTGATATGGATCAATGTAAGGCAATCAACACTCCTATTTCAACAAGCTGTCAACTAGACCAAGACTGTGCAGGAAAACCTGTTGACCAATCCAAGTTCAGAAGCTTAATTGGATCCCTGCTGTACTTAACTGCCAGCAGACCTGATATTATGTTTGCTGTATGCCTATGTGCCAGATATCAATCTGATCCAAGGGAATCTCACTACAATGCAGTCAAGAGAATTCTGAAATACTTGCAAGGGACAAAATCTGTTGGACTATGGTATCCTAACCATGTTTCCTTATACTTAAACTGTTTTTCAGATTCTGATTTTGCAGGGTGCAAGGTTGACAGAAAGAGCACTAGTGGGACATGTCACATGCTAGGATCAAGCCTGATTTCTTGGCATTGCAAGAAAAAAGCTTGTGTTGCCCTCTCTACAGCAGAAGCAGAATACATTGCTGCTGGAAGCTGCTGTGCTCAAACATTATGGCTAAGGCAACAGCTAAGTGACTATGGAATACTGTTAAACAAGATACCTATTAATTGTGATAATACCAGTGCCATAAACCTGTCTAAAAATCTTGTGTTACATTCAAGAACAAAGCACATAGAGATTAGACATCATTTCTTAAGAGAAAATATAGCTAATGGTATTTGTGATATTAAATTCATTAGTACTGAGTTTCAATTGGCTGATCTGTTTACAAAACCTTTGGCTAAAGATAGGTTTTATTTCTTGTTAAACGAATTGGGTATTATCAGCTTAAACTGTCCACTGCAGTGATATTTTAAATATGTTATCTTGCGCTGTAACATGTTGTTTTTCTGTTTCAGATTTGCTGACTTGACTAGGAAAGAGAAATAATTACGCTTCTCTCTCTCTTTGACAATTGACTACCTTTATGGTTATTGACCATTGGTTTTATAACATTCATGTGTGGATATCCTAACTGATTTGATATCTTTGATTATGTAACAGATTTGACCCAACAAGCTGAAACATGTTATTTCCAATATATTCTTGCTTATTTCAAAACTGTATTGACTGTACCTCATGAATAAAATCTGATTCACACCTGATTTTGCTGATTCTGCATTCAAAACCCGTGAACCTTATAATCTGGTTTAAAGCTCTATATAAATCTGTTCTTAAATCTTTCCTCTCATAGCTTCTCACTTAATTCACTAGCTGTCCAGGTGTAAGAAACAGCAGATTAAGCATGGCATCCTCTTCATACAGAAAGAAGAAATCAAAGGAGCAAGCCCAAAACAGCCAAGGCATTCTAGAGAACTGGTCTGCTGGAGATTCAGAGGCAATGACCAGGTTTATACATGAAACTGGAAGAAAGCAAATCAATGTCCCTAAGGTGCTTGAATTTTCATGGATGAGGGAAGAAAATCTAGTAGAAGCCAAGGATATGCTCAAGCATCAAAAGCTGAAAGGATTCCTGGAAATGACTGGAAATGTCTATCCAGACCTTGTAAAAGTGTTCTACAGCAACCTTGAACAAGAGGGCAAAAATCTGGTCTCCCATGTAAAAGGAGTAAAGCTGAAAATCACCAGAGAAATCTGGAGCAATGTGGGTGGAATTAAATATTCTGGACTGAAAGTAAGCAAGGGCAACACTGCTGGACTGCAAGGCTTCAATAAGATGCAATTCTATAGGAGTTGTGTAAGAAACTCCACTGAACCCGTAGCAAGGTTTCATGCAGGGTTTGTTTCTTTATCCTCTGCTCCCATGCTGTTTGATGAATCCAAAGGGGGAGAAAAATAACTGATCTTATGGCACCAATCAGTCATCCGGGGAGCTGATCTTATGGCACCAATCGGTCATCAGCGTAAAAATAGCTGATCTTATAAGCTGCAGTGGTATAGGGAGGTATTGATCTTTCTTCAAAGCAACCGAGCTATGGGGATTTGTCTCCATCAAACACGGGGAGATTGTTGAAGCTGAAGGAAGCTTCTTCCCAACCTTGGCTTAAAGTGTGTTTGATGAAGAAAATTGCTTTGGTGCTTTATAGTTTGTAATAAGTCTTACGTGAATTTTGTTTTTAGGCTTAGGATGTTATAAAGTTGCCTTTGGTCATTGGGGAAGTAATGAGGAACCAATCGATTATCGGTCATTGGGGAAGTAATAAGGAACCAATCGGTCATCGGTCATTAGGGAAGTAATGTGGCACGATCGGTCATCGGTCATTGGGGAAGTAATGTGGCACGATCTGATGTGATTCCACTAGCCACAATAACATGATTCTTTGATATTCTATGGAGTCAACTTGAGTTGGCAAAGATTAGGCACTTTTATAGAAGAGGATCAATGTTCTATATTTCAAGAACTCACCAAATCTTGCACCAAAACCCAAACTCACATGGAAGCTCCATTTATTATCAATTGAACCGATTAAAAAGCTGGAAAACAAGTTTGAACCAAACAAGAAAAAAGGAAAATAGAAAATGAACCGTTCAAAATCAAAGAAAAGGAAGAATAGTTGCTGGAAAACTGAAAACAGCACCAAAAACTCAAGAAAACCAACTCAAAACATGAACAACTAAAGAGAAAAAAGGAAGGAGAATAGAAAACTTATGAAAATGGATGTAGATTGGTATGAACACGCCACTAGAAGTGATGGATGCTCCTAGATGAGTATGCTGCCGCCACTTGAGGACACCATGGATCCTTCAAGATAAGACTAGAGAAGAAGGCTCAAAGCTCTCCAATGTTCTTTCAAAATTTGAGTAGAGTTTTTTTACTATCAATTTCAATCTAGAAAATACAATGAGGGAGGCCTCCTATTTATAGCATGAGGAGCCTTGGAGAACAAGTTGTGAGGGTAGTAAGGGAAGACACAATATGGTGCAGCCTAGGTCATTGACTTTGGTCAATGCCACACCATTTCACTCATTTCTAGAAGGTAGGGTTTCCTTCCTTCCCTAATGGACTTCATAAGCCTAAACTTATAACTTCACCTCCTTATTTACTTCTACACCTATCTACTAATACACCCCCCGTAAGACTCCTAATTAAAGACTAAAAGATGCTATAACAATAGAGGTTTTTAATGTTTCCCTCTAAGCACCATCAACCAAAGATATTACAAAAAGAGAGAATAATTGTTTCCTAGCTCCTAAAACTTTGAACAGGCTTCTTGTAAGCCTTTGAGGTGGGCTTTGATCTTTATGGGCGTCCTCTATTTGCACCTCTACCTCTTCTTGATCTTATTGATTGGCCTCCATGTCCACTAGAGCTTGATCTCCATCACGATCGGTCATCGGGATAATCTGTTCCAGTTGCCAAAGCAAGCTTAGATCAAGCACTTAGAGTAATTAAAAGCTTTTTTGATATTCTGTTAGGGCACCAAAGGGAAGTCAATTCAGTTATTTCAGTTAACTGAGTTGGGAGCCTTTCAGAAAATAAATCTGTTAAGATGTGCACAGAATCCGTTGTTTCCCAAATTGTTTTCAACTGGTTTTTGAAAAATAGTTAGAATCTGATTTCTTTAAAAGGCAAAGGTCTCTCTCTCTCAGAAAAACACACTGAGCAATCACGTTTTCAAATGAGGTCAAACAAGTTCTGAAAGAGAAGAAGGATCAAAACACTTTTGTGAAAGGTTTTCAAAAGGAATTTCAAGTGTGCTTGTTCTAGGAAAACCTTGTGCTTTGTGAAGGTGCTGGTACAGTTTCTGCAGCAGATTGAACTACTGGTTTGAGTTCTTGCATCTTCTTTTCAGGTGTAATTTTTCCTTTCTCATTTGTTGTAAAGGTGTAAGTGTTAGTCACTCCTTGATAGGGTTTCTTGGAGTGCAAGGTGTGCTGAAATAGGTGTTTTTCAGCCTTGTATGTGAGTGTTCTTGTAGGTTTCAAGAACTGCTGTATATGCTGTAATTGTTGTATGTGTTTAGTGGATTTCACCTTGGTGTAAGGTGAACTGGATGTAGCTCTTGATGAGTGAACCAGTATAAAAACTTGTGTGCAATCTTCTTTCCTTCCTTGCAGTTATTTCTGGAATTTGAATTGATAACTGTCCAAAATAAATCTGTTCATGTGAAATTGAATCTGTTAATTCTGGGTTTAATATGAACTGTTCTTCTCTTGGTTGAAACCTTTTTGCAAATATCTGAACAAGTGTGTTCTGTTGTTCCTTCTAATTGAGTAAAATCTTGTTTGATTAAGTTCTGATTGTACGAAGGTGATTTGGAAAAATAAATCTATTTTGCTTAAAATCAATCTGTTTTTAAGTTCTGCTTGTACAAAGGTAATTTGAAAAATAAATCTGTTTTGTTTGAAATCAATCTGTTCTTTTAATCATTGTTAAACAGAAGTCAATTCCTGTTGCAAAAATTTTAAAAGATCAATTCACCCCTCCCCTCTTGATATTCAGACCCTGCTTAACTCTAACAGACCTCACGTTTACGAAGGCAGATCGCCTGGATGTTGTCCCTCATGACAATGATCCAGTGGTGATATCGATGGTTACCATGGGAAGAAGGGTGCATCGGGTCCTTGTTGATCAAGTAAGTTTAGCCGATGTGATGTTCTGGTCGACCTTCAACAAGCTACAATTGTCTCCAGACCAGTTAAGACCTTATACCGGTTGCTTGTATGGGTTTGTTGGTGACCAGGTCGAAGTGCGAGGATATATAGAACTGAGAACCACCTTTACTGATGGAGTGGCCTCCCGTACAGAGAACATCAAGTACCTTGTCGTGAATGCCCCATCAACTTACAACATATTGTTGGGCAGGCCAACCCTGAACAGACTGGGGCTAGTGGCGTCGACAAGGCACATGAAGATGAAGTTGCCTTCGATGGAAGGAGCGGTGATCACCATCAAGTCAGATTAGAAAGAGGCAAAGAAGTGCTACAAAAATAGCCTCAAAACAAGAAGAGGAGTGTGCATAGTGACCATCCAACCACCAGGTAGAGAGTGCGCTGTTGCTGACCTGCCCCGAAGAGGAGTCGGGCTTACACGAGCAGAGGTCACCTGAGAAAGGTTGATGGAAGAGGGCCAAGCACAACCTTCCATGAAAGGCAAAAGCCAAGTCAAGAGCGTCTAAGACCAAGCTAGGAGCGTCTAAGACAAGCTAGAAGCGTCTAGGACGAGAAGGCCAACCTAGAAGCGTCTAGGACAAGAAGACTTGGATCAAAGCTATGAATGGGAGAGTGGCATACTAGCACATATTCCGTGAAGGCCCATCAAATGTAGTTTAGCTTTAATTGGGGTGTAAATAGCATAGCCATGTGGACAAATGTTTATTTTTCTGCACATTAGAATTAAGGAGAAGTTAACCTTCCCACTATTCTAGAAAGCCCATGGAGGGGGTGAACTTACAAACTAGACACACCCCTCCCCAGGTGCTCACACTTTCCATGTGGCCCATGTGCTTCACATTTACATTTCATTTGGCTAGCATTAGGGTTGCATTATGGTCCTCCTTAGCCTATAAAAAGAGGAGCCTACATCTTGTATTTTCAAGTTTATTTGAGTAATGTTATGCTGCCATTTTTGTGCACAAGCTTTACTCCTCCTAGAAATCTAGGCTATAAACTTCAATCCTTTCACCTTCTCCCTTGAGCTGGCCGAACCACTCAACCCATACTCATCATGCACCTTCAAGACCAACACAACTCCTAGGAGGGTCTTGTTTCACTCATCCATTGCTTCCGCTCCATCTATTTCTACTTTGATTCAAGAAGAACACGTGAAAATGCCATCAAAGGTGACTTGAACCAGCAGAAGATGTAATAGAGAGGGAGATTGGAGGCAAGATATTCAAGCTTGGCAAATCCCTGTGCCAAGATACACAGGACAAAGTGGCGGGAGTCATAGAACGACACTTGGATGCTTTCGCTTGGTCTGCCTCTGACATGCCAGGCATCGACCCTAATTTTTTGTGTCATCGCCTGGCGCTGAATCCCTAGGCCAGACCTATCCGCCAGAGAAGAAGAAAATTCAATGAAGAGAGGAGACAGGTGATCATGGAGGAGACACAGAAGTTGCTCAAGGCTGGTCATATACGGGAAATTCAATATCCTGAATGGCTAGCGAATGTGGTGTTGGTAAAGAAGGCCAATGGGAAGTGGAGAATGTGTGTAGACTTCACTGACCTCAACAAGGCATGCCCAAAGGACTCTTATCCTCTGCCAAGTATTGATGCGTTGGTAGATAGCGCCTTAGGCTGCAAACTGCTCAGTTTCCTGGATGCTTTTTCTGGTTATAACCAGATCAAGATGCACCCAATGGACGAGTGCAAGACAGCGTTCATGACTGAGTTGTCTTGCTACTATTACACAGTCATGCCATTCGGGTTGAAGAACATAGGTGCCACTTACCAGAGGTTGATGGACAAGATCCTTGTGCCCATGATAGGACGCAATGTGCAAGCCTACGTGGATGATATGGTGGTGACATCACAAGTGAAGGATCAGCACGTCGCTGATTTGGAGGAGCTATTTAGTACAATAGCTAAGTACAGGCTGAAGCTGAATCTAGAGAAGTGCATTTTTGGGGTGGAAGCAGGAAAGTTTCTAGGCTTCTTGCTCACTGAGCATGGGATAGAGGCTAATCCAGACAAGTGCACAACAATCCTTGCTATGAGGAGCCTGAAGTTAGTAAAGGAGGTTTAGCAGTTGATAGGTGGAATGGCTTCTCTCTCCATATTCGTATCAGTTGGGAGAGATAAAGGCCACCCCTATTTTCAGTGCTTGAGGAGGAACACCAGGTTCTTGTGGACCAAGGAGTGTGAGGAAGCATTCCTCAAGCTGAAAGAATACCTGGCCAGCCCACCGGTTTTGTGCAAACCTCAGCTTGGCATCCCGCTACGCTTTTATTTCGCAGTCACTAAGAAGGCAGTGAGCTCAGTTCTTGTGCAGGAGCAAGACCAAAGCCAAAAGCCCATCTACTTCGTTAGCAAAGTGTTGCAAGGGCCTGAGGTGAGATACCAAGCCATAGAGAAGGCAGCACTGGCCGTGGTGTTCTCTGCAAGAAGGCTTTGCCATTACTTCCAGAGCTTTACAGTGTTGGTGATGACAGACCTGCCCATTCGCAAGGTTTTGTAGAAGCCAGATATAGCAGGAAGGATGGTGCGATGGGCAGTAGAGTTGTTAGAGTTTGACATACAGTATGAACCTAGAGGTCCAATCAAAGGCCAAATCTATGCTGATTTTGTGGCCGAGATGTCCTCAGCGGAGACCTAGCAGGACGAGCTTGACTTCAGATGGGTGCTCTCGGTAGATGGGTCCTCTAATCAACAAGGCAGTGGAGCTGGGGTGATCTTGGAAGGACCAAAGGGGTTGTTGATTGAGCAGGCTCTACGGTTTGCCTTCAAGGCTAGCAACAATCAGGCAGAGTGTGAGGCTCTAATCGCTGGAATGCTGTTGGCCAAGGAGATGGATGCGCAGAGTCTTCTAGCAAAAAGTGACTCCTTATTGGTCACTGGTCAAGTGGCGGGAGAGTACCAGGCTAAAGACCCTCAGATGGCCTCCTACCTAGAGTATGTCCAAGTGTTGAAGAGTTCATTTGTAGCTTTCAAGTTGGTGCATGTTCCCAAAGATCAGAATGCCCGAGCCGACTTGTTAGCAAAACTCGCGAGCTTAGGCAAGGGGGGCAGATGGAGGACGGTCATCCAAGAAACCCTGAGGACAACTCGCACCTATACGACCGAAAATTTGGTAGGAGTCCACCAGATTAGCAAGTTAGATGGTGGAAAGAGGAGTCATCGGTCGTTGACCCAAGAAACCTTGAAGAAGCCAAGGGTCAATGCCTTTTCGACGTTGGAGGAGGAGTCATCACAAGTCTGCCTGGTGCAGAGGGGAGAAACGTGGATGACTCCTTACAAGTGCTACTTGGCTGATGGGATGTTGTCAATGGAGCCAACGGAGGCGAGGAAAATAAAGAAGAACTCGACCAAGTATGCACTCATTGATGGGGAGTTGTACAGGCATGGATTTACCCACCCTATTCTGGTGTGTGTGCATGGTGAGCAGTGCACGCGAATAATGGCGGAGCTTCATGAAGGAATATGTGGGAGCCACATTGGAGGTCGTGCTCTGGCATCCAAGGCCATTCGCGCAGGGTACTACTGGCCAACCATGAGGGAAGATTGCACCAAATATGTGCAGCAATGCAAGCAGTGTCAACTACATGCTGATTGGCACAAGGCCGATATATAGCCCTTGGCCATTCAACACATTGGGAATTGATATTCTGGGGCCCTTCCCTTTGGCTGTGCGGCAGATGAAGTATCTTGTGGTCGCTATAGAATACTTTATGAAATGGATAGAGGCCGAGCCAGTAGCACAAATCACAGCCCATAAGATCCAGCATTTTGTGTGGAGGAACATAGTGTGTCGCTTTAGCGTGCCCAAGTGTTTGGTGTCTAATAAAGGCACTCAGTTTACAAGCCAACAGCTGGGGAAGTTATGCACAGAGTTGGGCATCAAATAGGTGTTTGCATCAGTTGAGCATCCTCAGACTAATGGGCAGGTCGAGTCGGCTAACCGAGTCCTACTCAGGGGACTGAAGAGAAGGTCGGAGAAAGCCAAGGGGACTTGGGCTGAGGAGGTTCCCAGAATTGTGTGGGCTTACCACACTACTCCTTAGTCCACCACCAAGGAGACACCCTTCAGCTTGGTGTATGGTTCGGACGCCATGATCCCCGTTGAGATCCAGGAGAGCTCGCCACGCTTCTAGAATTTTGTGGCTGAGGAATCCAATGAAGAAAGGAAGGTGAACTTGGACCTCTTAGATGAAGTAAGGGAAGAAGCAGGAATCAAAGTCGAAGCATTGAAGAGAAAGGTTGAGCTCAAGCACAGTTCCAAGTTGAGAGCTCGGTAGTTCCAGGTCACTAACTTGGTGATGCGGAAGGCATCTCCTTACCAGATAGAGAACAAGTTGTCCCCCAAGTGGACTAGTCCCTTTAGAGTGACAGAGGCCCTGGGAAATTGGGCGTACAGACTTGAGACTTTAGAGGGTGGGCCGATTCCTCGTACATGGAATGCTACCCAGCTTAAGTTTTATTTCAGTTAAGACAAAGATATATATTGTACACAGTTTAGGGGACACTCTTTTTTCCCTTCTAAGGGTTTTTAATGAGGTCACCCAATAAAATTTTCAGTTAAGATATATTCTTGAATGTTTTGTACAATGTAGTTAAGAACCTGTCACTTGGGGTTAGAGGTCTCGAAGTGGGAAGGTAGGTTCGCGTAGAACACCTCCTCTTCGAGTGAGAACACCCAAGTTGAAGAGAAGGGTTCGCCAGTTAAAATCCTTCCTCGCCTATGAGCGATGAGAGGTCAGTTAAGGACCTGTCACTTGGGGTTGGAGGTCTCGGAAGAAGGAAGATAGGTTCGCATAAAACACCTCCTCTTCGAGTGAGAACACCCAAGTCGAACAGAAGGGTTCGCTAGCGAAATCCTCCCTCGCCTATGGGTAATGAGAGGTCAGTTAAGACTCGTCAGCTTGGGTTAGAAGTCTCAGAAGCGGGAAAGGAAGGATCACAGAGAACGCCTCCCCTTCAGAGTGAGAATACCAAAGATGACTCCTACCAGCAAAATCCTCCCTTGTCTCGAACAAGGAGAGGTCAGGTGAATACAGATTGGTGCTAGAAACCTCGAAGTGGTAAAGGGAGGATTCGTGAAGAACACTTTCTCCTTGAGTGAAAGCACCCAAGTTGAACAGCAGGGTTTGGCAACGAGGACAGACATGCCTATAGGCGATGAGAGGTCAGCCTAAGAATAGCCTGTGTGTTATAAGTCTCGGAGTGAAAGAGAGGGGTTCGCAGAGGACGCCCCCACTCAAGTGAGAACACTAGGGTCAAATGAGGTGGTTCGTCACTTAAGTCCTCTTTGGCGTGGTGCAAGGAGAGGACAGTGAAGTGATGTAGTCCACTCGCCAGGGCTTGCTCACGGTGTGGTCTCTTATCTTAAAGAGGAATTGCACTCATCACCTCTTACCAGTGTTAGGCGTGCTACATGGAGAGGAGTCAAAGTTGTTATTTAAGTATGCTAAAGCATCCAAGCAACTACTGAGCACTGAGAACGCAAGTTGTGCAAAGAAAATATGAAGCGTCAAGGTAAACAAGTTGAGCAAGACAGTTATACACAAAGTTAAATATTATTATTAGATTAGAAGAGCGATTACAAAGAAAAAGGTAATTACAAGAAGCCCAGCCATGGAATATGACTGCTCAAGAAACCTATCTAGGCAATATTTGCTCGTCGACCACCTGCATGGATACAGAGAAGGGCGAGAGGTCCATCTTAGGATGCACACAGGTAACCTGAGCAAGGGCATCGCCAAACCCCTCCCCGTAAGCGTCGGCGGCATTTTCATTCAGCTCTGCCTCAGTCTTCTTGAACAGCTCGGCTTGTTGGGCAAGCTCTTCCTCCACCTTGCCCAGCTGGACTTATTGGTTTGTGGCCCCCTCCTCCAGCTTGGTCATCTTTGCATGGGCCCCCTCCAATTGTTCCTCCATATCAATGACTTTGTTGCGGAAGGGAAGGATTTTGGCCTCAAGCTGGAGGGCCTCCTATCCCTTGGTGAAGACGAGCTTCTTAGTTTCTTTTTCTGATTGGCGGAGACTGCTCAGCTCCTAGTTCAGAGCAATCTCACGTTTGGCAGCCATTTGAACTTGAAGCTCTAGCTTCTTCTTCTGCTCCAACTCCTTCTTTAGTTGGGCCACTTCCTCCCTTAGCTCCATCTCCACGTCCCCCTGTATTAGCAGAACACTGGAAGCGGCAAGGAACTCACCAAGGCCATGACTTAAATGGTCCCTTAGTGAATCCCTGTCCAAGGCCTCTATCGTTTCTTTGGTAGGCAGGTGCACGAGGGTATGCTGGAGAAAAGGGGGAAGTTCAGGGGCAGGAGGTGCTTGATCAGCCAGGGGAGCATTCTCCCCCCCACCCTCGAGCACCAGGAGTGGCTCGAGAGGAGAGGAGGTGGTAAGGGGGTGCAGGTTGCCCCTCTGTGGCAGACGAGGTCGCTGCAGCAACCTCCACCTTATTTCTCTTAAAGACAAGGGTTGAGCAGGTGTCCTCGTCTTCAGAGATTACTGTAAGGACCTGTAAAATTAAATTGGAATAAAAGGAATATATTTTAAATGAATTCTAAGTATGTTTTTATTTAAAATAAAAAGGAAGGAAAGTGTAGCTTAGAAGAGTATGAGATCGCCTGGTTAGTACATAATCGCCTGTCGCCTAGACTACCATGCGGACATCGCCAAGGCGCGAGGTATGCGGACATCACCGGAGCGCGAGAGACATGCGGGCGTTGCCTGGGATAGACATCGGTCGTCTCCCAGAGAGAGACATCGGTCGTCTCCCAGAGAGAGAGATTGGTCGTCTTCCAGAGAGAGAGATCAGTCATCTTCCAGGATAAGTCATCGGTGAAAGGTTATCGCGCGATGTCGTGTTTCACACAGATAAAGTGGGACCCAGACTCCCAGCATGAAACGTCCTGCAGGCGCGCCACGTAGACAAAAAGGGTGGTTCAGAATAGTGACATCAGAAAGTTGGCATGCGCAAGAGACACTCGCGGTCATACTGTTCAGGGAGGTGGTTGGCATGCGCAAGAAGACAAAAAGGGTGGTTCAGAATAGTGACATCAGAAAGTTGGCATGCGCAAGAGACAACCGTGGCCGTACTGTTCAGTGAAACGTACACTCAGGCTTTCCTGCAGAGGGGGTGGTGGCAGCAGCATGCGTGGACAAGTAGGCTTGGATTCAAAAACCCACTGCGGGGAGGCAAAGAACGTTGTAGTGGCTCAAGAGTGAAAGAGTGAGTGCATCTTCATCCCTCTCTTTTCTCCCCTTCGCGCTGCGATTCAGGCAACCTCAAGCACCAGTACGACGAGCGACGACTGCCCTTGGACACTTGGGAGGTTCTCTACAAGTTCCCCAGACCGGGACACTAAAACAGAGTGAAAGCATCTTTAAGCTTCGTTGGGTTTCGGAGCTCTTGGAGTTTTGCGCTAGTCCAGGTAAGGGAAGCTAGCTTTGTTTTTCAATAAAAGCCGTAGGCTAGCTGTTTCTGAAGTGGGGGCGACGTGGTCGCCGGTTTCATATTTTGTTTTCGTGATACTCTGTTCTATGTGTTTGGGCGACGTGGTCGCCGGTTTTAAACTCAATTTCACGATGCTCTGTTTTATGTGTGGGGGCGACGTGATCGCCGGTTTTAAACCCCTTTTTCATGATGCTCTGTTTTCATGAGCTTGGACGACGTGATCGCCGGTTTTAAATACAGATTTCGAACTCCCCTGTTTTAGTGTCCTTGAGACTGTTTGAGATTTAAATGTGGAATGCATGTGATATTTTAAAGTCTGAACCTTGGAATGATTGTTGCTGTGATTGGAAATCGTTCATTTAAGTGTTATATGATGTGTTGAATGTTTGAATGTGGGATCAAGACATAGTATTTTCAGGAAAGGAAATACCGTGTTGAGATTATTTATGAGGTGTATTGATCAGTGAGTATCCTGTGAATGAGACGATCCTGACTCTGCTGATATGATGGAGTCACATAGATGAAGTCATTCGGTTGGTGAGAGTCGAAGGAGGTCCATATGTATGGGTAAGTCGTTTGAAAGATAACTGACTTGACCTGTTATATGGATTAACCCTGTCATACTGTGAGAGTGATGAGATTGAGATCGAGATTATGTTGATGCGCATGGCTGTGGGAACATTACAGCGATGAAGTATGACAGGTGCAGGTCTCTGGATGCTAAGTTCAACGCACGAGTCTTCCGGAAGTAGTGTCAAGTGTCTATGTGTGATGAGTCAGTGGAAGTCTGACGTGAGAAATGTGAAATATTGAGAATTTGTTGATAGACACTTGATGGTTTTGTGATATGAATGAGAAAGTGATGGACTCTTGTGAATGTTTAAAAAGGGCTGATCTACGTTGGTTGTCCAGTTTATAATTTAAAGTTTTAAAAATATCTAGCTTACCCTTTGTATTGTTCTGTGGCTGTTTTCTCTTAAAACTGTGATGATCGTGTATTTTACACGGGAGCAGATGATCTTCCAGGGAGTAGAGCTCCTCAGTGAGTGGTCGCCGGAAAGAGATCGCCTGTTTCTGTCTCCATGTGGTGATCGCCTGTTTTCTGTTTTGATAGCAGATCGGCTGTTTTGGGTCTTCTGATAGGAGATCGCCGGTTTGTGTAGGGAGACCGCCGGTTTCATTTTATTTGGCTGTATTTTGTTTAAGTTTTGGAAAATTGACCGGTTATGTATTAAACTCCCTGTGAGGAGAAACTTCATTACATATATATAATTATGTTCACTTCAATATTATTGTTTTACCTTTATTTTTTTTTTTTTTATTTATTCCAAAGTATTTGGCGGGATGTTACAATTACCATCGCGGCTACCCTCTTATGTTTGCTTTCAGAGGTAGAGCCTGGGGAAGCCACGGCGGGAGAGGAAGGGCCAGCGAGGCATGAGCCACTTGTTGTGCGGTGACCCAGCAGAGCGGCCAGCCTTTTCTTTTTCTCAGCATCCAACACCATATCTACAACAAACAACAAGTAAGGAGAGGTGACACACAGTTACTAAATGCAAATACAGGCAGATACCAGAAGAGGTAAAGAAAATACCAATGTAGATGCTGAAAGTTTCAGCATCATACTCGTGCCTGATCAGCTGGGTAGTGTTAAACACCACCCCCAAGCTGGCAAGGAGTTGGCACAGGTTGTAGTCAAAGGGTGTCAGCTACTCAAGTCCTCGGGGTTTCTTGAATTTCAACTTCTCCACCCAGTACAAGGGGAACCCTTCGAGTATGGTGGAGTTGTAGGAGCTGTAGCAGACCCTAAAGAATTTCCCTTTGAAGCCCTTATAGGACTGCTGGAAGAGAGTTAGCAGAACTCTCCCCGCCACCTCATTGAGGCTTACCCAAAGCCTCTTCCCGGGGCTCTTCGCCTCGAAAAAGTGGAGGAAGACGTCCACGGAGGGAGTGAACCCCAGGTTGTTGCACAGAATGGAGAAGGCCCTCACGAAGACCCAACTGTTAGGGTGCAGCTGGGCAGGTGCCACGTTGAGCTCCGTGAGGAGGGCCCTCTCGAACCCAGTGAAGGGCAAGCAGACCTTGACCCGCTTGAAGATAGTTGTGTAGAGGAAGAAAAAAGGCTCCCCTCATTGCAGCGATCGTTTGCGCACACGGGTTCGCCCTCTGTGCAGGGTCGAATAGAGACGTACGCATCACATTCTCTACCAAAGACGCGCCCTTTGGTCTCGTGCTCATCGTCCCTGTGCTTCCTCAAGTCTTCACAGGAAGTGAGTTTTGAGGTCTCAGCAAGGAGTTCCTCAAGGGCCCAGGGGTATAGGGCCCTCTAGTCGACAGTAGGAGGAGGGTTGGAAGTGGTTTTGGTTCTTGCCATCTCGAATCTAAAACAAAATGAGAGGCAAGGAGAAGGAAAACTAAGGTTTAGAAGAAAGCGATGGTGTGTTTCAAGTGGTGGACAAGGACTCAAAGACGAAGAATGCAAACAGGAAAGAAGAACAGAAACCCTAAAATGCAGAAATCATAAACAGGCCCAAAGCAGTTATAGCATGTAAGGGGTGGCAGAATCATAAAACAAAGGCAAAAGGAAGAGTAAAAATCATACCTTTGAGTTAGTGAAGGTGAGGGGTTGCGAGAGTTGGAGTGGGAGTGGAAGCCTTCAAGAGAAGATAGTGATCGCAAAGGTTTGAGTGAAAAGTGATGAAACAATGATGAGACGCGGGGGTCTGAAGGGGTTTAACGTAGGCAAGGGAGCGCAAACGTTAAGGAGTCCTAACCGTTCATCTAAACACGTGTCCACAGATTAAGGGGGGTTGGTGAGATGTCCCTTCAGCGCACTATTCATGTCCTATCGTTCAGTGCCACGTAGGTCGCCCAAGCCGATGACTTAGTCTCTTCACTGAACAAGTTAATAGCTTGAGACTGGGGGGCTTATGTACCGACCAGTCCTCGGACACCGAAAACAGCTAGTAATGGTGAGCCACGTCAGCTGGGTCCCACAGCATGGGCCAGATGTAACATCCCGCCAAAATAAAACCATACATACATGTATAATGAAAATAAAGGTAAACAAATAATATCGAAGAGTACATGATAATATATATATATAAGTAATGAAGTTGCTCCTCTTAGGGAGTTTAATACATAACCAGTCAAACGTTTTCAACACTTAAACAAAATACAACAAAATAGACGAACAGGCGATCTCCCTACGAAAGGGCGATCTCCTATCAGGCAGGCGATCCCCTATCAGGCAGGCGATCTCCTATCAGCCAGGCGATCTCCTATCAAACCGGCGATCTCAACTTCCTGTAACATCATCTGCTCCCGTGCAAATTATACACGATCATCGCAAGTTTTAAGAAAACAGCCACAGAACCAAAATACAGGGTAAGCTAGACATTTAAAAGAGAGTTTGAATATGAACTTAAAAACCAATCCTGAAACCAATTTAAGACATCCACATAAAACCATCAACTTTCTCATTTTTCACAAAACCATCAGGTAATCACATATTTCACAAATCAATCCAAGAGTCTTTCAATTCATATCAGCAATCAAGTGCCTGACAATTCAATTTCTCAATTCACATACCACTGTGAAATCCACACATTCACATGGTCGCTGTGAAATCCACACATTCACAAGCGTATAGAGGAATCCACACATCCTCACATGGTCGCTGTGAAATCCACACATTCACAAGCGTATAGAGGAAATCCACACATCCTCACATGGTCGCTGTGAAATCCACACATTCACAAGCGTATAGAGGAATCCACACATCCTCACATGGTCGCTGTGAAATCCACACATTCACAAGCGTATAGAGGAATCCACACATCCTCACATAACATTTCAACAAATGATTCCAGTCACAGCAAAACTCATGCCAAGGTTCAGATATTCAAATATCACATGCATTTCACATATAAACCTCAAACAGTTCTCAAACAATACAAAAACAGGGGACATTTCAATAACAGATGAAAAACCGGCGATCACCTCAAGGAACCGGCGATCACGAACAGAACTGGGTTTTAAACAAGAACATTTTGAAAACCGGCGACCACGTCGCCCCCAACATCAAAACAGAATCGATTACAGTAAACACTTCGCATCCAACATCAGAACACCAGAACAAGAAACAAAACCGGCGACCCCGTCGCCCCACATCTCAATCAGCAAGTACACAGTTTTCATTTGAAACAAGGCTAGCTTCCCTTACCTGGATCAGCGTGAAACTCACTTCAAGCTCTAACCACCGAACGTAAAGGATGCCTGAACTCTGCCTAAGCATTCTAATCAGTAAAACTTGTAGAGAACCTTCTCAAATGCTCTATGGCAAACGCTGGTAGTCAAGCTGGTGCCTGGGGAATACTGAGTCGCAGTGCAAAGGAGAGAAAAGAGAAAGATGAAGGTGAACTCACTCTGTCACCTTTTATACTCTCACTGCGTTTCTAAACTCACTAAGAGGCGGTGCATTCTGCTACTAGGAACATAGGCCTGCCATGTAGCTATCATTACCTACTCTCTAACTAACCCTTCTGGTTGGGTTTTCTTCCTTGAATTAAATGCAACCTGACAGTATGGCCACGTGGCGTCTCTGCGCACATGGAGCTACTGTCCCGAAGGACTTTTACTGCCTACCTGTCGCACATGCAGCACGTTCGTCCTGGAAACCAGGGCCCCACTTCATCTGCGTGAAACGCGACATCGCGCGATAACCTTTCGCCGATGACCACTCGCGCAAAGACAATCCACCGATGACCCATCCTGGAGGACGACCGATGTCTCTCTCTGGAAGACGACCGATCGAGGTCTCTTCCTCCTGGAGACCGACCGAGGTCTCCTCTTCCTGGAGACCGACCGAGGTCTCCTCTTCCTGGAGACCGACCGAGGTCTCCTCTTCCTGGAGACCGACCGAGGTCTCCTCTTGGCGACGCCCGCATGCCTCTCGCGCCCGGGCAAAGCCCACATGCATCTCGCGCCCTGGCGATGCCCGCATGTCTCTCGCGCCCTGGCGATGCCTACATGCCTCGCGCCCTGGCGATGCCCGCATGCCTCGCGCCCTGGCGATGTCCGCATGCCTCTCGCGCCCGGCGATGCCCGCATGTCTCTCGCGCCCTGGTCATCATGTGTAGTAGGCGACCGGCGATCATGTTCCAGGCGATCTCATAGTCTTCTAAACTACACTTTCTTTCCTTTTCATTTTAAATACAACATGCTTCGAATTAATTTAAATATGACACTTTTATTCCAATAAGATTTTCCAGGTCCTTACACCAGAGCCACGTGAGCTGGATTCCACAGATAGTATGGCTAGTGGGCTGATTAGTCATCAGCGCGTCGATCACCAGAGTGGAACGATGTGTCCTCATCACGAAATGGGGTGACGAGTCCTCGGCAACAGGGTGTGACGAGGACACATCGATCTTGGGTGTTTTGAACGAAAGAGTTAAAACATCTAAGGTAGGTCCCGAGAGAAGACCAGTTATTAGTAAAATGCCCAGAGGTATGAGACGCCTAAGTCACGAGGCATCCATGCGTATGGCGGGAAAAGCACAGTTAGGTGCAGAGTCTTGAAAGGGTTGAGTGCCCATCAGGATTAAGGTTTCCAAGTGAAGCTACATGCATGGCATGTGAACAGTGAAGGCACTCCCAGGACACGTGGCACCAGAGATTAGGTGCACGAGGGGGTACCCATGTGGCCATCCTGTTAGAATTTTCACTCTAGTTAAGGGAAGCCTTACGCACAAGATTACCCTAAGTCTGGGTGATAGCGGCGCAAGGGTATTCTTATAAACCCTAAATATGGGTAGCGGTGCAGAGGAAACCCTAGACTATATAAAGGGTAGTAAAACACTTCACAAAGGTACGCAGTTTCTAGACCTAAAAAACAGATACTCAATACACTTTGTGTGCTTGCCCCAGTATTGACTTGAGCGTCAGAGTGCAAATGGCCTCTAGGGCGCCCTTTTTATCTTCTAGGTGCAAGTTGTTTCAACACAACAAAGCATAACCTGAGGAGAGGGAAAGAGGCGTGTGATTGTCCTAGAGTTAACCGACAGGAGAGTCAACCGGTAAGAACAGATAACAACATAAGGATCCCAAAATAATCCTTTCCACGTCTTCTCCAAAAATTTACAATTTATGTTTGATATGCTTATGGAAAGTTGTGCTCATACTCTTGGGCCTTGAATATATACGATGCAGACATCCAAGGTCTTTCTCAAGAGGGGTAAATGATTAGGACATCCAAGCCCAAGTGCATGGTGAGCAGGAAATTAACCAAGACATTTCAGACTTAGATGGACCCATGCCAAGAGGAAGGCTTAGAAAGGCACAAGAGACATTATAGCACAAGGTGGCTAATCTTTTGGAGGTCCAATTGTTGAATTGCCAACAGTCTAAGAAGACTATGTTGATTTCATGCACAACATGCTTGAAATATTAAAATAAAAGAATATTATTATTTTTTCTTAGACTTAGGATTTGAACCCAAGACCTATAACTTTTGTATTTATACACTTTTGGAAATCAGAATGAGGGATCAATATTTTGGCAATTTTAAGAGAGACTATTTCTTTGCTAGGGGTTTTCCCTACATCTTGCGATCTTATCAAGAATCCACCAATTCTTGTGGCGATCATCCTTAGGCTTATCAAACATTGTTTATGGTGCCTTCCTCTATCTAGGTTTTCATTGTTTTTATTTTTAATTGATTCCTTTCCGTAACCCTAAATTCCCAATTCTACTGTTAGTTCTAGTTGGAATCATATCAATATAAGACTCTCATATTGATTCTCCATAGGTTGAAAACATTCTTCTTTTTGTTGGGCTTCTCAATTTTAAATGTGATTGCCATCTTTCTTGCAATAATCTTGATCACAAATGTGGAACAAGATCAAAATTGGTTCTATTGAAAACCAAGGAACAAAAAAAGAAACAATATAATATTTACAAAAGAAACAATATAATATTGATTGTGAATTTCAACAAGATAATAACATAGGTGAAGAGAGTGATGATGACAACAACAAATGAAATATACTTAAATCTATATAAAAAAATGATGCAACTTTTGGAAAAAAAAACTTTAAACAAAGAGTTAGTGGATTTTCTTGTTATATGTGATGGAAGAGGGCCAAGCACAACCTTCCATGAAAGGCAAGAGCCAAGTCAAGAGCGTCTAAGACCAAGCTAGGAGCGTCTAAGACAAGCTAGGAGCGTCTAGGACGAGAAGGCCAAGCTAGAAGCGTCTAGGACAAGAAGACTTGGATCAAAGCTATGAATGGGAGAGTGGCATACTAGCACATATTCCGTGAAGGCCCATCAAATGTAGTTTAGCTTTAATTGGGGTGTAAATAGCATAGCCATGTGGACAAATGTTTATTTTCTGCACATTAGAATTAAGGAGAAGTTAACCTTCCCACTATTCTAGAAAGCCCATGGAGGGGGTGAACTTACAAACTAGACACACCCCTCCCCATGTGCTCACACTTTCCATGTGGCCCATGTGCTTCACATTTACATTTCATTTGGCTAGAATTAGGGTTGCATTATGATCCTCCTTAGCTTATAAAAAGAGGAGCCTACACCTTGTATTTTGAAGATTAAATAGAGTATTGTTATGCTGCCAAATTGTGCCATACACTACTCCTTGCCTAACACTTAGGTTTTAGTCTTCAATTCATCACTACCAAAGGGGTTGGCCAAACCTCCCCATTTCCTCACTCTTCATGCACCTTCAAGGCACCCATGCTTCCTAGGAAGGCCTTGCTCACCTCCTCCATAAGCTTCCGCATCCATCATCACCAAGGAACTCCAAAATCCAAAGAAGAGCTCATAGGAATGCTATCAATATGTCAGTCAATTTTCTAATTTTTGTTTGTACTGGGCAGGAAATCGGTCATCGGTCTTGGACTTGTTATAGCTTGATTCTCGGTGGGGGTTAGGTCAGCTCGGCTGTTGGGCCTGATTAAGGGTTATGAGATTGGCCCAGTTTAATTGATAAGCTCGAAACGTATAGTAAGGCTGCTGCGCTAGAGGGCCCATCTTATGTGCTTATAGATAAATGTGTGCAAGTAGTTGTGTGCATGTTTGTTATTATTACATGTGAATATTTCCTGTTGCATGTTATTTATGCATGAAGTACCTGTTAATAGTTGTTGTTGTTGAATAAGGCTTTGATGTCTCCAAATCTCTATGGATTGCTTGAAGGCTAGATGTAGCTCGTGTGTATGGGTTCTGGGTAGTTTGAATTTGTTAATCCACTCTTAGTCATGATCCAAACTTGTTTTAATCAAGATCTTTTGAAAACGAATGTTTTGCAAAGAAGTGGAAAAACAACCAGTTGTTTTATCATTTCAATTGGTTGTTTCACACTTAGTAGTTTTTAAAAGGATTTGAAACTGTTTGACTTTGGTTGACTTTGGTTGACTTTTGTAACATCCCGCCAAATCCTTTTCACAATTATAAAATGAAATAAAGGTAAAACAATAATATTGAAGTGAACATAAGTATTTATATAAAATGGAGTTGCTCCTCACAGGGAGTTTAATACATAACCGGTCAATTTTCCAAAACTTAAACAAAATACAGCAAAATAAAATGAAACCGGCGGTCTCCCTATATAAACCGGCGATCTCATATCAGAAGACCCAAAACAGCCGATCTGCTATCAAAACAGAAAACAGGCGATCACCACATAGAGACAGAAACAGGCGATCTCCTTCCGGCGACCACTCACTGAGGAGCTCTACTCCCTGGAAGATCATCTGCTCCCGTGTAAAATACACGATCATCACAGTTTTAAGAGAAAACAGCCACAGAACAATACAAAGGGTAAGCTAGATATTTTTAAAACTTTAAATTATAAACTGGACAACCAACGTAGATCAGCCCTTTTTAAACATTCACAAGAGTCCATCACTTTCTCATTCATATCACACAACCATCAAGTGTCTATCAACAATTCTCAATATTTCACATTTCTCACGTCAGACTTCCACTGACTCATCACACATAGACACTTGACACTACTTCCGGAAGACTCGTGCGTTGACTCAGGCTGAGAGATCTGCACCTGTCATACCATACCACTGTGAAATCCACACAGGGTCGCTGTGAAATCCACACAGCCATGCACATACATAGTCTCAATATCAACACTCTCCCGGTATGACAGGGTTAATTCATATAATAGGTCAAGTCAGTTATCTTTCAAACAACTTACCCATACATATGAACCTCCTTCGACTCTCCACAACTGAATAACTTCATCTATGTGATTCTATTATATCAGCAGAGTCAGGATATCTCCTTCTAGACAAGCCCCTAGTCAATGCACATTACACACGATCTTACACGGTATTTTCTTTCCTGAAAATACTATGCCTTGATCCCACATCCACAACATTGAAAACATCATACAACACTGAATGAACGATTCAGTCACAGCAACGTTCATTCCACGGTTCAGATTTTCGAATATCACATGCATTCCACATTTAAATCTCAAACAGTCTCAACGACACTAAAACAGGGGATTTCGAAAGCTGTATTTAAAACCGGCGATCACGTCGCCCAAATACATAAAAACAGAACATCGTGAAATAGAGTTTAAAACTGGCGACCACGTCGCCCAAACACATAGAACAGAGCATCACGAAATAGAGCTTAAAACCGGCGACCACGTCGCCCTCACTTCAGAAACAGCTAATCTACGGCTTTTATTGAAAAACAAAGCTAGCTTCCCTTACCTGGACTTGCGTAAACTTCACTAAGAGCTCCAACCCAACGAGCTTCAAGGATGCCTTAACTCTGTTTTAGCGTCTGGTTTGGAGGACTTGCAGAGATCCTCCCAGGTGCTCTATGGCAGTCGTCGATAGCCAAGCAGGGACGTGATAAGGCCTGAATCGCAGAGTGAAGGAGAGAAAAGAGAAGGATGAAGGTAGACTCACTCTGTCACTCTTGAACCACAGCAACGTTCTTTGCCTCCCCGCAGTGGGTTTTTGAATCCAAGTCTACTTGTCCACGCATGCTGCTGCCACCACCCCCTCTGCAGGAAAGCCTGAGTGTACGTTTCACTGAACAGTACGGCCACGGTTGTCTCTTGCGCATGCCAACTTTCTGATGTCACTATTCTGAACCACCCTTTTTGTCTTTTTGCGCATGCCAACCACTTCCCTGAACAGTACGACCGCGAGTGTCTCTTGCGCATGCCAACTTTCTGATGTCACTATTCTGAACCACCCTTTTTGTCTACGTGGCGCGCCTGCAGGACGTTTCATGCTGGGAGTCTGGGTCCCACTTTATCTGTGTGAAACACGACATCGCGCGATAACCTTTCACCGATGACTTATCCTAGAAGATGACCGATCTCTCTCTCTGGAAGACGACCGATCTCTCTCTCTGGGAGACGACCGATGTCTCTCTCTGGGAGACGACCGATGTCTCTCTCTGGGAGACGACCGATGTCTATCCCTGGCGACGCCCGCATGTCTCTTCGCGCCCTGGCGATGCCCGCATGCCTCTCGCGCCCTGGCGATGTTCGCATACCTCGCGCCCTGGCGATGTCCGCATACCTCGTGCCCTGGCGATGTCCGCATGGGTATTCTAGGCGACAGGCGATTATGTACTAACCAGGCGATCTCATACTCTTCTAAGCTACACTTTCCTTCCTTTTTATTTTAAATAAAAACATACTTAGAATTCATTTAAAATATATTCCTTTTATTCCAATTTAATTTTACAGGTCCTTACAACTTTGCTATCAAACCAATTCAATAAGTTGTTTAGAAAAATCAACCGATTGTTTTTTGAAAATCCTTAATAGAATTTGTTAAGTTTGGTAAATCTATTTTCACTGGTTTCAAACTGTTTTGGCCCTTGATTAAAAGTCTTAAACGACTATTTTTTAAGTTATATATGTTGTGTTTACATCTCTGAAGATTAAGAGATCAGATTATCAAAAGATTAAGAAACATTTTCAAGTTTCCAAGATTGCTTAAGGCTTTGGATTCTTTTTAAGAGTGGAATAGGATTTATTTGTATTCTTTCAATTCAATCTGTGATTGTATCAAGTGTGATCTTTTCTTTTCTCTCTTTGATTTGTATTTCTATACAGAATTGGTGTTGCACAGAGTCAAAGGGTGTTCTGATCTGTGGTGTGGTGTTTGCCAAAGGAAGTGTGTGTTCCTAAGGGGTTCAAGATCACTTCTTTGGTGGATGTGTGGTTGTAATCTATTGTCGGTTACATAGTTGTACCGACCAGTCCTCGGAAACCGAGAACAGATAGTAAAGGGCGAACCACGTCAGCTGGGTCCCACACTATGGGCCAAAGCCACGTGGAGTGGACCTAGCAGGCAGCTTGGATTAGAGGGTGATCAGTCATCGGTGTGTCCCATCAGAGAAGGGTGATCAGTCATCGGTGTGTCCCCTGAGAGAAGGGTGATCAGTCATCGGTGTGTCCCCTCAGAGAAGGGTGATTAGTCATCAGCATGTTCCCACAGATAAGGGTGATTAGTCATCAGCATGTTCCCACAGAGAAGGGTGATTAGTCATCAGCATGACGATCACCAGAAAGGGCTGATGTGTCCTCGTCACTCCGCAGGGTGATCAGTCCTCGGCAACAGAGTGTGACGAGGTGACATCGGTCTTGGGTGATTTGAACAGCGTAGACAGAACAGCTAAGATTGATTCCCAGTGTGGGCCAATGACCAGTTAAATACCCAGAGGTAGGGAGAGGCCTGGATCACGAAGAGCCTATGCGGGTAGTAGGGAGAGCATAGTTAGGTGTAGAGTCCTGAGGGGACGAGTACTCACCAGAACTAGGGTTTTCCCAGTGAAGCTACATGCATGGCACGTGAATAGTGAAGGCACTCCCAGAACAGGCGGCCCCAGAGACTAGGTGCATAAGGAGGCACCCAGGTGGTCACCTTGTTAAAGTTTGCACTCCAGAGAAGGAAACCTTATGTGCTAGATTACCCTAAGATTGGGTGATAGCGGCGCAAGGGTATTCCAGTAAACCTTAAATATGGCTGGCAGCGCAGTAAACCCTAATTAGGGCTAACGGCGCAGTAAACCCTAGACTATATAAGGGACAGTAAAATACTTCACAAAGGTACGCAGTTTCTAGACCAAAACACAGAGAGACTCAATACACTTAGTGTTACTTGCCCCCTATTGACTTAAGCGTCGGAGTGCAAACGGCCTCTAGGGCGCCCCTTTCTCTTTTGCAGGTGCAGATTGTTTCGCAAGATTCAAGCACGTATCAACGTGAGGAAGGAGGCACGTGAGTGTCGTGGAGTCAACTGACAGGCGAGTCAACCGGCAAGAACATTTGGCGCCCACCGTGGGGCCCGAAATAAAACAAGGTCCCATACACGAGAGTGAGAGCAGAAAACTACGAAGATGAGGAATATAAGACACGGGTCCGTTCCACCAAACGGAGGCGAAAGTGTTACCATGCAACAACTCATGGAAACGATGCGCGCCCTCCAGGAGAAGGTGGCGGAGTCCAGAGCGCATCAGGCGCGTATGCAGGAAGACCTGGCCGCCTCACAAGCCATAAATGAGGAGCTGTACAGGGCCAACGAAGAGCTACGCTTGAATCTGCATCACATGCAGCAAGCTGGGGATCATGTGGGAGAGGATCAGGCTCCACCTACGCCCCCAAGAGCCTTTCCCATGCCTTTTTCCAAAGAAATCATGGACGCGGTGGTCCTAGCCACATTCGTGGGGCCAAAGACTGTGTTCATAGGGAAAGAAGATCTAGAAGCGCATCTGACAGCCTTCCACACTCAGATGATGCTGTCTGGAGGCTCAGACGCGGTGTACTGCAAGATGTTTATGAGTACACTGAGCGGAATAGCTATGGAGTGGTTTGTGAGCCTGCCAGAGAGCCACATCACCTCTTTCCATCAGTTTTCGAAGCTGTTCACAGAGCAGTATATCGTCAACAGAGCGCCACCGGTGGTGTCCTACGACCTTTTCGATGTAAGGCAGCATCAGAGGGAGTCCCTTCGAGATTACCTCAACAGGTTTGGGGCAATGGTGGTGAGGTTGCACACCAAGGATGAAGATATGGTGGTACACGCCTTCAGGAAAGGCGTATTGCCAGGGCCTTTCAGTGAGTCCTTAACCGCAATCGCTCCAAGACTTTCGGCGACATTAAACGACGTGCAGTTGCTCACATAGTCGTCGAGGGAGAGCTTAATGAGAAGCAGGAAGGCAGGTTCGTAGAGAACACCTCCCCTTTGACCGAGAACACCCAATGTGAATAGAACGGTGATCGGTGGTCAGTTGCTAAGTGACCACCACTAGCAGATCGGTCCCTAGATGAGCGACTGGAAGCAGAGCGCGAGAAGTAAAGGAGCACATATCCGTCATCGGTGTATGGTCATCGGTGTTTCTTGCTACACGCAGTTAAACTGGGACCCAGGCTCCCAGCGAGAGCGTTACACATTCACCTCGCATGATTCCAAACCAGAAGAAGAAGAGTTGCTCGCCAGTAGGGTTGTGCATGAGGATGGTGTAAGAAAGCTAGTAAGCTGGTCAGTGATCGGTGACTCTCTTAACCCATTACGTGCATGGCACTGTGTGGGGAGATCGTGCATGCAGGATGCAGTGCCTGGTGAGTGTGTTTACACCAACCACCTCTGGTGCTCTCGTGGGAGATGCGACTCGCTCAGAGGGAAGAAACGCGCTAAGTTACTTCCCAAGGGAATAACTTAGGCGCACAGAGAAAAGCGCAAAGGCCCTCCAGGTATGACATGCGTACAGTTAAATCCTCCCTCGCCTATGGGTGAAGTGAGGTCAGTGAGAACCTGTCACTTGGAGTTAGAGGTCTCATAAGCGGAGAGGTAGGTTCGTAGAGAACACCTCCCCTCCGAGTGAGAACTTCCAACGTGAAAGAAGGGTTCGCCCAGTGAAATCCTCCCTCGCCTATGAGCGATGTGAGGTCAGTTAGAACCTGTCAGTGGGGGTTAGAGGTCTCGTAAGTAGGAAGGAAGATTCGTAAGGAACACCTCCTCTTCGAGTGAGAACTCCCAACTTGAAAGAAAGGTTCACCAGTGGGTTCCAGGAAAACACATGTGCCAAGGTGTGATTTGAACCTTAGGTATGCTATGCATGCGAAACTCTATGCTGGGGTATAAGAGATTTTCCTTAGTGTTGCATGCATTGGCGCGCGAGGAGTGAGTACCGACTTGTCCTCGGTCAGGAGAACTACCGACGTCACCGAGCCATGTAGGGGTGATGCCACAGGCGTGGAGTAGATAGTCGATGAACCCTCAGCAGGGTGTGACGATGTGACATCGGTGACCAGAGTGAGGTGATTGTCCTCATCACACGCAAGGACGATGAGAGATCGCCAGGGTGAGGCATCGGTCGTCTGCCAGGGTGAGGCATCGGTCATCTGCCAGGGTGAGGCATCGGTCATCTGCCAGGGTGAGGCATTGGTCATCTGCCAGGATGAGGCATCGGTTGTCTGCCAGGGTAAGGCATCGGTCGTCTGCCAGGGTAAGAGACACATCGTTCATCGGCGGATAGTCATCGCGCGGTTAGTCATCGGTGGATGGTCATCGCGCGAGGTAGTGTTTCACACAGATAAGGTGGGACCCAGGCTCCCAACATAAGCGTTCTGCATGCGCGACACGTAGACATTAAGAGTGCTTCAGAATAGTTGACGCTAGAGAGTTGGTAAGGCAGGTAACCCAAAGTTGGTACGCGCAAAGACATCACGTGGCAGTTCTGTCAGAGGAAACGTGCACGCAAGCTTCCCGCAGAGTGGGTAATGGCAGCTACATGGCGGGTCTGTGTGGCTTAGTCTCATAACACACATCCTCTAAGTTGGTGTTCGAACGCTGTTGTGGTAGCGAGAGATAGAATGAGTTTAGTCTTCATCCTTTTTCCTTCCTCTCCTTCACTCTGCGATTCAGACCTTCTCACGTCCCAGCTTTGCTATCGGCGACTGCCATAGAGCACCTGGGAAGGTTCTCTGCAAGTTTCCAATCAAGCCTTAAAACAGAGTTCGGGTATCCTTAAGTTCGGTGGGTTAGAGCTCGTAGTGAGATTTTACGCAAGTCCAGGTAAGGGAAGCTAGATTTATTTTCAATAAACCTTAAGCTAGAAGATTCTGATGTTGGGGTGACGTGGTCGCCGGTTTCAAACTTTCTTGCACGATGCTCTGTTTTATGTGTGAATCGGAATTTGTTTGAGCTTGAAAATATGATACTTTAAATATGGTAGATGCTGTAAAATGCATATGATCTTCTAAATCTTGAACTTTAGTATGATTTGGATTGTTTAGAAACGGTGTAAAAATATGTATGATTGACTGGTTCAAATTGTGTGTTGTATGATATATGGAGTAATGTGAAAAGTGGGATCAAGGCATGGTATTTTCAGGAAAGAAAATACCGTGTAAGATCGTGTAGAGTGTGCATTGACCGGTGATTTGTCTAGAAGGAGATATCCTGACTCTCCTGATATAATGGAATCATATAGATGAAGTTATTTAGGCGTTGAGAGTCGAAGGAGGTTCATATGTATGGGTAAGTTGTTTGAAAGATAACTAACTTGAACTGTTGTATGGATTAACCCTGTCATACTAGGAGAGTGATGATATTGAGATTGAGATTATTGTTATGCGCATAGCTGTGTGGATTTCACAGTGACCCTGTGTGGATTTCACAGTGGTGTAGTATGACAGGTGCAGATCTCTGAGTCTAGTCAATGCACGAGTCTTCCGGAAGTAGTGTCAAGTGTCTATGGGTGATGAGTAAGTGGAAGTCTGACGTGAGAAAGAGAAATATTGCAATTTGATAGACACTTGAAGGAATTGTGAAATGTGTGAATATTTGATGGTTTACATTGATGCAGAGTTTCATATTTAAAGTTTTAAAAATATCTAGCTTACCCCCTGTGTTTTGTTTTGTGTTTTGTTTTCTTAAACCTGTGATGATCGTGTATAATTTACACGGGAGCAGATGATGTTGCAGGTAGTAGAGCTCCTCAGTGAGCACCTTGGAGGAAGGGATCGTCTGTCCTGAATGTTGTATCTTGTTTTATTTTGAAAACTTTTGATATATATATACATATATATTAAACTCCCTGCGAGGAGAGATGTTATTTTGAGATACAATGTATGGAATAGATGAATTTTATTATATATATACCTATGTAAATTTTTGATATTATTGTTTTACCTTTATTTTATTATATAAAAATGAATAAGATATTAAAGGGCATTACACTGAGGTGCGAGGAGAAGTCCTCACCCTCGACTTTGTACAGCGAGGCTGAGGTAAGAGAAAAAGAAGACCTCACCTCGACTTTGTACAGCGAGGCTGAGGCAAGAGAAAAAGAAGACCTCACCTCGACTTCTTACAGCGAGGCTAAGGCGAGAGAAGTCCTCACCCTCGACTTTGTACAGCGAGGCTGAGGCAAGAGAAAAAGAAGACCTCACCTCGACTTCTTACAGCGAGGCTGAGGCGAGAGAAGTCCTCACTCTCGACTTCTTACAGCGAGGCTGAGGCGCAAGGAGAAGTCCTCACCCTCGACTTCTTACAGTGAGGCTGAGGCGAGAGAAGAAGTCCTCACCCTCGACTTCTTACAGCGAGGCTGAAGCCAGAGAGGAGACCTCACCTCGACTTCTTACAGCGAGGCTGAGGCGAGAGAAGCCCTCACCTCGACTTCTTATAGCGAGGCTGAGGCGAGAGAAGAAGTCCTCACCCTCGACTTCTTACAGCGAGGCTGAGGCGAGAGAAGTCCTCACCCTCGATTTCTTACAGCGAGGCTGAGGCGCGAGGAGAAGTCCTCACCCTCGACTTCTTACAGCGAGGCTGAGGTGAGAGAAGAAGTCCTCACCCTCGACTTCTTACAGCAAGGCTGAGGCCAGAGAGGAGACCTCACCTCGACTTCTTACAGCGAGGCTGAGGTGAGAAAAGACCTCACCCTCGACTTTTTACAACGAGGGTGAGGCGCGAGAAGAAGTCCTCACCCTCGACTTCTTACAGCGAGGCTGAGGCCAGAGAAATGACCTCACCCTTGACTTCTTACAGTGAGGCTGAGGCAAGAGAAGAAGACCTCACCCTCGACTTCTTACAGCGAGGCTGAGGCGAGAGAAAAAGACCTCACCCTCGACTTCTTACAGTAAGGCTGAGGCGAGAAAGAATAGTACTGTCGACCTCAATATAGCACTCGAGGTCGACCTACCAGGAGGTCTTCCTTGATGAGTTAAGATCGATCAAGTTAAGGCTTTCCTTGGCTTGTCAGTCATGGTCGACTCAGAAGGAATCTCCCATCTCCCAGTATAAGGAGGAGGTCTTCTGAAGCATATCGGCAGGCAAGAGGTGATGGAGAGAGGCCAAGCTCACCCCACCATGAAAGCCAAGGGCCAAGACTAGACCGTCTAGAACCACATGGAGAGCGTCTAACACAAGACAAGGGGGAGCTACATGAGGAGCGTCTAGGAGGGAGCCTAGACCGTCTAGGACCTCTCACAAGGTCCATGGCCAAGCACATTCACGCCCAAACAAGTCAAGCAACGGATAGGAGGGAGAAGACCTTGTACATGCTACTTGGAGGCCCATTAGGGGTAGCTTAGTAGAATAGTGTAGTGTAGAAAGCAAAACTTGCTCACTTAGGGGTGTGCTATCAAAAAGGTGCCCTTAGCAATAGAAGGAGGGGTGTGCTAGCAAATAGGTGCCTTTAGCAAAAGAAGGAGGGGTGTACTATCAAATGTTGCATTTTTGACCTATCTTCTAGAATATTAGGATGATGGTGTGGTTTGACTAAAGTCAATACCCTAGGCAGCCCCACTTTTTGTATTTCCATCCCTACCCTTTAAGCTTGCTCACCAAGGCTCCTAAATCTATAAATAAGGAGACCTACCTCATGTATTTTCAAGATTAATTTGAGTAAAGTTGTGCTGCGAAATTTGTGCCATACTTACTCCCTTGCCTAAATCTCTTGATTTATGGTTTTAATCTTCACTCCTTCACCACCAAAGAGAGCTGGCCAAACCTCTCTCATTTTCATACACATCATGCACCTTCAAGATCACCATCACTCCTAGGAGGGTCTTGCTCATTTAAACCATTGCTTCCGCACCATCTTCAACATCCAAGGAGAGCTCAACATGTGAAGGCTATCATTTGGTATCATGAGCATGGGATTCTTCAAAGATGAGTAGTTCTTGGTCCTTTTTCATTTTGAGTTCTTCTTTAATCCTTGTTGTTCATCTTTGTTTTCCATACTTGTCTTGCTGTTTTTTTAATTTTTAATTTGCATTGGTGTGCTGTTTGGAAATTCCAATTGGTGCATCTTGTTCAATTGTTCTTGAGCAATCTTTGTGCAATTTTTGGTAGGATTCCATACACCTTTGTGTTGCTGTTTTTATTTTTAGGTATTTGAGTCTTGCTTGTTTTTATTTTCTTTTGGGTCATATGATGCTTTGAGTCTTTTTATTTTATGAATCCATATGTTTTGTCTAAGTCATGTGTTTCCAAATTTGTCATCAAAATCTTAGTGGTACTTGTTCTTGATGAGTTGGTTTCTTGCTTTATTTTGGGTCCAGTTTTTATTTTGCTGTTTTGGATGATCTTTTGGTGCATTTTTCTTTTAGTTTGAGTTCAAATTTGGGTGTTAGATCCACGCAAATTCCTATATCTTCACTCCATTGTGTTCTTGAAAAATTTTCTTTGCTGTTTTTGGTTCCAGCTTTAGGATCCCCTGTTTTCACTGCAACTGGCCTGGCTGTTTTTATGTGTTAAAATTAAATACGTCACAAGAAATTTATGAGCCTCTGGATTTGAGTCACTTGAGATCTTAGCAAAAGAATACAAAAAGAATCAGGTCAAAAAAACAAATAGAAAAAAAATGATAAATCATACAAAAAAAGTGTGCAATCTGTTGTTCCAGCTGGCGGAAAATGAGCACTGGTAGTAAGAAATTTATCAAAATTAATTGGTGCATGCGTTTGGCGTGAAACCAACTCCAAAAGTTTGTTAAGATCTTGACCTAATTTTGTCTCAAATTTCAAAATCAAAGTCAGAATATCCAGCTCAGTACACACGTTTTAAGTGACGCTTTTTGTGCCAGGGAAACTTTTTCAGTAGTGCTGTTTTGGTTTTTCAAATCAATTCTAGTACCATTCTAGGATTCCTTTTGTGTGCCCACTTTATTTGTGTACCTTTTATTTGCTTGTCACATTTTATTGCAACTCTTCCTAGTTGTGTCACATTTTAACTCCATTTGGTGGTACTGTTTTTCTAATTAATTTGTTTCTTGCTTTAATCCTTTGGCCTCTAAATTTGGTGCTGGAATTGTTTCTCAATTGGTGCCTATTTGAGTAGAAATTTAACTTGAGTGAGGTCTAGCTTGTGTGATAGGTGCTGGATTGGAGAATTAATTTCCTAATTCTAAGAGGAGCCAAAGCAAGGGCAGCAAACAAATATTACCCAAAAACACCACAAACACTTGGATGGCCCAACAAAGAAAAAGACAACCAAGGGAGTGCCAATAGCAAAACAAGGATCAACAAAAGGGGGTTTTCTTAATCTTCTTTGCAACTTAACCTTGTTAATTACTTCTTTAATTACGTGATTAGACGGTGAGTGTGTCTTCAAGGGCTCCAAGTGTCCAAGAAGCCTCACCTAGGGCCGACTAGTGTAGACTTTAATTGGTTTAGCATGTGTTAATTGTTTTTAATTGTTTTCCTTGCTTAATTAATTACGTTTGCTAATTTGTTTTACCTTGTTTAAGTTTGTTAATTCTTTGCTTGGTTAATTAGCTAGTTGCGTTGTTTTCTTGCATCAAAAAGGATTTCTTCAACTTGATTGTGTTTTAAGTGGTTTACTAAGAGAAAGCTTTGTGTGAAGACATTGAGGGATAGTCTTTGGCTAAGGTAAGGCTTGGTATTTAAGTAGTCCATTGTGACTCACCTCCCTTACCTGGAAGACTACCTTCTTTGACTTCCCTAAATTTTCTCAAGGTAAAATACCTCTACACACAAAACTTTAGTCATGTCTTCTTCTTCTCATTCTCCAAAGTCTATTGAAAATGAATTAAAATCTATGAAAACTCTTTTGGAAGAAGTTTCACAAGCCGTGCAAATGATTTCTTTTAGACAATTGGAGAATGAGTCTAAAATTAATGAGTTGACTAAAGCCCAAGAAGAGAAGTCACAAAAATCAAAAAAATCTCAAACTCATGCATCTCATTCACAAGTCCAAGAGTCTCTAGGGGAGGGAAGCCTTAGAATGTATGACTACTACCAACCACCCCCTAGAAGAAATAGGCAAAGGGAGCAAGAGGGCCCAAGGGAGGTTAGAGTAGACCTACCTCATTTCCATGGTAAGGAGAGTGTAGAAACCTACCTAGATTGGGAGATGAAAGTAGAGCAACTCTTTGCTTGCCATAGGGTGAGTGAAGAACGCAAGGTACCTCTAGCCACCCTTAGCTTCCAAGGGAACGCCATGTATTGGTGGACCTCTCTCGAAAGAGAAAGACGTCTTCATAGGGAACCTCCAATTGAATATTGGAATGACCTTAGGGGAGCCCTAAGACGTCGCCACATACCCTCATACTACCATAGGGAGTTGATGGACAAGCTCCAAAGACTCAGGCAAAACAATATGAGTGTTGAGGAGTATAGACAAAAAATGGAGCTTTACATGATGAGAGCCTCCATTAGAGAAGAGGAGCATATCACCATAGCTAGGTTCCTTAGTGGCCTCTCGCTTGAGATAAGGGATAGAGTAGAACTCCTTCCATACCAAGACTTGAATGACTTGGTCCAACTTTGCATTAAAGTTGAGCAACAAAATTTGCGCAAAACTTCAAGTCTAAAGGTTGGATCCTACTCTAACCTCTATCCCAAGAGAGAATATAGAAGGGAGGGTAGTACATCAAAAGAAAAACCTAGGGAAACTACCAAACCCTTAGCCAAAGATGCCTCCACCCCACCCATCCGAGCTAGGGACGTTAAGTGCTTTAAGTGCCATGGAAGAGGGCATGTGCAAGCACAATGCCCAAACCAAAGGACTTTGTTTTTGAAAGGTGTCGATGAATACACTAGTGGCGAGGATGAGCCAAGTGAAAGAGAGGAAGGGGGAGAGGATGAGAGGGTAGATCCATTAGAGGGAGAATTGCTAATGATTAGGAGAACCCTCAACAATCATCCTAGTGCATCCATGGAGACACAAAGAGAGAACATCTTTCACACAAGATGTAAAGTTTTAGAAAATATATGTTCTCTCATTGTGGATAGTGGATCAAGCTGCAATTGTTGTAGCTCTAGAATGATTGAAAAGCTCAATCTACAAGTAGTTCCTCATCCTAAGCCATACAAGTTGCAATGGATAAATGAAAATGGGGAACTAAGTGTAGATAAGCAAGTGGAAATCAAGTTTTCCATAGGGAACTATAAAGACAAGGTTTTATGTGATGTAGTGCCTATGGAAGCTTGCCATATACTCTTAGGAAGACCATGGCAATTTGATAAAAAAACCTTGCATGATGGTCTTACTAATGAGATTTCCTTCACCCATAAGCATAAAAAGTTTGTACTTAGTCCTTTACCACATTCCCAAGTGGTGAAAGACCAAATACAAATGAAAGAAAAGAGGGATGAGGAAAAGAAAAAGAAAAGAGAGCTTGAAAAGAAAAAAGTCCTTAGGGATAGGAAGGAGGGAGAGAAGAGTGTTCCTTCTCCCAAGGTTGCTCAACAAGAGAAGCCTTTTGAAAACATCTTGGAAAATTTGCTTCTTGTTGAACAACCAAGCCTTGTCTTTTGTAAAGGAACACTTGCATGCACTGTCACAAGTAGTGAACTTATGAGTCTACCTCCTAAAGTAGAAAAACTTTTAAGTGAATTTGATGATGTATTCTCCAATGAGGGACCCAATGGACTCCCTCCCATTAGAGGTATAGAACACCAAATTGACTTGATTCCGGGGGCAAGCCTACCAAATAGGCCCGCCTATAGAACTAACCCCGAGGAGACTAAGGAGATAGAGTCACAAGTTCAAGACTTGTTGGAGAAGGGTTGGGTTCAAAAGAGCCTAAGCCCTTGTGCTGTACCTGTCTTGTTGGTGCCCAAAAAAGATGGACCCTTTCAAGTCCTCAAGAGAGTCAACAACAATGCATACAAGTTGGACCTACCTCTTGAATATGGAGTGCATGACACATTTAATGTAATTGACCTATCTCCATTTTTAGGTACCAATGACGACTTGGATTTGAGGACAAATCCTTTCCAAGGGGGAGGGGATGATGGAGAGAGGCCAAGCTCACCCCACCATGAAAGCCAAGGGCCAAGACTAGACCGTCTAGAACCACATGGAGAGCGTCTAACACAAGACAAGGGGGAGCTACATGAGGAGCGTCTAGGAAGGAGCCTAGACCATCTAGGACCTCTCACAAGGTCCATGGCCAAGCACATTCACGCCCAAACAAGTCAAGCAACGGATGGGAGGGAGAAGACCTTGTACATGCTACTTGGAGGCCCATTAGGGGTAGCTTAGTAGAATAGTGTAGTGTAGAAAGCAAAACTTGCTCACTTAGGGGTGTGCTATCAAAAAGGTGCCCTTAGCAATAGAAGGAGGGGTGTGCTAGCAAATAGGTGCCTTTAGCAAAAGAAGGAGGGGTGTACTATCAAATGTTGCATTTTTGACCTATCTTCTAGAATATTAGGATGATGGTGTGGTTTGACTAAAGTCAATACCCTAGGCAGCCCCACTTTTTGTATTTCCATCCCTACCCTTTAAGCTTGCTCACCAAGGCTCCTAAATCTATAAATAAGGAGACCTACCTCATGTATTTTCAAGATTAATTTGAGTAAAGTTGTGCTGCGAAATTTGTGCCATACTTACTCCCTTGCCTAAATCTCTTGATTTATGGTTTTAATCTTCACTCCTTCACCACCAAAGAGAGCTGGCCAAACCTCTCTCATTTTCATACACATCATGCACCTTCAAGATCACCATCACTCCTAGGAGGGTCTTGCTCATTTAAACCATTGCTTCCGCACCATCTTCAACATCCAAGGAGAGCTCAACATGTGAAGGCTATCAAGAGGGGTCATCGAGAAACACTCTTCCTCCCCACATCATCTTTAGTGCTCAGGCCCTCTATGCGCTTAGCGCTGGATTGACAAAGAAGTAAAGCAAAGCCTGAAGCGCGATGACTGATCGGTGGTGCACTAACATGCTAGTCGGTGGTCGGTGGTAAGAGCTTTGAGTAAGAAAGCTTTTTGTTCTTGCCGGTTGACTTACCTGTCAGTTGACTCCACGACACTCACGCACCTCCTTCCTCACGTTGATACGTGCTCGAATCTTGCGAAACAATCTGCACCTGCAAAAGAGAAAGGGGCGCCCTAGAGGCCGTTTGCACTCCGACGCTCAAGTCAATAAGGGGCAAGTAACACCAAGTGTATTGAGTTTCTCTGTGTTTAGGTCTAGAAATTGCGTACCTTTGTGAAGTATTTTACTGTCCCTTATATAGTCTAGGGTTTACAGTGCCGCTAACCCTAATTAGGGTTCACTGCGCTACTAGCCATATTTAGGGTTTAATGGAATACCCTTGCACCGCTATCACCCAATCTTAGGGTAATCTAGCACATAAGGTTTCCTTCTCTGGAGTGCAAACTCTCTAACAGGGTGACCACTTGGATGCCTCCTTGTGCACCTGATCTCTGGGGCCACCTATTCTGGGAGTGCCCTTGCTTCTCACGTGCCATGCATGTAGCCTTTACTGGGAAAACCCTAGTTCTGGTGAGTACTCGTCCCCTCAGGACTCTACACCTAACTGTGCTCTCCCTGCTACTCGCATAGGCTCTTCGTGATTCAGGCCTCTCCCTACCTCTGGGTATTTAACTGGTCATTGGCCCACACTAGGAACCAATCTTAGCTGTTCTGTCTACGCTGTTCAAATCACCCAAGACCGATGTCACCTCGCCACACTCTGTTGCCGAGGACTGATCACCCTGCGGAGTGACGAGGACACATCAGCCCTTTTCTGGTGGTCGTCACGCTGATGACTAATCACCCTTCTCTGTGGCTGATGACTAATCACCCTTCCTTGTGGGAGCATTCTGATGACTAATCACCCTTCTCTGAGGGGACACACCGATGACTGTTCACCCTTCTCTGAGTGGGAACACTGATCACCCTTCTCTGATTGGACACACCGATGACTGATCACCCTCTAATCCAAGTTGCCTGCGGGGTCCACTCCACGTGGCTTTGGCCCATGCTGTGGGACCCAGCTGACGTGGTTCGCCCTTTACTACCTGTTCTCGGTGTCCGAGGACTGGTCGGTACACAAGCCCCCCAGTCTCAAGCTTTTAACTTGTTTCAGGGAAGAGACTAAGTCATGGGCGAGGACTGATCGGTACATAAGCCCCCCAGTCTCAAGCTGTTAACTTGTTTCAGCGAAGAGACTAAGTCATCGGCTCGGGCGACCTACGTGGCTCTGCGCGTAAGGACATCAGTAGCGCGCTGAAGGGACATCTCACCACCTCGTCATCGCCCACATGTCTTAACCCTCTAAGGACTTCTTTGGTGAGCTCTCTACTCGAATTGAGGACTTCTTTCTCGACAAAGAGGTGTTAATCACCTTTCTCCCTGATGACCTTGCACCGATGACTGATCGGTGCTTCATTACTTCTTGCGCTCTGCTGTCAGGCGCTCATCTAGGCACTGATCTGTTGGTGGTGGTCACTTTAGCAACTGACCACCAATCACCGTTCTGAGTGATCTCCCCTCTGATTCACCTGCTATCTTCTACCACGTGTCACCCTGTGAATGGTCCACGTGGTCATCTGCTGCTGACGTTGTAAGAACCTAGAAAATTATATTGGAATAAAAGTGCTATATGAATTCTAAGTATGTTTTATTTAAATATAAAGGAAGGAAAGTAGAGCTTAGAAGTCTACAAGATCGCCGTTATTGAGAAAGTAGGCGATCTCCGAGTTCTCTGGCACATGATCGCCTATCGCCTAGAGTACACATGATCGCCGAAGCTACCCTTTGTATTGTGGTCAAGGTATTGGATCAACCATAGTGGTACGTTCCACAAACCACGGGTATCAAGGTGCGGGTTAAGCCTTAGATACGCTGGGCATGCGAAGCTCTATGCTTGAGCATAAGAGATCGTCCTTAGTGTTGCATGCATGGGCGCACGAGGACTAGTGCTAATCTACTCTTGGAAATGTGAAGCTACCGACGTCACCAAGCCTTGTGGAGGTGGTACCTTGGACGTAACATAGTGCAATGAGGAACCTTCAGCAAGGCGTGGCGATTTTCATCAGTCATCGCCGGGATGAGAAGCACATCAGTCATCGCCAGGGTGAGAGGCATGCGGGCATCACCGGGGCGCGAGGCATGCGGGCATCGCCGGGGTGCGAGGCATGCGGGCATCGCCGGGGCGCGAGGCATGCGGGCATCGCCGGGGCACGAGGCATGCGGGCATCGCCGGGGCGCGAGGCATGCGGGCATCGCCGGGGCGCGAGGCATGCGGGCATCGCCGGGGCGCGAGGCATGCGGGCATCGCCGGGGCGCGAGGCATGCGGGCATCGCCGGGGCGCGAGGCATGCGGGCATCGCCGGGGCGCGAGGCATGCGGGCATCGCCGGGGCGCGAGGCATGCGGACATCGCCGGGGATAGACATCGGTCGTCTTCCAGGTTATCGCGCGATGACGTGTTGCACACAGTTAAAGTGGGACCCAGACTCCCAGCAGAAGGCACGCGGCACGCGCGACACGTAGACAAAAAGTGTTGGTTCAGAACAGTGACATCAGAATGTTGGCATGCACAAGAGACAACAGTGGTCGTACTGTTCAGAGCAGTGGTTGGCATGCACAAGAGACAACAGTGGTCGTACTGTTCAGAGAAACGTACACTCAGGGTCCTGCAGAAGGGAGTGGCAGCAGCATATGTGGACAAGTATGCTTGGATTCAAAAACCCATGGCGGGGAGGCGAAGAACGTTGGAGTGGCCCAAGAGTGAAAGAGTGAGAGCATTTCCATCCTTCTCCTTTCTCTCCTTCACGCTGCGTTTCAGGCATCCTCAAGCACCAGTACGACGTCCGCCCTTAGAGCACCTGGGAGGTTCTCTGCAAGTTCTCCGAAACAGACGTTAAAACAGAGCTTAAGGCATCCTTGAAACTCGTGGGTTTGGAGTTCTTAGTGAAGTTACGCAAGTCCAGGTAAGGGAAGCTAGCCTTCATTTTCAATACAAGCCATAGATTAGCTGTTTCTGAAATGAGGGCGACGTGGTCGCCGGTTTCATTTTCATCTTCGTGTATGCTCTGTTCTATGTGTTTTGGGCGACGTGGTCGCCGGTTTTAAATCCTTTTTCAGTAATGTTCGGTTCTTATGCGTTTAGGCGACGTGATCGCCGGTTTTAGTATCGTTTTGAAACTGTTGAGATTGAAATGAAAAATGTATATGCTGTTCGAAAACCTGATCGGTGGTATGCTTGTTCTTGTGAATGGGGTTGTTTAAGAAAAGACTCAAGGTATTCTATGATAGATTTATTCTTTATGTGTGGAATGATGCTTTGAATGTTGTGGATGTGGGATCAAGGCATAGTATTTTCAGGAAAGAAAATACCGTGTAAGATCGTGTAGAGTGTGCAATGACCGGTGATTCGTTATGAGATATCCTGACTCTCCTGATGTAATGGAATCACATAGATGAAGTTATTCAGGCGTTGAGAGTCGAAGGAGGTTCACATGTATAGGTGGGTTGTTTGAAAGAGAACGAGCTCGACCTGTTTGGTGTGGATTAACCCTGTCATGCTTGGATAGTGAGGATACTGAGATTCATTATACGCTGGTGAATGTGTGTGATTTCCCAGCGACCCTGTGAATGTGTGTGATTTCACAGTGGGGCAGTATGACAGGTGCAGATCTCTGAGTCTAGTCAACGCACGAGTATTCCGGAAGTAGTGTCAAGTGTCTTGTGTGATGAGTCAGTGGAAGTCTGACGTGAGAAATGAGGAACATTGAATTTGATAGACACTTGATGCATGATGTGATTTGAACGACTCTTGAGGATTTGTGAAATGCGTGTTTACTTAATGATCATGTGAAGAGAATGAGAAACTGATAGTCTTGCGTGGGTGTTTGTAACTTGTCTTATCTTGATCTTAAAGTTTCATATCTAAACTCTCTTTTAAAATGTCTAGCTTACCCTGCGTGTTTTGGTTCTGTGGCTGTTTTCTTAAAACTGTGATGATCGTGTGTAATTTACACGGGAGCAGATGATGTTGCAGGAAGCCGAACTCCCCAGTGAGTGGTCGTCGAAAGGAGATCGCCGGTCTGATGGGAGATCGCCCTTTTGCTAGGAGATCGCCTGTTCTTCTATTTTGTTGTATTTGTTTAAGTTTTGGGAAAATTGACCGAGTATGTATTAAACTCCCTGTGAGGAGAAACTTCATTACATATATATAATTATGTTCACTTCAATATTATTATTTTAGCTCTATTTCATTTAATAATTATGAAAAGGTTTTTGGCGGGATGTTACAGACGTCATCGACTACCGGTGACCGACCGGATCACTTTTCCAGGCAAGTTCTTGTGCGATAAGTCGAAGCATTTAGGCCCCATTCAGTCGGTCGTCCAGCATGAAGTTATGCATAAAGACTGTTAAAGAGAATGCTAAGGTAACAGTTAGTCGCGATCAAGTCAGAAACCAAGTTTGAAGATTTACAGTGAGATCGCGCTAAAGCCTAAGCTAGATTAACAGTTAGTCACATGCAGAGAGTTAAAGATGGAGAGAGACAAATAGCTGAAGCAAATAGATTTCATTCATATTGAAGTGAACACAGAGAGCCTTTACAGCTAAAAGGTTTATCCATAAGTCATGCGGCAGACAAAGAAATTGTAAGGACCTGTAAAATTAAATTGGAATAAAAGGAATATATTTTAAATGAATTCTAAGTATGTTTTTATTTAAAATAAAAAGGAAGGAAAGTGTAGCTTAGAAGACTATGAGATCGCCTGGTGGGAAGTGAAGAACGAAGAGGACGTAAGAAGGATTCATGTGGTGAAAAGTTTGATGGATGTATTTCCAGAAGAAGTACCTGGGTTACCTCCTAAGAGAGAAGTGGAATTCTCTACTGATTTGGTACCTGGAGCTGGACCAGTGTCAATGGCACCTTGCAGGATGACTCCAGCCGAGTTGGTAGAATTGAAGAAGCAAGTGGAAGAGCTGTTGGGGAAGCATTTCATCAAATCCAGCGTATCTCCATGAGGTACTCCAGTGCTGGAAATTCCAGAGGTCGGAAGACCTTTTGACGTCTACTGTGGTGCTTCACATCAAGGTTTGGGATGTGTTTTAGATGCAAGAGAAGAGAGTGGTTGCATATGCATCAAGGCAACTCAAATTTCATGGGAGAAATTATTCTACTTATGATTTAGAATCGGCAGTGGTAGTAGTGTTATGGAGTTTTGCAAACAGTGATTGTATGAAGCTTTGTATGGGAGGAAATACAGAACTCCCTTATTATGGGAACCAGGAGGGCGAACCAGTTTTGATTGAACAATTAGAGGAGCCTAGTCTGAAGCGTGTTGTGAGAGTTCTAGGCGCCGAGCAAGCTAAGGGCTTTGTAATGGGTAAAGATGGGATATTAAGGTTAAGGGCAGAATTTGCATACCAGTAAATGAATAATTTAAGGGATAACAGAAAATTTAACTTTGCTCTTCTGGCGAAATGGAAATGGTGGATGATGAGTGATGAGAAAGGGAAATGGAAAGATATTCTTGTATCCAAATATGACTCGGAACTTGGGAGAAGCCGAGCTCATTTGAAATATCAATCGTGGTGGTGAAGAGATGTATGTAAGGTGTTCCTTTAGGGAGCGTGAGAATTAGATCAGCAGTTGGGATGTCGATGGATGGTTTTGATCAAGATGCAGAAGTTGATTCCTAGAAGGATATTTCGGATCCTAGTTTGTATTAGCTAGGGGGCATGAGCAGTAGGCAGTTGTTCTCTTTCCTTCCGATGAAGGGATCATGCTCGCTTTTCTCTAAGGAGGCTAGGCCTGGTTCTGTTAAGAGCCTAGTTGTGGAAATGCTCGACCAAGTCTTCAAGGTTGGGAGTAGAGTGTGAATGCTGGAGTTGGCGCTCAATGGAGCAGCATATCCCATATGCAGGGATGTACAATGGAATTTGATGAAGTAGTGGAGTAGTAAGAGTTGGTTCAGCAGGCAACCGAGAAGGTGATGCTGATACAAGGCAGGATGAAAGCTTCTCAAAGTCGGCAGATTCAGAGGAGAAGACCTTTGGAGTTTGCTGCTGGAGACCATGTGTTTATGAGAGTGACACCAACCAAGGGTGTAGGACGAGCTATCAAATCAAGGAAGCTGTCTCCTAAGTTTGTTGGACCATACCAGATCTGGAGGAAGATAGGTCCTGTAGCGTATGAGATCGCCCTATCTTCCCTTTTTGCAACCCTGCATAATGTCTTTCACGTATCACAGCTGAGGGAGTACATGGCAGACCCTAGTCACGTTTTTTTTTGAAAGTGGGCGATGTGCAGATCAGGGATGATTGTTCGTTTGAAGCAACCAGTCAAGATCGACGATCGCTAAAGTAATCAGCTCAGAGGTAAGACCATCAACCTGATGAAAGTGGTGAGATGGGAGATCGGGTGATTCCACTTGGGAGTTAGGAAAAACCATGAGAAAGGACTATCCACATCTCTTTCCTTGTAATTCAATTTTCGAGGACGAAAATTTTTGTTGTTAGGGAGATTGTAAGGACCTGGAAAATATTTCTGGAATAAAAGGATATAATTTAAATGGATTCGAAGTATGGTTGTACTTAAAATGAAAATGGAAGGAAAGTGTAGTTTAGAAGACTATGAGATCGCCTGGCACATGATCGCCGGTCGCCTACTACACATTATCACCAGGGCGCGAGGCATGTGGGCTTTGCCAGGGCGCGAGAGGCATGCGGACATCGCCGGGGCGCGAGAGGCATGCGGGCATCGCCGGGGCGAGAGGCATGCGGGCATCGCCGGGGCGCGAGGCATGCGGGCATCGCCGGGGCGCGAGGCATACGGTCATCGCCAGGGCGCGAGGGATGCAGACGTCGTCAGGGCGCGAGGCATGCGGGCATCGCCAAAGAGAGAGACATCGGTCGTCCTCCAGGATGAGTCATCGGTGGATAGCCTTCGCGCGGAAGGTCATCGGTGGAGAGTCTTCGCGCGGAAGGTCATCGGTGGAGAGTCTTCGCGCGGAAGGTCATCGGGGGGTTAGTCTTCGCGCGAGAGGACATCGGTGGATAATCTTCGCGCGAGAGGACATCGGTGGATAGTCTTCGCGTGAGATGTCATCGCGCCAGTGGTCATCGGTGAAAGGTGATCGCGCGATGTCGAGTTGCACACAGAGAAGGTGGGACCCAGACTCCCAGCATGAGACGCGCGGCACGCGCGACACGTAGACAAAAAGTGTTGGTTCAGAACAGTGACATCAGAATGTTGGCATGCGCAAGAGACACTCGCGGTCGTACTGTTCATTGCAGTGGTTGGCATGCACAAGAGACAACCGTAGTCGTACTGTTCAGAGAAAGGTACACTCAGACTTCCCTGCAGAGTGGGTGGTGGCAGCTGCTGTTGTGGACAAGTTGGTTTAAGATGGAAAAACCCACTGCTGAGGGAACAAGACATTTCAGTTGTTCAAGAGCGAAAGAGTGAACTACCTCCTTTCTCCTCCATTTCTCTCCTTCGCGCTGCGATTCTGGCACCTTCACACAAGAGTACGACGAGCGGCAGCCACCATTAGAGCACCTGGGAAGTTCTCTGCAAGTCCTTCAAACCAGACGCAAATCCAGAGCCAAGGCATTCTTTAAGCTTCGTGGGGTTTTGGAGCTCTTGGTGTTTTGCGCAAGTCCAGGTAAGGGAAGCTAGCCTTACTTCTAATGGAAAACTGTATGTGTGATGATTTTGATGTTGGGGGCGACGTGGTCGCCGGTGTTCAAAATGTTCTTGCTTAAGAAAACCCAGTTTTGTTCGTGATCGCCGGTTTCTGGAGGTGATCGCCGGTTTTCATCTGTTATTGAATGATCTCCTGTTTTGTGTTGTTTGAAAATTGTTTGAGATTTAAATGTGATATTCGAAAATCTGAACCTTGGCATGAGTTTTGCTGTGACTGGAATCATTTGTTGAAATGATTGTTGCTGTGATTTGAAGTATTCATTTGAGTGTTTATATGATGTGTTGAATGTGGTGAATATGGATCGAGGCATAGTACTTTCAGGAAAGAAAGTACCGTGTAAGATTGTGTAGAATGTGTATTGATCTGTGAGTGTCCTGGTGTAATGAGACGATCCTGACTCTGCTGAAATAATGGAATCACTTAGATGAAGTCATTCAGAGGTGAGAGTCGAAGGAGGTTCATACGTATGGGTACCTCGTTTGAAAAAGGACGAGCTCGGCCTGTTGTATGGGTTCACCCTGTCATACTGTGATAATGATGATATGGAGATTTTGTGATGCGCATGGCTGTGGGAACTTTTCAGCCTTTTAGTATGACAGGTGCAAGTCTCTGGACGCTAAGTTCAACGCACGAGTTTTCCGGAATTAGAGTCTTGTGTCTATGAATTGTGAGTCAGTGGAAGTCTGACGTGAGAAATGAGAAACATTGAATTGATTGACACTTGATGCAGTTAGTGAAATAGAAAGACTCTTGAGGAAATTGTGAAATATGTGATTTACTTGATGGTTTTACGTGGGTGTCTTAAATTGGTTTTATCTTGATTTTTCAGTTCATATCTAAACTCTCTTTCAAATATCTAGCTTACCCCTGCATTTTCGTTTTGTGGATGCCTTTTCTTAAAACTGTGATGATCGTGTATAATTTACACGGGAGCAGATGATGTTGCAGGAAGTGGAGATCCTCGGTGAGTGGTCGCCTGAAGGAGATCGCCTATCTCTGTTCTGTTAGGCGATCACCCCTTTTTGTTTTCTGATAGGAGATCGCCGGTATGATAGGAGATCGCCTGTCTGATGGGAGATCGCCCTTTTGTTAGGAGATCGCCTGTTCTTCCATTTTGTTGTATTTTTGCTTACGCTTTCTGAAAAAGTGACCGAATATGTATTAAACTCCCTGTGAGGAGCAACTTCATTACTTATATATATATTATCATGTACTCTTCAATATTATTTGTTTACCTTTATTTTCATTATACATGTATGTATGGTTTTATTTTGGCGGGATGTTACATTAATGGTATCAGAGCAGTTCGTCCTTAGGATGACCTGAGGGCTGTGGATCCATTGTGTTTTCTTCTGCTCATGAAAACTTATTTGAGTTTTAAGTGACAACTATTGTGAAAGGTTTTCAAACGTTTTTGTATTGAAATTTTTTGTGTGTGTTGTAGTGAATGTATGCCTAACTGAAAATCTTAGTATTTAGAATGAGAGGGTCTTGATAAGGTGGTGAGGGTGCACACTCATGACCGGATCAGGGTGATTCTCAATCTAAATTCCAGAGGTTTAATGTTTAGCATACTTTGAATTCTGGTGTGATCGATTTCATTTTATTGAGTGTGGTTGTAATTGATTGTGAGTGGCTGTTTGGATTGATGGTTGCACACCAGTAGCTGTTCTGGTGTTTTGCTTGAGGTTATAAGCTTCATGTTTCTGTTGATGAACTCAAATTCTTAAGGAATTTGAGAAGCTGACCTTGTAAGGTCTAGATGGCACCCCTTGAATGAATTGATTTCTTATCGATCTCATTCTTGTAGTTGTAGGGAATATAGAAAACTCATAGTTTCAAGATCCGAAACGGAGAGTGATGGCACGTAGACCCTCTACCCCTCCCCAACCTTCTCCTGAAATGGGCCAGATCGCCAGGGCCGTTGAGATGATGGCGGGTGCCATCCAACAGCAGAATGCGGTGATGGCTCAGAGTCATCAAGCTGCGATGCAGCAGTGGGAGAGCTTCACGGTGAAGTTTCTGGAGGAATGTTTTCCAGATAGTGCAAGGTTGGCGAAGGAAGCCGAATTTCTAAGGTTGGAGCAGGGAGAGATGTCTGTGGACGCCTATGCTGCTCGGTTTGAGTACTTCACCCGTTTTTATACACAGGCGACGAGGTGCAGGAAGTTTGAAGAAGGACTGGAACATGGGCTGAAGAGGACCATAGCCCCTATGTGCATCAGGGAATTTCACGCCTTAGTGGAGAAGGCGAAATTGGTGGAGACTCTGGAGAAGGGTGAGTCTCGGGTGATCAGGTCACACCCAGGGAGTTCTTCCAGTGGGAAGGCCAAGGTGCAGCAGCAGCAGAATGAGCCTTATGCGAGACCTCCACCACATCGGGCGGGAGCGACATCATCCCAGTTTCAGCAGCAGCAACCCTGGAAACTTAAATGTTTCCATTGTAGTGGACCACACCTAGCCAAGGTGTGCCCCAAGAAGACGTCGGGGAGAAAGTGTTTTGCATGCCAAAAGGTGGGACACGTTGCTAGAGATTGTCCTACCCACAATAGGATGACCCAACCCAGTGGTTCTCAGCAGTTGAAGGACGAAGGCAGCAGACCCCAGGCAACAGGGAGAGTGTTTGCCATGGCAGGAGCTGAGGCGTCCCAGTCAGGTATTTTTGGTGTAAGATGCTTGTGTTATTGCTGGTAGAAGTATAAGAGCATTGCTTGTTTCTGAGCGACACACTCTTTGGTGTCAAGTCGGTGTAGCCGAGCTGGGCCTTCTAGTGAAGGAGTTACCCTTCGAAACTGTTGGTCTCTACACCTGTGTCAGGGCAGGTGTTGACCTCTACAGTTGCCCCGAATGTCCAGTGATAGTAGAGGGACGCAGATTCAAAGTGAATTTGATCTGTCTACCTCTGCAGGATCTAGATGTTATCCTAAGAATGGATTGGCTGTATGCCGATCACGTTCCCATAGTTTACGGTAGGCAGAAAGTGGTGTTTTCCGATCTCCAAGAGCCAGATGTGAGATCTGCTCGGCATGGGCGATCAGAGTTGGAAGAAGGGGCGAGGTGTTTCGTGATCATAGCTCGGTGGGAAGTGAAGAACGAAGAGGACGTAAGAAGGATTCATGTGGTGAAAAGTTTGATGGATGTATTTCCAGAAGAAGTACCTGGGTTACCTCCTAAGAGAGAAGTGGAATTCTCTACTGATTTGGTACCTGGAGCTGGACCAGTGTCAATGGCACCTTGCAGGATGACTCCAGCCGAGTTGGTAGAATTGAAGAAGCAAGTGGAAGAGCTGTTGGGGAAGCATTTCATCAAATCCAGCGTATCTCCATGAGGTACTCCAGTGCTGGAAATTCCAGAGGTCGGAAGACCTTTTGACGTCTACTGTGGTGCTTCACATCAAGGTTTGGGATGTGTTTTAGATGCAAGAGAAGAGAGTGGTTGCATATGCATCAAGGCAACTCAAATTTCATGGGAGAAATTATTCTACTTATGATTTAGAATCGGCAGTGGTAGTAGTGTTATGGAGTTTTGCAAACAGTGATTGTATGAAGCTTTGTATGGGAGGAAATACAGAACTCCCTTATTATGGGAACCAGGAGGGCGAACCAGTTTTGATTGAACAATTAGAGGAGCCTAGTCTGAAGCGTGTTGTGAGAGTTCTAGGCGCCGAGCAAGCTAAGGGCTTTGTAATGGGTAAAGATGGGATATTAAGGTTAAGGGCAGAATTTGCATACCAGTAAATGAATAATTTAAGGGATAACAGAAAATTTAACTTTGCTCTTCTGGCGAAATGGAAATGGTGGATGATGAGTGATGAGAAAGGGAAATGGAAAGATATTCTTGTATCCAAATATGACTCGGAACTTGGGAGAAGCCGAGCTCATTTGAAATATCAATCGTGGTGGTGAAGAGATGTATGTAAGGTGTTCCTTTAGGGAGCGTGAGAATTAGATCAGCAGTTGGGATGTCGATGGATGGTTTTGATCAAGATGCAGAAGTTGATTCCTAGAAGGATATTTCGGATCCTAGTTTGTATTAGCTAGGGGGCATGAGCAGTAGGCAGTTGTTCTCTTTCCTTCCGATGAAGGGATCATGCTCGCTTTTCTCTAAGGAGGCTAGGCCTGGTTCTGTTAAGAGCCTAGTTGTGGAAATGCTCGACCAAGTCTTCAAGGTTGGGAGTAGAGTGTGAATGCTGGAGTTGGCGCTCAATGGAGCAGCATATCCCATATGCAGGGATGTACAATGGAATTTGATGAAGTAGTGGAGTAGTAAGAGTTGGTTCAGCAGGCAACCGAGAAGGTGATGCTGATACAAGGCAGGATGAAAGCTTCTCAAAGTCGGCAGATTCAGAGGAGAAGACCTTTGGAGTTTGCTGCTGGAGACCATGTGTTTATGAGAGTGACACCAACCAAGGGTGTAGGACGAGCTATCAAATCAAGGAAGCTGTCTCCTAAGTTTGTTGGACCATACCAGATCTGGAGGAAGATAGGTCCTGTAGCGTATGAGATCGCCCTATCTTCCCTTTTTGCAACCCTGCATAATGTCTTTCACGTATCACAGCTGAGGGAGTACATGGCAGACCCTAGTCACGTTTTTTTTGAAAGTGGGCGATGTGCAGATCAGGGATGATTGTTCGTTTGAAGCAACCAGTCAAGATCGACGATCGCTAAAGTAATCAGCTCAGAGGTAAGACCATCAACCTGATGAAAGTGGTGAGATGGGAGATCGGGTGATTCCACTTGGGAGTTAGGAAAAACCATGAGAAAGGACTATCCACATCTCTTTCCTTGTAATTCAATTTTCGAGGACGAAAATTTTTGTTGTTAGGGAGATTGTAAGGACCTGGAAAATATTTCTGGAATAAAAGGATATAATTTAAATGGATTCGAAGTATGGTTGTACTTAAAATGAAAATGGAAGGAAAGTGTAGTTTAGAAGACTATGAGATCGCCTGGCACATGATCGCCGGTCGCCTACTACACATTATCACCAGGGCGCGAGGCATGTGGGCTTTGCCAGGGCGCGAGAGGCATGCGGACATCGCCGGGGCGCGAGAGGCATGCGGGCATCGCCGGGGCGAGAGGCATGCGGGCATCGCCGGGGCGCGAGGCATGCGGGCATCGCCGGGGCGCGAGGCATACGGTCATCGCCAGGGCGCGAGGGATGCAGACGTCGTCAGGGCGCGAGGCATGCGGGCATCGCCAAAGAGAGAGACATCGGTCGTCCTCCAGGATGAGTCATCGGTGGATAGCCTTCGCGCGGAAGGTCATCGGTGGAGAGTCTTCGCGCGGAAGGTCATCGGTGGAGAGTCTTCGCGCGGAAGGTCATCGGGGGGTTAGTCTTCGCGCGAGAGGACATCGGTGGATAATCTTCGCGCGAGAGGACATCGGTGGATAGTCTTCGCGTGAGATGTCATCGCGCCAGTGGTCATCGGTGAAAGGTGATCGCGCGATGTCGAGTTGCACACAGAGAAGGTGGGACCCAGACTCCCAGCATGAGACGCGCGGCACGCGCGACACGTAGACAAAAAGTGTTGGTTCAGAACAGTGACATCAGAATGTTGGCATGCGCAAGAGACACTCGCGGTCGTACTGTTCATTGCAGTGGTTGGCATGCACAAGAGACAACCGTAGTCGTACTGTTCAGAGAAAGGTACACTCAGACTTCCCTGCAGAGTGGGTGGTGGCAGCTGCTTTTATGGACAAGTTGGTTTAAGATGGAAAAACCCACTGCTGAGGGAACAAGACATTTCAGTTGTTCAAGAGCGAAAGAGTGAACTACCTCCTTTCTCCTCCATTTCTCTCCTTCGTGTAACATCCCGCCAAAATAAAACTAGACATACATGTATAATGAAAATAAAGGTACACAATTAATATTGAAGAGTACATGGTAATATATATATATATAAGTAATGAACTTACTCCTCTCATGGAGTTTAATACATAACCAGTCAAAATGTTTACAAATTTAATGAAATTCAATCAAAACTACAAGACCGGCGATCTGGTAACAGAAGGCCCCAAAACAGGCGATCTGCTACAGGACATAAAACCGGCGATCACCATCAAGAGATAGAAAAACCGGCGATCTCTTGTAACATCCCTCCAATATACATTTCGCATTTTTGCATTTTCGTAATATGAAATGATGGTAAAACAAATATATTGAAATAAACATAATTGTATATATATATACAAAGGAGTTCTCCTCGCAGGGAGTTTAGTACAAAACTTAAACATAAAGAAAACAGCAAAAATACAAAACTACCGATCTCCTAACAGAAAACGGAGATCGCCTATCAGAAAATAGTAAAAGGGGCGATCGCCCAACAAGAACAGAAAAACTGGCGACCACATACGGCGATCACTCACAAGGGAAATCCACTTCCTGCAACATCATCTGCTCCCGTGTAAAGTTACACGATCATCACAGGTTTAAGAAAAACAGCCACAGAAACAAAATACAGGGTAAGCTATATATTTAAGAAAACATTTGAATCAAGAGCATACATAAGAACTTCACAACATCCACGAACCATAACAGTATCAGCCATCACATTTCCATATTCCACAAGACTATCAGAAAATCCCATATTTCACAAATTAATCCAAGAGTATTCCAATTCACATCAGAAATCAAGTGTCTATTAATTCAATTTCTCATTTCTCACGTCAGACTTTCCACTGACTCATCACACCAGACACTTGACCACTATTCCGGAGACTCGTGCGTTGATTAGACCCAGAGATTCGCACCTGTCATACCAAAGGCTGGAAAGTGACCTCAGCCATGCGCATCACACCATATCAATGTTCTCATTATCACGGTATGACCAGGGTTAATCCATACAACAGGTGGAGCTCGTTCTTTTTCACACGAGACACCCATACGTATGAACCTCCATCGACTCTCCACAACTGAGTAACTTCCTCTACGTGATTTCATTACCTCAGTAGAGTCTGGATGTCTCATTATAGGATCACCGATCAATACACCTATTACACGACCTTACACGGTATTTTCTTTCCTGAAAATACTATGCCTCGATCCACAATCACAACATTCAACATATCACATAACACTTCAATGAAACAATTTCAATCACAGCAAATCTCATACCAAGGTTCAAATTTTCGAAAACCACATTTAAAATCTCAAACACTTTTGAAACAGCATAAAACAGGGGATATTTCTATGACAGATGAAAAACCGGCGATTACAAACAAAACTGGGTTTAAAGCAAGAACAGTTTGAACACCCTGCGATCACGTTGCCCCAACATCAAAATCATCACGCATACGGTTTTCATTAGAAGTAAGGCTAGCTTCCCTTACAACATCAAAAACACCTTGAAATCGAAGTAAAACCGGCGACCATGTCGCCCTACCATTTCAAACATTAAATATCCAGTTATCGTTGGAAAAAGATTAGCTTCCCTTACCTGGATCAGCGTGAAATCTCACTTCAAGCTCCAAACCGCCGAACGTAAAGGATGCCTGAACTCTGCCTAAGCGTTCTAATTGGTAAAGCTTGCAGAGACCCTTCTCAAATGCTCTATGGCAATCGCTGGTAATTTAACTGGTGCCTGGAATTTCTGAGTCGCAGTGCAAAGGAGAGAAAAGAGAAAGCTGAAGGTGAACTCACTCTGTCACCTTTCATACTCTCACTGCGTTTTTATACTCACTAAGAGGCGGTGTAGTCTGACACTAGGAACATAGGCCTGCCATGTAGCCATCATTACCTATTCTCTAACTAACCCTCCTGGGTGGGTTTCCTTCCTCGAATTCAGTGCAACCTGACAGCATGGCCACGTGGCGTCTCTGCGCATGTGGAGCTACTGCTCCTGCAGGACTTTCACTGCCTACATGTCGCACATGCAGCACGTTCATCCTGGAAGCCAAGGTCCCACTTCATCTGCGTGAAACGCGACATCGCGCGATAACTTTTCGCCAATGACCACTCGCGCAAAGACAATCCACCGATGACCCATCCTGGAGGACGACCGATGTCTCTCTCTGTAAGACCGACCGAGGTCTCTTCCTCCTGGAGACCGACCGAGGTCTCTTCCTCCTGGAGACCGACCGAGGTCTCTTCCTCCTGGAGACCGACCGAGGTCTCCTCTTGGCGTCACCCGCATGCCTCTCGCGCCCAGGCAAAGCCCACATGCATCTCGCGCCCTGGCGATGCCCGCATGCCTCTCGCGCTCTAGCGATGCTCGCATGTCTCGCGCCCTGGCGATGTCCGCATGCCTCTCGCGCCCTGGAAGTGCTCGCGTGTCTCGCGCCCTGGCGATCATGTTCTATGCGATCTCATGGCTTTCTAACTACACTTTCCTTTACTTTTATTTTAAATAAAACATACTTAGAATTTACTTAAAATATATCACTTTTATTCCAATAGGATTTTCCAGGTCCTTACAATCTCCCTAACAACAAAAATTTTCGTCCTCGAAAATTGAATTACAAAGAAAATAGATGTGGATAGTCGTTTCTCATGTTCTCTTCCAACTCCCAAGTCGAATCACCGGATCTCTCATCCCACACCACCTTAACCATATGGATGGTCTTATTCCTGAGCTGTTTGCTTTGGTGATCGTCTATCCTGACTGGTCTTGCTTCAAAAGACAAGTCGTCCCTGATCTGCACGTCGTCCACCTCCAACACGTGACAAGGGTCGGCGAGATATTTCCTTAACTGTGATACGTGGAAGACATTATGCAGATTTGCCAAATGTGGAGGTAGGGCGATCTCATAGGCTACTGGACCAATTTTCCTCAAGATCTGGTAAGGTCCAACAAACTTAGGAGACAGCTTCTTTGGTCTGATAGCTCGTCCTACACCCTTGGTTGGGGTCACTCTCAAAAATACATGGTCTCCAGCAGCAAACTCCAAAGGTCTTCTCCTCTGATCTGCATAGGACTTCTGCCTACTCTGAGAAGCTTTCATTCTGCTTTGTATCTGTTTCACCTTCTCGGTCGTCTGCTGAATCAATTCTGGCCCAACCAAGATTGCATCGCCCTCCTGATACCAACATAAGGGAGTCCTGCATTTTCTCCCGTACAGGGCTTCATAAGGTGCCATCCCAATGCTGGCGTGGTGACTGTTATTATACGTAAACTCCACCAGTGGCAACACCTCGTCCCAACTCCCCAATTGATCCAAGACGCACGCCCTCAGCAGATCTTCCAAGGATTGGATCGTTCTCTCTGACTGTCCATCTGTTTGGGGATGATATGCAGAGCTCATCCTCAACTTAGTTCCCAAGCACTCTTGCAAGGTCTGCCAAAACCGTGAAGTGAACCTGGGATCTCTATCTGAAACGATGCTGGAAGGCACTCCATGCAACCTTACTATTTCTTGGATGTATAATTGTGCCAGCTTGGCCATAGCCATCTTCATATTCACTGGAAGGAAGTGGGCACTCTTTGTCAGCCTATCAATGATAACCCAGATTGCATCATGACCCTTCACCGATCTGGGTAAATGGGTGACAAAATCCATGGCAATGCTGTCCCATTTCCACTCAGGGATATCCAGTTGCTGCAACAGCCCGCCAGGTCTTTGATGCTCTACCTTCGCCTTCTGACACGTTAAGCAGGTTGCAACATACTGGGCGATGTCCCTCTTCATGCCTGACCACCAAAATGACTCCTTCAAGTCATGGTACATCTTGTTCATACCTGGGTGTAGGTTAAGGCGACTCTTATGACCTTCCTCTAGGATCATCTTCTTCAACTCTTCATTTGCAGGTATGCAAATTCTGCCATTAAATCTCAAGATCCCATCATCGCCCATTACAAAGTCTCTCGCCTGATCTGTCCCTAGTGACTCCATAGTATGCTTCAGACTAGGGTCCTCCAACTGCTTATCTTTTAACATCCCAAGGAAGTCATTAGTTATAGCCAGCTTACTACAACTAATGTGATTTACGTGAAATTCCACTCCAAGGTTTAAGTCTCTGAACTGCTCGATCAGTTTCTGCTCTTTTATCATCATGGTGGCTACTTGCATTGATTTTCTACTCAAAGCGTCTGCCACTACGTTGGCCTTCCCTGGGTGATACATGAGTTGAAAATCGTAGTCCTTAAGGAACTCCATCCACCTTCTTTGCCTCATGTTCAGTTCCTTCTGATCGAACAGGTATTTCAGGCTCTTATGGTCGCTGAACACCTGGAACCGAGCTCCATATAAGTAGTGCCTCCAGATCTTTAGGGCGAAGACCACTGCCGCCAACTCCAAATCATGCGTAGGGTAGTTCCTCTCATGGACCTTGAGTTGCCTTGAAGCATAGGCGACTGCCCTTTTCTCTTGCATTAAAACGCATCCCAGTCCCTGATGTGAGGCATCACAGTAGACGTCAAAAGGTCTTCCTACCTCGGGGATCACCAGCACTGGGGCACTGGTCAATCTCTCCTTTAGTTCCCTGAAGCTGAGCTCACATCGGTCGGTCCAAGCAAAAGGTTGGTCCTTACGGGTCAGCTGTGTTAACGGAGCCACCACTTTGGAAAAATCCTCAATAAATCTCCGATAGTAACCCGCCAAACCCACAAAGCTCCTTATCTCAGTGACTGTCTTGGGACGTTCCCACTGCAGCACTGTCTCTACTTTGGCTGGGTCTACCGAGATCCCCTGGGCAGATATCACGTGTCCTAGAAAGTTGACTTCCTTCAGCCAGAACTCACACTTGGAGAACTTGGCATAGAGTTGCTTCTCCCTCAGAACCTCCAACACCGACCTCAGATGTCCTTCATGTTCTTCCTCGGTCTTTGAATAGACAAGTATGTCGTCTATGAAGACTACCACAAACTTATCCAAGAAAGGGCGGAAAATCCTATTCATATAATCCATGAACAGAGCTGGGGCATTGGTCACTCCAAACGGCATCACCACGTACTCATAGTGCCCATACCGGGACCTAAAGGCTGTTTTCTGGACATCGTCGGCCTTTACCAAAATTTGATGGTACCCCGATCTCAGATCAATCTTTGAGAACACTGAGGCCCCATTTACTTGATCCATTAAGTCATCAATTCTGGGTAGAGGGTACTTATTCTTGATGGTCAACTTGTTTAACTGCCTGTAATCTATACACAGCCGAGACCCTCCATCCTTCTTCTTAACTAGGAGTACTGGAGCCCCCCATGGAGATACACTGGGTCTGATGAATTGTTTCTCCAGCAACTCTTCCACTTGCTTCTTTAATTCCACCAACTCGGCTGGTGCCATCCTGTAGGGCGCCATAGACACTGGTCCAGCCCCAGGTACCAAATCAATAGAGAATTCTACTTCTCTCTTAGGAGGTAACCCAGGTACCTCTTCTGGGAACACATCTGTGAAGTCTTTTACTACAGGTATTCTGCTCACGTCCCCTTCGTTCTTCACTTCCAACCGAGCTAGCATCACGAAGCACCTCGCCCCTTCTTCCATCTCCAACCGCCCATGCCCAGCAGATACTACATCCTGCTCTTGGAGATCGGGCAACACCACTTTCTGCCTACCGCAATCTATGAGAACGTGATTGGCAGAAAGCCAATCCATTCCCAGGATAACATCTAGGTCCTGAAGAGGCAGGCAGATCAAGTTCACTTTGAATCTGCGTCCCTCTACTATTACTGGACATTCAGGGCAAACTGTAGAGGTCATAACCTGTCCTGATGCAGGTGTGGAGACCAACAGTTCAAAAGGCAGCTCCTTCACTAGGAGGCCCAACTCGGCTATACACCGACTTGACACAAAAGAGTGTGTCGCTCCAGAATCAAACAACGCTTCTACACTTCTACCAGATATAAAACAGACACCTTGCACGAGGTTACCTGATTGAGACGCCTCTGCTCCTGACATGGCAAACACCCTCCCTGCTGCCTGGGGTCTGCTGCCTTCATTTCTCAACTGCTGAGAACTACCAGGTTGAGTCGCCCCACTCCGGTTAGGGCATTCTCTAGCAACGTGCCCTGTCCTTTGGCATACGAAACACCTTCTCTCCAAATTCTTCTTGGGGCACACATTTGGCATGTGTGGTCCACCACAGAGGGAACATTTTAGTTTCCAGGGTTGCTGCTGTTGAAACTGGGGTGGCCCTGTCCCCGCCCGATGTAGTGGAGGTCTCGCATATGGCCTGCCTTGTGAATGCTGCACCTTAGCCCGCCCACTGAAAGAACCCCCTGGGTGTGACCTGATCACCCGGGGATCACCCTTTTCCAGGGTCTCCACCATCTTCGCCTTTTCTACCAAGGCGTGAAATTCTCTGATGCACATTGGGGCTATCGTCCTCTTCAGCCCGTGCTTCAGCCCTTCCTCAAACTTCCTGCACCTCCAAGCTTCGGAGGTCGCCTGAGTGTAGAATCGCGCGAGGTACTCAAACCTGGCAGCATAGGCGTTCACCGTCATCACCCCCTGCTCCAACTTTAAAAACTCCGCTTCCCGCGCAAACTTTGCGCTGTCAGGGAAGTATTTCTCCAAGAACCTCACCCTAAAGCTCTCCCAGTCCAACACCTCCTCTCTGGCCTCCATCATTTGCTGAGCTCCCATCCACCAGAACTCTGCTTCTCCAGACAGCAGATAGGTGGCAAACAACAACTTCTTCTCTTCAGGGCAGGAGGTCGCCCTAAAGATTTTCTCCATTTCTCTGACCCACTGATCTGCTTGATCAGGGGTAGCATTCCCACAGAACTTGGGTGGGTTGTGCCTCATAAACTCAGCCAGTCCCATCCGCTCCTGAGGCTGACCGACGGGCGAATTCGTATCAGCCGACCGAGTAGTCTCCCAATGCTGCATGGTAGCTTGATGGTTCTGCGCCATCGCCGCATTCTGCTGCTGGATGGCACCTGCCATCATCTCAATGGCCCTGGCGATCTGGCCCATCTCAGAAGAAGGTTGGGAAGGGGTAGGAGGTCTACGAGTCATCTTCTTCGTTCTAAGATTCTGAAACCACTAGCTTCTATATTCCCTACAACTACAAGAATGAAATCGATAAGGAAATCAATTCATCCAAGGGGGATAACATCACGACCTTACAAGGTCAGCTTCTCAAATTCCTTAGGAATTTGAGTCCATCTACAGAACCATAAAGCTTATAACCTCAAGCAAAACACCAGAACAGCTACTGGTGTGCAACCATCAATCCACACAGCCACTCACAATCAATTACAAGAACACTCAATAACATGAAATAGATCACACCAGAAGTCAAAGTATGCTAAACATTAAACCTCTGGAATTTAGATTGAGAATCACCCCGATCCGGTCATGAGTGTGCACCCTCACCACCTTATCAAGACCCTCTCATTCTAAATACTAAGATTTTCAGTTAGGCATACATTCACTACAGCACACACAAAAAGCTCAATACAAAAACGTTTGAAAACCTTTCACAATAGTTGTCACTTAAAACTCAAATAAGTTTTCATGAGCAGAAGAAAACACAATGGATCCACAGCCCTCAGGTCATCCAAAGGACGAACTGCTCTGATACCATTAATGTAACATCCCGCCAAAATAAAACTAGACATACATGTATAATGAAAATAAAGGTACACAATTAATATTGAAGAGTACATGGTAATATATATATATATATAAGTAATGAACTTACTCCTCTCATGGAGTTTAATACATAACCAGTCAAAATGTTTACAAATTTAATGAAATTCAATCAAAACTACAAGACCGGCGATCTGGTAACAGAAGGCCCCAAAACAGGCGATCTGCTACAGGACATAAAACCGGCGATCACCATCAAGAGATAGAAAAACCGGCGATCTCTTGTAACATCCCTCCAATATACATTTCGCATTTTTGCATTTTCGTAATATGAAATGATGGTAAAACAAATATATTGAAATAAACATAATTGTATATATATATACAAAGGAGTTCTCCTCGCAGGGAGTTTAGTACAAAACTTAAACATAAAGAAAACAGCAAAAATACAAAACTACCGATCTCCTAACAGAAAACGGAGATCGCCTATCAGAAAATAGTAAAAGGGGCGATCGCCCAACAAGAACAGAAAAACCGGCGACCACATACGGCGATCACTCACAAGGGAAATCCACTTCCTGCAACATCATCTGCTCCCGTGTAAAGTTACACGATCATCACAGGTTTAAGAAAAACAGCCACAGAAACAAAATACAGGGTAAGCTATATATTTAAGAAAACATTTGAATCAAGAGCATACATAAGAACTTCACAACATCCACGAACCATAACAGTATCAGCCATCACATTTCCATATTCCACAAGACTATCAGAAAATCCCATATTTCACAAATTAATCCAAGAGTATTCCAATTCACATCAGAAATCAAGTGTCTATTAATTCAATTTCTCATTTCTCACGTCAGACTTTCCACTGACTCATCACACCAGACACTTGACCACTATTCCGGAGACTCGTGCGTTGATTAGACCCAGAGATTCGCACCTGTCATACCAAAGGCTGGAAAGTGACCTCAGCCATGCGCATCACACCATATCAATGTTCTCATTATCACGGTATGACCAGGGTTAATCCATACAACAGGTGGAGCTCGTTCTTTTTCACACGAGACACCCATACGTATGAACCTCCATCGACTCTCCACAACTGAGTAACTTCCTCTACGTGATTTCATTACCTCAGTAGAGTCTGGATGTCTCATTATAGGATCACCGATCAATACACCTATTACACGACCTTACACGGTATTTTCTTTCCTGAAAATACTATGCCTCGATCCACAATCACAACATTCAACATATCACATAACACTTCAATGAAACAATTTCAATCACAGCAAATCTCATACCAAGGTTCAAATTTTCGAAAACCACATTTAAAATCTCAAACACTTTTGAAACAGCATAAAACAGGGGATATTTCTATGACAGATGAAAAACCGGCGATTACAAACAAAACTGGGTTTAAAGCAAGAACAGTTTGAACACCCTGCGATCACGTTGCCCCAACATCAAAATCATCACGCATACGGTTTTCATTAGAAGTAAGGCTAGCTTCCCTTACAACATCAAAAACACCTTGAAATCGAAGTAAAACCGGCGACCATGTCGCCCTACCATTTCAAACATTAAATATCCAGTTATCGTTGGAAAAAGATTAGCTTCCCTTACCTGGATCAGCGTGAAATCTCACTTCAAGCTCCAAACCGCCGAACGTAAAGGATGCCTGAACTCTGCCTAAGCGTTCTAATTGGTAAAGCTTGCAGAGACCCTTCTCAAATGCTCTATGGCAATCGCTGGTAATTTAACTGGTGCCTGGAATTTCTGAGTCGCAGTGCAAAGGAGAGAAAAGAGAAAGCTGAAGGTGAACTCACTCTGTCACCTTTCATACTCTCACTGCGTTTTTATACTCACTAAGAGGCGGTGTAGTCTGACACTAGGAACATAGGCCTGCCATGTAGCCATCATTACCTATTCTCTAACTAACCCTCCTGGGTGGGTTTCCTTCCTCGAATTCAGTGCAACCTGACAGCATGGCCACGTGGCGTCTCTGCGCATGTGGAGCTACTGCTCCTGCAGGACTTTCACTGCCTACATGTCGCACATGCAGCACGTTCATCCTGGAAGCCAAGGTCCCACTTCATCTGCGTGAAACGCGACATCGCGCGATAACTTTTCGCCAATGACCACTCGCGCAAAGACAATCCACCGATGACCCATCCTGGAGGACGACCGATGTCTCTCTCTGTAAGACCGACCGAGGTCTCTTCCTCCTGGAGACCGACCGAGGTCTCTTCCTCCTGGAGACCGACCGAGGTCTCTTCCTCCTGGAGACCGACCGAGGTCTCCTCTTGGCGTCACCCGCATGCCTCTCGCGCCCAGGCAAAGCCCACATGCATCTCGCGCCCTGGCGATGCCCGCATGCCTCTCGCGCTCTAGCGATGCTCGCATGTCTCGCGCCCTGGCGATGTCCGCATGCCTCTCGCGCCCTGGAAGTGCTCGCGTGTCTCGCGCCCTGGCGATCATGTTCTATGCGATCTCATGGCTTTCTAACTACACTTTCCTTTACTTTTATTTTAAATAAAACATACTTAGAATTTACTTAAAATATATCACTTTTATTCCAATAGGATTTTCCAGGTCCTTACACTTCGCGCTGCGATTCTGGCACCTTCACACAAGAGTACGACGAGCGGCAGCCACCATTAGAGCACCTGGGAAGTTCTCTGCAAGTCCTTCAAACCAAACGCAAATCCAGAGCCAAGGCATTCTTTAAGCTTCGTGGGGTTTTGGAGCTCTTGGTGTTTTGCGCAAGTCCAGGTAAGGGAAGCTAGCCTTACTTCTAATGGAAAACTGTATGTGTGATGATTTTGATGTTGGGGGCGACGTGGTCGCCGGTGTTCAAAATGTTCTTGCTTAAGAAAACCCAGTTTTGTTCGTGATCGCCGGTTTCTGGAGGTGATCGCCGGTTTTCATCTGTTATTGAATGATCTCCTGTTTTGTGTTGTTTGAAAACTGTTTGAGATTTAAATGTGATATTCGAAAATCTAAACCTTGGCATGAGTTTTGCTGTGACTGGAATCATTTGTTGAAATGATTGTTGCTGTGATTTGAAGTATTCATTTGAGTGTTTATATGATGTGTTGAATGTGGTGAATATGGATCGAGGCATAGTACTTTCAGGAAAGAAAGTACCGTGTAAGATTGTGTAGAATGTGTATTGATCTGTGAGTGTCCTGGTGTAATGAGACGATCCTGACTCTGCTGAAATAATGGAATCACTTAGATGAAGTCATTCAGTGGTGAGAGTCGAAGGAGGTTCATACGTATGGGTACCTCGTTTGAAAAAGGACGAGCTCGGCCTGTTGTATGGGTTCACCCTGTCATACTGTGATAATGATGATATGGAGATTTTGTGATGCGCATGGCTGTGGGAACTTTTCAGCCTTTTAGTATGACAGGTGCAAGTCTCTGGACGCTAAGTTCAACGCACGAGTTTTCCGGAATTAGAGTCTTGTGTCTATGAATTGTGAGTCAGTGGAAGTCTGACGTGAGAAATGAGAAACATTGAATTGATTGACACTTGATGCAGTTAGTGAAATAGAAAGACTCTTGAGGAAATTGTGAAATATGTGATTTACTTGATGGTTTTACGTGGGTGTCTTAAATTGGTTTTATCTTGATTTTTCAGTTCATATCTAAACTCTCTTTCAAATATCTAGCTTACCCCTGCATTTTCTTTTTGTGGATGCCTTTTCTTAAAACTGTGATGATCGTGTATAATTTACACGGGAGCAGATGATGTTGCAGGAAGTGGAGATCCTCGGTGAGTGGTCGCCTGAAGGAGATCGCCTATCTCTGTTCTGTTAGGCGATCACCCCTTTTTGTTTTCTGATAGGAGATCGCCGGTATGATAGGAGATCGCCTGTCTGATGGGAGATCGCCCTTTTGTTAGGAGATCGCCTGTTCTTCCATTTTGTTGTATTTTTGCTTACGCTTTCTGAAAAAGTGACCTAATATGTATTAAACTCCCTGTGAGGAGCAACTTCATTACTTATATATATATTATCATGTACTCTTCAATATTATTTGTTTACCTTTATTTTCATTATACATGTATGTATGGTTTTATTTTGGCGGGATGTTACAATGTTGATGCGCATGGCTGTGGGAACATTACAGCAATGAAGTATGACAGGTGCAGGTCTCTGGATGCTAAGTTCAACGCACGAGTCTTCCGGAAGTAGTGTCAAGTGTTGGTGTGTGATGAGTCAGTGGAAGTCTGACGTGAGAAATGAGAAACATTGAAATTGGTAGACACTTGATGAATTATGTGAATTGAAAGACTCTTGAGGAAATTGTGAAATATGTGATTACTTGATGGTCATGTGATGGGAATGAGAAAGTTGATGGAAGGAGATCGCCTGTTTCTGTTTCTGTTAGGCGATCACCCCTTTTTCTGTTTTGTGATAGGAGATCGCCTTATCTGTTAGGAGATCGCCTATTTTTTTTCTATTTTGCTGTATTTTGTTTAAGTTTTGGAAATTGACCGATTATGTATTAAACTCCCTGTGAGGAGAAACTTCATTACATATATATAATTATGTTCACTTCAATATATTTGTTTACCTTTATTTTCATTATATAAATATGAAAAGTATTTTGGCGGGATGTTACAGAAATTACAGAAAAGAAGAAGTTGTAAGGGGAGAAGCTCAAGGAGGAGGAATGATCTTGCCATCGACCACTTAGTCCCTTCGCTGAGAACGAGTTCACAGCTCGAGACTGGCGGGCTTGTGATCCAGTCGGTCATCAGTAATCGATGACGTCAGCAGCAGATGACCACGTGGACCATTCACAGGGTGACACGTGGTAGAAGATAGCAGGTGAATCAGAGAGGAGATCACTCAGAACAGTGATCGGTGGTCAGTTGCTCAAGTGACCACCACCAGCAGATCAGTGCCTAGATGAGCGCCTGACAGTAGATGGGTGATTAACACCTCTTATTCGAGAGAGAAGTCCTCAATTTGAGCAGAGAGCTCACCAATGAAGTCCTCAGAGGGTTAAGAGATGTGGGCGATGACAAGGTGGTGGGATGTCCCTTCAGCGTGCTACTCATGTCCTTACGCGCAGAGCCACGTAGGTCGCCCGAGCCGATGACTTAGTCTCTTCGCTGAAACAAGTTAACAGCTTGAGACTGGGGAGCTTGTGTACCGACCAGTCCTCGGACACCGAGAACAGATAGTAAAGGGCGAACCACGTCAGCTGGGTCCCACACTATGGGCCAAAGCCACGTGGAGTGGACCTAGCAGGCAGCTTGGATTAGAGGGTGATCAGTCATCGGTGTTGATGGAGGAGGGCCAAGCACATCTAACCAAGGAAGCCAAGGCCCAAACCAAGAAGACCGTCTAGACCAAGAGGAGCGTCTAGTTCCAAGAAGTGAGCGTCTAGGACGTGAAGGAGGGAGGCTATCCATGGAGCTAGACCGTCTAGGACCTCTCACAAGATCCATGGCTAAACATATCCAAGCACACATAGAAGAAGCCACGGATGGGAGGGAGAAGACCTTGTACATGCTACTTGGAGGCCCATTAGGGGTAGCTTAGTAGATTAGTGTAGTGTAGAAAGCAAAACTTGCTAACTTAGGGGTGTGCTATCAAAAAGGTGCCCTTACCAATAGAAGGAGGGGTGTGCTAGCAAATAGGTGCCTTTAGCAAAAGAGGGAGGGGTGTACTATCAAATGTTGCATTTTTGACCTATCTTCTAGAATATTAGGATGATGGTGTGGTTTGACTAAAGTCAATACCCTAGGCAGCCCCCACTTTTTGTATTTCCATCCCTACCCTTTAAGCTTGCTCACCAAGGCTCCTAAATCTATAAATAAGGAGGCCTACCTCATGTATTTTCAAGTTTATTTGAGTAATGTTATGCTGCCATTTTTTGTGCACAAGCTTTACTCCTCCTAGAAATCTAGGCTATAAACTTCAATCCTTTCACCTTCTCCCTTGAGCTGGCTGAACCACTCAACCCATACTCATCATGCACCTTCAAGACCAACACAACTCCTAGGAGGGTCTTGTTTCACTCATCCATTGCTTCCGCTCCATCTATTTCTACTTTGATTCAAGAAGAACACATGAAAATGCCATCATTTGGTATCATGAGCTTTTGGTTCTTCAAGATGAGTAGCTTGTCTTTTTAAATTTTCAGTTCTTCTTTATTTTCATCTTGTCATTTCAATTCCATAATTGTCTTGCTGTTTCTTTTACATTTTAAATTGTTCTTGGTGTGCTTATGGAAGATCCAACCGAAGCACATGTGTTCAATTGATCTTGAACATTTTCTTGTGCAATTGTGATAGGATTCCTTACACATTGAGTGGCTGTTTTCTTTTAGGAATTTGAGTCTTTATTGCTTTCTTATAATTGCTTCATTTTATGCTTTGAGTCTTTATTTTCTGAATCTATAAATGTTGTGTCAAGTCATGTGAATCCATAATTGTCATCAATTCTTAGTAGTCTTATTTTTGGCTTGATTGTTTCTTGTTTTTGGGTCTCTTTAATTTGCCTTAATCTGCTGTTATTTTGATCCTTTGCTGCCTTTTTAATTTTAGTTTGAGTTCATAATTGTGTCTTAGTTCTTACACAATTTCCTTCTTACATTTTCCTTTGTGTTAAATTTTGGTATCTTGCTTTTTTTTTTCCAGTTTTCCAGATTTCCCCTGTTTCTCTCTCTGTCTGGCTGTTTTTTGTTTCAAAAATTATTTCCACTCATAGGAAATTTGTGATTCTCTGGAAAATGCAAGTTTGAAGTGTTACAAAAAGGACAAAAAAAAAATCAGATCAAAAAAGGCAACAGAAAAAATATGATAAATCTTACAAAATCAGAGTGCAAATCTTGAGCGCTCCAGCTGGCCTAACTGCACACCAAATTTGCAAAAATTATTAAAAAAAAATGGTGCATGCGTTTTAGGTGATTCCAAAGCCATTGTTTAGATAAGATCCTGAATTTTCTTGCATATAAATTTCAGAGACAAATTTTAAAAATACAGCTCAGCATAAATCGGGGAACAAACACGTTTTCTGGCCCACAACAATTTTCAGTGGTGCTGTTTTTTTTTATTTTATTTGGTCATCTAATCTAGTGCTTTTCTTTAGGAATTCCTTTTGTGTGCCAACTTTTTTTGAGTACCTTTAATTGTTTGCTTTAATTTCTTGACTCTCTTTCTAAGTTGTCATATTATAAATCCTTTTGGTGGTACTGTTTTTATTCAATTAAATTTGTTTCTTGCTTTTGTTTCTTGACCTCTCTTTTGGGTGCTGGAATTTAATTCTCCTTGGTGCATATGTGCATGGAACTTGACTTGGTTTAGGTTTAGCTCTTGTGAATAGGTGCTGGAAATTGGAGAATTAAAGCCATCATTTTAAGGAGGAGACAAAGCTAAAGCCGAAACAAGGTTACTTGAAACAAACAATACAAACACCTAGAAGATCAAAAAAAAAAAAATTCAAGACAACAAGGAAGTGCACTAACCCAAAAGAGGATCAACAAAGGGAGTCTTCTTTTCCTTTGCAACTTGGTTTATTGTTAATTACCTCTTTAATTACGTTTAGACGGTGAGTGTGTCTTCAAGGGCTCAAAGTGTCCAAGAAGCCTCACCTAGGGCCGAATAGCATAGTAAATTTTTTGCTTAGTAATTTGTTGCTTGTTTGAACTTGTTTTCTATTGTTTTGGTAGAAACGTTTTGCATGATTAGTTTAGTTTAATTTGTGCTAAAACCGACTAGTTTGTTGCATATCTTTTTTTTTTTTAGCTTACATAGTTTTATTGCTTTTTGATTTCTCAACTTCTTGTGTTTTAAGTGTTTCACTAAGAGAAATTTTTGTGAGAAGGCATTGGAGACTAGTTTTTGGCAAGGAAAAGGCTTGGTACTTAAGTAGTCATTTGAGACTCACCTCCCTTACCTGGAAAACTACCTTCTTTATCTTCCCTAATCTTTCTCAAAGTAAAAACGCCTAAATACACAAAGTTCTAGCCATGTCTTCTTCTTCTCATTCTCCAAAGTCTATAGAATGTGAAGTAAAATCTTTGAAAACCCTTTTGAAAGAGGTATCCCAAGCGGTACAATTAATCTCTTCTAGGCAATTGGAGAATGAAAACAAGATTAATGAGTTGGCTAGAGCTCAAGAAGAGAAATCCCAAAAATCTCAAAAATCAAAAAAAAACAAATACTCATGCATCCCAAAGCATTGCAACTCTAGGGGAGGGAAGCCTTAGAATTAATGACTACTACCAACCACCCCCTAGAAGAACTAGGCAAAGGGAACAAGAGGTGCCAAGGGAAACTAGAGTAGACCTGCCTCATTTTCATGGAAAGGAAAATGTAGAAATATATCTAGATTGGGAGATGAAGGTAGAGCAACTCTTTGCTTGCCATAGGGTAAGTGAGGAACGAAAAGTACCCTTAGCCACCCTTAGTTTCCAAGGAAATGCCATGTATTGGTGGACCTCTTTAGAAAGAGACCGACGTCTTCATAGGGAACCTCCCATAGAATATTGGAATGACCTTAGGGGAGCCCTAAGACGTCGACATATACCTTCTTACTACCATAGGGAGTTGATGGACAAGCTCCAAAGACTCCAACAAAAGAATATGAGTGTAGAAGAGTATAGGCAAAAGATGGAGCTCTATATGATGAGAGCCTCTATTAGAGAGGAAGAGGAAACCACCATATCTAGGTTCCTTAGTGGCCTATCACTTGAGATAAGAGATAGAGTAGAGCTCTTACCTTATCAAGACTTGAATGATTTGGTTCAACTTTGCATTAAAGTTGAGCAACAAAATTTGCGCAAAACATCAAGTCAAAAGGTGAGCCCCTATTCTAACTTTTATCCCAAGAGAGAGTTTAAAAGGGAGGGTAGTACATCTAAGGAAAAACCAAAAGAACCTACCAAACCCTTCACCAAAGAAACCTCAACCCCACCCATCCGAGCTAGAGATGTTAAATGTTTTAAGTGCTATGGTAGGGGGCATGTGCAAGCACAATGTCCAAACCAAAGGACTTTGTTTCTTAAAGGTGTAGACGAATACACTAGTGGCGAGGATGAGCTTAGTGAGAAAGAGGAAGGGGGAGAGGATGAGAGGGTAGCTCCATTAGAGGGAGAATTGCTTATGATTAGGAGAACCCTCAACAATCACCCTAGCACATCCATTGAAACACAAAGGGAGAACATATTTCATACAAGATGCAATGTTTTAGAAAATATATGTTCCCTCATTGTGGATAGTGGATCTAGTTGTAATTGTTGTAGTGCTAGGATGGTTGAAAAGCTTAAGCTACAAGTGGTTCCTCACCCAAAACCTTACAAACTTCAATGGCTTAATGAAAATGGGGAACTACATGTAGATAAGCAAGTGGAAATCAAGTTTTCCATAGGGAAATACAAAGATAAAGTTTTATGTGATGTAGTGCCTATGGAAGCTTGCCATATCTTATTAGGGAGGCCATGGCAATTTGACAAGAAAACCTTGCATGATGGTCTCACTAACGAGATTTCCTTCACCCATAAATATAAGAAGTTTGTACTTAGTCCTTTACCACATTCTCAAGTGGTGAAAGACCAAATACAAATGAAACAAAAGAGGGATGAGGAAAACAAAAAAAAAAGAGTGCTAGAAAAAGAGAAAATCCTTAGGGATAGGAAGGCGTGGGAGAAGAGTGTTCCTTCCCACAAGGTTGGTCTACAAGAAAAGCCTTTTGAAAATGTTTTAGAAAACTTGCTTCTTGTTGAACAACCAAGCCTTATCTTTTGTAAAGGAGCACTTACATGCACTGCCACAAGTAATGAACTCACGGTTTTACCTCCTCAAATAGAAAACCTTTTGAGTAAATTTGACGATCTATTCTCACAAGAAGGACCCAATGGGCTTCCTCCTCTTAGGGGGATAGAACATCAAATTGACTTCATTCCGGGGGCAAGCCTACCAAATAGGCCTGCTTATAGAACCAACCCCGAGGAAACAAAGGAGATAGAATCACAAGTTCAAGACTTGTTGGAGAAGGGTTGGGTTCAAAAGAGTCTAAGCCCTTGTGCTGTACCTGTCTTGTTGGTGCCTAAAAAAGATGGAAAATGGCGCATGTGTTGTGATTGTAGAGCAATCAACAACATCACCATCAAGTATAGGCATCCAATCCCAAGGCTTGATGATATGCTTGATGAATTGCATGGGTCAACTCTATTCTCCAAAATTGACCTTAAAAGTGGATATCACCAAATTCGAATCAAGGAGGGTGATGAGTGGAAAACCGCTTTTAAGACCAAATTTGGATTATATGAGTGGTTGGTGATGCCCTTTGGACTCACTAACGCTCCAAGCACATTCATGAGGCTTATGAATCACACCTTGAGGGATTGTATAGGTAAATATGTAGTAGTTTACTTTGATGATATCTTAGTATATAGTAAAACCCTAGAAGACCATCTAAGTCACCTTAGGGAAGTCTTTCTAGTTCTTAGGAAAAATAGTCTTTTTGCAAATAGGGATAAGTGTACCTTTGGTGTAGATAGTGTAGTCTTTTTAGGCTTTATAGTAAACAAAACGGGGGTACATGTAGATCCCGAGAAAATCAAAGCCATCCAAGAGTGGCCAACTCCACAAAATGTAAGTGATGTAAGAAGTTTTCATGGGTTAGCTAGCTTCTATAGAAGGTTTGTGCCTAATTTTTCTAGCCTAGCTTCTCCTTTGAATGAACTTGTTAAAAAAGATGTTGCATTTTGTTGGAATGAAAAGCATGAGCAAGCCTTTCAAAGGCTAAAAGCTCAACTCACCAATGCACCCATCCTATCTCTCCCAAATTTTTCCAAAACTTTTGAGATAGAGTGTGATGCATCGGGAGTAGGCATAGGCGCGGTATTGTTGCAAGGTGGACACCCCATTGCTTATTTTAGTGAAAAACTCCATGGTGCCACCCTCAACTACCCCACTTATGACAAAGAGCTCTATGCTCTTGTGAGAGCCCTAAAGACTTGGGAACACTATCTTGTGTCCAAAGAATTTGTTATCCATAGTGATCACGAGTCTTTAAAATATTTAAAGGGCCAACACAAGCTCAATAAGAGACATGCAAAATGGATGGAATTTCTTGAACAATTTCCTTATGTAATCAAATACAAGAAAGGAAGCACCAATATAGTGGCCGATGCTCTTTCAAGACGCCACACACTCTTTTCAAAATTGGGTGCCCAAATTCTTGGATTTGACCACATAAGAGAGCTTTACCAAGAAGATCAAGAACTTTCATCCATCTATGCCCAATGTCTACATAGAGCGCAAGGAGGTTACTATGTGTCCGAGGGATATCTTTTTAAAGAAGGAAAACTTTGCATTCCCCAAGGAACACATAGAAAACTCCTTGTCAAAGAATCACATGAAGGGGGACTCATGGGCCATTTTGGAGTTGATAAGACTCTAGATCTTTTGAAAGCAAAATTTTGTTGGCCACACATGAGGAAAGATGTCCAACGCCATTGCTCTAGATGTATCTCATGTTTAAAAGCAAAGTCTAGAACAATGCCGCATGGACTCTACACCCCTTTGCCGATTGCAAATGCTCCTTGGGAAGACATTAGCATGGATTTCATTTTAGGACTTCCTAGGACTGCAAGAGGCCATGACTCTATCTTTGTGGTAGTGGACCGTTTTAGCAAAATGTCTCACTTTATTCCATGCCACAAAGTAGATGATGCTCAAAATATTTCTAAACTCTTCTTTAGAGAAGTGGTGAGACTCCATGGTCTCCCTAGAAGTATAGTGTCCGATAGAGATCCCAAGTTTATAAGTCACTTTTGGAAAACTCTTTGGGGTAAACTTGGAACAAGACTACAATTCTCAACTTCTTGTCATCCTCAAACGGATGGGCAAACCGAAGTAGTCAATAGATCTCTTGGAACTATGCTTAGGGCTATCATGAAGGGCAGCCACAAATCTTGGGATGAGTACCTTCCCCACATTGAATTTGCTTACAATAGAGTAGTTCACAAGACTACTAATGCTTCTCCTTTTGAGGTAGTATATGGTTTTAATCCTCTCACGCCCATGGATTTAATTCCTCTTCCTAATCCACAAGATTTTGTGCATAAGGAAGGAGTAATCAAGGCTGATTTTGTCAAGAAAATGCATGAGAAGATTAAAATTCAAATACAACAACAAAATGAGAAGTACACAAAACACAACAACAAAGGGAAGAGAGAAATAATTTTTGAGGAAGGAGACTTAGTTTGGCTTCATCTTCGAAAAGAAAGATTTCCAAATCAAAGGAAGTCCAAACTAAGTCCCCGAGGTGAGGGACCCTTCCAAGTCCTTAAGCGAGTCAACAACAATGCATATAAATTGGACCTACCTCTTGAATATGGAGTACATGACACATTTAATGTAATTGATCTTTCTCCATTTGTAGGTACCAATGACGATGACGAGCTGGATTTGAGGACAAATCCTTTCCAAGGGGGAGGGGATGATGGAGGAGGGCCAAGCACATCTAACCAAGGAAGCCAAGGCCCAAACCAAGAAGACCGTCTAGACCAAGAGGAGCGTCTAGTTCCAAGAAGTGAGCGTCTAGGACGTGAAGGAGGGAGGCTATCCATGGAGCTAGACCGTCTAGGACCTCTCACAAGATCCATGGCTAAACATATCCAAGCACACATAGAAGAAGCCACGGATGGGAGGGAGAAGACCTTGTACATGCTACTTGGAGGCCCATTAGGGGTAGCTTAGTAGATTAGTGTAGTGTAGAAAGCAAAACTTGCTAACTTAGGGGTGTGCTATCAAAAAGGTGCCCTTACCAATAGAAGGAGGGGTGTGCTAGCAAATAGGTGCCTTTAGCAAAAGAGGGAGGGGTGTACTATCAAATGTTGCATTTTTGACCTATCTTCTAGAATATTAGGATGATGGTGTGGTTTGACTAAAGTCAATACCCTAGGCAGCCCCCACTTTTTGTATTTCCATCCCTACCCTTTAAGCTTGCTCACCAAGGCTCCTAAATCTATAAATAAGGAGGCCTACCTCATGTATTTTCAAGTTTATTTGAGTAATGTTATGCTGCCATTTTTGTGCACAAGCTTTACTCCTCCTAGAAATCTAGGCTATAAACTTCAATCCTTTCACCTTCTCCCTTGAGCTGGCTGAACCACTCAACCCATACTCATCATGCACCTTCAAGACCAACACAACTCCTAGGAGGGTCTTGTTTCACTCATCCATTGCTTCCGCTCCATCTATTTCTACTTTGATTCAAGAAGAACACATGAAAATGCCATCAGGTGTGTCCCATCAGAGAAGGGTGATCAGTCATCGGTGTGTCCCCTGAGAGAAGGGTGATCAGTCATCGGCGTGTCCCCGCAGAGAAGGGTGATTAGTCATCAGCATGTTCCCACAAATAAGGGTGATTAGTCATCAGCACATTCCCACAGAGAAGGGTGATTAGTCATCAGCATGACGATCACCAGAAAGGGCTGATGTGTCCTCGTTACTCCGCAGGGTGATCAGTCCTCGACAACAGAGTGTGACGAGGTGACATCGGTCTTGGGTGATTTGAACAGCGTAGACAGAACAGCTAAGATTGGTTTCCAGTGTGGGCCAATGACCAGTTAAATACCCAGAGGTAGGGAGAGGCCTAGATCACGAAGAGCCTATGCGGGTAGCAGGGAGAGCACAGTTAGGTGTAGAGTCCTGAGGGGACGAGTACTCACCAGAACTAGGGTTTTCCCAGTGAAGCTACATGCATGGCACGTGAACAGTGAAGGCACTCCCAGAACAGGCGGCCCAGAGACTAGGTGCACAAGGAGGCACCCAGGTGGTCACCCTGTTAAAGTTTGCACTCCAGAGAAGGAAACCTTATGTGCTAGATTACCCTAAGATTGGGTGATAGCGGCGCAAGGGTATTCCAGTAAACCCTAAATATGGCTAGAAGCGCAATAAACCCTAATTAGGGCTAGCGGCGCAGTAAACCCTATACTATATAAGGGACAGCAAAATACTTCACAAAGGTACGCAGTTTCTAGACCAAAACACAGAGAGACTCAATACACTTGGTGTTACTTGCCCCCTATTGACTTGAGTGTCGAAGTGCAAACGGCCTCTAGGACGCACCTTTCTCTTTTGCAGGTGCAGATTGTTTCGCAAGATTCAAGCACGTATCAACGTGAGGAAGGAGGCGCGTGAGTGTCGTGGAGTCAACTGACAGGCGAGTCAACCGGCAAGAACAATAGTGAAATACACAGTGGTTTTCTGGAGACTGGATGTAGCCTTGGTAAGGAGTGAACCCATATAATTGTTTGTGTGATCTTCTCTCTCTCTCTCAATCATTTAAAACTATTTGACTTGTTTTTTTGTCTCTGTTGTCATAAACAACCAATTAAATCAAAATTTCGACTGATTGTTTTTCTGCAAACAGTTTTAACAACTTTGATTTCTTGGTTTCCCTGATTGCTCTTTCTGTAATTCTTCATAAATCTTCATTCTTAGCCAATGATCCTGCCGCAGACTTGAACGTGGAGGATGAGCCTCGTCACTCCTTCGTCTAGCCTTCTGCAGCTGCGCGTTCTGCAAGGTACTGCATCAAAAACAAGGGATTCGACTCATGGAGCGCGCAGGATGTGGATGCACATCTGGCCAATAACCTGGTGCTCTCCTTGCAATTCTCTACCCAGCAGCACAAGCAGGAGCTCTTGGGAAAGAGAATTCAAGAGCTTGAGCATGACAAAACCTCCTTGATGAGCGACCTTGAAGCTTCTCAAGATTCGGTGAAAATGCTGAGCGATATGGTGGAGAGGACCAGAAAAGACTACTGTCTACAGCTGCAGGAGACTATCAGGACCGAGCTCCTGATGGGCGAGGCTGTGACTGCTCTAGATAGTCAAGCCATGGAGCTGAAGGGACAGAACATACATCTAGAGGCTGAGACTTCCTCCTTGCGCCAACTGAGCGACCAACAGGCGACTGAGATTTCTTCCTTGCACCAACTGAGCGACCAGCAGGCGGAGGATCTCAAGGCTTCTAGGGAAGAGCTTGCTCTGAAGGAGAAGAAGCTTGAAGAGGCTCTGGTCCAACTCTTGGAGGCACAGAGCAAACTGACAAGGACCCAGGAGGAGCTCGAAGGGGCCGAAGGTAAACTGGAGGAGGCTGTGTCTTCCTTTGCCAAGCAGAAGGAGGAGCTTGAGGCCGACGTAGCTGAGACCATGGAGGCTGGTGCCGATGCATGGATAGACGGGTTCAAGGCGGCCTTGGAGCAGGTTCACTGCGTCCTACCGGACTTGGACCTTACCCAATTCACCCCTGGCCATTCGGTCGCCGACGGCAAGCTCATTCCTCCTCCTTGAGCTTCCTCCCTTGCAACTTCTTCTTTTTTGTAATCTCTCTTTCTGCAACATAGCTTACGTATAAACTCTTTTACTGTAAAGGCTCTTTGTATCGACTTCAGTTGAATGAAAACTGTTTACTTCGGCTACTTGTTTCTCTATCTTTACTCTCTGCATGTGACCAACTGCTAATCAACTTAGGCTTTAGCGCGATCTCACCGTACCCCTTCAAACTTGGCCTCTGGCTTGACCGCGACTATCTGTTGCCTTAACATTATCTTTAACAGCTCTTACTTATAACTTCATGCTGGACGACTGACTTGATGAGGCCTAAATGCTTCGGCTTATCGTATAAGAACTTGCTTGGAAAAAGTTTCCTTACTCGGAGCTTTTTGAGTGAGTTGCATGCTCCCAGGAGAGCGCCGGGTGTGGCTGGTCTAAGCACACTCACCAGGCGCATCCTGCCTGCATGGTCTCACTGCACCTTCTCTGAGTGGGTGCATGCGTAACACTCTCGCTGGGAGCCTGGGTCCTAGTTTAACACGTGTAGCAGCAACCACTGACTACCGACTAGCATGTTAGGGCACCACCGACCAGTCATCGCGCTTCATACTTCGCTTTACCTCTCTGCCACTCCAACGCTAAATGCATAGAGGGCCTGAACGCTCAAGATGATGCCTTGTCTTGGGAAGAAGAGTGTTTCTCGTTGTCCCCTCTTGCTTACACCGAGGTCACCAACCTTAAGATCTGAACACCGACTACCATTGATGACACCTTGTTCTGGAGAGGAAGAGTGATGGCCTTCACATGTTGAGCTCTCCTTGGATGTTGAAGATGGTGCGGAAGCAATGGTTGAAATGAGCAAGACCCTCCTAGGAGTGATGGTGATCTTGAAGGTGCATGAAGTGTATGAAAATGAGAGAGGTTTGGCCAGCTCTCTTTGGTGGTGAAGGAGTGAAGATTAAAACCATAAATCAAGAGATTTAGGCAAGGGAGTAAGTATGGCACAAATTTGGCAGCATAACTTTACTCAAATTAATCTTGAAAATACATGAGGTAGGCCTCCTTATTTATAGATTTAGGAGCCTTGGTGAGCAAGCTTAAAGGGTAGGGATGGAAATACAAAAAGTGGGGCTGCCTAGGGTATTGACTTTAGTCAAACCACACCATCATCCTAATATTCTAGAAGATAGGTCAAAAATGCAACATTTGATAGTACACCCCTCCTTCTTTTGCTAAAGGCACCTATTTGCTAGCACACCCCTCCTTCTATTGCTAAGGGCACCTTTTTGATAGCACACCCCTAAGTGAGCAAGTTTTGCTTTCTACACTACACTATTCTACTAAGCTACCCCTAATGGGCCTCCAAGTAGCATGTACAAGGTCTTCTCCCTCCCATCCGTGGCTTGACTTATTTGGGCGTGAATGTGCTTGGCCATGGACCTTGTGAGAGGTCCTAGACGGTCTAGGCTTCCTCCTAGACACTCCTCATGTAGCTCCCCCTTGTCTTGTGCTAGACGCTCTCCATGTTGTTCTAGACGGTCTAGTCTTGGCCCTTGGCTTTCATGGTGGGGTGAGCTTGGCCTCTCTCCATCAAAGAGTGTTTCTCGATGACCCCTCTTGCCTGCTCTAACACCTTGTTTTGGGGAAGAAGAGTGTTTCTCGATACCCCTCTTGCCTACCCCAAGGTCATCGTCCTAACATGCATCGGGTTATTCTATCTTTTCCCACTCCTGGGGTGAGAAGAGCCTTAACTAAGGGCTTTACTAAGCCCATACTGGCGTATGCCAAGTGGGTAAGGACGTTTCTCGAAATCCTTCCTTTCCCACTCTTGGTCTTACTAGTCCCCCTGGCTTTTCAAACCTTAGCCGTCTGCACTCACGCCTGGGGTGAGGAGGACCTCGGTCGGTTGTTCGTACTTTCGCCTGGGGAGAGTAGGCTCCAACCAATCACCTGCACTTGCGCCTGGGGCAAGGAGGATTATAAACTACTAGGAAACACTTGCACACTTGATATACTGAAAACTTTATTTTATTGGGTGGCCTCGTTAAAAACCCTCCTTAGGGAAAAAAGAGTGCCCCCTGATCTGTTCAACTGTTTACAGTATATAAACACTGAGTGCTTGTACAGCGCAAGAATGCATCTACTTTACAACTTAACTAAAGTAGAATTTCAAGTGTGTGGCGTTCCACGTTCTGGGGATAGCTGCTCCATCCAGAGTCGCCAGCCGATAAGCTCCATTCTCCAACGCCTCAACTACTCTGTATGGACCTGTCCACTTCGGAGATAGCTTGTTCTCCATCTCATTCTGATGCGCTTTCCTCGTCACCAGATCGCCTTCCTAAAAACGCCTGAACCTCACCTTGGAGTTGTGCCTGCGTTCTACTCTTCTCTGGACAGCTTCGGCACTAACTCTGGCTTCCTCTCGCACTTCATCCAGGAGATCGAGATTCACTTTTCTCTCTTGATTGAACTCTTCAGCGATGAGGTTTAGAAATCTAGTGGAGCTCTCCTGTATCTCCACGGGAATCATGGCATCTGTCCCATAGACAAGACTAAAAGGTGTCTCATGGGTGCTAGACTGTGGAGTGGTATGGTAGGACCATACTATCCTGGGAACTTCCTCTGCCCAATTCCCCTTGGCCTTCTCTAGTCTTCGCTTCAGTCCCCTGAGTAGCACTCGGTTGGCTGACTCCACCTACCCATTGGTCTGCGGGTGTTCTACCGAGGCAAACACTTGTTGTATCTTCAATTCTTCGCACATCTTTCTCAACTGATGACTGGTGAACTGAGTGCCATTGTCAGATACCAGCCTCTTGGGTACTCCGAAACGACAGATGATGTTCCTCCAGACAAAATGCTCGACCTTCTGAGCGGTGATGTGCGCCACCGGTTCTGCTTCCATCCACTTAGTGAAATACTCGATGGCCACAATGAGAAACTTCATCTGCCTGATCGCCAGAGGAAAAGGTCCCAGAATGTCAATTCCCCATGTATGAAATGGCCATGGGCTGTGGATGGACTTCAACTCTTCGGGGGGTGCCTTATGCCAGTCTGCATGAAGTTGGCACTGTTTGCACCGCTGAGCATACTTCACGCAATCTTCCTTCAGCGTTGGCCAGTAGTACCCCACGCGGAGGATTCTGCTTGCCAAAGCGCGACCACCGACGTGGCTTCCGCACACCCCGTCGTACAACTCTGACATAAGTCTGGTGCATTGCTCCCCATGCACGCAGATTTGTACAGGATGGGAGAAGCCAAATCTAAACAAACTCCCATCAATGAGAGTAAACTTACTCGAACTCTTCTTTATCCTATTTGCCTCCACCGGGTCCAATGGAAGCACACCATCCTCTAGGTACAGCTGGTACGGCATTATCCACGTGTCCAGCTCCCTGACAGCGCAAACTTCCATCACCTCATCGGTCCTTGCCGGTCGCGCCCTCACCCTCGGCGCTTTCTGTAACGCCCCTCAAAATATAGTTCATTTTTATATAATAAAATAAAGGTGAAACAATAATATCAACATTTAACATAGATATATACATAATATAATTCATCCATTAATACAAATGTGCCTCAAAATAATATCCCTTTTCGAGGAAGTTTTAATACATCTCCATACAAGAGTTTTCAAAATAAAACAAAACAACAGCATTCAAAAACCGGCATCTCCTCCTCCAGAAATGCTCACTGAGGAGCTCTACTACCTGCAACCTCATCTGCTCCCGTGCAAATATACACGATCATCACAGGTTTAAGAAAAACAACCACGATACAAAACAAAAGGGTAAGCTAGATAATTTTAAAACTTTAAATATGAAACTTTATATCAATAGAAAGCATAAATCTTCACACCATTCATAATCTATATCAATTTCAACCATCAATATCCCCATATTCCACAAACTCGTCAAGTGTCTATTCAATACATTCAATACTCATGGTTCACATGTCAGACTTTCCACTGACTCATAACACATAGACACATGACTCTACTTCCGAAAGACTCGTGCGTTGAACTTAGCATCCAGAGACCTGCACCTGTCATACTACATTGCTGTAAAGTTCCCACAGCTATGCGCATAAACATAATCTCGATCTCAATCTCAATATCCTCACTCTCTCAGTATGACAGGGTTAATCCATATAACAGGTCAAGTCAGTTATCTTTCAAACAACTTACCCATACATATGGACCTCCTTCGACTCTCACCAACTGAATGACTTCATCTATGTGATTCCATCATATCAGCAGAGTCAGGATCGCCTCATTCACAGGATACTCACAGATCAATACACCCTCATAAAATCTCCACACGGTATTTTCTTTCCTGAAAATACTATGCTTTGATCACTCTTTCACATTCATCCAGTACATCATACCACACGTAAAAGCACAATTCCATCATATAATATTTTGAATCTTTTCTTAAACAATCCCAATCACAGAAACAATCATACCAAAGTTCATATTTTCGAATATCACATGCATTTCACATTTCAATCTCAAACAGTTTCAAACGACACTAAAACAAGGGAGTTCGAAATCAACATTAAAACCGGCGATCACGTCCAAAAAAACAGGGGATTATGCAATAACATTTGAAACCGGCGACCACGTAGCCCCAACATCAAAATCTTCTAGCTTAAGGTTTTCTTGAAAATAAAGCTAGCTTCCCTTATCTGGACTTGCGTAAAATCTCACTAAGAGCTCCAAACCCACCGAGAACTCAAGGATGCCTTAACTCTGTTTTAGGGCTTTGAGCAGAAAACTTGCAGAGCACAACGTCAGGAATCCAGGGTAGTCGCCGATCTTCAACTGGTCCGCTAGGACGTCTGAACGCAGGGAGAAGGAGAGGAAAGAAACAGGGAACCAAAGCTAACTCACTCAATCACTCTCTCCCTGGAAGACGACCGATGCCTCATCCTGACAGACGACCGATGCCTCACCCTGGCAGACGACCGATGCCTCATCCTGGCAGATGACCGATGTCTCTCCCTGGAAGACGACCGATGTCTCTCCCTGGAAGACGACCGATGTCTCTCCCTGGAAGAAGACCGATGTCTCCCCCTGGAAGTCGACCGATGCGTCCCTCATCCTGGCAATGACCGTCTGTCTCTCACCCTGGCGATGCCCGCGTGTCTCTCGCCCTGGCGATCCTCGCGTGTCTCTCGCCCTAGCGATCTCTCATTGTCCTTGATGTGGCAAGGACACATCGCCTTGCTTCTGCCGACTGATGCCACATCGTCACACCCTGTTGAGGGCTCGTCCTACCACTACTCCACGCCTGTGTTATCACCCCCACATGGCTCGGTGACGTCGGTAGCTTCTCCTGCCCGAGGGCAGCTCAGTACTCAATCCTTACGTACCTAAGCATGCAACACTAAGGTAAATCCCTTATGTCCAAGCGTAAAGTCCCGTAGTTATTCTGCATGCATGGCGCTCCTAAGGTTCAAATCACACCTCCCTACATGTGATTTTTGGAACCCACTATGGTCCACCGACCGACCTCTACCACGCCGCCCTCAGACCTTGGGCGACATCCGAGGTCTGACCACCATGAAATTTCCATTACAAGCTCTTTTTGTTTTAAGTAATAACATATTCAGAATTCATTAAAATTATACTTCTTCTATTCCAAATAATTATCTAGATCCTTACAATCTCCCCAACAAGAAAAATTTTGGTCCCCGAAAATTGAATTACAAGGAAAAGAGGTAGGGATAGGCTTCTCTCATGGTTTCTTCTAATTCCCAAGTTGAATCACCCGATCTGTCATCCCACACTACTTTCACCATGTTGATGGTCTTGCCTGTGAGCTGTTTACTCTGCCGAGCGTCAATCCTTACTGGTTTTGCTTCAAAAGACAAGTCATCCTTGATCTGCACATCGTCCACTTCTAGCACGTGACTAGGGTCTGCCATGTACCTGCGCACCGAAACGATTGAGGAAGTTCTTCAGTGACTCCCCCTGATACTGGCGCACATCAAATAGGTCATAGGACACTACCGGTGGCGCTCTGTTAACGATATATTACTCTATGAATAGCTTGGAAAACTGATGGAAGGAAGTGATGTGGCCCTCTAACAGGCTCACGAACCACTCCATAGCTATTCCACTCAGTGTACTCATGAACATCTTGCAGTACACAGCATCTGAGCCCCCAGACAACATCATCTGAGTATGGAAAGCTGTCAAATGTGCTTCTGGATCTTCCACCCCCGTGAACGACGCCCTCACTCCCACCAGACTGGGAGGCACCACCGTATTCATGATCTCAGGGGAGAAAGGCATAGGGAATGCTCTAGGAGGCGATGATGGCGGCGACGTCCTACCTTCAGCTGCGAGCTCCTTCTGCACCTGCAACTCCCTGCGCAACTCTTCATTGACACGGTTCAGCTCTTCATTTCTACACTGCGATGCAGTCAGCTCTGCATGCATATTCTCCTGTTCAGCTCTCGATGCCACGACATTATCCTGCAGCGCGCGCATCATCTCCATGACCTGCGCCATGGTAACAGCTCCTTCTTCAGTAGATGGCGCAGGTGAGGTTTGTCTGGTTCTTCTACTCATCTTTTCAGCACAACCTTCGACGAAAACTCCAAGAAACTCCAAGAACTGTGATGTGGATGGGAACAAGATTCACACGGGCCCCACGGTGGGCGCCAAATGATCCTGCCGCGGACTTGAACGTGGAGGATGAGCCTCGTCACTCCTTCGTCTAGCCTTCTGCAGTTGCGCGTTCTGCAAGAACACTCCAAGAACCTCCGCCGGAACTCCAAATGATGCCTGCAAAACAACACAGACGGCGCCTCTAGTGGCCGTGTGCACTCCAACGCTCAAGTCAGGCAACAAGAACACCGAAAACTCTCACTGAATCTCTTTGTGAGACTCGTGTGTGCTCAGATCCACTCTCTCTCTCTCTGTAACTGAATTCTGTTATCACTGTGCCACGTGTAAGAACGCTCCCACAATGACTCAGAATCTAAGTGTAGTGAATTTGTGTAAACTTGTAATCTGGAAAACTTGTGTGTACTTGACATAAGGTAGAGTACCTTTATACTTGGGCCACGCTTCTCTCCTAGATGGTGACGCGTGGAGGCATGCAACTGGAATCTGACCATACACGTGTCACACCTGGAAGGCTTCTGCGCATTTCTCTTGTGCGGCTAAGTTATCCTCTTGTGGAGTAACTTAGCGCGTTTCTTCTGTCTGAATGAGTGCATGCTCCCAGGAGAGCGCCGGGTGGGGCTGGTCTAAGCACACCCACCAGGCGTATCCTGCCTGCATGGCCTCTCCACACGTCCTCTGAGTGAGTGCATGCTCTCAGGAGAGCGCCGGGTGTGGCTGTTCTAAGCACACCCACCAGGCGCATCCTGCCTGCATGGTCTCACCACACGTCCTCTGAGTGGGCATCATGCGAGGTGCATGCGTAACGCTCTCGCTGGGAACCTGGGTCCCAACTTAACGTGTGTTGGCAAGAACCCCGACGACCGATCTCTCTCTGCATGCACCAACGACCGAACGGGCCCCATCACTATCCACAGATGACCGTGCGATGGCTAATCACTATTAACCGATGTCTGTGCGGTGGCTCATGACTATTCACCCACGTCCGTGCGATGGCTCATGACTATCCACCCACGTCCGTGCGGTGCTTCCAGGCCTTCCACCGACGTCCGTGCGGTGCCCCATCTGATGGAGGAGGGCCAAGCACATCTAACCAAGGAAGCCAAGGCCCAAACCAAGAAGACCGTCTAGACCAAGAGGAGCGTCTAGCTCCAAGAAGTGAGCGTCTAGGACGTGAAGGAGGGAGGCTATCCATGGAGCTAGACTGTCTAGGACCTCTCACAAGATCCATGGCTAAACATATCCAAGCACACATAGAAGAAGCCACGGATGGGAGGGAGAAGACCTTGTACATGCTACTTGGAGGCCCATTAGGGGTAGCTTAGTAGATTAGTGTAGTAAGCAAAACTTGCTAACTTAGGGGTGTGCTATCAAAAAGGTGCCCTTAGCAATAGAAGGAGGGGTGTGCTAGCAAATAGGTGCCTTTAGCAAAAGAGGGAGGGGTGTACTATCAAATGTTGCATTTTTTGACCTATCTTCTAGAATATTAGGATGATGGTGTGGTTTGACTAAAGTCAATACCCTAGGCAGCCCCCACTTTTTGTATTTCCATCCCTACCCTTTAAGCTTGCTCACCAAGGCTCCTAAATCTATAAATAAGGAGGCCTACCTCATGTATTTTCAAGTTTATTTGAGTAATGTTATGCTGCCATTTTTGTGCACAAGCTTTACTCCTCCTAGAAATCTAGGCTATAAACTTCAATCCTTTCACCTTCTCCCTTGAGCTGGCCGAACCACTCAACCCATACTCATCATGCACCTTCAAGACCAACACAACTCCTAGGAGGGTCTTGTTTCACTCATCCATTGCTTCCGCTCCATCTATTTCTACTTTGATTCAAGAAGAACACATGAAAATGCCATCATTTGGTATCATGAGCTTTTGGTTCTTCAAGATGAGTAGCTTGTCTTTTTAAATTTTCAGTTCTTCTTTATTTTCATCTTGTCATTTCAATTCCATAATTGTCTTGCTGTTTTTTTTTTTACATTTTAAATTGTTCTTGGTGTGCTTATGGAAGATCCAACCGAAGCACATGTGTTCAATTGATCTTGAACATTTTCTTGTGCAATTGTGATAGGATTCCTTACACATTGAGTGGCTGTTTTCTTTTAGGAATTTGAGTCTTTATTGCTTTCTTATAATTGCTTCATTTTATGCTTTGAGTCTTTATTTTCTGAATCTATAAATGTTGTGTCAAGTCATGTGAATCCATAATTGTCATCAATTCTTAGTAGTCCTATTTTTGGCTTGATTGTTTCTTGTTTTTGGGTCTCTTTAATTTGCCTTAATCTGCTGTTATTTTGATCCTTTGCTGCCTTTTTAATTTTAGTTTGAGTTCATAATTGTGTCTTAGTTCTTACACAATTTCCTTCTTACATTTTCCTTTGTGTTAAATTTTGGTATCTTGCTGTTTTTTTTTTCCAGTTTTCCAGTTTTCCCCTGTTTCTCTCTCTGTCTGGCTGTTTTTTGTTTCAAAAAATTATTTCCACTCATAGGAAATTTGTGATTCTCTGGAAAATGCAAGTTTGAAGTGTTACAAAAAGGACAAAAAAAAGAATCAGATCAAAAAAGGCAACAGAAAAAATATGATAAATCTTACAAAATCAGAGTGCAAATCTTGAGCGCTCCAGCTGGCCTAACTGCACACCAAATTTGCAAAAATTATTAAAAAAAAATGGTGCATGCGTTTTAGGTGATTCCAAAGCCATTGTTTAGATAAGATCCTGAATTTTCTTGCATATAAATTTCAGAGACAAATTTTAAAAATACAGCTCAGCATAAATCGGGGAACAAACACGTTTTCTGGCCCACAACAATTTTCAGTGGTGCTGTTTTTTTTTTATTTGGTCATCTAATCTAGTGCTTTTCTTTAGGAATTCCTTTTGTGTGCCAACTTTTTTTTGAGTACCTTTAATTGTTTGCTTTAATTTCTTGACTCTCTTTCTAAGTTGTCATATTATAAATCCTTTTGGTGGTACTGTTTTTATTCAATTAAATTTGTTTCTTGCTTTTGTTTCTTGACCTCTCTTTTGGGTGCTGGAATTTAATTCTCCTTGGTGCATATGTGCATGGAACTTGACTTGGTTTAGGTTTAGCTCTTGTGAATAGGTGCTGGAAATTGGAGAATTAAAGCCATCATTTTAAGGAGGAGACAAAGCTAAAGCCGAAACAAGGTTGCTTGAAACAAACAATACAAACACCTAGAAGATCAAAAAAAAATTCAAGACAACAAGGAAGTGCACTAACCCAAAAGAGGATCAACAAAGGGAGTCTTCTTTTCCTTTGCAACTTGGTTTATTGTTAATTACCTCTTTAATTACGTTTAGACGGTGAGTGTGTCTTCAAGGGCTCAAAGTGTCCAAGAAGCCTCACCTAGGGCCGAATAGCATAGTAAATTTTGTTTTGCTTAGTAATTTGTTGCTTGTTTGAACTTGTTTTCTATTGTTTTGGTAGAAACGTTTTGCATGATTAGTTTAGTTTAATTTGTGCTAAAACCGACTAGTTTGTTGCATATCTTTTTTTTTAGCTTACATAGTTTTATTGCTTTTTGATTTCTCAACTTCTTGTGTTTTAAGTGTTTCACTAAGAGAAATTTTTGTGAGAAGGCATTGGAGACTAGTTTTTGGCAAGGAAAAGGCTTGGTACTTAAGTAGTCATTTGAGACTCACCTCCCTTACCTGGAAAACTACCTTCTTTATCTTCCCTAATCTTTCTCAAAGTAAAAACGCCTAAATACACAAAGGTCTAGCCATGTCTTCTTCTTCTCATTCTCCAAAGTCTATAGAATGTGAAGTAAAATCTTTGAAAACCCTTTTGAAAGAGGTATCCCAAGCGGTACAATTAATCTCTTCTAGGCAATTGGAGAATGAAAACAAGATTAATGAGTTGGCTAGAGCTCAAGAAGAGAAATCCCAAAAATCTCAAAAATCAAAAAAAACAAATACTCATGCATCCCAAAGCATTGCAACTCTAGGGGAGGGAAGCCTTAGAATTAATGACTACTACCAACCACCCCCTAGAAGAACTAGGCAAAGGGAACAAGAGGTGCCAAGGGAAACTAGAGTAGACCTACCTCATTTTCATGGAAAGGAAAATGTAGAAATATATCTAGATTGGGAGATGAAGGTAGAGCAACTCTTTGCTTGCCATAGGGTAAGTGAGGAACGAAAAGTACCCTTAGCCACCCTTAGTTTCCAAGGAAATGCCATGTATTGGTGGACCTCTTTAGAAAGAGACCGACGTCTTCATAGGGAACCTCCCATAGAATATTGGAATGACCTTAGGGGAGCCCTAAGACGTCGACATATACCTTCTTACTACCATAGGGAGTTGATGGACAAGCTCCAAAGACTCCAACAAAAGAATATGAGTGTAGAAGAGTATAGGCAAAAGATGGAGCTCTATATGATGAGAGCCTCTATTAGAGAGGAAGAGGAAACCACCATATCTAGGTTCCTTAGTGGCCTATTGATGTGAGTTGATTTTAGGTTCATTATATTTGTGACACTTTCTTAGAATTAGGATCAAGATTCTAAAGAACAATTAATAGAGTTTCTACTCAAGAAAACAAAGGTTCATACTAAAAACACATGAATAGGTAACTTGTAGTGTAAGATAACAATGGAATATGAATGGGTAATTCAAGAACAGTACCAAACTTCAAAGGAAACACAAGAACAACATAAGAACACCAAGAACAAGTGAAAATACTGATTGAAATTCAATAGGAGTTAGAAAATCACCAAGAAATTCATCAAAGAACAAAAACCCATGGATGGAAAACAAGAACAACACATGTATATGGAAACCCATGGTTTGGACGAAATTAAAACAGCAAGAAAACAAGGAAATAAACCAACAAAGTGCAGAACAATGGAAGCAAATGAAAGGAAACAACTCATGGAAAAGATTGAACCGATTAAAAATGGAAAAACTACAAGAAAACACAAATGGGTATTTTTAGAAGATGAATAGAAATGACTTATGTGGTTGTAGCCTTTTGGAGATGTGATTCACGCCACTTGGAGGGTGGTTCTTCCAAGATGAGTGGGTGGTGCCGCCACTTGAGAGTCTCCAAAGCTCACAAGATAAGACATGAAGGAGAAGAAGAGACAAGTCTCACAAACTCACTCTCTCTCAATTTCAAGATAGTTTCTTTTCTTCTAACTTTCAACTTTTTTATTCAAAGTACCAAGCACCCCTATTTATAATGGAGAGGGCTGGTCATGTTACAAAGGGGAAGGAGTGGGAAGAGTCACTCTTCTAGCTCCTTCTAGTGCCTAAGAGAGAAAGGAGTAGAAAAGTCACTTTTTCCACTTTTTCCTAAAGAAAGTGCCTAAAATGCCTTACATTTAGAGGTTTCTTTTGATTTTCCTCTTTGGCATACTCCTAAGGATATTTCTATATTATTTACAAATTTATACAAGAGTATTTACAAAGATTTATTTATACTACTATCTTTTGAATTTTCAAGAGAACCCAAAATGTTCTACTTTTTAAGAAGACTAGTAAGAAGAATTTTAAATGCTTGGGTGGATGACCTCTTCCTCCATTAGTAAAATCCTCTTCTACTTGATCTCCATCATGCTCCCCAGGTTGGAGAGAATTCGTCCGCGAATTCAGAATCCCTACATATAACAAAGTCAGTTTGCTATCAAATAAAACAGTGGATGATAATAAAGGCAAACTTGACTTAGCATTATGAATCATTGGGATGTCAGAAAAAGAAGTCCTATAGACAGACCATGTTGGAAAAAAATGTGGGGGAATGATTATTTTCTTAGGAAAAATTCCCTTTAAAGGGTAAAAACCATTAGTAGGTATGGAAAAATCATCCCTAACATTTTTCAACCAATATGGAGTGCAAGTAGGAACTTTTGGTAATGAAAAAGACAAAGAAGAAGAATACCTTGGATGCTCAAATTGAGGCATAGCATGAGTAAAAAAGATTGATTTAGTTGATAAGGTATTATGACTCATTTTATCATTTTCTTCTTTTTCATTTTCTCTTTTATTTTTCATTTTTAATTGGTCCTCATGAACTTCGTGTGGAGATAGGGGTTTTAAGGTAACCTTGAGCCCTTGGAAGGAAAAAGACATTATATTGGTGAGGCCATCATGTAAAACATGTCTATCAAATTGCCAAGGCCTCCCTAAAAGAATATGGGTTGCTTCCATAGGCACAACATCACATAAAACCTCATCTTTATACTTTCCTATTTCAAAATTTATGAGGACTTGTTTATTAACCATGATTTCTCCCTTTTTAGTAAGCCATTGGAGCTTATAGGGCTTGGGATGAGAGATAGTGGGTAAAACAAGCTTATCCACCACTCTTGTACTAGCCACATTTGTACAACTACCCCCATCAATTATCATGGAACATAACTTTTTGTTGATAAGGCACCGGGTATGGAAAATATTTTCTCTTTGGGTATCATCCAAAGGTTTTTGAATTGTGCCCATCATGCGCCTTATCACCAATAAGTCACCTTCACATTGTATTTCACATTCATTATCACTAGGGCTAGGGGAAGGGGAGTTAGATTTAGAAGAATTATCACTATGTTCACTTACAACTAAACCCCCTTTTACCATCATGGTTCTTTTTGTTGGACAATTTGCGGCTATATGACCATAACCTAAACACTTAAAACATTTCTTACTTGAGGTTTTGGTTGGTGATTTATTAGTTGAAGTGGAAGGCTTTGACTCCTTGGATTTGAAAGATGAATCTTTAGAAGGAAATTTGGACAAAGACTTGTTTTTATTTTTCCAAGAGTTGTTGTAATAGCCATCATTATGAGTATTTTTGAAAGCAAGTTTCTTTGCAATTTGGGTTTCAACCTTGATGGCAAGGTGAACCAAGTTTTCTAAAGAAGAGTACTCATAAAGTTCAACAACATCTTGAATGTCCCTTCTAAGACCACTTACAAATCTAGCCATCTTAGCTTCATCACTTTCATGTATATCAACTTTAAGCATAAGCGTTTCTAGCTCTTCAAAATAAGCATCCACACTTAGCGTGCCTTGGTGAAGCCTTTGGAGCTTCAACAATAGGTCTTTCCTAAAGTGTGGTGGAACAAATCTAGCGCGCATACACTCTTTCAAATTGTTCCAAGAAACCACGGGAGGTCTCTTGTTTAGCCCAATGTCCATAAGAGTTTTATGCCATCATTGCATGGCATAGTCTAGAAATTCTAAAGTAGCTAGTTTTACCCTTTGGTCTTCTTGGACCTCATGTACATGAAAGATTTGTTCAACCTTTGCTTCCCACCCCAAATATACATTTGGATCACCTTCACCACTAAAGCTAGGTAATTTTACAAAAGGCATATAAGGCTTTGCCACATGTTGGCGCCTTTCTTCATAATGATGATGCCTCCTCCATTCGGTTTCATCTTCATGTCCATGATAGTTGGAAAAAGTTCTTGATGAATGCCTTGAAGAATGGCATCTTCTATGGTGTGTATGGCTGGACCTTTCATTAGTCACTTCAAGCCTTTGCAATCTTTCTTCCAATTGTCTTATAGCTTCATCTTTTTGTGCAAGTGACCTTTTGGCTTCTTTTAATTCACCAAGAATGAAAGCTTTTTGTGGAGAGTGTGGTTTGGAAGATTCACCACTTGAATATTGAGCCATTTTCAAAACAGTACAGCAAAGACAAATAGCAAACAATTAAAGAAACAATGTTAGAAAACAAAGAAAATATGGTGCGGTTTTGGACAAAAAATAAAGGCACTCAAAATCACTCCAAGAAATTATACTTCCCTCAACCAAGCTTCTCTTGTGGAATGGAGTAACCTCAAATGAAAGATGCCAAAGCACTCAACCACTCATCCAAAAATAACCACCACAAAACTTAAAGAACAACAAAAGACAAGCAAGAAAAAGGTACAAAACAAGAAAGGGTAGTGCAAAAGGAAGACAAGATATATGACAAAACTTAAGAAATGAAAGACAAGCAATAAAAGGCACACAATAAGACTCAAAGAATACTCACTAAACTTTATAATCAAGAAAGAAAGTACAACTCATAAACTTGTCAAAATACAAGGATCAAAAGTTCCACAAAGTAGACAACAATTTGCCAATCACTATGAATCCAACTTTGGTATGAAAATTAATGTGCAAAAGAATGAATAGATGCAAATACCAAACTGTTTTGAAGGATTTAAAAACAGAATTGGTTCTGTTTTGTTCTGTTTCAGTTATGTTTTTTTTCTTTTTTTTTTTTATACCAAATGGAACTTATGTAGTGAAAGAACCATAATATGCATCATATGGAAGTTGAAACATCAATCAAATTGCACAAAAATTTTATGAAGGATTCAAGACAATTGAACACTTGAAATCAAATGTTAGGAACCTCCAATCACAAGTACTAAAACAAATTCAAGAGAAACACAAACTTTCAAAATCAAAAGCAAGCAAGTAGAGACAAGATTTGGACACCTAGAACACTATGAACATAAAACTCAAAGCAAAAAGTATGATCAATGAAAAGGCACAACTAAAACATATTCAAACCAAACAAAAGTATGAATATAAGGTGCTGGAAAAACAAGAAACACGAAATTATAGGTGCTGGAAAAAAAAATTACCCAAAAAGAAAGTGTCTATTCAACTCACAATCAACAAATCAACACCATGGCTCTAGATACCACATGATGTGAGTCTCTTATGAACCTTTCTTGGTTTGGGTTGAGTTGATATAGGTTTCATTGTATTTGTGACACTTTCTTAGAATTAGGATCAAGATTCTAAAGAACAATTAATAGAGTTTCTACTCAAGAAAACAAAGGTTCATACTAAAAACACATGAATAGGTAACTTGTAGTGTAAGATAACAATGGAATATGAATGGGTAATTCAAGAACAGTACCAAACTTCAAAGGAAACACAAGAACAACATAAGAACACCAAGAACAAGTGAAAATACTGATTGAAATTCAATAGGAGTTAGAAAATCACCAAGAAATTCATCAAAGAACAAAAACCCATGGATGGAAAACAAGAACAACACATGTATATGGAAACCCATGGTTTGGACGAAATTAAAACAGCAAGAAAACAAGGAAATAAACCAACAAAGTGCAGAACAATGGAAGCAAATGAATGGAAACAACTCATGGAAAAGATTGAACCGATTAAAAATGGAAAAACTACAAGAAAACACAAATGGGTATTTTTAGAAGATGAATAGAAATGACTTATGTGGTTGTAGCCTTTTGGAGATGTGATTCACGCCACTTGGAGGGTGGTTCTTCCAAGATGAGTGGGTGGTGCCGCCACTTGAGAGTCTCCAAAGCTCACAAGATAAGACATGAAGGAGAAGAAGAGACAAGTCTCACAAACTCACTCTCTCTCAATTTCAAGATAGTTTCTTTTCTTCTAACTTTCAACTTTTTTATTCAAAGTACCAAGCACCCCTATTTATAATGGAGAGGGCTGGTCATGTTACAAAGGGGAAGGAGTGGGAAGAGTCACTCTTCTAGCTCCTTCTAGTGCCTAAGAGAGAAAGGAGTAGAAAAGTCACTTTTTCCACTTTTTCCTAAAGAAAGTGCCTAAAATGCCTTACATTTAGAGGTTTCTTTTGGTTTTCCTCTTTGGCATACTCCTAAGGATATTTCTATATTATTTACAAATTTATACAAGAGTATTTACAAAGATTTATTTATACTACTATCTTTTGAATTTTCAAGAGAACCCAAAATGTTCTACTTTTTAAGAAGACTAGTAAGAAGAATTTTAAATGCTTGGGTGGATGACCTCTTCCTCCATTAGTAAAATCCTCTTCTACTTGATCTCCATCACCTATCACTTGAGATAAGAGATAGAGTAGAGCTCTTACCTTATCAAGACTTGAATGATTTGGTTCAACTTTGCATTAAAGTTGAGCAACAAAATTTGCGCAAAACATCAAGTCAAAAGGTGAGCCCCTATTTTAACTTTTATCCCAAGAGAGAGTTTAAAAGGGAGGGTAGTACATCTAAGGAAAAACCAAAAGAACCTACCAAACCCTTCACCAAAGAAACCTCAACCCCACCCATCCGAGCTAGAGATGTTAAATGTTTTAAGTGCTATGGTAGGGGGCATGTGCAAGCACAATGTCCAAACCAAAGGACTTTGTTTCTTAAAGGTGTAGACGAATACACTAGTGGCGAGGATGAGCTTAGTAAGAAAGAGGAAGGGGGAGAGGATGAGAGGGTAGCTCCATTAGAGGGAGAATTGCTTATGATTAGGAGAACCCTCAACAATCACCCTAGCACATCCATTGAAACACAAAGGGAGAACATATTTCATACAAGATGCAATGTTTTAGAAAATATATGTTCCCTCATTGTGGATAGTGGATCTAGTTGTAATTGTTGTAGTGCTAGGATGGTTGAAAAGCTTAAGCTACAAGTGGTTCCTCACCCAAAACCTTACAAACTTCAATGGCTTAATGAAAATGGGGAACTACATGTAGATAAGCAAGTGGAAATCAAGTTTTCCATAGGGAAATACAAAGATAAAGTTTTATGTGATGTAGTGCCTATGGAAGCTTGCCATATCTTATTAGGGAGGCCATGGCAATTTGACAAGAAAACCTTGCATGATGGTCTCACTAACGAGATTTCCTTCACCCATAAATATAAGAAGTTTGTACTTAGTCCTTTACCACATTCTCAAGTGGTGAAAGACCAAATACAAATGAAACAAAAGAGGGATGAGGAAAACAAAAAAAAAAGAGTGCTAGAAAAAGAGAAAATCCTTAGGGATAGGAAGGCGTGGGAGAAGAGTGTTCCTTCCCACAAGGTTGGTCTACAAGAAAAGCCTTTTGAAAATGTTTTAGAAAACTTGCTTCTTGTTGAACAACCAAGCCTTATCTTTTGTAAAGGAGCACTTACATGCACTGCCACAAGTAATGAACTCACGGTTTTACCTCCTCAAATAGAAAACCTTTTGAGTGAATTTGACGATCTATTCTCACAAGAAGGACCCAATGGGCTTCCTCCTCTTAGGGGGATAGAACATCAAATTGACTTCATTCCGGGGGCAAGCCTACCAAATAGGCCTGCTTATAGAACCAACCCCGAGGAAACAAAGGAGATAGAATCACAAGTTCAAGACTTGTTGGAGAAGGGTTGGGTTCAAAAGAGTCTAAGCCCTTGTGCTGTACCTGTCTTGTTGGTGCCTAAAAAAGATGGAAAATGGCGCATGTGTTGTGATTGTAGAGCAATCAACAACATCACCATCAAGTATAGGCATCCAATCCCAAGGCTTGATGATATGCTTGATGAATTGCATGGGTCAACTCTATTCTCCAAAATTGACCTTAAAAGTGGATATCACCAAATTCGAATCAAGGAGGGTGATGAGTGGAAAACCGCTTTTAAGACCAAATTTGGATTATATGAGTGGTTGGTGATGCCCTTTGGACTCACTAACGCTCCAAGCACATTCATGAGGCTTATGAATCACACCTTGAGGGATTGTATAGGTAAATATGTAGTAGTTTACTTTGATGATATCTTAGTATATAGTAAAACCCTAGAAGACCATCTAAGTCACCTTAAGGAAGTCTTTCTAGTTCTTAGGAAAAATAGTCTTTTTGCAAATAGGGATAAGTGTACCTTTGGTGTAGATAGTGTAGTCTTTTTAGGCTTTATAGTAAACAAAACGGGGGTACATGTAGATCCCGAGAAAATCAAAGCCATCCAAGAGTGGCCAACTCCACAAAATGTAAGTGATGTAAGAAGTTTTCATGGGTTAGCTAGCTTCTATAGAAGGTTTGTGCCTAATTTTTCTAGCCTAGCTTCTCCTTTGAATGAACTTGTTAAAAAAGATGTTGCATTTTGTTGGAATGAAAAGCATGAGCAAGCCTTTCAAAGGCTAAAAGCTCAACTCACAAATGCACCCATCCTATCTCTCCCAAATTTTTCCAAAACTTTTGAGATAGAGTGTGATGCATCGGGAGTAGGCATAGGCGCGGTATTGTTGCAAGGTGGACACCCCATTGCTTATTTTAGTGAAAAACTCCATGGTGCCACCCTCAACTACCCCACTTATGACAAAGAGCTCTATGCTCTTGTGAGAGCCCTAAAGACTTGGGAACACTATCTTGTGTCCAAAGAATTTGTTATCCATAGTGATCACGAGTCTTTAAAATATTTAAAGGGCCAACACAAGCTCAATAAGAGACATGCAAAATGGATGGAATTTCTTGAACAATTTCCTTATGTAATCAAATACAAGAAAGGAAGCACCAATATAGTGGCCGATGCTCTTTCAAGACGCCACACACTCTTTTCAAAATTGGGTGCCCAAATTCTTGGATTTGACCACATAAGAGAGCTTTACCAAGAAGATCAAGAACTTTCATCCATCTATGCCCAATGTCTACATAGAGCGCAAGGAGGTTACTATGTGTCCGAGGGATATCTTTTTAAAGAAGGAAAACTTTGCATTCCCCAAGGAACACATAGAAAACTCTTTGTCAAAGAATCACATGAAGGGGGACTCATGGGCCATTTTGGAGTTGATAAGACTCTAGATCTTTTGAAAGCAAAATTTTGTTGGCCACACATGAGGAAAGATGTCCAACGCCATTGCTCTAGATGTATCTCATGTTTAAAAGCAAAGTCTAGAACAATGCCGCATGGACTCTACACCCCTTTGCCGATTGCAAATGCTCCTTGGGAAGACATTAGCATGGATTTCATTTTAGGACTTCCTAGGACTGCAAGAGGCCATGACTCTATCTTTGTGGTAGTGGACCGTTTTAGCAAAATGTCTCACTTTATTCCATGCCACAAAGTAGATGATGCTCAAAATATTTCTAAACTCTTCTTTAGAGAAGTGGTGAGACTCCATGGTCTCCCTAGAAGTATAGTGTCCGATAGAGATCCCAAGTTTATAAGTCACTTTTGGAAAACTCTTTGGGGTAAACTTGGAACAAGACTACAATTCTCAACTTCTTGTCATCCTCAAACGGATGGGCAAACCGAAGTAGTCAATAGATCTCTTGGAACTATGCTTAGGGCTATCATGAAGGGCAGCCACAAATCTTGGGATGAGTACCTTCCCCACATTGAATTTGCTTACAATAGAGTAGTTCACAAGACTACTAATGCTTCTCCTTTTGAGGTAGTATATGGTTTTAATCCTCTCACGCCCATGGATTTAATTCCTCTTCCTAATCCACAAGATTTTGTGCATAAGGAAGGAGTAATCAAGGTTGATTTTGTCAAGAAAATGCATGAGAAGATTAAAATTCAAATACAACAACAAAATGAGAAGTACACAAAACACAACAACAAAGGGAAGAGAGAAATAATTTTTGAGGAAGGAGACTTAGTTTGGCTTCATCTTCGAAAAGAAAGATTTCCAAATCAAAGGAAGTCCAAACTAAGTCCCCGAGGTGAGGGACCCTTCCAAGTCCTTAAGCGAGTCAACAACAATGCATATAAATTGGACCTACCTCTTGAATATGGAGTACATGACACATTTAATGTAATTGATCTTTCTCCATTTGTAGGTACCAATGACGATGACGAGCTGGATTTGAGGACAAATCCTTTCCAAGGGGGAGGGGATGATGGAGGAGGGCCAAGCACATCTAACCAAGGAAGCCAAGGCCCAAACCAAGAAGACCGTCTAGACCAAGAGGAGCGTCTAGCTCCAAGAAGTGAGCGTCTAGGACGTGAAGGAGGGAGGCTATCCATGGAGCTAGACCGTCTAGGACCTCTCACAAGATCCATGGCTAAACATATCCAAGCACACATAGAAGAAGCCACGGATGGGAGGGAGAAGACCTTGTACATGCTACTTGGAGGCCCATTAGGGGTAGCTTAGTAGATTAGTGTAGTAAGCAAAACTTGCTAACTTAGGGGTGTGCTATCAAAAAGGTGCCCTTAGCAATAGAAGGAGGGGTGTGCTAGCAAATAGGTGCCTTTAGCAAAAGAGGGAGGGGTGTACTATCAAATGTTGCATTTTTTGACCTATCTTCTAGAATATTAGGATGATGGTGTGGTTTGACTAAAGTCAATACCCTAGGCAGCCCCCACTTTTTGTATTTCCATCCCTACCCTTTAAGCTTGCTCACCAAGGCTCCTAAATCTATAAATAAGGAGGCCTACCTCATGTATTTTCAAGTTTATTTGAGTAATGTTATGCTGCCATTTTTGTGCACAAGCTTTACTCCTCCTAGAAATCTAGGCTATAAACTTCAATCCTTTCACCTTCTCCCTTGAGCTGGCCGAACCACTCAACCCATACTCATCATGCACCTTCAAGACCAACACAACTCCTAGGAGGGTCTTGTTTCACTCATCCATTGCTTCCGCTCCATCTATTTCTACTTTGATTCAAGAAGAACACATGAAAATGCCATCACCATCACTATCCACCGACGTCCGTGCGGTGGCTCATTACCTTCCACCGACGTTCGTGCGGTGCTCCATCACTATCCACCGACGTCCGTGCGGTGCTTCCAGGCGCTTATCTAGGCACCGCTCTGGGGGTGGTGGCCACTTGGTAACTGACCACCTATCACCATTCTCTGTGGTATCCTTCCTGATTCGCCTGCCATCTCATGCCACGTGTCACCCCGTGACTGGTCCACGTGGTCATCTGCAGCTGACGTCACTGACTACGGATGACCGACCGGATCAGCCAATATTTGCGAAAATCTTTTGTTAAACAATTCACCCCCCTCTTGTTTAGGCCATTAATTCTAACAATTGGCATCAAGAGCTAGGTTCTTGAAATTTTCTCAAGTTCTGTTTTTGAAATTTGTTTTAATGGCTGACAAGTTTTCTTTTGGGGAAGGTGCTTCTTTAAACAGACCACCTCTATTCTATGGTATGAACTATCAACTGTGGTGTATTATAATGAAAATTTTTGTTGAACCTATAGGTAGGAAAATCTGGGATGTCATCACAAAGAGTTCTTTCATACCTATGCTTGAAACTAATACAGTTTTGTCTGACAAATCTTTGTCTCAATTGACCAAGGATGAAAATAAAAAAGATCATCTTGATTGTGTTTGATCCTGCCACTGGCTCCCACATGGCGTATGTGCCTCGTCACTCCTTCGCCTAGCCTTCTGCAACTGCGCGTTCTGCAGGAACGCTCCTAGTACCCTCGCCAGAACTCCAATCGATGCCTGCAAAACACACAGACGACGCCTCTAGCGGCCATTGTAGCTCCGACGCTCAAGTCAGGCGAGAGGAACACCAAAGATCTCTCTGATTCTCTCTCTGTGAGACTTGTGTGTGTGTCCTCAGTGTTCTTGAGTTCGAAAACTGAGTGTCTGGGTTACGTATTGCGTACCTGGTTTAGTGTTTCTTTGCCACCCATATACCTTCGAGGTCTACTGGCTACGTCTAGGCCTCACTTGAGTACCTCTGCACTGCCATCACCCACTCTCTGCCGTATCTTGTGTGCAAGTTTCCTCTACATGAGTGGAAAGTCTGGCAGAACGGCCACGTGGGCGCCTCTGCACGCACTCACTCTCTGGGAACATCTTCACGGTGCACGTGCCAGGCATGCAGCCTCTCTGGGAACTCTAACCTTGATGGGTTTTCGTCCCAACAGGATTCTGCACCTAACTGTGCCTTCCTAACCTCATGCATGGTCTTTTCGTGACTAAGGCCACTCCCTGCCTCTGGGCGCTTTACTGATCTCTGGTCGCGTTGTTCACATCGCTGCGGCCGACGTCACTCGCCACACACCGATGACCGAGGTTTCTCTCGTCCTGGCCGATGACCGATGGCGTTTCTTTACGTTGTCGTGCTCTCCTTATGGAATCATGCGAGGTCCTTGGGTAACGTTCTCGCTGGGAGCCTGGGTCCCAGTTTAACACGTGTTGGCAAGGAACCCCCGACGACTGATCGCTCTGCATGCACCGATGACTGATCGGTGCTTCATCACTTCTCGCGCTCTGCTTCCAGGCGCTCATGTAGGAACTGATCTGCTGGTGGTGGTCACTCGGTAACTGACCACTGATCGCCGTTCTTGAACGATCTCCACCCTGGTTCATCTGCTATCTCATGCCACGCGTCACTCTGTGACTGGCCCACGTGGTCATCTGCTGCTGACGTCATCGACTACTAATGACCGACCGGATCTGTGTTGCTAAAAACATTATTGTATCTGCTCTTTATTCTAATGAGCTTCTTTAGAGTTTCAAAGTGTTTTTCAGCTAAGCATGTGTAGGACACTCTGGAAAGAACTCATAAAGATTTAAGAAATGCTTGGCTGGACAATGACATGTCTTCCTCTGGATCATCCTGATGAGAATTCAAGAACATAAGATGAAAGGTTCTTGACATTCTTAGGAAACATCTTGAGTTGATCATTAGAGAGGCACTTTTTCTTAGAATTGGATCAATGTTCTAAGTCAAGAACTCACCAAAAACTAATGCCAAGAAGGATTTGAAGTAGAAACTTTTTTTGGCAAAGTGGTTTGTTTGGAAAAATTGGAAGGAGAAATTTGAGGAAAATTTTTTTTTGCATCCTTCCTTGAAGATTTGTAGAAACCATCATCAGTAGCATGTTTGAAAGTTGGTTTCAAATATGAATCTATTTTGATGGCTCGGTGAACCACTTTCTTTAAAGAAGAGTACTCATCTAGGTCTACCAAATCTCTAATATGTCTTCTTAAACCACTTACAAATCATTTAATCTTTGACTCTTCTTTAGCATGCATATTCATTTTAGTCAAAGTTGTTTCAAAATCTTTAAAGTATTCATCTACCGTCCTATGTCCTTGATGAAGCCTTTGGAACTTCAACAAGTGTTCCTTCCTAGAAGGAGGAACAAACCTTGCGCGCATTTGATATCTTAAAGAGTTCCAAGAGTCCACGGGAGGACCCTTGTGATATATAATGTCCTTTACAACTCCATGCCACCATTTCATGGCATAATCACTAAATTCTAAGGTAGCTAGCTTAAGTTTGTGCTATTCTTGGATCTCATGGATCTCAAATATTTGTTCACACTTGACTTCCCAATCTAAATATACATTTGGATCACTAGAGCCACTAAAATTAGGAAGCTTGACCGAAGGAAGCCTTGACTTTGCATCTTGATAGTATCCATTGCCATGGTGAGGTCTCTCCCCTTGATTGTGATGTCTTTGGCCATGAAATTGGGGTGAAGTTCTTCTTCTCCTATGGTCCTCTTCACGGCCTATGTCATTTGAGGAAGCTCTTGTGGAATGTCTTGGTGAATGATGTCCATCATGAAGAGAGGGAGATGTCCTAGCCTGTTGCAACTCCATCTCTTGTAATTTTTCTTCCAAGCGTCTAATGGCTGTTTGTGCTTCATGTAATTCACCAAGGATTGAAGCTTTGGAAGGAGAATTCTGCTTGTAGGATGCATCACTTGAAAATCCTGCCATTTGTAATTAAAAAAAACTGATCTCGCCGCGGACTCGAGCATGGGGAATATGCCTCGTCACTCCTTCGTCTAGATTTCTAACTGCTGCGCGTTCTGCAAGGAGGCTCCAGGAACCTTCGCCAGAACTCCAAATGATGCCTGCAAAACACACAGACGGCGCCTCTAGCGGCCGTTGTAGCTCCGACGCTCAAGTCAGGCAACGGGAACACCAAAACTCTCTTCTCGGATCTCTCTGTGTGAGACCCGTGTGTGTGTGCCCTCAGTCCCCTTTGATTCGGAAACTGAGTGTTCTTAGTTTTGTGTTGTGTATTCTGAGGCAAAAGACTGCATACCTGGTTTAGTGTTCTTCTTCCTCATATAAACCCGCGTAGCCCCTACTGGCTACCTCTAGGGCCACTTGATCACTCTGCACTATCGTTTCCACTTCCCCGGGCTACCTTGCGTGCCAGCCTTCTTCACTTAAATGCAAAGTCTGACAGGGGAGGCTGCGTGGGTACCTCTGTACTCCTCGACTTTTGTGCCTATCTACCCTACCTATTCTCTGGGAACATCTTCTCCGTCCACGTGGCAGACATGCAACCCCACTGGGAGACTCTAACCTTGATGGGTTCTTGTCCCAGCAGGATTCTGCATCTAACTGCGTCTTCTCATCTTCATGCGTGGTCGTCTCGCGACTAAGGCCATTCCCTGCCTCTGGGTGCTTTACTGATCATTGGTCGCGTTGTTCACATCGCGCGGCCGATGTCACCTCGACACACACCGATGACCGAGGTATCTCTCACCCTGGCCGATGTCCGATGGCACTTCTTCACGTTGTCGTGCTCTGCTTATGGAATCAGGCGAGGTCCTTGAGTAACGTTCTCGCTGGGAGCCTGGGTCCTAGTTTAACACGTGTTGGCAAGGAACCCCCGACAACTGATCACTCTGCATGCACCGACGACTGATCACTCTGTATACACCGATGACTGATCGGTGCTTCATCACTCTCGCGCTCTGCTTCCAGGCGCTCATGTAGGAGCCGATCTCCACCCTGGTTCATCTGCTATCATATGCCACATGTTGCTCCGTGACTGGCCCACGTGGTCATCTGCTGCTGACGGCATCGACTACCGATGACCGACCGGATCAAAAACAAAAACAGCAAAGACACAAAACAGTAAACAAGTTAAGAATTAAAATGGGCAAAACAGTGAGCTTGGCAATGAAACTGCCGAACTGAATTGAGGCAGAAAATATATCACTCTCAAAGAAATAAAGTCCTTGCACCAATCTGATCTTGAGGTCTTGGAAACCTCAAATGAAATATGTCAAAGCAAGGCACACCAATCTCAAAGCCAACACCACAGAACCAAAGAAACAATAAAGACAAACAAGAAAAGGTATAAGCAAGAAAAGGCAATTTCAAAAGGAATACTAGATGTATACAAACTCAAAGAGTAATGAATAATTAGACAAGCAAGAAAAATAAGGAACTCAATGAGAAAGTAGGCACACAAAAGAATACTTAAAGAAAAGCACTAGAGTAGATGAAGAAAACAAAAAAAATGAGCTACTGGAAAAAAAAAATTATGCAAACTGTGCTTGATATTCACTGATTTATCTGGAATGATATAGAGCGAACTGGACTATGAAATTTTAACCACACAAACTTCAAGATGTTAACTCAAAAATGACACTGGAATTATGTAAAAAAAGCAAGCCAATAAAATGAGATAAATTTTTCAAAATCGCTGCCAGATTACCGTATTTTTTTCGGCAGGAATGTACACTTTTTGTATTTGATTTATCATTTTTTGTGTACGTTGAATTTTTTTGTAGTTCTTTTTCCTATTCTTTTATAACACTTTGAAGATCACAAATCCAGAATTTCAGAAATTTCCAGTGAGTAAATCAATTGCAATAAGCAAAAACAGTAAGCACTTGTTTTCAGAAACAGAGGAATCCTAAGAGAAATGAAAAACAGAATTATGAACTAACAAAGACATAATGGAAATTGTGTAATAGAACTTGTATAGGTCTAAAATACAAGTATGAACTCAATCTAAAATAGAAAATGCACAAAGGATCAAGTAATAAACTCAAAAAACAGAATGTAAACCAAAGCAAGAAACAAAAAATTGCAATAAAAGTACTACAAGAAGTGATGACATATTATGGAAAAACAAGACAATGACAAAACTATTATAGATTCAAAAAGGAAAATACTCAAACATATGATAGGCACAAATAAGAAAACAGCAATAAAACTCAAAATAGGCCTAAAAACAGAAATGTAAACACAAGAATATAGAGCTCTTGAATTAAAGTGCAACACAACTCAAAAATTAAACAAGAACACACCTAAACTCTAGATACCACATGATGTGAATTCAAGAACATAAGATGAAAGGTTCTTGACATTCTTAGGAAACATCTTGAGTTGATCATTAGAGAGGCACTTTTTCTTAGAATTGGATCAATGTTCTAAGTCAAGAACTCACCAAAAACTAATCCAAAACACAAACTCATATGGAAGTTCCAATTATTGTCAAATTGAACCGATTAAAGTGATAGAAAACTGAATATAAGTGCTGGAAATTAAAGGCACCGAACCAAAACACAAGAACACAAGCTAAGACATGAAAACTAAAAGAGAAGGAAGGAAGGAGAAGAGAATGCTCATGAAGATGGAGGTATGGTTGGATGATCACGCCACTAAGAGGATGAAGGCTCCTAGATGAGTGTGCAAGCCGCCACTTGAGGTAACCATTGAACCTTCAAGATAAGACTAGTGAAGAAGATGCAAAGCTCTCCAATGCTCACTCAAAAAATTGAGTAAAGTTTCTCTAATTCAAAATTCAAATCTGCATTTTACAAGAGCTCACACCTTTATTTATAGTGTGAGGGTGCTGAAAAATAGGTGGGAAAATTCAAAAGAAACTCTTTTGAAATTCCCACCAAAACAAGTCACATGGGAGGTGTGACCTTTTTCTACTATGACACCTCCTAAAAACTACACTTACACCTACTCTCCTAAGTCACATGTACAATGTGACTTTATTTTACATATTCACACTCCTATATTTAATATCCACACCTCCTACAACTTATACAAAAGAAATACAAATGATGCTCTTTTATTTAATGCTTGGCCTTGCTTCTCATGGATTGGACTTGGGCTTCTTGGGCTTGGCCTTTTTGGGCTTGGGCTTTGGCCTTGGGCCTCCTCTTTTGAAAAGACTAATAAGAAAAACTTTAAATGTTTTGGTGGATGACCTCTTCCTCCATTAGTGAAATCCTCTCTTCCTTGATATCCATCACATCCTCTGAAGTTTCAAAAACCAACATGTGTCTGATGGCAAAAGAGGAGTCTGCATCAAACAGTGTAAGCTCAAACTCTTCCATAAATACTGAAAGTTATCATCAACTTCTTGAGGCTTTTAAAGAGACTCATGAAGAAGCTTCTAGACTTACCCTTTTGAATAATCAGTTGAAAAGTAAAAACAACTGGTTGGAAAATAGAGTCAAAGTCTTGGAAGAAGAATTAAACAATTCGAAAACTAATTTTGAAAATTTAGAGATGATTTATCAAAATTCTTCTTGCAAGTGTGATTCTAGTGTTTGTGAAAATTGTGAGTCTCTTCAAAAGAAGATTTACTATCTTATAAAAATTGTGGATAAGCTTTCTAAAGGGAAGTCCAATTTTGAAACTGTGCTTGCATCTCAGAATTGTGTTTTTGGAAAATCTGGACTTGACTTTTATCCATAGAGTAAGAAGAATGGGATTTCAAAACCTTTTTCAACTCTTGTAGAAAAACAACCAACTGAAAAGTCGAAAAAACCGGTTGTCTTGTTTCTACTGTATGAGAAAGGGTCATTCTGTGAGGTTCTGCAAAATTCGAAAAGTTTTTGTTCCCCAAGGAATTTTGAAATGGGTTCCTAAGTTTCTAAGGTTCCTACTAACATCATTGGACCCAAATTTATAAGGGGACCAAATCTTGCTTCTTAACCTTTTCTTGTAGGTATCCTTGAAAGCCAAGAATTATATTGGGTGTAAAGAATGATGTCTCAAGGGAAAAAGATTTAAAGTCAATTCTCGTGCCTGCTCTTTTCAAATGTGTACATCTAGCAGGGTTCTTTGAATGTTAAGAGACATCCTTGGCACATGCATAGTGGTTGGTCAAAAGAGAAACTTCAAGAATAAAGGAGTATGTGTGTTTTCATTTCTCAATGTATGTAAGTGAGTCTTGTGACCATATGAACATCTCAAAGTCTTCTTTTTGGGCGAATCTATTGGGCTTCTCTGTGCAAAGGTATAAACAAATTGCATATTGCATTTTTCATCAATTTAAAAGGTAATTTTTTTGGATTTGAAAAATATTCTCTTTGCTATCACAGTAATACAACCGATTGCTTTTACGAAACAACCGATTGTTTTGCCACTGGCACCTCTGCATAAAGCTGCCAAATTTTCTTAGGCATGATTAAACATTTTTTTTTAAATCTTGCCTTTGGTCAAATATACATTGACTGTGCTTCAGAATCAGATCATAAAAGGATATATCCTGTTGTTTTCTTGAAAGCTCTATATCATTTTCTATTCTTGAAATGCCTTACATTGTCTGTACTGCTAGACTATTGTATTATCCTTCTAGTTTCTGCTTTGTGCAACCCTTCTCATTGTCTATTTGTTAGGACAAATAAAGGGAGAAGTTTATGTGTGTTTTGGTTGTATTGATAGCTATAAATCTGATGCATTATGTTGTTGTTGCTCTACATTTGAAAGCACTTAAAAAATTCTCTTTTTATGGTTTTTCTGCTAATATTGTATATGCAGAACTATGGTGTTTAATTCTGATTTATCCTGCTGCTATACTTGCTTTGTATATGCATAAATTCTGTTTTGCAGGACCTTTCAAGTTGAGTGCTATGGTGAAGACTAATCAAAGTGATGCTTATTATTATGGTTCAAAAGCATACACCTTACTCAAATTCTTGACAAGTCAAAAATTCATGACCTATGTAATGTAAATTGTATATGTTCATCCTATGCTTTTGGCCTCATAAGACCAAATGAACTTCTAAACATGTGAGGTAATGAAAAGCAGTCACATTGGTGGTCATGGGGTTGATGAATATTTGTGAATGTGATTACATTTGAAGTCTTCACCTTGCTTGGAGGTGGTGAATGAAAATGTATCTTTGAAACGACTAGAAGGTTTGCTCTTAGTATAAGAGAGAATATTTCTACCAAATCCACCTCTTGATCAAACTTTACAAGATATCTCAATCAAGAATGGATACCTTTCTTGGGATGCAAAGGCTGAAAGCTCTATATTGTTAAACATAAATCTGGAAATACCTGTTGGTTATCTGGTTGCAGTTGTTAGCAGTACTGAAGAAAATGATAAGAACACCTTTTTGCACAAGTTGGAATCCTGTCCAGAAAAACAACAGGTTGATTATGAGAAACAACTAGTTGAAATTCTGCAACAAAATGATCTGTCAAAAAATAGAGAATATTATTTTAGATGGTGAGACCAACTTGAAGATGAACTTTTTGAAGTGCTCTATAGCTGGTACTGCATATGGTGTGCACTCTAATGACGTTGAACTTGCTGCAGCAAAGTTGATAACTTCTGATATTAGGGACCAAGACGTAAGGTTTTATAAAGAAGTGTCAATGAAGGTCAACTTGTTATTCTTGGGTTATTCCTGTATCGGTACTATGGTTGGGTCATGTTCATAAGGGAGATTTGGACTAGTATGCTTGTAGTATGGAATTGAAAATATCCAAGAAAGATGTTCCCATCTGCTATCCTACAAATGTCGAAAAGAAGTTTTCTTCGCTGTGTTGGTGTTGTTGGCATTGTTGGTATTTTTAGTTTTCAATTTTGGAACTAATACTTTGATGAAGCAATACTATGATGTCTTTCTTGAAGGAGAACTGCTGGATGAAGAAAAGATAGGGGGAGAAACTATGGTCTCCTAGTTGAAATTTCTGGGGTCTATGGTTTGTTGCTGCAATAGTTCTGCTACACAAATTGGTTTTCTGGTTTATTCTGCTACTGCCATAACTCTAATACACTACAGATTTCTGCTGCAATTCTGATATAGTATCACAGATTTGTTACTAAAATGGTGCTGCTATATACACTGATTTATATTGGTTTTCAATGTTGGAGAACTCTGATGCAAAAAATAGTTTTTTATCCCCCCTATATTCTATTTGTGAAGAATACACTATATTGGAATACACTCAGAGCTTTATCAACTTGTACACCAAGTTTCATAAAGGAAAGTTTGGTCAAACAATCAAGATAAGGTACGTGGTGGTAAAAGCAAACACCTCGTACAATATCCTATTGTGGAGGTCGTCCTTCAACTATCTGGGAGCGATAGTATAGATGCCGCATTAGGCTATAAAGTTTCCATCGATGTTCGGGGACATCTTCGTTAGAATTATAGGCCTAGAATAACAAGGGGCGTGAATTATTTTTTAAAGATTTTAGTGAAAGCCAATGAAGATACAAAGAACAAAAGAAACCAGCTCAACCAAGAAACAAATTTGTTTTAATATGTTTCCAAAAAATCAACCGGTTGTTTATGCGAATCAACTGGTTGTTTATGCGAATCAACTGGTTGTTTTTATCAGCAGTTTATAAAAACAACACTGAGAACAGATTTAAAGGAGATAAGGGATAGAAAGATCACACAACAAGTTTATACTAGTTCACTCTACACCAAGAGCTACATCCAGTCCCCAGAAACCACTAGGTATTCCACTAAGCAATCAAAAACCTTGATTACAAACCACACACACCAAAGAGGTGATCTTGACCCATTCAAGAACACACACCTCCTTTGGAAAACAACACACCACATATCAGAACTGATGGAATGGTGCCTTCATACTGATTGAATTTCTTAATGGAGAGTTGCTGATGAAGACCAAGTAGAAGAGGCGCCTGAGGCCCAAGCCCAAGAAGCCCAAGCCCAAGTAGGGGCCCAAGCCCAACCCATGAGCTCAACATCCTTCATGCCTCAAAGGATTACTGGGAGCAAGGCTAAGGCTAATGCTGATGTCTCTTTTTGTAATTTCTTTTAAGTAATTTTTTAGTATAACATAAAAGGAAGGTGTAGATATAGAAATAAGGGGTGTCAATGTACAAAGATGACTCACACCTTCCATGTAACATAAAAAGAAGATGTAGGTGTAGATTTAGGAGGTGCCAAAGAAAGAAACCAAGTCACACGTCCCTTGTGACTTGGAATAGGCGCCGATTTCAAACACATCACATTTGAATTTTCCCTCTTCAAATCCAGCCCTCACACTATAAATAGAGGTGCTTGGTTCTTGTAAAATTACATTGAATTTGAAGTAAAGTTACTATACATAAATTGTGTGGGAGTTGTGAGAATTATTTTTCCTAATCTAGTCTCATCTTATGAGTGTTTGGGAAGCTCTCAAGTGGCGGCATCTTGCACTTATCCTGGATCAATCACCATCCAAGTGGCGTGTTCTCCCCTTCCATGGCTTCAACCACATAAGTTTTCCTTGCTTCAACTTCCATTTCCATTTCCGCACCTTAATTCAAATTCTATACGGTTATTTTGTGTTGCTTTTCAATTCTGTACCGACCAGTCCTCAGACACCAAGAACAGCTAGTAATGGTGAGCCACGTCAGTTGGGTCCCACAGCATGGGCCAGAGCCACGTGGGCTGGGTCCCACAGGTAGCATGGACTAGTGGGCTGATTAGTCATCAGCATATCGATCACCAGAGTGGAACGATGTGTCCTCGTCACACAACGGGGTGATGAGTCCTCGGCAACAAAGTGCGATGAGGTGACATCGGTCTTGGGTGTTTTGAACAACATAACTAGAACATCTAAGGTGGGTCCCGAGAGAAGACCAGTTATCAGTAAAATGCCCAGAGGTAGGGAGAGTCCTAAGTCACGAAGCACCCATGTGTGTGGCAGGGAAAGCACAGTTAGATGCAGAGTACCGAAGGGTTTGAGTGCCCATCAGGATTAGGGTTTTCAAGTGAAGCTACTTGCATGGCACGTGAACAGTGAGGGCACTCCCAGGACAGATGGCCCCATAGATTAGGTGCAAGAGGGGGTACCCAGGTGGCCATCCTGTTAGAATATGCACTCCAGTTAAGGGAAGCCTTACGCGCTAGATTACCCGAAGACTGGGTAATAGCGGCGCAAGGGTATTTCTACAGAAACCCTAAATATGGGGTAGTGGCACAGAGGAAACCCTAGACTATATAAAGGGTAGTAAAACACTTCACAAAGGTACGTAATCTTTAGACCTAAACTAAAATACACTATACACTTGGTGTGCTTGCCCTAGTATTGACTTCAGCGTCGGAGTGCAAACGGCCTCTAGGGCACCCCTTTCTGTCTTTGTAGGTGCAGGTTGTTTTGATACAGTGAAGCATTACCTAAGGAGAGGGAAGGGGGCGTGAGATTGTCGTAGAGTCAATTGACAGGAGAGTCAACCAGCAAGAACATTTGGCGCCCACCGTGGGGCTAATATAAAACAAGGTCCCATACACAAGCGAAAAGAAGAGAATTTAGCGACATGAGGAATACCAGACAAGGATCCGTCCCACCAAATGGGGGTGAAGGCATCACCATGCAACAACTCATGGAAACGATGCACGCCCTCCAGGAGACGGTGGCAGAATCTAGGGCAGATCAGGCACGTATGCAGATGGACCTGGCCGCATCACAAGCCAGGAACGAAGAGCTGCACAGGGCGAATAAGGAATTGCGCATGAATCTACGTAATTTGCAGCAGACAGGGAATCGTGTGGTGGATGATCGAGACCCGCCTACACCACCTAGGGCGTTCCCACAAGCGATCATGGACGTAGTGGTGCTAGCCACCTTCGTGGGCCCTAAAACTATGTTCATGGGGGTGGAGGACCCAGAGGCGCATCTCACAGCGTTTCACACTCAGATGATGCTGTCAGGAGGTTCGAATGCAGTGCATTGCAAACTCTTCATGACCATGTTGACGGGGACAGCGCTAGAATGGTTCATTAGCTTGCCTAAGGGACACATAACGTCCTTCACGCAATTTTCCATGCTGTTCAGGGAGCAATACATTGTTAATCGGGCTCCCCCGCTAGTGTTGTATGACCTTTTTTATGTAAGGCAGTATCAGGGAGAGTCCCCGAGGGATTATCTCCACCGATTTGGAGCGATGGTGGTGAGGCTGCACATCAAGGACGAGGATATGCTGGTGCACGCCTTCAGGAAGGGAATACTGCCAGGACCCTCCAGTGAATCTCTCATCAGAAATCGCCGTAAGACTTTTGGCGATATCAGGTGTCGCGCTGTCGCTCACATTGCGGCTGAGGGGGAACTGAATGAGAAACGCGAGAGCGTGGCCCCCTCACGATCGTCGGTGCCCATTCGTCCACAACCCATGTGGGTGCACGAGGCAGCGACGAAGAAGAGGGCACAGGGTAAGCAGAAACCCTACGAGGCCAAGAAGCCCCAGACCAGGGCACGCGTGAAGGAGGATGTGCCCCCCAAACACAACTTCCTGGTAGAGTTGAAGGAGCTTATCGTTATTCCTAATGTAGCGGAAAGGCTGAAGATGCCCCCAAAGACAGACAAGAGGCTGGGGCCTAATAAGAACGCATGGTGTGAGTTCCATCAAGCATTTGGCCATCCCATCTGCAACTGTTTGGCCCTAGGTCATCAGTTGGACAAGTTGGTCAAGAGCGGTTTCTTAAACGACTACCTGCGGGAGTCACAAGGGGGAGAGGTGGTAGTGGCCCCAAGAGCTGACCAGGGACACGAGGTGCCCATACATGGTGAGATCCACACCATCTCGGGTGGATTCTCAGGAGGAGGGTACACCTCATCGCAGCGTAGGAAATATGCATGGTCAGTAATGGTAGTATAGGCACATGAGGAGGACCACTTCCCAGATGTTGACCTCACGTTTACGAAGGTAGATCACTTGGATGTTGTCCCTCATGACAATGATCCAGTGGTGATATCGGTGGTTACTGTGGGAAGAAGGGTGCATCGGGTCCTTGTTGATGAAGGAAGTTCAGCCAAGGTGATGTTCTAGTCGACCTTCAACAAGCTGCAGTTGTCTTCAGACCAGTTAAAACCTTATACTGGTTGCTTGTATGGGTTTGCTGGAGACTAGGTCGAAGTGCGGGGATATATAGAACTAAGGACCACCTTCACTGATGGAGTGGTCTCCAACACAGAGAACATCAAATATCTTGTCTTGAATGCCCCATCAGCTTACAACATATTGCTGGGCAGGCCATCCCTGAACAGACTGGGGGTGATGGCGTCGACAAGGCACATGAAGATGAAGTTGCCTTCGATGGAAGGAGCGGTGATCACCATTAGGTCAGATCTGAAAGAGGCAAAGAAGTGCTACGAAAATAGCCTCAAAATAAGAAGAGGAGTGTGCACAGTGACCACCCAACCACCAGGTGGAGAGTGCGCTGTTGTACCGATCAGTCCTCACCCATGACTTAGTCTCTTCGCTGAAACAAGTTAACAGCTTGAGACTGGGGGGCTTGTGTACTGATCAGTCCTCGGACGTCAGCTGGGTCCCGCAGCATGGGCCAAAGCCACGTGGAATTGACCCCACAAGGGTATTGAACAGAGAAGGGCGATGAGTCATCAACCTACAGAAAGGGGTGATTAGTCATCAGCCTACAGAAAAGGGTGATTAGTCATCAGCTTAGAGAGAAGGGTGATTAGTCATCAGCCTACAGAGGAGGGTGATGAGTCATCAGCATGTTCCCACAAAGAAGGGTGAGTAGTCATCAGCGTGATGGTCACTAGAAAGGGCTGATGTGTCCTTGTCACTTCGCAGGGTGATCAGTCCTCGGCAACAGAGTGTGACGAGGTGACATCGGTCTTGGGTGATTTGAATAGCGTAAACAGAACAGCTAAGATTGGTTCCCAGAGTGGGCCAATGACCAGTTAAATACCCAGAGGTAGGGAGAGACCTGGATCACGAAGAGCCTATGCGGGTAGCAGGGAAAGCACAGTTGGGTGTAGAGTCCTGAGGGGACGAGTACTCACCAGAACTAGGGTTTTCCTAGTGAAGCTACATGCATGGCACGTGAACAGTGAAGGCACTCCCAGAAAAGGTGGCCCCAGAGACTAGGTGCACAAGGAGGCACCCAGGTGGTCACCCTGTTAAAGTTTGCACTCCAGAGAAGGAAACCTTATGTGCCAGATTACCCTAAGATTGGGTGATAGCGGCGCAAGGGTATTCCAGTAAACCCTAAATATGGCTAGCAGCGCAGTAAATCCTAATTAGGGCTAGCGGCGCAGTAAACCCTAGACTATATAAGGGAGAGTAAAATACTTCACAAAGGTACGCAGTTTCTAGACCTAAACACAGAGAAACTCAATATATCGGTGTTGCTTGCCCAATCTTGACTTGAGCGTCGAAGTGCAAATAGCCTCTAGGGCGCCCTCTTTCTCTTTTGCAGGTGCAGATTGCTTCGAAAGAACCAAGCACATGTCAACGTGAGGAAGGAGGCGTGTGAGTGTTGTGGAGTCAACTGACAGGCGAGTCAACCGGCAAGAACAGTTGTTGTTGACCTGTCCCGAGGAGGAGTCGCGGTTACACGAGCAGAGGTTGCCCGAGAGAGGTGACCTGAACCAGCAGAAGATGTAATAGAGAGGGAGATTGGAGGCACGATATTCAAGCTTGGAAAATCCCTGTGCCAAGATACAAAGGACCAAGTGGCGAGAGCCATAGAACAACACTTGGATGATTTCGCTTGGTCTGCCTCAGACAAGCGAGGCATCGACCCTGATTTTTTGTGTCATCACCTGGCGCTGAATCCCCAGGCCAGACCTGCCCGCAGAGGAGAAGAAAATTCAATGAAGAGAGGAGACAGGTGATCAAGGAAGAGACGCAGAAGTTGCTCAAGGCTATTCATATACGGGAAATGCAATATCCTGAATGGTTAGCAAATGTGGTATTGGTAAAGAAGGCCAATGGGAAGTGGAGGATGTGTGTAGACTTCACTGACCTCAACAAAGCATTTCCAAAAGACTATTATCCTTTGCCAAGTATTGATGCGTTGGTAGATAACACCTCAAGCTGCAAGCTGCTCAATTTCCTGGATGCTTTTTCTGGTTATAACTAGATCAAGATGCACCCAATGGACGAGTGCAAGATAGCGTTCATGACTGAGCTGTCTTGCTACTGTTACACAGTCATGCACAGGTGCCACTTACCAGAGGCTGATGGACAAGGTCCTTACCCCCATGATAGGACGCAATGTGCAAGCTGTAACATCCCGCCAAATTCTTTTCATAATTATAAAACGAAGTAGAGATAAAATAATAATATTGAAGTGAACATAATCGTATATATGTAATGAAGTTTTCTCCTCGCAGGGAGTTTAATACAAAAATCGGTCAGTTTTCCAAAAACGTAAACTAAATACAGCAAAATAAGTAACAACAGGCGATCTCCCAACAGAATAGGCGATCTCCTATCAGAAAAGGGCGATCTCCCTTCAGAATACAAAAAAGGGTGATCGCCTAACACAAACGTAAATGGGCGATCTGCTTCCGGCGACCACTCACTGAGGAGCACTACCACCTGCAACCTCGTCTGCTCCCGTGTACAAATACACGATCATCACAGGTTTAAGAGAAAACAGCCACAGAACAATACAGAAGGGGTAAGCTAGATGTTTTAAAAACTTTAAATCCATAGAAAACGTGAATTTCCACTCCATACATAAGCCATATCAAATGCAACCATCAAGATTTCCATAATCCACATACTCGTCAAGTGTCTCTTTGCTACATTCAGTATTCAAGATTCACACGTCAGACTTTCCACTGACCCACAATGCATAGACACATGACTCTACTTCCGGATTGACTCGTGCGTTGACTCAGGCTCAGAGATCTGCACCTGTCATACCATACCACTGTGAAATCCACACAGGGTCGCTGTGAAATCCACACAGCATGCGCATATATAATCTCAATGTTATCACTCTCCCGGTATGACAAGGTTAATTCATATAACAGGCCGAGCTCGTTCTTTTTCACACTACTCGCCCATTCATATGAACCTCCTCCGACTCTCCACAACTGAATAACTTCATCTACGTGATTCCATTATATCAGCAGAGTCAGGATATCTCCTTCTAGACAAGCCCCTAGTCAATACACATTACACAAATGATCTTACACGGTATTTCCTTTCCTGAAAATACTATGCCTTGATCTCACATTCACAACATTCAAAACATCATACCACTCAATCGAATGATTCAAATCACAGCAACAATCATTTCAAAGGTTCAAACTTTCGAATATCACATTTAAATCTCAAGCAGTCTCAAAACAACACCAAAAACAGGGGAGTTCTCAAAACAACGCCAAAACCGGCGATCTGATTCAAAAGCAGGGGATTTCGAAATCTGTATTTAAAACCGGCGACCACGTCGCCCAGACACATAGAACAGAGCATTCACGAAGATGAAAACGAAACCGGCGACCACGTCGCACTCACTTCAGAAACAGCTAATCTATGGCTTGTATTGAAAATGAAGGCTAGCTTCCCTTACCTGGACTTGCGCAAAATACCAAGAGCTCCTAAATCCAACGAAGCTTGAAGAATGCCTTGGCTCTGTTTTTTCGTCTGGTTTGAAGGACTTGCAGAGAACTTCCCAGGTGCTCTAATGGTGGCTGTCGCTCGTCGTACTCTTGTGTGAAGGTGCCAGAATCGCAGCGCGAAGGAGAGGAATGGAGGAGAAAGGAGGTAGCTCACTCTTTCGTTCATGAACAACTGCAACGTTCCTTTTCCTCTCAGAAGTGGGTTTTTGCATCTTAAACTAACTTGTCCAAAAAAGCCGCTGCCACCACCCACTCTGCAGGGAAGTTACGTATACGCTGCACTGAACAGTACTACTAAGCGTGCCTCTGCGCAGGCTAACACTCTGAGGTCACTATTCTGAACCACCCTTTTTGTCTACGTGGCGCGCGTGCAGGACGTTTCATGTTGGGAGTCTGGGTCCCACCTTTTCTGCGTGCGAGCTCGACATCGCGCGATAACCTTTCGCTGATGACCACTGGCGCGAAGACAATCACCGATGACCTCTCGTGCGAAGACTATCCACCGATGACCTCTCGCGCGAAGGCTATCCACCGATGACCTCTCGCGCGAAGGCTATCCACCGATGACCTCTCGCGCGAAGGCTATCCACCGATGACCTCTCGCGCGAAGGCTATCCACCGATGACCTCTCGCGCGAAGGCTATCCACCGATGACCTCCTCCTGGCGGATAACCGATGTCTCCCCCTGGAAGATGCCCGCATGCCTCACGCCCTGGCGATGCCCTTATGCCTCGCGCCCTGATGATGCCCGCATGCCTCACGCCCTGGCGATGCCCGCATGCTTCGCGCCCTGGCGACGTCTGCATGCCTCGCGCCCTGGCGATGACGTGTAGTCTAGTCGACCGGCGATTATGTACTAACAAGGAAATCTTATAATCTACTAAACTACACTTTCCTTCCTTTTCATTTTAAATGAAAACATACTTAGAATTCATTTAAAATATACCCTTTTATTCCAATTTAATTTTACAGGTCCTTACATTCTCCCCATCAAGAAAAATTTTCGTCCCCGAAAATTGAATTACAAGGAAAAGAGGTATGGATAAGTTTCTCTCATGGGTTCTTCTAACTCCCAAGTTGAATCCTCCGATCTCTCATCCCACACCACTTTCACCATGTCGATGGTCTTGCCTCTGAGCTGTTTACTTTGCCGATCGTCAATCCTGACTGGTTTTGCTTCAAAGGACAAGTCATCCCTGATCTGCACATCGTCCACTTCCAGCACATGACTAGGGTCTGCCATGTACTTCCTCAGCTGTGATACGTGAAAGACATTGTGCAGATTCGCTAAATGGGGAGGTAGGGCGATCTCATAAGCCACTGGACCAATCCTTCTTAAGATTTGATATGGTCCCACGAACTTAGGGGACAACTTCTTTGACCTGATCGCCCGTCCTACACCCTTGGTTGGTGTCACTTTCATGAACACGTGGTCTCCAGCAACAAACTCCAAAGGCTTTCTTCTCTGATCTGCATAGGACTTCTGCCTACTTTGAGAAGCTTTCATCCTGCTTTGTATCTGTTGCACCTTCTCGGTCGTCTGCTGAATCAATTCTGGCCCAACCAAGACTGCTTCGCCCTCCTGGTACCAACATAAGGGAGTTCTGCATTTCCTCCCATACAGGGCTTCATATGGTGCCATCCCAATACTGGCGTGGTAACTATTATTATAGGTAAACTCCACCAGCGGCAATACCTCATCCCAACTTCCCAATTGATCCAAGACGCACGCCCTCAGCAGATCCTCCAAGGATTGGATTGTTCTCTCTGACTGTCCATCTGTTTGGGGATGATACGCAGAGCTCATCCTCAACCCAGTTCCCAAGCAATCTTGTAAGGTCTGCCAAAACCGTGAAGTGAACCTGGGATCTCTATCGGAAACAATGCTGGAAGGCACTCCATGCAACCTCACTATTTCTTGGATGTATAACTGTGCCAACTTGGCCATAGGCATTTTCATATTCACTGGAAGAAAGTGGGCACTCTTCGTCAGCCTATCAATGATGACCCAGATTGCATCATGACCCTTTACCGATCTGGGTAAGTGGGTGACAAAATCCATGGCGATGCTGTCCCATTTCCACTCAGGGATATCCAGTTGCTGTAACAACCCGCCAGGTCTTTGGTGTTCTACCTTTGCCTTATGACACGTCAAGCAGGTAGCAACATACTGGGCGATGTCTCTCTTCATGCCCGACCACCAAAATGACTCCTTCAAGTCATGGTACATCTTGTTCATGCCTGGATGTAGGTTAAGGCGACTCTTGTGACCTTCATCTAGGATCATCTTCTTCAATTCTTCATTTGCAGGTATGCAAATTCTGCCATTAAATCTCAAGATCCCATCATCGCCCATCACAAAGTCTCTAGCCTGATCTGTCCCTAGTGACTCCACAATACGCTTCAGACTAGGGTCCTCCAACTGCTTATCCCTCAACATCCCAAGGAAGTCATTAGTTATAGCCAGCTTACTACAACTAATGTGATTTACGTGAAATTCTACCCCAAGGTTTAAGTCTCTGAACTGCTCGATCAGTTTCTGTTCTTCCATCATCATGGTGGCTACTTGTATTGATTTTCTACTCAAAGCATCTGCCACTACATTGGCCTTCCCTGGATGATACATGAGTTGAAAATCGTAGTCCTTTAGAAACTCCATCCACCTTCTTTGTCTCATGTTTAGTTCCTTCTGATCGAACAGGTATTTCAGGCTCTTATGGTCACTGAACACCTGGAACCGAGCTCCATATAAATAGTGCCTCCAGATCTTCAAGGCAAATACTACAGCCGCCAACTCCAAGTCATGCGTAGGGTAGTTTCTCTCATGAACCTTGAGTTGCCTCGAAGCATATGCAACTGCTCTTTTCTCTTGCATCAAAACACATCCCAAACCCTGATGTGAAGCATCACAGTAGACATCAAAAGGTCTTCCTACCTCGGGGATCACCAGCACTGGAGCACTAGTCAACCTCTCCTTTAATTCCATGAAGCTCTGCTCACATCGGTCGGTCCAAGCAAAAGGTTGATCCTTGCGGGTCAGCTGTGTTAAAGGAGCCACTACCTTGGAAAAGTCCTCAATAAACCTCCGATAGTAGCCCGCCAAACCCACAAAGCTCCTTATCTCAGTGACTGTCTTAGGACGTTCCCACTGCAGCACTGCCTCTACCTTGGCTGGATCCACCGAGATCCCCTGGGCAGATATCACGTGTCCTAAGAAGTTGACTTCCTTCAGCCAGAACTCACACTTAGAGAACTTGGCATAGAGTTGCTTCTCCCTCAGTATCTCCAATACTGTCCTCAGGTGTTCTTCATGTTCTTCCTCGGTCCTTGAATAAATGAGGATGTCGTCTATGAAGACCACCACAAACTTATCCAAGAAAGGGCGAAAAATCCTATTCATGTAGTCCATGAACAGAGCTGGAGCATTTGTGACTCCAAACGGCATCACTACATACTCGTAGTGCCCATACCGAGACCTGAAAGCTGTCTTTTGAACATCTTCAGCCTTTACCAAAATTTGGTGGTACCCCGATCTCAGATCAATCTTGGAGAACACTGAGGCCCCATGTATTTGGTCCATCAAATCGTCAATTCTGGGTAGGGGGTACTTGTTCTTGATGGTCAACTTGTTCAACTGCCTGTAATCTATACACAGCCGAGACCCTCCATCCTTCTTCTTAACTAGGAGTACTGGAGCCCCCCATGGAGATACACTGGGTCTGATGAATTGTTTCTCCAGCAACTCTTCCACTTGCTTCTTTAATTCCACCAACTCGGCTGGTGCCATCCTGTAGGGCGCCATAGACACTGGTCCAGCCCCAGGTACCAAATCAATAGAGAATTCCACTTCTCTCTTAGGGGGTAACCCAGGTACTTCTTCTGGAAATACATCCGTGAAATCTTTCACCACGTGTATTCTGCTTACGTCCCCTTCATTCTTCACTTCCAACCGAGCTAGCATCACGAAGCACCTCGCCCCTTCTTCCAACTCCGACTGCCCTTGCTGAGCAGATATCACATCTGACTCTGGGAGGTCTGGAAACGTTATCCTCTGACTACCGCAGTCTATGAGAACGTGATTGGCGGCTAGCCAATCCATTCCCAGGATAACATCCAGGTCTTGAAGAGGTAGGCAGATCAAGTTCACTTTGAATCTGCGTCCCTCTACTATCACTGGACATTCGGGGCAAACTGTAGAGGTCAACACCTGTCCTGACGCAGGTGTAGAGACCAACAGTTCGAAGGGTAACTCCTTCACTAGAAGACCCAACTCGGCTACACACAGGCTTGACACAAAGGAGTGTGTCGCTCCCGAATCAAACAAAGCTTTTACACCTCTACCAGCTATAAAACAAACACCTTGTATGAGGTTACCTGACTGAGATGCTTCTGCTCCAGACATGGCAAACACTCTTCCTGTCGCCTGAGGTCTGCTGCCTTCGTTTCTCATCTGCTGAGAGCCACTGGGTTGGGTCGCCCCATTCCGGTTAGGGCACTCTCTAGCAACGTGCCCCGTCTTTTGGCAGGTGTAGCACCTTTTCTCTGAACTCCTCTTGAAGCACGCGTTGGAGGCGTGTGGTCCACCACAATGGAAACACTTGGGTTTCCAAGGTTGCTGCTGCTGAAACTGGGATGACGTTGTTCCCGCCCGATGTGGTGGAGGTCTCGCATATGGCTTGCTGTGTGGATGCTGCACCTTAGCCTTCCCACTGGAAGGACCTCCTTGGTGTGACCTGACCACCCGAGAATCACCCTTTTCCAGGGTCTCCACCATCTTCGCCTTCTCCACTAAGGCATGAAATTCCCTGATGCACATCGGGGCTATGGTCCTCTTCAGTCCATGCTTCAGCCCCTCCTCGAATTTCCTACACCTCCAGGCCTCGGAGGTTGCCTGGGTATAGAATCGGGCGAGGTACTCAAACCGAGCAGCATAGGCGTTCACAGACATATCCCCCTGCTCCAACTTTAGGAACTCAGCTTCCCTCGCAAACCTTGCGCTGTCTGGGAAGTATTTCTCTAAGAACCTCACCCTGAAGCTCTCCCAATCCAACACATCCTCCCGGGCCTCCATCATCTGCTGAGCTCCCATCCACCAGAACTCAGCTTCTCCTGATAGCAGATAGGTGGCGAACAACAATTTCTTCTCTTCAGGGCAGGAGGTCGCCCTAAAGATTTTCTCCAACTCTCTGACCCACTGATCTGCTTGATCAGGGGTGGCATTCCCACTGAACTTGGGTGGGTTGTGCCTCATGAACTCGGTCAGTCCCATCCGTTCCTGAGGCTGACCGACGTGGGAATTTGTTTCAGCAGATCGAGCAGTTTCCCAGTGTTGCATTGTAGCTTGATGGTTTTGAGCCATCGCTGCATTCTGTTGCTGAATGGCAGTTGCCATCATCTCGATGGCCTTGGCAATCTGGCTCATTTCTGAAGAAGGTTGGGGAGGGGTAGAAGGTCTACGTGCCATCTTTCTTCGTTCTCGGATTCTGAATCTATAGGTTTTCTATATTCCCTACAACTACAAGAATGAGATCGATAAGAAATCAATTCATTCAGGAGGTAACATCTAGACCTTACAAAGGTCAGCATCTCAAAATCATTAAGAATTTGAGCTCATCAACAGAAACATAATACTTATAACCTCAAACAAAACACCAGGACAGTCATTGGTGTACAATCATCATTTCAAACAACCACTCTCAGTCAATTACAAGAACACTCAATAAATCACACCAGAATTCAATGTAGGCTAAACATCAAACCTTTGGAATTAAGATTGAGAATTATCTCGATCCAGTTATGAGTGTGAACCCTCATTACTTTATCAAGATCCTCTCATTCTTAATACTAAGATTTTCAATTAGGGCATACATTCACTAAGACACACACAAAATTTCAATACAAAAACGTTTTGAAAACCTTTCACTATAGTTGTTATTCAAAACTCAAATAGATTTTATGAGCAGAAGAAACACAATGGATCCACAGCCCTCAGGTCATCCTAAGGACGAACTGCTCTGATACCATTAATGTAACATCCCGCCAAATTCTTTTCATAATTATAAAACGAAGTAGAGATAAAATAATAATATTGAAGTGAACATAATCGTATATATGTAATGAAGTTTTCTCCTCGCAGGGAGTTTAATACAAAAATCGGTCAGTTTTCCAAAAACGTAAACTAAATACAGCAAAATAAGTAACAACAGGCGATCTCCCAACAGAATAGGCGATCTCCTATCAGAAAAGGGCGATCTCCCTTCAGAATACAAAAAAGGGTGATCGCCTAACACAAACGTAAATGGGCGATCTGCTTCCGGTGACCACTCACTGAGGAGCACTACCACCTGCAACCTCGTCTGCTCCCGTGTACAAATACACGATCATCACAGGTTTAAGAGAAAACAGCCACAGAACAATACAGAAGGGGTAAGCTAGATGTTTTAAAAACTTTAAATCCATAGAAAACGTGAATTTCCACTCCATACATAAGCCATATCAAATGCAACCATCAAGATTTCCATAATCCACATACTCGTCAAGTGTCTCTTTGCTACATTCAGTATTCAAGATTCACACGTCAGACTTTCCACTGACCCACAATGCATAGACACATGACTCTACTTCCGGATTGACTCGTGCGTTGACTCAGGCTCAGAGATCTGCACCTGTCATACCATACCACTGTGAAATCCACACAGGGTCGCTGTGAAATCCACACAGCATGCGCATATATAATCTCAATGTTATCACTCTCCCAGTATGACAAGGTTAATTCATATAACAGGCCGAGCTCGTTCTTTTTCACACTACTCGCCCATTCATATGAACCTCCTCCGACTCTCCACAACTGAATAACTTCATCTACGTGATTCCATTATATCAGCAGAGTCAGGATATCTCCTTCTAGACAAGCCCCTAGTCAATACACATTACACAAATGATCTTACACGGTATTTCCTTTCCTGAAAATACTATGCCTTGATCTCACATTCACAACATTCAAAACATCGTACCACTCAATCGAATGATTCAAATCACAGCAACAATCATTTCAAAGGTTCAAACTTTCGAATATCACATTTAAATCTCAAGCAGTCTCAAAACAACACCAAAAACAGGGGAGTTCTCAAAACAACGCCAAAACCGGCGATTTGATTCAAAAGTAGGGGATTTTGAAATCTGTATTTAAAACCGGCGACCACGTCGCCCAGACACATAGAACAGAGCATTCACGAAGATGAAAACGAAACCGGCGACCACGTCGCACTCACTTCAGAAACAGCTAATCTATGGCTTGTATTGAAAATGAAGGCTAGCTTCCCTTACCTGGACTTGCGCAAAATACCAAGAGCTCCTAAATCCAACGAAGCTTGAAGAATGCCTTGGCTCTGTTTTTTCGTCTGGTTTGAAGGACTTGCAGAGAACTTCCCAGGTGCTCTAATGGTGGCTGTCGCTCGTCGTACTCTTGTGTGAAGGTGCCAGAATCGCAGCGCGAAGGAGAGGAATGGAGGAGAAAGGAGGTAGCTCACTCTTTCGTTCTTGAACAACTGCAACGTTCCTTTTCCTCTCAGAAGTGGGTTTTTGCATCTTAAACTAACTTGTCCACAAAAGCCGCTGCCACCACCCACTCTGCAGGGAAGTTGCGTATACGCTGCACTGAACAGTACTACTAAGCGTGCCTCTGCGCAGGCTAACACTCTGAGGTCACTATTCTGAACCACCCTTTTTGTCTACGTGGCGCGCGTGCAGGACGTTTCATGCTGGGAGTCTGGGTCCCACCTTTTCTGGGTGCGAGCTCGACATCGCGCGATAACCTTTCGCCGATGACCACTGGCGCGAAGACAATCCACCGATGACCTCTCGTGCGAAGACTATCCACCGATGACCTCTCGCGCGAAGGCTATCCACCGATGACCTCTCGCGCGAAGGCTATCCACCGATGACCTCTCGCGCGAAGGCTATCCACCGATGACCTCTCGCGCGAAGGCTATCCACCGATGACCTCTCGCGCGAAGGCTATCCACCGATGACCTCTCGCGCAAAGGCTATCCACCGATGACCTCTCGCGCGAAGGCTATCCACCGATGACCTCCTCCTGGCGGATAACCGATGTCTTCCCCTGGAAGATGCCCGCATGCCTCACGCCCTGGCGATGCCCGCATGCCTCGCGCCCTGATGATGCCCGCATGCCTCACGCCCTGGCGATGCCCGCATGCTTCGCGCCCTGGCGACGTCTGCATGCCTCGCGCCCTGGCGATGACGTGTAGTCTAGGCAACCGGCGATTATGTACTAACAAGGAAATCTTATAATCTACTAAACTACACTTTCCTTCCTTTTCATTTTAAAGAAAAACATACTTAGAATTCATTTAAAATATACCCTTTTATTCCAATTTAATTTTACAGGTCCTTACACAAGCCTACATGGATGATATGGTGGTGACATCACAGGTGAAGGATCAACACGTCGCTGATTTAGACGAGCTATTTACTATAATAGGTAAGTACAGGCTGAAGCTGAATCCAGAGAAGTTCGTTTTTAGGGTGGAAGCATGCAAGTTTCTCGGCTTCTTGCTCATTGAGCCTGGAATAGAGGCTAATCTAGACAAGTGCGCAGCGATCCTTGCTATGAGGAGCTCGACGTCAGTAAAGGAGGTGCAGCAGTTGACGGGTCGGATGGCTGCTCTCTCCAGATTTGTATCCGCTGGGAGAGATAAAGGTCACCCCTATTTTCAGTGCTTGAGTGGGAACAGTAGGTTCTTGTGGACCAAGGAGTGTGAGGAAGCATTCCTCAAGCTGAAAGAATACCTGGCTAGCCCACCGGTTTTGTGCAAACCTCAACTGGCCATCTCGCTACATTTGTATTTCGCAGTCACTGAGAAGGCAGTGAGCTCAATTCTTGTGCAAGAGCAAGACCAAAGCCAAAAGCCCATCTACTTCGTTAGCAAAGTGTGGCAAGGGCTGAGGTGAGATACCAAGCCATAGAGAAGGCAACACTGGCCATGGTGTTCTCTGCAAGAAGGCTTTGCCATTACTTCCAAAGCTTTATAGTGGTGGTGATGACAGGCCTGCCCATTCGTAATGTTTTGCAGAAGCCAGACGTAGCAGGAAGGATGGTGCGATGAGCAGTAGAGTTGTCAGAGTTTGACATACAGTATGAACCCAGAGGTCCAATCAAAGGCCAAATCTATGCTGATGTCGTAGCCGAGATGTCCTCGGCAGAAACCCAACAGGACGAGCCTAACTTCAGATGGGTGCTCTCGGTAGATGGGTCCTCTAATCAACAAGGTAGCGGAGCTGGGGTGATCTTGGAAGGACCAAAGGGGCTGTTGATTGAGCAAGCTCTACGGTTTGCCTTCAAGACCAGCAACAATCAGGCAAAGTATGAGGCTCTAATCGCTGGAATGCTATTGGCCAAGGAGATGGGTGCGTAGAGCCTTCTAGCAAAAAGTGACTCCCTATTGGTCACGGGCCAAGTGGTGGGAGAGTACTAGGCCAAAGACCCTCAGTTGGCCTCCTACCTAGAATATGTCCAGGTGCTGAAAAGTTCGTTTGCAACTTTCGAGTTGGTGCATGTCCCCAGAGAGCAGAATGCCCGAGCCGACTTGTTAGCAAAACTCGCAAGCTCGGGCAAGGAGGGCAGGCAGAGGACGGTCATCCAGGAGACCCTGAGGACACCTCGCACCTATACGGCTGATAATTTAGTAGGGGTCCACCAGATCAGCCAGTCAGGTGGTGGGAGGAGGAGTCATCGGTCGTTGACCCAAGAAACCTTGAAGAAGCCAAGGGTCAATGCGTATTCGATGGTGGAGGAGCTGTCGTCGCAGGTCTGCCTGGTGCAGAGGGGAGAAACATGGATGACGCCTTACAAGCGCTACTTGGCTGATGGGATGTTACCAATGGAGCCAACGGAGGCAAGAAAAATAAAGAAGAACTCGACCAAGTATACACTCATTGATGGGGAGTTGTACAGGCAGGGTTTACCCACCCTGTTCTGGTGTGTGTACATGGTGAGCAGTGCATGCAGATAATGGCAGAGCTCCATGAAGGAATATCTGGGAGCCACATTGGAGGTCGTGCTCTGGCATCCAAGGCCATTCGTGCAGGGTACTACTGGCCAACCATGAGGGAGGATTGCACAAAGTATGCGCAGCAATGCAAGCAGTGTCAACTACATGTTGATTGGCATAAGGCACCGCCAGAAGAGCTCAGGTCGATATATAGCCCCTGGCCATTCCACACATAGGGAATTGATATCCTGGGGCCTTTCCCCTTGGCTGTGCGGCAGATGAAGTATCTCGTGGTCGCCATAGAATACTTTATGAAGTGGATAGAGGCTGAGCCAGTAGCACAAATCACGACCCATAAGATCCAGCATTTTGTGTGGAAGAACATAGTGTGTCGATTTGGCGTGCCCAAATGCTTGGTGTCTGATAATGACACTCAGTTTGCAAGCCAACAACTGGGGAAGTTATGCACGGAGTTGGGAATCAAACAGGTGTTTGCATCAGTCGAGCATCCTCAGACTAATGGGCAGGTCGAGTCAGCTAACCGTGTCCTACTCAGAGGGCTAAAGAGAAGGCTGGAGAAAGCCAAGGGGACTTGGGCTGAGGAGGTTCCCAGAATTGTGTGGGCTTACCATACCACTCCTCAGTCCACCACCAAGGAGACCCCTTTCAGCTTGGTGTATGGTTCAGACGCTATGATCCCTGTTGAGATCCAGGAGAGCTCGCCACGCTTCAAGAATTTTGTGGCTAAAGAGTCCAAAGAAGAAAGGAAAGTGAATTCGGATCTCTAAGATGAAGTAAGGGAAGAGGCAGGAATCAAAGCCGAGGCATTAAAGAGAAGGGTTGAGCTCAAGCACAGTTCCAAGTTTAGGGCTCGGCAGTTCCAGGTCCCCGACTTTGTGATGCGAAAGGCATCTCCCTACCAGATAGTGAACAAGTTGTCCCCCAAGTGGACTAGTCCCTTTAGAGTGACAAAGGCCTTTGGAATGGGGCGTACAGACTTGAGACTCTAGAGGGTGGGCCGATTCCTCGTACATGGAATGCGACTCACCTTAAGTTTTATTTCAGTTAAGATTAAGATGTAACATTGTACACAGTTTAGGGGACATTCTTTTTTCCCTTCTAAGGGTTTTTAATGAGGTCACCCAATAAAATTTTCAGTTATGATATCTAGTTAAGATATATTCTTGAATGTTTTTGTACAATGCAGTTCAGAACCTATCACTTGGGGTTAGAGGTCTCAAAAGTGGGAAGGTAGGTTCGTAAAGAACACAGTGAGAACGCCCAAGTTGAACAGAAGGGTTCACCAGTTAAATCCTCCGTTGCCTATGAGCGATTAGAGGTCAGTTCAGAGCCTGTCACTTGGGGTTAGAGATCTCAAAGGTGGGAAGGTAGGTTCGTAAAACACACCTCCCTTTCGAGTGAGAACGCCTAAGTTGAATAGAAGGGTTCGCCAGTTAAATCCTCCCTCGCCTATGGGCGATGAGACGTCAACTAAGACTCGTCAGCTTGGGTTAGAAGTCTCAGAAGGGGGAAAGGAAGGTTCACAGAGAACACCTCCCCTTTCGAGTGAGAACACCAAGGGCAACTCGTGCCAACGAATTCCTCCCTTGTCTTAGACAAGGAGAGGTCAGGTGGGTACAAAGCAAGGCGAATACAGATCAGTGCTAAAAGTCTCGAACGGGTAAAGGACACTTTACCCTCAAGTGAAAGCACCCAAGTTGAACAGCAGGATTTGCCAGTGAGACCCACACACGACTACGGGCGATGAGAGGTCAGCAGAGGAGTAGCCTGTGTGTTAGAAATCTCGAAGTGGAAGAGAGGGGTCGTAGAGGATGCCCCCACTCAAGTGAGAACGCCAGAGTTAAATGGGGTGGTTCATCACTTAAATCCTCTTTGATGTGGTGCAAGGGGAAGTCAATAAGGCGATAGTCAGTGAGATAAGGCAGTTCACTCGCTAAGGCTCGCCCAAGGTGTGGTCTCTTATCCTAAAGAGGAATTACACTCATCGCCTCCTATCAGAAGTCAAGCGTGCTACATTGTGAGGAGTTGAAGTTGTTGGCTAAGTACGCTAAAGTGTCTAAGTACCAAAGATGCAAGTGTACAAAGAGAATATGAAGCACCAATGCAAGTAAGTTGGTCAAGACAAGCTATACATAAAAAGTTAAATATATTTATTAGATTTGAAGAGCGATTACAAAAAGATGGTTACAAGAAGTCCAACCATGGAATATGGCTGCTCAAGAGACCTATCTAGGCACTATTTTCCTGTCGACTACCTGCATAGATACAGAGAAGAGCGAGAGGTCCATCTCAGGATGCGCGTAGGCAACCAGAGCAAGGGCATCGCCAAAACCCTCCCGTAGGCATCGGCGGCATCTTCATTCAGCTCTTCCTTAGTCTTCTTGAACAGCTCGGCTTGTTGGGCAAGCTCTTCCTCAACCTTGCCCAGCTGGACTTCTTGGCTTGTGGCCCTCTCCTCCAGCTTGACCACTTTTGCCTGGACCCTTCCAGCTGTTCCTCCAGATCAATAACTTTGTTGCGGAGGGGAAGGATCTTGGCCTCAAGCTGGAGGGCTTCCTGCCCCTTGGTGAAGAGGAGCTTCTTGGCCTCTTTTTTTGATTGGCGAAGACTGCTCAGCTCCTGGTTCAGAGCAGTCTCACGTTTGACGGCCATTTGAAGTTGAAGCTCCAGCTCCTTCTTCTGCTCCAACTCCCTCTTTAGTTGGGCCACCTCCTCCCTTAGCTCCATTTCTGCATCCCCCTGGGTTAGCAGAACGCTGGAGGTGGCGAGGAACTCACCAAGGCCATGACTTATATAGTCCCTTAGTGAATCCCTATCCAGGGCCTCCATCGTTTCTTTGGCAGGTAGGTGCGCGAGGGTATGCTGGAGGAGAGGGGGAAGTTCAGGGGCAGGAGGTGCTTGATTAGCTGGAGGAGCATTCTCCCCCCCCCCCACCTTCGAGCACCAGGAGTGGCTCAGGAGGAGAAGAGGCGCTAGGGGGGTGCTCCCTAAAGGATGGAGGTTGCCCCTCTGTGGCAGAAGAGGTCGTCGCAGCAACCTCCACCCTGTTTCTCTTAAAGACAAGGCCTGAGCATGTGTCCTCGTCTTTAGAGATCACCACCGTGGCTACCCTCTTGTGTTTGCTTTTGGAGGTAGGGCCTGAGGTAGCCGCAACGAGAGAAGAAGGGCTAGCAAGGCACGAGCCACCTGTTGTGTGGCGACCCAGTAGATCAGCCAACCTTTTCTTTTTCTCAGCATCCAATTCCATATCTGCAACAAAAAACAAGTAATGAGAAGAGATGCATAGTTACTAAATGCAGATACAGGTAAATACAAGAAGAAGTAAGGCCAATACCAATGTAGATGCTAAGAGTTTCAGCATCATACTCGTGCCTGATTAGCTGGACAGTGTTGAACACCACCCCCCAACTGGAAAGGAGTTGGCACAGATCACAATCAAAGGGTGTCAACTCCTCGAGTCCTCAGGGTTTCTTGAATTTCAGCTTCTCCACCCAATACAAGGGGAACCCGTCGAGTATGGTGGAGTCGTAGGAGCTGCAGTAGACCCTAAAGAACTTCCCTTTGAAGCCTTTGTAGGACTGCTGGAAGAGAGTTAGCAGAACTCTCCCTGCCACCCCGTTAAGGCTCACCTAAAGCCTCTTCCTGGGGCTCTTCGCCTCGAAGAAATGAAGGAAGACGTCCACGGAGGGAGTGAACCCCAGGTTTTGCACAAGATTGAGAAGGCCCTCACGAAGGCCCAGCTGTAGGGGTGCACCTGGGCAAGAGCCACGTTGAGCTCTGTGAGGAGGGCCCTCTCGAACCCAGTAAAGGGCAAGCGGACCTTGACCCACTTGAAGATGGTGGCGTAGAGAAAGAAAAAGGGCTCCCCCTCATTGCAGCGATCGTCTACGCACACAGGTTCGCCCTCTGTGCAGGGTTGAACAGAGACATACGCATCGCATTCTCTACCAAAGACGCGCCCTTTGATCTTATGCTCATCGTCCCTGTGTTTCCTCAAGTCATCACGGGAAGTGAGAGTTGAGGTCTCAGCAAGGAGTTCCTCAGGGGCCCAGGGGTAGAGGGTCCTATAGTTGACAACAGGAGGAGGGTTGGAAGTGGTTTTGGTTCTTGCCATCTCGAATCTAAAACAAAATGAGAGGCAAGGAGGAAGAAACAAAGGCTTAGAAGAGAACGATGGTGTGTCTCAAGCGGCGGACAAAGACTCAAAGACGAAGAATGCAAACAGGAAAGAAGAACAGAAAACCTAAAATGCAGAAATCGTAAACAGGCCCAGAGCAGTTATAGCATGCAAGGGGTGGCAGAATCATAAAGTAAAGGTGAGAGGAAGAGTAAAAATCATACCTTTGAAGTAGTGAAGACGAGGGGTTGCGGGAGTTGGAGTGAAAGTGGAAGTGTTCAAGAGAAGATAGTGATCGCGAATGTTTGAGTGAAAAGTGATGAAATAGTGCTGAGGCGCGGGGTTTTAAAGGGGTTTAACGTACACAAGGGAGCGTAAACGGTAAGGAGCCCTAACTGTTGATCTAAGCACGTGTCCACAGATTAAGGAGGGTTGGTGAGATGTCCCTTCAGCATACTGTTCATGTCGTTTTATCTCAGGGCCACGTAGGTCGTCCAAGCCGATGACTCAGTCTCTTCGCTGAACAAATTAACAACTTGAGACTGGGGGGCTTGTGTACCGACCAGTCCTCGGACACCGAGAACAGCTAGTAATGGTGAGCCACGTCAGCTGGGTCCCATAGCATGGGCCAAGATCACGTGGGCTGGTTCCCACAGGTAGTATGGACTAGTGGGCTGATTCGTCATCAGCGCATCGATCACTAGAGTGGACTGAAATTTCCTCGTCAGTCAGCAGGATGACGAGTCCTCGACAACAGAGTGCGACGAGGTGACATCAGTCTTGTGTGTTTTGAACAACAAAACTAGAACATCTAAGGTGGGTCCCGAAAAAAGACCAGTTATCAGTAGAATGCCTAGAGGTAGAGAGAAGCCTAGGTCACGAAGTACCCATGCGTGTGGCAGGGAAAGCACAGTTAGGTGCAGAGTCTTCAAGGGTTCAAGCGCCCATCAGGATTAAGGTTTCTAAGTGAAGATACATGCATGGCACGTGAACAGCAAAGGCACTCCCAGGACAGGTGGCCCTAGAGATTAGGTGCACGAGGAGGTACCCAGGTGGCCATCCTGTTAGAAGTTGCACTCCAGTTAAGGGAAGCCTTACGCGCTAGATTACCCTAAGTCTGGGTGATAGCGGCGCAAGGGTATTCCTGTAAACCCTAAATATGGGTAGCAGCGTAGAGGAAGCCCTAGACTATATAAAGGGTAGTAAAACACTTCACAAAGGTACGAAGTTTCTAGACCTAAACAAAGATACTCAATACATTTTGTGTGCTTGCCTAGTACTGACTTGAGCATCAGAGTGCAAACGGCCTCTAGGGCGCCCCTTTTATCTTGCAGGTGCAGGTTGTTTCAACATAGCAAAGCGTAATCTGAGAAGAGGGAAGGAGGCGTGTGATTGTCGTAGAGTCAACCGACAGGAAAGTCAATCGGCAAGAACAGGAGGGAATTTTGAATTTGTTTCACTTTCATTTCAGCCCTCTAAAACTATAAATAGAGGTGCTTGGTCATTGTAAAATAAGATTGAAATAGAAGTAAAGTTACTATACTCAAATTGTGAGTGAATTGTGTGAGACTTGTTCTCCTCTTCCTTGTCTCATCTTGTGATGCTTTAGGAGCTCTCAAGTGGAGGCAATCCAACACTTATCTTGGATCATCACCTCCAAGTGGTGTGTCCATTCCCAATCCATGGCTACAACCACGTAAGTTTCATCTTCTTTCATCTTGCATAGTCATTTCAATCGGTTTTTCTTCTTTGTTTCCAATTTCAATCAGTTATTCCTGTTCTTCTTGTATTTCTATTCAGTTCATTTGTTTTTAAATTCAATTTTGTTCTATTTTCTTGTTCATCTTAATTCAATTGTTTTGTACAAGGATATAGCACTCATAATTGAGTTTGGTTCATCATTTGGAAGGCATTGACTGCATTGATGATTCCTTAAGCTTCCTTGAGTTTGTGTATTGTTTCAATTCTATTTTGTATTCTATTTTTGTGCCTAATTCTGTTCTATTTTTGCATTTTAATTCTACACCTTAATTGTCATCATCCTTCACCTCTAATTGTGTTTTAACCTTGGACCTTTGGAAATGAACCTTCACATCTACTTAACACTTGTTAAGTTAATGTTTAGTGGGGATTTTCCTTAGGTGACTCATGTTGGGTTTAATAGTGCCAAAGTTCAAGAGGGGGTGTGTAAGGACCTGGAAAATCCTATTGGAATAAAAGTGATATATTTTAAGTAAATTCTAAGTATGTTTTATTTAAAATAAAAGTAAAGGAAAGTGTAGTTAGAAAGCCATGAGATCGCATAGAACATGATCGCCAGGGCGCGAGACACGCGAGCACTTCCAGGGCGCGAGAGGCATGCGGACATCGCCAGGGCGCGAGACATGCGAGCATCGCTAGAGCGCGAGAGGCATGCGGGCATCGCCAGGGCGCGAGATGCATGTGGGCTTTGCCTAGGCGCGAGAGTCATGCGGGTGTCGCCAAGAGGAGACCTCGGTCGGTCTCCATGAGGAAGAGACCGCGGCCGATCTCCAGGAGAAAGAGACCGCGGCCGGTCTCCAGGAGGAAGAGACCGCGGCCGGTCTCCAGGAGGAAGAGACCTCGGTCGGTCTCCAGGAGGAAGGGACCTCGGTCGGTCTCCAGGAGGATGGAGACATCGGTCGTCTTCCAGAGAGAGACATCGGTCGTCCTCCAGGATGGGTCATCGGTGGATTGTCTTTGCGCGAGTGGTCATCGGCGAAAGGTTATCGCGCGATGTCGCGTTTCACGCAGATGAAGTGGGGCCCTGGCTTCCAGGATGAACGTGCTGCATGTGCGACATGTAGGCAGTGGAAGTCCTGCAGGAGCAGTAGCTCCACATGCGCAGAGACGCCACGTGGCCATGCTGTCAGGTTGCACTGAATTCGAGGAAGGAAACCCACCAAGGAGGGTTAGTTAGAGAATAGGTAATGATGGCTACATGGCAGGCCTATGTTCCTAGTGTCAGAATACACCGCCTCTTAGGGAGTATAAAAACGCAGTGAGAGTATGAAAGGTGACAGAGTAAGTTCACCTTCAGCTTTCTCTTTTCTCTCCTTTGCACTGCGACTCAGAAATTCCAGGCACCAGTTAAATTACCAGCGATTGCCATAGAGCATTTGAGAAGGGTCTCTGCAAGTTTTACCAATTAGAACGCTTAGACAGAGTTCAGGCATCCTTTACGTTCGGCGGTTTAGAGCTTAAAGTGAGATTTCACGCTGATCCAGGTAAGGGAAGCTAGCCTTACTTCAAATGAAAACTGTATGCGTGATGATTTTGATGTTGGGGGCAACGTGATCGCAGGGTGTTCAAACTGTTCTTGCTTTAAACCCAGTTTTGTTTGTAATCGCCGGTTTTTCATCTGTCATAGAAATATCCCCTGTTTTATGCTGTTTCGAAAGTGTTTGAGATTTTAAATGTGGTTTTCGAAAATTTGAACCTTGGTATGAGATTTGCTGTGATTGAAATCGTTTCATTGAAGTGATATGTGATATGTTGAATGTTGTGATTGTGGATCGAGGCATAGTATTTTCAGGAAAGAAAATACCGTGTAAGGTCGTGTAATAGGTGTATTGATCGGTGATCCTATAATGAGACATCCAGACTCTACTGAGGTAATGAAATCACGTAGAGGAAGTTACTCAGTTGTGGAGAGTCGATGGAGGTTCATACGTATGGGTGTCTCGTGTGAAAAAGAACGAGCTCCACCTGTTGTATGGATTAACCCTGGTCATACCGTGATAATGAGAATATTGAGATGGTGTGATGCGCATGGCTGAGGTCACTTTCCAGCCTTTGGTATGACAGGTGCGAATCTCTGGGTCTAATCAACGCACGAGTCTCCGGAATAGTGGTCAAGTGTCTGGTGTGATGAGTCAGTGGAAAGTCTGACGTGAGAAATGAGAAATTGAATTAATAGACACTTGATTTCTGATGTGAATTGGAATACTCTTGGATTAATTTGTGAAATATGGGATTTTCTGATAGTCTTGTAGAATATGGAAATGTGATGGCTGATACTGTTATGGTTCGTGGATGTTGTGAAGTTCTGATGTATGCTCTTGATTCAAATGTTTTCTTAAATATATAGCTTACCCTGTATTTTGTTTCTGTGGCTGCTTTTCTTAAACCTGTGATGATCGTGTAACTTTACACGGGAGCAGATGATGTTGCAGGAAGTGGATTTCCCCTGTGAGTGATCGCCGTATGTGGTCGCCGGTTTTCTGTTCTTGTTGGGCGATCGCCCCTTTTACTATTTTCTGATAGGCGATCTCCGTTTTCTGTTAGGAGATCGGTAGTTTTGTATTTTTGCTGTTTTCTTTATGTTTAAGTTTTGTACTAAACTCCCTGCGAGGAGAACTCCTTGTATATATATATACAATTATGTTTATTTCAATATATTCGTTTTACCATTATTTCATATTACGAAAATGCAAAAATGCGAAATGTATATTGGAGGGATGTTACAAGAGATCGCCGTTTTTTTTACCTCTTGGTGGTGATCGCCGGTTTTATGTCCTGTAGCAGATCGCCTGTTTTGGGGCCTTCTGTTACCAGATCGCCGGTTCATGTATGGAGATCGCCGGTCTTGTAGTTTTAATTGAATTTCATTAAATTTGTAAGCATTTTGACTGGTTATGTATTAAACTCCATGAGAGGAGTAAGTTCGTTACTTATATATATATATATATTACCATGTACTCTTCAATATTAATTGTGTACCTTTATTTTCATTATACATGTATGTCTAGTTTTATTTTGGCGGGATGTTACATTAATGGTATCAGAGCAGTTCGTCCTTTGGATGACCTGAGGGCTGTCGATCCATTGTGTTTTCTTCTGCTCATGAAAACTTATTTGAGTTTTAAGTGACAACTATTGTGAAAGGTTTTCAAACGTTTTTGTATTGAGCTTTTTGTGTGTGCTGTAGTGAATGTATGCCTAACTGAAAATCTTAGTATTTAGAATGAGAGGGTCTTGATAAGGTGGTGAGGGTGCACACTCATGACCGGATCGGGGTGATTCTCAATCTAAATTCCAGAGGTTTAATGTTTAGCATACTTTGACTTCTGGTGTGATCTATTTCATGTTATTGAGTGTTCTTGTAATTGATTGTGAGTGGCTGTGTGGATTGATGGTTGCACACCAGTAGCTGTTCTGGTGTTTTGCTTGAGGTTATAAGCTTTATGGTTCTGTAGATGGACTCAAATTCCTAAGGAATTTGAGAAGCTGACCTTGTAAGGTCGTGATGTTATCCCCCTTGGATGAATTGATTTCCTTATCGATTTCATTCTTGTAGTTGTAGGGAATATAGAAGCTAGTGGTTTCAGAATCTTAGAACGAAGAAGATGACTCGTAGACCTCCTACCCCTTCCCAACCTTCTTCTGAGATGGGCCAGATCGCCAGGGCCATTGAGATGATGGCAGGTGCCATCCAGCAGCAGAATGCGGCGATGGCGCAGAACCATCAAGCTACCATGCAGCATTGGGAGACTACTCGGTCGGCTGATACGAATTCGCCCGTCGGTCAGCCTCAGGAGCGGATGGGACTGGCTGAGTTTATGAGGCACAACCCACCCAAGTTCTGTGGGAATGCTACCCCTGATCAAGCAGATCAGTGGGTCAGAGAAATGGAGAAAATCTTTAGGGCGACCTCCTGCCCTGAAGAGAAGAAGTTGTTGTTTGCCACCTATCTGCTGTCTGGAGAAGCAGAGTTCTGGTGGATGGGAGCTCAGCAAATGATGGAGGCCAGAGAGGAGGTGTTGGACTGGGAGAGCTTTAGGGTGAGGTTCTTGGAGAAATACTTCCCTGACAGCGCAAAGTTTGCGCGGGAAGCGGAGTTTTTAAAGTTGGAGCAGGGGGTGATGACGGTGAACGCCTATGCTGCCAGGTTTGAGTACCTCGCGCGATTCTACACTCAGGCGACCTCCGAAGCTTGGAGGTGCAGGAAGTTTGAGGAAGGGCTGAAGCACGGGCTGAAGAGGACGATAGCCCCAATGTGCATCAGAGAATTTCACGCCTTGGTAGAAAAGGCGAAGATGGTGGAGACCCTGGAAAAGGGTGATCCCCGGGTGATCAGGTCACACCCAGGGGGTTCTTTCAGTGGGCGGGCTAAGGTGCAGCATTCACAAGGCAGGCCATATGCGAGACCTCCACTACATCGGGCGGGGACAGGGCCACCCCAGTTTCAACAGCAGCAACCCTGGAAACTAAAATGTTCCCTCTGTGGTGGACCACACATGCCAAATGTGTGCCCCAAGAAGAATTTGGAGAGAAGGTGTTTCGTATGCCAAAGGACAGGGCACGTTGCTAGAGAATGCCCTAACCGGAGTGGGGCGACTCAACCTGGTAGTTCTCAGCAGTTGAGAAATGAAGGCAGCAGACCCCAGGCAGCAGGGAGGGTGTTTGCCATGTCAGGAGCAGAGGCGTCTCAATCGGGTAACCTCGTGCAAGGTGTCTGTTTTATATCTGGTAGAAGTGTAGAAGCGTTGTTTGATTCTGGAGCGACACACTCTTTTGTGTCAAGTCGGTGTATAGCCGAGTTGGGCCTCCTAGTGAAGGAGCTGCCTTTTGAACTGTTGGTCTCCACACCTGCATCAGGACAGGTTATGACCTCTACAGTTTGCCCTGAATGTCCAGTAATAGTAGAGGGACGCAGATTCAAAGTGAACTTGATCTGCCTGCCTCTTCAGGACCTAGATGTTATCCTGGGAATGGATTGGCTTTCTGCCAATCACGTTCTCATAGATTGCGGTAGGCAGAAAGTGGTGTTGCCCGATCTCCAAGAGCAGGATGTAGTATCTGCTGGGCATGGGCGGTTGGAGATGGAAGAAGGGGCGAGGTGCTTCGTGATGCTAGCTCGGTTGGAAGTGAAGAACGAAGGGGACGTGAGCAGAATACCTGTAGTAAAAGACTTCACAGATGTGTTCCCAGAAGAGGTACCTGGGTTACCTCCTAAGAGAGAAGTAGAATTCTCTATTGATTTGGTACCTGGGGCTGGACCAGTGTCTATGGCGCCCTACAGGATGGCACCAGCCGAGTTGGTGGAATTAAAGAAGCAAGTGGAAGAGTTGCTGGAGAAACAATTCATCAGACCCAGTGTATCTCCATGGGGGGCTCCAGTACTCCTAGTTAAGAAGAAGGATGGAGGGTCTCGGCTGTGTATAGATTACAGGCAGTTAAACAAGTTGACCATCAAGAATAAGTACCCTCTACCCAGAATTGATGACTTAATGGATCAAGTAAATGGGGCCTCAGTGTTCTCAAAGATTGATCTGAGATCGGGGTACCATCAAATTTTGGTAAAGGCCGACGATGTCCAGAAAACAGCCTTTAGGTCCCGGTATGGGCACTATGAGTACGTGGTGATGCCGTTTGGAGTGACCAATGCCCCAGCTCTGTTCATGGATTATATGAATAGGATTTTCCGCCCTTTCTTGGATAAGTTTGTGGTAGTCTTCATAGACGACATACTTGTCTATTCAAAGACCGAGGAAGAACATGAAGGACATCTGAGGTCGGTGTTGGAGGTTCTGAGGGAGAAGCAACTCTATGCCAAGTTCTCCAAGTGTGAGTTCTGGCTGAAGGAAGTCAACTTTCTAGGACACGTGATATCTGCCCAGGGGATCTCGGTAGACCCAGCCAAAGTAGAGACAGTGCTGCAGTGGGAACGTCCCAAGACAGTCACTGAGATAAGGAGCTTTGTGGGTTTGGCGGGTTACTATCGGAGATTTATTGAGGATTTTTCCAAAGTGGTGGCTCCGTTAACACAGCTGACCCGTAAGGACCAACCTTTTGCTTGGACCGACCGATGTGAGCTCAGCTTCAGGGAACTAAAGGAGAGATTGACCAGTGCCCCAGTGCTGGTGATCCCCGAGGTAGGAAGACCTTTTGACGTCTACTGTGATGCCTCACATCAGGGACTGGGATGCGTTTTAATGCAAGAGAAAAGGGCAGTCGCCTATGCTTCAAGGCAACTCAAGGTCCATGAGAGGAACTACCCTACGCATGATTTGGAGTTGGCGGCAGTGGTCTTCGCCCTAAAGATCTGGAGGCACTACTTATATGGAGCTCGGTTCCAGGTGTTCAGCGACCATAAGAGCCTGAAATACCTGTTCGATCAGAAGGAACTGAACATGAGGCAAAGAAGGTGGATGGAGTTCCTTAAGGACTACGATTTTCAACTCATGTATCACCCAGGGAAGGCCAACGTAGTGGCAGACGCTTTGAGTAGAAAATCAATGCAAGTAGCCACCATGATGATAAAAGAGCAGAAACTGATCGAGCAGTTCAGAGACTTAAACCTTGGAGTGGAATTTCACGTAAATCACATTAGTTGTAGTAAGCTGGCTATAACTAATGACTTCCTTGGGATGTTAAAAGATAAGCAGTTGGAGGACCCTAGTCTGAAGCATACTATGGAGTCACTAGGGACAGATCAGGCGAGAGACTTTGTAATGGGCGATGATGGGATCTTGAGATTTAATGGCAGAATTTGCATACCTGCAAATGAAGAGTTGAAGAAGATGATCCTAGAGGAAGGTCATAAGAGTCGCCTTAACCTACACCCAGGTATGAACAAGATGTACCATGACTTGAAGGAGTCATTTTGGTGGTCAGGCATGAAGAGGGACATCGCCCAGTATGTTGCAACCTGCTTAACGTGTCAGAAGGCGAAGGTAGAGCATCAAAGACCTGGCGGGCTGTTGCAGCAACTGGATATCCCTGAGTGGAAATGGGACAGCATTGCCATGGATTTTGTCACCCATTTACCCAGATCGGTGAAGGGTCATGATGCAATCTGGGTTATCATTGATAGGCTGACAAAGAGTGCCCACTTCCTTCCAGTGAATATGAAGATGGCTATGGCCAAGCTGGCACAATTATACATCCAAGAAATAGTAAGGTTGCATGGAGTGCCTTCCAGCATCGTTTCAGATAGAGATCCCAGGTTCACTTCACGGTTTTGGCAGACCTTGCAAGAGTGCTTGGGAACTAAGTTGAGGATGAGCTCTGCATATCATCCCCAAACAGATGGACAGTCAGAGAGAACGATCCAATCCTTGGAAGATCTGCTGAGGGCGTGCGTCTTGGATCAATTGGGGAGTTGGGACGAGGTGTTGCCACTGGTGGAGTTTACGTATAATAACAGTCACCACGCCAGCATTGGGATGGCACCTTATGAAGCCCTGTACGGGAGAAAATGCAGGACTCCCTTATGTTGGTATCAGGAGGGCGATGCAATCTTGGTTGGGCCAGAATTGATTCAGCAGACGACCGAGAAGGTGAAACAGATACAAAGCAGAATGAAAGCTTCTCAGAGTAGGCAGAAGTCCTATGCAGATCAGAGGAGAAGACCTTTGGAGTTTGCTGCTGGAGACCATGTATTTTTGAGAGTGACCCCAACCAAGGGTGTAGGACGAGCTATCAGACCAAAGAAGCTGTCTCCTAAGTTTGTTGGACCTTACCAGATCTTGAGGAAAATTGGTCCAGTAGCCTATGAGATCGCCCTACCTCCACATTTGGCAAATCTGCATAATGTCTTCCACGTATCACAGTTAAGGAAATATCTCGCCGACCCTTGTCACGTGTTGGAGGTGGACGACGTGCAGATCAGGGACGACTTGTCTTTTGAAGCAAGACCAGTCAGGATAGACGATCACCAAAGCAAACAGCTCAGGAATAAGACCATCCATATGGTTAAGGTGGTGTGGGATGAGAGATCCGGTGATTCGACTTGGGAGTTGGAAGAGAACATGAGAAACGACTATCCACATCTATTTTCTTTGTAATTCAATTTTCGAGGACGAAAATTTTTGTTGTTAGGGAGATTGTAAGGACCTGGAAAATCCTATTGGAATAAAAGTGATATATTTTAAGTAAATTCTAAGTATGTTTTATTTAAAATAAAAGTAAAGGAAAGTGTAGTTAGAAAGCCATGAGATCGCATAGAACATGATCGCCAGGGCGCGAGACACGCGAGCACTTCCAGGGCGCGAGAGGCATGCGGACATCGCCAGGGCGCGAGACATGCGAGCATCGCTAGAGCGCGAGAGGCATGCGGGCATCGCCAGGGCGCGAGATGCATGTGGGCTTTGCCCAGGCGCGAGAGTCATGCGGGTGTCGCCAAGAGGAGACCTCGGTCGGTCTCCATGAGGAAGAGACCGCGGCCGGTCTCCAGGAGAAAGAGACCGCGGCCGGTCTCCAGGAGGAAGAGACCGCGGCCGGTCTCCAGGAGGAAGAGACCTCGGTCGGTCTCCAGGAGGAAGGGACCTCGGTCGGTCTCCAGGAGGATGGAGACATCGGTCGTCTTCCAGAGAGAGACATCGGTCGTCCTCCAGGATGGGTCATCGGTGGATTGTCTTTGCGCGAGTGGTCATCGGCGAAAGGTTATCGCGCGATGTCGCGTTTCACGCAGATGAAGTGGGGCCCTGGCTTCCAGGATGAACGTGCTGCATGTGCGACATGTAGGCAGTGGAAGTCCTGCAGGAGCAGTAGCTCCACATGCGCAGAGACGCCACGTGGCCATGCTGTCAGGTTGCACTGAATTCGAGGAAGGAAACCCACCAAGGAGGGTTAGTTAGAGAATAGGTAATGATGGCTACATGGCAGGCCTATGTTCCTAGTGTCAGAATACACCGCCTCTTAGGGAGTATAAAAACGCAGTGAGAGTATGAAAGGTGACAGAGTAAGTTCACCTTCAGCTTTCTCTTTTCTCTCCTTTGCACTGCGACTCAGAAATTCCAGGCACCAGTTAAATTACCAGCGATTGCCATAGAGCATTTGAGAAGGGTCTCTGCAAGTTTTACCAATTAGAACGCTTAGACAGAGTTCAGGCATCCTTTACGTTCGGCGGTTTAGAGCTTAAAGTGAGATTTCACGCTGATCCAGGTAAGGGAAGCTAGCCTTACTTCAAATGAAAACTGTATGCGTGATGATTTTGATGTTGGGGGCAACGTGATCGCAGGGTGTTCAAACTGTTCTTGCTTTAAACCCAGTTTTGTTTGTAATCGCCGGTTTTTCATCTGTCATAGAAATATCCCCTGTTTTATGCTGTTTCGAAAGTGTTTGAGATTTTAAATGTGGTTTTCGAAAATTTGAACCTTGGTATGAGATTTGCTGTGATTGAAATCGTTTCATTGAAGTGATATGTGATATGTTGAATGTTGTGATTGTGGATCGAGGCATAGTATTTTCAGGAAAGAAAATACCGTGTAAGGTCGTGTAATAGGTGTATTGATCGGTGATCCTATAATGAGACATCCAGACTCTACTGAGGTAATGAAATCACGTAGAGGAAGTTACTCAGTTGTGGAGAGTCGATGGAGGTTCATACGTATGGGTGTCTCGTGTGAAAAAGAACGAGCTCCACCTGTTGTATGGATTAACCCTGGTCATACCGTGATAATGAGAATATTGAGATGGTGTGATGCGCATGGCTGAGGTCACTTTCCAGCCTTTGGTATGACAGGTGCGAATCTCTGGGTCTAATCAACGCACGAGTCTCCGGAATAGTGGTCAAGTGTCTGGTGTGATGAGTCAGTGGAAAGTCTGACGTGAGAAATGAGAAATTGAATTAATAGACACTTGATTTCTGATGTGAATTGGAATACTCTTGGATTAATTTGTGAAATATGGGATTTTCTGATAGTCTTGTAGAATATGGAAATGTGATGGCTGATACTGTTATGGTTCGTGGATGTTGTGAAGTTCTGATGTATGCTCTTGATTCAAATGTTTTCTTAAATATATAGCTTACCCTGTATTTTGTTTCTGTGGCTGCTTTTCTTAAACCTGTGATGATCGTGTAACTTTACACGGGAGCAGATGATGTTGCAGGAAGTGGATTTCCCCTGTGAGTGATCGCCGTATGTGGTCGCCGGTTTTCTGTTCTTGTTGGGCGATCGCCCCTTTTACTATTTTCTGATAGGCGATCTCCGTTTTCTGTTAGGAGATCGGTAGTTTTGTATTTTTGCTGTTTTCTTTATGTTTAAGTTTTGTACTAAACTCCCTGCGAGGAGAACTCCTTGTATATATATATACAATTATGTTTATTTCAATATATTCGTTTTACCATTATTTCATATTACGAAAATGCAAAAATGCGAAATGTATATTGGAGGGATGTTACAAGAGATCGCCGTTTTTTTTACCTCTTGGTGGTGATCGCCGGTTTTATGTCCTGTAGCAGATCGCCTGTTTTGGGGCCTTCTGTTACCAGATCGCCGGTTCATGTATGGAGATCGCCGGTCTTGTAGTTTTAATTGAATTTCATTAAATTTGTAAGCATTTTGACTGGTTATGTATTAAACTCCATGAGAGGAGTAAGTTCGTTACTTATATATATATATATATTACCATGTACTCTTCAATATTAATTGTGTACCTTTATTTTCATTATACATGTATGTCTAGTTTTATTTTGGCGGGATGTTACAGGGTGTGAATTGACCTTTTAAAACTTTCTCGCAGAAATAGTGTTTAACACAGTTTTACAGAAAAATAAATCAATTTATGTGAAAATGAACAGATTTATTTCAGCACTGTTTTTGTTTGAAAAGCTTTTAATACAGCAAGGTTAATCACAAGATTATACAGATAGAATTTCAAGATGCACACACACAGATATCAGATTGAAAAATAGTGTAACTCAAAAAACAGCAAACCTTAATTCCAATTCGTGTGATTTAGGTTCAGTTAAGGGTTTGACAATTAGTGAGACAATCTATTACACACAACCTGTTTTATTAGCCTTTAACAGATTATCAGTGTTCTTATTGAAATCAGACAGTTTTCCAGAAATTAAGAACAATATGCACAGTGCCCAGAAAGAACAGATTTATTTTCAATTGAACAGATTTATTTCTTTGCTGTTTTATCAATTATGTAGAAACGAAATTGCAGAGAGAGAGAGAGAATGAGCACAAGCAGTTATACTGGTTCACTCAACTGAGCTACATCCAGTCTTCACCAAAACCAGGTGGAAATCACTAAAACACAGTACAACCAAGTACAATTCCCACTGTTCTTGAAACCTACAAGAACTTAGGTACTCTTGCTGAAAAAACCTATTTCAGCTCACACACACACTCTCCAAGAAAACCTATCAAGAAGAGTGTTCAACCAAACTATTACAAGAAATGAGAAGTGAAACGACTACACCTGATTGAGGATACAAAGATCTGCCTTAAACCAGTAGGCAAGATTGCTAGAACAGTAGCAACACCTCACACCAAGCTTTAGGAACCAAACCAAGAACAAGCACTTTGTGATTTTTGAAATCTTTGAAGAACAAATGCTAATCCTTTGTAAACACTTAACTCTCTGCTATCAAAACTTGTTTTTGCAAATGTATGAATCAGTAATAAACTCAGAAACAAGTTTGCATTTTATAGAAAACCAACTTATAACAGATTTTTGAAAAATAGTTAAAGCTGTTATAAAATGAACAGATTGAAAATAAAATGAACAGATTTATTTTCAAAAGCAGTTAGAGAATTTGTTAAGAGAGGAGACTTAGAAAAGAACAGATTTATTTTTATGCAGTAAACGTGTTTTTTGTAAAATATGTGAAAAATAGTTTAAGAAAACTTATGCTTGTTCTTATCACATGGCCAGTGGTTATGAGGTGAGATACTCAGCAAAAGCCCACTCTTAGACAACCTCTAAGCACTACCTAAGACACACTTAAAGCAAAGCAAAATACAAATGAAATGTACATAGAAGTCTTCATCAAACACAATCTTGAAGGGGTAGCAACCATCTTCAACAATCTCCCCCTGTTTGATGGAGACAAATCCCCATAGCTAACCTTATAGCTTTGTTGCTTTAAGCACCTGCACTGCACTAGATTTTAAACCAGAAAAAAATAGCAGTATTGCATAGCATAAGACATGGTTTTAAGGTGCAGAATGAACTCCCTGTTTCAGTTTTCAGCAGCTATTTTTCTCCCCCTTTGGATTCATCAAACAGCATATAAACATAGGGAAAGCAAATATGAAACAGAAACCATAACCATAATAGTCTAGAAAAGTAAAACCATATTGTTCAGCATTACAGACATTTGAAAAATGATAAAAACAGCATTAAAAACAGAAGACTACTGATCCTTGTAGTAAAGCTCTACAAGCTGTGCCTGAACCCCTTCAATCTGATCATCAAGGTGTTGAAACCTTGCATGAGTAGTCTCAAAGTATGCCCTTTGTTCTGCTGACATTACATCAAGACGATACAGCACTTGCCTCTCAAACATAGACATTGGTTCTCCTCGGTATTCTGGACCTTGATAGGCAACTATGGCATTTGCAGCAACTTCCTCATGTTCAGATTGGGTAGCAGGTGAGTCATCATCCATAGGAACAGCTTCATCCTCATCCTCATGTTCTGCTTGAGGGTCCTTCTCCTTGAGAACCACCCACTTGTCTTCAATTTTGTGAAAACCCATTTTGGTGAGAGTTGAAGTATCAATCTCACTTACAGCTTTGATAGGGTCATTTCTCTCATTTGTAACATCAACACCAAAGTAATCAATTAATTTGGAAACAAGAATAGCATAGGGAAATCGGTAATCAGCCAACCTTTTTGACTTGAGCATGTGTTCATTGACAATGAACACCCAGTTTACCTTAATCTGGTTCATGATGCAATATAGGAGAATGAGATCCTCTTCATGTAAGACAGCATGGTTTGTCCCTCTTGGAATCAGTTGCCATGCTATGATGTATGCAACTAGGCGTGGAGTGAGGTTCAAATATCCTGCATGGAACCTGTTTATGCTCTCAGTAGGATTCCTCATGCAACTCTTATAATATTGCAGCTTGTTGAATTCTTGGATTCCACTGGTGTTTCCCTTTCCTACTTTCAATCCAGCATATTTTATTCCAGCCACAGAATTCCACACCTCACTTGTGATCTTCATCTTGGTCCCTTTCACATAAGAGACAACATTCTTCCCATCCAATGTGAGGTTAGTATAAAACACCTTAATAAAGTCAGGATAAACATTACCCGTTAATTCCAGCAGCTTTTTCAGTTTCTGGTGCTTCAACACAGCCTTTGTTTCTACCAGTTTTTCAGATTTCAGCCAGTTGAAATCCAGCACCTTGGGTATGTTGATCTGCTTCCTGCTTGTCTCATGAATGTAGGCATTGATGCCCTCTTCATTCCCAGCAAACCATCCTTCTAACACACCTTGAAATGTGGTTTGCTTCCCCTTATTTTTCTGTTTCTTGAAAGAAGAAGCCATGGTTGAACCTGAATTCTTTTCTTGGTTTCAAATGGTGAGAACAGAAAGAGAATGGCCAATGTGGGTAGCAAATATTCACACAGATTTATAGCATAATAAATGGATTGATATGGCAGTTATGAATGGATATGCATGAAGATTTTATGCTCTGAATTTGTGTAGAGAATCTTTGAAAATATGCACCAAATATTTAGGGTCACGATGTATACACTCAAACTCTTATTGAGCACCCAAACCATCAAATCGGTTACATAACTATGACCAAAACCGTCAAAGGTACAGAGGTTAATGCCCACTAAGTCAGTCAAGCATTCAAAGATCAGAAATTCTCTTTCCTAGTCATTAATGCATATCAGTGCAGAAAATAAACACATTCAATTACGAATAAACAGATTTAATTTTTTACTGCTAGGCACAATTGACATTTATAATACCCAATTCATTAAGCAGAAAATTAAACCTATCTTTGGCTAATGGTTTTGTGAACAAATCAGCAAGTTGTAAATCAGTACCAATGAACTTAATATCACATGTTCCATTAGATATGTGTTCCCTTAGAAAATGATGCCTAATTTCAATGTGTTTGGTTCTTGAATGCATGACAGGATTTTTGGTTAAGTTGATTGCACTTGTATTATCACACAGCAGAGGTATATGGTTAAGTAAGATACCAAAATCATTCAATTGTTGTCTTAGCCATATAGTTTGAGCACAGCAACTTCCTGCTGCAATGTATTCTGCTTCAGCAGTGGAAAGAGCTACACAAGCCTGCTTTTTGCATTGCCATGAGATCAAGCTTGATCCAAGCAAATGACAGGTTCCACTTGTGCTCTTCCTTTCAATTTTGGAACCTGCAAAATCTGAATCAGAATATCCAGTTAAGCTTAATGAAATATTACCTGGATACCACCAGCCAACTTCTTTAGTTCCTTGCAAATACTTCAAAATCCTTTTGACAGCATTGTAGTGTGATTCTTTAGGAGCAGATTGAAACCTTGCACACATGCACACTGCAAACATTATATCTGGCCTGCTAGCAGTGAGATACAGTAGTGATCCTATGAGTCCTCTGTATTTGGTTTTATCAACAGAAATTCCAGCTTCATCATGATCCAAATGACAGCTTGTTGAGAAGGGTGTGCAGATTGGTTTACACTTGTCCATTTCAAATTTCTTCAGCAAATCCTTGCAATACTTAGCTTGACTTAAGAAAATGCCATCCTTGAGTTGTTTGATCTGCAAGCCTAGAAAATAGTTCAACTCACCCATCATTGACATTTCAAACTCACTCTTCATGACTTTCACAAAAGCTTCACACAATTCTCCATTGTTTGATCCAAAAATGATGTCATCCACATATACTTGGACTAGAATTGAGTCATCTCCTTTCTTCTTAATGAACAAGGTCTTATCTGATGTGCCTCTGTCATAGCCTTGTGAGGTGAGAAAATCACTTAGCCTCTCATACCATTGCCAAGGAGCTTGCTTGAGTCCATAGAGAGCCTTTTGGAGTTTGAACACATATTCTGGATGTTGATGGTCTTCAAAACCTGGTGGTTGTGAGACAAATACCTCTTCATTTATATAGCCATTTAGAAAGGCACTTTTCACATCCATTTGAAATAGCTTGAACCCTTTGATGCAGGAGAAGGCAAGCAGCAGTCTAACAGCTTCTAACCGAGCCACTGGTGCATATGTCTCATCATAGTCTATTCCTTCTTCTTGATTGTACCCTTTAGCTACAAGCCTAGCCTTGTTTCTGGTGATCACTCCATGCTCATCCATCTTGTTTCTAAATACCCATTTTGTTCCAATTACATTCATCTCAGGTATTCTAGGAACAAGAGTCCAGACCTCATTAAGAGCAAATTGATTCAAATCCTCTTGCATAGCTAAAATCCAGTTGCTGTCCTTGAGAGCTTCCTTCAAATTCTTGGGTTCAACTTGAGATACAAAGGCCATTGCTTCACAGAAATTGTTCAAGAATTTTCTAGTTGACACTCCTTTCTCAATGTTCCCAATGACATTATCAAGAGTTAAATCTCTTGGGATTTTCCACTCTTTTGGCAAACCTGCAGCTGCAGTAGATTCTTGTACAACATGTGTATCAGCAGTATCAAAATGAATCGATTCATTTTGATTTAAAACAGATTTAAATTCATTAATGTCAGGGTCATCAGCAGCAGTTTTAGATATGCTATGATCAGTTTCATAAAAAACAACATGCATTGATTCTTCTACTATAAGCAACCTTTTATTGAAGACTCTATATGCATGACCATTCAAAGCATAACCAATGTGCACACCTTCATCAGATTTAGCATCAAATTTACCAAGATTTTCTTTGCCATTATTCAATACAAAGCATTTACACCCAAATACTCTAAGGTGGCTTACACTAGGTTTTCTGCCCTTATACAATTCATATGGGGTTTTCTTAAGAATTGGTCTTATTAAGGTCCTATTTAAGACATAACCTGCAGTATAAACAGCATCAGCCCAAAAATACTTAGGTAGCTTAGATTCATTTAACATAGTTCTAGCTAGTTCCTCTAGTGATGTATTTTTCCTTTCAACTACACCATTTTGTTGGGGTGTCCTAGGGGCTGAAAAGGTATGAGCTATCCCATGCTTCTCACAGAACCTCTCAAACTTAGCATTTTGAAACTCTCCCCCATGATCACTTCGAATTGATTTAATGCAGCAACCATTTTCATTTTGCAGAATTTTTGCTAATTTCTCAAAGGCAGTGTAAGCATCATGTTTATGTGCAAGAAATAAAGTCCATGTAAATCTAGAGTAATCATCCACAACAACTAAGGCATACAAATTTCCAGCCAAGCTAGCAACTCTAGATGGACCAAATAAGTCCATATGTAACACGTCCAATGGATTTTTTGTAGAGACAATATCCTTTAACTTGAAAGAGGATTTGATTTGTTTACCTTTCACACAAGCATCACAAAGCCTGTTGTCCTGAAATTTAATGTTAGGTAAACCAGAAACTAAATCTTTAGATTTCAATTTATTCAAGTGATTTGTGTGTATGTGAGCCAACCTCCTGTGCCACAACCAAGACTCATCACTTCTGGACAGCAAACACTCATTTGAAGAGTTAGTTTCCATGATATTCAGCAGATATATGTTATTCACTCTCTTACCAGTAAACAGTACCTTACTAGATGAATTACTTGATATTGTGCAGCCTTTTGACTCAAAATTCACTTTGTATCCTTTGTCACAAAGCTGACTTACGCTGAGAAGACTATGCTTAAGTCCTTCTACATACAGCACATTCTCAATGGTTGTTGAGTTCCCTGTTCCAACAGTTCCTCTGCCCAAAATCCTCCCTCGGTTATTATCACCATAGGTTACATGTCCTTCTGCTTTGAGCTTTAAGCTGGTAAACTTTGTAAGATCTCCAGTCATATGCTTGGAACAGCCACTGTCCAAGTACCACTGATTTTTCTTGCTGTCAATCTGCAAAACAGAATAAAAATGATACAAATGGTACCCTTTTCAGTATAGGGTCCAGCACAGATTAAAACCTTCCCTTTGGTAGCCATTTTGCTAAGTTCTTAGGCACAAGATGCTTTCTAGCAATGCAAGACCTAGAGGTATGACCAGATTTCATGCAGTAAAAACAGGTTACATGAGATGCCTTTTTGCCACTGTTAAAAGCTGAAAAAACTGATTTTGCTGGAACAAAAAAACTTGAAAGCTTTTTGACATTGGTTACATTTCCAGGGGTATAACCAAGTCCATTCTTATTGAAAACAGCATTCTGTGATCCAAGGAGAGACTCAAGGTTTTCTCTTCCCTTGGTGAAATTGGAAAGGGTTTTCAGCAAATACTCCACTTGTTTTTCCAATTTTTTGCAGTTTTCACAGGATTTAATAGAGGCATGCAAGCAAGTTAGTTCAAGGCTTACTAAATCTGTTTTGGCCTTATGCAATTCTTCCTCAAGTGTTTTTACTTTAGGTGCCAACACACTATTTACCTTTTGCAGCTTATTGCATATTACAGCTAGCCTATTTGCTTCATCATGTGTTTCCTTGAAGGCAGCAAGCAAATCATCATAGTTATCAGAATCAGCAGAAAAATTACTTACTGAATCAGAGCTTGACTCCTCATCCTTCATCATGAAACACAAATTGTTCTCCTCATCTTCTGTTGAAGAGTTGCTGGTTGAGGATGCTTCATTTTCCTCCCATGAGATGTAGGCTCTTCTTCCTTTGTTCCTTTCAAATTTCTTGCTGGCAGATTTGTCCTTAGTTTGATTGTCTGGACAATCTGTTTTGATATGCCCTGTTTTGCCACATCCAAAGCAAGTATATTTAGAGGAATTTGAATCATTGAGTTTAGGATACCTTCTTTTCTGCTGGTTTCTATTTTTACTTTTCTTCCTCAGGAATTTACTGAATCTTTTTGTAAGAAGACTGATTGTATCATCATCTTCAGCATCTTCTTTTTCTTCCTTGATCTCATTTAGTTCAGTTGCTTTCAGTGCAAGACCTTTGGGTTTTCTCTCTGTTGTTTCCTGCTCTTTAAGTCTTTTAAGCTCTAGCTCATGCTCCATCAGCTTTCCAAACAATGCAGCAGTTCCCAACTTTGACAGATCACGACTTTCAGAGATAGCTGTCACCTTTGGTTGCCAGCTTCTGTCGAGGCACTTCAATATCTTTATGTTGAGCTCCTCTCTGTCAAATTCTTTTCCCAAGCCAGTGAGGTGATTCACAATATGGGTGAATCTTTTCTGCACATCAGCAATGCTCTCCTCGGGTTGCATTCTGAACAGCTCATATTCTTGGATGAGCGCATGTTTCCTTGACCTTTTCACATCTTCAGTCCCCTCATGAGTCACTTCTAAGACTTCCCACATCTCCTTAGCTGACTTACATTGAGATATCCTGAAGAACTCATCCATTGTCAATGCAGAGGTTATGATGTTCTTGGCCACAAGATCATGTTGAGCCTTCCTCCTTTCGGTCTCATTCCATTCTGATCTTGGCTTTACCTTTTCTTCATCCTTGACAACCTGCATTGGCACATAAGGTCCATTGACCACAGCTTCCCAAATTAATGCATCAATGGATTCCATGAAAATTCTCATTCTAACTTTCCAAAATGCATAATTCATTCCATTGAACATAGGTGGTCTATTAACACCAGAACCCTCAGCAAAAAGCACATTAAACTCAGACATTATTACAAACAAACTTGATTAAAATACAAGTCCTAGCTCTTGATACCAATTGTTGGGTTTAATAGTGCCAAAGTTCAAGAGGGGGGGTGAATTGACCTTTTAAAACTTTCTCGCAGAAATAGTGTTTAACACAGTTTTACAGAAAAATAAATCAATTTATGTGAAAATGAACAGATTTATTTCAGCACTGTTTTTGTTTGAAAAGCTTTTAATACAGCAAGGTTAATCACAAGATTATACAGATAGAATTTCAAGATGCACACACACAGATATCAGATTGAAAAATAGTGTAACTCAAAAAACAGCAAACCTTAATTCCAATTCGTGTGATTTAGGTTCAGTTAAGGGTTTGACAATTAGTGAGACAATCTATTACACACAACCTGTTTTATTAGCCTTTAACAGATTATCAGTGTTCTTATTGAAATCAGACAGTTTTCCAGAAATTAAGAACAATATGCACAGTGCCCAGAAAGAACAGATTTATTTTCAATTGAACAGATTTATTTCTTCGCTGTTTTATCAATTATGCAGAAACGAAATTGCAGAGAGAGAGAGAGAATGAGCACAAGCAGTTATACTGGTTCACTCAACTGAGCTACATCCAGTCTTCACCAAAACCAGGTGGAAATCACTAAAACACAGTACAACCAAGTACAATTCCCACTGTTCTTGAAACCTACAAGAACTTAGGTACTCTTGCTGAAAAAACCTATTTCAGCTCACACACACACTCTCCAAGAAAACCTATCAAGAAGAGTGTTCAACCAAACTATTACAAGAAATGAGAAGTGAAACGACTACACCTGATTGAGGATACAAAGATCTGCCTTAAACCAGTAGGCAAGATTGCTAGAACAGTAGCAACACCTCACACCAAGCTTTAGGAACCAAACCAAGAACAAGCACTTTGTGATTTTTGAAATCTTTGAAGAACAAATGCTAATCCTTTGTAAACACTTAACTCTCTGCTGTCAAAACTTGTTTTTGCAAATGTATGAATCAGTAATAAACTCAGAAACAAGTTTGCATTTTATAGAAAACCAACTTATAACAGATTTTTGAAAAACAGTTAAAGCTGTTATAAAATGAACAGATTGAAAATAAAATGAACAGATTTATTTTCAAAAGCAGTTAGAGAATTTGTTAAGAGAGGAGACTTAGTCAACCATTCTGGTGCAGAGATAAAGCTGAAAAACGTTTAAGCTTGACATGGCACCAGAGACAAAAAGAATCTATTCATTTACAGATGAACAGATTTATTTTTCAAAACGAAAACAGAAAAGCTTAACTGTTTGAAACTCAGTTGTTTTGAAAAGAAGAAGACTTAGTCAAAATACCTGATGCACAACATCTAATTTTTACAAGACTTAGCCAAGGCATCAGTGAAAAAAATGAATCTGTTTATTTAGAAAAGAACAGATTTATTTTTATGCAGTAAACGTGTTTTTTGTAAAATATGTGAAAAACAGTTTAAGAAAACTTATGCTTGTTCTTATCACATGGCCAGTGGTTATGAGGTGAGATACTCAGCAAAAGCCCACTCTTAGACAACCTCTAAGCACTACCTAAGACACACTTAAAGCAAAGCAAAATACAAATGAAATGTACATAGAAGTCTTCATCAAACACAATCTTGAAGGGGCAGCAACCATCTTCAACAACTCACCTATAAATTGCTAAGAATCTTGATCCTAATTCTAAGAAAGTGCCACAAAGCTAATGAATCTAAAATCAACTCACATCAATCCCTAAAATGTGTTTTTTGGAAAATCTGGTTTGGGGTTTAATCCACAAAGCAAGAAAAGTGGGATTTCAAAGCCTTTTTCAAAAGTGCCAGAAAAACAACCGATTGAAAGTTTGAAACAACCGGTTATTACATGCTTTTACTGCATGAAGAGAGGCCACTCTATTAGATTTTGCAAAATCAGGAAATATTCTGTTCCTAAAGGCACTATGAGATGGAGTCCCAAGAATACCGTGGTTCCTAGTGAATAATGTGATGCAAAAGGACCCACTTTTGTAAGGGGACCAAATCTTGGTGCTTGAATTTTTTTGTGTTGCAGGAATGCTAAGAGAGAATGGGCTCTTGAGTCATCAGACCAAGCATTTGGAGGAAAAAGACTCTGTCTAGAATTAAGTCTTCTTGAAAGCCAAAAGAAATTTTCTTGATCATGGATAATGACTCATTGAAAGGACTCTTGACAAAAGGATAAGACTTTCTTTGTTTTTCTTTTTCTTTTCTTAATCTGTGTTAATCTTCATTTTATGTATGATATATGTGAAGCAATTTTTTTTTCTCTGCATGATAACTCTGCCTTTGAAATTCAAATTAGTTGTTGTTATAGAAAAACAACCGATTGTTTTCTCGAAACAACCGATTGTTTCTCCTCTAACAGCACTGCATAAAATAGATTTAATTTCTTTATGCATTCTATCTTTTACAGATTTCTATCTTGAGGAGTTGTGAGTCTAAAAGCAGTGATTATGGGTCTGATTTGGTTCAGGAGGAGGTTACTTCTTGTCATAAAAGGAATATATTCCATATCTTGAAAATTCAAGTGCCTTTATGACTACTCAAATCCACATGTTCTGACCATGTGTTTTTCTGGTATGGGCTGACGTTTTTCTGTGCAAGCTTGGACCAGATTCATCTCCTTGAAGACCGAAACCCACTGCAAGCAAAGGACTGAAGTTGGTTTATGTGTTGCTATAAAACCCTATGCAGTTGTTTTTCTACACAAAAACAACCAATTGGTACATATATTTGTCCATCTTTTGCTCTCTGTTTTTGGTTTCTGTTTTCTGCCACCATGGATTCCACTCCTCCATCATAAAAAAGAGTCAAACACAGGGCTGTAAGAAGAGGAGGATGTCTTGAAGGCTGGTTTTTAGGAGACAATGAGCAGATAGAAAAATATCGCTTTGAAACAAGTAGAAAAGTGATAAACAATCCAAAGGTTATCCCTTTTAGCTGGCTAAAAAGTCAAAAGCTGGATGATGTGCAAAATCTTCTCAAGGAACAATTGCTGAAGAGGTTCTTGGAGATGAAAGGTGTTCTTGCTGGTTGACCCTCCCACCGGTTGACTCTACGATGCTCACACGCTTCCTTTCCTCACCTTGAATTATGCTTTGTTGTCTCGAAACAACCTGCACTGCAAGATAGAAAGGGGCGCCCTAGAGGTCGTTTGCACTCCGACGCTCAAGTCAAAAACTAGGGCAAGCACACCAAGTGTATTCAGTATCTGTGTTAGGTCTAGAAATTGTGTACCTTTGTGAAGTATTTCACTACCCTTTATATAGTCTAGGGTTTCCTCTGCGCCGCTATCACCCAAACTTAGGGTAATCTAGCACATAAGGTTTCCTTAACTGGAGTGCAAATTCTAACAGGTCGGCCACCTGGGTACCCCCTCGTGCACCTAGTCTCTGGGGCCACCTGTCCTGGGAGCGCCTTCACTGTTCACGTGCCAAGCATGTAACTTCACTGGGAAACCCTAATCCTGATGAGTACTCGACCCTTTAGGACTCTGCACCTAACTCTGCTTTCCCTGCCACACGCATGGGCGCTTCGTGACTTAGGCGTCTCCCTACCTCTGGGCATTTTACTAATAGCTGGTCTTCTTTCAGGATCCACATCAGATACTCTAGTCCTGTTGTTCAGAACACCCAAAACTGATGTCACATCATCCCACTTTGATGCCAAGGACTCATCATCCTGCTGAGTGACGAGGACACATCAGTCCACTCTGGTGATCGACATGCTGATGACTAATCATCCCGCTAGTCCATACTACTTGTGGGATCCATCCCACGTGATTTTGGCCCTTGCTGTGGAACCCAGCTGATGTGGCTCACCTTTACTAGCTGTTCTCGGTGTCCGAGGACTGGTCAGTACAAAAGGGAACATTTATCCTGATCTTTTTCGAGTCTTCTACACCAACTTGAAGTTTGTGGACTACAACCTTGTTTCCAATGTCAAAGGTGTGGATATGGAAATTACCAATGAAGTGTGACTGCAGTAACTGCATTAAAGTATGCTGGGTTGCAAATCAACAAAGGGAACATTGGTGTGGTGGAAGATTTCAACAAGGTTTAGTTTTACCAAAGTATTTTGAAGAATCCTCAATCATAAGTGAGAACTTAATCATTTGGTGGGATGAAGTTGAATGAGAGGTTAAAGGCTCTCATTGTAACTTGGATTCTAACACCAAGGGGGAGCAATCATTATGTTCTTACTGAGGAAGATCTTGTCTATATATACTGCATCCTAAACAAGGTCAAGATCAACTGGATCCATATCATCAAGGAACACATGCAGAAATCAATGAGGTTAAGTGACTACCATTATCCTTATGCTATCTTAATTTCAAAATTCTTGAACTCTTTTGAAGTAGACCTTGAGGAAGAAACATCAAAATTGGTGAAATCAATAGATGATGTGAACAATGGTTCACTAAGCAAGATGGGTTTTACCAAGATTGGTGGAAGATGGGTTAGCAAAGATGGAAATCAAGGTGGATTTTCAAGTGGTATGCAAATTGATCATGAAGATAAAGACCAACCTGCTGCTGAAGGTGCTGAAATTGGTACTGAAGGTGATGAAGATCAACCTATTGCTAACACAGGTGCTAGAACAAGTGTTGGAAACCAAGGAGATAGGATTTTCTCCATGTCACCTTTTGAGAGATTCATGGTTAATAGGTTGGACAACTTTGCTGAAAATCCAAGGAACCTTCATGATCTTTGTGCTACAAACTTTCAGGACTTTGGTCAAAGGTTTCAAAGCATGGATACACATTTTCAGAACTTGGATGAGAAAATTGAAGCTGTACAGAACTAGATGTTTGAACTGCAATACGGAAAGGAAGATTGAAGCCAAGTTTAGTTAAATTTCTATGTCAATCTTGCTTTATTTTTTAACAACCTTTCCTTATTCTATTTTTATCTCTTCCTAATTATATTTGTGAACACAAATAGGGGGAGAATATGGTTTCTGTGTTGTCTTAAAACTGCTAAACTCTGATATGATTGAACTGCTTTAATTCCTGCTACTGCATGACTGGTTTGAGTTGCTGTCTTGGGAGTTTTTAGCTTGTTTATGGCTGGTTTTTCTACTCTTGTGTTTATGCAGAAAACTAGTTAGTGTGCCATCATAACCTGCTATTAGAGATGCTCTGTGTTTGCATAGTTTTTGTTTTACAGGTGCTGTTTCAGATTCAAACAAAACCAACAAAAGCAACCAAGGATTTGTCTTCATCAAATAGGGGAAGATTGTTGATCAAGAGTGATCAAGGCTTTGAAGAATTCAAATCCAATGTTTGATGGAAGGTTGTGCTGCTATTGTGTTTGGGTGGGGTGTGGGGTAGATTTTTTATGTAATTGTTCCCGCCGGTGGACTCGAACGTGGATGGGATCCGCGTTCCTCCCGCGTCCGCGTCTGTTCCTCCGGTTGGCTTCCCTTCGAACGAAGCAAACGGTTCCTGCAAACACAGAGGGGCGCCCTAGCGGCCGGTGTAGCTCCGACGCTCAAGTCAGTTTGGGCAAGGAAACACCAAAAACTCTCTTTGTGTAATTTATGGGTTACGTATTGCGTACCTTGTGTAGCGTTCCTCTGCCCCCCATATACCTTCGAGGTCTACTGGCTACGTCTAGGCCTCACTTGAGTACCCCTGCACTGCCATCACCCACTCTCTGGGCAACCTTGCGTGTGGGTTTCCTCTACTTGAGTGGAAAGTCTGGCAGGATGGCCACGTGGGCGCCTCTGCACACACTTAATCTCTGGGAACACCTTCACGGTCCACGTGTCATGCATGCAAACCCACTGGGAAACTCTACCCTTGATGGGTTCTCGTCCCCACAGGATTTTGCACCTAACTGTGCCTCCACCGCCTCATGCATGGTCGTTCCGTGACTAAGGCCGCTCCCTAGCTCTGGGTACCGATGACCGATGTGTCCCCCTGTTGACGATCTCTCATCGCCCTTGTTCTTGGTGATTGAACCTTATGAGGGCTCATCGATCTCTCAGCCCCTGGCTGACGTCTGAGGTCTGGCCACTACAATTCCCTTGCGGAGTAACTTAGCGCGTTATTCACATCGTCGTGGCCGACGTCACTCGCCACACACCGATGACCGAGGTATCTCTCATCCTGACCGATGGCCATTGTCTCATCCTGGCCAATGATCGATGGCGCTTCTTCACGTTGTCGTGCTCTCCTTATGGAATCATGCGAGGTCCTTGGGTAACGTTCTCGCTGGGAGCCTGGGTCCCAGTTTAACACGTGTTGGCAAGGAACCCCCGACGACTGATCGCTCTGCATGCACCGATGACTGATCGGTGCTTCATCACTTCTCGTGCTCTGCTTCCAGGCGCTCATGTAGGAACTGATCTTCTGGTGGCGGTCACTCGGTAACTGACCACTGATCACTGTTCTTAAACGATCTCCACCCTGATTCATCTGCTATCTCATGCCACGCGTCACCCTGTGATTGGCCCACGTGGTCATCTGCTGCTAACATCATCGACTACCGATGACCGACCGGATCAGTAATCCACTCCTTGTTTGAATCCAGATTTGATTGGATTTGAAAACCTTTTTAAAATGAAATGTTTTTTAACTAAGTGAAAAACAACCTGTTGTTTTATCGAATCAACCAGTTGTTTTATTCTTAGAAGGTTTTGAAAAAGGTTGACATCTGTTTGACTTGGTTGACTTAGCTGTCAAGCGAAATTAATCAGTTGTTTCATGTTTTTAACCGATTGTTTCTTTGAAAATCCTAACAAAATTCAGTTTTGAATTGTCAATCTTTCTTACATGGTTTCTGATCCGATCAGTCATCGGTAGTCGATGACGTCAGCAGCAGATGACCACGTGGGCCAGTCACAGAGTGACGCGTGGCATGAGATAGCAGATGAACCAGGGTGGAGATCGTTGAAGAACGACGATCAGTGGTCAGTTACCGAGTGACCACCATCAGCAGATCAGTTCCTACATGAGCGCCTGGAAGTAGAGCGCGAGAAATGATGAAGCACCGATCAGTCATCGGTGCATGCAGAGCGATCAGTCATCGGTGCATGCAGAGCGATCAGTCGTCGGGGGTTCCTTGCCAACGTGTTAAACTGGGACCCAGGCTCCCAGCGAGAACATTACCCAAGGACCTCGCATGATTCCATAAGGAGAGCACGACAACGTAAAGAAGCGCCATCGGTCATCGGCCAGGATGAGAGATACCTCGGTCATCGGTGTGTGGCGAGTGACGTCGGCCACGGCGATGTGAACAACGTGATCAGTGATCAATAAAGCGCCCGCAGGCAAGGAGTGGCCTTGGTCACGAAGCATCCATGCATGAGGCTTGGAACGCACAGTTAGGTGCAGAGCCCTGTTGGGACGAGAACGCATCAGGGTCTGAATTTCCCGGAGAGGAAGCATGCGTGGCACGTAGACCATGAAGGTACTCTCAGAGCAGTTAGTGCCAGAGATTAGGAAGGGCAGGTGGGCACGGAAATCAAGGGTACAAAGAGGTACCCACGTGGCCTTCCCTGTCAGAGTTTGCACTCAAGTAAGGAAGCCTGCACACGCAAGATGGCCCAGAGAGAGTGGGTGATGGCAGTGCAGGAATACTCTAGTGAGCCCTAGAGGTAGCCAAGAAACCTCAAAAGTATATGGGGGGCAGAGGAACGCGAGACCAGGTATGCAATACGTAACCCAGACACTCAGTTTTCGAACTCAAGAACACTGAGGACACACACACGAGTCTCACAGAGAGATTTAGAGAGATCTTTGGTGTTCCTGTCGCCTGACTTGAGCGTCGGAGCTACAACGGCCGCTAGAGGCACCGTCTGTGTGTTTTGCTGGCATCGATTGGAGTTCCGGCGAGGGTTCTTGGAGCGTTCCTGCAGAACGCGCAGTTGCAAAAGGCTAGGCGAAGGAGTGACGAGGCATATACTCCGCGTTCGAGTCAGCGGCGGGATCAGTTTCTAATTGTATGTGCTCTTGTTTTAAATGCTTTTAATCATTCCTTGGAGTATAAAAAGGTTGTTATACGCTCCTGGAATGTAAGAAACAGTTTTGAGAAAACAAAAAGCAAATTTGATACCAAGTTTTCAAGATTCACTCAAGCTTTGGATTTTTAAGTGTGTGGAATAGGACTGGGGTGTAATTCTGATCTTTAAGCTTTGTAATCCTCAGGTGTGTTATGTTCTCTTCCTTGTTGATTACTGTATTTTTGTAATTGTGTGTAAGTGCAGAATCAGAGGGTGTTCTGATTTCTGTGGATTGGCTTACCAAAAATAGTGTGTTTCTTGAAGGGTTCAAGGTCACTCTTTTGGTGGTTTGTGTTGTAATCTGGTTTTGATTGCATAGTAGTTTACCCAGTGGTTTCTGGGGATTGGATGTAGCTCTTGGTGTAAGAGTGTCCCAGTATAAATTACTTGTGTGCTTTTCTCTTGCTCTGAACTCTTTTAAATTTTGTTTTAAGTTGTTTTAAATTTTGCTGGTATAAACAACCGATTGAATCGAAGAAACAACCGGTTGTTTTTTGTGTTTCATCTTAAAATTGTTTGTATTCTTGGTTAACCTGATTCCTTTGTTTGTAATTATGCATTGAGTTTCATTAAAACTTCAAAGTTTGCGAAAATATTTTATAAACAATTCACCCCCCCTGATGGAGATCAAGTAGAAGAGGATTTTACTAATGGAGGAAGAGGTCATCCACCCAAGCATTTAAAATTCTTCTTACTAGTCTTCTTAAAAAGTAGAACAGTTTGGGTTCTCTTGAAAATTCAAAAGATAGTAGTATAAATAAATCTTTGTAAATACTCTTGTATAAATTTGTAAATAATATAGAAATATCCTTAGGAGTATGCCAAAGAGGAAAACCAAAAGAAACCTCTAAATGTAAGGCATTTTAGGCACTTTCTTTAGGAAAAAGTGGAAAAAGTGACTTTTCTACTCCTTTCTCTCTTAGGCACTAGAAGGAGCTAGAAGAGTGACTCTTCCCACTCCTTCCCCTTTGTAACATGACCATCCCTCTCCATTATAAATAGGGGTACTTGGTACTTTGAATAAAAAAAGTTGAAAGTTAGAAGAAAAGAAATTATCTTGAAATTGAGAGAGAGTGAGTTTGTGAGACTTGTCTCTTCTTCTCCTTCATGTCTTATCTTGTGAGCTTTGGAGACTCTCAAGTGGCAGCACCACACACTCATCTTGGAATAACCACCCTCCAAGTGGTGTGAATCACATCTCCAAAAGGCTACAACCACATAAGTCATTTCTATTCATCTTCTAAAAATACCCATTTGTGTTTTCTTGTAGTTTTTCCATTTTTAATCGGTTCAATCTTTTCCATGAGTTGTTTCCTTTCATTTTCTGCCATTGTTCTGCACTTTGTTGGTTTATTTCCTTGTTTTCTTGCTGTTTTAATTTCGCCCAAACCATGGGTTTCCATATACATGTGTTGTTCTTGTTTTCCATCCATGGGTTTTTGTTCTTTGATGAATTTCTTGGTGATTTTCTAACTCCTATTGAATTTCAATCAGTATTTTCACTTGTTCTTGGTGTTCTTATGTTGTTCTTGTGTTTCCTTTGAAGTTTGGTACTGTTCTTGAATTACCCATTCATATTCCATTGTTATCTTACACTACAAGTTACCTATTCATGTGTTTTTAGTATGAACCTTTATTTTCTTGAGTAGAAACTCTATTAATTGTTCTTTAGAATTTTGATCCTAATTCTTGAAAGTGTCATGAATACAATGTAACCTATATCAACTCAACCCAAACCAAGAAAGGTTCATAAGAGACTCACATCATGTGGTATCTAAAGCCATGGTGTTGATTTGTTGATTGTGAGTTGAATAGACACTTTTTTTTTGGGCAATTTTTTTTCCAGCACCTATAATTTCGTGTTTCTTGTTTTTCCAGCACCTTATATTCATACTTTTGTTTGGTTTGAATATGTTTTAGTTGTGCCTTTTCATTGATCATACTTTTTGCTTTGAGTTTTATGTTCATAGTGTTCTAGGTGTCCAAATCTTGTCTCTACTTGCTTGCTTTTGATTTTGAAAGTTTGTGTTTCTCTTGAATTTGTTTTAGTACTTGTGATTGGAGGTTCCAAACATTTGATTTCAAGTGTTCAATTGTCTTGAATCCTTCATAAAATTTTTGTGCAATTTGATTGATGTTTCAACTTCCATATGATGCATATTATGGTTCTTTCACTACATAAGTTCCATTTGGTATAAAAAAAAAAGAAAAAAAAACAGAACTGAAACAGAACAAAACAGAACCAATTCTGTTTTTAAATCCTTCAAAACAGTTTGGTATTTGCATCTATTCATTCTTTTGCACATTAATTTTCATACCAAAGTTGGATTCATAGTGATTGGCAAATTGTTGTCTACTTTGTGGAACTTTTGATCCTTGTATTTTGACAAGTTTATGAGTTGTACTTTCTTTCTTGATTATAAAGTTTAGTGAGTATTCTTTGAGTCTTATTGTGTACCTTTTATTGCTTGTCTTTCATTCCTTAAGTTTTGTCATATATCTTGTATTCTTTTTGCACTACCCTTTCTTGTTTTGTACCTTTTCTTGCTTGTCTTTTATTGTTCTTTAAGTTTTGTGGTGGTTATTTTTGGATGAGTGGTTGAGTGCTTCGGCATCTTTCATTTGAGGTTACTCCATTCCACAAGAGAAGCTTGATTGAGGGAAGTATAATTTCTTGGAGTGATTTTGAGTGCCTTAATTTTTTTACCAAAACCGCACCACTTATTTCTTTGTTTTCTAACCTTGTTTTCTTTAATTGTTTGCTATTGGTGTTTGCTGTACTGTTTTGAAAATGGCTCAATATTCAAGTGGAGAATCTTCCAAACCACACTCTCCACAAAAAGCTTTCATTCTTGGTGAATTAAAAGAAGCCAAAAGGTCACTTGCACAAAAAGATGAAGCTATAAGACAATTGGAAGAAAGATTGCAAAGGCTTGAAGTGACTAATGAAAGGTCCAGCCATACACACCATAGAAGACGCCATTCTTCAAGGCATTCATCAAGAACTTCTTCCAACTATCATGGACATGAAGATGAAACCTAATGGAGGAGGCATCATCATTATGAAGAAAGGCGCCAACATGTGGCAAAGCCTTATATGCCTTTTGTAAAATTACCTAGCTTTAGTGGTGAAGGTGGTCTAAATGTATATTTGGGGTGGGAAGCAAAGGTTGAACAAATCTTTCATGTACATGAGGTCCAAGAAGACCAAAGGGTAAAACTAGCTACTTTAGAATTTCTAGACTATGCCATGCAATGGTGGCATAAAACTCTTATGGACATTGGGCTAAACAAGAGACCTCCCGTGGTTTCTTGGAACAATTTAAAAGAGTGTATGCGTGGTAGATTTGTTCCACCACACTTTAGGAAAGACCTATTGTTGAAGCTCCAAAGGCTTCACCAAGGCACACTAAGTGTGGATGCTTATTTTAAAGAGCTAGAACGCTTATGCTTAAAGTTGATATACATGAAAGTGATGAAGCTAAGATGGCTAGATTTGTAAGTGGTCTTAGAAGGGACATTCAAGATGTTGTTGAACTTTATGAGTACTCTTCTTTAGAAAACTTGGTTCACCTTGCCATCAAGGTTGAAACCCAAATTGCAAAGAAACTTGCTTTCAAAAATACTTATAATGATGGCTATTACAACAACTCTTGGAAAAATAAAAACAAGTCTTTGTCCAAATTTCCTTCTAAAGATTCATCTTTCAAATCCAAGGATTCAAAGCCTTCCACTTCAACTAATAAATCACCAACCAAAACCTCAAGTAAGAAATATTTTAAGTGTTTAGGTTATGGTCATATAGCCGCAAATTGTCCAACAAAAAGAACCATGATGGTAAAAGGGAGTTTAGTTGTAAGTGAACATAGTGATAATTCTTCTAAATCTAACTCCCCTTCCCCTAGCCCTAGTGATAATGAATGTGAAATACCATGTGAAGGTGACTTATTGGTGATAAGGCGCATGATGGGCACAATTCAAAAACCTTTGGATGATACCCAAAGAGAAAATATTTTCCATACCTGGTGCCTTATCAACAAAAAGTTATGTTCCATGATAATTGATGGGGGTAGTTGTACAAATGTGGCTAGTACAAGAGTGGTGGATAAGCTTGTTTTACCCACTATCTCTCATCCCAAGCCCTATAAGCTCCAATGGCTTACTAAAAAGGGAGAAATCATGGTTAATAAACAAGTCCTCATAAATTTTGAAATAGGAAAGTATAAAGATGAGGTTTTATGTGATGTTGTGCCTATGGAAGCAACCCATATTCTTTTAAGGAGGCCTTGGCAATTTGATAGACATGTTTTACATGATGGCCTCACCAATATAATGTCTTTTTCCTTCCAAGGGCACAAGGTTACCTTAAAACCCCTCTCTCCACAAGAAGTTCATGAGGACCAATTAAAAAAGAAAAATAAAAGAGAAAATGAAAAAGAAGAAAATGATAAAACGAGTCATAATACCTTATCAACTAAATCAATCTTTTTCACTCATGCTATGCCTCAATTTGAGCATCCAAGGTATTCTTCTTCTTTGTCTTTTTCATTACCAAAAGTTCCTACTTGCACTCCATATTGGTTGAAAAATGTTAGGGATGATTTTTCCATACCTACTAATGGTTTTTGTTGAACCAAGTGGTGTTCAAGGTTTTGAAGAATCCAAATCCTTTGAAGGATGATGAAGCTTTTGCTTGCTTGCTGTTGCTGTGCTGCTTTGTTGTTTTGTTCTGGGGTAGTTTAAAGTGTAATCCAACCTTAGATTAAATCTCAAAGCAATTAGCATCTCAGTTTTTGATAAAACAAAAATGTTTTTCAAACTAAGTTGAAACAACCGATTGTTCAATCGAAACAACCGATTGTTTATACTTAGATGTTTTGAGAAAGTTTGAAAACTGTTTTTGAATGGAGAAAACTGTTAAGTGACAAAACAACCGATTGATTCGAGGAAACAATCGATTGTTTGTTTTGGAACCATAACAGAAAAACTGTTTTCTTTGACTGAGCTTTAAATGATTTGAAACTGATTACGCTTCAGTCATTAAATGCTTTGACCAATCTTTCTGAAAGCTTTTATGGGTTTGTTAAGATTTGATAAACAAACTTCCTTTTATATAATTCAGAAAATCTCTTTTAAAAGGTTTAGAATGCTTTTGACAAAGAGCTTCTAAGAGAGTTTTGAAAAATTGCTGAGATTGCTTAAGAGCTAAAGAGATTGATCAAAGTGCTGGAATAGGATTCTACTTGTATTGATTTCAGATCTTCATCTGTAACAAGTGTAATCTGTGTAACTGCTGAAACATTTCTTTTATGTATTGTTGCTAAGATTGGCTGTGTGTTCTTGAGGTGTTCAAGATCAGCAATCTTAGTGTTGGCCAAGGAGAGTGTGTGTCTTGAGGTTTTCGAGGTCATTCTCTTGGTTGTTGTGTAAGTGATCAAGGTGTGATTGCTTAGTGGATTTCCTCAGGGTTCTGAGAAGACTGGATGTAGCTCTGGGTTGGAGTGAACCAGTATAAACATCTGTGTACAATCTCTCTATCCTTTACTCTTTAAATTCAGTTTGTTTGTTGTTTGCTGATAAAAACAACCGATTGTTTCGAAGAAACAACCGATTGTTTTTCTGACAGTGCAGTTTTGCTTACTGTTTTGACTAACTGAATTGCTTGATCAATTGGTTTCTGAGATAAACTCATTCTAGCTTCAAAAAGTTTGCGAAAACCTCTTTAAACAATTCACCCCCCCTCTAGTTTAAAGTCATAATTTCTAACAATTGGCATCAAGAGCTTGGTTCTTGAAAGTTATTCAAGTTGATCTAAAATCTTTTTTTATGGCTGGAAAACTATCTTTTGAGGAGGGTGCTTCAATCTACAAACCACCTTTATTCTGTGGATTGAATTATAAGTTTTGGGAAGCAAGAATGAAAATCTTTATTGAATCAATTGATCAAAGAATTTGGGACTCAATTGAGAATGGTCCTTACATTCCAAAGTTCAAAAAGAATAATTCCTTTACTATAAAACCTTTGTCCAAATGGACAGATGATGAATGTAAGATGGCTCAGCTTGATAGGTCTGCTCAAAACATTATAGCTTCTGCACTAGATACTAATGAATTTTTCAAGATATCAAAGTGCAAAACTGCTAAGGAAATGTGGGAGACTCTCAAGGCTGCTCATGAACCAAAGGAAGCAATGACAAAGAGTCAAGCAAGAAGGAAGAAAAGACAAAATAAGAAAAGCCTCAATCTTTGCTTAGTGGCCAGAAGGGGGGATGACTCATGTAGTGTAAGTTCATCAAACTCTTCAAACTCTGAAAATTATGGTCAATTGCTTCAAGCCTTTCAAGAAACACATGAAGAAGCAAACCGATTGGCTCTCTTAAACAATCGATTGAAAGAAAAGAATAGCTGGCTTGAAAACAGGGTAAAAGCACTGGAGGAGGATTTAGAAAATTCAAAAATGGATTTTGAAAATCTGGAAATCATTTACAAAAACTCCTCTTGCAAGTGTGACACTCTAGTTTGTGAAAATTGTGAAAATCTTGAAAAGAAGGTCCACTATCTTGTTAAAACAGTGGATAAGCTTTCTAAAGGCCAATCCAACTTTGAAAGTGTGCTAGCTTCTCAAAAGTGTGTTTTTGGAAAATCAGGATTGGGTTTTAATCCACAAAACCAGCAAGATAGATTTTCAAAAACTTTTTCAAAAAAGCCAGAAAAACAATCGATTGGACCATCGAAACAATCGATTGTTACATGCTTCTATTGCATGAAAAGAGGTCATTCTGTGCGATTCTGTAAAATCAGAAAACATGATGTTCCTAAAGGGCTTATGAAGTGGATTCCCAAGAAAAATAAAGCTTGTGTTGATGAGTATACACTAGATGGACCCTCATTCATAAGGGGACCAAACCTATGTACTTGAGAATTTTCTTTGTAGGAAAACTTGGAGGAGAGAAAACAGCTTTGGTACTTGGACAGTGGATGCTCCAAGCATATGACAGGGGACAAATCAAAGTTCCTGAGAATATCCTTCAAGCAAGAGGGTCATGTCACCTATGGAGATAACAACAAAGGAAGAATACTTGGAAGAGGATCCATAGGAGATGAGAGCATCTTGGTGATTCATGATGTGCTCTTTGTTGAAGGCCTAAAGCATAATCTGCTGAGTATTAGCCAACTGTGTGACAAGGGGTATCAAGTGATGTTCAAGGCAAACACATGTGAAATTTGTCTACCCAACACTAAAGAGGTAATGTTGGTAGGTAAGAGAGTTAATAATGTGTATCTTCTAGATATCTCTTCACCATGTTCAATTGGATGTCTTCTATCCAAGCAAGATGAATCTTGGCTTTGGCATAGAAGAATTGCTCATATTCACATGAATCATTTGAACAAGCTTATATCAAAAGATCTTGTGATTGGGCTGCCAAAACTCAAGTTTGAGAGGGATCACATTTGTGAAGCTTGCCAAAAAGGGAAACAAGTGAAAAGTTCTTTTAAAACCAAAAATGTTGTCTCTTCATTGAGACCTCTTGAACTCCTTCACATGGATCTCTTTGGACCCTCTAGAACTATGAGTCTTGGTGGAAATTATTATGCTCTTGTTATTGTTGATGATTTCTCTAGGTACACTTGGACCTTGTTCTTGGAGTCAAAGAGTGATTCCCTTGCTGCATCCAAAAAGCTAGCAAGAAGACTTCAAAACACAAAGGGGAGTAACATAGGCTCAATAAGGAGTGACCATGGAGGAGAATTCCAAAATGAGAAGTTTGTCAAGTTCTGTGAGAAGTTGGGAATCCTACACAATTTCTCTGCTCCAAGAACACCACAGCAAAATGGAGTTGTAGAGAGGAAGAACAGGTCTCTTGAAGAGCTTGCAAGGACAATGCTTAGTGAATCTTCACTTCCTAAGTATTTTTGGGCAGATGCAGTGAGTACCTCCTGTTATGTGATGAATAGGGTGCTTATAAGGCCCATTTTGAAGAAAACTCCATATGAACTTTTCAATGGAAGAAAGCCTAACATCAGTCACCTCAAAGTCTTTGGCTGTAACTGTTTTGTTCTCAACAATGGAAAGGAAAGCTTGGGAAAATTTGATGAGAAAGCTGACCTTGGCATTTTCATTGGTTATTCCCTCACAAGCCATGCTTATAGAGTCTACAACAAAAGGTTGATGACTGTAGAAGAATCAGTCCATGTAGTCTTTGATGAGGTAGATCGCAGAATCAGTGAGAACCCAAAGATCAGTGCTGAGGAAGATGAACAGAGCATCAGTTTGGAGAAGCTGGAAATTTGTGCAGAAAAACAACCGGTTGATTCGCAGAAACAACCGATTGAAATTCTGCAACAGAGTGAGTTGCCCAAAGAGTGGAGAATTCCCAGAGATCTGTCAATGGATAACATCATAGGGCAGATAAAGGAAGGTGTCTCCACACGTAGCTCCATCTCAAACTTCTGCAGACACACAGCTTTTGTCTCTCAAATTGAACCAAAGTCAATTGAAGAAGCTCTCAAGGATGAGAAGTGGGTTGAAGCTATGCAAGAAGAGCTAAATCAATTCGAAAGAAATGAGGTATGGTTTCTTGTTCCTAGAACTAATGAAATGAATATTATTGGTGCAAAATGGGTTTTCAGGAACAAGCTAGATGAGGAAGGAGTGATCACAAGAAACAAAGCAAGGCTAGTTGCCAAAGGCTACAATCAAGAAGAGGGCTTAGACTATGGTGAAACCTTTACTCCTGTGGCTAGATTGGAGGCTGTGAGGCTGCTGCTGGCTTTTGCATGTATGAGTGGTTTTAAACTCTTCCAAATGGATGTAAAAAGTGCCTTCTTGAATGGCTATATCAATGAGGAAATCTATGTAGATCAACCACCGAGTTTTGAAGACCACAAGTATCCCAACCATGTCTTCAAGTTGAAGAAAGCTTTGTATGGTCTGAAACAAGCTCCAAGGCAGTGGTATGAGAGGCTTAGCAACTTTCTGCTATCTCTTGGCTATGAAAGAGGAATGGTAGACAAGACTCTCTTCATCAAGAAGTCACATGCAAAAATAATTCTTGTGCAAATATATGTTGATGACATCATCTTTGGTGCTACACAAGATAGGTTGTGTGAAGAATTTGTGGCTGCTATGAAAGGTGAGTTTGAAATGTCTATGATGGGAGAACTATCTTTCTTTCTTGGATTGCAGGTTAAACAAACAAAGGATGGGATCTTCTTAAGTCAATCAAAGTATTGCAAGGAGATTCTCAAAAAGTTGGAAATGGAAAATTGCAAAGAGGCAAGCACTCCAATGCCATCAAGCTGCTACATGGATGCAGATTCTGCTGGAAAGAGTATAGATCAAACAAAATTCAGAGGATTGATTGGATCATTGCTTTATCTAACAGCAAGTAGACCGGACATCATGTTTGTGGTGTGTCTATGTGCAAGATTTCAAGCAAATCCTAAAGAGTTACACTTCAAAGCTGCAAAGAGGATTCTGAAATATCTCAAAGGAACATCATCTGTAGGATTATGGTATCCCTCTCATTCTCCAATACATTTAATTGGTTATTCAGATTCTGATTTCGCAGGTTGCAAGCTAGATAGAAAAAGCACAAGTGGCACTTGTCACCTTCTTGGCTCTAGCCTAATCTCATGGCATAGCAAGAAACAAGCATGTGCTGCTCTCTCTACTGCTGAGGCAGAATATATAGCTGCTGGTAGCTGCTGTGCATAGATCCTATGGCTCAAACAACAACTTGCAGATTTTGGTGTACAAATCAGCAAAGTTCCTTTGATGTGTGATAACACAAGTGCAATCAATCTTACCAAAAATCAAATCCAACACTCAAGGACCAAACATATTGAAATAAGACATCATTTCATCAGAGATCATGTGCAAAATGGGAACTGTGAAGTGAAGTTTGTGGAGACCAAACTGCAGCTAGCTGACATCTTCACAAAGCCTTTGCCAAAAGAGAGGTTTTTCTTCTTAAGAAATGAGTTAGGTATTCTTGATCTAAATAATCTCTCTTAAAATCTGTGTTTGGTACATGTTAAAATCTATTTGTGAAGACAAATAGGGGGAGATTTATTGGTACTTGTATTTCTGTATCTTATATGCATAAAAATGTTTAAATCTCTGAGTATAAAAGTGTTTTCTGCTGCTGCTGATAGAAACAATCGATTGTTTCGTATAAATAACCAATTGAATTTTATGTTAAAAGAGGTATAATCTAACTGGCTGCTGTAAGAAGCTTTGGATGGTACAAATGTTTTCTTTGCAGGAACTGCTTCAGATTTAATCAGTACAACACAAGCACCAGGGATTTGTCTTCATCAAATAGAGGGAGATTGTTGAACCAAGTGGTGTTCAAGGTTTTGAAGAATCCAAATCCTTTGAAGGATGATGAAGCTTTTGCTTGCTTGCTACTGCTGTGCTGCTTTGTTGTTTTGTTCTGGGGTAGTTTAAAGTGTAATTGTAACATCCCGCCAAAATAAAACCAGACATACATGTATAATGAAAATAAAGGTACACAATTAATATTGAAGAGTACATGGTAATATATATATATATATAAGTAATGAACTTACTCCTCTCATGGAGTTTAATACATAACCAGTCAAATGCTTCACAATTTAATGAAATTCAATCAAAACTACAAGACCGGCGATCTCCATACATGAACCGGCGATCTGGTAACAGAAGGCCCCAAAACAGGCGATCTGCTAGCAGGACATAAAACCGGCGATCACCACCAAGAGATAGAAAAACCGGCGATCTCTTGTAACATCCCTCCAAATACATTTCGCATTTTTGCATTTTCGTAATATGAAATAATGGTAAAACAAATATATTGAAATAAACATAATTGTATATATATATACAAAGGAGTTCTCCTCGCAGGGAGTTTAGTACAAAACTTAAACATAAAGAAAACAGCAAAAATACAAAACTACCGATCTCCTAACATAAAACGGAGATCGCCTATCAGAAAATGGTAAAAGGGGGCGATCGCCCAACAAGAACAGAAAAACCGGCGACCACATACGGCGATCACTCACAAGGGAAATCCACTTCCTGCAACATCATCTGCTCCCGTGTAAAGTTACACGATCATCACAGGTTTAAGAAAAACAGCCACAGAAACAAAATACAGGGTAAGCTATATATTTAAGAAAACATTTGAATCAAGAGCATACATAAGAACTTCACAACATCCACGAACCATAACAGTATCAGCCATCACATTTCCATATTCCACAAGACTTATCAGAAATCCCATATTTCACAAATCAATCCAGAGTATTTCAATTCACATCAGCAACCAAGTGTCTATTAATTCAATTTCTCATTTCTCACGTCAGACTTTCCACTGACTCATCACACCAGACACTTGACCACTATTTCCGGAGACTCGTGCGTTGATTAGACCCAGAGATTCGCACCTGTCATACCAAAGGCTGGAAAGTGACCTCAGCCATGCGCATCACACCATCTCAATACTCTCATTATCACGGTATGACAAGGTTAATCCATACAACAGGTGGAGCTCGTTCTTTTTCACACGAGACACCCATACGTATGAACCTCCATCGACTCTCCACAACTGAGTAACTTCCTCTACGTGATTTCATTACCTCAGTAGAGTCTGGATGTCTCATTATAGGATCACCGATCAATACACCTATTACACGACCTTACACGGTATTTTCTTTCCTGAAAATACTATGCCTCGATCCACAATCACAACATTCAACACATCACATAACACTTCAATGAAACGATTTCAATCACAGCAAATCTCCTACCAAGGTTCAAATTTTCGAAAACCACATTTAAAATCTCAAACACTTTTGAAACAGCATAAAACAGGGGATATTTCTATGACAGATGAAAAACCGGCGACCACGTCGCCCCCAGCATTCAAACAGGACTGTTATCATAAACATCTCACATTTCAACATCAAACACCGTGAAAACGAAGTAAAAACCGGCGACCACGTCGCCTTATCATCACAAACATCAAATATCCAGTTATCGTTGGAAAAAGACTAGCTTCCCTTACCTGGATCAGCGTGAAATCTTACTTCAAGCTCTAAACCGCCGAACGTAAAGGATGCCTGAACTCTGCCTAAGCGTTCTAATTGGTAAAACTTGCAGAGACCCTTCTCAAATGCTCTATGGCAATCGCTGGTAATTTAACTGGTGCCTGGAATTTCTGAGTCGCAGTGCAAAGGAGAGAAAAGAGAAAGCTGAAGGTGAACTCACTCTGTCACCTTTCATACTCTCACTGCGTTTTTATACTCACTAAGAGGCGGTGTATTCTGACACTAGGAACATAGGCCTGCCATGTAGCCATCATTACCTATTCTCTAACTAACCCTCCTTGGTGGGTTTCCTTCCTCGAATTCAGTGCAACCTGACAGTATGGCCACGTGGCGTCTCTGCGCACATGGAGCTACTGCTCCTGCAGGACTTTCACTGCCTACATGTCGCACATGCAGCACGTTCATCCTGGAAGCCAGGGTCCCACTTCATCTGCGTGAAACGCGACATCGCGCGATAACCTTTCGCCGATGACCTCTCGCGCGGTGACAATCCACCGATGACCCATCCTGGAGGACGACCGATGTCTCTCTCTGGAAGACGACCGATGTCTCCATCCTCCTGGAGACCGACCGAGGTCTCTTCCTCCTGGAGACCGGCCGCGGTCTCTTCCTCCTGGAGACCGGCCGCGGTCTCTTCCTCCTGGAGACCGGCCGCGGTCTCTTTCTCCTGGAGACCGGCCGCGGTCTCTTCCTCCTGGAGACCGACCGAGGTCTCCTCTTGGCGACACCCGCATGACTCTCGCGCCTGGGCAAAGCCCACATGCATCTCGCGCCCTGGCGATGCCCGCATGCCTCTCGCGCTCTGGCGATGCTCGCATGTCTCGCGCCCTGGCGATGTCCGCATGCCTCTCGCGCCCTGGCAATGCTCGCATGTCTCGCGCCCTGGCGATGTCCGCATGCCTCTCGCGCCCTGGCAATGCTCGCATGTCTCGCGCCCTGGCGATGTCCGCATGCCTCTCGCGCCCTGGCGATCATGTTCTATGCGATCTCATGGCTTTCTAACTACACTTTCCTTTACTTTTATTTTAAATAAAACATACTTAAAATTTACTTAAAATATATCACTTTTATTCCAATAAGATTTTCTAGGTCCTTACAGTAATCCAACCTTAGATTAAATCTCAAAGCAATTAGCGTCTCAGTTTTTGATAAAACAAAAATGTTTTTCAAACTAAGTTGAAACAACCGATTGTTCTATCGAAACAACCAATTGTTTATACTTAGATGTTTTGAGAAAGTTTGAAAACTATTTTTGAATGGAGAAAACTGTTAAGTGACAAAACAACCGATTGATTCGAGGAAACAATCGATTGTTTGTTTTGGAACCATAACAGAAAAACTGTTTTCTTTGACTGAGCTTTAAATGATTTGAAACTGATTACGCTCCAGTCATTAAATGCTTTGACCAATCTTTCTGAAAGCTTTTATGGGTTTGTTAAGATTTGATAAACAAAGTTCCTTTTATATAATTCAGAAAATCTCTTTTAAAAGGTTTAGAATGCTTTTGACAAAGAGCTTCTAAGAGAGTTTTGAAAAATTGCTGAGATTGCTTAAGAGCTAAAGAGATTGATCAAAGTGCTGGAATAGGATTCTACTTGTATTGATTTCAGATCTTCATCTGTAACAAGTGTAATCTGTGTAACTGCTGAAACATTTCTTTTCTGTATTGTTGCTGAGATTGGCTGTGTGTTCTTGAGGTGTTCAAGATCAGCAATCTTAGTGTTGGCCAAGGAGAGTGTGTGTCTTGAGGTTTTCAAGGTCATTCTCTTGGTTGTTGTGTAAGTGATCAAGGTGTGATTGCTTAGTGGATTTCCTCAGGGTTCTGAGAAGACTGGATGTAGCTCTGGGTTGGAGTGAACCAGTATAAACATCTGTGTACAATCTCTCTATCCCTTACTCTTTAAATTCAGTTTGTTTGTTGTTTGCTGATAAAAACAACCGATTGTTTCGAAGAAACAACCGATTGTTTTTCTGACAGTGCAGTTTTGCTTACTGTTTTGACTAATTGAATTGCTTGATCAATTGGTTTCTGAGATAAACTCATTCTAGCTTCAAAAAGTTTGCGAAAACCTCTTTAAACAATTCACCCCCCCTCTAGTTTAAAGCCATAATTTCTAACAGTTTTTACCCTTTAAAGGGAATTTTTCCTAAGAAAATAATCATTCCCCCACATTTTTTTCCAACATGGTCTGTCTATAGGACTTCTTTTTCCGACATCCCAATGATTCATAATGCTAAGTCAAGTTTGCCTTTATTATCATCCACTGCTTTATTTGATAGCAAACTGACTTTGTTATATGTAGGGATTCTGAATTCGCGGACGAATTCTCTCCAACCTGGGGAGCATGATGGAGATCAAGTAGAAGAGGATTTTACTAATGGAGGAAGAGGTCATCCACCCAAGCATTTAAAATTCTTCTTACTAGTCTTCTTAAAAAGTAGAACAGTTTGGGTTCTCTTGAAAATTCAAAAGATAGTAGTATAAATAAATCTTTGTAAATACTCTTGTATAAATTTGTAAATAATATAGAAATATCCTTAGGAGTATGCCAAAGAGGAAAACCAAAAGAAACCTCTAAATGTAAGGCATTTTAGGCACTTTCTTTAGGAAAAAGTGGAAAAAGTGACTTTTCTACTCCTTTCTCTCTTAGGCACTAGAAGGAGCTAGAAGAGTGACTCTTCCCACTCCTCCCCCTTTGTAACATGACCAGCCCTCTCCATTATAAATAGGGGTACTTGGTACTTTGAATAAAAAAAAGTTGAAAGTTAGAAGAAAAGAAATTATCTTGAAATTGAGAGAGAGTGAGTTTGTGAGACTTGTCTCTTCTTCTCCTTCATGTCTTATCTTGTGAGCTTTGGAGACTCTCAAGTGGCAGCACCACCCACTCATCTTGGAATAACCACCCTCCAAGTGGCGTGAATCACATCTCCAAAAGGCTACAACCACATAAGTCATTTCTATTCATCTTCTAAAAATACCCATTTGTGTTTTCTTGTAGTTTTTCCATTTTTAATCGGTTCAATCTTTTCCATGAGTTGTTTCCTTTCATTTGCTGCCATTGTTCTGCACTTTGTTGGTTTATTTCCTTGTTTTCTTGCTGTTTTAATTTCGCCCAAACCATGGGTTTCCATATACATGTGTTGTTCTTGTTTTCCATCCATGGGTTTTTGTTCTTTGATGAATTTCTTGGTGATTTTCTAACTCCTATTGAATTTCAATCAGTATTTTCACTTGTTCTTGGTGTTCTTATGTTGTTCTTGTGTTTCCTTTGAAGTTTGGTGTAAGGACCTATAAATTATTTGGAATAGAAGTGATAGATTTTAAATAATTTCTGAGCATGTTATTATTTAAAATAAAAAGGACATAAAAATAGAAAATATCATAGTGGTCAGACCTCGGACGTCGCCCAAGGTCTGGGGTCAGCTGGTAGAGGGCGGTCAGTTGACCATTGTCCTAACCAAGTAGTCAGGTGCGATGACTTTATCGTGAGGTAATCACATGGGCGTGCTTGAAGGGGGGGGCACGTGAATCAAGAAGGGTAAGAGAAAGGAAGGTGTAGCTTAGAAGTCGATGAGATCGCCGTTTGTTGAAGAAGGCGACGGCCTCCGACTTCACCCGTATGAAATCAGAAATCACCTATTTTGCGCATGATCGCTGTGTGCGAAGATTTCAAATGATCGCCAATCGCCTATGGTGTACATGATCGCCAATCGCCTACGGTGTACATGATCGCCGAAAAGAGCACATTGCCGAGTATTCGAGAAGACTTGGTAAGCACTTAGTATGTGGTCTAATACAGAAGATGAGTGATATAGAAGATAGGTGGCATATCTGCCACCATGAGTAGTGTGAGTCATGATACCACAAACCTAGAGGAATGGGAGGACGAGCCCTCAGCTGGGTGTGACGATGTGACATCGGTGACCAGAGTGAGGCGACGTGTCCTCGTCACACACAAGGGCGATAAGAGATCGCCAACAGGATGAGAGGAACATCGGTCATCAACCAGGATGGGAGACACATCAGTTGTCTGCCAGGGTGAGACATCGGTTGTCTGCCAGGGTGAGGAATCAGTCGTCCGACAAGAAGAGGAATCAGTCATCGCCAGTATGAGAGGCATCGGTCATCGCCGGGATGAGAGGCACGTCAGTCATCGCCGGAATGAGAGTCACATCAGTCGTCTGCCAGGGTAAGAGACACATCGTTCATCGGCGGATAATCATCGCGCGGTTAGTCATCGGTGGATTGTCATCGCGCAAGGTAGTGTTTCACACCTTCCCACAGAGTGGGTAATGGCAGCTGCATAGCGGGTCTACGTTTCTTAGTCTCAGAACACACCTCCTCTTAGTTGGAGTTCGAACGCTGTTGGAGTAGCGAGAGATAGAGTGAGTTTAGTCTTCATCCTTTTTCCTTCCTCTCCTTCACTCTATGATTCAGGCCTTCTCACGTCCCAGCTTGGCTACCGGCGACTGCCATAGAGCACCTGGGAAGGTTCGCTGCAAGTTTCCAATCAAGCCTTAAAACAGAGTTCGGGTGTCCTTAAGTTCGGTGGGTTAGAGCTCGTAGTGAGATTTTATGCAAGTCCAGGTAAGGGAAGCTAGATTTATTTTCAATAGAACCTTAAGCTAGAAGATTCTGATGTTGGGGCGACGTGGTCGCCGGTTTCAAACGTTCTTACACGATGCTCTGTTTTTGGTGTGTGGATTTGAAAATTTGTTTGAGCTTGAAAATGTGATACTTTAAATATGGTAGATGCTGTGAAATACATATGATTTTCGAAATCTTGAACTTTGGTATGATTTGGATTGTTTAGAAACGGTTGAAAATATGATATGATTGAATCGTTCATGGATGTTTTGTATGAATATGGAATGATGTGAAAATGTGATCAAGGCATAGTATTTTCAGGAAAGAAAATACCGTGTAAGATCATGTAGAATGTGCATTGACCAGTGATTCGTCTAGAAGGAGATATCCTGACTCTCCTGATATAATGGAATCATATAGATGAAGTTATTCAGGTGTTGAGAGTCGAAGGAGGTTCATATGTATGGGTAAGTTGTTTGAAAGATAACTAACTTAACCTGTTGTATGGATTAACCCTGTCATACTAGGAGAGTGATGATATTGAGATTGAGATTATTGTTTATGCGCATAGCTGTGTGGATTTCACAGCGACCCTGTGTGGATTTCATAGTGGTGTAGTATGACAGGTGCAGATCTCTGAGTCTAGTCAATGCACGAGTCTTCCGGAAGTAGTGTCAAGTGTCTATGTGTGATGAGTCAGTGGAAGTCTGACGTGAGAAAGATGAATATTGAAATTATTGATAGACACTTGATGGATTATGTGAAATGAATGACACTTGAGGGAATTGTGAAATGTGTGAATATTTGATGGTTTACGTTAATATCAAGTTTCATGTTTTAAAGTTTTAAAAATATCTAGCTTACCCTGTGTTTTGTTTTGTGTTTGCTTTCTTAAAACTGTGATGATCGTGTAATTACACGGGAGCAGATGATGTTGCAGGCAGTAGAGCTCCTCAGTGAGCAGATGGAGAACAAGAATAGTTTTAATTTGACTCAATTGTTGTATTTCCGTTTTGAAAACTTTTGGTGTATAAACTAAACTCCCTGCGAGGAGGGATGTTCCTTTTGAAGAATACATTGTATGGAAGGGATGTATTTTATTATATATATATACAAATGTTAATTTTGATATTATTGTTTTACCTTTATTTTATTATATAAAAATGAATAAGATTTTGAGGGGCGTTACATTAATGGTATCAGAGCAGTTCGTCCTTAGGATGATCTGAGGGTAGTGGATCCATTGTGTTTCTTCTGCTTACAAAATTTATTGGAGTTTTGAATTAAAGCTATAGTGAAAGATTTTTAAATGTTTTTCTTATTGAAATTTTGTGTGTGCTTTAGTAAATATATGCTCCAAATGAAAATTTTAGTATTAAGAATGAAAGGATCTTGATAAAGTAGTGAGGGTGCACACTCATAACTGGATCGAGATGATTCTCAATCTTAATTCTAAAGGTTTGATGTTTAGCATACATTGAATTCTGGTGTGATTTATTTCAATTTTATTTAGTGTTTTTGTAATTGATTGAAAATGGTTGTTTGGATCGATGGTTTTATACCAGTAGCTGTTCTGGTGTTATGCTTGATGTTATAAGTATCATGATCTTGCTGATAAACTCAAAATTCTAGATGATTTTGAGATGCTGACCTTTGTAAGACCTAGATGTGGTCTTCTAACTGAATTGATTCTTTATCAAGTTCATTTTATAGGAATATGATTAGAGAATAATAGTTTCCTAATCTTACACAGAAAATGGCTCCTAGACCGCCTACCCCTCCCCAACCTTCTGCAGAAATGAGCCAGATCGCCAGGGCCATTGAGATGATGGCAAGTGCTATCCAGCAGCAGAATGCGGCGATGGCTCAGAATCATCAAGCTGTAATGCAGCATTGGGAGACTGCTAGATCGGCTGCAACAGCTCCCCACGTCGGTCAGCCTCAGGAGCAGATGGGACTGACCGAGTTCCTCAGGCACAGCCCACCTAAGTTCAGTGGGAATGCTACTCCTGACCAAGCAGATCAGTGGATCAAGGGGTTAGAGAAAATCTTCAAGGCAACCTCCTGCCCTGAAGATAGGAAATTGGTGTTTGCTACCTACCTGCTATCTGGAGAAGCCGAGTTCTGGTGGATGGGAGCTCAGCAGATGATGGAAGCCAGAGCTGAAGTGTTAGACTGGGAGAACTTCAGGGTGAGATTCCTGGAGAAATATTTTCCAGATAGTGCGAGGTTTGCGAAGGAAGCAGAATTCCTCAGGTTGGAGCAGGGAGAGATGTCCGTGAACGCTTATGCTGCTCGGTTTGAATACCTTGCCCGATTTTATACCCAAGCTACCTCTGAGGCTTGGAGGTGTAGAAAGTTTGAATAAGGTTTAAAGCATGAGCTGAAGAAGACCATAGCACCTATGTGCATCAGGGAGTTTCATGCCTTAGTAGAGAAGGCAAAGATGGTGGAGACCTTGGAAAGGGGTAATTCTCGGGTGATCAGGTCACACCCAGGGGGTTCTTCTAGTGGGAAGGCCAAGGTGCAGCAGCAGCAGAATAAGCCTTATGCGAGACCTCCACAGCATAGGGCAGGAGCAGCACCGCCCCAGTTTCAGCAGCAACAACCATGGAAGCCTAGATGTTTCCATTGTGGTGGACCACACACGTCCAATGTGTGCCCCAAGAGGGCTTCATAGAGAAGATGCTTTGCATGCCAAAAGACGGGGCACGTTGCTAGAGATTGTCCTAACCAGAATAGAATGACTCAAGCTGGTGGATCTCAACAGTTGAGGAATGAAGGCAGCAGACCTCAGGCAGCAGGGAGAGTGTTTGCCATGTCAGGAGCTGAGGCGTCTCAGTCAGGTAACTTGGTGCAAGGTGTTTGTTTTATAGCTGGTAGAAGTGTAAAAGCCTTGTTTGATTCTGGAGCGACACACTCTTTTGTGTCAAGTCTGTGTGTAGTCGAGTTGGGCCTTCTAGTGAAGGAGCTGCCGTTTGAATTGTTGGTCTCTACACCTGCATCAGGACAGGTTATGACCTCCACAGTTTGCTCTGAATGTCCAGTGATAGTAGAGGGACGCAGGTTCAAAGTAAATTTGATCTGTCTACCTCTTCAGGATCTGGATGTTATCCTAGGAATGGATTGGCTATCTGCCAATCACATTCTCATAGATTGCGGTAGGTAGAAAGTGGTGTTTCCAGATCTCGAAGTGTCAGATGTGATGTCTGCTCAGCATGTGTGGTCGGAGTTGAAAGAAGGGGCGAGGTGCTTTGTAATCCTAGCTCAAGGGGGAGTGAAGAATGAAGAAGATATAGGCAGTATACATGTGGTGAAGGATTTCATGGATGTATTTCCAGAAGAAATACCTGGACTACCTCCTAAGAGAGAAGTGGAATTCTCTATTGATTTGGTACCTGGAGCTGGACCAGTGTCAATGGCACCCTACAGAATGGCTCCAGCTGAGTTGACGGAATTGAAGAAGCAAGTGGAAGAATTGTTGGAGAAACAGTTCATCAGGCCTAGTGTATCTCCATGGGGGGCTCCAGTGCTTCTAGTTAAGAAAAAGGATGGAGGGTCTTGGTTGTGTGTAGATTACCGATAGTTGAACAAGTTGACCATCAAGAACAAGTATCCTCTGCCTAGAATTGATGATTTGATGGATCAACTGCATGGAGCCTCGGTGTTCTCAAAGATTGATCTGAGAATGGGATACCACTAAATTTTGGTAAAAGCTGAAGATGTTCAGAAGACGGCATTTAGGTCTCGTTATGGACATTATGAGTATGTGGTGATGCCGTTTGGAGTGACAAATGCTCCAGCTCTGTTCATGGACTACATGAATAGAATTTTTCGTCCTTTCTTGGATAAGTTTGTTGTAGTCTTCATAGACGACATACTTATTTATTCAAGGACCGAGGAAGAACATGAGGAACATCTAAAGACGGTGTTGGAGATCCTAAGGGAGAAGCAATTATATGCTAAGTTCTCCAAGTGTGAGTTCTGGCTGAAGGAAGTTAACTTCTTGGGACATGTGATATCTGCTCGGGGGATCTCAGTGGATCCAGCCAAGGTAGAGGCAGTGCTCCAGTGGGAACGTCCTAAGACAGTCACGGAGATAAGGAGTTTTGTGGGTCTAGCTGGCTACTATCGGAGGTTCATTGAGGATTTTTCCAAGGTAGTGGCTCCTTTGACTCAGTTAACTCGCAAAGACCAACCTTTTGCTTAGACCGACCGATGTGAGCAGAGTTTCATGGAACTAAAGGAGAGATTGACTAGTGCTCCGGTGCTGGTGATCCCGGATGTAGGAAGACCTTTTGATGTCTACTGTGATGCTTCACATCAGGGCTTGGGATGTGTTTTGATGCAAGAGAAAAGAGTAGTTGCATATGCTTCAAGGCAACTCAAAGTTCATGAGAGGAACTATCCTACTCATGACTTGGAGTTGGCGGCTGTGGTGTTTGCCTTGAAGATTTGGAGGCATTATTTGTATGGAGCTCGGTTTCAGGTGTTTAGTGATCATAAAAGCCTGAAATATCTGTTTGATCAGAAGGAACTAAATATGAGACAAAGAAGATGGATGGAGTTTTTAAAGGACTATGATTTCCAACTTATGTATCATCCAGGGAAGGTCAATGTAATGGCAGATGCTTTGAGTAGAAAATCAATGCAAGTATCAATCATGATGATTGAAGAACAGAAGCTGATCGAGCAGTTCAGAGATTTAAACTTGGGAGTGGAATTTCATGTTAACCATATTAGTTGTAGTAAGTTAACTATAACTAATGATTTCATTGGAATGATAAAGGATAAGCAATTAGAGGACCCTAGTCTGAAGCGTACTGTGGAATTGCTAGGCACCGATCAGGCTAAGGACTTTGTGATGGGAGATGATGGGATCTTGAGATTTAATGGCAGGATGTGCATACCTGCGAATGAGGAGTTGAAGATGATGATCCTTGAGGAAGGCCACAAGAGTCATCTTAGTTTACACCCAGGTATGAATAAGATGTACCAGGACTTAAAGGGGTCATTTAGGTGGTCGGGCATAAAGAAAGACATCGCCCAGTATGTTACTACCTGCTTGACATGTCAGAAGGCAAAGGTAGAGCATCAAAGACCTGGCGGGTTGTTGCAGCAATTGGATATTCCTGAGTGGAAATGGGACACCATTGCAATGGATTTTGTTACTCATTTACCTAGATCGGTAAGGGGTCATGATGCAGTCTGGGTCATAGTTGATCGGCTGACGAAGAGTGCCCACTTTCTTCCAGTGAATTTGAGGATATCCATGGCCAAGTTGGCTCAGTTGTACATCAGAGAAATTGTGAGGCTGCATGGAGTACCTTCCAGCATTGTTTCGGATAGAGATCCCAGGTTCACTTCACGGTTTTGGCAGACCTTACAAGATTCTCTGGGAACTAAGTTGAGGATGAGCTCTGCATATCATCCTCAAACAGATGGACAGTCTGAGAGAACAATCCAGTCCTTGGAAGATCTGTTGAGGACGTGTGTCTTGGATCAATTGGGAAGCTGGGATGAGATGTTGCCACTGGTAGAGTTTACTTATAATAACAGTTATCATGCCAGTATAGGGATGGCACCGTATGAAGCCTTGTATGGGAGGAAATGCAGAACTCCTTTATGTTGGTACCAGGAGGGCGAAGCAGTCTTGGTCGGGCCAGAGTTAATTCAGCAGACGACCGAGAAGGTGAAATAGATAAAAGACAGAATGAAAGCTTCTCAAAGTTGGCAGAAATCTTATGCAGATCAGAGGAGAAAACCTTTAGAGTTTGCAGTTGGAGATCATGTATTTATGAGAGTGACACCGACCAAGGGTGTAGGACGAGCTATCAGATCAAAGAAGCTGTCCCCTAAATTTATTGGGCCATACCAGATCCTAAGGAGGATCGGTCCAGTGGCTTATGAGATCGCCCTACCTCCCCAATTGGCGAACCTGCATAATGTCTTTCATGTATCACAGCTGAGGAAGTACATGGCAGACCCAAGTCACGTGCTGGAAGTGGATGAGGTGCAGATCAAGGATGACTTGTCTTTTGAAGCAACACCAGTTAGGATTGACGATCGGCAGAGTAAACAACTCAGAGGCAAGACCATCAACATGGTGAAAGTGGTGTGGGATGACAGATCGGGTGATTCAACTTGGGAATTAGAAGAAACCATGAGAGAAGCCTATCCCTACCTCTTTCCTTAGTAATTCAATTTTCGAGGACGAAAATTTTTCTTGTTGGGGAGAATGTAAGGACCTATAAATTATTTGGAATAGAAGTGATCTCGCCGCGGACTCGAGCGTGGGGAATATGCCTCGTCACTCCTTCGTCTAGCTTTCTAACTGCTGCGCGCTCTGCAAGGAGGCTCCAGGAACCTTCGACGGAACTCCGAACGATGCCTGCAAAACACACAGACGGCGCCTCTAGCGGCCGTTGTAGCTCCGACGCTCAAGTCAGGCAATGGGAACACCAAAACTCTCTCTCGGATCTCTCTGTGTAAGACCCGTGTGTGTGTGCCCTCAGTCCTCTTTGATTCGAAAACTGAGTGTTCTTGGTTTTGTGTTGTGTATTCTGAGGCAAAGACTGCATACCTGGTTTGGTGTTCTTCTTCCTCATATAAACCCGCGTAGCCCCTACAGGCTACCTCTAGGGCCACTTGATTACTCTGCACTGTCGTTTCCACTCCCCAGGGCTACCTGGCGTGCCAGCCTTCTTCACTTGAGTGCAAAGTCTAACAGGGGAGGCTGCGTGGGTGCCTCTGTACCCCTCGACTTCTGTGCCTATCTGCCCTACCTATTCTCTGGGAACATCTTCACCGTCCACGTGGCAGACATGCAACCTCACTGGGAGACTCTAAACTTGATGGGTTCTTGTCCCAGCAGGATTCCGCATCTAACTGCGTCTTCTCGTCTTCATGCGTGGTCATCTTGCGACTAAGGCCATTCCCTGCCTCTGGGCGCTTTACTGATCATTGGCTGCGTTGCTCACATTGTAACATCCCGCCAAATTCTTTTCATAATTATAAAACGAAGTAGAGATAAAATAATAATATTGAAGTGAACATAATCGTATATATGTAATGAAGTTTTCTCCTCGCAGGGAGTTTAATACAAAATCGGTCAGTTTTCCAAAAACGTAAACTAAATACAGCAAAATAAGTAAAAGCAGGCGATCTCCCAACAGAATAGGCGATCTCCTATCAGAAAAGGCGATCTCCCATAAAACAGGCGATCTCCTATCATATCGGCGATCTCCTATTAGAAAGCAGAAAAAAGGTGATCGCCTAATAGAACAGAGGTAGGCGATCTCCTTCCGGCGACCACTCACTGAGGATCTCCACTTCCTGCAACATCGTCTGCTCCCGTGTAGATTATACACGATCATCACAGTTTTAAGAAAACAGCCACAGAACCAAAACACGCAGGGTAAGCTAGATATTTGAAAGCGAGTTTAGATATGAACTTAAAAATCAAGATAAAGCAAAGTTAAGACACCCACGTAAAACCATCAGCTTTCTCTTTCTTTCCACATGACTATCAAGTAAATCACATATTTCACAATTTCCTCAAGAGTCTTTCAATTCACATACACCATCAAGTGTCTATCAATTCAATGTTTCTCATTTCTCACGTCAGACTTCCACTGACTCATCACACAAGACACTTGACACCACTTCCGGAAGACACGTGCGTTGACTAGACTCAGAGATCTGCACCTGTCATGCTGCACCACTGTGAAATCACACACATTCACAGGGTCGCTGGGAAATCACACACATTCACCAGCGTATAAATGAATCTCAATATCCTCACTATCCAAGCATGACAGGGTTAATCCACACCAAACAGGTCGAGCTCGTTCTCTTTCAAACAACCCACCTATACATGTGAACCTCCTTCGACTCTCAACGCCTGAATAACTTCATCTATGTGATTCCATTACATCAGGAGAGTCAGGATATCTCATAACGAATCACCGGTCATTGCACACTCTACACGATCTTACACGGTATTTTCTTTCCTGAAAATACTATGCCTTGATCCCACATCCACAACATTCAAAGCATCATTCCACACATAAAGAATAAATCTATCATAGGATACCTCGAGTCTTTTCTTAAACAACCCCATTCACAAGAACAAGCATACCGCCGATCAGGTTTTCGAATAGCATATACATTTTTCATTTCAATATCAACAGTTTCAAAACGATACTAAAACCGGCGATCACGTCGCCCAAACGCATAAGAACCGAACATCACTGAAAAAGGATTTAAAACCGGCGACCACGTCGCCCCACACATAAAACAGAGCATCGTGAAGAAGGATTTAAAACCGGCGACCACGTCGCCCAAAACACATAGAACAGAGCATTCACTAAGATGAAAACGAAACCGGCGACCACGTCGCCCTCACTTCAGAAACAGCTAATCTATGGCTTGTATTGAAAATGAAGGCTAGCTTCCCTTACCTGGACTTGCGCAAAACATCAGGAGCTCCGAAACCCAACGAAGCTTAAAGAATGCCTTGGCTCTTTTTTTGCGTCTGGTTTGAAGGACTTGCAGAGAACTTCCCAGGTGCTCTAATGGTGGTCGTCGCTCGTCGTACTCTTGTGTGAAGGTGCCAGAATCGCAGCGCGAAGGAGAGGAATGGAGGAGAAAGGAGGTAGCTCACTCTTTCGTTCTTGAACAACTGCAACGTTCCTTTTCCTCTCAGAAGTGGGTTTTTCCATCTTAAACCAACTATTCCACAAAAGCCGCTGCCACCACCCACTCTGCAGGGAAGGTTGCGTGTACGCTTCCTGAACAGTACGACTACGCATGCCTCTGCGCAGGCTAAAACTCTGAGGTTACTATTCTGAACTACCCTTTTTGTCTACGTGTCGCGCGTGCCGCGTGCCTTCTGCTGGGAGTCTGGGTCCCACTTTAACTGTGTGCAACACGTCATCGCGCGATAACCTGGAAGACGACCGATGTCTATCCCAGGCGATGTCCACATGCCTCGCGCCCCGGCGATGCCCGCATGCCTTGCGCCCCGGCGATGCCCGCATGCCTCGCGCCCCGGCGATGCCCGCATGCCTCGCGCCCCGGCGGTGCCCGCATGCCTCGCGCCCCGGCGATGCCCGCATGCCTCGCGCCCTGGCGATGTCCACATGCCTCGCGCCCTGGCGATGTCCGCATGTCTCTCGCGCCCTGGCGATGTCCGCATGCCTCGCGCCCTGGCGATGTCCGCATGTCTCTCGCGCCCTGGCGATGTCCGCATGCCTCGCGCCCTGGCGATGTCCGCATGTCTCTCGCGCCCTGGCGATGTCCGCATGCCTCGCGCCCTGGCGATGTCCGCATGTCTCTCGCGCCCTGGCGATGCCCGACGACACATCGCCACGCCTTCCTGAAGGTTCTTCATTCCACTATGTTACGTCAAATGTATTATCTCCACATGACTCGGGGACGTCGGTAGCTTCACATTCCAAGAGAAGATCAGCACCACTCCTCTTGCGCCCATGCATGCAACACTGAGGACGATCTCTTTTGCTCAAGCATAGAGCTTCGCATGCACAGCGTATCTAAGGCTTAACCCACACCTTGATACGCGTGGTTGTTGGAACCCACTCTGGTTGATCCAGTATCTTGACCACATACTACGTGCACTCCCGTCGATCACGTACGCCCTAAACGATTGGCGGTCATGTCTCCTCTAGGCAACAGGCGATTATGTGCCAGAGAAGTCGGAGATCGCCTTCGTCTTCACTAACGGCGATCTCGTAGAAGACTTCTTAGCTACACTTTTCCTCCTTTACTCTTCTTGATCCACATGTCAGTTGACCGACCTCTACCAGCTGACCCCAGACCTTGGGTGACGTCCGATGTCCGACTACTACGAAGCTTCATTTACCAACTCTTTGTATTTTAAATAATGACATCTTCTGAAATTATTTAAATATAACACCTTTATTCCAATTTAATTTTACAGGTCCTTACACACATCGCGCGGCCGATGTCGCCTCGACACACGCTGATGACCGAGGTATCTCTCATCCTGGCCGATGTCCGATGGCGCTTCTTCACGTTGTCATGCTCTGCTTATGGAATCAGGCGAGGTCCTTGAGTAACGTTCTCGCTGGGAGCCTGGGTCCTAGTTTAACACGTGTTGGCAAGGAACCCCCGACAACTGATCACTCTGCATGCACCAACGACTGATCACTCTGTATACACCGATGACTGATCGGTGCTTCATCACTCTTGCGCTCTGCTTCCAGGCGCTCATGTAGGAGCCGATCTCCACCCTGGTTCATCTGCTATCATATGCCACATGTTGCTCCGTGACTGGCCCACGTGGTCATCTGCTGCTGACGGCATCGACTACCGATGACCGACCGGATCAAGAAGTGATAGATTTTAAATAATTTTTGAGTATGTTATTATTTAAAATAAAAAGGACATAAAAATAGAAAATATCATAGTGGTCAGACCTCGGATGTCGCCCAAGGTCTGGGGTCAGCTGGTAGAGGGCGGTCAGTTGACCATTGTGCTAACCAAGTAGTCAGGTGCGATGACTTTATCGTGAGGTAATCACGTGGGCGTGCTTGAAGGGGGGGGCACGTGAATCAAGAAGGGTAAGAGAAAGGAAGGTGTAGCTTAGAAGTTGATGAGATCGCCGTTTGTTGAAGAAGGCGGCAGCCTCCGACTTCACCCGTATGAAATCAGAAATCGCCTATTTTGCACATGATCGCTGTGTTCGAAGATTTCACATGATCGCCAATCGCCTATGGTGTACATGATCGTCAATCGCCTACGGTGTACATGATCGCCGAAAAGAGCACATCGCCGAGTATTCGAGAAGACTTGGTAAGCACTTAGTATGTGGTCTAATACAGAAGATGAGTGATATAGAAGATAGGTGGCATATCTGCCACCATGAGTAGTGTGAGTCATGATACCACAGACCTAGAGGAATGGGAGGACGAGCCCTCAGCTGGGTGTGACGATGTGACATCGGTGACCAGAGTGAGGCGACGTGTCCTCATCACACACAAGGGCGATAAGAGATCGCCAACAGGATGAGAGGAACATCGGTCATCAACCAGGATGGGAGACACATCAGTTGTCTGCCAGGGTGAGACATCGGTTGTCTGCCAGGGTGAGGAATCAGTCGTCCGACAAGAAGAGGAATCAGTCATCACCAGTATGAGAGGCATCAGTCATCGCCGGGATGAGAGGCACGTCAGTCATCGCCGGAATGAGAGGCACATTAGTCTTCTGCCAGGGTAAGAGACACATCGTTCATCGGCGGATAATCATCGCGCGGTTAGTCATCGGTGGATGGTCATCGCGCGAGGTAGTGTTTCACACAGATAAGGTGGGACCCAGGCTCCCAGCATAAACGTTCTGCATGCGCGACACGTAGACATTAGGAGTGCTTCAGAACAGTTGACGCCAGAGAGTTGGTAAGGCAGGTAACCCAAAGTTGGTACGCACAGAGACATCACGTGGCAGTTCTATCAGAGGAAACGTGCACGCAAGCTTCCCACAGAGTGGGTAATGGCAGCTGCATAGCGGGTCTACGTTTCTTAGTCTCAGAACACACCTCCTCTTAGTTGGAGTTCGAACGCTGCTGGAGTAGCGAGAGATAGAGTGAGTTTAGTCTTCATCCTTTTTCCTTCCTCTCCTTCACTCTACGATTCAGGCCTTCTCACGTCCCAGCTTGGCTACCGGCGACTGCCATAGAGCACCTGGGAAGGTTCGCTGTAAGTTTCCAATCAAGCCTTAAAACAGAGTTCGGGTGTCCTTAAGTTCGGTGGGTTAGAGCTCGTAGTGAGATTTTACGCAAGTCCAGGTAAGGGAAGCTAGATTTATTTTCAATAGAACCTTAAGCTAGAAGATTCTGATGTTGGGGCGACGTGGTCGCCGGTTTCAAACGTTCTTACACGATGCTCTGTTTTTGGTGTGTGGATTTGAAAATTTGTTTGAGCTTGAAAATGTGATACTTTAAATATGGTAGATGCTGTGAAATACATATGATTTTCGAAATCTTGAACTTTGGTATGATTTGGATTGTTTAGAAACGGTTGAAAATATGATATGATTGAATCGTTCATGGATGTGTTGTATGAATATGGAATGATGTGAAAATGTGATCAAGGCATAGTATTTTCAGGAAAGAAAATACCGTGTAAGATCATGTAGAATGTGCATTGACCGGTGATTCGTCTAGAAGGAGATATCCTGACTCTCCTGATATAATGGAATCATATAGATGAAGTTATTCAGGTGTTGAGAGTCGAAGGAGGTTCATATGTATGGGTAAGTTGTTTGAAAGATAACTAACTTGACCTGTTGTATGGATTAACCCTGTCATACTAGGAGAGTGATGATATTGAGATTGAGATTATTGTTTATGCGCATAGCTGTGTGGATTTCACAGCGACCCTGTGTGGATTTCACAGTGGTGTAGTATGACAGGTGCAGATCTCTGAGTCTAGTCAATGCACGAGTCTTCCGGAAGTAGTGTCAAGTGTCTATGTGTGATGAGTCAGTGGAAGTCTGACGTGAGAAAGATGAATATTGAAATTATTGATAGACACTTGATGGATTATGTGAAATGAATGACACTTGAGGGAATTGTGAAATGTGTGAATATTTGATGGTTTACGTTAATATCAAGTTTCATGTTTTAAAGTTTTAAAAATATCTAGCTTACCCTGTGTTTTGTTTTGTGTTTGCTTTCTTAAAACTGTGATGATCGTGTAATTACACGGGAGCAGATGATGTTGCAGGCAGTAGAGCTCCTCAGTGAGCAGATGGAGAACAAGAATAGTTTTAATTTGACTCAATTGTTGTATTTCCGTTTTGAAAACTTTTGGTGTATAAACTAAACTTACGACGAGGAGGGATGTTCCTTTTGAAGAATACATTGTATGGAAGGGATGTATTTTATTATATATATATACAAATGTTAATTTTGATATTATTGTTTTACCTTTATTTTATTATATAAAAATGAATAAGATTTTGAGGGGCGTTACATTTGGTACTGTTCTTGAATTACCCATTCATATTCCATTGTTATCTTACACTACAAGTTACCTATTCGTGTGTTTTTAGTATGAACCTTTGTTTTCTTGAGTAGAAACTCTATTAATTGTTCTTTAGAATTTTGATCCTAATTCTTGAAAGTGTCATGAATACAATGAAACCTATATCAACTCAACCCAAACCAAGAAAGGTTCATAAGAGACTCACATCACCCCCCCCCCCCCCCCCGTTTTTGTTAAAGGCCATATATTTTAACAATATGGAGGCAAGACTCCAAAGATTGGTGATGGATCATGAAACACCTCACCACAACCTTGAAAGGAGACACCATCATCATCATCATCATCACAAGCATACCTCACGGAGTTCTCAAAGTTTTCATGGCAATGATGAAGAAGCCGATTGGAGGATGCATCATTTTGAAGATAGGCACCAAATTATAGCACAGCCTTATTTTCCATATGTAAAATTGCCTAGTTTTAGTGGTGAAGGAGATCCTAATGTGTACTTAGGTTGGGAGGCTAAAGTTGAGCAAATCTTTCATGTACATGAGGTCCAAGGAGGTGGCTGAGGCCCAAGCCCAAGAAGCCCAAGCCCAAGTGGGGGCCCAAGCCTAACCCATGAGCTCAACATCCTTCATGCCTCAAAGGATTACTAGGAGTAAGGCTTTGGGAGATGAGCATCAATGGATGTCTCTTTTTGTAATTTCTTTTAAGTACTTTTTTAGTAGAACATAAAAGGAAGGTGTAGAAATAGAAATAAGGGGTGTCAATGTACAAAGATAACTCACACCTTCCATGTGACATAAAAAGAAGGTGTAGGTGTAGATTTAAGAGGTGCCAAAGAAAGAAACCAAGTCACACTTCCCTTGTGACTTGGAATAGGCACCGATTGCAAACACATCACATTTGAATTTTCCCTCTTCAAATTCAGCCCTCACACTATAAATAGAGGTGCTTGGCTCTTGTAAAATTACATTGAATTTGAAGTAAGGTATATACACAAATTGTGTGGGACTTGTGAGAATTGTTTCTCCTAATCTAGACTCATCTTGTGAGTGTTTGGGAAGCTCTCAACTAGCGGCATCTTGCACTTATCTTGGATCAATCACCATCCAAGTGGTGTGTTCTTCCCTTCCATGGCTTCAACCACATAAGTTCTCCTTACTTCAACTTCCATTTCCATTTCTGCACCTTAATTCAAATTCTATACGGTTATTTTGTGTTGCTCTTCAATTCCATCTGATTGTTCTTGTGTTCCTATTCAATTATGCACTTAATTCTCCATTTGATTCGGTAGTTGATGCAAGCCATGACCACATAAAGATGACCAAGGATGCTAAACTTGAAGGGTCATCTCAACAAGCAAATAAAGACTTCATTCATAGAAGGAATGGACAAGGGCCAAAACATTTGAAGTTCTTCCTATTAGTCTTCTTTAATATTTAGAAAAATGTTGTAAATAAATTGGGCTCAAATGAGGGGTCCAAATAGTAGAAATAAGGTAGAATAAAGTGCCTTTAGCATAGTAGGGGGTGTGGGTAGCATTCTTGCTTGTTCCTAGCCCTTTTGAAGGCATTTTGACCTAATTTCTAGAAGGATAAGCCTAGAATACGGGATTGACTTAGTCAAACCCTATGGCTGCCCACTTTTTTCCCTTTTCCCATTTTACCCTCTTTTCTTCTTTTCCAAGGCTCCTAAATCTATAAATAGAGAGACCTACTTCATGTATTTCCAAGTTGAAAATTAGAGTAAAGAAACTATACACAATTTTTGTGTGATTTGTGAGCGAGTGAAATTCCTCCTCTCTCGGTCTTATCTTGTGAGTTTTGAGAGCTCTCAAGTGGCGGCATCCTTCACTTATCTTGGAGTCATTTCACCATCCAAGTGGCGTGCAACCATTCTCAATTCCCTTTCTCATAAGCTTCCTTTTCCTTCATCTTTTCCTTCCATTATCATTCCATCTATTCATAAACATGTTCTTATTTTGCTTCATTATGTCTATTCGGTTTTTATATGTTGCTCTTGTTTTCCTTATGTGATTCCACACCATAACTTGTCATCATCATCACCTTATAATTGTGTTTTCCTTTTGCCTTTGTGAAATGAACCTTCACATCTACTTAACCACTTGGTTAAGTTAATGTCCAATGGGGATTTTCCTTAGGTTCTCACCTTAATCATCCCAAAATCTCAATCCTAATTAAAGTACCACCATAAAATGCTAAATCATAAAATCAACTCGTTATCATCTTCTTCAAAATTTATTTTTGAAAATTCTCAAATTTTCCAAAATTGTGCGTGGTTCAAAAAGAAATTTCCAGGTGTGAAGAGTAATCTGGATCTGTTTGTGAGATCTCATTGGATCTGTTTGTGAGATCTCATTGGATCTGTGGTGCGAATAGTAGTTCTGAATCTATTTTTGTGTTCAAAATTTCACGAAAATCTGTTGCTCCTTCACGTTCACATGCGTTTTCAATCCGTTCATCTTGTTCTTCATTCTTGAAGTGATTTTGAAAATGTGTGAGCTGAGTTTTATTAAGAGAATAATAATTATCAAATTATACACAATTATTGTACGATATTGTGCAATATTATACGCAATTATATGCAATTAATTTAATAATGATAGAATCCCATGATTAGTGGATCCCTACCTAATTAGCTTGTAATTTGGAAGAGAGAAGGTCTTCATACACTTCTATATATTTGCTATACATTAAGTGATGTAAATACACACAAGAGAATAAAAATTTCTTTCTCTTTACCATCTTTTTACATACAATTTTCTTATATGGTATCAGAGCACCGATCTTGGTGCTCTGACAGCCTCTCCATTTTTATCCGCTAAATAAGAAATCATGTCTTGCAAAGAAGTCACCAATAACGAGTCTGATAGAAACCTCGTACAAGGCTTCACTGCTGAGCAAATTCAACAATTGGCAAAGGCTATTTACTTGCTCAACAATAACGGTAAAAGTGACACGTTTGTTAGCTCTGCAGGTTTGCTTGCCCATAACTCGTCTATTAATTCTGCTTCTACAAAACCATGGATTTTGGATAGCGGAGCAACCGATCACATTGCATCTGATTCACAATTTTTCACACACAATTCATCATCATTTATTCCAAATGTTAATCTGCCTATAGGCTCAACTGCGCCCATCTCATCTACGGGCACAATTAAATTCAATGACAATATCACTCTCAAAGATGTGCTTTGCGTTCCTTCTTTTAATTTAAATCTCATGTCCGTTAGTAAGATAACCAGTTCACTAAATTGTTGTGTCGTTTTAACTCCACATGGTTGCGTTTTGCAGGACTTGGCTATGGGGAGGATGATTGGCTCGGGTAAACAACACGCAGGCTTATACTACATGTTCCCTCTTCCAAACCAAGCCCAGGCATCTCAAATTTCGACCGACCCTGATTTATGGCACAAGCGCCTCGGACACCCCTCTCCGGCGTATCTACAACTTGCTGTTAGAAATTATGGCTTTAAACTAGAGGGGGGTGAATTGTTTAAAGAGGTTTTCGCAAACTTTTTGAAGCTAGAATGAGTTTATCTCAGAAACCAATTGATCAAGCAATTCAGTTAGTCAAAACAGTAAGCAAAACTGCACTGTCAGAAAAACAATCGGTTGTTTCTTCGAAACAATCGGTTATTTTTATCAGCAAACAACAAACAAACTGAATTTAAAGAGTAAGGGATAGAGAGATTGTACACAGATGTTTATACTGGTTCACTCCAACCTAGAGCTACATCCAGTCTTCTCAGAAACCCTGAGGAAATCCACTAAGCAATCAACACTAGATTACTTACACACAACCAAGAAAGTGACCTTGAACACCCTCAAGAAACACACTTTCCTTGGTCAGCACACCACACTAAGAAAGCTGGTCTTGATCCCCTCAAGAACACACAGCTCTTCTTAGCAACAGCACAAATGAATGTTCACAGAATTACAAGGATTACACTTGTTACAGAAGCAATCTGAAATCAGTACAAGAGAATCCTATCTCAGCACTTTGATCAACCAAAACTCTAAGCAATCTCCAACTCTTAGAAAAACTTTCTCAATTCACTTAGATTCTTAAAACTCAAATCTGTTTTTCTGTATATATTCAAAGAAGATGTTTGTAATCAAATCTTAACAAACTCGTAATTGCTTTAGAAAGATTGGTCAAAGCATTTAATGACTGGAGCGTATGACTTAAAAGCATTTAAAGCTCAGTCAAAGTCAAAACTGTTTTCTGTTATAAAAACATAACAAACAATCGATTGTTTCCTCGAATCAATCGGTTGTTTTGTTACTTAACCAATTTTCACACTTCAAAACAGTTTTCAAAACACCTAAGCTTAAACAATCGGTTGTTTCGATAAAACAATCGGTTGTTTTAACTCAGTTTGAAAAAACACTTTACTTTGTTTGAAAGTTGAGATGCTTGAGCTTTAGATTCAATCAAAGGTTGAGTTACACAACTCAAACTACCCAGATCCTAACTAAACCAACACAGCAACAGCAAGCACAGCAAAAGCTTCATCATCCTTCAAAGGATTTGGATTCTTCAAAACCTTGAACACCACTAGGTTCAACAATCTCCCCCTATTTGATGAAGACAAATCCCTGGTGCTTGTGTTGTACTGATTAAATCTGAAGCAGTTCCTGCAAAGAAAACATTTGTACTATCCAAAGCTTCTTACAGCAGCCAGTTAGATTATACCTCTTTTAACATAAAATTCAATCAGTTGTTTACACGAAACAATCGATTGTTTCTATTAGCAGTAGCAGAAAACACTTTTATACTCAGAGATTTAAACATTTTTATGCATATAAGATACAGATATACAAGTACCAATAAATCTCCCCCTAGTTGTCTTCACAAATAGACTTTAACATGTACCAAACACAGATTTTAAGAGAGATTATTTAGATCAAGAATACCTAACTCATTTCTTAAGAAGAAAAACCTCTCTTTTGGCAAAGGCTTTGTGAAGATGTCAGCTAGCTGCAGTTTGGTCTCCACAAACTTTACTTCACAGTTCCCATTTTGCACATGATCTCTGATGAAATGATGTCTTATTTCAATATGTTTGGTCCTTGAGTGCTGGATTTGATTTTTGGTAAGATTGATTGCACTTGTGTTATCACACATCAAAGGAACTTTGCTGATTTGTACACCAAAATCTGCAAGTTGTTGTTTGAGCCATAGGATCTGTGCACAGCAGCTACCAGCAGCTATATATTCTGCCTCAGCAGTAGAGAGAGCAACACATGCTTGTTTCTTGCTATGCCATGAGATTAGGCTAGAGCCAAGAAGGTGACAAGTGCCACTTGTGCTTTTTCTATCTAGCTTGCAACCTGCGAAATCAGAATCTGAATAACCAATTAAATGTATTGGAGAATGAGAAGGATACCATAATCCTACAGATGATGTTCCTTTGAGATATTTCATAATTCTCTTTGCAGCTTTGAAGTGTGACTCTTTAGGATTTGCTTGAAATCTTGCACATAGACACACCGCAAACATGATGTCCGGTCTACTTGCTGTTAGATAAAGCAATGATCCAATCAATCCTCTGAATTTTGTTTGATCTATACTCTTTCCAGCAGAATCTGCATCCATGTAGCAGCTTGATGGCATTGGAGTGCTTGCTTCTTTGCAATTCTCCATTTCAAACTTTTTGAGAATCTCCTTGCAATACTTTGATTGACTTAAGAAGATACCATCCTTTGTTTGTTTAACCTGCAATCCAAGAAAGAAGGATAGTTCTCCCATCATAGACATTTCAAACTCACCTTTCATAGCAGCCACAAATTCCTCACACAACCTATCTTGTGTAGCACCAAAGATGATGTCATCAACATATATTTGCACAAGAATTATTTCTGCATGTGACTTCTTGATGAAGAGAGTCTTGTCTATCATTCCTCTTTCATAGCCAAGAGATAGCAGAAAGTTGCTAAGCCTCTCATACCACTGCCTTGGAGCTTGTTTCAGACCATACAAAGCTTTCTTCAACTTGAAGACATGGTTGGGATATTTGTGGTCTTCAAAACCCGGTGGTTGATGTACATAGATTTCCTAATTGATGTAGCCATTCAAGAAGGCACTTTTTACATCCATTTGGAAGAGTTTAAAACCACTCATACATGCAAAGGCCAGCAGCAGCCTCACAGCCTCCAATCTAGCCACAGGAGCAAAGGTTTCACCATAGTCTAAGCCCTCTTCTTGATTGTAGCCCTTGGCAACTAGCCTTGCTTTGTTTCTTGTGATCACTCCTTCCTCATCTAGCTTGTTCCTGAAAACCCATTTTGCACCAATAATATTCATTTCATTAGTTCTAGGAACAAGAAACCATACCTCATTTCTTTCGAATTGATTTAGCTCTTCTTGCATAGCTTCAACCCACTTCTCATCCTTGAGAGCTTCTTCAATTGACTTTGGTTTTAAAAGAACTTTTCACTTGTTTCCCTTTTTGGCAAGCTTCACAAATGTGATCCCTCTCAAACTTGAGTTTTGGCAGCCCAATCACAAGATCTTTTGATATAAGCTTGTTCAAATGATTCATGTGAATATGAGCAATTCTTCTATGCCAAAGCCAAGATTCATCTTGCTTGGATATAAGACATCCAATTGAACATGGTGAAGAGATATCTAGAAGATACACATTATTAACTCTCTTACCTACCAACATTACCTCTTTAGTGTTGGGTAGACAAATTTCACATGTGTTTGCCTTGAACATCACTTGATACCCCTTGTCACACAGTTGGCTAATACTCAGCAGATTATGCTTTAGGCCTTCAACAAAGAGCACATCATGAATCACCAAGATGCTCTCATCTCCTATGGATCCTCTTCCAAGTATTCTTCCTTTGTTGTTATCTCCATAGGTGACATGACCCTCTTGCTTGAAGGATATTCTCAAGAACTTTGATTTGTCCCCTGTCATATGATTGGAGCATCCACTGTCCAAGTACCAAAGCTGCTTTCTCTCCTCCAAGATTTCCTACAAAGAAAATTCTCAAGTACATAGGTTTGGTCCCCTTATGAATGAGGGTCCATCTGGTGTATACTCATCAACACAAGCTTTATTTTTCTTGGGAATCCACTTCATAAGCCCTTTAGGAATAACATGTTTTCTAATTTTACAGAATCGCACAGAATGACCTCTTTTCATGCAATAGAAGCATGTAACAATCGATTGTTTCGATGGTCCAATCGATTGTTTTTCTGGCCTTTTTGAAAAAGTTTTTGAAAATCTATCTTGCTGGTTTTGTGGATTAAAACCCAATCCTGATTTTCCAAAAACACACTTTTGAGAAGCTAGCACACTTTCAAAGTTGGATTGGCCTTTAGAAAGCTTATCCACTGTTTTAACAAGATAGTGGACCTTCTTTTCAAGATTTTCACAATTTTCACAAACTAGAGTGTCACACTTGCAAGAGGAGTTTTTGTAAATGATTTCCAGATTTTCAAAATCCATTTTTGAATTTTCTAAATCCTCCTCCAGTGCTTTTACCCTGTTTTCAAGCCAGCTATTCTTTTCTTTCAATCGATTGTTTAAGAGAGCCAATCGGTTTGCTTCTTCATGTGTTTCTTGAAAGGCTTGAAGCAATTGACCATAATTTTCAGAGTTTGATGAACTTACACTACATGAGTCATCCTCCCTTCTGGCCATTAAGCAAAGATTGAGGCTTTTCTTATTTTGTCTTCTCTTCCTTCTTGCTTGACTCTTTGTCATTGCTTCCTTTGGTTCATGAGCAGCCTTGAGAGTCTCCCACATTTCCTTAGCAGTTTTGCACTTTGATATCCTGAAAAAGTCATTAGTATCTAGTGCAGAAGCTATAATGTTTTGAGCAGACCTATCAAGCTGAGCCATCTTACATTGATCATCTGTCCATTTGGACAAAGGTTTTATAGTAAAGGAATTATTCTTTTTGAACTTTGGAATGTAAGGACCATTCTCAATTGAGTCCCAAATTCTTTGATCAATTGATTCAATAAAGATTTTCATTCTTACTTCCCAAAACTTATAATTCAATCCACAGAATAAAGGTGGTTTGTATATTGAAGCACCTTCCTCAAAAGATAGTTTTCCAGCCATAAAAAAATTTAGATCAACTTGAATAACTTTCAAGAACCAAGCTCTAATACCAATTGTTAGAAATTATGGCTTTAAACTAGAGGGGGGGTGAATTGTTTAAAGAGGTTTTCACAAACTTTTTGAAGCTAGAATGAGTTTATCTCAGAAACCAATTGATCAAGCAATTCAGTTAGTCAAAACAGTAAGAAAAACTGCACTGTCAGAAAAACAATCGGTTGTTTCTTCGAAACAATCGGTTGTTTTTATCAGCAAACAACAAACAAACTGAATTTAAAGAGTAAGGGATAGAGAGATTGTACACAGATGTTTATACTGGTTCACTCCAACCTAGAGCTACATCCAGTCTTCTCAGAAACCCTGAGGAAATCCACTAAGCAATCAACACTAGATTACTTACACACAACCAAGAAAGTGACCTTGAACACCCTCAAGAAACACACTTTCCTTGGTCAGCACACCACACTAAGAAAGCTGATCTTGATCCCCTCAAGAACACACAGCTCTTCTTAGCAACAGCACAAACGAATGTTCACAGAATTACAAGGATTACACTTGTTACAGAAGCAATCTGAAATCAGTACAAGAGAATCATATCTCAGCACTTTGATCAACCAAAACTCTAAGCAATCTCCAACTCTTAGAAAAACTTTCTCAATTCACTTAGATTCTTAAAACTCAAATCTATTTTTCTGTATATATTCAAAGAAGATGTTTGTAATCAAATCTTAACAAACTCTTAATTGCTTTAGAAAGATTGGTCAAAGCATTTAATGACTGGAGCGTATGAATTAAAAGCATTTAAAGCTCAGTCAAAGTCAAAACTGTTTTCTGTTATAAAAACATAACAAACAATCGATTGTTTCCTCGAATCAATCGGTTGTTTTGTTACTTAACCAATTTTCACACTTCAAAACAGTTTTCAAAACACCTAAGCTTAAACAATCGGTTGTTTCGATAAAACAATCGGTTGTTTTAACTCAGTTTGAAAAAACACTTTACTTTGTTTGAAAGTTGAGATGCTTGAGCTTTAGATTCAATCAAAGGTTGAGTTACACAACTCAAACTACCCAGATCCTAACTAAACCAGCACAGCAACAGTAAGCACAGCAAAAGCTTCATCATCCTTCAAAGGATTTGGATTCTTCAAAACCTTGAACACCACTAGGTTCAACACTTGCATCTTCCTTACTACCTATCAGTAAAAATCTCATTCTCATTCATAATAATTGTAGTATTTGTCCCAAAGCTAAACAGACAAGGCTACCCTTTCCTTTAAGTACAATAAAATCTCATTCTCCATTTAATCTATTGCATTGTGACATTTGGGGTCCTCATAAAACCCCAACTCATTTTGGAAAACGTTTTTTTCTCACTATAGTCGATGACTATACTAGATGTACTTGGTTATTTCTTATGAATCACAAGTCTGAAACCCAACATCTCTTAGAATCATTCATTACTTTTGCACAAAATCAATTTCAGGCATCTATTAAAACCATCCGCGTTGACAACGGATTGGAATTTATTTCTATGCATAATTTTTTTCTCAAAAAAGGTATTGAATGTCAACGCACTTGTGTCTACACTCCTCAACAAAATGGAGTAGTAGAACGCAAACATAGACACATTTTAAACACAGCACGAGCCCTCCTATTTCAGTCTCATTTACCATTAGAATTTTGGGGGGAATGCGTTTTAACCGCCACATATATCATTAATCGCTTGCCAACACCTTTACTCAAAAATAAATCACCTTTTGAGATGCTATATAATCGTCCACCTTCACTTTCTCACTTAAAAACTTTTGGTTGTCTCTGTTATGCAACTGTTGTCTCACCTAAGCAAAAATTTGATCCGCGCGCTCGACAATGCATCTTCATTGGTTATCCTCTCAATCAAAAAGCATACAAATTATTTGATATAGATACAGGCACTTTTTTTACAATTCGGGATGTCATCTTCCATGAAAGTGTTTTCCCATTCTGCCAACAGTCCCAGACGCAATCCTCACCTCCATTACAAGGTATTTTGCCTACTATTGACATTGACTTACCCACTCCTGTCCAACATTCACTCAACCAACCTTTTTCTCCTACTAATCACAATGCACCTGAACCTCCACCAAACCAACCTTCTTCTCCTACTCATCATAATGCACCTGAACCTCTAGTAGACCAACCTTCTTCTCCCACGCCAAGAAGTTTAGCACCCATTACCGAATCTTCTCCAACTGACCTTCCTGTTCGATGATCCAGTCGCATATCAAACCCACCTTCCTGGCTACAAGACTACGTAACGGGATCCCAAGCCAATCATTCGACCACTGCCCAAGACCGGCCGAATGGAACCAGGTATCCTATGCATCATTTTCTTTCTAATTCACGATTTTCTTCTACACATAGTGCATATCTTGCTAAGATCACAGCCACCAAAGAACATCACAGCCACCAAAGAACCTCACACTTATGCTCAAGCTATCCTTGATCCAAATTGGCAAAAAGCAATGGACGAAGAGCTTTCTGCCTTGCAGCTAAATCAAACGTGGACCTTGACACCGTTACCCATTGGGCAGAAACCAATCGGATGCAAATGGGTCTATAAAATAAAGTACAACTCAGATGGCAGCGTCAACAGATATAAGGCGCGCCTTGTCGCAAAGGGGTACACTCAGATTGAAGGTGTCGACTATTCTGAAACTTTTTCACCAACAGCAAAATTAACAACTTTGAGGTGTCTCCTCACTATTGCAGCAGCCAGAAATTGGTTTACTCACCAGCTAGATGTGCAAAATGCCTTCTTACATGGCACATTGCATGAAATTATTTACATGGACTTGCCACCCGGGCATCATCGACAGGGGGAGAACATTGTATGTCGACTCAACAAATCCCTTTATGGTCTCAAACAGGCATCCCGAACATGGTTTTCAACATTTTCTCATGTGATTAAATCTGTAGGATTTCAACAGTCCAAGACAAACTACTCTCTATTCACAAGACAGAATAACTCGTCATTTACTGCCCTTTTGATTTATGTGGACGATATTCTTTTGACAGGAAATGATTTGACAGAAATTCAGAATGTTAAAGACTGTCTATTACAACAATTTCGTATTAAAGATCTTGGAGACTTAAAATATTTTCTAGGGATTGAATTTTCCCGTTCCAAAGCTGGTATTTACATGTCACAAAGAAAATATGCACTTGATATTTTACAGGATACAGGACTCACAGGTGCTCGTCCAGAAAAATTTCCAATGGAGCAATACCTAAAACTCACACCAGACGATGGAGAGTTATTAAAGGATCCAGTCAAATACAGGCGACTTGTGGGACGACTGATATACCTCACAGTTACTCGGCCTGACATAGCATTTTTAGTTTGGACCCTAAGTCAATATATACAGGCTCCACGGAAACCTCATTGGGATGCTGCAATTCGAGTTATAAAGTGTAAGGACCTGGAAAATCTTATTGGAATAAAAGTGATATATTTTAAGTCAATTCTAAGTATGTTTTTATTTAAAATAAAAATGAAGGAAAGCGTAGTTAGAAAGCCATGAGATCGCCTGGAGCATGATCGCCAGGGCGCGAGAGGCATGCAGACATCGCCAGGGCGCGAGAGGCATGCGGGCATCGCCAGGGCGCGAGGCATGCGGGCATCACCAGGGCGCGAGAGGCATGCGGGCATCGCCAGGGCGCGAGAGGCATGCGGGCATCGCCAGGGCGCGAGAGACATGCGGGCATCGCTTGGGCGCGAGAGACATGCGGGCGTCGCCAAGAGGAGACCTCGGTCGGTCTCCAGGAGGAGGAGACATCGGTCGTCTTCCAAAGAGAGACATCGGCCGTCCTCCAGGATGAGTCATCGGTGGAGATTCTTCGCGCCAGTGATCATCGGTGGAAGGTTATCGCGCGATGTCGAGTTGTACGTAGAGAAGGTGGGACCCAGACTCCCAGCATGAGACGCGCAGCACGCGCGACACGTAGACAAAAAGTGTTGGTTCAGAACAGTGACATCAGAATGTTGGCATGCGCAACAGACAACAGTGGTCGTACTGTTCAGAGCAGTGGTTGGCATGCACAAGAGACAACAGTGGTCGTACTGTTCAGAGAAAGGTACACTCAGACTTCCCTGCAGAGTGGGTGGTGGCAGCTGCTTTTGTGGACAAGTTGGTTTAAGAGGCAAGAACCCACTTCTGAGAGGAGGAAAAACGTTGCAGTTATCCAAAGAGCGAAAAAGTGAGTTACCTCCCTTCTCCTCCATTTCTCTCCTTCGCGCTGCGATTCAAGCACCTTCGAGCAAAAAGCAAGACGAGCGACGACTGCCATAGAGCACCTGGGAAGGTTCTCTGCAAGTCTACCGATCAGAAAGCTTAGGCTGAGTTCGGGCATCCGTGAGTTCGGTGGATTAAAGCTTGAAGAGAGAGTTTCACGCTAGTCCAGGTAAGGGAAGCTAGTCTTTTTCCAACGATAACTGGATATTTGATGTTTGTGATGATAGGGCGACGTGGTCGCCGGTTTTACTTCGCTTTCACGGTGTTTGATGTTGAAATGTGAGATGTTTACGATAACAGTTCTGTTTGGATGTTGGGGGCGACGTGGTCGCCGGTGTTCAAAATGTTCTTGTTTAAAAACCCAGTTTTGTTCGTGATCGCCGGTTTCTGGAGGTGATCGCCTGTTTTTCATCTGTTATTGAAATATCCCCCGTTTTATGCTGTTTCAAAAGTGTTTGAGATTCTAAATGTGGTTTTCGAAAATCTGAACCTTGGTATGAGTTTTGCTGTGATTGGAATCGTTCATTGAAGTGTTATGTGATGTGTTGAATGTTGTGATTGTGGATCGAGGCATAGTATTTTCAGGAAAGAAAATACCGTGTAAGGTCGTGTAATAGGTGTATTGATCGGTGATCCTATAATGAGACATCCTGACTCTACTGAGGTAATGAAATCACATAGAGGAAGTTACTCAGTTGTGGAGAGTCGATGGAGGTTCATACGTATGGGTGTCTCGTGTGAAAAAGAACGAGCTCCACCTGTTGTATGGATTAACCTTGTCATACCGTGATAATGAGAATATTGAGATGGTGTATGCGCATGGCTGTGTGGATTTCACAGCGACCCTGTGTGGATTTCACAGTGGTGTGGTATGACAGGTGCGAATCTCTGGGTCTAATCAACGCACGAGTCTCCGGAAATAGTGGTCAAGTGTCTGGTGTGATGAGTCAGTGGAAAGTCTGACGTGAGAAATGTGAAATTGAATTAATAGACACTTGATTGCTGATGTGAATTGAAATACTCTTGGATTGATTTGTGAATTTGGGGATTTCCTGATAGTCTTGTGGAATATGGAAATGTGATGGCTGATATTGACACGGTTCATGGATGTTGTGAAGTTCTTATGTATGCTCTTGATTCAAAGTTTTTCCTAAATATATAGCTTACCCTGTATTTTGTTTCTGTGGATGTCTTTCTTAAAACTGTGATGATCGTGTATCTTTACACGGGAGCAGATGAGGTAGCAGGAAGTGGATTTCCCCTGTGAGTGATCGCCGGAAGGAGATCGCCTATCTCTGATCTGTTAGGCGATCACCCGTTTTTGCTCTCTGATAGGAGATCGCCGGTATGATAGGAGATCGCCTGTCTGATGGGAGATCGCCGTTTCTGTTAGCAGATCGGCTGTTTGTATTATTTGCAGTTTTTATGTTTAAGTTTTGGAAAAGGACCGTTTTGTATCAAACTCCCTGCGAGGAGAAACTCATTTATATATATGTACAATTATGTTTATTTCAATATATTTGTTTTACCGTTACTTCATATTACGAAAATGAAAAAAAAATGCGAAATGTATTTGGCGGGATGTTACATTAATGGTATCAGAGCAGTTCGTCCTTTGGATGACCTGAGGGCTGTGGATCCATTGTGTTTTCTTCTGCTCATGAAAACTTATTTGAGTTTTAAGTGACAACTATTGTGAAAGGTTTTCAAACGTTTTGTATTGAACTTTTTGTGTGTGCTGTAGTGAATGTATGCATAACTGAAGATCTTAGTATTTAGAATGAGAGGGTCTTGATAAGGTGGTGAGGGTGCACACTCATGACCGGATCGGGGTGATTCTCAATCTAAATTCCAGAGGTTTAATGTTTAGCATACTTTGACTTCTGGTGTGATCTATTCCATGTTATTGAGTGTTCTCGTAATTGATTGTGAGTGGCTGTGTGGATTTATGGTTGCACGCCAGTAGCTGTTCTGGTGTTTTGTTTGAAGTTATAAGCTTTATGGTTCTGTAGATGGACTGAAATTCCTAAGGAATTTGAGAAGCTGACCTTGTGAGGTCGAGATGTTATCCCCCTTGAATGAATTGATTTCCTTATCGATTTCATTCTTGTAGTTGTAGGGAATATAGAAGCTAGTGGTTTCGGAATCTGAGAACGAAGAAGATGACTCGTAGACCTCCTACCTCTCCCCAACCTTCTTCTGAAATGGGCCAGATCGCCAGGGCCATTGAGATGATGGCAAGTGCCATCCAGCAACAGAATGCGGCGATGGCTCAGAACCATCAAGATACCATGCACCACTGGGAGGCTACTCGGTCGGCTGATACGAATTCGCCCGTCGGTCAGCCTCAGGAACGGATGGGACTGGCCGAGTTCATGAGGCACAACCCACCCAAGTTCTGTGGGAATGCTACCCCTGACCAAGCAGATCAGTGGGTCAGGGAAATGGAGAAAATCTTTAGGGCGACCTCCTGCCCTGAAGAGAAGAAGCTGTTGTTCGCCACCTATCTGCTATCGGGTGAAGCCGAATTTTGGTGGATGGGAGCTCAGCAAATGATGGAGGCCAGAGAGGAGGTGTTGGACTGGGAGAGCTTTAGGGTGAGGTTCTTGGAGAAATACTTCCCTGACAGCGCAAAGTTTGCACGGGAAGCGGAGTTCTTAAAGTTGGAGCAGGGGGCGATGTCAGTGAACGCCTATGCTGCTAGATTTGAGTACCTCGCCCGATTCTACACTCAGGCGACCTCCGAAGCTTGGAGGTGCAGGAAGTTTGAGGAAGGGCTGAAGCACGGGCTGAAGAGGACGATAGCCCCGATGTGCATCAGGGAATTTCACGCCTTGGTAGAAAAGGCGAAGATGGTGGAGACCCTGGAAAAGGGTGATCCCCGGGTGATCAGGTCGCAACCAGGGGGTTCTTCCAGTGGGCGGGCTAAGGTGCAGCATTCACAAGGCAGGCCATATGCGAGACCTCCACTACATCGGGCGGGAACAGGGTCATCCCAGTTTCAACAGCAGCAACCCTGGAAACCAAAATGTTCCCTCTGTGGTGGACCACACATGCCCAATGTGTGCCCCAAGAAGAGTTCTGAGAGAAGGTGTTTTGTATGCCAAAGGACAGGGCACGTTGCTAGAGAATGCCCTAACCGGAATGGGGCGACTCAACCCAGTGGTTCTCAGCAGTTGAGAAGTGAAGGCAGCAGACCCCAGGCAACAGGGAGGGTGTTTGCCATGTCAGGAGCAGAGGCGTCCCAATCAGGTAACCTTGTGCAAGGTGTCTGTTTTATATCTGGTAGAAGTGTAGAAGCTTTGTTTGATTCTGGAGCGACACACTCTTTTGTGTCAAGTCGGTGTATAGCCGAGCTGGGCCTCCTAGTGAAGGAGCTGCCTTTTGAACTGTTGGTCTCCACACCTGCATCAGGACAGGTTATGACCTCTACGGTTTGCCCTGAATGTCCAGTAATAGTAGAGGGACGTAGATTCAAAGTGAACTTGATCTGCCTACCTCTCCAGGACCTGGATGTTATCCTGGGAATGGATTGGCTTTCTGCCAATCACGTTCTCATAGATTGCGGTAGGCAGAAAGTGGTGTTGCCCGATCTCCAAGAGCAGGATGTAGTATCTGCTGGGCATGGGCGGTTGGAGATGGAAGAAGGGGCGAGGTGCTTCATGATGCTAGCTCGGTTGGAAGTGAAGAACAAAGGGGACGTGAGCAGGATACCTGTAGTGAAAGACTTCATGGATGTGTTCCCAGAAGAGGTACCTGGGTTACCCCCTAAGAGAGAAGTGGAATTCTCTATTGATTTGGTACCTGGGGCTGGACCAGTGTCTATGGCGCCCTACAGAATGGCACCAGCCGAGTTGGTGGAATTAAAGAAGCAAGTGGAAGAGTTGCTGGAAAAACAATTCATCAGACCCAGTGTATCTCCATGGGGGGCTCCAGTACTCCTAGTTAAGAAGAAGGATGGAGGGTCTCGGCTGTGTATAGATTACAGGCAGTTAAACAAGTTGACCATCAAGAACAAGTACCCTCTACCCAGAATTGATGATTTAATGGATCAAGTAAATGGAGCCTCGGTGTTCTCAAAGATTGATCTGAGATCGGGGTACCATCAAATTTTGGTAAAGGCCGACGATGTCCAGAAAACAGCCTTTAGGTCCCGGTATGGGCACTATGAATACGTGGTGATGCCGTTTGGAGTGACCAATGCCCCAGCTCTGTTCATGGATTACATGAATAGGATATTCCGCCCTTTCTTGGATAAGTTTGTGGTAGTCTTCATAGACGACATACTTGTCTATTCAAAGACCGAGGAAGAACATGAAGGACATCTGAGGTCGGTGTTGGAAGTTCTGAGGGAGAAGCAACTCTATGCCAAATTCTCTAAGTGCGAGTTCTGGCTGAGGGAAGTCAACTTCTTAGGGCATGTGATATCTGCCCAGGGGATCTCGGTAGACCCAGCCAAAGTAGAGACAGTGCTGCAGTGGGAACGTCCCAAGACAGTCACTGAGATAAGGAGCTTTGTGGGTTTGGCGGGTTACTATCGGAGATTTATTGAGGACTTTTCCAAGGTGGTGGCCCCGTTAACACAGCTGACCCGTAAGGACCAACCTTTTGCTTGGACCGACCGATGTGAGCTCAGCTTCAGGGAACTAAAGAAAAGGTTGACGAGTGCTCCAGTGCTGGTGATTCCAGAGGTCGGAAGACCTTTTGACGTCTACTGTGATGCCTCACATCAGGGTCTGGGATGCGTTTTAATGCAAGAGAAGAGGGCGGTCGCCTATGCTTCAAGGCAACTCAAGGTCCATGAGAGGAACTACCCTACGCATGATTTGGAGTTGGCGGCAGTGGTCTTCGCCCTAAAGATCTGGAGGCACTACTTATATGGAGCTCGGTTCCAGGTGTTCAGCGACCATAAGAGCCTGAAATACCTGTTCGATCAGAAGGAACTGAACATGAGGCAAAGAAGGTGGATGGAGTTCCTAAAGGACTACGATTTTCAACTCATGTATCACCCAGGGAAGGCCAATGTAGTGGCAGATGCTTTGAGTAGAAAATCAATACAAGTCGCCACCATGATGATGAAAGAGCAGAAACTGATCGAGCAGTTCAGAGACTTAAACCTTGGGGTAGAACTTCATGTAAATCACATTAGTTGTAGTAAGCTGACTATAACTAATGACTTCATTGGAGAGATCAAGGATAAGCAGTTGGAGGACCCAAGTCTGAAGCAGACTGTGGAGTCGCTAGGGACCGACCAGGCTAGGGACTTTGTAATGGGCGATGATGGGATCTTGAGATTTAATGGCAGAATTTGCATACCTGCAAATGAAGAGTTGAAGAAGATGATCCTAGAAGAAGGTCATAAGAGTCGCCTTAACCTTCACCCAGGTATGAACAAGATGTACCATGACTTGAAGGGGTCATTTTGGTGGTCGGGCATGAAGAGAGACATCGCCCAGTATGTTGCAACCTGCTTAACGTGTCAGAAGGCAAAGGTAGAGCATCAAAGACCTGGCGGGCTGTTGCAGCAGCTGGATATCCCTGAGTGGAAATGGGACAGCATTGCCATGGACTTTGTCACCCATCTGCCTAGATCGGTGAAGGGTCATGAGGCGATCTGGGTCATAGTAGATCGGCTGACAAAGAGTGCCCACTTCCTCCCAGTGAATATGAAGATGCCCATGGAAAAGTTGGCACAACTGTACATCAAGGACATTGTAAGGTTGCATGGAGTGCCCACCAGCATCATTTCGGATAGGGATCCCAGGTTCACTTCGCGGTTTTGGCGGACTCTACAAGATTGCTTAGGAACTAAGTTGAGGATGAGCTCTGCATATCATCCCCAAACAGATGGTCAGTCAGAGAGAACGATCCAGTCTTTGGAAGATCTGCTAAGGACGTGTGTCTTGGATCATTTGGGAAGTTGGGATGAGGTGTTACCACTGGTGGAGTTTACGTATAATAACAGTCACCACGCCAGCATTGGGATGGCGCCTTATGAAGCCCTGTACGGGAGGAAATGCAGGACTCCCTTATGTTGGTATCAGGAGGGCGAGGCAGTCTTGGTTGGGCCAGAGTTGATTCAGCAGACGACCGAGAAGGTGAAACAGATACAAGGCAGGATGAGAGCTTCCCAAAGCCGGCAGAAGTCCTATGCAGATCAGAGGAGAAGACCTTTAGAGTTTACTGCTGGAGACCATGTGTTTTTGAGAGTGACCCCAACCAAGGGCGTAGGACGAGCTATCAGACCAAAGAAGCTGTCACCTAAGTTTGTTGGACCTTACCAGATATTGAGGAAAATTGGTCCAGTAGCCTATGAGATCGCCCTACCTCCACATTTAGCAAATCTGCATAATGTCTTCCACGTATCGCAGCTAAGGAAATATCTTGCCGACCCTTGTCACGTGTTGGAGGTGGACGACGTGCAGATCAGGGACGACTTGTCTTTTGAAGCAAGACCAGTCAGGATAGACGATCACCAAAGCAAACAGCTCAGGGGTAAGACCATCCATATGGTTAAGGTGGTGTGGGATGAGAGATCCGGTGATTCGACTTGGGAGTTGGAAGAGAACATGAGAAACGACTATCCACATCTCTTTTCCTTGTAATTCAATTTTCGAGGACGAAAATTTTTGTTGTTAGGGAGATTGTAAGGACCTGGAAAATCTTATTGGAATAAAAGTGATATATTTTAAGTCAATTCTAAGTATGTTTTTATTTAAAATAAAAATGAAGGAAAGCGTAGTTAGAAAGCCATGAGATCGCCTGGAGCATGATCGCCAGGGCGCGAGAGGCATGCGGACATCGCCAGGGCGCGAGAGGCATGCGGGCATCGCCAGGGCGCGAGGCATGCGGGCATCACCAGGGCGCGAGAGGCATGCGGGCATCGCCAGGGCGCGAGAGGCATGCGGGCATCGCCAGGGCGCGAGAGACATGCGGGCATCGCTTGGGCGCGAGAGACATGCGGGCGTCGCCAAGAGGAGACCTCGGTCGGTCTCCAGGAGGAGGAGACATCGGTCGTCTTCCAAAGAGAGACATCGGCCGTCCTCCAGGATGAGTCATCGGTGGAGATTCTTCGCGCCAGTGATCATCGGTGGAAGGTTATCGCGCGATGTCGAGTTGTACGTAGAGAAGGTGGGACCCAGACTCCCAGCATGAGACGCGCAGCACGCGCGACACGTAGACAAAAAGTGTTGGTTCAGAACAGTGACATCAGAATGTTGGCATGCGCAACAGACAACAGTGGTCGTACTGTTCAGAGCAGTGGTTGGCATGCACAAGAGACAACAGTGGTCGTACTGTTCAGAGAAAGGTACACTCAGACTTCCCTGCAGAGTGGGTGGTGGCAGCTGCTTTTGTGGACAAGTTGGTTTAAGAGGCAAGAACCCACTTCTGAGAGGAGGAAAAACGTTGCAGTTATCCAAAGAGCGAAAAAGTGAGTTACCTCCCTTCTCCTCCATTTCTCTCCTTCGCGCTGCGATTCAAGCACCTTCGAGCAAAAAGCAAGACGAGCGACGACTGCCATAGAGCACCTGGGAAGGTTCTCTGCAAGTCTACCGATCAGAAAGCTTAGGCTGAGTTCGGGCATCCGTGAGTTCGGTGGATTAAAGCTTGAAGAGAGAGTTTCACGCTAGTCCAGGTAAGGGAAGCTAGTCTTTTTCCAACGATAACTGGATATTTGATGTTTGTGATGATAGGGCGACGTGGTCGCCGGTTTTACTTCGCTTTCACGGTGTTTGATGTTGAAATGTGAGATGTTTACGATAACAGTTCTGTTTGGATGTTGGGGGCGACGTGGTCGCCGGTGTTCAAAATGTTCTTGTTTAAAAACCCAGTTTTGTTCGTGATCGCCGGTTTCTGGAGGTGATCGCCTGTTTTTCATCTGTTATTGAAATATCCCCCGTTTTATGCTGTTTCAAAAGTGTTTGAGATTCTAAATGTGGTTTTCGAAAATCTGAACCTTGGTATGAGTTTTGCTGTGATTGGAATCGTTCATTGAAGTGTTATGTGATGTGTTGAATGTTGTGATTGTGGATCGAGGCATAGTATTTTCAGGAAAGAAAATACCGTGTAAGGTCGTGTAATAGGTGTATTGATCGGTGATCCTATAATGAGACATCCTGACTCTACTGAGGTAATGAAATCACATAGAGGAAGTTACTCAGTTGTGGAGAGTCGATGGAGGTTCATACGTATGGGTGTCTCGTGTGAAAAAGAACGAGCTCCACCTGTTGTATGGATTAACCTTGTCATACCGTGATAATGAGAATATTGAGATGGTGTATGCGCATGGCTGTGTAGATTTCACAGCGACCCTGTGTGGATTTCACAGTGGTGTGGTATGACAGGTGCGAATCTCTGGGTCTAATCAACGCACGAGTCTCCGAAAATAGTGGTCAAGTGTCTGGTGTGATGAGTCAGTGGAAAGTCTGACGTGAGAAATGTGAAATTGAATTAATAGACACTTGATTGCTGATGTGAATTGAAATACTCTTGGATTGATTTGTGAATTTGGGGATTTCCTGATAGTCTTGTGGAATATGGAAATGTGATGGCTGATATTGACACGGTTCATGGATGTTGTGAAGTTCTTATGTATGCTCTTGATTCAAAGTTTTTCCTAAATATATAGCTTACCCTGTATTTTGTTTCTGTGGATGTCTTTCTTAAAACTGTGATGATCGTGTATCTTTACACGGGAGCAGATGAGGTAGCAGGAAGTGGATTTCCCCTGTGAGTGATCGCCGGAAGGAGATCGCCTATCTCTGATCTGTTAGGCGATCACCCGTTTTTGCTCTCTGATAGGAGATCGCCGGTATGATAGGAGATCGCCTGTCTGATGGGAGATCGCCGTTTCTGTTAGCAGATCGGCTGTTTGTATTATTTGCAGTTTTTATGTTTAAGTTTTGGAAAAGGACCGTTTTGTATCAAACTCCCTGCGAGGAGAAACTCATTTATATATATGTACAATTATGTTTATTTCAATATATTTGTTTTACCGTTACTTCATATTACGAAAATGAAAAAAAAATGCGAAATGTATTTGGCGGGATGTTACATAAAGTACATCAAAGGATCACCAGGACAAGGATTATTATTGCCATCTGAGAACAATTTGACATTGACAGCTTATTGCGACTCAGACTGGGGGGGTTGTCAGACAACTCGGAAATCAGTATCTGGCTATTGCATTTTTCGTGGTTCCTCTATTATCTCATGGAAATAAAAAAAACAGACAAACGTATCAAGATCATCTGCGGAAGCAGAGTACCGCGCGATGGCCAATACTTGTTTGGAGATAGTTTGGTTGCGATATCTGTTGCAGGATTTAAAGGTGCCATGTAACTTGCCAGTTCAACTTTTCTGTGATAATCAAGTTGCATTACATATAGCAGCAAACCCAGTATTTCATGAACGTACAAAACACATTATCAGCTCCTTCATATGTACCGACACAGTATCAGCTCGCAGATATTTTTACAAAGGCATTGGGCAAGGAACAGTTTTTGACGCTGCGACACAAGTTGGGGGTTCATGATCTTCACCTACCAACTTGAGGGGAGTATTAAGAGAATAATAATTATCAAATTATACACAATTACTGTACGATATTGTGCAATATTATACGCAATTATATACAATTAATTTAATAATGATAGAATCCCATGATTAGTGGATCCCTACCTAATTAGCTTGTAATTTGGAAGAGAGAAGGTCTTCATACACTTCTATATATTTGCTATACATTAAGTGACACAAAGAGAATAAAAACATTTCTTTCTCTTTACCATCTTTTTACATACAATTTTCTTATAAGTTTGGTGCGAAACTGAAAAAATAGAAGTGATTTAGAGGTTTGATGAAGAATTTGTTCGGTATGAAATCCAATTGAAGCGGTGCAGTATTGAAGGAATCGCGAATGGAAGTGTTTTGCGGGTTTTGGTGAACAAAATTGGTGTAAGGAGGTTTTGCAAGGAGTTTACGTTTTCCGATGACCTAAATCGTTGAAACGAACATTGAACGAGTGATTGCGGTAAGGAGATTTGAACTGTCGAGATCGAAATTTGCTTGAGATTTGGTGCATTGCGGGAAGAATCAGTAACAGAGGAGTTTTAATTTTCCGACGAAACCAGTTAACAGAGAAGACGACCAGAACTGAATTTGAAGTGATTTGCTGAAGAATTTTAGATTGAGCGAGTACGAACCAAAAAGGAAGTGTAGTGTTTCGTATGAATTGATTCATGTAAGTTCCTTCTTCCATTTTCATTTTCGATTCAGAAATCTCTGTTTTTGTGTTTTCTATTGTGATTGTTCATCACAAATTTCTTCTTTCGAACGAGTCTATCTGCAGAAAAATGATCCTGCCGCTTGACTCGAATGTCAACACTCCTCCACTCAGCTCCAAACCCTCCAAGAAACCTGAAAGAACAGAAAGGCGCCTCTGCGGCCGGTGTAGCTCCGACGCTCAAGTCAGTGGACAAATCAACAAATTCTTTCAAAGAAAACTAGGAACCGTGCAAGTGATCTATTACTCAAAATGAAATCCCCCCTAATACCGTTAGGGATTCTGCATATATACCTGTGTTTTTCTCTCTCCTGACGGTTATTCCTCTTGACATGTGGACCGCATCTGGCTGTACACATGTCACCATCTGGAATACCTGCAACTCAAACATTACTTTCCGTTTACTCCTGCGACTAAGTTATCCACACAGGGAGTAACTTCGCATGCAGGCTACTCTGGTCACAGCTTTAAAGCTGGCTAATCACTGTTTATTACGATTCGCAGCGCACACAGGCCAATACGCCCCTTATCTCCTGTATATAGACCATGTAATAAACGTTCACCAAGTCTTCTCCAATACCCGGCGATGACATCTTCCGGCGACGTCCTCTCTCGGCGATCACGCGCAATCCAGGCGTTTACTGATCTCATACGAGAGAAGTAGGAGACCGCCGCCTTCTTCAACAAACGGCGATTCCCTCAACTTCCAAGCTACATTCTCTCTTCTCTTGTCCTTCTTGACCCATGCATTCTCCCGCCATGTCGTTCCACGTGGCACTCTGTGACTGGTCCACGTGGCAATCTACTGCTGAAGTCATCGACTACCGATGACCGACCGTAACAGTTCTCGCCGGGAACCCTGGTCTCCACTTAACACGCGTTGGCAAGAACCCCGATGACCGATCGCCCTCTGCATGCGCTTACGACCGACCGATGCCTCACAACTATCCACCGACGTGCGTGCGGTGCCTCATGACCATCAACCGACGTCCGTGCGGTGCCTCCTGACTATCCACCGACGTCTGTGCGGTGCCTCCTGACTATCCACCGACGTCCGTGCGGTGCCTCCTGACTATCCACCGACGTCCGTGCAGTGCCTCATAACTTTCCCCCGATGACCGGGCGGTGCCTTATAACTTTCCCCCGATGACCGGGCGGTGCCTTATAACTTTCCCCCGATGACCGGGCGGTGCCTTATAACTTCCCCCAATGACCGTACGGTGCCTCCAGGCGCCTATCTAGGCACCGCTCTGGGGGTGGCGGCCACTAGATATCTGACTACCGATCACCGTTGTAAGCAATATCCTCCCTGATTCACTTGCTCTTTCTACCACGTGCCACTCTGTGTATGGTCCATGTGGTCACCTGCTGCTGACGTCATAACTACTGATGACCGACTGGAACAAAAAACATTGATTGAAATTGAAATCGGCGCATGAAATTGATTTGAGAAAGGAAAAATAGTTTCGCGGTTATGTTTGAAATTCTGCACTGATGTTTCTGGAAATTTTTGGCGAGTAGCACTTTCGTTGAGATGTGTTGGTGGAACTATCAATTTTGAGTTTGTGATCCATGCGTTTTGCTTTGATTTGGAGGAAACTTCAAAAAGCTGGTTGAATTATTTCAAATCAGTGTCGTTCGGTTCAGAGTATTGAAACTTATTGAAGAATTTTGGTTTTCATCTCCGTGTTTCTTTTGGAGTTTGCTGCAATTTTCTGGTTTTTTTTTTGGGTGTAGATGTTGATTGCAACACTGATTTGTGTAATTGTTTAACATTGTTGAAATTGAAGATATTCATTGATTTGGAGAATTCATTGACAAGCTGATGCAGAATTTGGATTTGCATTAAAAACCAGCAGTTGGTACAATGCTTTAACTGCATAATTTTGTGCATTGGAGCTATTTGATTAAATTTCTAGCATATTTTTTTGGGAATTAAACTTTGTTGGTTGATTGAGGAAAAAACATAATAACCAGGTGCAACTGTAACTTGATTTTCTTTTGAATTGGTGAGTGGTTGTGCGTGAATTACATGAACCATTGTTGAATTGGTGAGTGTGACGTTAAAATTTTGGTTGTGATGCCTTGATGTTTCAGAATGAAACAGTTTGGAGAATAAAAAATTGTGCAAATTTTTATTATTTGATTTCTGAGCATTGATTTAGTGGATTCATCATTCTGTTAGTTTGTAGAGAAATTAAATTGAAGCAACACAAAGTGATTCTGTGCTTGTATTGTTGGTGTAGTCCAGAAAATAATGCAAGTGTTCTAGTTTATTTGTCTCGGGTGGCACTATTTTTGTGGTTCTGATACTGCAATTAAATTGTTGCTGGTTGGCATATCTTGGTGCAGCTGGAATTGGTGGAAGTTGATTCTGTGAGCTGCTGGAATTTGGCACTTACACGGTGGGATCCATTTAAAATTGTTGATTTGTAGTATTTCATTCATAAAATTGAAACAAGTGGGGTCCATGGTTTGCTGAATAGTGCTTTTGAAGAATTGAATCTTGGCACACAAGCAGAAACTGTGTAGTATTGAAGCGTGATTTTGGTGAAAGAATTTAGCAATTGAGGACTTTCTGTGGGGCCCGCGAGATTGGTATTAGAAAAGTGGAAACAAATTCTACCCAATTGCATTTTGGGCCAAAAAAAAAAAACATATTGGACCATCATTTGGGTTTTGGTCTTATGCTCCATTAAAAAAAAAATTTTGATCTTTTATTTTAATTTTGTAATCCATTCTAGTGCCTATTTTTAGGTGTTTTCTTTTGAGTGCTTACTTTCTTGAAAACCTTTAATTTCTTGCTTGTCTTGATTTTATGGACAATCTTTGTGTTTGTCATCTCTAAACTCATTTGAGCTTCACTCTTCAAATTGAGCTTTTATTGCTTTTATTATTGACCTCTTGAAGTGGAATATACCTTGAATTTGTTCGTTGTGAGAATTGAGCTAACTTCTAGGTAGCATCCTAAGAGAAGGCAAAGGACTTTACAAGGGGTACTCGAGAAGAGAAGAGAACTTCGAAGATTTTTTTTTTAAAAATTGTGTGATTTCAATTTTTGTAATTTGGCCATTATCTTTACTTTAGGTGTCTTGGAAGAGCCTTTGGTGTTCTTCCATCTCCTACAAGTTTTCTTTAATTTGCTTATACACGCTTTAGATGGTGAGTGTGTCTTGAAGGTTCATAAGTGCCAACAAGCCTCATCATTAGGAGTCGTCTAGTTTAAATTTTTGCAATTTAAATTCTTAGTTTTTAAAAGTTTCTTTTAAATCATTTCTTTAGAAAACTCTTTGTTTGTGTTGAAGAAGTTTTCATTGGAAGGAGATTTGTGAAGTGCATTGGGATAAGTTATGGCTAGGAAAGACTTGGTACTTAAGAGTGTCCTTTGTGATCCACCTCTCTTTCCTGGGAATTTACCTTGTGTGCTAAACTCACTTTCCTTTTTATGAAAAAATCTTTTAAATACAAAGCTTAAAATGTCTATGTATACTTCTCATCATAGTAGAAGTAATTCAAGTTCTTCATCAAACAATTGAAAAATATTTCTCAAGAACTTAAGTCACTTCAATTGTGGAGGGAACAAGATATCTGTCTTGTCATTCTTGAGAAGGAACTTAGAATTTTAAGGCAAAAAGAGGAGAGAAAAGTTAAAGAAAAACAAAGTATAGAACATCCAAAAGACTTGGAAAAAGAAAGGAAAAAAAGGTATAGATATGAAAAATTGGGGCAAAAAGGAAATAGTCATAGAGATGAGGAGCATAGTCAAAGAAGAAAGATTTATAATCCTCAGAAAAAGGAAGGGGTGTGTTTTGAGCCTAGAAATTTATATTATTCTGCCGAGCCGGAAGTATACATTCCTTACTTTGATGGAAATAAAAATGTTGAAGCATACTTTGAATGGGAGACAAAGGTTGATCAAATTTTTGAAGAGCACCAATTGGATGAATTTAGCATATTTTCCATGGCTACCCTAAGTTTTCAAGAATATGCTAAATGTTGGTGGACACAAAGGGAAATTGATGTTAGAATTGGCAGAAAATCAGAAGTACTGAATTGGGATGAATTGAAGATGTGTATGAGAAGAAAATTTGTTCCGTCTTCATATGTGAAAAAGAAGAAGCTTAGAGAAGAAATGAAAGAGCTTGTAGAAAAAGGAAGAAATTTTATAAATGGAGAAAAAGATTATGCTAGAAGAGAAAAAGAGTTTAAAGAAAAATTTCAAGCTCTTGTCAGAAAGAAAGAAGAGAAGGAGAAAAGAGAAAGAGAGGAGAACGAAAGGAAAGATAGAGAAAAGAAAGAAAAGAGAGAAAAAGTGATGATAGAAAAGGAAAGTACAAAAAACTCTTTTTCTGGAGTTAAATCAGATATCAATAACCTTTCATCCTCTCTAGAAAACCCTTGTGAAGATGTGCTTGAAGAAAAATCTATGTTTGGAGCTGAATCAGATATAGATATAAATGTTTCCTCCACAAAAAATACAGAAGAATGTTTGATTGAAAAAGAAGAAGAAGAGGAAACCAGCAAAGAAGAAGAGTCTTTTATGACACCCCCTGCAAGCATAGATGAGAAAGAATCCTTAAAGGGGGATTGCAATACTTTGAACTTTTCTTTTCAATTCTATAATGCTCATTCTTCTTCACAAAAATTTCAAAAACCAAACTTTGTGATGTTGTTGCCTAGCTTGGGCAATAAACAACACAAAGTAAACAAAAATATTTTTGAATGGGGTCTTATGTTTTTCTTTAAAAAAAATTTTAAAGATAAAAGGCCTTATTTTTGTTTAGTTTTCTTTTGTTTTAATTTTCTTTTAAAAAAGAAAATTATCTAATGTTTGTTTGATGTTTATTGTAGATTGACATTTGACCCAGGAGGAAAACATCAAATAAACAGAGGCTGCTATCATTGACCATCATTCAGATCTGAGGATAGATCCTTTTCAAGAGGGAGGGGATGAATGAAACCGTCCAACCTCGAAACTTTCGGCCAAGAAGATAGACGAAGATCAAGCTTTAATGAAGAGTTTGTAGAGTCTTTTTCTTCTTCTTAGCCTTGTAAAAATTGTATAAAGTAGTTAGGAATTTGTGGGCCTTGTATTTTGGGCCAAAGTAAGGAAGGATGTAAATAGAAACTAAAGTAAAGTGTAAAATAGTAAATGAGGGATGCAAATAGAAATGTAGGCAAGGAAGGCATGAGGCTCCACATGTCTACTCCTTAATGGAGAGGATTTGCACCAATAAGGTAGTGACACTTGTCACACTCTCATTTGAGAGTTTTTGAGAGACTTTCTCCTATAAATAGGAGTCTCTTATACATGTATTTTTTAACTTGGAATTAGTAATGAAATGCTGCCTAATTTTGGCCATTCTACTTGTTCTTAAGTTCTCCCTAGGTTAGTCTCCTTCAAGACTTAGCCTAGACTCTTTCCTAGTGAGTTGGCCTCACCTCTCACTCTCACGAATTCCTAACTCCACTTCAATCCATGGAAACTCCTCTTGAGTTTCTCTAATGCTTCTGCTCCTCAGATATCCTTCATCATCCATCCAAAGAAGAAATCACAAAGATCACTATTAGAAGAAGAGCGTTTTTCCATCAAACATGCTAGCTATGGAAAGTGATAGGTGAGGCCTAATCACTTGATATAGGTGGAGAATTGAAGACTAAAGTATCTATCCTAAAGAGGCAAAGACAAGAGAGTGAGATTGGCTAGCAACTTGGGCAGCAATTTAGTCATTCATTAATCTTCTAATTACATTAACCAACCACCTCCTTATATAGCATTAGAGGGTTGGATTTGAACAAGAGAAGAAGGTGGGAAATTCAAATGCAAATGGTTTGAATTTGGCGCCTAAAGTGAGCTCACATGGAAGGCATGACTAGGTGTGTATTGTGTGCTCTCCATGGGCTGCCACATGACTGGCCTTTATTAAATTAAGTGTTTTAGAAACCCTAATTTAATCTAGGTTGGTTTTAGATGCCAAATTTCAACCTAAGAAAATTATAATTAAAATTCCTATTCTAATTTTGACAAGAAAATAAATTTTACTCAACGTTAGAGTTATGGCATTTTTGAACATATTGATGTGAGTTGATTTTAGGTTCATTATATTTGTGATACTTTCTTAGAATTAGGATCAAGATTCTTAGCAATTTAGAGTGAGTCACCTAAGGAAAATCCCCGCTGGACATTAACTTAACAAGTGTTAAGGAGATGTGAAGGTTCATTTCCAAAGGTCCAAAGTTAAAACACAATTAATGGTGATGAATGAATGAAAAACAAGGTGTTGAACTCAAAACAGAATGGAAAACCAGAATGGAAACACAAATTGAAACAAAAGAACCGATTGAAATTCAAGAACAAGACATAGAATCAAAACTACCGATTGAAATGACTATGGAAGATGAAACTTATGTGGTTGTAGCCATGGATTGGGAATGGACACGCCACTTGGAGGTGATGATCCAAGATAAGTGCAGATTTGCCGCCACTTGAGAGCTCCCAAAGCTTCACAAGATGAGACAAGGAAGAGGAGAACAAGTCTCACAAAATTCACTCACAATTTGAGTATAGTAACTTTTCTTCTAATTTCAATGTTTTTTTACAATGACAAAGCACCTCTATTTATAGTTTTAGAGGGCTGAAATGAAAGTGAAACAAATTCAAAATTCATTCCTAATTCAAATTCTAATTTGGAGCCAAACTTGAGTCACATGGGAGGTGTGACCTTTTTTCTACTTTGGCACCTCCTAAAAATTACACCTACACCTACTCTTTATGTCACATGGAAGGTGTGACTTGTTTTTGTACATTAGCACCCCTTATTTTAATATCTACACTTTCCTTTAATGTTCTACTAAAAACTACACAAAAGAAATTACAAAAGAGATACATCCATTGATGCTTATTTCCCAAAGCTTTAGCCTTACTCCTATTGATGCTCATGGATTGGGCTTGGGCCCCCACTTGACTTGGGCTTCTTGGGCTTGGGCCCTCTTTATTTATACTACTATTTGGATTCTTCAAGAGAACCCAATTATTTACAAAATGTTCTACTCTTTAAGAAGACTAGTAAGAAGAACTTCAAGTGCTTTGGAATATGGTCCTTTTTTCTTTTTGTGAAGTCTTCTTTTGATTGTCGAGATGACCCTTTAAATATAGCATCTTCGGTCATCCTTAAGTGGTCTTGACTTGCATCACATATATAGGAAGGTTTCTCTGCCATCAGTAGTAGTATCTCAGTCCTCCTGAATCTTCTTTACCATAGCTCTAGTGGTTGGCCTTGATCTTCTAATTGTTGGGCTTGTGCTTGGGCTTGTGCTTGGGTGTTTTCCATCAAGAACACCCTTTGGATTGTTAGGATATATGGCCTTAAACAAGAGGGGGGGTGAATTGTTTATAAAATATATTCGCAAACTTTGAAGGTATAATGAATTTCAATGCAGAATCACAGAGAAAGAAATCAAGGAAACAATCAAACAAAATTGTTTAAGTTGATTATCTGAAAATCAACCAGTTGTTTTTGCGATTCAACCGATTGTTTTTATTAGCAGAGTTAAAAACAACTTAAAAACATAATTTAAATGAGTTCAAGGCAAGAGAAAAACACACAAGAAATTTGTATTGGTTTACTCTTATCCCAAAAGCTACATCCAGTCCCCAGAAACCACTGGATATCTACTATGCAATCAAAAACCAGATTACACACAACCACACCAAAGAAATGACCTTGAACACCTCAAGTCACACACTTCATTTGGCACACAACACCACAAAACTCAGAAGACCCTCTGATTCAGCACTTAGAACAGTTATCCAGAAATACAAGAGATAAAGAAAGGATTACACCTGATCAATATCAAAATGAAAGAATACAAAGCAATCCTATTCCACTCCTTTGTGAAAATCCAAAAGCTTGATGTAAATCTTGAAAGCTTGAAATCAATTTAGCACAAATGAATTCTCAAAAACTATTTCTTACATTTTAGGAGCATAAAACAAACTATTTATACTCCAAAGGTTGGTTAAAAACATTTAAAGCAGAAGCCTATTAAGTTAGAAATCATTAAAGCTGATTTACAAAGCATAACAGAAATTCTGTTATGGATTTTCAAAAAACAATCGGTTGATTTTTCGAAACAACGGATTGAATTAGTTTGACAAAAAAAGGCAACCAAGTCAAATAGCTTCAAACCCTTTTCAAAAACCACTAAGTGTCAAACAACCGATTGAAACAATAAAACAACTGGTTATTTTTCCACTTCTTTAGAAAACAATCTTTTTCAAAAAGGTTTTGATTCAAATCATTTTTAGATTCAAACAAAGAGTTGATTACACTTTAATCTACCCAGAACCGACCCACACAAGTTGCAACTCTGGCCTTCCATCAAACACCACAGATTTGGAAACATCAAAGCACTTGATCAACTTTGATCAACATAGATCTGTACAACACTTGTTCTTACAGAAATACAATTGTCAAGAGAGAAAAGGAATGATCACACCTGATACAATCACAGATTGAATAGCAAAACTATAAAGAAATCCTATTCTATTCTTTAAAAGAATCCAAAGCTTGAAGCAATGATGAGGACCAAGTAGAGGAGGCACCTGAGGCACAAGCCCAAGCCCAACAAGAGGCCCAAGCCCAAGAAGCCCAAGCACAACATGAGGCTCAAGTCCAACCCATAAGGATTACTAGGAGTAAGGCACAAGCATTAGGAGATGGGCATCAATTAATGTCTCTTTTTGTAATTTCTTTAGAGTCGTGTTTAGTAGAACATAAAAGGAAGGTGTAGACATAGGAATAGGGGGTGCCAATATAAAAAGCGAAATCACACCTTCCATGTGACATAAAAAGAAGGTGTAAGTGTAGATTTAGGGGGTGCCAATGTGAAAAACCAAGTCACACCTTCCATGTGACCTAGTTTAGGCGCCATTTTCAAATGGCTTAGGATTTGAATTTTCCACTTCTTTTCTTTGTGATAACGACCCTCTAAAGCTATAAATAGAGGTGCTTGGTTCTTGTATTGATAACTTGAATTTAAAGTAAAGAATTTCTGCACAAATTGTGTGAAAATAGTGAGAATTGTTTTTCCTAGTTTTGTCTCATCTTGTGAGTGTTTGGGAAGCTCTCAAGTGGCGGCATTCATGCACTTATCTTGGTTCAAACACCATCCAAGTGGTGTGTTCTTCCCTTCCATGTCTTCAACCACATAAGTTTTTCTTACTTTCATCTTCCATTTCCATTTTCCTACTCAATTCCGCACCTATCTTTCAATTCAATCTGTTGAAGTACTTTGTTGTTCTGTTTTAATTATGTTTTCATGTGGGCTTAGTAGCTATTTTGTTATGCGCCAATTATGTTTTCAATTCTGCACCTATTCAAGCATTCATTCATCACTTTAATTGTGTTTTTCCTTTGATCTTTGGAAATGAACCTTCACATCTGCTTAACACTTGTTAAGTTAATGTCCAGTAGGAATTTTCCTTAGATTTCTCACCTCAATTGCTTAAGGAATCTTTATCCTAATTCTAATAAAGTGTCACTTTCTAAAATCAACTCACATCAAGCAATCTTGGAAAAACTTGATTTGAAAGTGTTCTTATGAATCACTAACAACTAGTAGCGTAAAACAGATTATATATACTTCAATTAGTTGTTAAAAAAATTTAATGCAAGAACCAAATCAATTTCGAATAAGTCAAAACAGATTTAACAAACTTAACAAATTTTGTTAAGGATTTTCAAAAATCAACTGATTGAAAACACAAAACAATTGATTGAATCGGCTTGACAGCAAGGTCAACCAATTTCAAGCTTTTTCAAATCTTTTCAAAAACCACTAAGTGTAAAACAATCGGTTGGATCAACATAACAACTGGTTCATTTTTCACTTCTTTATAAAACACCATTTTTCAAAAGAACTTGATTCAAATCACTTTGGATCATAACTAAGAGTGGATTAACAAATTCAAACTACTCAAAACCCCCCACACATAAGCAGCAACAAAGATCTTCATGCATTGCACTTGGATTTGGAGACATCAAAGCACCTTGTTCAACAATCTCCCTCTATTTGATGAAGACAAAACTCTAGTTTGCTTGTGTTGTTCTTTTTGAATTCGAAAGCACCTGCAAAATAGAAATTGTGCATCTACCAGAGAGCAATCATATCTAGGTTACACCATCACCAAAGAACCAGTTTTCACCATGTGATTTTCATAAAGAAAACCAGCACAATTAGTGCAAAAACTAATGTGAATAAGGTGCAAAATCAGAGTTTTTTGCAACAGCACATTGAACCAGATTTAAACAGATATAGATCAGCAGTTTAATATGTTACAAACCAGATAATTCTCCCCCTATTTGTCTTCACAAATTGATGTGAGTTGAATTCATCTTTATTTATTTTGTAACACTTTCTTAAGAATTGGATCAAGATTCTTAGAGCAATTATGGTGAGTCACCTAGAGAAAGTCCCCACTGGACATTAACTTAGCAAGTGCTAAGTAGATGTGAAGGTTTATTTCTAAAGGTCCAAGAGAAAAACACATGTTTAAGTGACTTTTATGAATTATATGGATTAAACTGAATGGGTTTCTTCAAGAACAGCAAGATATATGTATGAAGAACACAAGAACAGTAGAACAACACAAGATTAAAAGTAGAAACACAACAAGAATTGAAACTAACAAAAGAAACACAACAAGAACACAACCTACTAATGGAAATTCAAGAACTCAACATAGAAATGGGTAAAGGTGGAAATCGAACCAAAAACAGATTGGTATAACATGTTTGCGCCGATTAAAATGAGGAAACAATACATCAAATGAAACAGGACATTACAAGGAAGAGATTGAACTGATTAAAATTGCAAACAAATAAGTAGAACAAAAAATGGGTATTTTGGAAGTTGAATAGAAATGACTTATGTGGTTGTAGTCTTTTGGAGATATGCTTCACGCCACTTGGAGGGTGGTTCTTCCAAGATGAGTGATGAGTGTCGCCACTTGAGAGTCTCTAAAGCTCACAAGATACGACATGGAGAAGAAGAAGCGACAAGTCTCACAGAACTCTCTCACAATTTCAAGATAGTTTCTTTAGTTCAATTTTCAACTTGTATTATTAAGAACCAAGGACCCCTATTTATAACAAGGAGGACCAGTTGTGTTTACAAAGGAGAGGGAGTGGGAAGAGACACTCTTCTAGCTCCTTCTAGCGCCTATGTGAGAAGGAGTAGGAAGAGTCACTTTTTCCACTCTTTTCTTCTAAAAAGCACCTACTAATGCCTTACAAAGAGAGGTTTCTTTTAGTTTTCCTCTTTTGGCATTTTTCCTAAGGCTCTATATTATTTACAAATATTTACAAATGTTTATACAAGGGTAATTACAGAGAGTGATAAATTTTGATGCTCTTTACCCAAAACTTTAGCCTTGCTCCTTGTAATCCTTTGAGGCATGAAGGATGTTGAGCTAATTTTTCCTTCAGCTTCTTGGGCTTGGGCCTCATCTTCCTCTTCTATTTGATCTCCATCACAAATAGAGTAGAAGAAGAGATAAAAACAGAATTTAACAAAGAGTATGAGAATCAAGAATACCCAACTCATTTCTTAAAAAGAAACACCTGTCTTTTGGCAAAGGCTGGGTGAATATATTTGCAAGTTGCTTTTTTGTTTCAATGAACTGCACTTCACAATCTCCATTACTCACATGATCCCTTATAAAGTGATGGCGGATCTCAATGTGCTTTGTTCTTGAGTGCTTAATCTGACTTTTGGTGAGATTAATAGCACTTGTGTTGTCATAAAGCAAAGACACCTTGCTAACTTTCAACCCAAAATCTTCTAGCTGCTATTTGATCCCAAGAATCTGTGCACAACAGGTTCCAACAGCAATGTATTCAGCTTCTATAGTTGAAAGAGCCACACAAGCTTGCTTCTTGCTATGCCAAGATATGAGACTTGAGCCAAGAAGATGATAAGTCTCACTTGTGCTTTTTCTGTCCAGCTGGTACCCTACAAAATAAGAATCAGAATATCCAACTAAATGTATAGGAGAGTGAGAAGGATACCATAAATCAACTGTCGTTGTGCCCTTAAGATATTTTAGAATTCGTTTGGCAGCTCTAAAGTGAGATTCTTTTGGATTGGATTGAAATCTAGCACAAAGACAAACTGCAAACATGATGCTTGACCTGCTAGCAATGAGATAAAGCAAAGAACCAATCAATCCTCTGAATTTGGTTTGATCTACTGCTGTTCCAACCAAGTTAGCATCCATATAACAGCTTGTGCACATTGGTGTGGTTGTTTCCTTGTAGTTTTCCATCTCAAATCGCTTGAGAATCTCTTTGAAATACTTTGTTTGGCTTAGGAACATGCCATCTTTAGATTGCTTGACATGCAGTCCAAGAAAGAAGGAAAGCTCTCCCATCATTGACATTTCAAACTCCCTCTACATAGTTGCCACAAATTCTTCACATAGACTATCATTCGTAGCACCAAATATGTTGTCATCAACATAGATTTGGACCAAGATAATTGCAGAATTTGACTTCTTAATAAAGAGAGTCTCGTCAATCTTCCCTCTTTCATAGCCATTAGACAAGAGGAAATTACTTAGGCTTTCATGCCACTGCCTTGGGGCTTGCTTAAGTCCATACAAGGCCTTTCTTAGCTTGTATACATGCTAGGGAAGTTGATGATCTTCAAAGCCGGATGGTTGTGAAACATAGACCTCCTCATTGAAAAATTCATTAAGGAATGCACTTTTCACATCCATCTGAAACAGTTTGAAGCCACTAAGCAAGTAGTAATCTCACAGCTTCCATCATAGTCTATGCCTTCCTCTTGATTGTATCCTTTAGCAACTAGTCTTGCTTTGTTTCTTGTAATCACCCTTGATTCATCGAGCTTATTTCTGAATACCCACTTAGTTCCAATGATGTTCATCTTATATGGTTTACGAACCAGAGACCACCCATCATTTCTAGTGAATTGATTCAGCTTCTCATGCATGGCAGCAACCCAGTTTTCATCTTTGAGAGCTTCACCAATTGACTTAGGTTTAGTTTGAGAGACAAAAGCCATGTGCCTACAGTAATTTGAGACAGTTCTTGAAGTAGAAACTCCTTTCTGAATCTGCCCAATGATGTTAACCACATAAAGATCTATAGGAATCCTCCATTCTTTGGGTAACTCATCCTGTTGCAGAACTTCAACCGGCTGTTTCGCAGAATCAATCAATTGTTTTTCTGGACAGGTTTCCAGATTCTTCAAAAAGATGTTTTGCTCATCTTCTTATGCACAATCCTTCAAGGATTCTTTTTTTGCATGGTTAGTCTCATCAAATACAACATGAACAAACTCCTCTACAGTCATGAGCCTTTTATTATACACCCTATAAGCATGGCTAGTTGAAGAGTAACCAAGGAATATACCATTATCTGCTTTCTCATCAAACTTGGCAAGATTTTCTTTTCCATTATTCAGAATGTAGCACTTGCATCCAACCACCTTTAGATGACCAATGTTGGGTTTCCTTCCATTGAACAGTTCATATGGAGTCTTCTTCAAGATTGGTCTGATGAGAAACCTGTTCATCACATAGCAAGTGATGCTAACAGCATCCGCCCAAAAATATTTTGGCAATGAGGATTCACTTAATATGGTTCTATCAAGCTTTTCAAGAGACCTGTTCTTCCTTTCCACAACTCTATTCTATTGAGGAGTTCTAGGAGTAGAGAAATTGTGGAAGATTCCAAGCTTTTCACAAAAAGAACTGAACTTTTCATTTTGGAATTCCCCTCCATGATCACTGCGGATAGCACAAATGTTGTTGCAGCTAGTGTTATGCAATCTCTTGTCAAGCTTTTTTAATGCAAAAAATGCATCACTCTTTGAGTCCAAAAATAGTGCCCTGGTGAATCTAGAGAAGTCATCAACAATAACAAGAGCATAGTAATTTCCACCAAGACTCATGGTTCTTGAAGGACCAAATAGATCCTTGTGCAGCAGCTCAAGGGGTTTTGAAATTGAAACCACATTTTTTAGTTTGAAGGAATGTTTAGTTTGCTTCCCCTTTTGGCATGCTACACATATATGGTCTTTCTCAAACTTGAGCTTGGGTAAACCTGCCACAAGATCTTTAGATATCAACTTATTTAAATGATGCATGTGAATATGAGCTATTCTTCTATGCCATAACCATGATTCCTTATGCTTGGTTAGAAGACAGCCAATGGATGTAGGATGTGAGATATCAAGAAGATAAACATTGTTGACCCTTTTACCAATCAACAATACTTCCTTTGAATTAGGTAGGCGTATCTCAAAATTGTTGGATTTGAAGGTTACTTGATAAATTTTATCACACAGCTGGCTAATGCTAAGTAGACTATGTTTGAGCCCTTCCCCATATAGGACATCATGAATCAAGAGGTTGTTCTTGTCACCAATGGTGTCTCTCCCAAGAATCTCCCCTTTATTGTTGTCTCCATAAGTCACATGGCCTTCTTGCTTGAGGATAAAATTGACAAACTTGGATTTACCCCCTGTCATGTGCTTGGAACAGCTGCTGTCCAGGTACCACATATGCTTATTTTCCCTCAAGGAGTTCTGCACAAGACAAGATCAAGTAGCAAGGTTTTGTCCCTTAACAAATTTGGGTCCATTGGCATTAATTGGATCATTAGAATCCTGAGGATTCTTAGAAACCTCAGGAACCCATTTCAAAAATATCTTTGGGAATAGAAACTTTCCTTACTCTGCAGAATCTGACAGAGTGGCTCTTTTTCATACAGTAAAAGCATGAAACAATCAGTTGTTTCGACTTTTCAATTGGTTATTTTTCCTTGATGGTTGAAAAAGGCTTTGAAACACTACTTTTCTTGCTCTGTGGATTAAAAAACCCAATCCATATTTTCCAAAAACACACTTTTGAGATGCAAGAATAGTCTCAAAGTTTATTTTCCTTTTGAAATCTTATCCATAATTTTCACATGATAGTGAACCTTCTTTTCAAGAGATTCACAATTTTCACAAAAACTTGAGTCACATTTGCAAGAAGAGTTTTTGTAAATCAATTCTAGATTTTCAAAATCATTTTTCAAATTTTCTAGCTCTTCTTCCAATGCTTTGACTCTATTTTTTAGCCAATTATTCCAGCCCTCGAATCGGTTGATCAAAAGAGCCAATCTATTAGCTTCTTCTTGAGTTTCTTTGAAAGCATCAAGAAGTTGGCTATAATTTTCAAAATTAATTGAAGTGATGGAACTTACACTGCTCATGTCATATTCTTCCTTAGCCATTAAGCAAAGATTTGCTTCTTCATCCCCTGAAGATGAGCTAGAGGAAAAGACTTCATTATCTTGCCAACCAATGTAGGCTCTCTTGGCTTTGCCTTTCTTTTCACCTTTCTTGGTTGCCATTCTTTCTTTACTCTCATTGTTGGGGCAATCAGCTTTAATATGGCCCTAGTCACCACATCCAAAGCAAGTATATTTATTAGAATTAATATCATTGAGTTTCTTGTTATTATACCTGTTGGAGGAGTGATTCTTGTTGTTGTTTTTCTTCAAGAACTTGCTGAATTTCTTGGACAGCAATCTAAGAGTATCTCTGATGTGAGTTGATTTTAGATAGATTCATTAGGTGACACTTTATAGAATTAGGATCGGAATTCTTAAGCAATTAAGGTGAGAAGTCTAAGGAAATTCCCATTGGACATTAACTTAACAAGTGTTAAGTAGATGTGAAGGTTCATTTCCATAAGATCAAAGGAAAAACACTACTATAGGTGATGAATGAATGACAATTAGTTGCTGTAAAAATAGAATTGAAAATGCAACAAAACAAGGAAGAACAATCAACAATGAACAAGAACCGTATAGAAACAAGAACACAAACACAAGGCATATTTAGGAATTGAAATGGAATGGAAATGGAATTGAAAGATGAAGGAAAGGAAAGCTTATGTTGTTGAAGCTTAGGAAGAGGATCACACCACTTGGTATGGTGAATTTGCTCCAAGATAAGTGATGATGCCGCCACTTGAGAGCTTCCAAACACTCACAAGATAAGACACTAAAGCTAGGAGAAACAAGTCTCACTAATCTCACACAATTTATGTATAGTAACTGATGTGAGTTGATTTTAGATTCATTATATTTGTGACACTTTTTAAGAAATAGGATCAAGATTCTTATCAATTTATAGGTGAGTCACCTAAGAAAAATCCCCACTAGACATTAACTTAACAAGTGTTAAGTAGATGTGAAGGTTCATTTCCAAAGGTCTAATGTAAAAGACAATTAGAGTGATGAATGGATGACAATTAAGGTGCAGAATCCAGAATAGAAATTGGCGCAAAATAGAATTGAAATAAAGCACAAAACAGTTTTGAAACAACACACAAATTCAAGGAGGCTTAAGGAATCATCAATGGAGTTCAATGCCTTCCAATGGATGATCCAAACTCATGTAACATGAGTGCCATATCCTTATATAAGAAGAACACAAAATACAAAATAGAATTAAAAGAAAGACAAAACTACCGAATAGAAACACAAACTAAAACAAATTCACCAATTGGAATTGAAGAACAAGCTATAAGAACAAAAGAACCGATTGAAAATTAAAGAACAAGATGAACAACCGATTAAATGAACTATGGAAGATGAAAGAAGATGAAACTTATGTGGTTGAAGCCATGGATGGGAAGGGACACGCCCCCTGGAGATGAATGATCCAAGATAAGTGTTGGAATGCCGCCACTTGAGAGCTCCCAAAGCACTCACAAGATGAAACAAGGAAGAGGAGAACAAGTCTCACAAAATTCACTCACAATTTGAGTATAGTAACTTTACTTCTAATTTTAATATATGAATTTACAATGAGCAAGCACCTCTATTTATAGTTTTAGAGGGTTGAAATGAAAGCGAAACAAATTCAAATATACACCCAAATCAAATTCAAATTCGGCGCCAATCTAGAGTCACAAGGAAAATGTGACTTATTTTCTACTTTTGCACCTCCTACAAACTACACCTACACCCTCTTTCTATGTCACATGGAAGGTGTGGCTCATCTTTGTACAATAACACCCCCTATTCCTATATTTACACCTACCTCTATTGTTCTTCTACAAATTACTCAAAAGGAAATTACAAAAAGAGTCATTCATTGATGCCTATCACCCAAAGCTTTAGCCTTGCTCCAAGTAATCCTTTGAGCCATGAAGGATGTTGAGCTTATGGGTTGGGCTTGGACCCCAACTTGGGCTTAGGCTTCTTGGGCTTAGGCCTCAAGTGCCTGTGCTAGAAATAAAAAATCTACACTAAATAAAGGGCTGGAAAATAAAAGCAAGAAAATAAATGACAAGAAATTAAAGGTACTTGAATTTAAAGGTGCTAGAATTTAAATTGCTTGAATGTAAAGTGCCAAATCAACTCAAAAAATTAAGCATAAGAACCTAAGCTCTGATACCACATGATGTGAGTTGATTTTATGATTTAGCATTTTATGGTGGCACTTTAATTAGGATTGAGATTTTAGGATGATTAAGGTGAGAACCTAAGGAAAATCCCCACTGGACATTAACTTAACCAAATGGTTAAGTAGATGTGAAGGTTCATTTCTCAAAGGCAAAAGGAAAACACAATTATAAGGTGATGATGATGACAAGTTATGGTATGGAATTACATAAGGAAAACAAGAGCAACATATAAAAACCGAATAGACATAACGAAGCAAAATAAGAACATGTTTATGAATAGATGGGATGATAATGGAAGGAAAAGATGAAGGAAAAGGAAGCTTATGAGAAAATGGAATTGAGAATGGTTTCACGCCACTTGGATGGTGAAATGACTCCAAGATAAGTGAAGGATGCCGCCACTTGAGAGCTCTCAAAACTCACAAGATAAGACCACTTTTGGAGGAGCTCACTCACTCCCAATTCACACAAGAATTTGTGTATAGTAACTTTACTCTAATTTTCAACTTGTGAATACATGAGGTAGGCCTCCCTATTTATAGATTTAGGAGCCTTGGAAAGCAAGCTTAAAGGGTAGAATGGGAAAAGGGAAAAAAAGTGGGCAGCCATAGGGTTTGACTAAGTCAATCCCGTATTCTTGGCTTATCCTTCTAGAAATTAGGTCAAAATGCCTTCAAATGGGCTAGGAACAAGCAAAGAATGCTACCCACATCCCCTACTATGCTAAAGGCGCTTTATTCTACCTTATTTCTACTATTTGGACCCCTCATTTGAGCCCAATTTATTTACAACATTTTTCTAAATATTTAAGAGGACTAATAGGAAGAACTTCAAGTGCTCTGCACCTTGTCCATTCCTCCTATTGAAGAGGTCTTCTGATCCGGTCGGTCATTGGTAGTTGATGACATCAGCAGCAGATGACCACGTGGACCATTCACAGGGTGACACATGGAATGAGATAGCAAGTGAATCAGGGAGGAGATCACTCAGAACGGTGATCGGTGGTCAGTTGCTAAGTGACCACCACCTGCAGATCAGTGCCTAGATGACTGCTTGGAGGCAGAGCTCGAGAAGTAAAGAAGCACTGATCAGTCATCGGGGTTTCTTATTAACACGCAGTTAAGCTGGGACCAAGGCTCCCAGCGAGAGCGTTACGCAAGAAGCACTGATCAGTCATCAGGGTTTCTTGTTAAAACGCAGTTAAGCTGGGACCCAGGCTCCCAGCGAGAGCGTTACGCAAGAAGCACTGATCAGTCATCGGGGTTTCTTGTTAACACGCAGTTAAGCTGGGACCCAGGCTCCCAGCGAGAGCGTTACGCAAGAAGCACTGATCAGTCATCAGGGTTTCTTGTTAACACGTAGTTAAGCTGGGACCCAGGCTCCCAGCGAGAGCGTTACGCAAGAAGCACTGATCAGTCATCAGGGTTTCTTGTTAACACGTAGTTAAGCTGGGACCCAGGCTCCCAGCGAGAGCGTTACGCAAGAAGCACTGATCAGTCATCGGGGTTTCTTGTTAACACGTAGTTAAGCTGGGACCCAGGCTCCCAGCGAGAGCGTTACGCAAGAAGCACTGATCAGTCATCGGTTCATGGTCATCGGGGTTTCTTGCTAACACGCAATTAAGCTGGGACCCAGGCTCCCAGCGAGAGCGTTACGCATGCACCTCGCATGATTCCAAACCAGAAGAAGAAGAGCTGCTCGCCAGTAGGGTCGTGCATGAGGATGGTACAAGAGAGGTAGTAAGCTGGTCAGTGATCAGTGACTCTTTTAACCCATTACGTGCATGGCACTGTGCGGTGAGGTCATGCATGCAGGATGCAGCGCTTGGTGAGTGTGCCTAGACCAGCCACACCTGGTGTTCTCCTGGGAGCATGCGACTCACTCAGAGGCAAGAAACGCGCTAAGTTACTCCGCAAGAGGATAACTTAGGCACACAGAGAAAAGCACAAGGCCCTTCAGGTGTGACACGCGTACGGTTAGATGCAAGTTGCATGCCTCCACGTGTCACCATCTGAGAGAGAGGCGCAACCTAGGTATAAAAGCACTCCACGTCATGTAAGGTACGGAAGTTTTACAGACTTTATACAGTTTTTACAGTTTTACAGAGTTACACACATTTTCTGAGTCATTGTGAGCACGTTTATACACGTTGCACAGTGATAACAGAATTCAGAGATAGAGAGAGAAAGTGGATCTGAGAGCACACATGAGTCTCACAGAGAGATTCAGAGAGAGTTTTTGGTGGTTCTGTTGCCTGACTTGAGCGTCGGAGTGCACACGGCCGCTAGAGGCGCCGTCTGTGTTATTTTGCAGGCATCGTTTGGAGTTCCAGAGAAGGTTCTTGGAGCGTTCTTGTAGAACACACAGTTGCAGGAGGCTAGACGAAGGAGTGACGAGGTACATACCCCACGTTCAAGTCCGTGGCAGGATCATTTGGCGCCCACCGTGGGGCCCGTGTGAATCTTGTTCCCATCCACATCACAGTTCTTGAAGTTTCTTGTAGTTTCTTGAGGTTTCTTGAAGTTTCTTGAAGTTTCTTGAGGTTTCTTGAAGTTTTCGTCGAAGGTTTTGCTGAAAAGATGAGTAGAAGAACCAGACAAACCACACCTACATCATCTGTTGAAGAAGGAGCTGTTACCATGGCCCAGGTCATGGAGATGATGCATGCGCTGCAGGATAATGTCGCGGCATCGAGAGCGGAGCAGGAGAAGATGCGCGCAGAGCTGACTGCATCGCAGAGCAGAAATGAAGAGTTGAACCGTATAAACGAAGAATTGCGTAGGGAACTGCAGGCGCAGAAGGAGCACACAGTCGAAGATAGGACGTCGATGCCGCCATCGCCTCCTAGAGCATTCCCTATGCCTTTCTCCCCCGAGATCATGAACACAGTGGTGCCTCCCAACCTGGTGGGAGTGAAGGCGTCATTCACGGGGGTGGAAGATACAGAAGCACATCTGACGGCCTTCCACACTCAGATGATGCTGTCTGGAGGCTCAAACGCTGTGTACTGCAAAATGTTTATCAGTATACTAAGCAGAATAACTATGGAGTGGTTCGTGAGCCTGCCAGAGGGCCACATCACCTCCTTCCATCAGTTTTCGAAGCTGTTCACAGAGCAGTATATCGTCAACAAAGCGCCACCGGTGGTGTCCTATGATCTGTTCGACGTACGTCAGTACCAGGGGGAGTCGTTGAAGGACTACCTCAACTGTTTTGGTGCGCAGGTGGTGAGATTGTCTAGCAAGGACGAGAACATGCTGGTGCATGCATTCAAGAAAGGCGTATTGCCTGGTCCTTTCAGTGAATCGCTCATCAGGAGCCACCCTGCCACCTTCGCTGAGATTCGGTGACACGCGGTGGCGCACATAGTATGATGGATATCAAGGAAGAGAGGATTTCACTAATGGAGGAAGAGGCCATCCACCAAAACATTTAAAGTTTTTCTTATTAGTCTTTTCAAAAGAGGAGGCCCAAGCCCAAAGCCCAAGCCCAAAAAGGCCAAGCCCAAGAAGCCCAAGTCCAATCCATGAGAAGCAAGGCCAAGCATTAAATAAAAGATCATCATTTGTATTTCTTTTGTATAAGTTGTAGGAGGTGTGGATATTAAATATAGGAGTGTGAATATGTAAAATAAAGTCACATTGTACATGTGACTTAGGAGAGTAGGTGTAAGTGTAGTTTTTAGGAGGTGTCATAGTAGAAAAAGGTCACACCTCCCATGTGACTTGTTTTGGTGGGAATTTCAAAAGAGTTTCTTTTGAATTTTCCCACCTATTTTTCAGCACCCTCACACTATAAATAAAGGTGTGAGCTCTTGTAAAATGCAGATTTGAATTTTTGAATTTTGAATTAGAGAAACTTTACTCAATTTTTGAGTGAGCATTGGAGAGCTTTGCATCTTCTTCACTAGTCTTATCTTGAAGGTTCAATGGTTACCTCAAGTGGCGGCTTGCACACTCATCTAGGAGCCTTCATCCTCTTAGTGGCGTGATCATCCAACCATACCTCCATCTTCATGAGCATTCTCTTCTCCTTCCTTCCTTCTCTTTTAGTTTTCATGTCTTAGCTTGTGTTCTTGTGTTTTGGTTCGGTGCCTTTAATTTCCAGCACTTATATTCAGTTTTCTATCACTTTAATCGGTTCAATTTGACAATAATTGGAACTTCCATATGAGTTTGTGTTTTGGCATTAGTTTTTGGTGAGTTCTTGACTTAGAACATTGATCCAATTCTAAGAAAAAGTGCCTCTCTAATGACCAACTCAAGATGTTTCCTAAGAATGTCAAGAACCTTTCATCTTATGTTCTTGAATTTGTTAGATATTATGGCTTTAAACTAGAGGGGGGTGAATTGTTTAAAGAGGTTTTCGCAATCTTTTTGAAGCTAGAATGAGTTTATCTCAAAAACCAATTGATCAAGCAATTCAGTTAGTCAAAACAGTAAGCAAAACTGCACTGTCAGAAAAACAATCGGTTGTTTCTTCGAAACAATCGGTTGTTTTTATCAGCAAACAACAAACAAACTGAATTTAAAGAGTAAGGGATAGAGAGATTGTACACAGATGTTTATACTGGTTCACTCCAACCCAGAGCTACATCCAGTCTTCTCAGAACCCTGAGGAAATCCACTAAGCAATCAACACTAGATTACTTACACACAACCAAGAAAGTGACCTTGAACACCCTCAAGAAACACACTTTCCTTGGTCAGCACACCACACTAAGAAAGCTGATCTTGATCCCCTCAAGAACACACAGCTCTTCTTAGCAACAGCACAAAACGAATGTTCACAGAATTTACAAGGATTACACTTGTTACAGAAGCAATCTGAAATCAGTACAAGAGAATCCTATCTCAGCACTTTGATCAATCTCTTTAGCTCTTAAGCAATCTCAGCAATTTTCCAAAACTCTCTTAGCAGCCCATTGTCAAAAGCATTCTAAACCTTTTAAAAGAGATTTCTGAATTATATAAAAGGAAGTTTGTTTATCAAATCTTAACAAACCCATAAAAGCTTTCAGAAAGATTGGTCAAAGCATTTAATGACTGGAGCGTAAACAGTTTCAAATCATTTAAAGCTCAGTCAAAGTCAAAACTGTTTTCTGTTATAAAAACATAACAAACAATCAATTGTTTCCTCGAATCAATCGGTTGTTTTGTTACTTAACCAATTTTCACACTTTAAAACAGTTTTCAAAACACCTAAGCTTAAACAATCGGTTGTTTCGATAAAACAATCGGTTGTTTTAACTCAGTTTGAAAAAACACTTTACATTGTTGAAAGTTGAGATGCTTGAGCTTTAGATTCAATCAAAGGTTGAGTTACACAACTCAAACTACCCAGATCCTAACTAAACCAGCACAGCAACAGCAAGCACATCAAAAGCTTCATCATCCTTCAAAGGATTTGGATTCTTCAAAACCTTGAACACCACTTGGTTCAACAATCTCCCCCTATTTGATGAAGACAAATCCCTGGTGCTTGTGTTGTACTGATTAAATCTGAAGCAGTTCCTGCAAAGAAAACATTTGTACCATCCAAAGCTTCTTACAGCAGCCAGTTAGATTATACCTCTTTTAACATAAAATTCAATCGGTTGTTTACACGAAACAATCGATTGTTTCTATCAGCAGCAGCAGAAAACACTTTTATACTCATAGATTTAAACATTTTTATGCATATAAGATACAGATATACAAGTACCAATAAATCTCCCCCTATTTGTCTTCACAAATAGACTTTAACATGTACCAAACACAGATTTTAAGAGAGATTATTTAGATCAAGAATACCTAACTCATTTCTTAAGAAGAAAAACCTCTCTTTTGGCAAAGGCTTTGTGAAGATGTCAGCTAGCTGCAGTTTGGTCTCCACAAACCTTACTTCACAGTTCCCATTTTGCACATGATCTCTGATGAAATGATGTCTTATTTCAATATGTTTGGTCCTTGAGTGCTGGATTTGATTTTTGGTAAGACTGATTGCACTTGTGTTATCACACATCAAAGGAACTTTGCTGATTTGTACACCAAAATCTGCAAGTTGTTGTTTGAGCCATAGGATCTGTGCACAGCAGCTACCAGCAGCTATATATTCTGCCTCAGCAGTTGAGAGAGCAACACATGCTTGTTTCTTGCTATGCCATGAGATTAGGCTAGAGCCAAGAAGGTGACAAGTGCCACTTGTGCTTTTTCTATCTAGCTTGTAACCTGCGAAATCAGAATCTGAATAACCAATTAAATGTATTGGAGAATGAGAGGGATACCATAATCCTACAGATGATGTTCCTTTGAGATATTTCAGAATTCTCTTTGCAGCTTTGAAGTGTGACTCTTTAGGATTTGCTTGAAATCTTGCACATAGACACACCGCAAACATGATGTCCGGTCTACTTGCTGTTAGATAAAGCAATGATCCAATCAATCCTCTGAATTTTGTTTGATCTATACTCTTTCCAGCAGAATCTGCATCCATGTAGCAGCTTGATGGCATTGGAGTGCTTGCCTCTTTGCAATTCTCCATTTCAAACTTTTTGAGAATCTCCTTACAATACTTTGATTGACTTAAGAAGATCCCATCCTTTGTTTGTTTAACCTGCAATCCAAGAAAGAAAGATAGTTCTCCCATCATAGACATTTCAAACTCACCTTTCATAGCAGCCACAAATTCTTCACACAACCTATCTTGTGTAGCACCAAAGATGATGTCATCAACATATATTTGCACAAGAATTATTTCTGCATGTGACTTCTTGATGAAGAGAGTCTTGTCTATCATTCCTCTTTCATAGCCAAGAGAAAGCAGAAAGTTGCTAAGCCTCTCATACCACTGCCTTGGAGCTTGTTTCAGACCATACAAAGCTTTCTTCAACTTGAAAACATGGTTGGGATACTTGTGGTCTTCAAAACCCGGTGGTTGATCTACATAGATTTCCTCATTGATGTAGCCATTCAAGAAGGCACTTTTTACATCCATTTGGAAGAGTTTAAAACCACTCATACATGCAAAGGCCAGCAGCAGCCTCACAGCCTCCAATCTAGCCACAGGAGCAAAGGTTTCACCATAGTCTAAGCCCTCTTCTTGATTGTAGCCCTTGGCAACTAGCCTTGCTTTGTTTCTTGTGATAACTCCTTCCTCATCTAGCTTGTTCCTGAAAACCCATTTTGCACCAATAATATTCATTTCATTAGTTCTAGGAACAAGAAACCATACCTCATTTCTTTCGAATTGATTTAGCTTTTCTTGCATAGCTTCAACCCACTTCTCATCTTTGAGAGCTTCTTCAATTGACTTTGGTTCAATTTGAGAGACAAAAGCTGTGTGTCTGCAGAAGTTTGAGATGGAGCTACGTGTGGAGACACCTTCCTTTATCTGCCCTATGATGTTATCCACTGACAGATCTCTGGGAATTCTCCACTCTTTGGGCAGCTCACTCTGTTGCAGAGTTTCAATCGGTTGTTTCTGCGAATCAACCGGTTGTTTTTCTGTACAGATTTCCAGCTTCTCCAAACTGATGCTCTGTTCGTCTTCCTCAGCACTGATCTTTGGGTTCTCACTGATTCTGCGATCTACCTCATCAAAGACTACATGAACTGATTCTTCTACAGTCATTAACCTTTTGTTGTAGACTCTATAAGCATGGCTTGTGAGGGAATAACCAATGAAAATGCCAAGGTCAGCTTTCTCATCAAATTTTCCCAAGCTTTCCTTTCCATTGTTGAGAACAAAACAGTTACAGCCAAAGACTTTGAGGTGACTGATGTTAGGCTTTCTTCCATTGAAAAGTTCATATGGAGTTTTCTTCAAAATAGGCCTTATAAGCACCCTATTCATCACATAACAGGAGGTACTCACTGCATCTGCCCAAAAATACTTAGGAAGAGAAGATTCACTAAGCATTGTCCTTGCAAGCTCTTCAAGAGACCTGTTCTTCCTCTCTACAACTCCATTTTGCTGTGGTGTTCTTGGAGCAGAGAAATTGTGTAGAATTCCCAACTTCTCACAGAACTTGACAAACTTCTCATTTTGGAATTCTCCTCCATGGTCACTCCTTATTGAGCCTATGTTACTGCCCTTTGTGTTTTGAAGTCTTCTTGCTAGCTTTTTGAATGCAGCAAGGGCATCACTCTTTGACTCCAAGAACAAGGTCCAAGTGTACCTAGAGAAATCATCAACAATAACAAGAGCATAATAATTTCCACCAAGACTCATAGTTCTAGAGGGTCCAAAGAGATCCATGTGAAGGAGTTCAAGAGGTCTCAATGAAGAGACAACATTTTTGGTTTTAAAAGAACTTTTCACTTGTTTCCCTTTTTGGCAAGCTTCACAAATGTGATCCCTCTCAAACTTGAGTTTTGGCAGCCCAATCACAAGATCTTTTGATATAAGCTTGTTCAAATGATTCATGTGAATATGAGCAATTCTTCTATGCCAAAGCCAAGATTCATCTTGCTTGGATAGAAGACATCCAATTGAACATGGTGAAGAGATATCTAGAAGATATACATTATTAACTCTCTTACCTACCAACATTACCTCTTTAGTGTTGGGTAGACAAATTTCACATGTGTTTGCCTTGAACATCACTTGATACCCCTTGTCACACAGTTGGCTAATACTCAGCAGATTATGCTTTAGGCCTTCAACAAAGAGCACATCATGAATCACCAAGATGCTCTCATCTCCTATGGATCCTCTTCCAAGTATTCTTCCTTTGTTGTTATCTCCATAGGTGACATGACCCTCTTGCTTGAAGGATATTCTCAGGAACTTTGATTTGTCCCCTGTCATATGCTTGGAGCATCCACTGTCCAAGTACCAAAGCTGCTTTCTCTCCACCAAGATTTCCTACAAAGAAAATTCTCAAGTACATAGGTTTGGTCCCCTTATGAATGAGGGTCCATCTGGTGTATACTCATCAACACAAGCTTTATTTTTCTTGGGAATCCACTTCATAAGCCCTTTAGGAACAACATGTTTTCTGATTTTACAGAATCACACAGAATGACCTCTTTTCATGCAATAGAAGCATGTAACAATCGATTGTTTCGATGGTCCAATCGATTGTTTTTCTGGCCTTTTTGAAAATCTATCTTGCTGGTTTTGTGGATTAAAACCCAATCCTGATTTTCCAAAAACACACTTTTGAGAAGCTAGCACACTTTCAAAGTTGGATTGGCCTTTAGAAAGCTTATCCACGGTTTTAACAAGATAGTGGACCTTCTTTTCAAGATTTTCACAGTTTTCACAAACTAGAGTGTCACACTTGCAAGAGGAGTTTTTGTAAATGATTTCCAGATTTTCAAAATCCATTTTTGAATTTTCTAAATCCTCCTCCAGTGCTTTTACCCTGTTTTCAAGCCAGCTATTCTTTTCTTTCAATCGATTGTTTAAGAGAGCCAATCGGTTTGCTTCTTCATGTGTTTCTTGAAAGGCTTGAAGCAATTGACCATAATTTTCAGAGTTTGAAGAGTTTGATGAACTTACACTACATGAGTCATCCTCCCTTCTGGCCATTAAGCAAAGATTGAGGCTTTTCTTATTTTGTCTTCTTTTCCTTCTTGCTTGACTCTTTGTCATTGCTTCCTTTGGTTCATGAGCAACCTTGAGAGTCTCCCACATTTCCTTAGCAGTTTTGCACTTTGATATCCTGAAAAATTCATTAGTATCTAGTGCAGAAGCTATAATGTTTTGAGCAGACCTATCAAGCTGAGCCATCTTACATTCATCATCTGTCCATTTGGACAAAGGTTTTATAGTAAAGGAATTATTCTTTTTGAACTTTGGAATGTAAGGACCATTCTCAATTGAGTCCCAAATTCTTTGATCAATTGATTCAATAAAGATTTTCATTCTTGCTTCCCAAAACTTATAATTCAATCCACAGAATAAAGGTGGTTTGTAGATTGAAGCACCTTCCTCAAAAGATAGTTTTCCAGCCATAAAAAAATTTTGATCAACTTGAATAACTTTCAAGAACCAAGCTCTTGATGCCAATTGTTAGATATTATGGCTTTAAACTAGAGGGGGGGTGAATTGTTTAAAGAGGTTTTCGCAATCTTTTTGAAGCTAGAATGAGTTTATCTCAAAAACCAATTGATCAAGCAATTTAGTTAGTCAAAACAGTAAGCAAAACTGCACTGTCAGAAAAACAATCGGTTGTTTCTTCGAAACAATCGGTTGTTTTTATCAGCAAACAACAAACAAACTGAATTTAAAGAGTAAGGGATAGAGAGATTGTACACAGATGTTTATACTGGTTCACTCCAACCTAGAGCTACATCCAGTCTTCTCAGAACCCTGAGGAAATCCACTAAGCAATCAACACTAGATTACTTACACACAACCAAGAAAGTGACCTTGAACACCCTCAAGAAACACACTTTCCTTGGTCAGCACACCACACTAAGAAAGCTGATCTTGATCCCCTCAAGAACACACAGCTCTTCTTAGCAACAGCACAAAACGAATGTTCACAGAATTTACAAGGATTACACTTGTTACAGAAGCAATCTGAAATCAGTACAAGAGAATCCTATCTCAGCACTTTGATCAATCTCTTTAGCTCTTAAGCAATCTCAGCAATTTTCCAAAACTCTCTTAGCAGCCCATTGTCAAAAGCATTCTAAACCTTTTAAAAGAGATTTCTGAATTATATAAAAGGAAGTTTGTTTATCAAATCTTAACAAACCCATAAAAGCTTTCAGAAAGATTGGTCAAAGCATTTAATGACTGGAGCGTAAACAGTTTCAAATCATTTAAAGCTCAGTCAAAGTCAAAACTGTTTTCTGTTATAAAAACATAACAAACAATCGATTGTTTCCTCGAATCAATCGGTTGTTTTGTTACTTAACCAATTTTCACACTTTAAAACAGTTTTCAAAACACCTAAGCTTAAACAATCGGTTGTTTCGATAAAACAATCGGTTGTTTTAACTCAGTTTGAAAAAACACTTTACATTGTTGAAAGTTGAGATGCTTGAGCTTTAGATTCAATCAAAGGTTGAGTTACACAACTCAAACTACCCAGATCCTAACTAAACCAGCACAGCAACAGCAAGCACAGCAAAAGCTTCATCATCCTTCAAAGGATTTGGATTCTTCAAAACCTTGAACACCACTTGGTTCAACAGAATTCACATCATAGTAGCAGAGACAGAGGTCTCTGAGAAGAGAGGCAGTGCTGCATCGTCGATGCCGCACGGAGGTCAGGGGAAGCAGCAGCAACAGGCGCGGTGCACGAGGCCAAGGAAGGGAAGAAGGCGCAGGGAAGGTCTCGTCCCTATGCACCCAGGAAGGACCCGACCAGGGGGCGTGCAAGGGAGAACAACGCACCCCCCAGGTATGATTTCATGGTAGAGTTGGCGGAGCTGATCGCCATCCCTGCCGTGGCTGCAAGACTCCGAGTACCAGAGAAAACTGATAAGGTACTTGGAAAGAAGAAGGATGAGTGGTGTGAATTCCATCAGGCTTATGGACACACACTGATGGAAGAGGCCCAAGTTCAGGCCCAACACAAGGTCCATGGCCAAGCACATTCACGCCCAAATGAGTCAAGCCACGGATGGGAGGGAGAAGACCTTGTACATCCTACTTGGAGGCCCATTAGGGGTAGCTTAGTAGATTAGTGTAGTGTAGAAAGCAAAACTTGCTCACTTAGGGGTGTGCTATCAAAAAGGTGCCCTAAGCAATAGAAGGAGGGGTGTGCTAGCAAATAGGTGCCTTTAGCAAAAGAAGGAGGGGTGTACTATCAAATGTTGCATTTTTGACCTATCTTCTAGAATATTAGGATGATGGTGTGGTTTGACTAAAGTCAATACCCTAGGCAGCCCCCACTTTTTGTATTTCCATCCCTACCCTTTAAGCTTGCTCACCAAGGCTCCTAAATCTATAAATAAGGAGGCCTACCTCATGTATTTTCAAGATTAAATAGAGTATTATTATGCTGCCCAAATTGTGCCATACACTACTCCTTGCCTAACACTTAGGTTTTAGTCTTCAATTCATCACTACCAAAGGGGCTGGCCAAACCTCCCCATTTCCTCACTCTTCATGCACCTTCAAGGCACCCATGTTTCCTAGGAAGGCCTTGCTCACCTCCTCCATAAGCTTCCGCATCCATCATCACCAAGGAACTCCAAAATCCAAAGAAGAGCTCATAGGAATGCTATCATTTGGTATCTAGAGCTATGGTTCTTCAAAGATGAGTATCTCTTTTCATTTTCTTTTTGAGTTCTTCTTTTCTCCAAGTTGTTCATCTTTATTCCAAGTTGTCTTGCTGTTTTTATGTTTTAATATGATTTGAATGCTTGTTTATTCATTTCATTTGGTGGGTTTGTTCAAACTTGTGCTTGAACATCTATTTTCAATTTTGTGTAGGATTCTTGATATATTTGTGTTGCTGTTTTTATTTTTAGGTATTTGAGTCTTGCTTGAAATTTCATTTGGGTCATATGATGTTCTTGTGTCTTTTCATTTTATGAATCTATAAGTTTTGGCTAAGTCATGTGTTTCCATATTTGTCATCAAATCCTAGTAGTACTCTTTTTGATTTATTTGTTTCTTGTTTTTGGTCTGAATGTTTGATCTGAAATCTGTTTTATGTTGATCCTTTGGTGCATTTTTAATTTTAGTTTGAGTTCTTATTTGTGTGTTAGATCCACACAAATTCCATTATATTAACTCCATTGTGTTTTTAAGGTATATCATTCTGTTTTTCATTCCAGTTTTCAGAACCCCTTGTTTTTCACTTTTCTGTGCTGACTGTTTTGATTTATGAAAATCACATACATCATCAAAAATTTCTGAGCCTCCGGATTTCACAAATTTGAGGTGTTAGCAAAAGGACAAAAAAAGAACCATCTGAAAAGAAGAAATAGAAAAAAAAAGATAAATATTACAAAAAAAGTGTGCAATCCTGACGTTCTAGCTGGCAGCTCTGAGCACTGATTTTATAAAATTTACCAAAATTAATTGTGATCCGGTCGGTCACCAGTAGTTGATGACGTCAGCAGCAGGTGACCACGTGGACCATGCAAGGGTGGCACGTGGTAGAAAGAGCAAGTGAATCAGGGAGGAGATTACCTAGAACGGTGATCGGTAGTCAGATACCAAGTGGTCACCTCCCCCAGAGCGATGCCTGGATAAGCGCCTGGAAGCACCGCACGGACGTCGGTGGATAGTCACGAGGCACCGCACGGTCATCGGTGGATAGGCATGAGGCATCGCCCGGTCATCGGGGGAAAGTTATAAGGCACCGGTCGGGCGTGACTGCATGAAGAGCGCGATCGGGCATTAAGAGGGTGATCGGTCGTAAGTGCATGCAGAGGGCGATCGGTCATCGGGGTTCTTGCCAACGCGTGTTAAGCTGGGACCAAGGTTCCCAGCGAGAACGTTACGCATGCACCTCGCATGATGCCTACTCAGAGGACGTGCGGCGAGGCCATGCAGGCAGGATGCGCCTGGCGAGTGAGTTTAGACCAGCCACACATGGCGCTCTCCTGGGAGCATGCGGCCCGCACAGAGAGAAGCGCAGAAGCCCTCAAGGTGTGACGCGTGTACGGTAGATGCCAGCTGCATGCCTCCACGTGTCACCATCTGGGAGAGAGGCGCGGCCCAGGTATAAAGCACTCCACGTCATGTAAGGTAGGGGGATTCTTTTCCAGATTACAAGTTTACACATGTTCACTACACTTAGTTTCTGAGTCACTGTGGGAGCGTTCTTACACGTTGCACAGTGATAACAAAAAATGGTTATAGAGAGAGAAAGTGGATCTGAGAGCACACACGAGTCTCACAGAGAGATTCAGTGATAGTTTTTGGTGTTCCTGTTGCTTGACTTGAGCGGCGGAGCTATAACGGCCGCCAGAGGCGCCATCTATGTATTTTGCAGGCAGCGTTTGGAGTTCCGGTAGTGGTTCTTGGAGCGTTCTTGCAGAACAGAAGGCTAGACGAAGGAGTGACGAGGCAATCCTCCACATTCGAGTCAAGCGGCAGGATCAAATTGGTACATGCGTTTGGAGTGAAATCAACGCCAAAAGTTTGTTAAGATCTTGTTCTGATTGTGTCTCAATTTTCAGAAGCAAATACAAAAGGGTCAGCTCAGCATAAATCTTTTAAAGATACACTTTCTGGACCACAACAATTTGTGCTTTTCTGTGGTGCTGTTTTTTGGTTTTTAAATCAAATCTAGTGCTATTCCTAGGTTCCTTTTTGTGTGCCATTCATTATTTGAGTACCTTTTATTTGCTTGTCTAATTTCATTTGAAATCTTTCTAGTTGTGTCACATTTAAATTCCATTTGTGTGGTACTGTTTTTCAAATTAATTTGTTTCTTGCTTTCTTTCTTTGGCCTCTAAGCTTGTTGGTGGATTAAATATCAATTGGTACTTGTTGAGTGAGAATTTGACTTGAGGGGAGTCTAGCTTGCTTAATAGGTGCTGGATTGAAGATTTTATTGACGTAATTCCAAGAGGAACAAAGGCAAAGGGCAGCAACAAACACCATACTACAAATACACCACACACTTTGGAAAGCCCAACAAGTAGAAAAGCAACAAAAGGGGTGCAACTAGAAGAACAACAAAAGGGGTGCAACTAGAAGAACAACAAAAGGGGTGCAAATAGTAAAAGCAACAAAGAGAGTGTCATTTAATTTCTTTGCAATCTTGCTTGTGTTAATTCCTTGTTAATCACGCAATTAGTCAGTGAGTGTGTCTTCAAGGGCTCCAAGTGTCCAAGAAGCCTGACCTTAAGGCCGTCTAGCTTAATTTTGTTTTTATTAATTGCTTTAATTGAACCAACTTGCTTTAATCACTTCGTTAATTTCTTGTTTAATCTTGTTTAAGGCTTTCATAGCTTGCATTGTTTTCTTGCATTAAAAATTTGATTTCTTCATCCTCATTGTGTTCTAAGTGTTTTACCTAAAGAAGGACTTGTGTAAATGTAACATCCCGCCAAATCCTTTTCACAAATATAAAATGAAATAAAGGTAAAACAATAATATTGAAGTGAACATACGTATTTATATAAAATGGAGTTGCTCCTCACAGGGAGTTTAGGTCAATTTTCCAAAACTTAAACAAAATACAGCCAAATAAAATGAAACCGGCGGTCTCCCTACATAAACCGGCGATCTCCTATCAGAAGACCCAAAACAGCCGATCTGCTATCAGAACAGAAAAACAGGCGATCACCACATAGAGACAGAAACAGGCGATCTCCTTCCGACGACCACTCACTGAGGAGCTCTACTCCCTGGAAGATCATCTGCTCCCGTGTAAAATACACGATCATCACAGTTTTAAGAGAAAACAGCCACAGAACAATACAAAGGGTAAGCTAGATATTTTTAAAACTTTAAATTATAAACTGGACAACCAACGTAGATCGGCCCTTTTTAAACATTCACAAGAGTCCATCACTTTCTCATTCATATCACACAACCATCAAGTGTCTATCAACAATTCTCAATATTTCACATTTCTCACGTCAGACTTCCACTGACTCATCACACATAGACACTTGACACTACTTTCGGAAGACTCGTGCGTTGACTCAGGCTCAGAGATCTGCACCTGTCATACCACACCACTGTGAAATCCACACAGGGTCGCTGTGAAATCCACACAGCCATGCGCATACATAGTCTCAATATCAACTCTCCCGGTATGACAGGGTTAATTCATATAACAGGTCAAGTCAGTTATCTTTCAAACAACTTACCCATACATATGAACCTCCTTCGACTCTCCACAACTGAATAACTTCATCTATGTGATTCCATTATATCAGCAGAGTCAGGATATCTCCTTCTAGACAAGCCCCTAGTCAATGCACATTACACACGATCTTACACGGTATTTTCTTTCCTGAAAATACTATGCCTTGATCCCACATTCACAACGTTCAACACATCATACAACACTGAATGAACGATTCAGTCACAGCAACATTCATTCCACGGTTCAAATTTTCGAATATCACATGCATTCCACATTTAAATCTCAAACAGTCTCAACGACACTAAAACAGGGGATTTCGAAAGCTGTATTTAAAACCGGCGATCACGTCGCCCAAATACATAAAAATAGAACATCGTGAAAAGAGTTTAAAACTGGCGACCACGTCGCCCAAACACATAGAACAGAGCATCACGAAATAGAGCTTAAAACCGGCGACCACGTCGCCCTCACTTCAGAAACAGCTAATCTACGGCTTTTATTGAAAAACAAAGCTAGCTTCCCTTACCTGGACTTGCGTAAACTTCACTAAGAGCTCCAACCCAACGAGCTTCAAGGATGCCTTAACTTTGTTTTAGCGTCTGGTTTGGAGGACTTGCAGAGAACCTCCCAGGTGCTCTATGGCAGTCGTCGATAGCCAAGCAGGGACGTGATAAGGCCTGAATCGCAGAGTGAAGGAGAGAAAAGAGAAGGATGAAGGTAGACTCACTCTGTCACTCTTGAACCACAGCAACGTTCTTTGCCTCCCCGCAGTGGGTTTTTGAATCCAAGTCTACTTGTCCACGCATGCTGCTGCCACCACCCCCTCTGCAGGAAAGCCTGAGTGTACGTTTCACTGAACAGTACGACCACGGTTGTCTCTTGCGCATGCCAACTTTCTGATGTCACTATTCTGAACCACCCTTTTTGTCTTTTTGCGCATGCCAACCACTTCCCTGAACAGTACGACCGCGAGTGTCTCTTGCGCATGCCAACTTTCTGATGTCACTATTCTGAACCACCCTTTTTGTCTACGTGGCGCGCCTGCAGGACGTTTCATGCTGGGAGTCTGGGTCCCACTTTATCTGTGTGAAACACGACATCGCGCGATAACCTTTCACCGATGACTTATCCTGGAAGATGACCGATCTCTCTCTCTGGAAGACGACCGATCTCTCTCTCTGGGAGACGAACGATGTCTCTCTCTGGGAGACGACCGATGTCTCTCTCTGGGAGACGACCGATGTCTATCCCTGGCAACGCCCGCATGTCTCTTCGTGCCCTGGCGATGCCCGCATGCCTCTCGCGCCCTTGCGATGTCCGCATACCTCGCGCCCTGGCGATGTCCGCATACCTCGCGCCCTGGCGATGTCCGCATGGGTAGTCTAGGCGACAGGCGATTATGTACTAACCAGGCGATCTCATACTCTTCTAAGCTACACTTTCCTTCCTTTTTATTTTAAATAAAAACATACTTAGAATTCATTTAAAATATATTCCTTTTATTCCAATTTAATTTTACAGGTCCTTACAGTAAAGGTTTTGGAGGGATAGTTTTTGGCTAAGGCAAGACTTGGTATTTAAGTAGTCCATTGTGACTCACCTCTCTTACCTGGAAAGCTACCTTCATTAACTTTCCTCTTCTTTCTTAAAAGTAAAACATTTCTATACGCAAAGTTCTAGTCATGTCTACTCACTCTTCCAAGTCCATTGAAAGTGATGTAAGGTCCATAAAATCTCTTTTGAAACAACTTGCTAAGGATGTACAACATCTTTCATATAGACAATTGGAAAATGAATCTAAAATCAATGAATTGGCTAGAGCAAGGAAAGAGAAATCAAAAAATTCAAAAAAATCTCATTCACATGCATCTCATTCTCAACTCCAAGAGTCTCTAGGAGAGGTAAGCATTAGAAACCATGAGTATTACCAACCACCACCTAGAAGACTTAGGCAAAGAGAGGAAGAAGCCCCAAGGGAAGTAAGGGTAGACCTACCACATTTCTATGGTAAGGACAATGTAGAAGTTTACCTAGATTGGGAAATGAAAGTGGAACAACTCTTTGCTTGTCATAGGGTGAGTGAAGAGAGAAAGGTACCCTTAGTTTTCAAGGAAATGCCATGTATTGGTGGACCTCTCTAGAGAGAGATAGACGTCTTCATAGGGACCCTCCCATAGAGTATTGGAATGACCTTAGGGGAGCCCTAAGACGTCGCCACATACCTTCCTACTACCATAGGGAGCTAATGGACAAGCTCCAAAGGCTCCAACAAAAGAACATGAGTGTGGAAGAGTATAGGCAAAAGATGGAGCTATACATGATGAGAGCCTCTATTAGAGAGGAAGAGGTCACCACCATATCTTGGTTTTTAAGTGGACTCAACCTTGAGATAAGAGATAAAGTAGAGCTTCTTCCCTACCAAGACTTGAATGATTTGGTTCAACTTTGCATTAAAGTTGAACAACAAAATTTGCGCAAAACTTCAAGTCAAAGGGTGGGAATCTACTCTAACTCTTATCCCAAGAGAGAGTATAGAAGAGAAAGGGAGGATAGTTTTTCAAAGGATAAATCCAAAGAAACTCCCAAGAGTGTAGGAAAAGATGTGTCTACCTCACAACCCCGCAGTAGAGACACCCAGTGCTTCAAGTGTCTTGGTAGAGGCCATATAGCATCCCAGTGCCCAAATAGGAGAACCATGATCTTAAGAGGGAGGGATGAGTATAGCAGCCAAGATGAAGAGTCTAGTGGGGAAGAAGAGAAGGAAAGTAGTGAGGGGGCATATCCTTGTGAGGGAGAATTAATGATGATCAGAAGAACCCTCAACAATCAACCTAGTGTGAACCATGAAACACAGAGAGAGAACATCTTTCATACAAGATGTAAAGTTTCACAAAACATTTGTTCTCTCATTGTGGATAGTGGCTCTTGCTGCAATTGTTGTAGCACTAGGATGGTTGAAAACCTTAATCTACAATTAATACCTCATCCAAAACCTTACAAACTTCAGTGGATAAATGAAGATGGGGAATTAACTGTAGATAAGCGGGTAAAAATCAGTCTTTCTGTGGGGAACTATAAAGATGAGATTTTATGTGATGTAGTACCCATGGAAGCCTGCCACATCTTATTGGGAAGACCATGGCAATTTGACAAAAAAACTATGCATAATGGTCTTACCAACGAGATAACTTTTACCCATAGGGAGAAAAAGTTTGTACTCTATCCTTTAACACCTTCACAAGTGGTAAAGGACCAAGTACAAATGAAAATAAAAAGAGAAAATGAGAAAAAGAAAAAAGAATTAAAGGAAAATCCTTTGTTTGGAGTTGAACCAGGCATTGACTTAAATTCTTCTTCCACAGAAAACCCTTGTGAGAATATGCTTGAAGATAAATCTGTGTCTAGAGCTGAACCAGATATAGGTATAAACCTTTCCTCCACAGAAAAGCCAAGTGAGGGGTTGTTTGAAAAAGAAGAAGAGGAATCTAGAAAGAATGAAGAGTATCTTACAACACCTCCTACAAGCATAGTGGGAAAAGAATCCTTAAAGGGGGATTGCAATAATTTTAACTCTCCTTTTCCTTTGAATCATGATGCTTACTCTTATTTTCAAAAATCACAAAAACAACACTTTGTGATGTTGTTGCTTATCTTGGGCAATGAACAACACAAAGGAAGCAAAAATATTTTTGTAAAGGGCCCTATTTCTTTCCAACAAAACTTTTATAAAAATAGCAAAGGGGCTTATTTCCTTACTATTTTATTTGAATACACTAGTCTTAATTTTCTTATCTCACTTTTCTTTGATGTTTATTGTAGGTTAATATTTGATCCTGGAGGACAAGCATAGTTTTCAAAGCAAGAATAAGGCTGTTGTTTGAGATCAACCCTGTAGATCTGAGGACAGATCCTCTCAAGAAGGAGGGGATGATGGAAGAGGCCCAAGCTCCAACCCAAGTTCAGGCCCAACACAAGGTCCATGGCCAAGCACATTCACGCCCAAATGAGTCAAGCCACAGATGGGAGGGAGAAGACCTTGTACATCCTACTTGGAGGGCCATTAGGGGTAGCTTAGTAGATTAGTGTAGTGTAGAAAGCAAAACTTGCTCACTTAGGGGTGTGTTATCAAAAAGGTGCCCTTAGCAATAGAAGGAGGGGTGTGCTAGCAAATAGGTGCCTTTAGCAAAAGAAGGAGGGGTGTACTATCAAATGTTGCATTTTTGACCTATCTTCTAGAATATTAGGATGATGGTGTGGTTTGACTAAAGTCAATACCCTAGGCAGCCCCCACTTTTTGTATTTCCATCCCTACCCTTTAAGCTTGCTCACCAAGGCTCCTAAATCTATAAATAAGGAGGCCTACCTCATGTATTTTCAAGATTAAATAGAGTATTATTATGCTGCCCAAATTGTGCCATACACTACTCCTTGCCTAACACTTAGGTTTTAGTCTTCAATTCATCACTACCAAAGGGGCTGGCCAAACCTCCCCATTTCCTCACTCTTCATGCACCTTCAAGGCACCCATGTTTCCTAGGAAGGCCTTGCTCACCTCCTCCATAAGCTTCCGCATCCATCATCACCAAGGAACTCCAAAATCCAAAGAAGAGCTCATAGAAATGCTATCACACACTCCACACCTGCCTGGCATTGGGGCATCAACTCGTTGAATTGGTAAAGATAGGATTCCTGACCGATTACCTGCGGGAGGCATGGGAGACGACTGATGTCTCTCGCGCCCTGGCGATGCCCGCATACCTCGCGCCCTGACGATGCCCGCATGCCTCTCGCGCCCCGGCGATGCCCGCATGCCTCTCGCGCCCTGGCGTTGCCCGCATGCTTCGCGCCCTGGCGATGCCCGCATGCCTCTCGCGCCCTGGCGATGTCCGCATACCTCGCGCCCTGGCGATGTCCACATACCTCGCGCCCTGGCGATGTCTGCATGGGTAGTCTAGGCGACAGGCGATTATGTACTAACCAGGCGATCTCATACTCTTCTAAGCTACACTTTCCTTCCTTTTTATTTTAAATAAAAACATACTTAGAATTCATTTAAAATATATTCCTTTTATTCCAATTTAATTTTACAGGTCCTTACACAGAACACCCAAGACCGATGTCAAATGTAAGGACCTGTAAAATTAAATTGGAATAAAAGGAATATATTTTAAATGAATTCTAAGTATGTTTTTATTTAAAATAAAAAGGAAGGAAAGTGTAGCTTAGAAGTCTACGAGATCGCCGTTGTTGAAGACGGAGGCGACCTCCGACTTCTCTGGTGTACATGATCGCCAATCGCCTATTGTAACATCCCGCCAAATACATTTCGCATTTTTTACATTTTTTTTTTCATTTTCGTAATATGAAATAACGGTAAAACAAATATATTGGAATAAACATAATTGTATATATATATACAAAGGAGTTCTCCTCGCAGGGAGTTTAATACAAAGCGGTCGTTTTCCAAAACTTAAAACATAAAGACAGCAAAAATACAAAACTACCGATCTCCTAACAGAAAACGGAGATCGCCTATCAGAAATGGCAAAAGGGGGCGATCGCCCAGCAAGAACAGAAAACCGGCGACCACATACGGCGATCACTCACAGGGGAATTCCACTTCCTGCAACCTCATCTGCTCCCGTGTAAAGTTACACGATCATCACAGGTTTAAGAAAACAGCCACAGAAACAAAATACAGGGTAAGCTATATATTTAAGAAAACTTTGAATCAAGAGCATACATAAGAACTTCACAACATCCATGAACCATAACAATATCAACCATCACATTTCCATATTCCACAAGACTATCAGGAAATCCCATATTTCACAAATCAATCCAAGAGTATTTCAATTCACATCAGCAATCAAGTGTCTATTAATTCAATTTCTCATTTCTCACGTCAGACTTTCCACTGACTCATCACACCAGACACTTGACCACTATTTCCGGAGACTCGTGCGTTGATTAGACCCAGAGATTCGCACCTGTCATACCAAAAGGCTGGAAAGTGCCCTCAGCCATGCGCATCACACCATCTCAATATTCTCATTATCACGGTATGACAAGGTTAATCCATACAACAGGCCGAACTCGTTCTGTTTCACACGAGACACCCATACGTATGAACCTCCATCGACTCTCCACAACTGAGTAACTTCCTTTATGTGATTTCATTACCTCAGTAGAGTCAGGATGTCTCATTATAGGATCACCGATCAATACACCTATTACAAGACCTTACACGGTATTTTCTTTCCTGAAAATACTATGCCTCGATCCAAAATCACAACATTCAACACATCACATAACACTTCAATGAACGATTTCAATCACAGCAAAACTCATACCAAGGTTCAAATTTTCGAAAACCACATTTAAAATCTCAAACACTTTTGAAACAGCATAGAACAGGGGATATTTCAATAACAGATGAAAAACCGGCGATCACGAACAAAACTGGGTTTAAAGCAAGAACAGTTTGAACACCAGGCGACCACGTCGCCCCCAACATCAAAAATCATCACACATACAGTTTTCATTTGAAGTAAGGCTAGCTTCCCTTACCTGGATCAGCGTGAAACTCACTTCAAGCTCTAACCACCGAACGTAAAGGATGCCTGAACTCTGCCTAAGCGTTCTAATTGGTAAAACTTGTAGAGAACCTTCTCCAATGCTCTATGGCAATCACTGGTAGTCAAGCTGGTGCCTGGGGAATACTGAGTCGCAGCGCAAGGAGAGAAAAGAGAAAGATGAAGGTGAACTCACTCTGTCACCTTTTATACTCTCACTGCGTTTCTAAACTCACTAAGAGGCGGTGCATTCTGATACTAGGAACATAGGCCTGCCATGTAGCTATCATTACCTATTCTCTAACTAACCCTTCCGTGTGGGTTTTCTTCCTCGAATTAAGTGCAACCTGACAGTATGGCCACGTGGCGTCTCTGCGCACATGGAGCTACTGTTCCGAAGGACTTTCACTGCCTACATGTCGCACATGCAGCACGTTCATCCTGGAAACCAGGGCCCCACTTCATCTGCGTGAAACGCGACATCGCGCGATAACCTTTCGCCGATGACCACTCGCGCAAAGACAATCCACCGATGACCCATCCTGGAGGACGACCGATGTCTCTCTCTGGAAGACGACCGATGTCTCTCTCTGGAAGACGACCGATGTCTCTCTCTGGAAGACGACCGATGTCTCTCTCTGGAAGACGACCGATGTCTCCTCCTCCTGGAGACCGACCGAGGTCTCTTCCTCCTGGAGACCGACCGAGGTCTCTTCCTCCTGGAGACCGACCGAGGTCTCCTCTTGGCGACACCCGCATGCCTCTCGCGCCTAGGCAAAGCCCACATGCATCTCGCGCACTGGCGATGCCCGTATGTCTCTCGCGCCCAGGCAAAGCCTACATGCATCTCGCGCCCTGGCGATGCCCGTATGTCTCTCGCGCCCTGGCGATGTCCGCTTGCCTCTCGCGCCCTGGCGATGCCCGCATGCCTCTCGCGCCCTGGCGATGCCCGCATGCCTCTCGCGCCCTGGCGATCATGTTCCAGGCGATCTCATGGCTTTCTAACTACACTTTCCTTCACTTTTATTTTAAATAAAAACATACTTAGAATTCACTTAAAATATATTACTTTTATTCCAATAAGATTTTCCAGGTCCTTACACCTATGGTGTACATGATCGCCAATCGCCTATGGTGTACATGATCGCCGAAAGTGCACTTAGTATATGGTCAAGATGCTGGATCAACCATAGTGGGTTCCAAAAACCACGCGTATCAAGGCGTGGGTTAAGCCTTAGATACGCTGTGCATGCGAAGCTCTATGCTTGAGCATAAGAAATCGTCCTTAGTGTTGCATGCATGGGCGCACGAGGAGTAGTGCTGATCTACTCTTGGAAATGTGAAGCTACCGACGTCACCAAGTCATGTGGAGATGATACCTTGGACGTAACATAGTGGGATGAAGAACCTTCAGCAAGGTGTGGCGATGTGTCATGCGGACATCGCCGGGGCGAGAGACATGCGGACATCGCCGGGGCGAGAGACATGCGGGCATCGCCAGGGCGAGAGACATGCGGGCATCGCCAGGGTGAGAGACATGCGGGCATCGCCAGGGCGAGAGACATGCGGGCATCGCCAGGGCGATTGACATCAGTCGTCTTCCAGAGAGAGACATCGGTCGTCTTCCAGAGAGAGACATCGGTCGTCCACCAGGATGAGTCATCGGTGGAAGGTTATCGCGCGATGTCGTGTTTCACACAGATAAGGTGGGACCCAGGCTCCCAGCATGAGACGTCTTGCACGCGCGACACATAGACAAAAAGGGTGTTTCAGAATAGTTGGCATCAGAGAGTTGGTATGCGCAGAGACACACGTGGCCATACTGTTCAAGGAAGTGTGCACGCAAGCTTTCCTGCAAAGTGGATGGTGGCAGCGGCAATTGTGGACAAGTTGGTTTAGATTAAAAAAAACTCACTTCTGAGAGGAAAAGAACGTTGCTGTGGTTCAAGAGTGACAGAGTGAGTTTACCTTCATCCTTCTCTTTTCTCTCCTTCGCGCTGCGATTCAGGCATCCTCAAGCACCAGTACGACGAGCGACGACTGCCCTTGGACTCCTGGGAAGTTCTCTGCGAGTTTTCCGATCAGGACGCTAAAATAGAGTTTGGGTATCCTTAAGTTCGGTGTGTTAGAGCTCGTAGTGAGATTTTACGCAAGTCCAGGTAAGGGAAGCTAGCCTTATTTCCAACGAAAACCTTAAGTTAGATGATTTTGATGATGGGGCGACGTGGTCGCCGGTTTTCAACTGTTATTGCATAATCCCCTATTTTTGGATGTGATCGCCGGTTTTAATGTTGTTTTCGAACTCCCCTGTTTTAGTGTCGCTGTGAACTTGTTGAGATTGAAATGAAAAATGTATATGCTATTCGAAAACCTGAACGGTGGTATGCTTGTTTTTGTGACTGGGGTTGTTTAAGAAAAGATTCAAAGTATTCTACGATGGAATTGTTCTTTATGTGTGGTATGATGTATGGAATGTGGTGAATGTGGGATCAAGGCATAGTATTTTCCGGAAAGAAAATACCGTGTAAGATCGTGTAGAGTGTGCATTGACCGGTGATTCGTTTATTATGAGATATCCTGACTCTCCTGATATAATGGAATCATATAGATGAAGTTATTCAGGCGTTGAGAGTCGAAGGAGGTTCATATGTATGGGTGAGTTGTTTGAAAGAGAACGAGCTTGACCCGTTGTATGGATTAACCCTGTCATGCTAGGATAGTGATGATATTGAGATTCATTTATACGCTTGTGAATGTGTGTGATTTCACAGCGACCCTGTGAATGTGTGTGATTTCACAGTGGTGCAGTATGACAGGTGCAGATCTCTGAGTCTAGTCAATGCACGTGTCTTCCGGAAGTAGTGTCAAGTGTCTATGTGTGATGAGTCAGTGGAAGTCTGACGTGAGAAATGAGAAACATTGAAATTGATAGACACTTGATGGAATTATGTGAATTGAACGACTCTTGAGAAAATTGTGAAATATGTGATTACTTGATGGTCATGTGAAGGGAATGAGAAAGTTGATGGTTTTTACGTGGGTGTCTTAAATTTGTTTTATCTTGATTTTAAAGTTTCATATCTAAATTCTCTTTAAAATATCTAGCTTACCCTGCGTTTTATTTTTGTGGATGTTTTCTTAAACCTGTGATGATCGTGTATAATTTACACGGGAGCAGATGATGTTGCAGGAAGTAGAGCTCCTCAGTGAGTGGTCGCCGGAAGGAGATCGCTTGTTTTCTGTTTCTGTTAGGAGATCGCCTGTTTTTCTATTTTGCTGTATTTTGTTTAAGTTTGGAAACTGACTGGATATGTATTAAACTCCCTGTGAGGAGAAATTTCATTACATATATATATATATGTTCACTTCGATATTATTGTTTTACCTTTATTTCATTATATAAATATGAAAAGGTTTTGGCGGGATGTTACATCAAATCATCCCACTCTGTGGCCGAGGACTCATCGCCCTGTTGTGTGACGAGGACACATCATTTCATTCTGGCAGTCGACATGCTGATGACTAATCAGCCCACTGGCCCATTCTACTCGTGGGACCCAGCCCACGTGGCTCTGGCCCATGCTGTGGGACCCAGTTCACGTGGCTCACCATTACTAGCTGTTCTCGATGTTCGAGGACTGGTCGGTACACAAGCCCCCTAGTGATGGAGATCAAGCTCAAGAGGACATGGAGGCCAATCATCACGAAGAAGAAGAGGTTGAGGATGTTCATGGAGATCAAAGGCAACCTGAAAGGCTCACAAGAAGCATGTTCAAAGCTTTAGGAGCAAGGGGACGTTTATTTTCCCTTTTTGTAATTTCATTGTGTGAGGGTGCTTAGAGGAAAACATGAGAAACCTCTTGTGTTAAAGCATCTTTAAGTCTTTAGTTAGGAGCATTAGGAAGGGGGTGCGTTAGTAGATAGGTGTAGGAGTTAAAATAGGAGGTGCCAAAGTAAGAGAAGAAATCACACCTTCCTCATGACTTGTTTAGGCGCCATTTTCATTTGAATTTGGGGGGAGTTTTTGAATTCTTTTAGCTTGCATTTTGTAACGCCCCTCAAAATCTTATTCATTTTTATATAATAAAATAAAGGTAAAACAATAATATCAAAATTAACATTCATATATATATATATATATATATATATATGTACTGACCAGTCCTCGGACGTCAGCTGGGTCCCACAGCATGGGCCAAAGCCACGTGAAATGGACCCCATAGGGGGTATTGAACAGAGAAGGGCGATGAGTCATCAGCCTACAGAAAGGGGTGATTAGTCATCAGCTTAGAGAGAAGGGCGATGAGTCATCAACCTACAGAGAAGGGCGATGAGTCATCAGCCTATAGTGAAGGGCGATGAGTCATCAGCCTACAGAGAAGGGCGATGAGTCATCAGCCTACAGAGAAGGGCGATGAGTCATCAGCCTACAGAAAGGGGTGATTAGTCATCAGCCTACAGAGAGGGGTGATTAGTCATCAGCCTACAGAGAGAGCGTGACGATTACCAGAAAGGGCTGATGTGTCTTCGTCACTCCGCAGGTTGAGGAGTCCTCGGCAACAAAGTGTGGCGAGGTGACATCGGTCTTGGGTGATTTGAACAGCGTAAACAGAACAGCTAAGATTGGTTCCCAGAGTGGGCCAATGACCAGTTAAATACCCAGAGGTAGGGAGAAGCCTGAATCACGAAGAGCCTATGCGGGTAGCAGGGAGACCACAAAACAGGTGTAGAGTCCTGAGGGGACGAGTACTCACCAGAACTAGGGTTTTCCCAGTGAAGCTACATGCATGGCACGTGAACAGTGAAGGCACTCCCAGAACAGCTGGCCCCAGAGACTAGGTGCACAAGGAGGCATCCAGGTGGTCACCCTGTTAAAGTTTGCACTCCAGAGAACGAAACCTCATGTGCTAGATTACCCTAAGATTGGGTGATAGCGGCGCAAGGGTATTCCAGTAAACCCTAAATATGGCTAGCAGCGCAGTAAACCCTAATTAGGGCTAGCGGTGCAGTAAACCCTAGACTATATAAGGGACAGAAAAATACTTCACAAAGGTACGCAGTTTCTAGACCTAAGCACAGAGAAACTCAATACACTTGGTGTTTCTTGCCCTACACTGACTTGAGCGTCGGAGTGCAAACGGCCTCTAGGGCGCCCCTTTCTCTTTGGCAGGTGCAGATTGTTTCGCAAGAACCAAGCACATATCAACGTGAGGAAGGTGGTGCGTGAGTGTCGTGGAGTCAACTGACAGGCAAGTCAACCAGCAAGAACATTTGGCGCCCACCGTGGGGCCGAAGTAAAACAAGGTCCCATACACGAGAGTGAGAGAAAAAACCGCAGAAGATGAGGAATACAAGACAAGGGTCCGTTCCACCAAATGGAGGCGATAGCGATACCATGCAACAGCTTATGGAAACGATGCGCGCCCTCCAGGATACGGTGGCGGAGTCCAGAGCGCATCAGGCGCGTATGCAGGAAGACCTGGCCGCCTCACAGGCCAGGAATGAAGAGTTGCACCGAGCGAATGAGGAGCTGCGCTCTAATTTGCAACACATGCAGCAAGCTGGAGATCGTGGGGAAGATGATCAGGCCCCACCAGTGCCCCCAAGGGCCTTTCCCATGCCTTTCTCCCAGGCGATTATGAACACGGTGGTCCCAGCCACCTTTGTAGGGCCTAAGACCATGTTCACCGGGAAAGAAGATACTGAAACACATCTCACTGCTTTCCATATGCAGATCATGTTGTCAGGAGGGTCCGACGCAGTGCACTATAAGCTCTTTATAGCCACACTGACAGGAACCGCGTTAGAATGGTTCGTGAGTTTGCCTGAAGGACATATCACGTCCTTCGCGCAATTCTCCGTGTTGTTCAGGGAGCAATATCTTGTCAACAGGGCCCCTCCACCAGTATCTTACGATCTTTTCGATGTAAGGCAGCACCAGAGGGAGTCCCTTAAAGATTACCTCAACAGGTTTGGGGCGATGGTGGTGAGGTTGCACACCAAGGATGAAGACATGGTGGTGCACGCCTTCAGGAAGGACGTATTGCCAGGGCCTTTCAGCGAATCTCTGATACGCAGCCGCCCCAAGACTTTCGGCGACATAAAGCGACGTGCCATGGCCCACATTGTCGCCGAAGGAGAGCTCAGCGAGAAGCGAGAAAGCGCAGTCTCGTTAAGGCCCCGAGCACCTAATCGGCCTCAACCGCTGCGGGTGCACGAGGCAACCACAGAGAAGAAGGCTCAAGGGAAACAGAAGCCCTATGAGCCCAGAAAACCACAAGCTAGGGGACGAAGCAAAGATGACATGCCCCCTAGACATGAATTCGTGGTGGAGCTGAAGGAGCTGATTGCCATTCCTAATGTGGCAGAAAGATTGAAGATGCCCCCAAAGAGTGACAAGAGGCTGGGGCCAAACAAAAATGCCTGGTGCGAGTTCCATCAGGCCTTTGGTCACCCCATTCGAAATTCTCTGGCCTTGGGCCACCAATTGGACGAGTTAGTGAAGAGTGGGTTTTTAAATGACTACCTGAAGGAGGCACCAGAGGGCGAGGCGGTCGTTGTATCAAGGACAGACCAGGGGCATGAAGTGCCCATACATGGTGAGATCCACACTATATCAGGTGGGTTCTCAGGAGGGGGGTGCACTTCTTCGCAACGTAAGAAGTATGCACGTTCGGTGATGGCAGTGGAGACCTGCGAGGAAGATCACTTCCCGGACATCGACCTCGTCTTCACGAAGGCTGATCGCCGAGATGTTGTCCCCCATGATAACGATCCGGTAGTCATTTCCATTGTCACTGCCGCACGCAAGGTGCACCGGGTATTAGTAGATCAAGGAAGCTCGCCCGATGTGATGTTCTGGTCGACTTTTAACAAGTTACAGTTGTCTCCTGATCAACTGCAACCCTACGTCGGCTGTTTGTATGGGTTCGCAGGAGACCAAGTAGAAGTGCGGGGGTACATAGAGTTGAGGACCACATTCACTGATGGAGTAGCATCCCGCACAGAGAACATCAGGTACCTTGTAGTGAACGCCCCCTCTGCCTACAACGTACTTCTGGGCAGACCGGCCCTGAACAGGCTAGGGGCTATGGTGTCCACAAGGCACATGAAGATGAAGTTGCCCTCGATGGAAGGGATGGTGGTAACCATCAAGTCAGATCAAAAAGAGGCTAAAAGGTGCTATGAGAATAGCCTCAAGACAAAGAGGGGAGTCTGCATGGTGACCACCTCACCACCGGGAGGAGGTGTCAATGAAGCAGATATGCCCCGAGGTGACGTCGGGGTCACCCGAGCAGAGGTCGGCTGGGCGAGGCGACCCGAACCGGCAGAGGAGGTCGTGGAGAAGGAGATCGAGGGGAAGATTTTCAAGCTGGGTAAATCCCTGTCTCAGAAGACCCAAGACCAGGTGGCGGGAGTTATAGGAAAGCATCTGGACGCTTTCGCTTGGTCCCCCTCAGACATGCCAGGCATTGACCCTGATTTTCTATGCCATCGATTGGTGTTGAATCCCCAAGTCAGACCAGTCCGCCAAAGGAGAAGGAAGTTCAATGATGAACGAAGACAGGTAATCAGGGAGGAAACACAGAAGTTGCTGAAAGCAGGCCACATACGGGAAATACAATACCCTGAGTGGCTTGCAAATGTCGTCCTGGTAAAAAAGGCCAATGGGAAGTGGAGGATGTGTGTGGACTTCACCGATCTCAACAAGGCCTGTCCAAAAGATTCCTACCCTCTGCCCAACATAGATGCGCTAGTAGACAGTGCCTCGGGCTGCAAGTTACTCAGCTTCTTGGACGCTTTCTCTGGGTACAATCAGATCAAGATGCACCCGATGGATGAGAACAAGACTGCGTTCATGACAGAGCTGTCTTGTTACTGCTACAAAGTCATGCCGTTTGGGCTGAAGAACGCGGGTGCCACATATCAGAGGCTGATGGACAAGGTCCTCGCCCCCATGCTGGGACGCAATGTGCAGGCCTATGTAGATGACATGGTAGTGACGTCCCAGGCACGAGATCAGCATGTTCACGACTTGGAGGAGCTGTTTAATACAATAGCAAAGTACAGGCTGAAGTTGAATCCAGAAAAGTGCGTCTTTGGGGTGGAAGCAGGCAAGTTCCTTGGGTTTTTGCTCACGGAAAGAGGGATTGAGGCCAACCGAGACAAGTGTGCAGCGATCATAGCCATGAGGAGCCCGACATCGGTCAAAGAGGTGCAACAGTTGACCGGTCGGATGGCTGCACTCTCCAGGTTCGTGTCAGCCGGAGGTGACAAAGGCCACCCTTACTTCCAATGCCTAAGGAGGAATAGCAGATTCACCTGGACTGCAGAATGTGAGCAGGCCTTTCTTAAGCTCAAAGAGTATCTGGCCAGCCCGCCAGTCTTGTGCAAGCCTCAGCTCAGCACACCCCTGCGTCTGTACTTTGCAGTTACAGATAGGGCGGTGAGTTCTGTCTTGGTTCAAGAACAGCAACAGAGCCAGAAGCCCATTTATTTTGTCAGCAAAGTGTTGTAGGGGCCTGAGATGAGATACCAAGCCTTAGAAAAGGCAGCATTAGCAGTGGTGTTTTCAGCCAGGAGACTTCGCCACTATTTCCAGAGCTTCACAGTGGTGGTGATGACAGATTTACCAATATGCAAGGTCCTGCAGAAGCCTGATGTGGCGGGAAGAATGGTGCGTTGGGCAGTCGAGTTGTCAGAATTTGACATCCAGTATGAACCCAGGGGACCGATCAAAGGACAGGTCTATGCTGACTTTGTGGCCAAGATGTCCTCAACCGAGGCCCAGCAAGAGGGACCCAACTTCAAGTTGGTATTGTCAGTAGACGGGTCCTCGAATCAGCAAGGCAGCGGAGCGGGGGTGATCCTGGAAGGACCCAAGGGGTTGTTGATAGAGCAGGCCCTGCGGTTCGCTTTCAAAGCCAGCAATAACCAGGCAGAGCATGAGGCTTTGATAGCTGGGATGTTGTTGGCAAAGGAAATGGGAGCGCAGAGCCTTATGGCCAAGAGTGACTCACTGTTGGTCACCGGTCAAGTAGCGGGAGAGTATCAGGCCAAAGACCCTCAGATGGCCTCTTACTTGGAGTATGTCCAGAGATTGAAGAGTTCATTTGAAATATTTGAACTAGTACACGTGCCCAGGGAGCAGAATGCCATAGCTGACTTGTTGGCCAAACTCGCCAGCTCAGGCAAGGGGGGCAGACAGAGGATAGTCATCCAGGAGACTCTGAGGGCGCCTCGTACTTATACAGCTGATAACTTGGTGGTAGTCCATCAGATCAGCCAGTCAGATGGTGAGAAGAGGAGTCATCGCTCGTTGACTCAAGAAACTTTGAAGAAACCACGAGTCAACGCATGCATGCTAATGGAGGTAGAGGCGTCACAGGTCTGCCTGCTACAGAGTGGAGAGACATGGATGACGCCCTATAAGCGTTATATAGCGGATGGAATGCTCCCAGTAGAGCCGACGGAGGCAAAGAAGATAAAGAAAAACTCGTCCAAGTACACGCTCATTGAAGGCGAGTTATACAGACATGGGTTTACCCACCCCATTTTAGTCTGCGTGCATGGCGAGAAGTGTGTAAGAATAATGGCAGAGCTCCATGAAGGTATCTGTGGTAGTCATATCGGAGGTCGAGCTCTGGCCTCTAAGGCCATTCGAGCAGGGTACTACTGGCCGACGATGAGGGAAGATTGCACTAGGTATGCGCAGCAGTGCAAGCAATGCCAATTACATGCTGATTGGCCTAAGGCGCCACCAGAAGAGCTCAGGTCGATATACAGCCCTTGGCCGTTTCATACATGGGGAATCGACATCTTGGGGCCTTTCTCTTTGGCGATACGACAGATGAAGTACCTCGTGGTCGCCATAGAATATTTCACGAAGTGGATTGAGGCTGAGCCAGTAGCACAGATTACAGCACAGAAGATCCAACACTTCGTGTGGAAGAATATAGTCTGCCGCTTCGGCGTACCCAAACGCTTAGTGTCTGACAATGGCACACAGTTTGCAAGCCAACAATTGGGGAAGCTATGTACAGAGTTGGGGATCAAGCAGGTGTTTGCATCAGTCGAGCACCCACAGACCAACGGGCAGGTCGAGTCGGCCAACCGAGTCCTCCTTAGAGGACTAAAGAGAAGGCTGGAGAAAGCAAAGGGAAGGTGGGCTGAGGAGGTTCCCAGAATAGTATGGGCCTACCATACTACTCCCCAGTCCACTACTAAGGAGACTCCCTTTAGTTTGGTGTATGGTTCAAATGCCATGATCCCTGTGGAGATCCAGGAGAACTCGCCACGTTTCCAGAACTTTGTGGCTGAGGAATCCAATGAAGAGAGGAAGGTGAATCTTGATCTTTTGGATGAAGCCAGGGAAGAAGCTGGAATCAAAGCTGAGGCGCTGAAGAGGAGAGTTGAGCTCAAACACAGTTCTAAGCTGAGAGCTCGGCAGTTCCAGGCGGCAGACCTCGTCATGCGCAAAGCGTCTCCATACCAGATAGAGAACAAGTTATCCCCTAAGTGGACTGGTCCATTCAGAGTGACAGAGGCCCTAGGGAATGGAGCATATAGGCTTGAGACTTTAGAAGGAGGTCCGATTCCTCGAACATGGAATGCGACCCAGCTGAAGTATTATTTCAGTTAAAGCCATGTAATCTTGTACACTACACAATACAGGGGACACTCTTTTTTCCCTTCTAAGGGTTTTTAATGAGGTCACCCAATAAAATTTAGTTAAAGTTATATACTTTTAATGTGTTTGTACAATGTTATTAGAACCTGTCACTTGGAGTTAGAGGTCTCGTAAGTGGAGAGGTAGGTTCGTAGAGAACACCTCCACTTCGAGTGAGAACTTCCAATGTGAAAGAAGGGTTCTGTAACATCCCACCAAAATACATTTCACATTTATATAATGAAATAAAGATAAAACAAAAATTTCGAAGTGAACATATATATATATATATATATATAATGAAAATGCTCCCCACAGGGAAAATTAATACATATCCAGTCAGTTTTCCAAACTTAACAAAATACAGTCAAATAAAATGAAACCGGCGGTCTCCCAATATAAAACAGGCGATCTCCTATCAGAAGACCCAAAACAGCCGATCTGCTATCAGAACAGAAAACAGGCGATCACCACATAGAGACAAAAACAGGCGATCTCCTTCCGGCGACCACTCACTGAGGAGCTCTACTCCCTAGAAGATCATCTGCTCCCGTGTAAAATACACGATCATCACAGTTTTAAGAAAACATCCACACAACAAAAACACAGGGTAAGCTAGATATTTTTTTTTTAAAACTTTAAATTATAAACTGGACAACCAACGTAGATCAGCCCTTTTTAAACATTCACAAGAGTCCATCACTTTCTCATTCATATCACACAAGCATCAAGTGTCTATCAACTGTAAGGACCTGGAAAATCTTATTGGAATAAAAGTGATATATTTTAAGTAAATTCTAAGTATGTTTTATTTAAAATAAAAGTAAAGGAAAGTGTAGTTAGAAAGCCATGAGATCGCATAGAACATGATCGCCAGGGCGCTAGAGGCATGCGGACATCGCCAGGGCGCGAGACATGCGAGCATTGCCAGGGCGCGAGAGGCATGCGGACATCGCCAGGGCGCGAGACATGCGAGCATCGCCAGAGCGCGAGAGGCATGCGGGCATCGCCAGGGCGCGAGATGCATGTGGGCTTTGCCCAGGCGCGAGAGTCATGCGGGTGTCGCCAAGAGGAGACCGCGGCCGGTCTCCAGGAGGAAGAGACCGCGGCCGGTCTCCAGGAGGAAGAGACCTCGGTCGGTCTCCAGGAGGAAGAGACCTCGGTCGGTCTCCAGGAGGAAGAGACCTCGGTCGGTCTCCAGGAGGATGGAGACATCGGTCGTCTTCCAGAGAGAGACATCGGTCGTCCTCCAGGATGGGTCATCGGTGGATTGTCACCGCGCGAGAGGTCATCGGCGAAAGGTTATCGCGCGATGTCGCGTTTCACGCAGATGAAGTGGGGCCCTGGTTTCCAGGATGAACGTGCTGCATGTGCGACATGTAGGCAGTGAAAGTCCTTCAGGAGCAGTAGCTCCATGTGCGCAGAGACGCCACGTGGCCATACTGTCAGGTTGCACTTAATTCGAGGAAGAAAACCCACCAAGGAGGGTTAGTTAGAGAATAGGTAATGATGGCTACATGGCAGGCCTATGTTCCTAGTATCAGAATACACCGCCTCTTAGTGAGTATAAAAACGCAGTGAGAGTATGAAAGGTGACAGAGTGAGTTCACCTTCAGCTTTCTCTTTTCTCTCCTTTGCACTGCAACTCAGAAATTCCAGGCACCAGTTAAATTACCAGCGATTGCCATAGAGCATTTGAGAAGGGTCTCTGCAAGTTTTACCAATTAGAACGCTTAGGCAGAGTTCAGGCATCCTTTACGTTCGGCGGTTTAGAGCTTGAAGTGAGATTTCACGCTGATTCAGGTAAGGGAAGCTAATCTTTTTCCAACGATAACTGGATATTTGATGTTTGTGATGATAGGGCGACGTGGTCGCCGGTTTTTCATCTGTTATCGAAATATCCCCTGTTTTATGCTGTTTCAAAAGTGTTTGAGATTTTAAATGTGGTTTTCGAAAATTCGAACCTTGGTATGAGTTTTGCTGTGATTGAAATCATTCATTGAAGTGTTATGTGATGTGTTGAATGTTGTGATTGTGGATCGAGGCATAGTATTTTCAGGAAAGAAAATACCGTGTAAGGTCGTGTAATAGGTGTATTGATCGGTGATCCTATAATGAGACATCCAGACTCTACTGAGGTAATGAAATCACATAGAGGAAGTTACTCAGTTGTGGAGAGTCGATGGAGGTTCATACGTATGGGTGTCTCGTGTGAAACAGAACGAGTTCGGCCTGTTGTATGGATTAACCCTGGTCATACCGTGATAATGAGAATATTGAGATGGTGTGATGCGCATGGCTGAGGTCACTTTCCAGCCTTTGGTATGACAGGTGCGAATCTCTGGGTCTAATCAACGCACGAGTCTCCGGAAATAGTGGTCAAGTGTCTGGTGTGATGAGTCAGTGGAAAGTCTGACGTGAGAAATGAGAAATTGAATTAATAGACACTTGATTGCTGATGTGAATTGAAATACTCTGGATTGATTTGTGAAATATGGGATTTCTGATAGTCTTGTGGAATATGGAAATGTGATGGCTGATACTGTTATGGTTCGTGGATGTTGTGAAGTTCTTATGTATGCTCTTGATTCAAATGTTTTCTTAAATATATAGCTTACCCTGTATTTTGTTTCTGTGGCTGTTTTTCTTAAACCTGTGATGATCGTGTAACTTTACACGGGAGCAGATGATGTTGCAGGAAGTGGATTTCCCTTGTGAGTGATCGCCGTATGTGGTCGCCGGTTTTTCTGTTCTTGTTGGGCGATCGCCCCCTTTTACCATTTTCTGATAGGCGATCTCCGTTTTCTGTTAGGAGATCGGTAGTTTTGTATTTTGCTGTTTTTATGTTTAAGTTTTGTATTAAACTCCCTGCGAGGAGAACTCCTTTGTATATATATATATAATTATGTTTATTTCAATATATTTGTTTTACCGTTATTTCATATTACGAAAATGCAAAAATGCGAAATGTATTTGGAGGGATGTTACAAGAGATCGCCGGTTTTTCTATCTCTTGGTGGTGATCGCCGGTTTTATGTCCTGCTAGCAGATCGCCTGTTTTGGGGCCTTCTGTTACCAGATCGCCGGTTCATGTATGGAGATCGCCGGTCTTGTAGTTTTGATTGAATTTCATTAAATTTTGAAACATTGGACTGGTTATGTATTAAACTCCATAAGAGGAGCAAGTTCATTACTTATATATATATATATTACCATGTACTCTTCAATATTATTTGTGTACCTTTATTTTCATTATACATGTATGTATGGTTTTATTTTGGCGGGATGTTACATCAACAATTCTCAATATTTCACATTTCTCACGTCAGACTTCCACTGACTCATCACACATAGACACTTGACACTACTTCCGGAAGACACGTGCATTGACTAGACTCAGAGATCTGCACCTGTCATGCTGCACCACTGTGAAATCACACACATTCACAGGGTCGCTGTGAAATCACACACATTCACAAGCGTATAAATGAATCTCAATATTATCACTATCCTAGCATGACAGGGTTAATCCACACAACGGGTCGAGCTCGTTCTCTTTCACACAACTCACCCATACCTGTGAACCTCCTTCGACTCTCAACGCCTGAATAACTTCATCTATGTGATTCCATTACATCAGGAGAGTCAGGATATCTCATAAAATGAATCACCGGTCATTGCACACTCTACACGATCTTACACGGTATTTTCTTTCCTGAAAATACTATGCCTTGATCCCACATCCACAACATTCAAAGCATCATTCCACACATAAAGAATAAATCCATCATAGAATACCTTGAATCTTTTCTTAAACAACCCCACTCACAAGAACAAGCATACCACCGATCAGGTTTTCGAATAGCATATACATTTTTCATTTCAATCTCAACAAGTTCAGAGCGACATTAAACAGGGGAGTTCGAACGACAATATTAAAACCGGCGATCACATCCAAAAACAGAGGATTTTGCAATAACAGTTGAAAAACCGGCGACCACGTCGCCCTCACTTCAGAAACAGCTAATCTACAGCTTTTATTGAAAATAAAGCTAGCTTCCCTTACCTGGACTTGCGCAAAACACCAGGAGTTCCAAAACCCGTCGAAGCTTAAAGATGCCTTAGCTCTGTTTTAGCGTCTGGTTTGGAGAACTTGCAGAGAACCTCCCAGGTGCTCTAAGGGCAGTCGTCGTTCGTCGTACTGGTGCTTGAGGATGCCTGAATCGCACTGTGAAGGAGAGAAAAGAGAAGAATGGAGGTAAACTCAATCTTTCACTCTTGAACCACTGCAACGTTCTTTTCCCCTCAGAAGTGGGTTTTTAAAACTAGACCAACTTGTTCCACAATTTCCGCTGCCACCGCCCACTCTGCAGGAAAAGCTTGCCTGCACCCTTCCTTGAACAGTGTGGCCACGTGGGTTTTGGGTCACTTTCCGTACCAATTCCCTGGAGCCACTATTCTGAAGTACGCTCCCTGACTACGTGTCGCGCATGCAAGACGCTCAAGCTGGGGGCCTGGGCCCCACTTCATCTGCGTGAAATACGACATCGTGCGTTAACCTTCCACCGATGACTCAACCTGGAAGACGACCAATCTCTCTCTCTGGAAGACGACCGATGTCTCTCTCTGGGAGACGACCGATGTCTCTCTCTGGGAGACGACCGATGTCTCTCTCTGGGAGACGACCGATGTCTATCCCTGGCGACGCCCGCATGTCTCTCGCGCCCTGGCGATGCCCGCATGCCTCGCGCCCTGACGATGCCCGCATGCCTCTCGCGCCCCGGCGATGCCCGCATGCCTCTCGCGCCCTGGCGATGCCCGCATGCTTCGCGCCCTGGCGATGTCCGCATACCTCGCGCCCTGGCGATGTCCGCATACCTCGCGCCCTGGCGATGTCCGCATACCTCGCGCCCTGGCGATGTCCGCATACCTCGCGCCCTGGCGACGTCCTCATGGGTAGTCTAGGCGACAGGCGATTATGTACTAACCAGGCGATCTCATAGTCTTCTAAGCTACACTTTCCTCCCTTTTTATTTTAAATAAAAACATACTTAGAATTCATTTAAAATATATTCCTTTTATTCCAATTTAATTTTACAGGTCCTTACAGGTTCGCCCAGAGAAATCCTCCTCGCCTGTGAGCGATGTGAGGTCAGTTAGAACCTGTCACTTGGAGTTAGAGGTCTCGTAAGTGGAGAGGTAGGTTCGTAGAGAACACCTCCACTTCGAGTGAGAACTTCCAATGTGAAAGAAGGGTTCGCCCAGAGAAATCCTCCTCGCCTGTGAGCGATGTGAGGTCAGTTAGAACCTGTCACTTGGAGTTAGAGGTCTCGTAAGTGGAGAGGTAAGTTCGTAGAGAACACCTCCACTTCGAGTGAGAACTTCCAATGTGAAAGAAGGGTTCACCCAGAGAAATCCTCCTCGCCTGTGAGCGATGTGAGGTCAGTCAAGATCTATCACTTGGAGTTAGAGGTCTCGTAAGCGAAGAGGTAGCTTCGTAGAGAACACCTCCCCTTCGAGTGAGAACTTCCAATGTGAAAGGGTCCACCCGGTTAAATCCTCCCTCGCCCATGGGCGATGAGAGGTCAGTCAGAATCTATTAGTTGGGGTTAGAGGTCTCGTGAGTGGAAAGGGGAGTTTGCAAGGAACACCTTCCCCCTCCGAGTGAGAACTCCCAGATTAAAATAAAGGTTCACTAGTGAAATTAGCAGAAAACGTGCTACCTAAGATTCATTTTTACAGGTGCATTATTTGTGATCGTGAGTTCCACAAAATACAAAGCACGTCAAACAGATGAATAAGCAGCAGAAATACAAAGGCAAGCAAAGAAGATTGAAAACAAAGTATTTATATTACAGAGGAGGGTAATTACAAGAGGTTCAGCTACTAAATACAATCACTCAAAGGACCTATCTGGGCACTATTTGCCCGTCGACCACCTGCATGGTTGCAGAGTATGGTGAGAGGTCCATCTCAGGATGCACGCAGGCAACCTGAGCAAGGGCATCACCAAAGCCTTCCCCATAAGCGTCGGCGGCGTCGTTAATAAGCTCAGTCTCAGTCTTCTTCAGCAATTCGATTTGTTGGGCAAGTTCCTCCTCAACCTTGCCCAGCTGAACTTCTCAGTCGGTAGCCCTCTCCTCCAGCTTGGTCATTTTGGCTTGAGCCCCCTCCACTTGCTCTTCTAGTTCGATGATCTTGTTGCGGAGGGGAAGTATTTTAGCTTCAAGCTGGAGGGCCTCCTGCCCCTTGGGGAAGAGGAGCTTCTTGGTCTCCTTCTCAGATTGACGCAGACTACCCAGTTCTTGATTAAGGGCAGTCTCGCGCTTAGCCGCTTGGCGGAGTTAGAGATCCCTCTGCTCCAGCTCTTTCTCCAGTTGGGCGGTCTTCTCAAACAGCTCCGCCTCAACGTTGCCCTTGACCAGCAAGGAGTTTGAAGCGGCCAGGAACTCCCCGAGACCATGACTGAGGAGGTTCTCGAGGGAATTTCTGTCCATGGCCTCCAAGGCAGCTTGGCCAGCATCTGCGCAAGAGATTTTTGGAACAGAGAAGGCAGCTCTGGGGCAGAAGGCATCTGGCCAGAAGGAGGAGCACTCTCCCCACCCCCCTCAAGCATTAAAATTGGCTTAGGAGGGGATGATGCGCTGGGAGGGTGCTCCCTAAAGGATGAAGGGTGCCCTTCTGTGGCCGACGAGACCTCCGCGGCAGTCCCAACCCTTTTGCTTTTGAAGACAAGGCCGTAACAGGTGTCCTCGTCATCAGAAACTTCCACAGGGGCTGCCCTCTTGGACTTTTCAGCAATGGGTTCCAGGGCAGCACCCGGGGGTGATGAAGGACCTGCAGGAGCTGAACTGCTAGCATTGCGGCGATTCAGCACATCCGCCAGCCTTTTCTTCTTGTCAGCGCTGAGCACCATGCCTGCAGTGAACAATAAGAAAGGATGAGAAAGACAAGGCATTAGGTATGTGAACAGTTAACAAGATGAAGTTGATGTACCAATGTATACGCTGAGAGTCTCAGCGTCGTATTCATGCCTAATCAGTTGGGCAGTGTCAAACACCACGCCCCAGCTGCAAATGGTCTGGCAGAGCTCTTGGTCAGGAACAGTCAACTCTTCGAGCCTGCGCGGTTTCTTGAACTTCAACTTGCCCGCCCAATATAATGGGAACCCATCGAGCATGGTGTGGTCGTAGGAGCTGCAGCAGACTCGAAAGAACCTTCCCTTGAAGTTCTTGTACGACTGCGAGAAGAGAGTGAGTAGGACTCTCCCTGCCACCCCGTTCAGGCTCACCCAAAGCCTCTTGCCAGGGCTCTTCACCTCGAAGAAGTAAAGAAACACGTCGACAGAGGGGGTGAACCCTAGATTGTTGCAAAGGACGGAGAACACCCTGATAAAGGCCCAACTGTTGGGGTGCAGTTGGGCAGGCGCCACATTTAACTCTGTGAGCAAAGCCCTCTCGAACCCGGTGAAAGGAAGGCGGACTTTGACTCGTTTGAAGATGGTGGCGTAGTAGAAGAAGAACGGTTCCCCGTCGTTGCAGTGATCATCGGCGCACACGGGCTCGTTTTCTGTACAGGGACGCACAGAGACGTACGCGTCAGTTTCCCTGCCAAAGACGCGTCCTTTGATCTCATTCTCATCATCCCTGTGTTTGCGAAGATCCTCGCAGGATGTGAGTTTGGAGGTCTCAGCAAGGAGATCCTCAGAAGCCCATGGGTAGAGGGCCTTGTAATCGACCGCTACGGTTGGAGGAGGGTTGGAGGTGGTTTTGGTTCTGGCCATCTCGAATCTAAACAAATGAGAGGCAGGAAAAGAAAAAAGGCTTAGAAGAAAACAATGGTGGACGAAGACTCGAAGGTAGAACGAACCCAGAAAAGAAGAACAAAAACCATAGAATGCACAAACCACACACAGGCCCAAAACAGCAGCATGCAATATGAAGAACAGAACATTATGTTATGGAGGTGGAGAAGACATAAAAACCATACCTTTGGTTGAGCGAGGGCTGAGAAGTTCGAAAAGCTTGGTGAGAGGAAGAGAGCGTGCGCTGGAAGATACAGTTCACAGAATGTGAGAATGCAAAGTGATGAAACAGTGAAGTGGCGCGGGGTTTTGAAGAGGTTTAACGTAGCCCTAGTGATGGAAGAGGGCCAAGCACAACCTTCCATGAAAGGCAAGAGCCAAGTCAAGAGCGTCTAAGACCAAGCTAGGAGCGTCTAAGACAAGCTAGGAGCGTCTAGGACGAGAAGGCCAAGCTAGAAGCGTCTAGGACAAGAAGACTTGGATCAAAGCTATGAATGGGAGAGTGGCATACTAGCACATATTCCGTGAAGGCCCATCAAATGTAGTTTAGCTTTAATTGGGGTGTAAATAGCATAGCCATGTGGACAAATGTTTATTTTTCTGCACATTAGAATTAAGGAGAAGTTAACCTTCCCACTATTCTAGAAAGCCCATGGAGGGGGTGAACTTACAAACTAGACACACCCCTCCCCATGTGCTCACACTTTCCATGTGGCCCATGTGCTTCACATTTACATTTCATTTGGCTAGCATTAGGGTTGCATTATGGTCCTCCTTAGCCTATAAAAGAAGGACCCTGCACCTTGTATTTTCAAGATTAAATAGAGTATTGTTATGCTGCCAAATTGTGCCATACACTACTCCTTGCCTAACACTTAGGTTTTAGTCTTCAATTCATCACTACCAAAGGGGCTGGCCAAACCTCTCTCATTTTCATACACATCATGCACCTTCAAGATCACCATCACTCCTAGGAGGGTCTTGCTCATTTAAACCATTGCTTCCGCACCATCTTCAACATCCAAGGAGAGCTCAAAATGTGAAGGCCATCATTTGGTATCAGAGCTATGGTTCTTCAAAGATGAGTATCTCTTTTCATTTTGTTTTTGAGTTCTTCTTTTTTCCAAGTTGTTTATCTTTATTCCAAGTTGTCTTGCTGTTTTTTGTGTTTTAATATGATTTGAATGCTTGTTTATTCATTTCATTTGGTGGGTTTGTTCAAACTTGTGCTTGAACATCTATTTTCAATTTTGTGTAGGATTCTTGATATATTTGTGTTGCTGTTTTTATTTTTAGGTATTTGAGTCTTGCTTGAAATTTCATTTGGGTCATATGATGTTCTTGTGTCTTTTCATTTTATGAATCCATAAGTTTTGTCTAAGTCATGTGTTTCCATATTTGTCATCAAATCCTAGTAGTACTCTTTTTGATTTATTTGTTTCTTGTTTTTGGTCTGAATGTTTGATCTGAAATTTGTTTTGTGTTGATCCTTTGGTGCATTTTTAATTTTAGTTTGAGTTCTTATTTGTGTGTTAGATCCACACAAATTCCATCATATTAACTCCATTGTGTTTTTAAGGTATATCTTTCTGTTTTTCATTCCAGTTTTCAGAACCCCTTGTTTTTCACTTTTCTGTGCTGACTGTTTTGATTTATGAAAATCACATACATCATAAAAAATTTCTGAGCCTCTGGATTTCACAAATTTGAGGTGTTAGCAAAAGGACAAAAAAAGAACCATCTGAAAAGAAGAAATAGAAAAAAAAAGATAAATATTACAAAAAAAGTGTGCAATCCTGACGTTCCAGCTGGCAGCTCTGAGCACTGATTTTATAAAATTTACCAAAATTAATTGGTACATGCGTTTGGAGTGAAACCAAAGCCAAAAGTTTGTTAAGATCTTGTTCTGATTGTGTCTCAATTTTCAGAAGCAAATACAAAAGGGTCAGCTCAGAATAAATCTTTTAAAGATACGCTTTCTGGACCACAACAATATGTGCTTTTCTGTGGTGCTGTTTTTTTGGTTTTTAAATCAAATCTAGTGCTATTCCTAGGTTCCTTTTTGTGTGCCATCCATTATTTGAGTACCTTTTATTTGCTTGTCTAATTTCATTTGAACTGTAAGGACCTGGAAAATCTTATTGGAATAAAAGTGATATATTTTAAGTGAATTCTAAGTATGTTTTTATTTAAAATAAAAGTGAAGGAAAGTGTAGTTAGAAAGCTATGAGATCGCCTGGAACATGATCGCCAGGGCGCGAGAGGCATGCGGGCATCGCCAGGGCGCGAGAGGCATGCGGACATCGCCTGGGCGCGAGAGACATACGGGCATCGCCAGGGCGCGAGATGCATGTGGGCTTTGCCTGGGCGCGAGAGACATACGGGCATCGCCAGGGCGCGAGATGCATGTGGGCTTTGCCTGGGCGCGAGAGGCATGCGGGTGTCGCCAAGAGGAGACCTCGGTCGGTCTCCAGAAGGAAGAGACCTCGGTCGGTCTCCAGGAGGAAGAGACCTCGGTCGGTCTCCAGGAGGAGGAGACATTGGTCGTCTTCCAGAGAGAGACATCGGTCGTCTTCCAGAGAGAGACATCGGTCGTCTTCCAGAGAGAGACATCGGTCGTCTTCCAGAGAGAGACATCGGTCGTCCTCCAGGATGGGTCATCGGTGGATTGTCTTTGCGTGAGTGGTCATCGGCGAAAGGTTATCGCGCGATGTCGCGTTTCACGCAGATGAAGTGGGGCCCTGGTTTCCAGGATGAACGTGCTGCATGTGCGACATGTAGGCAGTGAAAGTCCTTCAGGAACAGTAGCTCCATGTGCGCAGAGACGCCACGTGGCCATACTGTCAGGTTGCACTTAATTCGAGGAAGAAAACCCACCCAGGAGGGTTAGTTAGAGAATAGGTAATGATGGCTACATGGCAGGCCTATGTTCCTAGTATCAGAATGCACCGCCTCTTAGTGAGTTTAGAAACGCAGTGAGAGTATAAAAGGTGACAGAGTGAGTTCACCTTCATCTTTCTCTTTTCTCTCCTTGCGCTGCGACTCAGTATTCCCCAGGCACCAGCTTGACTACCAGTGATTGCCATAGAGCATTGGAGAAGGTTCTCTACAAGTTTTACCAATTAGAACACTTAGGCAGAGTTCAGGCATCCTTTACGTTCGGTGGTTAGAGCTTGAAGTGAGTTTCACGCTGATCCAGGTAAGGGAAGCTAGCCTTACTTCAAATGAAAACTGTATGTGTGATGATTTTTGATGTTGGGGGCGACGTGGTCGCCGGGTGTTCAAACTGTTCTTGCTTTAAACCCAGTTTTGTTCGTGATCGCCGGTTTTTCATCTGTTATTGAAATATCCCCTGTTTTATGCTGTTTCAAAAGTGTTTGAGATTTTAAATGTGGTTTTCGAAAATTTGAACCTTGGTATGAGTTTTGCTGTGATTGAAATCGTTTCATTGAAGTGTTATGTGATGTCTTGAATGTTGTGATTGTGGATCGAGGCATAGTATTTTCAGGAAAGAAAATACCGTGTAAGGTCGTGTAATAGGTGTATTGATCGGTGATCCTATAATGAGACATCCTGACTCTACTGAGGTAATGAAATCACATAGAGGAAGTTACTCAGTTGTGGAGAGTCGATGGAGGTTCATACGTATGGGTGTCTCGTGTGAAACAGAACGAGTTCGGCCTGTTGTATGGATTAACCTTGTCATACCGTGATAATGAGAATATTGAGATGGTGTGATGCGCATGGCTGAGGGCACTTTCCAGCCTTTTGGTATGACAGGTGCGAATCTCTGGGTCTAATCAACGCATGAGTCTCCGGAAATAGTGGTCAAGTGTCTGGTGTGATGAGTCAGTGGAAAGTCTGACGTGAGAAATGAGAAATTGAATTAATAGACACTTGATTGCTGATGTGAATTGAAATACTCTTGGATTGATTTGTGAAATATGGGATTTCCTGATAGTCTTGTGGAATATGGAAATGTGATGGCTGATATTGTTATGGTTCATGGATGTTGTGAAGTTCTTATGTATGCTCTTGATTCAAAGTTTTCTTAAATATATAGCTTACCCTGTATTTTGTTTCTGTGGCTGTTTTCTTAAACCTGTGATGATCGTGTAACTTTACACGGGAGCAGATGAGGTTGCAGGAAGTGGATTTCCCCTGTGAGTGATCGCCGTATGTGGTCGCCGGTTTTTCTGTTCTTGCTGGGCGATCGCCCCTTTTGCCATTTTCTGATAGGCGATCTCCGTTTTCTGTTAGGAGATCGGTAGTTTTGTATTTTTGCTGTCTTTATGATTAAGTCTTGGAAAAACGACCGTTTTGTATTAAACTCCCTGCGAGGAGAACTCCTTTGTATATATATACAATTATGTTTATTTCAATATATTTGTTTTACCGTTATTTCATATTACGAAAATGCAAAAATGCGAAATGTATTTGGCGGGATGTTACATTAATGGTATCAGAGCAGTTCGTCCTTTGGATGACCTGAGGGCTGTGGATCCATTGTGTTTTCTTCTGCTCATGAAAACTTATTTGAGTTTTAAGTGACAACTATTGTGAAAGGTTTTCAAACGTTTTTGTATTGAACTTTTTGTGTGTGCTGTAGTGAATGTATGCCTAACTGAAGATCTTAGTATTTAGAATGAGAGGGTCTTGATAAGGTGGTGAGGGTGCACACTCATGACCGGATCGGGGTGATTCTCAATCTAAATTCCAGAGGTTTAATGTTTAGCATACTTTGACTTCTGGTGTGATCTATTTCATGTTATTGAGTGTTCTTGTAATTGATTGTGAGTGGCTGTGTGGATTGATGGTTGCACACCAGTAGCTGTTCTGGTGTTTTGCTTGAGGTTATAAGCCTTATGGTTCTGTAGATGGACTCAATTTCCTAAGGAATTTGAGGAGCTGACCTTGTGAGGTCGAAATGTTATCCCCCTTGAATGAATTGATTTCCTTATCGATTTCATTCTTGTAGTTGTAGGGAATATAGAAGCTAGTGGTTTCGGAATCTGAGATCGAAGAAGATGACTCGTAGACCTCCTACCTCTCCCCAACCTTCTTCTGAAATGGGCCAGATCGCCAGGGCCATTGAGATGATGGCAGGTGCCATCCAGCAGCAGAATGCGGCGATGGCGCAGAACCATCAAGCTACCATGCAGCATTGGGAGACTACTCGGTCGGCTGATACGAATTCGCCCGTCGGTCAGCCTCAGGAGCGGATGGGACTGGCCGAGTTCATGAGGCACAACCCACCCAAGTTCTGTGGGAATGCTACCCCTGATCAAGCAGATCAGTGGGTCAGGGAAATGGAGAAAATCTTTAGGGCGACCTCCTGCCCTGAAGAGAAGAAGTTGTTGTTTGCCACTTATCTGCTGTCTGGAGAAGCAGAGTTCTGGTGGATGGGAGCTCAGCAAATGATGGAGGCCAGAGAGGAGGTGTTGGACTGGGAGAGCTTTAGGGTGAGGTTCTTGGAGAAATACTTCCCTGACAGCGCAAAGTTTGCGCGGGAAGCGGAGTTCTTAAAGTTGGAGCAGGGGGTGATGTCGGTGAACGCCTATGCTGCTAGGTTTGAGTACCTCGCCCGATTCTACACTCAGGCGACCTCCGAAGCTTGGAGGTGCAGGAAGTTTGAGGAAGGGCTGAAGCACGGGCTGAAGAGGACGATAGCCCCAATGTGCATCAGGGAATTTCACGCCTTGGTAGAAAAGGCGAAGATGGTGGAGACCCTGGAAAAGGGTGATCCCCGGGTGATCAGGTCGCACCCAGGGGGTTCTTCCAGTGGGCGGGCTAAGGTGCAGCATTCACAAGGCAGGCCATATGCGAGACCTCCACTACATCGGGCGGGAATAGGGTCACCCCAGTTTCAACAGCAGCAACCCTGGAAACCAAAATGTTCCCTCTGTGGTGGACCACACATGCCCAATGTGTGCCCCAAGAAGAATTCGGAGAGAAGGTGTTTTGTATGCCAAAGGACAGGGCACGTTGCTAGAGAATGCCCTAACCGGAATGGGGCGACTCAACCCAGTGGTTCTCAGCAGTTGAGAAATGAAGGCAGCAGACCCCAGGCAGCAGGGAGGGTGTTTGCCATGTCAGGAGCAGAGGCGTCCCAATCAGGTAACCTCGTGCAAGGTGTCTGTTTTATATCTGGTAGAAGTGTAGAAGCTTTGTTTGATTCTGGAGCGACACACTCTTTTGTGTCAAGTCGGTGTATAGCCGAGCTGGGCCTCCTAGTGAAGGAGCTGCCTTTTGAACTGTTGGTCTCCACACCTGCATCAGGACAGGTTATGACCTCTACGGTTTGCCCTGAATGTCCAGTAATAGTAGAGGGACGCAGATTCAAAGTGAACTTGATCTGCCTGCCTCTTCAGGACCTGGATGTTATCCTGGGAATGGATTGGCTTTCTGCCAATCACGTTCTCATAGATTGCGGTAGGCAGAAAGTGGTGTTGCCCGATCTCCAAGAGCAGGATGTGGTATCTGCTGGGCATGGGCGGTTGGAGATGGAAGAAGGGGCGAGGTGCTTCGTGATGCTAGCTCGGTTGGAAGTGAAGAACAAAGGGGAGGTGAGCAGGATACCTGTAGTGAAAGACTTCACGGATGTGTTCCCAGAAGAGGTACCTGGGTTACCCCCTAAGAGAGAAGTGGAATTCTCTATTGATTTGGTACCTGGGGCTGGACCAGTGTCTATGGCGCCCTACAGGATGGCACCAGCCGAGTTGGTGGAATTAAAGAAGCAAGTGGAAGAGTTGCTGGAGAAACAATTCATCAGACCCAGTGTATCTCCATGGGGGGCTCCAGTACTCCTAGTTAAGAAGAAGGATGGAGGGTCTCGGCTGTGTATAGATTTCAGGCAGTTGAACAAGTTGACCATCAAGAACAAGTACCCTCTACCCAGAATTGATGATTTAATGGATCAAGTAAATGGGGCCTCGGTGTTCTCAAAGATTGATCTGAGATCGGGGTACCATCAAATTTTGGTAAAGGCCGACGATGTCCAGAAAACAGCCTTTAGGTCCCGGTATGGGCACTATGAGTACGTGGTGATGCCGTTTGGAGTGACCAATGCCCCAGCTCTGTTCATGGATTATATGAATAGGATTTTCCGCCCTTTCTTGGATAAGTTTGTGGTAGTCTTCATAGACGACATACTTGTCTATTCAAAGACCGAGGAAGAACATGAAGGACATCTGAGGTCGGTGTTGGAGGTTCTGAGGGAGAAGCAACTCTATGCCAAGTCCTCTAAGTGCGAGTTTTGGCTGAGGGAAGTCAACTTTCTAGGACACGTGATATCTGCCCAGGGGATCTCGGTAGACCCAGCCAAAGTAGAGACAGTGCTGCTGTAACATCCCGCCAAAATAAAACCATACATACATATATAAAGAAAATAAAGGTACACAAATAATATTGGAGAGTACATGATAATATATATATAAGTAATGAAGTTGCTCCTCTTAGGGAGTTTGATACATAACCAGCCAAATGTTTTCAACACTTAACAAAATACAACAAAATAGACGAACAGGCGATCTCCCTACAACTGGGCGATCTCCTATCAGGCAGGCGATCTCCTATCAGGCAGGCGATCTCCTATCAAACCGGCGATCTCAACTTCCTGTAACGTCATCTGCTCCCGTGCAAATTATACACGATCATCACAAGTTTTAAGAAGAACACCCACAAGACGAAAACGCAGGGTAAGCTAGATATTTTAAGGAGGTTTAAAATAAGGCATTTAAAATCATGAACGTAATAGATCAAGGTAAAACATTTTCCAAGATATCCATGTAAAACGTGGAGCTACTCATAGCATTCAACTGCTCGCCCAAAACCACAGACTTCACAACATTCACCCATAGTCATTTCCATTTCACAATACAGCATCAAGTGCCTATCAATATTCCAGTTTCTCATTTCACATGCCAGACTTTCCACTGGCCCACAATGCATAGACACATGACACTACTTCCGGATTGACTCGTGCGTTGACTCAGGCCCAGAGATTTGCACCTGTCATACCTACCACTGTGAATCCACACAGCATGCGCATATACCATCTCATTGTTACCATTCTCTCGGTATGACAAGGTAAATTCGTATAACAGGCCGAGCTCGTTCCCATTTGAACAACTCACCCATACGTACGAACCTCCTTCGACTCTCACCAACTGAATAACTTCATCTACTTGATTCCATTATCTCAGCAGAGTCAGGATATCTCCTTCTAGACAAGCCCCTAGTCAATACACCTATACAGATCTTACACGGTATTTCCTTTCCTGAAAATACTATGCCTCGATCCCACATTCACAGCATTCAAAACATCATACCACTCAAATACATGATTCAATCATAAAACAATCATTTCAAAGGTTCAGATCTTCGAATATCTCGTTTAAATCTCAAGTAGTTTCAAAGCAACACCCAGAAACAGAGAGTTCACAAACAACGCCAAAACCGGCGATCTAGTTCAAAAACAGGGCGTTTCGAAGGCTTTATATAAAACCGGCGACCACATCGCCCAAACACATAAAACAGAGTATTTCACGAAGACGAAAGCGAAAACGGCGACCACGCCGCCCACACTTCAGAAAATAGCTAAACTATGGCTCGTATTAAAGATGGAGGCTAGCTTCCCTTACCTGGACTTGCGCAAACACCAGGAGCTCCGAAATCCAACGAAGCTTGAAGAACGCCTTGGCTCTGTTTTTGCGTCTGGTTTTGAAGGACTTGCAGAGAACTTCCCAAGTGCTCTAATGGTGGCCGTCGCTCGTCGTGCTCTTGTGTGAAGGTGCCCGAATCGCAGCGCGAAGGAGAGAAATGGAGGAGAAGGGGGGTACTCACCCTTTCGCTCTTGAACAACTGAAATGTCCTGTTCCCTCAGCAGTGGGTTTTTCCATCTTAAACCAACTTGTCCACAAAAGCAGCTGCCACCACCCACTCTGCAGGGAAGTCTGAGTGTACCTTTCTCTGAACAGTACGACTACGGTTGTCTCTTGTGCATGCCAACCACTGCTCTGAACAGTACGACCGCGAGTGTCTCTTGCGCATGCCAACATTCTGATGTCACTGTTCTGAACCAACACTTTTGTCTACGTGTCGCGCGTGCCGCGCGTCTCATGCTGGGAGTCTGGGTCCCACCTTCTCTACGTACAACTCGACATCGCGCGATAACCTTCCACCCACTCATCCTGGAGGACGACCGATGTCTCTCTCTGGAAGACGACCGATGTCTCTCTTTGGCGATGCCCGCATGCCCTGCGCCCTGGCGATGCCCGCATGCCTCGCGCCCTGGCGATGCCCGCATGCCTCGCGCCCTGGCGATGCCCGCATGCCTCGCGCCCCGGCGATGCCCGCATGCCTCGCGCCCTGGCGATGCCCGCATGCCCCGCGCCCTGGCGATGCCCGCATGCCTCGCGCCCTGGCGATGCCCGCATGCCTCGCACCCTGGCGATGCCCGACGACACACCACGCCCTCCTGAAGGTTCTTCATTCCACTATGTTACGTCCAAGGTATCATCTCCACATGACTCGGTGACGTCGGTAGCTCCACATTTCCATGGGTAGATTGGCACTTGCCCTCGCGCGCCCATGCATGCAACACTAAGGACGATCTCCTATACTCAAGCATAGAGCTTCGCATGCACAGCGTGTCTAAGGCTTAACCCACACCTTGATGCACGTGGTTTTTGGGAGCCCACTATGGTTGATCCAACATCTTGACTACACACTAAGTGTAGTTCCGGCGATCATGTGTACTCTAGGCGACAGGCGACTAGGTACACTACAGGCGATTGGCGTTCTGGTGCAATCAAGGCGACAGGCGATCATGTGCCAGAGAAGTCGGAGATCGCCTACTCTTCCAATTACGGCGATCTCGTAGACTTTTAAGCTATACTTCCCTTCCTTTATATTTTAAATAAGAACATACTTAGAATTCATTTAAAATATATCACTTTTATTCCAGTAATATTTTCCAGGTCCTTACAGCTGCAGTGGGAACGTCCCAAGACAGTCACTGAGATAAGGAGCTTTGTGGGTTTGGCGGGTTACTATCGGAGATTTATTGAGGACTTTTCCAAGGTGGTGGCTCCGTTAACACAGCTGACCCGTAAGGACCAACCTTTTGCTTGGACCGACCGATGTGAGCTCAGCTTCAGGGAACTAAAGAAAAGGTTGACGAGTGCTCCAGTGCTGGTGATTCCAGAGGTCGGAAGACCTTTTGACGTCTACTGTGATGCCTCACATCAGGGACTGGGATGCGTTTTAATGCAAGAGAAAAGGGCAGTCGCCTATGCTTCAAGGCAACTCAAGGTTCATGAGAGGAACTACCCTACGCATGATTTGGAGTTGGCGGCAGTGGTCTTCGCCCTAAAGATCTGGAGGCACTACTTATATGGAGCTCGGTTCCAGGTGTTCAGCGATCATAAGAGCCTGAAATACCTGTTCGATCAGAAGGAACTGAACATGAGGCAAAGAAGGTGGATGGAGTTCCTAAAGGACTACGATTTTCAACTCATGTATCACCCAGGGAAGGCCAATGTAGTGGCAGACGCTTTGAGTAGAAAATCAATGCAAGTAGCCACCATGATGATGAAAGAGCAGAAACTGATCGAGCAGTTCAGAGACTTAAACCTTGGAGTAGAATTTCACGTAAATCACATTAGTTGTAGTAAGTTGGCTATAACTAATGACTTCCTTGGGATGTTAAAGGATAAGCAGTTGGAGGACCCTAGTCTGAAGCGTACTATGGAGTCACTAGGGACAGATCAGGCGAGAGACTTTGTAATGGGCGATGATGGGATCTTGAGATTTAATGGCAGAATTTGCATACCTGCAAATGAAGAGTTGAAGAAGATGATCCTAGAAGAAGGTCATAAGAGTCGCCTTAACCTACACCCAGGTATGAACAAGATGTACCATGACTTGAAGGAGTCATTTTGGTGGTCAGGCATGAAGAGGGACATCGCCCAGTATGTTGCAACCTGCTTAACGTGTCAGAAGGCGAAGGTAGAGCATCAAAGACCTGGCGGGCTGTTGCAGCAACTGGATATCCCTGAGTGGAAATGGGACAGCATTGCCATGGATTTTGTCACCCATTTACCCAGATCGGTAAAGGGTCATGATGCAATCTGGGTTATCATTGATAGGCTGACAAAGAGTGCCCACTTCCTTCCAGTGAATATGAAGATGCCTATGGCCAAGCTGGCACAGTTATACATCCAAGAAATAGTGAGGTTGCATGGAGTGCCTTCCAGCATCGTTTCAGATAGAGATCCCAGGTTCACTTCACGGTTTTGGCAGACCTTGCAAGAGTGCTTGGGAACTAAGTTGAGGATGAGCTCTGCATATCATCCCCAAACAGATGGTCAGTCAGAGAGAACGATCCAATCCTTGGAAGATCTGCTGAGGGCGTGCGTCTTGGATCAATTGGGAAGTTGGGACGAGGTGTTGCCACTGGTGGAGTTTACGTATAATAACAGTCACCACGCCAGCATTGGGATGGCACCTTATGAAGCCCTGTACGGGAGAAAATGCAGGACTCCCTTATGTTGGTATCAGGAGGGCGATGCAATCTTGGTTGGGCCAGAGTTGATTCAGCAGACGACCGAGAAGGTGAAACAGATACAAAGCAGAATGAAAGCTTCTCAGAGTAGGCAGAAGTCCTATGCAGATCAGAGGAGAAGACCTTTGGAGTTTGCTGCTGGAGACCATGTATTTTTGAGAGTGACCCCAACCAAGGGTGTAGGACGAGCTATCAGACCAAAGAAGCTGTCTCCTAAGTTTGTTGGACCTTACCAGATCTTGAGGAAAATTGGTCCAGTAGCCTATGAGATCGCCCTACCTCCACATTTAGCAAATCTGCATAATGTCTTCCACGTATCACAGTTACGGAAATATCTCGCCGACCCTTGTCACGTGTTGGAGGTGGACGACGTGCAGATCAGGGACGACTTGTCTTTTGAGGCAAGACCAGTCAGGATAGACGATCACCAAAGCAAACAGCTCAGGAATAAGACCATCCATATGGTTAAGGTGGTGTGGGATGAGAGATCCGGTGATTCGACTTGGGAGTTGGAAGAGAACATGAGAAACGACTATCCACATCTCTTTTCTTTGTAATTCAATTTTCGAGGACGAAAATTTTTGTTGTTAGGGAGATTGTAAGGACCTGGAAAATCTTATTGGAATAAAAGTGATATATTTTAAGTGAATTCTAAGTATGTTTTTATTTAAAATAAAAGTGAAGGAAAGTGTAGTTAGAAAGCTATGAGATCGCCTGGAACATGATCGCCAGGGCGCGAGAGGCATGCGGGCATCGCCAGGGCGCGAGAGGCATGCGGACATCGCCTGGGCGCGAGAGACATACGGGCATCGCCAGGGCGCGAGATGCATGTGGGCTTTGCCTAGGCGCGAGAGACATACGGGCATCGCCAGGGCGCGAGATGCATGTGGGCTTTGCCTGGGCGCGAGAGGCATGCGGGTGTCGCCAAGAGGAGACCTCGGTCGGTCTCCAGAAGGAAGAGACCTCGGTCGGTCTCCAGGAGGAAGAGACCTCGGTCGGTCTCCAGGAGGAGGAGACATTGGTCGTCTTCCAGAGAGAGACATCGGTCGTCTTCCAGAGAGAGACATCGGTCGTCTTCCAGAGAGAGACATCGGTCGTCTTCCAGAGAGAGACATCGGTCGTCCTCCAGGATGGGTCATCGGTGGATTGTCTTTGCGCGAGTGGTCATCGGCGAAAGGTTATCGCGCGATGTCGCGTTTCACGCAGATGAAGTGGGGCCCTGGTTTCCAGGATGAACGTGCTGCATGTGCGACATGTAGGCAGTGAAAGTCCTTCAGGAACAGTAGCTCCATGTGCGCAGAGATGCCACGTGGCCATACTGTCAGGTTGCACTTAATTCGAGGAAGAAAACCCACCCAGGAGGGTTAGTTAGAGAATAGGTAATGATGGCTACATGGCAGGCCTATGTTCCTAGTATCAGAATGCACCGCCTCTTAGTGAGTTTAGAAACGCAGTGAGAGTATAAAAGGTGACAGAGTGAGTTCACCTTCATCTTTCTCTTTTCTCTCCTTGCGCTGCGACTCAGTATTCCCCAGGCACCAGCTTGACTACCAGTGATTGCCATAGAGCATTGGAGAAGGTTCTCTACAAGTTTTACCAATTAGAACACTTAGGCAGAGTTCAGGCATCCTTTACGTTCGGTGGTTAGAGCTTGAAGTGAGTTTCACGCTGATCCAGGTAAGGGAAGCTAGCCTTACTTCAAATGAAAACTGTATGTGTGATGATTTTTGATGTTGGGGGCGACGTGGTCGCCGGGTGTTCAAACTGTTCTTGCTTTAAACCCAGTTTTGTTCGTGATCGCCGGTTTTTCATCTGTTATTGAAATATCCCCTGTTTTATGCTGTTTCAAAAGTGTTTGAGATTTTAAATGTGGTTTTCGAAAATTTGAACCTTGGTATGAGTTTTGCTGTGATTGAAATCGTTTCATTGAAGTGTTATGTGATGTCTTGAATGTTGTGATTGTGGATCGAGGCATAGTATTTTCAGGAAAGAAAATACCGTGTAAGGTCGTGTAATAGGTGTATTGATCGGTGATCCTATAATGAGACATCCTGACTCTACTGAGGTAATGAAATCACATAGAGGAAGTTACTCAGTTGTGGAGAGTCGATGGAGGTTCATACGTATGGGTGTCTCGTGTGAAACAGAACGAGTTCGGCCTGTTGTATGGATTAACCTTGTCATACCGTGATAATGAGAATATTGAGATGGTGTGATGCGCATGGCTGAGGGCACTTTCCAGCCTTTTGGTATGACAGGTGCGAATCTCTGGGTCTAATCAACGCATGAGTCTCCGGAAATAGTGGTCAAGTGTCTGGTGTGATGAGTCAGTGGAAAGTCTGACGTGAGAAATGAGAAATTGAATTAATAGACACTTGATTGCTGATGTGAATTGAAATACTCTTGGATTGATTTGTGAAATATGGGATTTCCTGATAGTCTTGTGGAATATGGAAATGTGATGGCTGATATTGTTATGGTTCATGGATGTTGTGAAGTTCTTATGTATGCTCTTGATTCAAAGTTTTCTTAAATATATAGCTTACCCTGTATTTTGTTTCTGTGGCTGTTTTCTTAAACCTGTGATGATCGTGTAACTTTACACGGGAGCAGATGAGGTTGCAGGAAGTGGATTTCCCCTGTGAGTGATCGCCGTATGTGGTCGCCGGTTTTTCTGTTCTTGCTGGGCGATCGCCCCTTTTGCCATTTTCTGATAGGCGATCTCCGCTTTCTGTTAGGAGATCGGTAGTTTTGTATTTTTGCTGTCTTTATGATTAAGTCTTGGAAAAACGACCGTTTTGTATTAAACTCCCTGCGAGGAGAACTCCTTTGTATATATATACAATTATGTTTATTTCAATATATTTGTTTTACCGTTATTTCATATTACGAAAATGCAAAAATGCGAAATGTATTTGGCGGGATGTTACATGAACTCTTTCTAGTTGTGTCACATTTAAATTCCATTTGTGTGGTACTGTTTTTCAAATTAATTTGTTTCTTGCTTTATTTCTTTGGCCTCTAAGCTTGTTGGTGGATTAAATATCAATTGGTACTTGTTGAGTGAGAATTTGACTTGAGGGGAGTCTAGCTTGCTTAATAGGTGCTGGATTGAAGATTTTATTGACCTAATTCCAAGAGGAACAAAGGCAAAGGGCAGCAACAAACACCATACTACAAATACACCACACACTTTGGAAGGCCCAACAAGTAAAAAAGCAACAAAAGGGGTGCAACTAGAAGAACAACAAAAGGGGTGCAAATAGTAAAAGCAACAAAGGGAGTGTCATTTAATTTCTTTGCAATCTTGCTTGTGTTAATTACTTGTTAATTACGTTATGAGACGGTGAGTGTGTCTTCAAGGGCTCCAAGTGTCCAAGAAGCCTCACCTAGGGCCGACTAGTGTAGACCTTACTTGTTTTAGCATGTGTTAATTATTTTAATTGCTTTCCTTGCTTAATTAGTTACGTTTGGTAATTGTTTTGTTTTGTTTAAGTTCGTTAATTCTTTTGCTTGGTTAATTAGCTAGTTTGCATTGTTTTCTTGCATCAAAATTTGATTTCTTCAACCTAATTGTGTTTTAAGTGGTTTACTAAGAGAAAGCTTTGTGTGAAGACATTGAGGGATAGTCTTTGGCTAAGGCAAGGCTTGGTATTTAAGTAGTCATTGTGACTCACCTCCCTTACCTGGAAGACTACCTTCTTTGACTTCCCTAAATTTTCTCAAGGTAAAATATTTCTATACACAAAGGTCTAGTCATGTCTTCTCATTCCTTTAAATCTCTTAAAAGTGAGGTGAAATCCTTGAAATCTCTTTTGGAACAACTTTCCAAGAATATTCAATCAATTTCATCTAAACAATTGGAGAATGAGGCCAAAACTAATGAATTGACTAAATCAAAGGATGAGAAGTCTCACATTTCAAAAAAATTACCTTCTCATGCATCTATCTCTAAAAAGCATGATTCTTTTGGGGAGGGAAGACATAGAAGAGATAGAAAAGAACAAGAAAGCCCAAGAGAGGTTAGGGTAGACCTACCCCATTCCCATGGAAAAGAAAATATAGAAACTTGCCTAGATTGGGAAATGAGGGTAGAAAAATTGTTTGCTTCCCATAAAGAAAGAAAGGAAAGAAAGATACAAAAGAAAAGAGAGGAAGCCGAAAGGGAAGCTAAAGAAAAAGAAAAAGAAAAGCATGAGAAGACCCTTGAGAAACAAAAGGCGTGGGAGAATAGTGTTCCTTCTCACAAGGTCATTCAACAAGACAAAAGATTTAAAAATACCTTTGAAAATATGCATCTTGTTGAACAACCTAGCCTTTCCTTTTGTAAAGGAACACTTGCAAGCATAGTAACAAAAAAAGAGTCTTTAAAAGAAGCTTGCATAGATAAAGATAAAGTGGATTATTTCTCATATGTGCTAGGATATCACCAAGTGAATGTCAAGTTATTTACAAGCATCTACAAAAACAAATTTTTATGTGAAGTAGTGCCTAAAGAAACTTGTCATGTCCTATTGAGACAACCATTGCCAAGTGTGCAACTTCTCATAAACAATGGTTGTAACAACGAGACTATCTTTACACATAAGAGAAAAATTCTTCATGAAGGAGAACTCATGGACCAAATTAGAGTTGATAAAACTCTAGAGCTTTTAAAAGGAAAACTTTTGTCACCCATGAGAAAAGATGTTCAAAGACATTACCCTAGATACATTTCTTGTTTTAAAAATACACCTAAGGTGATGTCTCATGAACTCTATACTCCTTTACCTTTTACAAATGATCCTTGGGAAGACATAAACCTCAATTTTATCTTAGAGCTTCCTAGGACAACAAAAGGTTTTGATTCCATTTTTATGGATATGGATAATCTCTTCTATATAAAAGTGACAAGTCTTCATGGTTTATCTTCAAGCATAGTATTGGATAGAGCTCCAAAATTTGAAAACCATCATTTGAGGAATCTTTTAGAAAAACTTGAAATTAAGTTGTACTCTTCAAATTTTTATCCTCAAAAGAATGGTCAAAATAAAATTGAAAACATAGCTCTTTTTACTATGCCTAGAGAAATCATGAAAGACAATCACAATTCTTGGGATGAGTATCCTTTTGAGCATGCATACAATGGAGTAGTCCACAAGACTACTAATATTTCTACATTTGAAATTGCATGTGGACTTAATCCTCTTTCGCTTTTTAAGTTGTTACCCTTTCCTAAAGGTATTGTGCCTAAGGAAAAGGTAACCAATATTGAAAATTTTCAAATACATAAGAGGATTACAGAACAGATACAACCATCAAAAGAGAAATATTGTACAAAGTTGCCAAAAACAAAAGAAAAACAAAAATGGCAACTTCATACAATTAAGTTCTCTCCAATTGCTCACACTAACACCTTTCCTTTGTTTGATGATTTCCATAGGTGGACGTTTGATCCGGGAGGACAAGCCTTGCCGAAACAATAGGCTGCTATCCGAGATCAAATCTGTAGATGTGAGGATAGATCTTCTCAAAGGAGGAGGAGATGATGGACACCATCCAGCCCCATCCATCCCCCTAGTTGAAGACAAAGCAAGGGATTTGAGGACAAATCCTTTTTCAAGAGGGAGGGGATGATGGAAGAGGGCCAAGCACAACCTTCCATGAAAGGCAAGATGTAAGGACCTGTAAAATTAAATTTGGAATAAAAAGGGTATATTTTAAATAAATTCTAAGTATGTTTTATTTAAAATAAAAAGGAAGAAAAGGGCGCGAGGCGTGCGGGCATCGCCAGGGGAGACGTCGGTCGTCTGCAGGGGAGACGTCGGTCGTCTGCAGGGGAGACGTCGGTCGTCCGCCAGGGGGAGACGTCGGTCGTCCGCCAGGGGGAGACATCGGTCGTCTTCCAGGGTGAGGAATCATTCATCTCAGGTGTAAGGAACATCGGTCATCGCTGACATGAGAGCCATGGACATCGGTGGATGGTCATTGGGGGTTCTGTTATACGCGGATGAGGTGGGGCCCTGGTTTCCAGGATGAACGTGCAGCATGTGCGACATGTAGGCAGTGAAAGTCCTTCGGAACAGTAGCTCCATGTGCGCAGAGACGCCACGTGGCCATACTGTCATGTTTGCATTTAATTTGAGGAAGAAAACCCACACGGAAGTGTTAGTCAGAGAGTAGGTAATGATAGCTACATGGCAGGCCTATGTTCCTAGTATCGGAATGCACCGCCTCTTAGTGAGATTAGAACGCAGTAAGAGAAAATAGTGACAGAGTTTCATCTTTCTCTTTTCTCTCCTTTGCGCTGCGATTCAGTCATCCCCAGGCACCAGCTTGACTACCAGCGACTGCCATAGAGCATTTGGGAAGGTTCTCTGCAAGTTCTACAAACCAGACGCTAAAACCGAACTAAGACATCCTTTAAGCTCGGTGGGTTTAGGAACTCTTGGTGTTTTACGCTAGTCCAGGTAAGGGAAGCTAGCCTTATTTCGAATGAAAACTATACGTGTGATGATTTTGATGTTGGGGGCGACGTGGTCGCCGGGTTCAAATTGTTCTTGCTTAAATTCTTTGTTTTTGGGTTGTTTGAGATTTAAATGTGATATTAGAAAATCTGAACCTTGGCATGAGTTTTGCTGTGATTGGAATCAATTGTTGAAATTGTTATGTGATGTGTGAATGTTGTGAATATGGGATCGAGGCATAGTATTTTCAGGAAAGAAAATACCGTGTAAGATTTGTGTAGGATGTGTATTGATCGGTGAGTATCCTGTTAATGAGACGATCCTGACTCTGCTGATATGATGGAGTTACGTAGATGAAGTCATTCAGTGGTGAGAGTCGAAGGAGGTCCCTATGTATGAGTGGCCCGTGTGAAAAAGAACGAGCTCAGCCGTCATATGGATTCACCCTGTCACACTGTGAGAGTGATGATATTGAGATTGTGTGATGTGCATGGCTGTGGAAACATTACAGCATTTTAGTGTGACAGGTGCAGGTCTCTGGATGCTAAGTTCAACACACGAGTCTCCGGAAATAGTGGTCAAGTGTCTGGTGTGATGAGTCAGTGGAAAGTCTAACGTGTGAAATGAGAAATTGAATTGATAGACACTTGATTGCTTATGTGAATTGAAAGACTCTTGGTTTGATTTGTGAAATATGTGATTTCCTGATGGTTTTGTGGAATATGGAAATGTGATGGCTGATATTGACATGGGTCATGAATGGTGTGAAGATTTATGTTTTCTGTGGATTTTAAGTTTTCAAAACATTTAGCTTACCCTTTTTATCTGGTATTGTGATTGCTGTCTTAAACCTGTGATGATCGTGTATTTTGCACGGGAGCAGACGAGGTTGCAGAAGGAAGAGCTCCTCAGTGAGAGGTCGGCTGTTAGGAGGTCGGCTGTTATGAGGTCGGCTGTTATGAGGTCGGCTGGTAGGAGATCAGCTGTTAGGAGATCGGTTGTTTTTTTTTTTCGTTTTTCTTTGCTGTATCTTGCTTAAGATTTTGGAATATTGACCGATGTTGTATTAAACTCCCTGTGAGGAGAAATTTCATTACATATATATAATCATGTTCATTTCAAATTATTTGTTTACCTTTATGTTCATTCTATATTTGTGAATCGGGTTTTGGCGGGATGTTACATTAGTGGTATCAGAGCAGTTCGTCCTTTAGATGATCTGAGGGTAGTGGATTCATTTCGTTTCTTCTGCTTATGAAAATTTAGTTGAGTTTTAAAATAACAACTATAGTAAAAGGTTTTCAATCGTTTTTGTATTGAATTTTTGTGTGTGCTTTTGTGAATATATGCCCTAACTGAGAATCTTAGTATTAAGAATGAGAGGATCTTGATGAAGTAGTGAGGGTGCACACTCATAACTGGATCGAGATGATTCTCAATCTCAATTCTAAAGGTTTGACGTTTAGTATATTCTGAATTCTGGTGTGATTTATTTCATTTTATTGAGTGTTGGTGAAATTGATTGAGATTGGTTGTTTGGATTAATGGTTGTATACCAGTAGCTGCTCTGGTGTTTTGCTTGAGGTCATAAGTATTATGATTCTGTTGACGAACTCAAATTCTTATTGACTTGGAGATGCTGACCTTTGTAAGGTCTAGAGGTTACTCCTGAATGAATTGATTTCTGATCGATCTCATTCTTGTAGTTGTAGGGAATATTGAAGCATATAGTTTCAAAATCTGAAACGAAGAAGATGACTCGTAGACCCCCTACCCCTCCCCAACCTTCTTCAGAAATGAGCCAGATTGCTAAGGCCATTGAGATGATGGCAACTGCCATCCAATAACAGAATGCAGCGATGGCTCAGAACCATCAAGCTACAATGCACCACTGGGAAACTGCTCGGTCGGCTGAGACAAACTCTCACGTCGGTCAGCCTCAGGAACAGATGGGACTGACCGAGTTCATGAGGCACAACCCACCCAAGTTCAGTGGGAATGCTACCCCTGATCAAGCAGATCAGTGGGTCAGGGAGGTGGAGAAAATCTTTAGGGCGACCTCCTGCCCTGAAGAGAAGAAATTGTTGTTTGCTACCTATCTGCTTTTTGGAGAGGCCGAGTTCTGGTGGGTGGGAGCTCAGCAGATGATGGAGGCCCGGGAGGATGTGTTGGATTGGGAGAGCTTCAGGGTGAGGTTCCTGGAGAAATACTTCCCAGACAGCGCAAGGTTTGCGAGGGAAGCTGAGTTCCTGAAGTTGGAGCAGGGGGATATGTCTGTGAATGCCTATGCTGCTCGGTTTGAGTACCTCGTCCGATTCTATACTCAGGCGACCTCCGAGGCTTGGAGGTGCAGGAAGTTTGAAGAGGGACTGAAGCATGGGCTGAAGAGGACTATAGCCCCCATGTGCATTAGAGAATTCCACGCCTTAGTAGAGAAGGCGAAGATGGTGGAGACCCTGGAAAAGGGTGATTCTCGGGTGATCAGGTCACACCCAGGGGGTTCTTCCAGTGGGAAGGCTAAGGTGCTGCATCCACAAAGCAAGCCTTATGCGAGACCTCCACCACATCGGACGGGAACAATGTCATCCCGGTTGCAGCAGCAACAACCTTGGGCACCCAGATGTTTCACGTGCCAAAAGATGGGGCACATTTCTAGAGATTGCCCTGACAGACATAGGATGACTCAAACTGCGGGTCCTCGGCAGTTGAGGAAAGAAGGCAGCAAACCTCAGGCAACGGGGAGAGTGTTTGCCATGACAGGAGCTGAAGCGTCTCAGTCAGGTAACCTCGTGCAAGGTGTTTGTTTTATATCTGGTAGGGGTGTAAAAGCTTTATTTGATTCTGGAGCGACACACTCCTTTGTGTCAAGCCTGTGTGTAACCGAGCTGGGCCTTCTAGTGAAGGAGCTACATTTCGAACTGTTGGTCTCCACACCTGCGTCAGGACAGGTGCTGAGCTCTACAGTTTGCCCCGAATGTCTAGTGATAGTAGAGGGACGCAAATTCAAAGTGAACTTGATCTGCCTACCTCTGCAGGACCTGGATGTTATCCTGGGAATGGATTGGCTAGCTGCCAATCACGTTCTCATAGACTGCGGTAGTCAGAAGATAATGTTTTCTGACCCCCACGAGTCAGATGTGATATCTGCTCGGCAAGGGCAGACGGAGTTGGACGAAGGGGCGAGGTGCTTCGTGATGATAGCTCGGTTGGAAGTGAAGAATGAAGGGGACGTAAGCAGGATACATGTAGTGAAAGACTTCACGGATGTATTTCCAGAAGAGGTACCTGGATTACCCCCTAAGAGAGAAGTGGAATTCTCTATTGATTTGGTACCTGGAGCTGGACCAGTGTCAATGGCACCTTATAGGATGGCACCAGCCGAGTTGGTAGAATTAAAGAAGCAAGTGGAAGAGTTGTTGGAGAAACAATTCATCAGACCCAGTGTATCTCCATGGGGGGCTCCAGTGCTCCTAGTTAAGAAAAAGGATGGAGGGTCTCGGCTGTGTATAGATTACAGGCAGTTGAACAAGTTGACCATCAAGAACAAGTACCCTCTACCTAGAATTGACGATTTAATGGATCAAGTGAATGGGGCCTCGGTGTTCTCAAAGATTGATCTGAGATCGGGGTACCATCAGATTTTGGTAAAGGCCGGCGATGTTCAGAAAACGGCTTTTAGGTCTCGGTATGGGCACTATGAGTATGTGGTGATGCCGTTTGGAGTCACAAATGCTCCAGCTCTGTTCATGGACTACATGAATAGAATCTTTCGCCCTTTCTTGGATAAGTTTGTGGTAGTCTTCATAGATGACATCCTAATTTATTCAAGGACCGAGGAGGAACATGAAGGACATCTGAGGTCGGTGTTGGAGATTTTGAGGGAGAAGCAACTCTATGCCAAGTTCTCTAAGTGTGAGTTCTGGCTAAAGGAAGTCAACTTCTTAGGACACGTGATATCTGTCCAAGGGATCTCGGTAGATCCAGCCAAAGTGGAGGCAGTACTTGTAACATCCCGCCAAAACGTTTCACAAATATATAAAATGAAAATATACGTAAAACCAAAGTGTTGAAATGAACATAATTATATATATGTAATGATGTTTCTCCTCGTAGGGAGTGTAATACAAAACGGTCATTTTCCAAAACTTAAACATAAAAACAGCAAAAACAACCAAACAACCGATCTCCCAACATAAAAAGGGCGATCTCCTATCAGGCAGGCGATCTCCTATCAACCAGGCGATCTCCTATCAGGCAGGCGATCTCCTATCAAACCGGCGATCTCAACTTCCTGTAACGTCATCTGCTCCCGTGTAAAGATTACATGATCATCACAGGTTTTAAGAAAACAGCCATAGAACCAAAACGCAGGGTAAGCTAGACATTTAAAAGAGAGTTTGAATATGAACTTAAAAACCAATCATGAAACCAATTTAAGACATCCACATAAAACCATCAACTTTCTCATTTTCCACAAAACCATCAGGTAATCGCATATTTCACAAATCAATCCAAGAGTCTTTCAATTCATATCAGCAATCAAGTACCTAACAATTCAATTTCTCAATTCACATACCACTGTGAAATCCACACATTCACATGGTCGCTGTGAAATCCACACATTCACAAGCGTATAGAGGAATCCACACATCCTCACATGGTCGCTGTGAAATCCACACATTCACAAGCGTATAGAGGAATCCGCACATCCTCACATGGTCGCTGTGAAATCCACACATTCACAAGCGTATAGAGGAATCCGCACATCCTCACATTTCACACGTCAGACTTTCCACTGACTCACAATATATGGCCACAAAACTCGTGCGTTGACTAGACTCAGAGATCTGCACCTGTCATGCTACACCACTGTGAAATCACACACATTCACATGGTCGCCGTGAAATCACACACATTCACAAGCGTATAGAGGAATCCACACATCCGAGCATGACAGGGTTAATCCACACCAAACAGGTCGAGCTAGTTCTCTTTCAAACAACCCACCTGCACGGGTGGACCTCCTTCGACTCTCCACCACTGAGTAACTTCATCTACATGATTCCATTACCTCAGGAGAGTCAGGATACCTCATGAAACGAATCACCGGTCATTGCACACTTCACACGATCTTACACGGTATTTCCTTTCCTGAAAATACTATGCCTCGATCCCACATTCGCCATATTCACACATCACATAACATTTCAACAAATGATTCCAGTCACAGCAAAACTCATGCCAAGGTTCAGATATTCAAATATCACATGCAATTCACATATAAACCTCAACCAGTTCTCAAACAATACAAAAACAGGGGATATTTCAATAACAGATGAAAAACCGGCGATCACCTCAAGGAACCAGCGATCACGAACAGAACTGGGTTTTAAACAAGAACATTTTGAAAACCGGCGACCACGTCGCCCCCAACATCAAAACAGAATCGATTACAGTAAACACTTCGCATCCAACATCAGAACACCAGAACAAGAAACAAAACCGGCGACCCCGTCGCCCCACATCTCAATCAGCAAGTACACAGTTTTCATTTGAAACAAGGCTAGCTTCCCTTACCTGGATCAGCGTGAAACTCACTTCAAGCTCTAACCACCGAACGTAAAGGATGCCTGAACTCTGCCTAAGCGTTCCAATCAGTAAAACTTGTAGAGAACCTTCTCAAATGCTCTATGGCAAACGCTGGTAGTCAAGCTGGTGCCTGGGGAATACTGAGTCGCAGTGCAAAGGAGAGAAAAGAGAAAGATGAAGGTGAACTCACTCTGTCACCTTTTATACTCTCACTGCGTTTCTAAACTCACTAAGAGGCGGTGCATCCTGATACTAGGAACATAGGCCTGCCATGTAGCCATCATTACCTATTCTCTAACTAACCCTCCTGGTTGGGTTTTCTTCCTTGAATTAAATGCAACCTGACAGTATGGCCACGTGGCGTCTCTGCGCACATGGAGCTACTGTCCCGAAGGACTTTTACTGCCTACCTGTCGCACATGCAGCACGTTCGTCCTGGAAACCAGGGCCCCACTTCATCTGCGTGAAACGCGACATCGCGCGATAACCTTTCGCCGATGACCACTCGTGCAAAGACAATCCACCGATGACCCATCCTGGAGGACGACCGATGTCTCTCTCTGGAAGACGACCGATGTCTCTCTCTGGGAGACAACCGATGTCTCTCTGGAAGACGACCGATGTCTCCCTCTGGAAGACGACCGATGTCTCTCTCTTCCTGGAGACCGACCGAGGTCTCTTCCTCCTGGAGACCGACCGAGGTCTCTTCCTCCTGGAGACCGACCGAGGTCTCCTCTTGGCGACACCCGCATGCCTCTCGCGCCCAGGCAAAGCCCACATGCATCTCGCGCCCTGGCGATGCCCGTATGTCTCTCGCGCCCTGGCGATGTCCGCATGCCTCTCGCGCCCTGGCGATGCCCGCAGGCATCTCGCGCCCTGGTGATCATGTGTAGTAGGCGACCGGCGATCATGTTCCAGGCGATCTCATAGTCTTCTAAACTACACTTTCTTTCCTTTTCATTTTAAATACAACATGCTTCGAATCCATTTAAATATGACACTTTTATTCCAATAAGATTTTCCAGGTCCTTACAATCTCCCTAACAACAAAAATTTTCGTCCTCGAAAATTGAATTACAAGGAAAAGAGATGTGGATAGCCCTTTTTCATGGTCTCTTCCAACTCCCAAGTTGAATCACCCGATCTCTCATTTCACACCACTTTCACCATGTTGATGGTCATACCTCTGAGCTGTTTACTTCGTTGATCGTCAATCCTTACTGGTTTTACTCCAAAGGAAAAGTCATCCCTGATCTGCCATCGTCCTCTCCCAGCACATAACTAGGGTCTGCCATGTACTTCCTCAGCTGTGATATGTGAAGGACATTATGCAGATTCGCTAAAAGGGAAGATAGGGCGATCTCGTACGCTACAGGACCTTTCTTCCTCAAGATCTGGTATGGTCCAACAAACTTAGGAGACAGCTTCTTTGATCTGATAGCTCGTCCTACACCCTTGGTTGGTGTCACTCTCATAAACACATAGTCTTCAGCAGCAAACTCCAAAGGTCTTCTCCTCTGAATCTGCCGACTTTGAGAAGCTCTCATTCTGCCTTGTATCAGCTTCAGCTCCTCGGTTGTCTGCTGAACCAACTCTTACTACTCCAATACTTCATCAAATTCCATTCCCTTTCTCATCACTCATCATTCACCACTTCCATTTCGCCAAAAGAGCAAAGTTAAATTTTCTGTTATCCCTTAAATCATTCATTTACTGGTATGCAAATTTTTTTTTTTTTTTTTTTTGCCCTTAATCTTAATATCCCATCTTCACCCATTACAAAGCCTTTAGCTTGCTCGGTGCCTAGAACTCCCATAATACGCTTCAGACTAGGCTCCCCTAATTGTTCAATCAAAACTGGTTCGCCCTCCTGGTTCCAACAATAAGGGAGTTCTGCATTTTCCCCCAATACAGAGCTTCATACAATCACTGACTTCCAAACTCCATAACATCATTACCACTGCCGATTCTAAATCATAAGTAGAATAATTATCGCTCATGAACTTTGAGTTGCCTTGAAGCATATGCAACCACTCTCTTCTCTTGCATCCAAAACGCATCCCAACCCTTGATGTGAAGCACCACAGTAGACGTCAAAAGGTCTTCCGACCTCTGGAATTACCAGCACTGGAGTACCTCATGGAGATACGCTGGGTTTGATGAAATGCTTCTCCAACAGCTCTTCCACTTGCTTCTTCAATTCCACCAACTCGGCTGGAGCCATCCTGCAAGGTGCCATTGACACTGGTCCAGCTCCGGGTACCAAAACAATAGAGAATTCCACTTCCCTCTTAGGAGGTAACCCAGGTACTTCTTCTGGAAATACATCCATCCAATCTTTCACCACATGAATCCTGCTTACGTCCTCTTCATCCTTCACTTCCAACCGAGCTACCATCACGAAACACCTCGCCCCTTCTTCCAACTTTGATCGCCCATGCCGAGCAGATCTCACATCTGGCTCTTGGAGATCGGAAAACACCACTTTCTGCCTACCGCAAACTATGGGAACGTGATCGGCAGACAGCCAATCCATTCACAGGATAACATCCAGATCCTGCAGAGATAGACAGATCAAATTCACTTTGAATCTGCGTCCCTCTACTATCACTGAACATTCGGGGCAACTGTAGAGGTCAACACCTGCCCTGACACAGGTGTAGAGACCAACAGTTTCGAAGGGTAACTCCTTCACTAGAAGGTCCAGCTCGGCTACACCGACTTGACACAAAAGAGTGTGTCGCCTCAGAAACAAACAAGGCTCTTATACTTCTACCAGCAATAAAACAAGCATCTTACACCAAATTACCTGACTGGGACGCCTCAGCTCCGGCCATGGCAAACACTCTCCCGGTTGCCTGAGGTCTGCTGCCTTCGTTCCTCACATGCTGGAGTCCACCGGATTGAGTCATCCCATTCCGAGTAGGACAATCTCTAGCAAAGTGTCCCGTCTTCTGGCAGGCAAAACATCTTCTCTCTGAATCTTTCTTGGGGCACACCTTGGCTAGGTGTGGTCCACTACAATGGAAACATTTAAGCTGCCAGGGTTGTTGTTGCTGAGACTGGGGCGGTGCTGCTCCTGCCCTATGCTGTGGAGGTCTCGCATAAGGCTCCAACTGCGGTTGCTGCATCCTCATCTTCCCACTGGAAGAACCCCCTGGGTGTGACCTGATCACCCGAGGATCACCCTTTTCCAGGGTCTCCACCATCTTCGCCTTCTCTACTAAGGCGTGAAATTCCCTGATGCACATCGGGGCTATAGCCCTCTTCAGCCCATGCTTCAGCCCCTCCTCAAACTTCCTGCACCTCCAAGCCTCGGAGGTCGCCTGGGTATAAAATCGGGTGAGGTACTCAAACCGAGCAGCATAGGCGTTCACAGACATATCCCCCTGCTCCAACTTTAAGAACTCCGCTTCCCGCGTAAACTTTGCGCTGTCTGGGAAGTATTTCTCCATGAACCTCACCCTGAAGCTCTCCCAATCCAACACATCCTCCCGTGCCTCCATCATCTGCTGAGCTCCCATCCACCAGAACTCTGCTTCTCCAGATAGCAGATAAGTGGCGAACAACAACTTCTTCTCTTCAGGGCAGGAGGTCGCCCTAAAGATTTTCTCCAACTCTCTGACCCACTGATCTGCTTGATCAGGGGTAGCATCCCCACAGAACTTGGGTGGGTTGTACCTCATGAACTCGCCCAGTCCCATCCGTTCTTGGGGCTGACCGACGGGCGAATTCGTATCTGCCGACCGAGCAGTTTCCCAGTGCTGCATGGTGGCTTGATGGTTCTGCGCCATCGCCGCATTCTGCTGCTGGATGGCACCTGCCATCATCTCAATGGCCCTGGCGATCTGGCCCATCTCAGAAGAAGGTTGGGAAGGGGTAGGAGGTCTACGAGTCATCTTCTTCGTTCTAAGATTCTGAAACCACTAGCTTCTATATTCCCTACAACTACAAGAATGAAATCGATAAGGAAATCAATTCATTCAAGGGGGTAGCATCACGACCTTACAAGGTCAGCTTCTCAAATTCCTTAGGAATTTGAGTCCATCTACAGAACCATAAAGCTTATAACCTCAAGCAAAACACCAGAACAGCTACTGGTGTGCAACCATCAATCCACACAGCCACTCACAATCAATTACAAGAACACTCAATAACATGAAATAGATCACACCAGAATTCAAAGTATGCTAAACATTAAACCTCTGGAATTTAGATTGAGAATCACCCCGATCCGGTCATGAGTGTGCACCCTCACCACCTTATCAAGACCCTCTCATTCTAAATACTAAGATCTTCAGTTAGGCATACATTCACTACAGCACACACAAAAAGTTCAATACAAAAACGTTTGAAAACCTTTCACAATAGTTGTCACTTAAAACTCAAATAAGTTTTCATGAGCAGAAGAAAACACAATGGATCCACAGCCCTCAGGTCATCCAAAGGACGAACTGCTCTGATACCATTAATGTAACATCCCGCCAAAACATTTCACAAATATATAAAATGAAAATATACGTAAAACCAAAGTGTTGAAATGAACATAATTATATATATGTAATGATGTTTCTCCTCGTAGGGAGTGTAATACAAAACGGTCATTTTCCAAAACTTAAACATAAAAACAGCAAAAACAACCAAACAACCGATCTCCCAACATAAAAAGGGCGATCTCCTATCAGGCAGGCGATCTCCTATCAACCAGGCGATCTCCTATCAGGCAGGCGATCTCCTATCAAACCGGCGATCTCAACTTCCTGTAACGTCATCTGCTCCCGTGTAAAGATTACACGATCATCACAGGTTTTAAGAAAACAGCCATAGAACCAAAACGCAGGGTAAGCTAGACATTTAAAAGAGAGTTTGAATATGAACTTAAAAACCAATCATGAAACCAATTTAAGACATCCACATAAAACCATCAACTTTCTCATTTTCCACAAAACCATCAGGTAATCGCATATTTCACAAATCAATCCAAGAGTCTTTCAATTCATATCAGCAATCAAGTACCTAACAATTCAATTTCTCAATTCACATACCACTGTGAAATCCACACATTCACATGGTCGCTGTGAAATCCACACATTCACAAGCGTATAGAGGAATCCACACATCCTCACATGGTCGCTGTGAAATCCACACATTCACAAGCGTATAGAGGAATCCGCACATCCTCACATGGTCGCTGTGAAATCCACACATTCACAAGCGTATAGAGGAATCCGCACATCCTCACATTTCACACGTCAGACTTTCCACTGACTCACAATATATGGCCACAAAACTCGTGCGTTGACTAGACTCAGAGATCTGCACCTGTCATGCTACACCACTGTGAAATCACACACATTCACATGGTCGCCGTGAAATCACACACATTCACAAGCGTATAGAGGAATCCACACATCCGAGCATGACAGGGTTAATCCACACCAAACAGGTCGAGCTAGTTCTCTTTCAAACAACCCACCTGCACGGGTGGACCTCCTTCGACTCTCCACCACTGAGTAACTTCATCTACATGATTCCATTACCTCAGGAGAGTCAGGATACCTCATGAAACGAATCACCGGTCATTGCACACTTCACACGATCTTACACGGTATTTCCTTTCCTGAAAATACTATGCCTCGATCCCACATTCGCCATATTCACACATCACATAACATTTCAACAAATGATTCCAGTCACAGCAAAACTCATGCCAAGGTTCAGATATTCAAATATCACATGCAATTCACATATAAACCTCAACCAGTTCTCAAACAATACAAAAACAGGGGATATTTCAATAACAGATGAAAAACCGGCGATCACCTCAAGGAACCAGCGATCACGAACAGAACTGGGTTTTAAACAAGAACATTTTGAAAACCGGCGACCACGTCGCCCCCAACATCAAAACAGAATCGATTACAGTAAACACTTCGCATCCAACATCAGAACACCAGAACAAGAAACAAAACCGGCGACCCCGTCGCCCCACATCTCAATCAGCAAGTACACAGTTTTCATTTGAAACAAGGCTAGCTTCCCTTACCTGGATCAGCGTGAAACTCACTTCAAGCTCTAACCACCGAACGTAAAGGATGCCTGAACTCTGCCTAAGCGTTCCAATCAGTAAAACTTGTAGAGAACCTTCTCAAATGCTCTATGGCAAACGCTGGTAGTCAAGCTGGTGCCTGGGGAATACTGAGTCGCAGTGCAAAGGAGAGAAAAGAGAAAGATGAAGGTGAACTCACTCTGTCACCTTTTATACTCTCACTGCGTTTCTAAACTCACTAAGAGGCGGTGCATCCTGATACTAGGAACATAGGCCTGCCATGTAGCCATCATTACCTATTCTCTAACTAACCCTCCTGGTTGGGTTTTCTTCCTTGAATTAAATGCAACCTGACAGTATGGCCACGTGGCGTCTCTGCGCACATGGAGCTACTGTCCCGAAGGACTTTTACTGCCTACCTGTCGCACATGCAGCACGTTCGTCCTGGAAACCAGGGCCCCACTTCATCTGCGTGAAACGCGACATCGCGCGATAACCTTTCGCCGATGACCACTCGCGCAAAGACAATCCACCGATGACCCATCCTGGAGGACGACCGATGTCTCTCTCTGGAAGACGACCGATGTCTCTCTCTGGAAGACAACCGATGTCTCTCTGGAAGACGACCGATGTCTCCCTCTGGAAGACAACCGATGTCTCTCTCTTCCTGGAGACCGACCGAGGTCTCTTCCTCCTGGAGACCGACCGAGGTCTCTTCCTCCTGGAGACCGACCGAGGTCTCCTCTTGGCGACACCCGCATGCCTCTCGCGCCCAGGCAAAGCCCACATGCATCTCGCGCCCTGGCGATGCCCGTATGTCTCTCGCGCCCTGGCGATGTCCGCATGCCTCTCGCGCCCTGGCGATGCCCGCAGGCATCTCGCGCCCTGGTGATCATGTGTAGTAGGCGACCGGCGATCATGTTCCAAGCGATCTCATAGTCTTCTAAACTACACTTTCTTTCCTTTTCATTTTAAATACAACATGCTTCGAATCCATTTAAATATGACACTTTTATTCCAATAAGATTTTCCAGGTCCTTACAGTACTTCAATGGGAACGTCCCAAGACGGTTACCGAGATAAGGAGTTTTGTGGGGTTAGCTGGCTACTATCGGAGGTTTATTGAGGATTTTTCCAAGGTAATGGCCCCCTTAACCCAGTTGACCCGCAAGGATCAACCTTTTGCTTGGACCGACCGATGTGAGCAGAGCTTCATGGAACTAAAGAGAAGGTTGACTAGTGCTCCAGTGCTGGTGATCCCAGAGGTAGGAAGACCTTTTGACGTATACTGTGATGCTTCACATCAGGGTTTGGGATGTGTCTTGATGCAAGAGAACAGAGCGGTGGCGTATGCTTCAAGGCAACTCAAGGCTCATGAGAGAAACTACCCTACGCATGATTTGGAGTTGGCGGCTGTGGTGTTTGCCTTGAAGATCTGGAGGCACTATTTATATGGAGCTCGGTTCCAGGTGTTCAGTGACCATAAGAGCTTGAAATACCTGTTCGATCAGAAGGAACTAAACATGAGGCAAAGAAGGTGGATGGAGTTTCTAAAGGACTATGATTTTCAACTCATGTATCATCCGGGGAAGGCCAATGTAGTGGCAGATGCTTTGAGTAGAAAATCAATACAAGTCGCCGCCATGATGATGGAAGAGCAGAAACTAATCGAGCAATTCAGAGACCTGAACCTTGGGATAGAATTTCACGTAAATCACATTGGTTGTAGTAAGCTGTCTATAACTAATGATTTCCTTGGGATGATAAAGGATAAGCAGTTGGAGGACCCTAGCCTGAAGCGTGCTGTGGAATCACTAGGGACCGACCAGGCTAGAGACTTTGTGATGGGCGGTGATGGGATCTTGAGATTTAATGGCAGAATTTGCATACCTGCAAATGAAGAGTTGAAGAAGATGATCCTAGAGGAAAGTCACAAGAGTCGCTTTAGCCTACATCCAGGCATGAACAAGATGTACGATGACTTGAAGGAGTCATTTTGGTGGTCGGGCCTGAAGAAAGACGTCGCCCAGTATGTGACAACCTGCTTAACATGTCAGAAGGCGAAGATAGAGCATCAAAGACCTGGCGGGTTGTTACAGCAGTTGGATATCCCTGAGTGGAAATGGGACAGCATTTCCATGGATTTTGTTACCCATTTACCCAGATCGGTAAAGGGTCAAGATGCAATCTGGGTCATCATTGATCGGTTGACAAAGAGTGCCCACTTTCTCCCAGTGAATATGAAGATGCCTATGTCCAAGTTGGCACAATTGTACATCAAAGAAATAGTGAGGTTGCATGGAGTGCCTTCCAGCATTATTTCAGATAGAGATCCCAGGTTCACTTCACGGTTTTGGCAGACTTTACAGGATTGCCTGGGAACTAAGTTGAGAATGAGCTCGGCATATCATCCTCAAACAGATGGACAGTCGGAGAGAACGATCCAGTCCTTGGAAGATCTGCTGAGGACGTGTGTCTTGGATCACTTGGGAAGTTGGGATGAGGTGTTGCCGCTGGTGGAGTTTACTTATAATAACAGTTACCACGCCAGTATTGGAATGGCACCATATGAAGCCCTGTATGGGAGGAAATGCAGAACTCCCTTATGTTGGTACCAGGAGGGCGAAGCAGTATTGGTTGGGCCAGGGTTGATTCAGCAGACAACCGAGAAGGTGAAACAGATACAAGACAGAATGAAAGCTTCTCAAAGCCGACAGAAATCCTATGCAGATCAGAGGAGAAGACCTTTGGAGTTTGCTGCTGGAGATCATGTGTTCATGAAAGTGACACCGACCAAGGGTGTAGGACGGGCGATCAGATCAAAGAAGTTGTCCCCTAAGTTCGTGGGACCATATCAGATTTTAAGGAGGATTGGTCCAGTGGCTTATGAGATCGCCCTACCTCCCCATTTAGCGAATCTGCATAACGTCTTTCACGTATCACAGCTGAGGAAGTACATGGCAGACCCTAGTCATGTGCTGGAAGTGGACGATGTGCAGATCAGGGATGACTTGTCCTTTGAAGCAAAACCAGTTAGGATTGACGATTGGCAAAGTAAACAGCTCAGAGGCAAGACCATCAACATGGTGAAAGTGGTGTGGAATGAGAGATCGGGTGATTCAACTTGGGAGCTAGAAGAATCCATGAGAGAAGCCTATCCATACCTCTTTTCCGTGTAATTCAATTTTCGAGGACGAAAATTTTTGTTTGTAGGGGAGAATGTAAGGACCTGTAAAATTAAATTTGGAATAAAAAGGGTATATTTTAAATAAATTCTAAGTATGTTTTATTTAAAATAAAAAGGAAGAAAAGGGCGCGAGGCGTGCGGGCATCGCCAGGGGAGACGTCGGTCGTCTGCAGGGGAGACGTCGGTCGTCTGCAGGGGAGACGTCGGTCGTCCGCCAGGGGGAGACGTCGGTCGTCCGCCAGGGGGAGACATCGGTCGTCTTCCAGGGTGAGGAATCATTCATCTCAGGTGTAAGGAACATCGGTCATCGCTGACATGAGAGCCATGGACATCGGTGGATGGTCATTGGGGGTTCTGTTATACGCGGATGAGGTGGGGCCCTGGTTTCCAGGATGAACGTGCTGCATGTGCGACATGTAGGCAGTGAAAGTCCTTCGGAACAGTAGCTCCATGTGCGCAGAGACGCCACGTGGCCATACTGTCATGTTTGCATTTAATTTGAGGAAGAAAACCCACACGGAAGTGTTAGTCAGAGAGTAGGTAATGATAGCTACATGGCAGGCCTATGTTCCTAGTATCGGAATGCACCGCCTCTTAGTGAGATTAGAACGCAGTAAGAGAAAATAGTGACAGAGTTTCATCTTTCTCTTTTCTCTCCTTTGCGCTGCGATTCAGTCATCCCCAGGCACCAGCTTGACTACCAGCGACTGCCATAGAGCATTTGGGAAGGTTCTCTGCAAGTTCTACAAACCAGACGCTAAAACCGAACTAAGACATCCTTTAAGCTCGGTGGGTTTAGGAACTCTTGGTGTTTTACGCTAGTCCAGGTAAGGGAAGCTAGCCTTATTTCGAATGAAAACTATACGTGTGATGATTTTGATGTTGGGGGCGACGTGGTCGCCGGGTTCAAATTGTTCTTGCTTAAATTCTTTGTTTTTGGGTTGTTTGAGATTTAAATGTGATATTAGAAAATCTGAACCTTGGCATGAGTTTTGCTGTGATTGGAATCAATTGTTGAAATTGTTATGTGATGTGTGAATGTTGTGAATGTGGGATCGAGGCATAGTATTTTCAGGAAAGAAAATACCGTGTAAGATTTGTGTAGGATGTGTATTGATCGGTGAGTATCCTGTTAATGAGACGATCCTGACTCTGCTGATATGATGGAGTTACGTAGATGAAGTCATTCAGTGGTGAGAGTCGAAGGAGGTCCCTATGTATGAGTGGCCCGTGTGAAAAAGAACGAGCTCAGCCGTCATATGGATTCACCCTGTCACACTGTGAGAGTGATGATATTGAGATTGTGTGATGTGCATGGCTGTGGAAACATTACAGCATTTTAGTGTGACAGGTGCAGGTCTCTGGATGCTAAGTTCAACACACGAGTCTCCGGAAATAGTGGTCAAGTGTCTGGTGTGATGAGTCAGTGGAAAGTCTGACGTGTGAAATGAGAAATTGAATTGATAGACACTTGATTGCTTATGTGAATTGAAAGACTCTTGGTTTGATTTGTGAAATATGTGATTTCCTGATGGTTTTGTGGAATATGGAAATGTGATGGCTGATATTGACATGGATCATGAATGGTGTGAAGATTTATGTTTTATGTGGATTTTAAGTTTTCAAAACATCTAGCTTACCCTTTTTATCTGGTATTGTGATTGCTGTCTTAAACCTGTGATGATCGTGTATTTTGCACGGGAGCAGACGAGGTTGCAGAAGGAAGAGCTCCTCAGTGAGAGGTCGGCTGTTAGGAGGTCGGCTGTTATGAGGTCGGCTGTTATGAGGTCGGCTGGTAGGAGATCAGCTGTTAGGAGATCGGTTGTTTTTTTTTTTCGTTTTTCTTTGCTGTATCTTGCTTAAGATTTTGGAATATTGACCGATGTTGTATTAAACTCCCTATGAGGAGAAATTTCATTACATATATATAATCATGTTCATTTCAAATTATTTGTTTACCTTTATGTTCATTCTATATTTGTGAATCGGGTTTTGGCGGGATGTTACACAAGAGCCAAGTCAAGAGCGTCTAAGACCAAGCTAGGAGCGTCTAAGACAAGCTAGGAGCGTCTAGGACGAGAAGGCCAAGCTAGAAGCGTCTAGGACAAGAAGACTTGGATCAAAGCTATGAATGGGAGAGTGGCATACTAGCACATATTCCGTGAAGGCCCATCAAATGTAGTTTAGCTTTAATTGGGGTGTAAATAGCATAGCCATGTGGACAAATGTTTATTTTTCTGCACATTAGAATTAAGGAGAAGTTAACCTTCCCACTATTCTAGAAAGCCCATGGAGGGGGTGAACTTACAAACTAGACACACCCCTCCACATGTGCTCACACTTTCCATGTGGCCCATGTGCTTCACATTTACATTTCATTTGGCTAGCATTAGGGTCCTCCTTAGCCTATAAAAGGAGGAGCCTACACCTTGTATTTTCAAGATTAAATAGAGTATTGTTATGCTGCCAAATTGTGCCATACACTACTCCTTGCCTAACACTTAGGTTTTAGTCTTCAATTCATCACTACCAAAGGGGCTGGCCAAACCTCTCTCATTTTCATACACATCATGCACCTTCAAGATCACCATCACTCCTAGAAGGGTCTTGCTCATTTAAACCATTGCTTCCGCACCATCTTCAACATCCAAGGAGAGCTCAACATGTGAAGGCCATCACCTAGGGAGTACAAACGTTATGAATCTCGGACCGTTGATGCAGCCACATGTTAGTGGATGAAAGGGGGTTGGTGAAGTGTCCTTTCAGCGCACTGTTCACGTACTTATGCGCAGAGCCACGTAGGTCGCCCAAGTCAATGACTTAGTCTCTTCGCTGAAACAAGTTAACAGCTTGAGATTAGGGGGGCTTGTGTACCGAGCAGTCCTAGCCCATGGCTTAGTCTCTTCGCTGAAACAAGTTAACAACTTGAGACTGGGGGGCTTGTGTACTGACCAATCCTCGGACGTCAGCTGGGTCCCACAGCATGGGCCAAAGCCACGTGGAATGGACCCCACAGGGGGTATTGAACAGAGAAGGGCGATTAGTCATCAGCCTACAGAGAAGGGCGATGAGTCATCACCTTCAGAAAGGGGTGATTAGTCATCAGCTTAGAGAGAAGGGCGATGAGTCATCAGCTTACAGAGAAGGACGATGAGTCATCAGCCTTGATCCGGTCGGTCATCGGTATCCAATGACGTCAGCAGCAGATGACCATGTGGGCCAGTCACAGAGCAACACGTGGCATGAGATAGCAGATGAACCAGGGTGGAGATCGGCTCCTACATGAACGCCTGGAAGCAGAATCGCGAGAGTGATGAAGCACCGATCAGTCATCGGTGTATACAGAGTGATCAGTCATTGGTGCATGCAGAGTGATCAGTCGTCGGGGTTCCGTGCCAACACGTGTTAAACTGGGACCCAGGCTCCCAGCAAGAACGATACTCAAGGGACCTCGCCTGATTCCATAAGCAGAGCACGACAACATGAGGAAGCGCCATCGGACATCGGCCAGGATGAGAGATACCTCGGTCATCGGCGTGTGTCGAGGCGACATCGGCTGCGCGATGTGAGCAACGCAGCCAATGATCAGTAAAGCGCCCAGAGGCAGGGAATGGCCTTAGTCGCGAGACGACCACGCATGAAGACGAGAAGACGCAGTTAGATGCAGAATCCTACCGAGACAAGAACCCATCAAGTTTAGAGTCTCCCAGTGGGGTTGCATGTCTGCCACGTGGACGGTGAAGATGTTCCCAGAGAATAGGTAGGGCAGATAGGCACAGAAGTCGAGGGGTATAGAGGCACCCACGCAGCCTCCCCTGTCAGACTTTGCACTCAAGTGAAGAAGGCTGGCACGCAAGGTAGCCCTGGGGAGTAGAAACGACAGTGCAGAGTCATCAAGTGGCCCTAGAGGTAGCCAGTAGGGGCTACGCGGGTTTATATGAGGAAGAAGAACACCAAACCAGGTATGCAGTCTTTGCCTCAGAATACACAACACAAAACCAAGAACACTCAGTTTTCGAATCAAAGAGGACTGAGGGCACACACACACGGGTCTTACACAGAGAGATCCGAGAGAGAGTTTTGGTGTTCCCGTTGCCTGACTTGAGCGTCGGAGCTACAACGGCCGCTAGAGGCGCCATCTGTGTGTTTTGCAGGCATCGTTCGGAGTCCCGTCGAAGGTTCCTGGAGCCTCCTTGCAGAACGCGCAGCAGCTGGAAAGCTAGACGAAGGAGTGACGAGGCATTTTCCCCACGCTCGAGTCCGCGGCGAGATCAAGCCTATAGTGAAGGGCGATGAGTCATCAGCCTACAGAGAAGGGCGATGAGTCATCAGCCTACAGAAAGGGGTGATTATGTTGAAGCTGAAGGAAGCTTCTTCCCAACCTTGGCTTAAAGTGTGTTTGATGAAGAAAATTGCTTCGGTGCTTTATAGTTTTGTAATAGGTCTTAAGTGAATTTTGGTTTAGGCTTAGGAGGTGAGGAAGTGAGGAGGCACCGATCTGTCATCGGTCATTGGGGGAAGTAATGAGGAACCAATCGGTCGTCGGTCATTGGGGAAGTATGAGGAACCAATCAGTTATCGATCATTGGAGGAAGTGATGAGGAACCGATCGGTCATCGGTCATTGAGGAAATAATGTGGCACGATCGGTAATCGGTCACTGGGGGAAGTAATGAGGTACGATCGGTCATCGGTCTTTGAGAAAGTAATGTGATCAGTCATCGGTCATTCTGTTCCAGTTGCCTAAGCAAGCTTAAACCAAGCACATGGAGTGTTTAAAGTTTTCAAAAATGTTGTTTAAAGTTTTCTCAAAAAGTCTGAATACTGGACAAAAATAAATCTGTTTCCTGGATAATAAATAGATTTATTTTTTGGTTCTGTTATTCTTAACTATTTTTTGAAAAGTGGTTAGAAACTGTTTTCTTTAAATATAGAAGACTTCTCTCACACAAAACAGAGAGTGCAATCACGTTTCAATCAGTTTCAGAGTGAGAAGAAGAATTCAAAGGCTTTTGTGAAAGCTTTTCAAAAGGAATTTCAAGTGTGCTTGTTCTAGGAAAACCTTGTGCTTTGTGAAGGTGCTGGTGCAGTTTCTGCAGCAGATTGAACTACTGGTTTGAGTTCTTGCATCTTCTTTTCAGGTGTAATTTTTCCTTTCTCATTTGTTGTAAAGGTGAAAGTGTTAGTCACTCCTTGATAGGGTTTCTTGGAGTGCAAGATGTGCTGAAATAGGTGTTTTTCAGCCTTGTATGTGAGTGTTCTTGTAGGTTTCAAGAACTGCTGTATATGCTGTAATTGTTGTATGTGTTTAGTGGATTCCACCTTGGTGTAAGGTGAACTGGATGTAGCTCTTGATGAGTGAACCAGTATAAAAACTTGTGTGCAATCTTCTTTCCTTTCTTGCACTTATTTCTGGAATTTGAATTGATAACTGTCCAAAATAAATCTGTTCATTTGAAATTGAATCTGTTAATTCTGGGTTTAATAAGAACTGTTCTTCTCTTGGTTGAAACCTTCTTGCAAATATCTGAACAAGTGTGTTCTGTTGTTCCTTCTAATTGAGTAAAATCTTGTTTGATTAAGTTCTGATCCTGCCGCTTGACTCGAACGTGGAGGATTGCCTCGTCACTCCTTCGTCTAGCCTTCTGTTCTGCAGGAACGCTCCAAGAACCACCACCGGAACTCCAAACGCTGCCTGCAAAACACACAGACGGTGCCTCTGGCGGCCGTTATAGCTCCGACGCTCAAGTCAGGCAACAGGAACACCAAAACTATCACTGAATCTCTCTGTGAGACTCGTGTGTAACTGTAAACTCTAAAATGTGTAAGCTGTAAGATATCAAAAACTCCCCCCAATTTCGTTAAGAGTTTCGTAGATATACCTGAGTCTTTCTCTCTCCTGACGGTTATTCCTCTTGACACGTGGATAACATCTGGTCATACACGTGTCACCATCTGGAGTATCTGCAGCTGAAACGTTACTTCCACTATGCCCCTGCGACTACGTTATCCACACAGGGAGTAGCTTAGTACACAGGCTACTCTGGGCGCAACCTTAACATGGCGAGCTGGTTAACACTGGGCATCGCAGCTCACACTACACATGGTGGCAGATATGCCACTTATCCTCTGTACTTAGACCATACAACAAGTGCTTGCCAAGTCTTCTCAAACACCCAGCGATGTGCTCTTTCAGCGACTTGCTGACCATCTGATCTCCTAACCTTCACACACGGCGATCATGTGTAATCTAGGCGAGTACTGATCCATACCGGCGATGAGCGATTACTCATCCTCAAGGCGATAGGCGATTACTCATAATCACAGGCGATTACTGATCTGTACTTCTTGTGTAACGCTCTCGCTGGGAACCTTGGTCCCAGCTTAGCACGCGTTGGCAAGAACACCGATGACCGACCGCCCTCTGCATGCACTTACCACCGGGCGGTGCCTCATGCCTATCCACCGATGACCGTGCGGTGCCTCATGCCTATCCACCGACATTCGTGCGATGCCTCATGCCTATCCGTCGACGTCGGTGCGGTGCCTCATGACTATCCACCGACGTCCGTGCGGTGCCTCCAGGCGCTTATCTATGCTCTGAACTAGGAGTGGTGGCCACTTGTTATCTGACTACCGATCACCGTTCTAGGTGATCTCCTCCCTGATTCACTTGCTCTTTCTACCACGTGCCACCCTGTGCATAGTCCACGTGGTCAACGGCTGCTGACGTCATCAACTACTGATGACCGACCGGATCAATAGGTCAAAAATGCAACATTTGATAGTACACCCCTCCTTCTTTTGCTAAAGGCACCTATTTGCTAGCACACCCCTCCTTCTATTACTAAGGGCACCTTTTTGATAGCACACCCCTCCTTCAATTTCTAAGGGCACCTTTTCGATAGCACACCCCCCCTCTAATACTTAAGGACACCTATTTACTACTATTACAAATAAAGAAAACAATTGATGCTCAGCACCCAAAGCTTGTGCTCTGCTTCTTGTTGTAAGGACCTGTAAAATTAAATTGGAATAAAAGTAATATATTTTAAATGAATTCTAAGTATGTTTTTATTTAAAATAAAAAGGAAGGAAAGTGTAGCTTAGAAGAGTATGAGATCGCCTGGTTAGTACATAATCGCCTGTCGCCTAGGCTACATATGCGGAGATTGCCAGGACGCGAGGTAAGCGGACATTGCCAGGGCGCGAGGTATGCGGACATCGCCAGGGCGTGAGAGACATGCGGAAATCGCCAGGGCGCGAAGCATGCGGGCATCGCCAGGGCGCGAGAGGTATGCGGGCATCGCCGGGGCGTGAGAGGCATGCGGGCATCACCGGGGCGCGAGAGGCATGTGGGCATCGCCGGGGCGCGAGAGACATGCGGGCATCGTCAGGGCGCGAGGCATGCGGGCATCGCCAGGGCGCGAGAGACATGCAGGCGTCGCCAGGGATAGACATCGGTCGTCTCCCAGAGAGAGACATTGGTTGTCTTCCAGAGAGAGACATCGGTCGTCTTCCAGAGAGAGACATCGGTCGTCCTCCAGGATGAGTCATCGGTGGAAGGTTATCGCGCGATGTCGTGTTTCACACAGATAAGGTGGGACCCAGGCTCCCAGAATGAAACGTCCTGCACGCGCGCCACGTGGACAAAAAGGGTGGTTCAGAATAGTGACATCAGAAAGTTGGCATGCGCAAGAGACAGCGTGGTCGTACTGTTCAGGGAAACGTACACTCAGGCTTTCCTGCAAAGTGGGTGGTGGCAGCAGCATGTGTGGACAAGTTAGTGTAGATTCAAAAACCCACTTCGGGGAGGCAAAGAAGGTTGCAGTAGTTCAAGAGCGAAAGAGTGAGTTCACCTTCATCCTTCTCTTTTCTCTCCTTCGCGCTGCATTTCAGACATCCCCAAGCACCAGTACGACGAGCGACGACTGCCCTTGGACACCTGGGAGGTTCTCTGCAAGTTCTCCAGACCGGGACGCTAAAACAGAGTGAAAGCATCTTTAAGCTTCGGTGGGTTTTCGGAGCTCTTGGTGTTTTGCGCTAGTCCAGGTAAGGGAAGCTAGCCTTATTTTCAACGAAAAACCTTATATTAGATGATTTTGATGATGGGGCGACGTGGTCACCGGTTTTCAACTGTTATTGCATAATCCCCTGTTTTTGGACGAGATCGCCGGTTTTGGCGTTGTTTTTCGAAATCCCCTGTTTTAGTGTCGTTTGAAATTTGTTTGAGATTGAAATGTGATATTTTAAAGTCTGAACCTTGGAATGATTGTTGCTGTGATGGGAAATCGTTCATTTAAGTGTTATATGATGTGTTGAATGTTTGAATGTGGGATCAAGACATAGTATTTTCAGGAAAGGAAATACCGTGTTGAGATTAGTTATGAGGTGTATTGATCAGTGAGTATCCTGTGAATGAGACGATCCTGACTCTGCTGATATGATGGAGTCACATATATGAAGTCATTCAGTTGGTGAGAGTCGAAGGAGGTCCATATGTATGGGTAAGTCGGTTGAAAGATAACTGACTTGACCTGTTATATGGATTAACCCTGTCATACTGTGAGAGTGATGAGATTGAGATCGAGATTATGTTGATGCGCATGGCTGTGGGAACATTACAGCAATGAAGTATGACAGGTGCAGGTCTCTAGATGCTAAGTTCAACGCACGAGTCTTCCGGAAGTAGTGTCAAGTGTCGGTGTGTGATGAGTCAGTGGAAGTCTGACGTGAGAAATGAGAAACATTGAAATTGGTAGACACTTGAATGTTTATGTGAAACAAATAACACTTTATGAAATTGTGAAGTGTGTGAAATGAATGGGAAAATTGATGGATTTTACGTGAGTGTCTTAAATTTGTTTTATCTTGATTTTAAAGTTTCATATCTAAATTCTCTTTAAAATATCTAGCTTACCCTGTGTTCTTGTTTGTGGATGTTTTCTTAAACCTGTGATGATCGTGTAAGGACCTGTAAAATTAAATTGGAATAAAAGGGTATATTTTAAATGAATTCTAAGTATGTTTTTATTTAAAATATAAAGGAAGGGAGGTATAGCTTAAAAGTCTACGAGATCGCCGTAATTGAAAGAGTAGGCGATCTCCGACTTCTCTGGCACATGATCGCCTGTCCCCTTGATTGCACCTGAACGCCAATCGCCTGTAGTGTACCTAGTCGCCTGTCGCCTAGAGTACACATGATCGCCGAAACTACACTTAGTGTGTAGTCAAGATGTTGGATCAACCATAGTGGGTTCCCAAAAACCACGTGCATCAAGGTGTGGGTTAAGCCTTAGGCACGCTGTGCATGCGAAGCCCTATGCTTGAGTATAGGAGATCGTCCTTAGTGTTGCATGCATGGGCGCACGAGGGCAAGTGCCAATCTACCCTTGGAAATGTGAAGCTACCGACGTCACCGAGTCATGTGGAGATGATACCTTGGACGTAACATAGTGGAATGAAGAACCTTCAGGAAGGCGTGGCGATGTGTCGTCGGGCATCGCCAGGGCGCGAGGCATGCGGGCATCGCCAGGGCGCGAGGCATGCGGGCATCGCCGGGGCGCGAGGCATGCGGGCATCGCCAGGGCGCGAGGCATACGGGCATCGCCGGGGCGCGAGGCATGCGGGCATCGCCGGGGCGCGAGGCATGCGGGCATCGCCGGGGCGCGAGGCATGCGGGCATCGCCAGGGCGCGAGGCATGCGGGCATCGCCGGGGCGCGAGGCATGTGGACATCGCCAGGGCGCGAGGCATGCGGGCATCGCCAGGGCGCGAGGCATGCGGGCATCGCCGGGGCGCGAGGCATGTGGGCATCGCCAGGGCTAGACATCGGTCGTCTTCCAGGTTATCGCGCGATGACGTGTTTCACACAGATAAAGTGGGACCCAGACTCCCAGCATGAGACGCGCAGCACGCGCGACACGTAGACAAAAAGTGTTGGTTCAGAACAGTGACATCAGAATGTTGGCATGCGCAAGAGACAACAGTGGTCGTACTGTTCAGAGCAGTAGTTGAAATGCACAAGAGACAACCGTGGTCGTACTGTTCAGTGAAACGTACACTCAGACTTCCCTGCAGAGTGGGTGGTGGCAGCTGCTTTTGTGGACAAGTTGGTTTAAGATGCAAAAACCCACTTCTGAGAGGAAAAAAGGAACGTTGCAGTTGTTCAAGAGCCAAAGAGTGAGCTACCTCCTTTCTCCTCCATTTCTCTCCTTCGCGCTGCGATTCTGGCACCTTCACACAAGAGTACGACGAGTGGCAGCCACCATTAGAGCACCTGGGAAGTTCTCTGCAAGTCCTTCAGACCAGACGCAAAAACAGAGCCAAGGCGTTCTTTAGGCTTCGTTGGATTTCGGAGCTCCAGGTGTTTGCGCAAGTCCAGGTAAGGGAAGCTAGCCTCCATTTTCAATACAAGTCGTAGTTTAGCTATTTCGGAAGTGAGGGCGACGAGGTCGCCGGTTTAGTTTTCATCTTCGTGAATGCTCTGTTCTGTGTGTTTTTGAGCGACGTGGTCGCCGGTTTTTAAATACAAACTTCGAAATACCCTGTTTTTGAACCAGGTCGCCGGTTTTGGCGTTGTTTTTGCGAACTCCCCTGTTTTGGTGTTGTTTTGAAACTGTTTGAGATGTAAATGTGATATTCGAAAACATGAACCTTGGAGTGAGTTTTGCTGTGATTGAAATCATTCATTTAAGTGTGGTATGATGTGTTGAATGTTGTGAATGTGGGATCAAGGCATAGTATTTTCAGGAAAGAAAATACCGTGTAAGATCGTGTAGGATGTGCATTGATCGGTGATGTCTATAATGAGATTATCCTGACTCTCCTGAGATAATGAATTCATATAGATGAAGTTATTCAGGCGTTGAGAGTCGAAGGAGGTTCATATGAATGGGTGAGTCGTGTGAAAAAGAACGAGCTCGGCCTGTTATATGGATTAACCCTGTCATACTGTGAGAATGATGAACTTGAGATCGAGATTGTGTTGATGCGCATAGCTGTGGAAACATTACAGCAGTTTAGTATGACAGGTGCGGATCTCTGAGTCTAGTCAATGCACGTGTCTTCCGGAAGTAGTGTCAAGTGTCTTGTGTGCTGAGTCAGTGGTGGTCTGACATGTGAAATGAGGAACTTGAAATTTATAGACACTTGATGCAGTTTGTGAAATAGAATGACTCTTGAAAATATTGTGAAATGTGTGATTTCTGGGCGATCAGGTGAAGGGTATGAGAAACTTGATAGTGATACGTGAATATCTTGAAATTGTTTACCTTGATTTTAATTTAATTATCCTTATTTAAACTCTCCTTAAAATATCTAGCTTACCCTGCGTGTTCTGCTCGTTGGCTGTCTTTCTCTTAAAACTGTGATGATCGTGTATAACTTACACGGGAGCAGATGATCTTCCAGGAAGCAGAGCTCCCTAGTGAGTGGTCGCCGAGGAAGAGATCGCCGGTTTCTATCTCTTGGTGGTGATCGCCGGATTTATGTCCTGCTAGCAGATCGCCTGTTTTGGGGCCTTCTGTTACCAGATCGCCGGTTCATGTATGGAGACCGCCGGTCTTGTTGTATTTGATTGAATTTCGTTAAATTTTGAAAACATTTGACTGGTTATGTATTAAACTCCCTAAGAGGAGCAACTTCATTACTTATATATATATTATCATGTACTCTTCAATATTATTTGTGTACCTTTATTTTCATTAGACATGTATGTATGGTTTTATTTTGGCGGGATGTTACAGATCATGTATGATTTTACACGGGAGCAGATGATGTTGCAGGAAGTAGAGCTCCTCAGTGAGGGGTCGCCGGAAGGAGATCGCCTGTTTCTATTTCTGTTAGGCGATCACCCCTTTTTCTGTTTTCTGATAGGAGATCGCCTTATCTATCAGGAGATCGCCTGTTTTTCTTTATTTTGCTGTATTTTGTTTAAGTTTTGGAATTGACCGATTATGTATTAAACTCCCTGTGAGGAGAAACTTCATTACATATATATAATTATGTTCACTTCAATATATTTGTTTACCTTTATTTTCATTATATAAATATGAAAAGGATTTTGGCGGGATGTTACACTTGTAATCCTCTGAGGTATGGTGGGAGCTAAGGCAATGGTTGGAGCATCCTGACTTGGCCCTTGGTCTTGTGTCATTCTCCTAGTCTGCCTCCTCTGAGGTTGGGCCTGGTCAGTAGGCGTATTCCCTTCTAGGTCATCAACACGCCACTTGGAAGGTGATTGATCCAAGATAAGTGCAAGATGCCGCCACTTGAGAGCTTCCCAAACACTCACAAGATGAGACTAAGCTAGGAGAAAGCAATTCTCACAACTCTAACACAATTGGTTTAGAGTTTCTTTACTTCAAATTCAATGTGTATATACAAGGACCAAACACCTCTATTTATAGTTTTAGAGGGCTGCAAAAGAAGAGGGAAAAATTCAAACATACACCATTCAAATTCGGTGCCAATCAAGTCACATGGGAGGTGTGACTTGATTTCTTACTTTGGCACCTCCTAAAACTACACCTACACCTACTCTTTATGTCACATGGAAGGTGTGACTTGTTTTTGTACATTGGCACCCCTCATTTTTATATCTACACCTTCCTTTAATGTTCTACTAACAACTACACAAATGTAATTACAAAAAGAGACATCCATTGATGCTCATTTCCCAAAGCTTTAGCCTTGCTCCTAGTAATCCTTTGAGGCATGAAGGATGTTGAGCTCATGGGTTGGGCTTCAGCCCCAACTTGGGTTTGGGCTTCTTAGGCTTGGGCCTTAAGCGCCTCCTCTACTTGGTCTTCATCAAGATATCTAGTCCTACATTCTTGGGAGTGTCTTTGGATTTTTCCTTGGTTATATTGTCCTCCCTTCTATGCTCTCTCTTGGGATAAGAGTTAGAATATGAGCCTTCCCTACGACTTGATGTTTTTCTCAAATTTTGTTGTTCAACTTTGATGCAAAGTTGAATCAAATCGTTCAAGTCTCTGTAGGGCAAAAGTTCAACTCTATCTCTAATCTCAAGTTTAAGCCCACTTAAAAACCTTGCTATTGTGGTGGTCTCTTCCTCCCTAATGGAGGCTCTCATTATATATAGCTCCATTTTCTGCCTATATTCCTCTACACTCATACTTCTCTGTTGGAGTCTTTGGAGCTTGTCCATTAACTCCCTTTTATAGTAAGAAGGAATGTGGCGGCATCTTAAGGCTCCCGTAAGGTCATTCCAGTATTTTATGGCAGGATCCTTATGAAGGCGCCTTTCTCTCTTAAGGGCAGTCCACCAGTACATAGCATTACCTTGAAAGCTTAGGGTGGCTAAGGGTACTTTTCTTTCCTCACTCACTTGGTGGCAAGCAAACAATTGTTCTACCTTCATTTCCCAGTCTAGATAGGTTTCTACATTTTCTTTTCCATAGAAATGAGGTAGATCTACCCTAACCTCCCTTGGACTTTGTTTTATTTCTCTTCTAACTCTCCTAGGTTGAGGTTGATAATATTCATTAATTCTAAGACTCTCTTTTTCAAAAGAATCACTCACCCTAGAGCTAGATGCATGAGAATTTATTTTTATTTTGTTGATGTATTCATCTCTTTCTCTAACCATTTTCAACTCTTCTTCCAAAATAGAAAGATGAGCATCCCTTTCTTTTTTATCTTCTCGAATTTGGGCCTCATGTTGCAATTGTCTATGTGAAAGTGATTGAAAGTCTTGAGCTAATTGTTTCGAAAGAGATTTAATAGACTTTATATCATTTTCACTAGAACTAGGAGAATGAGAAGGCATGATTAAAGTTATGTGTTAAAAGCAATTTACCACAAGAAAGATAGGTGGAGCAATGTAGGTAGATTCCCAGGAAAGGGAGGTGGATCACTTGGATCACTTAAGTACCAAACCTTTCCTTAGCCAAATTCTATCCTTCAAGACTTTCACAAACCTTTCTCTAAGTAATTCACTTAGAGCACAATCAAGAATGAAAACACAAGTTTATGCAAGAAAACAAGAATGCTAAAACAATTTAAACACAATTGAAATTACTCTAACTAGAAAGCTTTAAATTAGACGAATTTCTAATGGTGAGGCTTCTTGGCACTTAGAACCTCAAAGACACACTCACCGTCTAATTGCGCTATTAATCCACTAATTGTTCAAGGTTTAACAAAATTACAACTCGAATAAAATACAATGAAAATTGTATCAACAAATTTTGGTAAATCCTATTCTATGCACTCCTTTCTTTTGGGCACTCCTTCTATTTGCACTCCCTCTTTGTGTAGACCTTGTAGAAGATTGTTGTTGTCCTCTTCCTATACCTCTTAAGGATATTCAACTTGGAGTATTCAAATCTGCACCTATTTGAGTGATAAGGTTCTCACCAAAGATGTTAGCTCCAAACTTCACAAGGCACCTTTGAAATACTTCCACCAAGAAAGAGGTCAACAAAATTTTAAAGCAACAAAAGTTCAATTTAAAATTGGACTGCAGCAAAGAGAGTTGATATATGACAAAACTTGAAAGAGTATTGAATGAAAAATGACAAGCAAACAAAATAAGGTACTCAATAAAAGGTGGCACACAAATTGAACCTAGAGAATGGCACTAGATTTGAATTAAGAAAACCAAAATAGTACTACTGAAAATTTTGATGTGAAATTTGCGTGACTTTAACAATTTATGTTGAGTTGGATATTTCAAATTTGAATTTGAAATTTAAACCACAGAAAGTTCAAGATCTTAACTCAAATGTGGCGCTGGAATCACACCAAAATGATGCACCAATTAATTGTGATAAAATTTTCAAATCTGATGCCACTTCACCATTTTTTTTCGCGCCAGAATTGCCCACTGTTTGTATTTGATTTATCATTTTTTTTATTTCGAATTTTGATTCACTGTTTTTTTCCACTCTTTTCTAACACTTCAAATTACTCAAATCTAGAGTTTCAGAATTTTTAAACAACAGAATTAAATTCTGTAAACAAAAAAAGCCAGCACAATTTCAGGAAACCTAATCTGGAATTAAAAACAACACTATAAAACTTCAAAGACACAATAGAATTGATGTATAGGAACTTGTATGGATCTAGCACACAAGCATGAACTCAAATCTAAAAATTAAAATGCACCAAAGGCTCCAAAAACAGAATATAAATCTGCACTCAAATTTAAAATCAAATAACCAAAGCTATCAAGAAAAGTACTACATAGAATTGATGACAATTTAGTAGAAACATGACTTGACAAAACTTATATGGATTCAAAAATCAAAATAACTCAAACCACACAATATGAACCGATTGAAATTGCAAGAAAGACTCAAATAAAGCAAAATTAAAACAGTAACACAAAAACTCAAAAGAATCCTACACAAAATTGCACAAGAATTGCTCAAGAATAATTAAGCAAAATGCACCAATTGGAATTTCTAAACAGCACACCAAATCAAATTGAAAATTCAAAAATAGCAAGACAATATGGAGATTATGAACAACACAGAATCAAGAATCAAACGCAAAAATTAAAATGAAAAGAAGAAGGCACACTTAGCTCTTGAAGAACCTTGGCTCTAGATACCACTTGATGGAGTTGTGCCTTTATTCCGATGGGATTTCCTTGGTGGAGAGGTGCAGAAGCTTCATGGATTGAAATGGACAAGGAGCTCACATAGAGCTTGTGGATTCCTTGAAGGTGAAGGCTAAGTATGGAGAGTGATAGGTGAGGCCCAATCACTTGATCTAGTGGAAATTTGAAGACTAAGTGTCTATCCTAAAGAGGTAGAGACAAGAGTGAGATTGGCTAGCAATTCGGGCAGCAATTCGCTCATTCATTAATCTTCCATTTACATGAGCCAAGCACCTCTATATATATCAAGAGAGGGCCCGATTTGAACAAGAGAAATTGGAGGGAAATTCAAACTAAGCTAGTTTTGAATTTGACGCCTAAAGGAGAGCACATGGAAGGTGTGATTAGGGTTGCACGTTCACTTCCTTCATGGGCTTTCTCATGACCGGCCTTGATTAAATTAGGTGTTTAAGAAACCCTAATTTAACCTAGGTTGGTAATTAGGGCCAAAATTTTAACCTAAAAACATTACAAATAAAATTCCTAGTCTAATTTTGACAAGAAAATAAAGTCTACTCTACACTGGAGTTATGGCATTTTTGAACATATATAGGAAGGTTTCTCTGCCATCAGTAGTAGTATCCCAGTCCTCCTGAATCTTCTTGGCCATAGCTCTAGTGGTTGGCCCGGATCTTCTCTTTGTTGGGCTTGCATTTGGGCTTATGCTTGGGCCTCTTCCATCAAATTGGGATTTTGTTTCTTTTTGTAGGCCCAATCAAGAGGAGAACTCTAGGGTGAAGGAATGTACAATCATATCCAAGAAAACCTCCAAGTCATCAAAACATAAACTAAAGCTTTGGTCAGAAGAACACAAGAAGATTGAGTTCCTGCTGACTAGTCAACATTATTTTTGGGCCAAACTTTAACTTAAATAAATTGTATAAAATTGTTTAGGATGGGCCATGTATTGGGCCTAGTAGCATAAAATAATTGGACCAAATATTTGGGCCAAGTAGCATAGGTTTTTGGGCTTATATTTGGGCCAATAGTAAAATATGACTAGCTAGGGTTAAAAGTGACTAGTTAGGGTAACAATTGGGCTTCTTTGAGCCCAATGTAACCCTAAAACCTCTAGGTTATTTTGGAGGACAAAAATCACCTTGGCATGGAGCACATGGACATCCACATGGCAACCTAGGAGTGGAGAGGATTTAGCATGGAAGGTGTGAGCTAAAACATGGAAAGCATGACTCCACATGACACCTTCTCATTGGAGAGTTTTATTTTGAATTTTCAAATTTTGGCTCCAAAATGTCCAGCCCTCTCTCCTATATAAGGAGGTGCTTGGTTCATGAATTGAGAAGATTAATGAATGAGTGAAATTGCTACCAAGTTGCTAGCCCAATTCTCACTCTTGTCTTTGCCTCTTTAGGATAGACACTTTAATCTTCAATTCTCCACCTAGCTAAAGTGATTAGGCCTCACCTATCACTCTCCATACTTAGCATGCAACTTCAAGGAAACCACAAGCTCTAAGTGAGCTCCTTGCATGCCTCCTCCATTAAGCTTCCGCAACTCTCCATCAAGAAATTCAAATCGGAATGAAGGCACAATTCCATCAGATTGTGTGCGGGATCTTATTCTAAATCAAACACCAAAGGACTTTCATATTATAACTTCAGCCGAGCTTAAAGAGGTTATGTACTTGTATTTTATTTTATGTTTTTAGTTTTTTGATATTTATGAAATGACAGTTTTCTGGACAGTGCCTTATTTAACTAAATAAAAGTTAGAAGGGCAACAACACTCAACATTGGCATTTGGCTTTGCATAAAAAAGTTAGTTTATGCAATGTCACTTTGGATCTCACATTTACCTGATGAATATTGATTCAATTTACAGGTGATGAGAACATTTTCATGGTGTGAGATAGTTGGTAAACGTTTTCCTGTATGCCATGTTCAATTGGATTGTACCATTGTTGAGGTTGGTATATTCCTGTTAACTTTAAAGAACACTAGCTTTGGTTTGAATTTCGCTCACTTGAATTTGTCTATATTAAGTGCTGAATTTCTTCTATTGCTTTTGTTGTTGATAATTTTATCTCCCTTCTGTTTAGGTTTCAAGTTTTGATGCCAAGTTCAAGGCAGATTTTGAATTCTCTCATCACACTGAAGCACTCAATGGCGTTGACAGGAAGGATCATCTTCGTTGGATGAATTGTTTAAACCGAGACTTCACAATTAATGGGTTGCGCACTTGATGGCCTTCACATGTTGAGCTCTCCTTGGATGTTGAAGATGGTGCGGAAGCAATGGTTGAAATGAGCAAGACCCTCCTAGGAGTGATGGTGATCTTGAAGGTGCATGATGTGTATGGGAGTAGGGAGGTTTGGCCAACCCTTGGTGAGGTGAAGGAGATGAAGATCAATTCCTAGAAACTAGGAGAGAGCAAAGCTTGGCACAAATTTGGCAGCATAACTTTACTCATATTAATCTTGAAAATACATGAGGTAGGCCTCCTTATTTATAGATTTAGGAGCCTTGGTGAGCAAGCTTAAAGGGTAGGGATGGAAATACAAAAAGTGGGGCTGCCTAGGGTATTGACTTTAGTCAAACCACACCATCATCCTAATATTCTAGAAGATAGGTCAAAAATGCAACATTTGATAGTACACCCCTCCTTCTTTTGCTAAAGGCACTTATTTGCTAGCACACCCCTCCTTCTATTGCTAAGGGCACCTTTTTGATAGCACACCCCTAAGTGAGCAAGTTTTGCTTTCTACACTACACTAATCTACTAAGCTACCCCTAATGGGCCTCCAAGTAGCATGTACAAGGTCTTCTCCCTCCCATCCGTGGCTTGACTTATTTGGGCGTGAATGTGCTTGGCCATGGACCTTGTGAGAGGTCCTAGACGGTCTAGGCTCCCTCCTAGACGCTCCTCATGTAGCTCCCCCTTGTCTTGTGCTAGACGCTCTCCATGTGGTTCTAGACGATCTAGTCTTGGCCCTTGGCTTTCATGGTGGGGTGAGCTTGGCCTCTCTCCATCATCCCCTCCCCCTTGGAAAGGATTTGTCCTCAAATCCAAGTCTTCATTGGTACCTACAAATGGAGATAGGTCAATTACATTAAATGTGTCATGCACTCCATATTCAAGAGGTAGGTCCAACTTGTATGCATTGTTGTTAACTCTCTTGAGGACTTGAAAGGGTCCATCTCCTTGGGGACTCAGTTTGGACTTCCTTTGAGTGGGAAATCTATGTTTTCAAAGATGAAGCCAAACTAAGTCTCCTTCCTCAAAAATCATTTCCCTCTTCCCCTTATTGTGGTATTTTGCATACTTCTCATTTTGTTGTTGTATTTGAAGTTTAACCTTCTCATGTCCCCTTATTGTGGTATTTTTCATACTTCTCATTTTGTTGTTGTATTTGAAGTTTAACCTTCTCATGAATTTTCTTAACAAAATCGGCCTTGATTGCTCCTTCCTTATGCACAAAATCCTTTGGATTAGGAAGGGATAACAAGTCCATAGGTGTGAGAGGATTAAATCCATATACTACTTCAAAAGGAGAAGCATTAGTAGTCTTGTGGACTACTCTATTATAAGCAAACTCAATGTGGGGAAGGTGCTCATCCCAAGACTTGTGGTTTCCCTTCATGATAGCCATAAGCATAGTTCCTAGAGATCTATTGACTACTTCGGTTTGACCATCCGTTTGAGGATGACAAGAAGTGGAAAATTGTAGTCTTGTTCCAAGTTTACTCCAAAGAGTTTTCCAAAAGTGGCTTATAAACTTGGGATCTCTATCGAACACTATACTTCTAGGTATACCATGGAGTCTCACCACTTCTCTAAAGAAGAGCCTAGAAATATTTTGAGCATCATCTACCTTGTGGCATGGAATAAAATGGGACATTTTGCTAAAACGGTCCACTACCACAAAGATAGAGTCATGGCCTCTTGCAGTCCTAGGGAGTCCTAAAATGACATCCATGCTAATGTCTTCCCAAGGAGAATTTGCAATCGGCAAGGGAGTGTAGAGTCCATGAGGCATTGCTCTAGATTTTGCTTTCAAACATGCTATGCATCTAGAACAATGTCTTTGGACATCTTTCCTCATGTGTGGCCAACAAAATTTTACTTTCAAAATGTCTAGAGTCTTATCAACTCCAAAATGGCCCATGAGTCCCCCCTCATGTGATTCTTTGACAAGGAGTTTCCTATGTGTGCCTTGGGGAATGCAAAGTTTTCCTTCTTTAAAAAGATATCCCTCGGACACATAGTAACCTCCTTGCGCTCTATGTTGACATTGGGCATAGATGGATGAAAATTCTTGATCATCTTGATAAAGCTCTCTTATGTGATCAAATCCAAGAATTTGAGCACCCAATTTTGAAAAGAGAGTGTGCCGTCTTGAAAGAGCATCGGCCACTATATTGGTGCTTCCTTTCTTGTACTTGATTACATAAGGAAATTGTTCAAGAAATTCCATCCATTTAGCATGTCTCTTGTTGAGCTTGTGTTGGCCCTTTAGATATTTTAAAGACTCGTGATCACTATGGATTACAAATTCTTTGGTCACAAGGTAGTGTTCCCAAGTCTTTAGGGCTCTCACAAGAGCATAAAGCTCTTTGTCATAGGTGGGGTAATTGAGGGTGGCACCATGGAGTTTTTCACTAAAATATGCAATGGGGTGACCACCTTGCAATAATACCGCACCTATGCCTACTCCCGATGCATCACATTCTATCTCAAAAGTTTTGAAAAATTTGGGAGAGCTAGAATTTATGCATTGGTGAGTTGAGCTTTTAGCCTTTGGAAGGCTTGCTCATGCTTATCATTCCATCAAAATGCAACATTCTTTTTCACAAGTTCATTCAAAGGAGAAGCTAGACTTGAAAAATTAGGCACAAACCTTCTATAAAAGCTAGCTAACCCATGGAAACTTCTTACATCACTTACATTTTGTGGAGTGGGCCACTCTTGGATGGCTTTGATTTTCTCGGGGTCAACATGCACCCCCTTTTGGTTGACTATGAAACCTAAAAACACTACACTATCTACACAAAAAGTGCATTTATCTATATTGGCAAACAAACTATTTTTCCTAAGCACTAAAAGAACCTCCCTAAGGTGACTTAGGTGGGACTCTAGGCTTTGACTATATACTAAGATATCAGCAAAATAGACTACTACATACTTACCTATGCAATCCCTAAAGACATGATTCATAAGCCTCATGAAAGTGCTAGGTGCATTAGTGAGTCCAAAAGGCATCACTAACCACTCATATAGTCCAAATTTGGTCTTAAAAGTAGTTTTCCACTCATCACCTTCTTTAATTCTAATTTGGTGATATCCACTTTTAAGGTCAATTTTGGAAAACATGGTGGACCCATGAAATTCATCAAGCATGTCATCAAGCCTTGGGATTGGATGCCTATACTTGATGGTGATGTTGTTGATTGCTCTACAATCACAACACATGCGCCATTTTCCATCTTTTTTGGGCACCAACAAGACAGGTACAGCACAAGGGCTTAGGCTCTTTTGAACCCAACCCTTCTCCAACAAGTCCTTTGGTTTGGGCATTGTGCTTGCACATGCCCTCTTCCATGGCACTTAAAGCACTTAACGTCCCTAGCTTGGATGGGTGGGGTGGAGGCATCTTTGGCTAATGGTTTGGTAGTTTCCCTAGGTTTTTCTTTTGATGTACTACCCTCCCTTCTATATTCTCTCTTGGGATAGAAGTTAGAGTAGGATCCAACCTTTAGACTTGAAGTTTTGCGCAAATTTTGTTGCTCAACTTTAATGCAAAGTTGGACTAAGTCATTCAAGTCTTGGTATGGAAGGAGTTCTACTCTATCCCTTATCTCAAGTGAGAGGCCACTAAGGAACCTAGCTATGGTGATATGCTCCTCTTCTCTAATGGAGGCTCTCATCATGTAGAGCTCCATTTTTTTTCTATACTCCTCAACACTCATATTGTTTTGCTTGAGTCTTTGGAGCTTGTCCATCAACTCCCTATGGTAGTATGAGGGTATGTGGCGACGTCTTAGGGCTCCCCTAAGGTCGTTCCAATATTCAATTGGAGGTTCCCTATGAAGACGTCTTTCTCTTTCGAGAGAGGTCCACCAATACATGGCGTTCCCTTGGAAGCTAAGGGTGGCTAGAGGTACCTTGCGTTCTTCACTCACCCTATGGCAAGCAAAGAGTTGCTCTACTTTCATCTCCCAATCTAGGTAGGTTTCTACACTCTCCTTACCATGGAAATGAGGTAGGTCTACTCTAACCTCCCTTGGGCCCTCTTGCTCCCTTTGCCTATTTCTTCTAGGGGGTGGTTGGTAGTAGTTGATCCAGTCGGTCATCAGTAGTTGATGACGTCAGCAGCAGTTGACCACGTGGACCATGCACAGGGTGGCACGTGGTAGAAAGAGCAAGTGAATCAGGGAGGAGATCACCTAGAACGGTGATCGGTAGTCAGATACCAAGTGGCCACCACTCCCAGTTCAGAGCATAGATAAGCGTCTGGAAGCACCGCACGGACGTCGGTGGATAGTCATGAGGCATCGCACAGACGTTGGTGGATAGTCATGAGGCACCGCCCGGTCATCAGGGGAAGTTATGAGGCACCGCTCGGCCCGGTCATCGGTGGAAGTTATGAGGCACCGGTCGGGTGTGACTGCATGAAGAGCGCGATCGGGCGTTAAGAGGGAGATCGGTCGTAAGTGCATGCAGAGGGCGGTCGGTCGTAAGTGCATGCAGAGGGCGATCGGTCATCAGGGTTCTTGGCAACGCGTGTTAAGCTGGGACCAAGGTTCCCAGCGAGAACGTTACGCATGAACCTCGCATGATGCCCACTCAGAGAACGTGCGGCGAGGCCATGCAGGTAGGATGCGCCTGGCGCTCTCCTGGGAGCATGCGGCCCGCACAGAGAGAAGTGCAGAGGCCCTCCAGGTGTGACGCGTGTACGGTAGATGCCAGCTGTGTGCCTCCACATGTCACCATCTGGGAGAGAGGCGCGGCTCAGGTATAAAGCACTCCACGTAATGTAAGGTAAAGGGAATTCTTTTCAGATTACAAGTTTACACATGCTCACTACACTTAGTTTCTGAGTCACTGTGAGAGCGTTCTTACACGTTGCACAGTGATAACAGAAAACGGTTATAGAGAGAGAAAGTGGATTTGAGAGCACACACGAGTCTCACAGGGAGATTCAGTGATAGTTTTGGTGTTCCTGTTGCCTGACTTGAGCGTCGGAGCTACAACAGCCGCCAGAGGCGCCGTCTGTGTGTTTTGCAGGCAGCGTTTGGAGTTCCGGTGGTGGTTCTTGGAGCGTTCCTGCAGAACAGAAGGCTAGATGAAGGATTGACGAGGCAATCCTCCACGTTCGAGTCAAGCGGCAGGACCAGTAGTCATACATTCTAAGGCTTCCCTCCCCTAGAGACTCTTGGACTTGTGAATGAGATGCATGAGTTTGAGATTTTTTTGATTTTTGTGACTTCTCTTCTTGGGCTTTAGTCAACTCATTAATTTTAGACTCATTCTTCAATTGTCTAAAAGAAATCATTTGCACGGCTTGTGAAACTTCTTCCAAAAGAGTTTTCATAGATTTTAATTCATTTTCAATAGGCTTTGGAGAATGAGAAGAAGAAGACATGACTAAAGCTTTGTGTGTAGAAGTATTTTACCTTGAGAAAATTTAGGGAAGTCAAAGAATGTAGTCTTCCAAGTAAGGGAGGTGAGTCACAATGAACTACTTAAATACCAAGCCTTGCCTTAGCCAAAGACTATTCCTCAATGTCTTCACACAAAGTTTTCTCTTAGTAAACCACTTAAAACACAATTAAGTTGAAGAAATCCTTTTTTTTTTTTTTTTGACGCAAGAAAACAATGCAAACTAGCTAAATAACCAAGCAAAAAAAATTAACAAACTTAAACAAGGCAAGACAATTAGCAAACGTAATTAATTAAGCAATTAAAAACTGATCCGGCCGCTTGACTCGAACGTGGAGGATTGCCTCGTCACTCCTTCGTCTAGCCCTCTGGTCTGCAGGAACGCTCCAAGAACCACCACCGGAACTCCAAACGCTGCCTGCAAAACACACGAACGGCGCCTCTAGCGGCCGTTGTAGCTCCGACGCTCAAGTCAGGCAACAGGAACACCAAATCTATCACTGAATCTCTCTGTGAGACTCGTGTGTGCTCTCAGATCCACTTTCTCTCTCTATAACTGTTTTCTGTTATCACTGTGCCATGTGTAAAAACGCTCTCACAGTGACTCAGAATCCCAGTGTAGAGAGCCTGTGTAAACTTGGAAAAGAATGAAAGGAATCCCCCACCTTACCTGACGTGGAGTGCTTTATACCTGAGCCGCGTCTCGCTCCCAGATGGTGACACGTGGAGGCACCAGCTTGAATCTACCGTACACGCGTCACACCTGGAGGGCTTCTGCGCTTCTCTCTGTGCGGGCCGCATGCTCCCAGGAGAGCGCCAGGCACATCCTGCCTGCATGGCCTCGCCGCACGTCCTCTGAGTGGGCATCATGCGAGGTGCATGCGTAGCGTTCTCGCTGGGAACCCCGATGACCGACCTCCCTCTGCATGCAATCACGACCGATCTCCCTCTTAACGCCCGATCGCGCTCCTCATGCAGACACCCGGGCGGTCCCTCATGACTTGTCACCGACGTCCGTGCGGTGCCTCATGAACTGCCACCAACACCCGGGCGGTGCCTCATGACTTGCCACCGACGTCCGTGCGGTGCCTCCTGAATATCCACCGACGTCCGTGCGGGGCTTTCAGGCGCTTATCTATGCTCTGAACTGGGAGTGGTGGCCACTTGATATCTGACTACCGATCACCATTCTAGGTGATCTCCTCCCTGATTCACTTGCTCTTTCTACGACATGCCACCCTGTTCATGTTCCACGTAGTCAACGGCTGCTGACGTCATCAACTACTGATGACCGACCGGATCACAAGCCCCCCAGTCTCGAGCTGTGAACTTGTTCTCAGCGAAGAGACTAAGTAGTCGCGCCCTCGGCCCACGTGGCAAGTGGGGCCACGCCACATGCTGCTCACGTATCTGCTCCTCGGCGTCACGACTTCCATACTTTATCTCTCGACACATGGACACAGTAATAGCCCCCACTGAGTGTCGCTACCGTTTCCTTCATTCAACCGAAGCGTGCGCATCCCTCTGGATCATCTAGAGGTTCACCCTCTCTGTTTTCTTCTTCTCAAACGCGCTAGGGTTCACTGTGTTTCTCCTCTTTAACTCTCTGCATGTGACTAACTGTTAACTAGCTTAGGCTTTAGCGCGATCCCACTGCAACCCCTCAAACTTGGCTTCTGACTTGATCGCGGCTAACTGTTACCTTAGCATTACCTTCAACATAACTTCATGCTGGATGACTGACTTAGCGAGGCCTAAACGCTTCGGCTTCACGCAGCAGAACTTCCTTCTACCACCGACCACCGACTAGCGTGTTAGCGCACCACCGATCAGTCATCGCGCCTCTGGCTTCGCTACACTTCTCTGCCACACCAACACTGAGTGCATAGAGGGCCCGAACACCAACTATGACGCCTGTGTTTTGAGGAAGAAAAGTGCTTCTCGGTGACCCCTCTTGTCCCAACCTTGCTGTAAGAAGTCGTGGGTGAGGTCTTGGTTCTCCCACCTGAGCCTCGCTGTAAAAAGCAGAGGGAAGGGACCTGGTTCTCTTGCCTCAACCTTGCTGTAAGAAGCAGAGGAAGAGGACTTGGTTCTCTCGCCTCAACCTTGCTGTAAAAAGCAGAGGAAAAGGACTTGATCTCTTGCCTCAACCTTGCTGTAAAAAGTCGAGGTGAGGACTTTCACTCGCCTACACCTCGCTGTACAAAGTCGAGGGAGGACTTTCTTCTTTCTCGCCTGCACTTGCTCAAAGGCAAGGAGGTCTTCCTCTGGTGCCTGCGCTTGCTCAAAGGCAAGGAGGTCTTCCTCTGGTGCCTACACTTGCTCAAAGGCAAGGAGGACTTCCTTTTTTCTCGCCTGCACTTGCTCAAACGCAAGGAGGACTTCCTCTGGTGCCTGCACTTGCTCAAGGGCAAGGAGGACTTCCTCTGGTGCCTCAACCTTGCTGTAAAAAGCAGAGGAAGAGGACTTTCTCTTGCCTCAACCTTGCTGTATAAAGCAGAGGAAGAGGACTTTCTCTGTTGCCTCAACCTTGCTGTAAAAAGCAAAGGAAAAGGACTTTCTCTTGCCTCAACCTTGCTGTATAAAGCAGAGGAAGAGGACTTTCGCTCTTGCCCCAACCTTGCTGTATAAAGCAGAGGAAGAGGACTTTCTCTGTTGCCTCAACCTTGCTGTAAAAAGCAAAGGAAGAGGACTTTCTCTTGCCTCAACCTTGCTGTATAAAGCAGAGGAAGAGGACTTTCTCTGTTGCCTCAACCTTGCTGTAAAAAGCAAAGGAAGAGGACTTTCTCTCGCCTGCACCTCGCTGTACAAAGTCGAGGGAGGACTTTCTCTTGGGTGCACGCTCCCAGGGGTGCGCTAGGCGTGGCTGATCTGAGCGCACTCGCCAGGCGCGCCCTGCCTGCATTGCCTCATCACGCGTTCTCCGCACGTCCCGACCGGCGAGGAGCTCTTCTCTGGAATCATGCGAGGTGCATGCTTAACGCTCTCGCTGGGAACTTGGGTTCCAACTCAACACGTGTTAGCAAGACCCCGATGACCCTGCACCGACCGAGCGCTCACTCTCTACATGCACCGACGGCTGATCGCGGTCTGCAGGCACTGATGGCTGATCGCGCTCTACATCCCAGCGCTTATCTAGGGGCTGATCTGCTGGTGGTGGCCACTCGGTAACTCACCACCGATCACCTGGTCTTGCACCTGGGGCAAGGAGAACTTTAAACTGGGAACACTCGCACACTTTATGTACTGAAAATCTTTTATTGGGTGGCATCGTTAAAAAGAGTGCCCCTGATCTGCTCAACTATTTTAATACACTAGGTATGTGTACAGCGCGATAGCGCATCTACTTTACAACTTAACGAGAGTAGGAAAGAAGCGTGTAGCATCCTGGGTTCTGGGAATAGTCGTTACATCCAGAGTCACCAGCCGATAAGCTCCATTCTCCAACGTCTCAACCACTCTGGATGGGGTCCCCTTTAACCGGCGATGACCGCCCTGGCGATGCACACACGTGGGGCGATCATGCCTTCCGCTTCAGCTCTGGGAGCCCCCCTAGTGTAGCCTCTTCCATCACCTCACCTCCCCAAACACAGGGAGTTCATGCTGCTGGTCGCCTTCCTGGGACCCCGAAGCGCGATCACCTTGTGTCTTCTGCACGTAATCGGTCTGGAACCCTATCTCCACCAACTCAGCAAGCTGACGCCCCAACGCCAGGCAGTTACGGAGTGTATATCCATAAGCTTGATGGAATTCACACCACTCATCCTTCCTCCCTCCAAGTACCCTGTCGGTTTTCTCTGGCACATGGAGTCTTGCTGCCACAGCAGGGATGGCGATCAGCTCCGCCAAACTTATCATGAAATCATACCTGGGGGGTGCGTTGCTTGCACGCCCCCTGGTCTGGTCCTTCCTTGGTGCATAAGGGCGAGACCTTCCCTGCTCCTTCCTCCCTTCCTTGATCTCATGCACCCGCGCCTGTTGCTGCTGATTCCCCTGACCTCCACATGGCTTCGACGGTGCAGCACTTCCTCTCTTCTCAGAGACCTCTGCCTCTGCTACTACGTGTGCCACCGCGCGTCGCCGTATCTCGGTGAAGGTGGCAGGGTGGCTCCTGATGAGCGATTCACTGAAAGGACCAGGGAGGACACCTCTCTTGAACGCATGCACCAGCATGTCCTCGTCCTTGCTGGGCAATCTCACCACATGCGCCCCAAAGCGATTGAGGTAGTCCTTCAACGGCTCCCCCTGATACTGGCGCACGTCAAACAGGTCGTAGGACACCACTGGCGCCGGTCGGTTGATGATGTACTGCTCCGTGAACAGCTTCGCAAACTGATGGAAGGAAGTGACGTGGCCCTCCAGCAGGCTGACGAACCACTCCATAGCCACTCCGCTCAGCGTGCTCATGAACATCTTGCAGTACCCAGCATCTGAACCTCCAGTCAGCATCATCTGAGTGTGGAAGGCTGTCAGGTGTGCTTCTGGATCTTCCACCCCCGTGAACGACGCTTTCAGTCCCACCAGATTGGGAGGCACCACCGTGTTCATGATTTCGGGGGAGAAAGGCATAGGGAATGCTCTCGGAGGCGACGGTGGCGTCGACGTCCTTTCTTCAGCTGCGCGCTCCCTCTGCGCCTGCAATTCCCTACGCAGCTCTTCATTCATACGGTTCAACTCTTCGTTTCTTCTCTGCGATGCAGTCAGCTCTGCCCGCATTTTCTCTTGCTCAGCTCTCGATTCCGCGACGCTATCTTGCAGCGCGCGCATCATCTCCACTGCCTGCGCCATGGTAACAGCTCCTTCTTCAGCAGATGGCGCAGGTGAGGTTTGCCTGGTTCTTCTACTCATCTCCTCTGCACTTCGACGCAACTTCACTTCGACGAAATGATCAAGAAGCTCCCAGAAACCTCAAGAAACTTCAAGAACTGCGACGTGGATGGGAACAGAAATCACACGGGCCCCACGGTGGGCGCCAAATGATCCGGCCGCTTGACTCGAACGTGGAGGATTGCCTCGTCACTCCTTCGTCTAGCCTTCTGGTCTGCAGGAACGCTCCAAGAACCACCACCGGAACTCCAAACGCTGCCTGCAAAACACACGAACGGCGCCTCTAGCGGCCGTTGTAGCTCCGACGCTCAAGTCAGGCAACAGGAACACCAAATCTATCACTGAATCTCTCTGTGAGACTCGTGTGTGCTCTCAGATCCACTTTCTCTCTCTATAACTGTTTTCTGTTATCACTGTGCCACGTGTAAAAACGCTCTCACAGTGACTCAGAATCCCAGTGTAGAGAGCCTGTGTAAACTTGGAAAAGAATGAAAGGAATCCCCCACCTTACCTGACGTGGAGTGCTTTATACCTGAGCCGCGTCTCGCTCCCAGATGGTGACACGTGGAGGCACCAGCTTGAATCTACCGTACACGCGTCACACCTGGAGGGCTTCTGCGCTTCTCTCTGTGCGAGCCGCATGCTCCCAGGAGAGCGCCAGGCACATCCTGCCTGCATGGCCTCGCCGCACGTCCTCTGAGTGGGCATCATGCGAGGTGCATGCGTAGCGTTCTCGCTGGGAACCCCGATGACCGACCTCCCTCTGCATGCAATCACGACCGATCTTCCTCTTAACGCCCGATCGCGCTCCTCATGCAGACACCCGGGCGGTCCCTCATGACTTGTCACCGACGTCCGTGCGGTGCCTCATGAACTGCCACCGACACCCGGGCGGTGCCTCATGACTTGCCACCGACGTCCGTGCGGTGCCTCCTGAATATCCACCGACGTCCGTGCGGGGCTTTCAGGCGCTTATCTATGCTCTGAACTGGGAGTGGTGGCCACTTGATATCTGACTACCGATCACCATTCTAGGTGATCTCCTCCCTGATTCACTTGCTCTTTCTACGACATGCCACCCTGTTCATGTTCCACGTAGTCAACGGCTGCTGACGTCATCAACTACTGATGATCGACCGGATCAAAAACAATTAACACATGCTAAACCAATTAAAGTCTACACTAGTCGGTCCTAGGTGAGGCTTCTTGGACACTTGGAGCCCTTGAAGACACACTCACCGTCTAATCACGTAATTAAAGAAGTAATTAACAATGTTAAGTTGCAAAGAAGATTAAGAAAACCCCCTTTGTTGATCCTTGTTTTGCTATTGGCACTCCCTTGGTTTTCTTTTCTTTGTTGGGCCCTCCAAGTGTTTGTGGTGTTTTTGGGTAATATTTGTTTGCTGCCCTTACTTTTGCTCCTCTTAGAATTAGGAAATTAATTCTCCAATCCAGCACCTATCACACAAGCTAGACCTCACTCAAGTTAAACTTCTACTCAAATAGGCACCAATTGAGAAACAATTCTAGCACCAAATTTAGAGGCCAAAGGATTAAAGCAAGAAACAAATTAATTAGAAAAACAGTACCACCAAATGGAGTTAAAATTTGTGACAACTAGAAAGAGTTCCAAAGAAATATAAAACAAGCAAATAAAGGTTCTCAAAGAAAGGTAGGCACACAAAGTGAATCCTAAGAATAGCACTAGAATAGATTTAAAAAAAACAAAAACAGCACCACTGAAAATCTGTTGTGGCCAAAAAACGTGACTTTCCCCACTTTATACTGAGCTGTCCTTTAAAGATTTGCCTCTGAAAATTGATATGCAAATATGTCAAGATCTCAACAAAATTCTGGGACAGATTTCACCCAAAACGCATGAGCCATTTTTTTTTAATGAATTTTGCAAAATCAGTGTTCAGTTATGCCAGCTGGAGCGCCCAGATTTGCACACTGTTTTTAAAATATTTTTCATTTTTTTTCTATTTCTTTTTTTTTTGACCTGATTATTTTTTTTTTCTTTTCAATAACACCTCAATCTTGCATATTCCAGAGAATCAAAATTTTTCTATGTGGCAAAATAATTTTTCTAAGCAAAAACAGCCAGCACAGATTGATGCAAAACAGGGGATTCTGGGTAAAATGGAAAAAACAACAAGATATACCAAAAGACACAAAGGAAAAGATGTGAATGAATTTGTGTAGAACTAAAACACAAATATGAACTCAACCTAAAAATAAAAAGGCACCAAAAGCTCAAAAACCCAGCAGATTCAAATCAAACTTTTAGACCCAAAATCAAGAAACAAATAAGCCAAACAAAGTACTACTTATGATTTTATGACATTTTGGAGAAACATGACTTAGACAACATATATAGATTCAAAAATTAAAGACTTAAAGAGCATAAAATGAACCAAAATAAAATTGCAATAAAGACTCAAAACCTAAAAGAAAAACAGCAACACAAAGGTGTATGGAATCCTACCAAAAATTGCACAAAGATTGCTCAAGAACAATTGAACAAGATGCACCAATTGGAATTTCCAAACAGCACACCAATTCAAATTAAAAATTAAAAAACAGCAAGACAAGTATAGAAAACAAAGATGAACAACAAGGATTAAAGAAGAACTCAAAATTAAAAAGGACCAAGAACTACTCATCTTTGAAGAACCCCATGCTCATGATACCAAATGATGGCCTTCACATGTTGAGCTCTCCTTGGATGTTGAAGATGGTGCGGAAGCAATGGTTAAAATGAGCAAGACCCTCCTAGGAGTGATGGTGATCTTGAAGGTGCATGATGTGTATGGGAGTAGGGAGGTTCGGCCAACCCTTGGTGAGGTGAAGGAGATGAAGATCAATTCCTAGAAACTAGGAGAGAGCAAAGCTTGGCACAAATTTGGCAGCATAACTTTACTCATATTAATCTTGAAAATACATGAGGTAGGCCTCCTTATTTATAGATTTAGGAGCCTTGGTGAGCAAGCTTAAATGGTAGGGATGGAAATACCAAAAGTGGGGCTGCCTAGGGTATTGACTTTAGTCAAACCACACCATCATCCTAATATTCTAGAAGATAGGTCAAAAATGCAACATTTGATAGTACACCCCTCCTTCTTTTGCTAAAGGCACACTTATTTGCTAGCACACCCCTCCTTCTATTGCTAAGGGCACCTTTTTGATAGCACACCCCTAAGTGAGCAAGTTTTGCTTTCTACACTACACTAATCTACTAAGCTACCCCTAATGGGCCTCCAAGTAGCATGTACAAGGTCTTCTCCCTCCCATCCGTGGCTTGACTTATTTGGGCGTGAATGTGCTTGGCCATGGACCTTGTGAGAGGTCCTAGACGGTCTAGGCTCCCTCCTAGACGCTCCTCATGTAGCTCCCCCTTGTCTTGTGCTAGACGCTCTCCATGTGGTTCTAGACGGTCTAGTCTTGGCCCTTAGCTTTCATGGTGGGGTGAGCTTGGCCTTTCTCCATCAGCACTAGTCCCTGCCTGCAACTTTAAAAAGATTGCAAATCTCTTTCTCACTCTATCTCTTTGAAGAAGGGGGAAGGGGCGCTTGTCTGCAATTGGCTGCACTATAACCACTCTGCTTTGTTTAAAATTCACGTAAACTTTAGTTTGTACAATTTCTATGTTGTTAACCAACTTCATGTTCTTGCAGGTTGATGCTTGATCCACATGTAAGAATTGTCTATGATTATTTTGGAGGAATAGAAGATATTAGAAAAGCTAAAGTGTGCATGTATCTTATAACATCTTTGGTTTCATATGTTACTTGATAAGCAGCGGGCCTTGTAACAATATTCTTTGAAACTGTGATTAGGTGCGAACAGTAATCCCTGCTGAAACTTCATTTAAGGAAGATTGTGGTGAGTTACTTCATCCTTCTTTTCTGTGTTTTATCCATTTTTAGGTGTAAACTGCCTTGAACTCGCTACCTCTCTGAATTCCTTAGTTCTGTCTGACACCTTTTTTTCTTTATGCAGCTCACATTCTACGTGCAATTAGAATTGCTGCTCGCATAGGATTTAGTATTTCAAAGGAGACAGCTCATCATATTAAGAAATTGTCTTCTTCAGTGGTAAGCCTTGATAAGGTATTCAATAGAATATGTAAAAAATATCCAATAGTATCATGATTATATCTTTAAATAATTTGGAGTGTTTTATCTCCTAGGATTGGTTTCCATATTTCCTACTATAATCATGATTGTAGTTAGGATTATGATATATAATATTACTATAAAAAAAGGGTTAGCGATTTATGTTTTATACCATATTATAACATCACAATGCAGGAGAACATCTCTCAATTTCCCCCTTCAACACCTAAAATCGTATGATTTAAATATGGCATCATAGTGAAACCATTCTCCATGGCCTACCTATGTTTCTAAGTTCCCTAAATTTTGAAGCTTTGTTTTGTTATCATGTTTTTTACTTAAGGCTATGTAGAGAAGAAGACAATATGAAATTGATATAAGTATTGAGTTGCATTAAAGAGATTAAATCACCCACTTCTTTTTAGAGTTTCTCTGGTTTAGTTAATTGGATTTAGAATATGGTGAAACTTAATACAGATTGTCATTGGACACAAATTTAACCCGAATAGGGTTATATAAGTGTGAAAGCACTCTTCAAAGAGGGTAGAAGAAAAAGAAAACACAAGAGGAATAAGAACATTAGCAGAGGAGACAAGGAAGAACATTGATGTTTGGTTTGTTCATGTTTGGTTGCTTTTAGCTTTCATCTTTCTTCTGATTCTCTTGCATTTTGTTTTTTATTCACTTGAAGACAACATTAGACAAAACTATTTTATTTGCTTATCGAGCTGTGTTGTTTTCAGTGTTTTGTACTTCGATTGTGTCAACATAGAATGGTTTCAATCCTAATGCTTATAATAAATAATGAAAACCACAAACTGAATAGACCAAGGTGTAGGCTGTTTCAATTTAACAAGTAATCTGGAGTTCAAGTCTTGGATATGTAACAATTAAAAAAGTTTGTCATATATAATACTTTGGCTCAAACAAAATTGTTTTCAGCAAAGGATTTTGCAGTCTCAAAACAAAAAAAAACAAAGAAATAACAAATAATGACCTTGCATGGTAGCATTTGGACAAATTAGATTCAAATCTTATTCCTGAAGCCTTCAAGAATATATGACAGCACTTTATGCCATAAGGCTTTTAGCCTAACCATTCTTACCTTTCCAATCTTCTTGTTCATTTTCTAGTTCTTGTTTTCTTCTTCCCTTCAGCATTCAACATAATCAATTCACCCTACATTTTTCCTATCGGATTGGGGACTGCCTCCACATACCATCATTCCTAAATTTGCATATAATGCCTTACAGTCATGGGTAAAGGTATAAATTTGCATTTTCTGTCTGCGATTGGTTAGTAGGCTTATATGCAAAGTTTTTGGTAATTTAAATGTGTTATATCTTGCATTGCTATAAACAGTCGCAAAATTTTTGCTTAATTGCATTATGGGGAACAATTAGCAATCCTCTGATTATTATAAGTTGATGTATATTTTATAACTTAATGTTATAGGTTAATTCTGTTTTGTTTGGATCATAGGATTCAGTTACCTTAACCTTGTATGCTTCTACTCTTCTAGCTTTTGTTTGTACACTTACCAACTCCTATTATTTATAATTTAAATAAATAAAAAATATTAATAATATAAACATATAGTAATTATTTAACATTTATTTGAGTTAATAATTAAAATAAAATCATGCAATAAAAATAAAGTTATTAAGTTGTACTGGGTAGGAGTTCGGTCCTCAGTCTTGGACTTGTTATAGCTCGGTTCTCGGTGGGGGTTAGGTCAGCTCGGCTGTTGGGCCTGAGTAAGGGTTATGCGATTGGCCCAATATAAGCCTGGAAGCATAGTAAGGCTGCTGTGAGAGAGGGCCCATCATATGTGCTTATAGATAAATGTGTGCAAGTAGTTGTGTGCGTATTTGTTATTATTTCGTATGAATATTTCCTGTTGCATGTTATTTACGCATTAAGTACCTATTGATAGTTTATGTTAACCCTAAAAGATAGGGACGTGCATTTAAAATAGAATGATGACCTGTGGTTAGCACCTGAAGATCATTGGTGTCCGTGACGGGTGATTTTTTTGTTAGAGATAAAAGATTAATGTGCTTAGTATATTTTTAGTTAATATTTTATTCTCTCAAGTGAGAACTGTTACATGTGCGGTTATAAAAGGGGGCTAAAACCCCAAATGAAGGTACATTGTTTTTGGACTAGACTGAAAATTGTTTATTTTTTGTGAGCCTCACTAACTTGATTGTTGAAGTGTCATCAACAGGTAGGATGCCCTCTGTCACAACGGAGCCACATTTGAAGAAGCAAATAGAGACGTGATCCCATATCTAGGAGGAGGTGCGTTTAGCCTAAGTCAACCGGTGCAAGAGTCAACCGACGAGAACATAAGTAAATATTAAATTAATTATTTAAGCTTATACATAAATAATATTAATTTCTATAATTTAATTTCCATTAAATATGTTTAAGAGCACTTGTTTATATTCCATAATTATTGTAAATTTGAATTTTCTATCAATTATACCATTTTAAAAACTTCAAATTTGCTTCTCACACATTATAGTATAGATAGATAGATGAATAACATTTTAAATTTAATAAACGAACATAATAATTTCAATTTAATATTAATAATATTATTAATAAATAGAAAAAAATAATAATATTATGAATAACAACAATATAAGTAGAGAAACAGAAAATTAATTTAATTTAATATGTTTTTTTGAACACAATTATTTCAACTGTGATATTTAATAATTATGTGAACACTCTCTCTCTCTCTTATTCCTTTCTCAGCTTGACTGATGTCAACAAATTTTGCTTCCTACACTCACTAGTTTCAAACATGGACCCAAAACTCGTAGCCAAAACATTTCTCTACATGCAGCAAAATGGCAACTCATTTCTCGACATTTCTCTACAATAATCCTATCTTATATGAAGGTTGTACAAAGTATTCAAAGTTTGTTGAACAAGATGCTTTGATGTCTCCAAATCCATGTGGAAAGCTTGAAGACCTTGCTACTGGGTGTGTGTGTGTTGTCTAGTTGTTTGAAACTTGTTAATTCACTCCTTAAGATGATCCAAGTTCATTTTAATCTTTAACCTTTTGAAAGGATGAGTTTTTTAGAATGTTGTTGAAATTTCAACAAGTTGAAATTTTGAAACAACAGGTTGTTTTACCTTAGTAGTTTTTTAAAAGGTTTTAAAAAGTTTGAATTTGCTGTCAAGTCAATTCAACCGATTGTTTTGACAAAAGAACTGATTGTTTTTCTGAAAACCTTAACAGAATTCTGTTAAGTGGTTTTAATATGTTTTAAATGATCCTAACTACCTTGGCTCCTTTATTAAATGTTTTTGACCACTTTGTTGGTCTATATAAAGGTGGTTTTACGCTCCTAATCTTGGGGTAAGAAAAAGAGTTTATCAAAATAGTTTTTGAAAGAGCTTTGGATCAATCTTAAGTGTGTGGAATAGGATTGGGTTGTACTCCTAAACTTTAATCTTTGTAATACCTAGGTGATCTCACCGCGGACTCGAGCGTGGGGAAAAAGCCTCGTCACTCCTTCGTCTAGCTTTCCAGCTGCTGCGCGTTCTGCAAGGAGGCTCCAGGAACCTTCGACGGGACTCCGAACGATGCCTGCAAAACACACAGACGGCGCCTCTAGCGGCCGTTGTAGCTCCGACGCTCAAGTCAGGCAACGGGAACACCAAAACTCTCTCTCGGATCTCTCTCTGTGTGAGACCCGTGTGTGTGTGCCCTCAATCCCCTTTGATTCGGAAACTGAGTGTTCTTAGCCTTTGTGTTGTGTATTCTGAGGCAAAAAACTCATACCTGGTTTGGTGTTCTTCTTCCTCATATAAACCAGTGTAGCCCCTACAGGCTACCTCTAGGGCCACTTGATTACTCTGCACTGTCGTTTCCACTCCCCCGGACTACCTTGCACGCCAGCGTTCTTCACTTAAATGCAAAGTCTGACAGGGGAGGCTGCGTGGGTGCCTCTGGACCCCTCGACTTCTGTGCCTATCTGCCCTACCTATTCTCTGGGAACATCTTCACGGTCCACGTGGCATGCGTGCAAGCTCACTGGGAGACTCTAGCCTTGATGGGCTCTCGTCCCAGCAGGATTCTGCTCCTGCCTGTGTCTTCTCATCTTCATGCGTGGTCATCTCGTGACTAAGGCCACTCCCTGCCTCTGAGTGCTTTACTGGTCACTGGTCGCGTTGTTCACATCGCGCGGCCGATGTCGCCTCGACACACACCGATGACCGAGGTATCTCTCATCCTGGCCGATGTCCGATGGCGCTTCTTCACGTTGTCGTGCTCTGCTTATGGAATCAGGCGAGGTCCTTGGGTAACGTTCTCGCTGGGAGCCTGGGTCCCAGTTTAACACGCGTTGGCAAGGAACCCCCGACGACTGATCACTCTGCATGCACCGACGACTGATCACTCTGCATGCACCGATGACTGATCACTCTGTATACACCGACGACTGATCACTCTGTATACACCGACGACTGATCACTCTGTATACACCGATGACTGATCGGTGCTTCATCACTCTCGCGCTCTGCTCCCAGGCGCTCATGTAGGAGTCGATCTCCACCCTTGTTCATCTGCTATCTCATACCACGTGTTGCTCTGTGACTGGCCCACGTGGTCATCTGCTGCTGACGTCATTGGATACCGATGACCGACCGGATCACAAGCCCCCCAGTCTCGAGCTGTGAACTTGTTCTCAGCGAAGAGACTAAGTGCTCTCCGTTGCCGAAGAGAAGAAGGAGCTCGAAGTTGATGTACTTGAGACCATGGCTGCTGGTGCCGAGGCTCTGATAGATGGGTTCCATGGGCTGACAGCAGGTTCACTGCGTCCTCCCAGACTTGGACTCTACCCAACCTAGCCTCCCCCATTCAGTGGTTGATAGCAAGCTCATTTCTCCTCCTTGAGCTTCTTCTCTCGGGGCTTCTCCTCTTGTGTAATCTTCTTTTTCTCAACTGCCTTTCTCCCTCTCCATCGTTAACTCACTCTGCCTGTGGCCAACTGTTAACTGGCTTAGGCTTCAGCGCGATCTCACTGTGACCCTTCGAACTTGGCCTCTAACTTGATCGCGACCAACTGTACCTTAGCATTCTCTTTAACAGTTTTTATGCATAAATTCATGTTGGATGACTGACCTGACGGTGTCTAAGTGCTCCGGCTGATTGCCCAAGAGCTTGTTTGGGGAAGCTTTTATACTCAGAGCTTTGCTACCGACCACCGACGAGCATGTTAGCGCACCACCAATCAGTCACCGTGCTTCAGGTTTCACATTACTTCTGTGTCACTCCAGCGCTAGTTGCATAGAGGGCCCGAACGCCAAGGATGATGTCTGTGTTTTGGGGAATGCTTCTTGATGACCCCTCTTGCCTCAGCCACGCTGTACGAAGTCGCGGTGAGGACCTTTTATCTCGCCTCGACCTTGCTGTAAAAGGCAGAGGAGGAGGACTTTCTCTGTTGCCTTAACCTTGCTGTATGAAGCAGAGGAGAAGGACTTGGATCTCTTGCCTCAACCTTGCTATAAGAAGCAGAGGAAGAGGACTTTTCTCTCGCCTCAACCTTGCTGTAAAAAGCAGAGGAAAAGGACTTTCTCTGCCTGCACTCCGCTGTACAAAGTCGAGGGTGAGGACTTCCTCCTCTGAGCGGGCGCATGCTCCCAGGGGAGCACCAGGGGTGGCTGTCTAAGCGCACTCGCCGGGCGCATCCCTGCCTGCATGGTAACACCGCACGCCCTTTGAGTGGGCAATTCCTCTTCTGGTTTGAAATCATGCGGGGCGCATGCGTAACGCTCTCACTGGGAGCCTGGGTCCCAGCTTAACACGTGTTGGCAAGACCCCGATGACCAACCTTCTTCTGGAATCATGCGAGGTGCATGCGTAACGCTCTCGCTGGGAACCTGGGTCCCAGCTTAACACGTGTTAGCAAGACCCCGATGACCATGCACCGACGGTTGATCGTGCGTTGGATGCACCGATCACTGATCGCGCTCTGCTTCCCGGTGCTTAAACGCGGAGATGATGTCTTGCTACGGGGAAGAAGAGTTTTCTTGTTGACCCCTCTTGCTTGCCCCGAGGTCATCGTCCTTTAGGTCTAGTTCCTGTTTGGACGTTTCTCGAAATCTTCCCTTTCCCTCTCTCGGTCTTACTAGTACTCCCGAGTCCCCAAACTTTGGCCACCTGCACTCACCCCTGGAGTGAGGGGAATATAGGTCAGTGGTCCGTACTCGCGCCTGGGGCGAGCAGGCTCCAACCGATCTCTTGGACTTGCATTTGGGGCAAGCGGAAATTGAAACTGGGAAACATGTGCACACTTGACATACTGAAATCTTTTTTATTGGGTGGCCTCGTTAAAAACCCTCATCGGGAAAAGAGTGCCCCCTGACCTGTTCAACTATTTACAGTACATACATTGGGTGTGTGTGCAGCACAAGAACGCATCTACTTTCTAACTTAACTGAAGTAGAATCTTAAGTGTGTAGCGTTCCATGTCCTGGGGATAGGTGCTCCATCCAGAGTCTTCAGCCGATAAGCTCCATTCTCCAACGCCTCAACCACTCTATATGGACCCGTCCACTTTGGAGATAACTTGTTCTCCATCTCATTCTGGTGTGCTTTCCTCATCACCAGATCGCCATCCTGGAAACGCCTGGGCTTCACCTTGGAATTGTGCCTCCATTCTACTCTTCTCTTGACGGCTTCGGCACTAATCCTGGCTCCCTCTCGCACTTCATCCAGGAGGTCCAGATTCACCTTTCGCTCTTGATTGGACTCTTCGACGATAAAGTTCAGGAATCTAGGGGAGCTCTCCTGTATCTCCACGGGGATCATAGCATCCGTCCCATAAACAAGACTAAAGGGTGTCTCTTGGGTGCTAGACTGTGGGGTGGTATGGTAGGACCATACAATTCTGGGAACCTCTTCTGCCCACTTCCCCTTGGCTTTCTCTAATCTTCGCTTTAGTCCCCTAAGCAGCACTCGGTTGGCGGACTCCACCTGCCCGTTGGTCTGCGGGTGTTCTACTGAGGCAAACACTTGTTGTATCTTCAGTTCTTCGCACATCTTTCTCAACTGGTGACTGGTGAACTGAGTGCCGTTGTCGGATACCAGCCTCTTGGGTACTCCGAAACGACAGACAATATTCTTCCAGACAAAATGCTCGACCTTCTGAGCGGTGATGTGGGCCACTGGTTCCGCCTCCACCCATTTTGTGAAATACTCGATGGCCACTATGAGGAACTTCATCTGCCTGATCGCCAGAGGAAAGGGTCCCAGGATGTCGATTCCCCACGTGTGAAATGGCCACGGGCTATGGATGGACTTCAACTCCTCCGGGGGTGCCTTATGCCAGTCTGCATGAAGTTGGCATTGTTTGCACCGCTGAGCGTACTTCACACAGTCTTCTTTCAGCGTTGGCCAGTAATACCCTACGCGGAGGATCCTACTTGCCAGAGCGCGACCACCGACGTGGCTTCCGCACACCCCTTCGTGTAACTCTGACATGAGCCTGGTGCATTGCTCTCCATGCACGCACATTTGTACTGGATGGGAAAAGCCAAATCTAAACAAATTCCCGTCGATTAGAGTAAACTTACTCGAGCTCTTCTTTATCTTCTTTGCCTCTGCTGAGTCCAGTGGGAGCACACCATCCTCTAGGTACAACTGGTACGGCGTCATCCACGTATCGGGCCCCTTGACAGCACAGACTTCCATCGCCTCATCGGTCCTTGCCGGTCGCGCCCTCACCCTCGGTGCTTTCAGCATTTCTTGAGTCAGGGATCGATGACTGATCGCCAGACGCTTCACCGACTTGGATACTTGAAGTATTTGATTGTCTGATACGAACGCTCGGGGTGCCTTTAAAGTCTCTTGAATGACGGTCCTCTGTTTTCCCCCCTTGCCTGAGCTGGCCAGCTTGGCAAGCAGATCTGCTCTGGCATTTTGCTCGCGTGGCACATGCACCAACTCAAACTCATCGAAGGATGTCTTCATGAGTTGGACGTACTCCAGGTAGGCTGCCATTTGAGGATCTTTCGCCTGGAACTCCCCTGTAACTTGCCCAGTGACTAGCAACGAATCACTCTTAGCCACCAGACTTCTTGCTCCCATCTCTTTTGCCAGCAACATTCCTGCGATCAGGGCTTCATACTCCGCCTGATTGTTGCTAGCCTTGAAGGCGAAGCGAAGGGATTGTTCGATCAGCACCCCGTTCGGGCCTTCCAGAATGACTCCAGCACCGCTTCCCTGCTGATTGGAGGAGCCATCCACTGATAAGACCCATCGAAAAAGCACGCCTTGTGCAGGTGTCGCGACCGACGACAGTTCAACCACGAAGTCGGCGAACACCTGCCCCTTGATCGGTCCTCGGGGCTCGTACTGAATGTCGAATTCTGAGAGTTCCACAGCCCACTTGACCATTCTTCCTGCTACGTCTGGCTTCTTCAACACATTCTGGATGGGCAAGTCTGTCATGACCACTATAGTGAAGCTGTGGAAATAGTGTCTGAGCCTTCTGGCTGAAAAAACTACCGCCAGTGCTGCCTTCTCCAGGGTCTGATACCTTGTTTCTGGGCCTCGCAGTACCTTACTCACAAAATACACAAGTTTCTGGACCTGACCTTGCTCTTGTACCAGGACCGAGCTAACCGCCCTCTCTGTTACAGCAAAATACAAGCGAAGGGGGGTGCCCACTTGCGGTTTACACAATACTGGTGGGCTTGCCAGATACTCCTTCAGCTTCAAGAAGGCTTCTTCGCATTCCGGTGTCCACACGAATCTACTGTTGCGCTTGAGACATTGGAAAAACGGATGACCCTTCTCTCCTCCAGCAGACATGAACTGTGACAAGGCGGCCAACCGACCAGTGAGCTGCTGCACCTCCTTCACCGTCGTTGGGCTCCTCATTGCCACGATTGCCGCGCACTTCTCCCGGTTCGCCTCGATTCCACGCTCCGTTAGGAGGAAACCCAAGAACTTCCCGGCCTCCACACCGAAGATGCACTTCTCAGGGTTGAGCTTCAAACCATACTTGGCGATGGTAGTGAAAAGTTCCTCCAGATCAACTACATGGTGCGCCTTCTCCCGCGAGGTGACCACCATGTCATCTACGTATGCATGCACGTTCCTTCCAAGCATGGGCGAGAGCACCCTATCCATAAGTCTCTGATAGGTAGCTCCTGCGTTCTTCAACCCGAATGGCATCACCTTGTAGCAGTAGCAAGATCGTTCCGTCATGAAAGCAGTCTTGCACTCGTCCATGGGGTGCATCCTTATCTGGTTGTAGCCTGAGAAGGCGTCCAGAAAGCTGAGGAGCTTCCCCCCTGACGCGCTGTCCACCAACGCATCTATGCTAGGAAGAGGGTAGGAGTCCTTGGGGCAGGCCTTATTGAGATCAGTGAAGTCCACACACATCCTCCACTTGCCATTTGACTTCTGCACTAGCACCACCTTTGCCAGCCACTCGGGGTACTGGATCTCTCTGATATGTCCAGCAGTAAGGAGCTTCTGCGTCTCGTCACGGATCACGTTCTTCTTCTCTTCATTGAATCTCCTTCGTCTTTGGCGCACTGGTCGTGCCTTGGGGTCCATTGACAGGTGGTGGCAAAGGAAATCAGGGTCGATTCCCGGCATGTCAGAAGCTGACCACGCAAAAGCGCCCATGTGTTTCTCGATCACACAGGCGATCTGAGCTCGGTCTTCCGCAGTGAGCGATTCCCCCAACTTAAACCTTTTTCCCCTTATCTCCATCTCTTTCCATCCCTCAGCTGAATGGGACCTCCCTTCATGGGCGATGACTGCCCTGGCGATGTCTAATTCACGGGGATCGATCACGCTCCCTGCCTCCGCTTCGACTTGAGCTACCTGAGAGCCCCCCAGCGTAGCATCTTCCATTATCTGATCTTCCGGTGCCCCACGAACCACCGATTTCTCCTGGAGCACGCCTGCTGGTGGTGTCGTAGTGACATGGCAGATGCTTCTCTTCTGCTTGAGGCTGTTCTCATAACAGCGTCTAGCCTCAGCCTGATCTGACTTGATGGTAATGACAGCCCCTTCCACCGACGGCAGCTTCAACTTCATGTGCCTCGTCGATGGCACCGCGCCCAACCTGTTGAGTGTGGGTCTTCCCAACAAGATATTGTATGCAGATGGGGCGTTCACCACCAAGAACTTTATCTTCTCTGTGCGGGACGCCACTCCATCGGTGAACGTCGTCCTCAGCTCTATGTAGCCCCGCACCTCAACCTGGTCTCCCGCGAAACCATATAGACACCCAACGTATGGCCTCAAATGATCGGGGGACAGTTGTAACTTGTTGAACGTCGGCCAGAACATGACGTCCGCTGAGCTTCCTTGGTCTACGAGTGCCCTGTGCACTCGTCTTCCTGCTGTCACCAGGGAGATGACCACCGGGTCGTTGTTGTGGGGTATTACGTCTTGCAAATCAGCCCTTGTGAAGGTGATGTCTACCTCGGGAAAATTGCCTTCATCCACCGAGTCCACGGCCATCACCGACCGTGCATACCTTCTTCTCTGCGACCTGGAACACCCTCCGCCGGAAAAACCTCCCGCAATGGTCATCACCTCCCCATGCACAGGGATTTCGTGTTGCTGATCGCCGGCTTGAGACCCCGAAGCGCGATCACTCTGCTCCCCCCGTAGGTAATCGGTCAGGAGACCTGTCTTCACCAACTCAGCGAGTTGACGTCCCAACGCCAGGCAGGTGCGGAGTGTGTGTCCATAAGCATGATGGAACTCACACCACTCATCCTTCTTCCTTCCAAGTACCCTGTCGGTTTTCTCTGGTGCTTGGAGCCTTGCGGCCACGGCAGGGATGGCGATCAGCTCTGCCAGCTCTACAATGAAATCGTACCTAGGGGGTGCGTCCTGCTCCCTTGCACGCCCCCTGACCTGGTCTTTCCTGGGTGTATAGGGACGAGGCCTCCCTTGCACCTTCTTTCCTTCCTTGGTCTCATACACCCTCACCTGTTGCTGTTGTTTCCCATGACTCCCGCGTGGCCTTGATGGTGCAACGCTGCTCCTCTTCTCAGAGACTTCTGTCTCCGCTACTATGTGCGCCACCGCTCGTCGCCGAATCTCAGCGAAGGTGGCAGGGTGGCTCCTGATAAGCGATTCACTGAAAGGTCCAGGTAGCACGCCTTTCTTGAATGCATGCACCAGCATGCTCTCATCCTTGTTGGGCAATCTCACCACCTGCACACCAAAGCGGTTGAGGAAGTCCTTCAGTGACTCCCCCTGGTTCTGGCGCACGTCGAACAGGTCGTAAGTCACCACCGGCGGCGCTCTGTTGACTATATACTGCTCCTTGAATAGCCTTGAGAACTGATGGAAGGAGGTGATGTGGCCCTCCGGCAAGCTCACGAACCACTCCATGGCTACCCAGCTCAGCGTGCTCAAAAGCATTTTGCAGTACACTGCGTCTGAACCTCCAGACAGCATCATCTGAGTGTGGAAGGCTGTCAAATGTGCCTCTGGGTCTTCCACCCCGGTGAACGACGCTTTCACTCCCACCAGGTTGGGTGGCACCACCGTGTTCATGATCTCGGGGGAGAAGGGCATAGGAAATGCTCTAGGGGGCGACGGCGGCATCGACGTCCTATCTTCGGATACGCGCTCATTCTGCGCCTGCAACTCCCTACGCAGCTCCTCGTTGACGCGGTTCAACTCTTCATTTCTGCTATGCGATGCAGTCAGCTCTGCATGCATCTTCTCCTGCTCAACTCTCGACGCCGCGACGTTATCCTGCAACGCGCGCATCATCTCCATGACCTGCGCCATGGTCACAGTTCCTTCACCAGCGGGCGGTGGAGGTGTCGTTTGTCTGGTTCTCCTACTCATCTGTGCGATTCCTGCTCTCGTTCTTGTGTATGGGGGCGTCGTTTTACTTCGTGCCCCACGGTGGGCGCCAAATGATCTCGCCGCAGACTCGAGCGTGGGGAAAAAGCCTCGTCACTCCTTCGTCTAGCTTTCCAGCTGTTGCGCGTTCTGCAAGGAGGCTCCAGGAACCTTCGACGGGACTCCGAACGATGCCTGCAAAACACACAGACGGCGCCTCTAGCGGCCGTTGTAGCTCCGACGCTCAAGTCAGGCAACGGGAACACCAAAACTCTCTCTCGGATCTCTCTCTGTGTGAGACCCGTGTGTGTGTGCCCTCAATCCCCTTTGATTCGGAAACTGAGTGTTCTTAGCCTTTGTGTTGTGTATTCTGAGGCAAAAAACTCATACCTGGTTTGGTGTTCTTCTTCCTCATATAAACCAGTGTAGCCCCTACAGGCTACCTCTAGGGCCACTTGATTACTCTGCACTGTCGTTTCCACTCCCCCGGACTACCTTGCACACCAGCGTTCTTCACTTAAATGCAAAGTCTGACAGGGGAGGCTGCGTGGGTGCCTCTGGACCCCTCGACTTCTGTGCCTATCTGCCCTACCTATTCTCTGGGAACATCTTCACGGTCCACGTGGCATGCGTGCAAGCTCACTGGGAGACTCTAGCCTTGATGGGCTCTCGTCCCAGCAGGATTCTGCTCCTGCCTGTGTCTTCTCATCTTCATGCGTGGTCATCTCGTGACTAAGGCCACTCCCTGCCTCTGAGTGCTTTACTGGTCACTGGTCGCGTTGTTCACATCGCGCGGCCGATGTCGCCTCGACACACACCGATGACCGAGGTATCTCTCATCCTGGCCGATGTCCGATGGCGCTTCTTCACGTTGTCGTGCTCTGCTTATGGAATCAGGCGAGGTCCTTGGGTAACGTTCTCGCTGGGAGCCTGGGTCCCAGTTTAACACGCGTTGGCAAGGAACCCCCGACGACTGATCACTCTGCATGCACCGACGACTGATCACTCTGCATGCACCGATGACTGATCACTCTGTATACACCGACGACTGATCACTCTGTATACACCGACGACTGATCACTCTGTATACACCGATGACTGATCGGTGCTTCATCACTCTCGCGCTCTGCTCCCAGGCGCTCATGTAGGAGTCGATCTCCACCCTTGTTCATCTGCTATCTCATACCACGTGTTGCTCTGTGACTGGCCCACGTGGTCATCTGCTGCTGACGTCATTGGATACCGATGACCGACCGGATCACTAGGTGTATTCTATTTCCTTCTTCCTTGACTACTGTATTTCTGGTTTGTGTTGCCAAGGAGTGTTTTGTGTTCTTGAGGTGTTCAAGATCAACACTCTTGGTGTGGTTTGCCAAAGGTAGTGTGTTTCTTGAGGGGTTCAAGGTCACTACTTTGGTGTGTGGTGTTTGTAATCTGGTTTTGATTGCATAGTGGTTTACCAGTGGTTTTTGGGGACTGGATGTAGCTCTTGGTGTAAGAGTGAACCAGTATAAATTGCTTGTGTGCTTTTCTCTTACTCTGAACTCTTTTAAATTCTATTTTTAAGTTGTTTTAAATACTGCTGGTATAAACAACCGGTTGTTTTTCTGTGTTTCATCTTAAAACAGTTTTGGTTCTTGGCTATCTTGATTCCTTTCTCTGTAATTCAGCATTGAATTTCATTATACCTTCAAAGTTTGTGAAAATCTTTCTTAAACAATTCACCCCCCTCTTGTTTAAGGCCATGTATTCTAACAAAGTTATCATTCGAAGGTAATTCAAATGGAAACTGAGCTTGCAACTTTGAAATCAAATGAACACTTTGCTTGCATATATTGCTTTGAGAAAAGATGTTCCAGAACATTTTGCTGCAATGGTAGCTAATTTGGTTCATGCATCCATCAATGAGGTATTAATATATTTAAATATTTATTGGTGTCTTTTATTTTATAATTATAATCATTCAAATTCATTAACTTAAAATTATTTATTTCAAGCATCAAATACTGGAAGTGGTGCTCCATCACCTAATCAAATAATAAGATCAAGTGCTGGAAGCAAAATTGATTAGGAATGTGTGTTTTAATTTTAAATTATGTATGAACTTTTGAACAATTATGTGTTTTAATTTTCAGTTATATATCAACCTTTGAACAATTATTTGTGTTTTAATTTTCAGTTATGTATCAACTTTTGAACAATTATTTGTGTTTTAATTTTCAGTTACGTATCAACTTTTGAACAATATTATGTGTGCTTTAATTTTCAATGCAATGAATAGATGTTTATAATTTTATATATTATTTCATTTTATTAGTATTTTATTTTTTATTATGAAAATATATTATGTTTAGTTTAATTGTGCAAACCAGATTATAAAAAGTGGTGGCTAAATTTCATTTATTTAGAATTAAAATTATGTCAGTTGAAACCGACATATTATTTTTACAATTTTATTATAATACTGACAGTTAAAAACGTCATATTATACCCTACATAATGGTGTTTAAATCTTTTTCAATGAGTTAAATTGCGATAGTTATGACTAACACTACTTACATATAAAAACCGCCACTTTAAACACAGTGTTAAAGTGGCCAATGTTGCAGCGGTAAACGTAAGACCACCACATTAAATTTTGTGGCAGCCAATTCTATAGCGGTTTGGGAAATCACCACACGTGTATATTGTGAAGTTTATAAACGCCAATTTATATGAAAATAACCATCACTTTATACACAATTTTTTTGTAGTGTTTGTGTAAAATATATGTTGAACCAAATATTCATTTTGGTTTTGTTCAAAGGTAACTTGGCTATTTAATTTTCGTAATGGCAATTGCAACTGTAAATTAAAGAATAATCATATATAATCATTAAGAGGACAATCCGATAAATACACACAATTGTAAATTCTGAATTAGTGGTAGTCACTTAACCTCATTGATTTCTGCATGTGTTCCTTGATGATGTGGATCCAATTTACCTTGACCTTGTTCATGATGCAATACATGCAGACAAGGTTCTCCTCGGTAAGCATAGAGTGATTGCTCCCCCTATCATTGACATTTCAAATTCTCCTTGCATGGCAGCCACCCACTTATCATCCTTGAGAGCTTCTTCAATTGACTTAGTCTCAATTTGGGAGACAAAAGCCATCTGCTAGCAGTAGTTAGATACAACACTACATGTAGAAACACCCTTTTGGATCTGCCCAATGGTATTCTCCACAAAAAGATCCCTTGGAATTCTCCATTCCTTTGGCAGCTCTTCGTGTTGTAGAATTTCAACCGGTTGTTTCGCAAAATCAATCGGTTCTTTTTCTGGACAGGATTCTAGCTTCTGCATAATGATGTTCTGCTCATCTTCTTCTGCATAATTCTTTGTAGAACCCTAGTTTGCATGATTGATTTCATCGAACACCACATGAATGGACTCCTCCGCAGTCATGAGTCTCTTGTTATAGACTCTATAAGCATGGCTAGTTGAAGAATAGCCAATGAAGATGCCATTGTCGGCTTTTTCATCAAACTTGCCTAGATTTTGTTTCCCATTATTTAGAATGAAACATTTGCATCCAAACACTTTTAAGTGGCTAATGTTTGGCTTCCTTCCATTGAAAAGTTCATATGGAGTCTTCTTCAAGATTGGCCTTATAAGCACTCTATTCATCACATAGCAAGAAGTGCTTACTGCATAGGAGTTTATATATTTACAGAAAACAGTTCCAATACTTGGCTTTTAGTGCGTTTCAGTCTTCAAAAAAGAGAATCTAGTCCAAGACTCCACAGTGGCACGTCACTTAGTGGCATATTTCACATGGAAGCACATGAAGACTTTGACTAGTCATAAAGGTTCTTAATTTTCCAAGAAATTATGGAATATATTTGATCCGGTCGATCATCGGTAGTCGATGACGTCAGCAGCAGTTGACCACGTGGACCATTCACAGGGTGACACGTGGTAGAAGATAGCAGGTGAATCAGGGAGGAGATCACTCAGAATGCTGATCGGTGGTCAGTTGCTAAGGGACCACCACTCGCAGATCAGTGCCAGGTGAGCGCCTGGAAGCAGAGCGCGAGAGGTAAAGAAGCACTGATCAGTCATCGGGGGTTTCCTGTTAACACGCAGTTAAGCTGGGACCCAGGCTCCTAGCGAGAGCGTTACGCAAGATTGCACATGATCGCCGTGTGTGAAGATCGGTAATCGCCTAGATTGCACATGATCGCCGTGTGTGAAGATCGATAATCGCCTAGATTGTATATGATCGCCGTGTGTGAAGATTAGGAGATCAGGTGGTCAACAAGTCGCCGAAAGGAGCACATCGCCGAGTATTTGAGAAGACTTGGTAAGCACTTGTTATATGGTCTAAATACAGAAGGTAAGTGGCATGTCTGCCGCCAAAGTAGGGAAGATAAGTGGCATATCTGCCACCATGTGTAGTGTGAGTCGTGATACCCAGTGTTAACCAGCTCATCATGTTAAGGTTGCGCCCAGAGTAGCCTGTGCACTAAGCTACTCCCTGTGTGGATAACTTAGTCGCAGGAGCAAAGTGGAAGTAACGTTTCAGCTGCAGGTACTCCAGATGGTGACACGTGTATGACCAGATGTTATCCACGTGTCAAGAGGAATAACCGTCAGGAGAGAGAAAGACTCAGGTATATATATAAAATTCTTAACGGAATTAAGGGGAGGATTCATTTTGGTGGTGATTCACTTGTACACGGTTCTGAGTTTTCTTTGAAATTCTTTGTTGATTCACTCACTGACTTGAGCGTCGGAACGCAACCGGCCACAGAGGCGCCATACTGTTCTTTCAGGTTTCTTGGAGGATTTTCAGGTGAAGGTCATTGGTGTACTTGGCGTGAAGCTGGTGAGGACGAGGTTCGAGAAGGAGAAGTTCTAACGCTTTGGTCAAGAGGCTGGATCAATATTCCTGATCCGGTCGGTCATCGGTAGTCGATGACGTCAGCAACAGATGACCACGTGGGCCATTCACAGGGTGACACGTGGAATGAGATAACAGGTGAATCAGGGAGGAGATCACTCAGAACGGTGATCGGTGGTCAGTTGCTAAGTGACAACCACCCGCAGATCAGTGCCTAGATGAGCGGTTGGAGGCAAAGCTCGAGAAGTAAAGAAGCACTGATCAGTCATCGGGGTTTCTTGTTAACACGCAGTTAAGCGGGGACCCAGGCTTCCAGCGAGAGCGTTACGCAAGAAGCACTGATCAGTCATCGGGGTTTCTTGTTAACACGCAGTTAAGCTGGGACCCAGGCTCCCAGCGAGAGCGTTACGCAAGAAGCACTGATCAGTCATCGGTTCATGGTCATCGAGGTTTCTTGCTAACACGCAGTTAAGCTGGGATCCAGGCTCCCAGCGAGAGCGTTACGCATGCACCTCGCATGATTCCGAACCAGAAGAAGAAGAGCTGCTCGCCAGTAGGGTCCTGCATGAGGATGGTACAAGAGAGCAAGTAAGTTGGTCAGTGATCAGTGACTCTTTTAACCCATTACGTGCATGGCACTGTGCGGTGAAGTCCTGCATGCAGGATGCAGCGCTTAGTGAGTGTGCCTAGACTAGCCACACCTGGTGTTCTCCTGAGAGCATACGACTCACTCAGAGGCAAGAAACGTGCTAAGTTACTCCGCAAGAGGATAACTTAGGCGCACAGAGAAAAGCGCAAGGCCCTTCAGGTGTGACACGCGTACGGTTAGATGCAAGTTGCATGCCTCCACGTGTCACCATCTGAGAGAGAGGCACGGCCCAGGTATAAAAGCACTCCACGTCATGTAAGGTACACAAGTTTTACGTTTTTACACGTTTTACAGTTTTACAGAGTTACAGAGAGAGCAAGTGGATCTGAGCACACACGAGTCTCACAGAGAGATTCAGAGAGAGTTTTTGGTGGTCCTGTTGCCTGACTTGAGCGTCGGAGTGCACATGGCCGCTAGAGGCGCCATCTGTGTTGTTTTGCAGGCATCGTTGGGAGTTCTAGAGAAGGTTCTTGGAGCGTTCTTGCAGAACACGCGGTTGGAGAGGGCTAGGCGAAGGAGTGACGAGGCACATACTCCACGTTCAAGTCCGCGGCAAGATCATTTGGCGCCCACCGTGGGGCCCGTGTGAATCTTGTTCCCATCCACATCGCAGTTCTTGAAGTTTCTTGAAGTTTCTTGAGGTTTCTTGAAGTTTCTTGAAGTTTCTTGAGGTTTCTTGAAGTTTCTTGAAGTTTTCGTCGAAGGTTTTGCTGAAAAGATGAGTAGAAGAACCAGACAAACCACACCCGCGCCATCTGTTGAAGAAGGAGCTGTTACCATGGCGCAGGTCATGGAGATGATGCACGCGCTGCAGGATAATGTCGCGGCATCGAGAGTGGAGCAGGAGAAGATGTGTGCAGAGCTGACTGCATCGTAGGGCATAAATGAAGAGTTGAACCGTATAAACAAAGAATTGCGTAGGGAACTGTAGGCGTAGAAGGAGCGCGCAGTCGAAGATAGGACGTCGATGCCGCCATCGCCTCCTAGAGCATTCCCTATGCCTTTCCCCCCCGAGATCATGAACACAGTGGTGCCTCCCAACCTGGTGGGAGTGAAGGCGTCGTTCACGGGGGCGGAAGATCCAGAAGCACATCTAACAGCCTTCCACACTCAGATGATGCTGTCTGGAGGCTCAGACGCTGTGTACTGCAAAATGTTTATGAGTACACTGAGCGGAATAGCTATGGAGTGGTTCGTGAGTGTAAGGACCTGGAAAATATTACTGGAATAAAAGTGATATATTTTAAATGAATTCTAAGTATGTTCTTATTTAAAATATAAAGGAAGGGAAGTATAGCTTAAAAGTCTACGAGATCGCCGTAATTGGAAGAGTAGGCGATCTCCGACTTCTCTGGCACATGATCGCCTGTCGCCTTGATTGCACCAGAACGCCAATCGCCTGTAGTGTACCTAGTCGCCTGTCGCCTAGAGTACACATGATCGCCGGAACTACACTTAGTGTGTAGTCAAGATGTTGGATCAACCATAGTGGGCTCCCAAAAACCACGTGCATCAAGGTGTGGGTTAAGCCTTAGACACGCTGTGCATGCGAAGCTCTATGCTTGAGTATAGGAGATCGTCCTTAGTGTTGCATGCATGGGCGCGCGAGGGCAAGTGCCAATCTACCCATGGAAATGTGGAGCTACCGACGTCACCGAGTCATGTGGAGATGATACCTTGGACGTAACATAGTGCAATGAGGAACCTTCAGCAAGGAGTGTCGTCGGGCGTCGCCAGGGCGCGAGAGGCATGCGGGCATCGCCAGGGCGCGAGAGGCATGCGGGCATCGCCAGGGCGCGAGAGGCATGCGGGCATCGCCAGGGCGCGAGAGGCATGCGGGCATCGCCAGGGCGCGAGATGCATGTGGGCTTGCCTGGGCGCGAGAGGCATGCGGGTGTCGCCAAGAAGAGACCTCGGTCGGTCTCCAGGAGGAAGAGACCTCGGTCGGTCTCCAGGAGGAAGAGACCTCGGTCGGTCTCCAGGAGGATGAGACATCGGTCGTCTTCCAGAGAGAGACATCGGTCGTCTTCCAGAGAGAGAGATCGGTGGAAGGTTAGCGCGCGATGTCGAGTTGTACGTAGAGAAGGTGGGACCCAGACTCCCAGCATGAGACGCGCGGCACGCGCGACACGTAGACAAAAGTGTTGGTTCAGAACAGTGACATCAGAATGTTGGCATGCGCAAGAGACACTCGCGGTCGTACTGTTCAGAGCAGTGGTTGGCATGCACAAGAGACAACCGTAGTCGTACTGTTCAGAGAAAGGTACACTCAGACTTCCCTGCAGAGTGGGTGGTGGCAGCTGCTTTTGTGGACAAGTTGGTTTAAGATGGAAAAACCCACTGCTGAGGGAACAAGACATTTCAGTTGTTCAAGAGCGAAAGAGTGAGTACCTCCCTTCTCCTCCATTTCTCTCCTTTGCGCTGCGATTCGGGCACATTCACACAAGAGCACGACGAGCGACGGCCACCATTAGAGCACCTGGGAAGTTCTCTGCAAATCCTTCAAAACCAGACGCAAAAACAGAGCCAAGGCGTTCTTCAAGCTTCGTTGGATTTCGGAGCTCCTGGTGTTTGCGCAAGTCCAGGTAAGGGAAGCTAGCCTCCATCTTTAATACGAGCCATAGTTTAGCTATTTTCTGAAGTGTAGGCGGCGTGGTCGCCGTTTTCGCTTTCGTCTTCGTGAAATACTCTGTTTTATGTGTTTGGGCGATGTGGTCGCCGGTTTTATATAAAGCCTTCGAAACACCCTGTTTTTGAACTAGATCGCCGGTTTTGGCGTTGTTTGTGAACTCTCTGTTTCTGGGTGTTGCTTTGAAACTACTTGGGATTTAAACGAGATATTCGAAGATCTGAACCTTTGAAATGATTGTTTTATGATTGAATCATGTATTTGAGTGGTATGATGTTTTGAATGCTGTGAATGTGGGATCGAGGCATAGTATTTTCAGGAAAGGAAATACCGTGTAAGATCTGTATAGGTGTATTGACTAGGGGCTTGTCTAGAAGGAGATATCCTGACTCTGCTGAGATAATGGAATCAAGTAGATGAAGTTATTCAGTTGGTGAGAGTCGAAGGAGGTTCGTACGTATGGGTGAGTTGTTCAAATGGGAACGAGCTCGGCCTGTTATACGAATTTACCTTGTCATACCGAGAGAATGGTAACAATGAGATGGTATATGCGCATGCTGTGTGGATTCACAGTGGTAGGTATGACAGGTGCAAATCTCTGGGCCTGAGTCAACGCACGAGTCAATCCGGAAGTAGTGTCATGTGTCTATGCATTGTGGGCCAGTGGAAAGTCTGGCATGTGAAATGAGAAACTGGAATATTGATAGGCACTTGATGCTGTATTGTGAAATGGAAATGACTATGGGTGAATGTTGTGAAGTCTGTGGTTTTGGGCGAGCAGTTGAATGCTATGAGTAGCTCCACGTTTTACATGGATATCTTGGAAAATGTTTTACCTTGATCTATTACGTTCATGATTTTAAATGCCTTATTTTAAACCTCCTTAAAATATCTAGCTTACCCTGCGTTTTCGTCTTGTGGGTGTTCTTCTTAAAACTTGTGATGATCGTGTATAATTTGCACGGGAGCAGATGACGTTACAGGAAGTTGAGATCGCCGGTTTGATAGGAGATCGCCTGCCTGATAGGAGATCGCCTGCCTGATAGGAGATCGCCTGCCTGATAGGAGATCGCCCAGTTGTAGGGAGATCGCCTGTTCGTCTATTTTGTTGTATTTTGTTAAGTGTTGAAAACATTTGGCTGGTTATGTATCAAACTCCCTAAGAGGAGCAACTTCATTACTTATATATATATTATCATGTACTCTCCAATATTATTTGTGTACCTTTATTTTCTTTATATATGTATGTATGGTTTTATTTTGGCGGGATGTTACATTAATGGTATCAGAGCCAGGTTCGTCCTTAGGATGACCTGAGGGCTGTGGATCCATTGTGTTTCTTCTGCTCATAAAAGTTATTTGAGTTTTTAAATAACAAATATAGTGAAAGGTTTTCAAACGTTTTGTATTGAAATTTTGTGTGTGCTTTTGTGCTTTAGTGAATGTATGCCCTAACTGAGAATCTTAGTATTAAGGGTGAGAGGATCTTGATAAAGTAATGAGGGTGCACACTCATAACTGGATCGGGATGATTCTTAATCTTAATTCCAGAGGTTTGATGTTTAGCCTACATTGAATTCTGGTGTGATTTATTGAGTGTCCTTGTAATTGACTGAAAGTGGCTGTTTGGATTGATGATTGTACACCAGGAACTGTTCTGGTGTTTTGTTTGAAGTTATAAGTATTATGATGCTGTTGATGAACTCAAATTCTTAATGATTTTGAGATGCTGACCTTTGTAAGGTCTAGATGTTACCTCCTGAATGAATTGATTTCTTATCGATCTCATTCTTGTAGTCGTAGGGAATATAGAAAACCTATAGTTTCAAAATCTGAGAACGAAGAAAGATGGCGCGTAAACCTCCTACCCCTCCCCGACCTTCTTCAGAGATGGGCCAGATCGCCAGGGCCATGGAGATGATGGCAACTGCCATCCAACAACAGAATACAGTAATGGCCCATATTCATCAAGCTGTAATGCATCATTTGGGAACTGCTGGATCGGCTGCAACAGCTTCCCATGTCAATCAGCCCCAGGAGCAGATGGGGATGACCGAGTTCATGAGGCACAACCCACCCCAATTCCGTGGGAATGTTTCTCCGAACCAACCAGATCAGTGGATCAGGGAATTTCATGCCTTAGTGGAGAAGGCAAAGAGGGGGGAGACCCTAGAGAGGAGTAATCCCAGGGTAATCAGATCACACCCAGGGGGTTCCTCCAGTGGGAAGGCCAAGGTGCAACAGCAGCAGAATAAGCCTTATTCGAGACCGCCACAGCATAGGGCAAGAGCAGCACCGCCCCAGTCTCAGCAGCAACAACCCTGGAAACTTAAATGTTTCCATTGTGGTGGACCACACACAGCCAAGGTGTACCCCAAGAAAGATGCAGAGAGAAGATGTTTCACATGCCAAGAGGTGGGGCACATTTCTAGAGATTGTCCTAACAGAAAAAGGATGACTCAACCCAGTGTTTCCCAGCCATTGAGGAACGAAGGCAGCAGACCTCAGGCAGCAGGGAGAGTGTTTGCCATGCCTGGAACGGGGGCATCTCAGTCAGGTAACCTAGTACTAGGTGCTTGTTTATAGCTGGTAGATACGTTAGAGTTTTGCTTGTTTCTGAGCGACACACTCTTTGGTGTCAAGTCGGTGTAGCCGAGCTGGGCCTTCTAGTGAAGGAGTTACCCTTCGAAACTGTTGGTCTCTACACCTGTGTCAGGGCAGGTGTTGACCTCTACAGTTGCCTCGAATGTCCAGTGATAGTAGAGGGACGCAGATTCAAAGTGAATTTGATCTGTCTACCTCTACAGGATCTAGATGTTATCCTAAGATTGGATTGGCTGTATGCCGATCACGTTCCCATAGTTTACGGTAGGCAGAAAGTGGTGTTTTTCCGATCTCCAAGAGCCAGATGTGAGATCTGCTCGGCATGGGCGATCAGAGTTGGAAGAAGGGGCGAGGTGTTTCGTGATCATAGCTCGGTGGGAAGTGAAGAACGAAGAGGACGTAAGAAGGATTCATGTGGTGAAAAGTTTGATGGATGTATTTCCAGAAGGAGTACCTGGGTTACCTCCTAAGAGAGAAGTGGAATTCTCTACTGATTTGGTACCTGGAGCTGGACCAGTGTCAATGGCACCTTGCAGGATGACTCCAGCCGAGTTGGTAGAATTGAAGAAGCAAGTGGAAGAGCTGTTGGGGAAGCCTTTCATCAAATCCAGCGTATCTCCATGAGGTACTCCAGTGCTGGAAATTCCAGAGGTCGGAAGACCTTTTGACGTCTACTGTGGTGCTTCACATCAAGGTTTGGGATGTGTTTTAGATGCAAGAGAAGCGAGTGGTTGCATATGCATCAAGGCAACTCAAATTTCATGGGAGAAATTATTCTACTTATGATTTAGAATCGGTCGTGGTAGTAGTGTTATGGAGTTTTGAAAACAGTGATTGTATGAAGCTTTGTATGGGAGGAAATGCAGAACTCCCTTATTATGGGAACCAGGAGGGCGAACCAGTTTTGATTGAACAATTAGAGGAGCCTAGTCTGAAGCGTGTTGGGAGAGTTCTAGGCGCCGAGCAAGCTAAGGGCTTTGTAATGGGTAAAGATGGGATATTAAGGTTAAGAGCAGAATTTGCATACCAGTAAATGAATAATTTAAGGGATAACAGAAAATTTAACTTTGCTCTTCTGGCGAAATGGAAATGGTGGATGATGAGTGATGAGAAAGGGAAATGGAAAGATATTCTTGTATCCAAATATGACTCGGAACTTGGGAGAAGCCGAGCTCATTTGAAATATCAATCGTGGTGGTGAAGAGATGTATGTAAGGTGTTCCTTTAGGGAGCGTGAGAATTTGATCAGCAGTTGGGATGTCGATGGATGGTTTTGATCAAGATGCAGAAGTTGATTCCTAGAAGGATATTTCGGATCCTAGTTTGTATTAGCTAGGGGGCATGAGCAGTAGGCAGTTGTTCTCTTTCCTTCCGATGAAGGGATCATGCTCGCTTTTCTCTAAGGAGGCTAGGCCTGGTTCTGTTAAGAGCCTAGTTGTGGAAATGCTCGACCAAGTCTTCAAGGTTGGGAGTAGAGTGTGAATGCTGGAGTTGGCGCTCAATGGAGCAGCATATCCCATATGCAGGGATGTACAATGGAATTTGATGAAGTAGTGGAGTAGTAAGAGTTGGTTCAGCAGGCAACCGAGAAGGTGATGCTGATACAAGGCAGGATGAAAGCTTCTCAAAGTCGGCAGATTCAGAGGAGAAGACCTTTGGAGTTTGCTGCTGAAGACCATGTGTTTATGAGAGTGACACCAACCAAGGGTGTAGGACGAGCTATCAAATCAAGGAAGCTGTCTCCTAAGTTTGTTGGACCATACCAGATCTAGAGGAAAGATAGGTCCTGTAGCGTATGAGATCGCCCTATCTTCCCTTTTTGCAACCCTGCATAACGTCTTTCTCGTATCACAGCTGAGGGAGTACATGGCAGACCCTAGTCACGTTTTTTTTAAAGTGGGCGATGTGCAGATCAGGGATGATTGTTCATTTGAAGCAACCAGTCAAGATCGACGATCGCTAAAGTAATCAGCTCGGAGGTAAGACCATCAACCTGATGAAAGTGGTGTGGGATGAGAGATCGGGTGATTCCACTTGGGAGTTAGGAGAAACCATGAGAAAGGACCATCCACATCTCTTTCCTTGTAATTCAATTTTCGAGGACGAAAATTTTTGTTGTTAGGGAGATTGTAAGGACCTGGAAAATATTACTGGAATAAAAGTGATATATTTTAAATGAATTCTAAGTATGTTCTTATTTAAAATATAAAGGAAGGGAAGTATAGCTTAAAAGTCTACGAGATCGCCGTAATTGGAAGAGTAGGCGATCTCCGACTTCTCTGGCACATGATCGCCTATCGCCTTGATTGCACCAGAACGCCAATCGCCTGTAGTGTACCTAGTCGCCTGTCGCCTAGAGTACACATGATCGCCGGAACTACACTTAGTGTGTAGTCAAGATGTTGGATCAACCATAGTGGGCTCCCAAAAACCACGTGCATCAAGGTGTGGGTTAAGCCTTAGACACGCTGTGCATGCGAAGCTCTATGCTTGAGTATAGGAGATCGTCCTTAGTGTTGCATGCATGGGCGCGCGAGGGCAAGTGCCAATCTACCCATGGAAATGTGGAGCTACCGACGTCACCGAGTCATGTGGAGATGATACCTTGGACGTAACATAGTGCAATGAGGAACCTTCAGCAAGGAGTGTCGTCGGGCGTCGCCAGGGCGCGAGAGGCATGCGGGCATCGCCAGGGCGCGAGAGGCATGCGGGCATCGCCAGGGCGCGAGAGGCATGCGGGCATCGCCAGGGCGCGAGAGGCATGCGGGCATCGCCAGGGCGCGAGATGCATGTGGGCTTGCCTGGGCGCGAGAGGCATGCGGGTGTCGCCAAGAAGAGACCTCGGTCGGTCTCCAGGAGGAAGAGACCTCGGTCGGTCTCCAGGAGGAAGAGACCTCGGTCGGTCTCCAGGAGGATGAGACATCGGTCGTCTTCCAGAGAGAGACATCGGTCGTCTTCCAGAGAGAGAGATCGGTGGAAGGTTAGCGCGCGATGTCGAGTTGTACGTAGAGAAGGTGGGACCCAGACTCCCAGCATGAGACGCGCGGCACGCGCGACACGTAGACAAAAGTGTTGGTTCAGAACAGTGACATCAGAATGTTGGCATGCGCAAGAGACACTCGCGGTCGTACTGTTCAGAGCAGTGGTTGGCATGCACAAGAGACAACCGTAGTCGTACTGTTCAGAGAAAGGTACACTCAGACTTCCCTGCAGAGTGGGTGGTGGCAGCTGCTTTTGTGGACAAGTTGGTTTAAGATGGAAAAACCCACTGCTGAGGGAACAAGACATTTCAGTTGTTCAAGAGCGAAAGAGTGAGTACCTCCCTTCTCCTCCATTTCTCTCCTTTGCGCTGCGATTCGGGCACATTCACACAAGAGCACGACGAGCGACGGCCACCATTAGAGCACCTGGGAAGTTCTCTGCAAATCCTTCAAAACCAGACGCAAAAACAGAGCCAAGGCGTTCTTCAAGCTTCGTTGGATTTCGGAGCTCCTGGTGTTTGCGCAAGTCCAGGTAAGGGAAGCTAGCCTCCATCTTTAATACGAGCCATAGTTTAGCTATTTTCTGAAGTGTAGGCGGCGTGGTCGCCGTTTTCGCTTTCGTCTTCGTGAAATACTCTGTTTTATGTGTTTGGGCGATGTGGTCGCCGGTTTTATATAAAGCCTTCGAAACACCCTGTTTTTGAACTAGATCGCCGGTTTTGGCGTTGTTTGTGAACTCTCTGTTTCTGGGTGTTGCTTTGAAACTACTTGGGATTTAAACGAGATATTCGAAGATCTGAACCTTTGAAATGATTGTTTTATGATTGAATCATGTATTTGAGTGGTATGATGTTTTGAATGCTGTGAATGTGGGATCGAGGCATAGTATTTTCAGGAAAGGAAATACCGTGTAAGATCTGTATAGGTGTATTGACTAGGGGCTTGTCTAGAAGGAGATATCCTGACTCTGCTGAGATAATGGAATCAAGTAGATGAAGTTATTCAGTTGGTGAGAGTCGAAGGAGGTTCGTACGTATGGGTGAGTTGTTCAAATGGGAACGAGCTCGGCCTGTTATACGAATTTACCTTGTCATACCGAGAGAATGGTAACAATGAGATGGTATATGCGCATGCTGTGTGGATTCACAGTGGTAGGTATGACAGGTGCAAATCTCTGGGCCTGAGTCAACGCACGAGTCAATCCGGAAGTAGTGTCATGTGTCTATGCATTGTGGGCCAGTGGAAAGTCTGGCATGTGAAATGAGAAACTGGAATATTGATAGGCACTTGATGCTGTATTGTGAAATGGAAATGACTATGGGTGAATGTTGTGAAGTCTGTGGTTTTGGGCGAGCAGTTGAATGCTATGAGTAGCTCCACGTTTTACATGGATATCTTGGAAAATGTTTTACCTTGATCTATTACGTTCATGATTTTAAATGCCTTATTTTAAACCTCCTTAAAATATCTAGCTTACCCTGCGTTTTCGTCTTGTGGGTGTTCTTCTTAAAACTTGTGATGATCGTGTATAATTTGCACGGGAGCAGATGACGTTACAGGAAGTTGAGATCGCCGGTTTGATAGGAGATCGCCTGCCTGATAGGAGATCGCCTGCCTGATAGGAGATCGCCTGCCTGATAGGAGATCGCCCAGTTGTAGGGAGATCGCCTGTTCGTCTATTTTGTTGTATTTTGTTAAGTGTTGAAAACATTTGGCTGGTTATGTATCAAACTCCCTAAGAGGAGCAACTTCATTACTTATATATATATTATCATGTACTCTCCAATATTATTTGTGTACCTTTATTTTCTTTATATATGTATGTATGGTTTTATTTTGGCGGGATGTTACAGTGAGCCTGCCAGAGGGCCAAATCACCTCCTTCCATCAGTTTTCGAAGCTGTTCATGGAGCAGTATATCGTCAACAGAGCGCCACCGGTGGTGTCCTATGATCTGTTCGACGTACGTCAGTACCAGGGGGAGTCGCTGAAGGACTACCTCAACCGTTTTGGTGCGCAGGTGGTGAGATTGCCCAGCAAGGACGAGAACATGCTGGTGCATGCATTCAAGAAAGGAGTACTGCTTGGTCCTTTTAGTGAATCGCTCATCAAGAGCCACCCTGCCACCTTCGCTGAGATTCGGCGATGCGCAGTGGCGCACATAGTAGCAGAGACAGAGGTCTTTGAGAAGAGAGGCAGTGCTGCACCGTCGAAGCCGCACGGAGGTCAGGGGAAGCAGCAACAACAGGCGCAGGGAAGGCCTCGTCCCTATGCACCCAGGAAGGACTAGGCCAGGGGGCGTGCAAGGGAGAACAATGCACCCCCCAGGTATGATTTCATGGTAGAGTTGGCGGAGTTGATCGCCATCCCTGCCGTGGCTGCAAGACTCCGAGTACCAGAGAAAACTGACCAGGTACTTGGAAGGAAGAAGGATGAGTGGTGTGAATTCCATCAGGCTTATGGGCACACACTCCACACCTGCCTGGCGTTGGGGCATCAGCTTGCTGAATTGGTGAAGACAGGATTCCTGACCGATTACCTGCGGGAGGCGCCAGGTGATCGCGCTTCGGGGTCCCAGGCAGGTGATCAACAACATGAAATCCCTGTGCACGGGGAAGTGAGGACGATCGCGGGGGGTTTCTCTGGCGGAGGGTTTCTCAGTCATCGGTTCATGGTCATCGGGGTTTCTTGCTAACACGCAGTTAAGCTGGGATCCAGGCTCCCAGCGAGAGCGTTACGCATGCACCTCGCATGATTCCGAACCAGAAGAAGAAGAGTTGCTCGCCAGTAGGGTCGTGCATGAGGATGGTACAAGAGAGCTAGTAAGCTGGTAAGTGATCAGTGACTCTTTTAACCCATTACGTGCATGGCACTGTGCGGTGAAGTCATGCATGCAGGATGCAGCGCTTGGTGAGTGTGCCTAGACCAGCCACACCTGGTGTTCTCCTGGGAGCATGCGACTCACTCAGAGGCAAGAAACACGCTAAGTTACTCCGCAAGAGGATAACTTTGGCGCACAGAGAAAAGCGCAAGGCCCTTCAGGTGTGACACGCGTACGGTTAGATGCAAGTTGCATGCCTCCACGTGTCACCATCTGAGAGAGAGGCGCGACCCAGGTATAAAAGCACTCCACGTAATGTAAGGTACACAAGTTTTACGTTTTTACACATTTTACAGTTTTTACAGTTTTACAGAGTTACAGAGAGAGAAAGTGGATCTGAGCACACACGAGTCTCACAGAGAGATTCAGAGAGAGTTTTTGGTGGTGCTGTTGCCTGACTTGAGCGTCGGAGTGCACACGGCCGCTAGAGGCGCCGTCTGTGTTGTTTTGCAGGCATCGTTGGGAGTTCTAGAGAAGGTTCTTGGAGCGTTCTTGTAGAACACGCAATTGCAGAAGGCTAGACGAAGGAGTGACGAGGCACACACTCCACGTTCAAGTACGCGGTAGGATCAATTCCATTTATGACAAATGTAACACCCTTCTGAACAAAATCAGACCCATGATAAATGCACTTTGACCTATAACTGCTTGAGGAAAGAATGTACAACAGACAGAATGCATAAAGAAATTAATTCAATTTAATGCAGTGCTGTCAGAGGAAATAATCGGTTATTTCGTGAAAATAATCGGTTGTTTTTTTGTGACAGCAATTTAAGCATTTCACAGATCCAGAATTGACAGGCAGAGATGAAACAAAATGAAAACTTCACATACACCTTCACATACATGAAAAATAAAGACATCAATTAATATTTTTCGTACTCCAGATTTAAAGAAAATTCAAGACAAGAAAAACAAAACAAAGAAAGTCTTATCCTTTTGACAATGAAGTTCTCTGAATGAGTGATAGTCCATGATCAAGAAACTTCTCTTGGCCTCCAAGAAGACTAAGCTAGTGCAAAACAATAATTGGAAGTCCATAAAGAATCATTTCCCTTCATAAGCTTGATCTTGTGACTCAAGAATCCTTGATCACTTAGCAATCTTGCAAAACCATGAAATCAAGCAACAAGATTTGGTCCCCTTACAAATGTGGGTCCTTTGGCATTAACTTTATCATGAGAAACCTCAGAATATTTGGGAACCCATCTCATAACACCTTGTACCGACCAGTCCTCGGACACCGAGAACAGATAGTAAAGGGTACACCACATCAGCTGGGTCCCACAGCATGGGCCAAAGCCACGTGGAGTGGACCCCGCAGGCAGTTTGGATTAGCGGGTGATTAGTCATCCGCGTGTCTCCACAGAGAAGGGTGATTAGTCATTAGTGTGTCCCCTCAGAGAAGGGTGATTAGTCATCAGTGTGTCCCCTCAGAGAAGGGTGATTAGTCATCAGTGTGTCCCCACAGAGAAGAGTGATTACCAGAAGGGACTGATGTGTCCTTGTCACTCCGTGGGTTGATCAGTCCTCGGCAACAGAGTGTGACGAGGTGACATCGGTCTTGGGTGATTTTAACAACACAACCAGAACAACTAAGATTGGTTCCCTGAGTAGGCCAATGACCAGTTAAATACCCAGAGATATGGAGAGGCCTGAATCACGAAGAGCTCATGCGTGTGGCGGGAAAAGCACAGTTATGTGCAGAGTCCTGAGGGGTCGAGTACTCATCAGAACTAGGGTTTCCCAGTAAAGGCTACATGCATGGCACGTGAACAGTAAGGGCACTCCCAGAATAGGTGGCCCCAGAGACTAGGTGCACGAGGAGGCATCTAGGTGGTCATCCTGTAGTGTTTGCACTCCAGAAAAGGAAACCTTATGTGCTAGATTACCCTAAGACTGGGTGATAGCAGCGCGAGGGTATTCCAGTAAACCCAGAATATGGCTAGTAGCGCAGTGAACCCTAATTAGGGCTAGCGGCGCAGTAAACCCTAGACTATATAAGGGAAAGTGAGATACTTCACAAAGGTACGCAGTTTCTAGACCTAAACATAGAGAGACTCAATACACTTGGTGTTTTTTGCCCATCTTGACTTGAGCGTCGGAGTGCAAACGGCCTCTAGGGCGCCCCCTTTCTCTTTTGCAGGTGCAGATTGTTTCGCAAGAATCAAGCACATATCAACGTGAGGAAGGAGGCGTGTGAGTGTCGTGGAGTCAACTGACAGGCGAGTCAACCGGCAAGAACACACCTTTAGGAACAGAAAATTTCCTAATTTTGTAGAATCTAACAGAGTGACCTCTCTTCATGCAATAAAAACATGTAACAACTGGTTGTTTCGATTTTTCAGTTAGTTATTTTTCTGGCAGTTTTGAAAATGGCTTTGAAATCCCATTTTTCTTACTCTGTGGATAGAATCCTAAACCTGCTTTTCCAAAAACACATTTTTGAGATGCCAAGACAGTCTCAAAGTTGGATTTTCCCTTTGAAAGCTTATCCACAGTTTTTACAAGGTAATGAACCTTTTTTTCAAGATTTTCACAATTTTCACAAACTTTTGAGTCACACATGCAATAAGAGTTCTTGTAAAGCAATTCTAGATTTTTGAAATCAGTTTTTGAATTCTCCAACTCTTCTTCCAGTGTCTTGACTCTATTTTCAAGCCAGTTATTCAACCCTTTCAATCTCTTGTTTAAGAGAGCCGATCGGTTAGCTTCCTCATGTGTTTCTTTAAAAGCTTGAAGAAGTTGACTAAAATTTTTAGCATTTAAAGAAGTACAAGAACTTACACTACTTGCATCATTCTCTTCTTTGGCCATGAGACACAGGTTGACTTCTTCATCTTCACTTGATGAGGAGCTTGAAGAGGAGACATCATTTTCATCCCAAGCAATGTAGGCTCTTTTTTATTTTTCTTTCTTTTCCTTCTTTCTTGATTTCTTCTCTTTGCTCTCTTTATTTGGGCATTCAGCCTTTATGTGCCCCTGTTCTCCACAACCATAGCAAGTATATTTGTTAGAATTAAAATCACTAGATTTTTTGTTGCCATACCTCTCTTGGTTGGAGTCTTTGTTGCGGTTCTTCTTCAAGAATTTGCTGAACTTTTTGGGACAACAAACTAAGAGTTTCTCCTTCACTCTCATCACTTGAAGCTTGGTTGTTCTTGTGCTTGGTAGCCTTCAAAGCAATGTTTCTTACATGTTTATCTTCACTTTCTTGAACATTGAGCCTATTCATATCCAACTCATGTTCTCTAAGCTTTCCGAACAAAGAAGTTGTAGTCAAAGATATCAAATCTTTAGACTCTGAGATGGTTGTGACTTTCGGTTGCCAAGACTTATCAAGACATTTCAGAATCTTGATGTTCAACTCTTCTTTGTGAAAGACCTTTCCAAGACTCATAAGGTGATTGACAATATAAGTAAACCGTTTTTGCACATACGCAATTGATTCTCCTTTGAAGATGTGAGTTGATTTTAGGATTGTTCTTTTGATTATTGACATTTTACTTAGGTTTAGATTTTAGAACAAATATAGGTGAGAAGCCTAAGGAAAATTCCCACTGGACATTAACTTAACAAGTGTTAAGTAGATGTGCAGGTTCATTTCCATAAGGCCAAAGGAAAAGCACATTTAATGGTGAAGAATGAATGACAATTAGGTGCAGAATTTAAGCAAACACAAGGTAAGCAACACATATGGACTGAATTGAAACAAGAATACAAAAACAAGAACAAGATATTTTGGAATTGAAATTAGGAATGGAAATGGAAGGGAAAAGAGATGAGTGAAAATAAACTTAGGAGTGATGGAATTGTGAATGAGCACGCCACTTGGATGGTGAATTGAATCCAAGATAAGTGTAGATGCCACCACTTGAGAGCTTCACAACACTCACAAGATAAGACCAATTTAAGAGGAGCTCACTCACTCACTAATTACACAAGAATTTGTGTATAGAAACTTTACTCTAATTTTCAACTTGTGAATACATGAGGTAGGCCTCCCTATTTATAGATTTAGGAGCCTTGGAAAGCAAGCTTAAAGGGTAGAATGGGAAAAGGGAAAAAAGTGGGCAGCCATAGGCTTTGACTAAGTCAATCCCATATTCTAGGCTTATCCTTCTAGAAATTAGGTCAAAATGCCTTCAAATGGGCTAGGAACAAGCAAGAATGCTACCCACACTGATGGAAGAAGCCCAAGCACAAGTCAAAGCCCAATAAAAAGAAGATATGGGCCAACTACAAGAGCTATGGCAAGAAGAATTCAAGAGGATTGGGACACTGCTACTGATGGCAGAGAGAATTTCCTTTATATGTTTAAAAATGCCATAACCTTAGTGTAGAATAGAATTTAATTTTTGTCAAAGTAGATATAATAAATTTGACTTGTAATAATTTTCCTAGTTAAATTTTGGCACCAAAAACCAACCTAGGTTAAATTAGAGTTTCTAAAACTTCTAATTTAACCAAGGTCGGTTATGATTAAGCCATGGGAGAAGAGTACGCATTTTCCTCATGTTCCATGTGCTTCATGTGCTACATGTGCTACACGTTTTCCATCACATGTTAAATGTGCTTCATGTGCTAAGTCCTTAGGCGCCAAAATTCAAAGCTAGGATAGTTTGAATTTCCCTCCATTTTCATTTGAATTTTCAGCCCTCTAATGCTATATAAGGAGGTGCTTGCTTCATGTATTTTCAAGATTAATTTGAGTGAAATTGCTGCCAACTTTGTGCCAATTATCTCTCTTGTCTCCTACCTCTAGGATAGACACCTTTAGTCTTCATTCTTCATCTTTTCCAAGTGAGATGGCCTCACCACTCACTCTCCACACCGAACACTTCACCTTCAAGGTTTCCGCAACTCCTAGGAGTGCCTTGCACGTCTTCAACCATAGCTTCCGCCACCTTTAAATTCGTTTTCAGCTCATGGAAGAAAACACTCAAGCTAGACTCCATCACACACCCCCTACTATGTTAAAGGCACTTTATTGTACCTTTTTTCTACTATTCGGACCCCTCATTTGAGCCCAATTTATTTACAACATTCTTCTAAATATTTTATGAAGACTAATAGGAAGAACTTCAAGTGCTCTGGACCTTGTCCATTCCTCCTATTGAAGAGGTCTTGTAAGGACCTAGAAAATTTTATTGGAATGAAAGAGATATATTTTAAGTGAATTCTAAGTATGTTTTTATTTAAAATATAAAGGAAGGAAAGTGTAGCTTAGAAGTCTCCGAGATCGCCGTTGTTGAAGACGGAGGCGACCTCCGACTTCTCTGGTGTACATGATCGCCAATCGCCTATGGTGTACATGATCGCCGAAAGTGCACTTAGTATGTGGTCAAGATGCTGGATCAACCATAGTGGGTTCCAAAAACCACGCGTATCAAGGTGTGGGTTAAGCCTTAGATACGTTGTGCATGTGAAGCTACCGACGTCACCAAGTCATGTGGAGGTGATACCTTGGACGTAACATAGTGGGATGAAGAACCTTCAGCAAGGCGTGGCGATGTGTCATCAGTCATCGCCGGGGCGAGAGACATGCGGGCATCGCCAGGACGAGAGACATGCGGGCATCGCCAGGGCGAGAGACATGCGGGCATCGCCAGGGCGAGAGACATGCGGGCATCGCCAGGGCGAGAGACATGCGGTCGTCGCCAGGGATAGACATCGGTCGTCTTCCAGAGAGACATCGGTCATCTTCCAGAGAGAGACATCGGTCGTCTTCCAGAGAGAGACATCGGTCGTCTTCCAGGGAGAGACATCGGTCGTCTTCTAGGGAGAGACATCGGTCGTCCGCCAGGATGAGTCATCGGTGGAAGGTTATCGCGCGATGTCATGTTTCACACAGATAAGGTGGGACCCAGGCTCCCAGCATGAGACGTCCTGCATGCGCGACACGTAAACAAAAAGGGTGTTTCAGAATAGTTAGCATCAGAGAGTTGGTATGCGCAGAAACCCACGTGGTCATACTGTTCAAGGAAGTGTGCACGCAAGCTTTCCTGCAGAGTGGGTGGTGGCAGCGGCAATTGTGGACAAGTTGGTTTAGATTCAAAAACTCACTTCTGAGAGGAAAAGAACGTTGCTGTGGTTCAAGAGTGACAGAGTGAGTTTACCTTCATCCTTCTCTTTTCTCTCCTTCGCGCTGCGATTCAGGCATCCTCAAGCACCAGTACAACGAGCGACGACTGCCCTGGGACTCCTGGGAAGTTCTCTGCGAGTTTTCCGATCAGGACGCTAGAACAGAGTTCGGGTATCCTTAAGTTCGGTGGGTTAGAGCTCGTAGTGAGATTTTATGCAAGTCCAGGTAAGGGAAGCTAGCTTTATTTTCAAGAAAACCTTAAGCTAGAAGATTTTGATGTTGGGGCGACGTGGTCGCCGGTTTCAAATGTTATTGCATAATCCCCTGTTTTTGGACGTGATCGCCGATTTTAATGTTGATTTCGAACTCCCCTGTTTTAGTGTCGCTTTGAACTTGTTGAGATTGAAATGAAAAATGTATATGCTATTCGAAAACCTGAACGGTGGTATGCTTGTTTCTGTGAGTGGGGTTGTTTAAGAAAAGATTCAAAGTATTATATGATGGAATTGTTCTTTATGTGTGGTATGATGTATGAATGTGGTGAATGTGGGATCAAGGCATAGTATTTTCAGGAAAGAAAATACCGTGTAAGATCGTGTAGAGTGTGCATTGACCGGTGATTCGTTTATTATGAGATATCCTGACTCTCCTGATATAATGGAATCATATAGATGAAGTTATTCAGGCGTTGAGAGTCGAAGGAGGTTCATATGTATGGGTGAGTTGTTTGAAAGAGAACGAGCTTGACCCGTTGTATGGATTAACCCTGTCATGCTAGGATAGTGACGATATTGAGATTCATTTATACGCTTGTGAATGTGTGTGGTTTCACAGCGACCCTGTGAATGTGTGTGATTTCACAGTGGTGCAGTATGACAGGTGCAGATCTCTGAGTCTAGTCAATGCACGTGTCTTCCGGAAGTAGTGTCAAGTGTCTATGTGTGATGAGTCAGTGGAAGTCTGACGTGAGAAATGAGAAACATTGAAATTGATAGACACTTGATGGATTATGTGAATTGAACGACTCTTGAGGAAATTGTGAAATATGTGATTACTTGATGGTCATGTGAAGGGAATGAGAAAGTTGATGGTTTTTACGTGGGTGTCTTAAATTTGTTTTATCTTGATTTTAAAGTTTCATATCTAAATTCTCTTTAAAATATCTAGCTTACCCTGCGTTTTTGTTTTGTGGATGTTTTCTTAAACCTGTGATGATCGTGTATAATTTACACGGGAGCAGATGATGTTGCAGGAAGTAGAGCTCCTCAGTGAGTGGTCGCCGGAAGGAGATCGCCTATTTTCTGTTTTGCTGTATTTTGTTTAAGTTTTGGAAACTGATTGGATATGTATTAAACTCCCTGTGAGGAGAAATTTCATTACATATATATATATATATGTTCACTTCGATATTATTGTTTTTGTAAGGACTTGTGAAATTAAATTGGAATAAAAGGAATATATATTAAATGAATTCTAAGTATGTTTTTATTTAAAATAAAAAGGAAGGAAAGTGTAGCGTAGAAGACTATGAGATCACCTGGTTAGTACATAATCGCCTGTCACCTAGACTACACATGCGGACATCGCCAGGGCGCGAGGCATGCGGGCATCGCCAGAGCGCGAGAGAATGCGAACATCGCCAGGGCGTGAGGCATGGGGGCATCGCCAGGGCGCGAGGCATGCGGGCATCGCCAGGGCACGAGAGAATGCGGAAATCGCCAGGGCGCGAGGCATGGGGGCATCGCCAGGGCGCGAGAGGCTTGCGGGCATCGCCAGGGCGCGAGAGACATGCGGACATCGCCAGGGCGCGAGGCATGGGGGCATCGCCAGGGCGCGAGAGGCATGCGGGCATCGCCAGGGCGCGAGAGACATGCGGACATCGCCAGGGCGCGAGGCATGGGGGCATCGCCAGGGCCCGAGAGACATGCGGGCATCGCCAGGGCGCGAGAGACATGCAGGCGTCGCCAGGGATAGACATCGGTCGTCTTCCAGAGGAAGACATCGGTCGTTCGCCAGGATGAGTCAGCGGTGGAAAGTTATCGCGCGACGTCGAGTTTCACACAGATAAGGTGGGGCCCAGGCTCCCAGCATGAAACGTCCTGCACGCGCGACACGTAGACAAAAAGGGTGGTTCAGAATAGTGACATCAGAGAGTTGGCATGCGTAGAGACACGTGGCCGTACTGTTCAGGGAAGCGTGCACGCAAGCCTTCCTGCAGAGTGGGTGGTGGCAGCGGAAATTGTGGACAAGTTGGTTTAGATTCAAGAACTCACTTCGGAGAGGCAAAGAACGCTGCTGTGGTTCAAGAGTGACAGAGTGAGTTCACCTTCATCCTTCTCTTTCTCTCCTTCGCGCTGCGATTCAGACATCCCCAAGCACCAGTACGACGAGCAACGACTGCACTTGGATACCTAGGGAGTTCTCTGCGAGTTTTCCGTCAGGATGCTAGAACAGAGTAAGTCATTTTACTCTGTTTTTCGAGTCGAATCTGAGCTTGAGAGGGTTGCCTCTGCATAGGCGTTGCCGGCGACTCCCTTAGCTCCAGAAATCGCCTCTTTTAGCGTAGAAATGAGTAGTATAGTCAGTTTGTGTTAAAGGCTCCTTGGTGCAGGTTGGGACATCTTTAAGCTTCGGTGGGTGTTGGAGCTCTTGGTGTTTTTACGCAAGTTCAGGTAAAGGGAAGCTAGTTTTGTTTTCAATAAAACCTTAAGCTAGAAGATTCTGATGTTTGGGTGACGTGATCGCCGGTTTTGATGCAAATTTCGAACTCCCCTGTTTTAGTGTCGTTTGAAACTGTTTGAGATTTAAATGTGAAATGCTTGTGATATTCGAAACCCTGAACCGTGGAATGATTATTGCTATGTTTGAAATCGTTCATTAAGTGTTGTATGATGTGTTGAATGTTGTGAATGTGGAATCAAGGCATAGTATTTTCAGGAAAGAAAATACCGTGTAAGATTGTTGTAAAATGTGCATTGATCGGTGATTTCTATAATGAGATATCCTGACTCTCCTGATATAATGGACTCATATAGAGGAAGTCATTCAGGCGTTGAGAGTCGATGGAGGTTCATATGTATGGGTAAGTGGTTTGAAAAATAACCACTTGACCTGTTGTATGGATTCACCCTGTCATACTAGGTGAGTGATGAGATTGAGATTGAGATTATGTTGATGCGCATAGCTGTGGGAACTTTACAGCAGTGTAATATGACAGGTGCAGATCTCTGAGTCTAGTCAATGCACGAGTCTTCCAGAAGTAGTGTCAAGTGTCTGTGTGTGACGAGTCAGCGGAAGGTCTGACGTGTGAACCATGAATGTTGAATGTAGTGAATAGACACTTGACGAGTTGGTGGAATATGGGGATATTGATGGTTGCAATTGATATAGATTATGAATGGTGTGAAGATTTATGTTTTCTATAGATATAAAGTTTCATATTTAAAGTTTTTGCAAATATCTAGCTTACCCTTTTATCTTGTATCGTGGTTGTTTTTCTTAAACCTGTGATGATCGTGTATATTTGCACGGGAGCAGATGAGGCTGCAGGTAGTAGAGCTCCTCTGTGAGTGGTCGCCGGGAGGAGATCGCCTGTTTCTGTTTCTGTTAGGAGATCGCCGTTTTCTGTTTTCTATCAGGAGATCGCCTGTTTTTTTTTTATTTTGCTGTATTTTGTTTAAGTTTTGGAATTGACCGATTATGTATTAAACTCCCTGTGAGGAGAAACTTCATTACATATATATAATTATGTTCACTTCAATATATTTGTTTACCTTTATTTTCATTATATAAATATAAAAAGAATTTGGCGGGATGTTACAGTTTTACCTTTATTTCATTATATAAATATGAAAAGGATTTGGCGGGATGTTACAGGTCTTCCTTTGCTTATTGAGATGACCCTTGATGATGGAAGAGGCCTAAGCTCAGGCCCAACAACTAGGCCCATGGCAAAGAAGATTCAAGAAGAGTGGGACTCTGCTACTGATGGCAAAGAAACTTTTCTCTACATATTCAAAGACCTTTCAGAGGAGTACAAGGAGTAAAGCCCAAGCCATGGGAGCTGAGCATAAATTAATTTTAGTTTATTTATAATTTTAGTAGAGTAGGGTTCATTTAGCACAATCGGGGGTGTATTTAACAATTTAGCTTGTACCTAGGCCTTTTAGGGTAGGAATGTAGCCCTACCTTCTAGAAGCATGCTAAGGGGCTGCATTGACCTTTAGTCAACACCCTAGCAGCCCCCTCTTTTATGTATTCCCCATCCTACCCTTGTTCCTTACTCTCCAAGGCACCATCTCCTATAAATAGGGTGCTTTGGCTCATGTTTTTTTAAGATCAATTTATATGAGTAAATGCTGCCAAAATTATGCTAGCTTCTACTCTTTGTCTAGTCTCTCTAGGTTAGACACTTTGATCTTCATCTTCACCTTCCTCCAAGTGATTTGGCCTAACCTATCACTCTCCATACCTTTCATGCACCTACAAGGAACCCATAGCTCTATATGAGTCATCCTTGACCCATATCATCCATAGCTTCCACCACCTTTTTACCTCATATTTTAAGAAGAACAAATGGTCATGAAGAACAACCTATCATTTGGTATCAGAGCAAAGTGGATGGAATTTCTTGAGCAATTTCCATATGTTATCAAATACAAGAAGGGCAGTACAAACATTGTGGCTTATGCTCTCTCAAGGAAACATATCCTCTTTTCTAAACTTGGAGCCCAAATTCTTGGATTTGAAAACATACCTGAACTTTATAAAGAAGATCAGGATTTTGCACCCACTTTTGCTGAGTGCCAACATAGAGCACAAGGAGGTTTTTATGTTTCTGAAGGGTACTTATTTAAAGAAGGAAAACTTTGCATACCCCAAGGAACACATAGAAAACTCCTTGTAAAAGAATCACATGAAGGAGGACTCATGGGCCATTTTGGAGTTGATAAAACTCTTGAGCTTTTGAAAGGAAAATTCTTTTGGCCACACATGAGGAAAGATGTCCAAAGACATTGTCATAGATGCATTTCATGTTTAAAAGCTAAGTCTAAGACAATGCCTCATGGACTCTACACTCCTTTACCTTTTGCAAGTGCTCCTTGGGAAGATATAAGCATGGATTTCATATTAGGACTTCCTAGGACACAAAGAGGTTTTGATTCCATTTTTATGGTAGTGGATAGGTTTAGCAAGATGGCTCATTTTATACCTTGCCATAAAGTGGATGATGCTAGCAACATCTCTAAGCTCTTCTTTAGAGAAGTGGTAAGACTACATGGTTTACCTAAGACCATAGTGTCGGATAGAGATCCTAAATTTATTGGCCATTTCTGGAGAACTCTCTGGGAAAAGCTAGGAACTAAGTTGAACTTCTCAACTTCTTGTCATCCTCAAACGGATGGACAAACTGAAGTTGTAAATAGATCTCTTTCCACTATGCTTAGGTCAATCATGAAAGGAAACCACAAATCTTGGGATGAGTACCTTCCTCATATTGAGTTTGCATATAATAGGGTAGTTCATAAAACTACTAATATTTCTCCTTTTGAGGCTGTGTATGGGTTCAATCCTCTTACTCCTTTGGATTTGTTACCTCTACCTAATCCACAAAATTTTGTGCATAAGGAAGGAGTAACGAAGGCTGAATTTGTAAAGAAAATGCATGAGAGGATTAAGAACTAAATACAACAACAAACAGAGAAATACATGAAACATAGCAATAAGGGGAAGAGAGAGATGATTTTTGAGGAGGGAGACTAGGTTTGGCTTCACCTTAGAAAAGATAGATTCCCTAATCAGAGGAAGTGTAAACTTAGTCCCCGGGGTGATGGTCCTTTCCAAGTTCTCAAAAGAATCAATAATAATGCATATCAAATTGACCTGCCTGAGGAATATGGAGTACATACTACCTTCAATGTTATGGATCTAACACCCTTTGCAGGTAGAGAAAATTAAGAGGCAGAAGCATGTGATTTGAGGACAAATCCTCTTCAAGAGGGAGGGGATGATGGAAGAGGCCTAAGCTCAGGCCCAACAACTAGGTCCATGGCAAAGAGGATTCAAGAAGAGTGGGACTCTGCTACTGATGGCAGAGAAACTTTTCTCTACATATTCAAAGACCCTTCAGAGGACTACAAGGAGTAAAGCCCAAGCCATGGGAGTTGAGCATAAATTAATTTTAGTTTATTTATAATTTTAGTAGAGTAGGGTTCATTTAGCACAATCGGGGGTGTATTTAACAATTTAGCTTGTACCTAGGCCTTTTAGGGTAGGAATGTAGCCCTACCTTCTAGAAGCATGCTAAGGGGCTGCATTGACCTTTAGTCAACACCCTAGCAGCCCCCTCTTTTATGTATTCCCCATCCTACCCTTGTTCCTTACTCTCCAAGGCACCATCTCCTATAAATAGGGTGCTTTGGCTCATGTTTTTTTAAGATCAATTTATATGAGTAAATGCTGCCAAAATTATGCTAGCTTCTACTCTTTGTCTAGTCTCTCTAGGTTAGACACTTTGATCTTCATCTTCACCTTCCTCCAAGTGATTTGGCCTAACCTATCACTCTCCATACCTTTCATGCACCTACAAGGAACCCATAGCTCTATATGAGTCATCCTTGACCCATATCATCCATAGCTTCCACCACCTTTTTACCTCATATTTTAAGAAGAACAAATGGTCATGAAGAACAACCTATCACTTTATAGTTGGCATTCTTGGTCATCTTCTTGTGAACTTGGTTTTGGAGTCTTTGTGGGTTTGTATCATGCTCCCCAGGTGCGAAAGAATTTGTCCACGAATTTAGTAGTCCTGCACATAACATAGTAAGTTTGTTCACATTAGATGGATATGATAGGGGTGAAGCAAACTTATGGTGATTAATGTTAGGGAGATGATATGTGGGAATTCTAGCTACAAGACATGTTTGAAAAGAATATTTGGGGATGAAATGTTTTGTGAAAAATCCTCTTATAAGGTGACAACCTTTAGGAGGGTTTGGAATATCATCCCTAAACTTCCTAAGCAAAAATATCAAGTATTTAGAATTTTTAGGTAATGAAAAAGAGAAGGAAGGAAAACATCTTGGAGGTGAAGGGATGAGACCCATGGTATCTTGGCCTTCTTTTTCTCTTTCATTTTCACTTTTGGATTTTATGTTAAGGTGGTCTTGTTTAACCATTTGTAACATTATGGTTTGTTTATTTGGACAATAGGCAGCTATGTTCCCAAAACTTAAACATTTGAAACATTTTATTTTTGAAGTTTTGGTGGGTGACTTAGGTGGAGATGTAGAAGGAGTATGTTTAGAAACTTTGTGGGTAGAAGTGGGTTTGTTTGAAAAATTGGAAGGAGAAATATTTGTAGAAATTTTGTTTGTATCCTTCCAAGAAGATTTGTAGAAACCATCACTGTGAGTATGTTTGAAAGTTGTTTTCTTCAAAAGGTGTGAATCTACCTTGATGGCTAGGTGAACCACTTTCGTTAAAAAGGAGTACTCACTTAATTCTACAAGATCTTTAATTTCTTTTCGCAAACCACTTACAAACCTTTTATCTTTGACTCTTCATTATGATGCATATTCATTTTAGTCAAAGATGTTTCGAAATCTTTAAAATATTCATCTACCATCCTATGTCCTTGATGAAGCCTTTGGAACTTCAACAAGTGTTCCTTCCTATAAGGAGGAGGAACAAACCTTGCGCGCATGCATGCCTTTAAATCATACCAAGAAACCACGGGCGGTTTCTTGTTTAAACCAATGTCCATGAGAGTTCTTTGCCACCAATGGTTGGCATAGTCTAAAAAAACTAAGGAAGCTAACCTAACCTTTTGGTCCTCGGGGACCTTATACACATGAAAGAGATGTTCAACCTTAGCTTCCCAATCTAAATACAAAGAAGGGTCATTGGACCCACTAAAACTAGGTAACTTTACAAAATTAAAAGAATGTTGTAGTTGTGGTTGGTGTTGATGGTGCCTTTTGGCAAAATTGTGCAAAATCCATTTGTCCCCATCATGTTGATTTTGCCTTGCTTGAGCTTCTTCTAGTCTTTGTAATCTTTTGGCAAATTGGCTAAGTTTTTCCTCTTTGTGGACAAGTTGTTTCTTGACCTCCACAAGTTCTCCCAAAAAGTGAGCTTTGTGATAGGCATGCGGTTTGGAAGATGCAGCACTTGAACTGGGAGCCATCACAACAATCAAACACAAAAACACAAAGAACAAACAATTAGGAAAGCAAAGTTAGTGGAAAAACAAGCTCAAGCTTGCGGTTTGGAGGAGAAACACTCAAAGCACTCAAGAAATTTTTCCCACTCCTCAAAGGTCTTTCTTGATTGATGAAAACCCTAAAATAAAAAAGGACAAAGCCTCAATCACTCAAGCAAGATGAAACCGAAACAAAACTTCAAGGAAACAAGAAGACAAGCAAGAAAAACTTAAACAAGAAAAGCTAAACCGAAGATGGAAAGAGAGATATGAAAAAACTGTCGAAAAGAATATTGAATGAAAATGAAAAGGAAAGAAAATAAGACACTTAATAAAAGGTAGTACACAAAGAGAACCTAGAAAATGGTACTAGAATTGGATGAAGAAAACCAAAAACAGTACTACTGGAATATGTGTAAAATTTTGTGTGACTTTAAAAAATTATGCTGAGCTGAATAATGCAAATTTGAATGTGAAATTTAAACCACAGAAAGCTCAATGTCTTAGCTCAAAGTAGGCACTGGAATTGTATCAAAACAGTATGCCAAATAATTGTGATAAATTTTCGAAAATCACTGCCGCATCACCATTTTTCCAGCGTCAGAATTGTGTACTCTCTCTGTATTTCATTTATCATCTTTTTTGTATTTTGTATTTTGCTACACTTATTTTTTTCAATTTTTCTTAACACTTCAAACTACTCAAATCCAGAGTTTCAGAATTTTCCTCCAAAAAATTTAATTTGCATAAACGAAAACAGTCAGCACAGATTCAGTGGAACAGAGGAAACCTATTCTGGAATGAAAAACAGCATTGAGAAACTACAAGGACACAATGGAATTGATGTATTTGAACTTGTATGGATCTATCACACAAGCATGAACTCAAATCTAAAAATTAAAATGCACCAAAGGCTCAAAACAGAATTATAAAACTGCACTCAAATAAAATCAATCAACAAAAATTAGCAATAAAAGGACTACATAGAATTGATGACATTGTAGGAGAAATATGACTTGACAAAACTTGTATGGATTCAAAAATCAAAATGACTCAAACACAATTAATTTGCACCAATTAAAACAACAAGAAAGACTCAAAATAAAGAAAAAACAGAATAGCTAACACAACAAGGAACCTAAAAAAAAATTCTGCACAAAATAAAGTGCCAAATCAACTCAAAAAGATGAACAAAACCATAGCTCTGAATACCACATGATGTGAGTTGATTTTATGATTGTTCATTTTTATGGTGACACTTTACTTAGGATTGGATTTTATGAGACAAGTATGGTGAGAACCTAAGGAAAATCCCCACTGGACATTAACTTAACCAAGTGGTTAAGTAGATGTGAAGGTTCATTTCACAAAGGCAAAAGAAAAACACAATTATAAGGTGATGATGATGACAAGTTATGGTGCGGAATTACATAAGAAAAACAAGAGCAACATATAAAAACCGGATAGACATAATGAAGCAAAATAAGAACATCTTTACATCTTGAACATCCTGAACATCTCATACTCTTGGATTATAGTATGTTTCCTTGCCCTCTTTACATCGTTGGTTCCTTCATGAGTTACTTCTAGAGTATCCCACATCTCCTTAGCAAATCCACATTGTGAGACCCTGAAAAACTCATCAAAATTTAAGGCAAAGGTGAGAATATTTTTAGCAATACAATCAAACTTTGCTCTTTTATTTTCTGCATCAGTCTATTGGGACCAAGGCTTTAAAATAAAAACACCATATTTTTCAAGCTTAGGAATAAAAGGGCCATTTTCAATTGCATCCCATATTCCTGTATCAAGAGATTCAACAAAGATTTTCATTCGTACCTTCCAAAATTGGTAATTAAAACCACAAAACAGAGGTGGTCTGTTTATAGAAGCACCCTCCCCAAAGGGAAAATTTTCAGCCATAAGAAACAAAATTTAGGATTATTCTCGTCGGTTGACTTGGTCGCCGATTGACTCCGATGACTGGTTCAGGCTCCTCCTGTCTCCTCTGAAATCTACACTTCTCGAGGTGGTTGGATATTTTACTTGTAGAGACAAAGTGCGCCCTTACGGCCAGTCACACTCCGACGCTCAAGTCAGTAAGGGCTTATTAAAAAATAAGAAAAAACTAGTTTCAGTATTCAAAAAGTGTATTTAAAATTGCATACCTTCACCTGGGACCTTAAGCCCCTTTTATAGCGTACCACGTACCTATCACACTTGAGATAAACAAATATTAACTGAAAATAAGCACATTATCTTATATCTCTAACAGAAAACCACCCGCCACAGGCACCAATGATCTTCATGCGCAAACTTTAGGCTTATCTTTCTATTATACGTGCATATCCCTATCTTTTTAGGGTTAGCAACGATCATCAACAGGTATTTTATGTGCAACAAACATGTACGCGTAACAAAAAATATCTAACGTGATATTAACAAATATATCTGTATGTAGTTGTAACAAACATATGAGCAATCATATATATATATATATATATATATATATATATATCTTTATCTCTAAGCCTCTTTATCTTTAAGCGCATGCCACTAATTATCAGCACATAGCAGCTTTGTTACGTGTTTCGAGCCCATTAAGCAGATTGGGTCGGCCTCGCAACCTTGGCGTAAGGTCCTGCCCATAATCATTCGTTCATGCATTCACACTAATACTCACCCATTCATAAGCTATTTCGTGCCATGCATATAGCTTTACTTGGGTTGCCTTAGCTCTACTGGACTCGGGCCTTATAGTTAATACTTTACTTATCATAGACCTGGACACTCTAAGAACGCCTGTAAGCCCATTACATTTCTTTACTTTAGTAATTAATCTCATTCGTGAAGGATTATACTATATACATGTATGAGAGTTAATATATACGCATACCTGAAGCCAGTCACATGACATACAAGTGGGGCCCATATGCCAAGCTGACCTACCTGAGAGAAACACCAAGGTCCGACCAGCGAGCTCTGAGCGCTATGAGTTCTAGTCCAGTACACAAGCCCCCCAGGCTCGAGCTGAACTTGCTTCAGCGAAGAGGCTATTTGCTCACCCTAGTTGTCCTATGTGGCAAGTGAGTAGCACTACGTGCACAGTACCTTGAGTTGACGTCTCACCACACTCCATCACATGCTTCCATGTGTCTCTCATCTATGGTCACAAAATATTGCCGCTTACGCTCCCCTGCTACAATAGGGTTTAAGAAACTCAAACGTCGCCACTGTTTCGTTATGGTCTTAGCATTTTTCGTGCTTTTCTTCAAACTTGTTGCGTCCTTGTCGTCGTCCACACAATCTCATCCTCGAAACCTTTCCGATCATCACAAAGGTACTAACTTTATCTTACCCTATCCACGTAATGTGCTTTTATTGCTTTCACTTTGCTTTTGCTTATTGCATTAGGATTTTTCATACCTTGTGATATTGATATTACTGTTCAACCAGTTATTCTCTTTTATGAATGCATGTACTGTTGGAATCTGAATGTATCTATGTTTCTTGTTTGTCTGCTTGCTTTGGTTTTAGATGGATTACCAGTTGAAATACCCTTGCTTTTAACCGAAACCTCAGAGTTTACTTCTAGGAAGAAGATAGTAGACTATAGGAAAGCTGAGTATAAAAAACATCCTAAAAGAACCATGTTTGGTAGAGAACACGATAAATTTGTCGACGTAGTACCCTGCAGGGAAAGTGAACCTGTATGTAGTGACGAGTCCACAGACCCCGAAGGCCCCTTCTGCTTCTTCTATTCCACCCTTTTCCAAAAAGTCCTTTTTCGCCTTCCCCTGTTCCCCTTCGAGAGAGTCTTGCTTACTAAAGTTAACGTCACCCCTGCCCAGCTACACCCAAATAGCTGGGCATTCATGTGGGCCTTCACCATCCTTTGTTCCCAGTTTGGCTTTCTGCCATCAGTGGATGTCTTCTTATACTTTTTTGAGGCCAAACGTTTGGGACACCAACTCTGGGTGTCCTTCAACGGGGTTGTTGGGAGATCTTTGTTATCCCTCTTCTAGCAATCTTATAAGGGTTTTAAAAAGAAATTCTTCAAAATTTGAAGCAACAAGAGGGATTCAACCCTCCTGGACAGTTTCCTCTTGTATTGGACCCAAAACCCTATCTTCTAGAGCCCTAGAAACCTGGACGACCTGCCCCCACCTGAACGTGAGGTGTGCATCCATCTTTCCAACCTCAAGGTGGTTTTTGATACTGCCTTCCTGATCCGAGAGGAGTTTTCCCTAGTAATACTCAAGGCTTACATTGATATCCTCCTATTCCTTGCTATATTCAGGTATTGATGTTTCTGTATTGCTGGCGTAATTGCTGAATTTACCTTGGCTTGTTATGCAGACAACATGTTGGATGCACAAAAAAGGAAGAACTTAGCTGCTTTGTCCAGGCAGAAAAAGGTTGTTGCGAAGAAGCCTCTTGCGGCTGTTGCGGACGAGCCTACTGCTGAGGATCGTACTAGAAAGGCCATAGTTGAAGTGGTGGCCTTGGAGGATGACCAAACGTACTCTGGGCTTGTCTTCAAGAGAAGATGAAACAATGCAACATCCTCCTCGCACTCAATTTCAGGTGGGCGTGCTCCTTCACCTTCTCATTCTCGACTTTCATGCCACTCAACCTTAAAGGAGGTTACAGTCTAAGAAAGCAGAGAGGAACACACTGAGGAGGACGAACTATGGGATCCTTCTGCAGATCCCGTTCTCACAGTACAAAACACCCTGCTCCCTCCTAAGATCAAAGAGAAATTGGACCCCCTGGAGGAGGACCAGATGCTGGAGAAAATCACCAAGCAACTAAGGCAAGCGCTGGCCACGAGTTGCTTGTTTCTTGCCAAACTAAAAAGCGCTGCCTAGGGTGAAGCTTCCAAGTCTAAAGGACTTGCCCAGCAGGTGAAGGGTCTCAATCTAGAGGTGGAGGAGCTGAGAAAAAGCTTCCAAGATACCAAGGCCCTCCTCTTCAGCAAATCTCAAGAGGCCCTGGGTCTTTATGCAAGGAACAACGACCTCCATACTGAGGTGAAGTCGTTGAAGGAAGAAAGGGAGTCGCTGAAGGAAGAAATGGCCAAGTTGTTGGCCACACCAAAGGCAGAGCTGGCATAGAAGGATGAGTTGATGGCTAAGATCAAGGAGGAATTCACAGATGATGTCGCCAACTCATATGCCACTGGCTTCGAGGAAGCTGTTGCCTAAGCCACAAGTGTCTATTTCGATACTGACATCTCCCAACTTGGTCCAGGGAAAGTCATGGTGGATGAGCACTTGGTGTATGAGGATGACTAGCAACCTTAAATTCCTTGTATTTATTTACCTTCTGTGGTTGGCTGAACAATGTATCATTTTATGCATATATGTATAGTCTTTATTACGCTTTTTCTAATTTAGAGTTAATGCATGTAACCAATATAACTTAACCAAGTAATGAGCAATAATACAAATTCTGCAATCCACTAATAACAACTCCAAATAAACAAGGCAATTCATAATGCATTTTGAGTAACCGATGTATCTAACTATGTTAAGTAAACATAGCAAGGATGGCACTCTTAACAGAGCCAATCATAGGATAACTTGATGTCTAACCTGGTGATTTATATTGTTGTTTCAACTTGTCTCCGTCGAGATCCTGAGCTTATCATCACACTGAGACAGAAATCATCGGTTTAGCTCGAATCATCATGCTAGGGAGCTTTTGCTCGTGATGTCCGTGCTTAAAACCCTTCTACGCATAAGGCTCAAACTTGAATCATCATGAAACTGTATTTTTCCTCTCTTGGAAAATTTCCAAAGCGAGGTTTTCCTTTTAGGGCTCGAACCAAATTTCGACGAGCTGGTTTCTTATGGGCTACCCCAATTCTGGTGAGCTGGTTTTGTTTACACCAAATCTAGTGAGATGATTTCGTTCACGCTGAATCTCGCGAGATGGTTTCGTTCACACCAAATCTGGTGAGATGGTTTCGTTCACGCCAAATCTAGTGAGATGGTTTAGTTCACACCAAATCTGGTGAGATGGTTTTGTTCACACCAAATCTAGTGAGATGGTTTCGTTCATGCCAAATCTAGCGAGATGGTTTTGTTCACACCAAATCTGGTTAAATGGTTTTGTTCACTCGTTCACAATATAATGGCAGATAATCTTTTTCAAATATTTTCTCATTGAGAGACCTCATTAAAAAAGCCCTCGTGAGGGAAAAAGAGTGTCCCCTTAACTGTTCAAGATTGACATTATACATTAGCTGAAATAAAATTTAAGGTTGGCTCCATTCCATGTTCGGGGTATAGCACCCCTGATGGAGTTATGCCTTCATTCCGATTGGATTTTCTTGGTGGAGAGATGCGGAAGCTTCATGGATTGAAATGGACAAGGAGCACACGTAGAGCTTGTGGATTCCTTGAAGGTGAAGGCTAAGTATGGAGAGTGATAGGTGAGGCCTAATCACTCGATCTAGTGGAAATTTGAAGACTAAGTGTCTATCCTAAAGAGGTAGAGACAATAGTGAGATTGGCTAGCAACTTTGTGCAGCAATTCACTCATTCATTAATCTTCTAAATTCATGAACCGAGAACCTCAATTTATAGGAGAGAGGTCTGAACATTTTGGAGCCAAAATTTGAAAATTCCAAATAAAACTCTCCAATGAGAAGGTGCCATGTGGAGTCATGCTTTCCATGTTTAGCTCACACCTTCCATGCTAAATCCTCTCCACTCCTAGGCTGCCATATGGACGTTCATGTGCTCCATGCCAAGGTGATTTTCGTCTTCCGAAATACCCTAGATGTTTTAGGGTTACATTGGGCTCAAAGAAGCCCAATTGTTACCCTAACTAGTCACTTTTAACCCTAACTAGTCATATTTTACTATTGGCCAAATACAAGCCCAAAAACCTATGCTACTAGGCCCAAATATTTGGTCCAATACATGGGCCATGAAAACCTAAACAACTTTATACAATTAATTTAAGCTAAAGCTTGGCCCAAAAATAATGTTAACTAGTTTAGCAGGAACTCAGTCTTCTTGTGTTCTTCTGACCAAAGCTTTAGTTTATGTTTTGATGACTTAGAGGTCTTCTTGGATATGATTGTACATTCCTTCACCCTAGAGTTCTCCTCTTGATTGGGCCTACAAAAAGAAACAAAAGTCCAACTAGACCCATATTTGCAAATAAATCCATAAACAACCTCTAGGTCTTCATCCTCCTTATTATGTGGTTGTGTGTGGCTGGACGGTTTCCATCATCCCCTCCTTCTTGAGAGGATCTGTCCTCAGATCTACAGGGTTGATCTCGAACAACATCCTTATTGCTACTTTGAAAACTATGCTCATCCTCCAAGATCAAATGTCAATCTACAATAAACATCAAACAAATATGAGATAAATTTTTTTAATAGAAAATTAAAACAAAAGCAAACTGAACAAAAATAAGGCCCTTTATCTTTAAAAGTTTTCTTAAAGAAAAACAAAAGACCCCTTTCAAAAATATTTGTGTTCACTTTGTGTTGCTTATTGTCCAAGGTAGAACAACTTCACAAAGATTGGTTTTTGAGATTTTTGCGAAGAAGAATGAGCATTATATAATTGAAAATTGAGATTTTTGCGAAGAAGAATGAGCATTATATAATTGAAAATAATAGTTCAAAGTATTGCAAACCCCCTTTAAGGATTCTTTCTCAGCTATGCTTTTAAGGGGTGTCATAAAAGACTTTTCTTCTTTATGGGTTTCCTCTTCTTCTTCCTTTTCAATCAAATTTTTATCTGTATTTTCAGGGGAGGAATGTAACATCCCGCCAAAATAAAACCATACATACATGTATAATGAAAATAAAGGTACACAAATAATATTGAAGAGTACATGATAATATATATATAAGTAATGAAGTTGCTCCTCTTAGGGAGTTTAATACATAACCAGTCAAATGTTTTCAAAATTTAACAAAATTCAATCAAATACAACAAGATCGGCGGTCTCCATACATGAACCGGCGATCTGGTAACAGAAGGCCCCAAAACAGGCGATCTGCTAGCAGGACATAAAACCGGCGATCACCACCCAGAGATAGAAACCGGCGATCTCTTCCTCGGCGACCACTCACTAGGGAGCTCTGCTTCCTGGAAGATCATCTGCTCCCGTGTAAGTTATACACGATCATCACAGTTTTAAGAGAAAAACAGCCAACGAGCAGAACACGCAGGGTAAGCTAGATATTTTAAGGAGAGTTTAAATAAGGATAATTAAATTAAAATCAAGGTAAACAATTTCAAGATATTCACGTATCGCTATCAAGTTTCTCATACCCTTCACTTGATCGCCCAGAAATCACACATTTCACAATATTTTCAAGAGTCATTCTATTTCACAAACTGCATCAAGTGTCTATCAATTTCAAGTTCCTCATTTCACATGTCAGACCACCACTGACTCAGCACACAAGACACTTGACACTACTTCCGGAAGACACGTGCATTGACTAGACTCAGAGATCCGCACCTGTCATACTAAACTGCTGTAATGTTTCCACAGCTATGCGCATCAACACAATCTCGATCTCAAGTTCATCATTCTCACAGTATGACAGGGTTAATCCATATAACAGGCCGAGCTCGTTCTTTTTCACACGACTCACCCATTCATATGAACCTCCTTCTACTCTCAACGCCTGAATAACTTCATCTATATGAATTCATTATCTCAGGAGAGTCAGGATAATCTCATTATAGACATCACCGATCAATGCACATCCTACACGATCTTACACGGTATTTTCTTTCCTGAAAATACTATGCCTTGATCCCACATTCACAACATTCAACACATCATACCACACTTAAATGAATGATTTCAATCACAGCAAAACTCACTCCAAGGTTCATGTTTTCGAATATCACTTTTACATCTCAAACAGTTTCAAAACAACACCAAAATAGGGGAGTTCGCAAAAACAACGCCAAAACCGGCGACCTGGTTCAAAAACAGGGTATTTCGAAGTTTGTATTTAAAAACCGGCGACCACGTCGCTCAAAACACATAGAACAGAGCATTCACGAAGATGAAAACGAAACCGGCGACCTCGTCGCCCTCACTTGCGAAATAGCTAAACTACGACTTGTATTGAAAATGAAGGCTAGCTTCCCTTACCTGGACTTGCGCAAAATACCAAGAGCTCCTAAATCCAACGAAGCTTGAAGAATGCCTTGGCTCTGTTTTTTCGTCTGGTTTGAAGGACTTGCAGAGAACTTCCCAGGTGCTCTAATGGTGGCTGCCGCTCGTCGTACTCTTGTGTGAAGGTGCCAGAATCGCAGCGCGAAGGAGAGAAATGGAGGAGAAAGGAGGTAGTTCACTCTTTCGCTCTTGAACAACTGAAATGTTTTTGTTCCCTCAGCAGTGGGTTTTTCCATCTTAAACCAACTTGTCCACAAAAGCAGCTGCCACCACCCACTCTGCAGGGAAGTCTGAGTGTACCTTTCTCTGAACAGTACGACCACGGTTGTCTCTTGTGCATGCCAACCACTGCTCTGAACAGTACGACCGCGAGTGTCTCTTGCGCATGCCAACATTCTGATGTCACTGTTCTGAACCAACACTTTTTGTCTACGTGTCGCGCGTGCCGCGCGTCTCATGCTGGGAGTCTGGGTCCCACCTTCTCTGTGTGCAACTCGACATCGCGCGATCACCTTTCACCGATGACCACTGGCGCGAAGACTAACCACCGATGACATCTCACGCGAAGGCTATCCACCGATGGCCTCTCGCGCGAAGGCTATCCACCGATGACCTCTCGCGCGGAGACCATCCACCGATGACCTCTTGCGCGAAGACTCCCCACCGATGTCCTCTCGCGTGAAGACTCTCCACCGATGTCCTCTCGCGCGAAGACTCTCCACCGATGACCTTCCGCGCGAAGACTCTCCACCGATGACCTTCCACGCATCTCCACCGATGACCTTCCGCGCGAAGAATCTCCACCGATGCCCTCTCGCCCTGGTGATCACGTGTAGTCTAGGCGACCGGCGATTATGTGTTAACAAGGAACTCTTGTAGTCTTCTAAGCTACACTTTCCTTCCTTTTTATTTTAAATAAAAACATACTTAGAATTCATTTAAAATATACCCTTTTATTCCAATTTAATTTTACAGGTCCTTACAAGGAACAATTTATATTTATATCTGATTTAGCTCCAGACACATATTTTTCTTCAATCATATTCTCACAAGGGTTTTCTATGGGAGAAAAGTTTATGTTAATGTCTTGTTCAACTCCAGAAAAGGGATTTTCCTTTAATTCTTTTTTCTCTCTCTCTCCTTTCCTGTATATCTCTTTCTTTTAGAGCTTGTAACTTTTCTCTAAATTCTTTTTCTCTTCTAACATATTCTTTTTCTCCATTTATAAAGTTTCTTCCTTTTTCTACAAGCTCTTTCATTTCTTCTCTAAGCTTCTTCTTTTTCACATATGAAGGCAGAACAAACTTTCTTCTTTTACACATCTTCAATTCATCCCAATTCAGTAATTTTTATTTTTTGCCAATTCTAAAGTTTCCCTTTGTGTCCACCAAGACCTTGCATTAGATTGAAAGCTTAAGGTTCCTACGAGTACTTTTCTTTCCTCACTCACATGGTGGCAAGCAAATAGCTGTTTTACCTTCATTTCCCAATCTAGGTATGTTTCAACATTTTCTTTTCCATAGAAATGAGGTAGATCTACCCTAACAGATGAATACCAAGTAGAGGAGGCACCTGAGGCCCAAGCCCAAGAAGCCCAAGTTGGGGCCCAAGTCCAACCCATGAGCTCAACATCCTTTATGCCTCAAAGGACTACTAGGAGCAAGGCTAAAGCTTTGGGAGATGAGCATCAATGGATGTCTCCTTTTGTAATTACTTTTGAGTAGTTTTTAGTAGAACATTAAAGAAAGGTGTGGATATAAAAATAAGGGGTGCCAATGTACAAAAACAAGTCACACCTTCCATATGACATAAAACTAGGTGTAGTTGTAGTTTTAGGAGGTGCCAAAGTAAGAAATCAAGTCACACCTCCCATGTGACTTGAATAGGCATCGAATTTGACTTGTTTGTATTTAAATTTTCCCTCTTCTTTTGTAGCCCTCTAAACACTATAAATAGAGGTGCTTAGCTCATGTAAATACACATTGAATTTGAAGTAAAGAAACTATACACAAATTGTGTTTGAATTGTGAGAATTGCTTTCTCCTAGCTAGTCTCATATTGTGAGTGTTTGGGAAGCTCTCAAGTGGCAACATCTTACACTTATCTTGGATCAATCACCTCCAAGTGGCGTGTTCTTCCCAATCCAAGGCTTCAACCACATAAGTTTCATCTTCTTCCATTTTCCATTCTTCATTTCTGCACCTATTCTTCTTATCAATTCAGTTCTTGTCTCCTTTATCTTGTATTGATGTTTTGTTCGGATCATTCTTGTTGTTTCTTGTGATCCTTTCATTTTTGCACTTAATTCCTTAAATTCATTTGGTAATTGTATTGTAATTGTGTTGTAATTGTGTGCAAGGATATGGCACTCATGTTATGATTTTGGTTCATCATTTGGAAGGCATTGAACTCCATTGATGATTCCTTAACCTTCCTTGATCTTGTGTATTTTCAATTCTGTTTTGTGCCTTCAATTTCTATTCCGTTTTTGCGCCAATTCTGTTCTTGATTCTGCTCCTCATTTTTCATTCATTCTTCCCCTTTAATTGTGTTTTTACCTTGGACCTTTGGAAATGAACCTTCACATCTACTTAACACTTGTTAAGTTAATGTCCAGTGGGAATTTTCCTTAGGTGACTCACCTTAAATTGCTAAGAATCTTGATCCTAATCCTTAAAAGTCTCACAATATTAATGAATCTAAAATCAACTCATATCATGTGGTATCATGAGCTATGGTGATGATTTTGTGTTGTTGAGTTGAAGTGACATTTTACTTTGAAGCAATTTAAATTCTAGCACCTTTACATTCAAGTTTCTTTCAATTCTTGCCTTTAATTGTTGTTCTTTAATTTTCTAGCACCTATTTCTTGCCAAATTTTTTTCTTCAGCACCTTATATTCATTGCTTATTTCATTTTGAATATGTCTTTAGTATATGCATTTCTTTGATCTTGCTTTTACTTTTAGTTTTGTATTGACTAGTCCTCGAACACCGAGAGCAGCTAGTAATGGTGAGCCACGTCAGCTGAACCCCACAGCATGGGCCAAAGCCACGTGGGATGGACCCCGCAGGTAGTATGAACTAGCGGGATGATTAGTTGTTAGTGTGTAGATCACTAGAGTGGACTGATGTGTCCTCATCACTCAGCAACAGAGTGGGACGAGGTGACATCGGTCTCTGGTGTTTTGAACAACAGAATTAGAACATCTGATGTGGGCCCTGAGAGAAGACCAGTTATCAGTAAAATGCGTAGAGGTAAGGAGAGGCCTAAGTCACGAAGTGCCTATGCGTGTGGCAGGGAAAGCATAGTTAGGTGCAGAGTCCTGAGGGGTGGAGTACTCATCAGAACTAGGGTTTCCCAGTGAAGCTACATGCATGGCACGTGAACAGTGAAGGCACTCCCAGGACAGGTGGCCCCAGAGACTAGGTGCACGAGGGGGTACTCAGGTGGTCATCCTGTTAGAGTTTTGCACTCCAGTTAAGGAAACCTTATGTGCTAGATTACCCTAAGCTTGGGTGATAGCGGCGCAAGGGTATTCCTGTAAACCCTAAATATGGGTAGCGACGCAGAGGAAACCCTAGACTATATAAAGGGTAGCAAAATACTTCACAAAGGTATGCAGTTTCTAGACCAAACACAGATACTGAATACACTTGGTGTGCTTGCCCTAGTTTTTGACTTGAGCGTCGGAGTGCAAACGGCCTCTAGGGCGCCCCTTTCTGTCTTGCAGGTGCAGGTTGTTTCGAGACAGCAAAGCATAATTCAAGGTGAGGAAAGGAAGCATGTGAGCGTCATAGAGTCAACCGGCAGGAGAGTCAACCGGCAAGAACAAGTTCTATGTGCAAATAGTGTTCTAGGTGTCCTTGTTTTGCCTCTACTTGCTTGCTTTTAATTTTGAAAGTGTGCTTTTGTCTTTAGACATTTGTTTTAGTAGAAGTTGATTTAGAGTTCCAAACATTTGATTTCAAGTGTTCAATTATCTTGAATCCATTACAAAAAATTTTGTGCAAATTGAATGTTGTTAAAAATTGTGATGATGCAAACTATGGAGCTTTCATTCCATATGTTCCTTTAGTATAAAAAAAAAATAAAAAATAGTAGCTAATACATCTGATCCTGCCGCTTGACTCGAACGTGGAGGATTGCCTCGTCACTCCTTTGTCTAGCCTTCTGTTTTGCAAGAGCGCTCCAAGAACCACCACCGGAACTCCAAACGCTGCCTGCAAAATACACAGACGGCGCCTCTAGCGGCCGTTGTAGCTCCGACGCTCAAGTCAGGCAACAGGAACACCAAAAACTATCACTGAATCTCTCTGTGAGACTCGTGTGTGCTCTCAGATCCACTTTCTCTCTCTATAACTGTTTTCTGTTATCACTGTGCAACGTGTAAGAACGCTCTCACAGTGACTCAGAAACTCAGTGTAGTGAGCATGTGTAAACTTGTAATCTAAAAAGAATTTCTTACCTTACATGACGTGGAGTGCTTTATACCTGAGTCGCGCCTCTCTCCCAGATGGTGACACGTGGAGGCATGCAGCTGGCATCTACCGTACACGCGTCACACCTGGAGGGCTTCTGTGCTTCTCTCTGTGCGGGTCGCATGCTCCCAGGAGAGCGCCAGGCGCATCCTGCCTGCATGGCCTCGCCGCACGTCCTCTGAGTGGGCATCATGCGAGGTGCATGCGTAGCGTTCTCGCTGGGAACCCCGATGACCGATCGCCCTCTGCATGCACTTACGACCGACCTCCCTCTGCATGCACTTACGACTGATCTCCCTCTTAACGCCCGATCGCACTCTTCATGCAGTCACACCCGATCGGTGCATCATAACTTCCACCGATGACCGGGCGGTGCCTCATAACTTCCCCTGATGACCGGGCGGTGCCTCATGACCATCCACCGACGTCCGTGCGGTGCCTCATGACTATCCACCGACGTCCGTGCGGTGCTTCCAGGCGCTTATCTATGCTCTGAACTGGGAGTGGTGGCCACTTGGTATCTGACTACCGATCACTGTTCTAGGTGATCTCCTCCCTGATTCACTTGCTCTTTCTACCACGTGCCACCCTGTGCATGGTCCACGTGGTCAACGGTTGCTGACGTCATCAACTACTGATGACCGACCGGATCAACATCAAAACAGTACCATTTCCAATTGAAAACAGTTTGGTACTGCACTTTGTCTTTTAATTTGCACATTACTTCCATTCTAAAAGTTGGATTCAAATTGATTGACAAATTGTTATCTACATTGTGGAATTTTTTATCCTTTTACTTTGACAAGTTCTAAAGCATTTCATTTCTTTCTTTATTAAAAGTTTAGTAGGTTTCTTTGAGTTCTCTTTTGTGCCTTTTTATTTGCTTGTCTTCTATTAATCAAAGTTTTGTCAACATCTATTTTCACAATTTGGTTTAGGTTTCTTGCTTTTCTTTTCCCTCTTCCTCAAGTTTTGTGGTGTATTGTTCTTTAAGTGTATTTTGCTTTGGCATATTTCACTTGAGGCTCATCCAATCCACAAGAGAGGCTTAGTTAAGGAAAGAAATATTTTCTTGGAGTGGTTTGAGTGATCTTTTTGTCTTTTGCTGCAAGCATTCTTTTGCTCTATTTGCTAACAAGTTTCTTTAATTTTTTGCTCTTTGTGTTTTGTGTTTCTTTGATATAATGGCTAATCTTTCTAGTGGAGAATCTTCTAAGCCTCTCTCTCCTCAAAAAGCATTCCTAATTGGTGAATTAAAGGATGCTAAACTAACTATTGCACAAAAAGATAAGGTGATAAGACAAATCGAGGCAAGGCTCCAAAGATTGGAGATGGATCATGACAATACTCATCAACACTGAGAGAGAAAACATCATCATCATCATAGGCATGCCTCACAGACTTCTCAAAGTTCTTATGGACATCATGAAGAAGCCGAATGGAGGATGCATGATAACTATGAAGATAGGCGCCAAAATGTGGCTAAGCCTTATTTGCCTTATGTAAAATTACCTAGTTTTAGTGGTGAAGGGGATCCTAATGTGTATTTGGGATGGGAGGCCAAAGTTGAGCAAATCTTTCATGTACATGAGGTCCAAGAAGACCAAAGGGTTAGGCTAGCTTCTTTAGAGTTTATGGACTATGCCATGCAATGGTGGCACAAAACTCTCATGGACATTGGGATAAACAAGAGACTGCTCGTGGTCTCTTGAGATGATTTAAAAGGTTGTATGCACGCTAGATTTGTACCTCCATATTTTAGGAAAGACCTTTTGTTGAAGCTCCAACAACTTCATCAAGGCACACTTAGTAGGGATGGTTATTTTAAAGAACTTGAAACGCTTTTAATCAAAGTTGATATGCATGAAAGTGATGAAGCTAAAATGTCTAGATTTTTTAGTGGTCTTAGAAGGGATATCCAAGATGTGGTGGAACTTTAAGAGTATTCTTCTTTAGAAACTTTGGTTCACCTTGCCATCAAGGTAGATTCTCAAATTGCAAAGAAAAATTCTTTCAAAAATTCTCATAATGATGGCTACTACCACTCTTCTTGGAAAAACAAAAATAAATCTTTTTCAAAATATCCTTATAAAGAATCTACTTTCAAACCTAGATATTCCAAGCCTTCCACTTCTACTCCTAAATCACCAACTAAATCATCAAGTAAAAAGTGCTTTAAATGCTTAGGCTATGGTCATATAGCTTCTAATTGTCCTTCAAAGAGAAATATGATGATCTATGATGGGGTGGTTGTGAGTGAGCATAGTTCGGATTCCTCTAGATCTTCCACACCTCCTAGGTCCCCAAGTGAGCATGAGAGTGAAAGTCCACTTGAAGGTGACTTATTAGTACTGAGAAGAATTCTTGGCCAAGTTTTGAAACCCTTTGATGAAAGTCAAAGAGAAAATATTTTCCATACAAGATGTCTCATTAATTGTACTGACCAGTCCTCGGACGTCAGATGGGCCCCACAGCATGGGCCAAAGCCACGTGGAGTAGACCCCATCAGGGGTGATCAGCCTGTGTCCCGTAGAGGAAGGTGGTCGGTCATCGCCTGCCCGCATAGAGATGAGATGGGTGATCGGTCATCGCCTGCCTGCATAGAGATGGGTGATCGGTCATCGCCTGCCCGCATAGAGATGGGTGATCGGTCATCGCCTGCTCCGCAGATTATTAGTAAATATTCCCAGAGGTAAAGGGGGTCCCGAATCACGGAGGCTACATGCATGGCACGTGAACAGTGAAGGCCTTGCCAGAACAGGTGTTCATCCTGTTAGACTTTGCACTCCAGAGAAGAAAACCCTATGTGCTAGGTTATCCCAAAGACTGGGTAAGAGTGGCGCAGGGGGCATTCCAGTAAACCCTAAGTGTGTCCAGCAGCGCAATAAACCCTAATTAGGGTTAGCGGCGCAGAAAACCCTAGGTATATAAGGAACAGGAACATGCTTCACAAAGGTACGCAATTCTAGACCTAAACACAGAGAGAAATTCAGACTTTGATGTTTCTTGCCCCGTTCTGACTTGAGCGTCGGAGTGCAAACGGCCGCGAGGGCACCCCCCCTTTCTCTTTTGCAGGTGCGATCATACCAGCACAGACTAGGTGAGGAAGGAGGTGTGTGGCGGCCGCAGAAGTCAGCTGACGCAGAGTCAACCGGCAGGAACATTAATGATAAGTTGTGTTCTTTGATAGTGGATGGGGGAAGTTGCGCTAATGTGCCTAGCACAAGAGTGGTAGATAAGCTTGGATTGTCTACTATTTCTCATGCAAAACCCTATAAACTTCAATGGTTAAGTGAGGTTGGGGAAATCATAGTTAACAAACAAGTCCTCATTGCTTTTTCTATTGGTAAATACAAAGATGAGGTCTTGTGTAATGTTGTCCCAATGGAAGCCACACATGTTCTTTTGGGTAGGCCATGACAATATGATCGAAAAGTTTTTCATGATGGCTTTACCAACAAAATTTCTTTTAACTTCCATGGGCACAAGGTCGTACTTAAGTCTCTCTCTCCAAAGGCAGTCCATGAGGACCAAATTAAAATGAAGCAAAAGAGAGAGAATGAAAATGATAAAAAAGATTCTAAGAGAAGCCTTCTCATGACAACCCAAGAGGTAAAAAAGGTAATAGTTGCTCAAAAGCCTATTTTTTTAGCTATTCCTAGGGCCCTTGAAAGTGAGTCGGCTAAGGATAGTCCCACATGTTTGGACAATTTGGTAAAGGAATTTGAAGATGTGTTTCAAGATCCTCCTAAAGGCTTACCACCTCTAAAAGGGATTGAACACCAAATAGACTTCATTCCCGGGGCTTCTTTACCAAATCGCCCAACATATAGGACCACTGAGGCCAAAGAAATTCAACAACAAGTTGAGGACTTAATAGCTAAGGGATGGATACAAGATAGCATGAGCCCATATGCCATGCCTGTTGTTCTTACCGGTTGAATCTCTTGTCGGTTGACTCTACGACGCTCGCACGCCTCCTTTCCTCACCTTGAATTATGCTTCGCTGTCTCTAAACAACCTGCAATTGTAAGATAGAAAGGGGCGCCGTAGAGGCCGTTTGCACTCCGACGCTCAAGTCAAAACTAGGGCAAGCACACCAAGTGTATTCAGTATTTGTGTTAGGTCTAGAAACTGCATACCTTTGTGAAGTATTTTGCTACCCTTTATATAGTCTAGGGTTTCCTCTATGCCGCTACCCATATTTAGGGTTTACAGGAATACCCTTGCACCGTTATCACCCAGGCTTAGGGTAATCTAGCACATAAGGTTTCCTTAACTGGAGTGCGAATCTCTAACAGGGTGGCCACCTGGATGCCCCCTCGTGCACCTAGTCTCTGGGGCCACCTGTCCTGGGAACGTCTTCACTGTTCACGTGCCATGCATGTAGCTTTACTGGGAAACCCTAATCCTGATGAGTACTTGACCCTTCAGGACTCTGCACCTTACTGTGCTTTCCCTGCCACTCGCATGGGCACTTCGTGACCTAGGCTTCTCCCTACCTTTGGGCGTTTTACTAATAATTGGTCTTCCCTTCAGACCCATCGTAGATGTTCTAGCTCTATTAGTCGAAACACCCAAGATCGATGTCACATCGACCCACTCTGATGCCGAGGACTCATCATCCTGCTGAGTGACGAGGACACATCAGTCCACTCTGGTGATCGACACGCTAATGACTAATCATCCCATCAGTCCCTACTACCTGTGGGACCCAGCCCACGTGGCTCTAGCCCATGCTATGGGACCCAGCTGACGCGGCTCACCCTTACTAGCTGTTCTCGGTGTCCGAGAACTGGTCGGTACACCTGTCATCCTTGTTCCTAAAAAGGATGGGTCATGGAGGATGTGTACGGATTGTCGCGCTATAAACAACATAACCATCAAATATAGGCATAACATTCCTAGGTTAGATGACTTGTTGGGTGAATTACATGGGTCTAAAATATTTACTAAAATTGATCTTAAGAGTGGTAATAACCAAATCCGGATTAAACCGAGGGATGAATGGAAAACCACTTTTAAGACCAAATTTGGTTTATATGAGTGGTTAGTCATGCCTTTTGGCTTGACTAATGCTCCTAGTACCTTCATGCGACTCATGCATCATGTCTTAAGAGCATTCATTGGCAAGTTTTTTGTAGTTTACTTTGATGATATTCTCATATATAGCTTGTCTTTAGAACAGCATGAGCAGCATGTTAGGGAAGTTCCAGAAACCCTTAGGAAGGAAATGTTGTATGCTAACCATGCTAAATGTTTCCTTGCATTAGATCATATAGACTTGCTAGGGTTTGTTGTAAGTTATAAAGGGGTGCATGTTGATAAAACAAAGGTTGCAACAATTCAACATTGGCCAACACCCACCAATGTTAATGAGGTACGAAGCTTTCATGGACTTTGCTAGTTTTTATAGGCGGTTTGTGAAAGACTTGAGTACCATTGCCGCACCTCTCAATGCCATAGTAAAGATGGATGTGGTTTTCAAGTGGGGACAGGAGCAAGAAAATGCTATTGTGACTTTAAAAGAAAAATTGACTAAAGCCCCCATCATATCCCTTCCTGATGAAGACCAAGTAGAGGAGGCGCTTGATGTTAGAATTAATGGCTAAAATAAGAGGGGGGTGAATTGTTTTTGAAAGCTTTCCGCAAATGTTTAGCTAAGAATGAATTCCTTTATCAATTCACAAAGACAAGGATCAGAGAAGCCAAAAGAAATCAAACTTTCAAAACAAACAGCAGAAAATCAACCGGTTGATATTACGATATAACCGATTGATATTATTACAGAGTTAACAACAATGTTATATAACAAAATTATAACCGATTGCAAGAACAATATAACTGGTTATTTATATCAGATACAGAAACATTAAACAGATAAACCAAGGCAGAGAAAGAGAGAATCACACAAAGCAGTTATACTGGTTCACTCAACCCCCTGAGCTACATCCAGTTCTTTAGAAAAACCTTCTGAGTTCCACTATGTAAAACACAACAATTTACATACACAACAAAAACAAGAGAGGATCTTTTAACCTAAGATCACACACACTCTCTTCAACACACCACACACCTTTAAACCAAAACACCCTCTGATTTTAAAGGATTTCACACACTTACAAGAATTGAAAGGATACAATATCAGGAACAAAGAAAGGAATAGAAAACACCTCAAAACATAAGCTATTTGAGTAGTCTTTAAACTTCAGCAAAAACTCTTTTCAAAACTGATTTCTCAAAACTTTTTCAGATCTCTTTAAAACTCTCTTTTGCAAACTCTTTCTGTATCTCAAAATGTATTTTTCTTTTTCTGTGTTTTTCAAAAGATAAGAGAGTCTCTACTTATAAACCTCACAAAATGCTCGTTTGAATCTGTTAGAAAATCCAACTGTTGTTGGCAAAACAAATTTTCAAAATTCAACCGATTAAAGTTTCGAAATAACCGGTTGATTCGGTTAAAGCTGTTATAAAGCAGTTAAGAAACCCACCAAATAGGCCAGTGAGGAACAATCGATTAAAACAATAAAATAACAGGTTGTTTATCACTTAGCCTTTTAAAAAACATTTTCTCTTTTAAAATCAAGTTTGCTCAAGCTAAGGTTCTGAATCAAGGACGAATAAAACAAATTCTAAAACAGAAACAAACATCTAAACCAAACTTCATCACAACAACCAAGCTCTGCACAGATTCTTCACAGATTTGATTCATCAAAGCCTTTGGTTCCAACACTTGAGGCCTAAGCCCAAGAGGCCCAGGCCCAACCCATGAGCTTAACATCCTTCATGCCTCAAAGGATTACTAGGAGCAAGGCTAAAGCTTTGGGTGATAAGCATCAATGGATGACTCTTTTTGTAATTTCCTTTTTAGTAGTTTATAGAAGAATAATAAAGGTAGGTGTAAATATAGGAATAGTGGGTGTTATTGTACAAAGATGAGTCACACCTTCCATGTGACATAAAAAGAGGGTGTAGATGTAATTTTTTAGAGGTGCCAAAGTAGAAAAAAAGTCATACCTCCCTTGTGACTCTAGATTGGCGCCGAATTCAAATTCAAATTAGATGTGTATTTGAATTTGTTTCACTTTCATTTCAGTCCTCTAAAACTATAAATAGAGGTGCTTGGTCATTGTAAATGGATATTAAAATTAGAAGTAAAGTTACTATACTCAAATTGTGAGTGAGTTTTGTGAGACTTGTTCTCCTCTTCCTTGTCTCATCTTGTGAGTGCTTTGGGAGCTCTCAAGTGGTGGCATTCCGACACTTATCTTGGATCATTCATGTCCAAGTGGCGTGTCCGTTCCCATCCATGGCTTCAACCACATAAGTTTCATCTTCCTTCATCTTCCATTTTCCATTTCCGCAATTCAATTGTAGTGTTCTTGTCTTGTTCTACGCTTCATTCTCAATAATATTGGTTCAATTCACACCACTCATGTACTAACCTCCAAAGTGTTTGATTCTTTCTGAGTTGCTTATGTGAAAATTTCGAATGCCAAGCAAGATTCTCAAGATACCATAGCAAAGGTAAAATAGCCTCTGTATCATCCCCTTCCACAACCTATATATAATAACTCAGGACCATAAGAAAAAGAGACAAAGACTTTAAACATGAAAAATTGACAGGAGCATAATAGTTAAACAAAATTGTTGTTGATGACTTACCTCAGCCTGAAGTGAGTGCGCAAAATCATTCTCTAGTTGGGACCTAATATCCGCACAAAACAGGCTACTAGAATCACCGAATAAAAAGACATAATAAACTTAAGCAAGGATCAATGTAACTTGGAACTAAAACGAATGAGTCTAGATTCAAACTTAAATTTGCGTGAAGCTGCTTGCAAAAGCCGGCGAGAATCTGGACCATCGCACCCGCAGTGGAGGTCTTGTGGCGCTGCACATGGCAGTGGGGTATGTGAGGCTCGGCGTGACAAAGTTGCTGCTGGATCTCGGTGTGGATCCTATGATGGCGAATGACCATGGAAGAACAACGGTAGATCTAGAAAGAGAGATTCTGAAGGCGTGGTTAGGGTTTTAGAAGGGGTTGAGTTCAAGTACGTGGAGGTGTAGGAGATTCTTGAATGGAGAGGTTTCGTGAGTATTTTGCAGAGAGGGGGAAGACTGGCAGGGTTTTGGTGAATGTATCGTGAGAGAGGGAGGGAAGAGAGGTTTTTTAAAAAAAATTGAAAATAATAAGGAATGGTGTATGGAGGGAAGGGGAATGCAGGGTTTTTCTTTTAAAGGATAATTATGACAGTTCAAAAGGACACATTTTGAAAGATAATTGTGGCAGTTATTAAAACGTCGTATTATACAAAAACTTGTGGCGGTTATTAATAACCAGTGTAATAAAACCGCCACTTTATACATGATTTTTTGTAGTGTCAAGAAGAACATTGGTCATGAAGAACAACCCATCACTTAGTAAGATGGGTTTCACCAAGATTGGTGGAAGACGGGTAAGCAAAGATTGAGACCAAGGTGGTTCCTCAAGTGGTGTGCAAGCTGAACATGAAGAAAAAGAACAAGCTGCTGCTGAAGATGTTGGAGTTGGTGCTCAAGAGGATGAACCTGCTGTTGATGTGGGTGCTATAACAAGTGCTGGAAATCAAAGGGATCGTGTTCTCTCAATGTCTCCTTTTGAGAGGTTCATGGTTAACAGAATGGACAACTTTGCTGAAAACCAAAGGAATCTCCATGAACTGTGTGCTACCAATTTTCAGAACTTTGATCACAGATTCTAGAGCATGGATGCACGTTTTTAGAACCTAGATGAACAGATTGAAGTTGTTCAAAACCAACTCTTTAAGCTGCAGTATGGAAAGGAAGATTGAAGCCGAGTGTAGTTGTTGTTTATGTTTTTCTTGCTTTAATTTTTGGAAAATCTCTTTCTTAATTCTGTTTTACCCTTTCTTCATTTTATTTGTGAAGACAAATGGGGGAAGAAGGTGTTGGTTTCTATGTTGTGTATGCTGCTACTGCAAACTCTGATTTTAAAGGTTAAATTTTGCTTTAAACCTTCTTTTGCTGCTGCACACTAACTGTTTTGGAACTGTTTGGTTATGAAGAAAACTAGTTTCTATGCCTTGATAACTTGTTGTTATATATGCTCTGTGTATGCATAGTTTCTGTTTTTCAGGTGCTGGTTCAGATTCAAATAGGTCAACACAAGCAACCAGGGATTTGTCTTCATTAAATAGGGGGAGATTGTTGATCAAGGATGATCTTGGAACTTTGATGTCTCCAAATCCATGGTGTTTGATGGAAGGCTGGAGTTGTTGCTTGTGTGGGTGGGATCTGGGTAGATTAAAGTGTAATCCACTCTTTGTTTGAATCTAAATTGTTTGGAATCAAAACCTTTTTGAAGAACATTGTTTTCTAAAGAAGTGGAAAAACAACTAATTGTTTTATCATTTCAATCGGTTGTTTGACACTTAGTGGTTTTTAAAAAGGGTTTGAAGTTGTTTAACTTGGTTGACTTTGCTGTCAAACCAATTCAATTGGTTGTTTTGAAAAATCAACCGATTATTTTTTGAAAATCCATAACAGAATTCTATCATGCTTTGCAAATCAGCTTTAAATATTTTCTAACTAAATAGGCTCCTACTTTAAATGTTTTTGACCAACCTTTGGAGTATAAATAGTTTGTTTTACGCTCCTAAAAGGTAAGAAACAATTTTAAGAATTCAGTTGTGCCAAATTGATTTCAAGCTTTCAAGATTCGCATTCAAGCTTTTGGATTTTCACAAAGGAGTGGAATAGGATTGTTGTAATCTTTTGTTTTGATCTTCATCAGGTGTAATCCTTTCTGTATCTCTTGTATTTCTGAATACTGTTGTGTAAGTGTAGAAAAGAGGGTGTTCTAATTTCTGTGGTGTTGTGTGCCAAAGAAAGTGTGTGGCTTGAGGTGTTCATAGCCACTTCTTTGGTGGTGTGTTTGTAATCAGGATTTGATTGCATAGTTGATACCAGTGGTTTCTGGGAACTGGATGCAGCTCTTAGGATAAGAGTGAGCCAGTATAAATTGCTTGTGTGCTTTTCTCTTGCCCTGAACTCATTTACATTCTATTTTTAAGTTGTTTTAATCACTGCTAATAAAAACAACCGGTTGAATCGCAAAAACAACCAGTTGATTTTCTGATAATCAACTTAAACAGTTTTGTTTGATTGTTTCTCTTATTTCTGTATCTGTGATTCTGCATTGAAGTTCATTATACCTTCAAAGTTTGTGAAAAATATTTCATAAACAATTCACCCCCTCTCTTGTTTAAGGCCATATATTCTAACAAACTAGACATGTCCTATGTGAAAGTGCAAATGACACTTGGAAGCATTTATGGGATTTCTTTGAAAGCATTTTCCCCACCAACTAATGTAAGCAAAAATAAGCAAGGAAAACATACTTGAACACAAAGGTTCCATGATACAAAGCTAAACATAAAGCAATTTTTTTTATGAATTTCTTTTCTTCAAGTTGTCAAATCTTTCTTCTCTTTATATGAACTTGATTCTTGTCTTCAATTGCTGTCCTCTCCAAATAATCACTGTTTTAGCCTTTAGCTATGAATCATCAAGTAGAAATTAGCTTCACAACTTCAAAACTAAATTTCCACTCAATACGAATTTCACCTTATGAGGCCAACAAGTCACTAATACAAAAATAAGAATCAATGAGAGCTTACTATAACGGATGCAAATTACCTATCATACAAAATAGTGTTGTAACATTTTTGTAATAATGATAAAGTTTATTATGACGGTTAAAATAAAAACTAACATAGTAAGTATTTACTATGTCTGTTCAAGATAGAACTGTCATAATAAATTTTTACTATGTCATTTTTTATTTTAACTGACATAATAAGTATTTTAACCTTTCAATCATTCAAATTTTTTAACCTTAATGCTTCTGCATGCTGTTTCGTCTTCCACACTACAGCTTGCATTTTCTACATTTCTTCTTCCTGAGTAGGGCTTCTGCATTTCTTCCTCCTCACGATGACAACGGCTTCCACGTTTCTTCCTCCACACGAGAAAGATGGCTTCCACATTTCTTCTTCCACACTACGGTTTTTGCATTTCTTCTTCCACACTATGGCTCTCGCGTTTCTTCTTTCACACGATGGCTTCTGCCTAAGCTTCTTCTTCCACAACGACGCTCAAGCTTCTCCTTCCACACTATGGTAACCCTTCCGCTTGTTTGGTTCAATCTGATGCGTTTCTCATTTTTTCTGAAACTTGTTTGATTCCGAAACTTGAGTTTCCCATTTTTTCCCTTGTTTTGTTAAATCCCTAAATACTTCTTCTCCTTTGTACAATGTTCATGGTGCCTATATTTTTGACTTCTGATAGTGTGTCATATTAAGAGTCTATGTTGTCAAAGAGACCTTTCATCTCTGGTACATGAAATGTAGAAACAAAGCTTATTCAACATTCCTATATATATAATATATTTTATTAGTAGTTTTACCCTTTCTAATTATCCTTCCTTTATTTTAAGTTAATTAGTTTTTTAGGGTCAATTAATTAATGATGAGGGTTAATTAATTGTGAACCTTTAGATTATTTTGTATTTTGCTTGCTAGTCCTAGACAGACTTTCTGTTTGTACATGTAACGCCCCTTATCATCCACTCATACGTATATAATATGAAATAACATTGAAATAAAAGATTATCAAAATTAACATATGTATATATATTATAAGATACATCCACCCCATACAATGTATTTCAAAATAATATCCCTTCTCTAGGGAATTTTAATACATAACCATCCAGTGTTTCAAAATAAAACAAAATACAGCATAAGAACAGGCGATCTCCTTGTCCAACCACTCACTGAGGAGCTCTACTACCTGCAACATCATCTGCTCCCGTGTAAATTACACACGATCATCACAGTTTTAAGAACACGAAACACAACACAAAACACAGGGTAAGCTAGCTATTCAAAAAAAAAAAACTTGAAGTACGAAACTTTAAAATCAACATAAATCAGCTTTTAAACACCCACATAAAATCCATCACTTTCTCATTCATATCACACAACCATCAAGTGTCTATCAACAATTTTCAATATTCATCTTTCTCACGTCAGAATTCCCACTGACTCACAACACATAGACACTTGACTCTACTTCCGGAAGACTCGTGGGTTGAACTTAGCATCCAGAGACCTGCACCTGTCATACTACACCACTGTGAATCCACACAAGGTCGCTGTGAATCCACACAGCTATGCGCATAAATAATCTCAATATCATCACTCTCCTAGTATGACAGGGTTAATCCATATAACAGGTCAAGTCAGTTATCTTTCAAACGACTTACCCATACATATGAACCTCCTTCGACTCTCACCACCTGAATAACTTCATCTATGTGATTCCATTATATCAGTAGAGTCAGGATCGTCTCATTCACAGGATACTCACAGACCAATACACCCTTATAATAACACGGTATTTCCTTTCCTGAAAATACTATGTCTTGACCACAATTTCACATCATTCCATATTCATACAACACATTCATGAACGATTCAATCATATCATATTTTCAACCGTTTCTAAACAATCCAAATCATACCAAAGTTCAAGATTTCGAAAATCATATGCATTTCACAGCATCCACTATATTTAAAATTTCACATTTTCAATCTTAAACAGATTCCGATCAACACATAAAACAGAGCATCGTGCAAGAAAGTTTGAAACCGGCGACCACGTCGCCCCAACTTCAGAATCTTCTAGCCTAAGGTTTTTATTGAAGATGAAGCTAGCTTCCCTTACCTGGACTTGCGTAAAAACTCACTAAGAGCTCCAAACCCACCGAGACTTAAGGATACCTTAACCTGCACCATGGAGCCTTAATCACAAAACTGACTATACCACTCATTTTCTTCGTTAACAGAGACGATTTCTGAAGCAAAAAGGGTCACATGCAACGTCTATGCAGAGACAACCCTCTCAGTTTAAAATCGACTCAAAGAACAGGGCAAAATGCACTTACTCTGTTTTAGGCATTCTGATTGGAAACTTGCAGAGTCACTTGCCCGGAGTCCAAAGGCAGTCGCCGGCCGTCAACTGGTGAGCGAAGGTGTGCGAACGTATAGAGAAGGAGAGAAAGGAAACGGGGAACCAAAACTCAACTCACTCGATTTCTCTCTACTCAAGCAGCATTCGAACATTGTCTATCAGAGTAAATTTTGAACTTAAGCCACCTTGCCCAGCAATGCCGCTGCCACCACCTACTCTGCAGGAAAGCTTGCGTGCACATTTCCTCTGACAGAACTGCCACGTGATGTCTCTGTGCGTACCAACTTTGGGTTTCCTGCCTTACCAACTCTCTGATGCCAACTATTCTGAAACACCCTTTCTGTCTACGTGTCGCACATGCAGAACGTTCTCGTTGGGAGCCTGGGTCCCACCTTAACACGTGTAGCAGGGAGCCCCGATGACCATACAGCGATGACCATCCACCATCCACCGATGACTGATGTGTCTCTCATCCCGGCGATGACTGATGTGCCTCTCATCCCGGCGATGACTGATGTGCCTCTCATTCCGGCGATGACTGATGTGCCTCTCATTCTGACGATGACTGATGTCCGATGACACATCGTCACACCCTGTTGAAGGTTCATCAACCCACCACTCCGCGTCGAAGTTATCACCTCCACATGGCCTGGTGATGTCGGTAGTTTCCTTGCCCGAGGACAGGTCGATACTAACTCCTCGCGCGCCAATGCATGCAACACTAAGGACAAACTCTTATGCCCCCGCATAGAGTTTCGCATACATAGCGTATCTAAGGTGCAAATCACACCTTAATACGTGTGATTTTTGGAACCCCCTATGGTCCCCCGATCGACCTTTACCAGCTGACCTCAGACCTTGGGCGACGTTCGAGGTCTGACCACCATGAAACTTCTATTACAAGCTCTTTTCATTTTAAATAATAACATCTTCAGAAATTATTTAAATATAATACTTTTATTCCAATTAAATTTTTCTAGGTCCTTACAGTACATATAAATATAGAACATGTCATAATAATTTTATATTGTAGGTTAGTATTTCTTTAGAACAAATTCTATGAAGAGTGTGACGCAAAAACACCTTTGTATCCAGGATGCACTAAGTTCACGCGATTATCGGTAATATTAAGATTGTTCAATGTAACGGCAAAATCTGGGTGGACTAATAAATTTTTTACAGAATTGCTTGAGTTACTAAATGACATGTTTCCTAAAGGTAACACGATGCCAACATGTAATTATGATGCAAAGAAAATATTGTGTCCGATGGGTATGGAGTATAAAAAGATTTATGCATGTCCAAATGATTGTGTCTTGTACAAGAAGCAATTTGAAAATTTACATCAATGTCCACAATGTGGGGTATCACGATACAAGAAGAAAGATGGTGATTCTGAATATGATGTTAGAAAGGGTGTTCCTGCAAAGGTGTTGTGGTATTTTCCTATAATTCCAAGGTTGAAATGATTATTCACTGATGCAAAATTGATTAGATGGCATGCAGATGGACATAAAAAAGATGGTATGTTAAGGCATCCGACAGATAGTTTGCAATGGAAAAAAATTGATTCAATTTTTCCAAATTTCGACAATGATCCAAGAAATATTAGGCTTGGACTTGCTACAGATGGAATGAATCCATATGGTAACTTGAGTAGTAAACATAGTTCATGGCCTGTGTTATTAGTGATCTATAACTTGTCGTCGTGGTTATACGTGAAACGTAAATACATGATGTTATCTTTGATAATCTCAAGTCCAAGACAACCAGGAAACGACATTGATGTTTATTTAAGCGCACTTTTTGAAGGTTTGAAAATGTTATGGGAAGAAGGCATTAATGTCTTTGATGGGTACATAGGTAACTCTTTTAAGTTGCATGCCATGCTATTTTGTACAATCAATGACTTTCCAGCATATGGTAATTTGAGTGGGTACAGCACCAAGGGCCACAAAGCATGCCCTATAAGTGAAGAAGGCACATGTCACTCTCAAATAAAACATGGAAGGAAAATGGTATACCTTGGACATCTGTTAAGGCCCGGGGTTTGGCCAAGTTAGGGTTTTCCACCCAGTAAAGGGGAAACCCATCCAAAAGGGTGGGGTCGGTGGTGCGACAGCCTTTGAACCCTTTGTAGGATTGCTGGAAGAGGGTCAGTAGTGCTCTTCCAGCAACCCCGTTGATGCTGACCCAGAAGTTCTTCCCCAGACTCTTGCCCTCAAAGAAGTATAGGAAGGAGTCTACCGAAGGTAGGCGCCCGAAGTAGTTGCAGAGGACGGCGAAGGCCCTTACGAAGGCCCAACCGTTGGGGTGAAGCTGGGCGAGGGCAACATTCATCTTGGTTAGCAGTGCCTGCTCAAACCCGCTGAAGGGAGCCATAGACACACCCTTTGGAAGACGGTGGAATAGATGAAGCAGAAGGGGGCCTCCTGAACCGAAGCCTCATCGCAGTAGACGGGCTCACCCACCTTACAGGGGACTACCCCCACGTACTTATCATCTTTCTTTTCGAAGACGCAGGAGGTATGGCTGGCTTTGTTTCTCACCTCCTTTTTCCTATAATCAATTATGGCTTTGGAGGTGGTGAACTCGGACACCTCCTTCATAAGTCCTTCAGGAGCCCAAGGGTACAGCGACTGGTAGAAGTCAGAATGAAGCCCTGGGACTACTTGGCGAATGGGGGGCTGGGAGGAATCTGAATCAACCCCAGAGTGGGAGGAGGTAGAGTGGTCCATTTGAGAGTGATGAAGGCTAAACACACAGAAAAAAAAAGGAAGAAGACAGACTCAGAAGCGGAATAGAACAAACGCACTTCAAAGGAGTGTCGCGACGAGAAAGTAGGGCACGATGAGATGAGATGAGATGAGCAGAAATCGTAAACAGTCCAAGGCAGTTATAAATGCATGGAGAAGCATCGCAATAGCAAAGGAAAGTCATAAATGATGAAAAGAACGTACCTTTAACATATTGTGAGTGAAGTTGATGAAGGGTCGAGAAAGAAGAAAAGAGCGCTCGAAGAAGCAAGGAGTTTTTGAAAAGATGAAATGAGAAGGAATGAAACAGTGAAGAGTGTAGGAGGCAAAGGGTTAACGTATAGGGGAAGCGTGAATCGACAATGCACCCTAGCCGTTGAGATTGCCATGTGTACGCTCCAGGGAAAGTATGGTGAAATGTCACCTCGAAGCACTGTGCGCATCCCATCACTCAGTCTCACCGCAGTGCCAAGTAGGGCAGTGCCACGTAGGTCGATAGGTCGAGCAGTTAGGCTTCTTGCTGAAATAAGTTCCAGCTCAAGCCTAGGGGGCTTGTGTAGTGGCCAGCCTCAGACATCGGCACAGGAGTGAGAGGTCGGCATGGTAGGGCCCACAGAGGAGTCCACAGAATTACACATGTCAAGGCCCTAAACCAGATTCACTGATATGCCATGCATGCAGGATGTGTTCAAGACGTGAGGCTCTAACACGATAGAATTATCCTTAGAAACGCATGGGAGGCACGTGAAGGTTTTGAGGCACATGAGATATTAAGTTATTAGATAAGTTTGGGCTAGCGGCGCTGGATTAGGCACTGAAACTGATTCTGCCGCTGACTCGAATGTGGAGGATATGCCTCGTCACTCTTTCGTCTAGCCTTCTGCAACTGCGTGTTCTACAAGAACGCTCCAAGTACCTTCTCTAGTACTCCAAACGATGCCTGCAAAACAACACAGACGACGCCTCTAGCGGCCGTGTGCGCTCCGACGCTCAAGTCAGGTAACAGAACCACCAAAAACTCTCTCTGAATCTCTCTGTGAGACTCGTGTGCACTCAGATCCACTTTCTCTCTCTCTAACTGAATTCTGTTATCACTGTGCAACGTGTGTAAAATGTGCTCACAATGACTCAGAAATGTGTGTGTAAAATCTATAAATTCGTAAAAACTGTGTACCTTACATGACGTGGGGTGCCTTTATATATGGGTCGCGCCTCTCTCTTAGATGGTGACACGTGGAGGCATGTAACTTGCATCTAACCGTACGCGTGTCACACCTGAAGGGCCTTTGCGCTTTTCTCTGTGCGCCTAAGTTATTCCCTTGCGGAGTAACTTAGGGCGTTTCTTCCCTCTGAGTGAGTTGCATGCTCCCAGGAGAGCACCAGGGGTGGTTGGTCTAAACACACTCACCAAGTGCTGCATCCTGCATGCATGATCTCACCGCACAGTGCCATGCACGTAATGGGTTAAGACAGTCACTGATCACTGACCAGTTTACTAGCTCTCTTATGCCATCCTCATGCACGACCCTACTGGTGAACAGCTCTTCTGCTTCTGGTTTGGAATCATGCGAGGTGCAAGCGTAATGCTCTCGCTGGGAGCCTGGGTCCCAGTTTAACTGCGTGTTAGCAAGAAACCCTGATGACCATGCACCGATGACTGATCAGTGCTTCGTTACTTCTCGCGCTCTGCTTCCAAGCGCTCATCTAGGCACTGATCTGCGGGTGGTGGTCACTTAGTAACTGACCATCGATCTCCGTTCTGAGTGATCTCCTCCCTTATTCACCTGCTATCTTATTCCACGTGTCACCCTATGAATGGTCCACGTGGTCATCTGCTGCTAACGTCATCGACTACCGATGAGCGACCGGATTAGAAACCCTAGTGGCCACACCTTAAGTTACACACTCCAGGAAAGGGATAGGCCCACGAGAGTTGTACTCTAAGAAAGGAAGGTTGCCATGGGATTATAGGGGAATTGTGCCCTAGAATCCCAAAAAGGTAACCCTAAATTCGCTAGAGGCAGCGCTTGGGCAGGGGCATGTATGCAGCAAGTAACCTAAAAACAGCTATATAATGGGGTAACGCCCAAGGTAAACACAGGTTCACACACCAACACAATTCTTTGCAAGCTTAGAGTTTCTCATACACTCTTGGCTTGAGATATCTTAGTTGTTTGATGTTTCTTGCCCTGTACTGACTTGAGCATTGGAGTGTAATTATAGGTAGGGCCCCCCTATTTCAACGGAGCCATCAACCCACCGCAAGGTAGAAAGGAGTCACTACCTACCTCATAGTCAATGACAATCGAGTCAACCGGCGAGAACAGTCACAACAAGAAATATCTAGAAGAAGAGATCAATCTTCTTTGATCTCCCATATTGGAAGGTTTTTTATGTAAGACATTGTATAGATGTCATGTCACACATTGTCTAAACAAAGGAATAAAAGTTTATGTGAGTTTTTAAAGGGTGTGAAGGTTCCACAGGGTTACCCTTCCAATGTGAAAAGACTTGTATCCATGAAAGATCTTAAATTACTTGGGTTAAAATCTCATGATTGTCATGTTTTGATGCAACAACTCCTACCTATGGCTATTCGAGGAATATTGCCAAAGAATCTTAGATATACATTAACTAGATTATGCTTCTTTTTAATTCTATATGTAGTAAAGTTATAGGCCATGAAAAGTTGGATTAGTTAGAGAATGAGGTTGTAGTTATATTGTGTCAATTGGAGATGTACTTTCCTCCATCCTTTTTTTATATCATGGTCCACTTGATTGTACATTTAGTAAGAGAAATTAGACTATGGTCCAGTGTTCTTACGATGGATGTACCCAATAGAGAGATACATGAAGATATTAAAAGGGTATGTGAAGAACCAATATCATTCTAAAGCATCAATTGTTCACAGATATATTGCAGAGGAAGCTATCCAGTTTTGTACAGAATACTTGTCAGAAATTGAAGCTGTAGGGTTACCTAAATCTCGTCACCATGGAATAATTGTTGGAAAAGGTACTCGAAGTGAAAAAGTGATGACATTCACCCAAGATGAAGTTATTTAAGCACATTTTTATATATTGAATAACACTGACATAGTCATACCCAAGGTTGTCAAACTCGCGAGTCAGCCCATTGACTTGTCCGAGTTTACGTGTCTACATGCCCTTACCGAGTTAACTTGGTTGTAGACTTGCATTTTGAGTAAACTCGGCAGACTAAGAGTGAACTCAGTGAAATCGTGAGTCTGGTCCGAGTTGGCGAGTTCAACTGGGTTTTTTTTAAAACCCCAAAATGGTGTCATTCTGAAAGGGGAAAACTAAATGAAAGAAACTGACCTTAGGGTTTCGCATTTCATTTTCGTTTTGGTTGAGCTTTGCGTCGTCTTCTATGGAGTGTGGCAGTCGAGCGGAGCAGTTGCAACGATTGAGCAGAGCGATTGCGACGATCGAATGGACCGGTCACGTGGTGGTGGTGGTTAGGTCGCGGGGTCATGGTGGTTCGTGCAGTTAGTTTCATTCATCATATAAGGTTAGAGATGGGTGGAGTGAAATTAGGGTTGCATTTTTATGTAGTGTGATTTAGGGGAATAGGGTTCTATTTTTTTTTTATTGGCCTACAGAATAGAAGATGGGTTCCAAATTAGATTTTTTATTTATTTAACTAAGGTGCAGAATGATATCCCTTTTTTTTAATTGGGAAAAGTTGCTGCATTTTTTTTTTGGGCCAAAAATTGAATTGGGAAGAGCTTTATATTTTTTAAGGAATGTCTGGAAATGGATCAAATTCAAGTGAGGTCAATCCAAGTGTATATTCTACTTTTAATAAAAGTATAAATGCTCCAGGAAATAGATCTGATATTGGATGGAAGCATGGGATGGATATTAATGGAAATGGTAAAAAGGTGAAGTGTAATTATTGTTCAAAGACTTTGAGTGGAGGAATATTTAGATTGAAGCATCATCTTGCTAGAACTAGGGAGGACTCTAAACCTTGTTTTTCTGTTCTAGAAGAAATAAGAGATTTGATGATAAAAGTTGTTGCAGAAGCCAAGCAAGTCTCATTGAAGAAAAGAAAGTTAAATATAATTAATGAAAAAGACCATGAAGAATGTGAGGGGCTTGAAGAAAGAAAAAATATATTTGGTTCTGATCCTGCCGTGGACTCGAACGTGGAGGATATGCCTCGTCACTCCGTCTAGCCTTCTGCAACTGCACGTTCTGCAAGAACGCTCCAAGAACCTTCGCTGGAACTCCAAACAATGCCTGCAAAACACACAGACGGCGCCTCTAGCGGCCGTTGTAGCTCCGACGCTCAAGTCAGGCAACAGGAACACCAAAAACTCTCACTAAATCTCTCTGTGAGACTCGTGTGTGCTCTGATCCACTTTCTCTCTCAGTGGCTCAGTTCTGTTATCACTGTGTAACGTGTACAAACGTTCCCACAATGACTCAGAAACTGTGTGTAGTAAATCTGTGTAAACTTGTAATCTGAAAAACTTGTGTGTACCTGACATAAGGTGGAGTACCTTTATACTGGGCCACGCCTCCCTCTCAGATGGTGAGACGTGGAGGCATGCAGCTGACATCTAACTGTACACGTGTTGCATCTGAAGGGCTTCTGCGCTTTTCTCTGTGCGGCTAAGTTATCCTCTTGCGGAGTAACCTAGCGCGTTTCTTCTCTCTGAGTGAGTCGCATGCTCCCAGGAGAGCACCGGGTGTGGCTGTTCTAAGCACACTCACCAGGCGCATCCTGCCTGCATGGTCTCACCGCACGTCCTCTGAGTGGGCATCATGCGAGGTGCATGCGTAACGCTCTCGCTGGGAACCTGGGTCCCAGCTTAACACGTGTTGGCAAGAACCCCGATGACCGATCGCGCTCTGCGTGCACTAACGACCGAGCGGTGCCTCATTACTATCCATCGATGACCGTGCGGTGCCTCATTACCTTCCACCGATGACCGTGCGGTGCCTCATTACTTTTCGCGCTCTGCTTCTAGGCGCTTATCTAGGCACCGATCTGGGGGTGGTGGCCACTTGGTAACTGACCACCGATCACCGTTCTAAGTGGTCTCCTCCCTGATTCACCTGCTATCTCATGCCACGTGTCACCCTGTGACTGGTCCACGTGGTCATCTGCTGCTGATGTCATCGACTACCGATGACTGACCGGATCACAAGCCCCCCAGTCTCGAGCTGTGAAGTTGTTCTCAATGAAGAGACTAAGTGGTCGATGGCGAGCTCATTCCTCCTCCTTGAGCTACTCCCCTTGCCACTTCTCCTTCTGTGTAATTTGTTTTTCTGCTACATAACTTGTATAAACCTTTTAGGTGTAAAGGCTCACTATATTGACTTCAATATGAATGAAATCTTTGCTCCAGCTGCACGTCTCTTTCCATTTTTAACTCTCTGCATGTGACTAACCGTTAACTATCTTAGGCTTTAGCGCGATCTCACTGCAACCCTTCAAACTTGGTTTCTGACTTGATCACTACTAACTGTTACCTCAGCATTGTCTTTAACAGCTTTTATGCATAACTTCATGCTGGACGACTGACTTGACGGGCCTAAATCACCATCAACCACCGACTAGCATGTTAGTTCACCACTGATCAGTCATCGTGCTTCAGGCTTTGCTTTACTTCTCTGTTACTCCAGCGCTAAGCACATAGAGGGCCTGAACGCCAAAGATGATGCCTGTGTTTTTGGGAAGAAAAGTGCTTCTCGATGACCCCTCTTGCCTCAGCCTCGCTGTAAGAAGTCGAGGGTGAGGTCTTGCTTCTCTCGCCTCAGCCTCGCTATACAAAGTCGAGGGTGAGGTCTTTCTGCTCTCGCCTCAGCCTCGCTGTACAAAGTCGAGGGTGAGGTCTTGCTCCTCTCCCCTCAGCCTCGCTGTACAAAGTCGAGGGTGAGGTCTTTCTGCTCTCGCCTCAGCCTCGCTGTACAAAGTCGAGGGTGAGGTCTTTCTGCTCTCGCCTCAGCCTCGCTGTACAAAGTCGAGGGCGAGGTCTTTCTCCTCTCGCCTCAGCCTTGCTGTAAAAAGTCGAGGTGAGGTATTTTTCCTCTTGCCTCTGCCTCGCTGTACAAAGTCGAGGGAGAGGACTTTCTTCTCTCGCCTCAGCCTCGCTGTACAAAGTCGAGGTGAGGACTTTTTTGCCTTGCCTCTGCCTCGCTGTACAAAGTCGAGGGAGAGGACTTTCTTCTTTCGCCTCAGCCTCGCTGTACAAAGTCAAGGTGAGGACTTTCTTCTCTTGCCTCAGCCTCGCTGTACAAAGTCGAGGTGAGGTCTTTTTTCTCTTGCCTCTGCCTCGCTGTACAAAGTCGAAGGAGAGGACTTTTCTCTCCCCTCTGCCTCGCTGTAAGAAGTCGAGGGAGAGGACTTTCTTATCTCGTCTCAGCCTCGCTGTACAAAGTCGAGGTGAGATCTTTTCCCTCGCCTCAGCCTCGCTGTACAAAGTCGAGGTGAGGTCTTTTTTCTCGCGCCTCTGCTTCGCTGTACAAAGTCGAGGGAGAGGGCTTGTTTTCTCGCCTCTGCCTCACTGTACAAAGTCGAGGGAGAGGACTTTCTTATGTCGCCTCGGCCTCGCTGTACAAAGTCGAGGTGAGGTCTTTTTCCTCTCGCCTCAGCCTCGCTGTACAAAGTCGAGGTGAGGACTTTTTTCTCTTAGTGGGTGCATGCTCCCAGGATAGCACCAGGTGTTGCTGTCTAAGCGCACTCACCAGGCGCATCCTGCCTGCATGGTCTCACCGCACGCCCTTTGAGTGGGCAACTCTTCGTCTTCTGGTTTGGAATCATGCGAGGAGCATGTGTAACGCTCTTGCTGGGAGCCTGGGTCCCAGCTTAACACGTGTTAGCAAGCCCCCGATGACCATGCACCGACCGAGCTCTCTGCTTCTGGAATCATGCGAGGGCTCTCGCTGGGAGCCTGGGTCCCAGCTTAACACGTGTTGGCAAGCCCCCGATGACCATGCACTGACCGAGCTCTCTGCTTCTGGAATCATGCGAGGTGCATGCGTAACACTCTCGCTGGGAGCCTGGGTCCCAGCTTAACACGTGTTGGCAAGACCCCGATGACCATGCACCGACCGAGTGCTCGCGCTCAACATCCAGGCGCTCCTCTAGGCACTGATCTGTGGGTGGTGGCCACTCGGTAACTGACCACCGATCACCTGCACTTGCGCCTGGGGCAAGGAGAACTTTAAACTGGGAAAAACTTGCACAATTTATGTACTGAAATCTTTTTTATTGGGTGGCCTTGTTAAAAAAGTGCCCCCTGATCTGCTCAACTATTTGCAGTAAATATACTGAGGGTATGTACAGCGCGAGAACGCATCTACTTTACAACTTAATTGAAGTAGAAACTTAAGTGTGTAGCGTTCCACATCCTGGGGATAGCTGCTCCATCCAGAGTCTCCGGCTGATAAGCTCCATTCTCTAACGCCTCAACCACTCTGTATGGACCCCTTCCTTTCATAGGCGATGACCGCCCTGGTGACGCCTGATTCACGAGGAGCTTCCTCCTGAGCTACTTGGGAGCCCCCCAGCGTTGCATCCTCCATCACCTCACGTCCCCATGCACAGGGATTTCGTGTTGCTGATCACCTGTCTGAGACCCCGAAGCGCGATCACCTTGCGCCTCCCACAGGTAATCGGTCAGGAATCCTGTCTTCACCAACTCAGCAAGTTGATGCCCCAACACCAGGCAGGTGCGGAGCGTGTGTCCATAAGCCTGATGGAACTCACACCACTCGTCCTTCCTCCCTCCAAGTACCTTGTCAGTTTTCTCTGGTACTCGGAGTCTTGCAGCCACGGCAGGGATGGCGATCAGCTCCGCCAACTCCACCATGAAATCATACCTAGGGGGTGCGTTGTTCTCCCTTGCACGCCCTCTGGTCTGGTCCTTCCTGGGTGCATAGGGAGGAGGCCTTCCCTGCGCCTTCTTCCCTTCCTTGGCTTCATACACCCGCGCCTGCTACTGCTGCTTCCCCTGACTTCCGCGCGACTTCGATGGTGCAGCACCGCTTCTCTTCTCAGAGACCTCTGTCTCTGCTACTATGTGCGCCACCGCGCGTTGCCGAATCTCAGCAAAGGTGGCAGGGTGGCTCCTGATGAGCGATTCACTGAAAAGGCCAGGCAGTACGCCTTTCTTGAATGCATGCACCATCATGCTCTCGTCCTTGCTGGGCAACCTCACCACCTGTGCACCGAAACGGTTGAGGAAGTCCTTCAGCGACTCCCCCTGGTACTAGCGCAAGTCGAACAGATCATAGGACACCACTGGTGGCGCTCTGTTGACGATGTACTGCTCCGTGAATAGCTTCGAAAACTGATGGAAAGAGGTGATGTGGCCCTCTAGCAGGCTCACGAACCACTCCATAGCTACTCCGCTCAGCGTGCTCATAAACATCTTGCAGTACACAGCATCTGAACCTCCAGACAGCATCATCTAAGTGTGGAAGGCTGTCAGGTGTGCTCCTGGATCTTCCACCCCCGTGAACGACGCCTTCAGTCCCACCAGATTGGGAGGCACCGCTGTGTCCATGATTTCGGGGGAGAAAGGCATAGGAAATGCTCTAGGAGGCGACGGCGGCGTCGACGTCCTATCCTCGACTGCGTGCTCCTTCTGCGCCTGCAACTCCCTACGCAGTTCCTCGTTTATGCGGTTCAACTCCTCATTTCTGCCATGCGATGTAATCAGCTCTAAATGCATCTTCTCTTGCTCAGCTCTTGATGCCGCGACATTATCCTGCAGCGCGCGCATCATCTCCATGACCTGCGCCATGGTAACAGCTCTTTCTTCCGCAGGTGGCGCAGGTATGGTTTGTCTAGTTCTCCTACTCATCTTCTCAAGAACTTCGACGAAAGCTTCAAGAAACTGCAAGAACTTAGAGAAACTTCAAGAACTGCGACGTGGATGGGAACAAGATTCGCACGGGCCCCACGGTGGCGCCAAATGATCCTGCCGCGGACTCGAACGTGGATGATATGCCTCGTCACTCCTTCGTCTAGCCTTCTGCAACTGCACGTTCTGCAAGAACGCTCCAAGAACCTTCGCCGGAACTCCAAATGATGCCTGCAAAACACACAGACGGCGCCTCTAGCGACCGTTGTAGCTCCGACGCTCAAGTCAGGCAACAGGAACACCAAAAACTCTCACTGAATCTCTCTGTGAGACTCGTGTGTGCTCTGATCCACTTTCTCTCTCTGTGGCTCAGTTCTGTTATCACTGTGCAACGTGTACAAACGTTCCCACAATGACTCAGAAACTGTGTGTAGTAAATCTGTGTAAACTTGTAATCTGAAAAACTTGTGTGTACCTGACATAAGGTGGAGTACCTTTATACTGGGCTGCGCCTCTCTCTCAGATGGTGACACGTTGAGGCATGCAGCTAACATCTAACTGTACACGTGTTGCATCTGAAGGGCTTCTGCGCTTTTCTCTGTGCGGCTAAGTTATCCTCTTGCGGAGTAACCTAGCGCGTTTCTTCTCTCTGAGTGAGTCGCATGCTCCCAGAAGAGCACCGGGTGTGGCTGTTCTAAGCACACTCACCAGGCGCATCCTGCCTGCATGGTTTCACCGCACGTCCTTTGAGTGGGCATCATGCGAGGTGCATGCGTAATGCTCTCACTGGGAACCTGGGTCCCAGCTTAACACGTGTTGGCAAGAACCCCGATGACCGATCGCGCTCTGCATGCACTAACGACCGAGCGGTGCCTTATTACTATCCACCGATGACCGTGCGGTGCCTCATTACCTTCCACCGATGACCGTGCGATGCCTCATTACTTTCCGCGCTCTGCTTCCAGGCGCTTATCTAGGCACTGATCTGGGGGTGGTGGCCACTTGTTAACTGACCACCGATCACCGTTCTTAGTGGTCTCCTCCCTGATTCACCTGCTATCTCATGCCACGTGTCACCTTGTGACTGGTCCACGTGGTCATCTGCTGCTGACGTCATCGACTACCGATGACCAACCGGATCAGGTTCTAAAGGAAAAGAAAAAGTTGGTAGTAAGAGGGAGTTCAAGCTACCATAAATCAAATTGTGAAAAAAGATTATAAAGAAGAAGTGGATGCTTAAGTCGCTAAATTTTTTTACACAAGTGCCCTTCCATTTAATGTAATTAGAAATCCAACTTTTGTAAAGATGTGTGAAATGATTGGAAAATATGGAGTTGGCTATAAACCCCCATCTTATCATGATATTAGAGAAAAACTCTTGAAGCAAGCAGTTGACAAAATTGATTTAATGCTTCAAGAATACAAGAATGAGTGGAAGAAAACAGGTTGCACAATTATGTCTGATGGGTGGATAGATAAAAAGAGGTGTTCTATTTGTAACTTCTTGGTGAATTGTTCTAAAGGGGTTGTTTTTATGTATTCATTGGACACCTCAACATATAAAAAATAGCAGATAAAGTATTTAAGATGTTGGATGACGTTATTAAATTGGTTGGAGAAGAAAATGTAGTGCAAGTGGTGACTGATAATGCTGCAAATTTCAAGGCGGCTGGAGAGTTGTTAATGCAAAAAAGGGAGCATTTTTATTGGACCCCATGTGTTGCACACTGCATTGATTTGATTTTTGAAGATTTTGGAAAGAATTTGAAGGTCCATGAACTTACTATCAAGAAAGGAAGAAAGATCACCACTTATATTTATGGCAGATCAATGTTAATTAGCATGTTGAAAAAGTTCACAAAAGGAAGATACTTGATAAGACGAGTGTCACTATATTTACCACAACTTATTTAACTTTAGGTTCTTGTACTGGACCAGAGCTCGTTGGTCGGACCTCGACATTTCCCTCAAGCAAGTCAGACATGGTCCCACTTGTATGTCATGTGACTAGGTTCAAGGTGTGCGTATATATTAACTCTCATTCATGTGTATAATATAATCCTTCACGCATGAGATTAATTGCTAAAGTAAAGAAACTTAATAGGCTTAGGGGTGTGCTTAGCGTGTCCAGGTCTATGATAAGTAAAGTGTTAACTACAAGGCCCAAGCCCAATAATGCTAGGGCAACCCAAGCTAAGCTGCATGCATGCTATAAAAGGGGCTTAAGGTCCTAGGTGAAGGTATGCAATTCTGAATACATTTTTTGAATACTGAAGCTCTTTGTTTCTTATTCTTTCATAAGCCCTTACTGACTTGATCATCAGAGTGTGACCGGCCGTAAGGGCACCCTTTGTTTCACAAGAACAACATCCAAACAACCAAGGAAGGCACAATTTCCAGCGTAGATAGGCGAAGCCAGAACCAGTCATCGAAGTTAATCGGCGGCCGAGTCAACCGGCAAGAACATTTGGCACCCACCGTGGGGCCCGATAAAACTAGGTCCCATCCACATTAGTGAATAAGCAATTAGAAGACTTGAGAAATACCTGACAAGGCGATCTTGCGGGATCTGAAGGAGGCGATGCCCCCACAACCCAGCAACTTATAGAGATTATGATAGCTCTTTAGGAGATAGTGGCGGCAACTAGGGCTGAGCAGGCTCAAAGACAAGACCAATTTAGGGCTGAGTTGGATGCGTCACGAGTAGCTAATGAGGAGTTGCGCAGAGCTAATGATGAACTGCGCAGGAATTTGCAGCGTGTGGGAGAGCATGCCGCGGGCGATCAGTGCCCACTTGTCCAGAATAGGGCTTGCACAATGCCCTTCTCACAAGAGATCTTAGTCGCGGTCGTGACAAAGAACATGATGACACCTAAGATCACCTTTACTGGTACTGAAGATCCAGATGTCCACCTTGCAACCTTTCAGACCCAAACAATGATTCTAAGGGGTACAGACGCCGCACATTGCAAGTTATTCATGGACACGCTCTCAGGCACGGCACTAAAGTGGTTTATCGGCTTACCAAATGGCCTTATAACCACTTTAAACCAATTTTCCACATTCTTCAGGGAGTAGTTCATGGTTAATCAAGCGCCACCCCCTATTCCTTTTGATCTTTTTGGGGTGATTTAGAATAAGGGAGAATCTGTGAAGGATTTCTTAAATCGATTTGGAGCGTTTGCGGTGCTACTCAACACTCAGGACGAGGCATTGATAGTATATAATTTTGTGAAGGGGATAAGGGCGGGGCCTTTTAGTGATTCTTTGATAAGAAATTGACCCAGGACGTTTGTAGAGATCAAGCGGCGAGTCGTCGCCCACATCGCCGTTGAAGATTTGATGAGCACGAAGCTTGGGAGCATGGGTGTAGGGCCAACCAAGGCCCATGAGATCAGTCGTACCCAGCCCCTGAGGGTACACGAGACCACAACGGAAAAGAAGCCGGCGCGACAAACACCCTATCAGCCTAGAGGGGACCAACCTAGGCCGAAGTCGATGGAAGACCTGCCTCCCCGACCTAGGTTTAAAGTGTCCTACAGGGAATTGCTTGCCATCCCAGCTATCATAGAGAAATTGAAGTCCCCACCAAAGTCTAACAGGGTTTTGGGGCCAAGAAAGAACACTTGGTGTGAGTTCCACAAGGCTTATGGGCACGGTGTGGAGAACTGTATAATTCTACGCTGTCAGTTGTCAGGACTGTTGAAGGAGGGTCTCATGCAGGACTATGTGCAGGAAGACCAGGAGGGGTCGAAGGGAGAGGCGCCGGCGGAAGAGCAGAGGCATGAAGTGCCCATCCACGAAGAAATCAATACTATCTCTGGAGGGTTCTCTGGAGGAGGCTGTACCGCTTCTCAACAAAAAAAGGTATGCAAGGGAGGTAATGGCAGTAAATGCACAGGGATTCGATCAACCAGCTGAACTTGACCTCTACTTCACCCGAGTAGACTTGAGGGATGTTTTCCCACATGACAATGATCCTGTAGTAATATCATTGGTCACCACAGGAAGAAGGGTGCATTGGGTTCTTGTTGACCAGCTAACGTGCTGTATTGGTCAACATTCAACAAATTGCTATTGTCACCAAATCAGCTGAGGTCCTATGATGGCTATTTGTATGGTTTCTCAGGGGACCAAGTAGAGGTGAGAGGGCACGTGGAATTGAGGACAACCTTCTCAGATGGCATCTTATCTCGGACCATTAGTATTAGGTACTTGGTCATGAATGCTCCTTTTGCTTATAACATTCTTTTAGGTAGACCTGCCATAAATAGGTTAGGGGCGGTGGCCTCATCAAGGCACATGAAGATGAAGTTGCCCTCTCAAGAAGGGGGTGGAATTTTTAGTCCGACCAGAAGGCGGCGAGAAAATGCTACGAGAATAGTTTGAAGACAAAGCGAGGAGTATGCATGATTACCACTCAACCAACGGAAGTTGGAGACACCACACGCGTGGAAATCGCCACTGATAGGTGACCTGAGCTGGCAGGCGAGTTTCAGGAAAGGGAGATTGGGGGTAAGAAATTTAAGCTTGGCAAGTCTCTGAGTTAAGAATTGCATAATAAGATTACCGAGGTGATAGCACAACATTTGGATGCCTTTTCATGGTCTGCATCAGATATACCAGGCATTAACCTAGACTTTCTGTGTCACCGGCTCACGATGGACCCGAAGGTCAGGCCAGTCATTCAAAAAAGGAGAAAATTCAATGAAGAAAGGTGTCTTGTCATTAGGCAAGAAACACAGAAGTTGTTGGATGCTGGCCATATAAGGGAAATCCAATACCCTGAGTGGTTAGCTAACGTGGTATTGGTCAAAAAGGCTAGTGGAAAGTGGAGGATGTGTGTGGACTTTACGGATCTCAACAAATCCTACCCCAAAGATTTGTATCCACTACCCAACATTGACACTTTGGTAGACAGTGCATCTAGATGTCGGCTTATTAGTTTTCTGGATGCGTTCTCAGGGTACAATTAGATTTGTATGCACCCTCGAGATGAAAGTAAGACTACTTTCATGACAGAGCTCGCCAGCTATTGCTATAAGGTGATGTCATTTGGGCTGAAGAATGCTGGAGTGACATACCAGAGGTTGATGGACAGGATTCTCGTCCCCATGATAGGGCAAAATGTGCAGGCGTATGTGGACGACATGGTCGTCACCTTGACAGAGCAGGAACAACATGTGGCGGATTTGGAAGAGCTATTTGTTATGATAGCCAGGTATAATCTGAAATTGAACCCTAAGAAATATGTGTTTGGGGTAGAAGTAGGAAAGTTCTAGGGGTTTCTCACAGGGGATAGAAGCAAATCCCGAGAAGTGTGCGGCGATCATTGCCATGAGGAGTCCCACCACCGTGAAGGAAGTGCAGCAGTTGACAGGAAGGATAGCCACCCTCTCTCGCTTCCTATCAACCGGGGGAGATCGGGGATACCCTTACTTCCAGTGTTTGAAGAGGAATAATCGGTTTGTGTGGACAGCAGAATGTGAAGAAGCGTTTGTGAAGCTGAAGGAGTACCTGGCCAGCCCACCAATTCTTTGCAAGCCACTACCAGGTATTCCCCTTCGTCTCTACTTTGCAATCACAGATCGAGCAATCAGCTCAGTCCTAGTGCAGGAGCAGGAGCACATCCAAAGGCCTATATATTTTGTAAGTAAGGTGTTGCAGGGGCCAGAGGTACGCTATCAGGCCATTGAGAAAGCGGCTTTAGTAGTGATATTTGCAACTCGGAGACTCCGTCACTATTTCCAGAGTTTCACGGTGATAGTGATGACTGGCCAACCAATTCGCAAGATACTACAGAAACTAGACATGGCTGGCAGAATGGTGCGATGGGCAGTTGAGCTTTCTGAGTTTGATGTACAGTATGAATCAGAGGTCCTATCAAGGGGCAAGTCTATGCTAATTTTGTGGCAGAACCCTCCACGGGAACTACCCCACCAAAAGGTGGAGACTTTCAGTGGATTCTTTCAGTAGATTGGTCCTCCAACCAGTAGGGTAGCAGAGCTGGTATTATATTGGAAGGGCCAAATGGATTGTTGATTGAACAGGCCCTGAAATTTGCCTTCAAGGCTAGTAATAATCAGGCTGAGTATGAAGCATTGGTGTCTGGAATGTTGCTTGCCAAGGAGATGGGCGCTCAAAGCCTATTGGTAAAGAGTGATTCGTTGCTGGTGATTGGGCAAGTTATAGGAGGATATCAGGCCAAGGACCCCCAGATGGCCTCGTATTTGAAATATGTCATGCTATTGAAATATGTCATGCTATTGAAATATGTCATGCTATAGAAATATCTAATGGAAGAGGCCCAAGCCCAAGCCTAAGCCCAAGCTCAGGCCCAACAACTAGGTCCATGGCAAAGAGGATTCAAGAAGAGTGGGACTGCATTGACCTTTAGTCAACACCCTAGCAATGTAACGCCCCTCAAAATATTGTTCATTTTTATATAATAAAATAAAGGTGAAACAATAATATCAACATTTAACATAGATATATACATAATATAATTCATCCATTAATACAAATGTGCCTCAAAATAATATCCCTTTTCGAGGGAGTTTTAATACATCTCCATACAGGAGTTTTCAAAATAAAACAAAACAACAACATTCAAAAACCGGCGATCTCCTCCTCCAGAAATGCTCACTGAGGAGCTCTACTACCTGCAACCTCATCTGCTCCCGTGCAAATATACACGATCATCACAGGTTTAAGAAAAACAACCACGATACAAAACAAAAGGGTAAGCTAGATATTTTTAAAACTTTAAATATGAAACTTTATATCAATAGAAAGCATAAATCTTCACACCATTCATAATCTATATCAATTTCAACCATCAATATCCCCATATTCCACACACTCGTCAAGTGTCTATTCAATACATTCAATACTCATGGTTCACATGTCAGACTTTCCACTGACTCATAACACATAGACACATGACTCTACTTCCGGAAGACTCGTGCGTTGAACTTAGCATCCAGAGACCTGCACCTGTCATACTACATTGCTGTAAAGTTCCCACAGCTATGCGCATAAACATAATCTCGATCTCAATCTCAATATCCTCACTCTCTCAGTATGACAGGGTTAATCCATATAACAGGTCAAGTCAGTTATCTTTCAAACGACTTACCCATACATATGGACCTCCTTCGACTCTCACCAACTGAATGACTTCATCTATGTGATTCCATCATATCAGCAGAGTCAGGATCGCCTCATTCACAGGATACTCACAGATCAATACACCCTCATAAAATCTCCACACGGTATTTTCTTTCCTGAAAATACTATGCTTTGATCACTCTTTCACATTCATCCAGTACAACATACCACACGTAAAAGCACAATTCCATCATATAATATTTTGAATCTTTTCTTAAACAATCCCAATCACAGAAACAATCATACCAAAGTTCAGATTTTTGAATATCATATGCATTTCACCTTTCAATCTCAAACAATTTCAAAACGACACTAAAACAGGGGATTTCTAAATTTGCATTAGAACCGGCGATCACGTCGCCCCACACATAAAAACAGAGCATCGTGAAATAGAATATGAAACCGGCGACCACGTCGCCCTCACTTCAGAACCTACTCGCCTAAAGTTTTTATAAACGAAAATGCTAGCTTCCCTTACCTGGACTTGCGTAAAATCTCACTAAGAGCTCCAAACCCACCGAGAACTCAAGGATGCCTTAACTCTGTTTTAGGGCTTTGAGCAGAAAACTTGCAGAGCACAACGTCAGGAATCCAGGGTAGTCGCCGATCTTCAACTGGTCCGCTAGGACGTCTGAACGCAGGGAGAAGGAGAGGAAAGAAACAGGGAACCAAAGCTAACTCACTCAATCACTCTCGAACCACAGCAACGTCCACTGCCTCTCAGGAGTGAGTTTTTGAATCTAAGCCAACTTGCCCAGAAATGCCGCTGCCCCCGCCCACTCTGCAGGAAAGCTTGCGTGCACACTTCCTTGAACAGTATGACCACGTGGGTTTCTGCACATACCAACTCTCTGATGCTAACTATTCTGAAACACCCTTTTTGTCTACGTGCGCGCATGCAGAACGTTCATGCTGGGAGCCTGGGTCCCACCTTATCTGTGTGAAACACGACATCGCGCGATAACCTTCCACCGATGATTGCTCGCGCGATGACTATGCCTCTCATACCGGCGATGACCGATTCCTCTTCCTGACGGACGACCGATTCCTCACCCTGGCAGACGACCGATGCCTCATCCTGGCAGACGACCGATGTCTCTCCCTGGAAGACGACCGATGTCTCCCCCTGGAAGTCGACCGATGCGTCCCTCATCCTGGCGATGACTGTCTGTCTCTCGCCCTGGCGATGCCCGCGTGTCTCTCGCCCTGGCGATCTCTCATAGTCCTTGATGTGGCAAGGACACATCGCCTTGCTTCTGTCGACTGATGCCACATTGTCACACCCTGTTGAGGGCTCGTCCTACCACTACTCCACGCCTGTGTTATCACCCCCACATGGCTCGGTGACGTCGGTAGCTTCTCCTGCCCGAGGGCAGCTTAGTACTCAATCCTTACGTGCCTAAGCATGCAACACTAAGGTAAATCCCTTATGTCCAAGCCTAAAGTCCCGTAGTTATTCTGCATGCATGGCGCTCCTAAGGTTCAAATCACACCTCCCTACATGTGATTTCTGGAACCCGCTATGGTCCACTGACCGACCTCTACCAGGCCGCCCACAGACCTTGGGCGACATCCGAGGTCTGACCACCATGAAATTTCCATTACAAGCTCTTTTCGTTTTAAGTAATAACATATTCAGAATTCATTAAAATTATACTTCTTCTATTCCAAATAATTATCTAGATCCTTACAAGCGACCCCCTCTTTTATGTATTCCCCATCCCACCCTTGCTCCTTACTCTCCAAGGCACCATCTCCTATAAATAGGGTGCTTTGGCTCATGTTTTTGGAAGATCAATTTATATGAGTAAATGCTGCCAAAATTATGCTAGCTTCTACTCTTTGTCTAGTCTCTCTAGGTTAGACACTTTGATCTTCATCTTCACCTTCCTCCAAGTGATTTGACCTAACCTATCACTCTCCATACCTTTCGTGCACCTACAAGGAACCCATAGCTCTATATGAGCCATCCTTGATCCATCACCTCCATTGCTTCCGCCACCTTTTTCACCTCATTTCCTCAAGAAGAACATTGGTCATGAAGAACAACCCATCAGTATCTGTGGGAGCCACATTGGAGGGTGAGCTTTCTCTTTGAAAGTTGTTCAAACAGGGTATTACTGGCCGACTATGCGGGAGGATTGTATGAAGTATGCGCAACGGTGCATGCAGTGCCAGAAACATGTTGATTGGCATCACCCACACCTAGAGGAATTGCGGTTGATTAGTAGCCCGTGGCCCTTTCACACATGGGGCATTGACATTCTGGGACCCTTCCCACTGGCCATTCGACAAATGAAGTACTTGGTAGTGGCTATTGAGTACTTCACCAAGTGGATAGAAGCTGAACCCGTAGCATAGATCACCGCTCATAAAGTTCAGCACTTTATATGGAAGAATATTGTTTATCATTTTGGGATTCGAAAGCGCTTGGTGTCTGATAATGGTACCCAATTCGCAAGCCAGCAGCTCGAAAAGTTGTGCACAAAGCTTGACATTAAGCAAGTATTTGCATTTGTAGAAAACCCCCAAACCAATGGGCAGGTCGAGTCTGCCAATAGAGTTTTGCTCAGGGGTTTGAAAAGGAGACTGGAAAAGACAAAGGGGAGTTGGGTAGAAGAGGTTCCGTGAATTCTATGGGCCTACCACACCACTCCTCAATCCATTACGAAGGAGATGCCCTTCAGCCTAGTATATGGATCTGATGCCATAATCTCAATAGAGATATAGGAGAGCTCACCGTGGTTCCAGAACTTCATGGCAGAGGAGTCTAATGAAGGGAGAAAGATGAATCTTGACCTACTTGATGAGGTGCGAGAGCAGGCACGTATTAAAGTCAAAACGTTGAAAAGAAAGGTGGAGCAGAAGCAAAGGTCTAAACTCAAACCTCGACAATTCCAGGTCGCCGATTTGGTCATAAGGAAAACTCACCCGTATTAGTTGGAGAACAAGTTATCTCCCAAATGGACTGGACCATTCCGCATCGCAGAAACACTTGGGAATGGAGCTTACAAGCTCGAGACTCTAGAAGGGAGGCTATACCCCGAACATGGAATGGAGCCAGCCTTAAATTTTATTTCAGTTAATGTATAATGTCAATCATGAATAGTTATGGGACACTCTTTTTCCCTCACGAGGGTTTTTTAACGAGGTCACCCAAAGAAAAAGTATTTGAAAAAAGATGATCTGTCATTATATTGTCACCATTGAGCATTTGGGGCCTCAGCATTTTGAGCATAGGTACCTCCAAATTGCTGCTCGCCAGAGTCTGGTTTGAGCCTTACCATTGAGCATTTGAGGCCTCAGCATTCTGAGCATAGGCACCCCCAAATCGCTGCTCGCCAGAGTCTGGTTTGAGCCCTACCATTGAGCATTTAGGGCCTCAGCATTATGAGCATAGGCACCCCCACATTGCTGCTCGCCAGAGTCTAGTTTGAGCCCTACCATTGAGCATTTGGGGCCTCAGCATTCCAAGCATAGGCACCCCTATGGCCACGGAGTATGATTTATCTCATTATTAACTCTATTGAGAGCACCATCCTTGTTATGTTTTGATTGGCATAGTTAGACACATTAGTTACTTGAAATGCATTGTGAATTGCTTTGTTCATTTGGAGTTGTTATTAATGGATTGCGTTGTGAAATTCGTATTGGTTTTTAAGTAGTTGAGAGTGTTGCTCATTAATTGGTTAAGTTATGTTAGTTGCATGTATTACCTCTAAACTAGCAAAGGCACAATAAGTGCCATACATATGTACATAAGATGGTACATTGTTCAGCCAGCCAAATAAGGTAAATAAGTACATGGGATTTACAGTTGCTACTCATCCTCATACACCAAGCGTCCATCCACCATGACTTTCCCTAGGCCGAGCTGGAGAAGTCAGTGTCAAGGTAGACACTTGCGGCTTGGGCAACAGCATCCTCAAAGCCAGCAGCATATGAATTAGCAACATCATCCATGAGTTACTCCTTGGTCTTGGCCATCAACTCATCCTTATGTGCTAGCTCTGCCTTTTGTTTGGCCAACAGCTTGGCTATTTCTTCGGTTAACGTCTCCACCTCAGTATGGAGGTCGTTATTCCTTACATAGAGACTCAAGGCCTCTTGAGATTTGTTGAAGAGGAGGGCCTTGGTCTCTTGGTGGCTCTTTCTCAGCTCCTCCACCTCTAGAGTAAGACCACTCACCTGCTAGGCAAGTCCTTTAGACTTAGAAGCTGCACCCTGGGCAACGCCTTTTAGTTTGGCAAGGAATAGGCAGCTCGTGGCCAGCACTTGCCCAGTTGCCTTGTGGCTTGCTCCAGCATCTGGTTCTCCTCTAGGGGGTCCAACTTCTCTTTAGTCTTACGAGGAAGCAGGGCGTTTTGTATTGAGAGAATGGGATCTGCGGAAGGATCCCACAGTCCCTCCTCCTCGGTGTGTTCCTCTGTGCTCTCTTGGACTATAACTTCCCTGGAAGATGAGGGGCGTGAGATTGGAGGATGGGAAGTTGAAGGAGCTCGCCCACCTGAAATTGAGTGCACAGAGGACGCTGCATCATTTCGTCTTCTCTTGAAATTGAGTCCAAAATATGTTTCTTCATCCCCCAAGGTCGCCACTTCAACTATGGGCTTTCGTTAGCAATCCTCGGCAGGGGGATCCTCTGCAGCAGCCTTTTTCTGCCTGACTAGGGCAACTAGGTTCTTTCTTTTTTGCACATCCAACATGTTATCTGCATAACAAGCCAACACAAATTCAGCAATTACACCAGCTATGTAGAAACATCAATACCTAAGTGTTCTTGTCGGTTGACTTGGTCGTTGGTTGACTCCGATGACTGGTTCAAGCTCCGTCTGTCTTCTCTGAAATCTACACTTCTCTTGGTTGTTTGGATGCTTCACCTGTTGAGACAGAGGGCGCCCTCACGGCCGGTCACACTCCGACGCTCAAGTTAGTAAGTGTAAGGACCTGTAAAATGTAATTTGGAATAAAAGGGTATATTTTAAATAAATTCTAAGTAAGTTTTATTTAAAATAAAACATGGAAGAAAAGGGCGCGAAGCGTGCGGGCATCGCCAGGGCGCGAGGCGTGTGGACTTCGCCAGGAGAAGACCTCGGTCGTCCACAAGGGAGAGAAGTCAGTCGTCCGCAAGAGGGAGACCTCGGTCGTCCGCAAGGGAGAGAAGTCGGTCGTCCGCAAGAGGGAGACCTCGGTCGTCCTCCAGGGTGAGGAATCAGTCATCGCCGGTGTAAGGAACATCGGTCATTTCTGACATGGGAGCCATGGATACCGGTGGATGGTTATCAGGGGTCCGGTTATACGCAGATGAGGTGGGGCCCCGGCTTCCAGGATTAACGTGTTGCATGTGCAACATGTAGGCAGTGAAAGACCCTCGGAACAGTGGCTCCATGCACGTAGTGACGCCATGTGGCCATTCTGTCAAGTCTGCATTTAATTCGAGGAAGAAACCCACACGGAAGTGTTAGTTAGAGAGTAGGTAATGATAGCTACATGGCAGGCCTATGTTCCTAGTATCGGAATGCACCGCCTCTTAGTGAGATTAGAACGCAGTAAGAGAAAATAGTGACAGAGTTTCATCTTTCTCATTTCTCTCCTTTGCGCTGCGACTCAGTAATTCCAGGCACTAGTTTATTTACCAGCGATTGCCATAGAGCATTTGAGAAGGTTCTCTACAAGTTTTACCGATTAGAACGCTTAGGCAGAGTTCAGGCATCCTTTACGTTCGGTGGTTAGAGCTTGAAGTGAGTTTCACGCTGATCCAGGTAAGGGAAGCTAGCCTTATCTCTGATGAAAACTGTGTGTTTGATGAGTTTGATGATGGGGGCGACGTGGTCGCCGGGTTTGCAGAATGTTCTTGTTTAAATCCCAGTTTAGTGAGTGATCGCCTGTGTTTTGAAGGTGATCGCCGGTTTTCATCTGTTACTGAAATATCTTCTGTTTTTGGTGTTGTTTGAAAACTGTTGAGATTTAAATGTGATATTCGAAAATCTGAACCTTGGCATGAGTTTTGCTGTGACTGGAATCATTTGTTGAAATGTTATGTGATGTGTGAATGTTGTGAATGTGGGATCGAGGCATAGTATTTTCAGGAAAGGAAATACCGTGTAAGATCTGTGTAGGATGTGTATTGATCAGTGAGTGTCCTGTTAATGAGACGATCCTGACTCTGCTGATATGATGGAATTACGTAAATGAAGTCATTCGGTGGTGAGAGTCGAAGGAGATCCTATGAATGAGTGGCCCGTGTGAAACAGAACGAGCTCAGCCGTCATATGGATTCACCCTGTCACACTGTGATAATGATGATATTGAGATTGAGATTGTGTGATGCGCATGGCTGAGGTCACTTTCCAGCCTTTTAGCGTGACAGGTGCAGGTCTCTGGACGCTGAGTTCAATGCACGAGTCTTCGGAATAGTGGTCAAGTGTCTGGTGTGATGAGTCAGTGGAAAGTCTGACGTGTGAAATGAGAAATTGAATTGATAGACACTTGATTGCTGATGTGAATTGTGAGACTCTGGAATTAATTTGTGAGATATGTGATTATCGAATGGTTTGGTGGAATATGAGAAAGTTGATGGTTTTATGTGGATGTCTTAAATTGGTTTCATCTTGATTCTTAAGTTCATATTCAAACTCTCTTTTAAATGTCTAGCTTACCCTTTGCGTTTTGGTTCTGTGGCTGTTTTTCTTAAAACCTGTGATGATCGTGTAATTTTTACACGGGAGCAGATGATCTTGTAGGAAGAAGAGCTCCTCAGTGAGTGGTCGCCGGGATGAGATCGCCTATTTTGCTTCTGTTGGGCGATCACCCCTTTTCCTGTTTTCTGATAGGAGATCGCCTCTTTGGTTAGGAGGTCGGCTGTTATGAGCGCGGCTGGTAGGAGATCAGCTGTTAGGAGATCAGTTGATTTTTTTTTTCTTTGCTGTATCTTGCTTAAGATTTTGTAAAAACGACCGATGTTGTATTAAACTCCCTGTGAGGAGAATCTTCATTACATATATATAATTATGCACATTTCAACATTTTGATGTTTCGTTTATTTTCATTATATATTTGTGAAACGATTTGGCGGGATGTTACAGTAAGGGCTTATCAAAGAATAAGAAATAGATAGCTTCAGTATTCAAAAAGTGTATTCAGAATTGCATACCTTCACCTGGGACCTTAAGCCCCTTTTATAAAGTGTCATTAGGTTACCACTGGTAACCAACTTCCCATACAAGAATGTTATCTCTAGTGAGAGAATATTCAATGGGAGAGAATTCTGTTACGGTGTGTGTAATCTTAACAGCACAACTGTGTGGAATTCTATCTCCTTGGAGTGCAATAGAATAACCACCTGGATACCAACTTGGATATCGTTCCCCAGGATTAAATCTGTTTCAAGTACGTTTACATACTTTTATGTATAACATATGCAACCACTCCAGAGAGAATAAAATCTCAACTGGAATATCACTGGGAACAATATCTTTTATCTTTAAGGAGTAAACCGCAAATAGTCCTTCTGGGCTATGGTCCACTACACAAGCCCCCCAGTCTCGAGCTGAGCTATTTCAACAAGCTCAGCGAAGAGACTAAGTTGCTCGCCTATGGCAACCTCCTCGCCAGCGTTCACGTTTCCACATTAGCGGCTAAAAAGCGTTGCCGCTTGCACTTCCTTTTGTAACCTTCAAAACAATTTCCAATACTATGCATATATGTATGAATAGTTTATTTATGCCCTCATGCTATGCCTCGACCAGTATGGTGTTAATGCATGCTTCTTACAAACACAGCCATCATGCATTTGATTACTTATACAATGCAAATACCATGACTTAATAACAAATCCAAACATAGCAAGGTAATGCATTTCAAGTAACTGATGCAACTACTAATAAAATAGTGCTCTTGACAAAGCTATTCATGGAATAACTTGTACCTCATACCTGCAGTGGCCTCCCACTTTTCTTGCATTGGTTGTCCAAACTTAGACACATTCCTCTGCGAACACCTTCGTGGTGCCTCACCTTCCTGCGGGGTTAACCCCGACTTGTCCCGGTTGAGGTCCTAAGCTCAGTATTACACTGAGACAGAAACCATCTTCCATAGCTCGAGCCAAAACATTGGCGAGTTGCCATTCAAATTGTCCTCGCTTGAAATCCTTTAGAGGAAGAGGCTTCTCAAACCTGAGTCGCCATGTACCTACACATTCCCCAAACTTAGAGCCTCTCCAAGGGGAAGCATGCATACCTGTGAACCTTTTCGAACATCCTCCCAGCCAAGTCACATCCCTTTCCTTCACACATTCCTACCTCAAGGTACGAATGGCTGACTTGGGCGTGTGATTCTCTCCTCAAGTCTATTATGAACATTTCCTATGCCGATGTGGGTCACACTATACGCATTACCTAAATTCCCAGGTCATGGAGGTTTACAAAGACAACGGACGTCCCTGGTTTAAACAATTTGAGCTGCGAATTCCTTTGACACCCCTAAGCTCAGAGTTTTACTGAGACAGGGTCATTTTTCTTTTCAGGCTTGAGCCAAACCAAGGCGAGCCGCGATTCAGGGGTACCTCAGTGACTGGGGTGTTGATTCTCCCCTCACCTGCATGTTGCAGCCGCATGCTCTTTGACATTGCTAGTTGGTCAGTATCTTCCAAACTCAGAGTCTTACTAAGGAGGAAAAGTACTGCCATTTGTTGTATTCTCAAGATACCTGAACTCAAAATCTTACCAAGACAGGTCACCTTTGCAAGACAGGTCGACCTCCCTGATTTAAGCCAAACAAACTTAGTTATGGCCATCCACGGTCTGGGCACCCGAGCTTAGACTCTTACTGAGCAAAGGTCGTCCCGCCTAGATTGTTAAGAATTTCCATGCTCCCTATCTTGGATAGGAGGAGTCAATTTCAAGTTTGTTCTGGTTGCCCAAACTCAGAATCTTCCTGAGAAAAGGGTTTCCCATCTGAACCTTGCGATCATTTAGTCAATCTCAAGTCTGTTATGGGTGCCCAAACTCAGAATCTTACTAAGAATAGGGTTTTTCGTCTGAACCTTGATGATTGTTCAATCAATTTCAAGTTTGTTTTGGGTGCCCAAACTCAGAATCTTACTGAGAAAAGGGTTTCCCATCTGAACCTTGTGATCATTCAGTCAATCTCAAGTCTGTTCTGGGTGCCCAAACTCAGAATCTTACTGAGAATAGGGTTTCCCATCTGAACCTTGATGATTATTCAATCAATTTCAAGTCTGTTCTAGGTGCCCAAACTTAGAAACTTACTGAGAAAAGGGTTTCCCATCTGAACCTTGATGATTGTTCAATCAATTTCAAGTCTGTTCTAGGTGCCCAAACTCAGAATCTTACTGAGAAAAGGGTTTCCCATCTGAACCTTGATGATTGTTCAATCAATTTCAAGTCTGTTCTAGGTGCCCAAACTCAGAATCTTACTGAGAAAAGGGTTTCCCATCTGAACCTTGTGATCATTCAGTCAATCTCAAGTCTGCTATGGGTGCCTAAACTCAGAATCTTACTGAGAATAGGGTTTCCCATCTGAACCTTGATGATTGTTCAATCAATTTCAAGTCTGTTCTGGGTGCCCAAACTCAGAAACTTACTGAGAAAAAGGTTTCCCATCTGAACCTTGATGATTGTTCAATCACTTTCAAGTCTGTTCTGGGTGCCCAAACTCAGAATCTTACTGAGAATAGGGTTTCCCATCTAAACCTTGATGATTGTTCAGTCATCCAGGCCTTGGAATCTTACCAGAGGAATGGGTGACACTTGTACATACAATGCGCTTACTCAGACATCTTCCTGATAAGCTCGCTCTCCTGCATGTTAACAGAATATCATAACAAATATATTTCATGAATAACTTTCATTGGGTGACCTCATTAAAAACCCTAGTAAGGGAATAAGAGTGTCCCCTTCCTTCCTTCGTTAGACTCCTCGACTACGAAGTTCTGGAATCGTATCGAGTTCTCCTGGATTTCCACTGGGATCATAGCATCTGATCCATACACCAGACTGAAAGGTGTCTCCTTCGTGGTGGATTGTGGAGTGGTGTGGTAGGCTCACAAGATTCAAGGAACCTCATCTGCCCAAGTTCTCTTAGCTTTCTCCAACCTCCTCTCTTACCAATCAATAGACGCTCAACTTGGGCACCTTCAGCGTCTCTTAAGCCACCGATCGGTGCCCTCTTCTTCCAACCTCCAAGCCCCTCACACGTTGGACCTCTCCCATACAACTTACGGTGGTCCTGGGTGACTTCAGAGTCCTTTGAATAACTGACCTCTGACGACCTCCCTTACTTGAGTTGGCGAGTTTGGTCAGTAGGTCTGCTCGCACATACTATTCAAATAGCTACATCTACTCCGAGCTAAGTCGTCTCACCATGTGCTAGTGCAAATGAGCACACCTGTTTCAAGTCAATTCATTTCATAAGGCACCTACACTCGGTAGCTACGTCCACTCCGAGTTAGGTCGTCTTACCCTATGCTCGATCGGATAACTGAAAACACACTATGAATAATAATGTTTACTAGAACAATGATTGTAGACAGTGAACTAGTACACCAGGTAAGTTCCTAGGAAAGAGAGGTGGGTCACCAATGGACACACTTAAGTACCAAGTCTTTCCTCCCCAGAACTTTCCTAGACATGTACTTTTACACTACTATGCTCTATATCCAGTAACAAGAATAATTTCTCTCGTGTGAGAGATCATGATAATAATATCACAATCGATTTAAATGATAACTAATCATTCACGTCATCTACAAAATAACATGATAACATGATAACAGATTTACATATATCCATTTTTTGCATAATATGATAAAAGATTTAAGCAATAATATATCTTTTATCTTCAGAATAATATCACAACAGATAAAATATGATATCACAACAGATAAAATATAATATCACAATAGATAAAATATAATATCTCAATAGATAAAATATAATATCGCAACAAATAAAATATCTCTTTATCTTTTATCTCTAGAATATCACAACAGATAAAATATCTCTTTATCTTTTATCTCCAGAATAATATCACAACAAATAAAATATAATATCTCAACAATATAATATCACAACAAATAACATATATCTTTATATTTTATCTTCAGAATAATACAACAGGTATAATATAATATCACAACAGATAATATATATCTTTATATTTTATCTTCAGAATAATATCACAACAAATAAAATATCTCTTTATATTCTATCTTTTAGAATAACAGATAAAATATCTCTTTATCTTCTATCTTCAAAATAATACAACAAATATAATATAATATCACAACAGATAATATATATCTTTATATTTTATCTTCAGAATAATATCACAACAGATAAAATATCTCTTTATATTCTATCTTTTAGAATAACAGATAAAATATCTCTTTATCTTTTATCTCCAGAATAATACAACAAATAAAATATAATATCACAACAAATAAAATATCTCTTTATATTTTATCTTCAGAATCGTATGATAATAACAATTATATATTTTATCTTAATTACCTTTTCTAGGCTAATCAACATCTAGGCTAATCAACATCTAGGCCAAACTCATGACCTACCCAACAGTCGAGGTCCCGAGCACTCGAGCACATGTCCAGCACACAAAGCCCCCCCCCCTCCCCCCCCCCCCCTGTCTTACCTGCCACTAGGTAATCATTTACTCACGAGGTGCCCATACTCGAGTGGTCATATTGACACCGAGCCAGGTTGACTTTGTGCATGTTCCAATTCAAGTGAACCATTAAAGCTAAATGCATCATCTTCCAAGAACATATTTATCACACATTGTTTAAAAAGAAAGCATTAAGCAAGAATATCTTAGCTTAAATGCAATTTGAGGTTTGCCACATTCCAGGCTCGAGGAATGACTTCTCCCTCCAGGGTCTCTAGTCTATATGCTCCTTTCCTAAGCACCATGACTATACGGTGGAGGGTGATGGTGATGGCCCTGGCCGTGTTTTCATTAGCGAAGGTTGTCCTCGTTCTTTCTACCTGATTTCACGCGAAGCCGACCAAACACCCATCGTATGGACTTGACTGGTGAGCCTTGGCTTCTTCGTTTGCTGCTTGGAGGGTTCTCATGGTCTCCATGATTTTCTGCAAAGTGGGGGCCTCTCTCCCTTCAAATCCCAGTGGACCTTGCCTTATGTTCCTCATTACGTAAAAAAAACTCAACAATTGTGGATGGGATCAGGTTTTATCGAGCCCCACAATGGGCGCCAAATGTTCTTGCCGGTTGACTTGGTTGTTGAATGACTCCAATGACTGGTTCAGACTCCGTTTGTCTTCTCTGAAATCTACACTTCTCTTAGTTGTTTGGATGCTTCACCTGTTGAGACAGAGGGCGCCCTCACGGCCGGTCACACTCCGACGCTCAAGTTAGTAAGGGCTTATCAAAGAATAAGAAATAGATAGCTTCAGTATTCAAAAAGTGTATTCAGAATTGCGTACCTTCACCTGGGACCTTAAGCCCCTTTTATAAAGTGTCATTAGGTTATGTAAGGACCTAGAAACTTTAATTGGAATAAAAGTGTTATATTTAAATAATTTCAGAAGATGTTATTATTTAAAATACAAAGAGATGGCAATAGAAGTTTCGTAGTAGTCAGACCTCGGACATCGCCCAAGGTCTGGGGTCAGCTGGTAGATGTTGGTCGGCTGACCATTTTATTAACCAAGTGGTCAGGTGCGATGACTTTATCGTGAGGTAATCATGTGGAGGTGATACCTTGGACGTAACATTGTGGGATGAAGAACCTTCAGCCAGGCATGGCGATTGTCATCAGTCATCGCCAGGGCGCGAGACATGCGGATATCGCCAGCGCGCGAGAGGCATGCGGACATCGCCAGGGCGCGAGGCATGCAAGCATCGCCGGGGCGCGAGAGGCACACGGACATCTCCATGGCGCGAGGCATGCGGGCATCGCCAGGGCGCGAGAGACATGCGGGCATCGCCAGGGAGAGACATCGGTCGTCTTCCAGGGAGAGACATCGGTCGTCTTCTAGAGAGAGACATCGGTCGTCATGCAGGGAGAGACATCGGTCGTCATGCAGGGAGAGACATCGGTCGTCTTCCAGAGAGAGAGATCGGTCTTTGCAGGGAGAGACATCGGTCGTCTTCCAGAGAGATACATCGGTCGTTCGCCAGGATGAGTCATCGGTGGAAGGTTATCGCGCGATGTCGTGTTTCACACAGATAAGGTGGGACCCAGGCTCCCAGCATGAAACGTCCTGCACGCCCGACACGTAGACAAAAAGGGTGTTTCAGAAGAGTGACATCAGAGAGTTGGCATGCGCAGAGACACACGTGGCCGTACTGTTCAAGGAAGCGTGCACGCAAGCCTTCCTGCAGAGTGGGTGGTGGCAGCGGCATTTGTGGACAAGTTGGTTTAGATTCAAAAACCACTTCTGAGAGGGAGAACGTTGCTGTGGTTCAAGAGTGACAGAGTGAGTCTACCTTCATCCTTCTCTTTTCTCTCCTTCGCGCTGCATTTCAGACATCCCCAAGCACCAGTACGACGAGCGACGACTGCACTTGGATACCTGGGGAGTTCTCTGCGAGTTTTCCGTCAGGACGCTAGAACAGAGTTAGGACATCTTTAAGCTTCAGTGGGTGTTGGAGCTCTTGGTGTTTTGGCGCAAGTTCAGGTAAGGGAAGCTAGCTTTATTTTCAATAAAAGCCGTAGGCTAGCTGTTTCTGAAGTGAGGGTGACGTGGTCGCCGGTTTCATATTCTTTTCGCGATGCTCTGTTCTATGTGTTTGGGCGACGTGGTCGCCGGTTTTAAACCCCTTTTTCATGATGTTCTGTTCTTATGTGTTTGGGCGACGTGATCGCCGGTTTTAAATAGAGATTTCGAAATCCCCTGTTTTGGACGTGATCGCCTGTGTTATTATTGATTTCGAACTCCCCTGTTTTAGTGTCGTTGAGACTGTTTGAGATTTAAATGTGAAATGCATGTGATATTCGAAAATCTGAACCGTGGAATGATTGTTGCTGTGTTCATTTAAGTGTTGTATGGTGCATTGGGTGAATTGATGTTAAGTAGCTGTCCTGTGTGGACTTCAGTAGCTGTCCTGTGTGGACTTCATTAGCTGTCCTGTGTGGACTTCAGTAGCTGTCCTGTGTGGACTTCATTAGCTGTCCTGTGTGGACTTCAGTAGCTGTCCTGTGTGGACTTCATTAGCTGTCCTATGTGGACTTCAGTAGCTATCCTGTGTGGACTTCAGTAGCTGTCCTGTGTGGACTTCAGTAGCTGTCCTGTGTGGACTTCAGTAGCTGCCCTGTGTGGACTTCAGTAGCTGTCCTGTGTGGACTTCATCAGCTGTCCTGTGTGGACTTCATCAGTTGTCCTGTGTGGACTTCATTAGCTGTCCTGTGTGGACTTCATTAGCTGTCCTGTGTGGACTTCATTAGCTGTCCTGTGTGGACTTTACAGTGGTGTGGTATGTGTCTATGTGTGGTGAGTCCGTGGAAGTCGGACGTGAGAAAGCGAAATATTGAGATTTGATAGGCATTTGATGTTTTATGTGAAACAAATAACTCTTGATGAAATTGTGAAGTGTGTGAAATGAATGGGAAATTGATGGTTTTACGTGGGTGTCTTAAATTTGTTTTATCTTGATTTTAAAGTTTCATATCTAAATTCTCTTTAAAATATCTAGCTTACCCTACGTTTTTGTTCTGTGGCTGTTTTTCTTAAAACTGTGATGATCGTGTATTTTACACGGGAGCGGATGATGTTGCAGGTAGTCGAGCTCCTCAGTGAGCAGTTGGAGGAAGAGATCGCCTGTTTTCTTTTTATACTGTATTTTTGGTTTTATTTTGAAACAGTTGATGGAATGTATTAAAACCCCTATAAGAGGGACGTTTCTTTTTGAGATACAATGTATGGGATGATGTACTTTCAATATATATACATATGTTGATTTTATAAATAAATGTCTACGCTTATTTTATTATATAAATATGAAAAGAATTTTGCGGGATGTTACAGGTTACCACTGGTAACCAACTTCCCATACAAGAATGTTATCTCTAGTGAGAGAATATTCAATGGGAGAGAATTCTGTTACGGTGTGTGTAATCTTAACAGCACAACTGTGTGGAATTCTATCTCCTTGGAGTGCAATAGAATAACCACCTGGATACCAACTAGGATATCATTCCCCAGGATTAAATCTGTTTCAAGTATGTTTACATACTTTTATGTATAACATATGCAACCACTCCAGAGAGAATAAAATCTCAACTGGAATATCACTGGGAACAATATCTTTTATCTTTAAGGAGTAAACCGCAAATAGTCCTTTTGGGCTCTGGTCTACTACACTAAGCACAACAAGGAATAGGAAGATACCAGTATAAGCCTTGAGTCCTACTGGGGAAAACTCCTCTCATATCAGGGTGGCAATATCAAAACCCACCTTGAGGTTGGAGAGATGGATGCACATCTCATGTTCTGGTGGGGGCAAGTCGTCCAGGTGTTTGGGGCTCTGCAAAATAGGTTTTTGGGTCCAGTATAAGGGAAACCCGTCCAGAAGGGCTGGGTGTAACATCCCGCCAAAATCCTTTTCATATTTATATAATGAAAATAAAGGTAAACAAATATATTGAAGTGAACATAATTATATATATGTAATGAAGTTTCTCCTCACAGGGAGTTTAATACATAATCGGTCAATTTCCAAAACTTAAACAAAATACAGCAAAATAGAAAAAAAAACAGGCGATCTCCTAACAGATAAGGCGATCTCCTATCAGAAAACAGAAAAAGGGGTGATCGCCTAACAGAAACAGAAACAGGCGATCTCCTTCCGGCGACCCCTCACTGAGGAGCTCTACTTCCTGCAACATCATCTGCTCCCGTGTAAAATCATACACGATCATCACAGGTTTAAGAAAACATCCACAAACAAGAACACAGGGTAAGCTAGATATTTTAAAGAGAATTTAGATATGAAACTTTAAAATCAAGATAAAACAAATTTAAGACACCCACGTAAAAACCATCAACTTTCTCATTCCCATCACATGACCATCAAGTAATCACATATTTCACAATTTCCTCAAGAGTCTTTCAATTCACATAATTCATCAAGTGTCTACCAATTTCAATGTTTCTCATTTCTCACGTCAGACTTCCACTGACTCATCACACACCGACACTTGACACTACTTCCGGAAGACTCGTGCGTTGAACTTAGCATCCAGAGACCTGCACCTGTCATACTTCATTGCTGTAATGTTCCCACAGCCATGCGCATCAACATAATCTCGATCTCAATCTCATCACTCTCACAGTATGACAGGGTTAATCCATATAACAGGTCAAGTCAGTTATCTTTCAAACGACTTACCCATACATATGGACCTCCTTCGACTCTCACCAACCGAATGACTTCATCTATGTGACTCCATCATATCAGCAGAGTCAGGATCGTCTCATTCACAGGATACTCACTGATCAATACACCTCATAACTAATCTCAACACGGTATTTCCTTTCCTGAAAATACTATGTCTTGATCCCACATTCAAACATTCAACACATCATATAACACTTAAATGAACGATTTCCAATCACAGCAACAATCATTCCAAGGTTCAGACTTTAAAATATCACATTTCAATCTCAAACAATTTCAAACGACACTAAAACAGGGGATTTCGAAAAACAACGCCAAAACCGGCGATCTCGTCCAAAAACAGGGGATTATGTAATAACAGTTGAAAACCGGCTACCACGTCGCCCCATCATCAAAATCATCTAATATAAGGTTTTTCGTTGGAAATAAGGCTAGCTTCCCTTACCTGGACTAGCGCAAAACACCAAGAGCTCCGAAAACCCACCGAAGCTTAAAGATGCTTTCACTCTGTTTTAGCGTCCCGGTCTGGAGAACTTGCAGAGAACCTCCCAGGTGTCCAAGGGCAGTCGTCGCTCGTCGTACTGGTGCTTGAGGGTGCCTAAATCGCAGCGCGAAGGAGAGAAAAGAGAAGGGTGAAGGTGAACTCACTCTTTCGCTCTTGAACTACTGCAACGTTCTTTGCCTCCCCGAAGTGGGTTTTTGAATCTACACTAACTTGTCCACACATGCTGCTGCCACCACCCACTTTGCAGGAAAGCCTGAGTGTACGTTTCCCTGAACAGTACGACCACGGTGTCTCTTGCGCATGCCAACCACTTCCCTGAACAGTACGGCCGTGGGTGTCTCTTGCGCATGCCAACTTTCTGATGTCACTATTCTGAACCACCCTTTTTGTCCACGTGGCGCGCGTGCAGTGTAACATCCCGCCAAATTCTTTTCATAATTATAAAACGAAGTAGAGATAAAATAATAATATTGAAGTGAACATAATCGTATATATGTAATGAAGTTTTCTCCTCGCAGGGAGTTTAATACAAAATCGGTCAGTTTTCCAAAAACGTAAACTAAATACAGCAAAATAAGTAAAAACAAGCGATCTCCCAACAGAATAGGCAATCTCCTATCAGAAAAGGGCGATCTCCCTTCAGAATACAGAAAAGGGTGATCGCCTAACACAAACGTAAATGGGCGATCTGCTTCCGGCGACCACTCACTGAGGAGCACTACCACCTGCAACCTCGTCTGCTCCCGTGTACAAATACACGATCATCACAGGTTTAAGAAAGCAATCACAATAACAGATAAAAGGGGTAAGCTAGATGTTTTAAAAACTTTAAATCCATAGAAAACGTGAATTTCCACTCCATACATAAGCCATATCAAATGCAACCATCAAGATTTCCATAATCCACATACTCGTCAAGTGTCTCTTTGCTACATTCAGTATTCAAGATTCACACGTCAGACTTTCCACTGACCCACAATGCATAGACACATGACTCTACTTCCGGATTGACTCGTACGTTGACTCAGGCTCAGAGATCTGCACCTGTCATACCATACCACTGTGAAATCCACACAGGGTCGCTGTGAAATCCACACAGCATGCGCATATATAATCTCAATGTTATCACTCTCCCGGTATGACAAGGTTAATTCATATAACAGGCCGAGCTCGTTCTTTTTCACACTACTCGCCCATTCATATGAACCTCCTCCGACTCTCCACAACTGAATAACTTCATCTACGTGATTCCATTATATCAGCAGAGTCAGGATATCTCCTTCTAGACAAGCCCCTAGTCAATACACATTACACAAATGATCTTACACGGTATTTCCTTTCCTGAAAATACTATGCCTTGATCTCACATTCACAACATTCAAAACATCATACCACTCAATCGAATGATTCAAATCACAGCAACAATCATTTCAAAGGTTCAAACTTTCGAATATCACATTTAAATCTCAAGCAGTCTCAAAACAACACCAAAAACAGGGGAGTTCGCAAAACAACGCCAAAACCGACGATCTGATTCAAAAGCAGGGGATTTCGAAATCTGTATTTAAAACCGGCGACCACGTCGCCCAGACACATAGAACAGAGCATTCACGAAGATGAAAACGAAACCGGCGACCACGTCGCCCTCACTTCAGAAACAGCTAATCTATGGCTTGTATTGAAAATGAAGGCTAGCTTCCCTTACCTGGACTTGCGCAAAATACCAAGAGCTCCTAAATCCAACGAAGCTTGAAGAATGCCTTGGCTCTGTTTTTTCGTCTGGTTTGAAGGACTTGCAGAGAACTTCCCAGGTGCTCTAATGGTGGCTGTCGCTCGTCGTACTCTTGTGTGAAGGTGCCAGAATCGCAGCGCGAAGGAGAGGAATGGAGGAGAAAGGAGGTAGCTCACTCTTTCGTTCTTGAACAACTGCAACGTTCCTTTTCCTCTCAGAAGTGGGTTTTTGCATCTTAAACTAACTTGTCCACAAAAGCCGCTGCCACCACCCACTCTGCAGGGAAGTTGCGTATACGCTGCACTGAACAGTACTACTAAGCGTGCCTCTGCGCAGGCTAACACTCTGAGGTCACTATTCTGAACCACCCTTTTTGTCTAAGTGGCGCGCGTGCAGGACGTTTCATGCTGGGAGTCTGGGTCCCACCTTTTCTGCGTGCAACTCGACATCGCGCGATAACCTTTCGCCGATGACCACTGGCGCGAAGACAATCCACCGATGACCTCTCGCGCGAAGACTATCCACCGATGACCTCTCGCGCGAAGGCTATCCACCGATGACCTCTCGCGCGAAGGCTATCCACCGATGACCTCTCGCGCGAAGGCTATCCACCGATGACCTCATCCTGGTGGATAACCGATGTCTCCCCCTGGAAGATGCCCGCATGCCTCACGCCCTGGCGATGCCCGCATGCCTCGCGCCCTGATGATGCCCGCATGCCTCACGCCCTGGCGATGCCCGCATGCTTCGCGCCCTGGCGACGTCTGCATGCCTCGCGCCCTGGCGATGACGTGTAGTCTAGGCGACCGGCGATTATGTACTAACAAGGAAATCTTATAATCTACTAAACTACACTTTCCTTCCTTTTCATTTTAAATAAAAACATACTTAGAATTCATTTAAAATATACCCTTTTATTCCAATTTAATTTTACAGGTCCTTACATGCAGGACGTTTCATGCTGGGAGTCTGGGTCCCACCTTATCTGTGTGAAACACGACATCGCGCGATAACCTTCCACCGATGACTCATCCTAGAGGACGACCGATGTCTCTCTCTGGGAGACGACCGATGTCTATCCCTGGCGACGCCCGCATGTCTCTCGCGCCCTGGCGATGCCCGCATGATTCGCGCCCTGACGATGCCCGCATGTCTCTCGCGCCCCGGCGATGCCCGCATGCCTCTCGCGCCCCGGCGATGCCCGCATGTCTCTCGCGCCCTGGCGATGCCCGCATGCTTCGCGCCCTGGCGATGTCCGCATGTCTCTCGCGCCCTGGCGATGTCCGCATACCTCGCGCCCTAGCGATGTCCGCATGTGTCTCGCGCCCTGGCGATGTCCGCATACCTCGCGCCCTAGCGATGTCCGCAAATGTAGTCTAGGCGACAGGCGATTATGTACTAACCAGGCGATCTCATAGTCTTCTAAGCTACACTTTCCTTCCTTTTTATTTTAAATAAAAACATACTTAGAATTCATTTAAAATATATTCCTTTTATTCCAATTTAATTTTACAGGTCCTTACATTCTCCCCAACAAGAAAAATTTTCGTCCTCGAAAATTGAATTACAAGGAAAAGAGGTATGGATAAGCTTCTCTCATGGGTTATTCTAACTCCCAAGTTGAATCACCCGATCTCTCATCCCACACCACTTTCACCATGTTGATGGTCTTGCCTCTGAGCTGTTTACTTTGCCGATCGTCAATCCTGACTGGTTTCGCTTCAAAGGACAAGTCATCCCTGATCTGCACATCATCCACTTCCAGCACATGACTAGGGTCTGCCATGTACTTCCTCAGCTGTGATACGTGAAAGACATTATGCAGATTCGCTAAATGGGGAGGTAGGGCGATCTCATAGGCCACTGGACCAATCCTCCTTAAGATCTGATATGGTCCCACGAACTTAGGGGACAACTTCTTTGATCTGATCGCCCGTCCTACACCCTTGGTTGGTGTCACTCTCATGAACACATGGTCTCCTGCAGCAAACTCCAAAGGTTTTCTCCTCTGATCTGCATAGGATTTCTGCCGGCTTTGAGAAGCTTTCATTCTGTCTTGTATGTATTGCACCTTCTCGGTCGTCTGCTGAATCAACTCTGGTCCAACCAATACTGCTTCGCCCTCCTGGTACCAACATAAGGGAGTTATGCATTTCCTCCCATACAGGGCTTCATATGGTGCCATTCCAATACTGGCGTGGTAACTGTTATTATAAGTAAACTCTACCAGCGGCAACACCTCATCCCAACTTCCCAATTGATCCAAGACACACGTCCTCAGCAGATCTTCCAAGGACTGGATCGTTCTCTCTGACTGTCCATCTGTTTGAGGATGATATGCCGAGCTCATTCTCAACTTGGTTCCCAAGCAATCTTGTAAGGTCTGCCAAAACCGTGAAGTGAACCTGGGATCTCTATCCGAAACAATGCTGGAAGGCACTCCATGCAACCTTACAATTTCTCTGATGTACAACTGTGCCAACTTGGCCATAGGCATCCTCATACTCACCGGAAGAAAGTGAGCACTCTTCGTCAGCCGATCAATGATGACCCAGATTGCATCATGACCCTTTACCGATCTGGGTAAATGGGTAACAAAATCCATGGCAATGCTGTCCCATTTCCACTCAGGGATATCCAGTTGCTTTAACAACCCGCCAGGTCTTTGATGCTCTATCTTCGCCTTCTGACATGTTAAGCAGGTTGTAACGTACTGGGCGATGTCTTTCTTCATGCCCGACCACCAAAATGACTCCTTCAAGTCATGGTACATCTTGTTCATGCCTGGATGTAGGCTAAGGCGACTCTGGTGACCTTCCTCTAGGATCATCTTCTTCAACTCTTCATTTGCAGGTATGCAAATTCTGCCATTAAATCTCAAGACCCCATCATCGCCCATCACGAAGTCTTTAGCCTGGTCGGTCCCTAGTGACTCCACAGTACGCTTCAGACTAGGGTCCTCCAACTGCTTATCCTTTATCACTCCAAGGAAGTCATTAGTTATAGCCAGCTTACTACAACTAATGTGATTTACATGAAATTCTACCCCAAGGTTTAAGTCTCTGAATTGCTCGATCAGTTTCTGCTCTTCCATCATCATGGTGGCTACTTGTATTGATTTTCTACTCAAAGCATCTGCCACTACATTGGCCTTCCCTGGATGATACATGAGTTGAAAATCATAGTCCTTTAGAAACTCCATCCACCTTCTTTGTCTCATGTTTAGTTCCTTCTGATCGAACAGGTATTTCAGGCTCTTATGGTCACTGAACACCTGGAACCAAGCTCCATATAAATAGTACCTCCAAATCTTCAAGGCAAACACCACAGTCGCCAACTCCAAATCATGAGTAGGATAGTTTCTCTCATGAACCTTGAGTTGCCTTGAAGCATATGCAACCACTCTTTTCTCTTGCATCAAAACACATCCCAAACCCTGATGTGAAGCATCACAGAAGACATCAAAAGGTCTTCCTACCTCTGGGATCACCAGCACTGGAGCACTAGTCAACCTTTCCTTTAGTTCCATGAAGCTCTGCTCACATCGGTCGGTCCAAGCAAAAGGTTGATCCTTGCGGGTCAACTGTGTTAAAGGAGCCACTACTTTGGAAAAGTCCTCAATGAACCTCCGATAGTAGCCTGCTAAGCCCACAAAACTCCTTATCTCCGTAACTGTCTTAGGACGTTCCCACTGAAGCACTGCCTCCACTTTGGCTGGATCCACCGAGATCCCCTGGGCAGATATCACGTGTCCTAAGAAGTTGACTTCCTTCAGCAAGAATTCACACTTAGAGAACTTGGCATAGAGTTGCTTCTCCCTCAGAATCTCCAATACTGTCCTCAGATGTTCTTCATGTTCTTCCTCGGTCCTTGAATAAATGAGTATGTCGTCTATGAAGACTACCACAAATTTATCCAAGAAAGGGCGAAAAATCCTATTCATGTAGTCCATGAACAGAGCTGGAGCATTTGTTACTCCAAACGGCATCACCACATACTCATAGTGCCCATAACGAGACCTAAATGCTGTCTTTTGAACATCTTCAGCTTTTACCAAAATTTGGGGGTACCCCGATCTCAGATCAATCTTTGAGAATACCGAGGCCCCATGTATTTGATCCATCAAATCGTCAATTCTAGGTAGGGGGTACTTGTTCTTGATGGTCAACTTGTTCAACTACCTGTAATCTATACACAGCCGAAACCCTCCATCCTTTTTCTTAACTAGGAGCACTGGAGCCCCCCATGGAGATACACTGGGTCTGATGAATTGTTTCTCCAACAACTCTTCCACTTGCTTCTTTAATTCTACCAACTCGGCTGGAGCCATCTGTAAGGTGCCATTGACACTGGTCCAGCTCCAGGTACCAAATCAATAGAGAATTCCACTTCCCTCTTAGGAGGTAATCCAGGTACTTCTTCTGGTAATACATCCATGAAATCTTTCACCACATGTATCCTGCTTACGTCCCCTTCATTCTCCACCTCCAACCGAGCTAGGATCATGAAGCACCTCGCCCCTTCTTCCAACACCGACCACCCTCGCTGAGTAGATATTACGTCTGACTCTTGGAGGTCTGGAAACGCTATCTTCTGACTACCGCAGTCTATGAGAACGTGATTGGCAGATAGCCAATCCATTCCCAGGATAACATCCAGGTCCTGAAGAGGTAGGCAGATCAAGTTCACTTTGAATCTGCGTCCCTCTACTATCACTGGACATTCGGGGCAAACTGTAGAGGTCAACACCTGTCCTGACACAGGTGTAGAGACCAACAGTTCGAAAGGTAACTCCTTCACTAGAAGGTCCAACTCGGCTACACACAGGTTTGACACAAAGGAGTGTGTCGCTCCAGAATCAAGCAAGGCTTTTACACCTCTACCAGCTATAAAACAAACACCTTGCACGAGGTTACCTGACTGAGACACCTCCGCTCCTGTCATGGCAAACACTCTCCCTGCTGCCTGAGGTCTGCTGCCTTCCTTCCTCAACTGCTGAGGACCAACGGGTTGAGTCATCCTATTCCTGCTTGGGCAATCTCTAGAAATGTGCCCCATCTTTTGGCACGTGAAACATCTGGGTTTCCAAGGTTGTTGCTGCTGAAACTGGGATGACGCTGCTCCCGCCCGATGAGGTGGAGGTCTCGCATAGGGCTTGCTTTGTGGGTGCTGCACCTTGGCCTTCCCACTGGAAGAACCCCCTGGGTGTGACCTGATCACCCGAGAATCACCCTTTTCCAGGGTCTCCACCATCTTCGCCTTCTCTACTAAGGCGTGAAATTCTCTGATGCACATAGGGGCTATGGTCCTCTTTGTAAGGACCTGGAAAATCTTATTGGAATAAAAGTGTCATATTTAAATGGATTCGAAGCATGTTGTATTTAAAATGAAAAGGAAAGAAAGTGTAGTTTAGAAGACTATGAGATCGCCTGGAACATGATCGCCGGTCGCCTACTACACATGATCGCCAGGGCGCGAGAGGCATGCGGACATCGCCAGGGCGCGAGAGGCATGCGGGCATCGCCAGGGCGCGAGATGCATGTGGGCGTCGCCAAGAGGAGACCTCGGTCGGTCTCCAGGAGGAGGAGACATCGGTCGTTTTCCAGAGAGAGACATCGGTCGTCCTCCAGGATGGGTCATCGGTGGATTGTCATCGCGCGAGTGGTCATCGGCGAAAGGTTATCGCACGATGTCGTGTTTCATGCAGATGAAGTGGGGGCCCAGGGCCCAGCATGAACGTCTTGCATGCGCGACACGTAGTCAGTGGCTCCAGAAAGTTGGTACGGTAGTGCACAGTGTTTGTGTGCGCAAAGTCAACCACGCAACCTTACTGTCAGGTTTGTGCTTGAGTAAAGGAAAACTCACACGCTAGGTATCTCAGAGAGTAGGCTAGGGCGGCTACACAGCAGGCCTACGTCCTTAGCTTCAGAAGGCTCCTCTTAGGGAGTTTTGAAACGCAGTGGGAGATAAAAGGTGACAGAGTGAGTTCACCTTCATCTTTCTCTTTCTCTCCCTTGCACTGCGACTCAGTATTTCCCAGGCACCTTCAAGCAAAAGCAAGACGAGCGACGACTGCCATAGAGCTTTTGGGAAGGTTCTCTACAAGATTTACCTATTTGAACGCTTAGGCAGAGTTCGGGCATCCTTTACGTTCGGCGGTTCAGAGCTTGAAGTGAGTTTCACGCTGATCCAGGTAAGGGAAGCTAGTCTTTTTCCAACGATAACTGGATATTGGATGTTTGTGATGATAGGGCGACGTGGTCGCCGGTTTTACTTCGCTTTCACAGTGTTTGATGTTGAAATGTGAGATGTTTACGATAACAGTTCTGTTTGGATGTTAAGGGCGACGAGGTCGCCGGTTTCAAAATGTTCTTGTTTAAAACCCAGTTTTGTTCGTGATCGCCGGTTTCTGGAGGTGATCGCCGGTTTTCATCTGTTATTGAAATATCCTCTGTTTTTGTGATTATTTGGAACCGTTTGAGATTTAAATGTGATATTCGAAAATCTGAACCTTGGCATGAGTTTTTCTGTGACTGGAATCATTTGTTGAAATGTTATGTGATGTGTGAATGTTGTGAATGTGGGATCGAGGCATAGTATTTTCAGGAAAGGAAATACCGTGTAAGATCTGTGTAGGATGTGTATTGATCAGTGAGTGTCCTGGTGTAATGAGACGATCCTGACTCTACTGAGGTAATGAAATCACATAGAAGAAGTTACTCAGTTGTGGAGAGTCGAAGGAGGTCATACGTATGGGGGTCTCGTGTGAAACAGAACGAGTTCGGCCTGTAGTATGGATTTACCCTGTCATGCTGTGATAATGATGATATTGAGATTGTGTAATGCGCATGGCTGAGGGCACTTTCCAGCCTTTTAGCATGACAGGTGCATGTCTCAGGACGCTAAGTTCAATGCACGAGTCTCCGGAATAGTGGTCAAGTGTCTGGTGTGATGAGTCAGTGGAAAGTCTGACGTGTGAAATGAGAAATTGAATTGATAGACACTTGATTGCTGATGTGAATTTTGAGACTCTGGAATTGATTTGTGAGATATGTGATTATCGAATGGTTTTGTGGAAAATGAGAAAGTTGATGGTTTTATGTGGATGTCTTAAATTGGTTTCATGATTGGTTTTTAAGTTCATATTCAAACTCTCTTTTAAATGTCTAGCTTACCCTGCGTTTTGGTTCTATGGCTGTTTTCTTAAAACCTGTGATGATCGTGTAATCTTTACACGGGAGCAGATGACGTTACAGGAAGTTGAGATCGCCGGTTTGATAGGAGATCGCCTTCCTGATAGGAGATCGCCTGCCTGATAGGAGATCGCCTTCCTGATAGGAGATCGCCCTTTTTATGTTGGGAGATCGGTTGTTTGGTTGTTTTTGCTGTTTTTATGTTTAAGTTTTGGAAAATGACCGTTTTGTATTAAACTCCCTGCGAGGAGAAACATCATTACATATATATAATTATGTTCATTTCAACACTTTGGTTTTACGTATATTTTCATTTTATATATTTGTGAAACGTTTTGGCGGGATGTTACATTAATGGTATCAGAGCAGTTCGTCCTTTGGATGACCTGAGGGCTGTGGATCCATTGTGTTTTCTTCTGCTCATGAAAACTTATTTGAGTTTTAAGTGACAACTATTGTGAAAGGTTTTCAAACGTTTTTGTATTGAACTTTTTGTGTGTGCTGTAGTGAATGTATGCCTAACTGAAGATCTTAGTATTTAGAATGAGAGGGTCTTGATAAGGTGGTGAGGGTGCACACTCATGACCGGATCGGGGTGATTCTCAATCTAAATTCCAGAGGTTTAATGTTTAGCATACTTTGAATTCTGGTGTGATCTATTTCATGTTATTGAGTGTTCTTGTAATTGATTGTGAGTGGCTGTGTGGATTGATGGTTGCACACCAGTAGCTGTTCTGGTGTTTTGCTTGAGGTTATAAGCTTTATGGTTCTGTAGATGGACTCAAATTCCTAAGGAATTTGAGAAGCTGACCTTGTAAGGTCGTGATGTTACCCCCCTTGAATGAATTGATTTCCTTATCGATTTCATTCTTGTAGTTGTAGGGAATATAGAAGCTAGTGGTTTCAGAATCTTAGAACGAAGAAGATGACTCGTAGACCTCCTACCCCTTCCCAACCTTCTTCTGAGATGGGCCAGATCGCCAGGGCCATTGAGATGATGGCAGGTGCCATCCAGCAACAGAATGCGGCGATGGCTCAGAACCATCAAGATACCATGCACCACTGGGAAGCTGCTCGGTCGGCTGATACGAATTCGCCCGTCGGTCAGCCTCAGGAACGGATGGGACTGGCCGAGTTCATGAGGCACAACCCACCCAAGTTCTGTGGGAATGCTACCCCTGATCAAGCAGATCAGTGGGTCAGGGAAATGGAGAAAATCTTTAGGGCGACCTCCTGCCCTGAAGAGAAGAAGTTGTTGTTCGCCACCTATCTGCTATCTGGTGAAGCAGAATTCTGGTGGATGGGAGCTCAGCAAATGATGGAGGCCAGAGAGGAGGTGTTGGACTGGGAGAGCTTCAGGGTGAGGTTCTTGGAGAAATACTTCCCTGACAGCGCAAAGTTTGCGAGGGAAGCTGAGTTCTTAAAGTTGGAGCAGGGGGAGACGTCTGTGAACGCCTATGCTGCTCGGTTTGAGTACCTCGCCAGATTTTATACCCAGGCGACCTCCGAGGCTTGGAGGTGCAGGAAGTTTGAGGAGGGGCTGAAGCATGGGCTGAAGAGGACTATAGCCCCGATGTGCATCAGGGAATTTCACGCCTTAGTAGAGAAGGCGAAGATGGTGGAAACCCTGGAAAAGGGTGATTCTCGGGTGATCAGGTCACACCCAGGGGGTTCTTCCAGTGGGAAGACAAGGATGCAGCAACAGCAGTTTGAGCCTTATGAGAGACCTCCACAGCATAGGGCAAGAGCAGCACCGCCCCAGCCTCAGCAGCAACCACCTTGGGAACCCAGATGTTTCACGTGCAAAAGGATGGGGCACATTTCTAGAAATTGCCCCAACAGAAAAGAGATGAGTCAACTCAGGGGACCTCGGCGGTAGAGGAATGAAAGTAGCAGACCTCAGGCAACAGGGAGAGTGTTTGCCATGGCAGGAGCTGAGGCGTCCCAGTCAGGTATATTGGTATAAGATGTTTGTTTTATATCTGGTAGGGGTGTAGAAGCTTTGTTTGATCCTGAGCGACACACTCCTTTGTGTCAAGTCGGTGTAGCCGAGCTGGGCCTTATAGTGAAGGAGTTACCCTTCGAACTGTTGGTCTCTACACCTGTGTCAGGGCAGGTGGTGACCTCTACAGTTGCCCCGAATGTTCAGTGATAGTAGAGGGACGCAGATTCAAAGTGAATTTGATCTGTCTATCTCTGCAGGATCTGGATGTTATCCTGTGAATGGATTGGCTGTCTGCGGATCACGTTCCCATAGTTTGCGGTAGGCAGAAAGTGGTGTTTTCCGATCTCCAAGAGCCAGATGTGAGATCTGCTCGGCATGGGCGATCAGAGTCGGAAGAAGGGGCGAGGTGTTTCGTGATGGTAGCTCGGTTGGAAGTGAAGGATGAAGAGGACGTAAGCAGGATTCATGTGGTGAAAGATTGGATGGATGTATTTCCAGAAGAAGTACCTGGGTTACCTCCTAAGAGGGAAGTGGAATTCTCTATTGTTTTGGTACCCGGAGCTGGACCAGTGTCAATGGCACCTTGCAGGATGGCTCCAGCCGAGTTGGTAGAATTGAAGAAGCAAGTGGAAGAGCTGTTGGAGAAGCATTTCATCAAACCCAGCGTATCTCCATGAGGTACTCCAGTGCGGGTAATTCCAGAGGTCGGAAGACCTTTTGACGTCTACTGTGGTGCTTCACATCAAGGGTTGGGATGCGTTTTGGATGCAAGAGAAGAGAGTGGTTGCATATGCTTCAAGGCAACTCAAAGTTCATGAGAGATAATTATTCTACTTATGATTTAGAATCGGTAGTGGTAGTGGTTGATCTGGTTGGCTATCAGCAGTAGATGATGCCAGCAACAGTTGATTACGTAGATCGTTCAAAGGAGTCATGTGGTAGAGGGTGGCAAGTGAATCGGAGAGGCGATCGCCCAGAATGGTGATTGGTTGGGGTGGTTAAGGGACCAACACTTGCGGATCAGTATCAGGCGAGCGCCTGTAAGCTGAACCCGAGAAGTAAAGAAACACAGAGTAGCAATCGCCTATCGCCGTGTGTTAAGAATAGAACACGCCTATCGCCGGGAGAGAAAATCAGTACACGCCTATCGACCGTGTGTGGAGAATACGAGATCAGTGGTCAACAAGACGCCGAAAGGAGCACATAGCCTGATATTCAGATCGCCGGGGTTTTCACATCGCCGTACATTTGAGAAGATTAGTTCATCACGTTAAGGCTGCCAGTTCATCGTGTTAAGGCTGCGCCCACAGTAGCTAGCGCACTAGGCTACTCCCTGTGTGGATAACTTAGCCGCAGGAGCAAAGTAGAAGTAACGACTCAGTTGTAGGTTCTCCAGATGACGACACGTGTGTGACCAGATATCCTCCACGTGTCAAGAGGGATAACCGTCAGGAGAGAGAAAGATTCAGAGGCGCCAACTTGTTCTTTCAGGTGAAGTCATTGAGGTGCTTGGCGCGAAGCTGGTGAGAAGGAGGAGGCTAGAAGAAGAAGCTCTGGCGTCTGGTCAAGGGGCTGGATCAGTGGTGTTATGGGGTTTTGAAGTCAGTGATTGTATGAAGCTCGGTATGGGGGAAAATGCAGAACTCCCTTATTGTTGGAACCAGGAGGGCGAACCAGTTTTGATTGAACAATTAGGGGAGCCTAGTCTGAAGCGTATTATGGGAGTTCTAGGCACCGAGCAAGCTAAAGGCTTTGTAATGGGTGAAGATGGGATATTAAGATTAAGGGCAAAAAAATTTGCATACCAGTAAATGAATGATTTAAGGGATAACAGAAAATTTAACTTTGCTCTTTTGGCGAAATGGAAGTGGTGAATGATGAGTGATGAGAAAGGGAATGGAATTTGATGAAGTATTGGAGTAGTAAGAGTTGGTTCAGCAGACAACCGAGGAGCTGAAGATGATACAAGGCAGAATGAGAGCTTCTCAAAGTCGGCAGATTCAGAGGAGAAGACCTTTGGAGTTTGCTGCTGAAGACCATGTGTTTATGAGAGTGACACCAACCAAGGGTGTAGGACGAGCTATCAGATCAAAGAAGCTGTCTCCTAAGTTTGTTGGACCATACCAGATTTTGAGGAAGAAAGGTCCTGTAGCGTACGAGATCGCCCTATCTTCCCTTTTAGCGAATCTGCATAATGTCCTTCACATATCACAGCTGAGGAAGTACATGGCAGACCCTAGTTATGTGCTGGGAGAGGACGATGGCAGATCAGGGATGACTTTTCCTTTGGAGTAAAACCAGTAAGGATTGACGATCAGCGAAGTAAACAGCTCAGAGGTATGACCATCAACATGGTGAAAGTGGTGTGGAATGAGAGATCGGGTGATTCAACTTGGGAGTTGGAAGAGACCATGAAAAAGGGCTATCCACATCTCTTTTCCTTGTAATTCAATTTTCGAGGACGAAAATTTTTGTTGTTAGGGAGATTGTAAGGACCTGGAAAATCTTATTGGAATAAAAGTGTCATATTTAAATGGATTCGAAGCATGTTGTATTTAAAATGAAAAGGAAAGAAAGTGTAGTTTAGAAGACTATGAGATCGCCTGGAACATGATCGCCGGTCGCCTACTACACATGATCGCCAGGGCGCGAGAGGCATGCGGACATCGCCAGGGCGCGAGAGGCATGCGGGCATCGCCAGGGCGCGAGATGCATGTGGGCGTCGCCAAGAGGAGACCTCGGTCGGTCTCCAGGAGGAGGAGACATCGGTCATTTTCCAGAGAGAGACATCGGTCGTCCTCCAGGATGGGTCATCGGTGGATTGTCATCGCGCGAGTGGTCATCGGCGAAAGGTTATCGCACGATGTCGTGTTTCATGCAGATGAAGTGGGGGCCCAGGGCCCAGCATGAACGTCTTGCATGCGCGACACGTAGTCAGTGGCTCCAGAGAGTTGGTACGGTAGTGCACAGTGTTTGTGTGCGCAAAGTCAACCACGCAACCTTACTGTCAGGTTTGTGCTTGAGTAAAGGAAAACTCACACGCTAGGTATCTCAGAGAGTAGGCTAGGGCGGCTACACAGCAGGCCTACGTCCTTAGCTTCAGAAGGCTCCTCTTAGGGAGTTTTGAAACGCAGTGGGAGATAAAAGGTGACAGAGTGAGTTCACCTTCATCTTTCTCTTTCTCTCCCTTGCACTGCGACTCAGTATTTCCCAGGCACCTTCAAGCAAAAGCAAGACGAGCGACGACTGCCATAGAGCTTTTGGGAAGGTTCTCTACAAGATTTACCTATTTGAACGCTTAGGCAGAGTTCGGGCATCCTTTACGTTCGGCGGTTCAGAGCTTGAAGTGAGTTTCACGCTGATCCAGGTAAGGGAAGCTAGTCTTTTTCCAACGATAACTGGATATTGGATGTTTGTGATGATAGGGCGACGTGGTCGCCGGTTTTACTTCGCTTTCACAGTGTTTGATGTTGAAATGTGAGATGTTTACGATAACAGTTCTGTTTGGATGTTAAGGGCGACGAGGTCGCCGGTTTCAAAATATTCTTGTTTAAAACCCAGTTTTGTTCGTGATCGCCGGTTTCTGGAGGTGATCGCCGGTTTTCATCTGTTATTGAAATATCCTCTGTTTTTGTGATTATTTGGAACCGTTTGAGATTTAAATGTGATATTCGAAAATCTGAACCTTGGCATGAGTTTTTCTGTGACTGGAATCATTTGTTGAAATGTTATGTGATGTGTGAATGTTGTGAATGTGGGATCGAGGCATAGTATTTTCAGGAAAGGAAATACCGTGTAAGATCTGTGTAGGATGTGTATTGATCAGTGAGTGTCCTGGTGTAATGAGACGATCCTGACTCTACTGAGGTAATGAAATCACATAGAAGAAGTTACTCAGTTGTGGAGAGTCGAAGGAGGTCATACGTATGGGGGTCTCGTGTGAAACAGAACGAGTTCGGCCTGTAGTATGGATTTACCCTGTCATGCTGTGATAATGATGATATTGAGATTGTGTAATGCGCATGGCTGAGGGCACTTTCCAGCCTTTTAGCATGACAGGTGCATGTCTCAGGACGCTAAGTTCAATGCACGAGTCTCCGGAATAGTGGTCAAGTGTCTGGTGTGATGAGTCAGTGGAAAGTCTGACGTGTGAAATGAGAAATTGAATTGATAGACACTTGATTGCTGATGTGAATTTTGAGACTCTGGAATTGATTTGTGAGATATGTGATTATCGAATGGTTTTGTGGAAAATGAGAAAGTTGATGGTTTTATGTGGATGTCTTAAATTGGTTTCATGATTGGTTTTTAAGTTCATATTCAAACTCTCTTTTAAATGTCTAGCTTACCCTGCGTTTTGGTTCTATGGCTGTTTTCTTAAAACCTGTGATGATCGTGTAATCTTTACACGGGAGCAGATGACGTTACAGGAAGTTGAGATCGCCGGTTTGATAGGAGATCGCCTTCCTGATAGGAGATCGCCTGCCTGATAGGAGATCGCCTTCCTGATAGGAGATCGCCCTTTTTATGTTGGGAGATCGGTTGTTTGGTTGTTTTTGCTGTTTTTATGTTTAAGTTTTGGAAAATGACCGTTTTGTATTAAACTCCCTGCGAGGAGAAACATCATTACATATATATAATTATGTTCATTTCAACACTTTGGTTTTACGTATATTTTCATTTTATATATTTGTGAAACGTTTTGGCGGGATGTTACACTCTTCAGCCCATGCTTCAGCCCTTCTTCAAACTTCCTGCACCTCCAAGCCTCGGAGGTCGCCTGGGTATAAAATCGGGCGAGGTACTCAAACCGAGCAGCATAAGCATTCACTGACATATCCCCCTGTTCCAACCTTAGGAACTCAGCTTCCTTCGCAAACTTTGCACTATCTGGGAAATATTTTTCCAGAAACCTCACCCTGAAGCTCTCCCAGTCTAACACTTCAGCTCTGGCTTCCATCATCTGCTGAGCTCCCATCCACCAGAACTCAGCTTCTCCAGATAGCAAATAGGTGGCGAACACCAACTTCTTCTCTTCAGGGCAGGAGGTCGCCCTAAAGATTTTCTCCAACTCTCTGACCCACTGATCTGCCTGATCAGGGGTAGCATTCCCACTGAACTTGGGTGGGTTGTGCCTCATGAACTCGGTCAGTCCCATCTGTTCCTGAGGCTGACCGACGTGGGAATTGGTTTCCGCAGACCGAGCAGTTTCCCAATGGTGCATTGCAGCTTGGTGATTCTGAGCCATTGCTGCATTCTGTTGTTGGATGGCAGTTGCCATCATCTCAATAGCCTTGGCAATCTGCCTCATTTCCGAAGAAGGTTGGGGAGGGGTAGGAGGTCTACGTGCCATCTTCTTCGTTTCAGATTTTGAAACTATAGGTTTCTATATTCCCTACAACTACAAGAATGAGATCGATCAGAAATCAATTCATTCAGGAGGTAACATCTAGACCTTACAAAGGTCAACATCTCAAAGTCATTAAGAATTTGAGTTCATCAACAGAATCATGATGCTTATAACCTTAAGCAAAACACCAAAACAGCTACTGGTATACAACCATCAATCCAAACAACCACTTTCAATCAATTACAAAAACACTCAATAAAATGAAATAAATCACACCAGAATTCAATGTATGCTAAACATCAAACCTTTGGAATTAAGATTGAGAATCATCTCGATTCAGTTATGAGTGTGCACCCTCACTACTTTATCAAGATCCTCTCATTCTTAATACTAAGATTTTCAGTTAGGGCATATATTCACTAAAGTACACACAAAATTTCAATACAAAAACGTTTGAAAACCTTTCACTATAGTTGTTATTTAAAAACTCAATTAAATTTTTATGAGCAGAAGAAACACAATGGATCCACAGCCCTCAGGTCATCCTAAGGACGAACTGCTCTAATACCATTAATGTAACATCCCGCCAAAATCCTTTTCATATTTATATAATGAAAATAAAGGTAAACAAATATATTGAAGTGAACATAATTATATATATGTAATGAAGTTTCTCCTCACAGGGAGTTTAATACATAATCGGTCAATTTCCAAAAACTTAAACAAAATACAGCAAAATAGAAAAAAAAATAGGCGATCTCCTAACAGATAAGGCGATCTCCTATCAGAAAACAGAAAAAGGGGTGATCGCCTAACAGAAACAGAAACAGGCGATCTCCTTCCGGCGACCCCTCACTGAGGAGCTCTACTTCCTGCAACATCATCTGCTCCCGTGTAAAATCATACACGATCATCACAGGTTTAAAAAAACATCCACAAACAAGAACACAGGGTAAGCTAGATATTTTAAAGAGAATTTAGATATGAAACTTTAAAATCAAGATAAAACAAATTTAAGACACCCACGTAAAAACCATCAACTTTCTCATTCCCATCACATGACCATCAAGTAATCACATATTTCACAATTTCCTCAAGAGTCTTTCAATTCACATAATTCATCAAGTGTCTACCAATTTCAATGTTTCTCATTTCTCACGTCAGACTTCCACTGACTCATCACACACCGACACTTGACACTACTTCCGGAAGACTCGTGCGTTGAACTTAGCATCCAGAGACCTGCACCTTTCAGCACGCAAAAGTTATCTCGCAACAGCGCTCAAGAAACGCCTCAACTTCCCTCGCACAACGATCGATTCAGTAAACAATCGGTAGAAACCTCCAGAAACAATTCTTCCCCGATTAAACGCAACTCAAACGGTTAAAACCTCCAAAAACCGATTGCGACAGCAAGCAATTGAACAGAAATCACCGAAAACCTCACAAACTCAACAGTGGATGGGAATCACAGTTTACACGGCCCCACGGTGGGCGCCTGATGATCCCGCCGCTTGACTCGAACGTCAACACTCCTCCACTCAGCTCCAAACCCTCCAAGAAACCTGAAAGAACAGAAAGGCGCCTCTGCGGCCGGTGTAGCTCCGACGCTCAAGTCAGTGGACAAATCAACAAATTCTTTCAAAGAAAACTAGGAACCGTGCAAGTCAGTTGTTACTCAAAATGAATCCCCCCTTAATACTGTTAGGAATTCTGCATATATACCTGTGTTTTTCTCTCTCCTGACGGTTATTCCTCTTGACACGTGGACCGCATCTGGTCATACACGTGTCACCATCTGGAATACCTGCAACTCAAACATTACTTTCCGTTTACTCCTGCAACTAAGTTATCCATACAGGGAGTAACTTAGCATGCAGGCTACTCTGGTCACAGCTTTAAAGCTGGCTAACACTGGTTATTACGGTTTTCAGCGCACACGGGCCAATACACTCCTTATCTCCTGTATTTAGACCATGCAATAAACGTTCACCAAGTCTTCTCCAATACCCGGCGATGACATCTTCCGGCGACGTCCTCTCTCGGCGATCACGCGATATCCAGGCGTTTACTGATCTCATACGAGAGAAGTAGGAGACCGCCGCCTTCTTCAACAAACGGCGATTCCCTCAACTTCCAAGCTACATTCTCTCTTCTCTTGTCGTTCCACGTGGCAATCTACTGCTGAAGTCATCGACTACCGATGACCGACCGTAACAGTTCTCGCCGGGAACCCTGGTCTCCACATAACACGCGTTGGCAAGAACCCCGATGACCGATCGCCCTCTGCATGCGCTTACGACCGACCGGTGCCTCACAACTATCCACCGACGTCCGTGCGGTGCCTCATGACCATCCACCGACGTCCGTGCGGTGCCTCATGACCATCCACCGACGTCCGTGCGGTGCCTCCTGACTATCCACCGACGTCCGTGCGGTGCCTCATAACTTCCCCCGATGACCGGGCGGGGCCTTATAACTTCCCCCGATGACCGTACGGTGCCTCCTGACTGCCCACCGACGTCCGTGCGGTGCCTCCTGGCGCCTATCTAGGCACCGCTCTGGGGGTGGCGGCCACTAGATATCTGACTACCGATCACCGTTGTAAGAAATATCCTCCCTGATTCACTTGCTCTTTCTACCACGTGCCACTCTGTGTATGGTCCATGTGGTCACCTGCTGCTGACGTCATCAACTACTGATGACCGACTGGAACAGTAATCCATCTAAAACTGGAGCAAGCAAACAAATAAGAAACATAGATACATTCAGATTCAACAATACATTCATTCGGAAAAGGGAACAACAAGCATGAACAATAATATCAATATCACAGAGTATGAACAACCCCAGCGCAGTAAGCAAGAGCAGAGCGGAAGCAATAAAAGCACATTACGGGGGTAGGGCAAGGTAAAGTTAGTACCTTTGTGATGATCGGAAAGGTTTTGGGGACAAGATTGTGTGGACGACGACGAGGACACAGAAAGCTTGAAGAAAAGCGTGAAAATTGTTAAGAGCGTAATGAAACAGTGGAGACGTTTGAGTTTCTGATGCCCTATTGTAGTAAGGGAGCGTAAGCGGCAATGTCTTATGACCGTTGATGAAAGCCATGTGGAAGCACGCAATGGAATGTGGTGAAACGTCAACTCAGGGTACTGTGCATGTAGTGCTACTCATTTGCCACGTAGGTCGACTCAGGTGAGCAAATAGCCTCTTCACTGAAGCAAGTTCAGCTTGAGCCTGGGGGCTTGTGTACTGGACCAGAGCTCATAACGCTCAGAGCTCGCTGGTCGAACCTCAACATTTCCCTCAAATAGTCAACTCGACACATGGTCCCACTTGTATGTCATGTGATTGGGCTCCAGGTGTGCGTATATATTAACTCTCATTCATGTGTATAAGATAATCCTTCATGCATGAGATTAATTGCTAAAGTAAAGAAACGTAATAGGCTTAGGAGTGTGCTTAGCGTGTCCAGGTCTATGATAAGTAAAGTGTTAACTGTAACGCCCCTCAAATTTTATTCATATTTATATAATAAAATAAACATAAAACAATAATATCAAAATTAACATATGTATATATAATAAAATACATCCATCCCATACATTGTATATCAAAAGAACATCCCTTGTCTAGGGGTTTTAATACATATCCATCAAAAGTTTCAAAATAACCGAAACAAAGCATTAAAACGTAAATCTATCCCATCCTCCAGCACGCTCACTGAGGAGGTCCGTCACCTGCCACCTTGTCTGCTCCCGTGTAAATTAACACGATCATCACAGGTTTAAGAAAACAAAACACAAAACAAAACACAGTGTAAGCTAGATATTTTCAAAACTTTAAATATGAAACTTTACATCAACATAAACCATCAAATATTTACACATTTCACAATTTCATCAAGTGTCATTCATTTCACATAACCATCAAGTGTCTACCAATAATTTCAATATTCCTTTTTCTCATGTCAGACTTCTACTGACTCATAACACGTAGACACTTGACTCTACTTCCGGAAGACTCGTGCGTTGAACTTAGCATCCAGAGACCTGCACCTGTCATACTATATCACTGTGAATCCTCACAGCTATGCGCATAAATAATCTCAATATCATCACTCTCCTAGTATGACAGGGTTAATCCATATAACAGGTCAAGTCAGTTATCTTTCAAACGACTTACCCATACATATGAACCTCCTTCGACTCTCACCACCTGAATAATTTCATCTATGTGATTCCATTATCTTAGTAGAGTCAGGATCGTCTCATTCACAGGATACTCACAGATCAATACACCCTCATAACAGTCTCAACACGGTATTTCCTTTCCTGAAAATACTATGTCTTGACCACAATTTCACAGCATCCAGCATCTCATACGACACATCCATGATCAATTCAAACATATCTCAATCAAATCATACCAAAGTTGAGAATTTCTAAAATCATATACATTTCACATTTCAATCTCAAACCAATACAGATTTACACAAAACAGGGGATTGTGAAATAAACGTTAAAACTGGTGACCACGTCACCCCAACTTCAGAATCTTCTAGCCTAAGGTTTTTATTGGAATTAAAGCTAGCTTCCCTTACCTGGACTTGAGCCGATCTCACTAAGAGCTCCAAACCCACCGAGAACTCAAGGATGCCTTAACCTGCACCATAGAGTCCCGATCACAAAACTAACTATAACACTCATATTCTGAGTTAACAGAGACTAACTCTGAAGCCAAAAGAGTCGCACGCGAAGCCTATGCAGAGGCAACTCTCTCAAGTTCAGAAGCGACTTCAAAAACAGAGCACGATGAACTTACTCTGTTTTAAGGCTTTGATCAGAAACTTGCAGAGATACTTGCCCGAAGCCCAGGGGCAGTCGCCGATCGTTAAACGGGTGCTTGATGGTGTCGAAAACGTCAACTGGTAGCGAAGATGCCCGAACGTAGAGAGAAGGAGAGAAAAGAAATAGGGAACCAAAACTCAACTCACTCGATTTCTCTCTACCCAAACAACGTTCGAACATTGCCTATCAGAAGTGAATTTTGAAAATAAACCACCTTGCCTAGGAATGCCGCTGCCACCACCCACTCTGATGGAAAACTCTTGCGTGCGGGCTTCCTCTACTTGTGTGCAAGTCTGACAGGATGGCCACGTGGGTTTCTGCGCGCACCAACTCTAGGCCACTTGCCTTACCAACTCTCTGGTGCCAACTGTTCTGAAACACTCTTACTGTCTACGTGTCGCACATGCATAACGCTCTCGCAGGGAGCGTGGGTCCAGCTTAACTGCGTGTAGCAGGGAACCCCGATGATCATGAACCGATGACTGATCTCGCGATGACTATCCACCGATGTCTCACCCTAGCAGACGACCAATGTATCATCCTGGCAGACGACTGATGTCTCATCCTGGCAGACGACCGATGTCTCATGACACCTCGTCACCCCTGCTGAAGGCTCATTGACTCACTACTCCACGTCTGTGTTATCACCCCCACATGGCTCGGTGACGTCAGTAGCTTTTCCTGCCCGAGGACAGGTCGGTACTAACTCCCCCATGTGCCAATGCATGCAACACTGAGGGTAATCTCTTATGCCAAAGCATAGAGTTTCGCATTTATCCCGTATGCATGGCGTATCTAAGGTTCAAATCACACCTTGATACATGTGATTTCTGGAACCCACTATGGTCCACCGACCGACCTCTACCATACTGACCTCAGACCTCTTGGACGACGCCCGAGGTCTGACTACTATGGATTTCTATTACAATTTCTTTTCATTTTAAATAATAACATACTCAGAAATCATTTAAAATATACCACTTCTATTCCAAATAAATTTCTAGATCCTTACATTAACTACAAGGCCTAAGCCCAATAACGCTAGGGCAACCCAAGCTAAGCTGCATGCATGGCACGTAATAGCATATGAATGGGAGTGTATTAGTGGGAGCACATTTGTATGTGAATGAACGCATGATTATTGTACTAGGTGTGATAGCATTCCTATGAGCTCTTCTTTGGATTTTGGAGTTCCTTGGTGATGATGGATGCGGAAGCTTATGGAGGAGGTGAGCAAGGCCTTCCTAGGAAGCATGGGTGCCTTGAAGGTGCATGAAGAGTGAGGAAATGGGGAGGTTTGGCCAGCCCCTTTGGTAGTGATGAATTGAAGACTAAAACCTAAGTGTTAGGCAAGGAGTAGTGTATGGCACAATTTGGGCAGCATAACAATACTCTATTTAATCTTGAAAATACAAGGTGTAGGCTCCTATTTTTATAGGCTAAGTGTAACATCCCACCAAAATACATCTCAATTTATACATAAAAAAAAATATGAAACAAAATTTTCGAAACGAATGTATGTATATATATATAATGATGTTGCTCCTCACAGGGAGTTTAATACATGACCGGTCAATTTTCCCAAAACTTAAACGAATACAACAAAATAGAAGAACAGGCGATCTCCTAGCTAAAGGGCGATCTCCCATCAGACCGGCGATCTCCTTTCGGCGACCACTCACTGGGGAGTTCGACTTCTTGCAACATCATCTGCTCCCGTGTAAATTATACACGATCATCACAGTTTTAAGAAAACAGCCACAGAACCAAAACACGCAGGGTAAGCTAGACATTTAAAAAAGAGTTTAGATATGAAACTTTAAGATCAAGATAAGACAAGTTACAAACACCCACGCAAGACTATCAATTTCTCATTCTTTCCACATGACTATCAAGTAAATCACATATTTCACAAATCCTCAAGAGTCGTTCAAATCACATCATGCATCAAGTGTCTATCAAATTCAATGTTCCTCATTTCTCACGTCAGACTTCCACTGACTCATCACACAAGACACTTGACACTACTTCCGGAATACTCGTGCATTGACTAGACTCAGAGATCTGCACCTGTCATACTGCCCCACTGTGAAATCACACACATTCACAGGGTCGCCGTGAAATCACACACATTCACAGGCGTATAAATGATTCTCAGTATCCTCACTATCCAAGCATGACAGGGTTAATCCACACCAAACAGGTCGAGCTCGTTCTCTTTCAAACAACCCACCTATACATGTGAACCTCCTTCGACTCTCAACGCCTGAATAACTTCATCTATGTGATTCCATTACATCAGGAGAGTCAGGATATCTCATAACGAATCACCGGTCATTGCACACTCTACACGATCTTACACGGTATTTTCTTTCCTGAAAATACTATGCCTTGATCCCACATCCACAACATTCAAAGCATCATTCCACACATAAAGAATAAATCTATCATAGAATACCTTGAGTCTTTTCTTAAACAACCCCATTCACAACAACAAGCATACCACCGATCAGGTTTTCGAACAGCATATACATTTTTCATTTCAATCTCAACAGTTTCAAAATGATACTAAAACCGGCGATCACGTCGCCCAAACGCATAAGAACCGAACATCACTGAAAAAGGATTTAAAACCGGCGACCACGTCGCCCAAAAGACATAGAACAGAGCATTCACGAAGATGAAAACGAAACCGGCGACCACGTCGCCCTCACTTTAGAAACAGCTAATCTATGGCTTGTATTGAAAAACAAAGCTAGCTTCCCTTACCTGGACTTGCGTAACTTCACTAAGAACTCCAAACCCACGAGCTGCAAGGATGCCTTAAGCTCTGTTTTAGCGTCTGTTTCGGAGAACTTGCAGAGAACCTCCCAGGTGCTCTAAGGGCGGACGTCGTACTGGTGCTTGAGGATGCCTGAAACGCAGCGTGAAGGAGAGAAAGGAGAAGGATGGAAATGCTCTCACTCTTTCACTCTTGGGCCACTCCCACGTTCTTCGCCTCCCCGCAGTGGGTTTTTGAATCCAAGCATACTTGTCCGCGTATGCTGCTGCCACTCCCTTCTGCAGGACCCTGAGTGTACGTTTCTCTGAACAGCACGACCACGGTTGTCTCTTGTGCATGCCAACCACTGCTCTGAACAGTACGACCACTTTTGTCTCTTGTGCATGCCAACCACTGCTCTGAACAGTACGACCGCGAGTGTTTCTTGCGCATGCCAACATTCTGATGTCACTGTTCTGAACCAACACTTTTTGTCTACGTATCGCGCGTGCCGTGTGCCTTCTGCTGGGAGTCTGGGTCCCACTTTAACTGTGTGCAACACGTCATCGCGCGATAACCTGGAAGATGACCGATGTCTATCCCAGGCGATGTCCACATGCCTCGCGCCCCGGCGATGACCGCATGCCTCGCGCCCCGGCGATGCCCGCATGCCTCGCGCCCCGGCGATGCCCGCATGCCTCGCGCCCCGGCGATGCCCGCATGCCTCGCGCCCCGGCGATGCCCGCATGCCTCGCGCCCCGGCGATGCCCGCATGCCTAGCGCCCCGGCGATGCCCGCATGCCTCGCGCCCCGGGGATGCCCGCATGCCTCGCGCCCCGGCGATGCCCGCATGCCTCGCGCCCCGGCGATGCCCGCATGCCTCGCGCCCCGGCGATGCCCGCATGCCTCGCGCCCCGGCGATGCCCGCATGCCTCGCGCCCCGGCGATGCCCGCATGCCTCTCACCCTGGCGATGACTGATGTGCTTCTCATCCCGGCGATGACTTATGACACATCGCCACGCCTTGCTGAAGGTTCCTCATTGCACTATGTTACGTCCAAGGTACCACCTCCACAAGGCTTGGTGACGTCGGTAGCTTCACATTCCAAGAGAAGATCAGCACCACTCCTCTTGCGCCCATGCATGCAACACTAAGGACGATCTCTTTTGCTCAAGCATAGAGCTTCGCATGCACAGCGTATCTAAGGCTTAACCCACACCTTGATACGCGTGGTTGTTGGAACCCACTCTGGTTGATCCAGTATCTTGACCACATACTACGTGCACTCCCGTCGATCACGTTCGCCCTAAACGATTGGCGGTCATGTCTCCTCTAAGCAACAGGCGATTATGTGCCAGAAAAGTCGGAGATCGCCTCCGTCTTCACTAACGGCGATCTCGTAGAAGACTTCTTAGCTACACTTTTCCTCCTTTACTCTTCTTGATCCACATGTCAGTCGACCGACCTCTACCAGCTGACCCCAGACCTTGGGTGACGTCCGATGTCCGACTACTACGAAGCTTCATTTACCAACTCTTTGTATTCTAAATAATGACATCTTCTGAAATTATTTAAATATAACACTTTTATTCCAATTTAATTTTACAGGTCCTTACATTCTCCCCATCAAGAAAAATTTTCGTCCCCGAAAATTGTATTACAAGGAAAAAAGTAGGGATATGCTCCTCTCATGGTTTCTTCAAATTTCCATGGTGAATCGCCCGATCTACGCGTCGTCCACTTCCAACACGTGATTAGGGTCTGCAAGATACTTCCTTAGCTGTGATACGTGAAATACATTATGCAGGTTTGCTAATTGGGGAGGTGGGACGATCTCATAAGCCACTGGACTGATCCCCCTACCACTGCCCTTAGCTGCAGTTACAACGCCTTCCCACCATCCATCACACCACCAGGCATACACTGCTGATTCAAACTCAAGAGGGCGACCTGAAAGGCGTTCAGGGGAGCATGGCTTGACTATTAAGCGGTCCCTCTTTATCAAGCAAATCATCGTACTGGACCTTCAGCAGCCTTGGAGGTACACTCCAGATTTTTCATCTAAACCAGCATTCTCTAACGCCACCATCACGTCAGAGTACCCCTATGCTAGCACCGACCTGGATTAGCAGATTAGGCTTTGGTCCACATTTTGTCAGTTCATTGGTAGGAGTAGAGTCTTGCAGACTAGAAAACCTTTCTCAAATACTTGACCCTTACAACTTCTAATTCCTCTTGTTTTAGATGTCCTTCATTGGCATGAACTGATCTGCAATGACTTGGGTTGACATCGACATTATTATTCTGTCTAGAAACTGCAGAGATGGAGTTTCTTCCAGGATTTTCTTTTCAGTTCAGAAACAATCGGTTTGTAGCTTGACTCCACATTAGGCACCATTTCTTGTCAAACCGATGGTGAAACAGCAAAAGCTTGAGGGAACACGGTTCCTTTCTTCAGGCGCCCCTCTGGTTCGTTTCTCCTTTGGTTACTAATAGTAGATCAGGAAAAACCCACCCTTTTTGCAGATGGTTGGGGTTTCAGAGCTGCTAACTCAAGAATTCCAATGGATGTATCCGTATTAGCATTGCATGGGGTCTCAAGGTGCTCAGTATACAACAAGCAGATCGTAACTCCCTCACTGTGTTCAGGGTGAGGACTTGTTGCCACCGCTGACAATGCAGCATTGTTTCTAGGATCAGAACCGAAACGCTGACCACCACAACTGCCCATTTAAAGGATTGGCTGCAAATCCCATCCCATTAGGAACACAAGGCACGGAAGTTCCGCTTCCACATCCAACTTTCTGAAATTTACCACATCGCTAGAAGAACTCAACATCATCATGACACGTTTTACCCTCATTCTCATCCACAACCATTACCCCCTTCCCTTCTACATTCACAGTCCGAACTGCATCTTCATTTGCCAAATTTAGGAGGCTTACGGCTTCGGAAGCCTTTTATCTCAACCCACCATTTCCATAATCATCTTTCAAATCACGATCAACAAAACAGTATCCATCCTGCGTGAAGCTTAAGCTAGAATCATCTCATGCTGTTTCATCGACATGAACATCTTCCAAGCTTCAAAAGAAAAATTCATTCTTTCATTCTTGGAACCTAACTCTGGTACTTCCCATGGATACACATGCTTAAGCTTTAAACCCCCAACATACTGCTTATTTACTCTCCATAACTTATATGTAGCTGAAACTAAACCTTGGTACAACTAGATCTAACTTACACTTGCTTCTTTAATTCCATCTATTCAGCTGGGCCATTATGTAGGGAGCCATGGACACTGGTCCAGCTCCAGGTACCAAACAATAGAGAATTCCATCTCTCTCTTAGGAGGTAGTCCAGGTATTTCTTCTGGAACTACATCCATGAAATTCTTCACCACGGTATACAGCCCATCTCTTCATCATTCCTCACTCCCCCTTGAGCTAGGATTACAAGGCACGCCGCCCTTCTATCAACCCCGACCATACACACTGAGCAGATATCATATCTGACTCTCGGAGGCCCGAAAACACCACGTTCTGCCTACTGCAAACTATGAGAATGTGATTGGCAGATAGCCAATCCATTCCCAGGATAACATCCAGATCCTGAAGAGGTGGACAGATCAATTTCACCTTGAACTTGCGTCCCGCTACTATCACTGGACATTCAGAGCAAACTGGGGAGGTCAAAACCTGTTTTGAGGCCGGTGTAGAGGCCAACCGTTCAAACGGCAGCTCCTCCACTAGAATGCCCAGTTCGGTTGCACACCGATTTGACACAAAAGAGTGTGTCGCTCCAGAATCAAACAAAACTCTAACGTATCTACCAACTATAAACAAGCACCTTGTACTAGGTTACCTGACTGAGATGCCTCCGCTCCAGACAGGGCAAACACTCCCCCTGCTGCCTGAGGTCTGCTGCCTTCGTTCCTCAACTGCTGGGAAACACTGGGTTGAGTCGCCCTATACCCGTTAGGACACTCTCTAGCAAGGTGTCCCGTCTTCCGGCAGATGTAGCATTTTTTCTCTGAATTCCTCTTGGGGTACACGTTGACGTTATGTGACCTATCATAACGGAAACATCTTGGTTCCCATGGTTGTTGCTGCTGAAGTTGGGGCGGAACTGCTCCTGCTCTATGTTGTGGAGGTCTCGAATAAGGCTTATTCTGCTGCTGCTGCACCTTGGCCTTCCTACAGGAGGAACCCCCTGGGTGTGATCTGATTACCCTGGAATCACTCCTCTCCAGGGTCTCCACCCTCTTTGCCTTCTCCACCAAGGCATGAGACTTCTTAATCCACTGATCTGGTTGGTTCGGAGAAGCATTCCCACGGAACTGGGGTGGGTTGTGCCTTATGAACTCGGTCATCCCCCTCTGCTCCCGAGGCTGATTGACATGGGAAGCTGTTGCAGTCGATCCAGCAGTTTCCCAATGATGCATTACAGCCTGATGAATCTGAGCCATTACCGTATTCTGTTGTTGGATGGCAGTTGCCATTATCTCAATGGCCTTGGCGATCTGGCCCATCTCCGAAGAAGATTGGGGAGGGGTAGGAGGTTTACGTGCCATCTTTCTTCGTTCTCGGATTTTGAAACCACTAGTTTCTATATTCCCTACAACTATAAGAATGAAATCGATAAGAAATCAATTCATTCAAGGGGTAACAGCTAGACCTTACAAAGGTCAGCATCTCAAAGTCATTAAGAATTTGAGTTCATCAACAGAATCATAACACTTATAACCTCAAACAAAACACCAGGACAGTTACTGGTGTACAATCATCAATCCAAACAACCACTTTCAATCAATTACAAAAACATTCACTAAAATGAAATAAATCACACCCGAATTCATTATATGCTAAACATCAGACCTTTAGAATTAAGATTGAGAATCATCTCGATCCAGTTATGAGTGTGCACCCTCACTACTTTATCAAGATCCTTTCATTCTTAATACTAAGATTTTCAGTTAGGGCATATATTCACTAAAGCACACACAATTTCAATACAAAGACGTTTGAAAACCTTTCACTATAGTTTTCATTTAAAACTCAAATAAATTTTTATGAGCAGAAGAAACACAATGGATCCACAGCCCTCAGGTCATCCTAAGGACGAACTGCTCTGATACCATTAATGTAACATCCCACCAAAATACATCTCAATTTATACATAAAAAAAAAATATGAAACAAAATTTTCGAAACGAATGTATGTATATATATATAATGATGTTGCTCCTCACAGGGAGTTTAATACATGACCGGTCAATTTTCCCAAAACTTAAACGAATACAACAAAATAGAAGAACAGGCGATCTCCTAGCTAAAGGGCGATCTCCCATCAGACCGGCGATCTCCTTTCGGCGACCACTCACTGGGGAGTTCGACTTCTTGCAACATCATCTGCTCCCGTGTAAATTATACACGATCATCACAGTTTTAAGAAAACAGCCACAGAACCAAAACACGCAAGGTAAGCTAGACATTTAAAAAAGAGTTTAGATATGAAACTTTAAGATCAAGATAAGACAAGTTACAAACACCCACGCAAGACTATCAGTTTCTCATTCTTTCCACATGACTATCAAGTAAATCACATATTTCACAAATCCTCAAGAGTCGTTCAAATCACATCATGCATCAAGTGTCTATCAAATTCAATGTTCCTCATTTCTCACGTCAGACTTCCACTGACTCATCACACAAGACACTTGACACTACTTCCGGAATACTCGTGCATTGACTAGACTCAGAGATCTGCACCTGTCATACTGCCCCACTGTGAAATCACACACATTCACAGGGTCGCCGTGAAATCACACACATTCACAGGCGTATAAATGATTCTCAGTATCCTCACTATCCAAGCATGACAGGGTTAATCCACACCAAATAGGTCGAGCTTGTTCTCTTTCAAACAACCCACCTATACATGTGAACCTCCTTCGACTCTCAACGCCTGAATAACTTCATCTATGTGATTCCATTACATCAGGAGAGTCAGGATATCTCATAACGAATCACCGGTCATTGCACACTCTACACGATCTTACACGGTATTTTCTTTCCTGAAAATACTATGCCTTGATCCCACATCCACAACATTCAAAGCATCATTCCACACATAAAGAATAAATCTATCATAGAATACCTTGAGTCTTTTCTTAAACAACCCCATTCACAACAACAAGCATACCACCGATCAGGTTTTCGAACAGCATATACATTTTTCATTTCAATCTCAACAGTTTCAAAACGATACTAAAACCGGCGATCACGTCGCCCAAACGCATAAGAACCGAACATCACTGAAAAAGGATTTAAAACCGGCGACCACGTCGCCCAAAACACATAGAACAGAGCATTCACGAAGATGAAAACGAAACCGGCGACCACGTCGCCCTCACTTCAGAAACAGCTAATCTATGGCTTGTATTGAAAAACAAAGCTAGCTTCCCTTACCTGGACTTGCGTAACTTCACTAAGAACTCCAAACCCACGAGCTTCAAGGATGCCTTAAGCTCTGTTTTAGCGTCTGTTTCGGAGAACTTGCAGAGAACCTCCCAGGTGCTCTAAGGGCGGACGTCGTACTGGTGCTTGAGGATGCCTGAAACGCAGCGTGAAGGAGAGAAAGGAGAAGGATGGAAATGCTCTCACTCTTTCACTCTTGGGCCACTCCCACGTTCTTCGCCTCCCCGCAGTGGGTTTTTGAATCCAAGCATACTTGTCCACGTATGCTGCTGCCACTCCCTTCTGCAGGACCCTGAGTGTACGTTTCTCTGAACAGCACGACCACGGTTGTCTCTTGTGCATGCCAACCACTGCTCTGAACAGTACGACCACTGTTGTCTCTTGTGCATGCCAACCACTGCTCTGAACAGTACGACCGCGAGTGTTTCTTGCGCATGCCAACATTCTGATGTCACTGTTCTGAACCAACACTTTTTGTCTACGTGTCGCGCGTGCCGCGTGCCTTCTGCTGGGAGTCTGGGTCCCACTTTAACTGTGTGCAACACGTCATCGCGCGATAACCTGGAAGACGACCGATGTCTATCCCAGGCGATGTCCACATGCCTCGCGCCCCGGCGATGACCGCATGCCTCGCGCCCCGGCGATGCCCGCATGCCTCGCGCCCCGGCGATGCCCGCATGCCTCGCGCCCCGGCGATTCCCGCATGCCTCGCGCCCCGGCGATGCCCGCATGCCTCGCGCCCCGGCGATGCCCGCATGCCTCGCGCCCCGGCGATGCCCGCATGCCTCGCGCCCCGGCGATGCCCGCATGCCTCGCGCCCCGGCGATGCCCGCATGCCTCGCGCCCCGGCGATGCCCGCATGCCTCGCGCCCCGGCGATGCCCGCATGCCTCGCGCCCCGGCGATGCCCGCATGCCTCGCGCCCCGGCGATGCCCGCATGCCTCGCGCCCCGGCGATGCCCGCATGCCTCGCGCCCCGGCGATGCCCGCATGCCTCGCGCCCCGGCGATGCCCGCATGCCTCGCGCCCCGGCGATGCCCGCATGCCTCGCGCCCCGGCGATGCCCGCATGCCTCTCACCCTGGCGATGACTGATGTGCTTCTTGTAAGAACCTAGAAAATTATATTGGAATAAAAGTGATATATTTTGGATGAATTCTAAGTATATTCTTATTTAAAATATAAAGGAAGGGAAGTATAGCTTAGAAGTCTACGAGATCGCCGAAATTGAAAGAGTAGGCGATCTCCGACTTCTCTGGCACATGATCGCCTGTCGCTTTGATTTCACCTAAACGCCAATCGCCTGTAGTGTACCTAGTCGCCTGTCGCCTAGAGTACGCATGATCGCCGAAACTACACTTAGTGTGTAGTCAAGATGTTGGATCAACCATAGTGGGTTCCCAAAAGCCACGTGCGTCAAGGTGTGGGTTAAGCCTTAGACACGCGGTGCATGCGAAGCTCTATGCTTGAGTATAGGAGATCGTCCTTAGTGTTGCATGCATGGGCGCACGAGGACAAGTGCCAATCTACCCTTGGAAATGTGAAGCTACCGACGTCACCGAGTCATGTGGAGATGATACCTTGGACGTAACATAGTGGAATGGAGAACTGTCAGGAAGGCGGGGTGTGTCGTCGGGCATCGCCGGGACGCGAGGCATGCGGGCATCGCCGGGGCGTGAGGCATGCGGGCATCGCCAGGGCGCGAGGCATGCGGACATCGCCGGGGCGCGAGGCATGCGGGCATCGCCGGGGCGCGAGGCATGCGGGCATCGCCAGGGCGCGAGGCATGCGGGCATCGCCGGGGCGCGAGGCATGCGGGCATCGCCAGGGCGCGAGGCATGCGGGCATCGCCAGGGCGCGAGGCATGCGGGCATCGCCAGGGCGCGGGGCATGCGGGCATCGCCAAAGAGAGACATCGGTCGTCTTCCAGAGAGAGACATCGGTCGTCCTCCAGGATGAGTCATCGGTGGAGAGTCTTCACGCAAGAGGTCATCGGTGGAAGGTTATCGCGCGATGTCGAGTTGTACGTAGAGAAGGTGGGACCCAGACTCCCAACATGAGACGCGCAGCACGCGCGACACGTAGACAAAAAGTGTTGGTTGAGAACAGTGACATCAGAATGTTGGCATGCACAAGAGACAACAGTGGTCGTACTGTTCAGAGCAGTGGTTGGCATGCACCAGAGACAACAGTGGTCGTACTGTTCAGAGCAGTGGTTGGCATGCACAAGAGACAATAGTGGTCGTACTGTTCAGAGAAAGGTACACTCAGACTTCCCTGCAGAGTGGGTGGTGGCAGCTGCTTCTGTGGACAAGTTGGTTTAAGAGGCAAGAACCCACTTCTGAGAGGAGGAAAAACGTTGCAGTTATCCAAAGAGCGAAAAAGTGAGTTACCTTCCTTCTCCTCCATTTCTCTCCTTCGCGCTGCGATTCAAGCACCTTCGAGCAAAAAGCAAGACGAGCGACGACTGCCATAGAGCACCTGGGAAGGTTCTCTGCAAGTCTACCGATCAGAAAGCTTAGGCTGAGTTCGGGCATCCGTGAGTTCGGTGGATTAAAGCTTGAAGAGAGAGTTTCACGCTGATCCAGGTAAGGGAAGCTAGTCTTTTTCCAACGATAACTGGATATTTGATGTTTGTGATGATAGGGCGACGTGGTCGCCGGTTTTACTTCGCTTTCACGGTGTTTGATGTTGAAATGTGAGATGTTTACGATAACAGTTCTGTTTGGATGTTGGGGGCGACGTGGTCGCCGGTTTTAAAAATGTTCTTGTTTAAAAACCCAGTTTTATTCGTGATCGCCGGTTTCTGGAGGTGATCGCCGGTTTTTCATCTGTTATTGAAATATCCCCCGTTTTATGCTGTTTCAAAAGTGTTTGAGATTCTAAATGTGGTTTTCGAAAATCTGAACCTTGGTATGAGTTTTGCTGTGATTGGAATCGTTCATTGAAGTGTTATGTGATGTGTTGAATGTTGTGATTGTGGATCGAGGCATAGTATTTTCAGGAAAGAAAATACCGTGTAAGATTGTGTAGGATGTGCATTGATCGGTGATGTCTATAATGGGATATCCAGACTCTCCTGATATAATGGAATCAAATAGATGAAGTAATTCAGGCGTTGAGAGTCGATGGAGGTTCATACGTATGGGTGTCTCGTGTGAAACAGAACGAGTTCGGCCTGTGGTATGGATTAACCTTGTCATACGTGAGAAATGATATTGAGATTGGGTGATGCGCATGGCTGAGGGCACTTTCCAGCCTTTTGTATGACAGGTGCAAATCCCTGAGTCAGTCAATGCACGTGTTTTTCCGGAAATAGTGGTCAAGTGTCTTGTGTGATGAGTCAGTGGAAAGTCTGACGTGAAGTATTGAGAAATTGAATTGTTAGACACTTGATTGCTGATGTGAATTGAGAGACTCTTGGATTGATTTGTGAAATATGTGATTACCTGATGGTTTTGTGGAAAATGAGAAAGTTGATGGTTTTATGTGGATGTCTTAAATTGGTTTCATGATTGGTTTTTAAGTTCATATTCAAACTCCCCTTTAAATGTCTAGCTTACCCTGTATTTTGGTTCTGTGGCTGTTTTCTTAAAACCTGTGATGATCGTGTATTTTACACGGGAGTAGATGATCTTGCAGGAAGAAGAGCTCCTCAGTGATCGCCGGAAGGAGATCGCCCCTTTATGTTGGGAGATCGCCTGTTTTGTTTCTGTTGGGCGATCACCCCCTTTTCCTGTTCTCTGTCAGGAGATCGCCTTTTATGTTAGGAGATCGCCTCTTTATGTTGGGAGATCGCCTGTCGGGTTGTATTTTTGCTGTAATTCGTTTTAAGTTATGGAAAAATTGACGGTTTATGTATTAAACTCCCTGCGAGGAAAAACCTTATGACATATATATAATTATGTTCATTTCAATATTTTGTTTTATCTTTATCTTCATTATTTATTTGTGAAACGTTTTGGCGGGATGTTACACTTCTCATCCCAGCGATGACTTATGACACATCGCCACGCCTTGCTGAAGGTTCCTCATTGCACTATGTTACGTCCAAGGTACCACCTCCACAAGGCTTGGTGACGTCGGTAGCTTCACATTCCAAGAGAAGATCAGCACCACTCCTCTTGCGCCCATGCATGCAACACTAAGGACGATCTCTTTTGCTCAAGCATAGAGCTTCGCATGCACAGCGTATCTAAGGCTTAACCCACACCTTGATACGCGTGGTTGTTGGAACCCACTCTGGTTGATCCAGTATCTTGACCACATACTACGTGCACTCCCGTCGATCACGTACGCCCTAAACGATTGGCGGTCATGTCTCCTCTAGGCAACAGGCGATTATGTGCCAGAGAAGTCGGAGATCGCCTCCGTCTTCACTAACGGCGATCTCGTAGAAGACTTCTTAGCTACACTTTTCCTCCTTTACTCTTCTTGATCCACATGTCAGTCGACCGACCTCTACCAGCTGACCCCAGACCTTGGGTGACGTCCGATGTCCGACTACTACGAAGCTTCATTTACCAACTCTTTGTATTTTAAATAATGACATCTTCTGAAATTATTTAAATATAACACTTTTATTCCAATTTAATTTTACAGGTCCTTACACTAAGGAGGACCATAATGCAACCCTAATGCTAGCCAAATGAAATGTAAATGTGAAGCACATGGGCCACATGGAAAGTGTGAGCACATGGGGAGGGGTGTGTCTAGTTTGTAAGTTCACCCCCTCCATGGGCTTTCTAGAATAGTGGGAAGGTTAACTTCTCCTTAATTCTAATGTGCAGAAAAATAAACATTTGTCCACATGGCTATGCTATTTACACCCCAATTAAAGCTAAACTACATTTGATGGGCCTTCACGGAATATGTGCTAGTATGCCACTCTCCCATTCATAGCTTTGATCCAAGTCTTCTTGTCCTAGACGCTTCTAGCTTGGCCTTCTCGTCCTAGATGCTCCTAGCTTGTCTTAGACGCTCCTAGCTTGGTCTTAGACGCTCTTGACTTGGCTCTTGCCTTTCATGGAAGGTTGTGCTTGGCCCTCTTCCATCAAGGTGGGTCCTTACATCAAGGTTGCAATGCTGACCTAATTTGTTTAATGGGCCCGAAACACATGACAAAGCTGCTTTGTGCTAATAACCAGTGGCATGTGCTTAAAGATAAATATATATATATATATATATGGTTGCTCATGTGTTTGTTACAACTACGGATAGATATGTTTGTTGTTATCATGATAGATATTTTTTGTTGCTTGGCTGTTACACATACATGTTTGTTGCACATAAAATTCCTGTCGCTAGTTGTTGTTAACCCTAAAAAGATAGGGACGTGCATGTATAGCAGAAAGATAAACCTACAGTTTCGCACCTAAAGATCATTGGTGCCTATGGCAGGTGGTTTTCTGTTAGAGCTATAAGATAATGTGCTTATTTTTAGTTAATATTTGATTATCTCAAGTACAATTGGTGCATGGTATGCTATAAAAGGGGCTTAAGGTCCTAGGTGAAGGTACGCAATTCTGAATACACTTTTTGAATACTGAAGCTCCCTATTTCTTATTCTTTCATAAGCCCTTACTAACTTGATCGTCAGAGTGTGACCGGCCGTAAGGGCGCCCTCTATTTCACAGGAATAGCATCCAAACAACCAAGGAAGGCACAGTTTCTAGCGGAGATAGGCGGAGCCAGAACCAGTCATCGGAGTCAACCAGCGGCCGAGTCAACCGGCAAGAACAGTTCTCTTCATGAATTGAAAGCCTCATTATTGACCATGTTCAGCTCTGAACAATGGAAACTAAGCAAGTTTGGAACTTCACAAGAGGGGAGAAAAGTTGAATATGTGATATTAGATAGCCGGTTTTGGAAGAATGTCTCCATGTGCCTCAAATTTTCTGCCCCTCTTATGGTGGTCCTAAGATTGGTGGACTCGGATGTGAAACCAGAAATAGGTTTCATATATGAAGAGATGGATCGTGCAAAGGAAAAGATCAAGAGTTATTTTAATCATATTAAGGAAAGGTAAAAATTCTATAGCTTTTCTCTTTCAAAATTTAATTACTTATTTGTGAAATTACTTCTTCTATTACTTATATGATAGTTGGTTGGTATTGAATGTAGCTATAAAGAGGTTTGGAAAATAATTGATGAAAGATGGGATAATCAACTTCATAGACCTTTGCATGCAGCTGCATATTATCTCAATCCCCAATTCCATTATGAACTTGAGTTTAGATCTGATGATCTTGAGGTGAAAGAAGGGTTGTATACGTCCATGAAAAGATTGGTTAAGGATGTTGTAGAAAGAAGGAAAATTAATGTGCAACTTGTTGAGTTTCATTTTAGTAGAAGACTTTTTGCAATGGAAAATTGAAAAACAATGCTTCCTGGAGAATGGTGGGAGATGTTTAGGGATAGAACTCCAGAGTTGAAGAAGTTTGCTATCTAAGTTCTAAGCTTGACTTGTAGTTCTTCTAGATGTGAGCGAAATTGGAGCTCATTTGAAATGGTAATTTAAGTTATTTATAATTTCTATATTTAGTTTATATAGTTAGTTACTAAATTTCCTATTTAATTATAGGTTCATATAAAGAGAAGAAAACGTTTGCATCAGAAAAGGATGAATGATTTGGTGTATGTCATGTACAACTTGAAATTGAACAATAAGCAAATTAGAAAAACAATTGCTCTTCCCTTTGATGATATTCAATCAAATGATGAATGAATAACTGAGGAGGGAGATGATATTGATGAGATTGAACAAGTTCAAGGTGCAAATGTTCACTTAAATCTAGCAATAAGAGTTCCAACTCTATATGCATTTGATCTTGAAAATGTGACTTTTGATGTCAATGATGTGGATGAAGATGAAGATGAAGATGAAGATGGAGATGGAGATGATGATGGACATGGTGGAGGAGAGGATATCATTAGAGGATTGGACATAGAACCTAATTATTTAATTTCTATGATTTGAACAATTTAACTTTTCTAATATTTGTATGAACTTCTTTATTTGAGACTTTGAAGGTATATAATTTTCATTTAGGACTAAATGTAGTTATTTACTATTATTTTTTTTTTAAATATGAAAGTAAACTCTTACGAGTTTACGAGTCGAGTCTATGGAGCTCCCACGAGTCTACGTAGACTCTCAAGTTTGACAACCTTGGCCATACCCTACTTAACTGCTCACAATGATATTGTGAAGAAAAATCATCCTCGAATGTCTGAGAAGTGGGTGATCAATGAGCATAACAAGACTTTTTTTGAAGTGGTTCAAAGAAAAAGTTCAAAGTGACAACACAAATTTGGATACATTGAAATGGTTAGCATGTGAGCCAAACTTTGATGTCATATGTTGGAGTGGCTATGATATAAACAATTATTCATTTTATACAAAATCTAAAGATGAAAAAAGCACTATGTAAAATAGTGGAGTAATGGTAGTGGCTAAATCAATGCATTTCTCTAGTTCAAAAGATAAACATCCTGTTATGGCTTCAACGTAGTACTTTGGTGAAATTGAAGACATTTAGGTGATTGATTATACAAGTTTCAAAGTACTTGTTTTTAAATGTAAGTGGACTGAATGTAATTATGGCATTGGTACCGATGATTTAGATTTTATCTTGGTTGATCTAGAAAAGTTCAATTACACTGAAGAACCATTCATCATGGCATCTCAAGTGAAACAAGTGTTTTATGTCACTGATCCTACTAACAAAAAATGGTCAGTGGTTCTCCAAGGAAGTCACACATGGTACTAATGAGAATGATGATTCAACACTTAATATCGGTGAGACTCCATCTTTCTCCACAAATATGCCAACCTTGGATGTTGATAATGAAGTTGATTATGTTCATGCCACACGTGATAACCATCATGAAGGGTTGTGGGAGAATGTTCCAACTTAACAACATAAACAATTTACTTATGTTTATTCTTTATAATGCAAATTTTGCATGTTTACTTATGTTCATTTTGTATAACACAATATTTGTATTTTTTTTCTTCTTTTTAGTGTATTTCATTTACATTTAATATTTGTTTGAACAAAGATATGATTGATCCAAATGATGCACCTCCTCCCTCACAAGGTGGGTTCCAAAGTCAACTACCTACCCAAAAAAAGGGTAGACGTGCGACTAGGCTAAGAGACTTGACAGTTAGTTGTAGTGCTGATCAAAGATTGTCCATCGAGTTCGATATGAATACAGGAAAAGTTTTGGGAGAGCATAGCACAAAATTTACTAGCTGTGTGGCCTTGCTTGGTAGAAGTAAAGTTTGTATTCTTATTGCTGATTGGGACCATGTTACAAAGACAGTAAAGAATCAGATATCGCATACTATCATGGTATGAAAATCTTAATCAAACTAATTTAATGATAAGCAATGGTATTTATTATGCAGCTCACATATGATGTCCCAAATAATAGTTTGTTGAGGAAAAAATGGATTTCATATGCTGGGCAGCGATGGAGGGGTTTTAAGAATGACCTTACTAGTCGATATATTATGGTTAATTGAGTAACAAGAATCCTTGTGAGATATACCAGTTTCTCGATGAGGAGATGTGACAAACTTTTCGGGAGAGACGATTAGACCCTTCCTTTCAAGTAAATTAAATTTTATATTTTAGGTTTATTTTTTCAATTGTTTTGTTATATATATTTTTATTAATTCTTTATATGCGTAATGTATATAATAGGCAAGGAGAAAAGTTGCACAGGACATTCAGAAAAATAATGTCCACCCCATAGATTGTCTCATGGTGGATATGATAGGTTGGAGCAAATTATGATTTCTGAGGCCTCTTGCTCAACTCCCAGTGACGAGTCAAGTTTGATATCTCCACCTCTCCGCCATGAAAAGTGGAAGAGAGCTCGCAAAAAATTATTAGGAAATTACACATCCGAAGAAACGCAGATCATAGCTGAGCGGATTGTAAGTAACTCATGACATAAATTATTTTGATATTTTAATGAAAGTTGATTTTAGTGTTGAAATTTGCATTAAAATGTTTGTTTTGTAGGATGACTTGGTGGAGAAAAACTCTCAAGGAACATTCGCTACACAAGGACATGAAGACATATTAGTAGTTGCCATTAGTCATCTAGAGCATCCCGGACGTGTTCGTGGTACTGGACAAGGGATAGGCATTAGACAATTCTTTGGTACTCTAGCTCGACATGTTACTTTATCACAACTTAGTGAGGTTGACAAGAAACCTCTCAAAGATGAGTTTAAGAAGGACCTATTCCCCACATTGAGGGATGAATTGTTGTCGAAAATGTGAGCAGAGTTAGTATCCATGGGAGTGTCCATTCAACCTCCTACTGCCCCTTTACCTCCAGAGGTGTCCCTTATTCTTGTCAACACAAAGGGAAGTTGTCATACTGTTGAAGAATCAAAGGATGGTGGTGTTGATATCCCTGTTGACTGCAAATTGTACGTTGATGATCCTCTCCAACATTTGGTGGCCTTGGGTAATTTTTATTCCAATTATAATTTTTGGTTTATATTTTTTTTATTCTCATATATTTATGTGGTCTTAGGTAAAATCTATAAGTTAGGAACGACCATCCACCATCGAACGATTAAGGATGATATGATACGAGTGGTGGTTATAGATGTTCGAGATTCTTCTGCTCGAGTTCCTATTCCCACTGAGGAGGTTCAAATAGTAGGACACACCCTAGGGAATTTTATCATTTGGCCAACTAGATTGGCAAAGCCGATTGTAGTAAGTGTTATTTTTATCCTTCTTAATATCTTTATACAAATTAAATTTATATACTAATTTTATTTAAATTCAGGATGAGTCTAAAACTTCAAAAGTTGTCAACCCTCCACAACCACAAATGTCTTCTCTCCAAGGACTTGGTGCAATGGTAGTGACAATTGGAAAGCAAATTGTCCAATTAGATATGCCTCTTGATGTTGTAGGCAGGACCAGTAGTGTCCTTTTTTTTATATGTCATAAGGATATTTCTTAGATTGTTACTGGTACTGATCAACTATCTATATCGGTTATACAATTTTGGTTGTTGTAAGTATACTTTCATTAACCTTTAAAATAGTTTAATATATTCATATTTTACTCTAACATTATTTTTTCAATGTTTAACGTATTTACATCACCTCTGCATCGAGAAGAAGAATGCTTATATTTATGGACAAAGAAGTGTATTTAGCACCTTACTTGCATCAGTAAGTATATAATTTTAAATTACAATTAATTAATTTGGAACTTATTTATTATTAGTATTATTATAACTTGTAGGGGTCATTGACAGTTGTTGGTCATTATTCCTCGTCATTTTCTTGTGGTCATCTTGTGTTCATTGCATAAGAAAACCAACACTTTGGCTATTAAACATTTACTAGACGTGTAAGTTTTCTATTGTATTATATTTCCAACCTTAATGATTAGTATGAATTTACGAATGTCTACCCTTTTATAAGGCTTTGGAGGCTCATTCGAGATTACAAGGCCTTCCACATGTAGTATGAAGAAGATAAAATTAATTGCACCTAATGTAACTTATTTGTCCCACCACTATTTAATTATGATATAAAATATCTTATATTTGTATTTTAATTTGCATTGTTCATATCAATTGGGAAGCTATGAGTGTGGATATTATGTAATGAAGCACATGCACACAATCATATCTGCAAACGTTACTGACTCATGGAAAGAGGTAATAAAAAATTTACTCAAATACCTTAATTATTTAGTTGTGAATTTCACTTTTTATTGATTGAGCCAATGTATAAAGATATAGAAGACATTAAAATGCACTGGGCTTCATTCTTTTTAAGTGTTTCTAAGAAGATGTAAATTTCATTAGTTTATTAATCAATGAATGAGTTTTTCTATAAATTGTATGCAATTATCTGGATAACATTGATATGCAGGTGATTGTTATCGATGAATAAAGTAAAATTGATGAATGATTAAGTTTTTATGGAAATTGTATGCAATTGTTTGGATAACATTGATATGCAGGTGATTGTTATTAATGAATGGGGAAAATTTGATCAATGAATGAGTTTGTCTGTAAATTGTTTGCAATTGTCTGGATAATAATGATATGAGGTGATTGTTATTAATGAATGGGGAAAATGTGATCAATGAATAGGTTTGTCTGTAAATTATGTGCAATTGTCTGGATAACATTGATATGCATGTGATTGTTATTAATGAATGGGGGAAATCGATCAATGAATGAGTTTGTCTGAAATTTATAAGCAATAGTCTAGATAATATTGATATGTAGGTGATTGTTATTAATGAATGGGGGAAAATTGTAACATCCCGCCAAAACCTTTTCATATTTATATAATGAAATAAAGGTAAAACAATAATATCGAAGTGAACATATATATATATATGTAATGAAATTTCTCCTCACAGGGAGTTTAATACATATCCAGTCAGTTTCCAAACTTAAACAAAATACAGCAAAATAGAAAAACAGGCGATCTCCTAACAGAAACAGAAAACAGGCGATCTCCTAACAGAAACAGAAAACAGGCGATCTCCTTCCGACGACCACTCACTGAGGAGCCCTACTTCCTGCAACATCATCTGCTTCCGTGTAAATTATACACGATCATCACAGGTTTAAGAAAACATCCACAAAACAAAAACGCAGGGTAAGCTAGATATTTTAAAGAGAATTTAGATATGAAACTTTAAAATCAAGATAAAACAAATTTAAGACACCCACGTAAAAACCATCAACTTTCTCATTCCCTTCACATGACCATCAAGTAATCACATATTTCATAATTTCCTCAAGATTCGTTCAATTCACATAATTCCATCAAGTGTCTATCAATTTCAATGTTTCTCATTTCTCACGTCAGACTTCCACTGACTCATCACACATAGACACTTGACACTACTTCCGGAAGACACGTGCATTGACTAGACTCAGAGATCTGCACCTGTCATACTGCACCACTGTGAAATCACACACATTCACAGGGTCACTGTGAAATCACACACATTCACAAGCGTATAAATGAATCTCAATATCATCACTATCCTAGCATGACAGGGTTAATCCATACAACGGGTCAAGCTCGTTCTCTTTCAAACAACTCACCCATACATATGAACCTCCTTCGACTCTCAACGCCTAAATAACTTCTTCTATATGATTCCATTATATCAGGAGAGTCAGGATATCTCATAATAAACGAATCACCGGTCAATGCACACTCTACACGATCTTACACGGTATTTTCTTTCCTGAAAATACTATGCCTTGATCCCACATTCACCACATTCCATACATCATACCACACATAAAGAACAATTCCATCATAGAATACTTTGAATCTTTTCTTAAACAACCCCACTCACAAAAACAAGCATACCATCGTTCAGGTTTTCGAATAGCATATACATTTTTCATTTCAATCTCAACAAGTTCAAAGCGACACTAAACAGGGGAGTTCGAAAACAACATTAAAACCGGCGATCACATCCAACAACAGGGGATTATGCAATAACAGTTGAAAACCAGCGACCACGTCGCCCCATCATCAAAATCATCTAACTTAAGGTCTTCGTTGGAAATAAGGCTAGCTTCCCTTACCTGGATTTGCATAAAATCTCACTACGAGCTCTAACCCACCGAACTTAAGGATACCTGAACTCTGTTTTAGCGTCCTGATCGAAAAACTCGCAGAGAACTTCCCAGGAGTCCAAGGGCAGTCGTCGCTCGTCGTACTGGTGCTTGAGGATGCCTGAATCGCAGCGCGAAGGAGAGAAAAGAGAAGGATGAAGGTAAACTCACTCTGTCACTCTTGAACCACAGCAACGTTCTTTGCCTCTCAGAAGTGAGTTTTTGAATCTAAACCAACTTGTCCACAATTGCCGCTGCCACCACCCACTCTGCAGGAAAGCTTGCGTGCACAATTCCTTGAACAGTACGGCCACGTGTGTCTCTGCGCATACCAACTCTCTGATGCCAACTATTCTGAAACACCCTTTTTGTCTACGTGTCGCGCGTGCAGGACGTCTCATGCTGGGAGCCTGGGTCCCACCTTATCTGTGTGAAACACGACATCGTGCGATAACCTTCCACCGATGACTCATCCTGGAGGACGACCGATGTCTCTCTCTGGAAGACGACCGATGTCTCTCTCTGGAAGACGACCGATGTCTCTCTCTGGAAGACGACCGATGTCTATCCCTGGCGATGACCGCATGTCTCTCGCCCTGGCAATGCCCGCATGTCTCACGCCCTGGCTGTAAGGACCTAGAAACTTTAATTGGAATAAAAGTGTTATATTTAAATAATTTCAGAAGATGTTATTATTTAAAATACAAAGAGCTGGTAGAGGTCGGTCGGCTGACCATTTTATTAACCAAGTAGTCAGGTGCGATGACTTTATCGTGAGGTAATCATGTGGAGGTGATACCTTGGACGTAACATTGTGGGATGAAGAACCTTCAGCCAGGTGTGGCGATTGTCATCAGTCATCGCCAGGGCGCGAGACATGAGGATTTCGCCAGCGCGCGAGAGGCATGCGGATATCGCCAGCGCGCGAGAGGCATGCGGACATCGCCAGGGCGCGTGGCATGTGGGCATCGCCGGGGCGCGAGAGGCACACAGACATCGCCAGGGCGCGAGGCATGCGGGCATCGCCAGGGCGCGAGAGACATGCGGGCATCGCCAGGGGGCGAGACACATGCGGACATCGCCAGGGCGAGAGACATCGGTCGTCTTCCAGAGAGAGAGATCGGACGTCTTGCAGGGAGAGACATCGGTTGTCTTCCAGAGAGAGAGATCGGTTGTCTTCCAGAGAGAGACGTCGGTCGTTCGCCAGGATGAGTCATCGGTGGAAGGTTATCGTGCGATGTCGTGTTTCACACAGATAAGGTGGGACCCAGGCTCCCAGCATGAAACGTCCTGCACGCGCGACACGTAGACAAAAAGGGTGTTTCAGAAGAGTGACATCAGAGAGTTGGCATGCGCAGAGACACACGTGGCCGTACTGTTCAAGGAAGCGTGCACGCAAGCCTTCCTGCAGAGTGGGTGGTGGCAGCGGCATTTGTGGACAAGTTGGTTTAGATTCAAAAACCACTTTTGAGAGGGAGAATGTTGCGGTGGTTCAAGAGTGACAGAGTGAGTCTACCTTCATCCTTCTCTTTTCTCTCCTTCGCGCTGCATTTCAGACATCCCCAAACACCAGTACGACGAGCGACGACTGCACTTGGATACCTGGGGAGTTCTCTGCGAGTTTTCCGTCAGGACTCTAGAACAGAGTTAGGACATCTTTAAGCTTCGGTGGGTGTTGGAGCTCTTGGTGTTTTGGCGCAAGTTCAGGTAAGGGAAGCTAGCTTTGTTTTTCAATAAAAGCCGTAGGCTAGCTGTTTCTGAAGTGGGGGCGACGTGGTCGCCGGTTTCATATTTTGTTTTCTCGATACTCTGTTCTATGTGTTTGGGCGACGTGGTCGCCGGTTTTAAACCCCTTTTTCATGATGCTCTGTTTTCATGAGCTTGGGCGACGTGATCGCCGGTTTTTAAATACAGATTTCGAACTCCCCTGTTTTAGTGTCGTTGAGACTGTTTGAGATTTAAATGTGAAATGCATGTGATATTCGAAAATCTGAACCGTGGAATGATTGTTGCTGTGTTCATTTAAGTGTTGTATGGTGCATTGGGTGAATTGATGTTAAGTAGCTGTCCTGTGTGGACTTCAGTAGCTGTCCTGTGTGGACTTCATTAGCTGTCCTGTGTGGACTTCAGTAGCTGTCCTGTGTGGACTTCAGTAGCTGTCCTGTGTGGACTTCAGTAGCTGTCCTGTGTGGACTTCAGTAGCTGTCCTGTGTGGACTTCAGTAGCTGTCCTGCGTGGACTTCAGTAGCTGTCCTGTGTGGACTTCAGTAGCTGTCCTGTGTGGACTTCATTAGCTGTCCTGTGTGGACTTCAGTAGCTGTCCTGTGTGGACTTCATTAGCTGTCCTGTGTGGACTTCAGTAGCTGTCCTGTGTGGACTTCAGTAGCTGTCCTGTGTGGACTTCATTAGCTGTCCTGTGTGGACTTCACTAGCTGTCCTGTGTGGACTTTACAGTGGTGTGGTATGTGTCTATGTGTGGTGAGTCCGTGGAAGTTGGACGTGAGAAAGAGAAATATTAAGATTTGATAGGCATTTGATGTTTTATGTGAAACAAATAACTCTTGATGAAATTGTGAAGTGTGTGAAATGAATGGGAAATTGATGGATTTTACGTGGGCGTCTTAAATTTGTTTTATCTTGATTTTAAAGTTTCATATCTAAATTCTCTTTAAAATATCTAGCTTACCCTGCGTTTTTGTTCTGTGGCTGTTTTTCTTAAAACTGTGATGATCGTGTATTTTACACGGGAGCAGATGATGTTGCAGGTAGTCGAGCTCCTCAGTGAGCAGTTGGAGGAAGAGATCGCCTGTTTTCTTTTTATGCTGTATTTTAGTTTTATTTTGAAACAGTTGATGGAATGTATTAAAACCCCTATAAGAGGGACGTTTCTTTTTGAGATACAATGTATGGGATGATGTACTTTCAATATACATACATATGTGATTTTATAAATAAATGTCTACGCTTATTTTATTATATAAATATGGAAAGAATTTCGCGGGATGTTACACTGGCGATGCCCGCATGTCTCGCGCCCTGGCGATGCCCGCATGTCTCGCGCCCTGGCGATGACTGATGACACATCGCCACGCCTTGCTGTTCATCCCACTATGTTACGTCCAAGGTATCACCTCCACATGACTTGGTGACGTCGGTAGCTTCACATTTCCAAGAATAGATCAACACTACTCCTCGCGCGCCCATGCATGCAACACTAAGGACGATTTCTTATGCTCAAGCATAGAGCTTCGCATGCACAGCGTATCTAAGGCTTAACCCACACCTTGATACGCGTGGTTTTTGGAACCCACTATGGTTGATCCAGCATCTTGACCACATACTAAGTGCACTTCCGGCGATCATGTACACCATAGGCGATTGGCGATCATGTACACCAGAGAAGTCGGAGGTCGCCTCCGTCTCCAACAACGGCGATCTCGTAGACTTCTAAGCTACACTTTCCTTCCTTTTTATTTTAAATAAAAACATACTTAGAATTCATTTAAAATATATTCCTTTTATTCCAATTTAATTTTACAGGTCCTTACAAAAATCGATCAAGAAATGAGTTTGTCTGAAATTTATATGCAAATGATTGTTATTAATGAATGCTAAAACATTGATAAAGTAATTGTTTTTCTAAAAAAATCAAACTTATTATGATGGTTATTGCAATAGATGACATAAAAAAGCCCTATTTACTATGACGGGTGTTGGAATATTTGTCATAGAAAACCACTTACTATGACGGTTCTAATGAGAATCATCTTAGTAAGTTGTATTTTTTATGATGGTTGTAGAAATATCAATCATAGAAATTTTTGTTTGAACATTTTATGACAGGCATTTTGTACATTTTATGACGGTTCATAGACAACAGTCATAGTAAGTCAACTTACTATGTCAGGTTTTCAACCGACATAGAAAGTGCACACTTTTATAACTCCTTATTCTATGCCGTCACAAGAACCGTCATAAAAAGTCCTATAGAACCGTCATTAAAAGTCTTTTTTTGCACTAGTGAGTAAAAAATCAAGAAAAGCTCAATTAAAAATTGCTAAACTCAAATGGATTAATTTGACAACTGCAAGGAGAATTTTAAGACACAAATAAAAAATTAAAGATAACAAAAACAGTCAACACACAAATAGGAAACCTAAGAATAGCACTAGAACAGATTTCAGAACAAAAAAAAAAAAGAATGAAACAGACACTAAAACTTCCAAAATTTGTGAAACTTAATCTAGAAACATTTTGTGTATTAATTTTTTATGTGAGAATCTCAACACTATTTGATCAAATGAAACAAATTTTAGGTCAAACGGATGTGTATTCTGAGAGAAATAAATCAAACACTATAGCACCAGTATTCAGAAATTGAAACTATTTTTCAGCACTGGCAGAGATGATTCAAAAATTTACTAGGGAAATATTATAATGGATTTGAATCCCAAAATTTTATGCCAAATCCACAACACATCAACTAAGATGTGATAAAAGTTTCAGGTCAAAAAGCCCAAGGAATAAGGTGCAGTAAATTTTATACTGAGAGCAACACCACACTGAAATTGTTTCTTCTAGGCTAAAAATGTCCTGACTTTTGTTGTTTATAACTTTTTTTCTATTTTGTTTTTGGACATTCTGTTTTAACTGGATTCTATGAATTTTTTCAGATTTTTTTACCAAAATACAAACCCAGAATAAATTCTCACAACAGAGACAAAATTTCACAAAAACTAGAAAAGAAGAGACCTAAGGGATTTGAAAAACAAAATTGAAAATCAAGACATAATAGAAACCTAACTCTAATGAACTTGTTAATGATCTAATAACAAGATAAGAGACTCAAAAACATAAAAAGAAGAGCACACAAAAGGCAGAAAAAGACTCAAACCACATGGATATTCATTGTAAAAACAAGAAACAAAAAATCAAACAAAGGACTACTTGATTTTATGACATATATGGAAACAACAAGACTTTAGACATCTAGAAATGGATCATAAAATAAAAATAAAACCAACATAATTTCTTTTTATCAAAATAAAATAAAATAAGACTCAACAAAATCAAAAGCACACAAGATAAACTCAAAAAGAACTCCTAAACACCAATATAGATGGTTCAAGAAAGAACAAGCTATTTGAACTTATTAAACTAAACAAAAACACATTTAAAACAGATTCAAGACATTCTATAAAATGAGGAACAACACAAAAATGGAAGAACAAAAGTTTGAACAACTTATCTCTTGAAGACCTAAGCTCTTGATACCAAATGATGCAATCCTAGCTTGCATTGCTATGAGTCTTTTGTTTTATATTTTGGGGTGCGGAATTTGGTGGGATTGGATGGCTAAAATGGATGAAAGAAATTGTGAAGTATTGGTGTGTGGAGAATGATAATGAAGCTTAAGAGAGGTCAGGCCAACTCCTAAGAAGATTCAAGCAAAACACTATTAAAAGTGTAAACTTGAGAGTTGAGAATTGGAGGACAAATTGTTGAACCAAGTGGTGTTCAAGGTTTTGAAGAATCCAAATCCTTTGAAGGATGATGAAGCTTTTGTTGTGCTTGCTGTTGCTGTGCTGGTTTAGTTAGGATCTGGGTAGTTTGAGTTGTGTAACTCAACCTTTGATTGAATCTAAAGCTCAAGCATCTCAACTATCAAACAAAGTAAAGTGTTTTTTCAAACTGAGTTAAAACAACTGATTGTTTTATCGAAACAACCGATTGTTTAAGCTTAGGTGTTTTGAAAACTGTTTTGAAGTGTGAAAATTGGTTAAGTAACAAAACAACCGATTGATTCGAGGAAACAATCGATTGTTTGTTATGTTTTTATAACAGAAAACAATTTTGACTTTGACTGAGCTTTAAATGCTTTTAATTCTTACGCTCCAGTCATTAAATGTTTTGACCAACCTTTCTGAAAGCTTTTATGGGTTTGTTAAGATTTGATAAACAAACTTCCTTTTATATAATTCAGAAAATCTCTTTTAAAAGGTTTAGAATGCTTTTGACAAAGTGCAGCTAAGAGAGTTTTGGAAAATTGTTGAGATTGCTTAAGAGCTAAAGAGATTGATCAAAGTGCTGAGATAGGATTCTCTTGTACTGATTTCAGATTGCTTCTGTAACAAGTGTAATCCTTGTAATTCTGTGAACATTCGTTTGTGCTGTTGCTAAGAAAAGCTGTGTGTTCTTGAGGGGATCAAGATCAGCTTTCTTAGTGTGGTGTGCTGACCAAGGAAAGTGTGTTTCTTGAGGGTGTTCAAGGTCACTTTCTTGGTTGTGTGTAAGTAATCTAGTGTTGATTGCTTAGTGGATTTCCTCAGGGTTTCTGAGAAGACTGGATGTAGCTCTGGGTTGGAGTGAACCAGTATAAACATCTGTGTACAATCTCTCTATCCCTAACTCTTTAATTTCAGTTTATTTGTTGTTTGCTGGTATAAACAACCGATTGTTTCGAAGAAACAACCGATTGTTTTCCTGGCAGTGCTGTTTTGCTTGCTGTTTTGGCAAACTGAATTGCTTAATCATTTGATTTCTGAAAGATATTCATTCTAGCTTGGAAAAGTTTGCGAAAACCTCTTTAAACAATTCACCCCCCCCCTCTAGTTTAAAGCCATCTTTCCTAACACAAATGAGCTAGTAACTTGGACAGCCTTTCTTTATCAATTCCTGATCTCGCCGCGGACTCGAGCGTGGGGAAAATGCCTCGTCACTCCTTCGTCTAGCTTTCCAGCTGCTGCGCGTTCTGCAAGGAGGCTCCAGGAACCTTCGACGGGACTCCGAACGATGCCTGCAAAACACACAGACGGCGCCTCTAGCGGCCGTTGTAGCTCCGACGCTCAAGTCAGGCAACGGGAACACCAAAACTCTCTCTCGGATCTCTCTCTGTGTGAGACCCGTGTGTGTGTGCCCTCAGTCCCCTTTGATTCGGAAACTGAGTGTTCTTAGTTTTGTGTTGTGTATTCTGAGGCAAAAGACTGCATACCTGGTTTGGTGTTCTTCTTCCTCATATAAACCCGCGTAGCCCCTACTGGCTACCTCTAGGGCCACTTGATTGCTCTGCACTGTCGTTTCCACTTCCCCGGGCCACCTTGCGTCCCAGTCTTCTTCACTTAAATGCAAAGTCTGACAGGGGAGGCTGCGTGGGTATCTCTGTACCCCTCAACTTCTGTGCCTATCTACCCTACCTATTCTCTGGGAAAATCTTCACGGTCCACGTGGCATGCATGCAAACTCACTGGGAGACTCTAGCCTTGATGGGTTCTCGTCCCAGCAGGATTCTGCACCTGACTGCGTCTTCTCATCTTCATGCATGGTCGTCTCGCGACTAAGGCCACTCCCTGCCTCTGAGCGCTTTACTGGTCACTGGTCGCGTTGTTCACATCGCGCGGCCGATGTCGCCTCGACACACACCGATGACCGAGGTATCTCTCATCCTGGCCGATGTCCGATGGCGCTTCTTCACGTTGTCGTGCTCTGCTTATGGAATCAGGCGAGGTCCTTGGGTAACGTTCTCGCTGGGAGCCTGGGTCCCAGTTTAACACGTGTTGGCAAGGAACCCCCGACGACTGATCACTCTGCATGCACCGATGACTGATCACTCTGTATATACCGATGACTGATCACTCTGTATACACCGATGACTGATCACTCTGTATACACCGATGACTGATCGCTCTGTATACACCGATGACTGATCGGTGCTTCATCACTCTCGCGCTCTGCTTTCAGGCGCTCATGTAGGAGTCGATCTCCACCCTTGTTCATCTGCTATCTCATGCCACGTGTTGCTCTGTGACTGGCCCACGTGGTCATCTACTGCTGACGTCATTGGATACCGATGACCGACCGGATCACAAGCCCCCCAGTCTCGAGCTGTGAACTTGTTCTCAGCGAAGAGACTAAGTGCTATCCGTTGCCAAAGAGAAGAAAGAGCTCGAAGCCGATGTACCTGAGACCATGGCTGCTGGTGCCGAGGCTCTGATAGATGGGTTCCATGGGCTGGCAGTAGGTTCACTGCGTCCTTCCAGACTTGGACTCTACCCAACCTAGCCTCCACCATTCAGTGGTTGATAGCAAGCTCATTTCTCCTCCTTGAGCTTCTTCTCTTGTGTAATCTCTTTTTCTCAACTGCCTTTCTCCCTCTCCATCTTTAACTCACTCTGCCTGTGGCCAACTGTTAACTGGCTTAGGCTTCAGCGCGATCTCACTGTGACCCTTCAAACTTGGCCTCTAACTTGATCGCGACCAACTGTACCTTAGCATTCTCTTTAACAGTTTTTATGCATAAATTCATGTTGGATGACTGACCTGATGGTGTCTAAGTGCTTCGACTGATCGCCCAAGAGCTTGTTTGGGGAAGCTTTCATACTCAGAGCTTTGCTACCGACCACCGACTAGCCTGTTAGCGCACCACTAATCAGTCACCGTGCTTCAGGTTTCGCATTACTTCTGTGTCACTCCAGCGCTAGTTGCATAGAGGGCCCGAACGCCAAGGATGATGTCTGTGTTTTGGGGAATGCTTCTTGATGACCCCTCTTGCCTCAGCCTCGCTGTAAGAAGTCGAGGTGAGGACTTTCTATCTCGCCTCAACCTTGCTGTAAAAGCAGAGGAAGAGGACTTTCTCTGTTGCCTTAACCTTGCTGTATGAAGCAGAGGAGAAGGACTTGGATCTCTTGCCTCAACCTTGCTGTAAGAAGCAGAGGAAGAGGACTTTCTCTGCCTGCACCCCGCTGTACAAAGTCGAGGTGAGGACTTTCTTCTCTGGCCCATGCCTCGCTGTACGAAGTCGAGGGAGAGGACTTTCTCTCGCCTGCACCCCGCTGTACAAAGTCGAGGGCGAGGACTTTTTTATCTGGCCCATGCCTCGCTGTATGAAGTCGAGGGAGAGGACTTTCTCTCGCCTGCACCCCGCTGTATAAAGTCGAGGGTGAGGACTTTCTATCTCGCCTCAACCTTGCTGTAAAAGCAGAGGAAGAGGACTTTCTCTGCCTGCACCCCGCTGTACAAAGTCGAGGGTGAGGACTTTCTTCTCTGAGTGGGTGCATGCTCCCAGGGGAGCACCAGGGGTGGCTGTCTAAGCGCACTCGCTAGGCGCATCCCTGCCTGCATGGTATCACCGCACGTCCTTTGAGTGGGCAACTCCCCTTCTTCCGGTTTGGAATCATGCGAGGTGCATGCGTAACGCTCTTGCTGGGAGCCTGGATCCCAGCTTAACACGTGTTGGCAAGACCCCGATGAACAACCTTCTTTCTGGAATCATGCGAGGTGTATGCGTAACGTTCTCGCTGGGAACCTGGGTCCCAGCTTAACACGTGTTAGCAAGACCCCGATGACCATGAACCGACCGAGTGCTCTGCTTCGGGTGCACCGATGACTGATCGTCCTTTGGGTGCACCGGTGAATGATCGCGTTCTGCTCCTTAGTGATTAAACGCGAAGATGATGTCTTGCTTTGGGGAAGAAGAGTTTTTCTTGTAGACCCCTAGCGGTCGTCCGTACTCGCGCCTGGGGCGAGCAGGCTCCAACCGATCACTTGCACTTTCATCCGGGGCAAGTAGGACTTGAAACTGGAAAACACGTGCACACTTGGTATACTGAAATCTTTTTTATTGGGTGGTCTCGTTAAAAACCCTCATCAGGGAAAAGAGTGCCCCCTGATATTCTCAATTATTTACAGTATATACATTGAATATGTGTACAGCGCAAGAACGCATCTACCTTACAACTTAACTGAAGAAGAAACTTGAGTGTGTAGCGTTCCATGTCCTGGGGATAGGTGCTCCATGCCGAGTCTCCAGCCAATAAGCTCCACTCTGTATGGACCTCTTCCTTTCATAGGCTATGACCGCCCTGGCGACGCCTTATTCATGAGGAGCTTCCTCCTGAGCTGCCTGGGAGCCCCCCCAGCGTTGCGTCCTCCATCACCTCACGTCCCCATGCATAGGGACCTCGTGTTGCTGATCGCCTGTCTGAGACCCCGAAGCGCGATCACCTTGCGCCTCCCGCAGGTAATCGGTCAGGAATCCTGTCTTCACCAACTCAGCGAGTTGATGCCCCAACGTCAGGCAGGATCGGAGCGTGTGTCCATAAGCCTGATGGAACTCACACCACTCGTCCTTCCTCCCTCCAAGTACCTTGTCGGTTTTCTCTGGTACTCGGAGTCTTGCAGCCACGGCAGGGATGGCGATCAGCTCTGCCAACTCTATCACGAAATCATACCTAGGGGGTGTGTTGTTCTCCCTTGCACGCCCCCTGGGCTGGTCATTCCTGGGCGCATACGGACGAGGCCTTCCCTGCACCTTCCTCCCTTCCTTGGCCTCATATACCCGCACCTGCTGCTGCTGCTTCCCCTGACCTCCGCGCGGCTTTGTCGGCGCAGCGTTGCCTCTCTTCTCAGAGACCTCTGTCTCTGCTACAATGTGCGCCACCGCGCGTCGCCGTATCTCAGCAAAGGTGGCGGGGTGGCTCCTGATAAGGGATTCACTGAAAGGACCAGGCAGCATGCCTTTCTTGAACGCGTGCACTAACATGTTCTCATCCTTGCTGGGCAATCTCACCACCTGCGCACCAAAGCGGTTGAGGAAGTCCTTCAGCGACTCCCCCTGGTTCTGGCGCACGTCGAACAGATCGTAAGTCACCACCGGCGGCGCTCTGTTGACTATATACTGCTCCGTGAATAGCTTTGAGAACTGATGGAAGGAGGTGATGTGGCCCTCCGGCAAGCTCACGAACCACTCCATAGCTACTCCGCTCAGCGTGCTCATAAGCATTTTGCAGTACACAGCGTCTGAACCTCCAGACAGCATCATCTGAGTGTGGAAGGCTGTCAAATGTGCCTCTGGGTCTTCCATCCCCGTGAACGACGCTTTCACTCCCACCAGGTTGGGGGGCACCACCGTGTTCATGATCTCGGGGGAGAAGGGCATAGGAAAAGCTCTAGGAGGCGACGGCGGCATCGGTGTCCTATCCTCGGATACGCGCTCATTCTGCGCCTGCAACTCCCTACGCAACTCCTCGTTCACGCGGTTCAACTCTTCATTCCTGCTATGCGATTCAGTCAGCTCTGCATGCATCTTCTCTTGCTCAACTCTCGACACCGCGACGTTATCCTGCAACGCGCGCATCATCTCCATGACCTGCGCCATGGTCACAGTTCCTTCACCAGCAGGTGGTGGAGGTGTCGTTTGTCTGGTTCTTCTACTCATCTGTGCGATTCCTACTCTCGTTCTTGTGTATGGGGGCTTCGTTTTACTTCGTGCCCCACGGTGGGCGCCAAATGATCTCGCCGCGGACTCGAGCGTGGGGAAAATGCCTCGTCACTCCTTCGTCTAGCTTTCCAGCTGCTGCGCGTTCTGCAAGGAGGCTCCAGGAACCTTCGACGGGACTCCGAACGATGCCTGCAAAACACACAGACGGCGCCTCTAGCGGCCGTTGTAGCTCCGACGCTCAAGTCAGGCAACGGGAACACCAAAACTCTCTCTCGGATCTCTCTCTGTGTGAGACCCGTGTGTGTGTGCCCTCAGTCCCCTTTGATTCGGAAACTGAGTGTTCTTAGTTTTGTGTTGTGTATTCTGAGGCAAAAGACTGCATACCTGGTTTGGTGTTCTTCTTCCTCATATAAACCCGCGTAGCCCCTACTGGCTACCTCTAGGGCCACTTGATTGCTCTGCACTGTCGTTTCCACTTCCCCGGGCCACCTTGCGTGCCAGCCTTCTTCACTTAAATGCAAAGTCTGACAAGGGAGGCTGCGTGGGTATCTCTGTACCCCTCGACTTCTGTGCCAATCTACCCTACCTATTCTCTGGGAAAATCTTCACGGTCCACGTGGCATGCATGCAAACTCACTGGGAGACTCTAGCCTTGATGGGTTCTCGTCCCAGCAGGATTCTGCACCTGACTGCGTCTTCTCATCTTCATGCATGGTCGTCTCGCGACTAAGGCCACTCCCTGCCTCTGAGCGCTTTACTGGTCACTGGTCGCGTTGTTCACATCGCGCGGCCGATGTCGCCTCGACACACACCGATGACCGAGGTATCTCTCATCCTGGCCGATGTCCGATGGCGCTTCTTCACGTTGTCGTGCTCTGCTTATGGAATCAGGCGAGGTCCTTGGGTAACGTTCTCGCTAGGAGCCTGGGTCCCAGTTTAACACGTGTTGGCAAGGAACCCCCGATGACTGATCACTCTGCATGCACCGATGACTGATCACTCTGTATATACCGATGACTGATCATTCTGTATACACCGATGACTGATCACTCTGTATACACCGATGACTGATCGCTCTGTATACACCGATGACTGATCGGTGCTTCATCACTCTCGCGCTCTGCTTCCAGGCGCTCATGTAGGAGTCGATCTCCACCCTTGTTCATCTGCTATCTCATGCCATGTGTTGCTCTGTGACTGGCCCACGTGGTCATCTGCTGCTGACGTCATTGGGTACCGATGACCGACCGGATCAATTCCAATCTGATTTACAAGGGGGATAACACTTGTATTTATAGTGCTATGGGCAGCCAAGGAGCAAACTTTAATCCTAATAAAACTCTTCAGATGGTCTAAAGTTGCATTGGGTCCAAGGATGCCCAATTGTAACTCTAGCTAGACTCTTTCTTTTTCTATTTACACCCTACTCTAATTGGAAAAATTGTCCTAAAACATGGCCCAAGATAATGGCCGAAATACAAGCCCAAAATAAAGCCTATACTACTTTTTGCAAATTTATAAGACTAGGAAATTTGGAAGAAAAAGTTAAAAATTAATTCTCCATAAAATGGAGTTTTCTAAACTCCTTCTTATTCTTCTTCCATTATTCTAGCCATGGCCCTGGTTAAAGGCCCAATATGTGTCCTTTCGGATGGTCCTCCATCATAGGGCAATTAACTTATAGCAATTGTTATTGTTAATTTTTATTATCAAGTAAAATATCTATTCAATGTGTTGGAAGTACATGACAAATACATTCCTGTATTAAATGTGTTGGAAGCACAAGCCATATAAATTCTTCACCACACTCGAAAGTTATAGACATGTTATACAAAAATTCCAAAAACAATATATAGCCTGTGCATATCCTGCAGTCAGTTACAAAGACATTGAATTATGACTATGACTGTCAAAACGAAGAAAACAAAGGTAATTCACAGTGCTATATGTTGCATGTAAAATGTCTTGCTTAGTTTTAACATCATGTTACCTGTCTTTTGTTCTGATATTAGATGACAAACAAAGCAATTTAATCTCTGATTTGTATGCAAAAGCTAAACATAAAGGTACATTTCTAAGACAATCATTTAGTTATTATTGTATACTATATGTTATGCATAAGTACTATTGCAAACATGATTAATTATTTATTTTTCCAAAATTAGAAATTATTGTATTTGGACAACCTAGAAATTAGTGTGAGCATTGTATGGCTGAAGTTTGGTATGAAGAAAGATCCGAAAAAACACAATTTTATAAAAAAAAATGCATTTCTCCATATGTTGTCAGAAGGGAAAAGTTCAACTTCCTTTCTTACAAAAACCACCTCAATTGATTCAAAGGTTATAAATGGTGAAGACAGCAGAAGCAATCATTATTTACAAAATATTCAGAACTACAACAATATGTTTTCATCCACTTCAATTAGCGGTAAGATTCATTCTTTAATTAATGATGGATCTAGACCTCCACAATTTATTCTAAATGGCCAAAATTACCGTCGAATTAGAAGTTTGCTACCAAAAAGTGGAAGCACTACTAAGTTTGCTACACCATCTGATAGACCCGACGTTGTGTATAGAGTATTTAAAATGAAATTGGATAAATGATGATTGATTTTAAAAAAATAATTTTTTGGCAAAGTAAATGCAGGTAATTTTATTTTTTTGCTTTTCATACATATGACTGTGATTTTTGAAGTTTTGAAATATAATATGCAAATCATCTTCTATTGTAGGCATGTACATGGTTGAATTTCAAAAAAGGGGATTACCACATACTCATATATAATTATGGTTAGACAGTGCAAATAAATTGGTAAATCCAAGAGACATTGATAAAGTAATTTAAGCTTAATTACCTCGTGCAGGACTATATCCTAAATTGTCAAAGACAGTTGTTGCATTCATGATACATGGACCATGTGGTGTCATTAGGTTTAGCTCACCTTGGCATGAAAGTAGGTAGATGTTTTAAATTTTATCCTAAAAAATATACATTGTCAATTACTATTGATCAAGATGGATATCCATGATATAGACGTAGAGATAATGGCATATTCATACAAAAGAATGGGATTAAATTAGATAATAGAAAGGTTGTTCCTTATAGTCCATTACTTCTCACGAGATATCAAGGCCATGTTAATATAGAATATTGCAACAAATCCAACTCAATCAAGTATTTGTTTAAATATGTCAACAAAGGTCCAGATAGGGCAAGTCTTAAAATCACAAAGTCTGCTGAAGAGTCAATTATGGATGAAATACAACAATACTATGATTGTAGATACATATCTCCATGTGAAGCAATTTGGAGAATATTTGGGTTTGATATTCATCATAGATGGCCTCCTATTCAAAGATTAACAATTCATTTAATCATGAGCAATCAGTGTTGTTTAAAGATGACGATGAAATTGACTAGATATTGATGAAAAATGAAGACAAGAATACTATGTTCTTGGTCTGGTTTAAGGCTAATAAGAAATATAGGGAGAACAGTGATGTATGTTGAATTCCCTACCAAATTTGTTTGGATGGCTCAACAGAAGGAATGGAAACCATGAAAAAATGGTTTTAGCATTAGAAGACTTACCTTTGTTCCTCCAGGCTCAGGCGAATTGTATTATTTGAGGATATTGCTAACAAATCAAAAGGTTGTACTGATTATCAGAGCATAAAAATTGTTAATAGCGTAACTTACAAGACATACCAAGAAGTTTGCTATGCAATGGGGCTATTGGCTGATGATAAAGAATTTATTGATGCAATTAAAGAATCTAGCTACCTTGCTTCTGCATATCAACTGAGAACTTTGTTTGTTACATGGCTAATGATGAATACAATGGCTAAGTCTGATGAAGTCTGAAGATCTACTTGGAAGTTACTATCTGATGATATTCTATATAAAAAAAAAAAAAGAGTTTAACTTACCAGGTATACCATAAAGATTTATTCCAAAGTTAACTTATGATTCAAAGTTATGTAATGTATGTTTAATTTTGTATGTCTTAATCCAAAATTAATTGTAGTGGCCAGACCTCGAGCGTCAACCACAGAGTGAGAGGTCGGCACATGGGAGGTCGACGTGATGGGGCCCTTAGAGGGGTCCACAAAATCACGCGTGTGAGAATATAAACCAGATTTATGGATACGCCATGCATGTAGGGTATATGCGAGACGTAAGGCTTTGGCATAGGGGATTTATCCCTAGAAATGTATAAAGAGGCACGTGAGTGATTAGCTTAAGACTGAAGATTCGGCCATGCGGCGCTAGGGTTACAGTGTATGCCTTAATGCCCATGCCCAAGTTAAGCACTCCAGAAAAGGAAGGTTTCCACGAGAGTTGCACTCTAAGAATAGAAGGTTGCCACGAGACACGCGCCAAGATTGTGTGATAGAATCCCAGAAAGGTAACCCTTGATGGAGAGAGGCCAAGCTCACCCCACCATGAAAGCCAAAGGCCAAGACTAAACCGTCTAGAACCACATGGAGAGCGTCTAGCACAAGACAAGGGGGAGCTACATGAGGAGCATCTAGGAGGGAGCCTAGACCGTCTAGGACCTCTCACAAGGTCCATGGCCAAGCACATTCACGCCCAAATGAGTCAAGCCACGGATGGGAGGGAGAAGACCTTGTACATGCTACTTGGAGGCCCATTAGGGGTAGCTTAGTAGATTTGATGTGATTCCACTAGCCACAATAACATGATTCTTTGATATTCTATGGAATCAACTTGAGTTGGCAAAGATTAGGCACTTTTATAGAAGAGGATCAATGTTCTATATTTCAAGAACTCACCAAATCTTGCACCAAAAACCAAACTCACATGGAAGCTGCATTTACTATCAATTGAACCGATTAAAAGGCTGGAAAACAAGTTTGAACCGAACAAGAAAGAAGGAAAACAGAAAATGAACCGTTCAAAATCAAAGAAAAGCAAGAATAGTTACTGGAAAACTGAAAACAAAACCAAAAACTCAAGAAAACCAACTCAAAACATGAACAACTAAAGAGAAAAAAGGAAGGAGAATAGAAAACTTATGAAAATGGATGTAGATTGGTATGAACACGCCACTAGAAGTGATGGATGCTCCTAGATGAGTGTGCTGCCGCCACTTGAGGACACCTTGGATCCTTCAAGATAAGACTAGAGAAGAAGGCTCAAAGCTCTCCAATGTTCTCTCAAAATTTGAGTAGAGTTTCTTTACTATCAATTTCAATCTAGAAAATACAATGAGGGAGGCCTCCTATTTATAGCATGAGGAGCCTTGGAGAACAAGTTGTGAGGGTAGTAAGGGAAGACACAATATGGTGCAGCCTAGGTCATTGACTTTGGTCAATGCCACACCATTTCACTCATTTCTAGAAGGTAGGGTTTCCTTCCTTCCCTAATGGACTTCATAAGCCTAAACTTATAACTTCACCTCCTTATTTACTTCTACACCTATCTACTAATACACCCCCCCTAAGACTCCTAACTAAAGACTAAAAGATGCTATAACAATAGAGGTTTCTAATGTTTCCCTCTAAGCACCATCAACCAAAGAAATTACAAAAAGAGAGAATAATTGTTCCCTAGCTCCTAAAACTTTGAACATGCTTCTTGTAAGCCTTTGAGCTGGGCTTTGATCTTCATGGGTGTCCTCTATTTGCACCTCTACCTCTTCTTGATCTTGTTGATTGGCCTCCATGTGTAACGCCCCTCAAAATATTGTTCATTTTTATATAATAAAATAAAGGTGAAACAATAATATCAACATTTAACATAGATATATACATAATATAATTCACCCATTAATACAAATGTGCCTCAAAATAATATCCCTTTTCGAGGGAGTTTTAATACATCTCTATACAGGAGTTTTCAAAATAAAACAAAACAACAACATTCAAAACCGGCGATCTCCTCCTCCAGAAATGCTCACTGAGGAGCTCTACCACCTGCAACCTCATCTGCTCCCGTGCAAATATACACGATCATCACAGGTTTAAGAAAAACAACCACGATACAAAACAAAGGGTAAGCTAGATATTTTTAAAAACTTTAAATATGAAACTTTATATCAATAGAAAGCATAAATCTTCACACCATTCATAATCTATATCAATCTCAACCATCAATATCCCCATATTCCACAAACTCGTCAAGTGTCTATTCAATACATTCAATACTCATGGTTCACATGTCAGCCTTTCCACTGACTCATAACACATAGACACATGACTCTACTTCCGGAAGACTCGTGCATTGAACTTAGCATCCAGAGACCTGCACCTGTCATACTACACCACTGTGAAATCCACACAGGGTCGCTGTGAAATCCACACAGCCATGCGCATAAACATAATCTCAATATCATCACTCTCACGGTATGACAAGGTTAATTCATATAACAGGTCAAGTTAGTTATCTTTCAAACCACTTACCCATACATATGAACCTCCTTCGACTCTCAACAACTGAATAACTTCATCTATGTGATTCCATTATATCAGCAGAGTCAGGATCGTCTCATTCACAGGATACTCACTGATCAATACACCTCATAACCAATCTCAACACGGTATTTCCTTTCCTGAAAATACTATGTCTTGATCACAATTTCACATTCATCCAGTACATCATATCACACGTAAAAGCACATTTCCATCATGTAATAATTTGAATCTTTTCTTAAACAATCCCAATCACAGAAACAATCATACCAAAGTTCAGATTTTCGAATATCATATGCATTTCAATCCCAAACAAGTTCAAAGCGACACTAAAACAGGGGAGTTCAAAATCAACATTAAAACCGGTGATCACGTCGCCCCACACATAAAAACAGAGCATCGTGAAAAAGAATATGAAACCGGCGACCACGTCGCCCTCACTTCAGAACCTACTCGCCTAAAGTTTTTATAAACGAAAATGCTAGCTTCCCTTACTTGGACTTGCGTAAAATCTCACTACGAGCTCTAACCCACCGAACTCAAGGATGCCTTAACTCTGTTTTAGGGCTTTGAGCAGAAAACTTGCATAGCACAACGTCAGGAATCCAGGGTAGTCGCCGATCTTCAACTGGTCCGCTAGGACGTCTGAACGCAGGGAGAAGGAGAGGAAAGAAACAGGGAACCAAAGCTAACTCACTCAATCACTCTCGAACCACAGCAACGTCCACTGCCTCTCAGGAGTGAGTTTTTGAATCTAAGCCAACTTGCCCAGAAATGCCGCTGCCCCCGCCCACTCTGCAGGAAAGCTTGCGTGCACACTTCCTTGAACAGTATGACCACGTGGGTTTCTGCGCATACCAACTCTCTGATGCTAACTATTCTGAAACACCCTTTTTATCTACGTGTCGCGCATGCAGAACGTTCATGCTGGGAGCCTGGGTCCCACCTTATCTGTGTGAAACACGACATCGCGCGATAACCTTCCACCGATGACTGCTCGCGCGATGACTATGCCTCTCATACCGGCGATGATCGATTCCTCTTCCTGACGGACGACCGATTCCTCACCCTGGCAGACGACCGATGCCTCATCCTGGCAGACGACCGATGTCTCTCCCAGGAAGACGACCGATGTCTCCCCCTGGAAGTCAACCGATGCGTCCCTCATCCTGGCGATGACCGTCTGTCTCTCGCCCTGGCGATGCCCGCGTGTCTCTCGCCCTGGCGATCCCCGCGTGTCTCTCGCCCTAGCGATGCCCGCGTGTCTCTCGCCCTGGCGATGCCCGCGTGTCTCTCACCCTGGCGATCCCCGCGTGTCTCTCGCCCTGGCGATCTCTCATCGTCCTTGATGTGGCGAGGACACATCGCCTTGCTTCTGTCGACTGATGCTACATCGTCACACCCTGTTGAGGGCTGGTCCTACCACTACTCCACGCCTGTGTTATCACCCCCACATGGCTCGGTGACGTCGGTAGCTTCTCCTGCCCGAGGGCAGCTCAGTACTCAATCCTTACGTGCCTAAGCATGCAACACTAAGGTAAATCCCTTATGTCCAAGCGTAAAGTCCCGTAGTTATTCTGCATGCATGGCGCTCCTAAGGTTCAAATCACACCTCCCTACATGTGATTTCTGGAACCCCCTATGGTCCACCGACCGACCTCTACCACGCCGCCCTCAGACCTTGGGTGACATCCGAGGTCTGACCACCATGAAATTTCCATTACAAGCTCTTTTCGTTTTAAGTAATAACATATTTAGAATTCATTAAAATTATACTTCTTCTATTCCAAATAATTATCTAGATCCTTACACCATGTCCACTAGAGCTTGATCTCCATCATACTCCCCGAGTTCGAGAGAATTCGACCACAAATTCTGGAGACCTATAGAAAAAGGAGTTAGATCGCTGACATTAAAAGTATGACTACCTAAGAATGTATCAGGCATATCTAACTCATAAGCATTGTTATTAATCTTCTTGAGAACTTGGAAAGGTCCATCCCCTCGGGGCATTAGTTTGGACTTCCTTTGAACGATCCTTCCTCAAGTGAAGCCAAACCCAATCACCCTCATCAAACAACAATGCTTTTCTCCTTTTATTGGCAAGTTCAGCATACTTGCCAACCTTCTTCTCAATTCTCTGTTTGATGTCTTTATGCAAAGTTTTCACAAAAGAAGCCTTTTCATCCCCATCTTTGCACAAGACATCTCCAAGAAGAGGAATAGGAAGAAGATCAAGAGGTGTTAGGGGATTAAACCCATAGACAACCTCAAAAGGAGAATGTGAAGTGGTAGAATTTACTACACGATTATATGCAAACTCAACATGGGGTAGTAAATTCTCCCACACTCTAGGATTCCCCAAAATAAAACATCTCAATAGTTGTCCCAAAGTTCTATTCACCACCTCGGTTTGACCATCAGTTTGTGGGTGGCAAGTGGTAGAAAATAAAAGCTTAGTCCCAAGCTTGGCCCACAAGGTCTTCCAAAAGTGACTAAAGAACTTGGGATCTCTATCTGATACTATAGATCTAGGGATCCCATGCAAGCGAACCACTTCTTGGAAGAAGAGGTTTGCAATGTGGCATGCATCATCCACTTTGTGGCAAGGAATAAAGTGAGCCATCTTTGAAAAACGATCCACTACCACAAAAATGGAGTCCTTTCCCTTTGATGTCTTGGGTAAGCCTAAGATCAAATCCATAGATATATCTACCCAAGGCATTGAAGGGATAGGGAGAGGAGTATATAGACCATGGGGGTGCATCTTAGACTTAGCTTTGCGGCAAGCTATGCACTTATCACACAAACTATGAACATGTTTATGCATATGAGGCAAAAAGAAATGTTCATGCAACACATCCAAAGTTTTAGCAACCCCAAAATGTCCCATTAAACCCCCTTCATGAGGTTCTCTAACAAGAGATAATCTAATAGAGCTTTGAGGAACACAAAGACGTTTTCCTTTAAAAAGAAAACCATCTTGTATAAAAAAATCTTTGTGTCCTCCCTTAAGACACTCTTGATAGATGAGGGAAAAATCAAGGTCATCATGATAAAGTTCCTTAATGTGATCAAAACCAAGATATTGAGAGCTTAAAAGATTTAGCAAAGTATACCTTCTAGAAAGAGCATCCGCCACAATGTTTACTTTGCCTTGCTTATGTTTGATCACATAAGGAAATTGCTCAATGAATTCCACCCACTTAGCATGCCGCTTGTTAAGCTTGTTTTGGCTATCAAAAAGGTGCCCTTAGCAATAGAAGGAGGGGGTGTGTTAGCAAATAGGTGCCTTTAGCAAAAGAAGGAGGGGTGTACTATCAAATGTTGCATTTTTTACCTATCTTCTAGAATATTAGGATGATAGTGTGGTTTGACTAAAGTCAATACCCTAGGCAGCCCCCACTTTTTGTATTTCCATCCCTACCCTTTAAGCTTGCTCACCAAGGCTCCTAAATCTATAAATAAGGAGGCCTACCTCATGTATTTTCAAGATTAATATGAGTAAAGTTATGCTGCCAAATTTGTGCCAAGCTTTGCTTTCTCCTAGTTTCTAGGAATTGATCTTCATTTCCTTCACCTTCCAAGGGTTGGCCGAACCTCCCTACTCCCATACACATCATGCACCTTCAAGATCACCATCACTTCTAGGAGGATCTTGCTCATTTCAAACATTGCTTCCGCACCATCTTCAACATCCAAGGAGAGCTCAACATGTGTAGGCCATCATTTGGTATCATGAGCATGGGGTTCTTCAAAGATGAGTAGTTCTTGGTCCTTTTTCATTTTGAGTTCTTCTTTAATCCTTGTTGTTCATCTTTGTTTTCCATACTTGTCTTGCTGTTTTTTTAATTTTTAATTTGCTTTGGTGTGCTGTTTTGAAATTCCAATTGGTGCATCTTGTTCAATTGTTCTTGAGCAATCTTTGTGCAATTTTTGGTAGGATTCCATACACCTTTGTGTTGCTGTTTTTCTTTTAGGTTTTGAGTCTTTATTGCAATTCTTATTTTGGTTCATTTTATGCTCTTTGGGTCTTTAATTTTTGAATCTATATATGTTGTCTAAGTCATGTTTCTCCAAAATGTCATAAAATCATAAGTAGTACTTTGTTTGGCTTATTTGTTTCTTGATTTTGGTCTAAAAGTTTGATTTGAATCTACTGGGTTTTTGAGCTTTTGGTGCCTTTTTAATTTTCAGGTTGAGTTCATATTTGTGTTTTAGTTCTACACAAATTCATTCACATCTTTTTCCTTTGTGTCTTTTGGTATATCCTGCTGTTTTTTCCATTTTACCCAGAATCCCCTGTTTTGCATCAATCTATGCTGGCTGTTTTTGCTTAGAAATTTTTTTTGCCACATAGAAAAATTTTGATTCTCTGGAATATACAAGATTGAGGTGTTATTGAAAATAAAAAAAAGAATCAGGTCAAAAAAACAAATAGAAAAAAAATGATAAATATTTTAAAAACAGTGTGCAAATCTGGGCGCTCCAGTTGGCGTAACTGAACACTGTTTTTGCAAAATTCATTAAGAAAAAATGGCTCATGCGTTTTGGGTGAAATCTGTCCCAGAATTTTTTTGAGATCTTGAAATATTTTCATATCAATTTTCAGAGGCAAATCTTTAAAGGACAGCTCAGTATAAAGTGGGGAAAGTCACGTTTTCTGGCCACAACAGATTTTCAGTGGTGCTGTTTTTGTTTTTTTTAAATCTATTCTAGTGCTATTCTTAGGATTCACTTTGTGTGCCTACCTTTCTTTGAGTACCTTTATTTGCTTTTTTTATATTTTTTTGGAACTCTTTCTAGTTGTCACAAATTTTAACTCCATTTGGTGGTACTGTTTTTCTAATTAATTTGTTTCTTGCTTTAATCCTTTGGCCTCTAAATATGGTGCTGGAATTGTTTCTCAATTGGTGCCTATTTGAGTAGAAATTTAACTTGAGTGAGGTCTAGCTTGTGTGATAGGTGCTGGATTGGAGAATTAATTTCCTAATTCTAAGAGGAGCCAAAGCAAGGGCAGTAAACAAATATTACCCAAAAACACCACAAACACCTGGAGGGCCCAACAAAGAAAAAGACAACCAAGGGAGTGCCAATAGCAAAACAAGGATCAACAAAAGGGGGTTTTCTTAATCTTCTTTGCAACTTAACCTTGTTAATTACTTCTTTAATTACGTGATTAGACGGTGAGTGTGTCTTCAAGGGCTCCAAGTGTCCAAGAAGCCTCACCTAGGGCCGACTAGTGTAGACTTTAATTGGTTTAGCATGTGTTAATTGTTTTTAATTGTTTTCCTTGCTTAATTAATTACGTTTGCTAATTGTCTTGCCTTGTTTAAGTTTGTTAATTCTTTGCTTGGTTAATTAGCTAGTTTGCATTGTTTTCTTGCATACAAAAGGATTTCTTCAACTTGATTGTGTTTTAAGTGGTTTACTAAGAGAAAGCTTTGTGTGAAGACATTGAGGGATAGTCTTTGGCTAAGGCAAGGCTTGGTATTTAAGTAATCCTTTGAGACTCACCTCCCTTACCTGGAAGACTACCTTCTTTGACTTCCCTAAATTTTCTCAAGGTAAAATACTTCTACACACAAAACTTTAGTCATGTCTTCTTCTTCTCATTCTCCAAAGTCTATTGAAAATGAATTAAAATCTATGAAAACTCTTTTGGAAGAAGTTTCACAAGCCGTGCAAATGATTTCTTTTAGAAAATTGGAGAATGAGTCTAAAATTAATGAGTTGACTAAAGCCCAAGAAGAGAAGTCACAAAAATCAAAAAAATCTCAAACTCATGCATCTCATTCACAAGTCCAAGAGTCTCTAGGGGAGGGAAGCCTTAAAATGTATGACTACTACCAACCATCCCCTAAAAGAAATTGGCAAAGGGAGCAAGAGGGCCCAAGGGAGGTTAGAGTAGACCTACCTCATTTCCATGGTAAGGAGAGTGTAGAAACCTACCTAGATTGGGAGATGAAAGTAGAGCAACTCTTTGCTTGCCATAGGGTGAGTGAAGAACGCAATGTACCTCTAGCCACCCTTAGCTTCCAAGGGAACGCCATGTATTGGTGGACCTCTCTCGAAAGAGAAAGACGTCTTCATAGGGAACCTCCAATTGAATATTGGAACGACCTTAGGGGAGCCCTAAGACGTCGCCACATACCCTCATACTACCATAGGGAGTTGATGGACAAGCTCCAAAGACTCAGGCAAAACAATATGAGTGTTGACGAGTATAGACAAAAAATGGAGCTCTACATGATGAGAGCCTCCATTAGAGAAGAGGAGCATATCACCATAGCTAGGTTCCTTAGTGGCCTCTCACTTGAGATAAGGGATAGAGTAGAACTCCTTCCATACCAAGACTTGAATGACTTGGTCCAACTTTGCATTAAAGTTGAGCAACAAAATTTGCGCAAAACTTCAAGTCTAAAGGTTGGATCCTACTCTAACTTCTATCCCAAGAGAGAATATAGAAGGGAGGGTAGTACATCAAAAGAAAAACCTAGGGAAACTATCAAACCCTTAGCCAAAGATGCCTCCACCCCACCCATCCGAGCTAGGGACGTTAAGTGCTTTAAGTGCTATGGAAGAGGGCATGTGCAAGCACAATGCCCAAACCAAAGGACTTTGTTTTTGAAAGGTGTAGATGAGTACACTAGTGGCGAGGATGAGCCAAGTGAAAGAGAGGAAGGGGGAGAGGATGAGAGGGTAGATCCATTAGAGGGAGAATTGCTAATGATTAGGAGAACCCTCAACAATCATCCTAGTGCATCCATGGAGACACAAAGAGAGAACATATTTCACACAAGATGTAAAGTTTTAGAAAATATATGTTCTCTCATTGTGGATAGTGGATCAAGCTGCAATTGTTGTAGCTCTAGAATGGTTGAAAAGCTCAATCTACAAGTAGTTCCTCATCCTAAGCCATACAAGTTGCAATGGATAAATCAGAATGGGGAACTAAGTGTAGATAAGCAAGTGGAAATCAAGTTTTCCATAGGGAACTACAAAGACAAGGTTTTATGTGATGTAGTGCCTATGGAAGCTTGCCATATACTCTTAGGAAGACCATGGCAATTTGATAAAAAAACCTTGCATGATGGTCTTACTAATGAGATTTCCTTCACCCATAAGCATAAAAAGTTTGTACTTAGTCCTTTACCACATTCCCAAGTGGTGAAAGATCAAATACAAATGAAAGAAAAGAGGGATGAGGAAAAGAAAAAGAAAAGAGAGCTTGAAAAGAAAAAAGTCCTTAGGGATAGGAAGGAGGGAGAGAAGAGTGTTCCTTCTCCCAAGGTTGCTCAACAAGAGAAGCCTTTTGAAAACATCTTGGAAAATTTGCTTCTTGTTGAACAACCAAGCCTTGTCTTTTGTAAAGGAACACTTGCATGCACTGCCACAAGTAGTGAACTTATGAGTCTACCTCCTAAAGTAGAAAAACTTTTAAGTGAATTTGATGATGTATTCTCTAATGAGGGACCCAATGGACTCCCTCCCATTAGAGGTATAGAACACCAAATTGACTTGATTCCGGGGGCAAGCCTACCAAATAGGCCCGCCTATAGAACTAACTCCGAGGAGACCAAGGAGATAGAGTCACAAGTTCAAGACTTGTTGGAGAAGGGTTGGGTTCAAAAGAGCCTAAGCCCTTGTGCTGTACCTGTCTTGTTGGTGCCCAAAAAAAATGGACCCTTTCAAGTCCTCAAGAGAGTCAACAACAATGCATACAAGTTAGACCTACCTCTTGAATATGGAGTGCATGACACATTTAATGTAATTGACCTATCTCCATTTGTAGGTACCAATGATAACTTGGATTTGAGGACAAATCCTTTCCAAGGGGGAGGCGATGATGGAGAGAGGCCAAGCTCACCCCACCATGAAAGCCAAGGGCCAAGACTAGACCGTCTAGAACCACATGGAGAGCGTCTAGCACAAGACAAGGGGGAGCTACATGAGGAGCGTCTAGGAGGGAGCCTAGACCATCTAGGACCTCTCACAATGATAGCATTCCTATGAGCTCTTCTTTGGATTTTGGAGTTCCTTGGTGATGATGGATGCGGAAGCTTATGGAGGAGGTGAGCAAGGCCTTCCTAGGAAGCATGGGTGCCTTGAAGGTGCATGAAGAGTGAGGAAATGGGGAGGTTTGGCCAGCCCCTTTGGTAGTGATGAATTGAAGACTAAAACCTAAGTGTTAGGCAAGGAGTAGTGTATGGCACAATTTGGGCAGCATAACAATACTCTATTTAATCTTGAAAATACAAGGTGTAGGCTCCTCCTTTTATAGGCTAAGGAGGACCATAATGCAACCCTAATGCTAGCCAAATGAAATGTAAATGTGAAGCACATGGGCCACATGGAAAGTGTGAGCACATGGGGAGGGGTGTGTCTAGTTTGTAAGTTCACCCCCTCCATGGGCTTTCTAGAATAGTGGGAAGGTTAACTTCTCCTTAATTCTAATGTGCAGAAAAATAAACATTTGTCCACATGGCTATGCTATTTACACCCCAATTAAAGCTAAACTACATTTGATGGGCCTTCACGGAATATGTGCTAGTATGCCACTCTCCCATTCATAGCTTTGATCCAAGTCTTCTTGTCCTAGACGCTTCTAGCTTGGCCTTCTCGTCCTAGACGCTCCTAGCTTGTCTTAGACGCTCCTAGCTTGGTCTTAGACGCTCTTGACTTGGCTCTTGCCTTTCATGGAAGGTTGTGCTTGGCCCTCTTCCATCATCCCCTCCCTCTTGAAAAAGGATTTGTCCTCAAATCCCTTGCTTTGTCTTCAACTAGGGGGATGGATGGGGCTGGATGGTGTCCATCATCTCCTCCTCCTTTGAGAAGATCTATCCTCACATCTACAGATTTGATCTCGGATAGCAGCCTATTGTTTCGGCAAGGCTTGTCCTCCCGGATCAAATGTCCACCTATGGAAATCATCAAACAAAGTAAAGGTGTTAGTGTGAGCAATTGGAGAGAACTTAATTGTATAAAGTTGCCATGTTTGTTTTTCTTTTGTTTTTGGCAACTTTGTACAATATTTCTCTTTTGATGGTTGTATGTGTTCTCTAATCCTCTTATGTATTTGAAAATTTTCAATATTGGTTACCTTTTCCTTAGGCACAATACCTTTAGGAAAGGGTAACAACTTAAAAAGCGAAAGAGGATTATGTCCACATGCAATTTCAAATGTAGAAATATTAGTAGTCTTGTGGACTACTCCATTGTATGCATGCTCAAAAGGATACTCATCCCAATAATTGTGATTGTCTTTCATGATTTCTCTAGGCATAGTAAAAAGAGCTATGTTTTCAATTTTATTTTGACCATTCTTTTGAGGATAAAAATTTGAAGAGTACAACTTAATTTCAAGTTTTTCTAAAAGATTCCTCAAATGATGGTTTTCAAATTTTGGAGCTCTATCCAATACTATGCTTGAAGATAAACCATGAAGACTTGTCACTTCTATATAGAAGAGATTATCCATATCCATAAAAATGGAATCAAAACCTTTTGTTGTCCTAGGAAGCTCTAAGATAAAATTGAGGTTTATGTCTTCCCAAGGATCATTTGCAAAAGGTAAAGGAGTATAGAGTTCATGAGACATCACCTTAGGTGTATTTTTAAAACAAGAAATGTATCTAGGGTAATGTCTTTGAACATCTTTTCTCATGGGTGACAAAAGTTTTCCTTTTAAAAGCTCTAGAGTTTTATCAACTCTAATTTGGTCCATGAGTTCTCCTTCATGAAGAATTTTTCTCTTATGTGTAAAGATAGTCTCGTTGTTACAACCATTGTTTATGAGAAGTTGCACACTTGGCAATGGTTGTCTCAATAGGACATGACAAGTTTCTTTAGGCACTACTTCACATAAAAATTTGCTTTTGTAGATGCTTGTAAATAACTTGACATTCACTTGGTGATATCCTAGCACATATGAGAAATAATCCACTTTATCTTTATCTATGCAAGCTTCTTTTAAAGACTCTTTTTTTGTTACTATGCTTGCAAGTGTTCCTTTACAAAAGGAAAGGCTAGGTTGTTCAACAAGATGCATATTTTCAAAGGTATTTTTAAATCTTTTGTCTTGTTGAATGACCTTATGAGAAGGAACACTATTCTCCCACGCCTTTTGTTTCTCAAGGGTCTTCTCATGCTTTTCTTTTTCTTCTTCTTTTTCTTTAGCTTCTCTTTCGGCTTCCTCTCTTTTCTTTTGTATCTTTCTTTCCTTTCTTTCTTTATGGGAAGCAAACAATTTTTCTACCCTCATTTCCCAATCTAGGCAAGTTTCTATATTTTCTTTTCCATGGGAATGGGGTAGGTCTACCCTAACCTCTCTTGGGCTTTCTTGTTCTTTTCTATCTCTTCTATGTCTTCCCTCCCCAAAAGAATCATGCTTTTTAGAGATAGATGCATGAGAAGGTAATTTTTTTGAAATGTGAGACTTCTCATCCTTTGATTTAGTCAATTCATTAGTTTTGGCCTCATTCTCCAATTGTTTAGATCAAATTGATTGAATATTCTTGGAAAGTTGTTCCAAAAGAGATTTCAAGGATTTCACCTCACTTTTAAGAGATTTAAAGGAATGGGAAGACATGACTAGACCTTTGTGTATAGAAATATTTTACCTTGAGAAAATTTAGGGAAGTCAAAGAAGGTAGTCTTCCAGGTAAGGGAGGTGAGTCACAATGGACTACTTAAATACCAAGCCTTGCCTTAGCCAAAGACTATCCCTCAATGTCTTCACACAAAGCTTTCTCTTAGTAAACCACTTAAAACACAATTAGGTTGAAGAAATCAAATTTTGATGCAAGAAAACAATGCAAACTAGCTAATTAACCAAGCAAAAGAATTAACGAACTTAAACAAAACAAAACAATTACCAAACGTAACTAATTAAGCAAGGAAAGCAATTAAAACAATTAACACATGCTAAAACAAGTAAGGTCTACACTAGTCGGCCCTAGGTGAGGCTTCTTGGACACTTGGAGCCCTTGAAGACACACTCACCATCTCATCACGTAATTAACAAGTAATTAACACAAGCAAGATTGCAAAGAAATTAAATGACACTCCATTTGTTGCTTTTACTATTTGCACCCCTTTTGTTGTTCTTCTAGTTGCACCCCTTTTGTTGCTTTTCTACTTGTTGGGCCTTCCAAAGTGTGTGGTGTATTTGTAGTATGGTGTTTGTTGCTGCCCTTTGCCTTTGTTCCTCTTGGAATTAGGTCAATAAAATCTTCAATCCAGCACCTATTAAGCAAGCTAGACTCCCCTCAAGTCAAATTCTCACTCAACAAGTACCAGTTGATATTTAATCCACCAACAAGCTTAGAGGCCAAAGAAAGAAAGCAAGAAACAAATTAATTTGAAAAACAGTACCACACAAATGGAATTTAAATGTGACACAACTAGAAAGAGTTCAAATGAAATTAGACAAGCAAATAAAAGGTACTCAAATAATGGATGGCACACAAAAAGGAACCTAGGAATAGCACTAGATTTGATTTAAAAACCAAAAAACAGCACCACAGAAAAGCACATATTGTTGTGGTCCAGAAAGCGTATCTTTAAAAGATTTATGCTGAGCTGACCCTTTTGTATTTGCTTCTGAATATTGAGACACAATCAGAACAAGATCTTAACAAACTTTTGGCGTTGGTTTCACTCCAAACGCATGTACCAATTAATTTTGGTAAATTTTATAAAATCAGTGCTCAGAGCTGCCAGCTGGAACGTCAGGATTGCACACTTTTTTTGTAATATTTATCTTTTTTTTTCTATTTCTTCTTTTCAGATGGTTCTTTTTTTGTCCTTTTTCTAACACCTCAAATTTGTGAAATCCAGAGGCTCAGAAATTTTTGATGATGTATGTAATTTTCATAAGACAAAACAGTCAGCACAGAAATGTGAAAACAGGGGTTCTGAAAACTGGAATCAAAAACAGAATGATATACCTCAAAAACACAATGGAGTTAATATGATGGAATTTGTGTGGATCTAACACACAAATAAGAACTCAAACTAAAATTAAAAATGCACCAAAGGATCAACACAAAACAGATTTCAGGTCAAACATTCAGACCAAAAACAAGAAACAAATAAATCAAAAAGAGTACTACTAGGATTTGATGACAAATATGGAAACACATGACTTAGACAAAACTTATGGATTCATAAAATGAAAAGACACAAGAACATCATATGACCCAAATGAAATTTCAAGCAAGACTCAAATACGTAAAAATAAAAACAGCAACACAAATATATCAAGAATCCTACACAAAATTGAAAATAGATGTTCAAGCACAAGTTTGAACAAACCCACCAAATGAAATGAATAAACAAGCATTCAAATCATATTAAAACACAAAAAAACAGCAAGACAACTTGGAATAAAGATGAACAACTTGGAGAAAAGAAGAACTCAAAAAAAATAAAATGAAGAGACACTCATCTTTGAAGAACCATAGCTCATGATACCAAATGATAGCATTCCTATGAGCTCTTCTTTGGATTTTGGAGTTCCTTGGTGATGATGGATGCGGAAGCTTACGGAGGAGGTGAGCAAGGCCTTCCTAGGAAGCATGGGTGCCTTGAAGGTGCATGAAGAGTGAGGAAATGGGGAGGTTTGGCCAGCCCCTTTGGTAGTGATGAATTGAAGACTAAAACCTAAGTGTTAGGCAAGGAGTAGTGTATGGCACAATTTGGGCAGCATAACAATACTCTATTTAATCTTGAAAATACAAGGTGTAGCCTCCTCCTTCTATAGGCTAAGGAGGACCATAATGCAACCCTAATGCTAGCCAAATGAAATGTAAATGTGAAGCACATGGGCCACATGGAAAGTGTGAGCACATGGGGAGGGGTGTGTCTAGTTTGTAAGTTCACCCCCTCCATGGGCTTTCTAAAATAGTGGGAAGGTTAACTTCTCCTTAATTCTAATGTGCAGAAAAATAAACATTTGTCCACATGGCTATGCTATTTACACCCCAATTAAAGCTAAACTACATTTGATGGGCCTTCACGGAATATGTGCTAGTATGCCACTCTCCCATTCATAGCTTTGATCCAAGTCTTCTTGTCCTAGACGCTTCTAGCTTGGCCTTCTCGTCCTAGACGCTCCTAGCTTGTCTTAGACGCTCCTAGCTTGGTCTTAGACGCTCTTGACTTGGCTCTTGCCTTTCATGGAAGGTTGTGCTTGGCCCTCTTCCATCACACAAGGTCCATGGCCAAGCACATTCACGCCCAAATGAGTCAAGCCACGGATGGGAGGGAGAAGACCTTGTACATGCTACTTGGAGGCCCATTAGGGGTAGCTTAGTAGATTAGTGTAGTGTAGAAAGCAAAACTTGCTCACTTAGGGGTGTGCTATCAAAAAGGTGCCCTTAGCAATAGAAGGAGGGGGTGTGTTAGCAAATAGGTGCCTTTAGCAAAAGAAGGAGGGGTGTACTATCAAATGTTGCATTTTTTACCTATCTTCTAGAATATTAGGATGATGGTGTGGTTTGACTAAAGTCAATACCCTAGGCAGCCCCCACTTTTTGTATTTCCATCCCTACCCTTTAAGCTTGCTCACCAAGGCTCCTAAATCTATAAATAAGGAGGCCTACCTCATGTATTTTCAAGATTAATATGAGTAAAGTTATGCTGCCAAATTTGTGCCAAGCTTTGCTTTCTCCTAGTTTCTAGGAATTGATCTTCATTTCCTTCACCTTCCAAGGGTTGGCTGAACCTCCCTACTCCCATACACATCATGCACCTTCAAGATCACCATCACTCCTAGGAGGATCTTGCTCATTTCAACCATTACTTCTGCACCATCTTCAACATCCAAGGAGAGCTCAACATGTGAAGGCCATCAACCCTAAATTCGCTAAGAGGCAACACTCGGACGGAAGGATGGGTGCGGCAGGAAACTTAGAATGACTATATAAAGGGTAGTAAGCCATTCACAAAGGGACGCAGCATTTGAAACTAGAACTCTTTTGCTATACACTTGGTGTTTCTTGCCCTAAGTTTTGACTTGATCGTTGGAGTGCAAACGGCCGCTAGGGCGCCCATCTTTCTTTATTTGCAGGCAAGCTATTCCAGTCGAAGGGAAGGGAGAAGGTGTAAGCATTCGTAGAAGTCAACTAACGGGAGAGTCAACCGGCGAGAACATCTGGCACCCACCGTGGGGCCCGTTAAAACTAGGTCCCATCCACAGTTGCAACCAGTAGAACTAGACGATATGAGGAGTACTAGGCAAGGCGGCGTTGGAAGAGATGAGGGTGATCATACAGCCACCATCCAGGAACTCATGGAGACCATCCACAACCTTCAGCAAGCGTTCGCAGCGTCCAACGCTAATCAGGCCCTTAGGCAGGATCAGTTTAGGGCAAACTTGAACGCTTCGTTGGCATCCAATGAGGAGTTGTGAAGAGCCAATGAAGAATTAAGGAGAGGAATAGGAGAACGGACAGCGGCGGAACAAGGGGGCACACCCCCATTCAGGGCCTGACCCATGCCTTTTTCATGAGAAATCATGTAGACGGTAATACCTGTGTCTTTCGTGATCTCGAAAAATACCTTCACAGGGGTCAAGGACCCAGAAGCCCACATAACAACCTTGTTAGATATTATGGCTTTAAACTAGAGGGGGGGTGAATTGTTTAAAGAGGTTTTCGCAATCTTTTTGAAGCTAGAATGAGTTTATCTCAAAAACCAATTGATCAAGCAATTCAGTTAGTCAAAACAGTAAGCAAAACTGCACTGTCAGAAAAACAATCGGTTGTTTCTTCGAAACAATCGGTTGTTTTTATCAGCAAACAACAAACAAACTGAATTTAAAGAGTAAGGGATAGAGAGATTGTACACAGATGTTTATACTGGTTCACTCCAACCCAGAGCTACATCCAGTCTTCTCAGAACCCTGAGGAAATCCACTAAGCAATCAACACTAGATTACTTACACACAACCAAGAAAGTGACCTTGAACACCCTCAAGAAACACACTTTCCTTGGTCAGCACACCACACTAAGAAAGCTGATCTTGATCCCCTCAAGAACACACAGCTCTTCTTAGCAACAGCACAAAACGAATGTTCACAGAATTTACAAGGATTACACTTGTTACAGAAGCAATCTGAAATCAGTACAAGAGAATCCTATCTCAGCACTTTGATCAATCTCTTTAGCTCTTAAGCAATCTCAGCAATTTTCCAAAACTCTCTTAGCAACCCATTGTCAAAAGCATTCTTAACCTTTTAAAAGAGATTTCTGAATTATATAAAAGGAAGTTTGTTTATCAAATCTTAACAAACCCATAAAAGCTTTCAGAAAGATTGGTCAAAGCATTTAATGACTGGAGCGTAAACAGTTTCAAATCATTTAAAGCTCAGTCAAAGTCAAAACTGTTTTCTGTTATAAAAACATAACAAACAATCGATTGTTTCCTCGAATCAATCGGTTGTTTTGTTACTTAACCAATTTTCACACTTTAAAACAGTTTTTAAAACACCTAAGCTTAAACAATCGGTTGTTTCGATAAAACAATCGGTTGTTTTAACTCAGTTTGAAAAAACACTTTACATTGTTGAAAGTTGAGATGCTTGAGCTTTAGATTCAATCAAAGGTTGAGTTACACAACTCAAACTACCCAGATCCTAACTAAACCAGCACAGCAACAGCAAGCACAGCAAAAGCTTCATCATCCTTCAAAGGATTTGGATTCTTCAAAACCTTGAACACCACTTGGTTCAACAAGCCTTCCATACACAGATGATGATCTCTAGAGGCACGGACACCATGCACTGTAAGTTGTTCATGGGTACTTTTGTAGGAACGGTGTTGAACTGGTTCGTGGGGCTCCCGGATGGACACATCACGTCCTTTGAACAATTTTTGGAATTGTTCAAGAAGCAATTCATCGTCAACCGGGCGCGAACCCCCGTTGCTTTCGATCTTTTTGACGTAAAGCAATTCCAGGAGGAGCCACTGAAAGATTTCCTTAACTGGTTTGGAGCATTGGTAGTAAGATTGTAGACCAAAGACGAGGCCATGATTGTGCATGCCTTTGAGAGGGGAATCCTCCCTGGACCCTTTAGTGACGCTCTGATACGATGTCCAGCAAGGCATTCGATGAGATCCAATGCAGGGCGGTTGTCTGTAAGGACCTGGAAAATCTTATTGGAATAAAAGTGTCATATTTAAATGGATTCGAAGCATGTTGTATTTAAAATGAAAAGGAAAGAAAGTGTAGTTTAGAAGACTATGAGATCGCCTGGAACATGATCGCCGGTCGCCTACTACACATGATCGCCAGGGCGCGAGAGGCATGCGGACATCGCCAGGGCGCGAGGCATGCGGGCATCGCCAGGGCGCGAGAGACATGCGGGCATCGCCAGGGCGCGAGATGCATGTGGGCTTTGCCCGGGCGCGAGAGGCATGCGGGTGTCGCCAAGAGGAGACCTCGGTCGGTCTCCAGGAGGAGGAGACCTCGGTCGGTCTCCAGGAGGAGGAGACCTCGGCCGGTCTCCAGGAGGAAGAGACCTCGGTCGGTCTCCAGGAGGAGGAGACATCGGTCGTCTTCCAGAGAGAGACATCGGTCGTCTTCCAGAGAGAGACATCGGTCGTCCTCCAGGATGGGTCCTCGGTGGAGAGTCTTCGCGAGGAAGGTCATCGGTGGATTGTCTTTGCGCGAGTGGTCATCGGCGAAAGGTTATTGCGCGATGTCGTGTTTCACGCAGATGAAGTGGGGCCCTGGTTTCCAGGATGAACGTGCTGCATGTGCGACATGTAGGCAGTGAAAGTCCTTCGGAACAGTAGCTCCATGTGCGCAGAGACGCCACGTGGCCATACTGTCAGGTTGCATTTAATTCGAGGAAGAAAACCCACCCAGGAGGGTTAGTTAGAGAATAGGTAATGATAGCTACATGGCAGGCCTATGTTCCTAGTATCAGAATGCACCGCCTCTTAGTGAGTTTAGAAACGCAGTGAGAGTATAAAAGGTGACAGAGTGAGTTCACCTTCATCTTTCTCTTTTCTCTCCTTGCGCTGCGACTCAGTATTCCCCAGGCACCAGCTTGACTACCAGTGATTGCCATAGAGCATTTGAGAAGGTTCTCTACAAGTTTTACCAATTAGAACGCTTAGGCAGAGTTCAGGCATCCTTTACGTTCGGTGGTTAGAGCTTGAAGTGAGTTTCACGCTGATCCAGGTAAGGGAAGCTAGTCTTTTTCCAACGAAAACGTTATATTTGCTGATTGAGATGTTGGGGCGACGTAGTCGCGGGTTCTTGCTTTCGTTCTGGGGTTCTGATGTTGAAATGCGAAGTGTTTACTGTAATCGATTTTCTGTTTTGATGTTAAGGGCGACGAGGTCGCCGGTTTCAAAATGTTCTTGTTTAAAACCCAGTTTTGTTCGTGATCGCCGGTTTCTGGAGGTGATCACCGGTTTTCATCTGTTATTGAAATATCCTCTGTTTTTGTGATTATTTGGAACTGTTTGAGATTTAAATGTGATATTCGAAAAGCTGAACCTTGGCATGAGTTTTTCTGTGACTGGAATCATTTGTTGAAATGTTATGTGATGTGTGAATGTTGTGAATGTGGGATCGAGGCATAGTATTTTCAGGAAAGGAAATACCGTGTAAGATCTGGGTAGGATGTGTATTGATCAGTGAGTGTCCTGGTGTAATGAGACGATCCTGACTCTACTGAGGTAATGAAATCACATAGAAGAAGTTACTCAGTTGTGGAGAGTCGAAGGAGGTCATACGTATGGGTGTCTCGTGTGAAACAGAACGAGTTCGGCCTGTAGTATGGATTTACCCTGTCATGCTGTGATAATGATGATATTGAGATTGTGTAATGCGCATGGCTGAGGGCACTTTCCAGCCTTTTAGCATGACGGGTGCATGTCTCAGGACGCTAAGTTCAATGCACGTGTTTTCCGGAATAGTGGTCAAGTGTCTGGTGTGATGAGTCAGTGGAAAGTCTGACGTGTGAAATATTGAGAAATTGAATTGATAGACACTTGATTGCTGATGTGAATTGAGAGACTCTGGAATTGATTTGTGAGATATGTGATTATCGAATGGTTTGGTGGAATATGAGAAAGTTGATGGTTTTATGTGGATGTCTTAAATTGGTTTCATCCTGATTTTTAAGTTCATTTTGAAACTCTCTTTTAAATGTCTAGCTTACCCCTTTGCGTTTTGGTTCTGTGATTGTTTCTTAAAACCTGTGATGATCGTGTAATTTTTACACGGGAGCAGATGATCTTGCAGGAAGAAGAGCCCCTCAGTGAGTGGTCGCCGGGAGGAGATCGCCCGTTTTGCTTCTGTTGGGCGATCACCCGTTTCCTGTTCTCTGATCGGAGATCGCCCTTTTGATAGGAGATCGCCCTTTTGATAGGAGATCGCCCTTTTGTTAGGAGATCGCCTTTTTATGTTGGGAGATCGGTTGTTTGGTTGTTTTTGCTGTTTTTATGTTTAAGTTTTGGAAAATGACCGTTTTGTATTAAACTCCCTGCGAGGAGAACTCCTTTGTACATATATACAATTATGTTTATTTCAATATATTTGTTTTACCGTTATTTCATATTACGAAAATGAAAAAAAAAAATGCGAAATGTATTTGGCGGGATGTTACATTAATGGTATCAGAGCAGTTCGTCCTTAGGATGACCTGAGGGCTGTGGATCCATTGTGTTTTCTTCTGCTCATGAAAACTTATTTGAGTTTAAGTAACAACTATTGTGAAAGGTTTTCAAACGTTTTTGGTATTGAAATTTTTGTGTGTGCTGTAGTGAATGTATGCATAACTGGAAATCTTAGTATTTAGAATGAGAGGGTCTTGATAAGGTGGTGAGGGTGCACACTCATGACCGGATCGGGATGATTCTCAATCTAAATTCCAGAGGTTTAATGTTTAGCATACTTTGAATTCTGGTGTGATCTATTTCATGTTATTGAGTGTTCTTGTAATTGATTGTGAGTGGCTGTGTGGATTGATGGTTGCACACCAGTAGCTGTTCTGGTGTTTTGCTTGAGGTTATAAGCTTTATGGTTCTGTAGATGGACTCAATTTCCTAAGGAATTTGAGAAGCTGACCTTGTGAGGTCGAGATGTTATCCCCCTTGAATGAATTGATTTCCTTATCGATTTCATTCTTGTAGTTGTAAGGAATATAGAAGCTAGTGGTTTCGGAATCTGAGAACGAAGAAGATGACTCGTAGACCTCCTACCTCTCCCCAACCTTCTTCTGAAATGGGCCAGATCGCCAGGGCCATTGAGATGATGGCAGGTGCCATCCAGCAGCAGAATGCGGCGATGGCGCAGAACCATCAAGCTACCACGCAGCATTGGGAGACTGCTCGGTCGGCTGATACGAATTCGCCCGTCGGTCAGCCTCAGGAACGGATAGGACTGACTGAGTTCATGAGGCACAACCCACCCAAGTTCTGTGGGAATGCTACCCCTGATCAAGCAGATCAGTGGGTCAGGGAAATGGAGAAAATCTTTAGGGCGACCTCCTGCCCTGAAGAGAAGAAGTTGTTGTTCGCCACTTATCTGCTGTCTGGAGAAGCAGAGTTCTGGTGGATGGGAGCTCAGCAAATGATGGAGGCCAGAGAGGAGGTGTTGGACTGGGAGAGCTTCAGGGTGAGGTTCTTGGAGAAATACTTCCCTGACAGCGCAAAGTTTGCGAGGGAAGCTGAGTTCTTAAAGTTGGAGCAGGGGGAGACGTCTGTGAACGCCTATGCTGCTCGGTTTGAGTACCTCGCCAGATTTTATACCCAGGCGACCTCCGAGGCTTGGAGGTGCAGGAAGTTTGAGGAGGGGCTGAAGCATGGGCTGAAGAGGACTATAGCCCCGATGTGCATCAGGGAATTTCACGCCTTAGTAGAGAAGGCGAAGATGGTGGAAACCCTGGAAAAGGGTGATTCTCGGGTGATCAGGTCACACCCAGGGGGTTCTTCCAGTGGGAAGACAAGGATGCAGCAACAGCAGTTTGAGCCTTATGAGAGACCTCCACAGCATAGGGCAAGAGCAGCACCGCCCCAGCCTCAGCAGCAACCACCTTGGGAACCCAGATGTTTCACGTGCAAAAGGATGGGGCACATTTCTAGAAATTGCCCCAACAGAAAAGAGATGAGTCAACCCAGGGGACCTCGGCGGTAGAGGAATGAAAGTAGCAGACCTCAGGCAACAGGGAGAGTGTTTGCCATGGCAGGAGCTGAGGCGTCCCAGTCAGGTATTTTGGTATAAGATGTTTGTTTTATATCTGGTAGGGGTGTAGAAGCTTTGTTTGATCCTGAGCGACACACTCCTTTGTGTCAAGTCGGTGTAGCCGAGCTGGGCCTTATAGTGAAGGAGTTACCCTTCGAACTGTTGGTCTCTACACCTGTGTCAGGGCAGGTGGTGACCTCTACAGTTGCCCCGAATGTTCAGTGATAGTAGAGGGATGCAGATTCAAAGTGAATTTGATCTGTCTACCTCTGCAGGATCTGGATGTTATCCTGTGAATGGATTGACTGTCTGCCGATCACGTTCCCATAGTTTGCGGTAGGCAGAAAGTGGTGATTTCCGATCTCCAAGAGCCAGATGTGAGATCTGCTCGGCATGGGCGATCAGAGTCGGAAGAAGGGGCGAGGTGTTTCGTGATGGTAGCTCGGTTGGAAGTGAAGGATGAAGAGGACGTAAGCAGGATTCATGTGGTGAAAGATTGGATGGATGTATTTCCAGAAGAAGTACCTGGGTTACCTCCTAAGAGGGAAGTGGAATTCTCTATTGTTTTGGTACCCGGAGCTGGACCAGTGTCAATGACACCTTGCAGGATGGCTCCAGCCGAGTTGGTAGAATTGAAGAAGCAAGTGGAAGAGCTGTTGGAGAAGCATTTCATCAAACCCAGCGTATCTCCATGAGGTACTCCAGTGCGGGTAATTCCAGAGGTCGGAAGACCTTTTGACGTCTACTGTGGTGCTTCACATCAAGGGTTGGGATGCGTTTTGGATGCAAGAGAAGAGAGTGGTTGCATATGCTTCAAGGCAACTCAAAGTTCATGAGAGATAATTATTCTACTTATGATTTAGAATCGGCAGTGGTAGTGGTTGATCTGGTTGGCTATCAGCAGTAGATGATGCCAGCAACAGTTGATTACGTAGATCGTTCAAAGGAGTCATGTGGTAGAGGGTGGCAAGTGAATCGGAGAGGCGATCGCCCAGAATGGTGATTGGTTGGGGTGGTTAAGGGACCAACACTTGCGGATCAGTATCAGGCGAGCGCCTGTAAGCTGAACCCGAGAAGTAAAGAAACACAGAGTAGCAATCGCCTATCGCCGTGTGTTAAGAATAGAACACGCCTATCGCCGGGAGAGAAAATCAGTACACGCCTATCGACCGTGTGTGGAGAATACGAGATCAGTGGTCAACAAAACGCCGAAAGGAGCACATCGCCTGATATTCAGATCGCCGGGGTTTTCACATCGCCGTACATTTGAGAAGATTAGTTCATCACGTTAAGGCTGCCAGTTCATCGTGTTAAGGTTGCGCCCACAGTAGCTAGCGCACTAGGCTACTCCCTGTGTGGATAACTTAGCCGCAGGAGCAAAGTAGAAGTAACGACTCAGTTGTAGGTTCTCCAGATGACGACACGTGTGTGACCAGATATCCTCCACGTGTCAAGAGGGATAACCGTCAGGAGAGAGAAAGATTCAGAGGCGCCAACTTGTTCTTTCAGGTGAAGTCATTGAGGTGCTTGGCGCGAAGCTGGTGAGAAGGAGGAGGCTAGAAGAAGAAGCTCTGGCGTCTGGTCAAGGAGCTGGATCAGTGGTGTTATGGGGTTTTGAAGTCAGTGATTGTATGAAGCTCTGTATGGGGGAAAATGCAGAACTCCCTTATGGTTGGAACCAGGAGGGCGAACCAGTGTTGATTGAACATTTAGGGGAGCCTAGTCTGAAGCGTATTATGGGAGTTCTAGGCACCGAGCAAGCTAAAGGCTTTGTAATGGGGGAAGATGGGATATTAAGATTAAGGGCAAAAAAAAAAAAATTTGCATACCAGTAAATGAATAATTTAAGGGATAACAGAAAATTTAACCTTGCTCTTTTGGCGAAATGGAAGTGGTGAATGATGAGTGATGAGAAAGGGAATGGAATTTGATGAAGTATTGGAGTAGTAAGAGTTGGTTTAGCAGACAACCGAGGAGCTGAAGCTGATACAAGGCAGAATGAGAGCTTCTCAAAGTCGGCAGATTCAGAGGAGAAGACCTTTGGAGTTTGCTGCTGAAGACCATGTGTTTATGAGAGTGACACCAACCAAGGGTGTAGGACGAGCTATCAGATCAAAGAAGCTGTCTCCTAAGTTTGTTGGACCATACCAGATCTTGAGGAAGAAAGGTCCTGTAGCGTACGAGATCGCCCTATCTTCCCTTTTAGCGAATCTGCATAATGTCCTTCACATATCACAGCTGAGGAAGTACATGGCAGACCCTAGTTATGTGCTGGGAGAGGACGATGGCAGATCAGGGATGACTTTTCCTTTGGAGTAAAACCAGTAAGGATTGACGATCAGCGAAGTAAACAGCTCAGAGGTATGACCATCAACATGGTGAAAGTGGTGTGGAATGAGAGATCGGGTGATTCAACTTGGGAGTTGGAAGAGATCATGAAAAAGGGCTATCCACATCTCTTTTCCTTGTAATTCAATTTTCGAGGACGAAAATTTTTGTTGTTAGGGAGATTGTAAGGACCTGGAAAATCTTATTGGAATAAAAGTGTCATATTTAAATGGATTCGAAGCATGTTGTATTTAAAATGAAAAGGAAAGAAAGTGTAGTTTAGAAGACTATGAGATCGCCTGGAACATGATCGCCGGTCGCCTACTACACATGATCGCCAGGGCGCGAGAGGCATGCGGACATCGCCAGGGCGCGAGGCATGCGGGCATCGCCAGGGCGCGAGAGACATGCGGGCATCGCCAGGGCGCGAGATGCATGTGGGCTTTGCCCGGGCGCGAGAGGCATGCGGGTGTCGCCAAGAGGAGACCTCGGTCGGTCTCCAGGAGGAGGAGACCTCGGTCGGTCTCCAGGAGGAGGAGACCTCGGCCGGTCTCCAGGAGGAAGAGACCTCGGTCGGTCTCCAGGAGGAGGAGACATCGGTCGTCTTCCAGAGAGAGACATCGGTCGTCTTCCAGAGAGAGACATCGGTCGTCCTCCAGGATGGGTCCTCGGTGGAGAGTCTTCGCGAGGAAGGTCATCGGTGGATTGTCTTTGCGCGAGTGGTCATCGGCGAAAGGTTATTGCGCGATGTCGTGTTTCACGCAGATGAAGTGGGGCCCTGGTTTCCAGGATGAACGTGCTGCATGTGCGACATGTAGGCAGTGAAAGTCCTTCGGAACAGTAGCTCCATGTGCGCAGAGACGCCACGTGGCCATACTGTCAGGTTGCATTTAATTCGAGGAAGAAAACCCACCCAGGAGGGTTAGTTAGAGAATAGGTAATGATAGCTACATGGCAGGCCTATGTTCCTAGTATCAGAATGCACCGCCTCTTAGTGAGTTTAGAAACGCAGTGAGAGTATAAAAGGTGACAGAGTGAGTTCACCTTCATCTTTCTCTTTTCTCTCCTTGCGCTGCGACTCAGTATTCCACAGGCACCAGCTTGACTACCAGTGATTGCCATAGAGCATTTGAGAAGGTTCTCTACAAGTTTTACCAATTAGAACGCTTAGGCAGAGTTCAGGCATCCTTTACGTTCGGTGGTTAGAGCTTGAAGTGAGTTTCACGCTGATCCAGGTAAGGGAAGCTAGTCTTTTTCCAACGAAAACGTTATATTTGCTGATTGAGATGTTGGGGCGACGTAGTCGCGGGTTCTTGCTTTCGTTCTGGGGTTCTGATGTTGAAATGCGAAGTGTTTACTGTAATCGATTTTCTGTTTTGATGTTAAGGGCGACGAGGTCGCCGGTTTCAAAATGTTCTTGTTTAAAACCCAGTTTTGTTCGTGATCGCCGGTTTCTGGAGGTGATCACCGGTTTTCATCTGTTATTGAAATATCCTCTGTTTTTGTGATTATTTGGAACTGTTTGAGATTTAAATGTGATATTCGAAAAGCTGAACCTTGGCATGAGTTTTTCTGTGACTGGAATCATTTGTTGAAATGTTATGTGATGTGTGAATGTTGTGAATGTGGGATCGAGGCATAGTATTTTCAGGAAAGGAAATACCGTGTAAGATCTGGGTAGGATGTGTATTGATCAGTGAGTGTCCTGGTGTAATGAGACGATCCTGACTCTACTGAGGTAATGAAATCACATAGAAGAAGTTACTCAGTTGTGGAGAGTCGAAGGAGGTCATACGTATGGGTGTCTCGTGTGAAACAGAACGAGTTCGGCCTGTAGTATGGATTTACCCTGTCATGCTGTGATAATGATGATATTGAGATTGTGTAATGCGCATGGCTGAGGGCACTTTCCAGCCTTTTAGCATGACGGGTGCATGTCTCAGGACGCTAAGTTCAATGCACGTGTTTTCCGGAATAGTGGTCAAGTGTCTGGTGTGATGAGTCAGTGGAAAGTCTGACGTGTGAAATATTGAGAAATTGAATTGATAGACACTTGATTGCTGATGTGAATTGAGAGACTCTGGAATTGATTTGTGAGATATGTGATTATCGAATGGTTTGGTGGAATATGAGAAAGTTGATGGTTTTATGTGGATGTCTTAAATTGGTTTCATCCTGATTTTTAAGTTCATTTTGAAACTCTCTTTTAAATGTCTAGCTTACCCCTTTGCGTTTTGGTTCTGTGATTGTTTCTTAAAACCTGTGATGATCGTGTAATTTTTACACGGGAGCAGATGATCTTGCAGGAAGAAGAGCCCCTCAGTGAGTGGTCGCCGGGAGGAGATCGCCCGTTTTGCTTCTGTTGGGCGATCACCCGTTTCCTGTTCTCTGATCGGAGATCGCCCTTTTGATAGGAGATCGCCCTTTTGATAGGAGATCGCCCTTTTGTTAGGAGATCGCCTTTTTATGTTGGGAGATCGATTGTTTGGTTGTTTTTGCTGTTTTTATGTTTAAGTTTTGGAAAATGACCGTTTTGTATTAAACTCCCTGCGAGGAGAACTCCTTTGTACATATATACAATTATGTTTATTTCAATATATTTGTTTTACCGTTATTTCATATTACGAAAATGAAAAAAAAAAATGCGAAATGTATTTGGCGGGATGTTACATTGTCCACATCACAGCAAAAGAACGGGTGGCAGAGAAACGCGCAAGGGTTGATCTATCCAAACCTCGCGCAACAGGATGTGCTCAACCCCCAAGGGTGCACGCTACCGCCATGGAGAAGAAGGTGAGGCCCATGCCCTATGAGTCCAAGAGGCCCAAGCCTACTAGGCATAGCTTCAGAGTTGGGCTCAAGGAGCTCCTAGCGCTCCCAGAGGTGGCAGGCAGGTTAAAGGCTCCCCAAAGTTTGATAAACAAGTGGGCCCTCACAAAAACAAGTGGTGTGACTTCCACCAGGGTCATGGCCACACCTCGAGCAATTGCCTCGCCTTGGGATATCAGCTGGACGACCTGGTAAGGAATGGTTTCCTGACACCTTACTTGCAAGATTCTCAGGGAGATATGGTGATAGCAGCCCCAGCAGGGGATCAAGGGCACGAGGTGCCTATCCACGGGGAAATCAACACCATCACTGGGGGATTCTCAGGAGGGGGATGCACTGCCTCCCAGAGAAGGAGATATGCTAGGGAAGTCTTGACGGTGGAGGAGGTCGAGGTCGACCAGTTCCCAGAACCCGACTTGACCTTCACAAAGGCAGATCGCCAGGACGTGGTACCACATGACAATGACCTGATCGTAATTTCAGTGGTCACGGTCGGTAGGAGGGTCCACCGTGTCCTCATGGACCAGGGAAGCTCCGTAGATGTGATGTTCTAGTCCACCTTCTAGAAGCTACAGTTGTCTCCTGATCAACTGAGGTTATACGACGGTTGCTTGTATGGGTTCGCAGGAGACCAAGTAGAGGTCAGGGGGCACATCGAGCTGAGGACGACGTTCACAGATGGTCAGAGATCTCGCACTATGGACATCAGGTACCTTGTAGTCAACGCTCCTTCGGATTACAACATCCTGATGGGTAGGCCAGCCTTAAACAGGTTAGGAGCGGTACCCTCATCAAGGCACATGAAGATGAAGCTGCCTTCCTTTGAGGGAACGGTTATCACCATCAAATTTGATCAGAAGACGGCCCAGAAGTGTTACGAAAACAACCTCAAAACGAAGAGAGGGGTATGCTCAGTAACGCACCAGTCCTCCTCTGGGAAGGGCATAGACCAGGAAGAGGTCGCCCCTGACAGAAGATCAGAACCCGTAGGAGAGGTGTTGGGGCGGCTGATCGAAGGGAAGACCTTCAAGCTCGACAAGACATTGAGCCAGGAGGATCAGGACCAAATAGCCACTGTTCTGTCACGACACCTGGACTCCTTCACATGGACAGCAGCCGACATGCTAGGGATTGACCCCGACTTCCTGTGCCACCACCTCACTTTGGACCCCCAGGTCCGCCTGGTTTGCCAGAGATGTCGAAAGTTTAATGAAGAGAAGCGGCAGGTCATCAGAGAGGAGACCCAGAAACTGCTGAAGGCAGGCCACATTAGGGAAATTCAGTACCCTGAGTGGCTGGCCAATGTGGTACTAGTAAAGAAGGCGAACGGCAAGTGGAGAATATATGTTGATTTCATGGACCTCAATAGGGCATGTCCTAAAGATTCGTACCCTCTGCCTAGCATCGACTCCTTGGTTGACAACGCGTCGGGCTGTAAACTACTCAGCTTTCTGGACGCCTTCTCTGGGCACAACCAGATATGGATGCACCCCTGCGATGAGGAAAAAACAGCGTTCATGACAGAACTGTCCAGTTACTGCTACAAGGTAATGCCCTTTGGACTGAAGAACACAGGGGTGACGTATCAGAGATTGATGGACCGGATTCTCACCCCAATGATAGGCTGAAACGTCCAGGCATACGTAGATGATATGGTTGTCACGTCTCAAGAAAAGGGTCAATATGTGACTGATTTGGAGGAGCTCTTCAGCACCATCATCAGGTACAATTTAAAGTTGAACCCTGAGAAATGCGTGTTCGGGGTAGAAGCAGGGAAGTTTCTGGGGTTCTTACTGACAGAGCGAGGGATAGAGGCCAACCCAAAGAAATGTGCAGCCATCATGGCGATGAGGAGCCCGGCCACAGTAAAGGAAGTTCAACAGCTGACAGATCGGATGGCCGCTCTCTCACGTTTCGTCTCTGCAAGAGGAGAAAAGGGGTATTCTTACTTTCAATGCCTCAAACGGAACAACAGGTTTTCGTGGACCAGCGAATGCAAGGAGGCCTTCCTCAAATTAAAAGAGTACCTGGCTAGCCCACCGGTACTATGTAAACCGGTGTCAGGCATTCTACTTCGTCTCTACTTTGCTATCACAGATCGAGCAATCAGCTCGGTCCTCGTCTAGGACCAGGAGCAGGTGCAAAGACCCATCTATTTTGTCAGTAAGGTCCTACAGGGACCTGAGGTGCGGTACCAGGCAATCGAGAAGGCAGCTTTGGCTATGGTTTTCTCGTCAAGAAGGTTGCGTCATTACTTCCACGGCTTTACTATCATAGTAATGATAGACCTTCCCATCCGCAAAGTCCTGCAGAAGCCCGATGTAGCAGGACGCATGGTTCGTTGGGTAGTAGAGCTATCCGAATTCGAGATACAATATGAACCCAGAGGCCCCATCAAGGGTCAGGTTTATGCTGATTTTTTGGCCGAGCTCACCTTAGCAGCTCCACCTCAGAGAGAGACAGCATTCAAATGGGTCCTTTCAGTTGACGGCTCATCCAACCTACAAGGCAGCGACGCCGGGGTCATATTAGAAGGGCCAGATGGTGTCTTAATAGAACAAGCTCTGCATTTCACTTTCAAGGCCACTAATAACCAGGCGGAGTACGAGGCCTTGATAGCAGGGATGCTGCTAGCAAAAGAGATGGGCGTGGGAGGTTTACTGGCAAAAAGCGACTCACTCTTGGTCACAGGACAGGTCACTGGCGAGTACCAAGCCAAGGATCCACAGTTGGCCGCCTATCTCAGCTATGTACAATTATTGAAAGGCACATTCCTAGAGTTCGAGATGCTCCATGTTCCCCGAGAGCAAAATGCCAGAGCTGACTTGTTGGCAAAACTCGCCAGCTCAGGCAAGGGGGCAGGCAGAGGACGGTAATTCAGGAAACTTTGAGGGCACCTCGAACGGCTACAGGAGACCCTACAAATGTACAAATGATAAATCTTGTTCACGAAGGAAGAAGGAGTCATAGGTCATTAACTCAAGAAACACTGAAAGTACCTCGCATAAGTTCTTATGGCCTGCCAGCTCAAGTTTCGTCACAAGTTTGCTTGGTGGAAGAAGGAGAGACTTGGGTAACGCCCTATCAACGTTACTTAGCTGATGAGACACTTCTGCTAGACCCTGCGGAAGCTAGGATTGTGAAGAAGAACGCGCCCCACTACACCTTGATTGACGGAAACCTGTTCAGGCATGGCTATTCCCATCCTCTTTTGACATGTGTAAGTGGGGCACAGTGCACTCGCATAATAGTAGAGCTTCATGAAGGAATATGTGGAAGTCACATTGGTGGACGAGCCCTGGCAGCCAAGGCCATTCGAGCAGGGTATTATTGGCCAACAATGAGAGAAGACTGTATAAGGTACGTGCAGCGGTGTAAAAAGTGTCAACAGCATGCAGACTGGCATCGCGCGCCACCGAAAGAGCTAAGATCCCTCCATAGTCCGTGGCCTTTCCACACGTGGGGAATCGACATCCTGGGACCTTTCCCACTCGCGATCAGATAGATGAAATACCTTGTGGTGGCTATAGAATACTTCACCAAATGGATCGAAGCCAAACCAGTGGCACAAATTACGGCGCACAAGGTCCAACACTTTGTTTGGAAGAATATCGTGTGCCGTTTTGGAATCCTAAGACGCCTAGTATCTATTTGCAAGTCAGCAGTTGGGAAAGTTGTGCTCGAAGCTCAGCATCAAACAGGTGTTCGCATCAGTCGAGCACCCCCAAACAAATGGGCAGGTTGAATCAGCTAACAGGGTCCTGCTTAGAGGCTTGAAGAGGAGGCTCGAGAAAGCTAAAAGGACTTAGGCAGAAGAGGTCCCCAGGATTGTGTGGGCATATCACACCACTCCACAATCCACCATCAAAGAAACGCCCTTCAGCCTAGTATACGGGTCAGACGCCATGATTCCAGTAGAGATACAGGACAGCTCGCCCCGATTCCAGAACTTTGTGGCAGAAGAATCAAATGAAGAAAGAAGGGTGAATCTGGATCTACTAGACGAAGTCAGAGAGGAGGCCCGTGTCAAGTCTGAAGCGTTAAAGAGGAGAGTGGAATGCCAATACAGGTCAAAATTGAGACCTCGACCGTTCCAAGTTGCCGACCTGGTGATGCGGAAAGCCCACTCATACCAGTTAGAAAACAAACTATCCCCCAAGTGGACAGGCCCGTTTCGAGTAATAGAGGCCCTGGGAAACGGGGCATACAGGTTGGAAACCTTAGAAGGCAAAGCCATTCCCCGCACATGGAATGATGCCAACCTCAAGTTTTATTTCAGTTAGTAAATTTGTATTTGAACACAATTGTATCATCCAGTCAAGGGGACACTCTTTTTCCCTACGGGGTTTTTTAATGAGGTCACCCAATAAAAGAAAAGAAAAAGAATTAAAAAAGATATATTTGTGTTAAATAGTAAAAATGAACCTCTTCTACCTTGTTAAAGAAAGGGGAAGAATAGTATGGTTCGTAGTAAAAGTCCTCTCCCTTGACTTTTTACAGCAAGGTTGAGGCAAGTAAAGACGAACCTCTTCTACCTTGTTAAAGAAAGGGGAAGAATAGTATGGTTCGCAGTAAAAGTCCTCTCCCTTGACTTTTTACAGCAAGGTCGAGGCAAGTAAAGACGAACCTCTTCTACCTTATTAAAGAAAGGGGAAGAATAGTATGGTTCACAGTAAAAGTCCTCTTACAGTGAGGATGGGGCGAGAAGAACGAGCCTCTTCTACCTTGTTAAAGAAAGGGGAAGAATAGTATGGTTCACAACAATCCTTTTCCTTGATTTTATAGGATCAAAGACAGGAGGAGTTTTCAGTTTACACAGCAAGAAGTAAGACAAGAAAGAGGTCTCCCTTGGCTTATCAGTCGAGGTCGACAAAGAAAGAGATCTTCACTGGTGCAGAAATGTAGAACAAATGCGGCTATTTTCATTTTATAAATGCGGCTATATAGATGTGGCTTTTTGTTGGAGCCGCATCTGTAAATGCTCCAGAGGTGGTGCCAGGTTTGGAATTGGAATGATTTACAGATGCGGTTATTTACTATAACCGCATCTGTAAATGTGATTTACAGATGCGGCTATTTACCTTAGATGCATCTCTAAATGCTTCAGGTTTGGAATGGCAATGATTTACAGATGCGGCTAAGGTAAACAACCGCATCTATAAATCATTGCCTTGATTTACAGATGCGGTTAAGCTAAACAACCGCATCTGTAAATAAGGTTTTTTTTTTTAGAGCATTTGGTTAGTTGTTTATCCCATACAAAATAACTTGTACAATTTCATTATACCCAGCCAGCCAGACAGACAGATAAACAAATTCAGATAAACTAAAAGTCAATTTATAGTAATTGATCAAAATGTATACAAAAATAGTAATAATATATCTCTATCTATCTTCTTACACTATTGATCAAATCATAGAGTTATAAAAGTTTAGAAAATATGTGGACCAAGATTGTCTCACATATGTCATGGCTTCCGAACTCATGGGTTCCTCATCCGTGAAGAACTGCATTTCAAAATGGTTGACACATAAATTAGTTTTAAGATAGATAAATTAGTTTGAAGTTATAAAAATAATTTAAGAAATCTTACCTCTTGCCAATTACTTGTAAGACCTAGTCTTACAATGGTACTCATCCATTGCATGACGTAATAGCCACACTCATAGCTTCCTGGTTGTTTATTACACTATAATTCAATAAATTGTAAAAGTTAGTATAATTAAACAATGAAAAAAGAAAGAAAAATCTTACATACCTTTAATCTTATCTAGTTCAAATTTTGAAAATTTGAATTCGATCTCCCTTTTAGAATGTTATATCCACGCCATGAACTGGTTGATACAAAAAACCTTGTTAGTGGATTACTTATAGTTTCAACCATAATTAAGTTTATAGTGTACTTACTTATCAATGATATTCTTAAAACTTGTGGATATCTTCTTGTGTAGGGAACAGAACCACAAAGTCATCCTATCCTTCACTGATAAGACAAGTAATTGCCAATGACCCCTATATCATCCTTGAAAATAGTTGAGTAAATTTATAAAACATGAATATAATAAACTTTTAACATATATATTTAAACTTACTCGTTAATATAAGGGCACAAATAAACCTCTTTTCCCTCTTTTTCCAGGGTGTTAGTGATGTATGATAGGGTCTCATTTGTCTTTGCTCCATGGGATTAGTATATGCAGGATCTAAGAATCCATACACATTTTCCTTCCCCTCAGTGATAGAGACACCATTCAAAAACCTACAAGTAATTAGCTAAATCATAATGAATGCTAATTTAACATAAATGAAAATGAAATGTAGGTAACGATACTTACATCATAAAAAATTGAATGATATTTATATTCAGCTCCTGATCCCCAGCTACAAATTCTAGCAGATCTGACATGTATATGTACAATGGTAGCTCAGGGTTTGTTTCAAAAAACGTATCATCCCATGGAACTTCCAGAGGATCTCGTCCAATTTGTCTAGCAACTATAGCTAAGGAAGCTATAGGATCGTCAAGCGGAACCTCTTGTTTCTTTTTCGGACTTGGTTTCCGACGAGGTTTCTACAAAAAGAAAAAAGATTTGTTATAAATTACATGTAATATATAAATATAAATTAGCATATGAAATGAAATTATTACCAGTGGTTGTGGCATATATCGAATCAGGTGTCTGGGCCAGGCTACAAAGGACTGAAATGCTTCGGCCATAGTTGTTACCTCTTCTGAAGGTAGTGGAAGACGAGCATCAGGTACTCGTACTCTTTCAACCGTGACCTTTGCTGCATTAGGGGAGAGAGGAACGTTATGTAAGGTGGTGGCGTCTTCATAGACTTTTCCAATGGCCACCACCTGAGGAATGATGCCACCCTCTACTAGTAGCTCACATTGCCTCGTCTGGCCAATGATATCATCCCCTGATGTTGTAGGAGCTGCACAACTCCCCTTTGTGCTCTTGGGAGCGGGACTAAGAAGCATCTGAATTGGCTGCTCAGCACAAAGTTGTTGCGATATCTCTTGTCGCAACTCTAGCCTCATTTTTTCCGTCTCCCTTCTCATCTCATCCATTAATTCTTGACGTAGCCTTTGCTCCATTTCTTTTTTGCTCTCTTTGGAGGAGGAGGATGAGTGTCGTGGTCCAACTCCAAAATAAAGTCTAATCCCAACTCCTTGTCCAGCTGCACGAACACGACCAGAGTGCTCAGGTCGTCCAATTGCTTCAACAAGGATATCGTGACGACCTTCAGCAACAAAATTACCTTGGGAGTCCAACACATCCTGCAAGAGACAAAAATCATATGAGGTTTTGTTATAAATAATGCAGCATAATAGATGAAAAAAGACTTAAATAACTTACAATTTTTTCAATGATAAGCCCTGATTGCTCAGAACTTGGTGCACCCGACTTCTTAATTCGGGCCCTCTTCCATTTGTCATGGCGCGTAGGTGGTGATGGAGGAGAAGTGACCCCTGTTTCCACATCCTGAGATGCACTCCCCTGTCTGGATTGCTCCTTTTCAACCGTCAGTGCTTGCTCAAGCTTTCGATACCCCGCACGAGACATTACGTGCGGGGTAAGGTTCTTTAAAGCTATGTCTTGAGCTTTCTTCCGCCGATGTTGTCATAATTATAATAAACAAAGTGAATTCAATAATATTAACTCATTAATGTTATATAAGTCAAAATAGTTAAGTAACTTCACTTACAATCCATTCTTCAGTTAGACGGCTTTCTTTAAAAGCAAGCCATGTCTCTTCATCAATAAAATTGTATCTTTCACAAGGACTTTTATCCTTAAGCTCACCAAAAATGTATCTCGTCGTCAGTCTTGACTTAAAGGCGCGAAACTTAAGTCCGATATTGGACATAATCCTTGATCAAAGTGGTTCCACATTAGGAATTTCAAAATTTGCCTGCAAAATAACATCACCAAATTAAAGTTAGTCAATGAATATTAAATAGCTTTATATGATAACAATAATTATGTAAAGCTTACCAAAACATCCTCCCACAACATGTTTCGGTCGACCTCTGACACCTCGTCCCATGAATTAATCAAAATGGAGAGTCTCTCACGAGAAAGAACTCCAAGATAGCTATTAAACTCATCTGCATTAGGACCAGATGCCATTCCAGTGTTGACGTCAATGTCAACAGCTGTCCTCTCACCAGCGGCACGTTTCTTTGCCAGACGCTTCATCCTAGTAGGTCCTCTGTTGCCTCGTCCGGATCGGGGTCTAATTGGAGTTTGATCGTCACCCATATCTCTGTTAAAAAAATTATTTAACAAACATTAGTTCATCTACATGGAAAGAAAATCATATAAAACAAAAACATAATATAGTAAATGCATATTATCAAAAATATTTCTAAATTTATTACCATAATGGGTTAAAAGTTCATATGTAAATTCCTTCACTGTGGTCTTTACGGGTTGCATGTACATGATCAAGTACATCGTCATCTTTATTAGTTATCATTGGTGTGAATGAATGGGGTTCACCATTTTCAATATCATCTATGGCCTCCCCTTGTTTTTTCCCGTGTAAAACAACATACCAATGTTCTGACGCAGGATCTTTCACGTAGAAAACTTGAGATGCTTGTTGAACCATTATAAATGGCTCATCTCGATACCCTATCTTTCGAAAGTCCACTAGTGTGAATCCTGATTCATCAATTTTAACCCCACTTTTATTATCAACCCATTTACACTTGAAAACTGGAACTGAAAACTTAGTATAGTCAAGCTCCCATATCTCTTCTATAAATCCATAATATGCCATTGATCCAATTACAGGATTTGTATCTTTCGAGGTGGAAAACTGCATTGACTCGGCTTCAAGAGTAACACCAGAATTTTGAACTATACTCTTTTCATCCATAGACTTAGTGTAAAATATACAATTATTCACTTCGTACGCTTTACAAGAAATGACATCAAACTTCAATCCAGCAGCCAACCCAGTCAAGGTCTCCGATGCCGTTGAATCTTTTAACACCTCCTCTTTAAACCAAGGCATGAATGTTCTATTATGTTCCATCAAGACCCATTTGTCTGCTTGTCTTGGATTATTTGCCTTCACAATGGCTTTATGAGCTTCTATGTAAGGTATAACTTCATCTGTATTATTTAATATATACAAATGTGCTTGCAAGACTTATGACCGAGATTTGCTTACAATATTCACACCGCGTAAACATTTACTTGTAGAACGCCTATGGTGCCATGAATTAGCTGGAAGACCTATTGGATTTGCTTTTGACATGTAATGTGAACAAAATTCAATACTTTCTTCAGCTATGTACCTTTCAATCATTGAAGCTTCTGGACGATAATGATTTTTCACATAACCTTTCAAAATTTTCATATACCGCTCAACAGGATACATCCATCTTAAGTACACTGGTCCACACAATCTAACCTCTCTAACCATGTGCACAAGTAGATGAACCATGATGTCAAAAAAAGATGGAGGAAAAAACATCTCCAATTCACATAAGATAACAATAATTTCATCTTGAAGTTCATCTGGTTTTAATGGATCAATGACTTTACAACAGATGGAAGAGAAAAATGAGCACAAACGGGTTATGGTATGTCTAACATTTTTTGGTAAGATCCCACGAATAGCTATAGGCAGAAGCTGTTGCATCAAGATGTGGCAATCATGAGACTTCAACCCAATTAACTTCAAATCTTGCATTGACACTAGGCTCTTCACATTTGAGGAATGTCCTTGTGGCACTTTTACACCCTTTAGACATTGACAGAAACTTACTTTTTCATTTTTTGACATGGTATAACAGGCTGGGGGCAAATATGTACGCTTACCCATTTCTATCGGTGCCAACTCCCCTCGTATGTTCATCTCAACCAAATCTAAACGAGCATTTAGACCATCCTTCGTCTGCCCGTTAATGTTAAGAAGTGTACCAATTAAGCTATCACACACATTCTTCTCAACATGCATTACATCTATACAGTGTCTGACTTCTAACCTCGACCAGTACGGAAGATCAAAGAAGATTGATTTTTTCTTCCAAATGTTAGTCACAACTGACTTTTTTTTTTACTTACCGAAGGTGTGGTCTATGTTATTTACCTTTTCGTAAACCTCAGCAGCAGTTAGTGGAGTTGGTGGACCACTAGTCTCTTGGTGTCCATTAAAGGCTTTTTTCAACCTCCGATAAGGATGATGACTTCTAAGAAACCTCCGATGGCGAAGATATACTGTCTTCCTTCCATGTTTCAATTGTTGAGAAGTAGTGTCTTCTTCGCATATTGGACATGCTTTATGACCCTTAACACTATAACCTGATAAGTTACCATATGCCGGAAAGTCATTGATGGTGCAAAATAACATGGCATGAAGCTTGAAAGTTTCATTAGCAAATCCGTCAAATACTTGAACACCCTCATCCCACATTAACTTCAAATCTTCGATTAGGGGACTTAGATAAATATCTATGTCATTCCCTGGCTGTTTCGGACCAGATATCATCATAGACAACATCATGTACTTTCACTTCATGCACAATCCAGGAGGTAAGTTGTAAATAACTAGGAAAACAGGTCATGAACTGTGATTTGTACTCATATTACCAAACGGATTCATTCTATCTGTAGCTAGACCAAGTCGGATATTTCTTGATTCTTTACCAAACTCTGGAAACTCATCATCAAATTTCTTCCACTGAACGGAATCAGCTGGATGTCGGTACATGCCATCACATTTCCTCTCATCTGCATGCCATCTAAGATTCTTAGCATCGTCTGGGTTTGCAAACAAACGCTTCATCCTTGGAATGATGGGAAGATACCACATAACCTTCATTGGGGGTCCATGCTTTTCCATCTCTTCAATAGTATCATCATCTGTTTGTTTCAATTTATAACGTGATAACCCACACCTCGGACAACTTTTCAACAATTCAAAATCTTTCTGGTATAATATACAATCATTAGGACATGCATGTATCTTTTTATACTCCATACCCATTGGACAAAGAATCTTTTTGGCCTCGTAATTACGATTAGGTAGAGTATTTCCCTCTGGAAGCATATCCTTCAACAGTTGGAGCAATTTTGTGAAACTTTTATCAGTCCATCCATTTAGTGCCTTCAAATTCATCAATCTTAACACCGCCGACAACCGTGTGAAGTTAGTTGATCCAGGATACAATGGAGTCTCTACATCGCTTGACATACTTCCATATCCATGCGCTTTTGCAAAAGACTCAGCTCCCACAACACGAATCATGTCCTCCAATCGATCATCAACTACATCATTGTGTTCTGCTTCATCCATGGTGGATCCCACATATTCTTCAGTTACGGAAACACGTGGTAAATTTAATAATTCACCATGCCATGTCCAAGTTGTATAAGATCGAAGAAACCCATCACATAGCAGGTGTTCCCTCATGATATTCACATCCAGTATCCTTCCATTCAAACAGTTAACGCACGGACACCTAATCTTTCCTCCATCACGACCACTATTAATCGCGTTACGCTGCGCAAATTGTATAAATTCTTCTACTCCTCTTTCGTACTCATCACTTATACGAGCACAATGAATCCAACTTCGATCCATTATATATTCTGCAATATAGTTACCTAGGATTTTCTAATAAGTGTTCTATCTCATGCATTTGCCGAGGGTCGAACACCCTCGGACTCAATACCAATACGTATTATTGTCGGAGGTCCAAATACAAACACGATATCCTATTCTAATGTAACAACTAACATAACATAAATTCTACTATAAACTAACAAATAATTACTAAATAATATAAATTTTAGAAAATAAAAATTATATAATACAAATTATATAAATTAATACAAATTTATATTAAATAATATACAAATTATAATACATAAAAAATATTCAAAATACAGCAAAAAAAAATTCACAAAATCTAAAACAAAACTAACATAAAAACTACCTTCTAAATAATATAAATTTTAAAAAATAAAAATTATATAATACAAATTTATATTAAATAATATACAAATTATAATACATAAAGTCAAAAATTCAAAATAAACCAAGTAAAATTCAAAAATTCTAAAAATAACCAACCTTGTGTGCGAAAATGCTGATTCAAGTGGTAGAAAACCAGAGGTGGAAGCGGAAGCGTGGTGCAACAGCGGCGGAGCAGCGTTGGAGATGAGTAATGCAACAGTAACTTCAACCACTGCAAGGAAAAAATCATATATAAGAACAGCATTTCCTAAAGTGAACTCAAGAGGAAATGGGTTTACGAAACTCACAATGGAAGCAATAGCACTGAAGATGCACAGAAGGAAGGAACTCACAGAGCGCAGCGCAAGCAACAAGCAAGAGCGGAGAAGAAAGAGTAAAAGTGCAGTGGCGCGCTTCAAATTTTAGGTTAAAAACATTTTACAAATGCGGTTATTGCTTAAAACCGCATCTGTAAATGAAAAGCTTTCATTTACAGATGCAGTTTTAACCAATAGCCGCATTTGTAAAACAAACTAATTTCAAAAATGCCACCGCTTTTTTAACAAATGTGTTTTAGCGCGAAGCCGCACTTGGAAAGGAGTATTCCTTTCATCATTTTGCACTAGTGCTTCCTTGGCTCATTAGTCGAGGTCGACAGAGAGAGAGGTCTTCCGTGACTCAACGGTCGGGGTCGGTAGAGGAAGAGGTTCTCCTCGCCTTATCAGATAAGATTGACAGGAAAAAAACCAACTCTCCCACATCTAGCGCACGGAGTCATAAACACAGACCAAACGGGATTGCGACAAGAAGGTCACTTAGAAGTTACTCGAGAAATAGTAATCAAAGTAAAAGGGTATAGATGCGCTGGCGTAATCATGAAAGGAAACATGCATAGATAAAGAAACAGAAGATGCAGAAGCAGAGCAACCAGTGACAAGAAAGTTATAACCAAGTAACTCTCAAATACATATGCAGGTTATTGAAGGAAGAAGCAGAAGACCAAGGGGCACGATTTAAGCGATCAGTTGCATACACACATCGTCAATGCGCAAAGAAGGCAATAAAGAGACAAGTGCACCATGAGTTAAAATTATAAAATGTACAAATGTTTACAAGAGGCTGTTTATGTTAAAGGCAGAAAAAAGGAAGAAAGGCTCAAGGGTCGACAGGAGCATCCACCAGCTGCCCATCGCGGATAATCTTGTCCAGACCAGTTTGGGAGAGGTCTACCCCCGGATGCACGCAGGCAACCTGGGCAATGGCGTCACCAAACCCCGCACTGTAGGCTTCAGCTGCCTCATCGCTAAGCTCCTCTTTGGACTTCTGGTAGAGCTCCTCCCTTTGAGCCATCTCCGTCCTCAGCTCTGCCTCAGTTTTGGTTGCCTCCTCCTTCACCCTGGCCAGCTCGACATCCCGCTGGGCCAGGTTGTCACCACGTCACGCCAATTCTTCTCTAAGGTCAGCAATTGTCTCCTCCTGGCAGCTCGCCTCACCCTTGAGGTCCTCCACTGCCATGCGAAAGTCATTACATCTAGCGTGAGCCCGCAGGGCCTCCTGGGACTTAGAAAACAGGAGGTCCCTGACCTCCTTATCTGACTTTTGCAGCTCGTCCACCTCCAAGGTGAGGCTCGTGATGCGACGCTCCGCCCCCACAGCGGCCAAGGCCCAATGCTCAGCTTCCTGTTAGGCCTTCATCATCTTCGTAAAGAGAAGGCTGGCACCCCCAAGAGCCTTGTCGAAGCCCCGGGCCACTTGGTCCATCAGCGACCCTACCTCCAGGCTATCCACCTCTTCAATCTCCTGAGAGGACTTCAAAGTACGCTGCAGGAAAGGCGCCAGGGAGGTAAGGGGGCTCAGTTGCCCTTCTCCAAGGACGCTCTCTCCCCGTTCTCCGACGACTTGAGGGGAGGAGGATGTGCCTGAATCGGACGAAGGGAGCACGACAGTGTCCTGCATGCGCCTACGCTTGAACACCAGCCTGGATCACGTGCCCTCGTCGTCAAAAGGAGCCACCTCAGCAGCCGCAACCATGCCTTGTGAAGGGGCAGTTGTTTCTGTGGCGGGCGCGACTGCCAGAGGTGCGGCGTCGAGAGCCATGTCGTCGGTGGAAGGAGGGGCCTCATCCTGGACTGGTCGGGATGAGCTTGCGCCGCTCTTCTTCAGGGCACGCGCGGCCAGCTGCCTTCTTCGCTCGACCCCAATTGTCATCTCTGCAACAAGCACGAAGACAGGGCACCATAAGAACAATATGAAGGAAATATATCAGAAGAAATCACACAAACAAAAGCAGTTAAGGGAAAAAGAAGAAATACAAGAAAGATAGGCTAAAGCCCTCCCAATGTACCCCCGCAAGCTCTTGGGCAGGTACTCATATTGGATGAGTTTGGTGGTGTTGAACACTGCCTCGAGGCCAGACAGGAACTCACACACCTCCCTATCTTACGGGTGCAAGTCCATCAGGGCCTTAGGTTTGGCCAGATTGGGTTTCTCCACCCAGTAAAGTGGGAACCCATCCAGGAGGGTGGGGTGAGTAGGGAGGCAGCGGATCTTCAAAAATTTGCCCTTGAATCCCTTATAAGATATCTGGAAAAGGGTTAGGAGTGCTCTCCCAGCAACCCCATTGAGGCTGACCTAGAGGTTCTTTCCAGGGCTCTTGGCCTCGAAGAAGTAGAGGAAGGAATCTACTGAGGGCAAGCACCCAAAGTAGTTGCAAAGGATGGCATAAGCGCGCACGAAGGCCCAGCCATTTGGGTGAAGCTGGGCTGGAGCCACGTTCATCTCCATCAGCAACGCCCTCTCGAAGCCACTGAGGGGTAGGCGAAGGCAAACTCTTTTAAAAATGGTGGAGTAAATGAAGCAGAAGGAGCCCTCCTAGCCCGAAGTCTCGTCGCAGCACACGGGCTCGCCTGTCTTGCAAGGAACCACCCCGACATATTTGTCATCATCTTTCCCAAAGACGTGAGTGGAGTGGCTGGTTTTGCTCCGCACCTCAGCCTTCTTGTAGGTCACAATGGACTCAGAGGTGGTAAAATCGGAAGACTCCTTCAGGAGCCCTTCAAGGGCCCAGGGATACAGAAGTTGGTAGAAGTCCGAATGGAGCCCTAGAACTACTGGACGGATAGAAGATTGGGAGGAGTTCGACTCAGACCCCGAAGGGGAAGAAGAAGACTGGTCCATTTCGAAGGCTAAAACACAAGGGCAGACAAAAAACACAAGCTCAGAAAGGAGAAAAGGATAGCGCGTTCTAGATAAACGCAGCAGAACAGTAAGGTAGGGCACAGCGAAATGAAAACAAGAATCGAAAGCAATCCCAAGTAGTTACAGGTAAATAAAGAACATCGCAATGACAAGACGAAGGTAAGAAAGGCCGAAAGAACATACCTTTGTTTGATGGGAGGATGAAAGATCGAAGTTTGAGGGGATTGGAAGGCGCTCGAAGAATAGACAAGAGGCTGAGGCCCAACAAGAACGCATGGTGTGAGTTCCACCAGGCGTTTGGCCATCCCATCCGCAACTACTTGGCCTTAGGTCACCAGTTGGATGAGTTGGTCAAGAGTGGTTTCTTGAACGACTACCTGCGGGAGTCACAAGGGGGAAAGGTGGTAGTGACCCCCATAACTGATCAGGGGCACGAGGTGCCCATACATGGTGAGATCCACACCATCTCAGGAGGGTTCTCGGGAGGAGGGTGCACTTCATCGCAACGGAAGAAGTATGCACGATCGGTGATGGCGATTGAGGCACACGAGGAAGACCACTTCCCGAATGTTGATCTCACCTTCATGAAGGCAGATCGCCAGGATGTTGTCCCTCATGACAATGATCCAGTGGTGATATCAGTGGTCAGTGTGGGAAGGAGGGTGCATCGAGTACTTGTGGATCAAGGAAGTTCTGCCGAAGTAATGTTCTGGTCGACCTTCAACAAGCTGCAGTTGTCTCCAGACCAGCTAAGACCTTACACTGGTTGCTTATATGGGTTTGCTGGAGACCAGGTCGAAGTGCGGGGGCACATAGAGCTAAGGACCACCTTCACGGATGAAGTGGCTTCCCGTACAGAGAACATCAGGTACCTTGTCGTGAATTCCCCCTCAGCTTACAACATATTATTGGGCAGACCAACCCTGAACAGGTTAGGGGCGGTCGCATCGACAAGGCATATGAAGATGAAATTGCCTTCTATGGAAGGAGCAGTGATCACCATCAGGTCAGATCAGAAGGAGGTGAAAAAGTGTTACAAGAATAGCCTCAAAACAAGGAGAGGAGTGTGCACCGTGATCACCCAACCACCAGGTGGGGTGTGCACCAAATCTGACCTGCCTCGAGGAGGAGACGGGGTCACACGAGCAGAGGTCACCCGAGAGAGACGACCTAAGCTAGCTGAGGACGTCCTGGAGAGGGACATTGGAGGTAAAGTGTTCAAGCTTGGCAAATCCTTGTTCCAAGATGCACAAGACTAGATTGCAGGAGTCATAAAGCGACACTTGGATGCCTTCGCGTGGTCCGCCTCAAACATGCCAGACATCGACCCTGATTTCTTATGACATTGCCTGGCGATGAATCCCCAGGTCAAACCTGTCCATCAGAGGAGGAGAAAGTTTAATGAAGAGAGGAGACAGGTTATCAAGGAAGAGACGCAGAAGTTGTTAAGGGCTGGTCATATCCGAGAGATCCAATATCTAGAGTGGCTAGCGAATATGGTGTTGGTGAAGAAAACCAATGGGAAGTGGAGGATGTGTGTAGACTTCATCGACCTCAACAAGGCGTGCCCAAAGGATTCCTATCCCCTGCCAAGCATTGATGCCTTGGTGGATAGTGCCTCAGGCTGCAAGCTACTCAATTTCCTAGATGCTTTTTTTGGCTACAACCAGATCAAGATGCATCCTATGGATGAGTGTAAGACAACATTCATGACCGAGCTATCTTGCTATTGTTACACAGTCATGCCCTTTGGGTTGAAGAATGCAGGTGCCACCTACCAAAGACTGATGGACAAGGTACTTGCACCCATGATAGGACGTAATGTGCAAGCCTATGTGGACGATATGGTGGTGACGTCGTAGGTAAAGGACCAGCACGTCGCTGATTTGGAAGAGCTATTCAATACAATAGCTAAGTACAAGCTGAAGCTGAACCCAGAGAAGTGTGTTTTTGGGGTGGAAGCAGGCAAGTTTTTAGGCTTCTTGCTCACTGAGTGTGGGATAGAGGCTAATCCTGATAAATGCGCTGCAATCCTCGCTATGAGCATCCCGACGTCAGTAAAGGAGGTTCAGCAGTTAACAAGACGGATGGCCGCTCTGTCCAGATTCGTATCAGCTGGGGGAGATAAAGGCCACCCCTACTTTCAGTGCTAGAGGAGGAACAGTAGGTTCTTGTGGACCAAGGAGTGTGAGGAAGCATTCCTCAAGCTGAAGGAATATCTGGCCAATCCACCAGTGTTGTGCAAACCACAGCTCGGCACCCCGTTACGTATGTATTTTGCTGTCAATGAGAGGGCAGTGAGCTCAGTTCTTGTGCAGGAGCAAGACCAGGTTCAGAAGCCAATCTACTTTGTTAGCAAAGTGTTGCAGGGGCTTGAGGTGAGGTACCAAGCCCTAGAGAAGGCAGCACTGGCCATGGTGTTCTCCGCAAGAGGGCTTCGCCATTACTTCCAGAGCTTTATAGTGGTGGTGATGATAGACCTACCCATTCGTATGGTCTTGCAAAAGCCAGATGTAGCAGGAAGGGTGGTACACTGGGCAGTAGAATTGTTAGAGTTTGACATACAATACGAGCCCAAAGGCCCTATCAAGGGCCAAGTTTATGCCGATTTTATAGTCGAGCTGTCCTCGGCAAAAACCCACCACGACGAGTCTGACTTCAGATGGGTGCTCTCAGTAGATGGGTCTTCTAACCAACAAGGCAGCGGAGCTGGCGTGATCTTGGAAGGACTAAAGGGGCTATTGATTGAGCAGGCCCTACGGTTCACTTTCAAGGCCAGCAACAACCAGGCAGAGTATGAGGCCCTAATCGTTGGGATGTTGTTGGCCAAAGAGATGGGTGCGTAGAGTCTCCTAGAAAAAAGTGACTCCCTATTGGTCATAGGACAAGTGGCGGGAGAGTACCAGGTCAAAGACACCCAGATGGCCTCCTACCTAGAATACGTCGAAGTGTTGAAGAGGTGATTTGCAGCATTTGAGTTGGTGCATGTCCCCAGAGAACAGAATGCCTGAGCCGACTTGTTGGCAAAACTCGCCAGCTCGAGCAAGGGGGGCAGGCAGAGGACAGTCATCCAGGAGACCCTGAGAACACCTCGCACCTATACTGCAGACAATTTGGTAGGAGTCCATCAGATTAGCAAGTCAGATGGTGGGAAGAGGAGTCATCGGTCGTTGACCCAAGAAACCTTGAAGAAGCCAAGGGTCAACGCATATCCGGCGTTGGGGGAAGAATCTTCGCAGGTCTGCTTGGTGCAGAGAGGAGAAACGTGAATGACGCCTTATAAGCACTACCTGGTTGATGGGATGCTACCAATGGAGCCAATGTGATGGAGATCAAGTAGAAGAGGATTTTACTAATGGAGGAAGAGGTCATCCACCCAAGCATTTAAAATTCTTCTTACTAGTCTTCTTAAAAAGTAGAACATTTTGGGTTCTCTTGAAAATTCAAAAGATAGTAGTATAAATAAATCTTTGTAAATACTCTTGTATAAATTTGTAAATAATATAGAAATATCCTTAGGAGTATGCCAAAGAGGAAAACCAAAAGAAACCTCTAAATGTAAGGCATTTTAGGCACTTTCTTTAGGAAAAAGTGACTTTTCTACTCCTTTCTCTCTTAGGCACTAGAAGGAGCTAGAAGAGTGACTCTTCCCACTCCTTCCCCTTTGTAACATGACCAGCCCTCTCCATTATAAATAGGGGTGCTTGGTACTTTGAATAAAAAAGTTGAAAGTTAGAAGAAAAGAAACTATCTTGAAATTGAGAGAGAGTGAGTTTGTGAGACTTGTCTCTTCTTCTCCTTCATGTCTTATCTTGTGAGCTTTGGAGACTCTCAAGTGGCGGCACCACCCACTCATCTTGGAAGAACCACCCTCCAAGTGGCGTGAATCACATCTCCAGAAGGCTACAACCACATAAGTCATTTCTATTCATCTTCTAAAAATACCCATTTGTGTTTTCTTGTAGTTTTTCCATTTTTAATCGGTTCAATCTTTTCCATGAGTTGTTTCCTTTCATTTGCTGCCATTGTTCTGCACTTTGCTGGTTTATTTCCTTGTTTTCTTGCTGTTTTAATTTCGTCCAAACCATGGGTTTCCATATACATGTGTTGTTCTTGTTTTCCATCCATGGGTTTTTGTTCTTTGATGAATTTCTTTGTGATTTTCTAATTCCTATTGAATTTCAATCAGTATTTTCACTTGTTCTTGGTGTTCTTATGTTGTTCTTGTGTTTCCTTTGAAGTTTGGTACTGTTCTTGAATTACCCATTCATATTCCATTGTTATCTTACACTACAAGTTACCTATTCATGTGCTTTTAGTATGAACCTTTTGTTTTCTTGAGTAGAAACTCTATTAATTGTTCTTTAGAATTTTGATCCTAATTCTTGAAAGTGTCATGAATACAATGAAACCTATATCAACTCAACCCAAACCAAGAAAGGTTCATAATGAACTCACATCATGTGGTATCTAGAGCCATGGTGTTGATTTGTTGATTGTGAGTTGAATAGACACTTTCTTTTTGGGCAATTTTTTTTCCAGCACCTATAATTTTGTGTTTCTTGTTTTTCCAGCACCTTATATTCATACTTTTGTTTGGTTTGAATATGTTTTAGTTGTGCCTTTTCATTGATCATACTTTTTGCTTTGAGTTTTATGTTCATAGTGTTCTAGGTGTCCAAATCTTGTCTCTACTTGCTTGCTTTTGATTTTGAAAGTTTGTATTTCTCTTGAATTTGTTTTAGTACTTGTGATTGGAGGTTCCAAACATTTGATTTCAAGTGTTCAATTGTCTTGAATCCTTCATAAAATTTTTGTGCAATTTGATTGATGTTTCAACTTCCATATGATGCATATTATGGTTCTTTCACTACATAAGTTCCATTTGGTATAAAAAAAAAAAAGAAAAAAAAAACAGAACTGAAACAGAACAAAACAGAACAAATTCTGTTTTTAAATCCTTCAAAACAGTTTGGTATTTGCATCTATTCATTCTTTTGCACATTAATTTTCATACCAAAGTTGGATTCATAGTGATTGGCAAATTGTTGTCTACTTTGTGGAACTTTTGATCCTTGTATTTTGACAAGTTTATGAGTTGTACTTTCTTTCTTGATTATAAAGTTTAGTGAGTATTCTTTGAGTCTTATTGTGTACCTTTTATTGCTTGTCTTTCATTCCTTAAGTTTTGTCATATATCTTGTATTCTTTTTGCACTACCCTTTCTTGTTTTGTACCTTTTCTTGCTTGTCTTTTATTGTTCTTTAAGTTTTGTGGTGGTTATTTTTGGATGAGTGGTTGAGTGCTTTGGCATCTTTCATTTGAGGTTACTCCATTCCACAAGAGTAGCTTGATTGAGGGAAGTATAATTTCTTGGAGTGATTTTGAGTGCCTTAATTTTTTTACCAAAACCGCACCACTTATTTCTTTGTTTTCTAACCTTGTTTTCTTTAATTGTTTGCTATTTGTGTTTGCTGTACTGTTTTGAAAATGGCTCAATATTCAAGTGGAGAATCTTCCAAACCACACTCTCTACAAAAAGCTTTCATTCTTGGTGAATTAAAAGAAGCCAAAAGGTCACTTGCACAAAAAGATGAAGCTATAAGACAATTGGAAGAAAGATTGCAAAGGCTTGAAGTGACTAATGAAAGGTCCAGCCATACACACCATAGAAGACGCCATTCTTCAAGGCATTCATCAAGAACTTCTTCCAACTATCATGGACATGAAGATGAAACCCAATGGAGGAGGCATCATCATTATGAAGAAAGGCGGCAACATGTGGCAAAGCCTTATATGCCTTTTGTAAAATTACCTAGCTTTAGTGGTGAAGGTGATCCAAATGTATATTTGGGGTGGGAAGCAAAGGTTGAACAAATCTTTCATGTACATGAGGTCCAAGAAGACCAAAGGGTAAAACTAGCTACTTTAGAATTTCTAGACTATGCCATGCAATGGTGGCATAAAACTCTTATGGACATTGGGCTAAACAAGAGACCTCCCGTGGTTTCTTGGAACAATTTGAAAGAGTGTATGCGCGCTAGATTTGTTCCACCACACTTTAGGAAAGACCTATTGTTGAAGCTCCAAAGGCTTCACCAAGGCACGGTAAGTGTGGATGCTTATTTTGAAGAGCTAGAAACGCTTATGCTTAAAGTTGATATACATGAAAGTGATGAAGCTAAGATGGCTAGATTTGTAGGTGGTCTTAGAAGGGACATTCAAGATGTTGTTGAACTTTATGAGTACTCTTCTTTAGAAAACTTGGTTCACCTTGCCATCAAGGTTGAAACCCAAATTGCAAAGAAACTTGCTTTCAAAAATACTCATAATGATGGCTATTACAACAACTCTTGGAAAAATAAAAACAAGTCTTTGTCCAAATTTCCTTCTAAAGATTCATCTTTCAAATCCAAGGATTCAAAGCCTTCCACTTCAACTAATAAATCACCAACCAAAACCTCAAGTAAGAAATGTTTTAAGTGTTTAGGTTATGGTCATATAGCTGCAAATTGTCCAACAAAAAGAACCATGATGGTAAAAGGGGGTTTAGTTGTAAGTGAACATAGTGATAATTCTTCTAAATCTAACTCCCCTTCCCCTAGCCCTAGTGATAATGAATGTGAAATACAATGTGAAGGTGACTTATTGGTGATAAGGCGCATGATGGGCACAATTCAAAAACCTTTGGATGATACCCAAAGAGAAAATATTTTCCATACACGGTGCCTTATCAACAAAAAGTTATGTTCCATGATAATTGATGGGGGTAGTTGTACAAATGTGGCTAGTACAAGAGTGGTGGATAAGCTTGTTTTACCCACTATCTCTCATCCCAAGCCCTATAAGCTCCAATGGCTTACTAAAAAGGGAGAAATCATGGTTAATAAACAAGTCCTAATAAATTTTGAAATAGGAAAGTATAAAGATGAGGTTTTATGTGACGTTGTGCCTATGGAAGCAACCCATATTCTTTTAGGGAGGCCTTGGCAATTTGATAGACATATTTTACATGATGGCCTCACCAATATAATGTCTTTTTCCTTCCAAGGGCGCAAGGTTACCTTAAAACCCCTCTCTCCACAAGAAGTTCATGAGGACCAATTAAAAATGAAAAATAAAAGAGAAAATGAAAAAGAAGAAAATGATAAAACGAGTCATAATACCTTATCAACTAAATCAATCTTTTTGACTCATGCTATGCCTCAATTTGAGCATCCAAGGTATTCTTCTTCTTTGTCTTTTTCATTACCAAAAGTTCCTACTTGCACTCCATATTGGTTGAAAAATGTTAGGGATGATTTTTCCATACCTACTAATGGTTTTTACCCTTTAAAGGGAATTTTTCCTAAGAAAATAATCATTCCCACACATTTTTTTCCAACATGGTCTGTCTATAGGACTTCTTTTTCCGACATCCCAATGATTCATAATGCTAAGTCAAGTTTGCCTTTATTATCATCCACTGCTTTATTTGATAGCAAACTGACTTTGTTATATGTAGGGATTCTGAATTCGTGGACGAATTCTCTCCAACCTGGGGAGCATGATGGAGATCAAGTAGAAGAGGATTTTACTAATGGAGGAAGAGGTCATCCACCCAAGCATTTAAAATTCTTCTTACTAGTCTTCTTAAAAAGTAGAACATTTTGGGTTCTCTTGAAAATTCAAAAGATAGTAGTATAAATAAATCTTTGTAAATACTCTTGTATAAATTTGTAAATAATATAGAAATATCCTTAGGAGTATGCCAAAGAGGAAAACCAAAAGAAACCTCTAAATGTAAGGCATTTTAGGCACTTTCTTTAGGAAAAAGTGACTTTTCTACTCCTTTCTCTCTTAGGCACTAGAAGGAGCTAGAAGAGTGACTCTTCCCACTCCTTCCCCTTTGTAACATGACCAGCCCTCTCCATTATAAATAGGGGTGCTTGGTACTTTGAATAAAAAAGTTGAAAGTTAGAAGAAAAGAAACTATCTTGAAATTGAGAGAGAGTGAGTTTGTGAGACTTGTCTCTTCTTCTCCTTCATGTCTTATCTTGTGAGCTTTGGAGACTCTCAAGTGGCGGCACCACCCACTCATCTTGGAAGAACCACCCTCCAAGTGGCGTGAATCACATCTCCAGAAGGCTACAACCACATAAGTCATTTCTATTCATCTTCTAAAAATACCCATTTGTGTTTTCTTGTAGTTTTTCCATTTTTAATCGGTTCAATCTTTTCCATGAGTTGTTTCCTTTCATTTGCTGCCATTGTTCTGCACTTTGCTGGTTTATTTCCTTGTTTTCTTGCTGTTTTAATTTCGTCCAAACCATGGGTTTCCATATACATGTGTTGTTCTTGTTTTCCATCCATGGGTTTTTGTTCTTTGATGAATTTCTTTGTGATTTTCTAATTCCTATTGAATTTCAATCAGTATTTTCACTTGTTCTTGGTGTTCTTATGTTGTTCTTGTGTTTCCTTTGAAGTTTGGTACTGTTCTTGAATTACCCATTCATATTCCATTGTTATCTTACACTACAAGTTACCTATTCATGTGCTTTTAGTATGAACCTTTTGTTTTCTTGAGTAGAAACTCTATTAATTGTTCTTTAGAATTTTGATCCTAATTCTTGAAAGTGTCATGAATACAATGAAACCTATATCAACTCAACCCAAACCAAGAAAGGTTCATAATGAACTCACATCACAATGGAAGCAAGAAAAATAAAGAAGAACTCGACCAAGTATACACTCATTGATGGGGAGTTGTACAGGCATGGGTTTACCCACCCCATCCTGGTGTGTGTACATGGTGGGCAGTGCACGCGGATAATGGCGGAGCTCCATGAAGGAATATGTGGAAGCCATATTGGAGGTCGTGCTCTGGCATCCAAGGCCATTGGCGCAGGGTACTACTGGCCAACCATGAGGGAAGATTGCACGAAGTACGCACAGCAATGCAAGCAGTGTCAACTACACGCTGATTGGCACAAGGCGCCGCCAGAAGAGCTCAGGTCGATATATAGCCCTTGTCCATTCCACACATGGGGAATTGATATTCTGGGGCCTTTCCCTTTGGTTGTGTGGTAGATGAAGTACCTCGTGGTCACCATAGAATACTTCACGAAGTGGATAGAGGCTGAGCCAGTAACACAAATCACAGCCTATAAGGTCCAGCATTTCGTGTGGAAGAACATAGTATGTCTCTTTGGTGTACCCAAGCGCTTGGTGTCTGATAATGGCACTCAGTTTGCAAGCCAACAGTTGGGAAAGTTATGTACAAAGTTGGGAATCAAACAGGTGTTTGCATCAGTCGAGCATCCTCATACTAAGGGGCAGGTCGAGTCAGCCAACCGAGTCCTACTCAGAGGACTGAAGAGAAGGCTGGAGGAAGCTAAAGGGACTTGGGCAGAGGAGGTTCCCAGAATTGTGTGGGCTTACCACACTACTCCTCAGTCCACCACCAAAGAGACATGTAAGGACCTAGAAACTTTAATTGGAATAAAAGTGTTATATTTAAATAATTTCATAAGATGTTATTATTTAAAATACAAAGAGCTGGTAATAGAAGTTTCGTAGTAGTCGGACTTCGAACGTCGCCCAAGGTCTGGGGTCAGCTGGTAGAGGTCGGTCGGCTAACCATTGTATTAACCAAGTAGTCAGGTGCGATGACTTTATCGTGAGGTAATCACGTGGGGGTGCTCGAGGAAGACATGTGGATCAAGAAGAGTAAAGGAAGAAAAGTATAGCTTAGAAGTCTACGAGATCGCCGTTGTTGAAGACGGAGGCGATCTCCGACTTCTCTGGCACATAATCGCCTGTCGCCTAGAGTACACATGATCGCCAATCGGCTATGGTGTACGTGATCGCCGGGAGTGCACTTAGTATGTGGTCAAGATGCTGGATCAACCATAGTGGGTTCCAAAAACCACGCGTATCGAGGTGTGGGTTAAACCTTAGATACGCTGTGCATGCGAAGCTCTATGCTTGAGCATAAGAAATCGTCCTTAGTGTTGCATGCATGGGCGCACAAGGAGTAGTGCTGATCTATTCTTGGAAATGTGAAGCTACCGACGTCACCAAGTCATGTGGAGGTGATACCTTGGACGTAACATAGTGGGATGAAGAACCTTCAGCAAGGCGTGGTGATGTGTCATCAGTCATCGCCAGGGCGCGAGACATGCGGGCATCGCCAGGGCGCGAGACATGCGGACATCGCCAGGGCGCGAGAGGCATGCGGGCGTCGCCAGGGATAGACATCGGTCGTCTCCCAGGGAAAGACATCGGTCGTCCGCCAGGATGAGTCATCGGTGGAAAGTTATCGCGCGATGTCGAGTTTCACACAGACAAGGTGGGACCCAGGCTCCCAGCATGAGACGTCCTGCACGCGCGACACGTAGACAAAAAGGGTGGTTCAGAATAGTGACATAAGAGAGTTGGCATGTGCAGAGACTGATGTGAGTTGATTTTAGGTTCATTATATTTGTGACACTTTCTTAGAATTAGGATCAAGATTCTTAGCAATTTAGAGTGAGTCACCTAAGGAAAATCCCCACTAGACATTAACTTAACAAGTGTTAAGTAGATGTGAAGGTTCATTTCCAAAGGTCCAAGGTTAAAACACAAATAGAGATATGAATGGATGACAATTAAGGTGCAGAATCCAGATTTGAATGGTGCAAAACAAAGCTGGAAACAGAAATGAAATTAAGCACAAAAACAGAATTGAAACAACACACAAATTCAAGGAAGCTTAAGGAATCATCAATGGAGACAATGCCTTCCAAAATGATGAACCAAACTCAACTATGAGTGCTATATCCTTGTACACAACAATTGATATAGGAAGAACACAAAAACAGAACAGAATTGGAAAGGAAAACAGAATTACTGAATAGAAACACAAATTGAAACAAAAGAACCGATTGAAATTCAAGAACAAGACATAGAATCAAAACTACCGATTGAAATGACAATGGAAGATGAAAGAAGATGAAACTTATGTGGTTGTAGCCATGGATTGGGAATGGACACGCCACTTGGAGGTGATGATCCAAGATAAGTGCAGATTTGCCGCCACTTGAGTGCTCCCAAAGCTTCACAAGATGAGACAAGGAAGAGGAGAACAAGTCTCACAAAATTCACTCACAATTTGAGTATAGTAACTTTTCTTCTAATTTCAATCTTCTTTTACATGAGCATAGCACCTCTATTTATAGTGTGAGAGGGTTGAAATTAAAGTGGGAAAATTCAAATGAGAAGCATTTGAATTTGGAGCCAAAACACATGTCACAAGGGAGGTGTGACTTGATTTCTACTTTGGCACCTCCTAAAACTACACCTACACCTACTCTTTATGTCACATGGAAGGTGTGACTTGTTTTTGTACATTAGCACCCCTTATTTTAATATCTACACCTTCCTTTAATGTTCTACTAAAAACTACACAAAAGAAATTACAAAAGAGATACATCCATTCATGCTTATTTCCCAAAGCTTTAGCCTTGCTCCTATTGATGCTCATGGATTGGGCTTGGGCCCCACTTGACTTGGGCTTCTTGGGCTTGGGCCCTCTTTATTTGTACTACTACTTGGATTCTTCAAGAGAACCCAATTATTTACAAAAATGTTCTACTCTTTAAGAAGACTAGTAAGAAGAACTTCAAGTGCTTTGGAATATGGCCCTTTCTTATTTTTGTGAAGTCTTCTTTTGATTGTTGAGATGACCCTTTATATATAGCATCTTTGGTCATCCTTAAGTGGTCTTGACTTGCATCAGAGACACACGTGGCCGTACTGTTCAGGGAAGCGTGCACGCAAGCCTTCCTGCAGAGTGGGTGGTGGCAGCGGCATTTGTGGACAAGTTGGTTTAGATTTAAAAACCCACTTCTGAGAGGGAGAACGTTGCTGTGGTTCAAGAGTGACAGAGTGAGTCTACCTTCATCCTTCTCTTTTCTCTCCTTCGCGCTGCGATTCAGGTATCCTCAAGCACCAGTACGACGAGCGACGACTGCCCTTGGACTCCTGGGAAGTTCTCTGCAAGTTCTCCAAACCGGACGCTGAAACAGAGTTAAGGCATCTTTAAGCTTCGGTGGGTTTTGGAGCTCTTGGTGTTTTGCGCTAGTCCAGGTAAGGGAAGCTAGCATTTTCGCTTATAAAAACGTTAGGCGAGTAGGTTCTGAAGTGAGGGCGACGTGGTCGCCGGTTTTCATATGCTTTTCACGATACTCTGTTTTTATGTGTGGGGTGACATGATCGCCGATTTTAATACTGTTTTCGAAATCCCCTGTTTTAGTGTCGTTTGAAACTGTTTGAGATTTAAATGTAAAATGCATGTGATATTCAAAAATCTGAACCGTAGAATGATTGTTGCTGTGATTGGAATCGTTCATTTAAGTGTTGTATGGTGCATTGGGTGAATTGATGTTAATTAGCTGTCCTGTGTGGACTTCATTAGCTGTCCTGTGTGGACTTCACTTGCTGTCCTGTGTGGACTTCACTAGCTGTCCTGTGTGGACTTTACAGTGGAGTGGTATGTGTCTATGTGTGGTGAGTTAGTGGAAGTCTAACGTGAGAAAGAGAATTGTTGAAATTTGATAGACACTTGAATGTTTATGTGAAACAAATAACACTTGATGAAATTGTGAAGTGTGTGAAATGAATGGGAAAATTGATGGATTTTACGTGAGTGTCTTAAAATTGTTTTATCTTGATTTTAAAGTTTCATATCTAAATTCTCTTTAAAATATCTAGCTTACCCTGCGTTTTTGTTTTGTGGATGTTTTCTTAAACCTGTGATGATCGTGTATAATTTACACGGGAGCAGATGATGTTGCAGGAAGTAGAGCTCCTCAGTGAGTGGTTGCCGGAAGGAGATCGCCTGTTTTCTATTTTGCTGTATTTTGTTTAAGTTTTGGAAAATGACTGGATATGTATTAAACTCCCTGTGAGGAGAAATTTCATTACATATATATATATATGTTCACTTCGATATTATTGTTTTACCTTTATTTCATTATATAAATATGAAAAGCATTTGGCGGGATGTTACATTAATGGTATCAGAGCAGTTCGTCCTTAGGATGACCTGAGGGCTGTGGATCCATTGTGTTTCTTCTGCTCATAAAATTTATTTGGGTTTTAAAAAAAAAGCTATAGTGAAAGGTTTTGAAGGTTTTCTTATTGAAATTTTATGTGTGCTGTAGTGAATATATGCTCTAACTGAAAAGTTTAGTATTAAGAATGAAAGGATCTTGATAAAGTAGTGAGGGTGCACACTCATAACTGGATCAAGATGATTCTCAATCTTAGTTCTGAAAGTTTGATGTTTAGCATACATTGGTTTCTGGTGTGAATTATTTCACTTTGTTGAGTGTCTTTGTAATTGATTGAAAGTGGTTGTCTGGACTGATGGTTTTAAACCAGTGGCTGTTTTGGTGTTATGCTTGCTGCTGTAAGTATCATGATCGGCGGATAAACTCAGAATTCTTGATGAATTTGAGATGCTGGCCTTTGTAAGACCTAGATGTGGTCTTCTAAATGAATTGATTCCTTATCAAGTTCATTTTATAGGAATATGATTAGAGAATAATAGTTTCCTAATCTTACACAGAAGATGGCACGTAGACCTCCTACCCCTCCCCAACCTTCTTCGGAAATGGGCCAGATCGCCAGGGCCATTGAGATGATGGCGAGTGCTATCCAACAACAGAATGCAGCAATGGCTCAAAATCATCAAGCTGCAATGCACCATTGGGAAACTGCTCGGTCGGCTGAAACAACTTCCCACATCGGTCAGCCTCAGGAACAGATGGGACTGACCGAGTTCATGAGGCACAACCCACCCAAGTTCAGTGGGAATGCTACCCCTGATCAAGCAGATCAGTGGGTCAGAGAGTTGGAGAAAATCTTTAGGGCGACCTCCTGCCCTGAAGAGAAGAAATTGGTATTCGCCACCTATCTGCTATCTGGAGAGGCCGAGTTCTGGTGGATGGGAGCTCAGCAGAGGATGGAAGCCAGAGCTGATGTTTTAGACTGGGAGAGCTTCAGGGTGAGATTTCTGGAAAAATACGTCCCAGATAGTGCAAGGTTTGCGAAGGAAGCATAATTCCTCAGATTGGAGTCGGGGGAGATGTCAGTGAATGCTTATGCTGCTCGGTTTGAGTACCTCGCCCGATTCTATACCCAGGCGACCTCTGAGGCTTGGAGGTGTAGGAAATTTGAAGAAGGACTGAAGCATGAGCTGAAGAGGACCATAGCACCTATGTGCATAAGAGAATTTCACGCCTTAGTGGAGAAGGCGAAGATGGTGGAGACACTGGAGAAGAGTGACTCTCGGGTGATCAGGTCATACCCAGGGGGTTCTTCCAGTGGGAAGGCCAAGGTGCAGCAACAGCAGAATGAGCCTTATGCGAGACCTCCACAGCATAGGGCAAAAGCAACACAGCCCCAGTTTCAGCAGCAACAGCCCTGGAAACTCAGATGTTTCCATTGTGGTGGACCACACACATCCAATGTGTGCCCCAAGAGAAATTCAGGGAGAAGATGCTACATCTGCCGAAAGACGGGACACCTTGCTAGAGAGTGTCCTAACGGGAATAGGGCGACTCAACCCAGTGGTTCCCAGCAGTTGAGGAACGAAGGCAGCAGACCTCAGGCTGCAGGGAGAGTGTTTGCCATGTCTGGAGCGGAGGCATCTCAGTCAGGTAACCTAGTACAAGGTGCTTATTTATAGCTGGTTGATACGTTAGAGTTTTGTTTGATTCTGGAGCGACACACTCTTTTGTGTCAAATCGGTGTGCAACCGAACTGGGCCTTCTAGGGAAGGAGCTGCCGTTTGAACGGTTGATCTCTACACCTGCATCAGGACAGGTTTTGACCTCCCCAGTTTGCTCTGAATGTCCAGTGATAGTATAGGGACGCAGGTTCAAAGTGAATTTGATTTGTCTACCTCTTCAGGATCTGGATGTTATCCTGGGAATGGATTGGCTATCTGCCAATCACATTCTCATAGATTGCAGTAGGCAGGAAGTGGTGTTTCCAGATCTCCAAGACAGATATAATATCTGCTCAGCATGTATGGTCGGAGTTGAAAGAAGGGGCGACGTGCCTTGTGATCCTAGCTCAAGGGGGAGTGAAGAATGATGAAGATATGGGCAGTATACATGTTGTGAAGGATTTCATGGATGTATTTCCAGAAGAAATACCTGGACTACCTCCTAAGAGAGAGATGGAATTCTCTATTATTTTGGTACCTGGAGCTGGACCAGTGTCAATGGCTCCAGCTGAGTTGATGGAATTAAAGAAGCAAGTGTAAGTTAGATTTAGTTGTACCAAGGTTTAGTTTCAGCTACATATAAGTTATGGAGAGTAAATAAGCAGTATGTTGAGGGTTTAAAGACTTAAGCATGTGTATCCATGGGAAGTACCAGGGTTAAGTTCCAAGAATGAAAGAATGAATTTTCTTTTATTTGAAGCTTGGAAGGTGGTTATGTCGATGAAACAGCATGAGATGGCTCTAGCTTAACCACAAGCTTAAAAGGAAAGATGAGATATTGTATTTATGTCTAAAGTTCAATTAGACAGAGAAATTTGCTGAAAAATACTAGGTAGAGAAGTTACTGGGATAAGAGAGAAAGCTTCACGCAGAATGGATGCTGTTTTGTTGATCGTGATTCGAAAGATGAGTATGGAAATGGTGGGTTGAGATTAAGGGCTCTGATGCCGTAAGTCTCCTGAACTTGGCAAATGAGGATGCAGTTATGCCTGTGAATGTAGGAGGGAAGGAGGAAATGGCTATGGATAAGAATGAGGGTAAGTCGTGTTATGATGATGTTGAGTTCTTCTAGCGATGTTAGTAAATTGCAGAAAGTTGGATGTGGAAGCAGAACTTTCCGTTCCTTGTGTTTCTAATGGGATGGGATTTACAGCTAATCCTTTAAATGGGCAGTTGTGGTGGTCAGCGTTTCGTTTCTGATCCTAGAAACACTGCTGCATTGTCAGCTGTGGCAACAAGTCCTCACCCTGAACACAGTGAGGGATTTATGATTTGCGTGTTGAATACTGAGCACCTTGAGATCCCATGCAATGCTAATATGGATGTATCCATTGGAATTCCTGAGTTAGCAGCTCTGAAATCCCAACCATCTGCTAAAGGGGTGGGTTTTTCCTGATCTGCTATTAGTAATCAAAGAAGAGATGAACCAGAGGGGCGCCTGAAGAAAGAGACCGTGCTCCCTCAAGCTTTTGCTGCTTCACCATCGGTTGACAAGAAACGGTGCCTAATGTGAAGCCAAGCTACAAACCGGTTGTTTCTGAACTGAAAAATGAAAATCCTGGAAGAAACTCCATCTCTGCAGTTTCTAGACAGAATAATAATGTTGATGTCAACCAAAGTCATTGCAGATCAGTTCATGCCAATGAAGGACATCTAAAACAAGAGGAATTAGAAGTTTTAAGGATCAAGTATTTGAGAAAGGTTTTCTGGTCTGCAAGTCTCTACTTCAACCAATGAAATGACAAATCAGGGGATTCAACTTGGGAGTTAGAAGAAAACTATGAGAGAAGCCTATCCCTACCTCTTTTCCTCGTAATTCAATTTTCGAGGACGAAAATTTTTCTTGTTGGGGAGACTGTAAGGACCTAGAAACTTTAATTGGAATAAAAGTGTTATATTTAAATAATTTCAGAAGATGTTATTATTTAAAATACAAAGAGCTGGTAATAGAAGTTTCGTAGTAGTCGGACCTCGGACGTCGCCCAAGGTCTGGGGTCAGCTGGTAGAGGTCGGTCGGCTGACCATTGTATTAACCAAGTAGTCAGGTGCGATGACTTTATCATGAGGTAATCACGTGGGGGTGCTCGAGGAAGACATGTGGATCAAGAAGAGTAAAGGAAGAAAAGTATAGCTTAGAAGTCTACGAGATCTCCGTTGTTGAAGACGGAGGCGATCTCCGACTTCTCTGGCACATAATTGCCTGTCGCCTAGAGTACACATGATCGCCAATCGGCTATGGTGTACGTGATCGCCGGGAGTGCACATAGTATGTGGTCAAGATGCTGGATCAACCATAGTGGGTTCCAAAAACCACGCGTATCGAGGTGTGGGTTAAACCTTAGATACGCTGTGCATGCGAAGCTCTATGCTTGAGCATAAGAAATCGTCCTTAGTGTTGCATGCATGGGCGCACAAGGAGTAGTGCTGATCTATTCTTGGAAATGTGAAGCTACCGACGTCACCAAGTCATGTGGAGGTGATACCTTGGACGTAACATAGTGGGATGAAGAACCTTCAGCAAGGCGTGGCGATGTGTCATCAGTCATCGCCAGGGCGCGAGACATGCGGGCATTGTAACATCCCGCCAAAATAAAACCATACATACATGTATAATGAAAATAAAGGTAAACAAATAATATTGAAGAGTACATGATAATATATATATAAGTAATGAAGTTTCTCCCAGTCTGAGAGTTTAATACAAAACGGTCGTTTTCCAAAACTTAACATAAAAACAGCAAAATACAACCAAACAGCCGATCTCCCAACATAAAAAGGGCGATCTCCTAACATAAAAGGCGATCTCCTATCAAAAGGGGCGATCTCCGATCAGAGAACAGGAAAGGGGGTGATCGCCCAACAGAAGCAAAACAGGCGATGTCCTCCCGGCGACCACTCACTAAGGAGCTCTTCTTCCTGCAAGATCATCTGCTCCCGTGTAAAAATTACACGATCATCACAGGTTTTAAGAAACAATCACAGAACCCAAAAACAGGGTAAGCTAGACATTTAAAAGAGAGTTTGAATATGAACTTAAGAATCAAGATGAAACCAATTTAAGACATCCACGTAAAACCATCCACTTTCTCAGATTTCACAAAACCATCAAGTAATCACATTTTTCACAATTCAACCAAGAGTCTTTCAATTCACATACGCAATCAAGTGTCTATCAATTCAATTTCTCAAAACTTCACGTCAGACTTTCCACTGACTCATCACACCAGACACTTGACCACTATTTCCGGAAAAACACGTGCATTGACTGACTCAGGGATTTGCACCTGTCATACAAAAATGCTGTAAAGTTCCCACAGCAATGCGCATATTCGAATCTCATAACATCAATCTCACGTATGACAAGGTTAATCCATACGACGGCTGAGCTCGTTCTGTTTCACACGGGCCACTCATACATATGAACCTCCATCGACTCTCAACGCCTGAATGACTTCATCTATTTGATTCCATTATATCAGGAGAGTCTGGATATCCCATTATAGACATCACCGATCAATGCACATCCTACACAATCTTACACGGTATTTTCTTTCCTGAAAATACTATGCCTCGATCCACATTCACAACATTCAACACATCACATGACATTTCAACGAATGATTCCAACCAAAACAACAACCATTCCAAGGTTCAGATTTTCGAATATCACATTTAAATCTCAAACAGTTTTCAAACAACACAAAAAAAGGAGATCATTCAATAACAGATGAAAACCGGCGATCACCTCCAGGAACCGGCGATCACGAACAAAACTGGGTTTAAAGCAAGGACAGTTTGAACACCCGGCGACCACGTCGCCCCCAACATCAAAATCATCACACATACAGTTTTCATTAGAAGTAAGGCTAGCTTCCATTACCTGGACTTGCGCAAACACCAGGAGCTCCGAAGCCTAAAGAACGCCTTGACTCCGTTTCTGCGTCTGGTTTGAAGGACTTGCAGAGAACTTCCCAGGTGCTCTAATGGTGGCTGCCGCTCGTCGTACTCTTGTGTGAAGGTGCCAAAGTCGCAGCGCGAAGGAGAGAAATGGAGGAGAAAGGAGGTAGTTCACTCCTTCGCTCTTGAACAACTGAAATGTCTTGTTCCCTCAGCAGTGGGTTTTTCCATCTTAAACCAACTTGTCCACAAAAGCAGCTGCCACCACCCACTCTGCAGGGAAGTCTGAGTGTACCTTCCTCTGAACAGTACGACTACGGTTGTCTCTTGTGCATGCCAACCACTGCTCTGAACAGTACGACCGCGAGTGTCTCTTGCGCATGCCAACATTCTGATGTCACTGTTCTGAACCAACACTTTTTGTCTACGTGTCGCGCGTGTCGCGCGTCTCATGCTGGGAGTCTGGGTCCCACCTTCTCTGTGTGCAACTCGACATCGCGCGATCACCTTTCACCGATGACCACTGGCGCGATGACATCTCACGCGAAGACTATCCACCGATGTCCTCTCGCGCGAAGACTAACCCCCCGATGTCCTCTCGCGCGAAGACTAACCCCCCGATGTCCTCTCGCGCGAAGACTATCCACCGATGACCTTCCGCGCGAAGACTCTCCACCGATGACCTTCCGCGCGAAGGCTATCCACCGATGACTCATCCTGGAGGACGACCGATGTCTCTCTCTTTGGCGATGCCCGCATGCCTCGCGCCCTGACGACGTCTGCATCCCTCGCGCCCTGGCGATGACCGTATGCCTCGCGCCCCGGCGATGCCCGCATGCCTCTCGCGCCCTGGCGATGTCCGCCTGCCTCTCGCGCCCAGGCGATCTCATAGTCTTCTAAACTACACTTTCCTTCCATTTTCATTTTAAGTACAACCATACTTCGAATCCATTTAAATTATATCCTTTTATTCCAGTAATATTTTCCAGGTCCTTACAGGCATCGCCAGGGCGCGAGACATGCGGACATCGCCAGGGCGCGAGACATGCGGACATCGCCAGGGCGCGAGAGGCATGCGGGCGTCGCCAGGGATAGACATCGGTCGTCTCCCAGGGAAAGACATCGGTCGTCCGCCAGGATGAGTCATCGGTGGAAAGTTATCGCGCGATGTCGAGTTTCACACAGACAAGGTGGGACCCAGGCTCCCAGCATGAGACGTCCTGCACGCGCGACACGTAGACAAAAAGGGTGGTTCAGAATAGTGACATAAGAGAGTTGGCATGCGCAGAGACACACGTGGCCGTACTGTTCAGGGAAGCGTGCACGCAAGCTTTCCTGCAGAGTGGGTGGTGGCAGCGGCATTTGTGGACAAGTTGGTTTAGATTCAAAAACCCACTTCTGAGAGGGAGAACGTTGCTGTGGTTCAAGAGTGACAGAGTGAGTCTACCTTCATCCTTCTCTTTTCTCTCCTTCGCGCTGCGATTCAAGTATCCTCAAGCACCAGTACGACGAGCGACGACTGCCCTTGGACTCCTGGGAAGTTCTCTGCAAGTTCTCCAAACCGGACGCTGAAACAGAGTTAAGGCATCTTTAAGCTTCGGTGGGTTTTGGAGCTCTTGGTGTTTTGCGCTAGTCCAGGTAAGGGAAGCTAGCATTTTCGTTTATAAAAACGTTAGGCGAGTAGGTTCTGAAGTGAGGGTGACGTGGTCGCCGGTTTTCATATGCTTTTCACGATACTCTATTTTTATGTGTGGGGTGACATGATCGCCGATTTTAATACTGTTTTCGAAATCCCCTGTTTTAGTGTCGTTTGAAACTGTTTGAGATTGAAATGTGAAATGCATGTGATATTCGAAAATCTGAACCGTGGAATGATTGTTGCTGTGATTGGAATCGTTCATTTAAGTGTTGTATGGTACATTGGGTGAATTGATGTTAATTAGCTGTCCTGTGTGGACTTCATTAGCTGTCCTGTGTGGACTTCACTTGCTGTCCTGTGTGGACTTCACTAGCTGTCCTGTGTGGACTTTACAGTGGTGTGGTATGTGTCTATGTGTGGTGAGTTAGTGGAAGTCTAACGTGAGAAAGAGAATTGTTGAAATTTGATAGACACTTGAATGTTTATGTGAAACAAATAACACTTGATGAAATTGTGAAGTGTGTGAAATGAATGGGAAAATTGATGGATTTTACGTGAGTGTCTTAAAATTGTTTTATCTTGATTTTAAAGTTTCATATCTAAATTCTCTTTAAAATATCTAGCTTACCCTGCGTTTTTGTTTTGTGGATGTTTTCTTAAACCTGTGATGATCGTGTATAATTTACACGGGAGCAGATGATGTTGCAGGAAGTAGAGCTCCTCAGTGAGTGGTCGCCGGAAGGAGATCGCCTGTTTTCTATTTTGCTGTATTTTGTTTAAGTTTTGGAAAATGACTGGATATGTATTAAACTCCCTGTGAGGAGAAATTTCATTACATATATATATATATATATGTTCACTTCGATATTATTGTTTTACCTTTATTTCATTATATAAATATGAAAAGCATTTAGCGGGATGTTACAAGAGACACCCTTCAGCTTGGTGTATGGTTCAGACGCTATGATCCCTGTTGAGATCCAGGAGAGCTCGCCACGTTTCCAAAATTTTGTGGCTGAGGAATCCAACGAAGAAAGAAAGGTGAACCTGGTCCTCCTAGATGAAGTAAGGGAAGAAGCGGGAATCAAAGCCGAAGCATTAAAGAGAAGGGTGGAACTCAAGCACAGTTCCAAGTTGAGAGCTCGACAGTTCCAGGTCGTCGACTTGGTGATGTGGAAGGCCCATCGCTACCAGATGGAGAACAAGCTGTCCCCCAAGTGGATTGGTCCATTCAGAGTGACAGAGGCCCTGGGAAATGGGGCGTACAGACTCGAGACTTTAGAGGGTTGGCCGATTCCTCGTACATGGAATGCGACTCACCTTAAGTTTTATTTCAGTTAAGTTGTAACATTATACACAATTTAGGGGACACTCTTTTTTCTCTTATAAGGGTTTTTAATGAGGTCATCCAATAAAATTTTCAGTTGAAATATATTCTTGAATATTTGGTACAATGCAGTTAAGAACCTGTCACTTAGGGTTAGAGGTCTCAAAAGTGGGAAGGCAGGTTCGCATAGAACACCTCCAGTTCGAGTGAGAACACCCAAGTTGAACAAAAGGATTCGCCAGTTAAATCCTCCCTCGCCTATGGGCGATGAGAGGTCAGTTAAGAACCTGTCACTTGGGGTTAGAGGTCTCAAAAGTGGGAAGGTAGGTTCGCAGAGAACACCTCCCGTTCGAGTGAGAACACCCAAGTTGAATAGAAAGGTTCGTCAGTTAAATCCTCCTTTGCCTACGGGCAATGAGAGGTCAATTAAGACTTATCAGCTTGGGTTAGAAGTCTCGGAAGTGGGAAAGGAAGGTTCACAGAGAATGCCTCCCCTTTCGAGTGAGAACACCAAAGATGACTCATACCAGTGAAATCCTCCCTTGCCTCGAGCAAGGAGAGGTCAAGTGAATACAAATCGGTGTTAGAAGTCTCGAATGGGTAAAAGGAAGGTTCATAAAGAACACCTTATCCTCGAGTGCAAACACCCAAGTTGAACAAAAGGGTTCGCTAGTGAGACCCACACATGCCTATGGGCAATGAGAGGTCAGGTAAACCCTCGCCTATGGGAGATGAGAGGTCAGCTAAGAAACAGTCTGTGTGTTAGAAGTCTCGAGGTGGAAGAGAGGGGTTCGCAGAGGACACCCCCCACTTGAGTGAGAACACCAAGGTTGAACGAGGTGGTTCATTAGTTAAATCCTCTTCTGCGTGGTGCAAGGGGAGGTCAGTGAAGAGTTGTCCAATTGGTTTAGAGGTCTCAAGGTCGGCAAGGGAGTCAGGAAGAACCCCTTTTCCCCGAGTGAAAAATGCCAAAATGGGCAAAGGAGCGATATAGCCCACCGACAAGGGTTCACCCACAGTGGGTTCTCTTACCCTGGGGTGGTGATTACACTTATCAGTCAGAATTAAGCGCGCTACCTATGGGATGATTCTATGTCGAAGAGATTGACTAGCTGAGTATGCCAAGGTATCCAAACAACAATCAAGATACAAATACAAGTAAGTTGTTCACAAGACAATTATATGCACAAGGTCAAGATAGTTATATGAACAAGGTTAAATATTATTAGATTAAAAGGGTGATTACAAGAAGTTCAGCTATTGAATACAACTGCTCAAGAGACCTATCTGGGGACTATTTATCCGTCGACCACCTGCATTGATACAGAGAAAGGCGAGAGGTCCATCTTAGGATGCGCATAGGCAACCTGAGCAAGGGCATCACCAAACCCCTCCCCATAGGCGTCGGCGGCATCTTCAGTCAGCTCTGCCTCTGTCTTCTTGAGCCGCTCGGTTTGTTTGGCAAGCTCTTCCTGTAAGGACCTAGAAACTTTAATTGGAATAAAAGTGTTATATTTAAATAATTTCAGAAGATGTTGTTATTTAAAATACAAAGAGCTGGTAATAGAAGTTTCGTAGTAGTCGCACCTCGAACGTCACCCAAGGGCTGGGGTCAGCTGGTAGAGGTCGGTCGGCTGACTCTTGTATTAACAAAGTAGTCAGGTGCGATGACCTTATCGTGAGGTAATCACGAGGGTGTGCTCGAGGAAGACATGTGGATCAAGAAGAGTAAAGGAAGGAAAGTGTAGCTTAGAAGACTCTGAGATCGCCTGGTTAGTACATAATCGCCTGTCGCCTAGACTACCCACGCGGACATCGCCAGGGCGCGAGGTATGCGGACATCGCCAGGGCGCGAGGTATGCGGACATCGCCAGGGCGCGAGAGGCATGCGGGCATCGCCAGGGCGCGAGAGGCATGCGGGCATCGTCAGGGCGCGAGGCATGCGGGCATCGCCAGGGCGCGAGAGACATGCGGGCGTCGTCAGGGAGAGACATCGGTCGTCTCCCAGAGAGAGACATCGGTCGTCTCCCAGAGAGAGACATCGGTCGTCTCCCAGAGAGAGACATCGGTCGTCTCCCAGAGAGAGACATCGGTCGTCTCCCAGAGAGAGACATCGGTCGTCTCCCAGAGAGATACATCGGTCGTCTTCCAGAGAGAGATATCGGTCATCTTCCAGGATGAGTCATCGGTGAAAGGTTATCGCGCGATGTCGTGTTTCACACAGATAAAGTGGGACCCAGACTCCCAGCATGAAACGTCCTGCAGGCGCGCCACGTAGACAAAAAGGGTGGTTCAGAATAGTGACATCAGAAAGTTGGCATGCGCAAGAGACACTCGCGGTCGTACTGTTCAGGGCAGTGGTTGGCATGCGCAAGAAGACAAAAAGGGTGGTTCAGAATAGTGACATCAGAAAGTTGGCATGCGCAAGAGACAACCGTGGCTGTACTGTTCAGTGAAACATACACTCAGGCTTTCCTGCAGAGGGGGTGGTGGCAGCAGCATGCGTGGACAAGTAGGCTTGGATTCAAAAAACCCACTGCGGGGAGGCAAAGAAGGTTGCAGTGGCTCAAGAGTGAAAGAGCGAGTGCATCTTCATCCCTCTTTTTCTTCTCTTCGCGCTGCGATTCAGGCCTTATCACGTCCCTGCTTGGCTATCGACAACTGCCATAGAGCACTTGGGAGGTTCTCTGCAAGTCCTCCAAACCAGATGCTAAAACAGAGTTAAAGCATCCTTGAAGCTCGTTGGGTTGGAGCTCTTAGTGAAGTTTACGCAAGTCCAGGTAAGGGAAGCTAGCTTTGTTTTTCAATAAAAGTCGTAGATTAGCTGCTTCTGAAGTGAGGGCGACGTGGTCGCCGGTTTCATATTCCTTTCGCGATGCTCTGTTCTATGTGTTTGGGCGACGTGGTCGCCGGTTTTAAATACAGATTCCGAAATCCCCCTATTTTGGACGTAATCGCCTGTGTTATTGTTGATTTCGAACTCCCCTGTTTTAGTGTTGTTGAGACTGTTTGAGATTTAAATGTGGAATGCATGTGATATTCGAAAATCTGAACCTTTGAAATGATTGTTGCTGTGATTTGAATCATTCATTTGAGTGGTATGATGTTTTGAATGTTGTGGATGTGGGATCAAGGCATAGTATTTTCAGGAAAGAAAATACCGTGTAAGATCGTGTGTAATGTGCATTGACTAGGGGCTTGTCTAGAAGGAGATATCCTGACTCTGCTGATATAATGGAATCACATAGATGAAGTTATTCAGTTGTGGAGAGTCGAAGGAGGTTCATATGTATGGGTAAGTTGTTTGAAAGATAACTGACTTGACCCGTTATATGAATTAACCCTGTCATACCGGGAGAGTGTTGATATTGAGACTATGTATGCGCATGGCTGTGTGGATTTCACAGCGACCCTGTGTGGATTTCACAGTGGTATGGTATGACAGGTGCAGATCTCTGAGCCTGAGTCAACGCACGAGTCTTCCGGAAGTAGTGTCAAGTGTCTATGTGTGATGAGTCAGTGGAAGTCTGACGTGAGAAATGTGAAATATTGAGAATTGTTGATAGACACTTGATGGTTGTGTGATATGAATGAGAAAGTGATGGACTCTTGTGAATGTTTAAAAAGGGCTGATCTACGTTGGTTGTCCAGTTCATAATTTAAAGTTTTAAAAATATCTAGCTTACCCTTTGTATTGTTCTGTGGCTGTTTTCTCTTAAAACTGTGATGATCGTGTATTTTACACGGGAGCAGATGATCTTCCAGGGAGTAGAGCTCCTCAGTGAGTGGTCGCCGGAAGGAGATCGCCTGTTTCGGTCTCTATGTGGTGATCGCCTGTTTTCTGTTCTGATAGCAGATCGGCTGTTTTGGTCTTCTGATAGGAGATCGCCGGTTTATGTAGGGAGACCGCCGGTTTCATTTTATTTGGCTGTATTTTGTTTTAAGTTTTGGAAAATTGACCGGTTATGTATTAAACTCCCTGTGAGGAGCAACTCCATTTTATATAAATACGTATGTTCACTTCAATATTATTGTTTTACCTTTATTTCATTTTATAATTGTGAAAAGGATTTGGCGGGATGTTACACTTCCTCCACTTTGCCTAGCTGAACTTCTTGGTTGGTGGCCCTCTCCTCTAGCTTGACCACCTTTGCTTGGGCCCCCTCCAACTGCTCTTCTAGTTCGATGACTTTGTTGCGGAGGGGAAGGATCTTGGCCTCAAGCAGGAGGCGCCTGATCGTCCCTGGGAGCATTCTCCCCCCCACCATCAATGGCCAGGAGCTGTTCAGAAGGAGAGGATGTGCTTGGGGGTGCTCCCTGAAGGATGGAGGTTGCCTCTCGATAGCGGAAGAGGTCACTACGGCAACCCCCATCCTGGCTCTTTTAAAGACAAGGCCTGAATCAGTCTCCTCAACCTCAAAGATCACCACCGCTACTACCCTCTTTTGTTTGTCTTTAGAGATTGGGCCTGGGACAACAGCGGTGAGGGAAGAAGGACCAGCAGGGCCTAAACCACCTGTCGTACGGCGACCCAGCAAATCGGCCAACCTCTTCTTCTTCTCAGCATCAAGAACCATGTCTGCAACAAACAACAAGTATAAGATAAGGTGCAACACACAGATTTACTTAATACAAATGAAGGTAAAGACAAGAACGTAAAGTAAGTACCAATATAGATTTTGAGGGTTTCGGCGTCGTACTCATGCCTAATTAGGTGGGTAGTGTTAAATGTAAGGACCTAGATATTTATTTGGAATAGAAGAAGTATAATTTTAATGAATTCTGAATATGTTATTACTTAAAAACAAAAAGGGCTTATAATGGAATTTCATGGTGGTCAGACCTCGGATGTCGCCCAAGGTCTGAGGGCGACGCTGTAGAGGTCGGTCGGTGGACCATAATGGGTTTCAGAAATTCACATGTATGGCGGTGTGATTTGAACCTTAGAAGCGCCATGCATGCAGGATAATTGCGGAACTTTACGCTTGGACATAAGAGATTTGCCTTGGTGTTGCATGCTTAGGCACGTAAGGATTGAGTACTGAGCTGCCCTCGGGCAGGAGAAGCTACTGACGTCAGCGAGCCATGTGGGCGTGATGAAACAGACGTGGAGTAGTGAGATGAAGAACCTTCAGCAGGGCGTGGCGATGTGTCATCAGTCATCGTCGAGATGAGACGCACATCCGTCATCGTCAGGGCGAGAAGCACGCGGGCGTCGCCAGGACGAGAGACACACATCATCGCCAGGATGAAGGGCGCATCGGTCGTCTTCCACTGAGAGACATCGGTCGTCTTCTAGGGAGAGACATCGTTCGTCCGCCAGGATGAGTCATCGGTGGATAGTCATCGCGCGAACAGTCATCGGTGGAAGGATATCGCGCGATGTCGTGTTTCACGCAGATGAAGTGGGGCCCAAGCCCCCAGCATGAGCGTCTTGCATGCGCGACACGTAGTCAGTGAGCGTACTTTGGCTCCAGAGAGTTGGTATGGAAAGTGACCCAAAACCCACGTGGCCACACTGTTCAAGGAAGTGTGCACGCAAGCTTTCCTGCAGAGTGGGTGGTGGCAGCGGAAATTGTGGAACAAGTTGGTTTAGTTTTAAAAACTCACTTCAGAGAGGCAAAGAAGGTTGTTGTGGTTCAAGAGTGACAGAGTGAGTTACCTTCATCCTTCTCTTTTCTCTCCTTCACTCTGCGATTCAGGCCTTATCACGTCCCTGCTTGGCTATCGACGACTGCCATAGAGCACTTGGGAGGTTCTCTGCAAGTCCTCCAAACCAGACGCTAAAACAGAGTTAAGGCATCCTTGAAGCTCATTGGGTTGGAACTCTTAGTGAAGTTTACGCAAGTCCAGGTAAGGGAAGCTAGCTTTATTTTCAATAAAAGTCGTAGGCTAGCTGTTTCTGAAGTGAGGGCGACGTGGTCGCCGGTTTCATATTCTTTTCGCGATGCTCTGTTCTATGTGTTTGGGCGACGTGGTCGCCGGTTTCATATTCTTTCCGCGATGCTCTGTTCTATGTGTTTGGGCGACGTGGTCGCCGGTTTTAAACCCCTTTTTCATGATGTTCTGTTCTTATGTGTTTGGGCGACGTGATCGCCGGTTTTAAATACAGATTTCGAAATCCCCTGTTTTGGACGTGATTGCGTGTGTTATTATTGATTTCGAACTCCCCTGTTTTAGTGTCGTTGAGACTGTTTGAGATTTAAATGTGGAATGCATGTGATATTCGAAAATCTGAACCTTTGAAATGATTGTTGCTGTGATTTGAATCATTCATTTGAGTGGTATGATGTTTTGAATGTTGTGGATGTGGGATCAAGGCATAGTATTTTCAGGAAAGAAAATACCGTGTAAGATCATGAGTAAAGTGTATTGACTAGGGACTTGTCTAGAAGGAGATATCCTGACTCTGCTGAGATAATGGAATCACGTAGATGAAGTTATTCAGTTGGTGAGAGTCGAAGGAGGTTCATATGAATGGGTGAGTCGTGTGAAAAAGAACGAGCTCGGCCTGTTATATGAATTAACCCTGTCATACTAGGAGAATGAAGATATTGAGATTTATTTATGCGCATGGCTGTGTGAGTTTCACAGCGACCCTGTGTGGGTGATGTAGTATGACAGGTGCAGATCTCTGGGTCTGAGTCAACGCACGAGTCTTCCGGAAGTAGTGTCAAGTGTCTATGTGTGATGAGTCAGTGGAAGTCTGACGTGAGAAATGTGAAATATTGAGAATTATTGATAAACACTTGATGGTTGTGTGATATGAATGAGAAAGTGATGGACTCTTGTGAATGTTTAAAAAGGGCTGATCTACGTTGGTTGTCCAGTTTATAATTTAAAGTTTTAAAAATATCTAGCTTACCCTTTGTATTGTTCTGTGGCTGCTTTCTCTTAAAACTGTGATGATCATGTATTTTACACGGGAGCAGATGATCTTCCAGGGAGTAGAGCTCCTCAGTGAGTGGTCGCCGGAAGGAGATCGCCTGTTTCTGTCTCTATGTGGTGATCGCCTGTTTTCTGTTCTGATAGCAGATCGGCTGTTTTGGGTCTTCTGATAGGAGATCGCCTGTTTTATATTGGGAGACCGCCGGTTTCAGTTTATTTGGCTGTATTTTGTTAAGTTTGGAAAACTGACTGGATATGTATTAATTTTCCCTGTGGGGAGCAATTTCATTATATATATATATATATATATATATATATGTTCACTTCGAAATTTTTGTTTTATCTTTATTTCATTATATAAATGTGAAATGTATTTTTGGTGGGATGTTACATTAAACACCACTCCCCAGCTGGAGAGAAGATGGCACAAGTCACGCTCGCTGGGGGCCAGCTCCTCAAGACCCTGGGGTTTCTTGAACATTAGTTTCTCCACCCAGTACAGGGGAAACCCGTCGAGCAGAGTAGAGTCATAGGAGTTGCAGTAGACCCTAAAGAACTTTCCTTTGAAGCCCTTGTAGGATTGCTGGAAGACAGTCAGCAGGACTCTCCCCACCACCCCGTTGAGGCTTACCCAAAGCCTCTTCCCGGGGCTCTTCGCTTCAAAGAAGTGGAGGAAGACGTCCATAGAAGGAGGAAACCCCAGGTGGTTGCACAGGATGGAGAAGGCCTTCACGAAGGCCCAACTGTTGGGGTGGAGCTGGACAGGTGCAACGTTGAGCTCTGTGAGGAGGGCCCTCTCGAGCCCAGTGAAGGGCAAGCGGACCTTGACCCGCTTGAAGATGGTGGCGTAGAGGAAGAAGAAGGGTTCTCCGTCGTTGGAGCCATCGTCTGCGCACACTACTTCGCCCTCTATGCAAGGTCGAACTGAGACGTACGCTTCGCATTCCCTACCGAAGACGTGCCCCTTGACCTCATTCTCGTCATCCCTGTGTTTCCTCAGGTCTTCACAGGAGGTGAGTTTTGAGTCTCAACAAGGAGCTCCTCAGGGGCCCAGGAGTATAGGGCTCTGTAGTCGACTGTGGGAGGAGGGTTGGAAGTAGTTTTTGTTCTTGCCATCTCGAATCTAAAACAAAAGGAGAGGCAAGAGGAAGGAAACAAAGCTTTAGAAGAAAGCGAGGGTGTGTTTCAAACAGTGGACAAAGACTCAAAGACGAAGAATGCAAATAGGGCAGAAGAACAGAAACCCTAAAGTGCAGAAATCATAAACAGTCCCAGAGTAGTTACAGCATGTAATGGGTAGCAGAATCATAAAGCAAAGGAGAGAGGAGGAGTAAAAATCATACCTTTAAGCAAACGAAGACGAGGGATTGCGAGAGTTGTAGTGGGAGTAGAAGCGCTCGAGAGAAGATGATGATCGCAAGAGAGTTTAAGTGAAAGTGATGGAACAATGCTGAGGCGCGAGTTTTTGAAGGGGTTTAGTGTAGGCAAGGGAGCGCAAACGTTAAGAAACCCTAACCGTTGATCTAGCCACGTGTCCGCAAATTAAGAGAGTATGGTGAGATGTCCCTTCAGCGCACTGTTTATGTCCTTTCACTCAGAGCCACGTAGGTCGCCCGAGCCAATGACTTAGTCTCTTCGCTGAACAAGTTAACAGCTTGAGACTGGGGGGCTTGTGTACCGACTAGTCCTCGAACGTCGAGAACAGCTAAGTTATGGTGAGCCACGTTAGCTGGGTCCCACAGCATAGGCGAGAGCCACGTGGGTTTGGTCCCACGGGTAGTATGGACTAGTGGACTGATTAGTCATCAGCATGTCGATCACCAGAGTGGAACGATGTGTCCTCGTCACGCAATGGGGTGATGAGTCCTCGGCAACAAAGTGCGACGAGGTGACATCGTTCTTGGGTGTTTTGAAGAGCAGAACTAGACCATGGAAGGTGGGTCTCAAGAGAAGATTAGTTATCAGTAAAATGCCCAGAGGTAGGGAGAGGCCTAGGTCACAAAGCATCCATACGTGTGGCAGGGAAAGCACAGTTAGGTGCAGAGTCTTGAAGGGTCTGAGTGCCCATCAGGATTAGGGTTTCCAAGTGAAGCTACATGCATGGCACGTGAACAGTGAGGGCACTCCTAGGACAGATGGCCCCAGAGATTAGGTGCACGAGGGGGTACCTAGGTGGCCATCCTGTTAGAATTTGCACTCCAGTTAAGGGAAGCCTTACGCGCTAAATTACCCTAAGGTTGGGTAATAGCGACGCAAGGGTATTCTCGCAGAAACCCTAAATATAGGTGGCAGCACAGAGGAAACCCTAGACTATATAAAGGGTAGTAGAACACTTCACAAAGGTACGTAGTTTTTAGACCTAAACTAAGATACTCTATACACTTGGTGTGCTTGCCCCAGGATTGACTTGAGAGTCGGAGTACAAACGGCCTCTAGGGCGCCCCTTCTATCTTTGCAGGTGCAGATTTTTTTGGTCCAGTGAAGCATTACCTAAGGAGAGGGAAGGAGGCGCGAGATTGTCGTGAAGCATTACCTAAGGAGAGGGAAGGAGGTGCAGATTAATATAATAAGAAGTCTCTATTTTCAATCAAAAATATTTTTAAATTAACAATTCAATCAAACAATAATCAAATAAAGAATAATTTTTATTTAAAATTAACAACATATTGAAGTATTAAAAATATATTTTAAAGAATATAAATAAGTAAGGGATGCATTTGTTTAACCAAAAATCAATATGAAACAAACCGTTCATAAGAAATTTAGGAAACACTCCGGAATTCACTATGACAAAGTTTCTTTGCATCAAAATTCAATGTGATTTACAAGAGGGGATACACCCTATTTATAGATATGAGTGCCTTGGAGAGGAAGACAGGAAGGGTGGGGGCATAAATAACTACAAGCTTCTAAAAACTAGGTCAAATGTGAGCATGTGGGGGAGTCTTCTAGAATCTAGATCAAAGGTGAGCACATGGGTGGCACATGAGTGATCTTCTAGAAAATAGGGTTTTTAGAAGCCTAAGCTAGCTTATTCTTCTTCTAATTGGGCCAATGTGAGCCCAATTGATTACAAATTAAACTTGTCTTAAAAAGACTAGAAGAAAATATAATTGATACTTTGGCCCATGTCCGGTTGTTCTTCTCTTGAGGATCTTCTGATGCATGGTGGGCCCTGTGTCTCCGCCTGATATGTTTGACCTAGCCTTGAATAGTCCTTTAGGTTCGTGGTCAGCTTCGTGTAAAGTTGGGTCATATCAGGCCCTTCAGGTTGCAAAGAATTTGTCCTCGAATTTAGAACTCCTGTAGATAACATAGTTAGTTTGTTCACATAAAAGATAGGAAGGTTTTGAAATGTGTGAAGTGAATCAAACTTATATGCGTTGAGCTTTTGAAGTTCTTGTGTATTAGTTCTATATACATATTGTGTTTGTAGAGAATGTTTAGGGAGAAATGAATTTGATGTGTAATGCCTTTTATAAGGTGTAAACCTTTAAAAGGATTTTGAAAATCATCCCCAAATTTCTCTAACAAATATTTCAAGTATTCAAAACTATTAGTGGATGGAAAAGATAAGGAAGGAGAATACCTAGGATAGAGAGTTTTTATTTCGGACAGGCCAACATTACTGTTTTGACCGCATGTGGTGAGATGATGAGACCTGTTTTGATTTTGTAATTTTCCACACCTTTTTCATTTTCTCTTTTTGTTTTCATTTTTATTTGATCCTCGTTAACTTCTTTTGGAGATAGAGTTTTTAAGATAATCTTGTGCCCTTGGAAGTTGAAAGAAATTTTGTTGGTATGGTGATGCAAACCAAGCCCACAAGGTGATGATCAAGGATGCTAAAGAATATAAAGAGAAGTCACCTCAAAGTAGAGACCTCACCAGATGGAGAATGGGACAAAGACCAGAGCACCTAAAGTTCTTTCTGCTAGTCTTCTTAATGATTAGAAAATATTGTAAATAATTTGGGCTCACTTTGGAGGTCCAAATAGCAAATATAGGCTAGAATAAGGTGCCTTCAGTATGATAGGGGGTGTAGTTAGCATTTTAGGATGTTCTTGGCCCTTTTGGAAGGCTTTTTGACCTAGTTTCTAGAAGGACAAGCCTAGGATGCGGGTTTGACTTAGTCAAACCCTAAGGCTGCCCATTTTTTCACTCTTCCCATCCTACCCCTTATGCTTGCTCTTCAAGGCTCCTTCACCTATAAATAAGGAGGCCTACCTCATGTATTTTCATGTTGAATTTAGAGTAAAGTTACTATACACAATTTGTGTTAGAGTTTGTGAGTTTTGTCTCCTTACACCATTGTCTTATCTTGTGAGAATTAGAGAGCTCTCAAGTGGCGGCATTCTTCACTCATCTTGAAGCAAACCACCATCCAAGTGGCGTGATCACTTCTTTACCTTCATTCTCCTAAGTTTCCTTTCACTCATCTTTTTCCATTCCATTTCCATTCCAAATTTCCATTCTGAAATCTATGTCTTGTTCTTGTTTTCCTTATGTAATTCCACACCATAACTTGTCATCATCATCACCTTATAATTGTGTTTTCCTTTTGCCTTTGTGAAATGAACCTTCACATCTACTTAACCACTTGGTTAAGTTAATGTCCAGTGGGGATTTTCCTTAAGTTCTCACCTTAATCATCCTAAAATCTCAATCCTAATTAAAGTGCCGCCATAAAAAGCTAAATCATAAAATCAACTCACATCATATGGCCATCATGTAAAATCTTTCTATCATATTGCCAAGGCCTTCCCAAAAGCACATGTGTGGCTTTCATTGGCACAACATCACACAAAACTTCATCTTTACATTTTTTAATGGAAAATGTTATAAGGACTTGTTTATTAACCACTATTTCACCCTTTTCACTAAGCCATTGTAATTTATAGGGCTTTGTATGAGAGATAGTGGGTAATCCAAGTTTCTCCACTACTCTTGTACCTGCCACATTTGCACAACTACTCTCATCTATGATCATGGAACATAACTTGTTGTTGATAAGGTAATGAATGTGAAAAATATTTTCTCTTTGGGTTTCATCAAAAGGTTTTTGAATTGTTCCCAACATTCATCTTACCACCAATAAGACACTTTCACAAGGTATCTCATATTCATCTTCACTAGGGGTTTTTGAAGGGGCAGGGGAGTTAGATCTAGAAGATTGATCACTATGGTCACTTCTACTATCCCCCCCCTTTTACCATCATGGTTCGTTTATTAGGGCAATTTGTAGCTATGTGTCCAAAACCTAAACATTTAAAATATTTTTTATTTGAGGTTTTGGTTGGTGATTTAGGTCTAGAAGGAGAAGGGTTGTCTTCAGAATATTGATGTTGTGAGGTGGATTCTTTAGAGAAATTGGAAGGAAAATCTTGATTTTGAAATTTATTTGTATCCTTCTAAGAGGATTTGTAAAAATCATCATTATGGGTATTTTTAAAAGAGTTTTTCTTTAAAATTTGTTATTCAACCTTGATGGCTAAGTGAACTAATTTTTCCAAAGATGTATGTATACTCATACAGTTCTACAACATTTGGAATTTCTCGCCTTAATCCACTCACAAATCTAGCTATCTTTGACTCTTCACTTTCATGCATATTAATTTTAGTCAAAGTAACTTCTAAATCTTTAAAATATTCATCCACTGTCCTAGATCCTTGATGAAGCCATTGGAACTTCAACAAGAGTTTTTTCCTATAATGAGGAGGAACAAATCATGTGTGTATGCAAACCTTTAAATCATTACAAGAAACCACAGTTGGCCTCTTATTTAGCCCAATGTCCATTACAAGTTGATGTCACCATTGCATGGCATAATCCTCAAACTCTAGGAAAGCTAACTTAACACGGTGGTCACCATCTACATCGTATACATTAAAGATTTGTTCTACCTTCACTTCTCATCCTAAATACAAATTTGGATCACTATCCCCATTAAAACTAGGTAACTTTATAAAAGGAATTGTCTTCTTGTGTTGTTGATGATGGTGGCGTCTATCTTCATAATTGCACCCTCTCCATTCTTCACCATCTTCCTCTTGACTTCTATAATACCTTTGGTATCTTATGGATCTTCTAGGCTCTCATCTTCTTTGTTGTGTTTGCCTTTCTTGAGGTTCTTCTAGTATTTGGAGCCTCTCCATCAGTTGGCGTATATCTTCTTCTCATTGAACCAAGCTCCTCTTGGTTTCCTCAAGCTCCACCATAAGATTTACCCTTTGAGGAAAGAGTGGCTTGGAGAATTCTCCTAATGATAAGTGAGCCATAATTGTGTACAAGCAAAATTTTTAGAAAAAGATGAAATAGGGTTAATTTCACTCAAAAGGAAAGTTCCAAATTTCCAAAGTCCACACTTGCGAGAAAAGCTTCAAGTAAAAGAGGTTAAAACTCTTATCACTCAATAAAAAAGGACTCTACACAACTTAAGAAAATTTAAAGACAAGCAAGAAAAGATTAAAAAAAGGAAGTTAAACCAAAGTTGAATCAAGATGAAGACAAACTATAAACAAGACAAACAATAAAAGCATGTTTTAAGACTTAAAGAAACTTACTTAGACTTTAACACTTGCATTCTATGTTTGGAATTAAATCAACCACCACTCAAACAACTTCTAATTTTGTTTTTAGTTCTTCACAATTAAAATCAAAATATGTTGAATGGAATAAAACTTCCAAGAACAATATGACTCAAGCAAAAATCAAAGGAAAATTTAAATGACAAAGGAATTCAAAAGTGAAACTTAAATTGCTTATCACTGTGTGCTCTCAGATCCACTTTCTCTCTCTATAACCGTTTTCTGTTATCACTGTGCAACGTGTAAGAATGCTCTCACAGTGACTCAGAAACTAAGTGTAGTGAGCATGTGTAAACTTGTAATCTGAAAAGAATTCCCTTTACCTTACATGACGTGGAGTGCTTTATACCTGAGTCGCGCCTCTCTCCCAGATGGTGACACATGGAGGCACACAGCTGGCATCTACCGTACATGCGTCACACCTGGAGGGCCTCTGCGCTTCTCTCTGTGCGGGCCGCATGCTCCCAGGAGAGCGCCAGGCGCATCTTGCCTGCATGGCCTCGCCGCACGTCCTCTGAGTGGGCATCATGCGAGGTTCATGCGTAACGTTCTCACTGGGAACCTTTGTCCCAGCTTAACACGCGTTGCCAAGAACCCCGATGACCGATCGCCCTCTGCATGCACTTACGACCGACCGCCCTCTGCATGCACTTACGACTGATCTCCCTCTTAACGCCCGATCGCGCTCTTCATGCAGTCACACCCGACCGGTGCCTCATAACTTCCACCGATGACCGGGCCGGGCGGTGCCTCATAACTTCCCCTGATGACCAGGCGGTGCCTCATGACTATCCACCGACGTCCGTGCGGTGCTTCCAGGCGCTTATCTATGCTCTGAACTGGGAGTGGTGGCCACTTGGTATCTGGCTACCGATCACCGTTCTAGGTGATCTCCTCCCTAATTCACTTGCTCTTTCTACCACGTGCCACCCTGTGCATGGTCCACGTGGTCAACTGCTGCTGACGTCATCAACTACTGATGACCGACCGGATCACAAGCCCCCCAGTCTCGAGCTGTGAACTTGTTCTCAGTGAAGAGACTAAGTGGTCGCTCCCTCGGTCCACGTGGCAGGTGGGGCCATGCCACGTACTGCTCACGTATCTGCTCCTCGGCGCTATGGCTTCCATACTTTATCTCTCGACACATGGACGCATTAATGGCCCCCACTGAGTGTCGCTACCATTTCCTTCATTCAACAGAAGCGTGCGCATCCCTCTGGATCATCTAGAGATTAACCTTTTCTGTTTTCTTCTTCTCAACCGCGCTAGGGTTCGCTACGTTTCTTCTCTTTAACTCTCTGCATGTGACTAACTGTTAACTAGCTTAGGCTTTAGCGCGATCTCACTGCAACCCCTCAAACTTGGCTTCTGACTTGATCGCGGCTAACTGTTACCTTAGCATTGCCTTCAACATAACTTCGTGCTGGATGACTGACTTAACGGGGCCTAAACGCTTCGGCTTCACGCAGCAGAACTTGCTTCTACCACCAATCACCGACTAGCATGTTAGTGCACCACCGATCAGTCATCGCGCTTCTGGCTTCGCTACACTTCTCTGCCACACCAGCGCTGAGTGCATAGAGGGCCTGAACACCAACTATGACGCCTATGTTTTGGGGAAGAAAAGTGCTTCTCGACGACCCCTCTTGCCTCAACCTCGCTGTAAGAAGTCGTGGGTGAGGTCTTGCTTCTCTCACCTCAGCCTCGCTGTAAAAAGCAGAGGGAAGGGACTTGGTTCTCTTGCCTCAACCTTGCTGTAAGAAGCAGAGGAAGAGGACTTTTCTCTCGCCTCAACCTTGCTGTGAAAAGCAGAGGAAGAGGACTTTTCCTCATGCCTCAGCCTCGCTGTACAAAGTCGAGGTGAGGACTTTCTCTGTTGCCTCAACCTTGCTGTAAGAAGCGAAGGAGAAGGACTTTTCTTCTTGCCTCAACCTTGCTGTAAAAAGCAGAGGAAGAGGACTTTCTCTCTTGCCTCAGCCTCGCTGTACAAAGTCGAGGTGAGGACTTTCACTCGCCTGCACCTCGTTGTACAAAGTCGAGGGAGGACTTTCTTCTTTCTCGCCTGCACTCGCTCAAAGGCAAGGAGGTCTTCCTCTGTAGCCTACACTTGCTCAAAGGCAAGGAGGACTTCCTCTTTCTCGCCTGCACTTGCTCAAAGGAAAGGAGGACTTCCTCTGTTGCCTGCACTTGCTCAAAGGCAAGGAGGACTTCCTCTGTTGCCTGCACTTGCTCAAAGGCAAGGAGGACTTCCTCTGTTGCCTGCACTTGCTCAAAGGCAAGGAGGACTTCCTCTGTTCTCGCCTGCACTTGCTCAAAGGCAAGGAGGACTTTCTCTGTTGCCTACACTTGCTCAAAGGCAAGGAGGACTTCCTCTTTCTCGCCTGCACTTGCTCAAAGGCAAGGAGGACTTCCTCTATTGCCTGCACTTGCTCAAAGACAAGGAGGACTTCCTCTGTTGCCTGCACTTGCTCAAAGGCAAGGAGGACTTCCTCTATTCTCGCCTGCACTTGCTCAAAGGCAAGGAAGACTTCCTCTGTTGCCTACACTTGCTCAAAGGCAAGGAGGACTTCCTCTTTCTCGCCTGCACTTGCTCAAAGGCAAGGAGGACTTCTGATGGAAGAGGTCCAAGCTCCGACCCAAGTTCATGCCCAACAACTAGGTCCATGGTAAAGAGGATTCAAGAAGATTGGGACTCTGCTACTAATGGCAGAGAAACTTTTCTTTATATGTTCAAAGATTCCTCAGAGGACCACAAGAAGTAAAGCCCAAGTCATGGGAGCTAGTTTCTTTATTTGTAATTTCATTTTATTTGTATTTAACAATTTAGTAGAGTAGGGTTCATTTAGCACAATAGGGGGGTGTAGTTAACAATTTAGCTTGTACCTAGGCCTTTTAGGATAGGAATGTAGCCCTACCTTCTAGAAGCATGCTAAGGGGCTGCATTGACCTTTAGTCAACACCCTAGCAGCCCCCTCTTTTATGTATTCCCCATCCTACCCTTGCTCTTTACTCTCCAAGGCACCATCTCCTATAAATAGGGTGTTTTGGCTCATGTGTTTTTTGGAAGATCAATTTATATGAGTAAATGCTGTCAAAATTATGCTAGCTTCTACTCTTTGTCTAGTCTCTCTAGGTTAGACACTTTGATCTTCATCTTCACCTTCCTCCAAGTGATTTGGCCTAACCTATCACTCTCCATACCTTTCATGCACCTACAAGGAACCCATAGCTCTATATGAGCCATCCTTGATCCATCACCTCCATTGCTTCCACCACCTTTTTCACCTCATTTCCTCAAGAAGAACATTGGTCATGAAGAACAACCCATCAACTTCCTCTGTTGCCTGCACTTGCTCAAAGGCAAGGAGGACTTCCTCTGTTCTCGCCTGCACTTGCTCAAAGGCAAGGAGGACTTCCTCTGTTGCCTACACTTGCTCAAAGGCAAGGAGGACTTTAAACTGGGAACACTCGCACACTTTATGTACTGAAAATATTTTATTGGGTGGCATCGTTAAAAAGAGTGCCCCCTGATCTGCTCAACTATTTAATACACTAAGTGCGTGTACAGCGCGATAGCGCATCTACTTTACAACTTAACCAAAGTAGGAAAGAAGCGTGTAGCGTCCTGGGTTCTGGGAATAGTCGTTCCGTCCAGAGTCACCAGCCGACAAGCTCCATTCTCCAACGTCTCAACCACTCTGGATGGGGTCTCCTTTAACCGGCGATGACCGCCCTGGCGATGCACACACGTGGGGCGATCATGCCTTCCGCTTCAGCTCTTGGAGCCCCCCCAGTGTAGCCTCTTCCATCACCTCACCTCCCCCAACACAGGGAGTTCATGCTGTTGGTCGCCTGCCTGGGACCCCGAAGCGCAATCACCTTGTGTCTTCTGCAGGTAATCGGTCAGGAACCCTGTCTTCACCAACTCAGCAAGCTGACGCCCCAATGTAACATCCCGCCAAAATAAAACCATACATACATGTATAATGAAAATAAAGGTAAACAAATAATATCGAAGAGTACATGATAATATATATATAAGTAATGAAGTTGCTCCTCTTAGGGAGTTTAATACATAACCAGTCAAACGTTTTCAACACTTAAACAAAATACAACAAAATAGACGAACAGGCGATCTCCCTACGAAAGGGCGATCTCCTATCAGGCAGGCGATCCCCTATCAGGCAGGCGATCTCCTATCAGCCAGGCGATCTCCTATCAAACCGGCGATCTCAACTTCCTGTAACATCATCTGCTCCCGTGCAAATTATACACGATCATCGCAAGTTTTAAGAAAACAGCCACAGAACCAAAATACAGGGTAAGCTAGACATTTAAAAGAGAGTTTGAATATGAACTTAAAAACCAATCCTGAAACCAATTTAAGACATCCACATAAAACCATCAACTTTCTCATTTTTCACAAAACCATCAGGTAATCACATATTTCACAAATCAATCCAAGAGTCTTTCAATTCATATCAGCAATCAAGTGCCTGACAATTCAATTTCTCAATTCACATACCACTGTGAAATCCACACATTCACATGGTCGCTGTGAAATCCACACATTCACAAGCGTATAGAGGAATCCACACATCCTCACATGGTCGCTGTGAAATCCACACATTCACAAGCGTATAGAGGAATCCACACATCCTCACATGGTCGCTGTGAAATCCACACATTCACAAGCGTATAGAGGAATCCACACATCCTCACATGGTCGCTGTGAAATCCACACATTCACAAGCGTATAGAGGAATCCACACATCCTCACATAACATTTCAACAAATGATTCCAGTCACAGCAAAACTCATGCCAAGGTTCAGATATTCAAATATCACATGCATTTCACATATAAACCTCAAACAGTTCTCAAACAATACAAAAACAGGGGACATTTCAATAACAGATGAAAAACCGGCGATCACCTCAAGGAACCGGCGATCACGAACAGAACTGGGTTTTAAACAAGAACATTTTGAAAACCGGCGACCACGTCGCCCCCAACATCAAAACAGAATCGATTACAGTAAACACTTCGCATCCAACATCAGAACACCAGAACAAGAAACAAAACCGGCGACCCCGTCGCCCCACATCTCAATCAGCAAGTACACAGTTTTCATTTGAAACAAGGCTAGCTTCCCTTACCTGGATCAGCGTGAAACTCACTTCAAGCTCTAACCACCGAACGTAAAGGATGCCTGAACTCTGCCTAAGCGTTCTAATCAGTAAAACTTGTAGAGAACCTTCTCAAATGCTCTATGGCAAACGCTGGTAGTCAAGCTGGTGCCTGGGGAATACTGAGTCGCAGTGCAAAGGAGAGAAAAGAGAAAGATGAAGGTGAACTCACTCTGTCACCTTTTATACTCTCACTGCGTTTCTAAACTCACTAAGAGGCGGTGCATTCTGATACTAGGAACATAGGCCTGCCATGTAGCTATCATTACCTACTCTCTAACTAACCCTTCTGGTTGGGTTTTCTTCCTTGAATTAAATGCAACCTGACAGTATGGCCACGTGGCGTCTCTGCGCACATGGAGCTACTGTCCCGAAGGACTTTTACTGCCTACCTGTCGCACATGCAGCACGTTCATCCTGGAAACCAGGGCCCCACTTCATCTGCGTGAAACGCGACATCGCGCGATAACCTTTCGCCGATGACCACTCGCGCAAAGACAATCCACCGATGACCCATCCTGGAGGACGACCGATGTCTCTCTCTGGAAGACGACCGATCGAGGTCTCTTCCTCCTGGAGACCGACCGAGGTCTCCTCTTCCTGGAGACCGACCGAGGTCTCCTCTTGGCGACGCCCGCATGCCTCTCGCGCCCGGGCAAAGCCCACATGCATCTCGCGCCCTAGCGATGCCCGCATGTCTCTCGCGCCCTGGCGATGCCTACATGCCTCGCGCCCTGGCGATGCCCGCATGCCTCGCGCCCTGGCGATGTCCGCATGCCTCTCGCGCCCGGCGATGCCCGCATGTCTCTCGCGCCCTGGTGATCATGTGTAGTAGGCGACCGGCGATCATGTTCCAGGCGATCTCATAGTCTTCTAAACTACACTTTCTTTCCTTTTCATTTTAAATACAACATGCTTCGAATTAATTTAAATATGACACTTTTATTCCAATAAGATTTTCCAGGTCCTTACACCCAACGCCAGGCAGGTACGGAGTGTATGTCCATAAGCTCGATAGAACTCACACCACTCATCCTTCCTCCCTCTAAGTACCCTGTCGGTTTTCTCTGGCACATGGTGTAACATCCCGCCAAATCCTTTTCATATTTATATAATGAAAATAAAGGTAAACAAATATATTGAAGTGAACATAATTATATATATGTAATGAAGTTTCTCCTCACAGGGAGTTTAATACATAATCGGTCAATTTTCCAAAACTTAAACAAAATACAGCAAAATTAGAAAAAAACAGGCGATCTCCTAACAGAAAACAGAAAAACGGGCGATTGCCTAACAGAAACAGAAACAGGCGATCTCCTTCCGGCGACCACTCACAGAGGAGCTCTACTACCTGCAACCTCGTCTGCTCCCGTGCCAAAAATACACGATCATCACAGGTTTAAGAAAACAACCACGATACAGATAAAAGGGTAAGCTAGATATTTTAAAAACTTTAAATATGAAACTTTATATCAATAAAAAAAACATAATTCTTCACACCATTCATAATCTATATCAATTTCAACCATCAACATCCCCATATTCCACAAACTCGTCAAGTGTCTATTCACTACATTCAATACTCATGGTTCACATGTCAGACTTTCCACTGACTCATAACATATAGACACATGACTCTACTTCCGGAAGACTCGTGCGTTGACTCAGACTCAGAGATCTGCACCCGTCATACCACACCACTGTGAAATCCACACAGGGTCGCTGTGAAATCCACACAGCCATGCGCATACACAATCTCAATATCATCACTCTCCCGGTATGACAGGGTTAATTCATATAACAGGTCAAGTCAGTTATCTTTCAAACAACTTACCCATACATATGAACCTCCTTCGACTCTCCACAACTGAATAACTTCATCTATGTGATTCCATTATATCAGCAGAGTCAGGATATCTCCTTCTAGACAAGTCCCTAGTCAATGCACATTACACACGATCTTACACGGTATTTTCTTTCCTGAAAATACTATGCCTTGATCCCACATTCACAACATTCAACACATCATACAACACTTAATGAACGATTCAGTCATAGCAACATTCATTCCACGGTTCAGATTTTCGAATATCACATGCATTTCACATTTAAATCTCAAACAGTTTCAAACAACACTAAAACAGGGGAGTTCGAAAAACAACGCCAAAACCGGCGATCTCGTCCAAAAAAACAGGGGATTATGCAATAACAGTTGAAAACCGGCGACCACGTCGCCCCATCATCAAAATCATCTAATATGAGGTTTTCGTTGGAAATAAGGCTAGCTTCCCTTACCTGGACTAGCGCAAAACACCAAGAGCTCCGAAACCCACCGAAGCTTAAAGATGCTTTCACTCTGTTTTAGCGTCCCGGTCTGGAGAACTTGCAGAGAACCTCCCAGGTGTCCAAGGGCAGTCGTCGCTCGTCGTACTGGTGCTTGAGGGTGCCTAAATCGCAGCGCGAAGGAGAGAAAAGAGAAGGATGAAGGTGAACTCACTCTTTCACTCTTGAACCACTGCAACGTTCTTTGCCTCCCCGAAGTGGGTTTTTGATCTAAGCCTACTTGTCCACGCATGCTGCTGCCACCACCCACTCTACAGGAAAGCCTGAGTGTACGCTTCCCTGAACAGTACGACCACGAGTGTCTCTTGCGCATGCCAACTGCTTCCCTGAACAGTACGGCCACGGGTGTCTCTTGCGCATGCCAACTCTCTGATGTCACTATTCTGAACCACCCTTTTTGTCTACGTGGCGCGCGTGCAGGACGTTTCATGCTGGGAGCCTGGGTCCCACCTTATCTGTGTGAAACACGACATCGCGCACCGCGCATCGCCGTATCTCGGTGAAGGTGGCAGGGTGGCTCCTGATGAGCCAGGGAGGACACCTCTCTTGAACGCATGCACCAACATGTCCTCGTCCTTGCCGGGCAATCTCACCACCTGCGCCCCAAAGCGATTGAGGTAGTCCTTCAACGGCTGCCCCTGATACTGGCGCACGTCAAACAGGTCGTAGGACACCACTGGCGCTGGTCGGTTGATGATGTACTGCTCCGTGAACAGCTTCGCAAACTGATGGAAGGAAGTGACGTGGCCCTCTGGCAGGCTCACGAACCACTCCATAGCCACTCCGCTCAGCGTACTCATGAACATCTTGCAGTACACAGCATCTGAACCTCCAGTCAGCATCATCTGAGTGTGGAAGGCTGTCAGGTGTGCTTCTGGATCTTCCACCCCCGTGAACGACGCTTTCAGTCCCACCAGATTGGGAGGCACCACCGTGTTCATGATTTCGGGGGAGAAAGGCATAGGGAATGCTCTCGGAGGCAATGGCAGCGTCGAAGTCCTCTCTTCAACTGCGCGCTCCTTCTGCGCCTGCAATTCCCTACGCAGCTCTTCATTCATACGGTTCAACTCTTCGTTTCTTCTCTGCGATGCAGTCAGCTCTGCACGCATCCTCTCTTGCTCAACTCTTGATGCCGCGACACTATCTTGCAGCGTGTGCATCATCTCCATGACCTGCGCCATGGTAACAGCACCTTCTTCAGCAGGTGGCGTAAGTGAGGTTCGTCTGGTTCTTCTACTCATCTCCTCTACACTTCGACGTAACTTCACTTCGACGAAAAGATCAAGAAGCTCCAAGAAACTTCAAGAAACCTCAAGAAACTTCAAGAATTGCGACGTGGATGGGAACAAAATTCACACGGGCCCCACGGTGGGCGCCAATGGTCCTGCCGCTTGACTCGAACATGGAGGATTGCCTCGTCACTCCTTCGTCTAGCCTTCTGTTCTGCAGGAACGCTCCAAGAACCACCACCGGATCTCCAAACGCTGCCTGTAAAACACACAGACGGCGCCTCTGGCGGCCGTTGTAGCTCCGACGCTCAAGTCAGGCAACAGGAACACCAAAACTATCACTGAATCTCTATGTGAGACTCGTGTGTGCTCTCAGATCCACTTTCTCTCTCTATAACCGTTTGCTGTTATCACTGTGCAACGTGTAAGAATGCTCTCACAGTGACTCAGAAACTAAGTGTAGTGAGCATGTGTAAACTTGTAATCTGAAAAGAATTCCCTTTACCTTACATGACGTGGAGTGCTTTATACCTGAGTCGCGCCTCTCTCTCAGATGGTGACACATGGAGGCACACAGCTGGCATCTACCGTACACGCGTCACACCTGGAGGGCCTCTGCGCTTCTCTCTGTGCGGGCCGCATGCTCCCAGGAGAGCGCCAGGCGCATCTTGCCTGCATGGCCTCGCCGCACGTCCTCTGAGTGGGCATCATGCGAGGTTCATGCGTAACGTTCTCGCTGGGAACCTTGGTCCCAGCTTAACACGCGTTGCCAAGAACCCCGATGACCGATCGCCCTCTGCATGCACTTACGACCGACCGCCCTCTGCATGCACTTACGACCGATCTCCCTCTTAACGCCCGATCGCGCTCTTCATGCAGTCACACCCGACCGGTGCCTCATAACTTCCACCGATGACCGGGCCGGGCGGTGCCTCATAACTTCCCCTGATGACCAGGCGGTGCCTCATGACTATCCACCGACGTCCGTGCGGTGCTTCCAGGCGCTTATCTATGCTCTGAACTGGGAGTGGTGGCCACTTGGTATTTGACTACCGATCACCGTTCTAGGTGATCTCCTCCCTGATTCACTTGCTCTTTCTACCACGTGCCACCCTGTGCATGGTCCACGTGGTCAACTGCTGCTGACGTCATCAACTACTGATGACCGACCGGATCAGTTTCTAAATACATTTTTTTAATAGGGTTGTAAAAAAAAAATATAGTGTAAGAATACAAATAAGATCTCCAATGTCTGTCTTCTGCAACAACTTCCTCTTCCAGTAACATCTCTTTTACATTTACAATTACACTGCATTGTAATAATTTCCTCATTCAATGGCATCTCTTTTACCTTGACAATTACACTACATTGTAATAATTTCCTCATTTAATGGCATCTCTCTTTAAATAGTAATTATATTATATTATCAGTAATAGTTATAATAAAAGTGTAGTGTAAAAATATAAATAAGGGAGATTAATGTCTTATCCAACAACTTCCCTTCTCAATAATATTCCTCTTGCAATAACATTTACATTACACTAAAAGAACATGTTAGATAATATGATAAATAAATCATATCTTATTAATATATTAAATAATTAATTACAACATGATAAAATAATTATTTTCTTATCCTACCGTATTTTGATTATCAAACTTTTTTGTTGATTAATCAAGTTTAGGGCCATTTATATGTCCTAAAAAATTCACTAAACTTTTACTCTTCTTTCTTCTTATTTTATAGACGATTATAAGTCTATTTGTTTAAAGTAAAGAAAGGTAACAATTTTTCATTTTTTTTATCAAACATTTTTGTTTTTCTTTGGGAAGCAAACAAGAAAAAAATCAAGTTTAACCAATTTTTTTAAGAATAATCCGATTAGTAAGCAAACATTGCACAATGCATTAAACAACAAACTAGTACAAAGTTATAAAAAAATCAAATAAAATTTCAAATTTACGTAAAGGATCACATTGCATTGCATATAATATAATAAAAACTATAATAAATATTGAAATAATAACAATGAATATGTATTCTTTTTATAAAAGAAAGAAAAAGAAAGACAAAAAAATCCATTCAGATAAGTTCATTACCTCCAACAACTTCTCTATCTAGCACCATTTATGTAACGCCCCTCAAATTTTATTCATATTTATATAATAAAATAAACGTAAAACAATAATATCAAAATTAACATATGTATATATAATAAAATACATCCATCCCATACATTGTATCTCAAAAGAACATCAATTCTCTAGGGGATTTTAATACTGATTCATCAAATAGTTTTCAAAAAGAATGAAAATACAGCATTCAAACTCTTCCATCCCTTCCTCCAATAACTCACTGGGGAGCTCTATCACCTGCCACCTTGTCTGCTCCCGTATAAATTATACACGATCATCACAGATTTAAGGAAAAACAACCACAAAACAAAACAAAGGGGTAAGCTAGCTGTTAAAAAAAAACTTTAAATATGAAACTTTATATCAACATAACCCATCATTTTTCACACATTTCACAATTTCCTCAAGTGTCATTCATTCCACATAACCATCAAGTGTCTATCAAAATTTCTCTTTATTCAGCTTTCTCATGTCAGACTTTCCACTGACTCATAACACATAGACACTTGACTCTACTTCCGGAAGACTCGTGCGTTGACTCAGACTCAGAGATCTGCACCTGTCATACTACACCACTGTGAATCCACACAGCTATGCGCATAAATAATCTCAATATCATCACTCTCCTAGTATGACAGGGTTAATCCATATAACAGGTCAAGTCAGTTATCTTTCAAACGACTTACCCATACATGTGAACCTCCTTCGACTCTCACCACCTGAATAACTTCATCTATATGATTCCATTATCTCATGAGAGTCAGGATATCTCCTTATTACAAATCCTTAGTCAATGCACATTCTAAACAAATCTCCACACGGTATTTTCTTTCGTGAAAATACTATGCTTTGATCACTCTTTCACATCATTCCAATATATCATCCAACACGTAAATGAACAAGGCAACCATAACATACTTTAAACTTTTTCTAACAATCCAAACAGATCTCAATCAAATCATACCAAGGTTGATAATTTCGAAAATCATACACAGTTCACAGCATCCACTATATTTAAAAAAAAACCACATTTCAATCTCAACAAATACCGATTCACACAAAAACAGGGGATTGTGAAATAGAATTTAAAACTGGTGACCACGTCACCCCAACTTCAGAATCTGCTAGCCTAAGGTTTTTATTAAAAATAACGCTAGCTTCCCTTACCTGGACTTGAGCCGATCTCACTAAGAGCTCCAAACCCACCGAGAACTCAAGGATGCCTTAACCTGCACCATAGAGTCCCGATCACAAAACTAACTATAACACTCATATTCTGAGTTAACAGAGACTAACTCTGAAGCCAAAAGAGTCGCACGCAAAGCGTATGCAGAGGCAACTCTCTCAAGTCCAGAAGCGACTTCAAAAACAGAGCACGACGAACTTACTCTGTTTTAAGGCTTTGATCGGAAACTTGCAGAGATACTTGCCCGGAGCCCAGGGGCAGTCGCTGATCGTTAAACGGGTTCTTGATGGTGTCGGAAACGTCAACCGGTAGCGAAGATGCCCGAACGTGGAGAGAAGGAGAGAAAGGAAACAGGGAACCAAAACTCAACTCACTCGATTTCTCTCTACCCAAACAACGTTCGAACATTGCCTATCAGAAGTGGATTTTGAAATTAAACCACCTTGCCCAGGAATGCCGCTGCCACCACCCACTCTGATGGAAAACTTTTGCGTGCAAGTTTCCTCTGACAGGATGCCCACGTGGACACCTTTGTATGCCCAAAACTCTGGAGCCACCTGCCCTACTTACTCTCTGTTGCCAACTGCTTTGGGGACCCTTACTGTCTACGTGTCGCGCCTGCAGAACGCCTTCGCTGGAAGCTTGGGTCCCAGCTTATCTGCGTATAACAGGACCCCCCGATGACCAGGAACCGATGAATGATCTCGCGATGACTATCCACCGATGTCTCACCCTGGCAGACGACCGATGTCTCATCCTGGCAGACGACTGAAGTCTCATCCTGGCAGACGATCGATGTCTCTCCCTGGAAGACGACCGATGTCTCATCCTGGCAGATGACTGATGTCTCATCCTGGCAGACGACTGATGTCTCATCCTGGCAGACGACCGATGTCTCTCCCTCGAAGACGACCGATGTCTCTCCCTGGCAGACGACCGATGTCTGATGACACCTCGTCACCCCTGCTGAAGGCTCATCGACTCACTACTCCATGTCTGTGTTATCACCCCCACATGGCTCGGTGACGTCGGTAGCTTCTCCTGCCCGAGGACAGGTCGGTACCAACTCCTCACGCGCCAATGCATGCAACACTGAGGACAATCTCTTATGCCAAAGCATAGAGTTTCGCATTTATCCCGCATGCATGGCGTATCTAAGGTTCAAATCACACCTTGATACATGTGATTTCTGGAACCCATTATGGTCCACCAACCAACCTCTACCATACTGACCTCAGACCTCTTGGGCGACGTCCGAGGTCTGACTACTATGGATTTTCTATTATATGTTCTTTTCATTTTCGATAAGTAAGATATTCAGGAAACATTTAAATTATACTACTTCTACTCTAAGTTAATTTTCTAGGTCCTTACAATTTACACTTTTATTTCCCCATCTAGTACCTTTTTATTTTTATTTCCCTATCTAGCACCATTTTGTTTTTATTTCTCTATCTATCACCCTTTTGTTTTTATTTTCCTATCTAGCACTCTTTTATTTTTTATTTCCCTATCTAGCACCATTTCAAAAATAAATAAAAAATAATGAATTAAAAAATTGATAATTTTAATTTTGAATGCATTAAAAAATAAATGTTTTTAATGTTTAAAATAGTTAGAAATATAATTAATGAATAAAGAAATGAGTTTTTACAAAATAAAAATAAAAATAAAAAAGTAATAAATAGTTTAAAATTCAATTTTTTTTAAGAATGAAGAAAATAAAAAATTAAACCCTACAACAACATAAAAGTTGAATATATAAACATAAATTAGTATTTATTTTTATTTTTATTGATGATGTAATCATGTTAATTTCAAGTAAAAATACAGGACTTAATTATAAAAAAACCAAAGTCAATTAATATTAATTAGTAGTGGACACATAATATTGAAGTGTCTACCCTAAATGCAAAATCCTAAAAAAGAAAAAAACTAATGCAAATGCTATACTTAATGCTTAAAAACGAGAAGAAAAAAATGCAAAAATAAATAAATATAGAAAATAAAAACAACAACAATAAAAATAAAAACAAAAAACAGAAATAAATAAAGAATGAGAGAAAAAAATAATAACTAAAAAATAAAAGATATAAAATAAAGACAAAACAAAATAAGATAAAGATAAAAGATATAAAAACAAATCAAAACAATATAAAAGATAAGAGATATAAGGCGATACTAAATAAGTATGTCACACCCAACATCTTTGATTTCTCCATCTTTCCTTTTGTATTACACACCAAACATTTTGTTTGTTGTCAACAAATGGCTTCATTATATGTCATTGTTCACTATGATGGATCAATGAAAGAATGTCCCATTGAAGGATGTACATTCAGTTCTATGACACCAAAAGTTGTTGCTATCAAAAGGGGAATGACCCTACAAAGAATGAAAGAAGTCATCCTCGAAAAACTGCATAAGGATGTAGAAGAAAGGATTGAAACAATTCACTTTCGCTACCCGACTAGACTTGGTGGAGGGGTAAGTCATTACACCGCCATCGAGATGACCGAGGATGATGATGTTGAGACATTCTTAGGCATCTACAATCCCATTCAACTACAAACCAACCCGAAGTGTACGTAACATTTGAGAGGTTTGCATCTTCATCAACACAATTTCAACCCACACACTCCTCTCCTTCACTAAAAATTCATTTTGAACCATCGCAAGAAGTTCATCCTTCATACCACCACCTATCACAACTATTGTCCCATGAAGCACCACACCCTTTCTCATTAGATATGAATGAACCAACCCATCAACATCTTGGGGAATGGGAAAAAGACATGCAGTCATATACCCAACTATTAAGTGGCCCACATATCAGTCTAGGCAAACACGAAAATCAACAACTCCCTCAAAAACCACCACAAGAGCATGGGGTTGTTGGTCTTCCCAATGAAGTCTTCGATCCTTTTAGTGAGGATGAAGACGAAATACTTGCAGGTGCTGATGATGATGAGCCAGAAGAACCACATGCACACCATAGAAACAATCAACAACATGAACATAACTCATCCTATGTCCCACCGGAGCATTTTTTGCACTTTCCACCTGAACCACCTATGTATGACCCAGCATTTGGTAATGCCTTTGATCGCGACACTGTAGTGTATCCTCTAGGGACACTTTTCGTTGGGCAACAGTTCAACACCAAGGAAGAAGCTCAAGATGCCATCAATTGTTTCCACATTATCATTCATTGCACATACAAGGTGTCATCATCAAATCAATCAAGGCTCCTAGTTCAATGTGTTCATGATGATTGTGCATGGAGGTGTAGAGTATTTTGCGAACAAAGAATCAATTGTGGGAAATTATGAAGTTGGAAGGTGTTCACACCTGTGTATCCCCTATGATCTCACAAGACCACAATAAGTTAGGGCATCGAATGATTGCACAAAGCATTCATGAAATCATCCAAGTTGATCCTTCCACACCAGTGTCAACCATAATAACGCACATGAAGTCATCCTTGGGGATACAGTCACATACAAAAAGGCATGGCTAGGAAAACAATTGGCCATAGAAAATGTATATGGCAATTGGGAAGAGTCATACCAAAAATTGCCAACACTCCTAAATGCAATGCAACTTTACGTTCTTGGGTTTATTTGGAAAATAAATACCCAACCTGCTTATGAAGGAAACCAATTGGATGCGGACCACATCATCTTCAATAGGGTATTTTGGACATTCAAACCATGCATTGATGGTTTTAAATTTTGCAAGCCGGTGGTCCAAGTTGATGGAACTTTCTTGTATGAGAAATATAGAGGAATGTTATTGGTCGCAGTTGCACAAGATGGCTAGAACAACATATTACCAATTGCCTTCACATTGTAGAGGGTGAAACTGCTGATGCTTGGTTCTTTTTCTTGCAAAACCTACGAAGATATGTCACTCCTCAAGATGGTCTCTGTCTCATTTCTGACTGCCATGAATCAATAAAGAGTGCATACTCTAGAGATGGTAGTGGTTGGAACAACAATAATTTTGTGCATGTGTATTGCATTTGGCACATAACACAAAATTTCATGAGGCGGTTTAGAAATACAACACTAAAGAAAGATGTTGTCAACATGGGTAATTTTCCTCATACATTAACTTAATAAACTCTTTCAAATTATACATATTGTTTTTGTCAATTTTAATTACCAACTATATTTGCAACAAATAAATACAACATATGGAATGACAGAGCCACGCTTTTTTTACTACTACAACATAGTTAGAGAGGAAAATCCTGAGGCAGCTCAGTGGCTGGATGATATCCTGAGAGAGAAGTGAACTCTTGCATGGGACAACGGGGACATATGATAACCAATCTGGCTGAGTCGATCCACTATGTTTTGAAGAACACAAGAAATCTTCCAATATTTTCAATGGTGATGGCAACTGATCCGGCCGCTTGACTCGAACGTGGAGGATTGCCTCGTCACTCCTTCGTCTAGCCCTCTGGTCTGCAGGAACGCTCCAAGAACCACCACCGGAACTCCAAACGCTGCCTGCAAAACACACGAACGGCGCCTCTAGCGGCCGTTGTAGCTCCGACGCTCAAGTCAGGCAACAGGAACACCAAATCTATCACTGAATCTCTCTGTGAGACTCGTGTGTGCTCTCAGATCCACTTTCTCTCTCTATAACTGTTTTCTGTTATCACTGTGCCACGTGTAAAAACGCTCTCACAGTGACTCAGAATCCCAGTGTAGAGAGCCTGTGTAAACTTGGAAAAGAATGAAAGGAATCCCCTCACCTTACCTGACGTGGAGTGCTTTATACCTGAGCCGCGTCTCGCTCCCAGATGGTGACACGTGGAGGCACCAGCTTGAATCTACCGTACACGCGTCACACCTGGAGGGCTTCTGCGCTTCTCTCTGTGCGGGCCGCATGCTCCCAGGAGAGCGCCAGGCACATCCTGCCTGCATGGCCTCGCCGCACGTCCTCTGAGTGGGCATCATGCGAGGTGCATGCGTAGCGTTCTCGCTGGGAACCCCGATGACCGACCTCCCTCTGCATGCAATTACGACCGATCTCCCTCTTAACGCCCGATCGCGCTCCTCATGCAGACACCCGGGCGGTCCCTCATGAATATCCACCGACGTCCGTGCGGTGCCTCATGACCTGCCACCGACACCCGGGCGGTCCCTCATGACCTGCAACCGACGTCCGTGCGGTGCCTCCCGAATATCCACCGACGTTCGTGCGGTCCCTCATGACTTGCCACCGACGTCCGTGCGGTGCCTCCTGAATATCCACCGACGTTCGTGCGGTCCCTCATGACTTGCCACCGACGTCCGTGCGGTGCCTCCTGAATATCCACCGACGTTCGTGCGGTCCCTCATGACTTGCCACCGACGTCCGTGCGGTGCCTCCTGAATATCCACCAACGTTCGTGCGATCCCTCATGACTTGCCACCGACGTCCGTGCGGTGCCTCCTGAATATCCACCGACGTCCGTGCGGGGCTTTCAGGCGCTTATCTATGCTCTGAATTGGGAGTGGTGGCCACTTGATATCTGACTACCGATCACCATTCTAGGTGATCTCCTCCCTGATTCACTTGCTCTTTCTACGACATGCCACCCTGTTCATGGTCCACGTAGTCAACGGCTGCTGACGTCATCAACTACTGATGACCGACCGGATCACAAGCCCCCCAGTCTCGAGCTGTGAACTTGTTCTCAGCGAAGAGACTAAGTAGTCGCGCCCTCGGCCCACGTGGCAAGTGGGGCCACGCCACATGCTGCTCACGTATCTGCTCCTTGGCGTCACGGCTTCCATACTTTATCTCTCGACACATGGACACAGTAATAGCCCCCACTGAGTGTCGCTACCGTTTCCTTCATTCAACCGAAGCGTGCGCATCCCTCTGGATCATCTAGAGGTTCACCCTCTCTGTTTTCTTCTTCTCAAACGCACTAGAGTGTTTCTCCTCTTTAACTCTCTGCATGTGACTAACTGTTAACTAGCTTAGGCTTTATCGCGATCCCACTGCAACCCCTCAAACTTGGCTTCTGACTTGATCGCGGCTAACTGTTACCTTAGCATTACCTTCAACATAACTTCATGCTGGATGACTGACTTAACGAGGCCTAAACGCTTCGGCTTCACGCAGCAGAACTTCCTTCTACCACCGACCACCGACTAGCGTGTTAGTGCACCACCGATCAGTCATCGCGCCTCTGGCTTCGCTACACTTCTCTGCCACACCAGCACTGAGTGCATAGAGGGCCTGAACACCAACTATGACGCCTGTGTTTTGAGGAAGAAAAGTGCTTCTCGGTGACCCCTCTTGTCCCAACCTTGCTGTAAGAAGTCGTGGGTGAGGTCTTGCTTCTCCCACCTGAGCCTCGCTGTAAAAAGCAGAGGGAAGGGACCTGGTTCTCTTGCCTCAACCTTGCTGTAAGAAGCAGAGGAAGAGGACTTGGTTCTCTCGCCTCAACCTTGCTGTAAAAAGCAGAGGAAAAGGACTTGATCTCTTGCCTCAACCTTGCTGTAAAAAGTCGAGGTGAGGACTTTCACTCGCCTACATCTCGCTGTACAAAGTCGAGGGAGGACTTTCTTCTTTTTCACCTGCACTCGCTCAAAGGCAAGGAGGTCTTCCTCTGGTGCCTACACTTGCTCAAGGGCAAGGAGGTCTTCCTCTTTTCTCGCCTGCACTTGCTCAAAGGCAAGGAGGACTTCCTCTGGTGCCTGCGCTTGCTCAAAGGCAAGGAGGTCTTCCTCTGGTGCCTGCACTTGCTCAAGGGCAAGGAGGACTTCCTCTGTTGCCTACACTTGCTCAAGGGCAAGGAGGTCTTCCTCTTTTCTCGCCTGCACTTGCTCAAAGGCAAGGAGGTCTTCCTCTTTTCTCGCCTGCACTTGCTCAAAGGCAAGGAGGACTTCCTCTGGTGCCTGCACTTGCTCAAGGGCAAGGAGGTCTTCCTCTGGTGCCTGCACTTGCTCAAGGGCAAGGAGGTCTTCCTCTGGTGCCTGCACTTGCTCAAGGGCAAGGAGGACTTCCTCTGGTGCCTGCACTTGCTCAAGGGCAAGGAGGACTTCCTCTGGTGCCTGCACTTGCTCAAAGGCAAGGAGGACTTCCTCTTTTCTCGCCTGCACTTGCTCAAAGGCAAGGAGGACTTCCTCTGGTGCCTGCACTTGCTCAAAGGCAAGGAGGTCTTCCTCTGTTGCCTCAACCTTGCTGTAAAACGCAGAGGAAGAGGACTTTCGCTCTTGCCCCAACCTTGCTGTATAAAGCAGAGGAAGAGGACTTTCTCTTGCCTCAGCCTCGCTGTACAAAGTCGAGGTGAGGACTTTCTCTGTTGCCTCAACCTTGCTGTAAAAAGCAGAGGAAGAGGACTTTCTCTTGCCTCAGCCTCGCTGTATAAAGCAGAGGTGAGGACTTTCTCTGTTGCCCCAACCTTGCTGTAAAAAGCAAAGGAAAAGGACTTTCTCTGTTGCCTCAACCTTGCTGTAAAAAGCAGAGGAAGAGGACTTTCTCTTGCCTCAACCTTGCTGTATAAAGCAGAGGTGAGGACTTTCTCTGTTGCCTCAACCTTGCTGTAAAAAGCAAAGGAAAAGGACTTTCTCTTGCCTCAACCTTGCTGTATAAAGCAGAGGTGAGGACTTTCTCTGTTGCCTCAACCTTGCTGTAAAAAGCAAAGGAAAAGGACTTTCTCTTGCCTCAACCTTGCTGTATAAAGCAGAGGAAGAGGACTTTCTCTGTGGGTGAACGCTCCCAGGGGGGCGCCAGGCGTGACTGTCTAAGCGCACACACTGGGCGCGCCCTGCCTGCATTGCCTCATCGCGCGTTCACCGACGTCCCGACCGGCGAGGAGCTCTTCTCTGGAATCATGCGAGGTGCATGCTTAACGCTCTCGCTGGGAACTTGGGTTCCAACTCAACACGTGTTAGCAAGACCCCGATGACCCTGCACCGACCGAGCGCTCACTCTCTACATGCACCGACGGCTGATCGCGGTCTGCAGGCACTGATGGCTGATCGCGCTCTACATCCCAGCGCTTATCTAGGGGCTGATCTGCTGGTGGTGGCCACTCAGTAACTCACCACCGATCACCTGGTCTTGCACCTGGGGCAAGGAGAACTTTAAACTGGGAACACTCGCACACTTTATGTACTGAAAATCTTTTATTGGGTGGCATCGTTAAAAAGAGTGCCCCTGATCTGCTCAACTGTTTTAATACACTAGGTATGTGTACAGCGCGATAGCGCATCTACTTTACAACTTAACGAGAGCAGGAAAGAAGCGTGTAGCGTCCTAGGTTCTGGGAATAGTCGTTACGTCCAGAGTCACCAGCCGATGAGCTCCATTCTCCAACGTCTCAACCACTCTGGATGGGGTCTCCTTTAACCGGCGATGACCGCCCTGGCGATTGACACACGTGGGGCGATCATGCCTTCCGCTTCAGCTCTGGGAGCCCCCCTAGGGTAGCCTCTTCCATCACCTCACCTCCCCAAACACAGGGAGTTCATGCTGCTGGTCGCCTTCCTGGGACCCCGAAGCGCGATCACCTTGTGTCTTCTGCAGGTAATCGGTCAGGAACCCTATCTCTACCAACCCAGCAAGCTGACGCCCCAACGCCAGGCAGTTACGGAGTGTATGTCCATAAGCTTGATGGAATGCACACCACTCATCCTTCCTCCCTCCAAGTACCCTGTCGGTTTTCTCTGGCACATGGAGTCTTGCTGCCACAGCAGGGATGGCGATCAGCTCCGCCAAACTTATCATGAAATCATACCTGGGGGGTGCGTTGCTTGCACGCCCCCTGGTCTGGTCCTTCCTTGGTGCATAAGGGCGAGACCTTCCCTGCTCCTTCCTCCCTTCCTTGATCTCATGCACCCGCGCCTATTGCTGCTGATTCCCCTGACCTCCACTTGGCTTCGACGGTGCAGCACTTCCTCTCTTCTCAGAGACCTCTGTCTCTGCTACTATGTGTGCCACCGCGCGTCGCCGTATCTCGGTGAAGGTGGCAGGGTGGCTCCTGATGAGCGATTCACTGAAAGGACCAGGGAGGACACCTCTCTTGAACGCATGCACCAGCATGTCCTCGTCCTTGCTGGGCAATCTCACCACCTGCGCCCCAAAGCGATTGAAGTAGTCCTTCAACGGCTCCCCCTGATACTGGCGCACGTCAAACAGGTCGTAGGACACCACTGGTGCCGGTCGGTTGATGATGTATTGCTCCGTGAACAGCTTCGCAAACTGATGGAAGGAAGTGACGTGGCCCTCTGGCAGGCTGACGAACCACTCCATAGCCACTCCGCTCAGCGTGCTCATGAACATCTTGCAGTACACAGCATCTGAACCTCCAGTCAGCATCATCTGAGTGTGGAAAGCTGTCAGGTGTGCTTCTGGATCTTCCACCCCCGTGAACGACGCTTTCAGTCCCACCAGATTGGGAGGCACCACCGTGTTCATGATTTCGGGGGAGAAAGGCATAGGGAATGCTCTCGGAGGCGACGGTTGCGTCGACGTCCTTTCTTCAGCTGCGCGCTCCCTCTGCGCCTGCAATTCCCTACGCAGCTCTTCATTCATACGGTTCAACTCTTCGTTTCTTCTCTGCGATGCAGTCAGCTCTGCACGCATTTTCTCTTGCTCAGCTCTCGATTCCGCGACGCTATCTTGCAGCGCGCGCATCATCTCCACTGCCTGCGCCATGGTAACAGCTCCTTCTTCAGCAGATGGCGCAGGTGAGGTTTGCCTGGTTCTTCTACTCATCTCCTCCGCACTTCGACGCAACTTCACTTCGACGAAATGATCAAGAAGCTCCAAGAAACCTCAAGAAACTTCAAGAACTGCGACGTGGATGGGAACAGAATTCACACGGGCCCCACGGTGGGCGCCAAATGTTCCGGCCGCTTGACTCGAACGTGGAGGATTGCCTCGTCACTCCTTCGTCTAGCCCTCTGGTCTGCAGGAACGCTCCAAGAACCACCACCGGAACTCCAAACGCTGCCTGCAAAACACACGAACGGCGCCTCTAGCGGCCGTTGTAGCTCCGACGCTCAAGTCAGGCAACAGGAACACCAAATCTATCACTGAATCTCTCTGTGAGACTCGTGTGTGCTCTCAGATCCACTTTCTCTCTCTATAACTGTTTTCTGTTATCACTGTGCCACGTGTAAAAACGCTCTCATAGTGACTCAGAATCCCAGTGTAGAGAGCCTGTGTAAACTTGGAAAAGAATGAAAGGAATCCCCTCACCTTACCTGACGTGGAGTGCTTTATACCTGAGCCGCGTCTCGCTCCCAGATGGTGACACGTGGAGGCACCAGCTTGAATCTACCGTACACGCGTCACACCTGGAGGGCTTCTGCGCTTCTCTCTGTGCGGGCCGCATGCTCCCAGGAGAGCGCCAGGCACATCCTGCCTGCATGGCCTCGCCGCACGTCCTCTGAGTGGGCATCATGCGAGGTGCATGCGTAGCGTTCTCGCTGGGAACCCCGATGACCGACCTCCCTCTGCATGCAATTACGACCGATCTCCCTCTTAACGCCCGATCGCGCTCCTCATGCAGACACCCGGGCGGTCCCTCATGAATATCCACCGACGTCCGTGCGGTGCCTCATGACCTGCCACCGACACCCGGGCGGTCCCTCATGACCTGCAACCGACGTCCGTGCGGTGCCTCCTGAATATCCACCGACGTTCGTGCGATCCCTCATGACTTGCCACCGACGTCCGTGCGGTTCCTCCTGAATATCCACCAACGTTCGTGCGGTCCCTCATGACTTGCCACCGACGTCCGTGCGGTGCCTCCTGAATATCCACCGACGTTCGTGCGGTCCCTCATGACTTGCCACCGACGTCCGTGCGGTGCCTCCTGAATATCCACCGACGTCCGTGCGGGGCTTTCAGGCGCTTATCTATGCTCTGAATTGGGAGTGGTGGCCACTTGATATCTGACTACCGATCACCATTCTAGGTGATCTCCTCCCTGATTCACTTGCTCTTTCTACGACATGCCACCCTGTTCATGGTCCACGTAGTCAACGGCTGCTGACGTCATCAACTACTGATGACCGACCGGATCAGCAACATACACCTGTTGCAATAAATTCTTCACAGATAGAGGCAGGCAAGTAGAAGCCATGATGGCTGTTGGACATGTATACTCTGAAGTTGTAGAAAAAGCATTGGAAGATGCACAATCAAAGGTAAACACTCATACAATGCTTTCCTTTGATAGGAGAAACACCAGATTTTTGGTAGAAGAAAGAAAAAATCCAAGGGAAGTACGACCACCAGGCCGATTTGTAGTTTGCTTGGACGAATTATGGTGTGACTGTGGGAAATTCCAAAAACTACAGCTACCATGCTCCCATGTGCTTGCTGCATGTAAATATGCTCACCACGATGTTGCTAGGTACATCTCACCTGTGTACACATTGCAACAGGTCTTTCATGTTTACGAAGGACTATTTGGTGAAATCAGAAATGAAGAGTATTGGCCTGCATACACTGGTCAAATATTATGCCAAAGTCCCGATATGAAAAGAACCTCAAAAGGGAGGTCTAAGTCAAGTCGAATAAGGACTGATATAGACATAAGAGAACAACATGATCGAACAAAAAAATGTTCATATTGTCAAACAGCAAGACATACAAAAAGAACGTGTCCCATCATTACTGGATCGTCCACTTCTCGTCATTAATTATGTTTCATTTCGCACAAACTATTTAATGTACCATTGAAAAAAAAATTAAATGAATGATCATTTCTCATTTATTTTCCTTTTTATGTTCAACATATACTTATTTAATATCACCTTATATCTCTTTTTTTTTAAAAATAAAAGCTTTCATCTTAGGTATCACTATGCAACCTGACATCTCAGCTAGGATTTTTTTATCGCCTTATATCTCTTATCTTTTATATTGTTTTGATTTGTTTTAATTTTTTTTATATCTGTTATCTTTATCTTATTTTGTTTTGCCTTTATTTTATATCTTTTATGTTTTTAGTTATTATTATTTTTCTATCATTCTTTATTTATTTCTGTTTTTTGTTTTTATTTTTATTGTTGCTGTTTTTATTTTCTATATTTATTTATTTTTGCATTTTTTTCTTCTCATTTTTAAGTATTAAGTATAGCATTTGCATTAGTTTTTTTCTTTTTTAGGATTTTGCATTTAGGGTAGATACTTCAATATTATATTTGTCCACTACTAATTAATACTAATTGACTTTGATTTTTTTATAATTATATTTTTTACATGAAATTAACATGATTACATCATCAATAATTATAAAAATAAATATTAATTTATATTTATAGATTCAACTTTTATGTTGTTGTATGGTTTAATTTTTTATTTTCTTCATTCTTAAAAAATTTGAATTTTAAACTAAACATTTTTAATTTATTATTTTTTAAAAACTCATTTCTTTATTCATTAATTATATTTCTAACTATTTTAAACATTAAAAATATTTATTTTTTTTACAATCAATACATTTATTTTTTTAATGCATTCAAAATTAAAATTATCAATTTTTTTAATTTTTTTTTTTACTTTAAAAATGATACTAGATAAGGAAATAAAAACAAAAGAATGCTAGGTAGAGAAATAAATAAAAATATAAATAATGCTATAAAAAATCCCTACCACCAACTTACTTGTTTTTAAATGGTTTTAACTTTTTTTAATCAATTCCTTAAAAAGTTCATACCATCAACCTAACTAATTTGTCATTGAAACTTAACGTAATCAAAATTTTCGTAAACTTGGTTTGACTTGAACTGAATTGAATTGTTTCCTTCCCTTAGGATAAGCGATTTCTCTGTCAAAAAATCCAATAACAAAATATGATGCTCCCATTTCAAAGTTCACCTTCTACGACACCGTTCTGACGCCGCCAAAACAAATGTCTCTCTCCAGTCTCAACCAATAATTTATCCACGCTAGTGAAGGAAACCAAATATTAGAACCTCTCTGACAAAATAAAAGCCACGTATTCTCCTGAGTCTTCTCTTCAGCGGACCAATCGACGAACCGGCGTCGTTTGTCCCATACACCTGCCCAACATTCTAACGGAACAAACTCTCCGAGTATTCCTCCCAATTTTCCCTTCGATTTTCCCGAGAAAATCTCGCCCCGCGAAAATCTAGCTCAGTCACCGCAACACTTCTATATCCACAGCACCGTAAACTCATGGATCGAAGGAGAAACGCGAGTCCTATATACGCGCGGCAGTGGAGCGGTGGTTCCAGCAGCACTGGCTCGTCGTCGCCGGCGATGTCTCCGGCTCATCCTCAATCGCGCCTCGGTGCTTCTTCTACCGGTCTTTCCACCGTCAAACGCACGCAAAACGTGGCCGCCAAAGCCGCCGCGCAGCGCCTCGCTCGCGTCATGGCGTCTCAGAACGCCATCGCCGACGACGGTGAAGATGACGACGATCTCGATTTCCGGTTCAGCGCTCCGCCTCCTGCATCTATTTCTTCTTTCTCCAGCAACGCCAGCAGTAACAGGAGCACCAGCACTAATGCCGCCACTATTCCTCCGATTTCGGTCGCCAGGCCTAACAGATCTCCTTCTCCTGCGGTAATTCTCACTGCAATTGTTCGTTCTGATGTGTTTGCATGATTAATTGCATGGATTCACTTGTTGAATTGTGAAAAATAAAATGAAGTAAATGCGTATTCGATACGATTTTGAACTTAGGTGTGTTTTGTTGGTTCGTGGTTGTTAATTTTTATGGCATTAATAGTGATCGAGTGAGATCGAAGTGTTATGACTTTTGGTTGCATGATTGTGATTGATTCAATTCGTGTTGCCTAGTTCTTGTTGAGCTAATAGGATTTTGATGTTTTTATTAGTTAGGTCGGAACTTTGTAGAGCATATTCATTCCGTTCGTTCAACATCAGCTGGAAGATCGGGGGTTTCTGTTCGTTCAGCGGCAGTGGTGCCACCGAGCAAATCCACTCTACGAACGCCTATGGCTATACCTCCTATTGACCCTCCTACTAATCGGAATAGAGAGAAAAGGTACTGTAGTTCTGTTTCTCCTTATTTCTTATGGTTTTGCAGCTATGTTGATTAACTAGTAAGCTTTTACGTCTCGGAGCAATTTCTAAGTTGATACAATATTTACCGTAACGCTGTGTAGTTCCTTTTCCCCTTATTTCTCGCAGTTATGTGGATATGGTTATTAACTAGTAAGCTTTTCTGTCTTGGAGCATTTCCAGGTTGAGAGTCTTTATAAATTTTAAAGAAGGCAATACGAAGAATGTCCTAAGTGTTCGTGTTAAGGATTTAAAAGTAACTATTATTTATAGAAAACTACAGCTTTTTTTAAGTTTATAATGTATGAATTCGGTGTTTGGAAATAGCTTCTTTCCTGTAAATAATTATTTTTCTTCAAAAGCTACCCAATGAAGCCAGAAAAATATAAGGTTAACCAAATATGCATACGATCTATGTTTCACTATAATATTTATTTCCTTTCTTATATTCACGAACAAAATACCTGTATTCTTGGTAAAGGCAACAAATTTAGTTTCTCAGAAATTGTAAAACTATGTTTTTCATATTTGGTTTACCTTTTTAAAAAACAACATTCCTAGTAAACAACGCTTTTTCAGAAATGATTTTTAGGCCAAGTTTTCTCAAAAAATTTCTCATGTCGGGAGGTGGGAATCTAACTTTCCTGTTGAATTAAAAATTTAATGAAAAAATATCATGTTACTCTTACATCATTTAATATGATAATAAATTAAAAAATTGAGTGAAACTAAGACATTACTCTTTGATTTATAGAAAACTTATATAAATATTTTCAGTAATATTTTTTTCTAATCAGACATAATATAGTTATTTCTAAGAATTATGATTTCCATGATTCATGATTCCCATAAATCATGATTCTTGGGTCTGAATATTTTTTACGGTACCAAACACCCTTTAAAAGAAATAAACATCTAACGCACTTGTATGTTACAACACGCCTTCAGTGAGTTGTTTGGTCATGTTATATTTCCTCAATTAAAAATTTACCCTTAAAGTGAGAAGTTATGATAAGCTGATAGTTATTTAAGTTTCAAAACACTTTACTGTGTGTGAAGCCATCATTCAAGTTCTATGCCCTGTTCTCCACAAAATCATCATGCATCTATCTTCCCTTGCCATAGTTTTGTGAGTTTAATTATTTATAATGTGGTTGAGTACATATCTCTAGTCGTGATTTGGCCAATTTTCACATCTCCACAGTCCATATACATTTAATTGATTCTTTTTTATGTATGAATGAGCATATGCAGACTGAAGTGCTAGCCTTTCAAACACTAGTTTGTTGGCCTTTAGGAATATTGATAACCTACTCTTCTTTGAATTATAACCATCAGTGATGGTTTCAGGTTTCCATCAGATATATCTATCAGGCCACTTAACTCAAAAGACACAGGAGATCAGCGTGAAGCTTCTGCACTCCGTGATGAAGTATAGTATTTATACCCATCAATTTCACTCGCCAAAAGCTAAAGCTAAATCTGTTGACCCTCAATTTGGCTATGCTATTTCTTTCAAGTTTTTATTTTAGTATTTTTATCATAATTCATAAAGGATGAGTGTTGAAAAGCTGATTCATACTAATTTTGCAGCTTGATATGCTACAAGAAGAGAACGAGGCTTTATTAGAAAAGGTATGTTCATTAATACCCAACAAAGTCGGCTTTTTTCTCACGTTATGTGATATTGAACATAATGCCTGGTTATATTGCAGCTAAGACAAGCAGAGGAGAAACGCCAAGAAGTGGAGGCCAGAAGTAGGGAACTTGAGAAACAGGTAATTTTTTCCTAGATATTAACTAAATTTGAAAACTAACCGATGTAATTTTAACACCATATTTTAGATTCCTTATTTTGCATATTTATTAAGCTTTCATTCACAACATGTAACTATGACCAAGTTTAGATAAACTTCTTAATAAACATTTATCGGGGAAGAAAATAAGGAAGTACAATGAGTCATACTTCTCTCATAAGTTCAACTTACGCTCCTTGACTCTTTTATAAACTCTTTCGTCTATCTTCTCCAAAAATTGATTGCATAATCTTACTTTAACTTACAGAAGAAGTATATATTAGGGTTCAATTGGTATGGGACTTGATTCTCGCATTGGAAGTATGAGATTCCAGTGTGGGGTTTGTGATGGCTAGTTTTTGCGGTGTGACTTTCCCTAGGTTATTAATTAGTGTTAGAGCCTACCACCACATCTCTCAAGTGAAAATAAGCAGTGTGGATGGTGATCCTGACATAACAGTTTTTGCTTGTACTAGCCAATGGGTCAGTGCACAACCGACCTGCTTGTGTGTTAGGGCTGTGAAGTTTGGTAGGTTTTTAGGATTTAATTGCAAAATATGGGACTTGAGTTTGACATTACAAGTATGTATGGGATCCTAGTGTGGGGTTCATGAGGCCTTGGGCTCTCTAACCACAATGGCTTATAGGATAATGCTCCCAAGGTTCTATCAGTATGATTACTTTCACCTCTATTTTTTCTTTTATTAGTGCTTATGGAGAAACTTATCTAAATTAGTCTACATGCACTAAGAGCTATTTAACTATAAGCAAAAGCAACTACATAGTTCAGGCAGTATTCTGAGTTTGCTGATATCAGTATCCTTGTTTATTTTGACTTTGGCAGGTTGCTTCTCTTGGAGAAGGTGTATCCCTGGAAGCTAAATTGTTGAGCAGGTAATCTAGCTTCTCTTGTATGCTGGCTGGCACAGTAATAATGGAACTATTTATTTTTGTTTAAGATTATATGATTTTTGTGTTATATTTTCAGGAAGGAAGCTGCTTTGCGTCAAAGAGAGGTATACCGAAACAATGGATATAAGATGTGGCAGAAATATGAAATTAATGATGTCTTTATGTTTGCAGTTATATGATCACCCTTGATTGATAACGCACTATTCCATGTCCTCTAAATATTTATCTCAAAATTGTTTTTGACTTTCTGTATTATTGAGAAAAATGCATGCATATATCTGGCAAAGGAGCATGAGTCAGAGGAGCAGTTATGTTGCTTGACATTTTTGTAAACCTCTGTTTCCAGTTACTGTTTTATCCTTGAATTGTGGACTTTGAGCAAGAGGCTCATCATTGTTAGTTCTTTCAAAGAATGTCCTTGGAATACTCAATATTTTTGTACAGGCTGCACTCAAGGCTGCTCAACAAACACAGAGTGGAAGAGATGAGGATATCACTGCCCTTCGAGTGGAAATTCAGGTAGTTTTGAATAAAGCATACATGTTTTCCCTCTAAGTTGTACCATTTATCTGCTCTGATCAATTATTCTCTGTTATAAGTTTTAGCTACCTTCTTTGTATTTGTCAGAACCTAAAAGATGATGCTGCAGCAACTTTGGAGCAGCAGCAAGAAGCTGAAGCTGAAGCAAAGGCTCTTCGCACAATGACTCAGAGAATGATCTTGACCCAAGAAGAAATGGTTACTATTTATCATTGAAATAAGATTTAGTAAGTCATCATTTTCCCATTTGTCTTAATTCATCTTATCTGTCTTTTAGGAGGAAGTTGTCCTGAAGAGATGTTGGCTAGCCCGCTACTGGGGTCTTGCTGTAAAACATGGTAACGAAATTACTGCCCTCAACTTTCTGTGGGAAAAAGACACTTTCCAATCTTTAACTATTATCTGAAAAATCGTGACTTCAAAAGTTTGAGGAGCATATTTTGTAAAACTCAGTTTATATATTAACAATAACATAAGTCCTTATAATCCTTGTAATTTGAAAAATCATGTTACCTCTATGCTCTTTAGGCATATGTGCAGATATAGCACAATCCAAGCATGAACATTGGTCTTCTCTAGCACCTCTTCCTTTTGAACTTGTCATCTCTGCTGGACAGAAGGCTAAGGAAGAATCTTGGAATAAAAGTGAGAATGAGTTGGTACTAAAAACATTCATTAGAATTATATCTCTGAAATTAATTATTTTGATATCTAATGAAAGAGCGTGAACCAGGTGCTGATGGTCCGGATAGAAGCAAACTTGTTCGTGATTTGAATGATCTTGCTGGGGAAGGAAATATTGAGAGTATGCTTTCAGTGGAGATGGGGTTGAGGGAACTTGCTTCCTTAAAGGTTCTTCATGTTTATTTTTTCAAAATTAGTGCTTTGTTTGTTCAGTTCTTTATTGTACTTTTCTTTGGGCATTTTAGATACAAAAATTCATATTTTAAAGCTTCTTTTATGAAAGAGCTCATTGAGACGAGAGAGAAAGCATCAATATTTTGTAACAATATTAAAACTGAATTTGTTACACAGATAAGTCTATTTATAGGCAGATATGGGTCAGTTTGGTATGTAAAAGGAGAGAGGAAGGGAATGTAAGTGGTGGTTTTGAAGGGTTTTTGAGAGGGGGGAGGAGTAATCTCTTCATTGTTTTTTTCCATTTTTGTGTGTTATTGCTTGTATTCTGTACGGATGGCTTCCTTTAATTATAAGGAGCTGGCCTCCTTCACCAATACTTTTCTATAGTAAATTGCAGAACATAAGAATTTTTTTTTTTTCTGAATTTTTTTATTTTTTAGGTTGAGGATGCTGTTGTGCTTGCACTAGCCCAACACAGAAGACCAAATTTGGTTCGACAGTCCATTTTAGGTATTTAATCTAACATCTTGTATCTTTTTCAAATATCAGTTTTGTCTAGTTTTATGGTTAGTCCTGTTAAGATGTCTAATTTGTTATAAGAATTCTATTTAACTAGTTTTGATACATGTATCCATTTTATGGTAATTTTCCCAAACCATTATTCTGAAACTATTCCAAAATAGTCTGTTTAGCAGAAGAAGCTGATTTTATTTATAATTTTCATATTTTTATTAATTTATTTTCAGATTCTAAGTCACAAGGCGATGCTAAATATTCAGAAGCATTTGGTAAGAATTAAGTTGTCAGTTTTATTGTAGTGTTTGTCTATTTTAAGTTTTGGGAAGAAATATGTTTTGACCTGCTTTACCAATGTTAAATATGCTGTGATATAAATCCCTATGGAATGTTATAAGTGTGAAGGTTGTATATTTGCATTATAGAATTTATTGTTTCCCTTTCACTGGTAAAATATCGCTTGTATATTTTTCAATCATTTCTCTATTTTTCTTCTTTTGAAGGGGAAGTTGGGATTTGATTTTGGATAACATACATTACTTTTATGCATGCATGGTTTGATAAGATCTGTATTGGAGGATGATGATACGTCAATATTGTAAATTGCATGGTATATAGTCATTTTTACCCTCTTCATTATCTCTGAGAAATGTAAAAGCACCCTTGCCTTTACAAGCTAGAAGGCATAAAATATTGGTGTGTACCCTTGTAATGATAGAGAAACATGACAATTACAACATTTAATTGAACCGTGTAAACTCTTTTAACTATGGATTAATCTCCATCTATCGGATGAACTTTATGTGAGAGGCCAGTGACTTCATGTGTATTTTTATGCTAAAATATGATGTGACGTGGCTGCATTTAGCCATACTTCATTTCTAGATGGAAATGTGTCTGGCAAGTCATTCATTGCTTCATTTCTGTTTATTTGTTTCCTCCAGAATTAAGTGAAGAGGAAGCAGAAGACGTTCTTTTCAAAGAGGTCAGTTGCTTTTTATTCTAATATTTGGCACAATTCATGGTATTATTTCTATGAAATTGTGATATCTTCCTTCGGATGAAAATTTTAGAATTTGGATTTCTACTAGTACTGTCTCATGTGTATAACATGTGTCTAAATTTCTTATCAAATTAGCAATCTTGGCAGAGATTTGTGATCTTTGTTGAATTTCTTTCTGTTCAAGGCAGATTATTACTCTTTAACCATAATCTTTTTAAGATGAAATCTTGCAATGTAGGCTCCCCAAGTAGCCTTGGGTTTATAATTGGCAGTTTTTGTCAAACTTGAATGTAATATGTTGAACTAATTTGTAAATAGTATGCATGTACACGTAATTTAATATGATTTACTAAGGAAGTCTTAACATTGCCTTGGGTTTATAATGAGCAGTTTTTGTCAAAGTTGAATTTAATGTTTAACTAATTTGTAAATAGTATGCTTGTACACGTAATTTAATATGATTTACTAATGAAGTCTAAACATTGCAGTCATGGTTAACCTATATTTGGAGAAGAGCATTATTTCATGGTGTGGAAGAAGATATTGCTGAAGAGCAGCTTCAATTTTGGATTGCTCGCAGTGGGCAGGCACCAACTTCACATGATGCTGTTGATGGTAAGCTCTTGCCTTTCTTATTATGATATTTGCTTTTCTGAAGAGAGTAATATGTTACCACGTTAAAAAGTAAACAATCTTGAAACTACAGTGGGGTTAATATATACATGGTTTTGAACTGTGTTGATTGGCTAAATATTGCCAATGGAAGCTTCCTCTATGGATCATAACAGCATTTTAAAAAAATGTGTGTATAACAGGTCAATAGAAAAATGTTGATCTTGGTTCTCAAATTAGTATGTGAGAAAAATATAAGTCATGACCGGAACCAAGCTGATTTTCGGTCTTGGCTATATTAATCAGAAATGATTCTATATCAACTCAGAATTGGTATTTGGTGGAACTGAATCTAATATAATTTGGACAAATTATGCTATTCAGCAATAGAGATAACCTTGTTTTCTTCAGCCCAGTTTGTATGGCAGATCTGCATGATCCCTGCTGCTTAAAACACTTGACAATTTGGTTTGCCTATTAAACCAAAGACAGGGTCAACTGATAATTTAAAGAAAAACCAAATCTGTTCCCTCATTTTAATCCATTCTATTGTTTAGGCTCTTCAACTTTGTAAGCCTGTCTTTTTTTGTTACCCTAACACTATTAGTTACTCGAGTGTCAACCTCCATGCGGACTAAAACATGGTAGTTATTATTTTTTAAACTAAAATTAATAATTTGAGTATTTTCTTTATAATATTTGTATATTCTTATTTTAGAATGTGAAAACTGGGTATGATTGGCAAGTCTTAATTAAAGATCAGGCATACACTTCTAATTTTTTTTTGGCATTATTTTTTCAAATTACTGCAGTTTTATTCCAGACCATAAGTAAAATTGGCTGCATCCGGCATGCAAATTTAAATTAAAAGAAATCTCACTTTTAGGTTTTATCTAAACTGAAGTATTGAAGTTTAGATATTCAAATGGTAATCTCTGGGTCTGACTCTGAACCGTAGGAAGTGATCCTAGTAGCTCTAGGGAGATATCAAGATCCTTAAATTTGTCTAATTATCCATACATTATGTTTGGTTAAGAAAGGAAAAGATAAAAAAGGGAAATGATTAGAAAGAGATGTTTTTTAGGTTGTTTGGTTGGGGGAGAAGATGAAAGGAAAGAAAGAAAATTTTCCATTTCTCATGTTTAATTGTGTTGAAAGTATAAGCGAAAAGAAGATATATGTGTAAAATGAGATAAACATCCTAAATAAAGAATGAGACGTGATTCTCAATAAAAGTATTTTTGTCTATGTGAAAAAGATCCCTCCTCCTTTCTGCCCAATATTGGACAGAATACAAAGGTTAAATGACACTCATCGTTCTTCCCTTTCACTTACTGTTCCAAATGACGGACGTAAGAAATCTATAGCCTTTTCCATCTTTCCTAAATCCTTTCTTATTCACATGAAACCAACAAACCTTGAAGTATATAGCATCATATGATTACAAATCACTTAAATTTAATTTATTTTAAAAAAAAAATCTAATGATGTAGATGTGATTTAAATTAGGGGAAAATTCAAAGAGAGGAGGGTGTTATTTTTATTGCTTTTGATGTACTGGTTTGTTATGTATCGCTCATTCTGCTTTCTATCTAGTTGAGCGTGGCTTGTTGGAGTTGAGGAAGCTAAGTATAGAACCGCAACTTTGGGAAGCATCTAGAAAGGGAATTGATCAGCCTCAGGGGTCAGCAGATGCTAATCATAAGCCTGCCACCGACTCGGATGCCTCATCCTGATTGTCTCGGCCCCTTAGTTCTTAATTGATTCTTTGTCCTATATGTATATTTTTTGTTTTGTTTTCTACACAAGTTTTTCATTCTGTAAACATCTCAACATTATATTCGGGAATACAAAGAAAGCGAGAATCTTTACATTGCACCAGACACAGTGGGTTGTACTAATTGGCAATCTTCATGAGACAGAAATTTTCCCTATTCTTTTAAGTTTAATTTTGTAACTTCAGAATCCCAGTTTGTATGTTTGTTATTAAACGAGGATGCAGGAGAATTGCAGGCACTAGTTTTTTTGTTTTATTTTTTGCTTAATATATGTGTATATTATATTTTTTTTTTATTAGTTATCAATTGAAAGCTTGAAACGGTTCATGTCATAGAAAAATGGAATAGTGAGTTCAGTAATTCGATGTTAAGTTGTTTGAGATATCGATGTTCTTTAAGTACTAAGAAGCACATGGTTTTCACCATTTCTGCATATTGGAATTCAGTTAGGCCTAACGGCATGGTGGTGTAACAGGGATTAAACATCTAGTTGGAGAATATATCAATTAGGGAAGTATTGAATTGCACAATATATCAGATTCCTCTTATTTGTCACCCACCCCTAAAAAATAAGTTAACATTGAAAAAGGTAACCTCTTCTTCTATCCTGTAGTATTAATAATGATAAGAAATAATATTTGGTAATAGTAGTAACAGACAGCAGTAGTTTCATATCACAACCCATGCGTTCAGCTGAAGATTCATCAGGAGCGTGCCTTGGCTTGCAGAAAACATGGATACTCTAGTCGTCCACGTATATAATGGATTCTGAGAATATAATTCGGACCTCTGATGGTGCTCTCCTCACGCGGGGTCCTGTTCCGCTTTGTGGAGTGTGGACGCCAATAGTGGCTGGTGTATAGCAACCCGAATCATAAAAAGAAGGAAAGCCTGCGCAATTTAATAGTTAAAGTTTATGAGCTTTTTCTCCACTTGTGTATTTTATGACTATCGTGAAAAGGACCCAAATTTTGAGGTTAAAAACGAAATTAAAAAAAAAAAAACAGCCACGAAGATTACTCACCAAAAGGCATGCCCTTGCTCTACTTGCAAGAATTCAAAAGCAGAATATAGGCTTCACTCGCACTCCTTCACACGTTTCCCAACTCTGATGCTCAAAAGTCATTCCAACCACTTCTACTCGGTTATAATATTCAGTCATACCCTTGTGACAAATTTTCCTATGCATTATGAGCACCTACTCTTCTTTTCGCTTTTTGTTTTGGAGTTGGTTAGGAATACAATTCGGGTCTTAAGAGGCAATAGAATATTTTGACAATGAGGAGATGAACGCCAAAATCAGTGACTCTAGTGCTAGTAATGATGAAAAACCTGAAATCTTTTGTAAAAGCTGTAAAGGTAGGGACCATTTTCTTCTCCTTTACCAGTTCTGTGAGCTGCAACTACAACAGAAGCACAGAATCCACCGCATAAATCTTGATCAAATTTGTCATTTTATAGTTTGTTATTTTTTTGGCATTCATTATCTTGCATTTTTTTCTGCCTTGTCTTGTGGAAATAAAATAATAACCTAGCTACCCTTGTGGTTAGAGTGGTCCGGTGACACTGCTTTGTAGTAATTATAGCCTGACTACACCATCCTTCTCCCTTCAACTCTAGTTAGATGGGGTCGATTCAAATCACTCCAAATGTTTGCCAAACCAAAAACATCCATAAATTGCGCTGTTGCATACCAAACAAGCAATACATAACACAGCTTGCAAAGTTGAAATGGTGAATGAAGGATGGCCCACTTGAAGCTAGCGTGGAAAGGTTTGTGGCCCCAATGGGGAAGATGTGGCTCCTTGGAGTCTAGCATGTGAGTTTGTAAGCAAAAAAATATATTTATATTGTTGATGAATGGAGGTGGGTTATATTTGCTTTTGTATCACCAGCACAAAACATATTGAATTTCAAAGAATCATAGAGTTTGCCTTATATATAAGAAAAGCCTTTTCACATCTGGTCAAAGGGAACAAGTTCATTCCCACATAAGTACATATAGAAAAGTCTTTAACCACCACAAGGAAAATATTAGACTTTATGGGACTAATATTATTTGATTTCCAGGGCCACTTAATAATGTTTGGGTTTTATGTCCATTCAACATCATACTTATTATGGGCATGAAAAAACCTCATCCCAGATCTTGCTTATACTTAAATAAAGATTCTTTACAATAAAAAAAGGGAAAGGTATACCCCTCTCATCACTCAAGTTCTTTAGTGAGTATTGTTTTATGGTTAATGATGCATTTGAGTATTCTTCAGATTTTGTAGCTTCTCTGACAAGCCACATACATTTTAAACTAAATGGGCATTAGAGTACTAAGATGGCTCTATTTTCCTTGGAATCTCCATTCTGTAACCAGTTATCTTGTCCATGTGCAAATCTAGCCGTACTTGCTGATCAAGAAAACCAATGAATCAAACATTTTCCTTCGAACATACATAAAAAGTAACTCTGCATCTGTTTTACACCTGCATGTTTACAGCATTTAACCAAAATGCTTTGGGTACTGTTAATTAACCAAGTGCAAAAGAATCATTTTAATATTAATTAAAATTGATTGAAACTCAAAATGAAAGACTGTTAAACAAGAGATGAAACCTCCCTCATTTTGTAGGTTTTGAAAAAATTTAACTAATAATAAACAATGAAAGTTAGTTTTCATAACCGTAAGAAATTAAATATATTTCTCTTGGCCTGTGATGAGAATTGAGAAATAAGAAAATTCTTTTATCTTATCTTTAAAAAAACAAATCCTCAAAATACATACTTTTCCAAGGAGTAAAAAGTATCCCCGTAAAGCCATTTTCCATGGAAGGGACACATTCCTGTTGGTGCAGTGAAAAAGGATACAAGTTTTCTTTGTTTTTTGCTTAGTGCAAAAGGGATAGAGATAGAAGGTCTTTGTTGTTAATGCATGCAGAGAGAAAAAAACAAAAACAGGACCACAACAACAAAATGTAAAGATGATCGATCTAAACGATGTAATGTAATATTTAAGAAGGAATATTGTTGAAGGCAGAGCCCATATTCCAATAACTAATTTCCTATTGATGGCAGAAAACTCTTTTCATAATTATCCTTTTGCCACTGCATATGGAACGACCCGGCACACCATGGTCATTGCCTCTGTCACATCTCTTTCAACACCATTTTCAGGCCTGCCATTCAAAAGCTAAATTTGTAATCATAATTAGAATGAAACAGATAAAATTTCCAGCCACCTTCCTGGCCCACCCTTAAAGCAATATTCGTGCCACGAGTGTCAAGAATCAATAAAATACATTATATACATTTATATATAGTCCTTCCAATGTCATACTATGAATAATCACTCTAACTTTTTATAACTCCTTTGTATAAGATGTTAGTACAAAATGTTTAATCACTAAGTCAATTTTCATGTTAGATCTGATTGAAATAACGTTTCCACAGATATAATAAAAGAAAAACAAAATAAGAAGAGAAAAATAAATACCCTCTTTGTAAACTAAATTAGCTTACAGTAGCATTAATTTCAAGATTATAGAAGAATTGGCGGAAATTTAAAGTCTAGATTGTCATTTTATGTAAATTAAATTCTACAGTTTTACTGTCATCTCATAATGCTATTCGTGTTCACACTAGGTGACACTTTAAATACAACACCTTTCACTCTTTCTCTTTGTTAGTCCTACTCTTCCCGTTTGTGAAACCATGAAGTGGACAACATGGAAGTCCAACACCATGATAATGGCTGTGGTGTTCCTTTATCTGAGTTTTTCCTTGGAGGTGCTCTGTCACCCCTCTCATGCAGACAGAATTTATGAGCTTCCTGGCCAACCCTACGTAGGCTTTCAACAGTTCTCAGGATATGTCACAGTGGATGACAAGAAACACAAGTCTCTCTTTTACTATTTTGCTGAGTCAGAAACTGATCCAGCTTCAAAGCCTCTTGTTCTGTGGCTCAATGGAGGTCCGCAATCTCTTGCTTCAAAACCTGATATTAAATTTTTTTCTAGACTTGGGATTAAATAAGAATAAACTAGCATAAGCAGTATTAGTATCATGGATTATTGAATTTGACTAATATTTAGTTATTCAGGACCTGGTTGTTCTTCTCTGGGAGTGGGAGCATTCTCAGAAAATGGACCCTTCAGGCCAAATGGAGAATTTCTGATTAAAAATGAGTATAGTTGGAACAAAGGTACTCTTTACCCACATTCCATTATACCTTTTTTTTTATAGGCACATTCCATTATACCTATCTGCCAGAATGGCCTGCATTTCATTCTTCCACTGATTGGGTTACTTTTGTGCTGCAGAGGCAAACATGCTGTATTTAGAGACACCAGTTGGAGTGGGGTTCTCTTATGCTAAAGGTAGCTCCTCATATATGACAGTGAATGACGAGGCAACAGGTATTCTTCATTAATATTAGACCCTTTTTTTAATCTTTTGGGACAAAACCTTTCTCTTTAGAAAGCTTCTTTAAATTCTATCTTCCATGGGAAAAGGCACGTATCATTTGTATGCTGCTTAGGCTTTTAAAAAGTTGAGACAAAACAGTGATCAATGGTTAAATTTCATGCTAACTTTTGCGTGACACTTTACATGATTATTCTTTCATCTCGTATTCTCTACGCCAGCATTAGAAGAAGGTATATTAGTGTACTTTTTATTCGGTATGATTGCACTGTCCCTGAATAATGAATTGTTTTTACATGCAAATTTTGTCATCTGAAGCAATTCTTTTGATTTCTTAAGCCAGGGACAATCTTGTATTCCTGCTACGCTGGTTCAACAAGTTCCCCCAATACAGGAGCAGAGATTTGTTTCTAACGGGGGAAAGCTATGCAGGTAAACTTGTCATTATTGGAATTTCCATTTCAAAAGCAGGTTACAGAAATTATTTGTTCTTACACATTTAAAAAAGTTGCATGTATCAGGTCATTATGTTCCTCAACTTGCAAAGCTCATGATTAAAATGAACATAAGGAAAAAGATATTCAATCTGAAAGGCATTGCGGTAAGTGTTATCAATCAACGTTTAAGCTATCTTTCTTATACATATTACTATTTGGTGTTTGCTGATACCAAAAGGAAATTAAGAAACGAATGCTCTCTTGTATTGAATGCAGTTGGGTAATCCAGTTCTAGAATATGCCACCGACTTCAATTCAAGAGCTGAGTTCTTCTGGTCTCATGGGCTAATATCAGATTCAACCTACAACATATTCACCACAGTGTGCAACTATTCTAGGTACGTGAGTGAGTACTACAGGGACTCGATTTCGCCTCTTTGTTCAAAGGTTATGGGCCAAGTGAGCAGAGAAACTAGTAAATTTGTGGACAAATATGATGTCACACTTGATGTTTGCATTTCCTCAGTGCTATCACAATCCAATGTTATTTCTCCCAAAACCCAAGTGAGTCTTTACTTCAGATCAGTACTTCTCAAGTTTGGCTTTTCCATTAAAATTGGTGCCTTATATCGTGGCATGCAGGAAGCAAGTGAGAGTATAGATGTTTGTGTGGATGATAAGGTTACAAACTACTTAAACCGGAGAGATGTACAAGAGGCACTTCATGCAAAGCTCATTGGAGTTCGGAAGTGGGATGTTTGCAGCAAGTAATTCCTTCATACTAGATGTCTTGTGTTTGGCTTTTCTTAGTTGTTCTTGATAAATGAAACTTGAAGGATGAAAAGTCATAATCAGATTAGCCTGTCTTTGCTGATTGTGATTTAAGTAAACAATGTAATCACTTGACTGCATTTGTTGGAAACCAGCGTACTCAACTATGATATGCTCAACCTGGAAGTGCCTACACTACCTGTTGTTGGATCACTGATAAAAGCTGGAGTTAGGGTCTTAATTTACAGGTAACCAACCAAAACCTTTTCTTCTCCTTTTTATTTATTTGGTCACTTCAACTTTAGGGCTCATACATATGTTTCTCAGTGCTAATTAAAATGATCAAGTGCATTGTTCTTGTTACAGTGGAGATCAAGATTCAGTAATTCCACTGACTGGAAGCCGTACCTTAGTTCAGAAGTTGGGAAGACAATTAGGACTGAATACAACAGTCCCTTACAGAGTATGGTTTGAAGGTCAACAGGTATGTATGTATATTAATTCGAACGTAGCTTTTGGCCCAGTTCATTTTCTTTTCTTTTGGTTTCTTTTCTCCTTAATCCACTTTCTATGGAGCTTATGCTTTATTCTTAATTAAGAAAAGCTACTGTTTTTTAAAAATATATTTAGTTATGCTTGACATATGTTGTTCCAAAAAGAAAAAGAAAATCAGTCAACTGAGGTCAAATGCCGTCTGATTGACATCTTACTAGTTTAAATTAGTAAGAAAACAATTGCAAAAAATATTTATTTATAGGAGGCCAGAAGCTTTGAGTGGACTGATTAGGAATTGAAATAGTATAGCTTTGTTCATTCTGCAATATGTCCATTGTTTTCTTTGAACCATATTATGTCTGCATTCACAACAATAGTAAAAAGCATTCCACTTTTTTTATCAATAATACCAAATTGTATGTACCATCAGAAACTAATCCCAGTTAATGAAACTTAGGTTGGCGGATGGACTCAAGTTCATGGCAATACCCTCTCATTTGCGACTGTGAGAGGTGCCTCCCATGAAGTTCCTTTCTCACAACCTCAAAGATCACTTGTACTATTCCAGTCATTCTTGAAAGGCATATCTTTACCTGAAGTCTTCTGACAACCCTTCCCTTTGTGTTTTCATATGTAGTTTAGCTTGTAAGTATTAAGTAAGCATGGTCTTTTAGTACCATATTATTAATAAGAAATGTACTATTATCTGTGCAGAATGTGATAAGAAAAGTGGGGAAAAGTATCTTTTTTTCTTTTGGGTTTTCAACCTTTGCATGTGAGTTTTTGGGTTCTTGCTTGTTCTTGAGCTGTCAACTGTAATTGACCCTTGTCAACTGTAATTGACCCTTTTCAACTGTAACTGACCCTTGGATTGAAGAGATTCTGTAAAAATGTTGTAAGAAAATACTGGTGCATTCTTGTTATAAATTTCTAGGCAAACGATGTGGACTATCCTGTTATGTAATTTAAGCCCCTGCATTCGAACACCAGTAATGCCACATTTCTTGTGTCAATATGGTGTATTATTTGTCACTCTTTTACACACTACTTTTTCTCTTTATATCTCAAATGCATTCATCTTATGGCATACCTCTTTGTTTTATCTTTTTACCATACCAAAAGTTGTACAAAATTTAATTTCTTTATTTACAAATCAGTTTTCATTAAAGGAACAGCAATTATATTTACCTTCGCCCTCCTCAATTTACGGTAACTAAAGCCATTTGGGAAAAGCAATTTCATATCAACAAAATTGTTACGTGGAAAATCAGTGAAGTGTATATCGATGCAGTGTCCATGTGCAGTTTCTGAATCGGATGAATAAGAATATCACGAAGTTAAATTTTAAGTACTATTCACTCACTGTTAAGGGCCTATTTGTAAGAAGAGCTTAGACAGTGATCTACATGCTCTCACACATTGTTCTTTTCTCCGTAGACATTATATGTGTAAGAAATTACATGTGATGAATGACGTAAACTAGATGATTCCTGTTCAGCAGAAGACAAAAAACCATCTCTACAGGAGAACTTGTACTTAAGTACTAATCTTCGCCAACGGGAACAACCTTTTGTTCAGAAAGGTGGATTCTGATCCCATTTGTCCTCTCTGCATCACTGCTCATATTCTAAAGAACAGTGTAAAACATGCACAAAAGTTGTAAAAAAAAAGGGCATAGAAGTGCTTTTGTAATTTCACTGGCATGGATTAGATTAGCAGCCACTCGTCGTCCTTCAAAAGGCACAAATTTTAAGATGCCACGTTTAAATTAATAGCACTGAATTCGCTTGAACTCACCACTACTCCAGCACACCACTCATTTTTTGCTTTTGATTAATTCCAGAGTGGAACTAATTCAAGATTTCGTGGTGTAGTTGGTCACTAGGGTTTGATTTTTCTTGATGTGTACATGAATCGTGAGAGATAAAACTTATTTTACAAATCTCTGTTTCTAATTAGTTATATCAGGGATGAAAAATGGTGATTTCAAACAATCATAAAAAGAATTTTTCAAATAACAGTACAACATAGGACCTAAATTGTTCAGAATAGAGCATTAGAATCAACTTTAGACATAAAAAATTAGAATAGAGGCCTAAACCTCCTCTTCCACCTTCGATTTCTCCACAAAGTAATGAAAGAGAGTAATCTCCTCCCTTTTTTTCCTTTCTTGTCTATCATCTCCGATCTAGTAATGTTACTTTCAAATTTAAGGTTAATGTCTTATAAAATAAAACTTATTGAAATACATTGATGTGATATGGTGAATGCCATAAACTTAAGATTCTGAATTTAATATACAATTCTTAAGTTTTAAGAATAAAAGAAATTAATTATGTTTTTAAGTAGTAAAAAATTAAGGTAAAATTAAAAACTATAGAAGTCTGGCTCTTATCAAATTTTAACATTTCAAAAAAAAAACTTTCCAAGAAGTTTTAAAAAGTAGATCTCACTTGAAATAAAAACAAGTTTTTTGAAAACGTTTTATAAAACCGATATTCCTAAGTGTTAGGTATCTAATGATTTAAAATATATTGATAAAATAATCCTATTTACATTTTAAAATCCAAAATAGAATAAGAATAAACAAATAAGTTAACTTCAAATTTTTTATGATAATACTTAGTATGTCATATTATTACATTTAAAATTAAAATTAAAGTATTTTATTGAAAATAAAACGTTCTATTGAACTTTGAATTCATATTTTTACGGGTACAGTGACTGCTCCGGTTTCGAGACCTTCCCATATTTTAAAGTTCGGCCGTTTATTTCTGCACCCCCCTTACCTTCTACCTTTACCTCTAAAGGAATATGTAGAAGACCAAAAGGCCCCCTATTATCCCCTGCTTGCCTCTTCATTCTGCACCCGTGAAATGGTAAAACTACCCCGCTTTAATTTATAAACCAACCTTACGTTTCATTTCTCTCTCTCTTTTCTCCGTCAATGCACCCCTTGCTCGAGCGTTGTTAGTGCTTATGTGTGAGAGTATATGTTGGAATACCATTATCCTTCTAAGAATTATCATCGACTCTATCACATTGCCATCTCTCTTGAATAGGTTCGATTTTGTGTATTTTGCTTCATCCTGGTTGCAGCTGCGTTACTCCAAAATGGTTAATCTGGAAAGTGTCCCAATTGTATAATATGAAACATATTTGATCAATTTTTTTTTAGATTGTGCAATTTGAAATGTATTTACGAATCTGAAAATATATTCCAGAATGTTGTATTAATACATTCAACGATTACAATCCATAATATATTAATATATTTCAAAGTTGTGCATTCCAAAATGTATTATTTTTTAATTTGTTAGCTAATGGAATCATTTAACATTTGACAAAAGATATGGATAGGACTAGAGTTTGAACACATTAAGCCGAAGCTAAAGTAGAAAGGATAGTGAACAAGTTATTGCTAAAATTGATGTGGATGGTTGCCAATAGTGATAGAAGGACACAATGAGCAATAAGGATTTTGTGAAAAATAGGAAAATCATTAGGAATGATTGAATTGGGATTTGATTTTTTTTTTTTCTAAATTTATCATTTGATTAACAATGGTAAGAAGACTACTTGTTTTGTGAAACAAACATGAGATATGTCATGTCAGTCACATTTTATCGATTTCTCAAATTTTTTTTATGCATTTAGACTAGAGATCATATTGTAATTCTTTTGTCTGAAAAATAATACCTAATGCATATTTGACTTAAGATAGTATGTCAAGAAAACAAGACTTAAAGCAAAATCTTTTACGAAAAGATTTTAGTAGGTTTCTTCTAATGAAGCTAAACAATTCATCTTGAAGAAAAAACTCAAAACAAATATAATCAAACTATATTGTTCTATGCTTAGCTCTTTTAGCTCAATAAGGTCACGTCAAACTTAAATTGCATAAGTCAGCTAAATACTTGACTAACTTATGTTCATGTTTACTTTAACAAGTGATTATTAGATCATAGTCTTAGTAGCATTTGACTAACTGATGCAAGTGTAGGTCGAATACTTAGTTCAAAAACATTGAATAAAACATTTTAGAAGTTCTACTGCATTAGGTTTCCTTCATGGGTTAGTGCAGATCATAATAACATGCAATATAAAAAGAGATAAGGGAGAGAAAAACTACACACAATAATTTATATTGGTTCATTTTCGCAATAAACTATATCTAGTTTTTGACTAAACTAGTCAAGTTCAACTAAGCAGACTAATGCTGTAAGGTACACGTAGAGTGTTCTTTGGGCTCGTAGCTATTTATGGCTAACCCCATGAGTATTGTTGACACAAGTCACTCCTCTGAGTATTTTTTGCTCAAGCCACTCCTGGGTAATCCTTAGTATTCTTTGCTCATGCCATTTTTTGTTGACCCCTTGAGTATTATTTCCTCAAGCCACTCCTAGAACCTTGAGTATTATTTGCTCAAGCCACTCTTGGCTAACACTGAGTATTTTTTATACTATTTAGCCACTTATGGCTAACATAGAAAAGACTGATGGTTTGAATGATTGTCTGATAATTTTGTATGACTAAGAGAAAGTGTTTGTGTCTTTCGACAGATACAAGGTTTGGATTTTCTCTCCTAGTTTAAATCATTTCTCACTCTAAGGAGGGGTTAAGTCTTTCAAAGAATACAAGGTGAAAATTCACTCTTCAAGGTGACTAAAAAGACACATCTTATGTTCTATTCTAAGCTCTCATAGACCTATACATTTTGCAATACTTTTGCTCTAAGCACTGGGATACTTTTCTAAATCTTTTGAGAATTGTATATAATCTTGATAGCATTTTTGCGACATCCTTTGCTCTTGTATTCTTTTTCTTCATGGTAGGCTATATATAGTTTTTGGAAGAAGATAGTCATTGGGAGATTGTTTATATCTATTGAGAGGCTATTTATATTCATTGAGCAACTTTAGGTCTTCTTTCATGCCTTCCTTGCATATGACGAGTTTTAACTTGGTCGTTGCATTTCATGCACCTTATGCATCTTTAAATGTTATTCTTCTTTATGCAATCTCATGGATGACTGACAGTGTATGCTTCCCTCGGTAGTAGAGTCTTTTGTACCATAGCATGGTAAAAGTGCACATCATACAAGACAAGTAGTTCAGCTAGAACTTGAAAATAATTATGTTAGAAAAGTTGGTGGTCCTTGCAACTTTAGCTCATGTCCCAAGAAATGTTTCAATGTTGATGTTTGGCGAAATTCTTCTTGAGGACATACATAGGAGACAATCTCTGAAAAGTAGAGTCAAGCTTTTAGGAATCTTTTTTTATCTTATGTTGATCCTTTCTCATTTCTTTATCAAACATTTTGGTTTATCTTTGTAGCACTATTTTTGGCTAACATTCATAAATCATTATCAGATAAAGTCAAAGGTATGCTTAGATTTGATCTTCGTTTTGACATACACAACTTCAAGCTTTGTTGGTTTAAACACTTAATTAAAACTACAGGGTGCTGAACAGATTTGTTGATGGTTCTTCTGATATATCCTTGCTAGTGAGTTACGTAGATCACGCGGCTTTAAGACTCTGGGAAGGAGAGGATTGAGGTGAATTAAAGTTGGTCTATTGTAAACGTAAGTTAATTAAATTTGGGATCTCTCATTCTCAAATTGAGGTTGCGATGCTTAACACTGAGTTGTTGCCACACTGTGAAACATTAGCTATGAGATTGCAGATAAGGGTCTCATTTTAGCTTTTGTAGAAAGGTGACACCGCGACACCAACACTTTCTACCTTTTTATCAATGATATCATGTTGGATGATGTGTCTGCATTGTTGCATCTCCCCTTAGTGAGACAATTTTGTTCATATGTGATGTTGGATTTTCTCATCAACATTATCATTGTTGATTGAGCTCATTGGGGTGGAGTTCGGTTATGCCACGACAAAGTTAAGGCAATATTATGGTGCTCACGTCAGACTTAGTTGGTTGTGCGAGGTGAACGAGAAGTGCATCATCCACTAGAGATTAGAGTATGTAGCTCAAGCTTATTTGTTGCACCTTGTTGGGTGCACAATATTCATTGATAAATGGTGGATTTACATGGGAAGTTTTCGCCCTTACCCACATGTATGATCAGTTAGGGGATTCTTGCTTTTGTAGGTAAATAATATACATAATTTGAACAACATAGATTCATTTTCAATTGAATATATAAATAATATTTTGTTCATAACGGAATAGACGTAGATATTTGAACACTTCTCAAGCATGGGAAGGAGAGATATAAATCCCACATATAAAGAGGTTCTTCCTTGAACATCACTTTGTAGATTACTATTGAAAAAAGTTACATCCTATTCCTGCCGGTTGACCTAGTCGCTGGTTGACTCTGGAGGCGAGCTCTAACCCCGTCTGCCTCTACTGGAATCTACACTTTCCTTAGTTGCTCAAATGTGGCTCCTTTGAGACAGAGGGTATGTAACGCCCCTAAAATTTTATTCATATTTATATCATAAAATAAACATAAAACAATAATATCAAAATTAACATATATATATAACAAAATACATTCATCCCATACATTGTATTTCAAAATAATATCCCTTCTCTAGGGAATTTTAATACATAACCATCCAGTGTTTCAAAATAAAACAAAATACAGCATAAGAACAGGCGATCTCCTTGTCCAACCACTCACTGAGGAGCTCTACTACCTGCAACATCATCTGCTCCCGTGTAAATTACACACGATCATCACAGTTTTAAGAACACGAAACACAATACAAAACACAGGGTAAGCTAGCTATTAAAAAAAAAACTTGAAGTACGAAACTTTAAAATTAACATAAATCAGCTTTTAAACACCCACATAAAATCCATCACTTTCTCATTCATATCACACAACCATCAAGTGTCTATCAACAATTTTCAATATTCATCTTTCTCACGTCAGAATTCCCACTGACTCACAACACATAGACACTTGACTCTACTTCCGGAAGACTCGTGCGTTGACTCAGACTCAGAGATCTGCACTTGTCATACTACACCACTGTGAATCCACATAGGGTCGCTGTGAATCCACACAGCCATGCGCATAAATAAATCTCAATATCATCACTCTCCCAGTATGACAGGGTTAATTCATAGAACAGGTCAAGTTAGTTATCTTTCAAACAACTTACCCATTCATATGAACCTCCTTCGACTCTCAACACCTGAATAACTTTATCTATGTGATTCCATTATCTCAGGAGAGTCAGGATATCTCCTTCTAGACAAGTCCCTAGTCAATGCACATTACACACGATCTTACACGGTATTTTCTTTCCTGAAAATACTATGCCTTGATCCCACATTCACAACATTCAATGCATCATACAACACATAATGTACGGTTCCAAATCACAGCAACAATCAAAAACCAAGTTCAGAAATTCGAATATCATATGCATTTCACAACATCTACTATATTTAAAATTTCACATTTCAAGCTCAAACAAATTCCGATCCACACATAAAAACAGAGCATCGTGCAAGAAAGTTTGAAACCGGCGACCACGTCGCCCCAACTTCAGAATCTTCTAGCCTAAGGTTTTATTGAAAATAAAGCTAGCTTCCCTTATCTGGACTTGCGTAAAATCTCACTACGAGCTCTAACCCACTGAACTTAAGGATACCCGAACTCTGTTTTAAGGCTTGATTGGAAACTTGCAGAGAACCTTCCCAGGTGCTCTATGGCAGTTGCCGGTAGCCCAGCTGGGATGTGAGAAGGCCTGAATCGCAAAGTGAAGGAGAGGAAGGAAAAAAGGATGAAGACTAAACTCACTCTATCTCTCGCTACTCCAACAGCGTTCGAACTCCAACTAAGAGGAGGTGTGTTCTGAGACTAAGAAACGTAGACCCGCCATGCAGCTGCCATTACCCACTCTGTGGGAAGCTTGCGTGCACGTTTCCTCTGACAGAACTACCACGTGATGTCTCTGCGCGTACCAACTTTGGGTTACCTGCCTTACCAACTCTCTGGCGTCAACTGTTCTGAAGCACTCCTAATGTCTACGTGTCGCGCATGCAGAACGTTCATGCTGGGAGCCTGGGTCCCACCTTATCTGTGTGAAACACTACCTCGCGCGATGACCATCCACTGATGACTAACCGCGCAATGATTATCCGCCGATGAACGATATGTCTCTTACCCTGGCAAACGACTGATGTGCCTCTCATCCCGGCGATGACTGATGTGCCTCTCATCCCGGCGATGACTGATGTCACATCGCCACACCTTGCTGAAGGTTCATTAACCCACTATGCTACGTCCAAGGACACCAAAGACTTCCACCTTCAATTCCTCAAAGAGACCTGAAAGAACAGCATGGCGCCTCTACGGCCAGTGTAGCTCCTGCGACTAAGTTATCCACATAGGGAGTTGCTTAATGCACAGGCTACTCTGGGCACAACATTAACATGGTGTGCTGGTCAACTCTAGGTATCACGACTCACACTACTCATGGTGGCAGATATGCCACCTATCTTCTCTATCACTCATCTTCTGTATTTAGACCACATACTAAGTGCTTACCAAGTCTTCTCGAATACTCGGCGATGTGCTCTTTTCGGCGATCATGTACACCATAGGCGATCGGTGATCATGTGAAATCTTCCTACACGGCGATCATGCGCAAAATAGGCGATTACTGATTTCATACGGGGGAAGTCGGAGGCCGCCGCCTTCTTCAACAAACGGCGATCTCATCGACTTCTAAGCTACACCTTCCTTTCTCTTACCCTTCTTGATTCACGTGCTCCCCCTTCAAGCACGCCCACGTGATTACCTCACGATAAAGTCATCGCACCTGACTACTTGGTTAGTACAATGGTCAACCGACCGCCCTCTACCAGCTGACCCCAGACCTTGGGCGACGTCCGAGGTCTGACCACTATGATATTTTCTATTTTTATGTTCTTTTTATTTTAAATAATAACATACTCAGAAATTATTTAAAATCTATCACTTCTATTCCAAATAATTTATAGGTCCTTACAGGGTACCCTACCTGCTGATTGCACTCTGACGATCTAGTTAGTATAGGGCTTATAAGAAACAAGAAATATCTAGTTTCAGGCTTAGAAACAGCATACCTTCACCTGGGATCTCAAGTCCCTTTTATAGGCTACCACTAGGCTACCTCTTGTAACCAACTTCCCTCATGAGAATCTTATCTCCAGTGAGAGCGCATTCAATGGGAGAAGATCTTGCTACAGTGTGCACAATCTTAGTGCCACAACTGCACAAAATCTTATTTCCTTGGGGTGTATAAAATCTTAACAGAATAATCGCCAGGATACCAACTCATGTACCAGCATCAGGGGTCCAATCTGTTTCACGTAGGCACACTCATCATGCCTTTACGCACCATGCATATGCTTTTACGTATTATGCATGCAAACCGTTTCAAGCCCTAGCGCTCGTGGGCTTAGGCTTAGAAAATGTTTTACTAGTACTAGACCCAAATGTACTAAATGCACCCTTAGGTCCATGAACCTCCTTCGTTGATCGATCAAGCCTTGTACGCGAAAGATTACACTAAATGTATGAATGAGAGTTAATATGCACATACCTGAGCCCAATCATGTGGTCCATCAACTCTATTGAGCTGACCTGCTTAACGCGGACGTTGATGTCCGACCACCAAGCACTGAACTCTACGCGCTCTGCTCCAATACACATCCCATAACTTCCTCAACATCATTATGTTTTATGTTCATAACACAAACATAAATTATTTATAATTTAAACAAAATAAAAAGAAATACATAACACTAAATCCACCTTGTAGTTAAGACAATCTTGAAATTGTTTTGAAGAGTAGTACTTTTACCCGTACAACGCACGAAATTTATTTTTAAAATATAATATATTTATTATATAAATTTAATTTGATAAAAACAAAAACAATTTAATAATAATATTAAATAATTTTGGTTGACACGTTATCATTGAATAAACATTCCATTACATCAAAACATGCATATGAGCATTAGCAATTAGTCTCTCAAAATATTTCTAAAAAAAAATAAAAAATTAGAAGAAATACAAAAAGTAAAAAATAAAAAAATACTTAAGAAGTCTTTGTGTTTCTATTTAGATTACATTAGTATTAGACTATTCTTTGAACCTGTGCAACACATGGCTCTTCCGAGAACTACTTTAAAATTCATTAATAATTTTTTTTATTGTATATAAAAGAAACTAATTTTATGTATACATTTGAATAATAATAATAATAATAATAATGGTTATTGTAGAATCTATCAAGTAAGCAATTAACTAATGATCGAAAGTAATTAAAAATAAACCAATTAATTATATATTGTAAAAAAATTAAAATCACTTATCATATCATAAGCATATGAGCCTCTAGAAGATTTCTTGTAAACCCATTGTATCAAAACTTTCATAGATGAGGTGAAAAACTCTTGTACATCTGTGACAGAAAGTCTGAAAGAATAAATAAGTCAAGCATCACACCCAATGAAAAATATAAAGTGCACACATCTATACATATTGATGGTGAGCAAAATCGCCAGCTACTATTTCAAATTCAAATATATGAACAAAGATCTTAGTGCCAATATAACCCTATAACCCTTACCTGACCAAAGAAAGTGTGGTACATTTTACCAAAGAAAGTCCTTAGTTATTTGAAAACCTAATAATATGTTTAAACTTCAATACTTTACTCGAAATGGATGAACTTTATGCCATAGAGCATGTGTTTTTGAAACCTGAAATTTCAAATTTTGAACTCAGTACTCTATAAAATATATTTAATGAAGGAAAGTGTTGAGAGAGATGCAAAAGCTCAGTTTAACATCACTTGGGCAACCTTGAAACACAGAATCGTGCAGCCAAGTGTGTCGAACAAAGCCTAGTGTATTTAACACTATTTTGGAAAACATTGGTGAGAGACAGTAATGTGGTGAATGAGAGAGAGGAAGACAAAGCATCTGGTGAATGAGACCGAGGAAGATGAAGCATATGCTGGATGAGAGAGAGACGACGAAGAGGAAGCATCTGCAAAGAGGAATGGTGGATGAGAGACAAAACGAAGAGGAAAGTCATGTGTGATAATGTGACCTTCTCACAGTGTGCCACATGTCAAGCATAGAGTGAGCCACATCACCCTTTTTTCTAATTTAGTATTTTTTTAGGAAATTTACTCTGCTAGCAAAACTTACCCTAGAAATAGCTTCCATTTATAGTATTTATATATTCCTAGTTGTTTTAGTTGTTCTTAACATTGCCAAAACTCCACAAAAGAAAAATATGACTTCAGTTTCTACCTGGAAGTAACTTCCATTTATAGAATTTATATATTCATAGTAGTTTTAGTTGTTCTCAACATTGCCAAAACTCCACAAGAGGCAAATATGACTTCATTTTCTACTTCCACAACCATGAGATTAAACACTACGTAAACACTATTTGTTCCATAAATTTGATGGAATTTATAAATGATAGTTGAAAGCGAGACATTATTCTCACACACCAACAACAACAAAAGTCTATTAAGAATAAGAAGTTGTTCTATAACTATGAAACCCTTACAAGTTAAAAAAAAAACCTATTGCTTTTGAGTAAAATACAATTCAAATAACACGTCAACAATTATCTTATCATGTTCCCATCCCATCTCTTTAACAACATGGTAGTGATAGTGATAGAATGGACCATATTATTTAGTTAATTAAATTGTTCTTGTAAGGGACTGAGACAGTAACTACTATTAGCTGAATAATTGATTCCTCTCCTTCATTCACACTTTTTAATGATTTTTTTATGACAAGTGTATCGTGTTGTCAGAAATAATAATTTGTCCCTAAGGATGAATATCGAACTCATAAGAAACAATTGAATTGTTAAGTATAAGATTCACTAAATAGAAAACAAAATAATAAAGTTTGTTGGGAGTTTGTTGTGATTGCAATAATTAAAAAAAAGTAAGTTAACGAATTTGTTGGTTCAATTGGGAAAATTGGGATTGAGTTCATCCTTCTTACTCTTTTGTATTTTGAATAACATATTTTATCCTTTGATTGATGTTGATGTCCATATAAAAGGCCTTTATACCAATTTTACGCATATAAAATTATTAAGAAAGTCTCCTTAATATCGATTTCTCACATATTTATAAAAAAAATTTATCATTACAATTAGATGTTGATAGCAATTAACATTTCAAATCTATTCCTAACAATTATCATTATCATTTGGGTCAGAAACTTAAAAGTACTTTCCATTTAAATCTAAGTTTGTGCAACGCTCAATTGAGTATTCGGTATTTTGGTTCTATTAATCTTATAATAATGATGTATCTTTGTTTTGTCTATTGTGCCTATTTATATAGTTGTGATGAGCCCTCTTACTCATAGGTTATAATTAACATGCATAATCATGATTAAAAACGTATTGTCTAATTTAGTGTGTTAATTATCCTTTTTATCTTGACGTATTTCATATAAGTGGATCGGTCGGCTCTGTTACCGGGGGTTCTGGAATTGTCCAACCCCAACCACTACATAAATATTTCATATTACCTATTTACAAAAAGGAAAAATAATATAAAAAAATTTGAGTTTTATTTTTTATGAATAATTTTATAATCATAACATCTTTTACTTTTTAAAATAAATATTTAGAAAGTAAATAAAATATCCATAATATGTTGTTTTCACTTTTACGTTGATACTAAATTGGAAAAGGAAGAATTTAACACCTCTTACTCTAAATGTCTTATTAAACAAAGCTTAAAAAATATATTTATTTAAAATAAATGAATAAAAATAATCAATTGAAGTAATTAGACATTTTTCTGATTTTTGTTTTATTGATTGAATAATAATAAAATGTATTCCCTTTTTCATTTAATTTTTATTAGATTATATCAAACAATATGAATGGCTATGTACTAGTACTTTATCCGTTAAACGCACGGGGATTATTTAAAAAAAATTGAATTGCAATTTTAATAAATAAAACAAAAATGAATTATATATATATATATATATATATATTTGTCTAAAAATCACAAGTCTCTTAAAATTCAAATAATGATACATATCTCAGTAATTATAAATGGCAAGAAGTGAATAAATGTGACGTTTTGGTAACTTTGCAAATTATTATTTAATATTGTAGGAGACTTTTTAATTTATAACAAAACCAAATATTCCATTCATAAATCAACGATGATAATAATAATTAGAAAAACATAATACAATAAAATAACTAAATACGGTAAAGGAGTAATATTAATGTAAAATATTTAAAATTAAATTTAAGATTTTTACAAATTAAAATATGGTATAATTACTGATCCTGCCGCGGACTCGAACGTGGAGGATCTGTCTCGTCACTCCTTCGTCTAGCCTTCTGCAACTGCGTGTTCTGCAAGAACGCTCCAAGAACCTTCGCCGGAACTCCAAACGATGTCTGCAAAACACACAGACAGCGCCTCTAGCGGCCGTTGTAGCTCCGACGCTCAAGTCAGGCAACAGGAACACAAAAAACTCTCACTGAATCTCTCTGTGAGACTCGTGTGTGCTCTGATCCACTTTCTCTCTGTGTGTAAACTTGTAATCTGAAAAACTTGTGTAAGAATGTGTAAGAATCCCCCTTACCTTACATGAGGTGGAGTACCTTTATACTAGGCCGCGCCTCTCTCTCTGATGGTGACACGTGGAGGCATGCAACTGACATCTAACCGTACACGTGTCACATCTGAAGGGCTTCTGCGCTTTTCTTTGTGCGGCTAAGTTATCCTCTTGCAGAGTAACTTAGCGCGTTTCTTCTCTCTGAGTGAGCCGCATGCTCCCAGGAGAGCGCCAGGTGTGGCTGGTCTGAGCACACTCACCAGGCGCATCCTGCCTACATGGTCTCGCCGTACATCCTCTGAGTGGGTGCATGCTCGCAGGAGATCACCGGGTGTGGTTGTTCTAAGCACACTCACCAGGCGCATCCTGCCTACATGGTCTCACCGCACGTCCTCTAAGTGGGCATCATGCGAGGTGCATGCGTAACGCTCTCGTTGGGAACCTGGGTCCCAGCTTAACACGTGTTGGCAAGAACACTGATGACCGGTCTAGCTCTACATGCGCTAACGACTGAGCGGTGCCCCATTACTATCCACTGATGACCGTGCGGTGCCTCATGACTTTCCACCGATGACCGTGCGGTGCCTCATGACCTTCCACCGACGACCGTGCGGTGCCTCATGACCTTCCACCGACGACCGTGCGGTGCCTCATTACTTTCCGCGCTCTGCTTCCAGGCGCTTATCTAGGCACCGCTCTGGGGGTGGTGGCCACTTGATAACTGACCACCGATCCCCGTTCTAAGCGGTCTCCTCCCTAATTCGCCTGCTATCTCATGCCACGTGTCACCCTGTGACTGGTCCACGTGGTCACCTACTACTGACATCATCGCCTATCGATGACCGACCGGATCACAAGCCCCCCAGTCTCGAGCTGTGAACTTGTTCTAGCGAAGAGACTAAGCGGTCGATGGCAAGCTCATTCCTCCTCCTTGAGCTACTCCCCTTGCCACCTCTCCTTCTGTGTAATTTCTTTTTCTGCTACATAACTTGTTTAAACCTTTTAGCTATAAAGGCTCACTATATTGACTTCAATATGAATGAAATCTTTGCTCGAGCTGCACGTCTCTTTCCATCCGTAACCCTTCAAACTTGGTTTCTGACTTGATCACTACTAACTGTTGCCTTAGCATTGTCTTTCACAGCTTTTATGCATAACTCCATGCTGGACGACTGACTTGACGGGCCTAAATCACCATCAACCACCGACTAGCATGTTTGTTCACCACTGATCAGTCCTCGTGCTTTAGGCTTTGCTTTACTTCTCTGTTACTCCAGCGCTAAGCACGTAGAGGGCCTGAAAGCCAAAGATGATGCCTGTGTTTTGGGGAAGAAAAGTGCTTCTCGATGACCCCTCTTGCCTCAGCCTTGCTGTAAGAAGTAGAGGGTGAGGTCTTTCTGCTCTCGCCTCAGCCTCGCTGTACAAAGTCGAGGGTGAGGTCTTTCTGCTCTCAACTCAGCCTCGCTGTACAAAGTCGAGGTGAGGACTTTTTTATCTCGCCTCAGCCTCGCTGTACAAAGTCGAGGTGAGAACTTTTTTCTCTTGCCTCTGCCTCGCTGTACAAAGTCGAGGGAGAGGACTTTCTTCTCTCGCCTCAGCCTCGCTGTACAAAGTCGAGGTGATGACTTTTTTTTTTTTTCTCGCCTCAGCCTCGCTGTACAAAGTCGAGGTGAGGACTTTTTTCTCTTGTCTCTGCCTCGCTGTACAAAGTTGAGGGAGAGGACTTTCTCTCACCTCTGCCTCGCTGTACAAAGTCGAGGGAGAACTTTTTTTTTTCTCGCCTCAACCTCGCTGTACAAAGTCGAGGTGAGGTCTTTCTCCTCTCACCTCAGCCTCGCTGTACAAAGTCGAGGTGAGGACTTTTTTTCTCCTGCCTCTGCCTCGCTGTACAAAGTCGAGGGAGAGGACTTTCTGCTCTCGCCTCAGCCTCGCTGTACAAAGTTGAGGGTGAGGTCTTTCTCCTCTCGCCTCAGCCTCGCTGTACAAAGTCGAGGTGAGGACTTTTTTATCTCGCCTCAGCCTCGCTGTACAAAGTCGAGGTGAGGACTTTTTTCTCTAGCCTCTGCCTCGTTGTACAAAGTCGAGGGAGAGGACTTTCTCTCGCCTCTGCCTCGCTGTACAAAGTCAAGGGAGAGGACTCTTTTATCTCGCCTCAGCCTCCCTGTACAAAGTCGAGGTGAGGACTTTTTTCTCTTGCCTCTGCCTCGCTGTACAAAGTCAAGGGAGAGGACTTTCTTCTCTTGCCTCTGCCTCGCTGTACAAAGTCAAGGGAGAGGACTTTCTTCTCGCCTCTGCCTCGCTGTACAAAGTCGAGGGAGAGGACTTTCTTATCTCGCCTCAGCCTCGCTGTACAAAGTCGAGGTGAGGACTTTTTTCTCTTAGTGGGTGCATGCTCCCAGGAGAGCACCAGGTGTGGCTGTCTAAGCGCACTCACCAGGCGCATCCTGCCTGCATGGTCTCACCGCACGCCTTTAGAGTGGGTGCATGCTCCCGGGAGAGCACCAGGTGTGGCTGTCTAAGCGCACTCACTAGGCGCATCCTGCCTGCATGGTCTCATCGCACGCCCTTTGAGTGGGTGCATGCTCCCGGGAGAGCACCAGGTGTGGCTGCCTAAGCGCACTCACCAGGCGCATCCTGCCTGCATGGTCTCACCGCACGCCCTTTGAGTGGGCAACTCTTCTTCTTCTGGTTTGGAATCATGCGAGGTGCATGCGCAACGCTCTCGCTAGGAGCCTGCGTCCCAGCTTAACACGTGTTGGCAAGACCCCGATGACCACGCACCGATCGAGCTCTCTGCTTCTGGAATCATGCGAGGTGCATGCGTAACGCTCTCGCTGGGAGCCTGGGTCCCAGCTTAACACGTGTTGGCAAGACCCCGATGACCATGCACTGACCGAGTGCTCTGCTTCTGGAATCATGCGAGGTGCATGCGTAACGCTCTCACTGGGAGCCTGGGTCCCAGCTTAACACGTGTTGGCAAGACCCCGATGACCACGCACCGACCGAGCTCTCTGCTTCTGGAATCATGCGAGGTGCATGCGTAACGTTCTCGTTGGGAGCCCGGGTCCCAGCTTAACACGTGTTGGCAAGACCCTGATGACCATGCACCAACCGAGTGCTCTGCTTCTGGAATCATGCGAGGTGCATGCGTAACGCTCTCACTGGGAGCCTGGGTCCCAACTTAGCACGTGTTGGCAAGACCTCGATGACCATGCACTGACCGAGTTCTCTGCTTCTACATCCAGGCGCTCCTCTAGGCACTTATCTGTGGGTGGTGGCCACTCGGTAACTGACCACAGATCACCTGCACTTGCGCCTGGGGCAAGGAGAACTTTAAACTAGGAAACACTTGCACACTTTATGTACTGAAATCTTTTTTATTGGGTGGCCTTGTTAAAAAGGTGCCCCCTGATCTGCTCAACTGTTTACAGTAGATATACTGAGTGTGTGTACAGCGCGAGAACGCATCTACTTTACAACTTAACTGAAGTAGAAACTTAAGTGTGTAGCGTTCCGCATCCTAGGGATAGCTGCTCCATCCAGAGTCTCCAGCCGATAAGCTCCATTCTCCAACGCCTCAACCACTCTGTATGGACCCCTTCCTTTCATAGGCGATGACCGCCCTGGCGACGCCTGATTCACGAGGAGCTTCCTCCTGAGCTACTTGGGAGCCCCCCAGCGTTGCATCCTCCATCACCTCACGTCCCCATGCACAGGGATTTCATCTTGTTGATCGCCTGTCTGAGACCCCGAAGCGCGATCACCTTGCGCCTCCTGCAGGTAATCGGTCAGGAATCCTGTCTTCACCAACTCAGCAAGTTGATGCCCCAACGCCAGGCAGGTGCGGAGCGTGTGTCCATAAGCCTGATGGAACTCACACCACTCGTCCTTCCTCTCTCCAAGTACCTTGTCAGTTTTCTCTAGTACTCGGAGTCTTGCAGCCACGGCAGGGATGGCGATCAGCTCCGCCAACTCCACCATGAAATCATACCTAGGGGGTGCGTTGTTCTCCCTTGCACGCCCCCTGGTCTGGTCCTTCCTGGGTGCATAGGGACAAGGCCTTCCCTGCGCCTTCTTCCCTTCCTTGGCTTCATACACCCGCGCCTGCTGCTGCTGCTTCCCCTGACCTCCGCACGGCTTTGACGATGCAGCACTGCCTCTCTTCTCAGAGACCTCTGTCTCTGCTACTATGTGCGCCACCGCGCGTCGCCGAATCTCAGCAAAGGTGGCAGGGTGGCTCCTGATGAGCGATTTACTGAAAAGGCCAGGCAATACGCCTGTCTTGAATGCATGCACCAGCATGCTCTCGTCCTTGCTGGGCAACCTCACCACCTGCGCACCGAAACGATTGAGGAAGTCCTTCAGCGACTCCCCCTGGTACTGGTGCACGTCGAACAGATCATAAGACACCACTGGTGGCGCTCTGTTGACGATGTACTGCTCCGTGAACAGCTTCGAAAACTGATGGAAAGAGGTGATGTGGCCCTCTGGCAGGCTCACGAACAACTCCATAGCTACTCCGCTCAGCGTGCTCATAAACATCTTGCAGTACACAGCATCTGAACCTCCAGACAGCATCATCTGAGTGTGGAAGGCTGTCATGTGTGCTCCTGGATCTTCCACCCCCGTGAACGACGCCTTCACTCCCACCAGATTGGGAGGCACCGCTGTGTTCATGATTTCGGGGGAGAAAGGCATAGGAAATGGTCTAGGAGGCGACGGCGGCGTCGACATCCTATCTTCAACTGCGCGCTCCCTCTGCGCCTGCAACTCCCTACGCAGTTCCTCATTTATGCGATTTAACTCCTCATTTCTGCCATGCGATGCAGTCAGCTCTGCATGCATCTTCTCTTGCTCAGCTCTTGATGCTGCGACATTATCCTGCAGCGCGCGCATCATCTCCATGACCTGCGCCATGGTAACAGCTCCTTCTTCCACAGGTGGCGCAGGTATGGTTTATCTGGTTCTTCTACTCATCTTCTCAAGAACTTCGACGAAAGCTTCAAGAAACTTCCAGAAACTTCAAGAACTGCGACGTGGATGGGAACAAGATTCACACGGGCCCCACGGTGGGCGCCAAATGATCCTGCCGCGGACTCGAACGTGGAGGATATGCCTCGTCACTCCTTCGTCTAGCCTTCTACAACTGCGTGTTCTGCAAGAACACTCCAAGAACCTTCGCCGGAACTCCAAACGATGCCTGCAAAACACACAGACGGCGCCTCTAGCGGCCGTTGTAGCTTCGACGCTCAAGTCAGGCAACAGGAACACCAAAAACTCTCACTGAATCTCTATGTGAGACTCGTGTGTGCTCTGATCCACTTTCTCTCTGTGTGTAAACTTGTAATCTGAAAAACTTGTGTAAGAATGTGTAAGAATCCCCTTACCTTACATGAGGTGGAGTACCTTTATACTGGGTCGCGCCTCTCTCTCAGATGGTGACACGTGGAGGCATGCAGCTGACATCTAACCGTACACGTGTCACATCTGAAGGGCTTCTGCGCTTTTCTCTGTGCGGCTAAGTTATCCTCTTGCAGAGTAACTTACCGCGTTTCTTCTCTCTGAGTGAGCCGTATGCTCCCAGGAGAGCGCCAGGTGTCGCTGGTCTGAGCACACTCACCAGGCGCATCCTGCCTACATGGTCTCGCCGTACATCCTCTGAGTGGGTGCATGCTCCCAGGAGATCACCGGGTGTGGCTGTTCTAAGCACACTCACCAGGCGCATCCTGCCTGCATGGTCTCACCGCACGTCCTCTAAGTGGGCATCATGCGAGGTGCATGCGTAACGCTCTCGCTGGGAACCTGGGTCCCAGCTTAACACGTGTTGGCAAGAACACCGATGACCGATCTAGTTCTACATGCGCTAACGACCGAGCGGTGCCCCATTACTATCCACCGATGACCGTGCGGTGCCTCATGACTTTCCACCGATGACCGTGCGGTGCCTCATGACCTTCCACCGACGACCGTGCGGTGCCTCATGACCTTCCACCGACGACCGTGCGGTGCCTCATTACTTTCCGCGCTCACTTCTAGGCGCTTATCTAGGCACCGCTCTGGGGGTGATGGCCACTTGGTAACTGACCACCGATCCCCGTTCTAAGCGGTCTCCTCCCTGATTCGCCTGCTATCTCATGCCACGTGTCACCCTGTGACTGGTCCACATGGTCACCTACTGCTGACGTCATCGCCTACTGATGACCGACCGGATCAATTACCTTATTCGTCCCTACATTTTAGAACAATATTCAATTTAGTATAGTGATTTTTTAAAAAATCAATTTGGTCCCTATGTTTTTTAAAATGTATCTAAAATGGTCCTTATCGTTAAGTCGCATCTTACGCGTTAAGTATTGCTTACGTGACAGAGAAAAAGGGTTATGTGGACTGTGAATTAGACACATCAGATTGGTTAGGCATGAAATTGGTTTCGTAGAAAAAAAAACCCAAACCATCACCCTTTCTCCCACTCTAAACTACCACTCCAAAAACCACCGGCGATCATGCCGAGAGGGTTCATTCCGAGCAAAGATAGAGAACAAAGATTTTGGAATGTTACATACAAGTTTTGAAACTGTGGAACCATCACAGCAACCAGCAACAGAACAAGGAATGACCAAAGCATCTTTGCTTCACTCCAAATCATCGTCATTGCCAAACTCAAAATCTTCCAATTACAATTACGAAATAGGAAAAACTAAAGAATAATTTTAGTATGAAAAGCAAAGAAAACCCTAAAAAAGGGGAATGAAGAATTTAGTTGGAGAAGTTGAAATGTTAATGATTTTGGAGTGGAGGAACGAGAAATAAAGGATAGATTGAATGAAAAAATTGAAACAAAGAAGAGATGGAGGATAGAAGAAGAACCAACCATTGTTGCTGCTCCCAAATCCCAAATTCAATTCAAATCTTGAATTGAATTCATCGCCTCGTAGTTGCGGTTGAGAGGAGGGACAGTCTAGTCCGTTGGTTAAAAGTCGTCGGCACCCCAAAGCCAAAAATTGATGCCGCCATCAAAACCCTAAATGATCTAAAATTGGAGAAAACCTCCATCGATCGCTCTCTCCTAAGCGCTTCCAACACCGGTAAGGCATTTCGACAGAAGGTGTCGAACACCCTTCTTTTTGGCTTCATTGAGAACGACAATAGGGGGTGCAACAACGACAAGCGTGAACGACAACCGCAGGAGGCGAGCGCGAAGACAAATACTATTGCAAGCAGTGACGATATCTTCAACAACACGATCTTGAATAGAAGTGACGCCATTCACAACGAAGAGAACAATAGGTGCGTGCGAAGGAGATACAAGCGGCGGAGGAGATGCCGCCGGCGACGATGTGGGGTTACAACGTTAGGAAACAACACTACTTGCCACCTCACATCTCTCAACCGCAGTTCTCTCTGCCACATAAGCAGCTCTTGATGCCGTAAGGTCGACTTAACGGAAAGGACCATTTTGGATACATTTTAAAAAAAATAGGGACCAAATTGATTTTTTTAAAAACCAGTATACTAAATTGAATATTGCCCCAAAATGTAGGGACGAATAAGACAATTATACCTTAAAATATTGAAACAAACCTCTCTAATGGAAATAGAGTGAATAAATTTGACGTCTTCGTAACTCAATAAATTATCATTTAACACTTCGGGAAAAATTTCAATTTCTAACAAAATCAAGTAAACATTTCATAAATAAGCAATACAAATACTAATAATAATTAAAAAACCATGATACTGTAAAACAATCAATTGTTATAAAATGGTAATTGATTAAAAATATTCTTTTTTAAATTCAAATATTGGAACAAATCTCAACGTTTGACAAATAGTGAATATATTTGACATTTGGTAATTCACCAAATTATCATTTAACGCTGAACAAAACTTTTAAGTTTTCAATCAAACCAAAAAACAACTTGTAAATGAGTAATAATAATAAAAATAATTAAAAGTACTTTTTCTAATGTTCAAAATGAAGTGATTCTTAAGCAGACTTTCCTACTTGCTATTCAACAAAGTTTGGAGAATGCTAGTTCAACAGTTCTTGATATTCTTATTTTTCAAGAAAAGACTACTAAAGAGGAGCTTCATCATGCCCTTCATTGTTAATACTTGCTTTGGAAAAAAGAAGGCCAGGATGCTCTGGTTTAAAGATGGGACAGAAACACTGCTTTTTTTCATGTTGTGGTAAAAAAAAGAAATAATTCTAGTGGGATCCATAGATTAAGAACTGATAATGATGTTGTTCTGGCCAGTTGACTAGTCGCCGGTTGACTTTGATGACTGGTTCAGGCTTCGCCTATCTCCCCTGGAATCTGCACCTCCCTTGGTTGTTGGATGCTTTACCTATAGAGACAAAGGGCGCCCTCATGGTTGGTCATGCTCCGACGCTCAAGTCAGTAAGGGCTTTGTGAACAAATAAGAAACAAGTAGTTTCAATATCTAAAAGTGTATTCAGAATTGCATACCTTCACCTAGGACCTTAAGCCCTTTTTTATAGCGTACCATGTTCCTGTTGCACTTGAGATAAACAAATATTAACTGAAAATAAACACATTATCTTATATCTCTAACAGAAAACCCCCTGCCACAAGCACCAATAATCTTCAGCTCCTAGACTGCAGGTGTTCCTTCTGTTATATACACACGTGCATCCCTATCTTTTTAGGGTTAGCACTATCAAAGGGTATTTCATGTGTAACAGACATATATGCATAACAGGAAAATCTTATGTGATATTAACAAATCTATATGTAGTTGTAACAAACAAATGAATAACCATATATATATATATATATATCTTTATATCTAAGCATCTTTATCTTTAAGCGCATGCCACTGATTATCAGCACATGGCAGCTTTGTTACGCGCTTCGAGCCCATTAAGCAGATTGGGTTAGCCTCGTAACCTTGGCGCAAGGTCTCGCCCATAATCATTCGCTCGTATGTCCACGCTAATACACACCCATTCATACGCTATTTCGTGCCATGCATATAGCTTTACCTAGGTTGCCTTAGCGTTAACAGGCTCGGGCCTTACAGTTAATACTTTACTCATCATAGACCTGGACACGCTAAGCGTACCCTTAGGCATATTACGTTCCTTCACTTTAGCAATCAATGTTATACGTGAAGGATTATACCATATACATGCATGAGAGTTTAATATATCCGCATACCTGGAGCCCAGTCACATGGTAAGTGAGGCCCATGTACCGAGCTGACCTGCCTGAGAGAAAATGTCGAGGTTCAACCAGCGAGTTCTGAGCACTACGAGTTCTAGTTCAGTACACAAGCCACCCAGGCTAGAGCTGAACTTACTTCAGCGAAGAGGCTTTTTGCTCATCCGAGTCAACCTATGTGGCAAATGAGTGGTGCTACGTGCATAATACCTTGAGTTGACATTTCACCACACTCCATCATGTGCTTCCACGTGGATTTTATCAATGGTTACAAGACATTGCCGCTTACGCTCCCCTACTACAATAGGGTTTAAGAAACTCAAATGTCTCCACTGTTTCATTACGTTCTTAGCAATTTTCGCGCTTCTCTTCAAACTTGTTGCATCGTCGTCGTCGTCCATACAATCTTGTTCCCAATACCTTTTTGATCACCACAAAGGTACTAACTTTTCCTTACCCTAATTGCATAGTGTGTTTTTATTGCTTTCGCTTTGCTCTTGCTTTACTGCACTGAGATTGTTCATACCCGTGTTCTTGATATTACTGTTCCCGCCAGTTATTCTTCTTTTATGAATGCATGTAATGTTGGATTCTGAATGTATCTATTGGTCTCTGTTTGTTTACTTGCTCTGGTTTTATATGGACTACCAGTCCAAATATCCTTAGGCCCCTGAGAACCTTTTAGCCGAAACCTCAGAGTTTACCTCTAGGAAGAAGATAGTGGATTATAAGAAAGCCGAGTATAAGAAATACCCTAACCCTGATCGAAACATGTTTGGTAGAGAACATGATAAACTTGTCCGTGTAATTCCTTGTGGGGAGGGTGAGCCTATATGTAGTGATGAATCCACAGACCCCGAAGGTCCTTTCTGTTTCTTTTATTCCACCCTTTTTCAAAAGATCCTTCTTCGCCTCCCTTATTCCCCTTCAAGAGAGCCCTGCTCACCGAGATTAACGTCGCCCCTGCCTAGCTACACCCAAATAGTTGGGCATTTATGTGGGCCTTTACCATCCTTTGTTCCCACTTTGGCCTACTGGCATCAGTGGATGTCTTTCTCTACTTCTTTGAGGCAAAACGTATAGGACGCCAACTTCGGGTGTCCTTCAACGGGGTTGCTGGGAGGTCCTTGTTATCCCTCTTCCAGCAATCTTATAAGGGCTTTAAAAAGAAGTTCTTCAAAGTTTGAAGTAGTAAGGGAGATCCAACCCTCCTGGATGGGTTTCCCTTGTATTGGACCCGAAACCCCATCTTCTAGAGCCCTAGACGCCTGCAGGACCTGCCCCCACCTGAACGTGAGGTGTGCATCCATCTTTCCAACCTTAAGGTGGTTTTCGATACTGCCACCCTGATCCAAGAGGAGTTTTCCCCTGTGACGGTCAAAGCTTGCATTGGTATCCTCTTTTTTCCTGTTCCTTGCTATATTTGATGTTTTTGTATTGTTGGTGTAATTGTTGAACTTATTTGGGTTTGTTATGCAGAGAAAATGTTGGACACGGAGAAGAGGAAGAACCTAGCTACCCTGGCCAAGCAGAAAAGAGCTGCTGCGGAGGCTCCTTCTGCGGCTGTTGCAGAAGTACCCCCTGTTGAAGACCACATCAGGAAGGCCATAGTTGAGGTGGTGGCCTCGGAGGAGGACGAGACGCATTCTGGGCTCATCTTCAAGAGAAGAAGAAATGATGCAGTATCCTCTGCCTACTCGATCTCAGGTGGGCGAGCTCCCTCTCCTTCGCATTCTCCACTCTCATGCCCCTCAACCTCTAGGGGGGTCATAGTCCAAGAGAGTAGAGAGGAACTTACTGAGGAGGAGGGACTGTGGAATCCTTCTACAGATCCCCTTCTCACCATTCAAAACGCCTTGCTCCCTTCTAAAATCAAAGAGAAGTTGAACCCCTTGGAGGAGGACCAGGTGCCGGAAACCACAAGATAACTTGGATAGGCGCTGGCTAAAAGCCCTTATTTCTTACCGAGCTTAAAAGCGCTGCCCAGAGTGAAGCTTCCAAGGCTAAAAGGCTAGAGCCAAATTCTGGCGAGTTACGGTTTGCTTGGTGCCTTTGATCAGAATGAGGCCCCAAATGCTAAACAAATGGGCATCTTTGAGCTGGTTTCGTTTAGGCTATACCCAATCTTTGGTGGACTGATTTCGTTTTCGTGCTACGCCCAATGATTGGCGATCTGGTTTCATTTTCGTGCTACGCCCAATGATTGGCGAGCTGGTTTCGTTTACACCATATTTGGTGAATTGGTTTCGTGTGCACCACCTCAAGTGGACTAGTTTCGTCTACACCACATTTCGTGAACTGGTTTCATTTAAACCATATTTGGTGAACTGGTTTTGTGTCCACCATATTAGGTGAACTGGTTTCGTTTACACCACATTTGGTGAACTGGTTTCGTTTACACAACATTTGGTGAACTGGTTTCGTGTCCACCACATCGGGTGAACTGGTTTCGTGTGCACCACATCGGGTGGACTGGTTTCGTTTACACTACATTTGGTTAACTGGTTTGGTGTCCACCACATCGGGTGAACTGGTTTCGTGTGCACCATATCGGGTGGACTGGTTTCGTTTATAATATAATGGCACATCATTTCTCAAATGTTTTTTCATTGGGCGACCTCATTAAAAAACCCCTGTAAGGGAAAAAGAATGTTCCCTTAACTGTTCATGATTGACATTATATATTAATTGAAATAAAACTTAAGGGTTGCCACATTCCAGGTTCGGGGTATCGCACCCCCTTTTAGAGTCTCAAGTTTGTAAGCTCCATTCCCGAGCATTTCTGTCACTCGAAACGTTGAAATTGATAAAAATATTCAAATTACAGTTATACAAATTAAAAGATAGATGTGGGCGTGGAGATAAAGCGGTAAAGGGAGATTCATTTTTCGGTTGTGATTCACTTGTACACGGTTCTGAGTTTCTTGGAAGTTCTTTGTTGATTCAATCACTGACTTGAGCGTCAGAGTGCAACCCGCCGCAGAGGAGCCATATTGTTCTTTCAGGTGTCTTGGAGGATTTTCAGGTGGAGATCATTGGTGTGCTTGGCGTGAAGCTGGTGAGGACGAGGTTCGAGAAGGAGAAGCTCTAGCGCTTTGGTCAAGAGGCTGGATCATCAGGCGCCCACCGTGGGGCCGTGTAAACTATGATTCCCATCCACAGTTGAGTTTGTGAGGTTTTCGGTAGTTTCTGTTCGATTGCTTGCTGCTGCAATCATTTTTCTGGATGTTTGGACCGTTTGAGTTGAAGTTCAATCGGTGAAGAGTGGTTTTCTGGAGGTTTTTACCGATTGATTCCTGGATCGATCGTTGTGCGAAGGAAGTTGTGTGCGAAGGAAGTTGTTTGCGAAGGAAGTTGTGTGCGAAGGAAGTTGAAGGTTTCTTTAGCGTTGTTGCAAGATAGGTTTTGCGTGTTGAAAAGCAGCTGTGTGAGATTAGTAGAAGTTGAGGAAAATGAGGACAACCATATCTAGTTCAGTTGCGCCACAATCTGAAGAGAATAACGTGACGATGTCGCAAATGCTGGAGATGATGCGTGTTTTGCAAGAAAATGTGGCAGCGTCACGCGTCGAGCAGACGAAGATGCACGATGACCTGGTCGCCTTTAGGCCAGGAACGAAGAGTTGAGTAAGGTTAATGAAGAGTTACGTCAGGCTCTTTGCGAGCAGAGGGAAAGTGCTACGACCAGCGGAGGTGCGCCATCGTCTCCGCCACGATTTTTTCCAATGCCATTTTCGCAGGCGATCATGGATGCTGGGATTCCTGCAAACATCACGGCGGTGAAGGCCTCCTTCACTGGAGTGGAAGATCCAGAGGCTCACCTTACCGCGTTCCATACGCAGATGATGCTGTCGGGAGGATCGGATACGGCCTATTGCAAGATGTTCATGAGCACTCTCCACAGCACAGCGTTGGATTGGTTTGTAAGCTTACCTACTGGACACATCTCTAGTTTCCAGCAATTCTCCAAGCTTTTCGTCAATCAGTACATTGTGAATAAGGCGCCGCCTATGGTGTCGTATGACTTGTTTGACGTAAGGCAGTTCCAGGGGGAATCTCTGAAGGACTATCTGAATAGGTTTGGAGCTCAGATAGTCTGATTACCAGGTAAAGATGAGGAGATTTTCGTGCACGCCTTCAAGAAGGGCGTACTACCTGGACCTTTCAGCGAATCATTAATCAGGAGCCACCCTGCGACGTTTGCAGAGATTTGGCGACGTGCTGTGGCTCACATCGCCGCTGAGAATGAAGTGATAGAGAAGAGAGGGAATATGGCTCCTGCGAAACCACGCGCCCAAGCCAAGACTCAGCCTCAGAGGGTGTTGGAAACGGCGGCGGTGAAAAAGGATCAAAGGACATACCGTCCTTATGATCCAAAGAAAAACAAAGGCGATGGCAGTAATAGAGGAAAAAGGCCAGGTCGCCCGAGGGAATTCAAGCGCCCTCCAAGGCATGAATTCGTGATGGGATTGGCGGACCTGATCGCCATTCCCAATATAGCAGCCAAGCTGAAGGTGTAAGGACCTGTAAAATTAAATTGGAATAAAAGGGTATATTTTAAATGAATTCTAAGTATGTTTTTATTTAAAATAAAAAGGAAGAAAAGTGTAGCTTAGAAGACTACAAGAGTTCCTTGTTAACACATAATCGCCGGTCGCCTAGACTACACGTGATCGCCAGGGCGCGAGGCATGCGGGGTTAGTCATCGCGCGGAATGTCATCGGTGGATAGTCTTCGCGCGAGAGGACATCGGGGGGTTAGTCTTCGCGCGAGAGGACATCGGGGGGTTAGTCTTCGCGCGAGAGGACATCGGTGGATAATCTTCGCGCGAGAGGACATCGGTGGATAATCTTCGCGCGAGAGGTCATCGGTGGATAGCCTTCGCGCGAGAGGTCATCGGTGGATAGCCTTCGCGCGAGAGGTCATCGGTGGATAGTCTTCGCGCCAGTGGTCATCGGTGAAAGGTTATCGCGCGATGTCGAGTTTCACTCAGATAAAGTGGGACCCAGACTCCCAGCATGAAACGTCCTGCACGTGCGCCACGTAGACAAAAGGGGTGGTTCAGAATAGTAACCTCAGAGTGTCAGCCTGCGCAGAGGCACGCGTAGTTGTACTGTTCAGGGAAGCGTACACGCAAACTTCCCTGCAGAGTGGGTGGTGGCAGCGGCTTTTGTGGGAGAGTTGGTTTAAGATTCAAAAACCCACTTCTGAGAAAAAGAAACGTTGCGGTGGTTCAAGAGCAAAAGAGTGAGTTTACCTCCATTCTTCTCCTTTTCTCTCCTTCGCGCTGCGATTCTGGCACCTTCACACAAGAGTACGACGAGCGGCAGCCACCATTAGAGCACCTGGGAAGTTCTCTGCAAGTCCTTCAAACCAGACGCAAAAACAGAGCCAAGGCGTTCTTTAGGCTTCGTTGGATTTCGGAGCTCCTGGTGTTTGCGCAAGTCCAGGTAAGGGAAGCTAGCCTTCATTTTCAATACAAGCCATAGATTAGCTGTTTTCTGAAGTGAGGGCGACGTGGTCGCCGGTTTCGTTTTCATCTTCGTGAATGCTCTGTTCTAAGTGTTTGGGCGACGTGGTCGCCGGTTTTACATACAGATTTCGAACTTCCCTGTTTTAGTGTTGTTTTAGAGTGTTTGAGATTGAAAAGTGAAATGCATGTAATATTCGAAAATCTGGACCTCTGAATGATTGTTGCTGTGATTGGAATCGTTCATTTAAGTGTCATATGATGTGTTGAATGTTGTGAATGTGGGATCAAGGCATAGTATTTTCAGGAAAGAAAATACCGTGTAAGATTGTGTAGGATGTGCATTGATCGGTGATTTCTATAATGAGATATCCTGACTCTCCTGATATGATGGAACCATATAGAGGAAGTTATTCAGGCGTTGAGAGTCGAAGGAGGTTCATGAATGGGTGAGTCGTGTGAAAAAGAACGAGCTTGGCCTGTTACGTGGATTAACCCTGTCATACTAGGAGAGTGATGAGATTGAGATTATGTTCATGTGCACAGCTGTGGAAACTTTACAGCAATGTAGTATGACAGGTGCAGATCTCTGAGTCTAGTCAATGCACGTGTGTTCCGGAAGTAGTGTCAAGTGTCTTGTGTGATGAGTCAGTGGAAGTCTGACGTGAGAAATGAGAAACATTGAATTGATAGACACTTGATGGTGTATGTGAATTGAAAGACTCTTGAGGAAATTGTGAAATATGTGATTTACTTGATGGTTTTACGTGAGTGTCTTAAATTGGTTTTATCTTGATTTTTTTTTTCAGTTCATATCTAAACTCTCTTTCAAATATCTAGCTTACCCCTGCATTTTCGTTTTGTGGATGTCTTTTCTTAAAACTGTGATGATCGTGTATAATTTACACGGGAGCAGATGATGTTGCAGGAAGTGGAGATCCTCGGTGAGTGATCGCCGGAAGGAGATCGCCTATCTCTGTTCTGTTAGGCGATCACCCCTTTTTGTTTTCTGATAGGAGATCGCCGGTATGATAGGAGATCGCCTGTCTGATGGGAGATCGCCCTTTTGTTAGGAGATCGCCTGTTCTTCTATTTTGTTGTATTTTGCTTACGTTTTTCTGAAAAAGTGACCGAATATGTATTAAACTCCCTGTGAGGAGAAACTTCATTATATATATAGATATATTTATGTTCACTTCAATATAATTGTTTACCTTTATTTTTATTATATAAATGTGAAAAGAATTTGGCGGGATGTTACAGAAGGTGCCTGAAAAGGTGTCGGATAAGGTGTTGGGGCCAAAGCCAGACGCGTGGTGTGAATTTCACAAAAGCTTTGGTCACACCCTTGATTCCTGCCTGTTGCTGGGATACCAGCTCGACGAGTTGGTTAGAAGTGGATTTCTGAAGGACTATTTGCTGCAGAAGAAGGCAGCAAATGCGTCGAGCTCCCATCTGGCGAGCAGCGAGGACCAACAGCATGAAGTGCCCATTCACGGGGAAATCCACACTATAGCTGGGGGTTTCTCAGGAGGTGGGTGCACTGCGTCACAGCGCAAGAAATATGCTCGATCTGTGATGGCGGAGGAAGCATTCGAGGACCACTCGCCCGATATGGGCATCACGTTTACCAAAGAAGACCTTAGGGATGTTGTACCACATGACAATGATCCTATAGTGATCTCGCTTGTCACGGCAGGAAGGAAGATCCACCGAGTGCTGGTTGACTAGGGAAGTTCGACTGATGTTATGTTCTGGCCAACTTTCAACAAGTTGCAGCTGCCCCTTGACCAGCTGAGACCTTATGGAGGATGTTTGTATGGTTTCGCTGGCGATCAGGTGGAGGTCAGGGGGTATATTGAGTTGAGAACCACATTCACGGATGACGCGGCTTCAAGAACGGAGAAGCTCTAGCGCTTTGGTCAAGAGGCTGGATCAACTGTTCATGATTGACATTATATATTAATTGAAATAAAACTTAAGTGTTGCCACATTCCAGGTTTGGGGTATCGCGCCCCCTTTTAGTGTCTCAAGTTTGTAAGCTCCATTCCCGAGCATTTCTGTCACTCGAAATGGTGCGGTCCATTTGGGAGATAACTTGTTCTCTAGTTGATATGGGTGGGCTTTCCTCATGACCAAATCACCGACCTAGAATTGTCGAGGTCTGAGTTTAAACCTTTGCTTCTGCTCCACCTTCCTTTTCAAGGCTTCGCCTTTAATGTGTGCTTGCTCCCGTACCTCATCAAGTAGGTTGAGATTTATCCTTTTCCCTTCATTAAATTCTTCCACCACAAAATTTTGGAATCGTGACCAGCTCTCCTGTATCTCTACTGGGATCATGGCATCCAACCTGTATACTAGGCTGAAAGGCGTCTCCTTAGTGGTGGATTGAGGGGTGGTGTGGTAGGCCCATAAAATTTGCGGGACCTCCTCAGCCCAACTCCCCTTTGCCTTTTCTGACATCCTTTTCAACCCTCTAAGTAATACCCTGTTGGTAGACTCAACCTGCCCATTGGTTTGGGGGTGTTCTTCAGATGCAAATACCTGCATAATGCCGAGCTCCGTGCACAACTTTTCAAGCTGCTGGCTCGCGAACTAGGTGCCATTATCGGATACCAAGCACTTTGGAATCCCAAAACGATAAATAATATTCTTCCACACAAAGTGTTGGACTTTGTGAGTGGTGATTAGTGCCACGGGCTCAGCTTCTATCCACTTGGTGAAATACTCCACGGCCACTACCAGGTACTTCATTTGTCGAATGGCCAATGGGAAAGGTCCCAGAATATCAATGCCCCACGTGTGAAAGGCCCACGGGCTATTGATCGATCGCATATCTTCTAGGGGTGCATGATGCCAATCAGCATGATTCTAGCATTGCATGCATCGCTGTGCGTACTTCGTACAATCCTCCCGCATAGTCGGCCAGTAATACCCTGCTCGAACAACTTTCAAAGAGAGAGCTCGTCCTCCAATGTGGCTTCCATAGATACCCTCGTGGAGCTCTGCCATCACCTGTGTACATTGATCACCACTTATACAGGTCAGAGTAGGATGGGTGTAACCATGCCTGAACAGTTTCCCATCTATCAAGGTATACCTTCCCGCGTTCTTCTTCACAATCTTGGCCTCTGTGGGCTTCACCAGAAGTACAATGTTAGCGAGGTAACGCTTATAGGATGTCATCTAGGTCTCGCCTATATCAATAAGGCAAATGTCCAACGGCCCTTCTTCAACCAAGTTGTAAATACTTATTTTAGGTACCCTCAAGGTCTCCTGAGTTAGGGATTGATGTCTTCTTTTCCCAATATCAACCAGATTCACCTATTGTTTTTCGCTCGTATCATCTGTAGCAATTCTAGGTGCCCTCAAGATCTCCTGGATTACTGACCTTTAATGACCTCCTTTACCTGAGTTGGCGAGCTTTGCCAATAGGTCTGCTCGTACGTTTTGCTCCCTTAGAACATGTATCAACTCAAACGCGGGGAAGGTTTCTTTCCACAACATGACATATTTTAGGTACTAGGCCATCTGGGGATCCTTGGCCTAATATTCCTCTGTGACTTGTCCGGTCACTACCAACGAATCGCTTTTTACAAATAGGCTTCGAGCTCCCATCTCCTTGGCGAGTAAGATTTCGGCTACCAATGCTTCATAGTCAGCCTGGTTATTGCTAGCCTTGAAGGGAAATCTCAGGGCCTGCTTGATCAACAATCCATTTGGTCCTTCCAGGATAATGCCAGCCTTGCTACCCTATTGGTTAGAGGACCCGTCTACTGAAAGAATCCACTGAAAATCTCCCCTTCCTGAGGGGGTAGTTCCCGTGAAGGGTTCCGCCACGAAGTCAACATAAACCTTTCCCTTGATAGGACCTCTAGGCTCAAACTGTACATAGAACTCGAAAAGCTCAACTGCCCATCGCACCATTCTGCTAGTCATGTCTGGTTTTTGTAGTATCTTGCAAATCGGTAGGTCAGTCATCACTATTACTATGAAACTTTGGAAATAGTGACGGAGTCTCCGAGCTGCAAATACTACTGCTAAGGCTGCTTTCTCAATGGCTTGATAACACTCCTCTAGTCCTTGCAATACCTTACTTACAAAATATATGGGCCTCTCTGGTGGTGCTCTTGCTCCTACACCAAGACCAAGCTGATCGACCGATCTGTGATCGCAAAGTAGAGATGGAGGGGTGTGCCCGGTAGTGGCTTGCAAAGAACTGGCGGGCTGGCCAGGTACTCCTTCAGCTTTACAAATGCTTCTTTACATTCTGCTGTCCAAGCGAAATGACTATTCCTCTTCAAACACTGGAAGTAAGGGTACCCCTTGATGGCAGAGCCTCCAGCCACACACAACCACATAATAAGAAGGATAAAGACCTAGAGGTTGTTTAGGGATTTATTTGCAAATATGGGTCTAATTGGGCTTTTGTTTCTTTTTGTAGGCCCAATCAAGAGGACAACTCTAGGGTGAAGGAATGTATAGACATATCCAAGAAGACCTCCAAGTCATCAAAACATAAACTAAAGCTTTGGTCAGAAGAACACAAGAAGATTGAGTTCCTGCTGACTAGTCAACATTATTTTTGGGCCAAGCTTTAGCTTAAATAAATTGTATAAAGTTGTTTAGGATTTCATGGGCCATGTATTGGGCCTAGTAGCATAAAATAATTGGACCAAATATTTGGGCCAAGTAGCATAGGTTTTTGGGCTTGTATTTCGGCCAATAGTAAAATATGACTAGTTAGGGTTAAAAGTTACTGGTTAGGGTAACAATTGGGCTTCTTTAAGCCCAATGTAACCCTAAAATGTCTAGGGTATTTTGGAGGACGAAAATCACCTTGGCATGAAGCACATGGACGTCTACATGGAAGCTTAGGAGTGGAGAGGATTTAGCATGGAAGGTGTGAGCTAAACATGGAAAGCATGACTCCACATGAAACCTTCTCATTGGAGAGTTGTATTTTGAATTTTCAAATTTTTGCTCCAAAATGTCCAAAGTGGTGCTTGGCTCATGTAAATACAAGATTAATGAATGAGTGAAATTGCTGCCAAATTATTGAGCCAATTCTCACTTTTGTCTCCTACCTCTCTAGGATAGACACTTAGTCTTCAAATTTCCACTAGCTCAAGTGATTAGGCCTCACCTATCACTCTCCATACTTAACCTTTACCTTCAAGGAATCCACTAGCTCTACGTGAGCTCCTTGTCCATTCCAATCCATAAAGCTTCCGCAACTCTCCACCAAGAAAATCCAAACCGGATGAAGGCACAACTCCATCACCCCCGATCTCCCCCGGCTAACAGGAAGCGAGAGAGGGCATCCATCCTTCCTGTTAACTGCTGTACTTCTTTCGTGGTGGTAGGACTTCTCATAGCAATGATTGCTGTGCACTTCTCGGGATTTGCTTCTATCCCCTGCTCTGTGAGGAGAAATCGCAAGAATTTTTCTGCTTTTACACCAAACACACATTTCAATGGATTTAGTTTCAGGTTGTACCTGGCTATCGTAACAAATAGTTCTTCCAAATCCACCACATGCTGTTCCTGCTCTATTAAGGTGACGACCATGTCATTCACATATGCCTGCACATTCCGCCCTATCATGGGGGCGAGAATCCATTCCATCAACCTCTGGTACGTCGCTCCAGCATTCTTTAATCCAAATGGCATCACCTTATAACAATAGCTGGCAAGCTTCGTCATGAAAACAATCTTGCTTTCATCCCGAGGGTGCATGCGAATCTGATTGTACCTCGAGAATGCATCCAAAAAGCTGAGAAGTCGCCACCCAGATGCACTATCTACCAAAGTATCGATGTTGGGTAGTAGATATGAATCTTTAGAGCAGGCTTTGTTGAGATCTGTAAAGTCCACACACATTCTCCACTTTCCACTAGCTTTCTTAACCAGCACCACATTCTCTAACCATTCAGGGTATTGAATTTCCCTTATATGGAAACGTCCAACTATTTCTGTGTTTCTTGCTTAATGACAAGTTGCCTTTCTTCATTGAATTTTCTCCTCTTTTGAATGATTGGTCTGATCTTTGGGTCTATCATGAGACGGTGGCACAGAAAGTCTGGGTTAATTCCTGGCATATCTGATACGGACCGTGCAAAGGCATTCAAATGTCGTGCTATCACCTCGGCAATCCTGTCCTGCAATTCTTGGCTCAACGACTTGCCGAGCTTAAACTTCTTACCCCCGATCTCCCTTTCCTAAACCTCACCTACTCACTCGGGTCGCTTATCACTGGGGATCTCCATAAATTTTTGGGTTGTGGGGGCGTCTCCCTCTTCAGATCCTGCGGGACCGCTTTGCCTGGTATTTCTTATATCTTCTAATTTCTCGTTTATGAATGAGGATGGGACCTAGTTTTACTTGGCCGCATGGTGGGCGCCAAATGCTTTGGCCGGTTGACTGGTCGTCGATTGACTCTAATGACTGGTTCAGGCTCCGCCTGTCTCCCCTGGAATCTGCACCTCCCTCAGTTGCTGGATGCTTTACCTTTAGAAACAAAGGGCGCCTCACGGCCGGTCACGCTCCGACGCTCAAGTCAGTAAGGGCTTTGTGAACGAATAAGAAACAAGTAGTTTCAATATCTAAAAGTGTATTCAGAATTGCATACCTTCACCTGGGACCTTAAGCCCTTTTTTTATAGCGTACCATGTTCCTGTTGCACTTGAGATAAACAAATATTAACTGTAAAAAAACACATTATCTTATATCTCTAACAGAAAAACCCCTGCCACAGGCACCAATAATCTTCAGCTCCCAGACTGCAGGTGTTCCTTCTGTTATATGCACGCGTGCATCCCTATCTTTTTAGGGTTAGCACTATCAAAGGGTATTTCATGTGCAACAGACATATATGCATAACAGGAAAATCTTACGTGATATTAACAAACATATCTATATGTAGTTGTAACAAACAAATGAATAACCATATATATATATATATATGTTCTCACTGGTTGACTCTCCTATCGGTTGACTCTACGATGATCACGCGCCTCCCTTCCTCACCTTGAATTAGGCTTTGCTGTTTCGAAAGAACTTGCACCTGCAAGATAGAAAGGGGGGCCCTAGAGGCCGTTTGCACTCTGACGCTCAAGTCAAAACTAGGGCAAGTATACCTAGTGTATTGAGTATCTGTGTTTAGGTCTAGAAACTACGTACCTTTGTGAAGTGTTTTACTACCCTTTATATAGTCTAGGGTTTCCTCTGCACCGCTACCCATATTTAGGGTTTACAGGAATACCCTTGTGCCGCCATTACCCAGACTTAAGGTAATCTAGTGCGTAAGGTTTCCTTAATTGGAGTGCAAATTCTAACAAGATGGCCACCTGGGTACCCCATCGTGCACCTAGTCTTTGGGGCCACCTGTCCTGGGAGCGCCTTCACTGTTCACGTGCCATGCATGTAGCTTCACTGGAAAACCCTAATCCTGATGAGTACTCGACCTCTCAGGACTCTGCACTTAACTATGCTTTTCCTGCCACACGCATAGGCACTTCGTGACTTAGGCTTCTCCCTACCTCTGGGCACTTTACTGATAACTGGTCTTCTCTCGGAACTCACATAAGATGTTCTAGTTCTATTGTTCAAAACACCCAAGATCGATGTCACATCGTCCCACTCTATTGCCGAGGACTCATCACCCGGCTGAGCGACGAGGACACATCAGTCCACTCTGGTGATTGACACGCTGATGACTAATCATCCCACTAGCCCATACTACCTGTGGGGTCCATCCCACGTGGCTTTGGCCCATGCTGTGGGATCCAGTTGACGTGGCTCACCATTACTAGCTGTTCTCGGTGTCCGGGGACTGGTCGGTACACAAGCCCCCCAATCTCGAGCTATTAACTTCTTCAGCGGAAAGACTAAGTCATCGGCTCGGGCGACCTACGTGGCACTGAGCGAAAGGACAAGAACAGCACGCTGAAGGGACATCTCACCAACCCCCTTAATCTGCAAACACGTGGTAAGGTTAACGGTTGGGGCTTCTTAACGTTTGCACTACCTTGCTTACGTTAAACCCCTTCAAAACCCTGCGCCTCAGCATTGTTTCATCACTTTTCACTCAAACCTCCATAATCACTATCTTCTCTTGAACACTTCCACTCTACTCCATCTCTCGCAACCCCTCATCTCCGCTTACTCAAAGGTATGATTTTTACCCTTCCTATTGCCTTCGTTTTATGCTTCTGCTTCCCTTTACATGCTGTAACTGCTCTGGGCCTGTTTATGATTTCTGCATTTTAGGGTTTCTGTTCTTCTTTCTTGCTTTTGTTCTTCCTCTGTGAGTCTTTGTCCGCCATTTGTTCATGCCATCGCTTTCTTCTGAACCCTTTTCTCCTTCTCCCTGCCTCTCATTTGTTTTAGATTCGAGATGGACAAAACCAAAACCACCTCCAACCTTCCACTTGCCATTGACTACAGGGCCCTCTACTCCTGGGCCTTGAGGAGCTCCTTGCCGAGACCTCTAATGATGGAAGAGGCCCAAGCCCAAGCCAAAGCCCAAGCTCAGGCCCAACAACTAGGTCCATGGAAAAGAGTATTTAAGAAGATTGGGACTCTGCTATTGATGGCAGAGAAACTTTTCTTTACATATTCAAGGACCCCTCAGAGGTCCACAAGGAGTAGAGCCTAAGCCATGGGAGCTGAGCATCAATTAATTTCAGTTTATTTGTAATTTCAGTAGAGTAGGGTTCATTTAGCACAATAGGGGGTGTATTTAACAATTTAGCTTGTACCTAGGCCTTTTAGGGTAGGAATGTAGCCCTACCTTCTAGAAGCATGCTAAGGGGCTGCATTGACCTTTAGTCAACACCCTAGCAGCCCCCTCTTTTATGTATTCCCCATCCTACCCTTGCTCCTTACTCTCCAAGGCACCATCTCCTATAAATAGGATGCTTTGGCTCATGTTTTTTTAAGATCAATTTATATGAGTAAATGCTGCCAAAATTATGCTAGCTTCTACTCTTTGTCTAGTCTCTCTAGGTTAGACACTTTGATCTTCATCTTCACCTTCCTCCAAGTGATTTGGCCTAACCTATCACTCTCCATACCTTTCATGCACCTACAAGGAACCCATAGCTCTATTGAGCCATCCTTGACCCATATCATCCATAACTTCCACTGTAACATCCCGCCCTTTTTTTTTTCTTTTCACAATATGAAATAACGGTAAAACAATTATATTGAAATAAACATAATTGTATATATATATAAAGGAGTTTCTCCTCGCAGGGAGTTTGATACAAAACGGTCGTTTTCCAAAACTTAAACATAAAAATTGCAAAATAATACAAACAGCCGATCTGCTAACAGAAACGGCGATCTCCTAACAGAAAACAGATAAAGGGTGATCGCCCGGCAAGAACAGAAACAGGCGATCTCCATCCGGCGACCACTCACAGAGGAGCCCTACTTCCTGGAACCTCGTCTGCTCCCGTGTAAAAATACACGATCATCACAGGTTTAAGAAAACAATCACAATACCAGATAAAAGGGTAAGCTAGATGTTTTAATAACTTTAAATGAATAGAAAGCAATAAAACTTCGCAATATCTATGATTCATATCAATTTCAACATCAACAATCTCATATTATCATTCTCACAGAATTACAGGATTAATCCATACAACAGGTGGAGCTCGTTCTTTTTCACACGAGACGCCCATACGTATGAACCTCCATCAACTCTCAGCATCACACAATCTCAAAATCATCATTATCACAGTATGACAGGATTAATCCATACAACAGGTGGAGCTCGTTCTTTTTCACACGAGACGCCCATACATATGAACCTCCATCAACTCTCAGCATCGCACAATCTCAATATCATCATTATCACAGTATGACAGGATTAATCCATACAACAGGTGGAGCTCGTTCTTTTTCACACGAGACGCCCATACATATGAACCTCCGTCAACTCTCAGCATCACACAATCTCAAACAGTTCAAAAACATTAAAACAGGGGAGTTCGAAATCAACATTTCCAAAACCGGCGATCACGCCCAGAAAAGCAGGCGATCCCGACAAAACAGAGATTCATGCAAGAACAGAAAACAAAACCGGCGACCACGTCGCCCTATCAGCAAAATCAGAACTATTATCGTAAACATCACACATTTCAACATCAAAACACCGTGAAAAGGAAAGAAAACCAGCGACCGCATCACCCCACATCTCAATCAGCAAACATAACGTTTCGTTGGAAAAGGCTAGCTTCCCTTACCTGGACTAGCGTGAAACTCTCTCTTCAAGTTCTAATCCACCGAACTCACGGATGCCCGAACTCAGCCTAAGCGTTCTGATCGGTAGACTTGCAGAGAACTCCTCAGGTGCTCTAATGGCAGTCGTCGTTTCTCGTCGTACTGGTGCTTGAAGGTGCCTGAATCGCAGCGCGAAGGAGAGAAATGGAGGAGAAAGGAGGTAGCTCACTCTTTCGCTCTTGAACAACTGCAACGTTCCTTTTTCCTCTCAGAAGTGGGTTTTTGCATCTTAAACTAACTTGCCCACAAAAGCTGCTGCCACCAACCACTCTGCAGGGAAGTTGCGTGTCTGCTGCACTGAACAGTACTACTAAGCGTGCCTCTGCGCAGGCTGACACTCTGAGGTCACTATTCTGAACCACCCTTTTTGTCTACGTGGCGAACGTGCAGGACGTTCCATGCTGAGAGTCTGGGTCCCACCTTCTCTACGTGCAACTCGACATCGCGCGATAACCTTCCACCGATGACCTCTTGCGCGAAGACTCCCCACCGATGTCCTCTCGCGCGAAGACTCTCCACCGATGACCTTCCGCGCGAAGGCTATCCACCGATGACTCATCCTGGAGGACGACCGATGTCTCTCTCTGGAAGACGACCGATGTCTCTCTTTGGCGATGCCCGTATGCCTCGCGCCCTGACGACGTCTGCATGCCTCGCGCCCTGGCGATGACCGTATGCCTAGCGCCCCGGCGATGCCCGCATGCCTCGCGCCCCGGCGATGTCCGCATGCCTCTCGCGCTCTGGCGATGTCCGCATGCCTCTCGCGCCCTGGCGATGCCCGCATGCCTCTCGCGCCCTGGCGATGTCCGCATGCCTCTCGCGCCCTGGCGATGTCCGCATGCCTCTCGCGCCCTGGCGATGCCCGCATGCCTCTCGCGCCCTGGCGATGTCCGCATGCCTCTCGCGCCCTGGCGATGCCCGAGCCACGCCTTCCTGAAGGTTCTTCATTCCACTATGTTACGTCCAAGGTATCATCTCCACATGACTCGGTGACGTCGGTAGCTTCACATTTCCAAGGGTAGATTGGCACTTGCCCTCGTGCGCCCATGCATGCAACACTAAGGACGATCTCCTATACTCAAGCATAGAGCTTCGCATGTACAGCGTGTCTAAGGCTTAACCCACACCTCGATGCACGAGGTTTTTGGGAACCCACTATGGTTAATCCAACATCTTGACTACACACTAAGTGTAGTTTCGGCGATCATGTGCACTCTAGGCGACAGGCGACTAGGTACACTACAGGCGATTGGCGTTCAGGTGCAATCAAGGCGACAGGTGACTAGGTACACTACAGGCGATTGGCGTTCAGGTGCAATCAAGGCGACAGGTGATCATGTGCCAGAGAAGTCGGAGATCGCCTACTCTTTCAATTACGGCGATCTCGTAGACTTTTAAGCTATACCTCCCTTCCTTTATATTTTAAATAAAAACATACCTAGAATTCATTTAAAATATACCCTTTTATTCCAATTTAATTTTACAGGTCCTTACATTCTCCCCATCAAGAAAAATTTTCGTCCCCGAAAATTGAATTACAAGGAAAAGAGGTATGGATAAGCCTCTCTCATGGGTTCTTCCAACTCCCAAGTTGAATCACCCGATCTCTCATCCCACACCACTTTCACCATGTTGATGGTCATACCTCTGAGCTGTTTACTTTGCTGATCGTCAATCCTAACTGGTTTCGCTTCAAACGACAATTCATCCCTGATCTGCACATCGTCCACTTCCAGCACGTGATTCGGGTCTGCCATGTACTTCCTCAGTTGTGGTACGTGAAGGACATTATGCAGATTCGCCAAAAGGGGAAGTAGGGCGATCTCTTACGCTACAGGACCTATCTTCCTCAAGATCTGGTATGGTCCAACAACTTAGGAGACAACTTCTTTGATCTGATAGCTCGTCCTACACCCTTGGTTGGTGTCACTCTCATAAACACATGGTCTCCAGCAGCAAACTCCAAAGGTCTTCTCCTCTGATCCGCATAGGACTTCTGTCGGCTTTGAGACGCTCTCATTCTGCGTTTAAACCTCAAGATCTCATCATCGCCCATCACAAAGCCTCTAGCCTGGTCGGTCCCTAGTGACTCCACAGTCCGCCTCAGACTAGGGTCCTCCAACTGCTTATCCTTGATCTTTCCAACGAAGTCATTAGTCATAGCCAGCTTACTACAACTAATGTGATTTGCATGAAATTCTACCCCAAGGTTTAAGTCTCTGAACTGCTCGATCAGTTTCTGCTCTTCCATCATCATGGTGGCTACTTGTATTGATTTTCCACTCAAAGCGTCTGCCACTACATTGGCCTTCCCTGGATGATACATGAGTTGAAAATCGTAGTCCTTTAGAAACTCCATCCACATTCTTTGTCTCATGTTTAGTTCCTTCTGATCGAACAGGTAATTCAAGCTTTTATGGTCACTGAACACCTGGAACCGAGCTCCATATAAAAAGTGCCTCCAGATCGCCAATTCCATGTCATCGGCTGGAGCCATCCTGAAAGGTGCCATTGACACTGGTCCCGCTCCAGGTACCAAATCAATAGAGAATTCCACTTCTCTCTTAGGAGGTAACCCAGGTACTTCATCTGGAAATACATCCGTGAAGTCTTTCACTACATGTATCCTGTTTACGTCCCCTTCATTCTTCACTTCCAACCGAGCTAATCATCACGAAACACCTCGCCCTTCTTCCAACTCCGACCACCCATGCTGAGCAGATATCACATCTGGCTCTTGGAGATCGGGAAACACCACTTTCTGCCTACCGCAGTCTATGAGAACGTGATTGGCAGATAGCCAATCCCTTCTCAGGGTAACATCCAGATCCTGCAGAGGTAGACAGATCAAATTCACTTTGAATCTGCGTCCCTCAACTATCACTGGACATTCGGGGCAACTGTAGAGGTCAACACCTGCCCTGACACAGGTGTAGAGACCAACAGTTCGAAAGGTAACTCCTTCACTAGAAGGCCCAGCTCGGCTATACACCGACCTGACACAAAGGAGTGTGTCGCTCCAGAATCATACAAGACTCTTATACTTCTACCAGCTATAAAACAAGCATCTTACCCCAAATTACCTGACTGGGACGCCTCAGCTCCTGCCATGGCAAACACTCTCCCTGTTGCCTGAGGTCTGCTGCCTTCATCCCTCAACTGTTGGGAACCACTGGGTTGAGTCATCCTATACTGGGTAGGACAATCTCTAGCAACGTGTCCCACCCGTTGGCATGCAAAACACCTTCTCCCCGAAGTCTTCTTGGGGCATACATTGGACATGTGTGGTCCACCACAAAGGGAACATTTTGGTTTCCAGGGTTGCTGCTGCTGAAACTGGGGCGGTGCCGCTACTACCCTATGCTGTGGAGGTCTCGCATAAGGCTCAGACTGCTGTTGCTGCATCCTTGTCTTCCCACTGGAAGAACCCCCTGGGTGTGACCTGATCACCCGAGAATCACCCTTTTCCAGGGTCTCCACCATCTTCGCCTTCTCTACTAAGGCGTGAAATTCCCTGACGCACATCGGGGCTATAGTCCTCTTCAGCCCATGCTTCAGCCCCTCCTCAAACTTCCTGCACCTCCAAGCCTCGGAGGTCGCCTGGGTATAGAACCGGGCGAGGTACTCAAACCGAGCAGCATAGGCGTTTACTGACATATCCCCCTGCTCCAACTTTAGGAACTCAGCTTCCCTCGCAAACTTGGCGCTGTCTGGGAAGTATTTCTCCAAGAACCTCACCCTGAAGCTCTCCCAATCCAATACATCCTCTCGGGCCTCCATCATCTGCTGAGCTCCCATCCACCAGAACTCAGCTTCTCCAGTTAGTAGATAGGTGGCAAACAACAGTTTCTTCTCTTCAGGGCAGGAGGTCGCCCTAAAGATTTTCTCCAACTCTCTGACCCACTGATCTGCCTGATCAGGGGTAGCATTCCCACTGAACTTGGGTGGGTTGTGTCGCATGAACTCGGTCAGTCCCATCTGTTCTTGAGGCTGACCGACGTGGGAGTTTGTTTCCGCAGATCGAGCAGTTTCCCAGTGTTGCATTGTAGCTTGATGGTTCTGTGCCATCGCTGCATTCTGCTGTTGAATGGCAGTTGCCATCATCTCAATGGCCTTAGCAATCTGGCTCATCTCCGAAGAGGGTTGGGGAGGGGTAGAAGGTCTACGTGCCATCTCTCTTCGTTTCAGACTTGAATCTGTAGGTTTTCTATATTCCCTACAACTATAAGAATGAGATCGATCAGAAATCAATTCATTCAGGAGGTACCATCTAGACCTTACAAAGGTCAGAATCTCAAAGTCATTAAGAATTTGAGTTCATCAACAGGATTATAACACTCATAACTTCAAACAAAACACCAGAACAGTTACTGGTGTGCAATCATCAATCCAAACAACCACTCTCAGTCAATTACAAGAACACTCAATAAATCACACCAGAATTCAATGTAGGCTAAATGTAACATCCCGCCAAAACGTTTCACAAATATATATAATGAAAATAAAACGTAAAACCAAAATGTTGAAATAAACCTGATTATATATATATGTAATGAAGTTTCTCCTCACAGGGAGTTTAATACAAAAAGGTCATTTTTCCAAAACTTAAACAAAACAGCAAAGAAAACAAAAACAGCCGATCTCCTAATAGCTGGTCTCCTAACAGCCGACCTCCTAACAGCCGACCTCACAACAGAAAAAGGGCGATCTCCTATCAAAAGGGCGATCTCCGATCAGAGAACAGGAAAAGGGAGTGATCGCCCAACAGAAGCAAAACAGGCGATCTCATCCCGGCGACCACTCACTGAGGAGCTCTTCTTCCTGCAAGATCATCTGCTCCCGTGTAAAAATTACACGATCATCACAGGTTTTAAGAAACAATCACAGAACCAAAACGCAAAGGGGTAAGCTAGACATTTAAAAGAGAGTTTCAAAATGAACTTAAAAATCAAGATGAAACCAATTTAAGACATCCACATAAAACCATCAACTTTCTCATATTCCACCAACCATTCGATAATCACATAACTCACAAATCAATTCCAGAGTCTCTCAATTCACATCAGCAATCAAGTGTCTATCAATTCAATTTCTCAATATTTCACACGTCAGACTTTCCACTGACTCATCACACCAGACACTTGACCACTATTCCGGAAAACACGTGCATTGAACTTAGCGTCCTGAGACATGCACCTGTCATGCTAAAAGGCTGGAAAGTGCCCTCAGCCATGCGCATTACACAATCTCAATATCATCATTATCACAGCATGACAGGGTAAATCCATACTACAGGCCGAACTCGTTCTGTTTCACACGAGACACCCATACGTATGACCTCCTTCGACTCTCCACAACTGAGTAACTTCTTCTATGTGATTTCATTACCTCAGTAGAGTCAGGATCGTCTCATTACACCAGGACACTCACTGATCAATACACATCCTACACAGATCTTACACGGTATTTCCTTTCCTGAAAATACTATGCCTCGATCCCACATTCACAACATTCACACATCACATAACATTTCAACAAATGATTCCAGTCACAGAAAAACTCATGCCAAGGTTCAGCTTTTCGAATATCACATTTAAATCTCAAACAGTTCCAAATAATCACAAAAACAGAGGATATTTCAATAACAGATGAAAACCGGCGATCACCTCCAGAAACCGGCGATCACGAACAAAACTGGGTTTTAAACAAGAACATTTTGAAAACCGGCGACCTCGTCGCCCTTAACATCAAAACAGAAAATCGATTACAGTAAACACTTCGCATTTCAACATCAGAACCCCAGAACGAAAGCAAGAACCCGCGACTACGTCGCCCCAACATCTCAATCAGCAAATATAACGTTTTCGTTGGAAAAAGACTAGCTTCCCTTACCTGGATCAGCGTGAAATCTCACTTCAAGCTCTAACCCACCGAACGTAAAGGATGCCCGAACTCTGCCTAAGCGTTCTAATCGGTAAAACTTGTAGAGAACCTTCTCAAATGCTCTATGGCAATCGCTGGTAAATAAACTGGTGCCTGGAATTACTGAGTCGCAGCGCAAAGGAGAGAAAAGAGAAAGATGAAGGTGAACTCACTCTGTCACCTTTTATACTCTCACTGCGTTTCTAAACTCACTAAGAGGCGGTGCATTCCGATACTAGGAACATAGGCCTGCCATGTAGCTATCATTACCTATTCTCTAAGTAACCCTTCCGTGTGGGTTTTCTTCCTCGAATTAAATGCAAACCTGACAGTATGGCCACGTGGCGTCTCTGCGCACATGGAGCTACTGTTCCGCAGGACTTTCACTGCCTACATGTCGCACATGCAGCACGTTCATCCTGGAGACCAGGGCCCCACTTCATCTGCGTGAAACACGACATCGCGCGATAACCTTTCACCGATGACCACTCGCGCAAAGACAATCCACCGATGACCCATCCTGGAGGACGACCGATGTCTCTCTCTGGAAGACGACCGATGTCTCCTCCTCCTGGAGACCGACCGAGGTCTCCTCCTCCTGGAGACCGACCGAGGTCTCCTCTTCCTGGAGACCGACCGAGGTCTCCTCTTGGCGACGCCCGCATGCCTCTCGCGCCCGGGCAAAGCCCACATGCATCTCGCGCCCTGGCGATGCCCGCATGTCTCTCGCGCCCTGGCGATGCCTGCATGCCTCGCGCCCTGGCGATGTCCGCATGTCTCTCGCGCCCTGGCGATGCCCGCATGCCTCTCGCGCCCTGGCGATGTCCGCATGCCTCTCGCGCCCTGGCGATCATGTGTAGTAGGCGACCGGAGATCATGTTCCAGGCGATCTCATAGTCTTCTAAACTACACTTTCTTTCCTTTTCATTTTAAATACAACATGCTTCGAATCCATTTAAATATGACACTTTTATTCCAATAAGATTTTCCAGGTCCTTACACTAAACATCAAACCTCTGGAATTAAGATTAAGAATCATCCCGATCCAGTTATGAGTGTGCACCCTCATCACTTTATCAAGATCCTCTCATTCTTAGTACCAAGATTTTCAATTAGGGCATACATTCTCTAAGGCACACACAAAATTTCAATACAAAAACGTTTTGAAAACCTTTCACTATAGTTGTTATTTGAAACTCAAATAGATTTTATGAGCAGAAGAAACACAATGGATCCACAGCCCTCAGGTCATCCTAAGGACGAACTGCTCTGATACCATTAATGTAACATCCCGCCTTTTTTTTTTTTTTTTCTTTTCACAATATGAAATAACGGTAAAACAATTATATTGAAATAAACATAATTGTATATATATATATAAAGGAGTTTCTCCTCGCAGGGAGTTTGATACAAAACGGTCGTTTTCCAAAACTTAAACATAAAAATTGCAAAATAATACAAACAGCCGATCTGCTAACAGAAACGGCGATCTCCTAACAGAAAACAGATAAAGGGTGATCGCCCGGCAAGAACAGAAACAGGCGATCTCCATCCGGCGACCACTCACAGAGGAGCCCTACTTCCTGGAACCTCGTCTGCTCCCGTGTAAAAATACACGATCATCACAGGTTTAAGAAAACAATCACAATACCAGATAAAAGGGTAAGCTAGATGTTTTAATAACTTTAAATCAATAGAAAGCAATAAAACTTCGCAATATCTATGATTCATATCAATTTCAACATCAACAATCTCATATTATCATTCTCACAGAATTACAGGATTAATCCATACAACAGGTGGAGCTCGTTCTTTTTCACACGAGACGCCCATACGTATGAACCTCCATCAACTCTCAGCATCACACAATCTCAAAATCATCATTATCACAGTATGACAGGATTAATCCATACAACAGGTGGAGCTCGTTCTTTTTCACACGAGACGCCCATACATATGAACCTCCATCAACTCTCAGCATCGCACAATCTCAATATCATCATTATCACAGTATGACAGGATTAATCCATACAACAGGTGGAGCTCGTTCTTTTTCACACGAGACGCCCATACATATGAACCTCCGTCAACTCTCAGCATCACACAATCTCAAACAGTTCAAAAACATTAAAACAGGGGAGTTCGAAATCAACATTTCCAAAACCGGCGATCACGCCCAGAAAAGCAGGCGATCCCGACAAAACAGAGATTCATGCAAGAACAGAAAACAAAACCGGCGACCACGTCGCCCTATCAGCAAAATCAGAACTATTATCGTAAACATCACACATTTCAACATCAAAACACCGTGAAAAGGAAAGAAAACCAGCGACCGCGTCACCCCACATCTCAATCAGCAAACATAACGTTTCGTTGGAAAAGGCTAGCTTCCCTTACCTGGACTAGCGTGAAACTCTCTCTTCAAGTTCTAATCCACCGAACTCACGGATGCCCGAACTCAGCCTAAGCGTTCTGATCGGTAGACTTGCAGAGAACTCCTCAGGTGCTCTAATGGCAGTCGTCGTTTCTCGTCGTACTGGTGCTTGAAGGTGCCTGAATCGCAGCGCGAAGGAGAGAAATGGAGGAGAAAGGAGGTAGCTCACTCTTTCGCTCTTGAACAACTGCAACGTTCCTTTTTCCTCTCAGAAGTGGGTTTTTGCATCTTAAACTAACTTGCCCACAAAAGCTGCTGCCACCAACCACTCTGCAGGGAAGTTGCGTGTCTGCTGCACTGAACAGTACTACTAAGCGTGCCTCTGCGCAGGCTGACACTCTGAGGTCACTATTCTGAACCACCCTTTTTGTCTACGTGGCGAACGTGCAGGACGTTCCATGCTGAGAGTCTGGGTCCCACCTTCTCTACGTGCAACTCGACATCGCGCGATAACCTTCCATCGATGACCTCTTGCGCGAAGACTCCCCACCGATGTCCTCTCGCGCGAAGACTCTCCACCGATGACCTTCCGCGCGAAGGCTATCCACCGATGACTCATCCTGGAGGACGACCGATGTCTCTCTCTGGAAGACGACCGATGTCTCTCTTTGGCGATGCCCGTATGCCTCGCGCCCTGACGACGTCTGCATGCCTCGCGCCCTGGCGATGACCGTATGCCTAGCGCCCCGGCGATGCCCGCATGCCTCGCGCCCCGGCGATGTCCGCATGCCTCTCGCGCTCTGGCGATGTCCGCATGCCTCTCGCGCCCTGGCGATGCCCGCATGCCTCTCGCGCCCTGGCGATGTCCGCATGCCTCTCGCGCCCTGGCGATGTCCGCATGCCTCTCGCGTCCTGGCGATGCCCGCATGCCTCTCGCGCCCTGGCGATGTCCGCATGCCTCTCGCGCCCTGGCGATGCCCGAGCCACGCCTTCCTGAAGGTTCTTCATTCCACTATGTTACGTCCAAGGTATCATCTCCACATGACTCGGTGACGTCGGTAGCTTCACATTTCCAAGGGTAGATTGGCACTTGCCCTCGTGCGCCCATGCATGCAACACTAAGGACGATCTCCTATACTCAAGCATAGAGCTTCGCATGTACAGCGTGTCTAAGGCTTAACCCACACCTCGATGCACGAGGTTTTTGGGAACCCACTATGGTTAATCCAACATCTTGACTACACACTAAGTGTAGTTTCGGCGATCATGTGCACTCTAGGCGACAGGCGACTAGGTACACTACAGGCGATTGGCGTTCAGGTGCAATCAAGGCGACAGGCGACTAGGTACACTACAGGCGATTGGCGTTCAGGTGCAATCAAGGCGACAGGCGATCATGTGCCAGAGAAGTCGGAGATCGCCTACTCTTTCAATTACGGCGATCTCGTAGACTTTTAAGCTATACCTCCCTTCCTTTATATTTTAAATAAAAACATACCTAGAATTCATTTAAAATATACCCTTTTATTCCAATTTAATTTTACAGGTCCTTACATCCACCACCTTTTTACCTCATATTTCAAGAACAAATGGTCATGAAGAACAACCTATCATTTGGTATCATGAGCTATGGTTCTTCAAAGATGAGTGTCTCTTCATTTTATTTTTTGAGTTCTTCTTTTCTCCAAGTTGTTCATCTTTATTCCAAGTTGTCTTGCTGTTTTTTGTGTGTTAATATGATTTGAATGCTTGTTTATTCATTTCATTTGGTGGGTTTGTTCAAACTTGTGCTTGAACATCTATTTTCAATTTTGTAGGATTCTTGATATATTTGTGTTGCTGTTTTTATTTTTAGGTATTTGAGTCTTGCTTGAAATTTCATTTGGGTCATATGATGTTCTTGAGTCTTTTCATTTTATGAATCCATAAGTTTTGTCTAAGTCATGTGTTTCCATATTTGTCATCAAATCCTAGTAGTACTCTTTTTGATTTATTTGTTTCTTGTTTTTGGTCTGAATGTTTGATCTGAAATCTGTTTTGTGTTGATCCTTTGGTGCATTTTTAATTTTAGTTTGAGTTCTTATTTGTGTGTTAGATCCACACAAATTCCATCATATTAACTCCATTGTGTTTTTAAGGTATATCATTCTGTTTTTCATTCCAGTTTTCAGAACCCCTTGTTTTTCACTTTTCTGTGCTGACTGTTTTGATTTATGAAAATCACATACATCATCAAACATTTCTGAGCCTCTGGATTTCACAAATTTGAGGTGTTAGCAAAAGGACAAAAAAAGAACCATCTGAAAAGAAGAAATAGAAAAAAAAAGATTAAATAGAGTATTGTTATGCTGCCCAAATTGTGCCATACACTACTCCTTGCCTAACACTTAGGTTTTAGTCTTCAATTCATCACTACCAAAGGGGTTGGCCAAACCTCCCCATTTCCTCACTCTTCATGCACCTTCAAGGCACCCATGCTTCCTAGGAAGGCCTTGCTCACCTCCTCCATAAGCTTCCGCATCCATCATCACCAAGGAACTCCAAAATCCAAAGAAGAGTTCATAGGAATGCTATCATTTGGTATCAGAGTTTTGGTTCTTCAAGAGATAAGTGTTCTCTTCATTTTATTTTTTGAGTCTTCTTCTTTATTCCATGTTGTTCATCATATCCTTAAATGTCTTGCTGTTTTTAATTTCTTTTTAAGTTGGTGTTGCTGTTTTTAAATTTCTATTTGGTATTTTTGGTTCAACTTGATCTTGAACTTCCATTTTCAAACTGTTTTAGGTTTCTTTTGTGTTGGCTGTTCTTTTTTTATTTTATTTGAGTCTTATTGATGTTTTTAATCGGTGCAAAGTGTTTGTGGTTGAGTCATTTTGATTTTTAAATCCATACAAGTTTTGTCAAAGTCATGTTCATCCTACAATGTCATAAATTCCAAGTGGTGCCTTTTATTGTTGATTTGGTTGCTTGATTTTGTTTTGAGTGCAGTTTATATTTCTGGTTTTGAAGCTTTGGTGTCTTTTATATTTTCATATTTGAGTTCATACTTGTGTGTTAGTTCCATACAAGTTCGTTTCCAATCATTTCCATTGTGTTTTTGAAGTTTCTTTACCGTTTTCTAATTCCAAGTTAGGATTTCTCTGTTTTCACTGCTACTGTGCTGGCTGGAATCATTCCCAGAAATTACATTTGTTGGTAAACAATTCTGAAATTTTGGATTTGAGTAGTTTCATGTGTTAAGAAAAAGTGAAAAAAAGAAGCACATCAAAATTCAAAATACAAAAAAAAAAAGATAAATATTACAAAAAAAGTGTGCAATCCTGACATTCCAGCTGGCAGCTCTGAGCACTGATTTTATAAAATTTACCAAAATTAATTGGTATATGCGTTTGGAGTGAAACCAACGCCAAAAGTTTGTTAAGATCTTGTTTTGATTGTGTCTCAATTTTAAGAAGCAAATACAAAAGGGTCATCTCAGCATAAATCTTTTAAAGATACGCTTTCTGGACCACAACAATATGTGCTTTTCTGTGGTGCTGTTTTTTGGTTTTTAAATCAAATCTAGTGCTATTCCTAGGTTCCTTTTTGTGTGCCATCCATTATTTGAGTACCTTTTATTTGCTTGTCTAATTTCATTTGAACTCTTTCTAGTTGTGTCACATTTAATTCCATTTGAGTGGTACTGTTTTTCAAATTAATTTGTTTCTTGCTTTCTTTCTTTGGCCTCTAAGCTTGTTGGTGGATTAAATATCAATTGGTACTTGTTGAGTGGGAATTTGACTTGAGGGGAGTCTAGCTTGCTTAATAGGTGCTGGATTGAAGATTTTATTGACCTAATTCCAAGAGGAACAAAGGCAAAGGGCAGCAACAAACACCATACTACAAATACACCACACACTTTGGAAGGCCCAACAAGTAGAAGAGCAACAAAAGGGGTGCAACTAGAAGAACAACAAAAGGGGTGCAAATAGTAAAAGCAAAAAAGGGAGTGTCATTTAATTTCTTTGCAATCTTGCTTGTGTTAATTACTTGTTAATCACGCAATTAGTCGGTGAGTGTGTCTTCAAGGGCTCCAAGTGTCCAAGAAGCCTCACCTAGGGCCGTCTAGCTTAATTTGTTTTTGTTAATTGCTTTAATTGAACCAACTTGCTTTAATCACTTTGTTAATTTCTTGTTTAATCTTGTTTAAGGCTTTGATAATTTGCTTCATTTGCTAGATAGCTTGCATTGTTTTCTTGCATTAAAAATTTGATTTCTTCATCCTCATTGTGTTCTAAGTGTTTTACCTAAAGAAGGACTTGTGTAAAGGTTTTGGAGGGATAGTTTTTGGCTAAGGCAAGACTTGGTATTTAAGTAGTCCATTGTGACTCACCTCTCTTACCTGGAAAGCTACCTTCATTAACTTTCCTCTTCTTTCTTAAAAGTAAAACATTTCTATACACAAAGTTCTAGTCATGTCTACTCACTCTTCCAAGTCCATTGAAAGTGATGTAAGGTCTATAAAATCTCTTTTGAAACAACTTGCCAAGGATGTACAACATCTTTCATATAGACAATTGGAAAATGAATCTAAAATCAATGAATTGGCTAGAGCAAGGAAAGAGAAATCACAAAATTCAAAAAAATCTCATTTTTTTACTTCGAGGGAAAGTTCTTCAGGGTCTACTATAGCTCCTACGATTCTACAATGCTCGATGGGTTCCTTGTACTGGGTGGGGAAACTCAAACTCAAGAAACCCCGAGGATTGGAGGAGCTGACACCCTTCGATCGTGACCTGTGCTTGCTTCTCTCCAACTGGGGAGTGGTATTCGACACCACCCAGCTGATCAGGTACGAGTACGATGCTGAAACTCTCAGCGACTATATTGGTATACTTTACCTTACCCTTCTTGTATCTGCCTGCATTTGTACTTAATGTGTACTACTTCTCATCTTCTGTCTATTGTTTATTGCAGATATGGTCTTGGACGCCGAGAAGAAGAAGAGGCTAGTCGCCTTGCTGGGTCGCCGCACAGCAGGTGGCTCATGCCCCGCTGACCCCACCTCCGATAGCAAACTAAAGAGGGCAGCTGCAGTGGTTATCTCTGAAGATGAGGATACGTGCTCAGGCCTTGTCTTCAAGAGAAACAGGGTGGAGGTTGCCGCGGTGACCTCATCTGCTACAGAGGGGCAACCTCGCTCCTTCAGGAAACACCCCCTAGCGCCTCTTCTCCACCTGAGCCACTTCTGGCGCTCGAGGGTGGGGGAGAGAACGCTCCCCAACCTGACCAGGCACCTCCTGCTCCCGAACTTCCTCCTCTTCTCCAGCAGACCCTTGTGCACCTGCCTGCCAAAGAGGCCATGGAGGCCCTGGATAGGGATTCGCTAAGAGACCGCATAAGCCACGACCTTGGTGAGTTCCTCGCTGCCTCCAGCGTCCTGCTGACCTAGGGGGATGCTGAAATGAAGTTGAAAGAGGAAGTGGCTCAGTTAAGGCGGGAATTGGAGAGGGAATTGGTGCAAAAGAAGGAGCTGGAGCTTTAAGTCCAAACAGCTGACAAGCGTGAGACTGCTCTGAACCAGGAGCTGAGTAGTCTCCGCCAATCAGAGAAGGAAGCCAAGAAGCTCCTCTTCGCCAAGGGGCAGGAGGCCCTCCAGCTTGAAGCCAAGATCCTCCCCCTCCGCAACAAAGTCATTGAGCTAGAAGAACAGTTGGAGGGGGCCCAAGCAAAAAGCGACTAAGCTGGAGGAAAGGGCCACGAATCAAGAAGTCTAGCAGGGCAAGGTAGAGGAAGAACTTGCCCAACAAGTCTAGCTGTTCAAGAAAGCCGAGATCGAGCTCATTGAAGATGCCGCTGACGCCTACGGGGAGGGATTTGGCGATGCCCTTGCTCAGGTTGCTTGCGCGCATCCTGAGATGGACCTCTCGCCCTTCTCTATGTCCATGCAGGTAGTTGACAGGCAGATAGTGCCCAGATTGGTCTCTTGAGCAGCTTTATTCTGTAGCTGGACTTCTTGTAATCACCCTTGTAATTACTCTTCCCATCTAATAAAGTATTTAACTTTGTGTATATAACTGTCTCACTCAACTATATTTGACTTTGCTCGTATCTATCTTGCTTAGCTTGTTTACTCTGGCACTTCATATTTTCTTCACACAACTTGCACTTTCAATATTCTGTAATGGCTTGGATGCTTTATATTTGACCTCCTGACTTGTAGCACGCTTAACTCTGATAAGACGTTATGAGTACGATTCTTCTTGAGGATTGGAGGCTAAACCGTTGGTGAATGAACTATGTTTTCCCACTGTACCTCACCGACCTCTCATCACCCATAGGCGTGTGTGAGTCTCACTGGCAAACCCTGTCTTTCAATTTGGGTGGTTTTATTCAAAGAGAAAGTGTTTTCCACGAACCCTCCCTTTAACTCTTTGAGGATTCCAGCACCGATCTGTACTCACCTGACCCCTCCTTGCTCAAGTTGGGAGTTCTCACTCGAATAGGAGGTGTTCTATACGAACCTACCTTCCTACTGTCGAGACCTCTAACCCCTAAATGACGGTTTCTAAACTGACCTCACATCGCTCATAGGCAAGGGAGGATTTAACTGGTGAACCTTCTTGCTCAAGTTGGGAGTTCTCACTCGAAGAGGAGGTGTTCTATACGAACCTAACTTCCTACTTTCGACACCTCTAACCCCAAATGACAGGTTCGAACTGACCTCTCATCGCTCATAGGCGAAGGAGGATTTCGCTGGTGAACCTTTTTGTTCAAATTGGGAGTTTTCACTTGAAGAGGAGGTGTTCTTTACGAACCTACCTTCCAACTGTCGAGACCTCTAACACCAAATGATAGGTTCGAACTGACCTCTCATCGCTCATAGGCGAAGGAGGATTTCGCTGGTGAACCTTTCTGTTCAAATTGGGAGTTCTCACTCAAAGAGGAGGTGTTCTTTACGAACCTACCTTCCGACTATCGAGACCTCTAACCCCAAATGACAGGTTCAAACTACATTGTACAAAAAATTCAAGAATATATCTTAACTAGATATCTTAATTGAAAATTTTATTGGGTGACCTCATTAAAATCCCTTAGAAGGGAAAAAAGAGTGTCCCCTACACTGTGTACAATGTTACATATTAGTCTTAACTAAAATAAAACTTCAAGTGAGTCGCATTCCATGTTTGAGGAATCGGTCCACCCTCTAGAGTCTCAAGCCTATACGCCCCATTTCCCAGGGCCTCTGTCACCTTAAAAGGATCAGTCCACTTGGGGGACAGCTTGTTCTCTATTTGGTAGGGGGATGCCTTTCGCATCACTAAGTCGGCGACCTGGAACTGCCGAGCTCTCATTTTGGAACTGTGCTTGAGCTCAACCCTTCTCTTCAATGCTTCGGCTTTGATTCCTGCCTCTTTCCTTACTTCATCTAAGAGATCCAAATTCACTTTCCTTTCTTCATTGGACTCCTCAGCCACGAAGTTCTGGAAGCGTGGCGAGCTCTCCTGGATCTCTACAGGGATCATGGCGTCTGAACCGTACACCAAGCTGAAAGGTGTCTCCTTGGTGGTGGACTGAGGAGTGGTGTGGTAAGCCCACACAATTCTAGGAACCTCCTCAGCCCAAGTCCCCTTGGCCTTTTCCAGCCTTCTCTTCAGTCCCCTGAGTAGGACTCGGTTGGCTGACTCAACCTGCCCATTGGTCTGAGGGTGCTCGACTGATGCAAACACCTGTTTGATTCCCAGCTTAGTACATAAATTTCCCAGTTGTAGGCTTGCAAATTGGGTGCCATTATCAGAAACCAAGTGCTTGGGTACATTAAAGCAACATACTATGTTCTTCCAGACGAAGTGCTAGATCTTGTGGGCTATGATTTGTGCTACTGGTTCAGCCTCGATCCACTTCGTGAAGTATTCTATGGCGACCACGAGATACTTCATCTGCCGCACAGCCAAGGGAAAAGAGCCCAGGATGTCAATTCCCCATGTGTGGAATGGCCACGGGCTATATATGGATCTGAGCTCTTCTGAAGGTGCCTTGTGCCAATCAACATGTAATTGACACTACTGCGCATACTTCGTGCAATCTTCCCTCATGGTCGGCCAGTAATACCCTGCTCGAATGGCCTTAGATGCCAAAGCATGACCTCCTATGTGGCTCCCACATATTCCTTTATGGAGCTTTGCCATTATCCGCACGCACTGCTCACCATGCACGCACACCAGAATAGGGTGTGTGAACCCGTGCTTGTACAATTCCCCATCAATGAGTGTATACTTGGTCGATTTCTTCTTTACTTTTCTCGCCTCCATTGGCTCCATTGGCAACATCCCATCAGCTAAGTAGCGCTTATAAGGCATCATCCACGTCTCTCCACTCTGCAACAGACAGATTTGTGACGACATCTCCTCCAACGCCACATATACATTGACCCTTAGCTTCTTCAAAGTTTCCTGGGTCAACGACAAATGAGTCCTCTTCCCACCTTCTGACTGGCTAATCTAGTGGACTCCTACCAAGTTGTCAGCTGTATAGGTGCGAGGTGTCCTCAGGGTCTCCTGGATGACCGTCCTCTACCTGCCCCCCTTGCCCGAGCTTGCGAGTTTTGCTAACAAGTCAGCTTGGGCATTCTGATCTCTAGGCTTATGCACCAACTCAAAAGTTGCAAAGGAACTCTTCAACACCTAGACATACTCTAGGTAGGAGGCCATCTGAGGGTCTTTGGCCTGGTACTCTCCCGCCACTTGACCTGTGACCAATAGGGAGTCACTCTATGCTAGAAGACTCTGCGCTCCCATCTCCTTAGCCAACAGCATTCCAGCGATTAGAGCCTCATACTCTGTCTGATTGTTGCTAGCCTTGAAGGAAAACCGTAGGGCCTACTCAATCAACAACCCTTTTAGTCCTTCTAAGATCACCCCAGCTCCACTACCTTGTTGATTAGAAGACCCATCTACTGAGAGCACCCATCTGAAGTCAGGCTCATCCTGCTGGGTTTTAGCTGAGGACATCTCGGCTACGAAGTCAGCATAGACTTGGCCTTTGATTGGGCCTCTGGGCTCATACTGTATGTCAAAGTCAGACAACTCTACCGCCCATCGTACCATCCTTCCTGCTACGTCTGGCTTTTGCAAGACCTTTCGGATGGGTAGGTTTGTCATCACCACCACCGTAAAGCTCTGGTAGTAATGGCGAAGCCTACGCGTAGAGAACACCACGACCAGTGCCGCCTTCTCTATGGCTTGGTATCTTACCTCAGGCCCTTGCAGCACCTTGCTGACAAAGTAGATGGGTTTTTGGCTTTGATCTTGCTCCTGCATTAAAACTGAACTCATTGCCTTCTCAGTGACTGCGAAGTATAAACGTAACGGGGTGCTGATCTGAGGTTTGCACAACACCGGTGGGCTGGCTAGATATTCTTTCAGCTAGAGAAATTCTTTCTTACACTCCTTGGTCCAAAAGAACCTGTTGTTCCTCCTCAAGCACTAAAAATAAAGGTGGCCCTTATCTCCTCCAGCTAACACAAACCTGGAAAGAGCATCCATCTGACCTGTCAACTGTTGCCCCTCCTTTATTGACGTCTGGCTCCTCATACCTAGGATCGCCGCGCATTTGTCTGGGTTGGCCTCAATCCGACGTTCGGTGAGCAAGAAACCAAGGAATTTGCCTGCTTCCACCCCAAAGATGCACTTCTCTAGATTCAACTTCAACCTGTATTTAGCTATTGTAGTAAATAGCTCCTCCAAATCAGTAACGTGCTGATCCCTAACCTGGGATGTCACCACCATATCATCCACGTAGGCTTGCACACTGCGTCCTATCATAGGTGCAAGGACCTTGTCCATCAGCCTTTGGTAGGTAGCATCTGCATTCTTCAACCCAAATGGCATGACTGTGTAGCAGTTGCTAGACAGCTCAGTCATAAATGCCGTCTTGCACTCGTCCATTGGGTGCATCTTGATCTGGTTGTAGCCAGAGAAAGCATCCAGGAAGCTGAGCAGTTTGCAGCCTGAGGCGATATCTACCAGGGCGTCAATGCTCGGCAAAGGATAAGAGTCCTTTGGGCATGCCTTGTTCAGATCAGTGAAGTCCACACACATCCTCCACTTCCCATTGGCCTTCTTCACCAATACCACATTCGCTAGCCATTCAGGATATTGGATTTCCTATATATGGCCAGCTTTGAGCAATTTCTGTGTCTCCTCCTTAATCACTTGTCTCCTCTCTTCATTAAATTTTCTCTTCCTCTGACGGACAGGTCTGACTTGGGGATTCAGCGCCAAGCGATGACACAAAAAGTCAGGGTCGATGCCTGGCATGTCTAAGACAGACCAAGCGAACGCATCCAAATGCCTCTTTATGACTCCCGCCACTTGGTCCTGTGTATCTTGGCATAGGGATTTACCAAGTTTGAATATCTTGCCTCCAATCTCCCTCTCCACTACCTCTTCTGCTGATTCAGGTCGTCTCTCCCGAGCGACCTCTGCTCGCGTACCCCTGACTCCTCCTTGGGGCAGTTCAGCCTCAGTGCACTCTCCACCCAGTGGTTGGGTGGTGACTATGCATACTCCTCTTCTTGTTTTGAGGTTGTTTTCATAGCACTTCTTAGCCTCTTTCTGATCTGACCTGATGGTGATCACTGCTCCTTCCATCGAGGGCAACTTCATCTTCATATGCCTCGTTGACGCCATCACCCCAAGTCTGTTCAGGGCTGGCCTGCCCAACAACACGTAAGCTGATGGGGTGTTCACAACGAGGTACTTGATGTTCTCGGTGTGGGAGGCCACTCCATCAGTGAAAGTGGTCCTCAGTTCTATATAACCCCGCACTTCTACCTGGTCTTCTGCGAACTCATACAAGCAGCCAGTATAAGGTCTTAGCTGGTCGAGAGACAATTACAGCTTGTTAAATGTCGACCAGAACATCACGTCGGTCGAACTCCCTTGATCAACAAGGACCCGATGCACCCTCCTTCCTACGGTAACCACCGATATCACCACTGGATCATTGTCATGGGGAACAACGTCCAGGCGATCTGCCTTCGTAAATGTGAGGTCGACATCTGGGAAGTGGTCGTCCTCACATGCTTCCACTGCCGTCACTAATCGTGCATACTTCTTGCGCTGCGACGAGGTGCACCCTCCTCCCGAGAACCCACCTGAGATGGTATGGATCTCGCCATGTATGGGCACCTCGTGCCCCTGGTCAGTCCTTGGAGCCACCACTACCTCTCCTCCTTGTGACTCCCGCAGGTAGTCATTCAAGAAACCGCTCTTGACCAGCTCATCCAACTGATGACCTAGGGCCAGACAGTTGCGAATGGGATGGCCAAATGCCTGATGGAACTCACACCATGTGTTCTTGTTGGGCCTCAGTCTCTTGTCTGTCTTTGGGGGTACCTTCAGCCTTTCCGCCACATTAGGGATGGCGATCAACTCCTTCAATTCCACCAGGAAGTTATGTCTGGGGGCCACATCCTCCTTCGCGCATGCCCTGGTTTGGGGTTTCCTGGCTTCATAGGGCTTCTGCTTTCCCTGGGCTCTCTTCTCCATTGTCGCCTCATGCACCCGCATGGGCTGAGGGCGGTTGGGCACCGGCGATCGTGAAGGGGCCACGCTTTCATGCTTCTCATTGAGTTCCCCCTCAGCCATGATGTGAGCGACGGCACGACGCCTGATATCACCAAAGGTCTTGGGGCGACTTCTGCTGAGTGACTCACTGAAGGGTTCTGATAGTATTCCCTTCCTGAAGGCATGCACTACCATATCTTCGTCCTTGGTGCGCAGCCTCACCACCATTGCCCCGAACCGGTTGAGGTAATCCCTCAGGGATTCCCCCTGATATTGCCTCACATCAAAGAGGTCATAAGACACTGGTGGGGGAGCCCGATTGACGATATACTGCTCCCTGAAAAGCGTGGAGAACTGCGTGAAGGACGTGATGTGTCCCTCAGGCAGACTGACGAACCACTCCAACGCTGCCCCAGTCAAGATGGTCATGAAAAGCTTACAATGCACCGCATCTGATCCCCCTGATAGCATCATCTGTGTGTGAAACTCTGTGAGATGGGCTTCTGGATCCTCCACCCCTGTGAACACAACCTTAGGGCCCACGAAGGTGGCTGGGACCACCGTATCCATGATTACTTGGGAGAAAGGCATTAGGAATGCTCTAGGTGGTGTTGGTGGAGCCCGATCATCCACCACGCAAAATCACGCGCAAATATTCGTTCGCCCGGTGTAGCTCCTCATTCCTGGCCTGTGAAGCGGCCAGGTCCATCTGCATAAGCACCTGATCTGTCCTAGATTCCGCCACTGTCTCCTAGAGGGCACGCATCGTTTCCATGAGTTGTTGCATGGTAACGCTTTCACCCCCATTTGGTGGGACAAATCCTTGCCTGGTATTCCTCATGTCTCAAAGGGGGGCTTGTGTGTTGGACCTTGTTTTACTTCGGCCCCACGGTGGGCGCCAAATGTTCTCGCCGGTTGACTCTCCTATCGATTGACTCTATGACGATCACGCGCCTCCCTTCCTCACCTTGAATTAGGCTTTGCTGTTTCGAAACAACCTGCACCTGCAAGATAGAAAGGGGTGCCCTAGAGGTCGTTTGCACTCTGACGCTTAAGTCAAAACTAGGGCAAGTACACCTAGTGTATTGAGTATCTGTGTTTAGGTCTAGAAACTACGTACCTTTGTGAAGTGTTTTACTACCCTTTATATAGTCTAGGGTTTCCTCTGCGCCGCTACCCATATTTAGGGTTTACAGGAATACCCTTGCGCCGCCATTACCCAGACTTAGGGTAATCTAGCGCGTAAGGTTTCCTTAACTGGAGTGCAAATTCTAACAGGATGGCCACCTGGGTACCCCCTCGTGCACCTAATCTCTGGGGCCACCTGTCCTAGGAGCACCTTCACTGTTCACGTGCCATGCATGTAGCTTCACTAGGAAACCCTAATCCTGATGAGTACTCGACCCCTCAGGATTCTGCACTTAACTGTGCTTTCCGTACCACACTGATGTGAGTTGATTTTATGATTTAGCATTTTATGGTGGCACTTTAATTATGATTGAGATTTTAAGATGATTAAGGTGAGAACCTAAGGAAAATCCCCACTGGACATTAACTTAACCAAGTGGTTAAGTAGATGTGAAGGTTCATTTCACAAAGGCAAAAGGAAAACACAATTATAAGGTGATGATGATGACAAGTTATGGTGTGGAATTACATAAGGAAAACAAGAGCAACATATAAAAACCGAATAGACATAATGAAGCAAAATAAGAACATGTTTATGAATAGATGAAATGATAATGGAAGGAAAAGATGAAGGAAAAGGAAGCTTATGAGAAAATGGAATTGAGAATGGTTGCACACCACTTGGATGGTGAAATGACTCCAAGATAAGTGAAGGATGCCGCCACTTGAGAGCTCTCAAAACTCACAAGATAAGACCAATTTTGGAGGAGCTCACTCACTCACAATTCACACAAGAATTTGTGTATAGTAACTTTACTCTAATTTTCAACTTGTGAATACATGAGGTAGGCCTCCCTATTTATAGATTTAGGAGCCTTGGAAAGCAAGCTTAAAGGGTAGAATGGGAAAAGGGAAAAAAGTGGGCAGCCATAGGGTTTGACTAAGTCAATCCCGTATTCTTGGCTTATCCTTCAAGAAATTAGGTCAAAATGCCTTCAAATGGGCTAGGAACAAGCAAGAATGCTACCCACACCCCCTACTATGCTAAAGGCACTTTATTCTACCTTATTTCTACTATTTGGACCCCTCATTTGAGCCCAATTTATTTACAACATTTTTCTAAATATTTAAGAGGACTAATAGGAAGAACTTCAAGTGCTCTGGACCTTGTCCATTCCTCCTATTGAAGAGGTCTTTCTTTGCTTTTTGAGATGACCCTTTACAATTGGCATTCTTGGTCATCTTCTTGTGGACTTGGTTTTGGAGTCTTTGTGGGTTTGTATCACACACGCATAGGCACTTCGTGACTTAGGCTTCTCCCTACCTCTGGCCATTTTACTGATAACTGGTCTTCTCTCGGGACTCACATAAGATGTTCTAGTTCTATTGTTCAAAACACCCAAGATCGATGTCACATTGTCCCACTCTATTGCCGAGGACTCATCACCCTACTAAGCGACGAGGACATATCAGTCCACTCTGGTGATCGACACACTGATGACTAATCATCCCACTAGCCCATACTACCTGTGGGGTTCATCCCACGTGGCTTTGGCCCATGCTGTGGGACCCAGCTGACGTGGCTCACCATTACTAGCTATTCTCGGTGTTCGAGGACTGTCGGTACAATATATATATATATATATATATATATATATATATATATGTCTTTATATCTACGCATCTTTATCTTTAAGCGCATGCCACTAATTATTAGCACATGGCAGCTTTGTTACGCGCTTCGAGCCCATTAAGCAGATTGGGTCAGCCTCGTAACCTTGGCGCAAGATTCCGCCCACAATCATTCGCTCGTATGTCCATTCTAATACACACCCATTCATACGCTATTTCGTGCAATGCATATAGCTTTACTTGGGTTGCCTTAGCATTAACGGGCTTGGGCCTTACAGTTAATACTTTACTCATCATAGACCTGGACACGCTAAGCACACCCCTAGGCATATTACGTTCCTTCAGTTTAGCAATCAATCTTATACGTGAAGGATTATACCATATACATGCATGGGAGTTTAATATATATACATACTTGGAGCCCAGTCACATGGTAAGTGAGACCTATGTGCCGAGCTAACCTACCTGAGAGAAAATGTCGAGGTCCGACCAACGAGTTCTGGTTTAGTACAGATGTTATTGAGGATCATAAGCTCATTGAGAATCATATTTTGCATTTTTATAGAAACTTGTATGTTGATTCTAGTCCCAATGCTCACACTTCATTGTCAATACTTGCTTTGGAAAGAGAAGGCCAAGATGCTCTGGTTTCAAGATGGGACATAAACACTGCTTTTTTCCATGTTGTGGTAAAAAAAAAAAGGAAATAATTCTAGTGGGATCCATAGATTAAGAATTGATAATAATGTTATTGAGGATCATAAGCTCATTGAGGATCATATTTTGAATTTTTATAGAAATCTCTATGTTGATTCTAATCCTAATGCTCACATTACTGATAATACGAAAGATTTTATTGGTACTTATATTCCTTCCATGGTTTCCTCTGAGAAAAATATTATGTTGATTAAATACCCTGATTATTTGAAAATCAATAATGTTTTTTTTAATCTTAATGGTAATAATGCTCCTGGTCCTTATGGCTTTGGTGGTGTTAAATATCATTCTTGCTAGGAGATTATTGGGATTGATGTTTGCAAAGTTGTTCAGTAGTTTTTTAAACAAAACTAGATTCTTCCTGGGATGAATAGTAATATGGTCTCCCTCATTCCTAAGATTCCAAGTGTTGAATACATTAAAGATTTCAAACCCATTGTTATTGCAAATTTCAAATTTAAGATCATTTCCAAAATCTTGGCAGATAGGCTTGCTATAGTGGCTTCTAGAATCATTTCACCAAATCAATATAGGCTTTTGCAAGGCCAACCGATTCATGATTGCATTGGTAATTCTTCTGAGGCTATTAACATGCTTTCAGAAAAGGTTAGAGGAGGTAATGTGGTTATAAAGTTGATATTGATGAAGCATTTGACACTCTGAGTTGAAATTTATTATTGTTGGTTTTGAAACATTTTGGATTCCATTCTTCATTTTCCAGTTGGATTAGTACTATTCTTTGATCATTTATTCTCTCTATTAGGATAAATGAAACTTTTGTGGGCTTTTTTTCCTTGTATTAGAGGTGTGAGACAAGATGATCCTTTATCTCCCTTTCTTTTCTGTCTTACGGAGGAGGTTTTAAGAAGAGACATTTCTAAGCTTGTGAATGATAAGAGGATTCTGCATATGACTAGCCCTAAAAGGTTATATCACTCCTTCTCACATTTATATGCTTATGATATATTTGTTTTCTGTAGGGCAGATGCTAAGTCTTTTAAAAATTTGAGTATTTTTCTTCAAAAATATGGTGATTTTTTTGGTCAGTATGTTAACAATTCTAAAAGTAGCTTTTTCACCATGGATAATTCTGCAAGATTCATTACAAAAATTCAACGTCATCTTTCTTGTAGTCATGGCCTTTTACCTTTTAACTATTTAGGGGTGCCTATCTCTATTGGTGCTCCAAAGCTCAGGTTTCTTCAATCTTTGGCTAATAAAGTCAAATTGAAGCTTGCATCTTGGAAAGGGAAATCTCTTAGCATGATGAGTCGGATCCAGTTGGTTAATACTGTGGTTACTGGTTTCCTTGCTTATAGTTTTAATGTGTATAAATGGCCTATTTCTATTCTTAAGCAAGTTGAGTAGTGGAGCAAAATTGGATTGGAAAAAGACATATCTACGGTTAATTAGGCTAAGATTTGTTATCCTTTTGAGAATGGAGGATTGAATATTAATAACTTCAGTACGAAAATAATGCTTACCTTCTCAAGCTTACTTGGAACTTTGCTTATAGTAATAAGCCTTGGTCTCTTCTCCTGAAAGCCAGAGTTCTTAAATCTAAGTACCAACCCAGATTAGCTTATAGGTCCTCTTCTATTTAGCCTAGTGTAAGGACCTAGAAAATTTTATTAGAATGAAAGTGATATATTTTAAGTGAATTCTAAGTATGTTTTTATTTAAAATATAAAGGAAGGAAAGTGTAGCTTAGAAGTCTACGAGATTGTCGTTGTTGAAGACGGAGGCGATCTCCGACTTCTTTGGTACATAATCGCCTGTCGCTTAGAGTACACATGATCGCCAATCGCCTATGGTGAACATGATCGCCGAAAGTGCACTTAGTATGTGGTCAAGATGCTGGATCAACCATAGTGGGTTCCAAAAACCACGCGTATCAAGGTGTGGGTTGAGCCTTAGATACGCTGTGCATGCGAAGCTCTATGCTTGAGCATAAGAAATCGTCCTTAGTGTTGCATGCATGGGCACACGAGGAGTAGTGCTGATCTATTCTTGGAAATGTGAAGCTACCGACGTCACCAAGCCATGTGGAGGTGATACCTTGGACGTAACATAGTGGGATGAAGAACCTTCAGCAAGGCGTGGCGATGTGTCATCAGTCATCGCCGGGATGAGAGGCACATCAGTCATCGCCGAGATGAGAGGCATCGGTGGATGGTGGATGGTCATCGCGCGACCAGGCATCGGTGGATGGTGGATGGTCATCGCGCGACCAAGCATCGGTCGATCTTGTTTCACACAGATAAGGTAGGACCCAGGCTCCCAACATGAGCGTCTTGCATGCACGACACGTAGTCAGGGAGAGTGCTTCAGAACAGTGGCTCCAGAGAGTTGGTATGGAAAGTGACCCAGAGTTAGTGTACGCAGAGACCCACATGGCATTACTGTTAGAGGAAATGTACACGCAAGCTTCCCTGCAGAGTGGGTGGTGGCAGCGGCATTCCTGTGAAGGGTGGCTTAAGGTCAAACTTCAGTCTGGATAGGCAAGGTTGGAACGCTGCTTGAGTAGAGAGAAATTGAGTGAGTTGGCTTTAGCTCCCTGTTTCTTCCCTCTCCTTCTCCATACGTTCAGACGTCCTAGCGCACCAGTTGGCTATCGGCGACTACCATAGAGCACCTGGGAGGTTCTCTGCAAGTTCTCCAAACCGGACGCTAAAATAGAGTAAGTTGTTTCGCTTTATTTTTCGAGTCGATCCTGCACTTGAGAGGGTTGCCTCTACATAGGCGTTGCATGCAGCTCTCTTGGCTTCAGGAATCGTCTCTGTTAACGTAGAAATGAGTGGTATAGCTAGTTTTGTGACTAAGGCTCCATGGTGCAGGTTAAGGCATCCTTGAATCTCGTTGGGTTGGAGCTCTTAGTGAAGTTTACGCTAGTCCAGGTAAGGGAAGCTAGCTTTATTTTCAAGAAAACTTTAAGCTAGAAGATTTTGATGTTGGGGCGACGTGGTCGCCGGTTTCAAATGTTATTGCATAATCCCCTGTTTTTGGACGTGATCGCCGGTTTTAATGTTGATTTCGAACTCCCCTGTTTTAGTGTCGTTTGAAACTGTTTGAGATTGAAATGTGAAATGCATGTGATATTTGAAAATCTGAACCTTGGAATGATTGTTGCTATGATTGGAATCGTTCATTTAAGTGTTATATGATGTGTTGAATGTTGTGAATGTGGGATCAAGGCATAGTATTTTCAGGAAAGAAAATACCGTGTAAGATTGTGTAGAATGTGCATTGATCGGTGATTTCTATAATGAGATATCCTGACTCTCCTGATATAATGGAATCATATAGATGAAGTTATTCAGGCGTTGAGAGTCGATGGAGGTTCATATGTATGGGTAAGTGGTTTGAAAGATAACTACTTGACCTGTTGTATGGATTAACCCTGTCATACTAGGAGAGTGATGAGATTGAGATTGAGATTATGTTTATGCGCATAGCTGTGGGAACTTTACAGCAATGTAGTATGACAGGTGCAGATCTCTGAGTCTAATCAATGCACGAGTCTTCCGGAAGTAGTGTCAAGTGTCTATGTGTGATGAGTCAGTGGAAGTCTGACGTGAGAAATGAGAAATATTGAAATTTGATAGACACTTGAGGAGATTGTAAAATGTGTGATTTCTTGAGGGATTTTATGTGGGTGTTTTAAATCTGTTTTATATTGGTTTAAAATTTCACACTTAAAGTTTTTTTTTGGTTTAAAATATCTAGCTTACCCTGTGTCTTTGTTCTGTGGCTGTTTTCTTAAACTTGTGATGATCGTGTATAATTTACACGGGAGCAGATGATGTTGCAGGAAGTATAGTTCCTCAGTGAGTGGCCGCCAGAAAGAGATCGCCTGTTTTTCTTTTTATGCTGTACTTAGGATTTATTTTGAAACACTTGATGGAGATGTATTAAAGCCCCTATAAGAGGGATGTTTCTCTTTGAAGATACAATGTATGGGATGATGTATTTTCATTATATATACATATGTTAATTTTATAAATTAATGTTTTACGCTTATTCTAGTATATCAATATGAAAAGGAATTGAGGGGCGTTACACCTAGAATTAAACATTTTTATGACACTATTCTGGAACATACCTCTTGAACTATTGGTATAAGTACTGTTATTAATTTCTGGAATGATAAATGGTGTTCTTGTACTTGTTTATCAAACATTGCAAGGTTACCTAGTGGTTGTGGAACCATGGTGGCTATAGTTTCCGAATTTTGGAATGGTAGTGATTGGATTATTCCATCAACTTTACAATAGGTGAATCATTTTTTTTGAACATATCATGATTAGGCAGGAACAAGATACTCCTAATTGAACTCTGGAAGACTCTGGTCATTTCACTCTCAAATTTGCTAGGTAATTTTTCTTAGATCCAGGAGTTCCTTGTGGTTGGGGTAAGATCATTTTGTCTCAATATATTCCTCCTTCCAAAACTCTGGTATTTTGAAAAGTTTTTCATGGGCAACTTCCTATGGATCATCACATTCAGCATAAAGGTTTACATTTATGTTCTATGTGTACTCTTTGGTTAAAGCAGGAAGGATCTATTCAACATTTATTTTTTGAATGTCCTAATGCTTTGAATATTTGGAGTTGGGTTCAACAAATTTTTCTTTATTTTCATTTCTCCAATGTGGATGATCCCCTTTCTTTTATTAAGAGCAATGGTAGTCCTTTGGTTAATTTGATTAAACTTGTTGTGATTACCTTCTCTATTTGGAAGGTATGGCGTATAAGAAATTATGCTAGATTTCAGGTAAAGATTGATCTTTCTAGGGCCATTTCCACCATTAAGGATTTAACTTTCCTAGTGGATAATTCTTCTAAAAGCTCTATGAGGAATGATATGTTTGACTTCAATGTTCTTAAGTTCTTTGATATTAATACTCGTAATGGCAAAGTTCTTCATCCTCTGCCTATTAGATCGGAATTTCCTTCACCAGGTTGGGTTAAAATTAATATTGACGGTGCTGCAAGGGGTTCTTCTAATCTTGCTACTTGTGGTGGTATTTTCCATGGGAGTATAGGGTGTAACGCCCCTCGATATCTTATTCATTTTTATATAATAAAATAAAGGTAAAACAATAATATCAAAATTAACATAGGTATATATATATAAAATTCATCCATTCCATACATCGTATCTCCAAAAGAAACATCTCTCCTCGCAGGGAGTTTAATTTATACATCAAAAGTTTTCAAAACGGAAATACAACAATTGAGTCGAATTAAAACTATTCTTTTTCTCCATCTGCTCACTGAGGAGCTCTACTGCCTGCAACATCATTTGCTCCCGTGTAATTACACGATCATCACAGTTTTAAGAACACGAAACACAACACAAAACACAAGGTAAGCTAGATATTTTTAACACTTTAAAATATGAAACTTGATATTAACGTAAACCATCAAATATTCACACATTTCACAATTCCCTCAAGTGTCATTCATTTCACATAATCCATCAAGTGTCTATCAAATTTCAATATTTCTCTTTCTCACGTCAGACTTCCACTGACTCATCACACATAGACACTTGACACTACTTCCGGAAGACTCGTGCATTGACTAGACTCAGAGATCTGCACCTGTCATACTACACCACTGTGAAATCCACACAGGGTCGCTGTGAAATCCACACAGCTATGCGCATAAACAATAATCTCAATCTCAATATCATCACTCTCCTAGTATGACAGGGTTAATCAATACAACAGGTCAAGTTAGTTATCTTTCAAACAACTTACCCATACATATGAACCTCCTTCGACTCTCAACACCTGAATAACTTCATCTATATGATTCCATTATATCAGGAGAGTCAGGATATCTCCTTCTAGACGAATCACCGGTCAATGCACATTCTACACGATCTTACACGGTATTTTCTTTCCTGAAAATACTATGCCTTGATCACATTTTCACATCATTCCATATTCATACAACACATCCATGAACGATTCAATCATATCATATTTTCAACCGTTTCTAAACAATCCAAATCATACCAAAGTTCAAGATTTCGAAAATCATATGTATTTCACAGCATCTACCATATTTAAAGTATCACATTTTCAAGCTCAAACAAATTTCCAATCCACACACCAAAAACAGAGCATCGTGTAAGAACGTTTGAAACCGGCGACCACGTCGCCCCAACATCAGAATCTTCTAGCTTAAGGTTCTATTGAAAATAAATCTAGCTTCCCTTACCTGGACTTGCGTAAAATCTCACTACGAGCTCTAACCCACCGAACTTAAGGATACCCGAACTCTGTTTTAGCGTTCTGATCGGAAAACTTGCAGAGAACTTCCCAGAAGGACAATGGCAGTCGCCGATCGTAGCACTGGTACGTGAGGATAGCCGCGTCTTCGAGTGGAGGAGAAAGGAGAAAGGGGAACTAAGTGAGCTGATTCCCTCAGCTATTAAGGTCGAACGGCTCTTTAGCCTTCACTGCCATTACCCACTCTCTGAGCAACCTTGCGTGTGGGTTTCCTCTAACAGGATGGCCGCGTGGGTCTCTGTGCACACCAACTCTGGGTTACCTGCCTTACCAACTCTCTGATGCCAACTATTCTGAAACACCCCTTTCCGTCTACGTGTCGCGCATGCAGAACGCTCATGCTGGGAGCCTGGGTCCCACCTTATCTGTGTGAAACACGACATCGCGCGATAACCATCCACCGATGACTGCTCGCGCGATGACCATGCCTCTCATACCGGCGATGACCGATGCCTCTCATACTGGCGATGACTGATTCCTCTTCCTGACGGACGACTGATTCCTTACCCTGGCAGACAACCGATGTCTCACCCTGGCAAACAACCGATGTCTCACCCTGGAAGACGACCGATGTGTCTCCCATCCTGGTTGATGACCGATGTTCCGCTCATCCTGTTGGCGATCTCTTATCGCCCTTGTGTGTGACGAGGACACATCGCCTCACACTGGTCACCGATGTCACATCGTCACGCCCAGCTGAGGGCTCGTCCTCCCATTCCTCTAAGTCTGTGGTATCACGGCTCACACTACTCATGGTGGCAGATATGCCACCTATCTTCTATATCACTCATCTTCTGTATTTAGACCACATACTAAGTGCTTACCAAGTCTCCTCGAATACTTGGCGATGTGCTCTTTTCGGCGATCATGTACACCATAGGCGATCGGCGATCATGTGAAATCTTCGCACACGGCGATCATGCGCAAAATAGGTGATTACTGATTTCATACGGGTGAAGTCGGAGGCGGTCGCCTTCTTCAACAAATGGCGATCTCATTGACTTCTAAGCTACACCTTCCTTTCTCTTACCCTTCTTAATTCACGTGCCCCCCCCCTCAAGCACGCCCACGTGATTACCTCACGATAAAGTCATCGCACCTGACTACTTGGTTAGCACAAGGGTCAACCGACCGACCTCTACCAGCTGATCCCAGACCTTGGGCGACGTCCGAGGTCTGACCACTATGAGATTTTCTATTTTTATGTCCTTTTTATTTTAAATAATAACATACTCAGAAATCATTTAAAATATATTACTTTTATTCCCCATAAATTTATAGGTCCTTACATAGGGGAGTTTATTGGTCTTTTCTCTACTTTTCTTGATATTCAGATTGTTTTGGTTGCTGATTATTATGGAGTTATACATGCCATTGAAGAAGCTAAAAAGATGGATCTTACTAGTTTATGGCTTGAATGTGATTCTACCTTGGTTTGTGCTACATTTATAATTATGACTAACGTTCCTTGGATTGTTATTAATAGGTGGAACACTTGCCTTGATTACTTTGGAAAAATCAAGTTTAGGATTTCTCACATTTTTCGTCAAGGCAATGTGATGGAATATGCCTTCATGACCAAATTATTTTCTTGAAATTTGGAGAGGATTGGCATAAGCTTCAATGGAAGAGATGAACAAGGATGGCTCATATAGAGCTATGGTTTCCTTGATGGTGCATGATAGGTTGGGAGAGTGATTGGTTGGGCCATATCACTTGAGCTAGGTCAAGAAGAAGATTAAAGTGTCTATCCTAGAGAGGCAAGACAAGAAAGTGAGATGGCTAGCAATCTTGGTAGCAATTCACTCATTCATTAATCTTAGAAAAATGAGAGCCAAGAACTTCAATTTATAGGAGAGAGGGTTGAACATTTTGGAGCCAAAAATTGAAAATTCAAAATAAAACTCTCCAATGAGAAGGTGACATGTGGAGTCATGCTTTCCATGTTTAGCTCACACCTTCCATGCTAAATCCTCTCCACTCCTAGGTTGGAATGTGGATGTCCATGTGCTCCATGCCAAGGTGATTTTCGTTCTCCAAAATGTCATAGACATTTTAGGATTACATTAGGCTCAAAGAAACCCAATTATTACCCTAACTAGTCACTTTTAACCCTAACTAGACCTATTTTACTATTGGCCCAAATACAAGCCCAAAAACCTATGTTACTTGGCCCAAATATTTGGTCCAATTATTTTATGCTACTAGGCCCAATACATGGCCCATGAAATTCTAAACAACTTTATATAATTTATTTAAGTTAAAGCTTGGCCCAAAAATAATGTTGACTAGTCGGCAAAAACTCAATCTTCTTGTGTTCTTCTGACCAAAGCTCTAGTTTATGGCCCAAAAATAATGTTGACTAGTCAGTAGAACCTCAATCTTCTTGTGTTCTTCTGACCAAGGCTCTAGTTTATATTTTGATGAGTCAGAGGTCTTCTTGGATATATTTGTACATTCCTTCACCCTAGAGTTGTCCTCTTGATTAGGCCTACAAAAATAAACAAAAGCCCAATTAGACCCATATTTGCAAATAAATCAATAAACAACCTCTAGGTCTTCATCCTCCTGATTATGTGGTTGTGTGTGGCCGAGGGCTCTACCATCATCATACATGTGCTGACCATCTTGCTAATTTAGGATTTATTCATAAAGAAAAATTTCATATAATATGCTTCCATCTAGTCTTTTCTTAGAATTCTTTATTAATAGGTGTTAATACCTATGTATCACTTTTCTTAGGTTTTTTTTTTTATGAATGGGTTTTGGTCTAGTCCCCCCATATTTGTTTGCATTTCTTTTCTTTATTTTCTTTATTTAATAATACTTTTTTCATGTGATGAATACTTGAGGTGTCAGTCTAGTTGAGATGTCAAGTTTCATAGTGATGCCTAACATGAGAGCTTATATATATATAAAAATCAATACTGTAAAAAGGTAATTGATGCAAAACATTTCAAAATAAAGGAAATATAACAAATTGGGTAACATCCCACAAATCTGGGTAACACCCCTATAAATTTGGTGACTATGAGATAAATAAGTTAATATTGTTTTATAGACACGTGTCAGATACGACCCATGAACGAGATAGTACACTACTTAACACTATAAATAAGCATTGCTACAGAAGAGTAAGGTATGCTTTTATCAATACATCATACATTTTTATATACGAAGTACTAACTTGATCTTCGGAGAACCTTTTATAGGTTAAATCTTGACCGAGCACTAAGAAACGAGCACGTGAAGAACTAGATAGCGAGTACGAGAAGGAGAACAAGAAGGAGGAGCGACCGAGCATAAAGATGCAAATACGAGGAAGTAGGAGGAGCGACCAATGAATCAAAGACAATTGTTCCAACCGATATCAAGTACTATTTAGGCTCTATCAGTCTATACAAGTGCAATTAGCACCTACCGTGGGACCGAGATAGATTCAAAGAAAGCAGTGATGGTTTCAACAAGGCAGGTGACGAATGACAAGATGACGGAGGCAAACAAGCAACTATGCTTCAAACACTGCCAAGAGAAATAGTAGAAATACGACAGAAGAACTAGGAGGAAATACAAGCCCTCCACTAGAAGAATGAGGAGGACGTACGAGTTCTCCAAGAGTAGAATGACCTGATGAAATGACAACTAGCCAAAGCCATACATGAAACCAGGCGTGGATAGTGAAGGCTAGATCGGGAAACAAGAAGATCACCACCTGGGTTTCAAGGGTTAGGTCTAGATGCTGAAAGACAATCCTCCCCACAAAGGTCCGAACATACACAGAACCAAGAGAAGACGACTATACCTCAAACTCAGACTTACCAGTCCTCCAGACAACATACAAAGCATACTCACATTCTGGTAGACGAACCAAAGGTGCATCCCTTTACTGACGAAATCATGGAAGCACAACTCTCTCCCAATTGGAAGGGGTTGAACATTGATCGGTGCGATGGTACCATAGATTCGGACGAGTACATCAACGTTTACAAAATGCAGATGAGTCTCTACACCTCAAATAACTCAGTATTGTGCTGAGTACTCCCCACACGCTGAAGGGAGAAGCACTTAGTTGGTTTAGGGAAGATCCGACAAGTATAGAGAAAATCGAGGTCCTTGGTTTCATACCTATACCCCTTTGAATGCTGATAGGGGCAAAATTATGGATGAGACACTGAATACCGACCTTATCCCGACACTTCAAAAGTTACATAGTCGAAAAGACACTGATATGTCCAGATAACACCGATATCACCACAACTTTGGCCATACGACCGAAGAATGTCAAGCATTGAAAGACAACATAGAAGAGCTCATCCAGGCCGGACACTTACGCAAGTTTGTCCATACTGCCAACAAAAGTTCCCATAGATCTCCTTAGAGAGAAAAATATCCTAGAAGGGACGAACGAGGGGAAAATTATCCTCGGCGTCATCATGACAACAAATGATGATCGAAGAAGCAACAACGAAGGAGTGAGATCTCGAGAAGGGTCGAGCCTTCACCTAGAAGTAGGCGAGAGGTAATCAACACGATCGCTGGAGGATTTGCATGTGGAGGATGTTCGAGCTCTGCTCAAAAGAAACACCTTCGGGCTATTAAGTCGGTGATTTCACAAAGGATGATTTCTCAACAATTGGTAGATCAAGGGAGTTTAGTTGAAATTCTTTACTGGAAAACCTTTAAAAAGATGAGGATTTCGTAATCTGAAATTCAGCCATATGACGACCAGATAGTTAGTTTTTCTGGAGAATGAGTTGACACTCCCGGGTATATTGACTTACTTATATACCAACTTCGGTGAAGACAAACATCTGCACCAAACAATCAAGATAAGGTATTTGATAGTTGATGCCAACATTTCATACAACATTCTACTCGAGCGGTCATCTATAAACCAACTCCGAGCAATAGTGTCAACTCCACACCTTGCTATGAGGTTTTCGTCTGCATCTGGCGACATAGTTATAGTGCATGTGGACCACATCTGAGGACGATGTAAATTCAATTTGTACCCCATTTCATATTGTTAATTTTTTAAATTCCTACATTAAATTATATTTTTAAACACCAGTACGACATGTCACCTGATAGTCAACCACACCATTCCGGAGGCCACTTTCATCATGTTGGGTTTTCTTCAAATGTTGCACAATTTGGACAACAAGTGCAACTTCATTCCGCCACAATCAACCACCACAAATATTCAACTTTATAGACCACCACAACAACATGTCTGTCCAATTTCCCTACAAGTAGGTGCCATCAACTTACACCAATTTTCTATTGCAGGGAAATATTTTTTCTCTAGGTCCATCGCAATTTTTTGGTACTTCAACAATGACACCACCTTCCGCATTCCATCCAGATCATACCATGCAATGTTATTGACCCACAATGCCTTCAATGGGATCCGATATTCCATCTGACGACAACGAAGAAGAAAACAATGACAATGATAGTCCACCTCCGCTTAGACGCCACCGAGACAAGGAAGAAGACCCTCTTGTGGGACAGGATCTCATAGTTTGTTCATCTTTAGGTTGTTAAATTACGTAATTTTTAAATTAGACTGTCATGTTTGTGTGCTTTCACTTAGTGTCAAATTTCAATGTTATTTTTAAACATGTTTTTTTTTTCGGTTAACGTTCTTTTTGTTACCTTCATTTTTTATTGATCGAGTCAAATGTCAAATAAATGTCAATCATATTCTTAAAATAATATTTGTCATATGAATTCTGTTGTTTCTCCTTTCTCTGTAACTTCTTCTTTGTGTAGATAGTTCATTTATCCTTTGTTCAATGGTCATTCTTCGGCTTCTATTTGCAACACATAGTCTTCAAGTTTGTCTTTGTTGTTCTAGTGTTGATATTTTATCATTTATGTTTTCCATTTGTTATATAATCTATTAAAATATGGAAAAATAATAAACATTAGAAAAATATTTAAAAATTATAAAAATTAAATATTTATATTTAGTTTTAATTAGACAATTTTAAAATACTAAATATTTTTTTAAAATAAGATTATATAATTTTTTAATATTATTTTTTTGATAAAATTACAGTAAAAGAAACTGAGTTATTAAAGAATAAGATAAACACAGAAGGGTATTTATATATAAATTTCAAGGGAATTTCATATTAGTTAACAATATTAATTTTATCACAAGGAACTTTCTATGTGATATTTCTTTATCATAAAATTTAAGAAGAAAAGAGAAAACACCCGAAATATGAAATGGACCAGTTTTAAATGCAAATGATAACATTGTAAAAGACTTTCTTTACCTGATTTCATAAGACTGTTTTTGTCTATAAAATAAACTCACATTACAACACAATAAAAATTGAAAATTTATAACCATTAATAAAACATAAAAAATCAATTCATTCCTAATCTTTATTCCTCTCTCCAATTGTTTTCTTTTTTTTTTCTTATTAATTTTATTATAACTTTTTTTGTAATATATCAGTTATCCACACAAACAAGATGTTGTTATAAAATTTTACATAGTTAATTATCATCAAAACAATATACCAGATTCACTAATGCTATCATTTTTCTTACGATCTTTATTTACCTTATTCTAGAATATATCTTTATTAAACTATTTTGATTATACGATTATCAAAATAAGTATTTAATTTAATTTTTTAATCTTATAACTAATCTCATATATATTGATCCGATCGGTCATCGGTAGTCGATGACATTAGCAGCAGTTGACCACGTGGACCATTCACAGGGTAACACGTGGTAGAGGAGAGCAAGTGGATCAGGGAGGAGATCACCTAGAACGGTGATCGGTAGTCAGATACCAAGTGGCCACCACTCCCAGTTCAGAGCATAGATAAGCGCCTGGAAGCACCGCACGGACGTCGGTGGATAGTCATGAGGCACCGCACGGACGTCGGTGGATGGTCATGAGGCACCGCCCGGTCATCGGTGGAAGTTATGATGCACCGATTGGGTGTGACTGCATGAAGAGCGCGATCGGGCGTTAAGAAGGAGATCGGTCGTAAGTGCATGCAGAAGGCGATCGGTCATCGGTGCTCCCAGCGAGAACGCTACGCATGCACCTCGCATGATGCCCACTCAGAGGACGTGCGGCGAGGCCATGCAGGCAGGATGCGCCTGGCGCTCTCCTGGGAGCATGCGGCCCGCATAGAGAGAAGCGCAGAAGCCCTCCAGGTGTGACGCGTGTACGGTAGATTCCAGCTGGTGCCTCCACGTGTCACCATCTGGGAGAGAGGCGCGGCTCAGGTATAAAGCACTCCACGTCATGTAAGGTAAGGGGATTCTTTTCAGATTACAAGTTTACACATGCTCACTACACTGAGTTAGGGAGTCACTGTGAGAGCGTTCTTACAGGTGGCACAGTGATAACAGAAAACAGTTATAGAGAGAGAAAGTGGATCTGAGAGCACACACGAGTCTCACAAAGAGATTCAGTGATAGATTTGGTGTTCCTGTTGCTTAACTTGAGCGTCAGAGCTACAACGGCCGCCAGAGGCACCGTCTGTGTGTTTTGCAGGCAGCGTTTGGAGTTCCGGTGGTGGTTCTTGGAGCGTTCCTGCAGAACAGAGGGCTAGACGAAGGAGTGACGAGGCAATCCTCCACGTTCGAGTCAAGCGGCAGGATCATATATATATATATTAATGTTTTATTAGATATTTGGTATGATTACCTCTTTCGTCCCTGCATTTAGGATCAATATTCAATTTACTATAGTAGTTTTAAAACAAATAAATTTGGTCCCAAAGTTTTTTTAAAACTATGCAATATGGTCTCTTTTGTTAAATTTTTACTAACAACGTTAGCTTCTGATGATGTGGCATACACACTGTCATTAGTATGCACAGGTGGACTTTGCAGTTAGGGACACCTGGGACAAATTTTTAATATGTCATTATTTGACATTGAAATTATGTGTTTAATGTGAAATTGGGAAAAGGAGATTAATGGTTCAATTGCAATCAGTGATTGGAGCCACAAACACTACCACCAACAAACCATTTACCTTTCTAATTGCTAAAAAAGGTTCATAAAAAACATGGAGAGGAAGATTCCTTGGCAGCGACTCCTCCCACCCTCTTTGGTGGCAACTCTTGAAGATGGTCTTTGTGGATTCCCAAGTCGGAGAATGTCGGTGGGTTGAACGACGACGGATTGTGGTCGCTGAAAATGGAGAGGGAGGGCGTTTGCAGCGTAGGGTTTGGCCAAAACGCCGTGGTAAAGGCCTTGGTTACCAGAGTAGGAAGAAGGATGGAGGTTTAGGAAGAATGCCAATACTGAAATTGGATTCAGACAAGAAATAGCGAGGAAGGGAGGAGCAACTTGGTTCTTCAACTCCTAAATCAACCGCTCGAATTGTGAAATTGTTGTAGTTTATTGCCTGCACATGATATTTTTCCGAGTGCAAATACAACACTGTAACATTATTTCACAATCCAGTTTGTACCTGTTGTCACCGCGTATTGGATCACTTTTCAATCTGAATGCCCAACTTATGTTTGTGATTTTCCCATAGGAAGAAGTGAGACAATCAATAGCATGCACAACCATCATACATGATTGTTTGTGTTTCAAACTCCCTTGCCCCGTCCTTTGACCCTGCTTGAATACAGGGTTAGAATAAATTCCTTAATAGTGATAGTGTGTATGCCACATCATCAGAAGTTAACAGTGTTAGAGAAAATTTAACAAAAGAGACCAAATTGCATACTTTTTTAAAACTTTAGGATCAAATTGATTTTTTTTTAAACTATTGTAGTAAATTGAATATTAACCCTAAATGTAGGGACGAAAAAGATAATCATACCTAAATATTTCTCTATCTCAATTTTACATAATTTATGGAAGAGAGTTGATTCGCATTTCTATAGTTTAAAATAATAATAATAATTGTTACATTAAAAAATAATGAATGATTGGTATATAATATATATATATATAGATATATTATTATGTATAATTTATTATATTTTTAAGATGTATTCAAAGTTAATTTTAGTATTTATAGTTTATTTTTTACTTTTAAAGTATAATAAGACTAAAATAAAAATAAAAATATTATGTATATCATAATAATAAATATACACTATTGTATTTGAGATTTTTCTTTTCTATTTAAATCCCACTGTACATCCACATAATAACAACCATAATTATATTTTTTTCAATTTTTATTTTGTTTATTCCAATATTTTTTTTTTGTCAAAATCATGTAAGAATGAAGAAACTTCTAAAAGTGTTCTTACGTAAAAGACAAACTTACAATTTTTTTATGTTTTATTATTACATATAATAAAATCACTGTAATTGAATTTTAAATAAGAATGAAATTTGAGAAATGGCGATAACACTCTTCTAAATAATTTTTTTAATAAAATCAAATAAATAAGTAACTAATAATATGTTAGTTACCCTAAGTAAAAACATATAACATTATTTTAAAATAAATATTTTTCATAATTATAAAAACTTTCAAAACTGATAAATTACTTTTGAGTAATAAAAATAAGACTAAATGTTGTTTTTATTCCTTAAAATTTTATATTTTGATGTTTTAAGATGTAAGTTTATTAAATTTAAACATTGGCAACTTGATACTTTTATTTATTTTAATAACAATTAGTGTCACCATTAATGTTACATCATCCGAGCCAATATATCATTGTATAATTTTTCCATAACCATCAGTTTCACTTATATAAAAAGTGATGGAGAGAGGCCAAGCTCACCCCACCATGAAAGCCAAGGGCCAAGACTAGACTGTCTAGAACCACATGGAGAGCGTCTAGCACAAGACAAGGGGGAGCTACATGAGGAGCGTCTAGGAGGGAGCCTAGACCATCTAGGACCTCTCACAAGGTCCATGGCCAAGCACATTCACACCCAAACGAGTCAAGCCACGGATGGGAGGGAGAAGACCTTGTACATGCTACTTGGAGGCCCATTAGGGGTAGCTTAGTAGATTAGTGTAGTGTAGAAAGCAAAACTTGCTCACTTTTTGATGTACCCTAGCTTGGTGCTCACGTTGGAACATTCTAGCACCTAGGGTCGGCCATGTGTGAGTGTGTGTTCCATGTGACCAAAATTACATTACATTTGTGGCACATTTCATTAGAATTAGGTTAAGCTTGGTGGTCACCCTTTAGCTCATAAAAAAGGGTAGCCTACACCTTGTATTTTCAAGATTAATATGAGTAAAGTTATGCTGCCAAATTTGTGCCAAGCTTTGCTCTCTCCTAGCTTATAGGAATTGATCTTCATTTTCCTTCACCTTACCAAGGGTTGGCCGAACCTCCCTACTCTCATACACTTCATGCACCTTCAAGATCACCATCACTCCTAGGAGGGTCTTGCTCATTTCAACCATTGCTTCCGCACCATCTTCAACATCCAAGGAGAGCTCAACATGTGAAGGCCATCAAAAAGGCCACAAAGGGAAAAAAATAAATAAATAAACACATTTGTATCCAAGAAGTTTGGGAACAAATCAGAAAGATGTAAAATATGGTTAAGTTTACAATTGTAGTGTCTTATGAAAAATAATTGAGAAACTTACTCATTCAGAATGAGGGGAATTGGAGAAGAGAGCGAGTTGAACGAAGAGTCACTTGTTCCAATTCAACCAAGGGACCAAACTTCATGTGCTTGATGACGATAACAATTTTCTTCTAGATTAATCCAATACAATTATGCATTTTACTTCAAACTGTTAATAATAAAAAAATTAATTAATTAAAGATTGGTAAAAAAAGAAAAAGAAAGAAGAAAGTGTTTTGAATACACACTTACTGGTTGGGTATTACAATGCGGTAAGTTTTGAGTTCTCCTATTGCTGTCATAATCATGAGTCAATTCGGACCCTATATACAAAAATGCAATGCATGTAAAGAAGATGAAACAATTAGAACAAAAAAATAAAAAAATGAGAGTGTATCTACTTATAAGTTTAAAGAACCGCAAGAGAGAAGTGAAAAGTTTTTTATAAAAAGGGGAGTAAAAAGTTGTTAAGGAAGTTAGGTTTGGTTTTTAAAGGATAAAATTAGAAAAATAAAAGTAAATATCAATAAAATGAAATGACTAGAATAAAATGACAAAAAAAAAACCTTTATTATATATTTCTAAAATAACAAAATAAATAGTAGTATAAGGATAAAATGAAAAAATAAATGTGTACACAAAAAAGGATTATAAAAATCTTTTTTTATATATAAGTATAGGTATAGATATAGATAAAAAAATATTTTATAAAAACTTATTCAGTTAAAAAAAATATTTATAAAGAACTATTCTTCTTTAATTTTATATATAAAAAAGTTATAAATAATAAATTAAACTTATCTAATTTCTTATTTTTTTTATTTTTTTTAATTTTAAATATTAAATATATATTAAAATTATTATATATTAAAAAATTAAAAACATATATTATATTTTATATACAATTTTTATATGAAATATACTAATTCAAGATTTTGATTTTTTTTTTAATTTTATATATCATAAAATTAAAATGTATATCAATGAATTTGTTTTAAAGCTTAGGTGTGGTAGACGATTTTAGTATTCAGAAAGCGTCATTGAAAATTTTCTCATTTTTAAAAAAAAAAATTTCACTCATTTTGGGAGATTCGTAAAAAAATTACACTACCTGTTCTCCCCAGTTGACCTAGCTGCCGTTGACTTCAAGGCAGGTGGTTGCTCCTCTTATTTCTTGGTGGTTATGCTCTCGCTCTCAGATTCTGGAAAGCGACTCAGTTGAAATAGAGGGGACCCTACCTGTAGATTGCACTCCGACGATCAAGTCGATACTGGACTAAAGAACAATGAGTAAGTAAAATAGTTTCAAGCTTCGAAATAGTGTACCTTTACCAGGGACTATGACTCCCTTTTATAAGCTGTTTTTAGGTTAACTGGCCGCCCCACTTCCCTCTCAACAAAGCCTTACCTCTAGTGAAATTAGGGTTACTAGGAGGACATTCTGGTACGTGATTACGCAATCTTAGCGTAATGTTCGCACCACATTCCCTTTCTGGAGTGCATCAACTAACAGTATGGCCGCTAGGGCAACTACAATTGCGCCAACACTGCGGGATCCATCTGTTCTGTAGGTGCCCTAATGTTCCATGTGCCATGCATGTAGTCTTCCCTGGAAACCCTCACACTCTTGGGCTTTGGCACATCCAGAAAATACTTTACTCATGTTAGACCTAAATGTACTATACACACCACATGCATGGACTCTCCACGAAATAGACCTTTATTCACATAGGATTTAATACATATGTTCTCTAGGGCCCCACTTATGTGGCCCATCATGCCGACTAGATCACTGGTGCCAATGTCTACCGGTGCCAATGTCCATTGGTGTCGATGTCTACCGGTGCCGATGTCCACTACAGCCGATGTCTACTGGTGTCGATGTCCAATGGAGTCGAGGCCCGAGGTCTGGCCAGTACACAAGCCCCCCAAGCTTGAGCTGGAGCTAGCTTCAGCGAAAAACCTAACCGTTTGCCTTGGCAACCTACCTGGCAATGTGTGATAGGACATGCACAGTACCTCGAGATGACATCTCACCATACTCTTTCTGGGACGTACATGTGGCCAGATTAGTGGCTGAAAAGTGTTGCCGCTTGCGCTTCCCTAATACAATAATATTTCAAAAACTCAAGTGTTTCCCATTGTTTCATTACTCTTCACAAAATCTATGCGCCTCCCTTCAAACTCTTTGCTTCTTCTTCATCTCTATACCTTGTCCTCCCAAAGTGCATTTATTTAAAGGTACGTCCTTTATATCGTAACTGTCATCGCCTTACTATTCCGATGCTCATAATCTGCTTTAACTGTGCTGGGTCTATTTATATTTCTCGCATTTTATGATTTCTGCCCTCTGTTTTTCTGTTTTCTTGAGGCACACGTGGTACCTCTTCTGAGTTTCACATTTCCTCCTCTTCTTCTTTGTTTTAGCCTTGCTCCATAAGATGGATCAAACAAACTCACCTCAACCCTTTCTGACTATAAATCACTATATCCCTGGGCTCCCAGCAGACTCTTAGAAGAAACCTCTGAGTTCACCACCTCCGCAAGAATAGTGGATTATAGGAAGAGAGAGACTTGTCACAAATCCCGCATCTTTGGAAAAGAGCACGACAAGTTTGTGTAGGTGGTACCTTGTAGGGTAGGTGAGTCGGTCTGCAATGATGAGTCGTCAGGCTAGGAGGGACCATTTTGCTTCATCTACTCCACCATCTTCAAAAAACTCCTCATCTGTCTCCCCTTCACCACCTTCGAGCGAGCTCTCCTAAACGAAATAAACGTGGCCCCTACCCAGCTACATCCCAATAGATGGGCATTTGTTAGGGCTTCCTCCATCCTGTGCCAGCACTTCGGCTATCTGCCGTCTGTGGACATGTTTCTCTACTTCTTCGAGGCCAAGAGTCCTAGTAAGAAGTTGTGGGTGAGCTTCAACGAGGTCACTGCGAGAGTACTGTTGTCCCTCTTCCAGCAATCATACAAGGGTTTCAAGGGGAAGTCTTCAAAATCCCCAGCAATAAGAATGACCTTACTCTCTTGGATGGGTTTCCCCTCTACTGGACAAAGAAAACTGTGCTCCAGAAACCCAGGGCCCTTAAGGACTTGCCCCCATGAGAACGAGAGGTGTGCGACTTCCTCTCCTGCCTACACATAGTGTTCAGGTTTGCCGAGCTGATTAAGCACAAGTACAACCCCTCCTGTCTTAAGGGCTACATTGGTACCCCCTTCCTGATGAGGACATCCAAGCCTAAGGGCATGGTGAGCAGGAACTTAACAAAGACATTCCAGAATTAGGTGGACCCATGACAAAAGGAAGACTTAGAAATGCCCAAGAGACATTGCAGTACAAGGTGGCTAATCTTTTGGAGGCCCAATTGTTGAATGACCCACAGTTTAAACAGACCAAGTTGATTACGTGCACAACATGCTTGGAGTATTAAAATAAAATATTATTATTTTGTTTGGAGTTAGGATTTGAAACCAAGACCTATAATGCAATTTGTATTTATACACTTTTGAAAATCAGAATGAGGGTGAATATTTTGGCAATTTTAAGAGAGAATATTTCTCTGCTAGGGTTTTTCCTTGCATCTTGCGATCTTATCAAGAATCCACCAATTCTTGTGGCGATCATCCTTAGGCTTATCAAACTTTGTTTGTGGCACCTTCCTTTATCCAGGTTTTCATTGTTTTTATTTTTTAATTGATTCTTTTCCGTAACCCTAAATTCCCAATTCTACTATTAGTTCTATTTGGAATCATATTATTTGGTATTCAGAGCAAAGGTTAGAGTGATAATACAATTGTGTATCCTTTTTTTTTTATTGCTCTGCATTGTTCACACGTTACTGTTCACAGTGGTACTGTTCACATCACTGTGTTCAGGTATTGTTCATCTTTTTTTTTCTAAAAAAAAAGAAGAAAACAGAAAAAGAAAAAGGAGAAGAGGAAAACAGAAAAAGAAAAAAAAAGAAAAAAGAAGAAGTGGAAAATAGAAAACAAAAAAAAAAGAGGAAAATAGAAATAATAAGAACAAGAGGAAAACAAAGATAAGAAAATAGCAATTATCCAGTGCATACTTCTTGTTTGTTAAAAGTTCTAAGTTTTAAGTGTCCTATCTAGATATTTTTTATTTTATTTTATTTTCTCTCTTTATATATTATAATTGTCTTGCTTGTTTGTTGGTAGTGAAATTATTCTTCACTATTTTTGTTCTTCACATTTTTTTTTCATTACTTCCTATTTGTTAAAAATTATAAGTTTCAAGTGTCCTGTTTACATTTTTTTTTCTCTATATATTATAATTGTCTTGCTTGTTTGTTGGTAGTGAAATTGTTCTTCACTATTTTTTTTTAATTTTTTTTCCCATTGATGTTAAAATATCAAAAAAATAATTATTTTAAGCTTCTGAATTGCTACCTTTGAACGTGATTCTTGATTATTGATTGCTTAGATTCTTATAAGAACCTTAAGTCAGAGAACGAGTGGTAAAAGGCAGTGTGATCATTAAAAAAAAAGCCTTATTGTGTGAAACACAAGTGTTGAGTGTAAACACGTGAGAAAGTGGTGTGAGGCCTACACTTATTATTATTTTTAATCTGTTTACTTGAGCATGGCAGGGGAAACATCAAATAGTGGACTTTTACAAATACAAATGCAAGCCTTAACACAACATTTGGAGGGATTAATGAAACAACAAAGTGATCGACTCCATGAGAGGTTGGATCAAATGGACCAGGCACAACAAGAAAATCATGAAAATAGAGGGGGAGATAGGAGGAGAAGAGAGAATGAAAGAGAACAAAGACAACTGAGATTTGATGGGATAAAATTAAATATTCCCGCATTCAAAGGGAAGAGTGATCTTGAAGCTTACTTGGAGTAGGAGATTAAAATAGAACATGTGTTTGCTTGCAATGAGTATAATGAAGAGCAAAAGATGAAGTTGGCAGCAGCTGAGTTTTCAGATTATGTCTTTAACTTGGTGGCATAAATACCAAAGGGAGAGACTTAGATATGAGGAACCCATGGTAGACTCCTAGACTGAAATGAAAAGGATTATGAGAAAGAGATATATTCCAGCAAGCTACAATAGAGATTTGCAACTCAAACTTTAAAGAATGACTCAAGGGAATAAAAGTGTGGAAGAATACTTTAAAGAGATGGAGGTAAATATGATTAGAGCTGGAATGAATGAAGAAAACGAAGCAACCATGGCTAGGTTTTTTAATGGATTGAAGGATGATATTAGGGATGTTATGGAGCTGCAAGAGTATGTTGACATGGAGGATTTGTTGCACAAGGCTAATCAAGTAGAACAACAACTCAAGAGGAAGGGATTCGTGAGGAGGAGTTATAACAATACTAATAATTCCACATGGAGGGATAAGGTTATGAAGGATAAAGGAGTTCCCTCAAGTTCAACCACATCTTCAAGTGGGAAGTCCCCTAATAGGTATCATAATTCACAACCTAAAAGGAAGACAAGTGAGGTAAAATGTTTCAAATGTTTGGGAAGAGGACATTATGCTTCCGAATGTCCAACAAAAAAGAATATGGTCATGTTATCAAATGGGCAAATAGATAGTGAACATTCAAGTGAAGAAGAGAAGGACGAGGAAGAGGTGGAATTGGATGCATTGGAGGGTGATTTGTTGATGATTCGGAGGCTTATGGGAAGCAAAATGCAAGCTTTGGACCAAACCCAACGGGAAAATATTTTCCATACTAGATGTTCCATTCAAGGGAAAATATGTTCACTCATAGTTGATGGAGGAAGTTGCACCAATGTAGCTAGCTCAAGACTAGTTACCAAATTGAATTTGGAGACAAAACCGCACCCAAGGCCATACAAGCTTCAATGGCTTAGTGAAGATGGAGAGATGACAGTGAGCAAGCAAATGGAGATGAACCTATCCATAGGACCATATAATGACAATTTCTTGTATGATGTGGTTCCAATGGAGGCAACTCACATTTTGTTAGGGAGGCCATGGCAGTTTGACACCAAAGCTATTCATGATGGTTTCACCAATAAAATCTCTTTTATGCAGAATAACAAGAAGATCATTCCCAAACCCTTATCTCCTAGAGAGGTGCATGAGGATCAAATGAAATTGAGAGAAAAGAGAGTCTAAGAGAAAAGAGAGCTGAGTGAAACACTTAAACAGAGCAAGAGTGAAACACCTACAAAGAGAGAAACACATGAGAGAAAAATGGGTGGCATACTGAAAGTGAAGGAAGTGAAGAAGTTGCTACTTTCTAGCAAACCTCTTTATTTACTTTATTGCAAAAGAAACACTTTGGTTGTTGACCATTCTAACCAAATTAATTTTCTTCCTAGTGTTGATTCTCTTTTACATGAATTCAAGGATGTGTTTCCAAGTGAAATTCCAAGAGGACTCCCACCTCTAAGGGGAATTGAACACCACATTAACCTCCTTCCAGGAGCATCTTTGCCAAATAGGCCAGCTTATAGAAGCAACCCTCAAGAGACCAAAGAGATCCAAACTCAAGTTGCAGAATTGATGAACAAAGGATGGGTACAAGAGAGCATGAGCCCATGCGTTGTTCCAGTTATTTTGGTGCCTAAAAAGCATGGTTCTTGGAGGATGTGCACAAATTGTAGAGCACTAAATAACATTACCATCAAGTATCGACACCCTATTCCCAGGTTAGATGATTTATTGGATGAATTGTATGGTGCATGTATATTTTCAAAAATTGACTTAAGAAGTGGTTACCATCAAATTAGGATTAGGGAGGGGGATGAATGGAAAACCGCCTTTAAAACAAAATATGGATTGTATAAGTGGCGTTTGATGCCATTTAGGCTAACAAATGCCCAAGCACTTTTATGAGATTAATGAACCATGTTTTGAGAGAATTTTTGGGCAAATTTGTTGTGGTGTGTTTTGATGACATCTTGATTTATAGCACTAGTCTGGAATTACACGTGGAACATTTGTGTGTTGTTTTGAATGTTCTTAGAAAAAAAAATTGTATGCTAATCTTGATAAATGCAGATTTTGTACTGAATAAATTGAATTCTTGGATTTTGTAGTAGGTGCCAAAGGAGTTCAGGTAGATTATGAAAAAGTGAAGGCTATCCAAGAATGGCCTGTCCCTAAAAATTTGAGTGAGGTTAGGAGCTTTCATGGCCTAGCTAGTTTCTACAGGAGATTTGTCAGGAATTTTAGCACTTTGGCAGCACCCGTAAATGAGATTGTTAAAAAGCATGTTGGGTTTAAATGGGAAGAAAAACAAGAAAAAGCCTTTGCTGCCCTTAAGCATGAATTGACTAATGCCCCCGTTCTTGCATTACCGAACTTTGCAAAATCTTTTGAAATTGAATGTGATGCATCTAATGTGGGTATAGGAGCTGTTCTGATGCAAGAAGGTCATCCAATTGCTTATTTTAGTGAGAAATTAAATGGTGGTGCCTTAAACTATCCCACTTATGATAAGGAATTGTATACCTTAGTGAGAGCATTACAAACATGGCAACACTATCTTTTACCAAAAGAATTTGTGATTCATAGTGACCATGAGTCTTTAAAGTACTTAAAATGCCAAGGAAAATTAAATAAAAGACATGCCAAATGGGTTGAATTTTTAGAACAATTTCCATATGTGATAAAGCATAAAAGAGGAAAAGGAAATATTGTGGCTAATGCTTTGTTTAGAAGGCATGTGTTGATTGCTACTCTTGAAACAAAATTGTTTGGTCTTGAATTTTTAAAAGAAATGTATTCGCATGATTCTGAATTTGCTGAAATCTTTAATGCTTGCACACAGTTTAGCACATTGGATATTTTAGGGAAAATGGTTATTTGTTTAAGGAGAAAAGATTGTGTGTTCCTAAATGTTCCATTAGGGATCTTTTAGTAAGAGAA